>OY282497.1:33843261-38843261 GCA_958295605.1 Ajuga chamaepitys | reverse complement strand
AAGCTTACCGGTAGATAAAATGAGCTTATGATGTGGACTTTTTTGGAACTAACTACATATTTAATTTGCTCCATGAAAGGAACAAAACAAAGAAACCGAAAACAAAAACACAACCCAATCACATTTATCTCTGCCGGCATTAGAATCGTCTCTAATTGAAGTTCGATCACCATTTTTAACTAAAAATTTAATCATTTCAAATTTAACAAAATATAAGTCATTACTGATTAAAATGAGACCAAGCATCATGTTATACGCTAAATATGAATTGCTTTTTCATTATAGGTATTTATTACCAGTATTACTCTTGTTATTTTTATTGAAATTTTGATATCCAAGTACCTTGTTCGATACTTGTAAGATATAGTAAAACTTAAAAAATATGCCGATACCAATTTTCAAAGCCCATAGTGTGAGATATTTTACATCAGATAAAAAAATATAAAACATAAAAACAATACGGTAGGCACTGTAAATAAAATAAAGTTAGACAGATATAGAAAAAATCAAACTTGTCGTGGAAGTTTACGAAGGAGAACACCCTTCTCCCTCTCAAATCTATGTTATTAGAACAAGGACTGCTGCGCCGTTACAACTGATACAAATTGAACCCTCGTATTCTAGCGAACAATCTTATCACATCCTTCTAATAACCTACTAGTAAGGTACCCATGTGATGCACGTCTATGAATTCTTTTATAAATAATATACACACACACACACACATATATATGGTCAGAACTCGATATGTCGCGCAAAGTGTTGCAACACGTACTGAGACACAATTACATTGCCAATACATTCCCAAAACAACATAGATCAAGATGAAGAGAAAACATTATAGATCAAGTATGATCAACATTTTCTCACAAACAAAATTGTTAGTTGTTATAGTTAAAATAAGTGGTAGATTTTTCGATAAGAGTACAAAACACAAAATAAAGTAGCCCTACTTTCTAGAACAACACATTTGTTCATGAGAGGCAATTGAGCTGTTTGAAGACTAGTTGAAGAAAACATTTTTGTGGAATATCGTGAGTAAGTGAGGAAATGATAGAGTTGGTGTTTAGGGCTATTGTGTTGTAGCACCTCCAGCTGAGGTACTGACAATGATCTGCGGGAATTGTCTTAAGACTTTTCATCAACCAAAGAAAGAGATTGGTGATATGAAACAGTTTCATAAACTCTTCCCTTCACTTAAATAACACCTAACGGTCTAAACCTAATAGAACAAATTATATCCACATTTTTCATCAACGTGTGAATTTTCCTTCACGACTTTCTCAACAATCCAAACAACTCTTATTGCTCAAATAAATGAATGAATGTTTTTTTCAATAAACCCTCACATCCTCATAAAATACTCCCTCTTTAATCAACTATTTTTGTATTACATAAAATAAAGTAAGCATGCATATCTTATTGGCTCATTCTCGGAAACATCACCTTGTTGATCATCCGGAAGTGGTTCTTCTTCTTCCTTAGCCTCTTGATCTTCATCTTCCTTTTATTCACGACTTCCATCTTCCCTCTCTTCGTATTCTTCTTCAACTTCATACTCATTACTAACGAATATGTAGGAATTTCTGAATTTCCCTAGGACCTTCTTGGTTGTCATAATTCAATATACACATTGATTAATCCTAAACATGCATCTATTAATTTAAATACAACAATAGGTGTTTTAGAGTTGACATGAGAATCGTGCGCACAACGATTTGATGTTAGACTCAAGGATTGACCTTCTGGACTGTATCCCAGCTTGATTCTCAACGCCGGATGAACGACGAACTTTGAAAAATCCCAAGTGTGGGAACCAACACTACCGCTGCCGCCCTCTCACTCTCTCTTTTCTGCTCTGTGATTTTTACGTTGCTCTGTTATTTTTCATAGACTAGGAGTTATGAATTTAATACATAATAACTGAGTGTGAGTCTGGCCTGGTAGTTTAATTCCCTACTGCGCTAGGAGCCTGATGATCCAGTCTAGGGATCAAATACAAGAAATAAAGATGGACCTAACTATGAATTAATTCTTCTATGTTCAGCCCAGAACATAATTGATTCATAAATATTAATTCATTCCACTAAAGAATTAATACTGACTTACCCCTTTATTCCCGAATCGAGTCGGGGCTTGAATTAGACTTAATCAATCCCCATATTTAAGTTATCGAATATCCATTAATTAATTAATTAAAGCCTCTTACAGCTTAAATTAATTAATTGCTTATTAATTCCTTAAGTAGTACCACTCAACTTCATTATTGTACCTAAACTTAATCAACCTGCAGGGTTTAGTACAATAAATATTTTGAGCTCCTTAAGAGGATATCATCATCGTAAATGGATACGATTACCTAAACACAAATTACAAGTTACCATATGCAAGTTGCTGTCACCCAAGATACAGAGTATAAAGAGTTAGCACTTAACTCTCACCCATAGTAAAACAAAGTGACACACAGACATGCACACATAACTATAATCTTATTTAGGGTTTAGATTACAATAAGTCACCGAGATCTCTTGTTCTTCACTAAGGTCAGGCAGAATAACTTATCTCACCATGATCCTATCAATACGTAAAGACGTGCCAGTATAAGTAAATAGTCAAGATAAACTATTCCTACTTGATACTGCAGCCTATACAACAACTCGTCCTCAAGTTGTCTCAGTTTTGATATATAATTTATACCTCATTAAGTTTAACCAATCATATAATCTTCTGTGATCTACAACAGACTATATGATCTGCTTATAGAGAGAGATATATGGACATGTATAGTGATTAGTGTAAACAAAATCAAATAAAAGATTAATAGTGAATAACTGGAAACATTGTATATCAAAGGTCTTACTTTAAGTATACAAATCCAACAGAATATAGAATACAAAGGAGAAGAGTGAGTCTTCTGCTAGGTGTTTTTTTGGGAGAAATTATGAGGTCGGCCAATGGGGTTGCCATGTTGGTGTCATCTTTTTCTATCCATAACCTGATTCAGTAAGTGTTTCCTCTTTGCCTTTTTCAACTGCTTCTATTACAGTAGGTGTTGTAGCACCTAGTGTCACACCTCCGTAGTGACACCTGCATATACAGAGCGAACAATTGAAGGAATGAAAAGACATAGATTTCGAAGTCCGATGTGCAAAATAAGATGAAATATTAGGACTGACAGAGAAGATGAAGAGTCAACCTAAAATCCAATATACAAATTATGTTGTAAGTGAGGTAAGAAGAGTGTAAGTCGTTTCATCATCCAAATTAGACATGACTACACGAGGCAATATGTAATACTTGTGCCTCTCACTACTCACTGGCCAACATAATTCATGCATTCCACGCATTTGCATTTTCACGTAATATTTGTATTTTTATATATATCGCAATATATATTTTATTTATAATGTATTGCATGATTGAAATTTCGAAATGTTTATTATTATTATTATTAATTTTTTTTTTCTTTTTATTTTTTATGTTGTTGAGAATCCCTTAGTCTAAAATATCGGGATTGTCTAAATAATATAAGACTACATGTGATAAGTTTAAAATATGGAACCCACTAAGTAGTACGTGGACATATTAGAAGTGTAAAGGGTATCATTGACATAATAATAATAATAGTGGGAAAGAAATGAAACTTGATCACCGCCTTACAAAATGAAATAGGAGGTGGATAATGATAATAAAGTTATCTTCTTCATTTACTTGGAATTAGAGTGGACGGTGTCGAGTTCGTGGAATTAAGGAGAAAACAAGAGCTGGTAAGAAAACTTCATTTTCATTTTAGTGTTTGATAAATTTGATGCTTGTACAATAAATCTCTACAATGATTACTCATTATGATAAGTCTATTGGAATATACAATAAATATATATTGGGACAAGATGGATGGTTTTGTCAAGATATTTGTTTACCACTATGAATAGGTAATTGTTAACTAATGTAATGAACAATTAAATTAATAAGAACATTGTTGTTTTTGTTTAGTTAGGATTAATTAAGAAAATGGAAAGAAAGTTGTTGTGTTGAATTTTTTTACTAAGTGTTCACTAACTTTCTGATTTCGACCTCTGTGAGATCAGAATTTAAAAAAGTACAAAACATGAAAGTTGTAGACTGATGTGTTAGTTTTATAACCTAATTTGAAGTATATAAATATCAATTTTGTATAAAAAGTTAGAGCCTTATTACCAAAATAAGACGAAGTTGGAATTGTCGAACTAAAAGTACATAACGATCTAGAATTTGATAATTTGGGCATTGATTTGAGTTAATTATCATAGATTGATTACCACGGCGGGATAGGAAGTTTCAAAAGTTACTTCGGAGTAGAGGTAAGTAGAAAGTCATCTGCAACTACAATGATTGAACATAGTATTTGTGCTTATTAGTTGTGATAATTGATTGTTATATGTGTTGTTGTATACCTTTGTATTAAGTGTTTTGTTCCGTTGCTAAAAATAAACCGATGTGCATCAATCATGAGCATTAGCATCTGCAATAAGTTGCATGTGTACATGATGGAAGTCAAAACTGCATGATCTTGAGAGGTGAAAATGTTTTTTGGTCACCACTGGTATTTTGAGCGTCTGTATGATATATATAGTGTCTCTCGGGATGCTTCTGGTGACGGACGTGCACGTGGAAGAGGTTCCCACTTCAGCACCTTTATGACGAGGGGCACGGGAAGAGGTAGACTTTCCGGTGGACTGCGGGGGGAGGTAAGAGGCGGACCCCTGGTAGTCTCGGGAGGATAGCCGCTTGGTCGTACCAACCATCACTGATATCTCGGGTGGACTATAAGGGAGGAGGAGGGACCCTTGGTAGTCACGAGTATGGCCAATGAGTGATATTCTGGTGAGCTTGTGCCGGTGAAGGGAGTCAATTCCTACCAAAAAGGTTTTCTTTTAAGAAAAGAATTGAAAGAAATGGTTTTACAATTTGCATCCATCATTTGTGCATTTCTCATGCATGATTTCTGCTTACTGAGCTTTAACTCACGAAGTTCTTGCATTGTAAGTTAGTTTGACTGCACATGAGCTTGATGACTGATCTGGCATGCGGTTGAAGCTTCTGCAAGTTTGGGGCCTCGTGTACATGAATGGTGACTTGTGGGGCTAAACCGTGGACGCACTATATTTTGCTACCGTTATAACTATCTTTTTGGACATGTTTAAATTAAGAAACTTTGATATGTATATTTTTGTGGACATGTCATCGAATGTAGTGCAATACTTTTGTACTTGATTTGGTCTGTGTGAATACATGTTGGTGAGATTATGACATTGAAGACGTGTTTTAAACTATTATTTTTTTGGAAAAAAAAATATAGGTTTTGGAACGTTAAAAATTGGTATAAAGTAATTCTATAAGGGTCGATGTAACACAATAACCACACAAATTAGCTTAAGTAAGCACAATTTCAAGTAAATTGTGTAGTAAGTGAAATTTATGAAAAAAAATATCACACATACATACATACACAACCCAACTAATGTGACAACAGAACAAGAATTTGGATTTTAGCGACATCCCATGACTTCACACAAGGAAAGGTCTCCATATGAATGGAGTGGGTGATTACTAAATCGTCCATGTCTTTCAACAATCAAGGAGTTAATAAAATCAATCTTTCCTCAACCTTCACCAAGGAGCAAAGTCAACATGACAATGCAGAAGAAAGAGTTTTTTTTTTTTTTTTTTTTTATTTAATGAAGATAGATAACCAAATGTAAATGAATTCAATCAGAATGCAAAATTAAAAATAGTGTGAGTAATGAAAAACTTAGAAACTGTTTTGTAGAGACAAACTAATTATTGACTCCCAAGTGATCCAACACCTTGCACAACAATTTTAATCAAAAATTTCCTGATCATGCTTGGCAGGATGATACTCAATATCTAAAAATATTAGAATGATGAGACTTACTTAAGCTTGGACCAATAGTCATTACCAAGAAAAATATGACTAGAGAAAGAAAAAATCAGACAAAGATGATGACATAAAGAAAAGCCACAAGGTTAAAGGATTTGAAAGAGTGAAAATATTCTAAAATACACAAAATAATTAAAAAATTTAACATTACTCACCCATTCACAAAGAAAATCATTCCTAAAACTCAATGTAAGTCTTCACAGAACGCATAAACCATGAGATTTCCTCAAGAAAGAAAATATCTAGAAGTCTAAGATTTTGGTGAAGATATAGATCAGTTATTTCTCACTCATAGGCCCTATTTGTTTATGGCTGTGGGTGGCTGGAGTACTGTAGGCTGTGAGGAATATAATGGAATATGGAGGTTGGAGTAAATAAGTGAGTGTTTGTTTATGTTGGTTGGAGATTTGGTTGTGGGGGTGATTATAATATAAAAGGTGTTAAAGTTGATTTGATGTGTGTAAGAGTTAGTTAGTGAATAATTAATTATTGATTAAAGTATTTATTGAAAATGATATTTGATTGGTGATATGTGTAAGAATTAGTTAATGATTTGATTATGTGTGGAGATTGTGGGCAATTTATTGCCCACAATCGGTGAACAAACACACAATGGGTTGGGCTCAATCCACAACCGATTGACCCAACCCTAAACAAACAGGGCCATAATGTTCTTCATCCGAATTATTTTCATTTTCACCGAATCACATAAAATAATGAGGCCCTATGTCAATGTGTATGGTGAGTGAGTGTGGTATGGAATTCTATCAATCATCCAAAGTGGAAACAACCCTGAATTTTTTCTTCAAATCATCTAGATCCTAACAAAAACTAAGCCAATCAACCCACAACATTTGTATTAGTGTCTTTAGTAAATCATATTCAAAGATCAATAGTACCATAAACCAACTTAAAATTATGCTTTTAACAAAATTTAAGTGAGTGACTATCCGGTGAGCAGAGTACCTAGCATAATTAAAGACACTATAACAAACATAGAGTGTGTTGGTTTTACTTACAAAAGGTTTCCTATTGTGCTGCTACATAGGTATCATCTACACTTTCTACAGCACCATCTGCCACACCTTCTAACGAGATCCTAGAGGATTTTCATGTTCATCGAATTCTCAATATTAAACCTTTTCACAAGAAAAAGATCTGGCATATCTACATTGTGACCCAAAAAATTTCTTCATGCAATCTTAAATATGAAGACCAAGAAAAAATTTTAAGCTAGCAACTAAGCTCATATCAAATATAGAGGACATATACTACATATAGTTATTCATGGCATTTTACATGAGGAACGAAAATTTATGTCAACTATATAGAAATAGCAACAATTATTTCAATGCCATTTTTTGTGAGAAGCATTAAATAAATTTCACCTCTTATGAGACCAAGTTAAAGTAGAGATTAAGCCAATCTATTATATCAAGCCGTAGGAGTTTGTTGTAATCCATATAGGGTCTTCTTAAGCTTTTAAACATGATTAGGCTTACATGGATCAACAAGCCCGTTAAGCTACTCAACTATAGCTCCATCAACAAAATGATCATTCAAAAATACTATTTCAACAAACGTTTTGGTGAAATTTGATATTGAGAAAATAAGACACAACAATTAGGAACCCAATAGATTCATGTTTAGTTTACTTAACAAATGTTTCATCAAAGTCCACTTCATCCATATTTGCATAACCTTAAGCAGCAAATCGAAATTTATTGCAAGTTATATTACCAAACTTATCAGTTTTGTTCCCATTACAAAGATATTTTCAGAATTCAGAATGTGATTCCACACATCAACACTCACAAAAAGATTTAGCACATCCGAATAACATTGATCCAATTATATCATTTAAAGCTTCAATCACATTCTTTGGTTCAACGTTATTCAAGAAACAACAAGAACTTACCTTAGTGAATGCAAGTGGGAACCATAAAAGTCTTACTATGTTAGGTAGTGTACTCTATCTTTCTTCCTTACTCTGTAATCACCAAAAACATGAGTTAGAGGGTGATCTCTTTGTACTCTGCTAGGAGGATCCCAATTGTATCTGTTGTTGCATTCTGGTTCGGTGTTGCACTAGGTGTTGCATCAAATGTTGTGACACCTTAGGTTCAGCAGTAGATTCAGTAAACTTATTAAGGGATTCTAATACCTCCAATAGGTCCAGAGGTTTATCATCGTCTTTTTCCTTGCAAGATCATAAAGATTATTAGTAACAACATTAACAGTTTCATGGATTGATCAATATTTTTCATAAACATTCCATAAACATTACTATTTATAGAATATCCAAGAAAAAGTTCCTTAGTCACATTTTGCATCGAATATGCCCATATTTTCGTCATCATTCATAGTATACCATACAAAATAATAAATAAAACTATTCCAGATTTGGTCTCTTCCCTTTGAGAATCTCACAAGGAATCATTGTGCACCATAATCTCAAATAGACTTGTAACAACAAATTTTGCATTTTGAATTAATAAACAAAAAATACTTGTACAAATTAATTTCAATTGGATTAAATGAAGAATTTTGAAGGTTACAATCTCTAGTCTTCAATCGTCTGATTCTTCTCTTCGAACGTTTTCTTTAAATTTGAGAATTTGGAGTGAAATATTCTTCTTGATCTCCTCCGCCACTTAAGTTGTTCTTCAATAACGTTTGTCCAAAGGTCAAACGGCTTGATTATGGATCGAATGCTACATCTTGATGATTTTGACGAAGAACTTCTTCGAATCTTGAAGAATGACTTCGAATCTTCAAGAACGTCTCCAAACCTTTCAAGAGCTTTGAGACTTCGGGATTTCTTGGAGTTCTTCCAACTTCTTGAACCTCTCAACTTGTTTCTCGAATGAATGAAGAGGGGGCTCCTTTTATAGGTGGTGGGAGGAGCTCTTTCCATATTTTCTTTTCCATGTGGAGCTATTTGATTGGTCACCATTGATTTGATTGGGTTTGACCTGATTTGGTTGGGCCAAGCCGAATTTTGGGCCTTTTGTTGGGCTAGGCCCCTTTGACAAGATTAGGCCTTTTTATTTAATTAGACTATTTTAACTTGATTGGGTCTTACTTGATTTGAGTGTGCCATTTTGTCAAAGTGTTGGTAGATCATTTGTTTTAGCTCATATTAAATATAAATTACTATATAGTTATGAATTAATTTAATCAAATCCCAAGACATGAATAATATTTTTTATTGATATTTAATTAATTTCCACGTATCACCAATTGATTGGATACGAAATTTGTTTATCTACAAATGCCCCCTCGCGATATGTTCACGAACGTCGAGTCTTAAAGTGAATGAATCACGACACAAACTCAAATGCTACACTTTGAGTTAAACTTTGTAGAATTAAATGTATACTTTTGGGCCCAAATTACATCCCTTTTATTTGATTAAGTGATGAGTAGAGTAGATGGCCCAAAAGCTACAATTTACAAAAGGAATAGGCTATTGGATGAACCACCTTTTGCATCAACACAAAGGAGCACAACTTGAGCCCAACTATTTCATTTCCTTTGTGGTCATGCGGCCGAATGTCCCACAAATTTTTCTAAGGACACGTGAGAGTGGGAAAGGATCCCTCTTCTATTTTCAAATAATTCCAGCAATAATTCATCAAGGGCCCATATATGCACTTATTCTCTCAGTAATTTGGCTTCACTCCACTTTACTTGATTAAGTCCCACATGTGTAGCCTAGATCCTGTTAGGTTTATACTGTAAATCATGTTTTTAAGTGTTGCTTTGTATATAAACTATTTCTTGGACTTTATTGAATGAGAATAAATTAGCACCTTTTGCTTTAAATATTATGAATGTTATATATATATATATATATATATATATATATATATATATATATATATATGTATATGTATATATGTTGCATATTGTTTGAATACTTTACATTGTAGACCATGTGGTGTGTAGTAGACACATAGTCAGTTCCTTGTAATAAGTATAAAGATTCACAACTTAGATGGAATTGAACAATCCATTGGTTGAAGTTTGTGTGTAAGGCTCGGATTGGTTTGTCTTGACCAAGAGATTACACTAGTGCATTTGTTGCACTGAATTAGACCAACATCTAGATAGTTTTTCAAGACTGAACTTGATAGAAAAATTAGATCTCAATGGTTATTGATTTCTTAATTTCTATCACTTAATTGGGATTGTTTATAATTAATTAATGTTGCTTCAATTTATTTTGGGCAAAGGATCAATGGGACTCAATGCTCTCTACTTTGGGCAATATTATTAATTATATGACAGATTGCTAAATTAATACAGAAAATCGTATCTTGGTGAAACAAGTTGATTATTTCCCCTTGATGGGCTCAGAATGTTTATCATATCAAACATGTATAGTAGATTAACTTCCGATATGATAATAATGTTGAGTTGTTTGTTCTCAAGGAATAAAAGATATTAATTGATTAAAGCATTCAATAGCTTAAATTAATTAATGAACATGAATCTTAAATACGGAAAATAAGAATCGGGTGCCATATTTCATAATATGGATTAGGATGGGTAGTTCAATATTAATTCTATAGTGGAATGAATTAATAGTAATGGGCTAGAATAATATTGATGGCTCAATATTTATATCTAGGCCCATTGGGAGACCCAATCCTAATGCACCTAAAGGCCCCTTGAGTATCCCAATACAAGTCCATTAACTAAGAGGATAAGAATTAATTATGAAGTAGGAGATAAGGAAAGAAAATATATGGAAGAATCTAGGGCCGCTTGGTTGCAAATCACCAATGGCAATGACAATGGGTATGAATGAAGGGTCAATCATATTGTGGAATAAAATTGGGGAAATTGTTAATAAAATGGGGTAATGATTAACTTATTTATTATGTACCAAGTACCATAAATGGGAATGAGTCTTCATTCATTCCCGTTTCTTACCCCTAAACCCCCCAACCAAGCGGGCTCCTAAATCCAAAGGGGATTAGGATTTATCCATATTTTCCTCTCCCAATTGGGAGAGGATTTTTCGATCCCCTCTCTTTAAAGCGGGCTGATTTTCGGCGCCTACCCCTTATAAATAGGGGACCAGCTTTGGTCCCCATATGCAAAATTGTGTGACTATTTTTCCATTAAAAATTAATCCTTCCCCGAGTGTTAAAAGTTTGTTTAATTTTTCACCAGATTGGCGAGCTTGGACTTAGGAATACTCGAGGAGATCTTTGGGGTGAAATGTTAATTCTTCTCAACAGTGTCTCTCCGATTCGAAGGTAAATACGATAATCCCTTAGTTCCCCATGTTCAGGGCTTATTGTATGATTAGTGCTATTCAATTACATGAATGTATGATTTAATGTTTCAATCATGGTTATATGATTTATGAAAATAGATATTCAAATTACACCCCGGATAGATCCTTGGAACAATCCCTGATCCCCCAACAACTGGTATCAGGCCCATTGATTCGGGCTCTGTAGTTTCGAATTAAATTTTCAAAACTCAAATTTACATTTTAATTGTAATTGGAAAGTAAAACTGCTAGATATGTTTTGTAGGAATCCAATTATCATGGTTTTTTATGTATGTTTAAATTCATGTTGGATTAATTTTTTTTTTAAATATGATTTGTTCAGATTCATTTTTCTCGTGAGAAGATCCACGAGTAGATTTGATCTTTTTTTTTATGTAATAGATTAGTCTAGATGTTAGATTTATTTTTTGTAAATAAATTGTAACGGATCTAAGACGAAGATGAAGACGGATTAAAAGAATCGGAGACGGTGCGAGGTGCAAGCTGATCTGCGCAGGTGGCGTCGCGATCGCAACAGTGCATCGCGACCGCGACGGGTGGTGCGAAGTGCAGCCTATTCTGCGTCGGGGGCATCGCGACCCTACTGATGCGATGAAGCGACGTGATCTTCGAACAGTTGGGTTTTTCGTTTCAAAATGGGAAAATTGAACCATGATAATTGGATTTAATTGTCTAATATATGTTTAATTTATATTTTGTTTTACTTTGGGCATAAGGAACCTAGAAAATCTCATGGATTAAAATACTAAGTGTTTTATTTTAATTTATTATGGATGATAAATTATTTCATGGCCTCCATAACTAATTTATTAAAGTGAAGTCTTTGGCTACGCATTGGCATGCACCTTTCTCCCTAACGAATATGCCAAAAATAGGTTCACTGGAATAAATTTCATATGATAATTGTGGGTTATTTTAAGTGGCGATATGACCTTCCCAACGAAGGCTTATACAAAAGTGAGTAATAATACTGTGTTAAGTTATGGTTAATACTTAGATATAAAATTGATTAATGGTTTGTCACTGTTTTGTTTGTAACCTGTTTAAATGTATTTAAGTAAACGTTCACACTCAACGTGACTTGCTTGAATTATTTTAAGATGTTGGCTGATGCATGTATATTTTGTTTTATGAAATTTTGATATATAACATGGGATCAAATTATGTGATAATATTTGTGTTAATTAGATATTAATACGATTGTATGTTTTATTTTCAGTTCAACATGTCAAGTTTTAATCCACTGTCTCAAAGAAAACAAACTAGATTGGGAAAATTATGTTGATTGGAAAAGAATTTAATGATAGTCGTGACTTCTAAAGGACAAAATTTTGTACTTGATGAACCTAAACTAGCTGAGCCTTCAAATAAAACTAGTGAGAAGATAAGGAATATCATAGGCAATGGTTGAGATCTGATGAACTAGCTAGGTCCACTATTCTGGCGTCAATGTCAGATTTGCTGCAGTACCAACACCATAGCATCAGAACCACTGCAGATATTATGATGAACCTTAATGAACTCTTCTCTCACCAGAATCTTACGGCTAGGCAGATGGCCATGCGGGATCCGTTGTCGCTGAAAATGGCTGAAGAGACGCTCGTAAGGGATCACGTTCTTAAAATGATGGGATTCCTTGACAAACTTGAGATTCTTGGTGCTGAATTCAATGCGGATACTCAAGTCGATATCATACTCCATTCTCTTTCAAATTTTTTTGAGTAGTTTAAGCAAACCTATACCATGAATGGTCAAGCGTACACGTTAGTTGCACTCATGCAAGCTTTGGTCGCGGCGGAGATGCTTTTGGAGCTGCAAAGCCTAGCCTTGATGACTAGCAGTGCACCTTTCTCTTCTGTGCTGAAAGGCGGAAAGAAGAAGAAGAAAAATAAAAGTAAAAAATAGGTTGATCTCAAAGGTAAGGAAAAGATCCTCGGTGAAGGTGGTATCAAGAAGAAAACAAATAAGGGAAAGTGTTTTAACTGCGGTCTGAAAGGACATTTGAGGGCGGACTGTCCCCAACCCTAAAAAGGCAGGAAAACAAGGTAAATCTCATGCACTAGTTATTGAAACTTGTTTAGCGTTTTGTTCTTCTCAATCATGAGTGGTGGACATGGGAGCCACTGATCATATTTGTTTCAATTCTCAGGGTTTTAGCAAAACCGGCAACTTAGTGGGAGTGAGATCACTATCACCTTAGGCAATGATGCAAGAGAAGTAGCTGCTGCAGTGGAAGATGTGTACTTAGTTTTGAGAAATGTTCTTTATGTTCCAAGTTTTAGAAAGAATTTAATTTCAGTTTCTAAATTGTTTTTGGATGGATATTTCAGTTTCTTTTAATTTTTTTTTAAATAGGTAGTATTATAAATAAAGGAAAAAAGAAAACAAAGGAACGTGTGAATGATGTAGAGACCACAGGACGGTCACTCACAAGAGATAAAATAAAAACCTTTTCATGCCACAAGCCGGCAGATAAAGGTATCCAGATAAATTTAAAATTGGCTACTGAAAATCGAAGCAAATACAAAACAAAGCCAATATATTGCATTGAAAACTGAAACTGGGCATTTCAGCTGTAGAGAATAACTGATTTAGAACTGTCTTCGAACATACTACGGAAGTCGAGCTTCCAATCAAGATGCCCTATGTTACGAAACCCGAGCGTGGGGGAGAACCAACGCTCCTCGCATCGGCGCGAGTCCAAATATCCCTGGGAAGATTTCAATGCCTAAGCTCAGAGCAGACAAAACCATAAATATGTTCCGACGACAAGTTCCAAAACGTGTACAAACTCGACAGAGAATATAACTCAGAATCAGTTTCCAGAAAAGTTGTCATGTACCACTTAGCAACTTAAAGTAAATAAAAATCAGCAGGATCGCAAAGTCACAATAATTCGAGCTCAGCTCCAAATCAAGGCTGAAGAAATAAAACTGCAGAAATTAAAGCACATAGCCATGTCTTTCATATTTGTACCAATATCAACATCTGATGTGAGTGTAAAGTGCTTGCTCAAAAGCACTTATCAATAATTGCTCTTCTAGAAAGCAAAATGGGAGAAGCTCTAGGCGAAAATTATGTCATAATCCCATATTCACTATGAGCAGATAATCAACTGAGAAAATCATCAGAAAATCAGAATTGTGAACAAAAAAAAAAAAAAACCCGTAAACAATGGTGTTGAATGTCTGCAGCTTGTAACCATTCCAACTGGGGCCCAAAGGCCTTCAAATTCAGACAAGGAGAAATCAATAGAATGTCTCAAAGACCGTCATGTATGGCTCACCCAAATCGAGCCTGTTCCAAGGCTGAAGCTGCTGGGACAACGGAACCGTAATAATAAAGTTTTCTGCTCTGGAACATTAATGAACATTCTCTATACTATTAAATGTGCACAACCCACATTCATACAAAATGCATCATATAACACATCTACTGTTTCTAGAAAAAGAAAGTATTCTTCACATATGAACGAAACACTTCTTTGACATCTTAGACTTGGTCATGTTAATCTAAAAAGAATTCATAGGTTGGTGAGTGACGGTTCGTTGGAATCACTCCAACTAGAGTCGTTTCCAACATGCGAATCATGTTTAGAGGGTAAGATGACTAAGAGAGCCTTTGGGGCTAAGGGGAATAGAGCCACTGAAGTGTTAGAACTCGTCCATATATACTGATGTATAATTCAAGCAAGATGTGGTTTCGAGTATTTCGTTACTTTTATCAATGATTACTCGGGGTATGGATACATTTTCCTAATGCGGCATAAGTCTGAAGTCTTTGATAAATTCAAAGAATTTAAGGCTGAAGCAGAAAAACATAGGGAAAAGAGTATCAAGTTTCTACGATCTGATCGTGAGGGCGGATACCTTAGCAATGAATTATTAGGTTACTTGTCAGAGCAAGGGATTGTATCCCAGTTAACTGCGCCCAGAATCTCTCAACAAAAAAGGGTCACAGAGCGAAGAAACAAAATTCTTTTGGAAATGGTAAGGTCTATGATGAGTTATCCTGACTTACCCAAGTCGTTCTGGGGTTATGCCTTGGAAACAACAACTTATATTCTTAACTTGGTACCTTCTAAGTCAGTCCAAAAACTCCCTCAGAATTGTGGTATGGGCGCAAACCCAGTTTGAGACACATGAGAATCTGGGGATGTCCTGCATAATGCTAGACAAGGAAGCTGATAAGTTGGAACCTCGTTCAGATTAAGACTGTTTGTGGGTTATCCCAAAGGAACGAAAGTGGGTTTATTCTATAGTCCTAAGGATCAGAGAATCGTGGTAAGCACACATTCTAGATTCTTCGAAGAAGACTATAAGAGTAACCGAAAGCCTAAGAGTGAGATTACCTTGAATGAATTATGAGGGAAAACTCCTATACCGATAATACAAGATGATATACCACGTGACACACAAATACAACCGAAACCTCATTGTAGTGGGAGGGTTGTTCGTCTGCCTGAGCGATTCATATTTGTGGGAGAGTCTTCGAACTTAGTTCCCAGTGAAGATGAATCTGACCCCTGGACATACACGAGGCAATCCAAGACAAGGATGCGAATTCTTGGCACACTGCAATGGAAGCAGAAATGGGATCTATGGATCACTGTAAAGTGTGGGAGCTTGTTGAACCACCCAAAGGTGTAAAGCCTGTTGGATGCAAGTGGGTTTACAAGAGAAATAGAGGATCTGACGAGAAGGTTGAAACCTTTAAGGCTAGGCTTGTGGCAAAAGGGCATACGCAGAGAGAAGGAATCGATTCTGAGGTAACCTTTTCGCCTATAGATATGCTTAAGTCAGTCCACATTCTCTTATCGATATCTGTGCACCTAGACTTCGAGGTTTGGCAAATGGATGTTAAGACAACATTCCTAAATGGAAGTCTTAAAGGCGACATCTATATGTGTCAACCTGAAGGCTTCATTGAAAAATGGCCGAGAAAATGTTGTATGCAAGCTTAAGAAGTCAATCTATGGCCTCAAGCAAGCATTGTAAGCTTGAAACCAATGTTTTGATCAAGTGATACAATCCTATGGATTTGATCAGAATGAGTTTTAGAGTTATGTTTATAGAAAGTGTTTCGGGAACGCCATGGTATTCTTAGTGTTATAGATAAATGATATTCTGCTTATTGGAAACGATAAAAAGGTATTGTCAGACGTAAGGGTATGGTTATCAAAGTAGTTTGATATGAAGGACTTAGGAGAGGATGATCATATCCTTAGAATTAGAATTATTCGAGATCGCCAGAAAAGGATGATATGCTTATCTCAAGCCTCGTATATCGATACTGTGCTAAAACGGTTCAGCATGCAAGATGCCAAGAAGTGTTTTGTACCTTTCAGGCATGGGATTCATCTATCAAAAGACATGTGTCCAAAGATATTAAAAGAGATAGAAGAGATGAGGAAGGTTCCATATGCTTCAGCAGTTAGAAGCCTCATGTATGCAATGTTGTGCGCGAGACCGGATATAAACTATGCAGTGGGCATGGTAGCTAGGTATCAAAGTAAACCGGGCAAGGAGCATTGGACTGCGGTTAAGAACATTCTAAAGTATCTAAAAAGAACTCGAAATAAAATGAGTAGAGTATATGGCCCAAAAGCTATAATTTGCAAAAGGAATACGCTACTAGATAAGCCCACCTTTTGCCTCAACATAAAGGAGCACTAAGTGGTTATTGATTTCTTAATTTCTGTCACTTAATTGGGATTGTATATAATTAATTAATGTTGCTTTGATTTATGTTGGGCAAAGAGTCAATGGGACTCAATGCTCTATACTTTGGGCAATATTATTAATTATATGACAGATTGCTAAATTAATATATAAAATTGTATCTTGGTGAAACAAGTTGATTATGTCCCCTAGATGGGTTTAGAATGTTTATCATATCAAACCTGTACAGTGGATTGACTTCCGATATGATAATAATGTTAAGCTGTTTGTTCTCAAGGAATAAAAGATGTTAATTGATTAAAGTATTCAGTAGCTTAAATTAATTAAAGGAAATTGAATCTTCAACAAGGAAAATAAGAACCGGGAGCCACATTTCGTAATATGGATTAGGATGAGTAGTTCAATATTAATTCTATAGTGGAATGAATTAATATTAATGGGCTAAAATAATATTGATGGCTAAATATTTATATCCAGGTCCATTGGGAGGCCCAATGATATTTCTCTTAAAGGCCCCTTGAGTAGCCCTATAGAAGTCCATTAACTAAGAAGATAAGGATTAATTATGAAGTAGGAGATAAGGAAAGAAAAGATATGGAAGAATGTAAATCCAAAAGGGATTATGATTTATCCATATTTCCCTCTCCCAATTGGGAGAGGATTTTTCGATCCTCTCTCTCCTAAAGAGGGCTAATTTTCGGCCCCTACCCCTTATAAATAAGGGACCGGTTTTGGTCCCCATATGCATAATTGTGTGATTGTTTTTCTATGAAAAATTAATCCTCCTCGAGTGTTAAAAGTTCGTTTGATTTTCCACTGGATTGGCGAGTTTAGACTTAGGGAATACTCAAGAAGTCTTTGAGTTGAAAGGTTAATTCTTCTCAACGGTGTCTCTCCACTTCAAAGGTATGTACGATAATTCCTTAGTTCCGCATGTTTAGGGCTTATTGTATGATTATTATTATTCAATTATATGAATGTATGATTTAATGTTTCAATCATGGCTATTTGATTTATGAGAATAGATATTAAAATTACATCCCAGATAGATCCTTGGCACAGTCCCCGATTCCCGAATAGTTCCACCATAATGTTGCATGTTTCTGTAGATACTCTCCATCATCGTTTAATTACCCCTCCCCCCTCCCCTCCCCCCCCCCCACTTCACCAAAATAAAGGATTCCTTCTTTCCTTCTCACTTCAGTGATAAGAATCTATTCCAAAAATAAAGAACGCAAATATTTTGGGCAGTAAATTTTCTTCTGAAGCTCGAGGATACGGGTCATCTTGTTTCTTTCTCAGAAGAGCACGCCCAGCATTATTCGATCAAAATAAACGTTCAGTAGTTTGGAAATTATTGTATGCTCTTCATTCCCACACCTCGTAATAGGATTCTCCTAATTGTACCAAAATTTTCGTGTCCTCCAAGAAATGGAATTAAGTAAACCTTCCATACCTAGATCTCACATCATCAGCTATATAATGAGCTCTTCCTAATCCATTTGCCTGACTCTGCAAATTGCAGCGGTTTGTTTCCTCATCTTTTCCTCTTTCTTTTTTTGTTTTTTTTCTTGTCTTTCGCTTTTTCTTTCATTCTTTTCCAAGCTTGTTACTTTTCGTGATTTTTGTAGGAGCATCAAATTAGGTTGCGGCAAAAGGGCTTATCAGATCATCATCGGTGTTTCAAATCTTTCCTACGGACGTGCTACTCAGCTGTCGGCGGTTCGATTATGTCTCTATGAAAGGACTTCTTGGTTAGCAGCGTCCCAAATCGTTTGTGTAGTTGGAGCTATCCTTTTATCTTTTTATGAGTCAAACAACAGATTACGTGGCGGAGGAATTCATGATATTTTATTCATTACCGGCATGCTTCTTGGATTTAAATCGACTTCTCGAGTCCAACTACGAGTCTTCATTTATCAGCCCTTATCTTTTTCCATCGGGAAGATTAATATTCTTTATTTCCTTTCCACACTTTTGTGTTCTTTTTTTTTTTTATCTGCTACTAACTCTTTTTTAATAAAAAATAATAATTTGACAATGATTATAACAGTTGGTATCAAAGATACCACGTCTTCATGCAACACTTATCGTTCTTGAAAACCAATCAAAGGAGAGAAATGCTCTACCCTAACAACTCAAGAATCTCTACATGAAGCGATGGCCAAATCTGACGAGTCATTTACGGAGAGTTAACAAAAATAAACCACTTTTGATTAGCTATATTAACGGGCTTGGATTGCAAGACAGGCTACAAGAAGTATATCTTTCTCGGGAAGATCAAGCGACAAACTTAACTTGGATAAACGGTGGAGTCAACATACTTAACCTAGAGACATATTCGTCATGATGATTTTAGAGGAGGAGTCGACTTGGAAAGACGAATTGAACAGGTTCAACATGAAGTTGTATATTCATCTGAAGATTTGGAGAGACGATTCATCCCAAATATTTGGAGAGACGAACTCAACTTGGAGAGATAAAGTCAACAGGCCTGACATGAAGATGCAGATTCAACCTGAAGATTTGGAGAGACGAACTCGAATTGAAGACTTGAGAGGTGGACTCGACTCGGAGCCACACACCCTACGGACTCAACTTTGAGAGACACATCCGAAAAAATCAACTTGGAGAGACGAAGTCAACAGGCCTAACATGAAGATGTAGATTCATCCCAAAGACTTGGAGAGACAAATTCGACTTGAAGACTTCAGAGGCGGACTCATCTTGAAGATTTGAGAGGCGACGTCGACTTGGAGAAACACATCTGAATGACTCGACTTAGAGAGGTGGACTCATCTTGAAGATTTAAGAGGCAACCTCACCTTGGGAGAGATGGATCCAACACACTCAATTTGGATTGACTTGAAGTGAGAACTCAAGTTGAAGAGATGGAGATAGACACTTTATTTGGAGAGATGAAGTTAACACACTCAACTTGGACAACAATAACAACTTGTCCTTTTTAATTGGAATGGAGAGCCAGAGTATCTAAATCTCGGAACTAAGCTGATAAAGTGAACGATGAAGACTTGGAGTTTAGAGCGTGAACTTGAATTTGAAGCGCCGGAGAAACTTCACATGAAGAGTTGCAGCAGCGCTAAGGTGTCTTGACTTGAAAAGCCTTGCAGACTTGATATACTCAACGGATGGATGTAATAATCTGAGCTTGGAGACAATGCAAATGAGCTGCTTTTCTATCTGTAATTTCTTTAAGTTTCTTTGCTCCTGTTGGCTTTTGCACTTCAATTATTCACTTTACTTGTGTTTGAGTTAACCAACTTAGAAAAGAGGAAACACAATTTATCACTGAACTTAGAGAATATCTAAGCAGCCTGTGTACCTCTTTTAAAGAGGATCAAGTCAAAACGTAGTTCGATTTGCCACCTCTAGTTTGATTTTTTTAGAGGGGGAAGGGGGGGTGCCGTACACAGTTTATACTCATGCAAGCGAGGAGTGACTATTCTTTATCCACTTTAGCCAAAGTAGGGTATTTGATCTTTAACCACTTAAAATACCTTTAGTGGAGTAAGTTAACATTTTAACGACATATACTTGCTTTTGGTGGGGAAAAGTAGTTTTACCTCATACTCTGTACATAGTTTACACTCATGGGGATCAGGAGTTTTTTATTTTTTTCTTTTTTTTTTCTTTCTTTCTTTTTTTTTTTTTTTTTTTGCTTTTTTTTGTCTTCTTCTTTTTTTTTTTTTTTTTTTTTTTTTTTTTTTATATATATCAGGCTTCAAGCACAGTAGATCTTCAAGAATTTTCCATTGATGGGACCAACTGGCACACTATCTTTAGAGAGCAACTTGTACGCGTCATTCGTGTAGACTTCTTTCACTTCATTGTCTTCACCTAGAGCGATGTGATTTGATGATGTGACACTTTCTCTATCATCTTCTTCACTGCCCTGGACTCGAGTGAGAATCACAGTTTGCATTTTGGCCTTTAAAACACTTCCGCATGTGATGATCAAGGTTGTGTGACGTTTCATCCGAGATGGTATCAAACTATGGAATTTTTGAAATTGTTCCTTTGCAACACTCAACCTTCGCTGAATATTCCTCTTACCCATTCGAAGAGGACCGAGCCTATCAAAGGCGGATACCCATTTAAATTTCTTGCGATGCTCATCAAATGTATTTTCTATTGATGATGCCTTGTCTTCAAATATGTGGTTCATACTGGCTTTCTTGACTGAAATAGTAAAATGATTTTAGGAGACATGACCAAGATCTTTCTTAGGACCTTCGATGATGTAGCCATTCTTCTTCAACATTCTCTGAGTAGCATTAATTCCACACTCTAACTGGCTTGGAGTTTCAGGGGACATCTTCCCCAATGCAACACTTCCTTGAGAATCATATCCAACTTGAGGCACAAAAGGCTTATCAAGTTTTGTCAAAGGCATTGTCAATTCCTTCAACGCCTCAATCCTTGTGAGCGGTTCCTTTCCTCTATTAGAACGAGCCAAAGATGGATTGTTATCTTCTTCTACTTGACCTTCTTTAGGTTTCTTTGTAAAATAGTACTTAGCATCAACAAAGTACGATTCTGCCTTGGTGAAAGGTTTGATGTCACCAAACACCATCTGTACAGTTCCCTCATAATAGTACTTGAAGCATTGATGCAAGGTAGATGAAATTACTCCATTCTCGTGAAGCCAATGACGACCCAAAAGCATATTATATGACGTTTTGGCATCTATGACATGGAAGAGCACAATTGAAGTCATGTCTTCTATCAATAATTCAAACACGATGGTGTCAAGTGCCATTTGTCCCTCTTGATTAAAGCCTTAGATCATCAAGCGGTTGTTTGAGAGTTCATTTATAGGAATTTCCAAATTCTTCAGCACTCGTAAGGGCAAGATGTTAACTCCCGAACCTCCATCAATCAAGACTCAATTCATTTTTTTCTCAGGAGTGTAGCCACTACTAAACAAAGGCCAATTGTGTGATCATGAACCAAGTAGCAAGTCCTCGTTTGTGAAGGTCATTGCCAAGTCCGTCTGACAGCAGGAAGCATCATCACAACTATCATTGTATTTGATGATGATAAAATTCATAACCACATCTTCTTCATCCAGCAAGATTTTCCCTTGTCGAGCTAACTGCATGACTTTATCCTTTAATATGAAGCAATCCTGGATTGGATGCCCTACCAAGCGATGGTATTTGCAGTACTTTAGGTCATCAGTTTGTCCAACTTCTTCAGGCCGCTTCATTTCTGGCAACTCGATGATATTTTCTTTGATCAAATCATTGAATATTCCGGTTACATCGGAGTACAAGAACGGATAAGTCCTTTGCTGTTTCTCCCTCAAAGTTGATTTCCTTTGCTCCCTGTCTTGAGGGACATTATTTCCTTTGGCATCATTGATTCTTCAAAATTTGATGGGCATTTCACTAACAACCATGGAGTCTTTATTTTGATTTTTTGTGAAAGACTTGCCCCCATTGTTGAACTTATGAGACTCGTGAATGGGGGGTCCATCACCTCCAACTTCAGCCGTACTTAGCTCCATATCATGAGCTCTACTTGCTAGCTCTTCAAATGTCCTCGGCCTAATCCCTTGAAGGATCTATCGAAGGCCCTATCACATTCCTTGGATGCACATTTCGATTGCTAAACTTTCAGATAATTGATCTTTGCAATTGAGATTCAAGTTTCATCATCGATTAATATAGTGAATAACAAACTCATCTTTCCACTAGCAGAAGTTTGTCAACTTGATCATGCTCACAATCCTTCTTGTGCTATAAAAGAGATTGAGAAACTCATGCTCCATTTGCCCCCAACTATCAATTGAGTTCTCCTCTAAGTTTATATACCAATCAAAGGCATTCCCCTTCAAGGAGCTGACGAAATGCTTCACAAGATGATCGCCATAAGTTCCTGCATCGTTGCATGTCTCAAAGAAATGAGCAACATGCTATTTTGGGTTACCTTACCATCAAATTGCTAGAATTTAGGGGGTTGTTAACCTATCGGCATCTTCAACTTGTCAATTGTCTGAGAGTATAGTTTGGTGTAAGTTAGGGATGACTTAGGCATTCCATCGAACTTGTCTTTGATGGTTCCCAAAGTGATCCCTTTCAATTGGTCGACAGGCACCAAACCATCAGCGGAGACTTGCAACTCATTCAAAGTTCCCTTCCTTTCAATTGGTTGATGTTGATGTCCCATAGACTCTTCCACTTCGTCTTGGTCCTCAACAGATTCTTTTCCAGGAGCGCAACTTGTATCACAATTATCGACTTTGCTCACCAGCTTTTCTATCTTACAGTCTTGCTCTTGGATGCATCTCGTAAGACCTTCAATTGCTTTGGTTAAGCTTACGAGCTGTTCCTCCAGAGTTGAACTATCTGTCATCATCACCTGAGCAATGTCGGGAGCGAATGACGAGCTTGATGTAGAGCGAGGATTGGAACATGCAGAGTTGTCTTTTTCATCTCTATTGCTATCAGCAATGTCTGGCACATGCTTCTCAACAACTCTGGTGAAGTAGTTCCCTCTGAAGATGCCGACGATTGTGATTTTCCTGACATACTCCTTGTGACGACATTGACACTTGTAGCTGGAGAGTTTGTTGCAACGATCTTCGTCAGCGTGATCTTGTGAGGCGCCATAACATTGTCTTCAACTATTGGTTGAGGAGAAGACATGAGAGGTAGAGATGTCCCACTGGGCATGCCAAATTTGTAACAATAAATTTTGCATTTTGAATTAATAAACACAATAATACTTGTACAAATTAATTTCAACTTATATGAAGAACTTTGTAGGTTACAATCTCTATCTTTCAATCCTCTGATTCTTCTCTTCGAATGTTTTCTTTGAATTTGAGAATTTGGAGAGAAATATTCATCTTGATCTCCTTCGCCGCTTAAGTTGTTCTTTAATAATGTTTTTTCGAAAGCTGAACGGCTTGATTCCAGATCGATCGCTACTTCTTTTTAACGAAGAACTTCTTTGAATCTTTAAGAATGTCTTTGAATCTTCAAGAACGTCTTCAAATCTTCAAGAGCTTTGAGTCTTCTGGATTTCTTGGAGTTCTTCCAACTTCTTGAAGCTCTCAACTTCTTTCTTGAATGAATGAAGAAGAGGCTCCTTTTATAGGTGGTGGGAGGAGCTCTTTCCATATTTTCCTTGCCATGTGGCGCTATTTGATTAGCCACCATTGATTTGATTGGGCTTGACCTGATTTGGTGGGGTCAAGCTGACTTTTGGGCCTCTTTGTTGGACTAGGCCCCTTTGCCAAGATTAGGCCTTTTTATTTGATTAGACCATTTAAACTTGATTGGGTCTTGCTTGATTTGAGTGGACCATAAAGTGTTGGTAGACAATTTATTTTGACCCGAATTAAATGTCAATTATACTATATATTTAGGAATTAATTTAATTAAACTCCCAAGGCATGAATAATACTTTTTATTGATATTTAATTAATTTTCACGTATTGCCATTTGATTGAACATGAATTTGTGTGTCTACAAGACTCTACTTGCAAAGTGATATGATGTATTCAGGATCTATGTTTAAAGTTTTTCACAAAGATTATATTAACATAGTGAAACATGAGTCAGTTCTAGAAAAACTCCGGGGTTCCCATTCAACAGCCCCAATTTACTAGGAAAGGAGTTGAAAATTCTTAAAAGATGTCAATTTGTTACAAAAAAAGTAAAAGAAATATTTTTAAAATTCCTATGAGGATCACATTTTAACCTAGAAATTATGACTACATGCATGTCTGAAATCATTTTAAACAACTTTCTAAAGACTGTATTTATTTTTTAACATTTTCTTAAAAAAATTCAAGCAATGTAATACAAGAAAAGTCATTAACATAAACAATAATATTTTCACCAAGACTACCAACCTTAACCAAGACCAACTAAGATCATGTGATGATCAGAGCCAATGTGAGGTACTAAGTGTGGCAGCACTTTGTGAGACACTTAAGATAGCTTACCCTTTTTTCCAAGAACCACATGAACAATCTTACCGTCAAGCTTGGATAGGCCTCTGACAACCTCAAATTTTACCTGCCTACAAAGATTTCTAGAATTTAGATTTGCAAGTTTTTGGTGCCATTTTTCACTTCATCAATTTGAGCATGGTGACAAGGTACTTCATCTCTAATAGTATAACAATGGTTCACGGAAGCTAATGCATATCTTCATAACCTTGAAGAACATTATCCACAATCAACCTTTTAGGAACAAATGCACTATTATGTTTGTGTGGAGGAAGATATGAAAGAAGAGGCCCACAATGGCTTTTGCAAATAGGTGGGAGGAAGAAAGAAAAATGAGGTCTAATGGAAGACAGGAAGAAGAGGTCTACGATGGAAAAATAAGAATTTATGGACTTGATAATTTACAGCACAACATCCCAAATATGAGTGAGAATGAAAAGAAAAAATCATTACATAGAAAAGAAATATCTAGAGAAGAAAATCTTGAACGTAATGCAATTTGGTATTGATGACCTCACTGTCTATGTATATATGTAAAATTAATAAATGAGACAAAAGAATTGTTTTTGTGTTATTAAAAATGGAAACAAAATTAGTCAAATAAATTAGTATTTAAGAAATACAAAAATTCATATTATCAATGCGTTTATCTATTTTTAACCCTAATTAAGTATATAATGGCAGAAAAAAATATTCAATGAAACAATTTAAGTAAAATATTACAAATAATTATCACTCATTACTCCACAACTTTTAATCAAATTTCTAATAATTACCCAATCAACCAATCATCACTTATATCACTTTTCTATTAAAAAAAACAGATAAACCTACAACTAACATATTAATTTAACCACTAAAGCTCCATCCTACTGTATTTCGTCTCTAAAGAAACATCACTTTAATTTGTATTATTCACATAATGTATAAATTATTGAATGTATATGTCTAGATGTGCCACATTCTACAACACTAACATACATCTTTCTATGATACAACTAGTGTATCAATACAACTATAATTTTAACTATTAGATAAAAAAACCTTTTAATGTCCACCTTTGATTCATTTATTAAGTAAAAAATAAAGGTTAAATTTATCATTTACAAATTCAACCACCTTCTATCACCTTTATTTATTTATTTATTTTTCCTTCGCCCTGCCCCCAAACCCACCTCTGAGGCTCTGACACAATCCCTTTTTACTCCCCCACACCCTTACCCCTCCCCCCCCCCCCCCCACACACACACACAAACCCCCTGTTCCTCTCTCCCTTTCATTGTTCTAAACATCTCTTTTTTTTTTTCTTTTTTCTCTTTTTATGGAACCAACTTCTTTTTTCTTAATTATATAATATAGTAATATGATCTTTTTTTATATATATTCTTTTACATTTTTTTTTATAAAATTTTAATAAATTTATAAATTTTCTGTAATAATAAATTTATTATTAGTATAAAATAGATATATATTATCTGTATATAGTAAACTAGGTACAGATATATGTAGAATTAACACACATTGATATGCATATCATCAATTACTAATTATTAAATTTAAAAAAACAAAACATGCAAAATGATATCGTAATTTTTGTTTTATTTACAATTTAATAACGATGTGACTGTACCACTAACCAAGATTTAGTGAATATGAAATTAACATTTCATTGTATGCACTATTTATAAAATTTTCATTTTATATGGGATATCACACAACTAAAATTATTTTGGTTTAACCCACAACTAACCTTAGTTTAGTGGTGAGATAATACAACTAACCATGATCTATAGAATATTGTATCAGCATTTCACTTTTGTATTATTTATAAATACTTCATTTATATGAAGTACAACACAACTAACATTAGTTATATGAACCTGCAACAAATCGTAGTTAAATGATTATTAGCTTAGGATATACTTTAATATTGGTTGCATTAACTTGTTCGCTATCTTATCTACTAACTTAAGACGTAAGTGTACGTACGGTGTAGAATATATGAAGTATTACTATTTATAACAATATGATTTTATTTAAGCACTAACATTGTTTTTATTATCTTTCTCTCTAGGGATGGCAATGGGGCGGGTTTGCCCTTTACCAGGACCCGCTCCACATGCAAAGATTCAGATCCGTAATCCGCTTTAACCCGATAATCTTAAAAAACTCGACCCGTCCCGCCCCGCCTCGTCCCGTCAACCCGCCAGGTTTACCCAATCCGACCCGTCCTACTGATTTTTACACATTCACTATTATTGCTACTTGCGGACTTGCCACTATTCTACAATAAAATGATTTCAAAAGTAAAACATAACATAAAGAGTGATTATAAACTGAATGAGGGTGAGGGAGACCCTTTAGGGTTAAAAGTTAATGTGAGAAGTAGTGGCAACTTGAAATATAAATTATATATAATTGTATACAATAAAAATATTAAAAATGTATATAATATATATGTGGCAGGTTCAGAGCGGGTTTAGCAAAAACCACAACCCGCTTCAAACCTGTCAATACCATTTGATCGGGTTTGAACCCGCCCCTTAACCCGTTTGATCGGATTTTTACCCTCCCCATCTGAAGCAAGTTTGATACGGGCTCGGGTTTCAACTCGATTCATTGCCATCCCTATCTCTCCCTAACATTCGGGGGTTTGAGGCTGACGATTTCTTGAAAACTCTCCCGCACAAATGAACTCTAAGAAAAATAGCATAAATCAAGCTTAAGATGAATTCTAATCAGAGACAATATTCCGTAGTGCGATTTCAATAATCAATGTCACATATGATCTCAATTCAGTTATCAAGTCTTCAACAATTCATTTATCTATAAAGTAATCACTTATATTTGTAATACATACCTCGAAGCAATTAAATAGTAGATTATATGTATAATTAACATCTATGTTCAATCTAATACATAAAACTCTTATAGCAGCAACTAAGATTTAATGTCTTTAAGGTTGCATTTGGATTGAAAGATTTGAGGATGAATTTGAACATAACCTCAAATCGATCCTCAAATCCATTGTTGTTTGGATTACTGTGTATTTGAGAATCCAAGATTTCAATTTGAGCTAATTTTGAGGATTTGAGTAAATTTCAAATCCTCTATCTTAAGTGAATTTAAAATCCATTGATTCTAAATCCATGTATTTCAAATCTCTACATCCAAACACAACCTAAAATTTTATTCTCAAATCTTGTTATCATATTTATTAACCATGTCATGTGTTCATTGTCATGTGTTTAATAGCCTCAAATATTTACTTTTAGATCCAATAGTAATACTTTTTCTAGGTTAGTTAATATATTTTCAGTAAAATGTACATAATATTTTTTTTATAAAACTCAAATTCTTATATTTTTTACTTTATGTGTTCTTATCAAGTTTTACATAAGTTTTAAACATCAAGTTTATTTAAGAATACATCATTTGTGACCATATATTGATATTTCATTCTCTAGTTCTGAATTATACATTTTACAACAATTTGATGCATTATTTAAAAATGTATTATTTTTCTCTAAAAAGAATTAAGTTTTCACATAAATTATTAATCACTGCTAGTTGATGGATACAAAACAGATGCAATTTTGATTTTATTTTTTGTTAGTTGATTATTTTCTTAAAGTCATTTTAGTTGAGTTAATAGGGGTCCGTAAATTCCTACATAGTTAAGTTAGATCCGACCTGTTAACTTTTTGTCTTATTTTATTGATATCAGGAAAAAAAGAAGTTACCAAACTAAAAAAAAAAACAGGTTTTAAAAAAATAAAAAATAAAATAAAAAAATTAAAAAAGAGAGAAAGCAAGACGATGATATGAGGGCAACGTGGAAGTAAGTTGAAGTAAGAGAGTGAAATATTGAGGGGATGGGGTGTTTGTTATTTGACTTGGAGAGGTAAAGGGAATATGCCAGGAAAGACGACAGAAGATTGGAGAGCGGAGGGCTAAGTAATGATTTTTTTATACTATCATAAATACCTTTAGGGTCCGTTTAGTTGCAAACCATTAATGATAATGATAATAAGCATGAATGAAGAGTCAATCATATTATGAAAAAGTTGTTAATAAAATGAGGTATTGATTAACTTATTCATTGTGTATCAAACACCATAAATGAAAATTAACCCTCATTTATTCACATTCCTTATCCTTAAACCCCCAACCAAACAAACTCTGATTATATTACAGAAAAACCACTTAGTTAAAGCTCTATATCTATATAATAAAGCGGATTAAGAGGTAAACATATATCATCAGTGCCAAACATTAAGAATGGGTAGATTGAGTATAGTAGTGTTGTTACTCTTATTATTTGTGTATACTGATTCATATCTTTGCCGGACGCTAGTCCTACTCCTCTCCTCCCCCTCCAAGGACAAACCCAGTTAAATTATGGTTTTTTAGAATCCTCTTGCAACTGTTAATTTTGTCAAAAGTATGCCCGCTAATTCACGGATATTAAAAAATACCCGATAGTTGTTTTATGCCCGATTTTGCCCATATGGCACTCCTAATTTTACTTGTAACATAGGCAATACATAAATTGAAATTTTGGGTATGGTGGCTGGTGAGAACGCAGGTGGGGACGTGGTGTGTGGCTGGCGCCGATGTATCTAATGCAAGGTTGCAGAACTTGATGGAACAGGGTTGCACCAGACCGGCATTTCATCTAGATTGTAGCCCTATACCACCTGTAAGTTTTTTTGTTTACCTTCCCGATCATCAATTTGAACGGCTGCAGGGGCAACATGACATTGTGTAACAAACAGTGCCAAATTTAATTAAAATAAGTCTGTTCAGACAGTGCGATAAAGATGATATACAACACAACAGCTGCTATATGTCTCGACAAAAACTAGTGAAATTCAGCAAACAATTCATTTAATTAATACAATGACATATTCCAACACCAACATTTCTTTCTTACACACAACTGCTGCTAAAAATGACTCCCAACACATGTATTCCATATACTACTTCATAAAATTCCTAAATTGTATCTATATAGTCTCCAGATGTCTTTCTTTATAAGGAGGACCACCAAACCAGATCACGATATAACGTTTAGAAAAACAAAAAGATAAATAAAGGACAGAAAAAAGAAGATGCACAACTTCAGGCGAAATGCCATTTTTACCAGCAACAGTAACATTATTCAGTATCATACCGAAGATTTAGCTTTGGGGTTTGTCCCACTTGAGGGGCTTAACAACTTCCCATGTGAAATCGGGCTCATCTCTCCCAAAGTGGCCATACGCAGCTGTCTTCAAGAACCTTCCGTTGTTGCCTCTCTTTAAGTCCAAGTTAATTGAGATCATCCCCGGCCTAAAGTCGAAGCTTTCCTTCACAATCTTCAAAATCTCCTTGTCCGGAATCTTTCCGGTGCCATAAGTATCTACAAAAACAGACAACGGCTCAGGAACTCCAATCGCGTACGAGACTTGGACTATGCATCTCCTTGCGAGCCCGTTGGCGACAATGCTCTTCGCAGCCTGCCTCACGATGTAGGCCCCACTTCGGTCGACCTTAGTGGGGTCCTTACCGGAGAAGGCACCACCACCATGGGCACCCCACCCGCCGTAGGTATCGATGATAATTTTCCTACCGGTGAGACCTGCGTCACCATGGGGCCCACCAATAACGAAACGGCCTGAAGGATTGAGGTGGAAAATTGTCTTTTCATCCAAGTACTTATCGGGGATGACAGGCTTGATGACGTGCTCCTTGAGATCCCTAGCAATCTCATCGTTAGTAACGGTCTCGTCATGCTGAGTGGAGATGAGAACGGTGTGGACCCTAATCGGAACCATAGCACCGTTCTCGTTGCAGTACTCAACAGTGACTTGGGTCTTCCCATCGGGTCTCAGCCAGGGGCAGGTACCGTCCTTACGGACCTGCGTGAGGCGAGCACCTAATTTAGTAGCAAGCACATGGCTGAGGGGCATGTACTCAGGGGTCTCATCGGTAGCATAGCCGAACATGTGTCCTTGATCACCGGCACCAATCTCCTCCGGGAGTTTGGTGAGGTGTCCGTGAACACCCTGAGCGATATCGGGGCTTTGTTGCTCGATATTGACAAGAACCTTGCATTTATCAGCGTCAAGACCAACATCATCAGAAACGAATCCGATGTTACGGCAGGTGTCGCGGACGATCTTTTCATAGTCGACCTTGGCCTTGGTTGTGATCTCACCAAAAACCATAACCATGTTGGTCTTGGTACAAGTCTCACAAGCAACTTTGCTATCAGGATCTTGTTCAAGGCAGGCATCGAGAACCGCATCAGATATCTGGTCGCAGAGCTTGTCCGGGTGTCCCTCGTTTACAGATTCGGAGGTAAATAGGAAGCTCTCCATTTCCTTGACCTGTTTAAATGAATGTGTAAAAGAGTAAGAAGAAAGCAGTAAAACCACATAAATGGTAAAACATACAGACAACTAGTTTGTAAGCAGTGCACCGACAAAAATATTTCTGACACAATTCATACAGGAATAAAGGATATTGCTTTATTTGAATCAATGATCATGTGATTCATGTGACACAGTAAGAAATCTAAAAAAAGCGCAATAGAGAATCAAATCACGCAAAGGGAAACAACTCAATTTGACACTTTAAAGGCCAATTAACATGTCAAAGAGCAAAAATCTGAAATGAGGAAACCAATCCACAAATTATAAACCAAAAACTCTAGATCTTTGTTATGTACTTTTAAAATTACAGAAACAGAACACCACATACCAATACATATACATATCATAACTTGTGTAAAATATACTCAATTCGCAAAAGAAATTCGTTTCTGTCATCCACTCAGAAAATTGATCCAATCCAACGGTTTACCAAAAAGATGTACAAATCTACCTAAATCAACTGAAATTAGTTGAAATTGCAAGATTATCTGAAGAATATCAAGTCAGCTGAGTCACATATGAACTCGTAGAGCACAATTATCACGAAATCTGGACTAAAACGAGCATGAAGGATGAATAATATCCCAATCCCCAAAATCGAAGCAAACAATTGAAAGAACAGAAGCACGTAAGCATAACTGACTGCATTAAGTCACAGATAACCTCAAAAACTGGCAAAATGATGGAAGGTTTGCTACAATATATGTACCTTAAGAGATGAAGCCAAGTTCAGAGGAGAGTTAGAGGTTTTGGCCTTAGGAGTTGTTGTTCCTCGAGATGTCCCAAATGCTTGCAAGTTCTAGTGAACAATCCTGTGGTTTATTTATAGATTTATTCCCAGTGAGTGGGTGGGTGGGAGTGTGGTTTAAGTAAGGTAGTTGTCTATATTGCCAATTTTGGCAGATTTTACCGTTGATGGATTTTTAGGAGCTATTTTTGACGGTTCAGATTGACTGGAGTCGGTGGGGGAGAATGACTTGTTTTAGCTTGTAAAAATTTGGTTAGTAATTGAGTTGCATGAAGGGAGACGTGTGAAAAAGTGGGGTTCTTTTCCTTGCTTCAAACTACTATTCATCTACATCAACAAAAAACTAATGGGTATTCAGGTTTTTGTGCTTTTCTTTGGGCATGTTTCTACTCAAATGTAGTAGCTTCGACTCAGGACCAATATTAATATACACGTGATAATGTTTATATTTATTTTTAAATAAAATATCAACAATATTTATTATTAAGTGTGTCAAAATATATCATTAATTACCTATATATTAAAATTTAGAGTGATTTTATTGCATATTATGAAAATTATCGAAATTTATCCTAGTCTTTATAATTGTCAAATCTCATGTGCACCAATTGCACGCTGCAATCCGGTGTCAACATCACGATTTATACTTAAAAAATATCACTTGTTCTGGATAAATATAATAAATTTACCCACAACAAGTGATACATTTAAGCATAAACATCAATATATTTTTATCATGATACTTTTATCCTTAGCATGTAATACCTTTAGATATAAATACTAATACATTTTCATTTAAATATATAATCAAACACTTATTATTCATGTACTAAAAAAAACTTATTATTAATTCCACATTTTACAAGAGAATAATATAAATTCATCAATTCCAACAATCTGTTAATTATTGTCTCTCACTTCTTACTATATAATCATAAATAATCATCTACGTACTGACCTATTAATTAATATTTACAGTACGCATTCTATGTTTAAACACATTATAATCCGAATGTGTCCATCCTTGTATAGACATCCCATTCCCTAAGATAGTATATAGGCAAATGGTCAAATTTCTCAAAATTTTCAAGTAGTCACGGGAAAAGTGGAATTTTATGACGAATTGTGAAGAGTAAGTCTTGGGTGCACCCAACACAAGTTTATTGTGCATTCCCCAATTTAATTTGGGAGTTACATATATATTAAGGGTTGTGTTTGGTTACCCAATACAAACTGGTGGCTCAGCGTTCGAAATCTATTGTGCGCGTGCGAGGTCTTGAGTTCGAGCCTTAGTAGTGCGCTACTTTATTTTTTTTTCTTTTATTTCAAATTAATAATATATATATATATATATATATATTAAGACATGTTTGTTTTTATTTTTTTTCTTTTATTTCAAATTAATAAAATATATATATATATATATTTGTTAGCACATAAGAGACATTAGTTTAGGTAGTAAAATTTTGAATTGTTGTTTATTAGGGCATGAGTTTGAACCACATCTTCTCCAAAAAAAAATCTATATATGTGCATTTATTATTATTAGTATTAATACGCACCGCATTTTATGTTACAATATGAGGTCGTGGCTTGGTGAATAAACATTTGCTTGCACTTATAGTAGCTTGGGTTTGAGCCGTATTAAGTACCTTTTATATTATTTTAGACAATGTAATATATTATTTAGAAAAATTATATATTATTCAAAAAAATGTGTATACCTGAAACATAACATATATTATTACGCAAAATAACATGTACTATTACGCAATATAATATGTTATTAAAAAATTATACATGTAACTATAACATATACTATTACGCGATATAACATATACTATTGAACAACATAAAAAGATGTCAAAACAGAGCGAAAGCAGGGACGCAATATAACATATAACAACATAAAAAGAGGTAAAAACAGAGCAAAAGTAAGGTTCAAACCCACGCGCCTCGACCCTAACTTCCACGCACCTTATCACTGCACCACATGTTGTTGTTGTGAATCCATCCAAACAAGGCCCTTATATCTATCTTTAGTTCCAAATTAAATAAGAAAGTGTATAATAAGCTTATTGTGTATTGAGTTCACACAAATTTTTGCCAATTATGAAACCAATTTCAAATTTGTTCATCAATTACCTACTCAATAAAATTTTAGCATGTCATATCCAGCGGACAATTATTATATTATTAATAAAAAAAAGTCGTATATTTTTCAATTCAATCTTCCTTTTCTAACTTCAAACATTCCATATTTCAAGTGCTAAGCGTATACCTTAAATTTAGGAGAGTTCGTTGGAGGTATTCGAGGAAAATTACAATTAAGGATAACAATTAAATGCCGATACATTTCGATCTTATCGGATATCATGCAAATTTCCACGTTGGTAAATTTATTTGCTCGAGATTCACGACAAAAGTTTAGTAATATATTTTTGAGAAGACATTATTTCTAGTGATACGAGTTGTCACAAAACATTCTACAAATTAATTTAAATCATTTTTAAACTCTTTTAGGAATGGTAAGTAGTAGTAAATTCAAAATATTTGATAGACGTCTTTTATCGTCTCAAATAATATTATTCGCGATAAATTATCACTATAAAAAATGGAGAATTCTATTTGCACCAGCAAAGGCTCTTTGTACACCACATTTTTTTTTTTTTTGGACTAAAATAGACATTGGACAATAGACTTAAGTATCCTTTTATTTATCTCTTTTTTTCAAAATAATTTATGCAGAAAAATTAAATTTCTTCCCTCACAATTTAAATTCTTAAATAAATAACATATCTTAGAACTCCAATTCACCAACCAATTCTACTAAATTCACGTACAAACTCATAAATTAAAGAAGAAAACAATCATGGATGAAGGGAAACCAAAAAATATGAATACGGAAAGTCATAACTAAATTTTATTTCTGCTTGAGTTCACAGTTTGTTTTACAAATAAATTGTAGTTCTAGAATTAATTCTGAAATAGATCATGTGTCGATTCGTTGTTTATTGGCCGAATCATTGAAACAATTTCGGCCAATAATGACCATAGTGTATAAACTTATAACGCAGCTATTGACTGAAAGATTGTAAGAATATCGTTCATTACTTGCCAAACTATATTATTTTGTTCGGTCATTACTGATCGAACTGTTGTAAAAATTATGGTTAGTAGTACTACCCATCGTACTTAATAAACGTGGCCCTTTTCAAAGTTTTGAAGCTGGTGTTTGTTGTTCAACAAAATAGTTGCTTGGTTATTTTTCCCTAATTGTTCTTATAGGTTCTTCTTCAAAGGTGAAATTTTGAAAGACCTAGAAAGAGATATGAGCAACAGTTTCATTTTCACGTTAGCCTTTCTGTTTTTCAAATTCTATTTATTTTATTATATTTTATTTTATAATTGATAAGGTTACTAATGTCAATAAATGTGGTGTTGAAAGTATATATATATATATATATATATATATATATATATATATATATATATATATATATATATATATATATATAACTTTGTTGTGGTGTAGAAAGAAATTGTGGTGTAGAGAGAGCTTTTAGTAGTGTGAGTATAATTCATCAGAAAAATGAGCTTTTGATACAACAAAAAGTTGTCTCAAATAATGAATATTTATCACAACTTACGAGTATTTGTCAAAACTTTATCATTAGAGAAAATATTTCGTCACTAATTAGTCGTATCAATAACTCGGATACGAATAATATATTTGTGACAAAAAGTGGTCTCAAATGGGTTTCAAATATTTTTTGCAATAAATAATACATCAAATCCACCCAACTTGTTTGGCGAAAAACGATTAGGTCCAGGGATTTTAAATCCCTCAAAATTTTCTAGTTCATTTTGAATGAATTTCAAACTCATCCAACAACGTAGTCATTTATAAATTCATCCTACCTCTCATATATATAGTCACATTATCACACACATTTCACACACTACACACAACAGATTACACATACCACACGCACACACACTTAACACACATACTACTCACACTTTACACAGATTTCACGCACTGCACACACTTCATACACACACACAACACTACTAGTACACGCACACACACACTACACACACCTCACACACACTTCACATACTACACACATATATTACTTGCAGATACTACACACACATACTACATAGACACACTGCACACACACTACACACACACTACACACACACTTCACACACTACACACACTTTCATTATTATCATGCTTTAAAAAATGTTAAAAAAGAACTGAAAAAGGAAAAAACTTAAACAATTCAAATCCACTCTTTTGAATTTAAACATCCAAATAAGGGATTTGAAATAAATTTGAAATAAGGGGATTTCCAAATACAAAGAATTGGAAATCAAATCCTTTGCTTTCCAAATTCTTCTATCCAAACACAACCTTAAATAATTTGTAAAGAAATTTGTGACAACAAGTGGTCATAAAAAAATTTATTATTAGTGATCACAATTGTGATCTCAAAATATATCATTCAAAAGACCTATTTTATTGTAGTATTAGTTTGGAGATGGCCACGCCTCGAAGCTTAGATTGGTGTTGGCATTTCATTCAAACATGCTAGTATGCTATTCTTCCCCACATGCATTATTTATCATTACCTTTTATGGTGGGCGTAACCATCAATTTTCTTAGAACTAGTTTTCTACTCGCGCGATGTATGGGGAAGAATTTCTTTATTAAATTATTATTAAAATATAAAGGTAAATATGTATAATAATGAAAATCAAAATAAGTAATGAATAAGATATATTATAAAGGACTTGTATGAAATGTTGTATTATAATAGGCAACAATTTGGTATAAAATATATATAGCATAACACTGGACTATGAGATCATTGTATTTTTGTCATATTTGAATAATATACTAATACAGTTACATATTTATATAAGGCGAAATAATATCAAAAGTCACATATATTATATTTAGGATTTAGTAATATTAGCATGAAATCTCGCAATGATATTAGTTCATTAAACAAGGGGGTGCTAAGGTGTATTATTGTGACGTATTTAAATATAAAAAATAATCGACTTATTATATTTGTAGACGTAGTTAACATAATTTTTCTATTTTGAAAAAAAGACACTAATTCAATCAACAAATCATATTAACTATTATATCTAAGCCTTCTATTGTAAATTGTAACTCTAATAAGTCGGCCCATTTTTTATATCAAATTTCTTTAAAAACACAATGATTCAGTCAATCCAAAATTATTATAAAAAGGCAAAACTGAACTAAAAGATTTTTTTTTTTGAATAAAAAGTAAAAGAAATTAATCTTCTAAAAAAGAGTAGATCATTTTTTCAAATAAAAAGAAATTATCATTTTTAATAATATATGACATTTTTATTATATGTACAAAAAAATTTAAAAATTACATAAACATTCTAAATCCAAGGTTCAACTAATGATCAAGGGCTGAAATAAGGGTGCTACTCACCCATGGAAGCTAAAACAAACAGAAAATAAGTAGAAAAGCAAGAAAATATGATACTAAGATAGATGAAACCCAAGATGTCAATTGGAGAAGATGATTCTTCAATCTCTTGCCCAATATCCCTCCTTGGTGGCTTTGGTGGCTAGAAAATGGCTGGAATTGTGTTATTGGATAGGTCAAATTCGAAATGGAACTTATATATATAGGAGAAGAGTTGTCACTTGAGTTTAAGGAAAAATCGCATTCACAATTTTAAAATAAGGCACAGAATCTCGGCTGAGATTCAAGTGTGTCTCGGCCGAGACGAAGCAATGAGGATTTTTTGCTGGGTGAATCGAAGGTTGATCTCGGTCGAGATGCAACTGATTCTCAGCCGAGACGTGAAAAGAGGATTCTCAGGGCTTGTTAAGGTTTGGCTCTTCTCGGTCGAGATCTTGATCTCTTGAAATTCTGGATTTTCCCTGGAAAGTCATCTCGGCCGAGATGCATTGCCCGTCTCGACCGAGATCTTCAACTCTTCACAACTTTAGGTTTTCCTGGAAGGTCGTCTCGGCCGAGATTTGCAGCCTGTCTCGGCCGAGATCTTCCTTTAGCCCTGTCCTTTGTTGCCTCGATCGATCCATCGACTTCGCGATCTTTTGATGCTCTTTTTCGATCCATTTGCATCTGTTTTAACACAAAAATGAACCAAACACATTATTTTGCCACATGAGAATTAAATGCATGAAATACACGTGAAAATTGCACAAAAACATTTTCTGAATTGACACTTAAAGCGTCCTAAAGTGTGTGCACGAACACGTGTTGTACCACTCCTAATTTCTATTATCCCTTTCTCTATGTTTCTTTATTTCATAGCACTAATAGACGCGAATCCAATTTCTAGGGAAAAATCATAACTCGTCCTATAACTTTTTACTTTTACGCAATCGGTGCCATAATTTTTATCTCTTTCAATGTAGTCTCGTAAGTTGAAAGAAAGGTGCGAACAATATACATGAAAGGTTGGATCGATGTGTGACAACTGAAACTTGGAAAGGACTTTATCGGAGACATCGGGTGGATCACTTGTTTCTTAGGCGTTCTGATCATTTCCCTATACTACTCAATAGGAGTTTAGGAAAGCGAAGAACAAGAAGAAGCAGTGAGTTAAGATATACAGGTTCAAAACGATGTGGCTTCACGATGAAACTTGTCACATGGCAGTGCTGAATAGCTGGCTTGAAGGGCTCAATGCATTACATTCGGATGGGATAATTGAGAAGATTGAGAAATGTGGGTCCAGTCTATCTGTTTAGGAAGCGACACATTTTGGCAGTTTGAAAACAAGGCTGCAAGATTACATAGCTTGCCTATATCGGTAGAAAATATGGACAAAATTTTCCAAGATGAGTCTCAATTATCGGCTCTCCAGACTAAACAAGACGCTATGTGGCACCAAAGATCCCAAGTGAATTGGAGGAAAGGTGGGGACAATAAATACGTCTTTTCTCTATAGAACAACATCGTTGGGTAGAAGGGAGAGAAACGAGATTGAGAGAATTCGAAATGACCAGAATATATGGGTAGAGGAGGATGAGGATATAGCTAAGGTGTTCAAGGGGTATTCCAAGGGGTTTTTTAAGGTAGGGGGAAATCTCAATATGGATAGAGCTATTGCTGCAGTGTAACCAAAAGTAACGGCGAACATCTAGGATATGATTGCAAAATCTTTTACAAAGGAAGAAGTGATTGCAGCCCTAGCATAGATGTACCCAACAAAGGACCTGGGGCTGAACGGTATGCTTGCAATTTTTTTAAAAAAAAACTTTGGTTTATTATTCAGTTTGATATTCTTCCTGTTGTCCTCGATATTCTTAATGGGCAAGCTAATCCCAATGCTTTAAATCATACTTTTTTATTGTTCTCATTTCTAAGAAAAAACATTATGAGCTTGTCACAAAAAATGATTGCTAATAGGCTAAAAAATTAATCCTCCTCGTGCAAATCTCTATCAAATAGTCTGATTTTGGTCCTGGACGTCTCATTACTGATAATGTTTTAGCCGCTTTTGAGATTTTTCATTACATGAGTCATAATAATGCTAAGAAGAGAGGGGCTTTTGAGTCAAATTAGACGTGAGCAAAGCATATGATAGGGTTAAGTGGGGTTTTTGGGAAAGGGTCATGCTCTAGTTGGGATTAAATTGGGATTTTGTTTATTTTATTATGAAGTGTGTGTCGACTATTTCGTTCTCTGTTCTTGTTAATAGTTATCCATTAGATGTTTTCTTCCTATCTGGAGGTCTTCGTCAATGAGACCCGTTATCGCCTTATCTCTTCTTGTTTTATGTTGATCCATATTCTGCTCTTTCGCAAAAGTCAGAAAGGGCAAGGTTACATCATGGAGCGTGTATTTGTAGGGGGGGGGGGGGAGGGGGGGGGGAGGGCGCTATCGACTTCACTTTTATTGATGAGTTGGGGATACCATTAGATGCTATGAGGAAGTCTAGGTGAAACTTTTATCACTTGAGACGTTGGAGGTGTGGTATTACCCAAATCGATCATTTCTTGATGCTGGTATAAGTTATAATCCTTTTTATACATGGACAAGCATATTGGTAGGTAGGGGAATCATAAAAAAAGGGTTAATATGGTGTGTCAGAACTAATTCAGGGGTGAAGGTATAGGATGACCCCTGGCTTCCAAATAGCCCTAGGTTTCTTCCTAGAAGTGGACGGCAAGAGGGGCAAGGGGTCCATTTTGTTCGAGAGTTGTTCATGTCGGCCCACTATATGTGGAACAATGAATTGATAAATAGCATGTTTGATGATGATAAGGGATGCAAATTAGAACTATCAACATCCGTAAAAATTTAGGGCCAGACAAGTTGATTTAATTTTTTTTTAAAAATGGCCTATACGAAGTAAAGTCAGGATGTCATCTAGCTGGGGAGGTAAGTGTATCTTATCAACCAGGAGCATTATGGGGAGGAGGGGGGTATGGCTAAGAAGTTGTGGGCTTGGATATGGAAGTTGGATATCCCGCTGAAAGTGCGGGTGTTTGTGTGAAAGGCTGCAATGAGTATCCGACCGGTGACGAAAGGGCTTATTGGAGAGGGTTGGAGGTGGATTCGGATTGTAAGATATGTAGGGGGCGATGAAGATGGGAGAACATGTTTTTTTGGGACTGTGTTTGGAATAATGTCTTTTGGAGAGGCCCACCTCCCCGCTTAGAAGATGATGTGTTAACACTAAAGGCTTCGATTGCGGATTGGTTGGAGTGAATATCCTAGTTCTTGGATAAAGACATGCACTCACATTTCTGCATGCTCCTGTGAATGGCTTGGAGGGCTCGAAATGTGAAATATATTGAAGATGAAGATATGGAACAAGCTCTCTGCTATAATTTAGCGGAAAGGGCATTGTTCAACTATCCAAATGCAAAACTTCCCCCCACTAATCCACACTACTGTTGCAACTTCGGATGTATGGAGATCGCTAGTGGGGTGGTACAACTAAACACGGATGTTTCGTGAGTGCAAAAAAGGGGTACGGGTCTGGTTTATGTACTCTGAGAAGAAGATGAGGGCGTAGTTAGTAGCTAATCAATGCTGTTGGAGGAAAGGTTGGAGGTTGAGGTTGTAAGGTGATAGCGTGTCTGAAAGGCATGCAAATGGCTGTTGAGATGGGAATGCTGAGATTAGAGGTCAAAACTGATAATGCAAATGTGTTTCACAAGTTGAAACGAGGACATGGTAATTTGCCGTACGAGGGTTTGCTTATTTTTGTTGTCTTATCTTTATTGCATCATTTTCTTTCGGTTCATTTTATATTGGTTAGGCATTTGGCTAATGGTGTTGTTCATCACTTAGCCCAATTTAGTTTTACTTTTGATAGACCTCAAACAATGGTCGTCCATGTGCCGAATTCACTTGAACATCTTGTTTTTGTCATAGGCTTTTTTCCATTGATCTATGAATTTATTTCAACCTAAAAACCATTATATCTTTTGAACGGTACGACTAGACATTTTACCATCCCCGAATTAAAAAGTGTAGTATTTTAAAGTTATAGTAAGAGACAAGTTGTAAAATAAAAAATACACGTTAAAATATCATTTATTGTGCAAGTAAAAGAATGTAGACGAAATATTCCATTGACATAATCAATTATGCAGCTAAGTGCAAAAAACATAAAATTTAGGTTATAAGACCAAAAGATAAGAAAAATTATGTGAAAACGATGGAGTACAAACAACAAAGTGATTATTATTTATGTTTAAAAACATATTCGTGAGTCTGTGTTTGTTAAAGAGAACTAGTAAATCACCTGTGCGATGCACGGTTAATTTTTTTTCTATAAATATGACTATAAAACATCATCGCAATTTAATTTTTTTTTATATAAATAAACAAATGCATAGGTTTACGGTTAAGTAAAACTCATATAATACGAAGGCATAAATTACATTTGAAGAAACTAAAGAGATAAACAATATGACGGGTTTTAAATTAATAACGCAATTACACATTTCTAAACACTTCCTTATAAACAACATTTGTTGTTTTGCTACAACTTTTATTTTCTTGATCACAAATTAGTATCTTCAACCCTTTCCGGTTTGTGATCCTTGAAACTGCAACATAAAGTTGGCCGTGACTGAAGACGGGCTTTTTCAAATACAATCCAACGTGTGATAATGATTGCCCCTGACTTTTATTTATTGTCATTGCATATGAAATGATTATAGGAACCTGTCTGCGTTGGAATTTGAAAGGCAATGTAGGGTCAGATGGTGTCAAAGAAATTCTTGGTATTAATACTAAATGTCCAGCATTGCTTCCCGTCAGAACTTTTCCTTCTAGAATATGAAATCCCAATTTCGTAATCACAAGTCTAGTGCCATTGCACAAACTAATAGAAGGATCTATATTTCTCAAAAGCATGACCGGTGTACCAACCTTCAATGTCAACTCATGATTCGGAGTACCAGAACAACGTATTTTGTTTAAGAATTCGGGTGTGTGAACCTCAGCCATTACATCTCCATTTGAGTCAGATTTGCAAGCACTATCAGAACTGTAGTATATCCGTGCATCATTTGCATTCTTCTCAATCATGTGTTCATTCACTGTACTGACCATGTCAAGAGTTGGACATAGAATAACTCTCTCTTGCAAATATTTGGGATCACCCAACCTATTACAGAAGTCAGGATACATGCTCTCAATAATGGCTTCATCTGGGACATCATGAAACTTCAGCAAAATGTCGTCGGGAATGTTGATTTCAGTATTTCCATAGTTTGGACCTCCCACTGTACCGTCCCCTACACTCGCAACCCAATCTGAAAACTCTCTGAGTTCGTCAGTTTCATGCCCCGTTGATGACTTCAAAAGCCTCATATTTTTTGTCAACCTCAAAACGGTGCAGTGATCCCATATTTCCGAAGAATTAATTGTAGCACGAACTATGTCTTCCCTGGTACCTTTGGGAACAACTGGTAAAATCTGTCTAAAGTCGCCACCAAAAACTATAGTTTTCCCACCATCAAAAGGAGTTACCTTGTTTCGTGGATCCTTCAACTGCATGATATCCTTCAATGATTTGTCAAGTGCTTCAAAACAATGTATGTGCATCATTGGTGCTTCATCCCAAATTATTAGTTTGCACCGGATAATCAACTCAGCGAGTTCAGTTCCTTGAAATATGTTGCACATTGTGTTTTCCTTTACACGAATTGGTATAGCAAAACGGGAATGTGCAGTTCTTCCTCCAAGCAGTAACAGAGAGGCTATGGCACTCGAAGCAACGTTCAACTTGATATCTCCCTTTGATCTAATTGAAGCAGATAGAGTTCTCCACAAATAAGTCTTTCCTGTACCACCATATCTGTAGACAAAAAAGATTCCACCTTTGTTTGAATTTACCGATGACATAATTGTATTGTAAATATTTTGTTGCTCTTTTGTTAAATTTGGCAAGAGATCATCAAGCTCCCTTGTTAAAGCATCTCCATTGTAGCTCATTTCCCTAGCAATGAAACTGTTTACACGTAGGTTTGATGCATCCATCTTTGCAGTAGGCATAGGTTCATAGTTGCTTAAACTCTTGCCAAGATTCCGCATCATCTTTTCAATCTCAATCAGTGCAAGATTTTTAATCTCATCTACACTGAGTTGTAAGTCTACACGAAAAAAAATAAAAATAATCTACAATTTATCGAAAGAGTATATGATATCATCATGTTTTAATTAAGTTTGAAGACATTAACAATAAAATATAAATATGAGTATATAAATGGTTTCTTAATTATATGAAAAATAGTGCACCTTCAATTTGAGTGATCGAGCGTTGCGTGTAAAGTACATCTTCTGATAAGTATTGCCAACATTTCTCCCAAACAACTTCAGGACGACTCATACAGTGTTTTGATAGCAAAGCTATGAAAAGAATCCTCATGGAATGCACAGTTGACCAACAACTTGCTTCTACTATCCCATCAATATACTCCTTATCATCCTCAAGCAATCCTCTCGCATAGGTACCGGTTTTGCGGAACACAATATCTACTGTCCAATTGAATACCATTTTTTAGAACAGTTCGTCCTGTGTCTCTTCTCCTATAAATAGGGTACCCATCATCAAACGACGTACTATCAACAAACTTCTTGGGAAATGTTTTGTATATTTATTCTTTGACATGAACAGAGAATTCGGATTGATTGAACCACATGGTCCATGAATCATGAAATTTTGTACAACAAAAAAGTACGTTGGATCTGCTTCTTTATCAGGTATCTCCGCTGCTATAAAACGATCAACATTTTCAGGAGTAGAGGTCCTGTAGTCTGTTGAAAGGAACAATAGAATATGGGCATGCGGAAGGCCACGTTTCTAAAACTCAACCGTGTATATCACTACAATAAATAATAAAAAATTAGCCTCACAACAAAAAAATCTGATGGTACAGTTCAAATAAAACTACTCTTAAAATATATAAATGCACATAATTATTTTCACCTTATTTAAGTTTCCCAAAAATTTCATTTTGCCGAAAGTCCCGGATAAGACTATCTAATTTCATTTTGAACACCAGACAAACAATATCCGGCCGATCTTCTGGATTAAGTCCTCTGGGTTGAAAAATCTTGTAATTTCAGACCACTTAGGATTATAGGTGGAAGTTATAAAAAGAGTCGGATACCCAGCCCAATCACATATTGCCATGAAGTCCTGATAGTTTTGTATCATATAATGGGCCCCTCCAGTATATGATGGTGGCAGAACTATACGTTTACCCTGCGAGCGTGAATTGATCTCACCACGAAATAAAGCATCTGATAATCCTCTGTACATGTAAGTACGAAGTTGCTTCTGATTAAGACGGACATATCGTAACCTTCCAGATTCAACCATTGTATAACCATCAACACTTATCTGTTGAAAAAGCCTCCTAGAAAACAACATGATAGATAGAACACCTTCTCTTTCTTGAAAACGATAAGCGAAATATTCTCTAACGCTCACTCTTCTTCTTCCTCCAGGAATTTGAAGTCGGGCATCGGAGTACGGGATATCCTCTCTGTATCCATCTTCACCATATGGAAATAAGAGCGAATATTGTAAGCCAAGATATGATGGATTCAGCTCATTAATACGTTGAAGTTGGCTTGACCGGGTTTCGACTAAAATGTCCCTACTCTCTAGAGAAATGTTAAAATCACCAACTATTAAAGCAGCCACTTCAGAGGCCGAAGGGAGATTATATCTCCTTGCATCACCACCTCTTTTTCCCAGTAGTTGCAACTTGACATTATTATGACCTTGCTGTATTTTTTGTCCAGCCATTCGAAATGCCTTTGCAAAAACATTATTTTCATCTAGCAACTCCTTCAATTCAGCAACAATTTCTGCATGGTGGTTGATTATCTCGTTTCTTTGCCTACAAAAAAATAATGATAAATATAAAAGATATAGAATATGACTTGAATCAAAATATAAAAATTTTAAAAAAAGTTCTGAAAAGAAATTAATAAGTACCTTACAGAATTTATACGATTGTTAATCTTATTATTCGTGTCATAAATATACAGTTGTGTAAACTTTGGATTATTGCCTTCCGTAGGTAGCAAGTTCCCTAATAGATGGTAGTTCTGTCCATTGAGCTTAAATATTGGTGGTGAGCTTCCGTTGTTATGACTCCTATCAATCTTTTCCCCGAGTGATGTAAAGACATACATGTTGTTATGTGATCGAATGTTCTCCAAAAAATGTTTACTCTTTCTAGTGCCACTTGAAAATAATTGAAGCAATTCCTGAGGTGGGGTCTTCATTTCAGGCAACTGCACCTTACCCTTCATGCAACATAAAGAGAATTTTGGTTGATTCGATCTATAATCAGATCGTAAACGCTCATCGTACCAGAATATTGCCCCGCACCATTGGCATTTAAATCGTGGATCTCCAGCATCCATATACTCTTCAGCTATAAAATGAAAAAAAAAAATAGTTAAAATATTATTCCATGTTATTTACTATTTACAAATTATAGGAAAGTCAATGAGTGAAAATGAAGAACTTACAAAAAATGTAATTTTGTCCTTGACATGTTTCATCGAACTAATCATATAGATCTTCATCAGGATCAGCACCTACCTCGTCAACATTTTCCTCCATGGAATCTTCAGTCAAATCAATTATCGCATTATCATTTTCTTTAGTGGGCTCTTCGTCAGTTAGGTCAATTATTTCATTAACACTTTCATGATTGAACTCTTCTTCAATTAAATTAATGATCTCAAACGACTGTTTATTGGCGGCTGTAGAACTTGGCAGCACGTTGATATCTGAGAAATTACTCCTCCCAATATGTCTGTTACCGCAGCTAGTATCTCCAATAACTGAGAAATAGACCTTCGTCAAATATTTATTTTAAAAGTTATAAATTAGGTATTCAAACATAAAATATAATAGTGAAAATTCTCGAGTACAATTAAAACCAAATTATTACCATTAGTGATATCACTAAGAGGAGTAATTAGGGAATTTAACGAAGCATTTTGACAAACATCTCCAAAAATATGGTGAACTCGTGTGTTGCATTCTTTCATAGGAGCTTTATGCGAAGTTGGTGCCGATAGTTCTATATAACATATTTGTTAGTAAGAATTCAAATTCATAAACAAATTTATAACGTTACCAAAACATAAAAATTAGACAAAAGTATATTAATGTATGACATAAATCCACAATACATGTTAGAAACAATCATAGTGTAACAACAAATATATGAATTAAGGAAATTACAATTTCAAATAATGAAATTTATAAGTACTTCACTATAACATGTTGTTTTTAGTATGTAGGTACGGGAGAATTATTACTGATCATGTGATATTTTAAAAATATTTATAAAAAAATTTGCAACATCTTATCAAGAACAGTGATTTAGACATGATGTTGGACATGTTTATAATAATCACACAAATTTATGATAAGTTTACTATAAGTGACATTGAATCTACATACTTAATTTATTCAATATAAGTAATTTTTTTTTAAATACCCACTCAACAAATAATAAAGTAAAACACGTACTACACGATCGCTGGAGTTGGATTATAAATATTCACAACACATCCAAGTGAACACATAAAAAATCCGATAATAAAAAAAATGTTTCTATTTTGGAGAGAGTATAGATATCAAACCATTAAATAATACACCCCCCACCCCCCGTATCCTTTATCAAAAGTATATGTTTGGTTGGGGTTGGCCCAACCACTAATGAGTTGGTTCAATCTCTCCCTATGTTTGTTTATAAAGGTTGATCCAACCACCAAACTACCACAAATTCCAATACCATTTTAATCATTAAATCAATCATTATTAATAAATTCTTACACACATTATAGCACGTTCTACAATTAAAAATTATATCCTACACTATAACCACTACCCAACCACCCAAACAAACATCACTTTTATACTCTCCTAACCACTAACTCCAGCCACTATCCCAACCAATAGTACCTCAGCCACCCCCTCTCCAACCAAACATGCATATTCTTGCCACATAATACAGTGTCTTGTTGGAAAATTTAAAGTTTGTTAACATTAAAAATTACTTTGATAGCATCTCTGTAAATATTTTGATGCTATTAGGGCATCTCCAACGATAATTCTAAACAAGTGCATATTCTGCACTACATCTCCAACCATGTGCACTACTTTTTGCACTAAAAAAGAATATTCCTTATAATTCATTTGTTTTCTCTTTACTTTTAATTTTAATGTAATATAAATTACAATATATGTATAAAATCACATGGAATATAATATTTTCATATTAATATTTTAGTTTATATTTGAATATAAATCATATTTTAAATAAACCATGTAAACAAGAATAAGATTAACGCAAAATTAAAATTGAATTCACAATAATATGGCATATAACAAATTGAATTACAATGTGGAAGCATTGTATTCGGCCCACAAATGCATCTGTGTGTCCCTAATTTCTCTATGCTGGCAAGAAAATTCTGAAAACGAGTATGCTCATTTTCAGAAAATTCGACGTCTGGAGTTGGCACTTGCCCGGGTAGGTCAACCCATTACCATGTATGAAAATTTTTATTCGAGTGTTGGAGGAGGGTCGGGAAGTGGACTTGGACCTTACTAGAGAAAAATAATTTATTATTTATGTTCTATTTGTATTTCCATTTTACTAATATTGTATTTAATTTTGTTTAGTAATTTTCTGTAATTGTTATTTACATATTTCGCTCTTATGTAATTTTATATTTCACGCTCGTTTGTAATTTTATTTAATATTTGCCTTCTGTAGTAATTTAAATCATACGGTGGTTTTTCTTGTTATTGTTGAATTTGTTTTTCAAAATTTTATGTAAAAACTTATTTTTTTCAAAAAAGAAAATAATTTCGATACATAAATACACTATAATAATCTAAAATATACATAACAATTAAATACATATAAAAGAAGTAATAAAAATAAAGGTAAAAGAATAAGAAAATCAATAGTGCAGCAAAGTAGTGTGCACTATATATAGTATGTGATTTGTGTAAACACTAAAATAGTGCTAGATATAGTGCATCATTGGAGAAGAAAAAGTGGTGTTTACCACTAATTTAGTGCACCGTTGGAGATGCCCTTAGATGTTGATTGGATTAAATTATTAATAAAGGTTAAAAGTGATAATCGAATACTTACACAGGGTTGTAGCTTAATTAAATTGATAAAAAAAATAGAAAAACAATACATCCAACAAATATAATTTTCTATATGCATGGTACAAAAGAAATATTAGATAAATTGTAAAAAGTGCATCACTCTTTTTCTTGTAATAAAAAAGTGAAGAGTTCTACACCCATTCACTACACCTATTTTACTTACTACCTCCATTTTTTTTAGATGTTCTTTTAGGTTTGGATAAGAAAATTAAGAGGTATGGAAAATGAACGACTACGTTCTCAATTAAATTATATAGATATGGTAGGTTAGATAATTAGAATTTTTCTAGGAATAATTATAGGGGGTACTATTGAAAAAAATGTAGAAAAAAAAGTTAAAAGAACATCTATTTATAAACAAAACATAAAAGTTAAAAAGACATCTAAAAAATGGAGGTAGTATTTTTTAATATACGAAAAAGAAAACTTATATACCAAATGCACATGTGTAGAAATACCCGTTATTTTTACTATAAAAAGAGGCATGTTATTAGATTTTATAGTAATATTTCATAATTTTTCTTTTTAAAACTTATTTTTTGACTGCCAACATCATAATCATCTAGCACTCTACGCATCTTGTGCAATAAGAAAAAACCAAGGCTTTTTATTTACGTTTTCTTCTCTCTCTCTCTCTCTCTTTTTTTAGTTGTTTTGTTTGCTTATTACTTTTTTTCTTCTTTAATTTTGTTTCATTAACATTTTTTTTTATTGATAGTCCAGTTTATGTATAAAAATAAATAAATAATATATTAAATATATAACTGATTATAAAAAATATATTTCTTAGACGGGGAGGATAAACGTATAATATAATAACTGAATTTGTTACCTGCCATTCGTCAGTTAATCTTACCCACGGGTAAAAGTGACATCAATATATCTGGATAACGTTGGAGATATGGACGTCACTTGAACTCGATATTTTAGTGGTCAGATAGAAAATTGTACGATATATGATGCTATACATTTACCTACGCGCCCACCAACTTACACAAATATATATAACAATCTATTTAAAATATTATGTTTATAACATACTCCGTTTCATATTAATTGTCGTTCTAGGCTTCCAGCTACTTCTTTCTTTTTTCAATTAATTGACGTTTTAGATATTTTTCACCAATTCTACCAATTTTCTCCTTGTCAAATTCAAGAATATCTCTACTCTTCAACATATCACATATATTTTATTGGTCAAATCCTTATCCCCTAATATTAGCTGAGGGTATATCTGTAAAAATATTTCATCCTTAATTCTTTCATTTTTTTCTAAAACAAAAATTAATAAGGAACGCATGGAGAATTATTTAACATACAAAATAATATATAATATAATATTTACATATTATAGGTACAATATATTATTTATTGTATCATATTATATATTTTTTATTTTTTATATATTAATCAAGTTTTTGGATTATTCACGGATACAATAAAAGAAAAATGTTAATAAACAAAAAAAAAAAAAAAGGATGATTGGAGAAGAAAAGTAAAGTAAAAAAAAAAAGAAAGAGAAAGTAAAGAGAAATATAATAACAAAAGAAAAGGCTTTGTTTTGTTCCTATTGCACAAGGTGCAGTTCATCAGCAAATGCACCAGATCACAATCCCTCTCTCTATCTCTAAAACACGATGCACTGTCAGAAGCCGTAACCCTTCAACATTGCCATCTCCGTCCAGAAGCTTTATCTTCTACAATCATATTTCGCCCTCACGAATTCAGATACCTTACAACGTTTCCCTTTTCCACACAATCTAGGGTATAGTTCTGGGCTTCTGAAACCTCAATTACCAATTCATCTTCCAGGTCTCCCTTCAACTTTCAAAACCATATAAAATCACCACCACTACGACCATCGAACTTATACGTGAAGACCCGACCACCGATTTGAAATATAAATAGGATAACGGTGACGACGACAACCAATTGCAGACTCCTGCTCCCAATAATTCCCACGGCGGCCACCCCTGAATATTATTTCAAGGTTAGGTATTTATTTATTTTGAAAAATTCTGAGTGCCTAGTTTTTTTAATTTATTCTTTATTTTTTTGTTAAAGATGTTAATATTTGTATATTGATGATATATTAAAACTGGTTATTGGTTTGATTGGTGGGTCATGGATTTTTATGCAAGCACGAGACAAATTAGTGATTTAGTGAGTGGAAATTAGTGATTTTGGGAGTGTTTTTCATTGCTTTTGCTTATAAAGAATTGACTAAAATTAGTATATGTTTCTAGTCACTTATGGTTAAAAGTGAGCAGAATTTGAGAATGAAGTGATTTCGGTAAAATTTTATAATGAAAGTGTTTGATGAATAAGTACTTTTAGTCTTTTACCCTCTTAATTTTATAATTTAAAAAATAAAAAATAAGCAGAAGCAATGTTATAACTACTTAAACTTATGGTAGAAGCTATAAAATGCAAATACTAATAATTAACTTAAATTTTGTTAGAAGCTGAAAAGTAATTAAACAAACATATTAAATATTAACCATAAGGCTGTGTGTGCTAGGAAAATACACGTATGGACAAAAATTGAGAAAACATTGAAGATTAGACATAATCAACTTTATGTAGGAAAATTCATGTATGGAGATATGGATTAAATTGAGAAAACATGGAAGAATAAGAAGCCTTATGTTTAATATGTCTATTTAATCATTTAGAGCTACTAACGAAATTTAAGTTGATTATTAGTATTTTATAGTTTATGCTTAAATTAATTAGTTTTTTTGTCATTGTAAGCAGCTACAACCTTGCTTCTACTTATTTTTTATTTTCCAAATAGTAAAATTAAGAGGATAAATGTACTTACTCATCAAACACTTTCATTATAAAATTAAGACCGATATCACTTAATTCTCAAAATCTACTCACTTTTAAGCATAAGGGATTTTTGCACAAATACTAATTGCAATTAATTCTTTATAAGCAAAAGTAATAAAAAACACTGCCAATACTACTTTGTCTCCTTCAAATTAGTTCTTTTGGATAGCTGTTTCTAAAGATTTGGATTTATCCAGTCTTGTACAAAATTAGCTTTACTTAATTTTGAAGTAACTGGTGAATGCCAAAAAGCTAATTTATATTATATGGAGGTAGTGGGAGTATAAGATTCTAAACTTGTCTTTGAGTTTTTTGGACCCTATATCAATTTGTCTTTGTATATACAAACTCAAAACTTATCTCATCTTAAATATATACAACCTTTCTTCCAAACATGAATCATATTCAAATCTTGGTTTATCAAATTTAACATTTCATACACTTGCTGGTTCTTGATTTATTTATGGAAAGGAAAAAAAATCAGAGTGCACTAACAAATAGGATTGTCATCCTCATCATTACTGTCAGTTTTTTTACGGACACGAAGTTCGAGTTAACAAATAATGTAGAAACAATGGTAGCAGGTTAAATATCCGATTAAAAGTGACCCCTAATGGGCCGAATCAGAAAAACCCGATACCCAAAAAGCTAAAATATTTGGTTGCCGAGTATGGATCAAGTGTGGTTATGTGTTTTTTTTTAATTCCGTTCATACTGTTGTGATATTGGTATCTGGATATACGAATCAGTCAAATGTATGAGCATCGTCTATTTCTTATGAATGGGAAAAATATTAGCTTACGTTTTGTGAAAGAAACCTAATATTATTAATCTCTTTTAGAATTATTTACATATTTTTCAGATATAGATCCAAAATTAACTGCCATCGTTTACAGGTTCAGATCCTAAAATCTATTTGGAGGTGCATTAAGTTTTATAGAATCGATATTGCATATGGAGGGACATAAAATTTAAAGGATCCCGTTTTACAGTGCACAAAAAACATTGCAAAAAGGTACATACTCAGTCTCCAAAATGAGATATTATATCCTTATTACATGCTTATTACACATTCTAAGTCCTAACATAGATTTAGTTGTGGAAAAAGTAAGCATTTGATTGAATATAGATCGGAAAAAATTGCACAGAGTAAAATTCAGAGTTACCTGAAATGAACTCTCCATCCCTCCGACGTGTTTGACTAATTGTGCTTGACTTTTTTATTTGCTTCATGTCCGGAGAATGTGTAATGCACGCAGAAGATATCGGTATTGAGGTGTTTTAAGATATATCCAAAAAATTATCCAAGTATTGAGGTCTTTTCGAGTTACATGTATAGTTGTGAAAGAGTAGATTTGGATTGACAATCCAAAATATGGAGTATATTTGTTTTTTATTGTTGTTATGCGGGAGATAAGTAGTTAAATTTGATGAATAAGTTCTGTTGTAGTGTTATTATTTAGGTTTGTAAGAAGTGAAGGGTAATCAATATATTTTGGAATAGTTATTTATTCTTTGACTTCCAAATGAGTATAAGGAAAGTAGGAAGTTATTTTTAATATTAAATACACATGCCAAATTCTTATATATCTGAAAGGTTACATTTTATTTTATTTAGACATGAGACTCGGTATTTAAGGGATCTAGAAGATGTGGCCATTGATTGAGTAGTTTATTCCTACTAACATGTCTTTCCTAAAACTTTTGACATGATCGTAAAGCTTTTTTAGTTATAGTAGGCATATATATTATATGTATGATGAGAATATTATTATTTGCTAGTAGAGGTTAAAAAATGTACTCCCTCCGTCCCGAATGAACTTGCACAGGGGGTCGGCATACATATTAAGAAAAAGTTGCTTTTTGAGATTTTTTTGACTTTTCAAAGGTTAATTGAGGGTGGAGATTGTGTTGTAACTTTTCTTTTTAAGGGTGTGCAAGTTCATTCGGGACGGATGAACTCGGGATGGAGGAAGTATCATATTTCATACAAATTATGATGCCGAAAATAATAGATTTCAAAGTGGGGTACATGATATATATATATATTTAAAAAAGATAATGTGTACGGTTTGAGGTTTATGCTATATTACATAACACTATAGACATGTACTATTAATTACATTTTCGATAATATTTACGTTGATATAAGTCTTACTCCTTTCGGTGCAAAAGAATTATCGCTTTGACTTTTTTTTTTAAAATTATGTTGTTTAGGGAAAATAAAAAAAGTTGTGATGTTTTGATAAGATGACATTTTTTGAACAATTTTATGTCTTCTAAAGTGACGTTATTTTTTCTGGACTGAGTGAGTATATTCTAAAATATTAAAGGTCAATTAATATGAAAAAACAGAGCTCACCCTGTTTTTTTGTTGTGTTTTTTTTTCCATGCTGATGATAGTTGTAATACATGTTCAACAATATTCCCAAGTCTTACATTTTCATTTTTGTCTTTAAATGGATAGTTTGTATAACTTTTACCATCTTAGTTAAATATTGACATAATTTATCTTATTTCATTAGCACATTCTGTATAATTGTACAAAACTGGTATGATAAAATTATTCACTTAAATGAGTAAATTATTTGCATTCAACTCAAACCAAGTTGAATGTGATAACTGAAAATGTAACATGTTCTATGACAAAGCAATGACAAAAGTAAATTCAAATAAAAACAAATCCCAATTAACAGTTATATGGGGCGACACACTTTATTCATTCATTCTATATCTTGAGTTTCTTCTTCTCAAGTTCTTTGACACAGTTAGAATCCTCATTTTTGTCGTTGCATGTCTTTGAGTCTATGACATTATACTTGGGTTGTTCCTGAACATCCTCCTCCATGATATATTTGCCGTCCGGTAAATTTATTGGAGGATCAACATCGAAATCCTATGTTAACAATTTCAATTAAAAAAAATCAAAAGTTCAGTAATTTTGCATAGTAAGTATAATTAATGAGTTAAATTTATCAAATTTCCTTTACACAATACATATCTAAAACTTTTGACACGAAATTGGTGTTAAGTATCACCATATAGTATTTAAGATCAACATACCTGATAAGTTTACTTATTAGAATAAGCATTCAGCAGCGACTTAGCATAGCAGACATCACGATATGTCTCATACCGTATATTTTGATAGGTCAGTAAATTATCGAATGTACTCAGACCGAAAATTACACTTACAAGTTGCCTAAAAAAATATAAGTCAGCATAGTCTCGACCTATTGTGCTTGGAAGTACAATCTTGCATCCTGATAAAGCGCAATCCGATTATCGAATAAACTCGAAGCTAAAATCCGTTCGTAACGTAACTCAATACAAGAAAATTAAAGAACACAAGATGTACGTGGTTCGATTCGGAGATCTACGTCCACGGGCTTAAGATGTCACCTGCAGAGGTGTTTTTCACTATCTTCCCTTTAATCGGGCACGTTACAGTTTAGGAATACAAAGTCCGAACCCTAAATCTGAGTACAATTCTGCTATTTATACTACTTAATTCAAACCCAAACTAAATCCCTATAATTATGTCCCCCATATCTACATGGGAGTTGGAAGGAGATCGTGGGGATCTCATTTTCCAAATATGCCGCGATTGGGTCGCTCCAAGCTCATGCGCGCCTCTGGGCCGGCTTGGTTGCTGGGCTCGTTCTTCTGGGCTCAGCTGCTTCGGGTCGGGTTGGTCCGACCCGAAGTTACTGGGCCATACCTATCAGATGCCCCCCCACCAGCCGGAGCGAGGTAGGAGCTGCGGTTACAAGTAGGGCTAGGTATAACAGGTGCCAAGGTTGAGCGATGGAACGACGTGGCGAGCGAGAGGGGATGCGGCCTTTGCCGAGCCGAAGTACCCCCGGGGGTCCGAGAATCGACCGGAGCCGAGGTGATACATACCCGGAGTGAGGGGCTCTGCGAAGACCAAACTTGATCGAACTGAAGTATGCCGCGGTCACAGGGTCGACTGGGCCCGAACTAGAGTACCCCCGGGGTAATAAGATTAAGCGGGATCGAACTGAATTCGCCCGAGGTAGAGGAAACACCGGAATGAGGCCCAAAACTTCCTGGGGAAGAATGAGGTTGATGTGATTGGCGGCGTCATCATTAGAAAGAGGGATGTGAAGTGACGCATTTGAGATTTCCAAGACGCGTGTCTCCCACGCGCCTTGGTAACTGTAACGCACGTGATCCCCACGCGCGCATCTGAGACGCAAAATTTAAAAAGGCCAGATCTGAGCCGTTGATGCAAGAGTATATATATAAAATGGTTGCACAGTAAACGCCATCTTTCTCATTTGCGATTTGCAGGTTACAGAGAGCAAGAAAAAAGGAGATTCATCTGTGCATTTGTGAACCATCTCAAACCGAGACCAAGTAAGTATGTCTTCTTCTTCGTCTTCATCTTCACTTAGGGAGGTAGGAACCTATAAAGCCCCGTTAAATGTACCACCTATACGCTTTATTATTCCAGAAAGCCGAGTGAATAGGATGGTATATAGGGCAGATTTTATGGAATCCGGCACTCGGGCAGTAGGATTTGGTGAATGTCTGGAGGAGGACTTCGAAGTGTCTGTGGTGGCACTGCGGATGACACGGGTGCAAATAGAGGCCCTGATTCCCTCTTTTTACTTTCCGTTTAACTTAGAGTACATAGTGCCGGAGCCCGACGACAGGGCTTGTTGCCCGCCGAAGGGCTTCATTAGCGTATATATAGATCATCTGAAGATAGGAATAAGATTCCCTCTTTGGGACATCGTGGTGCAGCTGCTTAGGTATTATAACATCGCCCTGAGTCAATTAGCGCCCAATGCTGTGAGGCAAGTAGTCGGGTTTACCGTGGTATGTAAAAATGCTGGGGTAGAACCTAGCGTCGAGTTGTTCAGGTTTTTCTTCCAACTGAAGGCCTTCGGGAAATCAAAATGCTGGTACTCCTTCAGCCCTCGGGCCCGAGGTGGTTTCAAAGTACAAAACCCGAGCAAGGTGGAGGGGTGGAAGGAGAAATTTATTTATGTGCAGACGGGGCTGGTCCTCCCGAGGTGGAGGAGGGAGGAGGTATTGGATAATGCCCCGGTGACGGAGCCGGAGCCGGAGCCGGAGCCAGGGGTAGTAAGGAAACTCCGTGCGGTTGGTACATTCAAGACCCTCTGCACCGAGGAGGAGCTGGAGGAGGCCGGATTAAGCCCATATTACTCGAGCGATGCAGAGGGGGTCTCCCCCCGGGGGCAGGAGCAGGAGGCCAGGGCTGCCGAGGAGGGTAGGAACTCTGAAAACTGGTGGTATTGGTATTTTGTGCAGAATTAATCTCAAAATTTTGTGTACAGTGGGATGCTTTGGAAAGGAGTCTGCTGGAATCCCCGCGGTGCCCGTGGCAGCAAAGATGAAGGGGATAGCGACCGAGGTGTCCCCCAGAGGGAGGGCGTCGCCCAGTCCGAGGCCATCAGCGGGGTCGGAGGAGCGAGTGGTGGCAATGGGGTCAACCCCCGGAACTAAAAGGAGGTCGGAACCATCCGTGACACCTCCGGGGGCGGCCAAAAGACTCCGCACGGAGCAGAGCGCCGAGGTAAAGTGACATAATCCTTCGCCGAGGTGAAAACCTTGCTGATATTTCCCTTATATTGCTGATATTGACCCCGGTGTCTTGTTTGTGAAGGGGCAGGGGCCCATAAGTGTGTTGGGTTTGGAGGGGGCGGATGCCGAGGAGCTATTGTGCTTGGCGCGGGGGATCATGGATCTCGGCCGAAGGAGCGAGAGGGAGGCCAAAGAGAAACTGGCCGAGGTCGCAAGGGAGTTGCGCGCGCGTAACGACAGGTTAACGCATGATCTGTCCGAGGCGCGCAAGAGAGCCACCTTGGTGGAGAAGGAGGTCGCGCGGTTGCGCGAAGTGGAGGCGGAGGCCGGGGCGCTGCGGGGTGAAACGGCCGAATTGCGGGCGGAGATAAAGGCCCGGGAAGTGGCTGTGGTGGACGGTCAAGAGGCGGTGCTGAGGGCGTTTGCCGAGAAGCTATTCCAGACGAGCACCTTCCTCCATTTTCAGACCAACTTCGTCAGAGTTGGGGATGCGGCCACCCGATCAGTGCTGCTGGAGAAAATCAAGGAAGTCTATCCGGACGTGGACGTCTACCGTCCAGAGTTCGGATATGACTTCAACGCCATGGGAGGGGTTGAGGAGGCGTATTATGATGCCCTGGCTCGTGTCCCGGAGTGGCCTCTCGTGAAGGCACTGGCGGAAAAGAAGAAAATCTTAAGTGCCGAGGAGATCTCAAACTGCGAGGCGGACCAAGATCAAGAGTTCTTGGCATTTCGTCGTGGTGAGTTCGTCCCCGAGCCCCAAAACAAAGATCCACCCCCACGGATGGAGATCGCCGCGGAGGCCACGGGAAATGAGGTAGGGGTGATCGGAGAGCTACCGGAGGGAGAGCACGAGGTGGAGGAGGAGGATGAGGAGGTGCCGGAGGCAGTCGAAGGAATCGAAGAGGGGGAGGTCAGTCGTTCCCCGCAATTTTGATGCCATGACTAAACATAGTAGATGATAGAAATAATTGTAATTCTGATGCAAAAACCGCTGACAATGTATGCTCATTTGCATTTTGAATATAAAGTTGATTTGTGTCCATACTATCGAGTTATTGCCTTGCGATGAGTTGAGTGTAATCTGTTGTACTGATGGTGTTGTGCGATCAGGAGGATACCGAGGAGCTGCATAATACAATAAAGAAGCTCATGCAGTCCTTAGACTGGTTCCGGGGGGAGAAGGATAACCTACAAAAGTAAGTGGTTCCTCGGTTAAAGCGGAGGCTGGCCATAGCGGAGAGAAGGGCCAAAGAGGCTGAGGAGGCAAGAGCCAAGGCCGCGGAGAAGGCTAGAGACCAGGAACTGAAGTACTTATCGACGGTGGCCGAACTTGACCGCATCATCATCCATCAAAGGAAGTATGATTGGATACTAACGGAGTACGGCCTGCTAACTTTCGAAGAGATCGAGGAGCGGATCACCGAGATCCAAGGCGAAATCTCATCGCTGATGTCGACTGGACATGCCGAGTCCTCAGAACTTATAAGAAAGCGGGAGGTGCTGGAGTTACTCCTGAATATGTACGAAGGTCTGAGAGGACGCGACAGGTGGTGGCACACTGCCGAAGAGTATATCGCAAGCTTCAGCCGGGGCCAAGAGATTGCGAAAGCGCCTCGAAAGGGTAAAAAAAGACTGGCGGGAAAAGGCAAAGGAATAGTAATCTAAGAGCCGGCCCCGGTAACCGCAGTCGAGGAAGTCCCCGTAGTTGTTGCAGAAGAGGAGGTCGAGAAGCTGGCTGAGGAGATCGAGGTGATGGACCCCGCGGAATGGGATCCCGCGGAATGGGCTAAGACTTCAAGACCAGCGCCTCAGCCGAGTCCTCGGGGCAGGGCAAGGGGCGCCGCTCCAAGACAGGTGCCAAGGGTGAGTCCGCGGCGCAGAGGAAGCCGTAGTAGGGAAAGAGCAGGGGCCCAAAGCCGAGAAGCCTCGGGATCCCGGAGGATGCGGAGAAGTTCCCGAGACGGGTCTCAACGCCGGAGCACCGAGTATTGGCTCGGAGGCCAAAAATAGGGCTTACTTTTGTAGCGTTGTATGCAGTAATGTAAAGAAATTTTTGTGGAGGATAAAAATGGTAGAAATATTTTGGTATGTAATGATATGTATGTTGAAAGAAAAGTAATGAACTTTTAATCAGAATGCATGCGTAATTACTTTAACATGTACTCGGGAGCACCGTATGTACATGATGCCTGTTAGAAAAACAAGGCAAAGAATCTCCCCGGACGGATCGGGCGGGAGTTAAAGACCTCTCTGGTTAAACGGGCGAGAGGGAATATAAGTCCGGGGACCAAATGTTGATCTCCCCGGACGGATCGGGCGAGAGATCAAACTGTCCGGAGACGGATAATAGTAAGTCTAAGCTAGGGCGTCCCCGTAGCGTAGAAGAAAATACAGTAAGATTCGTAAAGTAAAAACTTTATTCAAAGTAATTGTCGGAATAATTAAAGAATACAAGGGAGCTCATAAACAAGAATACGCGACCGTACGGGAGTTTAAAAAATAACGTACAAGGAATGTAAAGGTAGAAACGATACTTGACCCTTGGTGCTCATAGATAGAAACGCCTCAGATTGGTAACATGCCATGTTCGGGGAATCGGAGTTCCATCTAGATGCGCTAACTGGTAGCACCCGGAGTCATGCGCGGCAATGACGCGGTAAGGACCTTCCTAGGCGGCATGTAATTTACCCTCAAGGGCAGCCTTGCTGGCTGAGTTGAGCTGGAGTACCAAGTCTCCGACATTAAAATGAGTACCCCGAACCCGGAGGTTGTGATACTGAGTTGCGCGTTGCTTACACTTGGCTTGCTGGATGAAAGATTGATCACGACGATATTTGAGCTCGTCTAAGTTAGCACGGATGGCTTCATTATTAGCCTCGGGATCCAGAGTAACGAGGCGGGGACTAGGCACGCCGATTTCCGCATGAATGACTGCCACGGAACCGTAAGTGAGGCTGTAGGGGGTCTCTCCGGTGGAGGTGTGCGGCGTGGTACGATAGGCCCAAAGAACTTGCGAAAGATTCTCGGCCCAAAGACCCTTAGCTTGATCTAAGTGTTTCTTCAGACCCGTAAGCAGTGTGCGATTGGTGACTTCGGCTTGACCGTTGGCTTGAGGATGAGCGACCGAGGTGAAAACTTGCTTAATGTGGAGCTCCTCGCACCATGACCGAAAGGGGTCATTGGCAAACTGTTTGCTGTTGTCTAAGATAATGGCACTCGGGATGCCGAAGCGACATATGATATTTCGCCAGACAAACTTCAAAATGTTCTGACCCGTGATGGCGGTGAGAGGTTCGGCTTCAACCCATTTGGTGAAGTAATCAACAACGACCACAAGAAATTTCAGTCCCCCCGGAGCGACTGGAAACGGGCCCACAATATCAATTCCCCACTGGATAAATGGCCAGGCACTTTGTATGCCAATGAGCTCGGTTTGTGGTAAATGCTTTATGCGAGAGTGTCGCTGACACTTGTCGCACTTGGCTACCAACTCATGGGCATCGTTAAACAATGTGGGCCAGTAGTACCCCCACCGAAGAACTTTCTTGGCCAACGTCCGCGAGCCAATATGGCTGGCACAGGCCCCCTCGTGAAATTCCCCAAGAACCTGATCAGCCTGAGCAGGGGCAAGGCACCGAAGACTCGATTGCAAATACGACCGGCGGTACAAAATCCCATCGTGGAGTGCATACTTAGGTGCCTTAATAACTATCCTCCGAGCATGTAATTTGTCATCTGGCAACGTACCATCCCGGAGATAATGGATGATCGAGGTCATCCAATTGGGACTGCTCTCAGTTAATACGGAGACTGTGGCCTCACGAATGGATGGATGAAGGGCATCTTCGACTATGATGTCCGGAGACATGTTAGTAAGGACCGCGGAGGCCATTTTGCTGAGAGCATCAGCTTGAACATTCTTTTTGCGATGTACCTGCTGGATATCAACCGAAGCAAAAGTTGACAAAAGTTTGAGTGTCAAAGCGAGGTACCTTTTCAACGTTTCATCCTTGGCCGTGTAGGTGCCTTTGATTTGATTAGAGACAACCTCGGAATCCGTGAAAAGCTGGAGATCGGAGGCTGCAAAAGATTGAGCGAGCCGGAGCCCAGCAAGGACTGGCTCGTATTCTGCCTCATTGTTAGTCACCTTGAATTTAAATCGTAGGATGTATTTGATTTCAACGCCCTCGGGGCCAATAAGAAGGACCCCGGCGCCACTGCCTCGAACCGCAGAGGCACCATCCATATACAGTTGCCACGTGCAGGTTGGAGCTTCGAGGTCAGCGTGGTTGGGACTAGCGTCATCTACAGATGGTTCGGGGTTATCCACTGGCGCCTCGGCCAAAAAATCCGCGAGGGCTTGACCCTTGATGGCTCGGCGAGGGAGAAACTAAATATCATATTCTCCCAGTTCGATAGCCCATTTGGCCAAGCGCCCTGACACATCGGGCTTGACGAGGATTTGGCGAATGGGGTGATTAGTGAGAACCCTGATATCACGCCCTTGGAAATAAGGCCGTAGACGTCGAGCCGCCACGACGAGAGCCAACACTGTTTTCTCCATCACGGAGTACCGAGTCCCCGCCCCTTGGAGTGCTCGGCTTACAAAATATACGGGGTGCTGACTTCCATGAGTCTCGCGCACGAGAGCCGCGCTGATGGCTTCCTCGGCGGATGCTAAATATACATATAGAGGTTCTCCGGGGAGAGGAGCGGACATAGTGGGCAACTGCTTAATATGGTGCTTTAGAACCTCAAAGGCTTCGGTGCACTGCGGGGTCCACTCAAATTGCTTTGCTTGCCGCAGAATTTTGAAGAATGGAAGCTGGCGCTCCGCGGCCTTAGACAGGAAATGATTTAAGACCGCCAGACCACCAGTAAGGCGCTGAACTTCCTTTACCGTCTTCGGCGGTTGCAAATCTAATACATCTCGAATCTTGGCCGGATTGGCCTGGAAGCCGTGCTGTGAGACCACATAGCCCAGAAATTTGCCGGAGCCAACGCCGAAGGTGCATTTTGCCGGATTGAGACACAAATTATAACGCTGCAAGGTGCTCAACGTTTCAGCAATATCTTGCACACATGCAGATTGAGAGGTACTTTTTATAACAAGGTCATCAACATATACCTCAACATTACGACCAATCTGACCTCGAAAGACGTGGTCCATAAGGCGCTGGTAAGTAGCTCCCGCATTCTTGAGCCCAAAAGACATTTTCTTGAAGGCAAAGCATCCGAAGTCAGTGATAAATGCCGTTTTGAGTGCGTCCCAGCGATCCATATGGATTTGATGGTATCCTTTTTATAGATCCAAGAAGCAGAGTGCCTTGTGCCCAGTAATGGCTTCGGCTTTTTGATCGATAGAGGGTAAAGGGTAACAATCTTTTGGGCAGTGCTTGTTAAGATCAGAGAAATCGACGCACATTCTCCATGCCCCGCTAGACTTTGTCACCATCACCGGATTAGATAACCAAGAAGGGTAATGCACCTCAAACAGGATGTCTGCATCTAGAAGTTGTTGTACTTCGAGTAGGATGGCTGCATTCTGCTCCGGGGCGAATTTCCTACGTTTTTGTTGTATGGGCTTCACGTTGGGGTCAATATTTAACTTGTGAGTTATGACATCCGGAGAGACGCCTGGCATGTCCAAGGGGGACCACGCGAAGACCTCAGAATATTCCCGCAGGGTCTGGATAATGGCATTATGTAACCACGGCGTATCCACAGCGCCGACGGTTACAGTGTGCTCTGGTTTAGCCAGATCGAGCGGCACTTGAACAGTGTTGTCCCCGAGAGGTATAGATGAATCCGAGGTGGGAACCGAGGTGGTTACCTGAAACTGTGGCTTAGGGGGTACCTTCGTTGCCATTTTGAGTGCAACATACATGCACTCTTTAGAGACTCGCTGATTGCCGCGGATAGCCACCTCGCCATGTGATGTCGGGAATTTCAGCGCGAGGTGGTATGTGGAGCAAACGGCTTTCGCCGGAGTAAGCCAGTCTCGACCCAAAATCATGTTGTATGGTGACGAGGAATTAACCACATAGAATTCCACGAAGATGGTTTTTATCGCCGGATAGGTTCCAAGAGATGCGGGGAGGTTGATGACTCCTTCAGGTCGGACTTCACCCTGGGTGAAGGTCTGTAGCGGCCCGGGGGTCGGTCAAAGCTGTTCACGAGGAATCCCCATTTTCTGAAAGTAGTCGGTGAATATGACGCTAACTGCGGCGCCGTTGTCGACGAAAACCCGCTTTATCGTAACATTAGCTACGGTCATGTCAATGACGATGGCGTCAGTATGTGGGGTGAGCTCGGGAGCAGGATCTTTGTCAATAAAACTGACGGTTTCGGATTGATGGAGGCGTTTGTGGCGCGGCTCCTCGGGAGGAGGCCTGCGTGCTTCTCCCTTCAAAGCACTTCGGGAAGCCCCAGCGGGGATGGCCCCATAAATCACATTTATGACGTGAGTAGGCGGATTGTCTCCAGGTCCTCCAGGAGGAGGCGGTTGCGGTAAAAAGTGGGGTTGTTGACGATTTCCTTGGTCCTGCCGCGCATAGTTGTTGTACCCAGGCCTGTTATTCTGCCATTACGGCTTGTTTTGCCGTGGACCACGGTCATTGTAGCCTCCGCGGTTTTGTTGCGCCCCTCCATTCTGGCTTGACCGAGGCCCGTCTTCGGTCCGAGCAACATACTGCCGTAAGAAACCTCTCTTTAGACAATCTTCGATTTCTTTTCCGAGCTCCCTACACTCCTCTGTTTCATGTCCATGATCATGGTGGTACGCACACCACTTGTCGCGGTTACGTTTTTCTGCCGGAGCAGTCATCCGCGGACATGGCCGTAGGTCGTGCTTGTGAACAGAGAGAATTTCGGCTCGTGATTTTGTAAGCGGAGTAGGCTGGGGGATATCTCCGTGAGATTCCGGACGTCCTCGGTTTAGACGAGAGAACGCACTAGTCTGAGTACTGGGCCCGGCTTGCGCTCTATCTGATTGCCGTTTGCTAGCATGCTTCTCACGTTTACGGCGAGTCTGCTCCTCAGCCTTGGCGTACTAGCATACAATGTTAAACAAAGCCCGGGTCGTAGCTGGAGGGTTCCGAACCAGCTCAGTGTAAAGCGGTCCGGGGCGAAGGCCATTCATGAAGGCGTTGATGATAACATCGTCCGACTGGCTCCCCACCTTAAGGCTCTCCGCCATAAAGCGATCAAGAAATTGGGTAACAGTTTCTCCATCCCACTGTTCCATATTCATGAGGTCGGCCAAGGTGGCCATGGGCTTTGCCCGCGTATGAAAACGCGCCCAAAACTGTTCGGCGAGATCGCGAAAAGAAGTAACGCTACCCCGTGGTAAAGAATCAAACCAAAGTCTAGCCTCATCCTGGAGATACTCAGGAAACACCTTACACAGGTGGTGAGGAGTGCAGTTGCGGTTGAACATAGCATACTTAAAGGCATTCAAAAAATTACTTGGATCTCCAGTGCCGTTGTATACGACCACTGGGGGAAGCTTGAACCCATCCGGGAGTGTGACAGCAAGAATTTCGTCGGAGAACGGGGTGATGATCTCCCCGTCAGCATCAAGACCCAAAACCTTGTCAAGCTCCGTGGTAAATTGGGCTTGCTCTTGCTCCATGGGATCCAGCACACGGGATTGGTCTAAGCGAGCACGCTTCGGGGCGTCTGCAGGTCTTCGGCGATGCACGCCTTCGTGGACGTCGCGGGGCCTCGACCCATTAGAACTACGGTTATCCACTGGAGAGGCTGTCCTCCGTCGTCGACGCTCAAGCCTCGCTCGATGAGGGGGATCTTCGTCCAACTCCCGTGACAAATCACGGGGCTGATTTCTCTCGTTTACCGCGCCATTGTTGGCACGCTCACCGGAGTGGGTGGGCCGATTGTTCCATTCTTGGAACAGAGCGGCGTGTTCCTGAAGAAAGGCTCGTTGCACCTGCGATAACTCGGGGGCAGGCGCGGGATTAACTTGCGCCGGATCATCAGCAGAGGGATGATTTGGCATGTTAGCGTGTTCCGAGGGCAGATCTTGGTTTCGTTGACGGGGTGGCGGATTTTGGTCTACAGGAGGATCACGACGGGACCGGGTAGGATTAGCGGACCTACGAGTATTCACCATAGCGATTGCGATGAAAAACTAGGGTCTTCTTGCCAATCGTTCCCACAGACGGTGCCAATTGATAAAGCGCAATCCGATTATCGAATGAACTCGAAGCTAAAATCCGTTTGTAACTCAATACAAGAAAATTAAAGAACACAGGATGTACGTGGTTCGATCCGGAGATCTACGTCCATAGGCTTAAGATGTCACCGGCCGAGGTGTTTTTCACTATCTTCCCTTTAATCGGGCATGTTACAGTTTAGGAATACAAAGTCCGAACCCTAAATCTGAGTACAATTCTGCTATTTATACTACTCAATTCAAACCCTAACTAAATCCCTACAATTACGCCCCCTATATCTGCATGGGAGTTGGAAGGAGATCGTGGGGATCTCATTTTCCAAATATGTCGCGATTGGGCCGCTCCAAGCTCATGCGCGCCTCTGGGCCGGCTTGGTTGCTGGGCTCGTTCTTCTGGACTCAGCTGCTTCGGGTCGGGTTGGTCCGACCCGAAGTTACTGGGCCATACCTATCACATCCTTTGTTTCCTCTCTTAAAATCTGCAAACAACATGTAAAATGAAGTACGTATATATTGCATATCAGATTTTGAAGTTTCATTGAACTTTACAAAGAACAGCTGGGAAAATTACCTGATGATTCATAATCATCATTTCCGTTATTTTCCGTTGCACCGAATGATTCTTGTTTCTCAGGAATTGTTAACTAATAAGTGTGTGGCAAAATATGTTTGCTTCACTAATACAAAAAGTTTCAATGTGTGCAGATATTTGGGGTGATCATTGGCAATATCATCATTACATGGGCTTTACTTTCCATTAGCTTGATGATTCTTGGACGATGCAATGCACAAAACATTTGTCAAAAAATGATCACAATTCTTCAAGAATATGGTTTGGTGCAAAAAAAAATTCTATTTCTTTTTACAATGCTACGCTAACAAAGCATCCTTGCCCGAACTCATTAGCTATTGTCAACTTTCTAGTGGTGGGAGGTTTTTTCATATTAGATGCATGTGCCATTATTTAAATTTATGTGTACAAGATGGTTCGCAAACTTTGAAAACTCATGTTGCCCCTATTAGGGAGGCTATATCTAGCATTACGCGACACTCTTCTTTGACCAAAAGATAGGTAAAATTTTGCCAACACAAGGGCACTCGAGCCAAAAAAATCATTTGATGTGCCACATCGTTGGACTCTACTTATGAAATGTTAAATGATTCTTATGGCTATGGAGATGGTTTATGTACAGTTTTTCAACAAAACCCAATGAACAATGTTGTCTTATTTCCTCAACAATGGGATGCATGTGCCAATTTAATTTCCCTTTTAAAGATTTTTTAAGATTCGACCAAAGACCTTCCGGTTGCTATTACCTGACTTCATCGTGTGTGATTGATCATTGTTGCAAAACTGTAGGCAAATTTCCATGATTTTAGAGATGACCCGGTTTAATAGATTCAATTGCTTCTATGAGGAAAAAATGGATTAAATATTTTATATCAATCCCCGACTTGTTTTTTATTGCTCAAATGCAAGATCCTAGGATTAAAGAAGATGGGCTAATTGAGTTGTTAAAAATGTATTATGAAGCATTGCATCCGGGTAGGAATGATCCCCCAAGTGTTTCAAATCCTAGTCTTGCACGTCTTCAAAGCTTTTATGAAGAGATATCACAAAAGAATGCAAAGGGTTCTTCATCGAGCAACCCCTACGGGGAGTGCTGTGTTACGAGTCGTCAAACGTATACCAAATTAATATATGATTTATACTTATCCTAAACCCGCTACTCTACCTAGTAGAGCAGTCAGTAAAGGGTCGATCCCACGAGGAATGATTGAACGGATCTTGTCTTATGTATTAAACATCTTGATTGACAAAAATGTAACCAAAACAAGAAAATAATAAAGATGGGGGGTTTCGGATGATATCAAATAACTAAGTAATGCAGTTAAGTAGCCAAAGCTAAGATTAACCAAAAACAATTAATAAACTAGTGACTCAAGTAAATAAAAGCAATGGAATTATTTTTGGTTTTAAGATATTAAAAAGAATCAAACCCTTGATTAAATATGTAATTGATGCTATTACCTGATAGATTAGTCCTAAAATCCCTACTCCAAGATTTATAACAAGCTCTATTAACCTTGTTGTCTCTTAAGTCTAATTAACCGAAATAAGCTCTCCAATTAATCTACCCAACTTATTGACTCCTAGAATAAGCTCTATACTCTTCAATAGTCAAATGCATTACGAATTAATACAACGGAGTAGATACGACATAAATTCACAAGCTCGATTTCATTGGTCGTAAACTATGTTGTCCTAGAAGAATGATCTCCTATTTGCTACTTGGGATTAAATCTATAAAAATTACGGATTACAAATTCAATCCTAGCTACACACAAATGAACCTCAAAATGGGTGATCAAACCATAAATCAACTCATAAATGTGAATCAAAAACATCAAACAACATTGAAGATCCCAAAACACAATCTAATCGGATAATAACCATACAAATTACATAACCATCCTAGCTTAAGGTTCAACAATTGATTAAGGGCTGAATAAAAGAGTGCTAGCCACTCATGGCAACTAACACAAAGATAAAACTAATAGAAATCATAATGAGAAACAAAAACTAGATAGAATAAACCAAACGATGATGATCCTTTGATCTTGATCTTCGCTTCTCTTCCAAACTCTTGCTCCAATGATGAATTTAGGTTGAATATTAGAGGAAGATGCTCTAAATTTAAATTACGGACCTTATATATAGAGGTAAGTGGTTTAGGGTGAAAATGGGCCTAAAATCATGTTTCAGGATGAAAATAGGGTATCGGATCGCGGCCGCGACTCTGAGTCGCAACCGCGAACCATGTATACAGCTAAAAGTACTTTTTGTCTAGTCCACTTGGTCGCAGCCGCGAATGGTGGTCGTGGTCGCGAACCATTGTTGAAGTTTTTGGCTCATTTGCTCGTCGGGTTGGTCACATGCTTGACTTCGAGTCGCCGTCGCGACTACTTGAACAAAGCATATTCTTCATCAGCCTCTTTTTCATCCTTGGCTCGTTCTTCGTTTCGGACTTCTTCGAGACTCGTCTTTGTTAATTTACCTGTATTGTTCTGAAATGAGTCCAAACACATCAATTTGACCAATAAAATAATTATGAATAATACACAGTTGAAATGGCATGCAAATGTCATTAAAACGACACTTAGTTTGATCTAAAATGCATGCATGAACACGTATACCAAATCTTCCCAAACTTAAACCTTTGTTCGTCCCGAACAAATAGAAACAAAGAAAAAGAAGAAAAGGACACGTGTTAGGGAAGATTTAACAGACGATTCTTGTTTCAGACAGATTTTACAAAAGCAAGGAAATCACGATAAATTGAGCATATTTGACATTGCAACTTCAACTACTTTTGAGATTTGAAACTCTCAACAAATGATCCTCACCGGGTGAGTGTATCTCTCATCTCTCAATGGTATCAAGTAAGTTGAATTTTTCGCTCACATTGAAGTACATGCAATGACTACCATATCCTTGCCAATCATCTAAATCCAAATTTGTACTCAACATGTGTGACAAAGAATAAAAAAAGGTCTTATTTTTTGTTGTAGTGTAGGCTTGAGGTAAGGTGGGGTAGCTATGGGCAAAAGTGACTAATTCTTGGACTAATTGAGTTAGCTACTCTCAACCACCCTCGAACAAAATTCACTATTTCCTCACTCTCTCACTTTTCTAGTAAGCCATCCTAAAGTATGATTTCTTCACCCTAAAAACACGCTTACAACCTTAGTGATTTTTAAACTATCAATTAGGTATGTTATTTACCTGACTTTTAAGACAACTAATTAAGAAGCACTTAAGAAATCATTAGCCTCTCCCAAACAAAAGCAATTAACTAATTATGTACATCCGACTTTTCTTTTCTTTTTTGTTTTTCGATCATTTTTTTTTACATAAATGATTACAAGAGTTCGACAAAACACTATGGGAGACTAGTCATTCCCAATTTCTTTGCCTATGAACTTGTATTCCTTCCACTCTTCAACATTCCCATTAATGCACGCATTTATTCCCAAAATTTTACCCGAGCTACCTTCCAATCCTCCTCTCTCTTACTCAATCAGTCCAAGTAAGGCCAAAGGCTAAATCGAAGGATATTTGACTTGTAAAGGTGGGCTATCAAATGAAAAGCTAAAAGCTTAAATAGGCTAACTAGGGGCAGTTTTCAAGTTTTGGTAAAAGGGATACATTTTATAGCTATAAAATAGGCTTGAAATCAGGAATTACCAAAGATCATTTTCTAAATCACACAATGTACCCACTTTATTCAAAATAGAGAATCAAAGCAAGTTCTAGAGACAACAACATTCAATCAATGAAAATCACTCCGAAAGAAAGTATGAATTACTCCAACTCACAGTGGGCTACTGTGGTGGTGGTGGAGGCTGAGGGTCGCTGAGGCCCCAATGTGACTGCATTTGTGCCATGAAGATCTCCATTTGGGCACCGATGGTCGATTTGGGCCCAATGTTTGTCCTCAATTTCACTCCTAGCAGCGATAGCGTCAAGAATCCTCTGCTGCTTCTCCTCAATAGAAGTGAGACGGCTATCCATATCCTCTTGAAAATTCCATTGGAATTGGAGAATTGAGGTGGGCCTCTTCCTCGATGGTCGGCTCGGTTGGCCACTTCCTCCTTCTTCCTCTTCCCACTTGGTACTTTTAAAGTGCAATGTCACTTGGAATGTCATTTGGTTCTCAAGAGGCTGCCATGTGTGTATTTGAGGCCATATTTAGGTTCTCAATACTCTGAAGATTGACGATCCGTGTCAACTGAGGGTTAGGCAACCGAAGGAACGGGCCCCTATTTTGAATAACATAGGTACCATCTTGTTCTCTCGACTGTGGGTTGCTCAGTCCCTATAACTTAATGTGATGATTCACATGTTCTCCATATCTTCCTAGTTGAGCTGGTATGTCGTGGACACCGGTGGTAAGTCGGTCAGTAGAACGCCGAAATGTTCGGCAATTGGGGAGAGTAGACCCCCTATAAAGATCTGATCTGGCGGATGAGTCACTATCTTTTCGAACTTATCAACTAGAATATCTTCAAAGTACCTCGGGATGCCTTTCAAGATTGACCACAATATTTCCAACTCATTGAAATGGCAGGCTCCTGTTTCCCTTCTTCCAAACAATGTCAGTGCAATGAGCCTTTGGATGTATTTGGCCACTAGATTCCGAATCTATGTCACCTTCGAGTTTTCACCTAGAAAATCTGAGGCTCGAAAATACTGAGGACGGCTGTGATTTGCCCATAAAAACTTCAGACATCAAAATCCTTGAGCTCTTCTTCAATGCTAACAGAGATGTGTTGAGGGAACTCGTATATGTCGGCCAATTCTTTCATCTTCAGGGTCTTGGTATCGCCCAACAATTTGAATGTGATGTTATAGGGCTTATTACCACACCTTTTCAAGTTGGACTGAATCTCGAGGGTACTGAAGAACTCCAAGACAATGCGTTTGTAAGTTGGTTTTGGTTCCATTAATCTTCGGAGGCCCACTCTAGTCAATAAAGTGTTCACATTATCCAATATGCCCATGGCCTCCAGAATATCATCTCGACCATACCAGGTCGGCATGATAGGTCGGTTGTGTAACTTAGCAAACCGCTCCCAATGTGCAAGGGTTCTCCAGAACGATACCAAATTCCCGGCTATCAACATGATGAGCAACAGGCGCCGGTACTGGAGGTTGCTCATCCTCGGGTTCAACCGCGGGTGCCTTGCCCTTTCCCTTTCGGGAACCTTTTTGGGGAGCCATTTGATGTTCCTACACGCAATACACAATTAATTCAAAAGTGCAAAAACTTGAATCACTCAAAGTAAAGTATAAATGGCCCAAGAGATGCCAAATTCGACCAATTAACTAACACAAACAAGCAATTATATAAAATTTGTAATCACATTCATTCCACAATAATATGAAGCAATAATCCAAGCATTCAATTTCACAATTTATACCAACATCCCCATTTCACAATTCATCCAAAACAACATCCCCATATCAATCAACATTCAATTTCACAATTTATACCAACAATTTCATAATTCAAATGCAGTAATCCAAGTATTTTACCATAAAATCTACAATAAGCATTCTCCCATAAAATCACAATAAGCATTCTACCATAAAATCACCCTGAATCCAATCAATAGATTCAATATTAATCAATAATGGCCTAAAAGAAATGGATAGCCGCAATTACCGGTCGATTTTAGTCAAAGATTTTCAAAGTTGGTAATTTTGCGCCCTTTTTCAGCCGACCAAAAGTATGCTCCAAATCTGAATTTGATCGGGTTAATGTGTATGAAATTGAGTGGGTAGCAATGTGTGTGTGTTTTGAAGGAGTTTAATTTGTGAAAAATCGAGAATTTTGGGGGTATGGGCGTGTTATTTGGCAAGAATTCGAAGAAAAGGTTGGGGGAGGGGGGGGGGGGGGGGGGAACTGACCTATAAATCGCGAATTCAGGCTTTTAAACACGCGTAGTGTTGCAGCCGCGACTCCCAGTCACGGTAGTGATGAGTTCCACGAAATTGACATCCCCTTCCTGAAGTCGCGGCCACGACTCCAAGTCGCAGCCACAACATGTTGCAAGAAAATGAAGCCCCTTCTTGAGTCGTGCTCGCGATTGTAGCTCGTGGGCGTGACACGTTTCACTAACCAAAGCCCCTGTTTTGGGCTTCGTCACCCCCATTTGGTGCTATCTCTTTGCATTTCATGTCTTGGTCGGTTTCTTCTCATCATAGTCCCTGCATACTAAGAAAATAAGACATCTACAAACACGAAATAACAAAAAACTAAGAAAATCGAAAGAACAATAACGATAATCGTTGGGTTGCCTCTCGACAAGCGTCTTTGTTTAGAAACGTTGGCTCAACGGAGGCTCATTCAATTGACCGGAGAATCCTCTACCCGGTCTTGATCTTCGGGAGTGCATTGGAAATTCTCAAAATATGGCTTGAGGAGATGCCCGTTCACCTTGAAGATCTTTCCCATCTTGCCATTCTCAATTTCAACGGAACCACGAGAAAATACCTTGGTGATCACAAATGATCCAATCTACCTTGAGTGTACTTTGCCCTGGAATAACTTAAGTCGAGAGTGATAAAAGAGAACTTTTTCCCCGACTACAAAGAGTTTCCGGGTGATCCTTGCATCATGGAAATATTTTACCTTCTCTTTGTAGATCATAGCATTCTCAAAGGCCTCACTCCGGATCTCTTCAAACTCTTGCAATTAAAGCTTTCGGTGCAAACCGGCTTCATCGAAATCCATGTTGCATTTTTTCGGACTACCCAATTGGAATTTTGTAGGCAGATATATATGCCTACAAGGCATCATCGAGCCTCAAGCTCCAATCCTTTTGATTTGGTTGCACAGTTTTCTCCAATACCAACTTAATTTCCCTATTTGATGTCTCGGCTTGTACGTTTGTTTGCCGGTGGTATGGCGTGGAAACCTTGTGCATCACAGTGTACTTCTTAAGCAATGCCTCAATTGTTCAGTTGCAAAAATGCGTGCCCCGATCGCTAATGATTGCTCTTGAATTCCAAACCTAGCAAATATGTTGGATTTAACAAAATCTGCAACAACTTTGGAATCATTAGTCCGGGTGGCTTTTGCCTCCACCCACTTAGACACGTAATTAACCGCAAGTAATATATACAAATTACTATAGGACGAAGGAAACGATCCCATAAAATTTATTCCCCAAACATCAAAGACTTCGCAGACAATAATCGAGTTTTGGGGCATTTGATTGCGTTGAGAGATACTACCTGTCTTTTAGTAATTAGGACATGACTTATAAAAGGTGTGAGCATCCTTAAATAGAGATGGCCAACAGAATCCACTCTCCAACAATTTGTGTGCGGTCCTCCTCGACCCGAAGTGCCCACCACATGCATAAGTATGACAAAATGTGAGTATGGAGTGAAACTTGGATTCCAGGACACATCTCTGGATCACTTGATCGGGACAGTGCTTCCAGAGGTAGGGATCATCCCACAAGTAATACTTGGCATCACTCCTCATTTTGTTCCTTTATGCCTTGTTAATCTCGGTAGGAAACACTTTTGCAACCAGAAAGTTCACCAAATCGGCATACCAAGGTATCACCGAATCTGAAGCCACAAGCAACTGCTCATTGGGAAAACTTTCCCTCAAGGGTATCTCATTCTCCTCTAGAGTAAGTCGAATCAAATGATTGGCTACCGAGTTCTCTGCCCCTACTTTGTGTTTGATCTCTAGATCGAATTCTGAAGGAGAAGGATCCATCTTATAAGCTTGGTTTGGCTTCCTTCTTTGATAAAAGAAACCGAAGCGCTGCATTATATAAAAAAAAAGTGATTTTTGTACCAAGCAAATTAGATCGAAAATTTTCTAAAGTAAAGACTATGGTTAGAAGTTCTTTTTCTGTTGTAGTATAATTTGCTTGTGTCGGGTTTAGAGTCCTCGAGGCGTAGTAAATCACAATGGCCTCTTTTCCCTTCTTTACCCCAAAATCGCCCCCACCACATAGTCGCTAGCGTCGCACATTATTTTGAATGGTAGCTCCCAATCTGGCGGTTGGATGATATGTGGTGATGTAAATACATCTTTGAGCTTATCAAATCTTGCATTCGGTTGACATCTCAAATTCTACATGATTTTGCAATAACTTGCATAAAAGGGCTGAAATCTTAGAAAAGTATTTGATAAACCTCCTATAAAAACCTACATGGTCAAGGAACGAACGAACTTCCCGTACAGTTGCGAGTAAGGCAAGGCAGTTGTACTTACCACTCAATTAGAGAAAGTTAACATGTAAGTACAACTCCCACTGGATCCCTACATGTTAACTCAAACACCTCCTCCACAAGTGGATCAATCACATCAATAGAAAATACGGAATGAACTTCCTCGGGAAACCGCATGGCATCAAAAATATTGAATTACACGGTTCTTCCATCAAACTCCATCGTGAGTGTACCCTCACAAAAGTCTATCTTAGTTTGGGAGGTGTTTAAAAATGGCCTCCCCAATAAGACATGTGCGGAGATTGATGATTCGCCTTGCATGTCCAAAACATAAAAATCAGCCGAAAACACTAGTTCATCAACTTACACTAGCACGTCTTTTTATTACTCTATCAGGGTATCAAGTGCTCTGATCGGCTAGTTGACCGACGGCTCGTGTTTCTTTTAGTTTCCCTAAGTTCAAGGTTCGAAAAATAGAATGAGGCATGACATTGATTGATGCTCCTATGTCTTGGATAGCACGCTCAATTTATTGGTTCTTTACTTTGCAAGGAATGACACATATACCGGGATCCTTGCATTTCGGTGGAATCTTCTTTTGGAAGATTGCGGAGACATTTCTCTCATGATCACCTTTTCATCCGCCTTTAACTTTCCTTTGTTGGTATGTAAATCCTTGAGGAATTTAGCATACCTCGGGATTTGTTTTACGGCATCAACCAAAGGGATATTAATCTCCACTTTTCAGAACACTTCCAACATCTCTTTATCCTTGTTCTTATCCACTGCTTTTGCAACTCGGTTTGGAACGGTGAGTGGTTAAGTCGTGATAGGAGGTGAAACTCTAGTTTTTTTAACAGCAGGGGTAGTGGTCGCAACGAACTAAACGAAGCTGGAGGGGGGCCTGCGCATACCTGGTCGCAGGCGCGATCACAATTTCGAAGCAACCTTCAATTTTCCCCCTGAATTCCATCCTCCAAAGGATGCCTAGGCTTGTTAGGCCCTCCAAGCATCACTCCACTTCTGAGGGTGGTGGCACTGACGTTTCTGGAGTTAATTTCCGACTGAGCCGACAATTTTCCACTCTCGGCTCACTACGGTTGCGAGTTGGCTCACTTGTGTGTCAAGATTCTTTATACTTGATTGAGTGTCCTTCTGAAATTGGACTGTGATGGTTGCCAAACTTTTGACAATATCCTCTAGAGATGAGTTAGACAATGACTTAGTGTTTTGCTTCGGTTGATACATTCCTCATGGTTGAGGAGCTTAATTTTGGCCTTGATCCCCTTGTTGGTCCCCTTGATTGCCATATCAAAAATTTGGATGATCCCTCCACCCCGGGTTATATGACTGGGAGAAGGGATAATACCTTCTTTCTTGAACGCTTCCAACGGCATTGGCATGAGCCTCGAGCTCATCCCAAGTAGTTTGCAAGTATTGGTAGTGTGATCCGTCGTCTTACATATTCGGCATGGCCTTGGGACTTAATTGCCCCCCCCCTCCTCCCAAAGAAATTTTCTTGACCAAGTTAGTCAACTGCTCAATTTTATCATCAGTGGAAGAATCATGAACTTCCCTCACTGTCCCATTGGCTCATGAAAACCAAACTTCTGAGAATTCGCAGCCCACCTTCAAGATCAATGCTCGAGCAGCGGTTGGGGTCTTATCTACCAAAGTACCTCCACTCGCCGAATTAATCATATTCTTATCAGACAATGATAAACCCTCGTAGAAATACTAAATTAGGAGTTGATCTATGACCTGATGCTGAGGGCAACTCACTACAAGCTTTTTAAATCTCTCCCAATACTCATATAGTAGTTCACCTTGCATCTGTCGAGCCACACTAATTTCATTCCAGATGTTCGTGGCTTTAGAGGCCGGGAAATACTTCTCTAGAAATTGTGTTTCCATTTTCTCCCATGTGGTAATAAAAGCAGGTGGGAGATAATATAGCCAATTCAAAGAAAGGGGATTGCCCTTGACTCTATTTGCTCTTTGGTCACCTTCATTGGCTTCATAATTGAACACACGATATGAAATTTCTTGAGATGCTTGTGTGGGTCTTCACCGGAAAGACCATGAAAGGAGGAAAATAAATGGATGAGGCCGGACCTTAATTCAAAAGTAGTGTCATCTTTTAAGTCGGGAAATGTGATGCATAATGGTTGGTGTGTGACCCCGGTATTTTCCAACTCTTTCATTGTTCTTTCGGCTGGCATTTCTATTTTCTCTTCTAAGGGTTCAAGATTGATCTCTTCGGTATCAAGGTGTAGATGTTCAAACTCTTCACGAATTTTCTTAAATGCTCTTGCTCCTCTCCTCAAAATTTGTTCTCGTAGGACTATATCGGGTTCAAAAAATAGGTCCTTGTTCCCTTGACAACGTGTGAACATCCATTGTATCGAAACAAAAACAATAGCAAGTGATTATAAAAGCAACAAATGTAGCAAAAACACTTAACTAGAATAATAAAAACAGTGTTTAACACTAAAAACAAGATAATTCTACCACCGTTCCCTGGCAACGGTGCCAAAATTTGGTGTATTACATGTCGTTGAACGTATGCCAAATTAATATATGGTTTATACTTATCCTAAACTCACTACTATAGCTAGTAGAGCGGTAAGTAAAGGGTCGATCCCACAAGGAACCATTGAATGGATCTGGTCTTATGTATTAAACAACTTGATTGAAAAAAATGAAAACAAAACAAGAACACAATAAAGATGGGGTGTTTTGGATGGTATCAAATAACTAACAACTAATGCAGTTAAGTAACCAAAGCAAAGATTAACCAAAAGTACTTAATTAACTAGCAACTAAAGTAAATAAAAGTAATGAAATGACTTTTGGTTTTAAGATATTAAAAAGAATCCAACCCTTCATCTAGTATCCCATTATCCCGGATTAACTATGTAATTGATGCTATTACTCGATAGATTAGTCTTAAAATCCCTACTCCAAGTTAATAACAAGCTCTATTAACCTTGTTGTCACTTAAGTCTAATTAACTGAAATAAGCTCTCCGATTAATCTACCCAACTTATTGGCTCCTAGAACAAGCTCTCTAGTCTTCAATAGTCAAATGCATTACAAATTAAGACAATAGAGTAGATATGACATAAAATTCGCAAGCTCGATTTTATTGGTCGTAAACTATGTTGTCCTAGAAGAATATCTCATATTTGCTACTTGGAATTGAATCTATAACAATTACGGATTAGAAACTCAATCCTAGCAACACACAAATGAACCTCAAAATGTGTGATCAAATCATAAATCAACTCATAAATGTGAATCAATAACATCAAACAACATAGAAGATCCCAAAACACAATCTAATCGGATAATAACCGTAAAAATTACATAATGATCTTAGCTTAAGGTTCAAAAATTGATCAAGGGCTGAATAAAAGAGTGCCAGCCACTCATGGAAACTATTACACAGATAAAACTAATAGAAATCATAATGAGAAACAAAAACTAGATTAGAATGAACCAAAAGTTGATGATCCCTTGATCTTGATCTTCACTTCTCTTCCAGACCCTTGCTCCAATGATGAATGTAGGTTGAATATTAGTGGAAGATGACCTAAATTTGAATTATGGACCTTATATATATAGAGAGTAAGGAGTTTAGGCTAAAAATGGGCCTAAAATCATATTTCAGGATGAAAACATATCGGATTGTTGCCGCGAACCATGTATACAACTAAAAGCACTTTTTGGCTGGTTGACTTGGTCGCGGCCGTGAACCATTGTTGAAGTTTTTAGCTCATTTTCTCATCGTGCTGGTTTCGAGCGCGACATCAAGTCGCGGTCGAGACCACTTGAATGAAGCATATTCTTTATCAGCCTCTTTTTCATCCTTGGCTCGTTCTTCTTATTGGACTTCTTTGAGAATTGACTTTTGATCTTAATTTACCTGTATTATTCTAAAACGAGTCCAAACACATCAACTTTCCCAATAAAACAATTATGAACAATACACGGTCGAAAATGCATGCAAATATCATTAAAATGACAATTAATTCGACCTAAAATGCATGCATGAATACGTGTACCAGGAAGGTTGGAAGATATTTTACCACCGCCTTTGAGGAGCTTGACCTCACTCATTCTAACTCGATTTTGAGGTGGTGGTAAAGAAGAACAAGGCAATTTCTCATTCTTTCTATAATTGCAAAAGATATTTTTGCTTGCCCCGCTTCAACCGTCTTCGTCGAGCAAACATTTAGTGTAGGGGGCTACACTTTAGATTACCAAAAAACTAGATTGACCATAAAAAATCTAGAAAATCAACTCTTGTTTGAAGATTGGACGAAGGCCGACAAAAGTGAACAAGAACCCAACTTCGATGAAGATGAAGAGGGTGATCTACTTTGCTATGATTGTTCAACCTCCTCAAGTTCCGGAGCCGGCACCCCCTCTTCATAAGTAAGCGATTGATCACCAACCGAAGAACACCAGGCTCAACCCCAAAAGGCATAATTTTTAACTAAGCAAGGTAAGAGAACTACATGGGTTTTGATTCATTCACCTTAACCCGAAAGGCATAATTTTTAACTTAGAATAAAACTCAAACCCTTTCTTTTTTTTCCCTTTTCCTTTTTCGAATTTGAATAATTAGTTACAATTAGATGTTGATCATGTTACAATTGAAACTTGTAAGTTGTAATTTTAGAGAATTGAGGTTGTTGATTATTATTATTTTTTTTCTACTTAGTTAGATTAGAATTTAGTATTAGTGTATAACCAATTTCGAATTTTGATTTGTATTATTGAAATTTGTTTATAATAGTAAATAAATAAAGGTGTATCATTTTTACCATTATTTCTTTGTTAAATTCTCATCTTATAGCTCACATTTTTAATGTATAAATAATAAATTGAATTTAGATTATAAAAAGAATTGAAGAACCGACTGTGGATTGCCGGTTTCGAATCGGCCCACCGGTTTTCATACGGTTCCAAACCAGAACCGCAACTGCCATATAGGCAGTTCAGTTTCGATTCCACCGCCGCTTCCGAAAATGCCGATTCAAACCAGAATAGTGGAACCGGAACAGGTTGAACACTTGTATAGCCATCCATAACCTACCACAAACATCCATAAATATCATTACCCACACTTCACCATTAAACACAAATTTTTCTAACCCTATGCATTCCTTTATCCCTACTGAACAACTTGTTGCGATGGCCCATTAGCATACACATAACATACTAATCCCAAAAGCCAAACCCCTTACCTCCACACCATGATCCCTCCCACGTACAACATATCCTCAATACCACATACCACTACTAATGCAAATCAAGATACAAATCCACAAGATCCTGTCCAAGTTCAATCAGACCAATTACAAGAGCACGGGCTAAGAGGTTCAAAGAAGTACTCAATGGACTAACTCAAGAAGTTTGGGCTCAAGAGACGATTAGAAGGCCCATCAGAGATGAGGACTTGCTGATCCAACGCCCGTTAATTTGCTAGAGTTTCTAGAAGGCTGAATATTAATTCAGTAATTAATATTATTATATTAGTATTTTGAAAACTTGGAGACCAAGTTTAGTTTGTTACCTTATTAGTTTAGATTTCTGAGATCTATCCCGATCCTATTAGGAGAAGTTCCCCAATTTTCAGCCTATAAATAGACTCTTTTTTTCGAAACTAACACACCATTCACTAATAATATTTTATGAGTTTTATCTCTTCTAGTTCTTTTGAATTGCCCGAACTTATCGAAAATTCTTTTTGTGGTGTTCACCATTGAATTATCAAATGACTTTACATTCCGTTGTAGGCGTCTTTTTTATTCCAAGGTTCTTGTTTCGCATACTAGCATCGGGTTGAGGTTTCTATACCAAAGTTGGTAGGTTGTTGAATCAGGAGTTGAGGATTCATCCATCTATTCTTTTCGTATCTAGATGCTTTCTGCTTCGGATTCTCGTGACAATGCTAAATTGTGATCGAGGATCATATCAACTACCTTAGAGACCCTTTTAGCTAAAGGATATACCAAGCCTAAAAACCATAGAAAACTCATCATCCACCCAAGGGGAGAATCAAATAACAAGAAATCAAGTGCCCCTCAAACCTCTTGGGAAGGTGGGAAAATGAACAGAGATGCGTACAAATATTGAGATATCAGCGTGTTGCGAGGCAACCCGACGCAATGAATTTGTTAACTTGGAACTGTCACGGGCTTGGGAACCTAGTGAGAGTTTGTACGCTGAAGAAGATCATATGTGAGGAAGATCCAAGTATTGTCTTCCTCATGGAAACGAAGTTAAAGAATACTCAAATATGTTGGCTGAACATGACTAGATTGAGATTCAATGTTATTTTCTGGTTGAATGTCGGGGGCCGGTTATCGACGGAGTGGTGGTCTTTGCATGTTGTGGAAAAAACTTTTTAGTCTCAACCTAACCACTTTCTCACATAATCACATCTCTTCTGATATGGAGGTGGAGGGAGTGGCTGAAAAATGGCACTGCTCGGGAGTTTAAGGTTGGCTCGAAAGAGAGAATCGGGCTAAAACTTGGTGGATGTTGCGTAATACATCCCAATAGCCCTCGACGCCATGGTTGTGGATGGGGGATCAAAATGAGATTCTTTGGAGGAGAAGTGTGACATGCTACCATAGCAATGGGAGGTGATGGAGCAATTCAAAATTCTCTTGGAGGAGTGTAATCTTACTGACTTGGATACTTAGCATCTCCATATAATTGGACAAATAGCCAAGTTTATGATCAACAAATTAGTGAAATATTGGACATATTTTAGGGAAATGATTCGTGGTGTGATTTATTTATGAAAGGAAGAACTACTCACATGACAAGGATCTATTCGGATCATAACCCCATCAGACTTTAGTTTGGAACTGATGATCATTCAATTGGAAAGTGGCAGCGTAAAATGGAAGTGTCTCCGTTTGGAGAAGATTTGGATGACCCATCAGAAATGGGAAAAAACGATATGATGGATGAGAGAATAGTATGGATGAGGTTTTGACATAATGAGATAGAGATACGTAACGATACAGTTAAAGAAGATTCAAGAGAAAATGGTTGAATTGCAAGCCACGTCTCTTGTTATTGAATGTAAGGAAAAAAATCGGTCATTGCAAAAGGATTTGGATAGATTGGTGAAACTGGAGGAAACAATGTGGTTCCAAAGATCTAGAGCATAATGGTTGAAAGACGGAGATAAAGATACGATTTTTTTATCAAAAAGGAGCAAAATGCCATCACCGTAACACTATAGACTGAATTCAAGCGCCTTCAAGAGAGTGGGCTGAGAATGATACGAATATTGCTAGGGTGTTTAGAGAGTTCTATGGGGAACTTTTTACCTCGAACGAGCCATGTAGTTTGCAAGATGTTGTTGAGTCGGTCAAGTCTAGAGGGTCAGGTGATATGTTTGGCCATCTCCTAGCACCATTCACTAAGAATGAAATTTTGCAAACCCTTAGACAGATGTACCTAGAGAAGGCACCCGGACCCTACGATATGCCCCCCCCCCCCCCCCCCCCCCATTTCTTTCAAAAATATTGGAATATTGTACGATCTAGTTTTGTGTCCAGTGCCTTGATATCTTGAATAATAAAGTGTGCACTAGTAGTTTGAATCATACTTGTATTATTCTTATTCAAAAAGTGAAGTACCCTATATCCCTTAAGGAGTTTAGAGCCATCAGTCTCTGTAATGTTATTATGAGGGTGATTACCAAAACCATTTCTAACATAATGAAGCATATACTTTCCCATGTCATATCTCCATCAGAAAGTGTTTTTATCTCAGGTTGTTTCATAAATGATAATGCCATGGTTCCGTTTGAGACCTTTCATTATATGAAAAATAAGAAATCGGGTAGACGTGGTCACTTAGCTTTGAAACTTGATCTGAGTAAGGCCTACGATAGGGTTGAGTAGTCTTTCTTGCATGCTATGCTTGAAAAATTAGGATTCCCTTCCGTGTTTGTAGACCTAATTATAAGATCCGCTTTCCTCATACTTGTTTTGGTGTGTGCAGAAGGTTTCTCTTCGCTGATGAGGCGAGCGGAGATTAATGGTGATATGCACGAGGTTAAAGTGGCACAGATATCTCCGACTATGTCATACTTATTCTTTGAGGATGATTGTATCCTATTTTTTAGAAATATCCATGAGAGAAGTGCATGTGATGACAAATATATTGATGAAATATGAGGCATCGTCCGGGCAACCAATCAATTGTGAAAAATCCAAACTAGCATGTAGTGCGAATGCGGATATTGGTTGGAGGGATGAAATTGGGCAACAATTGGGGTATGGACAGTGGAAAACTAATCTAAATATTTGGACTCCCAACTATTGTAGGCCTGTCCCAAAAGATGGTGTTTTGAAGTGTTGTAGATATGGGGATTAGGGAATTGAAGGGGTTGAAGGAAAATACATTATCAAAGGCAGGACAAGAAGTTTTACTGAAAATTGTTGCTCAAGTGATCCCAACCTACACGATCAGCTGATTTTTGCTCCCTACAGAGCTCGCCCGAGAGATAGAAAGGGCAATAGGAAGATTTTTCTAGGGTGCGGTGGACGGGGAAAGGAAAATGCATTGGGTAGTTGGAATAAAATGACACGTTTTAAAGAAAGTGGAGGATTAGGATTTAGAGAGATGTATTTGTTCAATCTTGGAATAGCTCGGAAGCAATATTGGAGTTTGTTGAATAACCAAGATACTTTGGTTGCAAATCTTAAAGGCTCGTTCTTTTTTGCGGATATCAATAGAGGAGCTAACGATCAGTTATAGAACAAGATACCTATGGCGAAGCTTAATATCATCAAAGCGATTGGTGTAAGAGGGGGTAGGTTGGTTGGTGGGGTACGGTAAGTCTATTAGTTTAACAAAGGACAGATGGGTGGGGGGGATAAGTACACAAAAGCTGACGAGATTGAGGCAGAAGATATATGATTCAGTCAGGGTCTGTTATTTTTTGGAGAATAGTGGGAATGTATGGTGTGAGGAGAGGGTGTGTAGTATGTTCTTGGAAGAAGATGCGAAAGAATATTATCAATACATTTGAGCATGCATGGAGACAGGGTGGATCGACATGTGTGGCGGCCGTCTCGGAACGGTAACTATACTATTAAATCAACTATTGGCCACTGACCTATTATTCTAAAGCAGGTAATGAGGTCCCGAAGTTGGGTACAAAGCATAAACCATGGAAGAATATGTGGCAATCAAAAGCATTTCGGAAGTGAAACATTTTTATGGCGCGCATGCGTGGATAGCCTTCCGAAGAAAGATAATTTAGCCCGACGAGGATTATCTATTGATTCGGTATGAAGATTTTGTGTCCTGGAGGTGGAGTCAGGGAGCCAAGTTTTGATATGGTGCACAGTGGCTTGAACTGTTTGGAGACTTAGCCGGATACGGTTTGACGAGAACTTATTTAACTAGTCTCTTTTCCGAAGCTTCTTTTGGTCTGTGTTGCAGTAACTTCCTGAAGAGGGACATGTATTAATGGCAAACATGATTGGGGAACTTTAGCGGGCAAGAAATAAACGAATATGGGAGAGCGTGGTACCGGAGCCGACACAGATTCTGCAAGTTTCCATGAACTTTACTGCAGAAATGGCGGTGTATCAGAATTCATCCCAACAGGCGCAGGAGGAAACGAGCACTGCTGCAAGACGAAAAAGATGATCAGCTCCTCCAGTAGAATTTTACAAGCTAAACACTAACGCAGCTGTGTTTCCCGATGGTTCTATTAGTCTCGGTTTTGTGGTGTGAAATAGTGAGGGGATTGTGATGATTGCAGGCCTCCAACGGAAATGAGATATGGGGAACAATACCCTCCTTGAAGGCCTTGCTCTCCCATTTGCTCTCCTATGTACAATCCAATTGGGGATATTTAATTTGATCATTGAGAGTGACTTCCTTTGTCTTCTAAATTACATCAAGAATGCCAATTTTTCGATGCTGTATTATGGGATGATGGTGGATGATATCCGCAAATCGATTGGTAAGATTACATGTGGCAGAATCAGTTATGTATCTACACAATGCAACAAAGTGGCTCATCAAATTGCAAGATATGGGAAAAAATAGAAGATGAGGAGATATGGATTGAAAATTACCATCTTATTTTGATGTATTTTTGCTTAATGATGTAAGACTGTTGCCAAACAGTTGATTAATGCAACCATTTTGATTCTAAAAAAAATCAATTAGTTTCATCCCGTTAAGTGTTTATAAAATACGAGGACGTACATATCACAAAATCAGGTAATCCAGATCTAATCTATGGTAACCTAGCTTTATTTTACTAGATTTTACTTATGTAAAGTTTACACCTCTCCCTGATACATACATCTATCAAAGGAACTCAGAAAATCTCTAGATCCTTCATTTACTTTAATCTCAACTCTGTAGTTGTTGGTTGCAGAAAAACATAGTTGTTGATGTAGTATAGTCCATTTGTTTGTTGCTAAGTGCATTTTAGCCGCTACACTTAGGGTAATGACATTTTAATAATTCGATGAGCAAGATTTTGTTCATCCCTAAGATATTGTTATGTTCTCTGTGGTAACTTTATTTTTAGTTTGTGTGGAGAAGTAACCAACATCAACAAAATCAGCTAATGATATTATTTAGTGTTTGGGAACATTTCTTAAGGAGTTACACTTCTAGGTATAGTCCTTCTTGCCTCTATGTATGAGAGACAATATTTAATATTTCCTTTTAGCGATTATAATTTCATTTGTAGCCTCTCTTGTCATTAGTATAAATGAACAAATTCATGCAAATGATTTTGTATACATGTCAAAATATATTTTGATGTCATAACAACGACATTGCGTTGTTTTGAGTAAAAATCTAATTTAACAAGTTCCGTGAGAAAGTAATATTTTAGCAAGTGTACTGAGCTTAATGTGCCTAATGCACTTAAGCATAAAATCTCGGCCCCTAATAGCTCTTTGCCATTTTCTTTAGGCGAAAACCGAATTTTTTCTTATGTCCATACTTCAAAATCAATCAAAAGAGTGCTAACAAATTATACTTTATTCAAGTTAAATCATTAGATCGACTTTTAGATATACGTAAATTAAGAAATTAGTATTGCACAACTCACTCTTTGATCTAATACAAAGAATATACAGTGTTGAGTCTATCCATGATCCTTGGATCTCAAAATCAGATTTTAGATAACTCACAGATACTATAGCAAATAAGGCATCTAGAGATTTACCGACATTTTTTGTTTGCATCATCAAATTGATGAAACTTTCTATTTTGTGTCATAAAATCAGGACACGTTATGCAGCATAAGATTGATGATACTATGTAATTTTTGTCATAAACATAGTAAAATTCTTTTTTTTTTTTTTTTTTTTTTTTTTTTTTTTTTTTTTTAAGATTGAAGCTAAATAGTTCAAACTTTATTAATCTAACAATAGTCATTGATTCAAATATATATTGAATAATTACATAAATAATAAATATAGTAGTATATATAAGTATGATATATAGTAGATTAGAAGTTTGTTATTTTTCATTAAGCTTTTCAGAATGTGCTATACATGTTAATTTCTAACAATCAGGATCTTCTAGAGTGAGTGGTGCAACATCTCCTACGTTATTTGCACAAATGCATTACATAATTATTGATTATCTATTACTTATGAAATATTATACATACGCCATACAGTACATTGGTACATCTGACGTAAGAGATGTTACACAAATTATTGTAGAAGATTCGAATTACTTTTCTGAAGTCCACGGTTACTCTTAATGTTCTATATATCTATTTGTGACTTGAATCCTAATTTTTAAATTTAATCACTCTTTTCTATTTCCCAACGTTCATTGTATTTATTGTTGTATGCAATTTGATAAATTTTGCGTAGAGCAAACCCTAATATTTCTATGGATGTGTAAGTGAGTTCGTTGCTAGTTGCACATTTAAGATTGTGTAACACCCAAATTTTCTAGAACACACTTTATAGAGTTTTTAAATTATTTTAAACTTGATATAAATATGTAAATATATATACTCATTGATAGGAATAAAAATCAAAATTTTCTCTTTAGGATAGGGCCCTGGCCGTTTTTTAAACTATTCTATATACTTGTAGCTCAGTACTTACACTTTCTGCCCTGTCGTTGGTTTTTTGAACGGTTTAGACATGTGGAAAACACATGCCCATTAACTTTCTATATATATATTTTTTTTATATTTTTAATTTCTTTTCTTATTTTATATTTTCTAAAAAAATATAAAATAATATCAGAAAAAATAATTTTAGTGAAAGAGAAAATAAAATTTAAGATTCATCGAGTCTCCTCATACCCAGACCCTCACCCCTAGTAAAAAAAAAATTATTTTCAATTTTTTTCTTAATGCATCCCCTCCCACCCCGTCCCCACGAACCCACCCCACTGGTAAAATAATTAAATGACTCAAGTGTAGAATTAATAGTGGGAGAATTGTAAATGCTAAAAAAGTGGTTGATGAAGGCCACATCCTAAGAATCAACCCTCACGAAGTTACTGTCACCTTTTGTGGTTGGATCAACCCGAGAGATAATCAATTCTAACCTAAGGACGGTGAATATATCAAAGTCCTATGAAGAATATCGACATATTAATATCTTTGTTCATGTGATAAAAAAATATTTAGGTTGACAAAGTATTAAAAAAATAAACAATTAAAGTTGGGCAGTGAAGAAAAATGTTTAAACTGAAATGTGTGAATATTTAGATTGGTTATTGTAACAATTAATATTTTTAATTACATATTATAAAACTGACATAATTTAGGTTGCAAAGTGAAATTTTCTATATTTTCTTAGATATTTTTATGGGTTAATTTAAAAAAGGAACCTGAAGTTTTCGAGTTTTTATACTTTGCAACCTAAAAAATTTATTTTTTCCGATTGGAACATGTATTATACGATTTGAGACAAATTGCAATTCCGGCCATATTTTCTGGCTGTATAGGCCATGTGACCAGCACATGACCTGTTTTTAGTGTATTTTGATTTTTTTAAATTCTAAATACATATATTCCTTACTTTTATTTCAGGTTTCTTTCCCTACCATAAAAATAATAAATATAATTAAAATAATTTTATTTAAATAAAAAATTAGGCATTTTTGTGCCTTCTTCTTCTTCTTCTTCTTCTTCTTCTTCTTCTTCTTCGTCCGCTTCTTCTGCAACATTCTCTGAAATTTCTTCCTACAACAACAATGGCGGATTTCTTTCACTTCTCCCTCCTGCTTCTCCTCTCCATCGTTTTGAGATAGGAGAGCCATCAACAGTCCCTAATAAGCCGAAGGGACCAGAACCCATTTTGGTTTTGGAGTAGAGTGACCAAACCACCAAGAGGTAGGTAATGCCTTTCAATACACCAATAGATCCAGCAGGGCCCGGAGGAAGCCTGCATCCCATTGTCTTCAAAGTATATAATGACCACCCAATTACAGGTGCGACCACTAATCCCCCAACCACGGTAGCCGCCTCGGTGGTGGTGGCATCGCTTCCTTCCTTGGCCATGGCGCAGACTTTGAGGAGCGAATACGATGGATGTTGCCTGAATTTGGCCCTGTTGGTGATGGGCCGTATCAATATTGTAGATGGGGATTTTGAAGGAGTGAGAAAGATTTAGGGCTTTTTATGAAGGTGAAGAGAATAAGTGGAAAAATGATGGAGAGGAGAAGCAGGAGGGAGAAGTGAAGAACTCCGCCGTTGTTGTTGCAGAAAGAAAGAAATTTTAGAAATTGTTGAAGAGGAAGGAGAAGAAGGCATAAATAATGCTTAATTTCTTTTTTTTTTTTTACGGTGGAAGATGCTTAAGTCTGATTTTAAATAAAACTGAAGTGCTTATTTTAATTAACTCTCTAAACTCAAATTTTAATTAAATTTATTGTTTTTATGGTAGGGAATAAAAGAAAATTAAGGAATACATGTATTTAGAATTTAGAAAAAATCAAAATATACTAAAAACAGTCATGTGTGGGTCACATGGCCTATACAACCTGAAAATATGACCGGAATTGCAATTTGTCTCAAATCGCGTAATACAGGTTCCAATCGGAAAAAATAAATCCTTTAGGTTGCAAAGTATAAAAACTCGAAAACTTCAGGTTCCTTTGTGAAATTAACCCTATTTTTATATACGAATTTTGAGTGGTACATGAGTATGAATCAAGGTTGTGCACTCTCTCAATTTTAGGGTGAAAAGAAGAGGATATATATTCTTCAATCAAAAAGCAATGTTATGAAAAATATGGAGTATGATTCTATATATATAGATATATGTATGTATATATATTTGTGTATATATATATATATTAATATTTGATTTCACTTGACGTTTTTAATGCATTTTTTTTTTCTTAGGACATATAAAACTGTATAATGCATGGGTGACATATTATTGAAGGTTAAATACAAAATAAAAAGTAAATCAAATAAGAAATGAAGGTCAAAGATCACCTAAGAAATCGGGTAAAACATCTAACTCATAATCTCTACTACTCATGCAATACCATCAAAACTACGTCGTTTTGGCAAGAAGAATTATTTTCCCAGATTTTAATGGGCTCTTACAAGTTGTTCTATGTGGAGATTTCTACCAGATTCTACACATAAATTCAATAAAAATCAGTTAAGATGTAGTGCATGCTCCCATTTGTTCTCCATATGTTACTTAAACAATTCCTCAAGATCAAAACAGATTGAAACAATGTCTTTGAAGCAATTGATCAACCAACAACCAAGCACTAATTAAAACTAAAGAACAAAACTGAAAAATGAAGAGAACAACCAAGATTTACGTGGTTCGGTTTTGCAACCTACATCCACGGATAGAGAACCCCTTCTATCAATTCACTAAAGCCTTCAAGATTACAACATTAGAGCTTCAAGAGCTCATGTAAAAGAAAGAATGAAAACTCTCTAATCTTTCTCTACAAACTCTCTCTCTAAAACTGAATCTAAACTGGAATAAATTGTGTTACATGAGTTAAAGTGTAAAAACGTGTATATAAGACTCTCTCCAGCCTTAGAAGTTAAAACAGAATGAAAACAGTTGCAACAGAAACAAAAACTGCCTTCCAGAATTTCTGCAACGGTTTCTTCAATCAAAGACAACAGTTTTGCTTGAATGACAACGATTTTTAACAGAAAAACTGATTTTCCAGGAACTCCTTTCCAGCTTCTTTTCAACTGCTTTTTCCAGGCCATTTTTTATCACTTACAACCAAACATATGGTGTTGTGAAGCCATCACCTTATATTCTCACACCATAAATATAGAGATTACATGACATTGCTTCTTAATAAAATCATGAAACTTCAGGATGCGGAATTCAGGTTCAAACCCTAATTTTTTCAATATAATTTAATTTGGAATATATAGTACGTATAAGAGATGTAACACTGGAAGGTGGAATGGTTGGCATAAAAGTAAATAATGACCAACCTAAACATGCAATTTGGTAGAAACACATTTGAGATGGAATTTTTTTTTTTTTTTTTTTAATTACATTAGAGTTGACACTTGAAAACATGATGCTCAATAAGTGTAACAAAACGTTTATTTTAATTATAAGTTTTTTTAAATTTTTAATCAATCTTGTAAAGATTTATTTTACTAAACAAATTGATTCAATAATATTATAAGAGATAAATATACTTATGTGCATTGCGCGGGTCGACTACTAGTTGCATTAGAAGCACACAAGAGTTATTGAATACAAAAAAGGAAGGAATCAATTGAAAAAAAATTGAAACCACTAAATATCACGTAGATACCTGCTAAGAAAAAAAAAGAAAAATTGGTAAAAATACCCTGTATGTTAGCATTATTTATGAAAATAATTTTTCATTTTTTAAGTTTATGATAATGTCCTATATACTGCAAAAAATTAGTGAAAATGTCATGTTGCCTGCTATTGCAGGTAAACCAACAAGTCGTATGGTTGATGTGGTGTCCATATATGGCTTCATTTTTCAGGTTTTAATTATATATACTTTTAACATTATTGCATTATAAAAAGGAAAATTCAAAAATAAAATAAAAAAATAATTTAAAAGTTTATGAAAATTATTACTACAAAAATAAAATCCTAATAATGATTCTACAAAGTTAGTAATTAAATCTACAAAATTTAAAAACTTACAATTATTTTAAGAATCTAGATGCTAATTTAAAAACACATAAATTATTTAAAGATCTAATTTTTTTTGAAAGATATAAAACTAATTCATAAAATTGAGATTAGTTTAAAAACTAATAAAAATTATTTGTAAAAGTATATATAAAATGTGATTTTTGTTTTTTTTTTTTTTTTTATAATTTTGGTATAATAAAAAGTTCCCCAACCCCCAAATCCCAACGTGAACACTACAATTTAAATTATTTCAGATTATTTATGATATTATATATTTTATCATTCAAAAATTATTTTAAATTATTTTTTAATATTATATTATTACCACTATTTTATTATACCAAATTTGAAAATAAAAAATAATTTTCAAATTTTATTTACAAATAATTCTCTAAATTTTCAAACTAATTTCAATTGTATGAATTAATTTTATATTTTTCAAAAACTTTTTAGATCTTTAAATAATTTCTTATTTTTATAAATTAGCATCTACATTTTTAAAATAATTATAAGTTTTTATAATATTTAATATTTTACAACAATATTATTACTAAATTTATAGTTTTTTATTAATAATTTTTTAGGTTTTATAGTTTTAGTCACAAATATTTAAATTATGTTTCAATTTTTTATAATCCAAATAATAATATTAAAATATATTAATTATACATCTGAAAAATGAGGGCACATAGACACCAGATCAGTCACTTATTGCCAGATCACTATATGACTTGTTGGTCTACCTGCAATAGCAAGTAACATGTTACTTTCACCAATTTTTTGTTATACATAGGAAACTAACATAAATGATAAAAGTTAAAGGTTGTTTTCATAAATTGTTAAAATACAGGACATGTTCATCAATTTTGCCGAAAAAGTAAGATGAGGAAAACATTGGAAAATTTTACAAGACCTTAAAATAAATTTATGCGAGAAAAATAAAGTTATAAATATACCCTTTTGTAGGTTATATATAGAGAGAAAGATTATTGACTTATTTGAGTAATTATATTATTGGTTTAATCCAAGTATCCAATTGATATATATTATTAGCTTATTTGAATAGAAGTATCAATAATTGATTAGTATTATTAGCTATTTAAGTATTCATAATTGACTGCATGACATAAATAAAGGTTAAAATGGCATAAAACTAATTCATTTAGAGAAGTAATAAAGTAGCTTTCTTAAGTGTGCAGTAATTAATATAGAGAAGGTAGTAATGATTGAAATCCAGGAAAATAAGGAGTTACTGGATTGTATATTATTGATTGTTGTTTCCAATTTTATGGGCTTGTAAATAGAGAGAGAATAACATAAGAATATTTTTATTTTTAGCACTTCCAAAGTGTCTTTCAACTACAATACTTTTTTTATCTCTTTCTTTTTCCAGTCACTAAATAAATAGTTATGATTATTATAATAACTATATTGTATTGATGAGCCCATAAACGAACAAGCGTCACATATTCATGAAATCAAAATTGAAGAACATGGTTAGATTACTGTATTCTCAAATTCAAAAGGAAATTCACCTATTGAATTTTCAACTATTCCTCTTCTCCCATATCTAAACTTCCAGATAAGAGAATCAGAACAACTATTGAAAGTAAATCATAAATGTTGAAATGATTCTATGGAAAAAAATTCGAAAATATATTTTAATTAAAACCCGATTAGGTTCAGGCCAGGTACCTAAAAATATCAATTAAAACCCAATTCGGTGGATTCGGGTACCCTAAACCCAAAAATATTTGCCCAACCCTACTTAAAGTTTATAAACTCCAAAAAAGTAACTGCTAATAACCCATCTTATTTCTCTTAAGATCTTACAAGTTACATTCAAATTACACATACATGCACTACACACGCTCCATACTCTTCCTGCACGTGCATTACGCATAATTCACACACTAGACTCACTACACAAATACCAAACACACTTCACACACTGATGAAACTGTGAAAATTATTACTAAAAACATTAAAACATCAGAAATTATTAAGAAAAATGTACAAAGTTAGTAAAACTATTGTGGTAAATATTAAATATTATAAAAACTGATAATTATTTTAAAAATCGAGATACTAATTTAAAAAAAATAGAAATTATCTAAAGATCTAAAAAATATTTGAAAAATATATGATTAATGAAGTTTTCAAGTTTTATCTTGTTGCGTTTTAGTAATAATTTTCACAAACATTTAAATTATTTTGCAATTTTATTTTTTAATTTCCTTTTCTTATATTCCAAATTATATTTTTAAAAATATATATTAATTATATACCTCAGAATATTGAGTCACATGGACACCACATCAGTCATATGACATTTCACCATTTTTTTTTGCTATATAAAAAGTATTATTATAAACTAAAACAACTAAAGATTATTTTTATAAATAATGACAACATTCAGAATATTTTTTACAAATTTTCTCTATTCATATTAAATTAGTGAAACACCCCCTAATCTGAGTTACAATATCAAGGTTTTAATAGAGCAGCAATATTAAATTTTTATAGGCATTAATTTATGTTCACGATAAAGAGCTATAGTTCCAATTGATAAGTTGAACTAATGTAGAAGTATGATCATAATTTTCTAAGTGTATGGGTGTTTGTGTAAAATCTTTGTGGCAGAAATCTCCATCTATATTCGCTTAGTGTAGGTGCTAGGTTTTCTTTAGCCGTCTCCATTTTTTTCCTGACTCGGCTTAGAGGGTGTTTGGTTAGTTTATAAGTTTTTCAAAATATTTTATAGGATGTTCAAGAGTTTATAAGTTCATTCGAAGTGTTTTGCAATACTTTTTAAATAGGATATTATTTCATTTTAAAATAAGTTGTTAACATCTTCAATTTTGATTAACACCTCAAATAAGATCTTATTTTAATTTACTTCTTCAATTTTTAATATTTTAATTACTAAAATGCAATTATTAACATCTTATAAGCTTTATCTTCTTATTATAACCACATCCTCTTAGTCTATTTTTATAATTCGCTTGACGCATCTAGATTCAACTAGACGTTGAGTCCTATTCTGTTGCGGGACTAACACCTAACACCTTTTCCAACATTATGTAAAATACGATAGCATTTTCCTTTGATTTTTTTTTTTAATTTTAATTTAATGAAACTTAAGGTGCCCCTTCTACTATGCTTTAAAGAAAAATAATTTGGCCTTTTTTTAGAAAAAAGTGCACTTAAAACAGAGGCAGTTAATTGGTAAGCTAATTGATATATGACATGCTAACAGAAGAACAAATGGTTATTCATTTCGCACTGAAATATGAGCATTTAAAACTAGAACACAATTCCTGATTTCTCATGCATTCAAACATTTTTAACTTAAAGATAATCTACAATTTGGTGTTGAGATTAGGGGATAGAAGGTGAACATTTGTTATATATTGGTTGGTTCTAAGTAAAAGTATGTATTGGATAAAATGATAATAAAATAAATCTGAATTAGTTTTAGAAAATTAATTTAAGGGGCGGCGACCACCATCTTTGTATCTAGTACACTCGATATATATTGATAATGTCATTTTGTGCACCCAATATGCGTTTGTAATTAGAATTAGGACATGAAAAAGTTGTTTATATTTGAAAATCTGTTATGCAGGACGTTTTGAATCTTCTAGTATTAGCTAAGTCTGAAAAGGAACATTATTAATTATTTAATCATCATATAAATCATTAAATACAAGATTCTTTGGCCATAAAAGTAAATTATGACCAACCTAAACATGCAATTTGGTAGAACCACAAGAAACCAAGCAAAACTATGCGCCACTAAAATACACTTCCATAAAATATGATTGATGCTTAAAAGGCCACCATGAAGTAGCAAACTCTCAAGATTCTTTCTAGTACTATTTTTTATTAAAGCGGCAGTTAGTGCCACTACAAATACCTCTAAGTACATGGAGACTTCTCTCTAGGTGGTTATGAGTGCTTTCTTACTTGATGTAGATTGATTTCCTGGTTACGCATATTTTTCGGGAAGGTAATCAATCGATTGATCCTCTTTCGAAATGTCATATTAATTTCTCTTGGTTATGTCCGCCGCCGGTTCACGTGGCGGAGTTAGCGTTGAAGGACTTTCATGTTGAACATTTTTGTTACAATGTCTGATTGTTGTTATTTGGTTAGTACTCTTTTTTTCAATTATGGTTTTTTCCCACTGGGTTTTTCCATAATTGAATTTTAACGAGGTCAACATAGGAGCTAGCTACCAGCTTGTAGTAGCAGCTGGTAGGCATGTATAGCTTCGCCCTTTTTAGGCGTTAAGCGAGTCTTTTGTTTCGCCTTTTTGTATATGTTTCTTTTTTTGGTTATATATAAGCATCTTCGACGACATCTTTTGGCAACCACAGGACGTGATTGCTTGCGTTTGGGCTGCCATGAAAGAGGCAGCTTCCTTTCGTGTGGACTATATGCTTAACTCTACTATGGAGCTTGTTTATTGGCAACGTCTTCGTGTCACTCCTATCCCTCGACGGATGCATCATATTATTCGGTCTTTTGGATTCCGCCACCACCAGGATGGGTCAAAGTTAACACTGATGGGAGTGCTACTGGCGCTCCCGGCTATTTGTATGGAGGTGCTATCTTTCGAAACTCTAAAGGATTTATACAGGTTTGTTTTACCACTTCGTTTGGAAGAGGGTTTGCGTATGAGGCTGAATCTTGAGAATACTATTCATGCTTTGGAGGTTGCATATGATCGGGATTGGAATTGTGTATGGCTAGAATGTGACTCCATGTTTGAGGTTAATTTTTTTTTTTTTTAGAATTTCTCGGTCTAGGTTCCATAACACCATCTCTCTCGATGGAAAAAGGGTTCTGCAAAGGCTCACTGGTATTGACTTCATGATTAGGCACGTTTTCAGGGAAGGTAATCAACCGGTTGATAAACTGTCCAAACTGCATCAAGACTTCACTTGGTTCTAGTATCCACCTGATCACAATGCTAATATTGCATATAAGGATTTTTATTCGGAATTTTTTCGGTTTTGCTGATATGTTGTATGTTGGTACTTTTTTTCCTGATCATGATATTTTCTCACTGGGTTTTGTCATGATTGGATTTTAATGAGGCCAGTTTAGGGACGAGTTACCGTGCTATAGTTTTCGTCACTAGATTTGTATTCTTTCATTTTGTTTTTGTACACTTCTTCCTTTTTTTATTTTAGACTCGATTGGCTCTCTCTCTCTCTCTCTCTCTCTCTCTCTCTCTCTCTCTCTCATTCTTTCTTTTCTAAGTACAATCATGATTGGGGAGGGCTTTAAGTGGGATTTGATCCTCGCTTATGACTTAGATTATTAAGTGGTTTACCAACTGAGATATAATCAATTCCCCATCCTCTCTCTCTTGTTAATTCCTAAAATTACTATATTAACTACCTTCCCTCTCTCTATATATGTAATTAGAAAAATAAGAAATATTTTAGGATTATGATAGCAACAAAACTTGAAAAAAAATTGTGAAAAATATCTAAAAAGACAATTAATTAGAAAATCTTAACAATAAAAAATGACATCAAAAGGAAATGGAGAAAGTATTTCATTAATCTGGTTTTTAAAATGTAATATTTGTTCTCCAATTAAATCTTGAGCTAAATTTGATATTGGGTTTTTTTTTTTTTTTTTTTATTGTATGTTTACAATACTAAAACCTTTAAATATCATATTTGTTTGAGTTCTTATTTCTGGAGCCGTACTTCATGTCTCATGTGATAAATTTTCATGTAACCTGGTTTCTGGTTGCGGATGGATCCATAAATTATGTACAGGTTTCCATAAAAATGTATCACTATTAATACTGAAATGTATTTTTTTATTTTGAAGAAAGGTATTAATTGTATTAACTTTCAGCACTACCTTTATTCTGAATAAGTAATACATTTTAGAATAAACATAAATACATTTTAAGCATAATACATTTCTTTGGAAGTAACATATTTCAGCAAAAACACTAATATTTTTTTCTTGAAAATTTTCTCAAAATCCACGAATTTCTCTGCAAACCGAATTGGAGAAACCTCTAAAGATATCTTAATAAGTGATGCAGCAGACGTATTGAATGAAAGAAGAAAACTTATATCAAGGCGTTGATTCTCAAGAGAATACTGAATAGATAGAAAAATAGGTAAAACCTAATGTTTATTCATAATCCATCATCGTCAAAACAGTAGTACATCTCAAAAAAATACTCCAAGCTAAAGGGCCAAATAACAAAATCCCATGTACGATAATAACTTAAAGCATAACATATTTAGCAATAAATAATGTTAGCAGCACACTAATTAAAACACAGCAGCAACAATCTTTAGAAGCCGTGACTTTTCCTTGTTACGAGTAAGAGGATCGAACTTATTAAGAAATAATAACGCAACTTCATCTCCATTATTCTCGCCGTATTCGAAACGATTTGCCTTGGAATCAAAATCAGCTTCATCTCTAGAAGAATTATCATCATGAAAAGGCACCAAGTGTTTAATATCAGACGTATGAACATGGCTCGGAAGGCGAAGACGATAAGCATTAGGATTAATTTTCTCCACAATCTCCTAGGGACCAATCTTGCACGAGGCCTACTTGTTATATTCATGCATGGGGAAATGATCCTTCGTTAGCACAAGCCAAACAAAATCCCCAACATTAAATTGACCATCACAGCGTCGACAACCCGCAACAGTCTTATACCATGCATTTGCTTCCAAGAGATGGGCCTGGGTCGATTTATGGACCTGCTACAAGTCCGAAGTAAGCTCATCAAATTGTTTATCCGGAGTGGGCAAAGGCAATGTAAGAAAGTCTACTGGTGCTCTCGAAATCAAACCATAAACCACCTGAAACGGGCAATACCCGGTGCTCCAATCAAGGCCACATTACGAGCACGTTCAGCTTGACTAAGTTTAATGTCACGCACTTTCAACTTATCACCCACCAAACATCATAGTATGTTGCCTAGAGAACGATTCACTACCTCCGTTTGACCATCCATTTGAGGATGACAAGCGGAAATTAAGCACCGTGTTGGCCATGCGCTATAGAGTACACCAAAAATGGCTAAGAAATTTGGAGTCCTTATCAGACATAATAGATAACGGGAGGCTATGTAAAAGAAAAATATCGTGGAAAAATAATTGAGCCACATGAACTGCATCTGTCGTCCGCTTAGATGGATGAAATGCACCATTTTAGAAAAGCGGTCCACAACCACGAAGATAGAATTGTTACCTCTTTGTGTCCCGCCCAAGATTGAGAAGGAACGGGTAAAGGACGATAGATTCTAACATTTCATGTCGTGCGTTTGGAGACTAGGCATACACAATAATGGGAGACAAATCGAGCAAAATCACGTCGAGCTAAGGGCCAAAAAAGACCGACGAAGAAGTAACTCCGTTGATCTATCACGCCCCACATGGCATGTTACATGTAGCTCAAACTAGCACCAATGACAACTTAACAGGCGTCACAATGCAGCTCGAAAGGAGTGGAAAAATCCGATAAGACCAAAAGAGGTGCATTAGTGAGCTTATGCTTAATTAATTTTCAAGCTGAATCTATTGCGGAGCTCCAAATAAAAGGTTTTCCACGCAAAGAAGTTGTGATAGAGGCCATTATCGAGCTAAAGTGTGGGATGAAGCATCTATAAAAGAAGCCAAGCTTTGAAAACTCCAGGCTGTTGTTACACTACTTGACGTCGGCTAGTCACGAATATATGCAATTTTTAAATCATCAACTCCAATACCTGCCGACGAGGTCTTATACCCTAAAAATAAGTACCGATTTCGTACAAAAGGTGTGTTTCGTAGTGGCTGCAAAGAACGTCTCAGACCAGAGTGCCAAGAGAACGGCCCTAAGATGTGCCATGTGATCGGCCTCAAACTTGCTATAAATTAAGATATCGTCAAAATGAACAACGACACAAAATCCAATCAATGGGCGTAAGGACAGATTCATAACCCACATAAAGGCACTCGGCGCATTTGATTAGCCAAAAGGTATTTCCAACGATTCGAACAAACCTTCTTGGGTCTTGAACTTTGTCTACCATTTGTCCCCCGGCGAATGCGAATCTGATGATACCACTCTTCAAATCAAGCTTACTGAATATCACAGCCCCACTCAGTTTATCCAACAAGTCATCTAAATAAGGAATATGGAATCGATAACGGATAGCGATTTTATTGGTAGCTCTACAATCAACACATGTACGCCATTCGCCATTTTCCTTTGGAATGAGTAAGGCGGGGGTGGTGCAAGGGCTTAGAATCTGCGGACATGCCTTTTGCGGAGGAGATCTTCAACTTATTTGCACAACTCCTCATGCTTGGAAAGGCTCATCGAATAATGGGGTCGATTAGGCAAAGGAGCCTCCCAATAAATCAATCTGATGTTGAATGTCATGTAATGGAGGCAAACACAATGGTAACTCTTCAGAATATTCACAAATAAGAGAGGTCATGGCAGCTGGAACCTCAACCATAGAAATAATATCATGAGCCAAGATAAGCAAAGTATAAGGAACATTTTCCATTTCACGCATAAAATCACGTCGGGACAAGTATAAGACTTTATTCCTTATGTTGGTGGCAGCAAAGAGAGAATAGATGGCAACAAAGTTATTTTAGAAACTGAAAAAAGAAAGATGTGTGCATTACGACATCCGTCATGCATTATGCCCCTGTCGAACTGCCATGGTCGCCCTAACAACATGTGAAAAACATCCATAGGAACCGTATACACCAAACAAAATCCACATGTTTGTCTCCAATGGAAAAGTTTACTTAGACACGATGATCAACTGTAATTTATTACCTTTCTGCAGCAACGATAACCTATAGGGGTGGGGGTGTAGTTCAGTAGGCAGAGCTAATGTATTCACAGCATCGGAAGCAATATTCTCACATAACCCATAATCTATAATAAAAGTGCATACATTTACTTTAATCGTGCAGGTGGATTCAAATAAGCAATGTCGTTGGTGCACCTCATCATCCGAACGACGTGGAGCAAGGAAAGCATGTCGAACGATCAACGTTGGTCCTGTATCACCTTCCAAAAATTCCTCGAGGATAGGCTGAGATGTTTCTTCATCAAGCACGGGAGAACTGGAATACTTGGTATCCTCCAACATCATCAAGAAATAAACTGCGAGCTCTGCCTAATTTTGGGCATTGCAACATTCGATGCCGATGTTCTCCACACGAAAAGCATTGGCCCATGCGAGTTGTAAACGAACTAGAAGTTTTACCAGGGGCTTTCGGCTGGGCTGATGTTTAACGACTCGATTTTCATAAAATAATTTAATCTAATTTGAAAATTAATGAGATATATATTTTTTTAAAGTAATAAAAGATATTTCATAGTCAGGCCGTTAGAAATACTAAATTCCCTAAATATGCAAAACTAAACTTATAAATCACATGGAGTAGCGGACTAAATTAACAAAACATCTAATCACATTAAAACATTTATTAGCTAATAAATTATCATGAGAAATCAATTTAAAACTAAATCATATAAGTAAAATTACCCCTAGACATGCCCCTATTCCAATTTAAATAATCACAACCTAACATGCCACTTATAAGAAAAATATAAATAATACTGCATGACTCCAACAATTAAGTCTAAAAACGAAGAAAAATTAACATAAATGCTTAAGTTGCGAAATCCAAGAAAATTATATTCAACTAATCCTAGCAAACTTGAGTCATATGCAAAAATAAATTCAAATAATAGAAACATAATAGTTCAATTTAAAATAAACTTTCATATGCCCGGCTCCGCCTCAACTCCTTCGACTCACGCCAAAGCTAACCTGAAAAGATATTGGTTGGAGTGAGTTTTCTTCAACTCGTGGAGGATCACAACTTATAACAATTACATACAAAATTAAAAGCATAAAGTACAAATAGTCATAAATTGTAACTTGAATATTATATTCAATAAATTGAATATAAACTTGTAACGTGTAATCCATGTACTCACGGAACTTGAATTTGTATATCCAATAAAATTGAATATACACTTGAAACTTGTAAATATAACAGATATACCACACAATTAATTAAGCACATAATTGCAATAAATAGTAAACCCCCACCTGGATTGTCTTGAATAAAGTAGATGAAATGTGATGCAAATGCTAAGCCCGTGGTCCTTGTTCCGTGTAACTTATACGTATGAGACATGTTTTAATTATATTATTATTATTATTATTATTATTATTATTATTATTATTATTATTATTATAAAAAAGGAAATAAAAGAATAGATTTAATCTGACCTTTACTGGGTGTTGGAATTATATAGCAATACAGAAGGTGGCTAAGAGCATCTCCAGCCCAGCGCTTGTTGGGCGTGGAGATGCCACTGCTCATCACTTTTGTTCTCCAACCCTGCGCTCTTCTTCGCGCTCATCCAGTGAGGGGTGAACAGGTCGCGTTCAACTGAACGCGACACTATTCACTCGCGATGCCCCCCCCCCCCCCCCCCTTTTTTTTTATTTATTTATTTTTTTTTGTGTAATTAAATTATGTATTTATGTTGATTTTGTAACTAATATTATGCATTTGTGTTAATTTTGTTGTATTATGTTAATTAATGTGTGTACCCATTATATTTTAAAATTAACATAGATTAGTTTTATTAAAATTAAAAATTTATTCCGACTAAAATAAAATGTTAGTTATATTTTTCGCATCCCCTAATTTACTTAAGTTTATTTTAGCAAATTATGAATTAATTAATTATTACAAAATAATATGTTAAGATATTCACAAAAATTAAAATAAAAACATACATATAAATGTTACTAATCGAAGTACTAAATTAAAAATTCAAAATACACCACATCACACACATACTACAATCATCGAAATACTACTAAAACAAATTTAATATGGACCAATATCGCTGCCGGACCCCCCAATATCTCGAAAGTTGACACCGTAAGCATCGAACATATTATCAGTAGGTGTTGGCTGTGACTGCATCTCTCGCTTTTGCATAATTTTATTTGCTCTTTTCGAAAAAACTCACGGCGGGCGAAATCTGGGATGGTTTCTAGATCCATCATTAAGATCTTGTTTTCCTCTGTCCAAGTGTTGGTATAAGCTAATTGCTTATGCGCATCGGCCATTTGTCTACGTGTTGCAGCCTTTTGTTTTTCTGCCTCACGTTTTTCAATCAGAAATTCAACGCTTAAATCCCTTTTTAAATTATTCTGCATCATGAGATCACGAAGTTTTTCATTTTCACTTCTGATCTCATTTAGTGCAGTGGAGACATCATCGTTCATTTTTCTCTTCAGTTTGGATTTTTTCATACCTAATGGTCGACCTGAACCTGAAGAAGAACCACCGCTAGCTTTATCGTCACTTAGATTAATTGAAAATGTAGGTACGTCTGGAGTGGGTGAGAGTGGTGAGTCTGGCATCTCATCAGATTAAGAGTGGCTAACTTCACGGCGAGGCCTACGAGACACTGTTTCGAACTTTTCTATGTGTCTCATCAGTTCCCAGACATGTTCCATCCTAAACGCTCCCTTGTTTTTTGCATCATTTTTCTACAGTAGCCTTGCTTGTTTAAGCTATATAATATACATAACGACGAGTTAAAAAAAAAAGGAAGAGCGATAACGTTTTGAAAAATTAAAAATATCAGTAAGAGACTACTTACGATGTCGCTTTCATTTGCCCCGCTAGGGTGAAGCAGTTCCACTTGTTCGTAGCTAGCCTTGAATTTGGCGGTACTAGTCAGGATGGTACCCATGCGACACTCTATGGATCTTTGATTACGTACTGGCCACCCCGTTTCAACAGCCTTCGAGTTGTATAGAGTATGGACACGCCCCCAAAACGTCTTTTGGGGTTGATATCTCCCCACGTATGGATCCTCGGAGATTTGGATCCAACTCTCACACAGGAGGATATCTTCTGGGGGATTGTACTTGCCTTGGTTAGACATTTGTAACTGAGAAGCAGAAAATAAGATATTTGGAGTGTAGATGTGTGTTTAGGTATGTGATGAGGTGAATGGTATTTATAGAGTTAGTGGGAGTGGTATGGGAGAAACGGTGGGTGGGAAATTATTGCTGATAAAGTTAGTGGGAGTGGTATGGGAGAAACGGTGGGTGGGAAATTATTGCTGATAAAGTTAGTGAGAGTGGTATGGGAGAAACGGTGGGTGGGAAATTATTGCTGATAAAGTTAGTGGGAGTGGTATGAGAGAAACGGTGGGTGGGAAATTATTGCTGATAAAGTTAGTGGGAGTGGTATGGGAGAAACGGTGGGTGGGAAATTATTGCTGATAAAGTTAGTGGGAGTGGTATGGGAGAAACGGTGGGTGGAAAATTATTGCTGATAATAAAGTTAGTGGGAGTGGTATGGGAGAAACGGTGGGTGGGAAATTATTGCTGATAATAAAGTTAGTGGGAACGGTAGGTGAGAAATTTTATTACAAAAAGATGTACATCATATGCTTGTTTTTACAACCCTCTCATTTCTTTTTCAATCCCTACAAACAACACCACAAATATGAACCCAAATCATAGCGGCCCTTCTTATTTATTTTCTTCATCAAGCTCATCCGATGATGAAATTGAAGAGCTCATAAATAGTTACGATTTAGACAACCAAATCATAGCCCAACAGATTTACAATAATAACCTCATCATTGCATCATATCTTACTCAGATTGATTCAACCTCTCATGGCGGATCGGTCCCAGGTCGTAGAACGGTTAATTGTGACCGTGAAACTGCAGCATGAAGGCTATTCAATGACTACTTTGCTGAAAATCCCACTTACGACGAAGATCAATTTCGTAGGAGTTTTCGAATGTCTCGTAACTTGTTCATTCGCATTGTAGATGCTGTCAAAGCCCGCGATGAATATTTTCTACAGAGACGAGATGCCACCGGAAGGCTTGGACTATCCACACTTCAAAAGACAACAGCTGCGATACGGATATTAGCTTATGCATTACCAGCCGATGCAACCGACGAGTACATCAACATTGGTGAGTCTACTGCAATTGAATGTTTAAAGAGATTTTGTCGTGCTGTTGTAGAGATATTTGGTGACCAATATCTTAGAGCGCCTAATACAAATGACATTGCTAGACTACTCCATATTGGTAAACAGCGTGGATTCCCCGGAATGTTGGGTAGTCTAGATTGTATGCATTGGCGTTGGAAAAAATGTCCAGCAGGATGGGCGGGGCAGTATGCAGGTCGAAGTGGCCATCCAACTATTATTCTTGAAGCAGTAGCTGATTATGATCTATGGATGTGGCATGCTTATTTCGGCATGCCTGGAACTAATAATGATATTAATGTGTTGGAAAGATCTCATCTTTTCTCTAATCTTGCTAGAGGTATTGCTCCCCCAGCAAATTACGTTCTTCGGGGGGAGGAGCACTCCATGGGATATTATTTAGCCGACAACATATACCCCAAATGGTCGACACTTGTACAAACAATTCGAGAGCCTGGCAATAGAAAAAGAGAGTATTTCGCACAGAGACAAGAAGCGTGTAGAAAAGATGTAGAACGTGCATTCGGAGTTCTCCAAAGTCGTTTTGCTATAGTAGCAAATCCTGCTCGTTTTTGGAGCAAACATGACCTTCAAGATATTATGACTGCGTGCATAATTATGCATAACATGATCATCGAGGATCAACGAGATCTTGAAGCACCTATTGTATTTGCACCTGAGGTACCAGAACTAGGGGTCGAGATTTTAGATAGAGATAACGAGCAGGTTTTGAAGCATTTCTATCCCGATTCCGCCGAATTAAAGACAAAGATGCTCATTACAAGCTCCGTAATGACTTGATCGATCATATGTGGGAAGAGTATTCTAATAATTTAGAAAATTGATTATGTTTAATACCAGGTGTCTGTAACATCACGGCTATCCCTCAATTTGTGAAACTTTGATGTATTTTGTAATTTTTACTTATTTTCCGTCGATTTTTATTTTATGTAATATTTGGTTTTAATTATAATATTATGAAATTTATTATCCCGAAATCATAAAAATATTATATAACTATATTAGCAAATTCGAATTACTTTCCGAAAAATAATACATAAAAGAAATTATTTAAAGGGAATATTCTTTGTGGTGCAAAATGCAGCGCAGACGGCTGGAGCTCCGCGCTGCACTTCGCGCTGGACTAGAGTATCTCCAGTGCTGGACCAGCGCCAACGACTGGAGATGCTCTAAGGGGGTCAATTCTAGGAATTTCTAAAACTATGAGTTTTGATTTGAAATGGGAAAAGAAAACAATTGAGATCAAAATCAAAAGAAAATAAACTAAAGTTCCTCCACCACACCACACGTCCCTTAGCATATTCACTCCCTATTTCTCCTTTTTCATGAACATTTGATACACAACAGTCATTACCATACACTTACATGCATATATTATATATATAATAGTTACACACAGTAATGCATAAGCACATGAGTATTTATATATATGCACTTACTCACAAAACTTTATATATATATATATATGTGTGTATATATATCATTACCACACATATACATTAACCATACACACACATATTATCATTCTCCATGACAGATGCATACAAGCACACGAATATGAACATTATTAAACAGACGCACACCCTTAAACACAAAAACCCATTTACTAGTTCCAAAATAGCGCCGCAGAAAGTAGACTGATTACAAAGCGGAATAGGTTGGTGGTAATTTCAATTGATAATTTTGAGATGTTGTTCGGATGGTAGTTTTGTGCAGTGGTGGCAGCGTAGTGCCGCCGAATCTTATTGAAAATTGGCTGAAAAAAATAATAAAGAGAACATATGAAGATCAGAATGTGTACCTTCTTTCTGACAGAAGCGTCGTGGAAAAGACAAAGATAATCAGAACTATAGTAGTATATACAGTAGTGTAGGCGCATTTATATTTATATATATATATATATATATATATATATATAGGGTTAGTAGTATTATTGATGAAGATAGGATTTTTACGTGATTTAGAATTGTTGGAACCTTGGATTTCTTTGAGCTCAAGACATGGGCCCTTTATAAATATATGCATTGGGCTTGAGTCTTGCGCTCAAAGACTCTTAGTAATGTGATGACATATGCATGTAATGGACTAAAATAAAGTGAATGATTTTTTTCTACAAAATATTATGTCTAAAATTAATAAATGAATATATGACAACTTAAATGACTTAAAAATAATTAACTAATGGTTCTCAATATAATTGGGCCTGAAAATATTAAATGAACCATGTTCATGGACTTAACTTGGGCTTGAAAATAAAATGCGAAATAATTGACAAATACGTGCCATTGACTTGGTCTAATGAGACTTTCAGCTTAAACTTAAATCCATGTAAAATATAACTTATTGACATTTAATTGGACTTAAAAGAATTAATCGGGCTAACGTGACTTGAAATTGGGCAAAAGGCCAAATCTTGAATTTATATACATATTTTGCCCACATTAATTAATTAAGCCTAAATAAATACCAATAAATTTATAGAATATTATAATACTAAAATAGTGGGCGTTACATGATGGCAACAAACCACACCCAATTGATGGACGGGAATCCGATCCAGGCGCAGGGAACGGTGAACATCCAAGGGGTGGCATAAAGAGGCCTGCCTGGAGGCGAGAAATTGGTGTTCTAAAAGCACAGATCGCTGATGAGCCTCTGAAACTGAAACGGGTGCCAAAAGACACTCTTGAAACTGGAGGCGCAACCCTCCAATATAATGAGACACTAATTGGTCATTCGTCTTAGAGATATCGACGCACGCTAATAATTGATAGAAGTCTGTTGTATAACCATCGACTGTGCACGATCCCTGTCGCAAGTTCTGCAATTTTTTATAAAGAAGGTAAGCATAATTGTAAGACAAAACTTAAAATCCGATATCATTTTTTTTGGTACACGATTTTATCCAGCGAAACATTTATCTAGTATGTTTAGATCTGTATAAGTTTAGATCTAGTAATTTTGTCCTTTATATGTGTTCATATTTTTTGTATTGTGTTTACAGTTTCTTCTTGCTGGATTATTTCAGCGATTTAATGAAATTTACAATCTCAAAAAAGTTGTAAGGGATTTCAACTGAAATTTAAAATTTTAGGGCACTAAGTTACAAGCACCAATTTTGCAATTTTCTACAATTATGGACTATGAGATTTTAATACAAATCACATCGTAGTTGAGGGTTGGGAGTTGTTTCTAAATTTGGGGTAGGCTCTACAAAATATGACCAAATCGATCAAATCAAATCGAACCAATTTAATTCAATTCGAGAACCACAGTTTATAGTATAATATTTTACAACTCGAATATTTAGTTTGCTTATCGATTAAAAAAATAATAAACCACTAAAATCAATCCAAACCGATATGATATATACAGTTATAAATTATAATTAAATAAATATAAAGGATACTACTTCCCTCAATCCAAAAGAAAAAATATATATTTTGATTAGGTAGGATTCTTTCTCATTATCTAATTCCAAAGATTAAATTAATATTTTTTATTTAATGCGTAACCCTAGTTTCTTTCTACCACAACAACATCTTTAATTCACAAATTCAAAATTGATTAAAGTTCTTTTTGTCTTATTCAGGCTTACAAATGAACTTACTTTCATTATGCAATTTATGATTTAATTTATCATTTAGTTGAAATTATCTATGTTTTTGAATGATTTTTATGTATTTATTTTGGTTTCAATTAATACATTGAAGGATATTTGTGTTATTTTCGTATTATCAGTTATTTTTTTATTTGTAAAACCGATCAATCCAAACCGAATCCAGAGACCAATCTCTGAGTTGGAGGTGCAGCGGGGGTGTTGTAATCAAAGCCAATAGCTCCCGGGCTTACTGTTACTACTTCTCCCATCAACAACTTATCGAAGACCACCCACAAAGAAGAAGAAAACGGAAAGGCTGAAAAATATTGCGATTTATTGGAGGAGAAGGAACAAGATGGATTACACCTAGAAGTAACAAAATCAGCCCAGCCCGATATTTTAGATGGGCTGGACCAAAGAAATATAGATCCGAAGTACTATTTGGCCCGATCGGGCAGGCTCGTTGGGCCAAAAAGCCCGACGGGTCTTGGTCCGGCCCGATAATATTAGTATATTATAGGAAAAACCTCGGGCTAGGCTGACTAATTTTAGGTCCGACCAAATTTTGGCACGACCCGACCTGGTCCGGAATATGGCGTTGGCCCGACCGGACCGGGCCGCCCGAATTGCCATCTCTAACTACACCAAGTTGATTCCTCAACTTATTTACGGTAGGGTCTTACCCGAAATTTGTATTATAATAGTTACTAATGAATTAGCTTTGAAATAAGATAAATAAGCATAATCAAATCGCTCTTCTTCATCAGAAAATTGCTTTAAAACTATGTTTTTGGCGCCCTCTTCCAGCCGCGGCATTAAAATGGTGTATAGGATTTCCGCCATGATACAGGCTTGTGATTGAAATAGAGTTAGTTTTATCACTGTTGTCTGATAAACGGGGTTTTTATGATGAAAAATAAGCTTTGAATATGTGTTTTTAACGTACATTTATAGATTCTAAGCACCCGTTTGTTATATTCTTCGCATTTCCTTTATCTTGTCAAAAAACCTTGTTTTCAAGTATTTTTATAGGTAAAACAAGAGTAGAAGGGACAACGAGTGGAAGAGAGTCGAAGAAACGGGCCAAAACAACCAAAACAGGGTAGGCACGGTCCAGACCATGCGTTAAAAGAAGACCATGCACGGTCCATGTACAACCAAGGGCTCTAACAGTGAATTGAAACATGCACGGTCCGGTCCGTGTGCACTACGAAGGAGCCCCATGAACCGCGCAGGATAAAATATCCTAACAGCGGAATTTGAGTGACACGTCCTAGCCCGTGCACTAGATGAAGAGGCTGCACGAACCGTGCGTCATTCCGGCCAGAATTTAATGGGCCAAGCCATGTTATCCCCTTTTTGGCCCAAATGTTCTTAGGGCTTTTAAATCCTATTTAGACACTTTTCTTTCACAGGACTTTTCATTTGTATAACTTTTTAGAGAGAGGTTTCTTAGAGAGTAAGTTGGGGGGAAAATACATTTGTGAAGATTCAAGTGAAGATTAATTAGGTCTTTTATATTTCCATTTTATTTAATATTTGTATGAACATGATTTTGTCTATATATTTTTGTTTATCTTTTATTATGATTATGGTTGGCTAAATTTCCTTAATCTAGGTTTAGAAAGTAGATTATGGGTGATTAGTGATTATTAGTCGATTAATTCAACTCCATGTTATGTTATTAGTTGATTAATTGTATATAATGTTTGTTGAATGATTTGATCACTTGTTTAACATTGTATTATGGATTAAATTAGAATCGAGAGGGGATCTTTAGTCCAAGATCACATTAATCATCATGATTCGCAATAGAATCAAGAGATTTGAGTTAATTGTGGGAACTTTGATCTTAGAATCAATTGGAGTTGTATTTGAGTAATTAACCAGAGACGGCGATAAATCTTATACAATCAACACATAATTCGCTCGAGAGGGGTCTTTCATAAAATTATGATCGTTCCTTAGAACATAGCATTCAGTTTAAAAGTTGGATTAATAGTAATTAGATATCTATAATTGAAATATAACCCTAGATTACCTCTAATTGATCACTTAACCTCTATAATTTGCTCCTTAAGTAATCTTGCTAATTTAATTCCTAGTTTACATTTTTAGTTTTAAAAATATAAAAAAACCAAACTAATTGATCGTCTAGTTAGCCACTTGATGTTTGTTGCAATTTACTTATCCGTTATCGATATCAATCCTCGTGGGATGGACCTTGTGCTCACCTAGTGCTATAGCAACACCGTACACTTGCGGTTGTCGCATTAGTATCTAATCCAGTGTGTGTCATGTTTTTTTGGCGCTGTTGTCGGGGATTCGGTAACGATAGCCGGAAAGTGTTGTTATAACCATTTTGTGATACTCTAGACATTTTTATTTTATTTTTAGTTATTGTATTTTTGTTTGTAGATTGTTATTAATTAAACTCCGGGTGATCTCTTTTGATTGTTTTGCAAGGAGTTAAGGAACTTGAGTTCTCAAGGGTTCGAAGGATTGCTACCCATTGACTCAGAAATCGAGGCAACTTGTCGACACAATCAAGGGAGAAGGAATAGAGCAAGAGACATGGACGACGAAGCTAATGACCCTAGGGTCATTAATCAAGTTGAGAGGAATGTGCCTTTAATTTCGCCAGATCAAGCAAAAATCTATCATCAAATGATTGAGATGATGTGGAAGCAACAAGAGGAGGTGAATGCTCTCCGGAATTGGAGAGAGCAAGTGCTTAACCCGCCACCCCAAGATACTATTTAAGATTTCCTACGATCTGTAGGAAATCAGAATTATGGTGGAATAGGTAGAGCATCAGTGAATGCGGTGAATTTCGAGTTAAAATCAGTGCTCATCAACATTATCCAAAAAAAATCAGTTTGGAGGCTATGTAAGTGAGGACCCCAATTTGCACTTGTCTACATTCTTGAAGGTCTGTGAGATGATCCAGATCAATCAGGTCCCTCACGATTAAATCAAGCTTTGCCTCTTTTCTTTTTCGTTGAGGGATAGGCGAAGCAATGGTACAACTCCCTCACCAATGAAGACATATGAACATGGGATGATCTCTATCTAAGGGTCCTTCAGAAATACTTTTCGGCGAGTAAGACCATTAGATTGAGAGGAGAAATCACGTAATTCCGGAAGTTTGATGTTGAACCATTATGGAAGGCATGGGAGCATTTCAAAGGCCTACTCCGAAAGTTCCCCTAGATCAGGAGCAAGTTTGCTACTTCTATAACAGATTATTTGGGCCTACAAGGGTAATCATAGATGCAACCGCCAGTGGTTCATTATTTTCAAGAACAACGAGAGATGCAATAGCAATTATTGATGACATGGCCACAAATTCATATCAATGGTCAAACAAAAGGAACAAACCAAAGGTGGTTGCAAGCATAGTGGAAAAGGAGGCAAGCTCCTTACTATCGACTCAAATGGCAGCTTTATCAAAGCAATTGGAGTCACTGAATCAAGCCGCCACTTCGGTTCAAGCGGGATAAAATGCGAAGACCATTGTTTCACAAGAAGACCTCGGGGATTGTAATTTCATTCACCAAAGGGGTTATAGATAACCGAAGGGGTCACCAATATCCACATCCACACCTGGGGCAAGGCCAACATTCGAACTACAATCACAACCAACACGAATCGGGTCACTACCAATTGGCATTAAAGGGTCATCAAAATCTTTCTTATGCCAATCCCAACAAATTGATTCAACCACCACCCGGATTCTCTGTTACCAAGAGGGTAATAAATGAAGGAAGGGAGCGAGCTTAAAGGAACTATTGACATATTTCATTTCAAGAACGAACGAAAGAATGTCACAAATGGACAACTCTTTTGCAAAGTTCCAGGTCGACATAAACAAGAGTATTGTGACGAATGAGGCTGACATAAAAAGCTTGCAATTACAAATGAGTCAGTTAGCCCAAGTCATTAGCCCCCAACACCGCAAAGAACAGTTTTCAGGTGACACGTTAAAGAATCCCAAGGAACAATGCCAAGCAATTTGGCTAAGGAGCGGAGCCGAGTGTGAAGGGCCAAAGTTACCAGTGGGTAGTGATCAAGTGATCGAAAAAGTGCATCTAGAAGAACAAGCAAAACCCAAGGATCTTGGAGAAATGAGTGAAAAAGGGGCCGTGAAGCCAAACTCCACTCCTAACTCTACTCTTCCTACTTATGTCCCTCCCCTTCCATTTCCACAAACTTATCAAAAGAAGAAGTTAAATAACCAATTTGCTATGTTTTTGGAAATCTTTAAAAAATTGCATATTAACATCCCTTTAATTGATGTTTTACAACAAATGTCTAATTATGCTAATTTTTTTTAAGGAGGTGATATGAAATAAGCGAAAATTCGAGGCATATGACACGGTTAACCTAACCTAGGAGTGTAGTTCCGTCATTTAAAGAAGAATCCCTCAAAAGAGGATGGATCTCGGTAGCTTTACAATTTCTTATATTATTGGGGATAAAAATTTTGAAAAAAGCATTATGTGATCTCGGGGCAAGCATCAATCTCATGCCACTCTCTATATTTAATAAATTGGAAATTAGAACCATAAAACCTACCACTATCGCCTTGCAATGGCGGATAGGTCTTTGACTATCCAAAAGGGATAGTGGAGTATGTGTTGATCAAAGTAGGTGAGTTTATAATCCCGGTGGATTTTGTAGTCTTGGACATGAATGAGGACTAGGAAGTCCCCTTGATTTTAGGCCCCCTGTTTCTAGCAACATGCGGAGCCCTCATTGATGTTCAAAAAGGGGAACTCACCCTACGAGTGAATGATAAAAATGTTACTTTTTCGATTTATAAGGCAATGAGGTTTCACAATGTGCATGATGTTAATGCTATCAAGGAATGTAATGCTCTAGACTTGCTAGATATCAATGATACAAGAAATCTCATATCTTCTAGTGAAATTTATTCTTTAGAGATTTGTTTGCATGACTCTATATTTGCATGTTTGTACTAACAATGAAGCTGATAGTGTTGACGTTGTGGATAGTGTTAGTGCATTGAATTCTTTGCAGGAGGTGCACAAAGAGGAAGTTTCTTGGTTGAAATTGGAGGATGAGGGTCCAACCGGGGAGCCTAAGGGCAAAGAAGAAGAAGGACCCGATGTTGAGTTGAAGCCTCTTCCCGAGCACTTAATATATGAGTACCTTGACGAAGTTAAGAAATTTTCGATTATAATTTCTACATATCTTAATGAGAGTGAGTGTGCGAACTTACTTGAAGTGTTGAATAAGTATAAGAGTGCTATTGGATGGTCCATCACGGATCTCAAGGGGATTAGCCCCGCTATTTGCATGCATAATTTTTTAATGGAAGAGGATTATAAAAGGAGTGTGCAAAATCAGCATAGGCTAAACCCGACTATGCAAGAGGTGGTGAGGAAAGAAGTTCTGAAATGGCTAGATAATGGCATAGTTTTTCCTGTATCCGATAGCAGATGGGTAAGTCCTACCCAAGTAGTGCCTAAGAAAGGAGGAATAACGGTGGTTAAGGTGAGTGATTTGGAAGAAGTAGCCACTAGGTTGATAACCGCCTGGAGGGTTTGTATTGACTACCGAAAGTTGAACGCCGCTACTAGGAAAGATTATTTTCCACTCCTATTTTTTGACCAAATGTTGGACAGATTAGCCGAGTATGAGTACTATTGTTTTTCGGATGGGTACTCCGAGTACAATCAAATTATGATTGCCTTGGAGGATCAAGAAAAAATATCATTTGTATGTCCATGTGGCATTTTTACTTTTAAGAGAATGCCCTTTGGCTTATGTAATGCACCGACTATTTTTCAATGGTGCATGATGGCTATCTTTAGCGGGTTGATTGAAAATGAGATGGAAGTGTTTATGGAGGATTTTTCGTTTTCGGCTCATCTTTTGATTATTGCCTATTTAACTTGTCTCTGGTCTTACAGCATTGTGAAGACACTAACCTTGTCTTAATCTAGGAAAAATGTCATTTCATGGTAAGAGAAGGTATAAAGTTAAGGCATAAGGTTTCAGCTGTGGGTTTGGAAGTAGACCGAGCCAAAGTGATTGTCATTGAAAGACCAATCAATGAGAAGGGAATCCGAAGCTTCTTAGGCCATGCCGATTTTTACCAAAGGTTTATTCGTGATTTTTCAAAAATTGCTAAACCGTTGTTTCACCTTTTAGAAAAAGATGTTGCTTATGTTTTTTATGATTCTTGTTTACAGGCTTTCGAGGTGTTGAAGAAAGCGTTGGTTTCGGCACCAGTCTTGGTATCACCTGACTGGAACCAACTTTCTGAGCTCATGTTTGATTCTAGTGACATAGCAGTAAGGGCAGTCTTGGGACAGAAGAAGGACAAAAATTTCCGAGTGCTATATTACACGAGTAAAAGCCTTGACCCGACTCAATCAAACTACACAACAACCGAGAAGGAGATGCTGGCAGTAGTATATGGGTTTGATAAATTTCGTGCCTATCTTGTCGGCACAAAAACTGTTAAGAATCAACTCTTCTCACACACAAACAACACACAAACCAGAAAGAAAATGAAAAACAACAAGAAATTCGGACACCAGAAACCGAACAAAGAACAAGAATAGAAAATGATGAACACAGGGATTTTACGTGGTTCGATCAATATGATCTACATCCACGGAGGTTCTGTACACCTCAATTCATTCCACTTATCAATCAATTACAAGAATTCATCCAGAAAACTAGAAACCCCAATTCACAGACCGAATTGAGCTCAAGAACCCTAGTTATCAAATTCTATTGATTGAGTAATGTTTACAGAGGGAAAGTAACGTGAATCAACTCGCATCTTCAAGTGGTTTCAATGTATATAAAGGACAAAGCTCAAATTAGGAAGTACAAACAGCTGTAACCATTTTGTTCTCAACTGCACAAAACTGTTTAGCGAGCTTTCAACAACGGTTTTACAAGCAACGGTTTTAATCTGTTGCAAACGACAGTTATAACCACCTTGACTCCGTTTTCATTTTTAACCTTTAAACTGATCCGGCTAAAAACCCGATTCTCTAACCCGGTTCTTCACATACTAAACCTGCTTTCGGACTCCTCAAATCCTCTACTATAATCCATGATCACTTGATGATATTGAACTGGTGTCTACAAATCACCACCTCAATGAACTCAAGTGTATTTCATCACCTCATCCTGCCTTGTCTTCCAGGTTTAATCGCACTGTCCAAGCCCTATCAGGCTTGAGCAATGAATCATCTTACTCCCCGGAACTGCCTTGGTTAGAAATCAGCTGCATTGTCCACAGTATGAACCTTCTTCACCTCTACAGATCCTGCTTCAATCACATCCCTTGCAAAGTGAAGTCTAACGTCAATATGCTTAGACCTCTCATGAAAAGCTTGGTGTTTCACCAAGTGAAGTGCACTCTGGTTGTCACATTGAATGGTGACACAACCTTGTCTGATCCCTAAGTCTTTGAGAATTCCCTTGAGCCACAAAGCTTCCTTGATTGCCTCAGTTAAGGCAATGTATTCTGCCTCAGATGTTGACAAAGCAACCACAGGTTGTTGCACACTTCTCCAGCTTATAGCCGTCCCATACAAGGTAAAAACATAGCCTGTAACAGATTTCCTTGTATCTAGATTCCCAGCAAAATCTGCATCAGCATACCCAACAAGAGGTACAACACTAGCTTCTTGCTTCTCAAACTTCAATCCTACACAAACCGAGCCTTTCAAATATCTCAAGACCTGTTTTAAAGCTTCCCAATGAGCCTCTCCTGGATTTGACATGTACCTGCTTACCAAAGAAACACTATAGGCCAGATCTGGCCTGCTGTATATCATTCCATACATCAGGCTGCCAACACCACTGGCATATGGAACATTTTTCATGTGAAATTGCTTCTTCTTCTGTCTTTGGACATTGTTCTTTGGATAGCTTGGTTTGTTGGCTAACTGGAATACTTAATGGCCTTGACTCATGCATGTGAAATCTCTCCACAACCTTCTGCAAATACTGCTTCTGTGAGAGCCAAAGTGTTCCAGACTTCCTTCTCCTAATGATATCCATCCCCAGAATCTTCCTTGCTTCTCCAAGATCCTTCATGTCAAATTCTGAGCTCAATCTTCCCTTTAACTGTTGTATTTTGTCCATGCTCTTACTGACAATGAGCATGTCATCCACATACAATAATAGAAACACTTGTTCAAGCCTTGGACCTTTATTAAAGTATACACAACTATCATACAAGCTTCTTATGAAACCTGCATTTACCATGAACTCATTGAACTTCTTGTTCCACTGCCTTGGACTCTGCTTCAAACCATAAAGTGATTTCCTGAGAAAACAGACATTCTCTTCATTTCCTGGAATCACAAAGCCCTCAGGTTGCTTCATGTATATTCTTTCAATGAGATCACCATGCAGGAATGTTGTCTTAACATCTAACTGCTGTAGTTCCATGTCTTCTTGTGTAACTTTTGATAAAAGTAGCCTAATAGAGCAATGCTTCACAACAGGAGAGAATACCTCATTATAATCAATGCCTTCCCTTTGTGTAAAGCCTCTTGCCACAAGCCTTGCCTTGTATATGATTTTATCAGCCTTTCCAGCCTCCACCTTCTTCTTGTAGATCCACTTTGAGCTAACTAACTTCTGCCCCTTTGGTTTGTCTACAAGCTTCCAGGTTTGGTTCTTCTCCAGTGATTCCATTTCCTCCATCATGGCCCCTATCCAATGTTCACTTTCACTGCAATTGATTGCTTCCTTGAAACTGCTTGGCTCTTGAAACTCCATGTCTTCTGCTACACTTAATGCATAGTAAACACTCCCAGCTTGTCCATAGAAATCAGGCCTGTGGATTTGCCTCCTTGGTCTATCTCTACCAATGCTATAGGTTCTGAGATTTGAAATCTCAGGTTGGTCTTCATCCTCTTCATCCTCCACCTGAATGGAAATTCTTTCAGATTCTATGGCACCATCAGCCTCTTCTTGACTTCCAGTAGAGTTGTATCCCACCACAGCCTCATTGAATCTCACATCTCTACTTATCAAGAGTTTCTGGTTTCCTTGTTCCAAACACCATAGCCCGTAGCCTTTGATGCCCTTAGGGTATCCTAGGAATACATACCTCTGTGCCCTTGCATCTAGTTTGTCTTGCCTGATGTGAGCATAAGATAGACAACCAAACACTCTCAAGTCATCATAGTTTGGTACCTTTCGACTCCAAACCTCTTCTGGAGTCTTATATCCTAGAGTTGATGATGGTGATCTATTTATCAAATAACATGTTGTGTTCAGTGTTTCTCCCCAGAAAGATTTGAGTCCAGCATCAATCAGCATACATCTAACTCTCTCGAGCACAGTTTTGTTAAACCTTTCAGCAACACCATTTTGTTGAGGGTTCATTGGGACAGTTCTGTGCCTTGTGATGCCCTTATCTTCACACAACCTTGTGAACTCAGCAGATAGATATTCCAGGCCATTATCAGTCCTAAGATGTTTCAATTTCTTCCCTCTTAGATTTTCTACCTGGCTCAACCATGTTTTAAACTTAAGGAATGCACCACTCTTGTTCCTTAAGACATATACCCATATTTTTCTAATGTAATCATTAATGATGGACATGAAATACCTCCCTCCTCCATGTGTCTCTGTCCTTGAAGGGCCCCATATGTCAGAATGTACATAGTCAAGTGGTTCTTGAGTAGAATGAACCCCATTAGCATAAGGCAGCTTCTTGGCCTTTCCTAAAGCACATTTGTCACAAAACTCAAGTGTTTGATTCCCTACTTCACCAATTATACCCCTCTTGGATAGCTCCTTCAACCCTCTCTCTCTAATATGACCCAGTCTTTTATGCCACTTCATGAAATCCTCTCTACTTATCACAGATTCAACACAACCTATCACAGGAGAACCAATCAAGATAAATAGGCCATTGTATTGCCTTCCCTTGATCACCAGCTTGTTGTGTTTAGTGATATGAAGATACCCATCTGTGGAGTTGAACTGACAGCCATTTGCCACAAGAGAACTAAGAGATAGGAGGTTCCTCTTAAGACCAGGAACATACCTTACTTTTAAAATGGTTCTGATGACTCCATCATACATCTTGATCTGAATAGATCCTGTGCCTTTAACTCTGCAAGAGTGGTCATTTCCCAGTAATACACATCCACCATCTTCTTTCTTTAAGTCTTTGAACCAGGATTCATTTAGGCACATGTGGAATGAACAACCTGTATCAAGAACCCATTCCTTTTCCATCTTTGTATCTGTGATGTTTAAAACTTCAGGGGCATCATCTTGATGTTCAGTCACAGCCACTTCTACCCTTTGATTGTCCTGATTCTTCTTCTTTTGTGGGCAATCCTTCTTCAAATGTCCAGTTTGCTTGCACTTGAAACACTTTCTATTTTCAACCCAATCTCTATTCTTCTTTGAATTCTGAGTTCCAGCTTTGTTGTCCTTGGATCCCTGGAACTTCTTCTTTTGATCGTTCTTTTTGAACTTTATGTTCAAGCATTCTCCAGCCTGAGTAGAGCCCTTATCTCCCTGAGTTTGAAAACACTTTGTCTTCAAAGCTGAGAGAATAGACTCATAACTAACATTTCCATCCCTTCCAAACATCAATGCATCCTTGAAGCTTTCACTGGACTTTGGAAGAACATTCAACACCATCAAAGCCTTGTCATCATCCTCTAAGTTCACACCCAGGTCTTCTAGTTCTTCAATCATCTTGACAAATTCATCAAGTTGATCAGAAATGGCCTTATCATCAGTAATCTTGAAAGAAATCAATTTCTGCTTCAGAAACAGTTTGTTTGATATTGACTTGGATTGATAAAGTTCTTCCAATTCTCCCCATGCCTCTACTGCATTCTTGCACCTTGATACCTCCCTCAGAGGTTTATCACCCAAACACAGAAATATCAGGCTCAAAGCCTTCTTATCCACTTTTGAAAACTTTAGTTTCTCAGCATCAGACCATTGGTCAACAGGGAGGAGTGCAGAATCTGAACCATTTTGAACCAACACAGCATTCATCTTGATTTTCCAAAGTGAGAAGTCATTCTTACCTGAAAACTTCTCCACATCCATCTTAACTCCAGCCATTTTCCTTACCTCTTCGAGTGTGTGTGCAAGTTTTCCACAGACGGCGCCACTTGTTAAGAATCAACTCTTATCACACACAAACCAGAAAGAAAATGAAAAACAACAAGAAATTCGGCCACCAGAAATCGAACAAAGAACAGGAATAGAAAATGATGAACACAGGGATTTTACGTGGTTCGATCAATATGATCTACATCCACGGAGGTTCTATACACCTCAACTCACTCCATTCATCAATCAATTACAAGAATTAATCCAGAAAACTAGAAACCCCAATTCACAGACCGAATTGAGCTCAAGAACCCTAGTTATCAAATTCTATTGATTGAGTAATGTTTACAGAGGGAAAGTAACGTGAATCAACTCGCATCTTCAAGAGGTTTCAATGTATATAAAGGACAGAGCTCGAATCAGGAAGTACAAACAGTTGTAACCATTTTGTTCTCAACTGCACAAAACTGTTTAGCGGGCTTTCAACAACGGTTTTACAAGCAACGATTTTAATCTGTATTAAACGACAGTTATAACTACCTTGACTCCGATTTCATTTTTAACCTTTAAACTGATCCGGCTAAAAACCCGGTTCTCTAACCCGGTTCTTCACATACTAAACCCGGTTTCAGACTCCTCAAATCATCTACTACAATCCATGATCACTTGATGATATTGAACTAATGTCTACAAAAACAATTATGTACACGAACCACGCAACCATTCGGTACCTCTTCCAAAAAAAGGATGTCAAGCCAAGGCTCATCCAATAGATATTGCTCCTACAAGAGTTTGACTGGGAAATAAAGGATCGAAAAGGTTGTGAGAATGTTGTAGCAGATCATCTTTCAAGAATTGAGAACAAGGTGGACACAAAAGGTTAACAAGAGGTTATCATAGAGACATTTCCCGATGAACACCTTATGATGGCCATTGCTCGACTTCCATGGTATGCTAATATCGTGAACTATTTAGTTTGTGGAGCACCATCACCAGACCTTGCACCATATCAAAAGAGGAAGAAGTTCTATCAAGAAGTGAAGTTCTACATGTGGGATGATACATTCATTTTCCGAAGATGCGCCGATTCAATAATCCGAAGGTGTGTCTCCGAGGCAGAAGGCCAAGATATTATTGAGCAATGTCATGCCTCCCCGAGTGGAGGACATTTTCCGGTCAACAGAACGACGACTAAAGTGCTTCAAAGTGGATTTTATTGGCCAACAATCTTTCAAGATTGCCACGACTTTATCAAACAATGTGGTCAGTGCCAACGAATCGGTGGAATCTCAAAAAGATATGAAATGCCACTTACCAACTCCATCGAAGTTGAGTTGTTTGACTTTTTGGGAATTGACTTCATGGGACCATTCTCGTCATCTCAAGGCTACCAATACATTTTGTTGGCAATGGATTATGTCTCCCGATGGGTCGAAGCTATCCCTACATCGACCAATGACTGTAAGGTGGTGCTAAAATTTCTTGTGAAGAACATCATTACTCGTTATGGAGTACCTAGAGCATTGCTCAGTAATGGAGGGCAACATTTTCGCAATAGATGGCTTAATGGTTTGTTGGCTCGATACGGGGTGAAGCATAGGGTGACTATACCATATCTTCTCATGCGAATGGCCAAGCTGAACTAGCTAGCCCGGAAATTAAATAAGTCCTTGAAAAATTCATAAACCGGAAGGATTGGACCATGAATTTGGATAATGCATTGTGCGCTAACCGAATGTCTTACAAAACACCTCTTAGTATGTCTCCTTATCAATTAGTATTTAGAAAATCATGTCATTTGCCCATGGAGCTTGAACATTGTGCATATTAGACGATAAAGAAGTTGAACTTCGACTTCCAATCAGCTGGGGCAAATAGGGTGCTACAATTGAATGAACATGACGAGTTCTGACATCAAGCATTTGAGAATTCGAGAGTGTATAAGGAAAGAGTCAACATATTTTCATGACAAACTGATCATCAAATGGGAGTTTTTCCATGGGGATTAAGTTCTTTTGTTCAATTCTCGTCTCCAACTCTTTCCCGAAAAGTTAAGATCAAAATGGTCGGGACCCTTCATAGTCAATAGAGTGCTACCAAGTAGAGTTGTTGAATTACTCAATATTGATGGGAGCACATTTATGGTGAATGTGGGGAAGAGGTATTTCGAACATGAACAAGTGAGAGAGATCCACCAATTGTCTTTTGTTGAACTGGGGATTACACACAAATAGGCGTCTGGCTGAAGACGTTAAACTTAGAGCTTGTCGGGAGGCAACGCAGTGGTTACTTTCCCTAGAATTCACGTATTTTAGTTAGATTTACATTTGTAGGTGTTTTCCTTATGTTTTTGTGTTCAAATTTTGTAAGGGATGCAAAAAGAGGTAAGGGAATGCACATAGAAAGAAAAAATCTAAAAAAATAAGGGAAAAACAGGAAATTTTAGTTCACACGGTCCAGGCAGTGCGTGAACACAAAGTCCGATACGGACCGTGCATGAGTGCGTAACAGTGGAAGTGAGCACGGGCGCGACCGTGCTAGTAAAATAGATAACACATGGATCGTGCACGACTATAAGTGCGTAATAGTGGAAAATAGTGCGCACGGGCTCGGCCGTGCACGAACAGATTGGAACGCACGGACCGTGCTCCCTTAACCCTAACTGTAGTCTGCTCGTTTTTAAAATAATGAATAAGCATGAATTTCATTTTTTCCCTCTCGTTTTCTTTTTCTTCCAAACACGCACTATCATCACAAGCAAGTTGGGTATTGATTTTAGGGCTAATTCAAGGCTCCCTAAGGCGTCATAACCTCTAAATCTTCAAGGTATGTGCATAAATCCCCCTTATATTTTTTCAAAATTTTTTGGAGAACTAGGGTTATTAAGACATAATTTGTATAAATTTGAATTCCTTGAATATTCTGGATAGAATTGATTGGAATGCATATCTTGTTGTTTGTGGAGCATGAAGAGTACATGGAACTTGAAATGATTCAATTTGGACTTAGATATTCTTTTGGGCATTTCATCGAACACTTAGCATGCATATTGTTTTTTACTATATTTGTTAAATAGAAGGCCAAATGTTGCCTACATTTGTCCATTTCTTTGATGAGATGCTTCAAATAATTGTCTTAATTGATGAATTGTAGTTGTGTGATGGGTACATAATATGTAGGTGCAAGATTGAGCTATTTTCTTGATGATTTTGTTCTATTTTGCATTTTATGTGTTTTCATTCAATTGATCATTGGAATTGATTCCTTATGGATCAAACTAGTTGTAGTTATTGTGTATTGCAAGTTTTTATCTCAAATACACAACTTCAAATTAGTTTGAGAGCATATGTTCATGATAATTGCTTGAATTTGTTCAACCATTGATGATAATTTGTTGCATTTAAGTCAAACTAATTGGTAGTATGATGCATTGTGCATTTTCTTATCTCAAACACATACTACCAATCTAGTTTGAGGGAAGCCTTATTGAAATTGAGTCTAATTGCTTAAGAATGACCATCATTATGTGAGAATTGTGTGTGAACTGCATTTGTATTGTTATCAAACTATGATGAGGATGAGTGTTTGTAATGATTGGTTCAAACATATATATACCTCACTTCTAGTTTGAGGGAGTCTGATTTAAATATCCTTATCTCGTGTAGGATCCTCTTATATGTGTCTATGGCCTCAAGAAAATGAAGGTCTCCCGTAGTAAACACCTCCAACTCGAGCGCACCTCCTGAAGCCTCAGTTGCCCCGGACCAGGTGGCCAACCCCAGTGAATTTGGCATTGACTTTGGAAATTATTGGGGCATGCCTGAGGTACGGAAACGATGGGCCAAAACCATGAAGCGAATAGTGTTACCTACCCGGTATGCTAACGACCCATGCATGAACGCCCTAGGCATCAAAGAAGACATTGACTACCTTTTCAAAAGATGGATTGGACAACATTCATGCTTCCCAAATGGGATGCTTACACAATGCTCACATTGGAATTTTTCACCACGGTGATTATAGGGGTGGACCACGATAAGTTCCCTGTGAGTTTGACATTTCAACTCGGCAATCGAGGACACTACTTGGAACTTTCTGAGGTGACAACCATGTTCCAATTCTCCTCTACGGGCAAGTACTTAACATCGAAGCGATACTCAAACGGCCGCTTTTGGGAAGAAATAACTGGCACCGCAGATTTCACAGCTAGTCGAACCAAGGCCACATACATTAGTAATCTCGTCCTCCGGTACATGTGGAGAATCATGGCAAACACTATTTTGGCTCGGGGAGAAACTAGGTCAGTGCGGACGGATGAACTATTCATACTATGGTGTATGCTCCATTCAAAGAAGGTCATCACAGAATGCTCCAATTTCAAAATGTTGCTAATAGTATCGGAGAAATCCGAAGTGGAGGCATGGTAACAGCTATCGCTCAACATCTAGGGATTAGTTTGGTGGGACGTCATCCAGTGCAAGGAGAAAATAAGTTGACCATTCGCTCATTACAATCCCCCACCAACCTGATCCCAAGATCACCTTTTTGGATGCTTAAACATTAGGAAGGCGACGCGTTCCCTTTACCAAATCCAACATTGACTATAATTCGAGATAGAGTGAACTGGCTAATGGCAAGTGCAGCACAAAGAGAGGAGAAAACATGAGTTCAAGCACTCTTTGCCAGCGGGACACCCATTTTTCTCAACCCCATGATTGTTGATCAGGATCCAGAGCAGACACCAGCCGACACCGATGCTCCTATCTCTGGATAGCGAGGAGAGTCTTCTCATCACCAAGGAGAAAACTCTCGACAGTGCAAAGACACCACGAGTATCGATGCTAGGATTTCAACCATCAAAGAGTCAATTGCAGCATTAGATACCACACAGACGGACAATTCCCGAAATATTCGATTGATGATGAGGATGATGCTCCAACTCGCGAACTTTCATGTGCAGGCTGGCTATTATGATCCCACACCACCCTTCCCTTAGAGGGAGTTTGTAAGTCGTATTGCAACCCTTTCATGTTCAACTATTTTTAAGATTTTGGAAAGTAGCTAAAAAATAGTTTGAGTAAGGGTATTGCTCGTGTTACGAAAACGACCATGCTTGATTTATTTTTTTACGTTGGCATTCACCGAACTTTTCGAACCTTGTTTTAGTTAATTAGGTTTATTTTGATTATTTAGCTTATGCTTTTGGATTATGTTTTAGTTGTTGTTTACTTTTGGATTGTATTTATAGTTGTATTAATGGTTGATATTCTTGTTGTGATTGATCTTGGTAATTTTATGATAAATTTTGAGGAAATTTTTTCAAAACCCGTCTTGAAAGAGGATTATTAGGTTGATGAGGTATTGAAAATTTTGTCAATGAGGATACATAAATTTGTGTTTTGATTGAAAAATATGATTTATGCACACACTTATTTTGAAACAAATAGATTGATCACGATATATAAGCCCGATGAGCTTTTGAGCCAAAAATGAGGAACTCTAATTTTTAGAGTTCAATATTTTCCTTGATTTGTGTAATCTTGGTCATATGCATAGTACCTCTAGAACTTGCCTCGAGTCTACTTGAACTCACGAGGTATATTTATGAGCATTGAAAATGATTTTAGGCAATCTTTGATTATAACCTATTGCGAGCTTAAAAATCATCTTCCTACCCCTTTATATGAATTATACCTAGTTAGCCAAGTTGAACTTGTAGCCTTTTTCCTTGGTAGCTAAAATTACAAGCCATATCCATCTTTTAAGCCTTTTTCTCACACTTGGATCGAATGAGTTTGAGAGAGGAGGTTAGAAAGTGGCTATGAGTGAGGGTTACAAAAATGATGAGAGTGCGATGATGAATATAAAGTGGGGAACAAAAGCAAAAATCGAAAATGAAAATCAAGCGTTGAGTTAAAAAGAAAAAGAAAAGAAAAAAAATTTTACATTTCATTTCGAATGAATGTTTATAGTTTAGGACCAAGAAAGGATCAAAAGAATCCAATAATAGAGCTTGCTTTGATTGAGCTAGAAGTCAAAATATTGTTAACTCACATTTTATGCACAATACTTGGTTGTGGTAATTTGGAGAAAGTGAAAGAAACATAGAAGTGTGGAATTGGTAAAAGGAAGTGAGAGTAAAACTTATGTGAGGGCTAGTTGAGTGCAATTCAATTGATCCAAGTTAAGTCTCTATACCCAAACATATCTCACCTAGTCCGAAAGCCTATAGTATAACCAAAACAAAAAGACCTTTCTGATTCTTTGCTCGTATTATCAAAAGTGAAGGAGAGATGAGACAATAAGCCAGCATATGGTAGCGCATGCATATGTATTCAACTCAAGTGATACACAATCTTATTGTATACACTTGAGTGCTTGAGTGATACACTTATCTGTGAGGATATTGTGATGATTTTAAAAGTTCCTTAACTTGTGATATTGCATAGTTAAAATGTGCTTTTAGTCTGAGATGTGCATTTCCAAGTAAAACCGATGAAGCCTATATGTTTTCCTCCAATTGAGAAAGAAAATCCTTATTGTTTTGTTCTTATTTGCTCGAGGATGAGCAAGGTTCTAGGTTGAGGGAGTTGACAAACGGGGTTTTTATGATGAAAACAAGCTTAAAATATGTATTTTTAACGTACATTTGTAGATTCTAAGCACCCATTTGTTATATTCTTCGCATTTCCTTTCTCTTGTCGAAAAACCTTGTTTTCAAGCATTTTTGTAGGTAAACATGAGTACAAGGGACGACGAGTGAAAGAGAGTCGAAGAAATGAGCCAAAAAAGCCAAAATAAGGTAGGCACGGTCTAGACTGTGCGTGTAAAGAAGACCGTGCATGGCCCGTGCACAACCAAGGGCTCTAACAGTGAATTCAAGCATGCACGGTCCCGGCCGTGTGCACTACAAAGAAGGAGTACAAACCATGCAGAATAAAAGATCCTAACAGTGGAATTTAATCCGCACGACCTAGCTCATACACCAGATGAAGAGGCTGCACGGACCGTGCATCATTCCGACCAGAATTTAATGGGCCAAGCCATTTTATTAAGTTTTTGGTCGAAACGTTATTAGGGCATTCAAATACTATTCAAACAGTTTCTTTTTCAGATTTTCACAGGACTTTTCAATCATATAACTTTTTAGAGAGAGGTTTCTTGGAGAGCAAGTTGGGGGAAAAATACATTTGTGAAGATTAATTAGGTTTATCTTTCCATTTTCATATAATATTTGTATGAACATGATTATGTCTATATATTTGTGTTTATCTTTTATTATTATTATGGTTAGCTAAATTTCTTAATTTAGGTTGATTATGGGTGATTAGTGATAATTAGCCAATTAATTCAACTTGGTGTTATGTTATTAGTTGATTAACTATTTATAATTTTTGTTGAATGATTTGATCGCTAGTTTAACATTGTATTATAGATTAAATAAGAACCAAGAGGGAATTTTCAGCCTGGTAGGGAGAAAAACAAACGTATCGTCGAACCGTTTGCCCTACCAAATTAGAATATTTTATTTGAGTTCCGAACTTTCCGACTTTACTAGGTAAAGTGGTATGTCCGAGTCAATCCCACGGAGAACGATTGAGTAGTGTTGATTCAAATATTTCAAGCAATTAATGATTTAAGTTGGGATAAAAGCAATAAACATAAACAAGTAAATGTGGCGGGGGGGGGGGGGGGGGGAGGGGGAGGGAGGGGTTGATTGAGTCTTACAACTGAATTCTACCAAGTACCAACTACCAATCTAGAAAAGCAATAGACGTTTTTGGTGTTTTAGATTAATCAAAGGATCAAAGAAAGACAACAAGCAAATATTTTCGGTTTTTTAATATATTAAAAAGGCCTACCCTCGATCTAGTATCCCCTTGAATCCGACTACCCATGGATTATTGTTGATGCCCTAATTCAATGCAATTTAAACCCTTATCCCACAATCTACAAGGTCCGCTTATGTAAATTATGTTGTTCCTTAATTGTGGATAAATAGAAGGTCCGCTTATCGATTTATCTCTACCCAAATAAATTAGTGATCCAAACAAACTCTTTTCATACTAATTGATATTGGATGATCATGAACTAGAACAACAGGATAAATAAAGCATAAACCTCAAATCGATCAGGTTTAGAGGCCAAACTCTATAATGCCGCCAATGATATCAAGCATTATTCACTACTAAGGGAGATTAAAGTTTCAACAATCACGGAAAGTGAATTCCAATCTCTAGAAACATACAATAAATGCTTCCTAAAGGGCGATCAATCCTAAACAAGCATCTAGGCATGAGACAATTCAAACAAGCATTATAGAACATTTAAATTGCATAAAAAGGGTAACACCAAAAGCCAATAATCACATATTTATCTTCAATCAAGGTTCAACATGATCAAGGGTAGAAAATGGGGTGCTACTCACCCATTCTACCCAAAACTAATAGAAATTTAAAGAAAATACAAGAAATTATGAAAATAGAATGATAGAACCGAAGGTTGATAATGGGGAAGATGAGATGACTCCTTCTTGCCCTTCTCTCCTCCTTGGAAGTGATGGTGGTTGAAAAGTGCTCCAAATTCATGCCAAAGATAGGGTAAATTCGAATGGGAGGATATATATATAAGAGAGAAAAGTGCTAGTAAAAAATAGGCAAAATCGTGTTTGCTAAAAAAACAGGGGTTGCTCGCCGCGGTCGCGGCACGAAGATGGTCCGCGGCCATGGCAATGGGTAAGGGTTTAGGGTTTAGGGTTTAGGCAGGTTTGGGGCCACGGTCGCGGCTTGACTTTACTCCTCGACCGTGGAGTAAGACGCCACGGTCGAGGTCTTCATAGCTCCTCGGTCATGGACTTGGATGCTTGATTTCTTCATAGTCTTCTGAGCCTTTGTCCACGGGCGCGGATTGAATCCTCTGCGGGCGCGGGCTTCAGATGTCCGCCGGAGCGGCCTTTGGGGTTTGAAAATTGAGATCTATTCTGTTTCCTTCCTCCACGGGCGCGGGTGAGATGCCCCACGACCGTGAAATTCTCCACGGGCGAGGACTTCCTTGCTTGGCCAAGTCCTGCCTCTTCTTTTGTTGTTTCACCCCTCTTGGTCCGGTTTCCCTGTTTTTGGTCTAATTGAACCTGTATTAGCACATAAATAACACAAACACATTATTTTGCCCATGAAAATACAAAAGCATAAAATACGCGTGATTATGCACATTAATGACATTTAATTGGCACTAAAAGCGCCCTAAAGTGCGTGCACGGGACACGTGTATCATAGTCCAAGATCACATTAATCATCATTATTAGCAATAGAATCGAGAGACTTGAGTTAATTGTGGGAACCTTGATCTTAGGATCAATTGTAATTTTATTTGATTAATCGATGAGAGACGACGATTAATCTCATATAATCAAGACGTAATTTGCTCAAAGAGGGGATCTGGCATAAAATTTTGATCGTTCCTTAATACATAATATTCGGTTTAAAAGTCAGATTATTGGATTAATAGTAATTCGATGTCCATACTTGAAATCTAACCCTAGATTACCTCTAATTGATAACTTAACCTCTATAATTTGCTCCTTAAGTAATCTTGATAGTTTATTTCCAAGTTTAATTCATTGTTAGTTCTAGACATATCAAAAACCCAACCAATTGATCGTCTAGTTAGCCACTTGATGTTTATTGCAATTTACTTATTAGATATCGATAACAATCCTCATGGGATCGACCTTGTGCTTGTGTAGTGCTATAGCAACACCGTACACTTGCGGTTGTCGCATTAGTATTTAATTTAGACTATGTCTTTGTCAGAACCAGGCCAACCTTGAACCCGGAACGATGCTCAGACCGGATCAGATGAACCCATAGAACAACTTTAATGGTTCAACCAGTAAAAAATTGAATTGAACTGGATAAAATCGGGGAACCGAAACAACTGAAAAATGGTTGTTTCCGATTTTTAGCATTTCTTTTTTGGGGGGTTTGTTTAATTCTTTTGCACGTATTTCACTTATAGATTTCTTTTTACTTTCTTTATGAGTTCATAGAATTTTATCAAGTTACTCATTACTAACCATACTAGTCACGTTTGAAAAGATATTTTGAAGTTAAAAAAGTTATGGACTATAATTAACTTTTTATTGAAGACGTCTTTGTTCGTAAGTAGTACATTAAGTTACAATTCTATATATTTGAAATTCGAAGTTCAATTGAGATTTTTCTATTTAAATTTTTATTTTTTGTAGATGAGGTGAATAAGTACATAAAAAATGGTGACTAGTAATTTCCTGTTAGACTGCCAATTTCTTAAGAAGTAAAGCAACTAAACATATTGAGAATAATTTATGTAACGGGTAATGTATTTTCTATATCTCCTCAAAGAAGAAGAAATATAGCCTTAAATAGAAACCAGCTACAACTCTTGTCCTATCAGCTAATGCCACATGGCATATCGACATCATAAAATATAAAGGGAATAAAAAAATCTGTTGACTCAGCTAACAGAAAATCCTCCCAGCTCATATGCACAACACACATGTGCTTCACGTATTTTGCATGCTCTGTTGTAATCACCCTGAATTCATGTTGCTCATCTCACATACTACATTTGTGCTTCATTCTTCACACTCAACATATTCTCTACACCCCACTCAAGTCAGAATGGAGGTACTCGAGCACATGTCGAACTTGAGGAGGAAAAACTAAAAATCGAAACTGCCAAGTGCCTCAGTCAACACATCTGCTAAATTATGCGAGGTAGAGATATAACTTCGTAAAATGAAACCATCCTTAAAGTGATTCCGAATAATATGGCAATCAATATCCAGGTGTTTAGTCCATTCATGGAACACCGGATTCTCAGTGATATGAACGACATCTTTATTGTCACAATGGAAAGGTATTGGAAGCGGAATTAGGAGATGGAGATCAATAGCAATGAAAGATAGGCACTGTAATTCACAAATTATTGAATTGAGAGAACGGTATTCAGCTTCAGTGGAAGAATTAGAGATTGTTTGTTACTTCTTTGTTTTCCAGGAAACCAAGGCCTTACCAAAGAAAATAACATATCCTTTCAAAGACTGACAAGTATCAAGACAGGTAGCCTAGTTGGCATCCTTATAAGCATGACACCTTTCATCCAAACCTGTATTATAAAATATCCCATGAGAAGGAGTGCCCTTGAGATATCGAACAAAGTGAATTCCAGCTTCCCAATGAGCTGTTGTAGGGGTTGCCATATACTGACTGAATTGTTGGACTGAGAAATAGATATCAGGTCGAGTTAGATTGAGATATAACATATTTCCCACGAGTCTTCTGTATTTCTTAGGATCTGGTAGTGGTTGGCCCTCTTGAGCTAAAAGGTTCAAACATTGTGGAAATGGAGTAACCACTGGTTTACAACCAGAAAGACCTGTAGCAACAAGCAAATCAAGAATATATTTGCAATAGCTCAAATGAGTTCCTACAAAACTCCTCAATATCTCAACTCTAAGAAAGAACTTGGCATGCCCCAAGTCTTTCATAGTGAAAAGCTTATCCAGATATTTATTTGTGATCTCATGTTCATGACTGCCTGTGATTAAAAGATCATCAACATAAGCCACTGACAAAGAGATGAATCTTATGAATGTTTAACAAATAAAAATGTGTCACTTAAAGACTGCTTCATGCAATAAGTTGTTAGCTTGGAAGTAAATTCCAATACCACTCCCTGCTTGCTTGCTTCAGCCTATATAATTTTTTCTTAAGTAAACGGACATGACCAGGTGGCACTTTAGAATATCTCCCAGGTGGTTGCATGAAAACTTTTTGATGTAGAAAGCCATGCAAGAAAGTATTATTATTATCAATATGATGCATTGGCCAACTTCTTTGTGTTACTAAAGCAATCACCATTCTCACTATAACAACTTTTGCAACTGGGGAAAAAGTATCAAAATAATCAGCCCCATATACTTGATTAAAACCTTTAGCTACCAATCGAGCTTTATGCCTTTCAACCCCTCCATCTTATTTCCTTTTGATCTTGTATACCCTCTTTGAACCTATAGGTTTCTTGCCAAGTGGGGGAGGAAAAATTTCCCAAGTCTAATTCCTTTCTAAGGCCATTAATTAAGTATTTGTGGCATCTTGCCACTCAACATATGCTGCTTGAGAATAAGAAACTGGTTTGGTAGAGCTTCATCAACTTTGGCTAGGAAAGCAGAGTAAACAGAGGAATAAAACGATGGCTTAACATATGAGAAAGCAAGACTTGAGTTAGTTGTACCTGACTGATGTGAACCTAGGTCAACATGCACTATGGAATTGGAAAGTTGAGCATATCACATAATCTGCCATCCAAGCAGATGGTTTTCTAGCTCTAACAGGTCTAGAAAACTCTGAAGCACTAGAGAATTCGAATGATGGAAGAGAAGAATCTGGGGCTCTAAAGGTTGGTATATGCGTAGAGGAATCAGTGACATTAGTAGTGTCATCTAATATCCCTGGATCAAAACTCAGAGGAACAGGTAAGGGCAGATGTGTAGCTTGTGGAAAGGTACTTTGGAAGGGAAACTTATCCTCACATAATATAACATTCCTCGAGATAAGCAAAACATGATTATCAATATCAAATAATCTAAAACCTTTGACCCCTGATACATAACTAAGAAAGATACACCTATATGTTTTAGGCTCAAATTTCAGCTTATGAGGAAGTGTCTTAGTGGGAAAACACAGACAACCAAATACCTTCAAAGATGTATAATTAGGAAAAGAACCATGTAAAGTTTCATAAGGGGTTTTCCAGTTTAGGACAATAGTGGGTAAAGCATTGAGGATGTGAACAACATTTAACAAGGATAAGGCCAAAAATGAGTTTGGTTATTTGATTGAAGCATGAGACCCTAGCTATTTCTAGGATATGTATATGCTTCCTTTCAACAACACCATTTTGTTGAGGAGAGTAGGTACAAGGTTTTGTATGGATGATTCCATGATTGTCTAAAACAGCTGTATTTTATGACTAAGGAATTATGTGCCATTATCAGTTCTTATCACTTTAACTTTCTTCTGGAACTGAGTATCAATAATGTGGAAGAACCTAACCAAAAGGTTTGGGACTTTACTTTTATATTTTAGCAAATAAATCCAGGTACATCTGCAAAAATCATCAACCAAGGTGAGCATATAAGGTGTATTGGTGAAAGAAGGCTGAGAATAAGGTCCCACAGATCTATATAGACAATATAAAAAACATCAGCTGAAACAGAATCACTTAGTTTGAAGGGAAATCTACACCGTTTAGCTTTATGATAAATAGATCAATCCTTTATTGAATCAAAATTACATGATAGGCTTGATACATTTTATGTGCTTCATACAACTTAAAGAAGTATGGCCTATCCTATCATGCCAAATAGAAAAGGGGACAATAGACATAGAATGACAAATAGATGGTGTGGAGTTGGATGACAGTATGTATAAGCCTCCATGTTTAGTGAATTGAGAGGTAATAGAATAAGTCTTTAACAATTGATTAATAGACATCAGATTGTACTTGAAAGTAGGAATGAACAGAACACTTTTCAAGGTAATGTTCTCATTAATCACCACTCCCCCGTAATTGTGGAACTGTTCTAATGGTTCCATCTGGTAGAAAGACTTTGGCCTGATTTTTTAGATTGGAGAGGTTTATAATTTGTTTAGCATCAGATAAATGTGTCTACTTGCCCCAGTATCAATTATACATGCATCATCACTTAAAATTCCCGGTATAGTAAGAACAATTTCATTGTAATGAGTACCTACATAATCTGTGTAATGTGAAAAAGTCAAAGACTCATTACTCTGACCTGCTGCAAGCTTTCCTTCCATGTATTTGGCAATCTCTTGTTGAATGAGAGCATCAAAATCAGGAGTGCTTTGCATGCCAACATGTTATGTCATTTCTTCTCTGTGCTGAACTATAGTGTTGCCTTCTACCAAGTTGACATAGCTATTTTTCTTTTGTTTCTCTCTAAGCTCTTATACCAATCTGGATAACTATGTAGCTTAAAACATTCAAAAAAACTCATGACGAGTATATCCACAGGAGTGCTATGCAGCTTGTCTCTCTCTTCCTTTGTCATCCTTTGAGGTAAACCTCTTCCTCTGCCATTAGTAAAATTGCCAGTGTTGACTTTTTGTTGTTTTCTCTGCCAAACTAAGCTAGTTTTCCACCTTGAGTGTTACTTGCCATCATAACAGGAGTCTCGAGTGGATCAGCAACATTGTGATGGCTATTCTTCTGCTTCTCCATCTTCAAAATCATGGAATATGCTTTGTTCAAGCTAGGCAATGGTTCCATCATGAAGATCTGGTCCTTAGCACATTGAAATCCTCATGCAATCCATAAAAAACTGCATCAACTTTATATTGACCTCATATTCACTCATAGCCTTGGTAGACCATAGGTGCAAACAAGAATAGTCATTAAGCTAGCACACTCTTCCCACAATCGTTTTAGCTTAGTAAAATAAGTCACCACTGATAGGTTTCCTTGGGTGAGATTAGTGATTTCCTTTTGCAGCTGATAGAGGAGAGGGTCGTTTGAGTCTCCACACCTTTCATTGATTTCATTCCATAAATCCTCCACATTTTCAATATAGTTGAATGCATATGCAATTTCCTTGGTAAGAGAGTTAAGTGTCCATGAGGTGACCATGGAATCCACCTTCTCATATTGTTCATATTCAGGTGTTCCCTCCTTTGGAACCATGAAGCTTCCAGTAATGAAACTCAACTTTGATTTGGCTTTGAGAGCTAGTTTCATAGGTCGACTCCAATGCAGGAAGTTTGTACTATTGAAAGGAGTAGTGGCAAGCACCATGCAAGGATGATCTGCACCATGAAGGAGTAATGGATCAGACTCCTTTGCATAAGGCTGAATCACAAATGAATTGTCTCAACGATATTGTTGATGACTACCATCTCGCGACCAATCTGAACCATGAGTTCTGGTACCATGTTAAGAAGTAAAGCAACTAAACATATTGAGAGTAATTTATGTAACTGGTAATGTATTTTCATATATCTCATCAAAGAAGAAGAAGTACAACCTTAAATGGAAACCAACTACAACTCTTGTCATATCAGCTAATGCCTCATGGCATATCGACATCATAAAAGATAAAATGAATAAAAAATATCTACTGACTCAGCTAACAGAAAATCCACCCAGCTCAAATTCACAACACACATGTTTGTCACGTATTTTGCATGCTCTATTGTAATCACCTGAATTCATGTTGCTCAGCTCACATAATGAGCTTGTGCTTCATTCTTCACACTCAACATATTCTCTACACAATCTAACCGGTTCGGCTGGTTGAATCGTCAACCAGTGGTGAGATCGGTTTGGTCATCGTTTCAGTTATAACAACAATGTGTTTTTATATTTACTTTATAAATATATAAAAATAATAAGTTAGTTAATTAACTTAGGGTTATTTTTTTCTAAAAATTAAATGTGGTGTATAAAGAATTGTTTGTGCTGGCAATACTTGCCGACAAACGACGAAGTTGGATAGCTCAAGTGGCAGCATCTATTACTTAGGCCTTTGATCCTGGGTTCGAGTCATCTTGGGGGAGAAGGGGAGAGTTTTGTCTTTGTTCTTAGATTAGGAGAAAAAAAAAAATTTAATACTTGCTGACAAACATAAAATAAAAAAATAAAACCTTTGTGTTTAACAATATTTCAGCCAAAATTTTAACACTTATATATTAAACCACAAGCTTTAGGATAATGTGCACTAGTGACCTAATTAATATATATTTAGTCAAAAATTAATAATGTATAAACTAGTTGGAATGGGATGAGTAATATAAGGTTTAATTAGTTGAAAAGTTTAGTCCCACAGTCATAATGTACACTTCCATGTCACTATTTTTTACCAAATCTTTTATTTGACCACAATTTGCACCTAATTCGTAGTGGCTAACCACGGAAGATCGATTACATTTTACTGACTTGCTCCATCGTAAAACATGTCAGATATTTTTTAAAATAAATCTAATCAGGATCCTTATTTAATATAAAATCAGAATAGTCTCACTAATATGTTTTTACCAGATAAATTGAAAAAGAAAAGAAAAGAAAAGATAAAGAGAAAGAGAGACAAAGGAGAAACTAACCGGAAGAGAGAAGAAATCAAACCGTTCTCGATCCCTCTCATATTCATTTTTTTTTTTTTTGCCAACTATATTAAGGCGGCAACTCTTCTCAGTCTACAAAAATTTATAACGCAGCCCATTCGCAATGCAATTCACTTATATATAATTACAAGTACAATTTTCTTAATACAACCCACTTAGTACTAATGTTACCCTTCCCTATAAATTATTTAAATAAAATATTATAACAAGTATATTAGTAAATAATAATAATAAGTCCTTTTTTATTTTATTTTCTAAAAAAATATATAATTTGTAACCACAAATTGTGTAGTTTGAATTTGAATTTTCAAAATTTTAAATGTCAAAATATAAAACCTAACTGTCCCTATTTTTTTGGGATGTTAACTTCCATTCAATTTCACGTTAGTTTCAACTTTTTTTTTTTTTTTTTATCTTTTCCCCTCAAACATTTAAAATGTGATAACTTTTTCGTCTCAACTCCGGTTTCTATGAAAGTTATATTAGATTAATCTTCTTTTCATGATCTTTGATTTGACATCCATGATGTAAATATTTAATTTAAATATTAATTTTTTAAATGTGAAATATTTTCTTTTTCATGATTATTGTAATATTAATTGTAAAATATATAAATAAATAAATTCATATAAGATATGACATGGAAGGGGAAGAAAAATAATTGGATAATAATATATAGATAAGTTAATTCATTGGCACGTATCCCACTTGATACCCTTAAGTAATGTATATGACATAACTCCATTACATTTTATTAATATAATAGAATATATTAATCCCGTGCACATCATAGGAGGATATCTAGTAATAATAATAATAAAATGTAAAATTAATTACAAAAAAGGAAAAAAATAACCAACAGGCCCATCTTCCTCTTCCCATCTCAATTCTCTACCCCCGCCGCCCTCATTCGAAAATCAAATGCCACAACAGCCGCCTTCCGACCACCACCCCCGCCCCATACAAGCCCTCATTCGCCTCGTCGCGCCCGCAAATCTCAAACTCGAATCCCTATTTCTTTTGTGTTATCTTCATTGTTGATATATAATTTCTAATTTTCGTCGAAGTTGTATATAATGTAACCAAATGTTGAAGCAGTGCGATGTGACATTAAAGATATCGATATTTTCAAATTTAACTAAAGATTCATGTTTTTCACTTCCTGAGTTAGAGTTTAACATAAGTTTGATACATTTTGAAAGACAGTCGGCAATGATGGGAATAGTCGTTGAAGAATATGTGAATGAGCAGCAGTCAGTGTCACTGACGTGATAATTGTGTTTAATTTTATTTTATTTTGATTTAATTATAAATGATAATATTGTACCTATGCCTTTAATTACTTATTTTTATTAAAATTTAAGGTGTTTAAGTCATTCTATAATAACATTATTATTTATTATATTAGTGGGTTGCGTTAAGAAATTTAGTGGATTACAAATAGTCGCCGCCCTACATAAATCGTCTATGACCTTTTTGTTTCAAATCTTTTTTTTATATATAAATAATAGAGTTAATTACCATAAAACCACTACTATGAACCTTTTTACTTTTGTAGTCTCAACTTTTTATTTTTTTCGACGATAACATATACTAATCGTCTTTTTCATTTTCTTCAACATCAGGCTATATTTTCGGCTGTATCTAGACCATGTGATTCACACCTATCATTTTTTGGGGCCAATAAAATGGCAATACATGTTGATAAACTTCAGAAATTAAGAAAATTAATTTAAAAATCCAAAAGAATTATTTAAAATTCAAAAGATTAAAAAATTACTTCTAGTTCTGGAATAATTTTACAATTCTAAAAATTCATATAAAATTCAAAAAATTAATTAGAAAATTCAAAAAATTATAAAATTATTTCTAAAATTGATTTTCAAATTCTAAAAATTAATTTAAAATTCAAAAATTTAATTTAAAAATCTATAAAAAAATATTCAAAATTAAAAAAATTAAAAAAATTATTTCTGAAATTAATTTTAGAATTCTAAAAATTCATTTAAATTCATAAGTTAATTTAAAAATCCAAATAAAATGCAAGAAAAAAATACAAAGATATAATAAAATATTTGTAAAAATCAGAAATTTTAAAAAATTTATTTATAAATCTAGAAAATCAGAAAAAATATTTCTGAAATTATTTAAGAAATTTTAAAATTTATTTAAAGATTCAAAAAATTAAAAGATTACTCCCCAGTTAATCGGAGCATAATTCCTTCATTTAGTCGACCATGAATTAAGGCAACAGATAAAGCCTTTCTGCGCAAATTCGTTGTCGTCCTTACATTGTAGCACGGCCAATGACTTTCGCTTTCACCACTCTTCGACGATGGCACATCCGTCACGTTGCTCCTTATTTTGACCATTCACTAGTATTTCATACAGAAATAGGTTAAGGATTTTGATTTTATGTTTTTTTTTTTTTTTCTAGCGTTTCATATTCTATGGTGGCGGCAGAGGAGAGCAGGTGGAGAAGGAGAAGCTTGCCATTGAAGAAGAGGTGGTCGGCGGGGGAAGCTTGTCATTGGCAACAGATCTATATTCAAATTTAGATCTAATATTCAACAATAGATCTATATCCAAATATGGATCTATATTTAAAACTAAATTCAAATCTACCGGAGCCCAAGGCCGGGAAGACCTACCGGAGGAAGGCGGCGCCAGCTGAGACAAAATAAGAAGAGGTCGAAGAAAGAAAGATCTTATTCTGAATGAATTGCGATTTTTTTTAGGTTATTTAGATGTAAAAAAGAAAGAGATCTTATTTCTTTTGATGTGATTTTCTTTATTTTCAAACATTTCTATTTAAAAAAGTTTAGAATTTTAAAATTAATTTCGGAAATAATTACATAATTTTTTGGATTTGCATAATGTTTTTGGATTTTTAACTTATTTTTTTTTAATTTTTAGAATTTTAAAATTAATTTTAGAGATAATTTTTTGGATTTTAAATTAATTTTCTTAATTTCTGTTTTTTTATCGGCACGTGTCGCCATCTTATTGGCCTAAAAACATGTGTGAATCACATGGCCTATATGAACAGAAATGTAGCCGGAGGTGGAAAAAACGAAAAAACGATTAGTACAGGTTGTCGTCGGAAATAAAAAGTTGGGACTGCAAAAGTTAAAAAAAAAAAAAAAAAAAAAAAAAAAAACTCATAGTACAGACCGCTTTTGACAATTAACCCTAAAGAATATATCAAATTAATTTGTTCTTATGATTTTTAATTTAACATCCATATTGAATATTTTTAGAATTAGTTGATTTTTTTAGAATAAAATATTATATTTAAAATATGAACTATAATTTTGCATAGTATTGTATTATTTGTTTTTTAACTTGCTTAGTTTTGATATATATGTGTCGGATTGAAAAGTACATAATTGGAAATATTTTTATGTGTTTGAGCTGCAAGTATTAAAATTATTAAGTATTTTTTAGAGAAAAATAGATTCTTTAAGGTATATTATTAAGTATTTCATCTTAATATTTATTAATATGTATGAATATCTTATTTAATTTAAAAGTGAGATTGCAATTTTTCGTATTGGATGCCATTCTACATACAAACGAGTAATTGCAATCGTTAAATATTATTTTGAGAAACAAGAATTTCTATACACTATTTTCTCATACATTAAACTTTTATATTTTGTACAACATAATATATGAAAAACTAAATACTGATCATTATACGTTATCCCATCGATTCAAAAATGCCTTACAAATTTCAATGAATCAACGTCAACCATTTTCTTTTATTAGTTTATATGTTATGACAATCTCATAAGGGTCGGGATTAATTACCGTCATATGTTGACCTCTTCTTACATACATTTAGTGTTATCATAATCAGACCTGTCAGTTCAATCAGGTGAATGGAAGCTGGACACTAGTCCGGTCCGATAGGCACCCAATAACCGAATTTGCGGTTAAACTGCAATTAACCGGGAAAACTTGGCAAAAACTGGCTACAATACTGGACAAGACCAGGTAAACAGTGGAACTAGTTATATTAAAAAATATAGCGTTTTCTGCGGAATATGGGAACCTACCTTTCATCGCCACAAATAGATTCGACACAAAAATGTGAAGAAATCGGATCTGGAAAATTAGGGATTTCATATTTGTAAAATTTAAGGATCTTTCCCCCTAACTACTGAAATACATGAAATTTCTCTCTCTTAAAGATAATATTGAAACAAGAAAAATAGGAGACAACTAAGAGGTGGTTTCGTTTATCTTAATTTCTGGAGGGGAGTGGACGAAGGGAGGAAGAAAAATGATTGGTGAGAAATTTTGAAAATTAGTTCTTTTGTACTATTCCTATATGATAGATGAAAGAGAAACAACTTTGACTAATTATATTTGACAAAAAAATGTGTATGGCAGTCATCCGGATCTCATTCCAAGTGACGAGTCTAATTTATAACTAAATTAATAACTCAACACTTTATCCAAATCCTAATTCTGTTCAGAAAGTAAAATTACTGTTGGTCACATGTAATAAATTATGCGTGACCGTCACACACAAGACACACGCATTAAATTTAGGGGTAGAATTTGTTCTTCCATCGAAATTTTTTTCCTTTTTCTTTTTCTCTTTGTAACAACAATTTTGTGTATTGAATTAACAAACACAAAATACTTGTACAAATTAATTCCAATTGGATTGAAATGAATAACTTTATAGGTTACAATCTCTATTCTTCAATCATATTATTCTTCTCTTCGAATTTGAAATTTTGGAGTAGAATCTGCTTCTTGATTTCCTCCGCCGCTTGTGTTGTTCTTGAATAACGTTTATCCGAAGGCCGAACGAATTGATTCCGGATCGAACATTTTTTCTTGATGATTTTGACGAAGAACGTCTTCGAATCTTGAATAATGTCTTCGGATCTTCAAGAACGTCTTCAAATCTTCAAGTGCATTAAGTCTTCTAGATTTCTTGGAGTTCTTCCAACTCTTGAAGCTCTCAACTTGTGTTTTATGAATGAAGAGAGACCTCTTTTTATAGGTGTGGGGAGGAGCTCTTTCCATATTTCATTTGCCATGTGGCACTATTTGATTGGCCACCATTGATTTGGTGGGCTTAGCCTGATTTGGCTGGGCTTGGCCTGATTTGGTTGTGCCAAGCTGACTTTTGGCCCTTTTTACTTGTAGAAGCCCTTTTGACTATGTTAAGCCTTGTTGGATTAGGCCTTTTGACTTGATTGGGCTATCTTACCGAAATGTTTGGTAGATAATTTATTTTGACCCAAATTAAATATTAATTTTACTATATACTTAGAAATTAATATAATTAAATTTCCAAGACATGAATAATATTTTTTTTATTGATATTTAATTCATTTTCACGTGTTGCCATTTGATTGAACACAAAATATAATTATCTACAAATGCCCTCTCGCGATATGTTCACGGACACCGCATCTTGAAGTGAATGGATCGCGAAATAAATTTTACTCTATACTTTGAGTTGGACTTTGTAGAACTGAATATGTACTTGTGGGCCCAAATTACATCCCTTTATTTGATTGACCAAGTGGCCCGCAAAGTATATGGCCTAAAAGACGCAATTTAATTCTTGGACAACAAAAGGAGCAGGCTAATTGACTTTGATCCCACTTTTCTTTCAAAGTCGAAGGGGCATGACTTGGGCTCTATTTTTAGTATATACAACTTCAGTCGTTACTTTTTCCCTTTTTTTTTTTTTGTAATAACTTCCCTAGGACCCACGTATCATCATCTTCCTTTTTGTTGCAGTAGGATTTCATCGCAAAACAATCTAAAGAAAATACTATAGCAAAATTGGAAAGAAACTTTTCACGTCGGAGTTCGGGCCTTCACAAAATATGAAGGTTTCAATTTTGGACATAATCACGTTCAGGAGCATTAAATGGTAATGAATCTTCATAAATTAGGAAATTCGCCATTCTTCAACCCAGCTCGCCCAATTACGTTGGGACGTGATATATTTTTAATCTTGACACAAATTCTACCTCTCCTCCAAGCAATTGATGTGAAGATATTTTCCAAAATTCGGATGCATCTTCAGTTATAAAAGAGAGATCTTCAGACATACTTCTGCATCAACAGGACGTGAACTTCTTCTTCTTCCCTCAATATTTTTTTTTTTTTTTTATTTTTTTTTTTTGCTTCTTCCTTCTCCCTTCTTTCTCTTTCATTCTCCATCGCCGAAATCCTTTAATTCACCTTTTACATGATCTTTGTAGGTTTGACACATGGTAGCTTCATGCAGTCCAAACCAATTTCGATTTTCTTTAGATTCGGTGGAAGTTTGAGTCATGACAATTTAGAGTCGTCTGCGCAGCGTTCTGAATCTCCTCTACAAAGGCGCTTCTTGGTGGTCGGCATCCCATGAAGGTGTTCCTCGATGGTCGGCATCCCCCAAAGGTGTTTCTTTGGACGTCGGCGTTCTGAGAGACTACTGCAAAGTTGCTTCTCCAACCAACAGAAAGAAGGGAGAAAGATCTATAGCAATCTTCAATGGGAGTGTAAAGAATATTTAACAACTGTCGCAGTTGAGGATTCGTCGTCGCTTTCCTGTTTGACGATCGAAAGGGGATGACCTAACGGAGGAATGTGATACCGTACAGGATGTGGTTTACTTTGCGATTGAACTACTGTCTCCAAAAGTTTCAACACTGGTTTTGCGCTGCTTCGCAAAAAAAAAAAAAAAAAAAAAAAAAAAAAAAAAAAATCAAGAGACGTCATTATTGCCAAAGTTGTAAGCACGTCAGGAGTGATGATGATCATCTCGATTGAGTTAAGGCGAATGAATAAAAGATTAAGCACTTCTTGAATCTGCTAATGATAATTTTTTGGTTCTCTTATTTTCTTGTTTTTAATTCACGTGCATGAATATTTGTTTGTGTAAGAAGCTACTACGTACGATGTGTCATATTCCTAATGAACGTTGCCACTTTTTTTACAGTGATCACCATGCGTCGCTTTAAAGGTAACACTTTTTTCTTTCTAAAGGCAATACTTGGTGATTGATGAGAAAATCAATCCGAGGACAAATGCGCTACCTAAAAGTTCAAGAATCTCTTCTCGGTGGATGTGTGAGGTGACGACAAAATTTGACGAATTGTTCCCTTCCAATGACTCAACTAAAATAGACTACGGCCATATATGAGCAAGATTGGCGAACTTCAAATAACAAGCCGGACTTCTAGAAGAAGACTCATTCCGAGAAGATAGAGAGAGACAGGCTCATCGTGAAGATCCGAGAGGCAACCTCAACTTGGGAGGGGTGAATTCATCTTCGAGGATTTGAGAGGCAACCTCAACTCGGGAGAGGCGGTTCCAATGGACCATCAAACTCGATGTCAAGAAGCAGATGAAATCCATTAAGGCAAACTTGACTTAGACAAGCAGTCTAGATATTTTTGACAAACATGATGGAGTTGGGCCTGATGATACATCTTGATGGACTCGACTAGCTGGATGGCTTATGCTTCACGAAGGCACGCGCCAACTTAGATGCCTTGGATATTCATCAACTTGCCTAGCAAGACATGCAAGTCAACCTTGGATCAAGACACTCATGATTTCCGAGGAGATTTTCACCATCGCGATCCTCCGGATTGAAAGGTAATCGTTGTTGACTCTTCCTCTTGACCTTTCTTATTCGATTTGCTTGGTCAATTAATTGATCAGACTGTAAAGTAACTTAAAAAAAAGAAAACACAAGATATGACTGAACTTAGAAAATTTAAGCTGCCTACGTATCCCCATGAAAGGGATCAAGTCACAACGTAGTTCAATTTGCCATTTTTGTGTTTGATTTTGGGAGGGGGTATGGGCCAGGAGTGACTATTTTTATCCACTTTAGCCAAAGTGGGGTAAGTTAGCATTTTAACCACATACTTTACCTTTGGTGGTTGCCGTGCACAGTTTATCCTCATGCGGGCCAAGAGTTTTGACTTTTTCCTTTTTTAATTTTTAATTTTTTAATTTTTATTTTAGTTTTGTTTTTGTTTTTGTTTTTTATCAGGCTTCAAGCACAATAGATCTTCAAGAATTTTCCATTGATGGGACCAACTCGCATGCCATCTTCAGAGAGCAACGTGTACTCGCCATTCGTGCAGACTTCTTTCACTGGACTATCTTCACCTAGAGCAATGTGATTCGTTGATGCCACACTTTCTCTATCATCCTCTTCACTGCCCTGGACTTGAGTGAGAATCACAGTTTGCATTTTGGCCTTCAAAACACTTCCGCATGAGATGGTCAAGGTTGCATGACGCTTCATCCAAGATGGTATCAAACTATGGAGTTTTTGAAAGTGTTCATTTGCAACACTTAACCTTCGCTGACTATTCCTCGTACCCATTCGAAGAGGACCGAGCCTATCAAAGATGGATACCCATTTAACTTTCTTGTGATGCTCATCAAATGTATCTTCTGTTGATGAAGCCTCGTCTTCAAATAAGTGGTTCGTACTGGCTCTCTGGATGGAAATACGAACAGGATTTTGTGAGACGTAACCAAGATCTTTCTTGGGACTTTGGATGGCATAACCACTCTTCTTCAACACTCCCTGAGTAACATTAATTCCATACCATAACTGGCTTGGAATTTTAGGGGACATCTTCCCCAATGCGACACTTTCTTGAGAATCATACTCAGCATTAACAAGGAGCTTCAAAGCCTTTGGGTCACAAAATTTGGCGACTTCAAGGTCTAAAAGTTCTCTATATTCTGTCTCAGCACCTTGAACTGGATCAACGAACCCCTTAACTGGCTGTAGAGATGACTTACTTGCATCAAGTTTGGTCAAAGGCTGTGTTAATTACTTCAACGCCTCAACCTTGTGAGTGGTTCATTTCCTTTGCTGGAACGAGCCAAAGATGGATCTTTATCTTCTTCTACTTAACCTTCTTCAGGTTTCTTAGGAAAATAGTACTTAGCATCTGCGAAGTACGTTTCTACCTCGGTGAAATAATTGATGTCACCCAACACCGTCTTCATAGTTCCCTCATGATAGTACTTGAAGCACTGATGCAAAGTGGATGGAACTACTCCATTCTCACGAAGCCACGGCCGACCCAAATACATATTGTATGATGTTTTGGCGTCTATGACATGGATGAGTATATTCGAGGCCATTTCTCCAATCAACAACTCCAGCATGATGGTGCCAAGAGCCCTTTGTCCCTCGACTATTGGTGAGTTCATTTGTGGGAATTTCCAACTTCTTCAATACTCACAAAGGCAAGATGTTAACTCCTGAACCTCCATCAATCAAGATTTGATTCACTTTTTTCTCACGAGTGTAGTCACTCACAAATAAAGGACGATTGTGTGATCGTGAACCTAGTAGCAAGTCCTCATCTGTGAAGGTCATTGTTGAGTTGCACTCACGATCGTCCCTATGATTTTCAACTCTAGACCGGCATGATGTACTCTTTTCTCCATCCGTCTTATTACCGGAAGCATCATCACAACTAGTATTGTCTTTAGTAGCGGTGAAATTTGCAAATGCGTCTTCTTCATCCAACAGGATTTTTCCTTGTTGGGCTAACTGCATGACTTTGTCCTTGAATATGAAGCAATCCTGGATTGGATGCCCTACTAAGCGATGGTACTTGCAGTATTTTGGGTCATCATTTTGTCCAGCTTCTTCAGGCCGCTTCATTTCTGGAAACTCGATGAGATCTTCTTTAATCAAATCATCGAATACTCTAGAGTCATCGGAGTCCAAGAACGGATAAATCCTTTGCTGCTTCTCCTTCAAAGTTGATTTCCTTTGCTCCCTGTGTTGAGGGACATTCTTTCCTTTGGCATCATTGCTTCTTCAAAATTTGATGGGCATTGCACTAACAGCCATGGAGTCTTTATTTTAAATTTTTGTGACAGACTTGCCCCCAATGTTAAACTTATGAGACTCGTGAATCGGGGGTCCATCAACTCCAACTTCAGTCATACTCAGCTCCATATCACGAGCTCTACTTGCTAGATCTTCAAATGTCCTCGGCCTAATCCCTTGAAGGATATATCGAAGGCCTCATCGCATTCCTTGGATGCACATTTCGATTGCTGAACTTTCAGATAGTCGATCTTTGTAATTTAGACTCAAGTTTCTCCATCAATTGATATAGTGGATAACAGACTCATCTTTCCACTAGCGGGAGTTTGTCAACTCGATCATGCTTACTGTCCTCCTTGTGCTATAAAAGCGATTGAGAAACTCATGCTCCATTTGCCCCAAGCTATCAATTGAGTTCGCCTCTAAGTCTATATACCAATCAAAGGTAATCCCCTTCAAGGAGCGGACGAACTGCTTCACCAAATAATCATCATAGGTTCCGACATCGTTGCACGTCTCGATGAAATGCGTTACACGCTGCTTCGGGTTACCTTTGCCATCAAATTGCTGGAACTTAGGAGGTTGGTAACCTACTGGCATTTTTAGATTGTCAATTTTTTGAGAGTATGGTTTGCTGTAAGTTAGGGATGGCTAAAACGTCCCATCAAACTTGTCTTTGATGGTTCCCAAAATGATCTCTTTCAATTGGTCAACATGGACCAAACCATCAGCGGAGACTTGCAGCTCATTCAAAGATCTCTCCTTTTCAAGTGGTGGATGATGGTGCCTTGCAGAGTCCTCAACCTCATCTTGGTCCTCCATAGGTTCTTTTCCAGGAGCGTGACTTGTATCGCCGTTGTCAGCTTTGCTCATCACCTTTTCTATCCTAGAGTCTTGCTCTTGGACGTGTCTCTTAAGACCTTCAATTGCTTTGGTTAAGCTTACGAGTTGTTCCTCCATAGTTGAACTATTTGTCATCATCACCGGAGCAATGTCGGGAGCGGATGAAGAGCTTGATGTGGAGCGAGGAGTGGAACATGCAAAGTTGTCTTTTTCGTTTCTATTGCTATCAACAATGTGTGGCACAGGCTTCTCGACAGCTCCGGGTGAAGTATTTCCCTCTGAAGATGCCAACGATTGTGATAGTCTTGACATACTCCTTGTGACGACATTGACATTTACAGTTGGAGAGTTTGTTGCAGCGATCTTCGTCAGTGTGATCTTATGAGGCGTCATAACTCTATCTTCAGCTGTTGGTTGAGGAGAAGAGATGAGAGGTAGAGATGTCCCACTGGGCGTGCCAAATTTGTAACAGCAAATTTTGTGTATTGAATTAATAAACACAAATACTTGTACAAATTAATTCCAATTGGATTGAAATGAATAACTTTATAGGTTACAATCTCTATTCTTCAATCCTCTAATTCTTCTCTTTGAATGTTCTCTTCGAATTTAAAATTTTGGAGTAAAATCTGCTTCTTGATTTCCTTTGCCGCTTGTGTTGTTCTTGAATAACGTTTATCCGAAGACCGAATAACTTGATTCCGGATCGAACATTGTTTCTTGATGATTTTGACGAAGAACGTCTTCGAATTTTGAAGAATGTCTTCGAATCTTCACGAACGTCTTCAAATCTTCACGTGCTTTGAATCTTCTGGATTTCTGGGAGTTCTTCCAACTACTTGATGCTCTCAACTTGTGTTTTATGAATGAAGAGAGGCCTCCCTTTAAAGGTGTGGGGATGAGCTATTTCTATATTTCATTTTCCATGTGGCGCTATTTGATTGGCCACCACTGATTTGATGGACTTGGTCTGATTTAGCGGGCTTGGCCTGATTTGCTTGTGTCAAGCTGAGTTTTTGGCCTATCTATTTGTAGAAGCCCTTTTGACTAGGTTAGGCCTTGCTGGATTAGGCTCTTTTGACTTGATTGGGCCTTTCTTGAATCGATTGGGCCATCTTGCCGAAATGTTTGGTAGATAATTTATTTTGGCTCAAATTAAATATCAATTATACTCCCTCCATTCCATATTAATTGACGTTTTAGGATGTTCTTCTCTTTTTCAATTAATTGACGTTTTACATATTTTTCACCAATTCTACCAATTTTCTCCTTGAACTCAATCCTAAAATATCTCTACTTTTCAATCTATCAGAGATATTTTGATTTGGTCAAATCTTTAGCTGAGGGTTTATTTATCAAAATATTTAATCCTTAATTCTTTACTTTCATCCTAAAACATCAATTAATATGGAACAAATGGAGTACTATATACATAGGAATTAATTAAACTAAATTCCCAAGACATGAATAGTATTTTTTTTATTGTTATTCAATTGATTTTCACGTGTTGCCATTTGATTGAACACAAAATGTATTTATCTACACTCTTAAACGGAATTAAATTGATACATTTCTATTTATAGGAAATATTTTACCAATTCCCACTACAAAAAGCGATATTTTGTATCACATTTTTTTAGATCACAATTATGGTCATTAATTATAAGTTATTTGTGACCACTTGTTGTCACAAATCTCTCTACAATTTATTTGATACCATTTTAAGCCTACTTTCATAGACAACTAGTTGTTCCAAAACAAAACAAAAAAAATAAAAATTGAGACCACTTTTATCGTCACAAATATATTATTTGCATCTCATTTATTATTTATATAAAGTTAATAAAATTGAATTTATGTTACTACATTCACATAACTAAATAATCAACTATATAATAGGAAGATTAAAATGAATAATTCTCACTCATATCTTTAGCTAAAATAAGAAATCATCGATCCATAATTTTAAATATGGCTACTAATAGTAAAGCGATGTAAAAACTCAACATGTGAAGATAATTAATGAAACATTAAGTATAAAGAAAAATTCTAAATAATTTTCCGAGTACTTTTCCCTCTAAGTTTACTATATTGCATTTAGTATTTTTTTAGCAGAAATGCTATTAAAAATTACTTAGAGATGTAGAAGCTATATGTCTGTGTATTTGGTAATTATGCATGTAAGTTGTATATGCATACTAAAGTAGCTAAATTCAAATAAGATATACTAACTTAATCTCATACAAAACCTAGTTATTAATTTTTTAGGATGAACCTTTTATCTAAACAAAATAAATATTTCTAAATTACGAAAATAACCTTACAAAATTATTAACATTTGAGGGGGACCAACGACCCTGTTGGCCCCCCTCTGGCTCCATCTATGATTTTAGATCACTTCTAATAAATTGAGATAAATACTCATTATTAGAGACTATTTTTTTATTGTCTCAGAAGACCCTTTATGTTGTAGTGTCCTTCGTTTCTTTGATCAAAACTTTGGGCTTTTCTAGAAAGATCAAATTTTGTTCCTTATTCTTTTTTAGGTTAATACTCCCACCAATCAAAAAAAAAAAAAAAATGTCGCTTTAGAGAAGATAAAATTGTTTAGAAACTGACATTTTAGAAAAAATTACAATTCTTCCAATGTTCCCCTCCATATCCCCAAATAATCTTCTTTAAATCTCATAATTTTGGCAAGAATTCTCTCTAAAAAGGTCTAACGTCACATTTTCATCCTTACTCCACTCCTTAATTTTTGCAATAAAAGATTGTGCAAGGATATATTTGTCTTTTTTACACATCATTAATTTTTCCAAAAAAATAGTCAAAAAACGATATTTTTTTGGACTGAATTTTAATTTAATTCCTTAATATCTTTGTTGAATTATATATTTTACTATCATGGCCATCTATGTTTTAAAAAATATATTATGATATATATTTTGTTAAAAGAAATGTATATATTACATAAACAATAGAAAAATATACCGGTTGAACAGCTAATCGGTGATAACACCTCTATGATTACCAATGCAGTTATAACAACAGTGCAAATATCAGATATTAGTCACGAATAATATATGCTTTCTTCTCAAGAGATACGTACTGTTATGGTTTAAAAATTTACATATATGACAGAGATAAAGAACATCTTCTTATATATAAAAACAATTAAGTCTACATTTGGAAAAAAACATATATTTTCCCGCCCACATAGAAACCCCCTTTTAGAAAGCTATAATTTTGGTAATTAAGTAATAAAAATCATATTCAATAAATGTCATAATTGTGTGCAACTTAATAATGGAATATGCAATCTTTTTATTCCGTAACATATTTATTAATATATGAAAATATGGAATATATTACAAATTAGTTGACGTGGCCGAATCCATAGCATAACTAATCTTGAATATTATAAGAAAATTTATTAATAAGGAATAGTATATTTATTAATTAGGAGCCGTGAATTAATAAACCAAAATGTACCAAGTTTATTAGCATGGTCAACACTTATATATATAGTTTGTGAACGACATCTTCTTATATATAACAACAATTAAGTCTATATTCGAAAAAAAATATTTATTTTTCCGCCCACATAACAATTCACTTTTAGTAAGACACCTTTTAGAAAATAAATCATATTCAATAAATTCCATGATTGTGTGCAGTTAATATCACACTGTTATTTTAGAAAATATATCATATCCAATAAATGACATTATTTTTGCCATTTTTGGAAAACATTAATTTTGGTATTAAGCATTTTATATGGAAAACATTATTTTTGGTATAAAGCATTTTATTTGGAATAACTTAATTTGGATTTTCTTTTCCTCATTCTATTAACTTTTTTATTCATATACAAAATAAAAATTAAATTATTTAGTAAATATTTTATAATTTCAGTTTATAATTTAAATATTTTTTTCAAAAAAGATTATTTTTTTGAAATAGAAAATATATATTTTTTCATTTATAATGTGATTTTCCTGTATAATAAATTAAATTAGTCATCTATTATCGATCTATAATTTGACAGCATATTGTATAAATAAATTAAATTAAAGATAAATAATTATTTGTTGGTTGTTTATGTGGATTAATTATTAGTGTGTTTGTGCTACAAATTAAATTAATAAACTTAGAATGTAGTGCTATTGTTACTCACTAAAAGCTTTTGCAAATTTCTTGAACATTATATTTGAAATAAAAATTTAGATACTTTGGATAAATATAAACTGATGGGTATGGCCCAGTAACTTCGGATCGGGTCGACACTCCGAGTGACCCAGCCCAGTAACCGGCCCAGAAGAATGCGGCCTAAGCATGCGGCCTAAATAACGTGGCCTAAAATAGCGTGGCCCAACTGTGGCGTATCCCACGATTCTAGGCCCACGATCTGCTCCCAACTTCCATGCAACGGAAAATAGGCGAGATTATAGGGAGTTAGTTAGGGTTTGGGATTGAATAGTATAAATAGGAGAATTGTTCTCAGAATTAGGGTTGGCATTTTGTATTCTGAAATTATTACATGTAAACTCAAAGAGATAATGAAAGAATCACCTCGGCAGGTGCTATTTTGAGCCCGTGGACGTAGATCTCCGGATCGAACCACGTACATCTTGTGTTTTTCCATATTTTTTGCATTGGTTTTCGTTGAGTTTCTTATATACCGGATTGCGCTTTATCAATTGGCGCCGTCTGTGGGAACTCGTAAGTGGTTTTGACATTGATAGTGCATTTGATACACCATGGTAATGACCCATTTAAATCAATCTCGCCAAGGTGATCAGGTCAATCAAGATCCACCCGTAGATCAAGTTTTGCCGCCGAGGCAATCGCCGATGAGGGATACAACTCATCATCAGGGCAACCAAGGCCAAGCTATGAATCCGGACAACCAATTCTTACCTCTACCTCCACAAGACATGCAAAACCCTAATCCCGCTGCCGCACGGCCGCAGGTTAATATTCAGATGACTCCAGAACTACTCCAGGCCTTCCTACAAGAACATTCCCATGTTCTCCAAGACTGGGCAGCCAATCGCCTGAATCCTGATGGACCTGCCGGACACGCTACCAATCCCGCAGTGCATCCACATCCTCAGAATCCGCACAGCCGACAAGATCCAGTGCACCACGGGCGTCAAGATCGGCGATGGGAACGACCTGGTTCTCCCGAGGACCAAGGGAGTTCTAATGGGTCAAGACGATGCAACGATGAACCTGCAGATGCCGATCGCCGCCGTCCACTTAATGCGACTAAAAGGGTTCGTTATGCCAATCCTCATACTCTAGATCTCCAGGAGTATGAGCGGGTACAACGCAATGTTGAACTAGATAGAATCCTAGGCCTAGACGCCAATGGGGACATTATCACACCATTCTCCCAAGAAATTCTGGCTACGTCCCTTCCCGAAGGGTTCAAAAGGCCTGCCATACCACCTTACGACGGCACGGGAGATCCAGCCAATTTTCTTGGAGCTTTTAGGCACAACATGCTCAGCCGCGATCATACCACATCTCTTCACTACTGTAAGATCTTCCCCGAGTATCTTCAGGACGAGGCTTGGGTTTGGTTTGATTCTCTCTCTCGTAATAGCATATCCTCTTTTAGAGAACTTGCCGAACACTTCTGGGCACGTTTCGAAGCACGTGCAAAGCCCATGGCCACTTTGGCCGATCTCATGAATATGGAACAACGGGACGGCGAAACCGTTACCCAATTTCTTGACCGCTTTACAGCGGAGAGTCTTAAGGTAGGAAGTTGTTCAGATGATGTTATCATCAATGCATTCATGAATGGTCTCCGTCCCGGACCACTCTACACCGAGTTGGTTCGTAATCCACCGGTCACAACCCGAGCATTGTTTAATACTGTGTGCAGATATGCTAAGGCCGAGGAGCAGACTCGGCGGAAGCGTGAGAAACATGCTAGCAAGCGGCAGTCCGATAGGGCACAGGTTGGGCCCAGCACACGACCTAGTGCCTTTTCTCGTCTGAATCAGGGGCGTTCAGAATCTCGAGGGGATATTCCACAATTCACCCCGCTGACAAAATCGCGAGCTGAAATTCTTTCTGTTCACAAGAATTATTTACGGCCCTGTCCGCGGATGACTGCCCCGCCTGAAAAGCGAAACCGCGGAAAGTGGTGTGCGTACCACCGTGATCATGGGCATGAGACGGAGGAGTGCCGAGAGCTCGGTAAGGAAATTGAGGATTGTTTAAAGAAAGGTCTCTTGCGACAATATATTGCTTGGACCGATGACAAGCCTCGGACAAATCAGAATGGGGGTTCGTCCCTCAACCGTGGAGGTTATCACGACCGGGGTTCGCAACAAAATCGGCCGCCGTGGCAGAATAATCGGCCGGGGTCTAACAATTATGCACGGCAAGACCCTGACAATCGTCAACAACCTCGTTTTTTGCCACCACCCCCTCCTCCGGGAGGACCTGGAGACAATGCACCTACTCACGTCATAAACGTGATATATGGGGCCCTCCCCACGGGGGCTTCTCGAAATGCTTTAAAGGCAGAGGCACGCCGTCCTCCTCCCGAGGAGCCGCGTCATAAGCGCCTCCATCAGTCTGAAACTGTCAGTTTCACAGATAGAGACCCAGTTCCAGAGATTACACCCCATACTGACGCCATCGTCATCGACATGGTTGTAGCCAATGTTACGATAAAGCGAGTCTTCGTAGACAATGGAGCTGCAGTGAGTGTTATATTCGCCGACTGTTTCCAAAAAATGGGGATTCCTCGGGAGCAACTTCGGCCGGCCCCCGGGCCATTGCAGACTTTCACCCAGGGTGAAGTTCAGCCAGAAGGCGTAATCAATCTCCCGGCGTCTCTGGGAACTTATCCGGCGATAAAAACTATTTTCGTGGATTTTTACGTGGTTAACTCCCCGTCCCCGTATAATATGATTTTGGGTCGGGATTGGCTTACTCCCGCCAAAGCCATATGCTCCACATACCACCTCGCGCTAAAATTCCCCACATCACACGGCGAAGTGGCTATCCGCGGCAGTCAGCGGGTCTCTAAAGAGTACATGTACGTCGCACTTAAAAAGGCAACCAAGGTTCCTCCCAAACAGCAGCTTCAGGTGGCATCATCAACTCTTGAACCTCATTTATGTACATCATTGGGGGACACCACTGTCCAGGTGCCGCTCGATCCATCCAAGCATGAACAAACAGTAACTGTCGGTGCCGTGGACGTGCCGTGGTTACATCAGGCCATCATCCAGACCTTGCGAGAATATTCCGACGTCTTCGCATGGTCACCTTTGGATATGCCCGGGGTCTCTCCTGATGTAATAACCCACAAATTGAACATCGATCCCAGCGTCAAACCTATACAGCAAAAACAAAGGAAATTCGCTCCGGAGCGAAACGCGGCCATTCGAATCGAGGTACAACAACTTTTAGATGCCGATATCTTGTTTGAAGTATATTACCCTTCTTGGCTGTCTAATCCTGTGATGGTAGTAAAGTCCAGTTGGGCCTGGCGAATGTGCGTCGACTTCTCCGATCTTAACAAACACTGTTCGAAGGATTGTTATCCTTTACCCTCCATCGACCAAAAGGCCGAAGCCATTACTGGGCACGCGGTGCTTTGTTTCTTAGACTTGTATAAGGGATACCATCAGATCTTCATAGATCGTCAGGATGCCCTCAAAACGGCATTTATCACTGATTTTGGGTGTTTTGCTTTTAAGAAAATGCCCTTCGGGCTCAAGAACGCGGGGGCCACATATCAACGTCTCATGGACCGCGTGTTTCGCGATCAAATAGGCCGCAATGTTGAGGTTAACGTTGATGATCTAGTCATAAAAAGCACCTCACATTCTTCATGTGTGCAAGACATCGTTGAAACGTTGCGTACTCTGCGGCGTTACAATTTGCGACTTAATCCGGCAAAATGTACCTTCGGCGTTGGTTCCGGAAAGTTTCTCGGGTATATGATTTTGCAGCATGGCCTTCAGGCCAATCCAGCCAAGCTTCGGGATGTATTAGATCTGCAACCACCGACAACGTTCAGAGACGTTCAACGCCTCACGGGTGGTTTGGCGGCTTTAAACCGTTTTTTGTCTAAAGCAGCAGAGCGACAACTCCCATTCTTCAAAATTTTGGGACAAGCGAAGTCATTTGAGTGGACTCCGCAGTGCACCGAGGCTTTCGAGGCTTTAAAGCGTCATATACAGCAACTGCCCACTCTATCGGTTCCTCTCTCCGGAGAGCCGCTTTACATATATTTGGCCTCTGCCGAAGAAGCCATTAGCGCCGCTCTTGTGCGCGAAGTCAATGGTGTTCAATATCAGGTGTATTTTGCAAGCCGAGTACTTCACGGGGCGGAGACTCGATATTCCATGGTGGAAAAAACAGTGCTCGCCCTCGTCATGGCGGCTCGGCGTTTGCGGCCATATTTCCAAGGGCGCGAGATACGGGTTCTAACCAATCATCCCATCCGTCAGATTCTTGTTAAGCCCGAGGTGTCGGGGAGCCTCGCTAAGTGGGCTATCGAACTAGGAGAGTATGATATTCAATTTCTTCCCCGCCGAGCTATCAAGGGTCAAGCACTTGCAGACTTTTTGGCCGAAACCCCAGGGGATGGTCATGGATCTTCTGCAGACAATGATAATCATCACCCAGTTGCTCTTGAACCCACACCTCGCAAGTGGCAGTTATATGTAAATGGTGCTTCCACAACACGTGGAAGTGGTGCCGGGGTGCTTCTTATTGACCCCGAGGGAGTTGAAGTTAAGTACGTTGTCCGATTCAAATTTAAGGTGACCAATAATGAAGCAGAATACGAGGCAGTTCTCGCTGGGCTCCGGCTCGCTCAATCCTTAGCTATCCGCCATCTTGAGCTCTTCACGGACTCCGAAGTTGTATCCAAGCAGATCCAGGGTACTTATGCCGCTAAGGATGAAACGATGATCAGGTATCGCGCTTTAACACTTAAACTTATGTTAACTTTTGATACGGTTGTTATCTAGAAGGTACCACGCAGACAGAATGCCAAAGCTGACGCGCTCAGTAAATTAGCCTCCGCGGTTCGCACTAATGTATCTCCGGATATTATGGTCGAAGATATACTTCATCCGGCGATTCATGAGGCAACAGTCTCGGCATTGATCGATAGTGATCCGAATTGGATGACTCCTATTGTTCAGTATCTTCAAGATGGAACTTTGCCTAATGACAAGCTGCGAGCTCGACAGATAGTTCTTAAGGCACCCAAGTACTCATTCCATGATGGGATATTGTATCGACGGTCGTACTTACAACCAAATCTCCGGTGCCTTGCTCCTGCCCAGGCCGATCAGGTTCTTCGGGAGGTTCACGAAGGGGCCTACGCCAGTCACATCGGCTCACGGACGTTGGCCAAGAAAATTCTTTGATGGGGGTATTATTGGTCAACCTTGTTTAACGATGCCCACAATTTAGTGACCAAATGCAGCAAGTGTCAACTACACTCTCGTGTGAAACACCTGCCACAAACCGAGCTCACTGGAATTCAAAGTGCGTGGCCATTTATCCAATGGGGAATCGATATTGTCGGCCCGTTCCCAGTCGCTCCGGGGGGATTGAAATTTCTGGTTGTCGCCGTAGATTACTTCACTAAGTGGGTAGAAGCCGAACCTCTTACTGCCATCACTGGTCAAAACATATTGAAGTTCGTCTGGCGAAATATTATATGTCGTTTTGGCATACCGACCACTATTATTTCAGATAACGGCAAACAGTTTGCCAATGATCCCTTCCGATCATGGTGCGAGGAGCTCCATATTAAACAAATTTTCACCTCGGTAGCTCACCCTCAAGCCAATGGTCAGGTGCTACAAATTAAATTAATAAACTTAGAATGTAGTGCTATTGTTACTCACTAAAAGCTTTTGAAAATTTCTTGAACATTATATTTGAAATAAAAATTTAGATACTTTGGATAAATATAAATGTTTCTCATAAAATTATAAATACAAATATATATACACTCATCCTTTGTACAAGATGGTCAACATGACCTATATACATGGATGCTAGAGATATTCTTACATTAAGAAAAACAAATATGATATTATGTAACTTATTCAATTTTTTTAATATTTTTCATTGACTCTTCTTTTATTAACATACAACTTTTCATCTCTTATTATATATTAATTGTAATATTTTATTATATTAAAATTCTTATTATTTATTTATTTAAATTTACAAATCGTGCAACGCACGGGGATACTGCTAGTATATAATAAATCAACAGTTTATATCGTGTCCATAAAGATATTTAGAACATGTAGTTAGTATATTATTAGGTTTTTTAGGTTTTTATATTTTGTAGGCATTTTATTTATATCATTACGTTTTGGTTTATATATTAAAATAAGGTTTAAATTATTTTTTATCTCATTGTGTTACTAATATATTGTAGAAATAATAACATTTAATAATATTATTAGTATATATAACAATATTATTTTATTCCTTAAATGGTACGGGTGGATTTCTAAAGTTTTGAAATGCAAGATCTGATCTTCATATATAACATAGAAGTTTAATATTTTGAATTTCGAGAGTTATCTAAGTTTGCTATGGTTATCATTTTATAACAATATTAAATCTTTGAATATGAGAGTTATTTGCAAAAAAGAAAAAAACATATATATCTAAATAAGCATATATATAGGAAAACGTACATAGAAGTTGGTGCGAAGAAATAGAGTATTACAATAGTAAAGCTTATATTGAAACTAATTTATATATCATGGAGAAGCATCCCCGTTGGATCCAGATCCGAAACCTGGGGTAGGAAAAGATCCACCACCCAGGCCTCCAGGGGTTGGGAATGTTGTTCCAGGGAAACCCGAGCCCGGGAAAGATCCGCCACCGAAACCGGAGCCCGGGAAAGATCCGCCCCCTAAACCCGGGCTACCACCGAACCCTGGGAAACCAGGGAAGGTCTTGAGAGTTCTTCCACCATTGGCATCCATTGCAAGTACACCCAGAAACACAGTGAGGACCAGCAGTACCACCTTACCAAAACTCTGCATTCTTGATTTTATTTTGTTATAAATGTGATGGATGAGTTCTTGCATCAAGTGAACCTTCTTTTATATTGGAAGAACCAACTTGTTAGTTGTATTCATTCTCGAGTAGTAAATGAGTGTGCATGATAGATGGGAGGGGTAGATGAACCACGACTTAATGCAACCACTATAATTTTATAATCATTTATTGCTTTCTTCTTTCTTCATTTTCTCATAACTCATACTCCCTCCGTCCCAGTTAACTGTCCTACTTTCCATTTTGGTCCGTCCCACTTAACTTGTCACACCCATAAATGGTAATTAAAGGCAACAATCTTCACCATCAAAATATCCACATTCAATCTCCACCTTTAAAAAATTCAAAGATTCCACAAAATCTATTTTTTCTTAACATCCGTGCCCGGTCAACTGTGACAAGTTAACCGGGACGGAGGGAGTACTACCCTAATATTCATTAAATAATTATATCATCTAATTTCTATACACTTTTTAGGAAAAAAACTATTCTTTTATTAAAAAATTCCATATTTAACGTAAACTTGATTTTTAATTTTACTTTCCTACTTTCATTTCACATTTTAAATTTATAAAATTAATCTTCAAACTCTAACTATCTTACTTAATAATAAAGGGGAACCCTCTATAAGTAGAAATAATTGGTTTTCCCGCCCAAACGCTATTGCTAAATCTAGAAATATTAAATTTATGGTAAGATCTTTTAAAATGAGGGAAAAATCTCCAATCATATATTAGCTACATTTAAATTATATTCTGCCAAAACTGGTCATAAACTGTCAAAAATTACTCTCATATTTAAGGAAAATCCCAATCATATATTAGTAATATTTGCAATGATATACTCCAATCATATATTAGACATATTTGTAATGATATTCTGTCAATAATTACTTAGTCATATTTAGGAAAGGTCTCCAATCATATAAAAGTAACTCGCCATAATCTGTCAAAATCTACTCCCATATTGAAGGAAAATCTTCAATCATTAGTAAGTAAGATTTGTAACGATATTCGACCAAATTCTAACTATATATGTTGGTGACATTTATTTTGCGAGAGTTCAAATCATACATCTTAATAAAAAAAATTATTTTTTTTTTTCATTTGTATACTTCCAATTACATATTACCTATAAATGAAAATGCAAAAATCTGTCATTTATTTTGGGAAAGTTCAAAACATGCAAAATTACTTGGTAAAAAATTGAGGGAAAAATGACGAACTTTCTACCTATAAACATCCGCCGTACTCCTAACGTCGGGTTTATCAGTCAAACTCTCTGACATTTATCAAACGAGTTAATTAAGCAAATCAAACAAATCATATGATAATATAACTATCATATTTGAATCGATTATAACAAATTCTCAAACTATTATGTCCGTGTATTTTACAATCTGTGTTTATCAAATAATAGAGGCATACAGATAAAATAGGATCAAAATTGGATATGTATGTATTCGTTGAAGTCCTCGATGGATATTTTGTTAAGTGAGTTCCATATCGACTTGTCCTCTTGGAGTTATATGTGGTATACAACACGAAGAAGCATGTGAAGTGTATTGTAATAAAAAATAAAAACTATTTTTTTTTATTTATTTAATCTAATAATTTTTGTCTATCGGTTTTCACTGTTTTCTTATCCATAAGTGTAGGACTGTAGGTTGTTACTGAAGAGTTCTACTTAAACTTTTCTGAGGGAGTTCCTACACAATTCAAGCTTGATATGTCACAGGGTATGTCGCATGATGTTCGAGTGATCCTCCATGAATTTTTTTACTACATTGTAGACGGTTTGGTATCATTTTATTGATGTATCAAATATCCGGCCAGGTGATTCCATTAGGTTTAAGTATTTTACACCCTCAACATTCCAGGTGTCCATGTTTCATAAGTCTTGAGCGACTACAGATGGTCTATACATTTTATATATTTTAGTTATTCGTTAAGGATTATATTTCAATTTTGATTATTACACGTGCTGATGTTGGGGTTTATGTTCATTTACGTATCTCTAAATAAATTAAATCATAATTCAACTATTTTCTAATTCTTAGTCCATCCATTATTAATGTCATGCATTTATGATCTATAAAACATTTCATAACCGTACATCGCACGGGAGATTTACTAGTAGTTATTTAAAAGTAAACCTGAAATATTTAACAAAAGAAAACTAATTTTTCTTTGAATATTTCATATTTGATGTAAATTGAATATACTTTTATTTTATTTTTATTTTTTAATAGATCTAAATAATTTTTTTTTTATTTCTAACTATTAATATTAATTGTTTCTTTCTGAAATTAGATCCCTATTTGCAACTTTTAAAATTTTACTTGGTGGTTTCAGATAGCTCAAATAAATCCTTATGTTAACAAATAAAACCCAAAAGTTATTGCAAAAACTAAATAAAAATTTAAAATATGTGATTTATTTAAATTATTTGAATATATCATCTTTATTTGGTGTTTTTATTCAAATTCTTTTTAATATGTTTTTGTATAAATGTTACTTTTGTTTAAAGATAAAAAAAATGACTAATGGAAAGAAAATTGTTTAGGTTGCATAGAGTAAAAAAAGACATAGTTGAAGTAAATTAGATCGACAAAGTAGTTTTTACGTTGCAAAGTATAAAAAAACATTTAATTGAGGTTGGTTAACGTAGTAAAAAAAGATTGCGAAGAGTAGAAATGTCATAATCTATGTTGCAAAGTGTAAACATACTTAACAAAGTAATTTTACAAAATATACATTATAAAAATATGAATAAGTAATAAAAAATTAGCTCAATAATAATTACTCTTATATATAAATATACATCTTCCTCAAAGTTCCCGTACTTCCGTGACTAATCAAGCAAACATTGTTGTTATAATATGTATACATATATATATATATATGTATATATATATATATATATATATATATTAGCAGATTTAATGATATAACAAACTATTACTCCCTCCGTTCACAAATAAGTGTCATTTTAGACCTTCAGGTGAAATTTAAGGGATTAAGGAATGGACAACAACACCCCTCCATATTTCTCTCCACCAATTTTGTTTTTATCATAATCTTTTCTCCATACCTTATTTATATAATAGCATAACATTTATATGGAAATACCTTAGATTTAGCTAAGGACAATGTTGGAAGAAATAGGTAAAAATAGCTAGAATGACACTCTTTTGTGAAAAATACTTTTTTCCTAGAATGACACTTATTTGTGAACGGAGGGAGTAGTAAAATTTAACCTTTTTTTCTTTAATTTAGTAAAGTATGAGTTTCATTATTTAAACAATGGTTTCTCCTGGGCTAACTTAAGTGAATAAAATAATAAAAATAAGTAAAGAAAATCTCTATTTCTTTCTTTGATTCTACTCTTCGGTTGACTTTGAGATTTGATGGAGGATTGACTTGGATAAACGCCTGTCGGAAGAGTTTGATATCTTGATCTTAGATCGAAAGTCGTTTGTGGACTTTGATGAATCACATTTGAGTGCCTTCAAAGGACATGGAGAGAATTTTGTCTTTGCTCTGGATTCTCCAACTTCTGTGCTTGTGTGTCTTGAATGAAGAAGATGACCCTTTATATAGGTGTATGATGAAATCTCTTACCATAGAATGACGCGATTTGATTGACCATTCATGATTTGATGACACATCATTCCTTCAATAGGAAGATATATTTTATTTGACAATGATAATTGCCTATGATAGAAAGATATAATTTTATTTGAAATATTATCATAATATTGGTAATTCACTTCCATAGTGGGCAAGATTTTATCTTGATTCTAAAAAAATAAAGGTTTTAACACTTGAAAATATTCGGTTAAGTATTTGATTAGACATATTTTTATGGGCCAGTCGTTTGCCGAATTACCCTATGCTCCCTCACATCGGATGATCCCGATCTTGTCTCACTATTTCCCGAGTGTTGCCCTCGCACTCTTGGCATCAATGAACCTATTTTGATCATACGTGTTCCGTCTCCACACGTCTCTGCTCCTTAGATCTTTTTAGACTTTTCAATCTACTACCGGTGTGTGGTAGTTTCGGCTTTATACTATATGTTTCACACGCTCTGCGCATCGTTGTGTATTTTAGCTTTTTTAGCTTCATTTTAAGCGTTTTGGGCTTGTTACTCATTTTGTAAAACATTTTATTTTTCTTTTATTTTATACAAGAAACTATTCAGGTAATAACACTACAGAGAACTGTAATTGTAATTATTTATAATTATTTAATGAACTTATCTACGTAAATAAAAAAATATTGAAATTTTAAATATTGAAATATTTCAAATCACAACTATGCAGAACCGAAAAATAGGGCTCATTGGACTTTTTTTTAACAAAGGAGGTCTTATAATTTGACTCAAATAATCAAGTACAAGACTCTCCACCCAATTTGGAAGTCGAGATCCTATCCACACCCATAGATTAGCCGACAAAGAAAAAAACTGGACTAGCCTATGTACCACGATTGCCAAATAATATTCGCGCAAAGACCAACATAATTAAAAGATAATTCTTGCTTCGTGACTGCATCGAACAAGCAAAGAATCATAGACACCAAAATAAAATGGAATTATTACTCTGTGTCTTCATGTACAGCGAGCAAAGAATTAGAAACACCTAACATATCTGAAAAATTAAAAGACTGATGCATGCCACACCAAAATAAACAAAAGAACAAGTCCTTATCGGCTATTAAATGTCGTAAATTTCGGAAGACCCGCTGGTTTCCAAAATAACTATTCATTTAAAAGAAATCGAGGTTTCCTTTAGATGAAGGGACCTGATTTCAACAAATGATCGTGGGAAGAGTTTCAGATGCTCCATATTAGATTTTTCATTACAGTTATTAAACAAAAAACTCAAAATGAGATTTGTGCATCATATCGAATCCATCATAAAAGAAAATCGGATTTGATTATGGCTGGACATGTAATTTGGAGATTATCGAAATCGAAATGAAACTCGGATCGAATAAGTTTCAAACTGAAAAGATATGTTGACCATTTTTTATTTTTTCTGAATGTTGAACCGATTATTTTATAAGAACGAATTTGAATATTTTTCAATTTTCCGAACAAAAAAATGTACTTAACTGCACCAAGTCGTGCGGAACTGTACTGTACAGAATAACAGTAAAATAACCAATTATAGATTTAAAAATATATTTCCCTAAAAGATTAACTTAAATAAAAGTTAAAATTAAATTATCCATAATTATGTAGTTAGTTAAGTTTGACATAAATAATTAAAGAAAGTTTATATTTAATTATTATATAATTTTTAAAAACAAATTTGATGTAGTAAAATTATTTATTTTAGTTAGATGTCAATATATTTATTTTAAATTGAATATGTTATATATTAAAAAGATAAAAATCTCTGAATCAAACCTAATTGAACCGTTCCGTTAGATCTGAAATTTCGAACCGAATTATTTCAAAAAAGAATAATCAAACCTTCCCATCTTTTGATTGATTTTTTATACTCATTTTTAAATAATCGAAGTTTAACAGATATAAAGATTTTCAAATCTCCTATCAACATAGTATCACGCACACCCATCGATTTGATACCGTCATGTTGGTGTTCCAAATCCAGAAATCAAGCTCGTCAATCTAAATTAGTTAACAAATAAACTTAATTAGGTCACATTTGGATTAAAGTTCAAGAACTTTAAATTAGTGAAATAAAATTACATATTCAAAAACTTTAGTTTCGGAATTGCTTGGAATGAATGTTACAAAATTATTTTAGCTTCAGACTTGCTTTAAATTAATGATTACATAATTAAAATACAAGAGTTTTGGATACAAGTTCAATTGTTCAAATACATAAAAATTTGGCGGCGACTATTTGCGACCCATGCACAAAATTTCTTAATGCAATCCATTAATTTAATAAATTAAAATATTATTAGTGAAAGACTAAATTACCCTTAATAAAAAAATAACACAATCAATTAAAAAAAAAGTTTTAACATATATATATATATAAATATATATAAAAGAATATTTTTGTTTTATGTCATCTTCAATTACGCTGTGTATTTTTTCTAAAACTCCTTTAACCCTATTTTTTTAAAGATTTCATCAATTGAGAGAATAAATAATCATTGATCATAGATATTTAATCTTAGAATAAAAATCATAAAAAGTAATAAAAACAAAGTGATTTTCTCAATGATAATTGATAATCCGCCTATAAGCATAATTTGAAGATTGACAAGTGTATACATGTATGTTTGTTTGTTTGTTTTTTTTTTTTTTTTTTTGAAGAACACAAAAAACATTTTTGTCCGATAAAAACAAAATCCATCTATTATCTCGAAAAAGAAAATTCATAATTTCCATGGAACAAACTGGAAAAGACGAAAAGAAACACACACTATGCTGTATTTTATAACAAAAGATTCATAGGCTTAAAATTGGTAGTCTGTTCGAATTCAATGAGAACAAAATCATCAATAAATTAATTGGATGAAGAAGACAGTAAATAAATGAGTTTGTAGAACACGCATAAATTTTGCGCATTCTTTTTAGTATTTTAATTTGAACTATTTCATTTAATTTAATAAAGAAAGGTATAACTAGTATTTAGTGGACTGTATCAAAGAATTTGTACTGAATTTGAAACAAGAGTGGCGCATTAAAAAATGGGCTACATTAAAAAAAAAAGGCGGCCGCTATTCGCAGCCCACAAAATTTTTCAACGCATCCCACTAACTTAATAAATTAAAATACTGTAACAAAAGACTATAAAGCCCTTAATGAGAAAATAACATAATAAATTAAAAATAATATATATATATATATATATAATTTGAAAAAAAAAAGAAAAAAAAAAGAAAAAAACATAAACACTATAATTTTTCTTTCTTCCACCGTGACTTTTTAACAAAATTCTATAAACCCTAATTTCTTCAAGGTATCATCAATGAAGAGCAAAAATAACAACAAAAAATCACTTTGTATCGATAAAGTAAGTGCTTTTTACTTATTTTTCGTCAATTATGTGATTAAATGTATGTTTTATCATTATAGTTTCGTTGGTTTCAATATGTACGGTAAATTTGTTTGAGGTTATCGTTCGACCGATAGTGCCTAACTTCATCTTTCTTCCTCATTTTCTTCTTTCTCTTGTTTCTTTCTTCTAGCTGCTCTTCTTTTCTCTCCTTGTGTCTTCGTGGTTCTTCAATTTTGGTTTTTTTTTTTTTTTTTTGTTTTTTCAATGTTTTAATATTTGATTTGATTTATAATATTTTAATTAAATATTTTATTTAATAAAAAGGGTATAATTGATAATTAGTGGATTGTATTAAGAATTTTTACTAAATTTTAAATAAAAATGGACTGTATTAAGAAGTGAATTGCGTTAAGAAATTTTGTGAACTGCGAATAGCCGCCGCCTAAAAATAATTATGAGTTGCGAATAATTGCCATCCGAAAATTACTTTAGTTTCAAATTAAAATAGGGGGTGGGGTTGACTTTTAAAACCCTTCTGCCTAAATACAGACTCAAAACATTTTTCTTTCCGTCAAGCCGTTGTTATGTATATTTAGAGTTAATGGAGTTATCTAATCTAATTTTTAAAGGTGACAATTTAAACGATCCAATTCATGAAACTCCATGAACCATCCCACTTAACTCACCCAACCATGTGACTCCGACCAGGTGGGTCTCCATCTTACCTCCCATAAATATTGGTAACGTTTGATATGGCATGAATACTTGATAATGCAACTTTATGAATAACATGTATACAAAATAAACACTAAATATATTATGCATTACATCAAATATAGTAGTATCATCCTTTCTTTATATGTTCTTTTAGCTTTTATGTTTTTACCATGTTTGTGGAATCGGACCGGACCGGCCGGTTCGACCGGTTCAACCGGGAACCGGGCCCGGAACCGGTCCGGTTGAGTTAAAAAACCGGATTGTAATTTTTTTTTCTTTTTTTTTTAAATAAAGTTGTTTTTGGCCTATTTTAAGTTAAAAAAAAAGGGATTTTCACATTTATCTTCATTTGCCCTTATTATTCCCATCTTATTTTAAATTTGACACTAGGATGTTATTAAAAAATTAGAGTTAAAAGTATCTTTGGATTAATTGATATTGAAATATGTTGAATTTTTTTTTACAAGTTAAACTCTAGTATCAAATTAGATTGTATTACACATAAAAACTATTGAAATTCAAAAGTCAACAAGTTACCTTTGACCGGTTGAACCGGTTGTTGAACCGGTCGGACCGGTCGAACCTTGAATCGGTGGCTTGTCCGGTTCGATCACCGGTCCGGTCCCACAAACACTGTGTTTTTATTTATAATTAGATGTTCATTTAACTTTTTTCTATAATTTTTTCAATATTACCCTCTTTGATTATTCCTAAAAAATCTCTCATCATACAATCTACCATAGAATTAGATAACAATAGTAAAGAGATGTGGAGAAAATTAAGGGATTTAAAAGGAGAGAAATCTAAAGAAAAGTTTATTTGTCCACTCTCCTTATCCCTTAATTTTCTTATCCAAGTTCAAAAGAACATCTAAAAAAACAAAAGTAGTTTTCATTAATGTATATCAAATGATTATTAAATAATTGTATATAGTAATTTTTTTAACTCAATCCTCTCCGAGCAGGTGATTTTGGGCCTTCACGTATTCATCCCGCCTCATTTCCATCCGTCCAACTAACATTAACTTCGAAGCTACATTTGATACATATACCGTGTGTTTTTCTACTATATTTCCATGCATGTTTACATTCTCATGTCTAAAAGTGATAATTTGGACCGTTCAATCTAATTCCAACATGTCGGATTAATGTCATATTTCAGGTTGGATGGAGTAGTCTTGTAGAAAGATGGTGAGCTCATCTCTTGTCCCCTGCCGGTCTATTAGCCAATCAAGTTAGATCTATTAAGTCCGATAACTCGTTAGGCTAAGATTTATACAATTCACTTCGTCTAAATATCTGACAGGGTGAGCCGGGGTCGATTTGCCTGCTCCACCATGTTGCCATGTTAGAATGTATAAATGTGGGGTGATTTTATATAAAGCCGCCCATTTACTCTTTACAACTAACTACAAGAAATAAAGTTTTTTATCACTACAAAATGTAGTTACAAAAAATGGAGAGTAGTTACAAAAATACTTTTAGTAACTAAATATCTAAAAGTAGTTACTATAAGGTAGCCACTTATTTTAAGATGCAAAAAGTTTTTTTGCAACTACTTTATAGTTACTAATGTATTTGTAACTATTTTTTGCAACTATTTTGTAGTTACTAATATATTTGTAACTACAAGTAATTGCAAAATAGTTTGTCATATTGTAGCAAATTTGGTTAAAATTGTATGAAATATTTTATGTAACTAATAGTAGTTACAAAAAGGGGTTATTTTTAGTAACTACTTTGTAGTTGCAAAAAACTAGTGGCAAATGCCCTTTTTTCTAGTGTTAAAACCCAAAGTTTAGATCATGATATTTGGAATTGGTTTTAGTTCTCTAGAAACTCGAGTGAAATAAACTTATGATGAGGGCGTGGGTGCGTTCAAAATCGAACTTACATGAAACTCGCCTCGATCAAACTCATTAAAAATTCGATCAAAAGAATTTTAGAGGGTAAAGAATGAAAGAATGAAGAAGTTTTGGTTTTAAGCATATCCATCAACCAACCATACCATATTACCATACCATACGGCGTCTTAAATTCACCCATCCTCTTAACAACCATATAGCTACCTACCTACCTACCTCATACACACATATTTATAGCTTTGCTCAAATTTCACAGGTAAAAACATGAATTGCCATATCTTTTTCTATATATAAAGTTGGTTGCTGGAATTAGATAAAAATCTTAAATGCCTTTCATTTTTGACAGCTCATTTTAATAAATTTGACTCTTCAATTTGTACATGCTAACCTAATCTTGTGCTATGACCATGCTGTACAAGGACATGTGAATTTATGTCCTTCAATCAAACAGGAAAGGAGTTGTTTTTTAGTATTTTAAATACTACTCTGTTGTATTAAAAAAAAAGGCTTAATTGACAATAACTTATATTCTTTGCCAAAATATCAGTTAAATCGCCATTTTAAATTAAGAAATAAAAGTGACTTCTGTCAAAGTTCTTTGGTTAAAAAAGATAATTTTAGCGCAATTGTAATTTGAATCAAGGATGTACAAGGTCCATTTTCCACCAAAATCTGCCAAAACAAAGCACGAAGTTGTATTATAATTGCAAAAATAATAACAAATCTTTTATAAATTGTAACTTAAATTTACCTTAAAGGATTTGTTTTTTATATTTTTAAAGATCTCCTTTACAATTTTTCACTATGTTAAACACCTAAATTATATTCATTTTCACCATTTTCATTCATATACTTTTTCCAAATCTTGATGTGCCATAATGAAGAATTTATCACGTCCTAAGTGTGATCATTGGCTCTCCAGAAGTATCCACCCACCTTCTAACCAATTGGCCTTTATGCAGAAGTATCTCGCATCATGGTTCAGCGACATCTGATACAAAAAAGGAGGTTCGGGGTACCTGAACTACTATGAAGCGCAATCTTTCGACTATAATATGGACGGCTTGGGCTAGACCCGCACTGCAAAGAAAGATAACCGCAAGTCACAAAAGCCCCCTTATCCATATCTAGCTAGCTACTAACTATGGTTTCCGGACAAAATCTGTGAACACATGAGTTATAAGGAAGAGGACCACATGATTAGTTCGGCATTCTTCTCCGACATAGAGTATATAAAGCTGCCTATAGTATACTGACAGTCGTTTCTCTATCAAAAAGGTGAAAAGGGACTACTGACGTGTCCCTAGAATTTCGATTTGTATTATTGACTAGGATTATATTATGGTTTGTTGATATTTCCTGAAAAGATCATTTTGCCCGTAGCCCTACCAAGTAATTATAGGTACCTCATTTATTCTTAGCTTTCAAGGTTACTTTTTGATACTATTCAATTGCTCTCTTCCTCATTACAAGTACAAAATCACAACCGTTGACTTGAGTGGTGGAGGTTCTTCAACGGAGATCCTCTCTAGTGTTGGTTTCTGCAGGGCTATTCGCGAAGTAAGCCGTCATGCCGGGAAGCTCGCTGCAACCATAATTACACCCTATCTTAAGTATAACTTTACTTGTTATTCTTTACTCGAACTGAAATCATTTTGGCACAACAATGGTACTGAGTGATAGGCATATTTTTTATTTCTTTTATTTTAATAGTAGTTTTTACCATGTTTTAGTTTCTTAAGCAAAACCAATGAAAGCAACAATCTTGATCTTCGATATGATTTCAGCAAAGTAGCGGAGGTTCCTCCTCCATGGGTCATGCATACACCACCACCTATTGATGGTCGAAACAGCACCACGCGGGCGGGCCAATGGTTGCACCACTATCATCATGACTCAGGATTAATTGAATAAACTGATACGGATGGATATTGATAGCGCTCTACTAATAGGGGAGGGTTATCAGGTCCTTCGCCTGACTTCATGCAGCAGGATAATCCAGGATGGGCTCATGGGACAGGTTATGTTCCCCTTACAGTTAATGAAACAGAAACTTGAAGGGTCTCCCTCCTCTAGAACAATACGGTTGGGGAGAAAATCCCCTTCACCACGTCAGGCGTGGCTCGAAACTGAGGACCGGTACAAATAAAAGTAGAAGAGGTGATCACTAATGAAGTTGATGCCACTTACTCAGTAGGTGATACCAGCACTAAGAACCAACAACTCGCCGCTTTGAAGCGAGAGTTAGAAAACTTGTGCCTGAGTAGTGACCAGCCCGTCGGATATTATAGCGAGGTTGTAGGGTCCCCATTACTGATTTGTACGACCATTTATTGAAATTCGAGAATAGAGCGTTGCTCCACTAGTATATCGATGGCGTGAAATGTTGAGTTTTCCTTACTACACTTGATGTGCATATTATTCCATATTTTATATCCATATTCCCTTATTTTTGGTTGATTATTATTCTTTATTGATCTTAATTAATTATCTTTTCATGTAGGAGAATAATAATTGGACTTGGAGCAAAATTGGGCTTAAATTAATGTTTTGGGCTCAAAAGTGAAGAAGTGGGCCGAGATAGAGAGAAGATGGGCTTGAATTTGTTAAAGTCTTCAATTTTATGAGGAAGCCCATAAAGAGCTTTATTAATTAGGCTTATTATTTCTTTTATGTAATTATCTAGATATTATTTAGATATTTCCTTTTTAGAGATAAGATTGAATATTACTAATATTTGATTAGGAATAAGAATATGAATTTTAATTCCTAGCATGATTTTAAGAGGAGGGAGACGCGTACAGTCCAGTACAAGAATTCCAATATGCGTTTTCTCTCTCCTCTCCCTTACATTCACGCCACCTTTTCTCTTTTTGTCCTAGTTTTCATCTTTTGTTCTCTATTTTCCTATTAAAGACCTTGGATTCCACGCCATTAATTAAGGTCTGATTCAAGGGTTGATTCAATTGTGTTATTATGAGGCTATGTGTTTTAATCGTTCTTGTTTAATTCGAGTATTTGTAGATTCAAGCCTATTTATATAGGAATTGTTTATTTGATTGAATTGACAACTCAATCAGTTATTCAATTTCTTACTGTTATTCATGAATTCATGATCCGTAATTATCATGAAGGATTGGACCCTAGTAGCAATAGGTTGAATTAATAGTGTTGTCATAATTAATTTAACCTAATTGAATCTACAAGGTAATTGATAGTTGCAGTTATCTCGACTATTAGTAATTAGGTTTAGTTGTTTTCATAAATCGTAATGCTATCATTAACATAGTATGGAACGCTATTGTGCCCAACTCGTTAATGATAAGTATTGACCATTTGCTGGGATTGGTCAATTAATTTAGGAAAATGCAAGATTTATTATGGTTATCCTAATAAATCTTTGGTTAAACTATTTGAATTGCAAGAAAAATCTATTTATGCGCCTATGATCAATAATGTAATTGAATATCAATACCCTTGGATCAAAGTCAGGTAGTATTTAATTCGTCTATATATTTTAATTATTCTATTTGCATGTTTTAGTTAATTATTAGGATCTTAGTTTAGTTAGATAACTCAAATCCAAAATCCCCCTGTTTATTTCTTGCTTTTACTCAAAAGAAAGTAATCCTCGTTCCCCGTGGATTCGACCCTACGTGCCACTATACTTGTTATTTTGAAAGTAGGTTATTTAATTTGGCGGTTTGACACCCACCAGTATTGTTATTACAATACGATATATATTTCAATGTTAACCAATGTGACATTTTCTTTCTACCATTGGGATTCAGTGAAGGAAGGTCAGGTGTCCTATTAGAGAGTCAAGTGGTCCAACAAGAGGGATCAATAAGCAACCAAACAACAATGAACTTCACTTATATTCCGAGTACTTAAGACTGGCAGTGGGAATCAACTAAGGCAAGGCTAGTAAAATTATAAAGAATTTAAGTTAACAAATCAATCCCCAACCCATGCCAATCTTGCTTAAGGAGCTAGGCCTTAACATATCCTACAAGATCGACAAAAATGATTTGGGTCCTCTCATCGACCCCCCATGGGCTCATTGAAGATGACCAATATACTGCTGGTTAGCTACTCCTAAGGAATAAGCCATATAATGTGATATTGTCAATTCCATCACAAAACCAAAAAACATTAACAAGCAATCAACTAGAATTTACGACCCTAGGATTGGGTTACTCCCAACCCTTGGAAACCATAATCAATTACTCACAACACATAGTACCTCATCAACCATATATAGCAAGAAAAAAACATTTTAAGGCAAGAAGATAGTAAAAAAATAATGCAAATAAATAAAGAAAAGAGAGACAAAGCTTAGTCTTGGATATATAATAAATGAGGAAGTCTTCAAATTTTTGTGAGAGCGCACTTCCACCAATTCCATAAAAAAAGCTTGAAATTCTCCAAGATCCAAGAAACCCTAGGGTGGGCTCTTGTTCCCCTAGCAGAAAACCCTACTTCTTAAGAAAAATAAAATATAAAGAACAAATTATAAGAAAATAACATTCTACAAGTGAAAGTTGTTAATTTAAAAGAGAGGAAGGGAGTTTATATGGGGAACATTTTCTCCCTCTCCCACTCCTAAGATCTGCAGGAAAGGCCCTTCAGTAAGGGTAAAAAGGTAAAATATAAGAAAAACATGCTTGGTCTTCATTAAAGTTGGGTTGAACCACTTAATCGAGCTCGACTCAAGCTTCTCGGAAATTCTGGAGCTTTTATATTAGGAACTAGCCTTTGACTCCAACTACAAACTTGTAGTACTTTGTCTCAGTTGCACATGACACTTTAAATCACCTCAATCCATTGTATGAAGAAATTACAGCAAAAATAAGAAAGCCCGACTTGTGAACCAAAAAACAGGGCACAACCGGTCGCGAGTTCCACAACCGATACTGAAATCGATATTAAGCCACTGCATTGAGTACCGGTACTGCAACCGGTACCACAACCAGTACCTCAACCGATATTGGGGTTTTCGCTCATCTGATCATCGGGCTTTCCCACCTCTCATCGTGTGCGTCGTCTTCGTCCTTCATCGTTTTGAGGCATTTTCACTCGTTTTCCCAGCTCAACTCTTTTACGGCTTTTACCCATAAATCAATGGTGTTTGAGTCGGGCCTTACTTGGGCCCATATGTGCCCATTTGGGCCTCGATTTGCAAGCCGGGGGGTAGGGAATTGAGTGCAAACAACCTCCTTGAGCTCCTGGATTTTCCTAACCTTCAAAATACAACTCAAAAACTCCCAAAAGTGCATTAAATCATATAAAAAAATGAAAATTAACCTGAAAATATATTTTCACACAAATTGCACTTAAAGGTAACAAACAGCCGTAATTCTTAAACAAATATGAGTGAGGAATATGTGAGAAAAATGACCATTTCAGCGTTCATCAGCAGAGTATAATTGTTGTATCGATTATCTTTATTCGAGCTAGTCTTCTTCCTAGAAGTGCTATCCTTTTTGGCAGTTGGGGCTTTCGTTTCTCCTCTCCCTTTTCTTCCTTTTTCATCATGCCTCTTCTATATTAACGTATTTTTCTGCTCTTTTCAGTAGCTCATCGAAAGTTCTTGGCCGCACTTTGCTAGGGATTTGAAGAAATTGCAATACTTCGGCCAGAGCATTGATTATTACTTCAGCAGTAGTTGAAGGTTCTTCCGAGGTAGCCTTGTTGAATCGTCTGATGTACGCTCTCAACGTCTCCGTTGCTCCCTACTTAAAGCTAATTAGAACTAGGAAAGTCTTATGTTGCTTCTGGGCACTATCAAGTTGGTGCACAAACTGGGAACTGAGGTCAGCAAATGAATGGATCATGTTCTGGAACTTTATCCAAACCACTGTTGTGCGGCCTTTGATACTGTTGATAGGTGTCAAACCGCCAAATTAAATTACTTACTAAAAAATTACGAGTAAAGTGGTGAGTAGGGTCGAATCCACGGGGAACGAAGATTAATTTCTTTTGAGCGAAAATGAACTAACAATGGGGGGTGTGGGATTGGTTTTATCTAACAAATCTAAAATCCTAAAATTAACTAAAACATGCAAATGAAACACTAAAATTGTAAAGACGAAACAAAGACTAGTAACTCTGATCTAAGGGTATTTACATTCAATCATATTATTGATCATAGGCTCACAAAATATTTTCTTCTAATTCAAATAGTTTAACAAAAGATTTATTAGGATAGCCATAGTAAATCTTGTATTTTCCTAAATTAATTGATCAATCCCAACAATCGATCAATACTTATGATTAACGAGTAGGGCACAATAGCGTTCCATACTACGTTAACGATAGCATTACGATTTATGAAAACAGCTAAACCTAATTACTAATAGTCGAGATAGATGCAACTATCAATAATTAGCTTGTAGATTCAATTAGGTTAAATTAATTATGATAGCACGATTAATTCAACCTATTGCTACTAGGGTCCAATCCTTCATGACAAATACCGATCATGAATTCATGAATAACAGTAAGAAATTGAATAACTAATTGAGTTGTCAATTCAATCAAATAAACAATTCATATATAAATAGGCTTGAATCTACAAATACTCGAATTAAACAAGAACGATTAAAACACATAGCCTCACAATAACACAATTGAATCAACCCTTGAATCAGAAAATAACCTTAGTTAATGGCGTGGAATCCAAGGTCTTCAATAGGAAAATAGAGAACAAAAGATGAAAAATAGGAGAAAAAGAGAAAAGGTGGCGTGAATTTAAGGGAGAGGAGAGAGAAAGCACGTATTGGAATTCTTGTACTGGACTGTGCACGTCTCCCTCCTCTTAAAATCACGCTAGGAATTAAAATTCCTATTCCTACTCCTAATCAAATCTTAGTAATATCCAATCTTATCTCTAAAAAGGAAATATCTAAATAATATCTAGATAATTACATAAAAGAAATAATAAGCCTAATTAATAAAGCTGTTTATGGGCTTCCCCATAAAATTGAAGACTTTAACAAATTCAAGCCCATCTTCTCTCTATCTCGGCCCACTTCTTGACTTTTCAGCCCAAAATATTAATTTAAGCCCAATTTTGCTCCAAGTCCAATTATTATTCTCCTACATGAAAAGACAATCAATTAAGATCAATAAAGAATAATAATCAAGCAAAAATAAGGGAATATAGATACAAAATATGGAATAATATATGCACATCAAATACTAACCTCACAAACTACCCTACTAAGTAGAGTGGCAAGCAAGGGTCGATCCCACAGAGAACGGCCGATCAGTTTTGATTCTAATATCAAGCAATTAGAGTTAGATATATTGAAATTTAAACAACTTAGAAAACCAATAAAAGTTGGGGGGAAGGGGGAAAGTTTTAGTAATCAACTAACAACCTACTAATAAAAATAAAAAAAATAATTAAATAAAATTGAAAGCATTTAATATTAGAATTCAATAAACAAATAATCAAAGACAATATAATAGATTTTTCGATTTTTGGTTTTCAAGTAATAAAATGATCCACCCTTAATCATGCTTCCCCTTGATCTTAGACAATTTATGCAACTATTGTTAATGCCCGATTAATTGTGATTCAAGCCCTTATCTCAAGACTATTAACAAGCTCTAATAGCCTTGTTATCTCTTAATCTTAGTTAATCAAATCAAGCTCTTCGACTAACCCTATTCGATTTAACCAAATCCTAGAACAAGCTCTCTTAGATTTAATAATCAAATGCATTAGGCACCAAGACAACGAGATAAATACGACATAAAACTGGCAAGCTCGGTTTTAGTGGTCGAACTTTATGTTATCAACAATGAACATTCATTGTTTTCTACAAATGAGTCGAAAGCACTACAATTACGGATAACAACCCCGACTACTGGCAACACATTCATAAATCTCCTAAAGGTTGATCAATCCAATAATGAACTCATAAATGTGAATCAATAACAACAAATAAAATAAAATACTTGAATACACAATCCTTTCGGTAACATTAACCACAATAAACACACAAATATCTTCAAATCAAGGTTCCACATTGATCAAGGGTGAATAAAAGGGTGCTAGCCACCCATTACACCTAATACAATCAGAATATAGATGGAAATACAAGAAAACATAATAAACTTAAAGATTGAACCAAGAACTTGGGTTGAGGAGTGAAAAGCCTTCAATCTTCTTTCCAATTTTGTCCTTGAGGATGATGGTGGCTCAAAAATGGTTGGAAATGTGTTCTAAGATCGGTCATTTTCGAATTGGAGGTTATATATATAGAGGAGAAAGTGCTAGCTCCAAGTTGGACAAAAACGTGTTTGGGTTTTTAAAATAGGGGGCCGCGCCGCGGTCCTTGCACATAATTGGCTGCGGGCGCGGTTAAAAAAAAAAGGGTTTGGGCCCAATTTGGGACCGCGGCCACGACCCAGACTTTGCCTCGGCCGCGGTCTGGTTGGGCTGAATTTCACCCCTCTTCTGGACCTTTAGCCACGGGCATGGCTAATTCTAGTCGCGGCCGTGGGCCTTGGTCCACCACGGTCGTGGCCTAGGTTTGCCTTGGCCGAAGCATGGAAGGCTGAAATTTAGCCATCTTCTGAACGATTTACCATGGCCGTGGCCTAGTCTACCTTGGCCGTGGCTTGGGCCGCGGGCGTGGCTCAACCAACTCGGGCGAGGTCACGTTTCTTCCTTGTTCTCCTTTTACTTGATTTCGAATCGTCAATTTGAGATCTTCAAAACCTGTTTTTTGGCCTTAATTCACCTGTTTTGACACGAAAATGAACTAAACATGTCAAACAGACCAATAAGAAATAAATGCACAAAACACGTGTGAATATGCACACAACTGCCATAAAAAGACACTTAAATTGACCTAAAAGTGCATGCACGACCATTTGTACCATATATATAATTTATATAAAATTAAAACCTACGCAAAAATCAACCGGCAATCATCTACGGGATGTCGACAACGACCGAGAAGCTTCTTCGCAGAGCCGATTCGGGATGCTAACAAGGACCAGGAAGCTACTTCGCAGAGATACTTCGGGATGCCCATGTCGACCAAGAAGTTCCTCGCAAAGCCGATTCTAGATGCCGACGATTGACGAGCAAGACCACTGCCAATTGAGAAGCTGTGTTTCACGAACGAGTCGGTAAAAAGTAGCGCCTCAAGTCTGTTGTGAAGAGAATAAACGAAGGCTTCTTATTTATAAAGGTTGGTTAATTGCAGGTCAAGAAACAAAAGTCCGTAGATGAAGACTCCTAGCCGACCCAGGAAATCGATCGGAATTGGATTAGGATAATGATGACAAATAAAATGCGTGCGTTGATAAACATGTAGACACACGGGAGAAAGAACAAATATCCTGATTTGTTATGAGTCTCTAAGATTCGTGAGATTTGTTTGAAAGATCTTACTGATACGTCGGTTTCCTAACCTATTATTCCGCAAGTGTACGGACGAAGGTGTGGTAGCGGTAGTCAAGGTCGATCCCACAAGGAATAGATTTAGGTAGTTCGATACCTCAATACTCTAGGACTGTCCTAACTAGATACTAAGTTGCAATAGATTGATTTTATTAACACTAAAGAAGTTTAACTAATTAACTCAATTACTTAATTAAATATGACTTCAAACTTAGCAGACAAAAAAGAACTAAAAATAAAGGAGAAAAAGGTATCCTAGAGTTTCGATTTCAGGATATTACTTCAATGATGATTATGTCCAACTTATTAATTTTTAAACCGATCTAGTGTTTATTAGGCGGTGCTCTATTAACCTAACCCTTCTCTCGAAGCGGTTAAATCGTTGATTAACTAAAACAATTACCCTCTCGAGTCAATTAATCCTAGTAACTCCCAAAAGCTCACAAACCGATGCCTACACAGTCATAGACAACTGCGCTCTATGTCTTACCTCTAATAACAAACCCCTCCTCTCGAAGCAGATTTGTTAAACGGGATTACTAAACCTAGATGTGTTCAGTTTAAATTCAGTTACTAGAACAAACATAAAGATAAACACTTTTAAGAACGAAATCAATAAATCAAAACATAAATCAAAACATTGTTGTAAAATCCCTACTTTCTAACCCTAGGACACGAATAACTTAGCTACTCATGCCTAATCTTAAGTCAATACAATATTCTAAACAAAACATTATAAGGAATAAAACTAAGAAGAATTGCTAAACCCGAGTAAATCATTCTGCTAATTGTAGTCTTCTTCGTCTTCCAAGTCGTTTAGCCGAATGTATGAATCTGATGTCCTTCTCTTTAAAACGAGCTTTTACTTCCTTTTATAGACCTCGGACAACCCCCGGGAGAATTAGGAATCAATTCCTACTTTGGATGGGCTTTTTCTTCAAAAACAGACTTCTGACACGGCCGTGTTGGTTTAGTAACACGGCCGTGTTGATTTTAACCAAAATCTTCTAAACGACTAACAATTTAACTCAGCCGTGTTGCTTAAGTGACACGGCCACGTTCCATCCACAGAGCCATTTTCACCTTTGCGAGGCACTTTTGACACGGCCGTGTTGCTTAAGTGACACGGACGTGTCGGTTCTTGCCTTGATTTGTTTTTGGACCGGTTCAGGCCGGTCTGGACCGGTTTTTGGCCGGTTTGTACTGGTTTGAGCCGGTTATAGCTGGTTTTGTCCGGTTTAGCCTTCCCTTCGACTTGTTCTTTTGACCCTTAATCATAAATTGCGGCTTTTAATCCTGAAAATGCTCAAAAATACCTTAAAACAAATCAAACACGTTAAATGGTCCAAGATATGAAATATAAGCAATTATCGACCATATACACATGTAAATGCTATAAATATACACTTAAAATTGACCTAAATTGCTAGACATATCGATGATATATAATTTCCTATTAAGGAAGACTTGGAGGAGAGAGGAAGCTGGAAGATTTATTTTTTTTTTCCTAATTCCATGCATATCATATACTTGTTTAATGGAAAACATGTGGACCCCACTCAAAATTGCTAAGCATGAATGCATGGATATGTTAACATTAATCCACCAGGGTAATGGGTTTACTTTGGATTAGGATGCGCATAGGTTATGCATATGCCATGTAAATCAGGAATCACACGTGCCGTAAACATTAATGAGTGATAAAATTAATAGAATTAGAAATTAGGTATTTTAGATATGTTGGATTTCTATTGAATATATTGGAATATTTTTTTCTTTTTAATAAAATACTCAATTATCCTTGAAATTTAATATTTTGTAGGGATATTATAATAATCTTCACAAGAAAAGACGAAACATTCACAATAATAAATGCTTAGAAGACGTTTATCATGTTAACACAATCTTAAAACAAGCGGAAGCTCATAAATATTACTACAAAAATAATTCATCATAACTTTTAAATAGAGATTGCATAATTTTGAAAACTAGTTTAACAAAGTTTTAAAGCGGAAGTGCATAACGAAATCTACAACGTTTGATTACATGTCCCATAAAATAGAGTTTAACAAAGCTCTTAATCAATTACTAGTAGCTTTCACTTCGGACGAGGGCTCACATCCATCTTCATTCCTCTTCCACGTTACTAACTGAAAGGAGAGGGTGAGTGTTCGAGAAAAATACTATATGGGTTCATCCGGTTGCCCACTTAGATACAAGGATGAAAATATCGATTTTTACGGAGATATCGGTCTTCTAATTTACGAAGATATCGGTGAGATATCGATTAATATCAGAATATCGGTGATTCTTTTTGCAAAATGCCGAAAAATATATTAAAACACTTAATTTATCACGATATTTGTTAGATTGTCATAAACCTAGTTAAATTCTAATATCTAATTCAAAAAAATAGAGCCAAATTCATGCATATACAACTAATCGGTAAATAAGAAACATTACATACATTGGTCGGCCATCCCGTAGCCATTCTGATCTATTTTCATTATACATTATTGTCTTCTAGTACCAAAATGAATTCCTATGAGGCTCGATCTGAGAATATTGGGTATCGATGTAATCGCAAAAGTGGGATCAACTCACTGAGGTAGCGTAATTCTGAAGATAGGCATCAAGATAAAACACATAGGTGGCAGCGTCTCTCCAACCGTCCGTCCATAGATCGGATAATTCGAATTCACCCAAGAATGATAATGTTGTCCTTCATATAGCATGTAAGGGGTTGTGTCATCAGACGTGCTACGATCAGTCCAGGCTTGATCGAGTGATCTGCCTGCAATCTTATGTGGAAACAAATTAGGATACAGATATTCTCGTCGGTGCTCACACTCATCCAGTCAAAATTTGACGAGAGGGATGCAATGTCTGCATTTGAGCTCATGCCTCGATTCCAACCACGTTGGCTCGTGTAATCTTTGCCAATAGCCCCTATCCCTGGACCTCCAGCCCTACTTCCATGATCTTCATCTTAGGTAGTGTGTGTGTACAACCCCTCAACAGTGAATGGACTCATTTCCCTCGGACTTAGGTAACCTTCATTGCTCTATCTACGTCCACCACCGCCACTTCCACCGGCATCACTTCTGTGCTCATCTGATGAGCTCCCGCTCGGTGGCTCAGTAGCAGCAGTACTTGATACACCAACTTCCTCATGCATGACCTGATCCACATCAATTCCGGATTACCTTCATCGTCGTCTAGGTGTGCTGGCCGAATCCATTGATAAAGCTGATCACCCTCTTCGTTGTCAGTTTCACCGGTGACGTCCACTAAATCTAGGAATTCCTACTCAGCAACCCTATCTGCTTCAGCCTCCAAATCTCGCATCCATAACTTCATATTGTAGTAGCAAAATACGAGCTTTTCAAGTTTCGGATAAGCAAGACGATTTCTTTGTTTCGTGTGTACCAAAGCAAATGTGCTCCAGTTTCTTTCGCATGCGGAAGATGATGCAGTCTATGCCAATACTCTCATGGCTAGTTCTCTCACTGTCGGTGCAGAATTACCAAGCATAACACACAAATCAGCTGTCAAATTAGCGGGGATGTCAATAAATTGAATGGTTGCAATTTGATGTAAGTTCTGCCAAATTAATATCCAATTCAAAATAAACTTACATGCCGTCATTGTATATCTGGCAGCCACTGTGGTCCGGTCACCAAATGATTTTTTGCCATCATGAAAGCAGATAAGCTGCACAAGTCCCAACAAGAATAATTAGGTCACTATATTTATTTTAGAGATAATTACAAAATGGTCGCCGAACTATTAACACTTTTTCACTTCGGCATATAAACTATTAACAATGACTAAACTGCCGCCAACCTATTTGAATATTACTACTCGAAAGCTGCCGGCCAGAATACCGTCCAAATTCATTGCACACCCGATTTCGGAAAACCACCTTTTGGGACAGAATTTGGGCGGTATTCTGGCCGGCAACTTTCGAGTAGTAATATTCAAATAGGTTGGCGGCGGTTTAGTCACTGTTAATAGTTTATATGTCGAAGTGAAAAAGTGCTAATAGTTTGGCGGCCATTTTGTAATTACCCCTTTATTTTAATTGAAAGGATATACTAGAAATTTTCAAATGTGGTAAGGTAACCTCATTCCCGAAATCTGCAACACCAGGGGATATGGGATATAGCTTATTGAAAACCTGAAGGACTGTCTGTATAAGCCCTGCATCCTCTCCTACTCCGAGCTGGTACTGGTATCTCGGGTTAAGGTAGTAGGCTGCGGAAATTATGCAATATTGTTTAAGAAAAATCAATCATTCTTGTATAATAAAAAACTAAAGTAAATAATAAAAGCATTGTTACCTGCTGCATGCAGTGGATGAGATAGTGTACGGTCCCACCTGGACTCAATAATTTTTGTCATCCACTGCGTTGATCTAATTGACTGGACCTTATCTTTCATAACTCGAATCAAGTCTACAAGATCGGCATAGTTGGAACAACCTCTGTGTCAACCACTCGGAGAACCTGATAAATTGGCTGAAAAATAGCCACTGTGTGTTGCACTCCACCCCAAAATGAGTGGTCAAGCACGTTGCGCTCCACTTCTTTGCCAACATTCGTTCGACTGAGTCTATTGGCGGCCCACTCATCACTAGTAAAGATCTGTTTAAGTGGGCCTTTTTTCTTGTTCAAGTTGTCAAAGGCAATGTAGTTAGTCGTAAAATGTGTTGCTCCGGGCCTAAAAATATCTCCCTGGCAGACCTCTCTCATCCTCGCAAGTAACCAACCATGATTATAGATGAAGTTGGTTATTTGCCTCGCCGCTACAATTATTGCTTTGATGCTATCTCTACTACCGATCTCTTCGAAAATGAGGTCAATACAATGAGCAGCACAAGGGGTCCAGTATAAGTTGTACCGCTGTTGTAGCTTTCTACCGGCTTTCACATAAGCCGATCCGTTATCGATTACAATTTGAACAACCCTATCCTTCTCGCCTCATGCACAACATCCTCAGCAGCCCATAAATGTATTCATTATCCTTTATCCTATTCGATGCATCCACGGATTTCAGAAATGCATTTTGTTCCCTTACAATAAACCATAAAATTAATTATGGACATCTTTGTTGGCTCGGTCCATCCATCCACCATAATTGTGCACTCGTACGTCTCCCACTTTTTCCTTTGAGCTCTGATGTATTCCTGCATTTCTTCATACTCCGCGTCTAGATATTTGTTATCTCATATGGAGTAGGGGTTGCAACAGTCGACCCTACTTCTTGGGCACACACTATCATATTCTTGAAGTGATGAGATGAAGCCTCATTCGGAGGTAAATTATCATAAATGAAAAATTTGCTGACCATTTTGCCCAACTTTTCTTTTAAGTTGGTGCCAGAAAACATACTTTTTAGCCTCTTTTGCCATGCGTCGGCGGATTTATAATAGGTCGGCGTAGGACAGGGTTCAAAGTTGGTCGATCGTCCACTCTGGGCCCGACGAAATTGGGAAAATTATGTTTCCTTTCGCCTGCTGGGACTCCTGTCTCTACTACTACCACCAAATTGCCGGGTTTGTTCTCTTTCCCACTCGCTCGCCCTCGACACTTTAACGGCAGCACGGTTGTCACTTCGCTCATCTGGATTAAGGTTCGGCGGACATGCGATGTAATCATCATCGTCTTTGTCTCCTTGTGACAGTCCCTTCCGTAATTCTACTCTTATATCAGCTATTTTTTCGGCTTTCTTCCCTGTGGCTGCATTTTTGACATTAATTAGGCGACGAATCTCTTTCTTCACGTCTGGTGGAATTTTCCTACAAGGGGCAACGTTCTTTTCTGGGTTTGTGCCACTCAAATGATATTTGAACCTAGTTATACCTCCAGAATTCTGGATTCCGCAAAAGTTACAAATGGTGGCAGTTTTATTATTTGGAACGACACTAGCGTATTTCCATGCGTAGTCAAGTCTTGAGGACCTCCGATCACCAGCATTGCTGCCGCTCGCCATTCCTATTCACACACAATTTCATCGTTATAGTTAAGCATGCTTACAAAATATATCTTTACCGTTATCTTCAAAAATGTAATAGAAACCTCAAGTTTGAAACCTCATTTTTTTAGTTAAACATTAAGTACTACTACTACTACTACTACTACTACTACTACTACTAATAATAATAATAATAATAATAATAATAATAATAATAATAATAATAACAACAACAATCCTAATAAATGAGCGCATATATTTATGTGTATATAATTATAATGTTATCTAACATTATTTTCATCGTTATAGTTAAACATCCTTACAAAATATATCTTGACGGTTATCTACAAAACTATAATAGAACAATAAATCTCTTAAGAACGAATTAATATAAATTCAGCTAAAGTCATAATTTGTAGCTCTTTATTTTAATCTAAAAGTGTTATTATTCTTTGATGTAATTTAATTAAATGAACTTTTATATTTACCCGTCAGTGTCACCATAAATTATTAAATTTATCCGGCTATAAGTGTTCAACACTTTTATATGCGGGGCTTTAACATTTTTGTTAACTAAAATTATGATCTAAATGACAACTTCTATTAATGGTTGTTGGTGGCCGGTGAGATTTAAATAAGAGATAGAGGGGAAAGATTATAAAGATTCCAATTTTAATGCATGGATATAACTAGAAAATGGTTTGTGATTTTGTTACCATTTTGCATATATTTATTTTTATATTTCAAGAAATTAGCATCACTCATGTACAATGCACGAAAAAATATGTTAATAGAGTAATATTTTAACTAAATTAAATATTAGTTTACTAGGACTAGCAGTAGCAATACAAAAAATTGTATCATATCAAGTATAAATCTACTAAATAAAAGAATTAAAAATCTAGACGAAAATCAATTAAATTTACCGCCGTACTTCGCCGCTTCGGGACTAGGTAGGGATGAAAAAATCGTTAATGCTTCTGCTTCTAGCTCGATCTCACTACTTCATGGTATTTGCTAAAATTTGCAACTTAAATCAACAACTTCAATATTTGTTTTTTACAGAATAATGAAACTCTCCCCACATTTATACACGAATTTATACTCTCAAAATTATTGTTTTTGTACATTTATCCCATCAGTCACTCAAATTGAGTCACTCTTTCGCCTTTACAACTGTTTTTGGCGTGCAAACTTATGCAAAAATCTACCAAAGTACCACACAAAATCCAAAAGCAAACATAATTGATAACTCATACTCATACATGTGCATGCCCATGTGTTCCGCAACCCAAGGATTTGACAGCACCATGTCCATGCCTGAAACACTCATCAAATTTCGTAGCTGCAGAAAAAAAATAAAATAAATAAAGGGACGATAAATTGGCAAAAAATTGCCGATTTCTCACGAGAAAATGACAGCCCAAGGCAGCGCACTCAAGTGCGATTCAGCCACCGTAAGTCGGCCGAGATCTCGCAATAAATCGGCGAGATTTCGGCGGAAAAATGAAGAAATGTTATAACATGTTGTTATCGTCTCGGCTTCCTGATTTTAGCGAGAAATCGGTGAGATTTCGCCGATTTCTCGCGATATTTTGAACTGTGCTTAGATGTCATACAAAGAATTGCAATAATGGACAGTTACATAAACAATGCATATACCATCAACACATAAAACACATCTGAAAACATGTCGGAATTTAAATTAAAATAAATATACACATATATACATACTATATAGATACACATAGGAGCACATAGGTGGGGCATGTGTTGCCCCCCTAGAGCGGCATAGCATATTCGGGAGCGACCCGAGGGTAATCTTTTGATCCATAACATGTACGGTGTTATCGGTAAAGCATAATCATATACGGTTTTACCCGTAAGTATAATCATATACGGTTTCACCTGTAAGCATAATCATATACGGTTTTACCCGTAACCATAATCGTGTACGGTTTTGCCCGTAAAGCATACCATATACGATTTTACCCGTAAGGTTTTTGAAAAGCATAGCATGTAGGGTTTTTCCCATAAGTTTTTTTTTTTAAAGTATAGCATGTACAGTTTTACCCGTAAGCATAATTATGTACGGTTTTACCCGTAAGGTTTTTGAAAAGCATAGCATGTACGGTTTTTACCCGTAAGGTTATTTTGAAAAGTAGAGCATGTACGATTTTATCCGTGAGAATAATCGTGTACGGTTTTACCCATAAAGCATAGCATATACGGTTTTACCCATAAGGTTTTTGAAAAGCCTAGCATGTATGGTTTTACGCGTAAGGTTTTTGAAAAGCATATTCGGGAGCGATCCGAGGATTTATACGGTGTTACCCACAATCATAACACAGCTAATACGGTATTACCCGTGTAAAATACACATAATATGATTTTACCCATAACTTCACATAAATTTCACACAAGTTTCACATAAATTTCATATACTTGTCACATAAAGATAGGCATAAACAACATTCATGTAAAAGCCATTATAATAATAATTTGCATGAAAAACAATTAGACAACATAAAACAAGCACATAGAGTTACCCCACCTAGAAGTGTGTACAACTAGTTGGTCGTATATTCCTTCTCTAGACAGGAGTCCTCTTCTACTTCAACTTTTTTAGTCCTACATATAGAATATTTGTCTTAGCATAGGTGGGTACTAGGCTTTAAACATAAATTGAAGTTTTGGGGCAAGATTGTGATTTTTTATAAAAGTTGAGGGACCATTTTGCAATTTTATAAAATATTTCAGATTCATATCTTTTTTATGTAAAACTGTCAATTTCGGAATTTGGGTTCTTTGGCAATTGGTTTGAGACGAATCGGGTTAAAAACGAGCATTTCATGACACTTTGGAAGTTTAGTGGCATTGTTGTAATTTCTAGGAAAAGAGTGGTAATTTTGTAAAAAGGGCAGTATCATTTTCGTAAATACATGAATTCGTTGACTTTAAAAAAGGCTGACTTTGACTAGGGGCAGATTTGAAAATAAAAAATTGCATTTTAGCCCCTAAGGAATATCTAATTTTCAAAAGATGGTACATGAACTTGTGCAGCAACTTTGACCAAACTTTCCTGACGCCTCGGTCATCAGAATTTCAATTAGGACATGGCTACGGAAAGCTCTCATCAAGAGCTTTCTAGATTAACCAGACACAATAGAATCAGAGTTCGGAACAAAAAGTTATGGCTCTTTGAAGGTGGTTCGGTTATATGGATTTTGCCTAAACATTGACCGGGCATAACCGGAGTTCTAGAGGTCGGATTGTGATTCTGAAAACTGTTCCGGAATCCTCTCGCCAAGTCCTATCATATTATACAAGAAAATATGGGTTTTGATAAAGGAAGAAAAATGAAAATGGGACAGTAGCTGATCCGACGAGCCTAAAAAGCTACCGGGTCAGTTTTCCCGCGACTTTGCCGTATTCCGGTGGCCGGGGATGGAACATTTGAGATGGAAGGAGAGAAGACTTACCAGCTATGCTTTTTGGAAGAAGGAAGGAAGACTTCAAACTAAGTTTTGGTGGGAGGAAGAAAAAACCGTGGGAATAAAATCGTAGTATCGGCTGCTAGTTTTGAGCAATATTATGGGCATAAAACCATGGAATTTAGCCATTGATTTTGAGAAATTTTGTGGTCATAAAATCATGGAATTTAGCCATTGGTTTTGGGAAATATTGTGGGCATAAAACCATGGAATTTAGCCATTGGTTTTTGGTTAGTAATCCTATGGGGAGGCCTTACCATAAAAATGTAGGCTTCTCTTATCATTGGGTAATATAGCATCTAAGTGTTGTCTAATTAAACTTCCATATCCCGATCCGTTTAAAAATATTACTTCATACCATTACTTATAAAGATCAATAATTATGCAAGTGCAAGAAAAATAATTACAACAAGTAAAATGCGCACAAAATAATGCAACTACTATATTTTCACTCAATTCAAATAAAAAATGCAACTAGAAATTCAAGGCCGCTACACCCTCCCCTTCTTAAAAAAAAATTGTCCTCAAAATTTAGAAGTTACCTATTCTAGTTAAGTCTAGATATAGGGCCAAAATCTCGCTCTCGAGCTCCCAAGTGGCCTCTTCCTTGCCATGGCAGCTCCATTGGACCTTGATTAAGGGAATCTCCCGATTTCGTAGCTTATTGATCTTTCGATCGAGTATAGCTATCGGCCTTTCCTCGTAGGACAAATCATCCTTAAATTCTAGCCCTTCATGGAGAATCACGTGTTTCAGATCAGATACATACTTCATGGAAACATGGAAAACATTATGTATTCCAGAAAGATCTGGCGGCAGTGCACGGCGATACGCCACCTCTCCCACACGTTCCAAGATCTCATATGGTCCAAGAAACCTCGGTCGAAACTTTCCTTTCTTGCCAAAACGCATAACTCCTCTTGTGGGTGCTACCTTGAGAGAAACGTTATCCCCACCTCAAATTCCATCTTCTTCCGTCTTCTATCTGCATAGGATTTCTGTCTATCCTGAACCACTATCCTGAGCCATCTTGATCCTCACTCGAATCTTCTCAATGGCCTTAATTATCCTTTCAATTATCTCGGGGCCTAGAATCTTTCTTTCTCCAACCTCATCCCAATACAAAGGCGATCTACACTTTCTCCCGTAAAGTGCTTCATAGGGTGTCATTCCTATGGTGGCTTGAAAACTATTATTATAGGCGAATTCGACTAAGGGTAGATATTCCTCCCACTTTCCTCCAAAATCCAAAACACATGCTCTTAGCATATCCTCTAGTCTTTGAATTATCCTCTCAGTCTGCCCATCTAATTTTTGGTGGAAAGCAATGCTAAAGTTGAGATTATATCCCATGGCCTTCTGCAGGCTTCGCCAAAATTGAGAAGTGAACCTTGGATCTTGATCTGAGACGATGGATATAGGGGCCCCCATGGAGTTTTAACACTTCTTCTAGATATATTTGTGCTAGTTTATCCAAGCTAAATGTCATCTTAATTGGCAAAAAGTGGGCTGACTTGGTCAAACGGTCCACAACCACCCAAATTGCATCGTTTTCGCATTTTGATCTTGGTAATCCAATGAAAAAATCTGTTGTTATGTGTTTCCACTTCCATTCTGGTATCTCCAGCGGTTGTAAGAGACCACTTGGTCGTTGGTGTTTGGCCTAATTTTTTGGCAAGTTAAGGATCTTTAGACGAACAAGACTATACTCCTCTTCATACTTCTCCACCAGAAGACTTTCTTTAAATCTTGGTACATCTTATTGATTCCCGGGTGAGCAGCATATGGAGTACTACGCGCTTCTTCTAGAATCTCTCTGCGGATATCCTCATCATTTGGCACACATATTCTACTGCAAAATAGTAAAGCACCGTCGACAGCTTTGGTAAATCCTTTGACAGTACCATCTGTGGCTCTTCTCCTCAACTTCTCTAGAAATTCATCTCTACGCTGAGCTTCAACTATCTTCCCTCAAAGTGTGGGCTTTGCAACAAAGGTTGCTATGACCGCATTAGTCCTAGCTGGTGGCACCACAATTTTCAACTTCATCTTATTGAACTCTTCAACCAATTGTTCTTGACTAGTCAACATACAAGTTATGCTTCTTCCTCCTTTACGGCTCAAAGCATCAATAACCACATTAGCTTTCCCTGGGTGATAGAGAATGGTGCAGTAATAGTCCTTGACTAGTTCCAACCACCTCCTTTGCCTCATATTCAACTCTTTCTATTCGAACAGGTACTTGAGGCTCTTGTGGTCCGTGTATATCTCGCACTTCCCACCATACAGGTAGTGTCGCCATATCTTCAAAGCATGAACAACAACAGAAAGTTCTAAGTGATGGGTTGGATCGTTTTCCTCATGTTTCTTCAATTGTCTAGAGGCATAGGCTACTACCTTTCCATTTTGCATCAGGACGCAACCAAGACTAAGCTTAGATGCATTGCTGTAGATAACGGATCCCTCACTTTTGTCAGGTATAGTCAGGACTGGTGCAGTAATCAACCTCTTCTTTAGCTCCTGGAAACTTTTCTCACACTTATCTGTCCATTGATAACTAACACCTTTCTAGGATAGACGTGTTAGGGGTACTGCAATCTTCACAAATCCATCGATGAATCTTCTGTAGTATCCTACTAAACCAAGAAAACTACGTACTTCATTCACATTGGTCGGAGTCTTCCAGTTACCGACCGCCCTACTTTAGCTGGGATCACTTCAATTCCTCTGGCTGAGATTATATGTCCAAGAAAGACTACCTTGTCCAACCAAAAATCACACTTCTTGAATTTGGCATAAAGTCTCTCCTTGCGAAGGGTGTCTAAGGTGATCCTCAAATGTTCCTCGTGTTTAGTCCTATCTCGTGAGAAGACCAAAATGTCATCGATGAAGATAATCACAAACTTGTCTAGATAAGGGTGGAAAACTCGATTCATGAGGTCCATAAATATTGTTGGTGCATTGCTAAGTCCAAAAGGCATAACCACGAACTCATAACGTCCATAACGTGTTCTAAATGTTGTCTCAGGTATATCTCATCCCATAATCCTCTCTTGATGATAACCCGACCTAAGGTCAATCTTAGAGAACAAGCTGGCTCCCTTTAATTGATCGAAAAGATCCTCAATCCAGGGAAGCGGATATTTATTCTTAAACGTGAGTTTGTTTAATTCTCTATAGTCAATGCACATTCGAAATGTCCCATCCTTCTTCTTGACAAACAATACCAGAGCTCCCCAAGGTGATACACTAGGTCGGATAAATCCTTTATCCAATAACTCTTGCAGTTGAACCTTTAGTTCCTGCAGCTCCTTTGGTGTCATTCTATAGGGTGCCTTTGACACAGGAGCTGCTCCTGGAAGTACGTCTATCGTGAACTCCACTTGTCGATTGAATGGTAACGGGGCAAGTCTTCTGGAAAAACATCAATGTATTCCCTTACTATTGGCACATCATCAACTGTTGGCATCTCTTTCTTGGTTTCCATTATGTTCACCAAGAAAGCCTGCACGCCTTTCTTTTTTCGCAATTGGGTTGCCTTCATTGCTGATATAATGCTGGCAATAGACCCCATCTTCGACCCAATGAAGGTAAACTCTTCCTCTTCGGATTTCTGGAACAACACCTCCTTTTCCTAACACTTGATCGCCGCATGATTAATTTGAAGCCAGTCCATTCCCAAAATTATATCAAAGTCCTTCATGTTAATGGCGTGCAGATCGGTGTTCAAGACCTTATCCACAATACCGATTACTACATCCTTGCACAACCAGGTTGTTCTAATAACTTTATCAGAAGGTATACTTACTTCTAAATCATCATTAACTACTGTGAGGTTCTTGCCTCTCAGCCTTTCATACATCCGGGCAAAAATAAAAGAATGTGTGGCACCAGTATCAAAAAGTGAGAGAGCAGGTATATTGTAAATTGTTAGCATATTTTTCATGGTTCCTGGGTCCTCAGCTACTTCTTCTGTGGTCAATGCATAGGCACGAGCTCTGCTGGCATTTGGTTGTCCTACCTTGGCCTTCCCTTTGTCATTGTCTCTATTCCCTGGGTTTGGATAATCATTAACGGTATGCCCCGGATGGTGACAACGAAAACATCTTCCAGATCCATACAGACAACCTCCACCATGGTATTTCCCACACTTAGGGCAAGCAGGTATATCCTTGAATGTATTAGGTCCATGATTGGCCCCGGTCCTAGCTTGCTTGTTCTGAACCGGCATCTGATTTGCCCATCTCTTTTTCTTTGTGATTCCCATTGGCTTCTTAAGTGCATCGTCTAGCCTCAATCTGGTAGCAATCTCATGAGCTCATTCGACCACTTTGCCATAAGTCATAGCCCCTTGTCCTGCTAGAATGCATCCGATCTCAGTGTGTAGTCCCCTTTCGAAACGACTAGACTTCTTCTCCTCTGAATCGACCATGTGAATGGCATAGCGAGAGAGCTGAGTGAACTTCCTCTGATACTCCATTACAGTCGTAGTCCCTTACTTCAAGTACATGTACTATGTTTCCTTCTCCTGAGCGTGGCAGATAGTTTTGCATGACCACTTCCTGAAAATCATTCCACGTCATTGCTTCCATCTGAGCTTAAGTTCGGGTCCTACAGTAGGACTCCCACCAAAATCCAGCATCCTCTGTTAGTTGGAAGGTAGCACACGATATTTTCTGTCCATCGGTGCAATTTACGTGAGCGAAAAGTCTTGCAAGCGCCCTAAGCCACTCCTCAACTTCAGCAGGGTCTCATTTTCCACTAAAGGTGGTTGGCTGGAACCTTCAAAATTGATGAACCACAGAGTTTGCATTGGCGTGCGGTGCTGGGGGTGCAACAGGTGCTTGGGTGGCATTAAAGTGTTGAGCCAGTCCCCTAAGTATGGCGAGAAAATCCTGGGTTGGAAACTCAGCATTCGGTGCAACTGGCTCCCGAGCTAGATTATTTCATCTTGGAGTAGGCGGATTTGGGGCAGGTGGCTCATTTCGATGAGGGCGACCTCTACGTGTTATGATTTATTCCAATAACCAAGCAAAATCCTTAAATGCCCAAGTTAACCTCATTCTTTCCATCATAACTCGTCGCTCAATATCAGGGGAGGTTCGTATACGACACGACTCATAAAGTATGCATCAAAAGTTTAAAGCCTCACATATAAACTAAGTAAACATACCGAGCTTCGGGATGCTGAAGTTGGTTGTAAGTCTGGTCTCGAAGTGCTATATGATTTGAGTTTGAATTTGGAAAGGAAATACTTTTAGAACACTTTTAACTTTTGAAAAGAAATTTAGAGAACATAAATTTGAAAATAAATTCTGGAAAACTTTTTCCTTCTTGAGTCGAACCTTTTGGAAAATATTAGTGAGCAAGTCTCCAGAAAGGTAGACGTTGCTCTAATACCACACTGTGACGTCCCCATCTAAATGAAACTTATATTTATTAGAAAAATAGGTAACATCACTAAAATCTATAAAATCCTTGAACTTTAAATTATGATAATTTTTGCTCGAAATAATGAATGCTTAGAAGATGTTTGTAAATCACATTAACACAATCTTAAAACAAGTGGAAGCTCATAAATATTATTACAAAAATAATTCATCATAACTTTTAAATAGAGATTGCATAGTTTTGAAAAGTAGTTAAACAAAGTTTAAAGCGGAAGTGCATAACGAAATCTACAACATTTGATTACATGTCCCATAAAATAGAGTTTAATAAAGCTCTTAATCAATTACTAGTAGCTTTCACTTCGGACGAGGGCTCACATCCATCTTCATTCCTCTTCCACGTTAGTACCTGAAAGGAGGGGGTGAGTGTTCGAGAAAAACACTCCGTGGGTTCACTCGGTTGCCCACTTAGATGTCATACAAAGAATTGCAATAATGGACAGTTACATAAATAATGCATATACCATCAACACATAAAACATATTCAAAAACATGTTGGAATCTAAATTAAAATAAATATACACATATATACATACATACTATATAGATACACATAGGATCACATAGGTGGGGCTCGTGTTACCCCGCTCGAGCGACATAGCATATTCGGGAGCAACCCGGGGGTGATCTTCCGATCCATAACATATATGGTGTTACCCGTAAAGCATAATCATATACGATTTTACCCGTAAGAATAATCATATACGGTTTTATCCGTAAGCATAATCGTGTACGATTTTACCCGTAAAACATAGCATATATGATTTTACCCGTAAGGTATTTGAAAAGCATAGCATGCATAGGTTTACCCGTAACTTTTTTTGAAAAGCATAGCATGTACGGTTTTACCCATAAGCATAATCGTGTACGGTTTTACCCGTAAAGCATAGCATATACGGTTTTACCTATAAGATTTTTAAAAAGCGTAGCATGTATAGTTTTACCCATAAGGCCTTTTTGAAAAGCAACGCATGTACAGTTTTACCCGTAAGCATAATCGTGTACGGTTTTACCCGTAAAACATAGCATATACGGGTTTACCCATAAGGTTTTTGAAAAGTACGGTTACCAGTAAAGCATAGCATATACGGTTTTACCCGTAAGGTTTTTGAAAAGCATAGCATGTACGGTTTTATCCGTAAGATTTTTGAAAAGTATATTCGGGAGCGACCCGATGATTTGTACAGTGTTACCCGCAGTCCTAACATAGCTAGTACGGTATTACCCTTATAAAATACACATAATATGGTTTTACCCATAACTTTACATAAATTTCACACAAGTTTCACATAAATTTCATATACTTGTCATATAAAGATAGACGTAAACAACATTCATGTAAAAGCCATTATAACAATAATTTTCATGAAAAACAAGTAGACAACATGAAACAAGCACATAGAGTTACCTCACCTAGAAGTGTGTACAGCTAGTTGGTCGTATATTCCTTCCCTAGACAGGAGTCCTCTTCTACTTCAACTTTTTTTAGTCCTACAATATAGAATATTTGTCTTAGCATAGGTGGGTACTAGGCTTTAAACATAAATTGAAGTTTTGGGCAAGATTGTGATTTTTTTATAAATGTTGAGGGACCATTTTGCAATTTTATAAAATATTTCAGATTCATATTTTTTTTTATGTAAAACTGTCAATTTTGAAATTTAGGTTCTTTGGCAATTGGTTTGAGCCGAATCGGGTTAAAAACGAGCATTTTATGACAATTTGAAAGTCCAGTGGCATTGTTGTAATTTCAAGAAAAAGAGTGGCAATTTTGTAAAAAGGGCAATGTAATTTTCGTAAATACATGGATTGGTTGACATTAAAAAAGGATGACTTTGACTAGGGGCATATTTGAAAATAAAAAATTACATTTTAGCCCCTAAGAAATATCTAATTTTCAGAAGATGGTACATGAACTTGTGCAGCAACTTTGACCAAACTTTCCTGATGCCTCCTTCATCAAAATTTCAATTAGGACATGGCTACGGAAAGCTCTCGCCGTGAGCTTTCTATAATGACCAGCCACAACAGAATCAGAGTTCGGAAGAAAAATTTATGGCTCATTGAAGGTGGTTTGGTTATATGCGTTTCGCCTAAACTTTGACCGGCCATAACCGGAGTTCTAGATTTCGGATTGCGATTCCGAAAGCTGTTCCGGATTCCTATCTCCAAGACTTATCATTTTACAAGAAAATATGGCTTTTGATAAAGGGACGAAAATAAAAATGGGAGAGTAGCTAATCCGACGAGCCTAAAAAGTTGTTGGGTCAGTTTTTCGGCGACTTCGCCGTATTCTGGTGGCTAGGGATGTAACATTTGAGATGGAGGAGAGAAGACATACCAACTATGCTTTGTGGGAGAAGAAATGAAGACTTGAAGCTAAGTTTTGATGGGAGGAGGTGATGGAATGAAGGCTTCCTCACACCTCTATTTATAGACCTACCGAGCGCAAAACCGTGGGAATAAAACCGTGGTATCGACTGCTAGGTTTGAGCAATATTGTGGGCATTAAACCATATAATTTAGCCATTGGTTTTGAGAACATAAAATCATGGAATTTAGCCGTTGGTTTTGGGAAATATTGTGGGCATAAAACCATGGAATTTAGCCATTAATTTTTTGTTAGTAATCATATGGAGAGGGCTTACAATAAAAATGTAGGCTTCTCTTATGATTGAGTAGTATAGCGTCTATGAAGGAATTTATGCACTCGTCATGAGAGTGTTACTGAGAGTGTTGTAACACTGGGACGAACACACTCCTTGTTTAAAGTTGAATTGTAGATTGTATAAAACTGGAAATGATATACAGAGATCAGATAATACAAACTCAGATAAAAACGAAGCCTGAGCAATTTTATCTTCAATCACAATTGAATGAGTTTTATACAATGCCTTTGAAAATCCTAAGTTTGATCATACAAGAAACGATCAAATTTACACTCAAACTAAATCTACATACTAAGCAATCCTCTTTTGAGAGAGGGATCACACAAAGTCTCACAACAAAGAATGTGAGAAGTATGAAGAAGTTAGCCTTCAACTTTTGGTGCGAAAATGTCTTGGAGAAATTCTGATCTCTACACTTGGTTTCTTTCTCCTATTTCCTGCAAGATAAGATCAAAGAAAATAACCGCCAATCTTCCAAGGGAAGACTTTCGGTTTGGATAAGTTTCCATTGCAGTTACATATAAAAAACTAAACTTATCCGAATACACACACCTACTAAACATATAGAGTAAACGTACAAGGACAGCAAGGTAAAATTAGAAAGAAGAGTAGAACGTGTTTCCTAGGGTGTTCTAACACAAGGTGAAACACTTAACAGAACACTGAAGGAAACACATGTTCTAACAGTCTAAGTGTTGTCTAATTAAACTTTCGTATCCCGATCTGTTTAAAAATATTAATTCATACCATTACTTATAAAGATCGATAATTATGCAAGTGTAAGAAAAATAATTACAACAAGTAAAATGCGCACAAAATAATGCAACTAATATTTTCACTCAATTCAAATAAAATAATGCAACTAGCAATTTCGGGCCGTTACATTCAAACTTTTATATTAGTAATAGACATATGTAAGGGCCCTCAGGTCCTACCCTACCCTAATCCGAGCTTCTATATATATGTATGTGTACACACACACCCTGAGTAGGGATGACAGCTGAGTGAGTACTCGCAAATCAAATTAAGAGTACTCAAACCCTAATCATTTAAATTTATAATACCCAAACCCATTTCAAAGATATTTAAATTCCCAAGCCCACCCAACCCATATACATTAACCCATCGGGTATCCTAACCCACCCAATATGCGTTAAATTTATTTAAATAATATTATATTTCACGGGTTACCTAAACGGGTATTGAACCGGTACATTAACTATTAATATAAATCAAACACGAGATAAAAATGAAAAAGAGGGGCAATAAAATTACAACTAATTAAAAAATGAAAAATATATACATAGAATGGAAGTTGTAGAGTTCAACTATATGATCTATTTTTCATATATATACTAATAACGAAATTTTTTATTAAGATAAGTGATTGGCTCAGTTTTTCTATTTTAAAGAATGGAATATGTAGGATTCGACTCTTACATAATATATATATATATATATATATATATATATATATATATATATATATAAAATTGATTTCTTAAAAATATAAGCGGGTTGGGGTTGTGCGGGTACCTATGACTAAAACCCAAATCCTAACCAGATATTAATGGTACTTATATGTTTTTCCTAAAAACCCATTTAGACTTTACACAAACCCTTCTCAATAGGGTCTAGGTGGATGGGTACACGTCAATTATATTTAATTTTATAAAGATATTCTATATATATATATATATTGTGTATATATATATATTCATTTTTTTAAGTCTTCTAAAAAAAATTCTTAGAATTATGCCACGTCAAATTTTAAAAAAGACAATTTTTCTAAAATTATCGCGCCAAATTTTTCAAAGGCATCATTTTCTAAAAAAGATGAATTAAAACTTTCATTTTCCCACAGTTTGAGAAGTGAGAACCTTAAATAAAAAAATGCAGTTGCACCCATATTGAGTATCTTGTACTTTTTTTCTCTGTATCAAAAATGGGGTAGCTAACATTCTTGATAACCCCAATTCGAAACTTAGAGCCATGCTCATGGCCGGCCAATAACCTTGCATTCATTAACATTCCGCCCACCGCGGTTCCCCTAATATTATCATACTTACCCGTACAGATCTAAAAACCGTCTAGAGTAGGCATGTCAACGGGGCGGGTCAGGTCGGGTTTCTGGAATTTATGACCTGCCCCGCCCCTGCCCCGCCCCGTGACCCGCCACGGGGCAAAAAAATTCGCCCCGTGATCTGCCCCGCACGGGGCGGGTCTGCTCCGCCCCGCCCCGCCCCTATTTTTTTTTATAAAAAAAATTATTTTTTTTGTTAAAAAACTTGATTTTTTCTGTTGAAGTCAATAGGATTTTAATTTTTAGGTTTACATTAACTTTGTTTCAATATTTTTAATTTTTTTTGTAAAATTTAATTATTAAAAAATAGAATTTAATTATTTAAATTTACTAGATCTAGTCATAATCTAATATATTAGTTAGACATATATATAACATATTATATATAAAATTTTATATTATAAATACATATATATATTTTATATTTCTTTGTATATATATACATATCTATATAATAATACATAATATATTTAAAAAAAATTATACATATATAGGGACGGGGCGGGGCGGGGCGGGGCAAGGCGGGGCGGGATCCCTGACCCGCATCTGACCCGCCCCGTGGACGGGGCGGGGCGGGGCGTGCCCCATTCTTCATCGGGGCAGATCTTGCCCCGCCCCAAAGGCCTCGGATCGGAGCAGATCGGGGCGGGGCGGATCAATTTTGACATGCCTAGTCTAGAGCCACCATTGCTGCCGCAAGTTTCCGAGCATCTGCAACTCCGATGGGGAACAAAGTCCTCGAATTCGGAAAAAACAAATGGAGTATCCCAGGGAGCCTGTCGTCGACCTACGTGAAATGGATCTTGAAGAATCAATCTCCGAGCCAACGACATGGAAGAGTGGGCGAGGTCGGTGGATGAAGTGCTCGATGATTCAAGTTTCAAAGACCGGATCGAGTGGGAGGAGGTGGAGATGATCCTCAGCAGCGACAGCACGACGACAGCCTGTGCAGACGAGAACTTTCGACGATAATTGATAGCACATTGGAACACACATCTGCCTTGGTATATGTAATTGTCATTGTTAACTTGACCATAATCTCATTTATTTTCTCGATTTGTAGTGCAGAAGACGCAACCACCATCGATATGGTGCCAAAACAAACATAAACAAGCTATGGGAAAATGTAAATCACGGAAAGAGAAGCATTTTGAGCCTGCATTCCATCTTATAAACTATTCAAATCACGGCTAATTTGCAGGTAAAAAGTTCGGATTGCATGGAGAACTAATAGATTGAGATTGTTGTCATAGTCACCACAAGAAAAAGAGCTATTAAACACACTCAAAAGTGTCTTAATATTTAAATTTTCTTAACATAAAGACTTTTTATGACACTACAATTTAGTGTGGTGTACTCTAGTGTAGCAATAGGTATAAAAGGTTATAACTACTCTTATTAATGTCTTATAAATTGGAAGAAGAGTTAACGTGGTTTTTAAAGTATCCCCTACTGCGACACTTGAAAATGTGAACAAAACAAAAAAGGTGTCAACATTTTTAATTTTATATCTAGCACCGATACTCTTTACATTCTTTAAAAGGACATTCTCGGAAATAAAAATAAAAGCACAAATAATATATAATTAATATATAAAGCCTGTTAAATTTAACTTATTTAAATATCACATTTAAAACTCACAAATCTCAAATACAAAATAAAAACGACATCTAAATCTAAAATTGAAAAAAAAAATTATCCTACATAATGTTCTAAAAGATTGATCGATAATGTTATAATTGCACCACACGGTGTTGTCCGTCCCTTTGTTATAGACTATAGTAGTCTACTATATAAACTTTTATGATATTTTTCCCCTGCTAAGCAAACGCTTGATTATCTCTTGACGGCCTCCCTCTCGATTCCTAGATTTCTTAGAATTCTGGAAATTAACACACACACACACAGAGAGAGAGAGAGAGAGAGAGAGAGAGAGAGAGAGAGAGAGAGAGAGAGAGAGAGAGAGAGAACAACTTAGTTAGTTAATCGTTAGAAACATGTTCACAAACTTAACTTGTACTACTCATAGCTAATAACCTTTAGTGACTAGTGTTTTTCGTACCTGCTGGTGCAGTCTGAACTCCAATTTTCATGTATGGAGCACTTAATGCCTGACATTTTGCACAAGTATAATGTGTTAGTCATAAATGTAAATTAAATTTGAATAAATGTTTGCATATAATTTTATACCAGCCGGTAAAAGAGACATACACCGACTTGTAGACTTCCCTATCATTCCTCCCATACTGCACGTATCCATGTATTAAGGTCTAGGAGAACTCCATATTGTCTCAGCCATTGCTCTAATCAAACACAACCAAAAATCAGTAGACAATAGTTATATGCTGGAGTTTAAAGAGAATTTGGAAAAGATCCGAAGTACATAACATTGCACCATTGATGGGGTTAGAATTCATTCATTAACAGAAAAACTCATCCCTCATAGCAGCAATTAATACCAATAATAATGCAAATGGTGAAAGAGGGTAAAACTGCGGGGTGGGGGTGGCTGCCGTGTTCGAGAAATGAACCCCTAAACTATGGAGGACTATTAGAACATAACACCATCAACTCCATGAAACATCTACCTTAGTTTTCTTGATCTCTTTGATTACTGCATCTGCGAGTTCCTCTGCACTATATTTGACGCTGAATGATTTTGTTATCTCCATATTCAGGTTAATCAGATACATGTTGTGAGAAGACTACACAAGAAAATTGACAATTTCAAAAACTATATAGCTGCTCTTATTTGAAGCATATCCATCACAAAGATAATATGAGGATATCGTGGCTTCTTCTAGATGGTCGTATTACTTCACACGTTTCTTGCTTTTAACATGAAAAAGACAATGTAAGAACTACATTTGCCCCAATTCATTAAGTAAAAGATTTCTTCCCAGGAATTAGTTCAAGTTAAAGCTATGGTGTAGGGTGCCCATATATATGGGGAACTCATTGATATATTGAAATAGTTGCACTATATCTGTTGTTAAAATGAACAAGATACTACCGATATATCGAACCTAACTAAACTCGATCAATTATAGAAGGACATGGTAAGCACGAAATGATTAATACTCGACATAAAATGAGGTACCAAACATGCTTTAATTTAGATTTTTAGACAAAAAGAATTCATTTTACAATCAAAATTTCTCTCTAAATTCTAGATGTCGTTCATGAATAGAATGTTCCATATTCAAAAAGCATTGCTATGAGAAACCCCTTAATAAGATATATACAATCATAATAAAATATAGTGGAAAAGGAGAAATAGGAAAGCTGGAGGACCTAAGTCACCTTTTGGCACCGCTCTCCTTTCATCATTATAGTGAATGAACAAAAACAACCCACCAATCGCAGCTAGAGCAAGAGTAGGAACTAAATGATATTTCGATGAGATAGGAGATGCATCATGTTCAGGTCACACAAAAGGAGGCTTATTACTGTTCTTGGATCCTCTGCTAGAGAAGCAGTATCTCCAAAACGAACCATTCTTCTGCAAACATTCTAGACCCTCATGATCACCCATCATTGTTTGCTTAGTCAATGGAGGAGGAGATATTTTGCTTGAGGCAAATCTTAAGAAGACAAACCAAACTGTTTGAACGTTTTCGCATGGTTCTTTAAAGAGGAGTAGAAAATTCTTGACATCAGTAGCATCTTTGAGCTTCGTTTTTCTTTCCCTGTTTGTGGAAATTAACCTACTGATTAATTATTTTAACATAGAATATATAACAGCTAAGAGGTAAACCTAAAAAATTAGCACCAATTGTAATCATGGAAATGAAATAAAATAATTAGCTAACATTAAAATTAGATTCAAGTTACATACAAGTAACCAAGGAAACATGATAGGTTGGAAACATGGAGTTTACAGAACAAACAGATTGCAAATCCTATATTTCTTTTCTCTATTTGAACATCTTATGTTAGTGAATGTCAACTATAACTCAAATGATTTCATTTAAAACACAAGGACAAGCTCCATTAATCCAGTGTGCACAAAAGATTAGATAAAGTCTGATGTATTAGATGCTTATCTGCTATAAGCATACCTGCTACATAAATTCTCTTTTCTTCATCAAAATCTTACTTTCATTTTACTTTGAAATTCAGATCAAAAGATTTGGGGAAAAAGACGTGAGTGAATAACCAGTAAAATTTGACTTTTATCGATTACCTAACCAATACTTTAATTTTGGCATTAAGTTATGCAAAGAAAATCAAATTAGAATTCTAAGTTGATAAATAGGGAACCAAAGTCATTAAATTAAATTAGTATCTCACCAAACAACGTTTATTCCCAAGATAAGGAAACTAGAAAACTTAGTACATGTAATGGAATAATTAGTCGACTTGCGCTAAGTTAGACCAAATAGAATTGAATTGGAGAAGAAATTGCTCGAATTGTACCATAAACGAAAGTGAAAAATTTGATAATGTATGGAAGCATTCTCCAAAACTTCCACCGACGAGAAAAAATATTGCATCCGAACATAAGGCAATCTGAATAAACAATATTAGAGTGGTGGAGATAATTAGCTTCTTTTTTTCTAAAATAAATATCAAAACATTGGTTTCTGTTGCTTTTACAGATTTGTCTCTTAATCAGTCCAAATATCAGATTTTGTTAATACAATTTTATTGAACTTTCTGGAAGTTTTTTCTTTTTTTAAATATTTATTCTCTAACTTATGTTACTTCTTTTACATTCCCATCTCCACGACTCTTGCTATATTTATTTTTCATAGGTATTTTTGGGAATTGATTGTTGTCAAACTAATTGATAACTCTTGTCTGTTGGATTATAGATATTGCATGGATTGATATCTTAATACACACTGGATTATAGTATGTATTAAGTCATTAATGCGTGTATTTAGCTTAATCTCTTTTGATTAGACTAGTCAAGCTAGCTGTTGATGCTTATTACCATATTTGGTAATAAAGCATTCTAGCTTAGAAAGCATTATGCTAGTGTTGCTTCTTATAAGCACACATTAATGTCTTTTGTTTTTAGTACTTTATCAGCTAGGTTTTTTGGTATTGTGTGTCATATATAAACACAAACAATCTGTAGCTCAGTGTGTAACAAGCTTATGGCCGCTTCTTTCTGTTCTTCATTCATGAAGTTCATTCAATGAAACAAGATATTACTGTTGCCATTATTTCTGCTTGTTTCATTTATTGTCTTTGATATGTGTTTCCTATACACTCTTTAATTTCAACATGGTACCAGAGCAGCGTTGATCCACATATATATGTCATCAACCGGAAGTGCTTGGAATTTACCACAAGAAGAGTGGCCACAACTCGGATCTGGAGGAACTGAAAGAGCCATGGCTACATCAGAGTCTGCCACAGCTCAAACTGCAAATATTTGCCTTGATAATGATCCATTGAGCCTTCATGGCTCGGATCACCCTGGTATGTCCCTAGTATGTACAAAACTGAATGGAAGTAACTTTTTACCATGGAGTAAGTCAGTTCAAATAGCTCTCTTAGCTAAAAACAAGATAGGTTTCATAAATGGAAACATTGCTGTGCCCACTGATAATATACTTAAAGAACAGTGGGAAAGAGTGGATGGTATGGTTAGAGCATGGCTATTAAACTCTCTATCCAAGGAAATATCAGAAACATTCCTTTATGCCAAGAGTGCAAGGGATCTATGGGAAACAGTTACCAACAGATTTGGAGACAGCAACGGACCTCAACTGTTTCATGTCCAGAAGGAGATATGTAACCTGACTCAAGGAAACCAATCAATGGCTGTTTACTATAACAGCTTGCATAAGCTATGGAATGAACTCTCTTTGCTCAGATCTTTGCCAATGTGCACCTGTGGGGCCTGTTCTTGTGGAGCTACTAAAGGATGGGAGGAATTTGACATGTCTGGAAAGTTGATTCAGTTCCTAATGGGATTAAATGAGTCATATGATCCCATTAGGAGTCAAATCCTGCTGATGAATCCACTTCCAAGTGTGGATAAAGCATACTCAATGATCTTAAGAATTAAAAGACAAAGAAATGTGCACATATCTGGAAGTGAGTTGATGGATAGCTCGGCCATGAATGTGAAATTCAACAATGGTGGTAGAGGATCAGCTAACAGACTAGCCTATTTTGGCTCAAATAGCAGAGGAGGGCATTCTACTGGTAAAGGAAGAGGCAACATCAGATTAACAAAGGAAGAAAAGGCAAAGCTGCTTTGTGATCATTGTGGAAACCATGGACATGTAATTTCAAACTGCTTTCAGTTGAAAGGATATCCAGATTGGTGGAAGGGAAATCAGGGAAATTATGCTCACTCAGCTGACATAACTGGAGAGGATGTGACAGTGAATGAGCATTACACTGAAAGTCACAACAAGTCTCCAGATATATCAGCCATTGTACAAAGGGAAGTTGCAAGGATTCTGAATCAATCAGAACTGAAACAGCAAGCAGAGAATTCAAGGGTGAAGAATGTAAATAATACACATGCTGGAAGCTCATTTTTTGCTTTCACATTAATAGATGGAGTTGATGATGGGGCATGGATCATTGACACAGGTGCCAGCAGGCACATGTGCAATGATCCAACACTGATGAGCAATCTTAGACCTATACAGCACACAGCTATGGTAACTTTTCCAGATGGAACAGAAAGAAAGGTGGAGCAATGTGGAAGTGTTTCCTTATCAGACAAACTCACACTGACAGAAGTATTTCTTGTGCCAAGCTTCACTTGCAACCTGTTATCCATATCCCAATTGACAATGGACACAGGAGCAAAGGCTGTATTTGATCATGAATCTTGCACTGTCAAAAGTGCAAGAGATGGAAGCATCATTCTCACTGGACATCTTGTTGGAAAGTTATATATTGCCAAGCCAGCATACTCAGAAGAGGCTTTAGCAGCATATGCAGCAAATGCAGAACACTATAACAAGTTGTTCAAAACTTGGCATAGAAGACTGGGACATGCATCACCAGCTTCTATGCAGCATCTACACTTCCTGGAGCACATGTGCACTCCACCTGTTCTGGAAACGCATAAGCATTGTGAAATCTGCCATATCTCAAAGCAAACCAGGCTCAGTTTTCCTACCAGTTCAATTAGCACCACCAGGGTGCTAGAACTTCTGCATGTGGATATCTGGGGACCATATAGTCAACCCAGCATCACCAACACTTCCTATTTTCTAACCATTGTGGATGATTATAGTAGGATGACCTGGGTGAATCTTATGGCAAGCAAGAAACAAGCAGTGAGCTCACTTAAGGAATTCATCCACATGATCACAAGACAACTTGAGAAAACAGTGAAGATGGTTAGAATAGATAATGGAGCAGAGTTTTTAAGTGGAGATTGCCAGCAGTTTCTCAAGGACCAGGGGATAATACACCAGAGGAGCTGTGTCTATACTCCACAACAAAATGGAGTAGTGGAGAGAAAACACAGGCATTTACTTGAAATGGCCAGAGCCTTGATGAAGGAGTCTTCAATCCCACACTATTTGTGGCCATACTCCATCCTCACTGCCACACACATCATAAACAGATTGCCCACAAGAGTCTTAAACTGGCAAGTCCCATTTACAGTAATGTTTCAGAGAATACCAACATATGCAATGATGAAGCCCTTTGGTTGTCTTGCATATGCCACTGATACAAGTCCACACAAGAATAAATTTGATCAAAGAGCCAAGAAATGCATTTTCTTGGGATATGCCCCTCACCAAAAGGCATACAGAGTCTATCACATTGCTAGCAAGCAAGTGATTACTTCAAGAGATCTTATCTGCCTTGAGAATACTTATCCATATGCTGATCCTGATTTTGATAACAAGACAGAATCATCTCCAATGCCACTGTCATTTTTGAATGATGAGGAAAGCTCTTCAACACCTATCTTAAATCCTTTAGCTGTGCATGTTCCATCTACCACAGCTGATCCCTCAGAGGAGTCAATTGAATCAGAAAGAGAAGCAGATGAGATTCATGCAAGCCCAACACCACTCAGAAGGAGTGCCAGGCTAACTCAAAGAGATCAGATCCATACAGATACTGCACCAGCAAGAAGAAATACCAGACAAGAACCTGAATCAGAGGCAGCAGCAGATCAACTGAATGCAGACCCACCACCACTCAGAAGAAGCACTAGGCAAATACAAAAACCAGCTCATCTGCAGGACTTTGTAACATCCATGTTCAAGCATCCACAATCTCATGCAGCTTTTCATGCCAATCACCTGATTGTACCAGAACCTAAGAGCTACAAGGAAGCTATCACCTATCCAGAATGGAGAGAGGCCATGGATCAAGAACTTGATGCCCTAGAAGCTAATGATACTTGGGAAATAACAGATTTACCTGCAGGGAAGAAACCCATTGGTAGCAAATGGGTTTACAAGGTCAAGCTTAAAACAGATGGTCTCATTGAAAGATATAAAGCACGGTTGGTTGCAAAGGGGTATAATCAGATTCTGGGAGAGGATTATGAAGAAAGTTTCTCTCCAGTTGCCAAGCCAGTGACTGTGAGATTTCTCATAGCACTTGCCACTATTAAAGGATGGCCCTTGCATCACATAGACATCAACAATGCCTTCTTACATGGATTTCTGGATAGAGAGGTATACCTACAACCACCTGATGGATACACCAAGGCTGGTCCTGGACAGGTATGTAGACTTAAGAAAAGTCTATATGGACTTAAACAAGCCTCTAGACAGTGGAATGCAGAATTATGCACCAAATTGCTTCATTTTGGTTTCACACAATCTGCACATGACCATTGCTTGTTCACATTGACTGGAGATGATGATTTTCTAGCTTTATTAGTCTATGTTGATGATGTTCTGATCACTGGGAGTAATCTTGATCTTTTACATGCTGTAAAGCAGTTCATGGATACTAGCTTTAGCATCAAGGACCTGGGGGAGGCTACTTATTTCCTTGGCATGGAATTGAGTAAGAATGACAAAAGGTACTTTCCTTTGCCAAAGAAAGTACATTCTGGACATTATCAATGATGTAGGATTGGACAACTCTAAGCCCACTTCTACACCACTTCCTTATGGTCAGAAGCTCAATAATTCAGATGGATTGCCTTTTGCAGACACTGAATCCTACAGAAGGTTAATAGGAAGGCTATTGTATCTGAATCTCACAAGGCCAGACTTAACATTTGCTACACAGCAATTAAGTCAGTTTGTCAGTTCACCTAGAAGCTCTCACTGGACTGCTGCCTTACACCTGCTCAGATATCTGAAGGGCACTTCCAATTTTGGTCTTTTTTATCCAAAAACAGGTGAATTATCTATTCAAGCCTTCTGTGATTCTGATTGGGGTGCATGCCAAGACACCAGGAAATCTGTTACTGGTTATTGTGTCTTTCTGGGAAGATGCCTTATCTCATGGAAATCTAAGAAACAAACCACTGTTTCTAGAAGTTCAGCAGAGGCTGAGTATAGGGCCATGACTTCCACCACTTGTAATTGATGTGGTTGAATTATATTTCCTCAGACCTGCAGATTGAGGTGCCAAAACCACTGCTTCTTGGATGTGACAATCAAGCTGCTGTCCACATAGCTGAAAACCCAGTCTTTCATGAACGTACAAAGCATTTGGACATTGACTGTCATGTTGTGCGCAATCAATTCAAGGATGGCTTTCTCACCTTCCAGTCATTATCTTCCAAGGATCAATTGGCAGATATCTTCACCAAACAGCTGCCTCCCGGACCATTCGCTGGACTTCTTTCCAAGCTTGGACTGTGTTCATCCACACATCCAGCTTGAGGGGGGAGTGTTAGATTATAGATATTGCATGGATTGATATCTTAATACACACTGGATTATAGTATGTATTAAGTCATTAATGCGTGTATTTAGCTTAATCTCTTTTGATTAGACTAGTCAAGCTAGTTGTTGATGCTTATTACCATATTTGGTAATAAAGCATTCTAGCTTAGAAAGCATTATGCTAGTGTTGCTTCTTATAAGCACACATTAATGTCTTTTGTTTTTAGTACTTTATCAGCTAGGTTTTTTGGTATTGTGTGTCATATATAAACACAAACAATCTGTAGCTCAGTGTGTAACAAGCTTATGGCCGCTTCTTTCTGTTCTTCATTCATGAAGTTCATTCAACGAAACAAGATATTATTGTTGCCATTATTTCTGCTTGTTTCATTTATTGTCTTTGATATGTGTTTCCTATACACTCTTTAATTTCAACATTGTCTTATATTTTTGTAAGTAACAACACGCAGATGCACTGAAGCTTGTGAAAATGACAATCTATATCCGAAAATGGTTCCAAGACAATTGCATGCCTTCACCTAGATCATGTAGCTGGTTGGATTCTCACAGACTATTTTAGTGTTACACATTGCATGCTTCTAATTCGAATTTGAATATTTTTATTTTATATCTAATTTGCTTTAGTAGAATCATTTTGTATCAAATATTTTTAAATTTTATAAGTGTTTCTAATTTATTTTTTTGGGAAATGTATGTTACTAGTTGTAATTATATGATCTCTATATATTATCCAAAAATGTAATGGAAATTTGTAGAAAATAACAATTTTGTTATATGAAACAATATTATTTCGCACACATAATGTTCCTTTCCCACACATAATCAAAATTTAAGGTGCCGCATGGATTGGGAAATATTACCTTCACATAATTTACATATTTATCCGCTAAAAGATTAAGATTTACTCACGCAAAATTATTTCCTACACATAATGTTCCTTTTCCCACACATAATCACTTCCATGTGTCAAAAATTTAAGGTGGCACATGGGATGGCATATTATCAATCCATGTCATCACCCTTTGTCCACGTTATGTCATTCTCCCCCTTTGCACAATTAGAAAACATTACCTTCACATAATGTACATATTTATCACACATAGATGTTTAGGTAAAAGATTAAGATTTACCCACACAAAATTATATGCGTGAGTAAAAACCTTTTTCTATGAAAATATAGTGACACATGCATACACTTTTATTATGTGTGGGTAAAAACTCTTTACCTTCACATAATAATTTTTTGTTAATTTTTGCCTACAATTTTAATGTGTCGGTAAAACCTCAATTTCTTGTAGTGTATATAAGGAAAAGGAAAAAATGGTCAAATTTTTCATAAGTAGTACTCAAGTTCCCTAATCGGAACTGGGCACTACAAAGAGAGTCGAAGAAATTTCTCAATAAGTGCTTGCAACTCAATCTTTTATCAAAAAGGCTTCTCACTATAATAACTCCAGCATAATTAGCCTACTTGACATTGTACATGCTCTGTATTTGTATTTGTAGGTTTGTTTTTCTCTTGTAAGCATTATTAGCTTGGTGTTTTTAGTTAATTGCATTGATGGCTATCATTTTTACACTACTTATCATGTGTAAATGCAACCTATTATATTTTCTCATGCGGTTGATTTTCCCAGGAGGAATTTCACAAGCATATGATAGACGTCCTTCTGATGTTAGTGCAACATATGTAGCCAATATAGGCTGGAGTCTGGTTGCATGTTGGATTTTGCCTTTACATAAGTCTTAAAATGAAGAAGTTGAAATAGAAAGACATGCATCGGTTAAAAGCGCAGATTATTTTATGTGAATTACCTACAACATGGTATGACGAGACTAATACCTTTCGCTGCTTCTTTTTAAAGACATGTATTTATTCGATCATAATATACGTGTAATGCAGTTAATTATTACCGATTGAAAAAAAATGTCTCCATTAAAAATGCATTTATACAGCGGTCTTTTCCATGAATGCTACCAAATGTCATCAAAACTGGAAGGTAATTATAATGGTTGGTGTTGGCCATATTCGTGAACGGTTACTAATATATAAACCTACAAATTAGTTGAAGTCATTGCATGGTGTAAAAGGACATCTCTTTTGTCTTCATCGGGATTAAAAAGTACCATAATGAGTTCCGTTTAAGCGGTTGATTCGTCATCTAGTCCATGAGAAATGTGAAAATTGTGAGTAGATATTGCTTTTTGAAGGGCCTTTCTCATCTGTTCCCATGAATTGTAAAAAGTGGTGAGGCCTCTATATTAAATTACTCCAATTCGTAGTTGCTATATAAAATTAGATTTTGGGGGGAGAATTCATTTCAATATTTCACCCTAAAGCTTTAATTTCACTATTTTACTTAGGAAAATTCGTTCTTACTTCTTTCTAGTGAGAGCGTCTTTAACCAAATGGCTCATGAAGTTGTCATACCAGTAACAATGGATGAGGCTGAGATGGCAGTTATCCGAGATATCAATGCTCTCAGGTATGCATATGTTACTTTTTTGGCAGGCGATGGTGATTATGTGAAAGGTATTGTTTGTTTAGCAAAGGGATTAAGGAAAGTGCAAGCAGCTTACCCGCTAGTGGTGGCAATTTTGCCCAGTGTCCCAGAGGATCACCGAAACTTATTGTTGAATCAAGGATGTCTTCTTCGCGAAATTGATCCAGTGCTGCCACCTATTGGGGACAAGAAGGAGAGTCCATTTGTTAGGGGCTATTTTGGTGTCAATTATTGTAAACTTGGCATATGGGCAGTAAGAATTCTAACTAATGATATTACTGCAGTTTCTATATAATTTATAATACATTGATTAGGTGGGCTGATATTTAAGTCTTGATTCTTTTACATAATATGCATGTCCATTCCAAAGCTTTTTTAGTTTTCTATTATCAAGTTGTCACTTTAAGTAGTGATGACAATTTGAAGCACGACATCATTGACCAGCATGAGTATCACAAGATAATTATTAGCTTTGCGCTAGGAGGATTATCTTTGGTTTGTTAACAAACCAATATAACACGGCATGATAGTCAGGTTATCACGGGCCAATTTGATGGACCTAATTTTGCTAAATTTTCTAAACAATTTAGAATTTTGTTTTATTTTTAATAGATACCCTTAATATTTGATATAAGTGATATTCTAACTAACTGTGTTATTTCTTTGTAGTATCATGTTTTATAGTATTTCATACCTAATACACATTTGTTATGATTTTTTGTAGTGTTAAGAATTTTATCATACATAATTAATGTTAGGAAAATGGATCATTTTATTAGTGAATGACATGATGATCCTTTCGGCCAAGCAAGTAGTAGTAAACAAACATAAAATATTGGCTATCAAGTTGATCATGTTGCGGGTTGCATTCTTGGCTCATTAAACTAATCCTGTTGTCGGTGCCTGCCCAAGTTCTATTATGCCTTAACATGCCAGTCTAAAACTAGTCAGAACACTCGATTTGCTTTGTCTAACTTTGAAAATTTAATTAGATGCACTTATGTTGGATGGTATCAACCCAAAAGTTCCTCTATAAAAGAACTCTTTTCAATTTGGTTGCAGTTTGTGGAGTATGAAAAGATGATTTATCTGGATGCGAATATCCAAGTGTTTAGGAATATAGATAACCTCTTCGATTTGCCATCTGGTTGCTTATATGCTGTGGTGGACTGCTTGTGTGAGATGGGTGGTGAACCTTGTACAGAGGTGGTCCAGTGGCCTGTAGAGCTTGGCAACAAGCCGCCTTTATATTTTAATGCAGGCTTGTTTGTTTTTGAGCCTAATCTCCGCACTTACAGTCGTCTCATGAGCACCCTTGTTGTCGTACCTCCAACCTCATTTGCTGAGCAGGTAAAATGCAGTTTCTTTACACTATGTTCACTACACTTCATGACTTAATATTAATGGGACATAATTCGTCTTTAATAATGTGATTTGGTTTTCATTATCCAAGCTATTTCATTCTTTTTACTCATCACCATTTGAACTAATCTATGTTTAGTTTACCATCTTTGTTAAAATAATATGCTGGCAGAGATTGTAAACTTATGAACGACATGAAGTTCAGGAGTCACAATGGAATAAAAATCATACTTCAAAACCTCACGTGCAGTGCTGCAACATAATTTTTGTAGAATATGGTAAAATAAAAAGTATAAACAATAGAAGCTGAAATTGTCTTGTTCGTTGGTCCAATCTGCAGGATTTCCTCAACTATTTTTTCAGGGATATCTCGAAGCCGATCCACCCTATTTACAACTTGTTAGTGGCGATGCTCTGGCGCCACCCTGAGTACGTGGAACTTGATGAAGTGAAGGTGGTCCACTATTGTGTTCCTGGTTCAAAGCCTTGGAAGTATACTGGAAAAGAGCCAAATATGGATAGAGCAGATGTCAAAATGTTGATCGATCGCTGGTGGGAAATTTATAATGATGCTGCACTAGACTTCACTAGAAACTAAAGTGAGTCTCAGGGGTTCTGGTTTGATAATGAAGATTTTTATTAAATAAAGTGAACTGGATATTTCTAATGTGTGCTTTAGTATGTGTATAACTATAGGAAGTTGGAACTCATAAACTTTGCATCGGTGCAGAGGTGAACTACCTATTGTCTCTAGAGCTTTTTATATATACTAGTTTTAGATATGTGTGTGTATTGGGGGGTTGAATAAACCTCTAACTATATCTACTTTTTCTTTTATAAATGTGAGCAGTAAGTTGTTCTCTGTTGTAGGAAACTGGTTTATACAACAGAGCTACAGAAGTAAGTTCCTTTAGAGCAGTAAGCTTACAATAGATTGTTCTTTTGGTTCTTATAGCAAGCAATGCCAAAGAGAGTTTTGTTTAGCAGAAATATGTTAGAGTATTTTCTTAAGACAATGCAATAAGTATGTAGTAGGTCACAACATCACTAAATAACATATGAAATTACAAAATAAATTTATAGTGATTCGAAGGTGGGGGTAATCCTTCTACGTCCACTCTTTCCTCATACGGGGAAAATTCACTAAGTTGTTCACACTGTACAATATTGTTAGTGATTTCAACTCCTAAACACACAGCTAAACAAGAATCTGGAAATCGCACAAAGATCAATCTGAAAAACACACACTTAATTCGGCCAAATTTGTGACCGAACACTACTTGCGCAGAACAGGAAATATAAATGAATCACACACAAGTTTTACGTGGTTCGTTCAAGATGAACTACATCCACGGAGGCAAGGCACACCTCAATCCACTAAGAAATCCAATCAATTACAGAGAATACACTCAGAAATCAAAATGCCCAATTCTGGAACAAATTAGGACAGAAATCGTTCCCTCTCAAAATACTCTCTCTAATCTAAGAAACTGGAAAATTGCTCGACGTAGTGTTGTTCTCCTTGATGAGAGCTTTACAATGATATATGAATTGAAACTCGAATGTAACCGTACAAAAAGTTCTAACTGAATCAAACTGAGCTCAGCTACCGGACAAAAGTGACGGTTTTCTTCCGTCACAAATTCTGAACTAACTCGTCACAATCAGCGGTTATTCATAACTGCCACGAACCCGGCTCATCCTGACCAGCTTTGCTTCTTGATGCTCAAACCCGGTCCAAACCTCCGGTTCTTCACCTCTTGAACCTGGTTCCACATTCCCAACACACCATATTACCAAGTATAGCTCACTTGATGAGATTGAACACTACCTCACAAATCTCCACCTCAATGAATCAAGTGTTCCTCTTAATGCCTCACCACTGCCTGTCTGTTATTGTTCTTCATGACATTGCTCAAGCTGCAGCAAGCTCGAGCAATGCTCCACTTTGTTTCCAGGTACACCCTTTGTAAGAAAATCAGCAGGATTATGCAATGTGTGTACCTTCTTCACCTCCACAGAACCAGAATCAATGATATCTCTAGCAAAATGTAACCTAACATCAATGTGTTTTGACCTTTCATGAAATGCTTGATGTTTCACCAGGTGTAAAGCACTTTGATTATCACAGTAGATTGCCACACACTTCTGCTTGATATCCAAATCTCTCAGAACCCCTTTCAACCAGATTGCCTCTTTGATAGCTTCAGTTAGAGAGATATATTCTGCTTATGTTGTTGATAGTGCCACAACAGATTGTTGTACACTTGTCCAGCTGATGGCTGTTCCAAATAAGGTAAACACAAAACCAGAAATGGATTTCCTTGTGTCTATGTTTGCTGCAAAATCAGAATCAGCAAACCCCTCCAATGCAACAGTACTTCCACCCACTCTTTTTTCAAACTTCAGTGACAAATTCACTGATCCTTTCAAATACCTCATCACATGTTTCAAAGCTTCCCAATGCTCAACTCCTGGATTTGACATGAACCTGCTTACTAAAGACACAGCATATGCCAAGTCAGGCCTGCTACAAATCATTCCATACATAAGACTTCCAACTCCACTTGCATAAGGAATATTGTTCATATGTATGATTTCCTCTTCAGTCTTTGGGCATTGTTCTTTGGAAAGTTTCTTCTGTAGATTAACTGGAGTGGAGAGAGGTTTTGCTTCATTCATATGAAACCTCTCCAATACTTTCTGTAGATATTGCCTCTGAGATAACCAAAGCACTCCAGCTTCTCTGTTTCTTAGAATGTTCATTCCCAATATCTTCTTGGCTTCTCCCAGATCTTTCATGTCAAATTCAGCATTAAGTCTATCCTTCAACCATTGTACCCTCTTCTTGTTCATGCTGGCAATTAGCATGTCATCCACATACAATAGAAGGAAAACTTTATCTTGCTTTGAACCTTTGTTGAAGTAAACACAACTGTCATAAAGACTTCTTACAAAGCCAACACTGATCATGAAGTCATTGAACCTCTTATTCCACTGTCTTGGACTTTGTTTAAGTCCATATAGTGACTTCTTCAGTAAACATACTTTGTCTTCTTTTCCAGGAACAACAAAGCCTTCTGGCTGTTTCATATATATCTCCTCATTGAGTTCTCCATGTAAGAATGCTGTCTTTACATCCAGTTGTTGTAATTCCATGTCCTCCTGTGTGACTTTTGATAAAAGCAACCTGATTGAGCAATGCTTTACTACTGGAGAGAAAACCTCATTGAAATCAATCCCTTTTCTTTGTGTAAAGCCCCTAGCCACCAATCTTGCTTTAAACCTCACCTGTTTGGATCCTGCTGTCTCTAGTTTCTTCTTGTATATCCATTTAGAGCTTACAAGTTTCTGACCTTTTGGTTTCTCCACCAATATCCAGGTCTTATTCTTTTCCAGGGACTCCATCTCTTCAGTCATTGCCTGTATCCAGTGTTCACCTTCTTCACAGTCTAGTGCTTCTTTAAAACTACTAGGCTCTTGTGATTCCAGGTCTTCAGCAACACTCAAGGCATAATAAACACTCCCTGCTTGACCATAGAAATCAGGTTTGTTGATTGTTCTTCTAGGCCTGTCCCTTCCAATGCTGTATTCTCTGACATTTTGTGAAGGTCCAGTTTGTTCTTCTTCTTCAGATGATGAATCACTATCTTGTAAATTTTCTTGTGGTTGAGGTGTGTGGTTATCTTCAGCAGGATGCTCCACCTGAATTGATATCTCCTCTGTCTCTGTAGCACCATCAAATTCTTCCTTAGAGCCTGTAGAAGAGTAAGCCATCACATTCTCATTAAACTTTACATCTCTACTTGTGATTATCTTCTGATTTCCCTTCTCTAAGCACCACAATCTGTAGCCCTTTACTCCATCCGGATATCCAAGAAATACACATCTGAGAGCCCTTGCATCTAGCTTGTCTTGCTTGACATGGACAAAAGCAAGACACCCAAACACCCTTAACCCTTCATAACTTGGTTTCTGTCCACTCCACACCTCTTCAGGTGTTTTGAACCCAATCACTGATGAGGGTGACCTGTTAATAAGATAACATGCTGTAGCAATGGTTTCTCCCCAGAATACCTTTGGTAACCCAGCATCCAACAGCATACACCTCACTCTTTCAAGAAGAGTCCTGTTGAGTCTCTCAGCAACTCCATTCTGTTGAGGATTCATTGGAACAGTCCTGTGTCTCTTGATTCCTCTTTCTTCACAGAAATTTGTAAACTCAGTAGAGAGATATTCCAGTCCATTCTCAGTCCTAAGGTGCTTCAGCTTCTTCCCTTTGACATTTTCCAGTTGAATCAACCATGTTTTGAACTTATGGAAAGCATCACTCTTGTTCTTCATCAACATGATCCACACCTTTCTGCTGTAATCATCAATCAAGGACATGAAATACCTTGCACCACCATGAGATTCTGTTCTTGCAGGACCCCATATGTTAGAGTGAACATAATCTAATGGCTCTTGAGTTGTGTGAACACCCTTTCCATAGGGCAGCTTCTTGGATTTGCCCAAAGCACACTGATCACAGAACTCCAGTTCTTGATTTCCCATATTTCCAATTACTCCACTTCTTGACAGTTCCTTCAACCCTTTCTCTCCTATGTGTCCAAGTCTCTTGTGCCATTTAGCAAGCTCTGAACTGCTCAAGACCATATCCACACTTCCAACAACAGGTGAACCAATCAAGATAAACAATCCATTATGCTGTCTACCTTTTATCACCAATTTCCCATGTTTTGTGATATGCAAGAATCCATCTATTGAGCTAAACTGACATCCACTGGTTACTAAAGAACCGAGAGATAAAATATTTCTTTTAAGGCCAGGAACATATCTTACATTTGAGATGACTCTGACCACACCATCAAACATCCTTATGCTCACTGATCCAACTCCTTTGACCTTGCATGATTGGTCATTTCCCAGGAGAACATTCCCACCATCTTCTCTCTTCAGTTCATCAAACCATGACTGGTGTGGACACATATGGAAAGAACAGCCTGTGTCCAAGACCCATTCCTTTACCATTCTTGATTCAGTAACATTTAATACTTCTGGAGGGTCTTCTTGATGATTAATAGCAGCAGCTTCTGCCCCTTGATTCCCACCTTTCTTATTTCTCTTAGGACAGTCCTTCTTCAAGTGACCTGGCTGCTTGCACTTGAAGCATTTCCTCTTCTCAACCCAGTCATTCCCCTTCTTAGGATTAGGATCCCCAGACTTTGGATCCTTAGCATTCTGTCCCTTCTTGCCTTGCCAAGGTTTCTTGAATGTGACATTCAAGCCTTCTCCAGATTGCACCATGCCTTTATCCCCTTGAGTCTGGAAGCATTTAGACCTCAGAGCCTTCACTATTCCATCATAGGATAGCTGCTCATCTCTCCCATACATCAAGGCATCCTTAAAGCTTTCCGTGGATTTTGGAAGAATGTTCAACACCATCAATGCCTTGTCATCCTCCTCCAATTTCACATCCAGATCTTCCAATTCTTCAATCATCTTAATGAACTCATCAAGTTGATCAGAAATTACCTTGTCTTCAGTGATCTTGAAGGCCAACATCTTCTGCTTCAAGAACAGCTTGTTGGAAACTGACTTGGATTGATACAGTTCTTCCAATCTCCTCCATGCTTCTGAGGAACTCTTGCATCTTGAGACCTCCCTCAACGGTTTATCACCCAAGCATAGGAAGATAAGACTTAGGGCCTTCTTATCCACTGATGCAAACTTGGATTTCTCAGTTTCTTCCCATGAATCCAGAGGTATCAATGCAAGATCAAGGCTATTGTGAACCAATACTGCATTCATCTTGATCTTCCACAATGTGAAGTCATTCCTTCGTGTGAACTTCTCAAAATCCATCTTCATACCAGCCATTCCTTCCCTTCTTCAAGCTGTGAGAGTTGGTTTCCCACAGATGGCGCCACTTGTTAGTGATTTCAACTCCTAAACACACAGCTAAACAAGAATCTGGAAATTGCACAAAGATCAATCTGAAAAACACACACTTAATTCGGCCAAAGTTGTGACCGAACACTACTTGCGCAGAACAGGAAATATAAATGAATCACACACAAGTTTTACGTGGTTCGTTCAAGATGAACTACATCCACGGAGGCAAGGCACACCTCAATCCACTAAGAAATCCAATCAATTACAGAGAATACACTCAGAAATCAAAATGCCCAATTCTGGAACAAATTAGGGCAGAAATCGTTCCCTCTCAAAATACTCTCTCTAATCTAAGAAACTGGAAAATTGCTCGACGTAGTGTTGTTCTCCTTGATGAGAGATTTACAATGATATATAAATTGAAGCTCGAATGTAATCGTACAAAAAGTTCTAACTGAATCAAACTGAGCTCAGCTACCGGACAAAAGTGACGGTTTTCTTCCGTCACAAATTCTAAACTAACTCGTCACAATCAGCGGTTATTCATAACTGCCACGAACCCGGCTCATCCTGACCAGCTTTGCTTCTTGATGCTCAAACCCGGTCCAAACCTCCGGTTCTTCACCTCTTGAACCCGGTTCCACATTCCCAACACACCATATTACCAAGTATAGCTCACTTGATGAGATTGAACACTACCTCACAAATATTCGCTACAACCGATGTCCGAGTTCAAGTTGACACCTTATAGTTAGTTTTTAAATATCCTCAGAAGGTTTCTCCTCCATTATACGTGTTTCTCAGAACTAAATCTAGTCTAATTTGAATCCCTGATTCAACATAAGACTCCCTGTTAAAAACCACTCGTTGGAAAAGGTTTAATGAAAGTATTTTCTTCAACTGGAAGTTGCTTCTATACTTGTAGATCGGTTTGAGATGTGGGATATTTTTCTTGATGAGAAGGACTAGGATTGAGATAATTTTTCTAAGACCTAGCTTGATTTGATTTTGAGAGTCTGTTGCAACTTGAGAATCTTTGCTTGAGTGGTAGTTGATTGCTACAACGTCGCTACTTTGCTCTCATCTCTTCACTCACACTTTCTCTAAATGATTGCAAGTAATGGATACTTTAAAAGCTCATAAATTCATAGCTAAAAAAATGGTAAGTTAAAGTAAAGTTTCAGTTGTTTTCTTGTCATCGGTCTCTTGTATTTATAAGGAGATTTTTGTTGACATTTAATGCTCATCGTACGACTTCTAGTCATTATTGTCCTTTTAGCTGAGAGTAGGTTAGCGTAGGTGGGGCTTCTTGTCAGCGTTGTAGAGGTATTTTTATTTAGTCAAAACATGTGTCTCCACATTATTATTTAGTTACTACAAAAATTGTTTTTTCTATTTACTGGTCATATTTTGGAATCTCGTAAAATCTGACTTTGACTTGAATAAATCTCTGCTGACATGGTTGTTGCGTGTATTGCTGCATGATCCTGATTTCATCAAGTAGTGGATTTCCGTTACAACATACTTTGATGTATGCTATATAAACGTAAGCTTGTATACTTTTTACTGCCTCCGTACCATACATCCTACAGCGGACTTCGTGTTTTATGCTGCCTGATGATTTTGTTATAGCTTCATGTTGTGACTTCATCTAAAGTAGATCTGGCCTTATCTATTAAAATGATTACATAAAGTTTAGGGATACTAGTTCCTACCTTACAACAAGATTTTTTCATTATCAAAACTATACATAAATTTCCTAATAATCATTTTAAAGTTATTATAAACTAGTAAATTAATTTAGTTCAGATTATAATTTCTCTTTTCACAAAAATGAACATTGGTGTAATTGAGTTGTGTATGATCATTCTACATTCCTAGTACATGATACTAGTGTGTTGGATTTCTCAAAACTGAATTTCGGTGAGTCAGAACTAAATGCACGAAGATGGCCACTTTCTAAGGCATGTGAATGAGATTATGGGAGAGAGTAAACTCTATTCCACGTTGGTAAAGAAATAATGTCGAGTCTACCTTATATGCTAAAGCACTATAGAGGTTTAGTGAATGATAACATCTGCGGGTGAGCATAGCCAAGTGACTCAATTTGCCACAGTTGTAGTAATCCCTTGGAACTCCTAGCTTCACTTATTACTTGACCTTGTCATTGGGCCTCTTCCTCTTTTTAGAGGTGCCATGTTCCAATAAGTTGGCTTTGGCCTCCATTGAAGCATGAGCCGACTTGGAGCCATTCCTCTTATCGTCCTCCTCATTTATGAGCTTGATAATAAGATCCTCCAAAGTCATATATTTTCACTTGTGTTTGAGATATCTCTTAAAGTCCTTTTAAATAAGAGGCAACTTCTCTATCACAACAACCACTTCGAACGCATTTGGTAGGACCATTCCCTCGACTGTGATATCTTATAGGATCAACTGGAACTCTTGTACTTGTTCCATCAAAGTTCTTGAATCAACCATGTGAAAATCCAACAACCTTCCGACAACAAATTTCTTTGTGTTGGCATCCTCAGTTTTATACTTCTTCTCCAAAGAGTCGCACAACTCCTTGAAGGTTTTTGCCGCACTATACACATTGTACAATGCATCATTATGTCCATTTAGGATATAGTTACGGCACCAAAAATCTCTGTGGCCCGATATCTCAAATGTGGCATACTTTTCAGTGTCTGTTTATTTTCCAAAATAACCAGCGGATCCTCCTTGAGGAAACATGCTAAAACAACATCATTTTTTGCCGCCTCTTGGAGTGGATGCACATAAACTTCTCGGACTTCTCACCTTGGGTAGGTGCAACAAACGAAGTTTTTGAGGAAGAGCTCGCCATTGTGAAAGTATGTACAGGAGTTATGCATTTTGCGGTTGTTGGATTATAGTTCACCTAACAATGGCTTACAAGAATTCACAAGAACTTGATGCACTTCAACGCAGATTATGATCTTCCTTGATCGAACAATACATGGTCAGTCACCAAGGGTTCTGAATAGACAGTGTTCGAACAGCACAGGAACAACCACCAAGGATTCAAAATTGTTGATGTTCGAACAATATAGGAACTTCTTCAAGGATTCTGAACAAATGATGTTCAAACGACACGAGAACAGCTCAAGAACCACTCCAAGCATTCTAGACAAATAAAGTTCGATATGGTGCCCAATGTAATTAAGTCTAAATGGCTGTGATTGTGAACATGTTTAAACCAAATAGTTTTGGTGATCGGCTGATGGTCTTGACTTCAAACATGTTGAGTGTTTGAACAAGTGTTTCAATAATAGCATTGGTCTAGTACTTGTTATTTTGGACCAACTTAGCTTTGAAAAAGAGGTAAGTTGTTGAGTTTGAAAGGTGACTGCGTTGTTAAGCTTGAAAGAAAACTTGGTTGTTGGTTCATTGTTTGAATATGGGAACGATACTTAAGCTTGAAACAAAGCTTGAACTCAATTGTGTGAGCATGGTGTGGTACAAATAATAAGTTGTTTATACTAAAGACTTGAAAGAAAGTCTAGTGCTGTAATGAGTTTTCAAAGGCTAACTTATTAGCAATGGCCTTGAGCCATGTGTTGTGTTGTCAAGTTTTAACACAGAACTTGGGGGAGGGAGAAGGGGGAAGTTGTTCTAACAACTAATCATATACTTAATAAAATTCCACTAAAAGGTAAGGATGGAACTCCTTCTGAGTTGTGCAATGGATGTAAACCATCATACAAATACCTCAAAGCGTGGGGGTGCTTTTGCAAAGGTTGAAGTGTCTAATCCATAAAAAGTAAGAATCGGGGCAAAAATGGTTGACTGTGTATGTGTTGGATATGTACTCAACAGTAGTGCCTATCGATTTTTTATTCACAAATCAGAAGTACTCGATATGAATGAAGGCATGTTGATTTAATTAAGAAATGCCATATTCTTTGAATATGTCTATCCTTGTATAAAGAGGATAGTGGTGAGTTCGAACAAGAGAACTCATGATGTTGCTAGTAGTTCTGCTCAAGAGAGTGATGAATCGATTAGAGGATAAACCAAAGTCTATCAGAAAAGCTCTGCACAGTCCAGATACTCCGCTCTGGAAGGAAGCTATAATAGTGAAATTGAGTCTATCATGCAAAATCATACTTGGGATTTGGTTGATCTCCCACAAGGTTGCAAGCCCTTAGGATGTAAGTGGATCATAAAAGGAAGTACTAGGCTGATGGATTAATAAACAAGTTTAAACCCCGTTTGGTTGCCAAAGGGTTTAAGCAAAAAGAACAGTATGATTTCTTCAACATCATATCCACCTATGATAAGGATCACTTCTATTTGTGTGCTTTTTGCAATTGTTGCTTTGCAGAATCTTGAGATTCACCAAATGGATGTGAAGACCGCATTTTTTTATGGTTAATTGGAAGAAGAGATATACCTGGATCAACTAAAAGGGTTTGTAGCACCTAGTCAAGAGAAAAAGGTGTGAAAACTCGTTCAGTCGCTGTATGGGCTTAATCAAGCGCCGAAGGAGTAGCATGTGAATTTGATAATACAATGTTGTCAAATGGTTTCAAGATCAATGAGGGAATTTTCTTGACACAATCTCATTACGTTGAGAAAGTGCTTAAGAAATTCAACACTTATGACAATCCACTAGCCAAAACACCCATGAAACTCGATATTCATTTGAGTAAGACCAAATGAGAGTCAATGGCTCAATTGGAATATGCAAGGATCATAGGGAGTTTGATGTTCTTAAAGAATAGTACGCGTACTGACCGTGCATGCTCGGTTAACATGTCGAGTAGGTTCACAAGTAACCCAAGCAAAGAGCATTGGATAGAGTGCTTGTAAGGGTACTAAGATACTTAAAGTACACCCTTACGATGGCGCTGCATTACACATGATATTCAGAAGTACTTGAAGGGTAATATGATGCTAATTGGATATCAGACACGAAAAAATCTTTTTCCACAAGTAGATACGTCTTCGCTATTAGTGGAGGAGTGGTGTCTTGAAAATCCACTAAGCAAATGTGTATAGCCCAGTCCACCATGGAATCCGAGTATCCGAGTTTATAGCTTTGGATAAAGCTGGGGAAGAAGCAAAATAGCTTCGTAACTTCTTTGAAGATATTTCATGTTGGAACAAGCATGTGCCGTGAGTGATGATTCACTATGATTATCAAGCTACTATCGGTAGGGAACAAAGCAATATGTGTAATGGTAAGGCTAGACACATACATCGTAGACACAATACCGTGAGACGTTTGATCTCAAGTGGTGTAATATTGATCGATTACGTAAAGTTAAAAGATAACTTGGTAGATCCGCTAACCAAAGGGTTAGGTCGAGAACTTGGTTCAATGGAAAAAGTAAGCTATGAAAGTTTAGTTGGAACACTTGGAAATATTTTCCAACTCATCCCTAGAGAGCAAAATCCAAGTGCTAAAACCTACAATATGTGGTGAGGATAAGTCATTTGACTTTTAATGATTCCTAAAGCCTTTGCAGTAGAGTATAGAAGTATACTCAAGATAGGAGATCACCTATATAAGTATGAGGCTGCTTTAATTGTAAATACTTATGAATCCACAGACGTGTCCATAGCCGAACCGGACAAAAACGTGAGAACAGAAGATGGTTAATATCATTATCTCCATATACACCAAGGGGAGTAGTTCAAGGCATATCGTCAACTAAGCCGCTAGTATGCCCGATGATATTGATTGTGAAAGGTTCAAAGCCACAAGCTACCTATCCTTATACAATAAAGTCTCTCACGAACTGGGTTGCATGTTGCATGCATATATGCATTAATCTCCACCCATGTGGGGGAAGGTTGGAAATTGGTTTAATGAAATGGGTGAATACCCAACTTTAACCAATTGAGAAGTGACAAAATAATCAACTCTGCTATTATTGAGTTGTGTAAGATCGTTCTTCATTCCTAGTAGATGATTGTAGTGTGTTGGATTTCTCAAAACTAAATTTCGGTGAGTCAGAAATAAATACACGAAGATGGCCACTTGCTAAGGCATGTGGATGGGATTGTGGGAGATAGTAAACTCTATTCCACATTGGTGAAACCATAATGTTGAGTCTACCTTATATTCTAGAGCACAATAGAGGTTTGTGAATGACTAACATTTGCGAAGTGACCAGGTTTACCATAGTTGTAGCAATCCCCTTGGAACTTTGTCTTCACTTATTTCTTATCTTTGTCATTTGGCCTCTTCCTCTTGTTAGAGGTGCCATGTTCCAAGAAGTTGGCTTTGGCCTCCATTGAAGCATGAGCCGGCTTGGAGGCATTCCTCCTATCATCCTCCTCATTTATGAGCTTGACAATAAGATCCTCCAAAGTCATCTCTTTTCACTTGTGTTTGAGATAACTATTGAAGTCCTTCCAACGAAGAGGCAACTTCTATCACAGTAGCCGCTTGGAATGCATCTTGTTGGACCATTCCCTCGGTTATGATATCGTATAGGATTAACTGGAACTCTTGTACTTGTTCCATCACAGTTTTTGAATCCACCATGTGAAAATCCAAGAACCGTTCCACAACAAATTTCTTTGTGCAGGCATCCTCAATTTTATACTTCTTCTCCAACGTGTCCCACAACTCCTTGGAGGTTTCCACCGCACTATACACACTGTAAAATACACCATTATGTCCATTTAGGACATATTTATTTTGATCGTGTTGTCGAGGCATGAAAAATTAAATTCCTTGACTTCCCTCGACTAACTAGTAGTAGCGGTAAGTCAAGGTCGATCCCACAAGGAGCAGTCCGATTTATTATGTTTTGCGTATTAATTAAACTAAAGGATAAAATGGGGGGGGGGGGGGGCTTGATTATATTTTATCTAATAAACTAACAATCTAGAAAAAAAAATATCAAATATGTATAGGATTTCAGCCTCTAATCTAGTTATCCCCCTAGTCTGATTATCCCTTGCAATTAATACGACAACTTCTCAAATTAGTCCTAGAATTTCTACCCCTAAATCAACAATAAGCTCTGCTGAATCAAATTATCCCTTAATTATAATTAATCAAAATAAGCTCTATGATTAATCTATTTAGCCGAACAACCTAGAACAAGCTTTCTAGATTTAATTGGCTAAACGCACAGGGTACTAGGATTATAAGGTAGACATGGTGTTGGACTCACAAAATCGGTCCAATTAACCCTGTTTTATGCTATCTAAGTGAATCAATTCATTATTAATTACTACCAATGGGTATAAGTTCACAACAATTATAGATTATGACAATACCCTAGTTGTAAATATGTGGTCAATCAAAATAGGTGATCAATCTAATTCAATAACCCACATATAGAAACAATTAAACCAGATAACATAAATAATTCCAAAGTATAATTCAAGAAATTATCACCGTAAGAATTACAAGAAAATCATACTAGGGTTTAAACATCGATTATGAACTGAAATTAAAGGTCTAGCCGTACATATCGACTTTAAAAAACATAAACAAAATAATCAACATTGAATTAAGAGCATAAATTAATTGAAACTGAATTGTTGACTCGAATCAGTTGTTCTCATTCTTCACATTCGCGCCTCCAGCAGCGAATTCCCTTCCTTAGTGCAAAAAGTGTGAATGTTTTCTTCCCACTCGAATCTCATTAAATAAACCCCACGTGGGCTTTCCTCCATTTCATCTAACATGAGCCTTGTGCCTTTTGTCACTTAATTCCAAGCACTCTTCTGTAAATAGCTTAGGTGGCCCCTTTTGTTGGGCTTGACACCAAGCCACCTAGTGTTAGGCCCAACTTGATACGTGTTCTTCTGTCTTGATCCAAAATCCTACAAATTCACTAAAATAAATAATAAAAGAGTAATCGAAGTAAATTGGACCAAAAATGAGATAGATAGAAAAATAGTAAGTGCAATAACCAAAATATCTATAAAATTACAATAGTGACAACTAAATTAATGCATATTTTTCTACCTATCAAATCCCCCCAAACTTAAACCATTGCTTGTCCCCAAACAACTTAGAAATAAAGCACACAAAGTGATAAATAGGGGAGACACCTGCTCAGACACCTCACTAGTCCACATGGCTTTCATGTTTGGTAGAAAGAAGCGCATTCATATCTCGTTCAAGAACACATAAATTCTGGACATAATTCAAAATTTTCCCCAAACTTTCCCACAATTGGTCAATGATCGTTCAAGTTTTTTTACTGGGTTAGTCACTAAATCAGACTTCGTAACAAGAACCACCCCTTCATTCTCCAATTTGTTTTTTCTATTTCAGTTTTTTGTTTTGTTTGTTTTTTTGGATGAGGTCGGCAGCTCCACACCACTCATAGGTTAGTGCTGTTATTTATTTGTAATATTGATTTTCACACTAGGACCCCTAAAAGCAGGCAGCTGATTTAGTCTCTCACCATATTTTCATCATTTGTTTTCAATTAAACTCCATGATCCCGCACAACTTTATTTTCCAACCTTAGGGGGTAGTCATTCAATTATTCCATCTTCAAATCTCTAGCACAATATTCAAAACCACAAAGAGTTGGTCAACAATAATAATCAAAACATACTTGACAGACCAAATCACTACCATCGATATGATTCAAACTATTGCAGTACTATCCCTTCACTTTCAAATATTTAGGAGTGCTCAAATTCAATAATATTAACCAAAATTTGCGTTCTGTTTTTAATCACACAACTTTTATTACGCAAACTATACAACCAGCAAAATATAAGTCACTAGTATCATCATAGCAAGCATCTTCTTCCCTCATTTTTTCTCTTTTTTCACGTGAAATATGCTAAAGTTGATAAACATGCATTCCAACCACAAATATTTACAATCCTAAGAAAATGCAATCTAACATGCTCAATGCAAATGCAATTATGAAATGCATAAATTCAAAGTTATACTATACTACTTCCCCAAACGTAAAACTATGAATAAGTTTTTAGCACCGCGAAAAAAAAAAAAAAGTTTTATGTAAAGGGAAAGAACGTAAAGTATAGTAGAGAAATCACAGGTTGTGATGGAAGAAAGTGATGCCACCAGAACTAAATTTGATTAGATTGTAGACACTGAGCGAACAGTGTCACTTTCAATCAACACACAAGGGGGTTTTGGAATTGCTCTCAAAGAAGGCACATCGAAAATTAGCATATTTAACCTTCTGTCAAAATTAAGTTCTTGTACTTCTTCCAACATTGAGAACTCGATGAAAGGTATTTTAGAGGGAATCGATTATAAAAAGTATCCCAACACTTGCCTGACTTCGTCAATCAGGAGTTATTCATTTTGCGATTGTTGGATTTATAGTTCACCCTACAATGGTTTACAAGAATTCACTAGTCTATTACAACTCTCAAAAGCTTCCGAATAAGATGGAGAACTCTATGTCAGAACTGCAACATAGATTCTGATCTCTCTTGATCGAACAACACAGGGACAATCACCAAGGGTTCTGAATAGCCGGTGTTCGAACAACACAGGAATGATCGCCAAGGATTCGGAATTGCTGATGTTTGAATAGTACAATAACTTCTTTAAGGATTCTAAACAAATGATGTTCAAACAACACGGGAACAACTCAAGAACCATTTCAAGTATTCTGGACAGGTTAAGTTTGAGCAATACAGGAAGAACGCCAAGATGCTAGACAGTTGATATCTGCAAACGGATGTTAGAACAAAAGAAAAGGTTGATATCGAGTCGAGGTTAGACCTCTTTCCGCAATACGTCTTGGCTAGTGCTCACAGTTTGACGTAACATTCCCGAAGATAAAATGACTTTTGTCTTTCGGATAGTAGCACCAAAATTCCAAAAGCACCAGTGAACTAGAACATGTGGTAAGAACTGGATAAAGTTCTATATGCCAAAATGAATTTGGAATGCAAGGATTTTAAAAAATGCAATGAGATGCATATTTTCTCTTGTATATCAAGTGTTTCAAGTGTTTTTAAGCGTTTCATGCATGAACAAAATGATCTGGCACCATCCCGTTCAATTGGAAATTAATTACACCTATTAATGGGTCTTTAAGGCATTCAAATATGTCATTCAAGGTATTCAAACGAGGTTGGTAGCCTCCAGGTGTTACACTACCTTAATGCATGTGTTACAACCCATTAACTTCAGGTGTTACACCACCATTATGTCCCATTAATGAAATGAGTTACAAATCATGTCCCTTGACAGATGAACTTGTCTAAAAAACCCCTAAAAATGATTAAATTAGGGAAGGGTTTTCTTAACCCGTTAGGGTACGAAAAAAGACAGAGGTAGTATAATATCGATCCACAGGGAACACTTCCATGTGAATTATCCGAGTCATGATTCTGTAAGTTCAACGAATTGGATTTTTATGTCAATTAAGGCTAAAATAACAATTAACAATAAAGAAGGTAAATAATGGAAAGAGCTTCCTAAAACCCGGTTTCACTCAAGAAATTAAGGCCAATGTTTGAATAATGATTGTCGAGATGAAATAGGGTTTATCGCGGTTGAATTCTTGCCCAACTAGCATCGCAATTAGGCAATAATTATAGAATATGGTTGATGTGTCGTATTCTCCTAGAGTTGGTGAGTACACAAGGTTCTATGTAGACTACGTACCTACAATGATAAACAATTATAGTCCAACCCTGGGCCTCGGGATTCCAGTTACGTAATGCTTGAAGAAGCTAGCTCGACTTCTCCTACACTAACGACTAGCGTAGGGGTGTAGAACCTACACAGAGGCCAAACTTAATTTTGCCCATCCCAACCGACACTCAGTAGACGCTACTCCCCCTCTCGGTAAAGCTTCTTCTCCATAGGTCTCTCCTACCAATTGGGTCTTGATTAACCTAAATTTCCGGAATTAACCACTCACCCACTCATTCTAAGACATAGTGATTAATTCCTACACTCAATTGAGATCTAGTCGGAAAGCCTCGAAAAGGTAGTACTCCTAAGCCTTGGGGCCAACTATCATCTCTTGATTGCACAACCAACCAAAAAAAATAAAGTTATCGAAAGCGTGATTGTACAAGCCTGTGAACTTAGTATCAATTTCGATTGGAAATTATAACAAAATAACCAAAACCTAACCCTAAGTTACCAACCTATATCAAATCAACAATCAATAAATTAAACATCGACCCCAAAGATTGGGCTACTCCCTTACTTCAAGAAACAATAATAATTATTCATGATTCATCATAAGAATCCCAGCAAATAACATCAGCTGAATCCCAATAAAAATAAAAATAAAAATAGAGAGAGAAAGAGAGAAGAAATGCTTAGTGATGGTAATAATTGGAGAATCATTGGAAGAAATGCCTAGATCTTCTCTTGAAGAGAGAAGAACCCTAGAAATACTGTAAATTTCTAAGAAAGCCTAAGAGTGAAAATTTATATAGGCAAAAGTTATGAAATGAGAGAGGAAGGGAGTATTTACAGAGTCTCCAACCCTCCTCAATAAAAAAGACAATAAAATCTACATAAAGGGGCCTTTAGTACGGGTAAACTTGTAAAATTACACTTAGGAATGTAAGGAGTCTTAAGTTAGTCGAGCCCCTAGATTGCACTTGACTCTTTATTTTTCTCGATTCGTCCATTTCCTCGGTCGGAATTAACTCTCAGCCCAAACACGTAATTTTAGATCTTTGTCTGCTCATCACATGGCTTGAATCGCCTGAATCGAAGTTCAGACGTGAAAGTTATGGCAAAAAATGGATGGGCTACACATTGATCAATCGTAAAGCTGACCGAATACCAGACCCAAAGGGGCAAGTACCTTATCCGAAGTTCAACACTGCCTTGGAGCTCCAGCTCGGTACCGGCCCGATACCGGATCAAAGAGGGGTGGTACCATTCTGGTATTTTACCCCTTTGCCCAGTTTTGGATGTCGGGCGAGCCGCGTGCTCCCATCGTGCCCTATTTTCTTTCGTCGTTGTTTTGACATTTTTACTCTCACTTTCTATGTAACATCCCAGAATGTGTTTTAGCATGCATAACACATTTAATTGATGTGTTAACTGTCATTGCATACCATTTTAGCTAGTTAACTGGAATATATGTGCCATATCATTATCTTATGCTTGCGTCGTTGACCGTTTACTTAAGCTTGCAGGAACATCCATACATATCAGTCCTTGTGTAAAAGATTAGATATCGAATGAACAACGCATAATTGGACTAATGATTTATCCGACTTAATAATAATAGCAACAACAACAACTACAATAATAATAATAATAGTAATAATAATAATAATAATAATAATAATAATAATAATAATAATAATAATAATAATAATAATAATAATAATAATAATAATAATAATAATAATAATAATAATAATAATAATAATAATAATAATAATAATAATAATAATAATAATAATAATAATAATAATAATAATAATAATAATAATAATAATAATAATAATAATTCATGTTTTCTTATTTGATTATCCTTCAAATTATGCGATCTATGTTGAACTAATTAAATAAGTGTCTTGTATGCTTCAAATTTCACACAAATAAATGCATAAGTGTGTTACTTGATATAACATGATCTTTATGGAATTGTATGATGTGTTTTATATGTGGTACCTTAGATTACTTACGAATTAATATGCATACTTGTACCTTGAAAATGCTTGTACATTCCTAGACATACACACTTATATTATATGATCGAAGTAAAATATAGGATTTGGGAAAGTTTAGGGTTCAAAACCCATTGAACACAATTAGCCAAAGTTATTATGTCAACTTAGGTCCAATAATTCGAACTTATAGGTTGTAAACAATATGATTTCATTATCATATTATAAATGCTTTGAGCTTGATTATCCACAATTAGGTTACGTAGAATTCCTTCTAGGCTTTGAAAATTATTAGGCTTGAATCTATTAGAACTTTAGCTGCATAACTTATTACGATAGGATATAGGTGCTACTACTGAATTACAAGGTCTTTTAGAACACAATTATACTATGATATATTGTACAACATGGAGATCAGTGTACTATTCGATGAACTTAGAGTACAATTTCGACGTAAGGCTTTTGGTATACCATTTATTCACGTTCTCAACTTCACTTCCTTGCTCTCCACCCATCCTCCACATCACCCCCACCTTTCGCCACATCCCTCCATGCGCACTCCCTCATTTGGTCACCTCAAGTGTGAATAGTACAAAGCATTATGCCCCTCTCCTCTCTTTACCAAAAGACCGAGGGCCATTCTCCAAATGCACTAGAACCTTACTTACTCTCCCTCCGAACTCTCTCTCTCTCTCTCTCTCTAAATCCCTTCGATCTCTTTCTCTTGACTATGGAATGAGACTCTCTCTTCTCCCTCCTTCTTCACAAAGCATTCGGCACACACACCCCCTATATACTTCATCTCTCTTCCAAAAAAGTATTTGGGTGAAGCTAGGATTGGTTCCTGATCTCCTTCTTGCTTGCTAACATCCTCAATTCTTTCCACTTCTAAGGATAATAGAAAGGTATAGGTTTAGAAGTTTAGTTAGTGATTACATTTTTGTAATTTGGGTAGGGATGTGGAAGGGGAATGTGTATGTATTTTGTAACAAGAAACACTCACACATTATATTATAAACACATGGACATATGATAGGGTAGAAGGGTATGATCATGTTTAAATTTTGATTATGCATGTTAGTGAAGAACAACTCAGAAACACACAACTCCTAAGAATCTGGAAATGTACGAAGAAAAACAATCTGAATTCAAACACACAATTCGGCCAGAGTTGTGACCGAACTGAACTTGCGCAGAACAGGAACTTGAAATGAATCAAACACCGATTTAACGTGGTTCGTTCAAGATGAACTACATCCACGGAGGCAAGACACACCCCAATCCACTAAGAAATCCAATCAATTACAGAGAATACACTCAAGAAACGAAATGCCCAATTTTGTTGACAAATTAGGGCACAAACGCTCAATCTAAAAATACTCTCTCTAATCTAAGAAACAGGGAAATTACTCAACGTAGTGATCTTCTCCTCAATGAGAGCTTTACAATGATATAAGGATTGAAGCTCGAATGCAACTGTACAGAAAGTTCTAACTGAAAGAAGTTGAGCTCAGCTACCGGACAAATGTGACGGTTTTCTTCGTCACAATTCTGCAACCGCTCCGTCACAAATGACGGTTATCTTCAACTGCCTCGAACCCGGTTTATTCTGAACAGCTTGTCTTCTTGATGCTAAAACCCGGTTCAATCCTCCGGTTCTTTACTTCCTGATTCCGGTTCCGCATTCCCAACACACCATATTACAAAGTATAGCTCACTTGATGATATTGAACACCACCTCACAAATCTCCACCTCAATGAATCATGTGTGTCTCTTCCTGCCTCATCACTGCCTTTCTGTTAATGCTCTTCATGACATTGCTCAAGCTGCAGCAAGCTCGAGAAATGCTCCACTTTGTTCCCAGGTACACCCTTAGTAAGAAAATCAGCAGGGTTATGCAATGTGTGTACCTTCTTCACTTCTACAGAACCAGAATCAATGATATCCCTAGCAAAATGCAACCTCACATCAATGTGCTTTGACCTTTCATGAAATGCTTGGTGTTTCACAAGGTGTAGAGCACTTTGATTATCACAGTAGATTGCCACACACTTTTGCTTGATGTCCAAATCTCTCAGAATCCCTTTAAGCCAGATTGCTTCTTTGATAGCTTCAGTGAGAGAGATATATTCTGCTTCTGTTGTTGACAGTGCTACAACTGACTGTTGTACACTTCTCCAGCTGATGGCTGTTCCAAATAAGGTAAACACAAATCCAGAAATAGAATTCCTTGTGTCTATGTTTGCTGCAAAATCAGAATCAGCAAACCCCTCCAATGCAACAGTGCTTCCATCCACTTTCTTTTCAAACTTCAGTGACAAGTTCACTGATCCCTTCAAATACCTTATCACATGTTTCAAAGCTTCCCAATGCTTAACTCCTGGGTTTGACATGAACCTGCTTACTAAAGACACAGCATAGGCCAAGTCAGGCCTACTACAAATCATCCCATACATGAGACTTCCAACTCCACTTGCATAAGGAATATTGCTCATATGTATGATTTCCTCTTCAGTCTTTGGGCATTGTTCTTTGGAGAGTTTCTTCTGTAGATTAACCGGAGTGGAGAGAGGTTTGGCTTCATGCATATGAAACCTCTCTAAAACCTTCTGTAGATATTGCCTCTGAGATAACCAAAGCACTCTAGCTTCTCTGTTCCTTAGAATGTTCATGCCCAAAATCTTCTTGGCCTCTCCCAGATCCTTCATGTCAAATTCAGTGTTAAGTCTGTCCTTCAACCATTGTACCCTCTTCTTGTTCCTGCTGGCAATTAGCATATCATCCACATACAACAGAAGAAAGACTTTATCTTGCTTTGAACCCTTGTTGAAGTAAACACAACTATAATACAGACTTCTTACAAAGCCAACACTGATCATGAAGTCATTGAACCTCTTATTCCACTGTCTTGGACTTTGTTTAAGTCCATATAGTGACTTCTTCAGCAAACACACTTTGTCTTCTTGTTCAGGAACAACAAAGCCTTCTGGTTGTTTCATATATATCTTCTCATTGAGTTCTCCATGTAAGAATGTTGTTTTTACATCTAGTTGTTGTAGTTCCATGTCCTCTTGAGTAACCTTTGATAACAGCAACCTGATTGAGCAATGCTTTACTACTGGAGAGAATACTTCATTAAAATCAATCCCTTCTCTTTGTGTAAAGCCCCTAGCCACCAATCTTGCTTTAAATCTCACCTGTTTGGATCCTGCAGTCTCTAGTTTCTTCTTGTATATCCATTTAGAACTCACAAGTTTCTGACCTTTTGGTTTATCCACCAATATCCAGGTCTCATTCTTTTCCAGGGACTCCATCTCTTCAATCATTGCCTGAATCCAGTGTTCACCTTCTTCACAGTCTAGTGCTTCTTTAAAACTACTAGGCTCTTGTGATTCCAAGTCTTCAGCAACACTCAAGGCATAGTAAACACTCCCTGCTTGACCATAGAAATCAGGTCTGTTGATTGTTCTTCTAGGCCTGTCCCTTCCAATGCTGTATTCTCTAACATTTTGTGAAGGTCCAGCTTGTACTTCTTCTTCAGATGATGAATCACTATCTTGTAGATTTTCTTGTGGTTGAGGTGTGTGATCATCTTCAGCAGGATGCTCCACCTGAATTGATATCTCTTCTGTCTCTTTGGCACCATCAAATTCTTCCTTAGAGCCTGTAGAAGTATAAGCCATCACATTCTCATTAAACTTTACATCTCTACTTGTGATTATCTTCTGATTTCCCTTCTCTAGACACCACAATCTGTAGCCCTTTATTCCATCTGGATATCCAAGAAATACACATCTTAGAGCTCTTGCATCTAACTTGTCTTGCTTGACATGGACAAAAGCAAGACAACCAAACACCCTTAAACCTTCATAACTTGGTTTCTGTCCACTCCACACCTCTTCAGGTGTTTTGAACCCAATCACTGATGAGGGTGACCTGTTAATGAGATAACATGCTGTAGCAATGGTTTCACCCCAAAATACCTTTGGCAACCCAGCATCCAACATCATACACCTTACTCTTTCAAGAAGAGTCCTATTAAGCCCCTCAGCAACTCCATTCTGTTGAGGATTCATTGGGACAGTCCTGTGTCTCTTGATTCCTCTTTCTTCACAGAAGTTTGTAAACTCAGTAGAGAGATATTCCAGTCCATTATCAGTTCTAAGGTGCTTCAGCTTCTTCCCTTTGACATTTTCCAGTTGAATCAACCATGTTTTGAACTTATGAAAAGCATCACTCTTATTCTTCATCAACATGATCCACACCTTTCTGCTGTAATCATCAATCAAGGACATGAAATACCTTGCACCACCATGAGTCTCTGTCCTTGCAGGACCCCATATGTCAGAGTGAACATAATCTAATGGCTCTTGAGTTGTGTGAACACCCTTTCCATAGGGCAGCTTCTTGGATTTGCCCAAAGCACACTGATCACAGAACTCCAAGTTTTGATTTCCCATGTTTCCAATTACTCCACTTCTTGACAGTTCCTTCAACCCCTTCTCTCCTATGTGTCCAAGCCTCTTGTGCCATTTAACAAGCTCAGAACTGCTCAAGACCATATCCACACTCCCAACAACAGGTGAACCAATCAAGATACACAACCCATTATGCTGTCTACCTTTAATCACCATTTTTCCATGTTTAGTGATATGCAGGAAGCCATCCACTGAGCTAAACTGACACCCACTAGTTACCAAAGAACCAAGAGATAGAAGATTTCTTTTAAGGCCAGGAACATATCTTACATTTGAGATGACTCTGACCACACCATCAAACATCCTTATGCTCACTGATCCAACTCCTTTGACCTTGCATGATTGGTCATTTCCCAGGAGAACATTTCCACCATCTTCTCTCTTCAGTTCATCAAACTATGACTGGTGTGGACACATATGAAAGGAGCAGCCTGTGTCCAAGAACCATTCCTTTACCATTCTTGATTCAGTAACATTTAATACCTCTGGAGGATCTTCTTGATGGTCAATGGCAGTAGCTTCTGCCCCTTGATTTCCACCTTTCTTGTTTCTCTTAGGACAATCCTTCTTCAAGTGACCAGGCTGCTTGCACTTAAAGCATTTCCTCTTCTCAACCCATTCATTCCCCTTCTTTGGATTAGAGTCTCCTGCCTTGGGATCCTTAGCATTCTGTCCCTTCTTGCCTTGCCAAGGTTTCTTGAATTTAACATTCAAACCTTCTCCAGATTGCACCATGCCTTTATCACCTTGAGTCTGGAAACATTTAGACCTCAGAGCCTTCACTATTCCATCATAAGATAGCTGCTCATCTCTCCCATACATCAAGGCATCCTTAAAGCTTTCCATGGATTTTGGAAGAATGTTTAACCCCATCAATGCTTTATCATCCTCCTCCAATTTCACATCCAGGTCTTCCAATTCCTCAACCATCTTAATGAACTCATCAAGTTGATCAGAAATTACCTTATCTTCAGTGATCTTGAAGGCCAACATCTTCTGCTTCAAGAACAGCTTGTTGGAAACTGACTTAGATTGATACAGATCTTCCAATCTCTTCCATGCTTCTGAGGAACTCTTGCATCTTGAGACCTCTCTTAACGGTTTATCACCCAAACACAGAAAGATAAGACTGAGAGCCTTCTTATCCACTGATGCAAACTTGGGTTTCTCACTTTCTTCCCACGAATCCAGAGGTATCAAAGCAAGATCAAGGCCATTGTGAACCAATACTGCATTCATCTTGATCTTCCACAGTGTGAAATCATTTCTTCCTGTAAACTTCTCAAAGTCCATCTTCATACCAGCCATTCCTTCCCTTCTTCAAGCTGTGAGAGTTGTTTCCCACAGACGGCGCCACTTGTTAGTGAAGAACAACTCAGAAACACACAACTCCTAAGAATCTGGAAATGTACGAAGAAAAACAATCTGAATTCAAACACACAATTCGGCCAGAGTTGTGACCGAACTGAACTTGCACAGAACAGGAACTTGAAATGAATCAAACACCGATTTAACGTGGTTCGTTCAAGATGAACTACATCCACGGAGGCAAGACACACCCCAATCCACTAAGAAATCCGATCAATTACAGAGAATACACTCAAGAAACGAAATGCCCAATTTTGTTGACAAATTAGGGCACAAACGCTCAATCTAAAAATACTCTCTCTAATCTAAGAAACAGGGAAATTACTCAACGTAGTGATCTTCTCCTCAATGAGAGCTTTACAATGATATAAGGATTGAAGCTCGAATGCAACTGTACAGAAAGTTCTAACTGAAAGAAGTTGAGCTCAGCTACCGGACAAATGTGACAGTTTTCTTCGTCACAATTCTGCAACCGCTCCGTCACAAATGACGGTTATCTTCAACTGCCTCGAACCCGGTTTATTCTGAACAACTTGTCTTCTTGATGCTAAAACCCGGTTCAATCCTCCGGTTCTTTACTTCCTGATTCCGGTTCCGCATTCCCAACACACCATATTACAAAGTATAGCTCACTTGATGATATTGAACACCACCTCACAATGCATATGTTAATCTTGCTAAATTTCGTGTGATTATGTTCAAATATGTGTTAGTTGTGTTATTGAATATTGCATGCTAAATTGAGACCTTGCATGTGAAATTTGAGATAGATATGATAATTTTTGTTAGTTGATGGATTAAGATTTATTGCATGTTAATTATATGAAGATTTGTTAGAAAACGTTTCGGAAAAATAGATTTTAGGAGAAAAAGATATAATTTTTACACTAAAAGAATTATTGGTTGAAACTGAGCATTTTTGGAAAGGATTGGCTTAAAGAAGTTTGAAAAATGGTTTCTGTAAAATTTGTTGAAAAGCTTTCGGTAAAAAGTATTTTGAGTTTTAAGTTGATAATGATGCAATAATTTTGCAACTATTATGCTTAATAATGTCTAAATGTTGAGATATTGTGAAAGTTGGATTGAAAATGATTTTGTAAAATGTCCTTAGACGATTGGCAAGGATAAGATTAAAATCTAAAGTGATGATTTTGTGTTAATTGCAATACTAAGATGCTTGTGGATATATTAGATATAAATTTGTGTGATTAAATTGAGCTACATAAAGGTATATGTGGATTGTGTAGTAATCGGCAAAATTGGAAATTAGGAACAATTGAATGATTAGTTGATTAGTTAATCAAGATTAGGATAATAAATGAATTTAGGTAGACTAGATTTAAATTTTGGCTTGAGATATAGGATAATGGAAGAATAATTAGAGTTGGGTCTTAGAATAAATAAAATGGACTTTAGGGTTTAATTGGGCCAAAACCGAACCAAATGGGCCGAAGTTGGACTTCAGTCCCAATGGGTTGATTCGGGTCAGAAGGGGCAAGGTCGAGCCCAAGTTGACTAAAATTACGTTTAAATAAATAATGATTAAGTTAGGTTTAATAAAAATAGTAAGTAGAATAATGATTTTAGGGTGATTAGTTTGAGTTAGCAAATAAATTATTGAGCTAGAAAATGCATAAGTAAAGTAGGGAAAATTAGTTGATTAAGATGACTTAGGAGAATATGATTTAGACTTAGATAATAAGGGTGCAAGATATTAGAAATAGAAATAAAATGAGAATAGGAAGAATTGGGTTTTAATTCGAAACTAAGGTTTTGAATTAAAATCAGAAGTTTGTTAGGGTTTGAGTGATTCTATGATTTTATGTAAACATTCCCCACTTATCTGACTGTTGTTGAATAGTTTTTCGATATCAAACGGACCTCTTATAAGTTAATCAAATGATACGTGAGCTTATGATGACATGGTTAAATTATGTGTGCAATTTATTTGGTTAAGTATATATGTGATGAATGATTTAGATGATAAATGTTAAAATTTTATGCCCTTAATTAGAAAATTGGAGTAAGATGACTTAGGATAGTTGAAATGGACTTAGATTAGATAAAATGATATGTTGAAACATAGGAAATGAAATAATGAGATAGGTTGATTTGGAGAATAATGAATATGGTAAAAACATAACTTAGAAATAAACAAGATAAGAACTTAGGTTTAAATATTAAAGGTAAGATAAATGGAATTAACAAGTGATAACAAGAATAATGATGAAGTTACGAAGTTCATCAAGAGTGCTTGAGGTAAATAAGAGAAAATGATTGGATTAAGGTCAGATAAGTAACGCGAAATTCATGACTGAGTTAAGATATTTAGATAACCCATGTAACCAGTAAATAACGTATACAAAACAAAAATTAGAAACAGTTTAATGCTTTAAAATAACAAATAGGTTTCCACACTCAAACCGAGGATACAAAGGTGGAGGCATAATTCCGATTAACCGACCGTACCGAACTAATACCGAAATTTTGGTACATACCAAACCGAAAAATATAATTTGGGTTCGATATTCGGTTATTTGAATTTTAGAAGTTCGGTATATGGTACGGTAATAACCGATCGGTATTTCAGTAATTATCGATTACCGAAAGTTATGTATATATGTGCATATATCATATTATATGTAATCCTGCATATGTGATACATGTAACATGTGTGTACTATTCTATTATCTATTCAAATATATATTATATTAAATATACAAAACTTGTTGTTTGTTTTGCTTAGGGATTTGAAAATTATGTTTATAATATGAAATTATCCATTCATCCTTTTAAGTTTTAACCCTAGTAAATTCTTCTCACTTCCAACTTCCACTGTAAAGTGCTAAATATTGTCGCACACCCCACCATTTTATTTTCTCCTCTTTGGTAACTCGTCTCTTCATCTTCATTGACAAACTGATAATTTTTTCTTCATTTCTACTTTGAAATCAAAATCCTAAACTCTTCAAAATTTCACGCTATGTCTAACAAGAGTAGTAGAGGATAAGATTCAAACTCAATGCCCTGTTCCACAACTCCCACCCCAAACTCTGCTTAATTTGGTCACTATGAAGAGACAGGACCAAAAAATCAACAAACTTCTGCAATGGATCCATGTGGATGAAATGGAGTCACTTGAAGCTCTCGGTGATGATGGACAAGTTAAGAGGAAAGATATGGAGCCAATGTCTAAAGCCTACAATCACTTCATTCCTTTTCAGACCAAGGAAGGTAAGTGAAGAGAAAAATGTAAGTATTGCCCTAAGAGTTATGTACCCATAGTTCAAAAAATAGTACTTCTTGAATAAATACCCACATGAAAATATGCACAATCGTCCTGATAATGTTCAGGTCATTAAAATCAAACAAAGATTGGTTTTAGTGGAACTGGAGAAATTAGAAGTACTGTTTGAAAATTTGACTATGATGCTATTAGTAGAGCCTATGTTAAGATGTTGATTATGGATCAATTACCTAAATTTGTGGAAAATTGACACGTCGGTTTCTAACCTAGTGTTCCGCAAGTGTACGGATGTAGGTGTAGTAACGATTATCAAGGTCGATCCCACAAGGAATAGTTTTAGGTAGTTTGATACCCTAATACTCTAGGAATGTCCTAACTAGATACTAAGTTTCAAAGGTTAATTTTAACACGACTTAAGGAATTTAACTAATACTTGACAAACAAAGAGAATTAACAATCACTGAGAAAAGGTATCCTAGGGCTTCGATTTCAGGATATTAATTCAATGTTGAATATAATTAACCTATAAATTTACCAATTCTAATGTTTATTAGGCGGCACGACAATAATCTAATCCTTCTCTCGAAGCGATTAAACCGTTGATTAATTAAGCTAATTACCCTCTCGAGTCAATTAAACCTAATAACTCCCAAACGATCCTAAGCCACGGCCTACACAGTCATAGACAACTGCGCTCTATGTTCTAAGTCTGATAACGATTCCCTCCTCTCGAAGCGGAATTGTTAAACTAAATTACTAAATCTAGGAGATCAAGCTAAATTCAGTTTTAAGTACAAACATAGAGATAAAGCACATAAAGAACGGAATTAAATAGATTAAATCATAATCAAACCATTGTCATAAAAATTCCTACTTTCTAACCCTAGGACACGAATAGCTTAGCTACTCATGCCTAGCAATAATCCAATACAAAATTCTAATAAAAACATTGTAAAGAATTAAAAACTAAGAAAAGAATAATTAAACCCGGATGACTCCGTCTCGATGATCTTCGTCTTCTTTATCCTCCAAGATTTCTTCTAGGTGGAATGATGTAATTGATGTTCTTGATGATTGATTGATTGATTCATCTTTTTCCTAGAGGTTGAGGTCCTTTTTATAGAGTTGGGGACGAATCTTGGGGAAGATAGGATTAAAATCATATTAAAAATCAAATCCCCTATTAAACAGGATTTCTCTTATCGGCAGCCTTTTTGACACGGCCGTGTTGCTTAAGTGACACGGCCCGTGTTGCTTTACAATTCTTCCTTTTCCAGCAACAATTTGACACGGCCGTGTTGCAATTGTGACGCGGCCGTGTTCTGTTCCAGAGCCGTTTTGAACGTTGTGCACCACTTTTGACACGGCCGTGCTGAAGGTTTGACGCGGCCGTGTCGATTCTCGCGTCGTTTTGCTACTGGACCGGTTCAGGCCGGTTCGGACCGGTTTGGACCGGTTCTTGGACGGTTTTCACTCTTTTGGGCCGATTTTCACTCTATTTGACTTGTTTCTTCTTCGAACTTCATCCAAATGGAATAAAAATACCTAATTAACTTCAAAACAAGTCGAAACACGTCAAATGACCCAAATATTATTAATATAAATAAATGTCGGTCAAATATGCACGTAAATGATATAAAATATGATCCTAAATCGACCTAAATACATGCATAAGTAACGTGTTATCAAAAATGAAGGCTTTAAAGATTTTATTTCTATTGTGTGCCGACAATTTCATGTGCCCTCAAGAAGAACCATAGCAAGAGAATGCTTTACTTTGTTCATAGATGAAAATAATAGCTTGAAAAATTATTTTAAAACATCACGGCAAAGATTTTCTTTAATCACTGACACATGCACATCTGATTAGTGGCTTACCCATTCGATGTTGACTTGGCATTTCATAGATGGTAACTGGAAAATGCATAAGGTGATTCTCAATTTTATTTCATGCCCTTTTTCATAAAGGAGATGGAGTTAGTCTTTTAATTGAAAAATGTTTACTTGATTGGGGTCTAGTTTTTACTGTAAATGTTAACAAAGCTTCTTCGAATGATATTACTGTAGCTTATCTAAAAAGAAGACTAGTGAATTAGAGAACTGCAATATTGAGAAGGAAATATCTACATATGAGATTTTTTGTTCACATAATCAATCTTGTAGTTAAAGATGGGTTAAAAGAACTAAGTCTGTCTATAGAACATGTTTGGAAAGTGGTGTGTTATGTGAGACAATCTCCATCTAGATTGAGGAAACTCAATGAATTTGCTATTGGGGAAATGGTGGAAAGAAAAAAGCCATTGTGTCATGATGTTCCAACTAGGTGGAACTCTGTTTATATAATGTTGGAGACTGCAGTAAGTTTTAAGAATACGTTTGATCGATATAAGGTATCAGATGCTTCTTTTCATCCCGATTTTGGCATGGGTGGACCTTATGCTAATATAGGTTTGCCAAGAAAAGAAGATTGGCTTATTGTATAAAGGCTTGTGAAAGTATTGCTATACTTCTTTGATCTTACAGTTTGAGTTTCTAGTTCTTTTTTTTTTTCACATCAAATACATTTCTAGATGAGCTTAGCAATGTTGATGCACTTTTGAGAGGGTGGCTTGATAGTAGGGATAGTGCTTTGGTGTCCATGGCTAAGAAAATGAAGCTAAAATTTGATAAGTATTGGGGTAACATAGGGAAAAACAATATGCTTTAGTATGTCGCCGACATCCTTGATCCTCGACACAAGATGAATTATTTGCAATATGTTCTTAAGAATATGTATGGGGCTGAACAAGCACAACAGATAGGAACTTTGATAGAGTGCTTTGTTTGAGTTATTTGATGAGTACAAGATTACATATGCATCTTTGTCTGGAGCTAGTGAGACTTCTAGTTCTAGTGAGATCGTGGATACCACTTGTAATGCTGATACAGATGAAGAAGATGAAAGAGCACGCATAAGGCTGAATGAAAAGAGATACATGGAATCATTGCCAGAGGATGGTATTGGGGCTCAATCAGAATTGGACTTGTATCTACAAGAACCGATTACAAAAGATCTTCAAAACTTCAAAATCCTTGATTGGTGGAAAACAAATTGCTATAGGTTTCTCATTTTATCAAGTTGGTTCGTGATGTGTTAGGTATGTCAATATCTACAGTAGCTTCAGAGAGTGCTTTTAACACTGGGGGTCGTGTCACTGACTACTTTAGAGCTTCACTTACTCAAAAAAATGGCACAGGCTTTGATTTGTTGTCAAGATTGGCTTCAGAACACTCCACTTATTTCAATGGCAGAAGATGAGGAGTTTCTCCAAAAACTTGAGAAAGGTACAATTGCTAAGATTCGAAAATTATGAAGTCCTAACTGTTGTAATTACCAAATTTCAGTGCTGATTATTTTAATTACATATAATTATTATTTTCCTTGTAGAATTGGTGATAAATTCTGGGTCAGACTCTAACATTATGAGCTTGTGAGTATCAACATTGATTTTTTCTTTCATATTAACTCCAATATTTCCAGTTTTCTATATGAATTCAGTTATATTGTTAATCATAACAGGATGGTTATGTAGATGTTTTTGGAGTGCATTTTGAGAGGATTCATTTTGTGGAATCATCTTCGAAGTATTTTGAAGAATCTTAATTGTTAATTGTGATTGCTTAGCTTGTTAATGTACTAGACTAGGTACTTTTGTTAGTTATTTTTCTTTAGGAGTGCATTTTGAGAGGCAGCATTTCTTGGTAACAAGTTGTGGCTTTGAACTTTATGTTGTAATCCCTAGTTTTTTTTGTGGACCTAGCCCACTTATGGTATGAATTTTATGAGTCTGATATTTTTATTGGGTTTATCGTTATCATACAGAGGAGTGAGGAAAAATTCAATTTGTTACTACTTCTCAAATCATTTTCGGTAAAAAAATGGAAAAACAAAATAAAAATCGAAATATTTTCGGTAAAAATCTTGCTGAATAATATATTTGAATCGGTATTCGATACCCAAAAAAACATACCAAAATTTCGATTTACCTAAATTTTTGTTCAGTACGGTACTGCCGTTTTCCCACCCATAAGGATACAGCACATATAGTTCCACGCAGTTTATCTCCACAGTTTAAACTACAGAAGTGGGTAAACCTGCTATTTAAATATTTATTTTCTAATGTTTAGTAAGTATGAGCTGCCACATGGGCCACATGTGAGGATTATGGCCACAGACCACGATAAAACAGTGTGCATTAATGGCTACTAACTGAGAAAAGGCAGTATGTGTAAGTAACGATGAGAGGGCAGACGTGCCGAAAGTCCGCCCTTACTTAAGGGGGAAGGCACAATGATGTCAAGCAGAGTTGCATGTTTAAAGAGTTTGTTTACATACTAGTTTTATCCCACAGAGTCAAAACTCATGTTTTCCAAAACCACTTTTCAGGTAATGGCGGCGCCTTGCAACAGAGCGTCGACACTGACTAGGTACCTAGTAGAGGTTATTATTGTGCTTTTGATTTGTTGGCTCTGTCAGGAGATCGTCTTGAAGCATTTCCCGTAGACCAGGGTAATAAGGTGTACGGAATATAGACTAAGTTTAATGAATGAAAAATATGTTTATAAAATAAAAGTTAAAGGTTCTGATTAAGTTTAAATATTGCATTTCCATTCGTGTGAGTTTCTATTTAATATAGCTTGGGCTACGAGGATATCTTGCGCTATGTGACTCTAATGAGTGAGAAAGGAGTAAGATAAGAGGGGGGAAAGAAAAGATGAGTCAGAAAGTAAGAAACGAGAGAATAAGATAGGGTAAGTAGAAGAAAGAAAAAGAAAATAAAAATAGACCAGGTAAGTAGTGGCAACTCGATTCATTGCGAAGTGAGATGGGGCGTTACATTATCGATCTGACCTCTTCATGACTTTTGTTCATGACTCGATGATCTTCGAGTAGGGATTTTGTGAGGTCTAATTCGGGCCCGTTTGGGCCCCATTTTGTGGGCCGGAAAGGGAAAGTGAGTGCGTGTGACCTCCTTTTGCTCCCGGAAATATAAATAAAATATATATTAAAATGCATTAAATCATACCAAAAAGGATATAAAGCCCAAGAATGTAATAGATCACGAAATCGCATGTAAACATGATAAACACTCACAATTCATACAAAAATATGAACGTAGAATATGTGTGAAAAGCGAATATTTTCATGTTCATCATCCCCACAAACTTAAGCTTTGCTCGTCTCCAAGCAAATTTAGCATTTAAGCACAAACACGGAAATGATGTTGGAAAGTAATTGAAAGCCCGTTAGTATGAATTTCTCTTTTTATTGAGTATTTACCACTTTTTGATTCACCAATCTTGCTTTAATCATTTTCTCTCTAGGAATTTGATACAAAAAAAAAAAAAAAAAGTAAAGGAATACTCAGGCATAAGACTTAGGATAGTAAGTAATATTTGTATTTCACTCAGTAACCTAGGCCACGTGCTAAGAACTATTACTCCAATCCCAAAACGTGCATAAGTGAAATGACCTTGGACGACTCATTATATTTCAAAATCCTCAACTTTAGGTGGTTTGACTCGATTCATTTTTAGGAAGATGTCACGCACTCACTCGGTGTAAGTAATGCGGAACTTTTCTCCCTCGAGCTAACTGATTCTTGATTTTATCTCTCAATTTCTCCTTTTTCTACCGGGCTTGGTCCAAAATAAATATACTTTCCATTCTGGTTTTCTTTCTTCTTTTATCAGAACAATACTCTTTTCGAGATTCCAAAGATTTTCAACAATTACAACACCCGATTATTTATCTTGAGCTTTTCCCTTTTTTTACTATGTTTCATCCAAGGTAATTTCTTTTTTTTTTTTTTTTTTATGCTCAACTCAATTACTAGAGTATAAAAATGCTCACTAGAATCTATTACAAATGATTAAATGCAATGACTTTGCCCGATGACCTAATCCACCTTGTAACTCCTCCTACATCTCCTACCATTTTTCCACCTAAAGTCAATTTAATCTATTTTTCACAAGTCTGTCCTCAATCGTGTTGTGTGTGTTTTGGAATTACAGCAATGCTCATAAGCAACACAACTTCGGGCAAAGTTATTTATTTACACTTACGACCCTATTTATTATGCCAAAATGTTCCCTTACCTGTAAATCACTTCACCTATTGATTATTTATTTTAGGCAAGGAATCATTTAATATTTATTTCTCAATTTTTTAGAGATTTCAATATTTGAAATTGCTAAAGGTTGGACACTTCCAATCCTTTTCCTCCTTCTTCACAAATATCAATGATTCAACACTCAAACTAAAAAAGCATTATTTTCTACAAAGCAATTTAAAACATAACACGCAAAATGGTAGAATGGCATACATCAAGATCATAAATAAATCAATCAAACGTGAGGAACATCCTCTTCAAGCTCATGGAAACAAAAACTCGTCCCCCTCCCCCATAAACTTGGGCGAAATTCTCAAGCCCAAGTAACTAAGGAGGAGGAGCACATGCACATATTCAAGAAAGAGTAAATCATCAACAAAATTAGTCCGCAAGAATGTTACAATCATTATTTCCCAATAATTGTCAATCAAGAATTCTTGATCCTTCTCATTTCCACCCCAACCATTTATTTACGAAAAATATAAATTATATTTCTACACTATCTCGCATAAAAGGAGTTAGTAAAGAGATGCTAAACCCATAGAGGGAAGATCCTCAACCCCTTACTTGTCCTTTGTCATAGTGTGAGGGTAGGTTTTCAGTTTATTGGGGGTCTCCTTGGTTCGGGATCTTCACTTTCTAGGAAGTGGTTAACGGGGGCAAGAATAGTACCTTCCATTTGTTGTGGCCATAATTGCTCATTGGAATACCCCGGGAAATGATGCAACACATTAAAAATAGAGGCAGAGGACGGTCTAATAGCATTGTAACTTCTTGGATCTCTCTTTCCACTCTAACACGGTCCTTCTTGGGCATCATGCAACTGTAAAAGCTCAAACCCCGTGGGACGACCTCGTGGTTTGGAGTCGATGCCCGGTAATTTCTCTATGAGACTCACTATATACCCTCCTAAGCGAATGGTATGATACTTCCCTCCTTGCACTTTCACCTATGGTAACCAAGAACTCTGTCACTTTATGGTATCGTCTCTTCATTGCGGCCTAAATGAAAAGGATTTCAACTCCCGTCACCTGCGACATCTCCTTCTTGGACAAGAACGTGTGAGTCATAATTTGAAACAAACATTTAACGGCTTGGTCTTTGATGAGCAAATAGCGTGGTCGGCCTGATTTGAACTTCTTCTCTCCCATCAAGCTTTCCCAAAACACATCGGACTTATACTCTTCATGTCCTCTAGGGGCGTCCGCATCCTCTATTGTGCCCAAGTTTGATCCTTAATCCTCCATTATATTCAAAATTGTTTGTTTGTTCAAAACAAAGTCAACTTCTCACAATTGCCATTCCCGATTAAACTTTTTTCACCGAAGAGTGCTAAAGAATTAGATTGTTGTCTCTTCACAAATTGTGTTGGCATCCATGGCGAGCCCCGAAAATCCTAAATTCTTCAACCATCCTTCGACTATCACCCCACACGAAAAAGTCCTCAACTCCTGTAAACTAATGAACTTGGAGCATGCATGGTCTCGTTGCTAACAATGAAGAACTTGTCTTTGTCCTTCTTTCTAGGGAGCACATAATTGGATGGGTTTTGTGTATCATCATCATACTCATATGCCACCCATTCATCTGGAAAATCCGCTTGAACAACCCACTTTCATTTTGCTCTCTTACTAGTCTCCCCTTATTAGGAGACTTCATCAATTTTACCTTTCTTTTTCTCACCCTTTTCTTTTGCCCTTTTTTTCAATACAACCTATGACCGCACTGTCGAGGTGTAGTAAAATTAATAGTTCCTAGCTTTCCTCTTCTAATTTATAGAAGTGGAAAGACAAGGTTGAGCCGACAGAGAGCAGACATATTTAAAGTATTCTAAATAATAACCTAATAATAATAACTACATATATTTATATATATAGAATGGGGGGTTTAATTGGATGTGATGAATTAACTAACCTAGACGCACGAATAAACAAATAACACAAAAAACTGAATTAAACTCAAATAAGAAAGAAATCCCAGCCCTTAATCTAGTCTCCCCCTAGTCGAATTACCCTTATACTTAATGCAATTGTTTTCCAATTTTAGTTATGAAACTCCTATCCCAAGATTAGCAACAAGCTCTACTAACCTTGTTACCTCTTAAGTTTAACTAGCCAAAACAAGCTCTTTGGTTAGTTTATCCGATTGAGTGATCTTAGAATAAGCTCTCTAGACCTCATTAACTGAATGCATAAAGCACTAAGATAATAGGATAGACACAGTGTTGGACTCGCAAGCCCGATAAGAGACCACGACTTATGTCATCCTAGTGATTAAATCACTATTTTCTAGTAATTTGCATACGTTAACGATTATGTATAACGAAAATGACCTAGCGATATATATATATTATTAACTACCTAGGTAATCAATCTAAGCACAAGGCACATAAGAAATTAAATAAGCCGGAATAACATAAAACGTTACAAAAGTTAAACCTTCAAACAATTACTGTAAGAATTACAAGATATTCGAACTAGGGTTTGACATCGATTAAGGACTGAAATAAACGACATAATAGCCGATCATGTCGGCGAAAAAAGACATAATTGAATTACAAAATAGATAGAAAAACCCGAAAAGTGCCGATCTTCGTTTTCGCGTTTTCTCCGGAATCCTCTCAAACCAAAGTCCAAGTCTGTATTTTTTTACCTAGGGACCCCTATTTATAGTCAGGACCAAGTTGGGGTTGAATTAGGCTCAAATTGGGAATCCTCGTACCTTTAAATCCGCTTTTTAGTTACCGCGGCACACATACAAGTCGCAGCCACACTCGTCTCCGAATGGCTTGTTGCGGCTGCGCTGATTGGTCACGGCCGCGGAGAGTTCACAGGGCTTTTCAGCCCTTTCTAGCACAATTTTCGGAGACGCGCAAGCAGGCCGCGATCACGATTGACTTCTTCGTACTTGGCTCGATTTTTCTCCATTTTGGACTTCTGGGGACTCGATCCTTTGTCCATTCTAGCCAAATGCACAATTTTGGCCTTAAATCACTTAAATAACTCAAAAGCAAGTCCATGAACGTCAAATGGTCCAATAATACGAAACTAAGCCAATCATAGTCAATTATGCATGCAAATGTCATTAAATGGACACTTAAATTGACTTAATATGCATGCATAAACACGTGTACCAAAATCCCCAAACTTAAACCTTTCTTTCATTCTGGATAAATAAAAACAAATCAAAGCAAACAACAAAACACGTTTTAAGAGGATTTAGGTGGCGATTCTAGTTTTAGATCAGTTTTCACAACAGCAAGGCAACGTGATAAAAACGAGCATATACAACACAACAACATCAACTACTCTCCAGACTTACAACTTTCAACAATTGATCCTCACCGGGCAAGTGTATCACTTATCTCTCAAGTGTATAAAGTAGGCTATATTTTCACTCACATTGACTTATACGCAACGACTACCATTTGCTTGCCAATTATCTAAATTAGACCTCGTACTCAACATGTGTGGCAAAGAATAAAAAAGGTCTTTATTTTCGGTTGTAATGTAGGCTTTAGGTAAGGTGAGATAAATTTAGGTAAAAGTGACTGAAAATTGGACTAACCAAGTTACTCCTAACTCAACTACCCCTCAATACAATCACTCAATCCTCACTCTCCAATTCTCAGTAAATCATCCCAAAGAATGATTTCTTCACCCCACAAAAGTACTTATAACCTAAGTGCTTTTCATACTCTCGCTTAGGTACCACATTTTTGGGACTACTCGATTTATCGAAACATTTTATCAAATAAGCACTTTCAATTTCTAGCCTCTCCTCAACAAGAATTACACATATGTACATCCGACTTTTTCTTTTTCTTTTCTGCTTTTTTTTTCTCTTCTTTTTTTTTTTCTTTTCTTCTTTTTTTTCTTTCCAAAACACAACTATGAATCAACAAAGTTCTAGGAGAGGATAATTTTTCGCAACTTCTTTGCTTATCAAATATTCCTTTCGCCCTTCACAAATCCCATCAATAACCCAATTTTTTTCCCAAAATGTTACCCGAACTACCTTCTAATCCTCCACCCTCTTACTTAATTAGTCCAAATAAGGCAAAAAGTCAAATCAAAGGGTATTCGGCTTGTAATATCGGGCTATCAAACGAAAAGCTAAAAGCTCAAGTTGGCTATCTAGGGCAAATTTTAAATTTCGATAGAAAATGATAACACTTTTAAAATTCAAAAATAGGCTAGATCAAGATATGCCTAAAATCATCTTCTAAGTCACAACATGTAATGACACATTCTTAATAAAGATTCAAGGCAAGTTCTAGAGTCAATTATGTATAAACAACGAAATCCACACCGAAAGAATTACGCAATTTACTCCAAAGTTAGGAGTATACAATTAGGCTCAAATATCTCACAAGGCAATATGTGATCAAAGGTTTAAGTCCAAGCTCAATTTTGTCTCAATCACTTGTCATGCTCTATCATGTGCCATTTTTTTCAAAATTTTAACAGAAATCATCATTAACTCATCGCCAACTTATCAATTCCTTATTTTTTTCTTTTTCCAAGAAACATTAACAATCCCGATTTTTCTTTTACGACTCAATCCTAGACTCAACAACTAAAAGAACTAAAAGTACTAGACTCTTAAACAAAATGCAAAAACACAAAACAACTACAAAATTGAACTAAACATGACTTCAGACACCATTCATAGCTCATAGGCCAACAATCAATGAACAAACACGCAAAAGCAACTAGCATAAAGCATAAATACATGAAAACAAAGCTCAAAAGCGGCCAATTATCCCACTTACACCCCCTCTCCCAAACTTGGTTGAAAACCAAAGTTTGTGGGGAAAAGAGTGGTACCGCTTGGTGCTTACTTACAGTGCTAGTACTGAGGTGGTGGTGGAGGTGGGTGACCCCCTTGTCCCCAATAGGATGACATTTGCTTCCACTACTCCTCCTGTCGTTGATGCCATTCTTGTTGGTGTTGCTTCCATACAAGTTGTTGTTGCTGCCAAGATTCAACTTGGTTCCACCTATTGTCCTCAAGCTGCCAACGCTGCTCCAAAGTTCGATGCTATGCATCCTCACGCTCATGCCTAGCATTCAGGGATGCCATTATCTCCTGCTAGCCTTATTGGGCCTCTCCTCTGTATAAATCATCACTCTCCTGGAGAGAAGTAATGAGCCCTTCTACATGCTCCTAAAACTCCCACTGTGACTGTATAGCAACAGCGGGCCTCTTCTTCTTAGGCAGATTGCGTTGGTTGCTTCCTTTAGCTGTACCCCCATCTCCTTGCTCAGCTTCTTCGCTCGGCTGAGGTGCAGCCTAAACCCAGCACATTTGATACCTTTGCAGTTCGTTGGCATCTGGTTGTCGGGATTCTTCCATATGTGCCGGTGAGGCTAAGGCCAAATTCTGAAGGCTCCCTAAGTTTGTCACCTCGGTGAGATGAGGGTTGGGTAACCGAAGGAAGGGTCCCACATTTTGAATCATATAAGTAGAATGGAGCACTACACCTCTAGAACTTATTCACACTGATGTGTGTGATCTTAAATTTTATGCAAACTAGAGGTGGGAATTTTTTTTTAATAACTTTTATAGATGATTTCACAAGGTATTGCTATCTTTATATTTTAAGAAGTAAAGATGAAGCAATCGAAGCATTTAAGAATTATAAAACTGAAGCGGAAAATTAACTTGGCAACCGGATTAAAATAATCTGAAGTGATCAAGGTGTCGAGTATGTAGCTCCATTTGAAGAGTTATGCTCCCATAGTGGCATAATTCATCAAACTATGACTCTCTACTCTTCTCAGTCAAATGGCATCGCAGAACGTAAAAATCGTACTCTTAAGGAGATGATGAATGCCATGTTGATCAGCTCAAGGTTACCCCAAAACATGTGGGGGGAAGCTATCCTCACAGCTAACTACATATTGAATAAGATTCCACTAAATGTTGTCGATAAAACTCTTTAGGAATTGTGGAAAGGACGCAAGTCGTCATACAAATACCTCAAAGTGTAAGGTTGTTTGGATAAAGTTGAGGTACCATTACCTAAACAAGTTAGAATTGGCCCTAAAACGGTTGATTGTATATTTGTTGGGTATGCACTCAATAGTAGTGCTTATAATTTTCTGATCCACAAGTTTGAAATTTCGAATATGACTGTGGGAACAATGATAGAATCAAGGAACGTTGTGTTGTTTGAAAACATCTTTCCATGTAGAGAAAGAATGCCAGAAAGTTCGAGTCAAGAGAATAGCTTCGAGAAAGGGAGTGCTTCGAACTTGAAAAGAACTATTGATGCTACTAGTAGTTCTCGACGTTTTAAAGAAGAGAAACCGAGACGTAGCAAAAGAGCTAAGACTGCAAAGTCATTTGGTTCTGAATTTATCATTTATATGCTAGATGATGAACCAAAGTCACTCAAAAAAGCTCTGTCTAGTCCAGACGCTCCATTTTGGAAAGAGGCAATCAACAGTGAAATTGAATCTATCATGCAAAATCGTACATGGGAGTTAGCTGACCTTCCACCTAGTTGTAAGCCTTTAGGATGCAAATGGATCCTAAAGAAGAAGTATAAGGCTGATGGTTCACTTGATAAGTACAAAGCTCGTTTGGTAGCCAAGGGCTTCAAACAGAAAGAAGGTGATGACTTCTTTGATACCTACTCTCTTGTGACCAAGATCACGTTTACTCGTGTGTTTCTCTCGATTGATGCAATTCACAATCTTGAGATTCATCAAATGGATATGAAGACTGCATTCTTGAACGGGGAGTTAGAAGAAGAGATCTATATGAATCAACATGAAGGGTTTGTAGTACCAAGACAAGAGAAAAAGGTATGGACTCGTATGGTCATTATATGATCTCAAACAAGCACCAAAACAATGGCACTTGAAATTTGACAACACCATGATGTCAAATGGTTTCAAGATCAATGAGTGTGACAAGTGTGTGTACATAAAAAGGTACATCGGAAGCATTTGTCATAGTGTGTCTATACGCAAACGACATGTTGATCATGGGTAGTAACCATGAAATCATCATTGATACGAAACGAATGTTGAAACAAAACTTCGACATGAAGGATATGGGCTTGGCTGACGTGATTCTAGGAATCAAGATTAGCAGGACATCTGAGGGAATTATTCTGATCCAGTCCTGTTATGTAGAGAAAGTACTCAGAAAATTCAATACTTATGATGATCCACCTACCAAGACACCATTAGAATTTAATGATCATCTGAAAAAGAACATGGGTGAACTAGTAGCTCAAGTTGAATATGCGAAAGTGATTGGAAGTCTGATGTACATTACAAACTGTACTAGACCTGATCTTGCATGTTATGTGAAAAAAATGAGCAGGTTCACGAGCAATCCATGTCAAGAACATTGGAAAGCTTTGATAAGGATTTTGAGATACTTAAAGTATCATCTTAATCATGGGCTACACTACACGAGATATCCTCATGTGCTTGAAGGGTACAATAATGAAAATTAGATTTCTGACACGAAGGAATCATTCTCCTCGAATGGATATGTTTTCACGATTAGAGGTGGAGCAGTCTCGTGAAAATCAAATAAACAGACATGTATGGCCCGATCCACCATGGAATCAGAATTCATCGCTTTGGATAAAGCTAGTGAAGAAGCCGAATGGCTTCGTAACTTCTTAGAAGACATTCCATGTTGGAGTAAGTGACCAACAGTTACGGTTCATTGTGACTGACTAGCCATGATTGGAAGGGCACTAAATAACATGTATAGTGATAAGTCTAGGCACATACGTCGTACACATAATACCATGGATGCAAAAGGCGATCTAGGCGGCGCTGCCTCCATTCTGCTTTTGCGTAAATCGCCCTATCCAGGCGTTTTTGGGCCTAGGCGGGGCTGGGCGGGCCAAGGTGGTCTTATTTTTTTTTTTTTAATTTCTTTTATTTTTTTTGTTGAAAACGCCGTCGTTTTTTGAACTTGAAGCAATTTATTAAATTAAAAAGATAAAACTTAAAAGTTAAAACGCTCACTTTCCTCATTTCTATGGCAGGAATTTTTGAAACAAAAGTTAAAACCCTCTCCCCCACAATTCGAGTTCCTCCGTCACCTCTCTTTTCGTTCCATCTTGCATAATTAGTTAACTATATAAACCTTCGTAGTAAAATTTGACCTACTTTAAGTATAAACCTTTAAATTAGACATGTAAATATTAAATATTTTAAAAAAGGGAAGGAATTCTCTAGGCGCCGCCTAGGTGGTCTAGGCGCTAGGCGGCCCCAAACAGCTCCGCCTCCACTTTCTGCCTTCTGCAACGATGCATAATACTGTGAGGTAATTGATCTCTAGTGGGGTTATCTCAATAAACTATATAAGGTCTAAGGATAAGGTTCAAACCGAGATCAATTGATCAAGTTGCAAGAGGGAATGGGAGCAAATCCCACCAATTAGAGAACGATTAAAATGGATACCCAACCATGGTGAGTGGAGATCCCACAAACTTGGTTCAATGGGAAAACTAAGGTTTAAAAGTTCGGGAGAAACACTTGGAAGACCATATCTTAAAATCCATCCCTAGAACGCAAGATAAGTGTGAAAGACCTGTAACGGTGGTGAGAATAAGTCTTATGACTTTTAATGATTACGAGATACCTCGAGAAGATTGAGTATTGCAGGATACTCGATAAAGGAATCATCTATGTAAGTGTAAAGTAAGGGCCGCTTCAATGAAATACTTATGAATCCAAAGTGTGTCCATGACCGAAACGGACAAAAACGTGAGAACAAGTATGTTCTGAACAGTATGGTGCAAGCACTGTTAACTAGGTGCACACTAAGGAGGAGTGGTTCAAGAATTTACATCTACCAAGCTGCCGGTGCATCCGATAGTGTGCTACTATGGAAGGTTCAAAGCCACAAACTACCTATCCTTAGGCTATGCTGGTCAAAAGGGACCGGACTGGAATTTGCACTCATGCATGCATTAATTTTCACTCATGTAGGGGATTGTTGGATATTTATTTAATTAAAGTGAGTGAGTAGTCACTTTAATGAAATAATTAAGTGGTGGAAAGTTTAATTTCGTAGGAATTAAACTTTATATGTTTAATCTACGTGTGGAGTAAGTTGATAGTAGGATTTTGAATTTCTCAATACCGAGTGTCAGTGAGTGAGAAATTAATTCATAAAGTTAGTCACTTGATTATGGGTTAATGTGGGATGAAAGATTAAATACATTTAATATCTCACATTGGAACTTGAGTATATTGATTACCACTATAAATGTAAGAGCATCTTGAAGCATATTGATTGTGCTTGTGAGGGAGTCCCATTGGAAGCCCACACACGCACGCGCGCACGCGCTTGGCTCAGCTCGGCACGGTACGACCACGGCCACGGGAGCGGGCCTCGGGGGCCGTGCCTGGGCCTGGGGCCTGGCACCTTAGTCCTTGGTCCTTGGGAAGGCCTCGACCTCGGACCTTGGGGCTTGGGGCTGGGGCTCTTATCTTTTTGGAAGCCCAAAACGGTTTGAGCTTGCCGGTTGGGCTCTTGTATAAACGGATGGGTTTGAATTTAAAAATTCAAACCTGTAACATCCATAATTAACAGCCAGTTAATGACAGAATTATGGTGGTATTCAAGACATTTTTGTTGGGCTATTACTCAGCCCATAACAGCTAGCATTATGGCTAGTTAAAGCCAATAAACAAGGCTTCCTCCTCCTCGGTCGGCGGCTATTGCTGGCGGCCAATCCTTTTCCTTTTTTTTTTTTCCTTTTTTTCTTTTATTTATCTGTTATTCTGTTTCTGTTGGATTTTATACATGTTTCGTACAGATCTTTGTTCGTATTTCAATATTTTCTAGGAAGAACTTTTTGTACTTTTCGTTTCTGAAGCTCAGATCTTGATCTTTAGAAGGATTATCTTCTTCCTTCCCAATCGTGAAGGTCATTCGCCGACCTGCCATGGGAGGACTATGGCCCTACAAGGATCTGTTCATAGGAAGGGTCATCTTGAAATCCAGATCCGATCTCATCGATGATTGATTCTATTGGTCGTCTGGCATCCTTGGAGGTCATGTTTCTTGGTGGCGCTTTTCTAAGTCCGACATTTTCAACTCGGTGAAGCAAACTTAGTGAGTCCGCGCTGAGTTCGTTTTTGCGGCGCCATTCTAGGGTTTCCAATGCCTTCGCCACATTCGGTTCTCTCCTTCGTTGAACCGGATTTTTAGCATCCGAATAGGCTCTGGTGGTTGTTGTTAGTCAAGCGAACCACATTGGCATAATTGGTTCGGGTCAACATTCCTTTCTGCCCAGCTTTCGTGGTCTTAACCTGGGCTTTCAAGTAGTTTTTCCAGAAGTGATTGTGGCAGCTTCTCCATTCAGCCTTGAGCTTTTCTCAAAAGTGCTTTTCATCACTTTCAGCCCCTCTTCAGGATGCTTACGAATCCGGGTCCTTTAATGGCAGTGAGTTCAAGCCCGTCGTGAATGCCACCATCCCCCTTGTTCAGGTCATTTTTCCATTTTCGCAGGTGTTCAGGCTGGTTTTCGGGCCATTTTATTTTGGCATGTGTGTTGTTTTTTCTTGCTTGATCAACGGCCTGTGTGCCATCTATGTGGTTTATTTTGCTATATGTCTTCAACAGCTTGGTATAGGCTGAGTTTTTTATTGGGAAACTTTCATTTTCTTGAGGATTTTAGTGTTGATGGTGCTTTAGCTTCTTGTAACCCGCCTTCCGATTTTGGTTTGTGACGGGCTGCTCTGATTTTGGTTTGTGACGTCATCACTTAGGGGCTGCTCGTACTCTCTACTTTAGCTTTGTACTTTATTTTTGGTTTGGATAATAAGATTGTGAGTTTTGGATCTGATATTGGGATATTTTACCGGTGTTGTTTGGTAGCTTTGTTTTGAAATTGTTGCTGGGACCTGGTTTTTGGTGAGGGATTTTCGCATCATTAAAGTTTTCATCGAGTCGTACTCACAGATTTGACAGCTTTGAACTAAGGCATTAAAATCATCCCAGGGACTTTTGGACTCACGTTGATGTGAGGAGCATTGCTATTCCCCCATGCTCGGATTTCGTGACATAGGGCAACATGTTTGGGAGCTTGACTTCTATAGTTTTTTTAACGGAAATTCTAAACTGGCTCTTCTCTCCAGCCGAATCACCTAGTTCCAGTTTTCTATGCACTAGTTTTATTCTGGATACCTTTATCTGTCGGCTTGTGGGATGAAAATGTTTTTTCATTTGACTTTTTTGAGTGACCGTCCGGTGGTCTCCACATTTCTCGCTCGTTCCTTTGTTTTCTTTTTTTTATTTATAATACTATCTATTTAGCCAATAAACAAGGCTGTCCCCCGCATGCCTATATATAGCTGCTCCCTTCATGCACAAAAAACACAACAAAAAATAACCTGAAAGCTCTCCTCTCTCTCTTCTCTGCATTTTAGTCTTAAGGGATTTCCAGTCTAGACGAGCATAATTAGTTCGCCAGAGCTTTTCTGTAGTGGCGCTACTTTAGAAAAGACGTAAATTATTTTACCTTTGGGGGCATTTACATCATTCCGAGAGTACTAGCCGGGATGCAATCTGTGTTAAGGGGGGTGGTTTCTCCACGACTTGATTTTGTATCTCAAGCTCGTTTGTTTTTAGTTAGTTGGTGTCTACATTATCTAGATTGTACTCCATTTTTCAACACTACCAAAAGAAACTAAAGCAGGTAGTGCGATACTAAACTTTTTTGCAGAATGAATTGTTTCCTGAATTCTTCATTGCATATAAGATATTGCTGACTATCCCAGTGACTATTGCCTCTGCAGAAAGAAGTTTTTCTAAACTGAAGTTGTTAAAATCTTGTTTGAGATCAAGCAAGAGCCAAACGAAATTAAACGCATTAACTTTGATTTCAATTGAGAGTGAGTTCCCAGAAAAACTTGATTGTGAAAGGTCGATTGATGATTTTGCCAATGAAAGCACAAAAAGATCAATGTTTTCCCGGCTGATTGTACAAGTTGTTTTTCTATTTTCTAGATTGTTTGTAAAAACTGAATGCTCATTTATTTATATTTATTTTGATGAGATTGAAAAGGGAGTCATTTATATATTTTATTTTTATTTTTAGTTGATTAAAATTATTTTCAAAATAATAAAGGGGCCCAATTTTTTCGCACCGGACCCTTCGAGAGATTGGGCCGGCTCTGTCCAACGGACCATCTGCCGTGGTGTTTCCAATGAGACATTTTACCAGGTTCATGAAGTCGATGACTTTTGGGGAGACCGCACATATTTTAAGGGGCTGGGCTGTCCACTGTGACAGGCTACTACGGAGCTCTGGACAGGTTTGTGTGGTGAGGCGGCGGTGTGACTGATGACTTTATGATCTTGTTGGAGTTAAGACTTTAAAGGCTATGGGATGAAGGCCCTGCTGCTTTTTCCTTGGAGACGGCCGATTGTCGTTGTCAACCGCGAAAAAATTAGGAGGCAAAAGGTTCATGAGTAAATATTTTGCATGTCTAATCTACCTATCTCTGTTAATGACAATTGAAGAATTGACATGTTAAAGAGAAAAAGAGAAAAATGTTTAGCACGAGTTCCCACAAGTCACGCCACACGTCATTAGCTAGTTTTTTTTCTTAAAAAAATATTATATGTTTCTTTTTTTCTTTGATTAAAGGTGTCCTAATTTAATATATTAAATTAGTAGGTTGTTTTAAAAAAAAAGTGGCCGGAAATAGTAATGTTTGTTTTATTATTATTATTATTATTCAAACAAAGAGATATTTAAGAAAAACAAATAAAAGACTAAAATTTAGATAACTTATTTAAATTCAAAATGTGGTCGATGTATATAATGTAACTCGTGCTTCTCAAATCCATACACTGAGCAAGATCTGCGTTCGCCCTGATCTTCTCCTCTTTCCTTCGGAATTATCTTCTCCAGTGTAAGCTCTCTGTCATTACATTTATGTGTTTATTTCATTTGTCCGTGGATATAAATGCAGATCCAGATTCTAGGCGTTGGATCCGATCTCAATTCTCCATTTTGGGATCATACAATCTCGTTTGATTTTATGTTTGATTAAGTGCGTGTGTGGATTCATTGTCTGGTAGTTTTCGGGTTTTCGTTTGTGCAAGTTCTGGATCTACCTCTTGTTTGTGATATTATACGTCTTGAGTGTCCCGGCGGGTAACACACTTTATAAGTAATATTCAATGTGGCAACAAACTGATGTGTTCTGGATCGTCTGAGTTTCATTATTTGATTGAAAAGAATATCAGTTGTTTAAGTTTAAATAATTACTTCACAAAATTCAATTGGGTTTTGTAATGTAACTGCTGTATGCATATTATCTCAGCATTGAGTGTATTTCTAATTAAATATCAACAATATGAGAGAGAACGTAATAATTTGAGGGGGCTTTCCATACTTTTTGGTTCATAATTACATTTATTTTTTTTTATTTTCCAGCACCTGTGGTGTATGCTTCTGGGATCGGTTCGCTAATAATCTCTATATACAAGTTTTATTCTCTGGTTTTATTACACAATCGACTGAACTACAATGCAGATCTAAGGATAAACTCTGTCTCACTTAGTTTAGTACTTGACATCTGATGAATCCTTGAGCAATAACAATGTCTTTTGGGGGAACATTGATTATTTAAATTCTATGGTGATGCTGAAAATCTGAAAGACTATACAACTATGAATCTTGAGCCAATTTCTTGCTCTTATTGTACGAGTCCACTGTTTTTCCGCATCCCACCTTGACAACATTCTCAAAGAGGCTTCTCCAGTTATTGCCGCTAGATTTGAAAATGAGATTATTCTAGATATGATATCACTATCCCCTGAAGCTGACTATGGAATTTTGTTAATTTATTCCTGGGTATGATATACAGAGAAAATGGGGTTGTCTTTCACCAAGCTCTTCAGCCGGTTGTTTGCCAAGAAGGAGATGCGGATTCTGATGGTAGGTCTTGATGCTGCTGGTAAGACTACAATATTGTACAAACTCAAGTTGGGAGAAATTGTGACAACCATTCCTACAATTGGTACGCTTCTTGTCAGAATACTGCAGTATAACATTCTTTTGCCTATTGAATATTTCTTCTTCCGTACTTGCTTGATATATCCTTTTAATATGAAATTGTTCTTTTTGTTGATGGTGTACCATGAAAACAAGAGATAGATCTTTTTCATGCTTCCTTAATAGCAAGACGTTGATCAATCTTTTTTTTGGTGGGTGGGGGGACGGGTTGTGGTGGAAGAGATAGAGAGAGATCTTTTATCCTTTTGTCCATTTTGTAGCTTGTAGATTTTCATCTTTCGTTGTGTATACATATACACACATCAGCTAGTCACTTTGTGATTCCATCATATCATGTATGAATAAATATCTAATATGAAGTGTGGATCAAGGTTTCAGATAGTTTTTATTCCATTTTGAAAAAAGTGACTTTGTAGCATATAAATTTTGTGGTTTATGAAGAAGACATGAGCATTGACATACTGTTTGCAGCTCCTTTAGTTACCAGGCATAATGTTACCAAGGGTTGCACTTTTTGACGAATCAGATAATCAAGAACAATTTTATTTCTTCTATCTCTCCCTTTCTTTATTTTAAGGATCTATTTCGTAATACTTATTGTTCTTATGTGGATTTTCTGGATTTCACACTGCATATGACCTTACCGGCTGTACGTTTATCATTTCTCCAGGATTTAATGTGGAGACTGTCGAATACAAGAACATAAGCTTCACTGTTTGGGATGTTGGTGGTCAAGACAAGGTATAGGAGGTTCTTTCACATTTTTCATTCGTATCTTGGAAGTCCAAAAACTCCTAAGTTCTACTATTAATTTTATTTGATGCGCCTTGTAGCATCTTTATGAATACATTAGACGAAGCTGCTCTTTCAGCTGTTATATTCGTCATTTCATGTTTCTGAGCTTCCTAAGGCATTTCTTCTATACGAATTTCATGCTTATAACCTAGACATGTCTAGAGTTGCTACATTCTTTCTTATCAAGGATGACACTGTAATTCTTGGACCATAGGATGTAGAATATTTCAGGTTTATTTAGGTACTTCATGGGGTATCAATGAGTGATGACCTCTTTATGATTGATGGAAGCTCCAAATCCATCCACATTAGAGATGCATGTGCTTTCACTTGTGATAAAAAGTTATGTATACAGTCCATGTTCAAAAGATTGATTAACATGTAGAGATGGAGGCTCAATTAGTCTTCATGTGTGTTGGTTTTTCTAGTTATCTGTGATCCTTTTATGGAGGACTCTTCTGTACTGTGGATGAAGGATTCACCTCACAAAAAGAAAAAGAGAAAGAGAGAGAGGGGCAGAGAGAGAGAGAGAGCGAGCGAGAAATGGGGAGTTATTGATTTCTATCCTCCTTCATCCTTGTTGTATGCCAAGGGCTCTTGGACTCCCTGGAATTGAAATAGCTTAGCCAACTTTCAGACGTATTGTATTTCACTCTCTTGTCACCTGAAATGCTCAGGTTATGCCCAAAGTTTAGAGGAATGTAGGTGATTTAAGTAAAGGGAAGGTAAAAAGTATTTTTTTTATTTCACTTATACTTTGGGTGTCTCGTGAGTTTTTGGAGCTTACAGTGGTTGTGGAAGATCACACTCTATCCCTGTAATTGGTTTCAATGACATAGACCAATTATTTTCCTTGCTTTCTACCTCATGCAGCCCAGGGAGGCAGATTTTCTGCTTCTTTATTTGTCTAGTTTCTCAGTGGCATCCTTATAATTAGAAATAGATCTCAACATCTTACTTATCTTGGTTTTTTAATTGTTTCATTTATACTCATTCGCGTATAATGTAAACCCTTTGATGGCCATTAGCTGCTTCTGACACTGCATTCTGATCTCCACTGATACAGATCCGACCACTTTGGAGGCATTACTTTCAGAACACTCAAGGCTTGATTTTTGTTGTTGATAGCAATGATCGGGATCGTGTTGTTGAGGCTAGGGATGAGCTGCATAGGATGTTGAATGAGGTAGCTAATCTGATCATGGTTATCTTTTTCCCATGGTGTAATTAGTATACTGAATAACGTCCGAGTGTTCCCTTCCTGCATTTTGATTATGACCATTCTTTGAGACTTGTTTAGGTGAGAACAGTGTGTTGATCTGTTTCTTTTTAATATTTTCTGTTTTGAGTGGGGGTATTAGGGTTGATACCCTTATCTAGACCAATTTAGTGGTATGGTAGATGATGCCACTAGGCTACTAAAGCCTCAACAAGGCAGACTTAAAAAATAATTCGAGTGTTACATCAGAATGATAAAAAACGGATAGGTAGTTGGAAGGAGAGAAATAAAGGTAACGCCAGATATTGATCGTGGAAAGCTTAACTGAAGAAATGCTGTTTGATAACCCGATTTGTTTGGTGGTCTGTGCAGGATGAACTTAGGGATGCTGTGCTACTAGTTTTTGCAAACAAACAAGATCTTCCAAATGCCATGAATGCAGCCGAGATAACTGATAAGCTCGGACTTCACTCTCTCCGTCAACGTCATTGGTAGCTCTCTCTCTCTCTCTTTCTCTTCTCTGCTCTCCTCTCCTCTCAGCAATCAAGTGTTAAAAGGGTTTTATTGGAATGTATTGCAGGTATATCCAGAGTACATGCGCAACCTCTGGGGAAGGGCTATATGAGGGGCTAGACTGGCTCTCGAACAACATTGCTAACAAGGTACAATCTATCATTCCCTTGTCAAGCTAGCTGATTATGCTGGGCTTAGCGCTGTCTGAAACCTCTTTTCTGTCTTGGATAACAGGGTTAACAGGAAATGGTGGATGAACGGACTTTGGTATTTTATATTAATGTTACAATTCTGCATTGTGTTTACTTTTCTCTGTTATGGTAGATAGTCGTATCCTACTACTCTGTATAATCGAAATTCGCGAGGCAAGAAATTCTGCAATAATATTGGGCCTTCCTGACTGCTAGCATTTCTGTTTGTCTTTCTGTACCATCTCCTAAGCTATAGACACAATTCATGAAGTGAGAAAATTGAGAGGGTTACGAATCCGAATTGGTCGGTCGAGGCTCAAAACTACACTACTGGTGTCAAATGATTAGGGTCAATCAGATAGTCCGTTGATTAATAAACAAAATTTAATTGAGCCACCACTTCTAACCAATAATACAGTTTAGGCACACTCATTAAACACAACCATGATGCCCGCATATTGCGCTAAGGGCTTTATTCCCCCCTGCCTATCCGGTCATTTATTAGCCACTATAATATATACAGGTAAATATGAGGGGGTCATTTATGCCTTATTAGCTATCTCATCAATTTTATTCAATAGTATATTTTGCCTCGAAAAATGTCCGAAGATTAGATGTTTTTGTCTCTAAACTATCCTCCTTACATTATCATCAAAATTATAACAGATTCAAAACTGGAGGTTTTCTATAGGCTAGTCCAATTTTTATGGTGTTTTATATTGATTCATTCTGATATACTCCCTCCGTCCCGGCTTAACCTGCCTAGGTTGACCGGACACGGGGATTAAGAAAAAACAGATTTTGTGGAATCTTTGACTTTTTTAAAGGTGGAGATTGAGAATGAAGATTTTGACGGTGGAGATTTTGAGAGAAATTTGCTATTTATGGGGTAGGCAGGTTGAAGTGGGACAAACTAAAATGGCAAGTAGGCAGGTTAAGCTGGGATGGAGGTAGTATTTTTCTTGTTTGTTTCAATTTTTTCTTTTAGTAACATAATGATCTAAACGTAAAGAATATGCATTACAGGTCATATCCTATATATTATTTGAGAATCAAGAGCCAATATTTCATCGTCCAATTATTTTTCTTTCTCGTATATCATTTTCTACATGTATTGATTGTTACTTTTAATATCTTTTGCTCTAACTATAATTTTGTATGGGCCACCAAACACCCGATAAAAATTAATCATATCACCTTATACTCCCTACCAAATGAATGAATTTCTATGCTATACAGCCTAGACATTCTAAACTATCTCAGAATAGCTAATTCACATTTATCATATACCCCCTACCAAATGAGTCAACAAAATTATTGTTGCATCTCTTATCTTTTTTCTATTTATTTCATAATTACCTCTCTCTTCTTGCATACTATAAAAACTTGTTTGTGTAAATTTTAACATACTAAAAAAAACTTATTTGTGTAAATTTGAAAATATTTTTAAAGTCAAGAACAAGATATAAAACACACAAGAATTATCATATAATGAAAGATCAACCGTCAATTATTCATGTTAGTATTGCACAACTTTCACAATGAGAAGATAGTTCCTTAGGGTTAGCCTTGAGGTGATGGTGTAGAGATCTTCTTTGAGGGAAGTGATCAAAGTAATGTCAGTCGAGACATCCAATACGGTTTTGTCTGTCCTATTCGTTTTATTTTCTTCTTGCTTCCATTCGTAGTGCTCTGATTATGTTGTGTCTTTTTTTTGTTGAGTTTGTCTTGCGTTTATATTTCTGCATTTCTTTTTAATTTTCTAGGGTTTCATCGTTAGACTTTGCAATCGTTTTTTATATTTCAATCTTGCATGACCTAGGGTTTACAGCTTTCTAGTATTTCATGGTCTGCGTGTATGTGTTCGGCGTCTATATATACGTGTCGCCTTGTGACGTGAATTGTGTGCTTATTCCTGCATCAGTGTTTGATTGTGTTACATATTCTAGTAACTTAGCACTACATATTGAGATTACATAAGGGATGGAGAGAAGGTAGGTTTCAAATGAGGGTTTGGTGGATTTGGATCGATTGGTTGCAGAATTACAACCAATTCAACTGAAAACGACGTATTGTATGGGCAGTACAATTTGCCGCGAAAAGCCTTGGAACGCCAAATATATGGGGGAAGTGATGGCAAGGTCAAACATGGTATTGAGCCAAATGAATAGGGACCCAAAATCACACTGTTCCGATTCAATAATAAGGAAGATATGGAGAAGGTACTGGATTGCCAACCATGGAACTTCGAAAGATCACTCTTTGCCGTAAAAGAACTAGCTGGCTTGGAAAAACCTGTGACGGTCGTGATTGATCGAGCATCCATATGGATTCGGATACACGACATCCCTCCGGCGTGCATAATGAAAATATTGCACATCTTCTTGTCCAATAAATTGGCTAGCTGGAAAGATTAGACACGAGACTGAATAATATGAGAGGCAGAGACATGCAGATGAAGGCTTGGATTCACACAAACAAACTATTGATCAGGGGCATTACTGTTTAATTGAAAGGGGGGGGGGGGGGGGGCACACGAGGGGTATCTCTGGCTTCCGATTAAATACGAATCAATACCTACCTATTGCTATTGTTGCGGTCTTCTGGGCCATGTAGTCCGGAATTGTCAAGAGTACGATGGAAATGAAATTTTTCCCATCACGGAGCTGAAATTTGGGCCTCAGCTAAAGGCTTCTCTTCTTCGAAGATATGTAGCCAAAGGAGGGTAAGGGGGATTGTGGCGCATCAAGGGTGTTGTTTCAGAGTAATATGAAGGCTGCTAGATATCAGCAAACGAGCAGTAATAGGAAGGGGGAATGAACCGGAAACTAGTTGGGATACTGATGAAATACTGAGGCAGGTAGTCGAGGACAAGAAAGGTATTGATCTGCTAGAAGAAGTCACACAGACTCTTCCCGTGTGTGCACATATCTCAGTAGGGGGTTGCAACCAACCACATAATGCATAAAAAGTCTGTCATGGAAGGGAAAGGAAATGAAGAAATCACAGCTACATCTCCTAAAAAATCCCACCCTTCCTTTAAACCAAAATCCCGAACCACTTCAAAAAGTAATTTACCCACAGCTCTCGAAATAAACACATAACCACCCCTCCCCCAATCCGATAACCTTGCAAAACAATATAACCTGACACCTATTGATCAACAACATATTACCATGAACCCACTCCAAAAAGCCAACCTATGACCACCTACCTTCTACATCCACACGACCAAATAATCAAACCCCCCAACCAACCAAAGCACCCACCTGGACCAGATACAAGCCTAAACGCAAAAATTCGAGAAAAATCCAAGATCCCGTTCCTCATAAAAGGAAAATAATGCGATTAGTGGATGAACCGGATAATATGGACGTGGAAGTTTCTATGAAGACAGAGAGAACAAATACGGATATACTACTTGATCTGAATGAGCCAGCATTAGAGACTGCGGAGGGGCAGTCTACTTCTCTCAATGAGTTGATTTAGTTGAAACTGTCGGGGGCTTGGGAACAACCGACAGTGAATGTACTGCAAGGTATTATTTAAATCTAAAAATCCCTATTTTATTTTTCTGATGGAAACTAGATTAGTTTGAGTGAAGTTGTTAGAAGTAGCTAGAAAAATAGGTTATAGAGTTTCTCGAGTTGTTGATTATGATCTGGGAGGAGAGGCGGAGAAGGGGGTTATGTATTTTGGCTAAGAAGACGATGGATATGGTTATGTTGGAGTCTTGTTTGCATTGCATTGATTGTGTGGTGACGATTGATGGTGTCAAATTGTGTTTGATCAGAATTTATGGGTAGGCAGAAGATAATAATAAGTAGTACACTTGGGCTGTGTTGTCTGATCTTGCAGGGCAGGCTGATCTTCCTTGGGTTATAAAGGGGGATTATAATGAATTTTATATGCTCATGAGAAGGTGGGAGGTAGGGATAGAGAGGGAGGGAAGATGGAAGCTTTTCGTGATGTTTTAGTTTAGGCGGGGTTGGAGGATTTAGGATATGAGGGCTTTAGTTTCACATGGACTATGGGAGACAAGGAATGAATAATATATAGGAGAGACTAGATAGATGCATGGCTACTGATTAATGGAAATCAATTTATCCGTGGTACCAAGTGGATCATTTATTCTGAAGAAAGTCTGACCATTGTCCCATTTTGCTTCAGTGAGCATGCTCAAAAGAAGAAGAAGAAAGATAAGAAATGGGCTAAGAGGTACCACTTCGAGACCATGTGGCTTCAAGATGAAACGTGTCAATTAGCTGTAGACTGAGGCTGGTCCGCATGTGTTAGCTCTCTTCTTCCAGCCAGTTTGAGTAGCAAAATCGAGGTTTGTGGTAATAGCCTTTCGATGTGGGAGACGACGCATTTTGGGTGTTTGAAGACCTAGCTAAGGATTTTGAAGCTAAACTAGAGCACTTTCAACGTCTGCCAGTAATAAGGGAAAATATGGACATGATATGCCACCTGGAGACCTAACTTTCGAGCTTACATTTGAAACAAGAAGATATGCAGTACCAAAGATCGAGGGTGAATTCGATGAGGGACGGTGATTAGAATACGTCCTTTTAAAAAGAACTATATCTAGACGAAAGGAGAGGAACAAGATTGAGAGGATAAAAAATGAGCAGAATATGTGGGTTGAGGAGGAATGGGACATTGCTGAGGTATTCAAGGGGTACTTTGAGGGGCTATTCAGAGAGGGAGGTAATCTCAATATGGTCATGGCTATTGTTGTTTTGGAATCAAAGGTAACACCAGACATGCAGGAGATGATGCAAAGCTTTCACAAAGGAAGAGCTCAATGCAATGCCAGCAAATATGTACCTTACAGAGGCGCCAGGGCCGGACGGTGTGCTTGCAATATTTTTTATCAAAATTTTTGGTCTGTTTTTAAGTCTATGTTCTGCTTATGGTCATTGATATTCTAAATGGTTCTTTGAGTCCTAGTGCTTTGAATCATACCCACATTGTTTGTATCCCTAAAAAAGCACCCCGAGATTATTACTGATTTTTCCCTATTAGCCTCTATAATGTTATTTTTAAGATTATTAAAAAATGATTGCGAATAGGTTGAAATTAATCTTGTCTGATCTTATTTCCATTAATCAATCTGCTTTCATCCTTGGACATCTTATTATTGACAATGTTTTGGCTGCTTTCGTAATTTTTCAGTATATGAGCCATAATTCTGCGAAAAAGAATGGAACTTTTTCCTTCAAACTAGATATGAGTAAAACATACGATAGGGTTGAGTGGGGGGGGGGGGGGGGGTTTGGAGAGGGTTATGTTACGATTAGGCCTACATTGAGATTTTGTTAAGCTCATTATGAAGTGTGTCTCAACCGTTTCTTTCTTTGTTCTAGTCAATGGCCAGCCGAGAGATACTTTTATCTATCTAGGGGACTCCGTCAGGGTACCGTTATCGCCTTACCTCTTTTTATTTCGCGCAGAGACTTCTTTAGTTCTTTAGCATGTGTGAGAGGGAGAGGATATTACATGGTGCACAAATTTGTAGGTGAGCTCTAGAGATATCCCATTTATTTTTCGCCGATGACAGCATAATTTTCGGGCGAGCTACGATGGCGGAGATTGATGGGGTGGTTGATGTTATTAGGTGTTATGAAGAGGCGTCGGGTCAATTAATTTCCTTGGAAAAGTTGGAGGTTAGTTTTAGTGATGGGGTAGAGGAGGGGCGGAGGGAGGAACTGGCAGGCTGGTTGGGAGTGAGGGTAGTAGACAAACATGCAATTTATCTAGGCTTACCAGCTTCGGTTGGTAGGTTAAAATACGCGCTGTTTAGTGGGGTGGTAGCAAGGGTGGAGAAAAAAATGAAGAATTAGAAAAGTGGCATGCTGTCTAACGCAGAGAGAATGGTGCTGATTTAATTGGTGGCTCAGGCGATCCCGACATACCTAATGAGCTGTTTTTTGTTGCCTCAATCTACCCAACTTTGAATTCGGTCCATTTATTCGAATTTTTGGTGGGGTCAAAAGCAGCAGGAGCAACAAATTAATTGGAAATCATGGGATGGGCTTTGCCGAAGAAACAATGAGGGGGGGGGGGGGGGAGGGGGATGGGGTTTCGAGACTTTGCCTAATGGATGGAGACTACTTCAAGATGAGAGCTCACTTCTATTCAAGCTCCTAAAAGCGAGATACTACCCAAATAGATCTTTCCTAGAAGCTAATATAAGTTATAATCCAAGTTACACATGGAGAAGTATATTGTCGGGACGGGACTTGATCTAAAGAGCGTTGATATGGTGTGTTGGGGAGAATTCCGGGGTGCGGGTGCGGGAGGATCCTTGGTTCCAAATAGCCTTAATTTATGAATTCAAAATTCGAGGCTGCAGAGGTATGGGGTTGTCTATGTTTGAGATTTATTCTTGCATAACAGACCAACTTAGAATAAGGAGTTGATAAAATTGTTTGACAGATTGCTGGCAATGCAGATTAGAACTATCTCTATTCACGTAAATTTGGCACCTGATAAGCTCATTTGGAATTTCTCTAAAAACGGCCAATATGATTTGAAAGCGAGATATCATTAGCAAGGGGAATAGGGGAAGAGGACCAATCTGGACCGTCGTCGGGTCTGGGGGTAGGGGGATGGCAGTGGAAAAATTCTAGAAATAGATTTGAAAGTTAGATACCTCCAAAAATTTGGGTCTTTGTATGGAAAATGGCGTTGGATATTCTTTCGATTGCTAGGGGGTTGGTTTGGCGGGGTATGTATGTGGATCCGGACTATAAAATATGTGAAGGGGCAGTAGAAACAGAGGAACACGCGCTGAGGGATTATGGCTGGAGCAATGTATACTGACGGGGCTCACCACTCCGTCCTGATGAAGAAGTGCTCTGTCTCGAGCCATCGCTAACCGATTGGCTAGAAAGAATTTCGCAAATCGAGGATGAAGATGTGTAGTGTTGTTTTTGCCTATTGTTATGGATAGCTTGGAGGGCTTGAACTGTTAAAGTATTTGAAGATGGGGATATGAATCATAACAGATGTTATGCTATAGCTGAGCGAAATCTTCAAGATTACAAGGCTGCAAAATTGCCACTGCTTCGGCTTGAACCAGAAGCTGCTACCACTCAGTGGCAACCGCCAGCAATAGGAGAATTCAAGGTGAATGTTGACACGTCGTGTGTTGTGGAGAAAGGGACTGGGCTAGCTGTATGCTTAGAAACGAGGACAGGGGGTGATTTGGTGCTGGTCCATATTGTTGGACGAGAAGAGCATGGCCGGAGGGAGTAACAATGGCCGTTGATGGAGGAGTTTTCCGGGTCATGGTAGATGCTGGGAATCGGGATTTTTGTGCTAAGGATCTATTCGGGATGTAATTTGAATATCAATTTTCATAAATCAAATAACTATGATATGAAACAATCAATAGATTGTTCAATTTCATCTATGTTGTGAATCATTATACTTATTACAAGGAACTGGCAATGTATCACAATTAAGCGAAAGAAATTAAGAAATCAATAACCACTGAGATCTAATTTTTCTTTCAAGTCAATTTAGAAAAACTACCTTGTTGTTGGTCCAATTCAATGCAACAAATGCACTAGGGTAATCTCTTGGTCAAGACAAACCAACACATCAACTTCTATCAATAGATTGTTCAATTTCATCTATGTTGTGAATCATTATACTTATTACAAGGAACTAACAATGTAATCTTCTGTGATCTGCTACACACACCACTTTGTCTACAATGTAAGGTATTTGAACAATATGCAATAAATATATATAACATTCATAATATTTAAAGCAAACTGTGATAATTTATTCTCATTCTATAAAGTGCAAGAAACAGTTTATATACAAAACAACACTTAAAAACATGCTTTACAGTATAACCCTAACAATCTCTCACTCATACTCAATGTCTGCTTTTAAATATACTACAACATGTCCTAATAATTCTCCCACTTATACTCAAAAGCAGTGTGGCAACACACTTGACTCCTATTCCTTCTACATGTTTCTCGAATGTATTCTGAGGCAGACTCTTTGTGAAAGGAACTGCTAGGTTGTCCACCGATGCTATCTTTGCCACCACTGTGTCTCATCCCCTAACGATTTCTCGTATGAGATTGTAATTCCTTTCAAGGTGTTTGCTTGCCTTATGGGCTCATGGTTCATTTGAATTTGCAATCGCACCCGTAGTATCACAATAAATTGAGATGCTTTTGGGCAAATTCGGAATCACATCTAAGTCCACTAAGAAGTTCTTGAGCCAAACCTAGCTCTTTCACCGCTTCACATGCAACGACGTACTCGTCTTCCATGGTGGAGTCAACAATGCATTTCTGCTTCACACTCCTCCATGTGATGGCTCTACCTCCTAGGATAAACACACTTCCTGAGGTATATTTTCTGGAGTCTATGTCTAATTGGAAATCTGGGTTCGTATAATCCACAGGACATAAACTGTTTGATTGAAACATTCTATCTCGAGTTCTTTTCAGATACTTCAGAATGTTCTTAACCGCAGTCCAATGTTCCTTGCCCGGTTACTTTGATATCTCGCTACCATGCCCACTGCATAGCTTATACCCGGTCTCATGCACAACATTGCATACATGAGGCTTACAACTGCCGACGCATATAGAACCTTCCTCATCTCTTCTATCTCTTTTTATGTCTTGGGACACATGTCTTTTGATAGATGAATCCCATTCCTGAAAGGTATAAAACCCTTCCTGGAATCTCGTATGCTGAATCGTTTTAGCATAGTATTGATATACGAGGTTTGAGATAAGCATATCATCCTTTTCTGGCGATCTCGAATAATCTTGATACCAAGGATATGACCAGCCTCTCCTAAGTGCTTCATATAATACTGCGTTGATAACTATACCCTTACGTTTGACAATACCTTTTTTATTGTTTCCAATAGGCCGAATATCATCTACGTATAACACTAAGAATACCAAGGCATTTCCGACACACTTTCTATACACACAACTCTCAAACTCATTCTGATCAAATCCATAGGATTGGACCACTTGATCAAAACATTAGTTTCAAGCTCGCGATGCCTGCTTAAGGCCATAGATTGTCTTCTTAAGCTTGCATACAAGGTTTTCTCAGCCTTTTTCAATGAAGCCTTCAGGTTGACACATGTAGATGTCGCCTTCATGACTTCCGTTTAGGAATGCTGTTTGTCAAACCTCAAAGTCTAGGTGTGCAGCTATCGACAAGAGCATGTAGATTGACTTAAGCATAGCTATAGGCGAAAAGGTGTCCCCACGAACATTAATTGCTCAAGCTGATGAATAAACCTTCCACTATGACGAGGTTCCGGTTATGTTCGTGTATCACATGGTATATCATCCTGTACAATTGGTATAGGAGTTGGCCCTCTAATTTATCCAAGGTAATCTCACTCTTGGGCTTTCGATTACTTATATAGTCTTCTTCCAAGAATCTAGAATGCGTGCTTACTGCGATCCTTTAATCCTTAGGACTATAGGATAACCCCCCTTTCATTCCTCTAGGATAACCTACAAACAACCCTAATTCTGAACGAGGTTCCAACTTGTCAGCTTCTAACACGTATGCAGGACCAGATTCTCATGTGTCTCAAACTGGGTTTGCTCCCAGACCATAATTCTGAGGAAGTTTTTGGAACTGACTTAGAAGGTACCAAATTGAGAATATAAGATGTTGTTTCCAAGGCATAACCCCATAACGACTTTGGTAAGTCAGAATAACTCATCATATACCTTACCATCTCTAAAAGAGTTATGTTTCTTCGTTCTGCGACCCCATTTTGTTGAGGGGTTCCGGGCGCAATTAACTGGACGCATTTCCTTGCTCTGACAAGTAGCCTGGAAATTCATTGCTAAGGTATTCGCCTCCATAATCAGATCTTAGAAACTTGATTTGCTTTTCCCTATGCTTTTCTGCTTCAGCCTAAACACTTTGAATTTATCAAAGACTTCAGACATATGCCGCATTAGGAAAATGTATCCTTACCTCGAGTAATCATCGATAAAAGTAACGAAATAGTCGAAACCACCTCTTGCGTGAATTGACATTGGACCACATACATTAGTATGGATGAGTCCTAACACTTCAGTGGCTCTATTCCCCTTAGCCGCAAAGGCTCTCTTAATCATTTTACCCTCTAAACATGATTCACATGTTGGAAACGACTCTATTTGGAGTGATTCCAACGAACCGTCACTCACCAACCTTTGAATCCTTTTTAGGTTAACATGACCAATTTTAAGATGCCAAAGAAGTGTTTCAATCATATTTGAAGAATACTTTCTTTTTCTAGAAACGATAGATGTGTTATATGATGCATTTTGTACAATTGTGGGTTGTGCATAGTTAATAGTGTAGAGATTGTTCACTAATGTTCCAGAACAGATAACTTTATTATTACGAGTAACAATAACATTCTTATTAAAAGAAACCGAATATCCATCTATAAATAATTTAGAAACTGAAATTAAATTCTTTCTAAAACTTGGAACATAAAGAAAAATTTTCAATACTGAAGTCTTGTTCATAAAAGATATTGCATCATTGCCAATGGTGATAGTGATCTCACTCCCGCTAAGTTGTCGGGTTTGTTGGAACCCCTGAGAATTGAAACAAACATGAGCAGTGGTTCCCGTGTCCACCACCCATGATTAGGAAGAACACGCTGCTAAATAAATTTCAATATCTAGTGCATGAGATTTACCTTATTTCTTGCCTTTCTAGGGTGGGGACAGTTCTCCCTCCAATGTCCTTTCAGACCTTAGTTGAAACATTTTCCCTTGTTTGTTTTCTTCTTGATACCACCTTCACAGGGGATCTTTTCCTTACATTTGAGATCAACCTATTTTTGACCTTTAATTTTCTTCTTCTTCTTCCCGCCTTTCGGCCCATAAGAGGAAGGTGCACTGCTAGTCAACAGAGCTTGGTTTTTCGATCCCATAAGCATCTCTGCCGGGACCAAAGCTTGCATGAGCGCAACCAACGTATACGCTTGACTATTCATGGTATAGTTTGTTGAGTAATAGAGTACAATCTGGACAATGTAGACACCAACTAACTAAAAACGAGCTTGAAGATACAAAATTGAGTCATAGAAAAACCACTCCCCTTAAGACAGATTACGTCCCGGCTGGTGCTCTCAGAATGACATAAATGCCCCCAAAGGTAAAATGATTTATGTCTTTTCTGAAGTAGCACCACTATCAGAAAAGCTCCGGCGAACGAAGTATGTTCGTCTAGACTGAAAATCCCTTAAGACTAAGATGCAGAGAATAAGAGAGAGAGAGGAGAGCTTTCAGAATTTTTTGTTTTCTGTTGTGTGCATGCAGGGAGCAGAGCTATATATAGGCATGCGGGGGACAACCTTGTTAATAGGTTGTAACTAGCCATAATGTTGGCTATTACGGGCTGAGTAATAGCCCAACGGAAATATCTTGAATACCTCCATAATTCTTCGATTAACTAGCTATTACAAGTTTGATTTTTTAAATTCAAACCCATCCATTTATACAAGAGCCGATCTGGCAAGTCCAGCCGTTTTGGGCTTCCTAAAAGATAAGAGCCCCAGGCTCAAGCCCCAAGGTCCAAGGCTGAGGCCTTCCCAAGGACCAAGGTCTAAGGCCCAGGCCCTAGGCCCGTGGCATGGCGTGACCATGGTCGTGCCGAGCCAAGCGCGCGCGCGTGTGTGGGCTTCCAATGGGACTCCTTCACAAGCACAATCAATATGCTTCAAGATGCTCTTACATTTTTTGGGGTCATTTGGTAGCCCTTAGACTAGCTTTATCAATGACTTTCACCCAAGGTCATTGGCTAAAAGACAAAATTTTGATTAAAAAAGAAATTGAGAATGATAATTATTTCCATGACCTTGGTTGTGGTAGAGGTTGGTCAACCAACCTATTCCACAACTCAACCCCCTTCCACAAGCTATCACATGTCGGTACCTCATTTGTTGTGTTAAATTATTTATTGGATATAATTTTAATAATAAATAAATAGTATAATTTTTATTTTATAAAAATTTAAAAAATTATCAAAATTCTTATTTTTTTCTCTACAAGTAGAATCTAATGTTGATATATTTTGAATAAAAATTTGAAGCTCTTTATTTTATTCTTTTTATAAATAGTTGGCTCGTCTGGACCGGTCCGATGGGCTAAATCCTCGGCGGACCCTGGGCCGATCCGATGATCTTAGTATATTGTAGGGAAATATCACGGGCCGGACGAATATATCTAGGACTAACTAAATTTGGTCCCGCTAATTAAATATATAAGTTGTATCTTTTATATTTGTAATTTAGTATTTCAGATATGTATTTGTAGCTTAATTTATTTTTTTCGATTTCGTAATTCAACTTTTGCAATTTTAATTTGGTTATTATTTTAGCATGTTATTTTAAACGTACGGGAAAAACAAAATCGACTTATTGTAATTACGAAATTCAAATATTTTTTTATTCTTGAAATATATTAGAAAAAGCGCGAAAAAATAATATGCAATTATTAACCGTATCAAAAATATTAATTTTATTGGGAAATAAGATCTGTATTTGGATAAAAGAAATTAATATATATTAAAATGTTAGGTTGGGTTGGGTTGGGTTGGGTTGGGTTGTTGATAAAGTGTGAAAATGTATTTTTTAGGTGTGGAGTAAGTTGTGTATGTGGAAGAGAGATAAATGAATATTTAATTGGTTGGGTTGTGGGAGGTTGTTGATAAAGATGGTCTTATAAGCCTAGACAATATAGTATATTGGGCTTAATTGGTTGGTTGGTATCTAGTATAGTATATATGTGTTAACACAAGGGGCCCGGTATAAGCCCATAATAAACCCTTAGAAACAATCAGGTCTTTCGAACCTGATAGCTTATACTGCCTTCTACCATGGGACTTATCAAGATTTTTTCAGTCTTTTTCAAAATAATTCAATTTCATTAAACTGGCGCCCTAAATTCATTTGTTACAATTACAAACCCTAGTTCCTCATTTCCTCTAAAACACCAGTGCGTACCGCAGCTTAGAGAGAGAGAGAGAGAGAGAGAGAGAGAGAGAGAGAGCAGTCTCGTCTTCCTCGTTTCCATCGCAGGGCGGGTGAGAAAATTTTCCCCCCTCTAATGTCGTCCGTCGTCTTCAACCTTCTTCATTCCTGTCCGTTCACTTATCTTCTTCAATAATATTTATTTTTCTGATGTATTTTTTTTTTTTTCCGTCATGTGTAGTTGCACCCATGTTTTGCTCAAACTCAAATGCTGCTTGTTCGGTTGAAAGTGTACCCGATTTGTCAGGCCATTCATTTTTCCTCTTTCTTTTTTTTTTGTTTATTTATTTTTTTTTTTTTTTGGTTTTCAGCTTAACCTGATATCAGCCTGTTACCATGGACGCAACCTTAGATATGACCGTATTAACTTTGTGAAACCTCTTCTAACCATTTTCGTTTCACTCTTGTCTGGTAGCGTTCGAATTGAAGCAGAAGTCGTCTCGTTTGAAACGCGTCGGAAGAGATGAAATTTGATGATGTCGTATGCTAGTGAAAAAAGGGAAATTAGAGAGGAGTTTGATTTTTCAGAATATAAAATATTTACATATGAAATTTTATCAAAAAAATATAAGGACAAATTAGGAAATGCAGCCTATTTTGGGGTCTTATACTGGGCGTTATAATGGCTACCAAATGTCTGATATAATATATGACAATGAGGAAATACAACCTACCATACTCAAGATAGCATTGTTTATGCTGTTTGGACTTGATATACTATCTGATGATAGTTTATACAATGTTAACCAATATAGGCTACCAAATGAACCCTTATAGTGGTAATCAATATACTCAAGTTCCAATGTGGTATATTAAATGTATGTAATCTTCCATCCCACATTAATCCATAATCAAGTGGCTAACTTTATGAATTGATTTCTCACTCACCGAAAGTCGGTTTTGAGAAATAAAAAAACTTATGATTATCTACTCCACACGTAGATTAATCAAATAAAGTTTAATTCCTACAAAATTAAACTTCCCACCACTTAATTGTTTCATTAATGTGATTACTCACTCACTTTAATTAAATAAATATCCAACAATACCCCACATGAGTGAAAATTAATGCATGCATGAGAGCAAATTCCAGTTTAGTCCCTTTTGACCAGCATAACCTAAGCATATGTAATTTGTGGCTTTGAACCTTCCAAACACACTATCGGATGCACCGGCGGCTTGGTATATGTAAATCCTTGAACCACCCCCCCTAGTGTGCCCTAGTCAACAGTGCTTGCACCATACTGATCAGAACATACTTGTTCTCATGTTTTTGTCCGTTTCAGCCATGGACACACTTTGGATTCATAAGAATTTCATTAAAGCGGCCCTTAATTCACACTTACATAGGTGATTCCTTTATCGAGTATCCTGCATCACTCAATCTTTCTCGAGGTATCTCGGAATCATTGAAAGTCATAAAACTTATCCTCACCACCATTACAGGTCTTTCACACTTGTCTTGCGTTCTAGGGATGGATTTTAAAGACATGGTCTTCCAAGTGTTTCTCCCGAACTTTCAAAACTTAGTTTCCCATTGAACCAAGTTTGTGGGATCTTCACTCATCATGGTTGGGTATCCGTTTAATCGTTCTCTTATTGGTGGGTTTTACTCCCATTCCCTCAACTTGATCAATTAATCTCGGTTTTAAACCTTTGGTTAACGGATCTGCTGATTTATCCTTAGACCTTATACAGTCTATTGAGATAACCCCACTAGAGATCAATTGCCTCATGGTATTATGTCTACGGCATATGTGCCTAGACTTAACATTATACATGTTATTCAGTGCCCTCCAATCGTGGCTTGTTAGTCGCAATGAACCATAACTGCTGGCACTGGCTTACTCCAACATGGAATATGTTCTAAGAAGTTATGAAGCCATTCAGCTTCTTCACCAGCTTTATCCAAAGTGATAAATTCTGATTCCATGGTGGATCGGGCTATACATGTCTGTTTAGGTTATTTCCACGAGACTGCTCCACCTCCAATCGTGAAAACATATCCACTCCTGGAGAATGAGTCCTACATGTCAGAGATCCAATTTGCATCACTATACCCTTCAAACACAGGAGGATATCTCGTGTAGTGTAGCCCATGATTAAGAGTATACTTTAAGTATCTCAAAATCCTTGTCAAAGCTTTCCAATGTTCTTGACTTGGATTGCTCGTGAACCTTCTCATTTTGTTGACAGAACATGCAAGATCAGGTCTAGTACAGTTTGTAATGTACATCATACTTCCAATCACTTTCGCATATTCAACTTGAGCTATTGGTTCACCCATGTTCTTTTTCAGATGATCATTCAATTCTAATAGTGTCTTGGTAGGTGGATCATCATATGCGTTGAATTTTCTGAGTACTTTCTCTACATAAGGAGACTGGGTCAGAATAATTCCCTCAGACATCCTGATAATCTTGATTCCTAGAATCACGTCAGCCAAGCCCATATCCTTCATTCGAAGTTTCGTTTCAACATTCGTTTCATATCAATGATGATTTCATGGTTACTACCCATGATTAATATGTCGTCTACGTATAGACACACTATGAAAAATGCTTCCGATGTATCTTTTACATACACACATTTGTCACACTCATTGATCTTGAAACCATTTGAAAGCATGGTGTTATCAAATTTCAAGTGCCATTATTTTGGCGCTTGTTTGAGATCTAATGCCCTTACAAGTCTGCATACTTTGTTCTCTTGTCCTGGTAATACAAGACCCTTAAGGTTGATTCATATAGATCTCTTCTTCTAGCTCTCCGTTCAAGAACGTAGTTTTCACATCCATTTGATGAATTTCAAAATTGTGAATTGCAGCAATCGAGAGAAGCACACGAATAGACGTGATCATGGTCACAAGAGAATAGGCATCAAAGAAGTCATCACCTTCTCTCTGTTTGAAGCCCTTCGCTACTAAACGAGCTTTGTACTTATCAATTGAACCATCAGCCTTGTACTTCTTCTTTAGGATCCATTTGCATCCTAAAGGTTTACAACCAGGCGGAAGGTCAGCTAACTCCCACGTGTGATTTTGTATGATAGATTCAGTTTCACTATTGATTGCCTCTTTCCAGAATGGAGTGTCTGGACTAGACATAGCTTCTTTAAGTGACTTTGGTTCATCATCTAGCATATAAATGATAAAGTCGAAACCAAATGACTTTGCAGTCTTAGAGCTTTTGCTACATCTTGGTTCTTCTTCTTTAAAAGATCGAGAACTACTAGTAGCATCAACAGTTCTTTTCAAGTTCGAAGCACTCGCTTTCTCAAAGGTATTCTCTTGACTCAAATCTCTTGCATTCTTTCTGTGCATGGAAAGATGTTTTCAAAGAACACAGGTTCCTTGATTCTATCGTTGTTCCCACAATCATATCCGGAATTTCAAAGTTGTGGATCAGAAAACGATAAGCACTACTGTTGAGTGCATACCTAACAAATATACGATCAACTATTTTAGGGCCAATTCTAACTTGTTTAGGTAATGGTACCTCTACTTTAGCCATCACACCCCCACACTTTGAGGTATTTTTTATGACGGCTTGCGTCCTTTCCACAGTTCGTAAGGAGTTTTATCAACAACTTTAAGTGGAATCTTATTCAATATATAGTTTAGTTGTGAGGACAGCTTCCCCGACATGTTCTGGGGTAACCCTCAGCTGATCAACATGGTATTCATCATCTCCTTAAGAGTACGGTTTTTACGTTCTGCGATGCCATTTGACTGAGGAGAGTAAAGACCTGTAGTTTGATGAATTATGCCACTATGAGAGCATAACTCTTCAAATGGAGCTACATACTCACCACCTCGATCACTTCGGATTATTTTAATCCGGGTGCCAAGTTGATTTTCAACTTTAGTTTTATAATTCTTAAATGCTTTGATTGCTTCATATTTACTTCTTAAAAGATAAAGATAGCAATACCTTGTGCAATCATCTATAAAAGTTATTACAAACTTTTTCCCACCTCTAGTTTTCACAAATTTAAGATCACACACATCAGTGTGAATAAGTTCTAGAGGTGTAGTGCTCCTTTCTACTGAATGAAACGACAATTTTGTCATTTTGGCTTCAATACATACTTCATATTTTGGCTTCAATACATACGCTATAGTTGTAGCATTTTCCTGCAAACTTAGGAGCATTTGCAGGCTGCTTGCCTTTGCCATTGTTGTTGTTGGGTTGATTGTTGCCCCGATTGTTGTTTTCGTTAGGGTGTTTCCTCTTGTTACTTGAGGATCACCTTTCCAACATATTAGCTTTTCATATATAGCTGTGCTCGATGCCTGGACTCAGATTTTTTGTTGTCCTCTTCGATTCTCAGCTTAAGAATCAGGTCCTCAACCGTCATTTCCTTTCTCTTGTGTTTCAAGTAATTCTTGAAATCACTCTAGCTCGGAGGCATCTTTTCGATCAAGCTAGCCACCACAAAGGGAACAGACAGCTTCATGTCTTCAGGAGAAGCATCATGCATTATCAACTGCATCCTGGGCTTGTCCCATAACAGAACGGTTGTCCACCATTTTGAAGTCAAGAAAACAAGCCACCCCGAACTTTATAGTTTCGTCATCGTCTGTCTTGTACTTCTTTTCAAGAGCATCCGATAGCTGTTTTGCTGTCTTTGTGTCTATATAAACATTATATAGAGAGTCGGCCAATCCATTTAGGACATAATTACAACACAAGTCGTCCCCTTGTGTTCAAGCGGCTAGAGCGGTACGCCTTGCGATATCAGTGTCATCTGCAACTGGAGTAGCTGGAGCTTCTTGCTTCAGAAATGAAGCAATCCCGAGAGTAGTGAGGTAAAACATCATTTTCTGTTGCCACCTCTTGAAGTTATCATCGGTAAACTTCTCCGCTTTCTCAACAGTGTTGGCAGGAGGGGTTGATACAGCTCGCCAGTTGGCAGCAGAGTCAGAAACATTGGTGTTGGACGCCATTGTTCAGAAAGTATAATCTGTCTTAAGATTTTTGAATAATGGAGTACAATCTAGACATTGTAGACACCAACTAACTAAAAACAAACGAGCTTGAATATACAAAATCGAGTGGTGAAAAAACCGCTCCCCTTAAGACTAATTACGTCCTGGCTTGGTGCTCTTAGAATGATGTAAATGCCCCCAAAGATAAAATAATTTACGTCTTTTTTGAAGTAGCATCACCATAAAAAAAGCTCTAACGAACTAAGTATGTTCGTGTGGACGAGAATCCTTAAGACTAAAATGCAGAGAATAAGAGAGGAGAGCTTTCAGGTGATTTTTTGTTGTGTGTTGTGTGCATGCAGGGAGCAGCTATATATAGGCATGCACGGGACAACCTTGTTTATTGGCTTAACTAGCCATAATGCTGGATGTTACGGGCTGAGTAACAGCCCAACAGAAATGTCTTAAATCCCACCATAATTCTGCCATTAACTGGCTGTTAATTGCGGATGTTATAGGTTTGAACTTTTAAAGTCAAACCCATCCGTTTATACGAGAGCTTATCCGGCAAGTCCAGCTGTTTTGGGCTTCCAAAAAGATAAGTGGCCCAGGCCCAAGTCTGTCACGTCGGTTTTCTAACCTATTGTTAAGCATGTGTACGGTTGTAGGTGTAGTAGCGAGGTCGATCCCTCAGAGAATAGGTTTTAAGTAGTTTGATACCTTGATAATCTAGGATTATCCTAACTAGATACTAAGTTGCAAAGGGTTTTTTTTACTAACTAAAATACTTAACAGCCAAATTACCTAATTAACTATGGCCTAACACTTGGCAAACAAAGAGGCTTAACAATCAGCGAGAAAAGGTATCCTAGGGTTTCGATTTCAGGATATTACTTCAATGTTGAATATGATTAACCTATAGATTTACAGATTCTAGTGTTTATTTGGCGACACGACAATAATCTAACCCTTCTCTCGAAGCGATTAAACCGTTGATTAATTAAGCTAATTACCCTCTCGATTTAATTAAACCTAATAACTCACAAATGATCCTAAGCCACGACCTACATAGTCATAGACAAGTGCCCTCTATGTCATAAGTCTGATAATGATTCCCTCCTCTAAAAGTGGAATTGCTAAACTAAATTACTAAATCTAGATGATCAAGCTAAATTTATTTATAAGCACAAACATAGAGATAAACACATAAAGAACGAAATTAATAAATTAAATCATAATCAAAACATTGTCATAATAATCCCTACTCTCTAACCTAAGGACACAAATAACTTAGCCACTCATGCCTACCAATAATCCAATACAAGATTCTACGGAAAACATTGTAAAAGATTAAACTAGAAAAGAACGACTAAACCCGGATGAATCCATCTCGATGATCTTCGTCTTCTCCGTCCTCCAAGCTCCTATAACTCTTCCTTTAAGTGTATGTGAGAATTAACCCTTTAATTCACGAGTTTGGGGACCTATTTATAGTTATGGGTTGAAATCCTTGAGAGATTAGGACAAAAAGCCCAACTAAAACCCGATTTGGTGTTCCAGAAGGCTTTTGACGCGGCCTTGAACCATTTAGACGCAACCTCGTCGAGGTTTACAGTGGTAACAGCATAAAGAGCCACATTTTGATGCGGCCTTGAAGGGTGGTGACGAGGCCGCGCCACTTCTTGCCCCGAAATGGTGATTTTCTGTCAGCTTGACATTCCTTCAGTGTTTTGGCCATAACTTGAGTTATACAACTCTGATTGAGGTGAAATTGGTGGAATTGGAAAGCTAATTTGAAGATCTATAACTTTGTCCGAAAGGAGAAAATCCCAAAAGGGGTCGAAAGACCCTAAAAAATTATTTTGAAGTTAGACTTGAAATCCTATTCCGAGCCCATTTCACCTCTTCTTGGTCCGTTTCGTTTCTAGTTCGCCATATACTCGATACTTTTGGCCTAAAATCCACAAAAATCCTCAAAATACGTCAAATGGTCCAATTTATACAATATAAGCAATTCTCGACCATATATGCATGCAAATGCTATAAATACATACCTAAAATCGACCTAAATGCATGCATACACAACGTATATCAAACTCCCTCACACTTAAACTGTTGTTCGTCCTGAACAACATAAAATAGAACAAAGACACATGTATTTAGGGCGATTAGATGATGAATCAGTTTCAAACAGATTTTTCAAAAGCTAGACATCATAGTGCAAGTGAGCATGCGTGATAGAGCAAAAATTAACTACTTTCGAGAATTAAACTTTCGAAGTATTCGATCCTCACCAGGTAAGTGTTTCTCTCATCTCTCAAGTGTTTAGGCTAAAAATATCAGTCCACTCAAATTGGACTACATGCACAGTTTACCATTGGCTTGCCAATCGCCTAAGCTAGAATCAGTACTCGGCATAAGTGACAAAGAATCAAGTAGGTCTTTCATTTGGTTGTAATATTGGTTTAAGATAAGGTAGGATAAATTTGGACAAAAGTGACTATCTTTTGGACTAATCAAGTTATTCCTAACCCGACTACCCCTCAATACAATCACTCGATCTCACTCTCCCAATCTCAGCAACTCACTTCTCAAGGTGACTTATTCACCTTCCTAAAAGTGCTTTTAACCAAGTGCTTGGGTACCACATCATAGGAGTACCCGATTTTTCCAAATCAACTAAGAACTTATTTCTTCTAACATCTCCTTAACACATTAGAACAGTAAACCACTTATTTGCAGCTAACTCTTTCTTTTGCTTTTCCCATATTTTTTTTTTTATTTTTTTTTTTACTTACGAGAATTAAACTCAACACAAATAACAAACTAGGAGAGGTTATACTTGCTTTGAATTTGCACCTATCACTTCAAATTCCTTCTACCCTTCAGCTTATCCCTTATTTCGCCCATATTGTTCCCAAAAATCCAATCTACCTTCCAATCTACCTCCCTCTTTACTCAATTAGTCTAATATAGAGCCAAAGGCTAAAATTAAAAGGTATTTGGCTTGTAATATGTGGCTATGAAACAAAAAGGCTTAAAAGCTCAAGTGGGCTAACTAGGGACACTTTTTCTCAAAATTTTTGGTAAAAAGGATAACGTTTAAAAGGCTAAAAAATAGGCTACAATTCAAAAACTGCCTATATCACTTTCTAAGTCACATTATGCACCGACATATTCACAACAAAGAATCAAGGCAAGTTCTAGAAACAAATACATATATCCAATCAACATCACACCGAAAGAAAAATAAATTGCTCCAAAGATAAGAGTCACATTAGGCTCAAATGCTCACAAGGGTCATATTTGATCAAATACTCTAGATTCAAGCTCAATTTCATCTCAAACTGCCTATCATGCTCTACTACATGTCAATTTTCAATTTTTTTAAGCACAAAATTGTATCATCATTAACATATCATCATCCATCGAAATTTCCTAAAATTTTCAATTATTACATCCGATTACTTCTGGGTTTTTATCCTAGTACTAGACTAAAAAAAACTACACAACTAAATAGATGCAGAAAATAAAGACTATGACCAACAAAAACTGGGTTCACAGATCCGATAACTTCGGTTAAGCTATCAACTATTACTTCACATCAGGCAGCAGCAGACAACTCGGCACAAAATAAATGAAAAAGCTAGAAAACTACCTAAAACTAAAGATATAAGCAGCCCAAGTCGTCCCACTATCACCCCCTTCCTCAAACTTGGTCGAAGGCCAAGTTTGTGGGAAAAGAGTGAGACGACTGGGTGCTTTAACTTACAAATCTAGTGTGGTGGTGGAGGCGGTGGTAGAACCCCGTGTTGGGTGCACGCCAAGAGTCGATCGAGCTTTTCATTTAATTTTTGGGCTGCTCCATGGCTCTCTCCCTGAAATCGAATGAGCTCGGTGGAAAGCGCTGCAACTTGGGCCTGGAAGGTAGCTATCTGATCTGGCTCTTCAGCTGCTACCTCATCTTTAGGTCGGCTTGAGCTTCCTTCGTCATCTTAGTGAACCTGGGCTAGGCCTGACGCGATCGCGTCGAGGATACAATGCGAGCTCGTCGGGCCTAAAACCTCACCTTTTTACGCATAATTTGATGCGACCGCGTCCTAGGGTGCCGCGACCTCGTCGAAAATCACCGAGAGATGTTATTTTTGTCCTGTTTGGCTCGTTTCTTCTTCTTCTCGTGTTTTTCTCCGCAATTATGTTGGTCCCTACAACTTAAAACACTAAAACAACTAATTAGACTCAAAATTAACAAAATTTAAAAACTAAAATTAAATAGCAACTAGAAAAAAAGTCGGGTTGCCTCCTGATAAGCGCTTATTTTTACGTCATCAGTCAGACGTCCTTTTCCTATCAACCATTTTCCAGCCGCCCCCGAGTTAGGTAATTTATGAGCAATTAACGAGCTATTTGGGACGTGTGGATTTCTTACAGCAGCTTGGGTAGTATAAACAATGCTACAATTATGCGTACCCCTTAGACCCGACCTATGTATTGGGAGGGTGATGGTTTCGTTTTGAACACGAAAAAGAAACTCCCCCTTGGGCACATCTATAAGTGCTTGGCTAGTCGCCAAGAAAGGTCGTCCTAAGATAAAAGGAAATTCATCATTCCCTTTCATGTCGACAACTAAGAAATCACTAGGGAGTTCTAAATTCAACACTCTCACCAATACATCCCCTGCTACTCCCAATGGCATTAATGAAGATCCATCAGCCAATTGGATAGTAGTAAAGGATCATTTAATCTCCCTTAACCCTAATTGTCTATATAGCTTAAGAGACATCAGATTTATGCTAGACCCCAAATCGCACATGACATTGTGAAAATCATGACTACCAATTGAGCAAGAAATAGTAAAACTCCCTGGATCTTTTGCTTTTGTTGCTCTTTTTGGTTTCATGCTTGTGTTTACGCTCATTTTGGGACTGCTCGGTTTCTACTTCGTTGTCTCTTTTCCATCCTTCCTCTTCTTGGTTTCCTCTTGGGTGGGTTAAAGCTCTTCCTTCTTTGTTACCCCTTATCTTGGACTCTCTCTTGTAATAGTTCCTGTTCCATAACAACAGTGCTAGAGCGCTCTAAAGGCTCAAGGTTAGCAAAGAATGAATTTTTAAAACAAAAATCAAAAGACTCATCAAGAATAGGAGATGAAATTTTCTTATCTATGATGGTATTGACTTCCTCCTTCTTCTCAATGTTTTTTACTTTCTCAATTGATTTCTTCGCTTCATGGTCCTTCGTGCTCATAGTACCATTGTCACCACTAGATGCTATCTTCCATCTATTCAGTGCTTGAGGAAATGGGGGAGGAGGTACATATGCCCGTGGAGGCACATATGCTGGTTCGTCTACTTCGATTTCTTGAACCTTACTTGCATTCACAACATCTTTTTGCTCCTCTAGCTGCTTCGTTTTCACCAAGTGCTACTCTGACTTCACAACATTACAGTGCTCCCTCGGATATTGGCTTTGCTTGTGTTGAGCTCCTACAATCATTATCAATTGGCTCATGTTTGATGACAATTCACCAATGCTTGCTTGAGTCTGAACCAATGTGTTCTCAAGCCTTTTGATGTTAGGCCCCCTGTCCAGTTATGTGCTTGTTTAGCTCAATAAACTGTCCATCTACTTTCTTCTCCAACTGAGCTAGTTTCTCATCGTATTTAGCAAACTGGGATTGCACAATCTCCTCTTGTGTGGGTTTTGTCCCATCATGAATCATCCCATTCGTAACAGTAAATCCGGGCGGCAAATTAAGTTTATTCTGTGAGTTACCATAGAAAAAGCTCTGATGGTTCCGATTCTGGGGGTACTGATCATATCTGGGCTGATTGTTTTAGAAGTTGTTGAAGTTTCGTTTATTCACAAAGTTTACGTCTTCAACTTCTTCCTGACCCCCTGGTTGTTGTGCTAACGTCAGACTAGTTAGCAAATTTACCTGACTCATCAAGGCTGTCAGCTGCGACATCAGCCTTTCATTCGGCTCAGTGCTGACTGCTTCCGCTTCCATTACATTCGCTACTTTCCTTGGCAGGTTCCTCTCATTCGACCATTGGTAGCTTGTTCTGGCCATAGCGTCCAAGATTGAGAATGCCATCCTTACTGACTTCTCCATCAAACTACCACTTGTAGCTGCATCTACCTGGTTTCTGGTCGAAGCAAGTAGCCCATTGTAGAACTTGCACACTTGCTGCTTCTTGGTAAACCCATGTTGAGGTAAACTCCGGATAAGATCCCAGAATCGCTCCCAAGCTTCTCTGAATGGTTCTTGGTCTAACTGTTTGAATTGATTGATCTGATTCTGCAGGTCGAGCATCTTGCTTGGTGGAAAGTACTTCAACAGAAAAGAAGTACTCAAGTCTTCCCAATCTCTAATATCTTCCAGCGAATTAAACCACTGTAGTGCTCTGTCCTTCAGTGAGAAAGGGAACAATCTCATCTTGACTTGCTCGTGTGGCACATGATTTATCTTGATTGTGTCTGCCAGTCTGCGAAACTTGATCAGATGCACATTCGGATCATCCAAAGCACCTCCCCCAAACTGGTTTTGATGCACTATGTTGATTAGTGCAGGCATCAGCTCAAAGTTGTTGGCATTAAGTGGTGGGGGTTGTACTCCTCCTGCCTACTGATTTGGATTAGGCTTCAAGCAATTACTGATGGGAGTATCATCTTCATCTACTTCCCTTGGTTCTTCGTGAACCTGTGGCTGCTGCAGTTGCAGCGGTGGCTGCTATGGCGGTAACTGCTGAGAAATAACAGTGACCTTGTCATCCAGACGCGCCAGAGCTGTCAGTACTCTGTTCATTGCCTCATCTTGATTCGGTTATGGTTGCTGTGGGTTTTTTTATCTCAAAACCTGGATTCTTTCTCGTTCGGTATCTGCGGACGGTTGCTTCAATTTCAGGATCAAAAGGAAGAAGATTTTCTTACCCTTTCGATCTGGTTTGCATGCAAAGCCTGGAAACACCAAAAACAAGAACTACCGCGTAACATAAAAATTAAACAAAATAAAATCTAGTCTAGTTTCCTCTTATTTTTCAAGATAAAAACTAAGCGCTAAATCCTATTCCCCGGCAACGGCGCCAAAAACTTGACACGTCGGTTTTCTAAACTAGTGTTCCGCAAGTGTACGGTTGTAGGTGTTGTAGCAGCAGTCAAGGTCGATCCCTCAGAGAATAGGTTTTAAGTAGTTTGATACCTCGATAATCTAGGATTATCCTAACTAGATACTAAGTTGCAAAGAGTTTGTTTTTACTAACTAAAATACTTAAAAGCTAAATTACCTAATTAACTATGGCCTTACACTTGACAAACAAAGAGGATTAACAATCAGTAAGAAAAGGTATCCTAGGGTTCCGATTTCAGGATATTATTTCAATGTTGAATATGATTACTATAGATTTACCGATTCTAGTGTTTATTAGGCGGCACGACAATAATCTAACCCTTCTCTCGAAACGATTAAACCGTTGGTTAATTAAGCTAATTACCCTCTTGGGTCACTTAAACCTAATAACTCCCAAACGATCCTAAGCCACGGCCTACACAGTCATAGACAACTGCGCTCTATGTCATAAGTCTGATAACGATTCCCTCCTCTTGAAACAGAATTGCTAAACTAAATTACTAAATTACTAAATCTTGATGATCAAGCTAAACTTAGTTATAAGCACAAACATAGAGATAAACACATAAAGAACGGGATTAATAAACTAAATCATAATCAAAACATTGTCATAATAATCCCTACTCTCTAACCCTAGGACACAAATAGCTTAGCACCTGGCTCAGGATGAAGGCTGGCGGCATGCTTAACACATGCAAGTCGGACGGAAGTGGTGTGTCCAGTGGCGGACAGGTGCGTAACGCGCAAGAACCTGCCCACTCATGCCTAGCAATAACCCAATACAAGATTCTACGGAAAACATTGTAAAAGATTAAACTAGAAAAGAAAGACTAAACCTGGATGAATCCGTCTCGATGATCTTCGTCTTCTCCATCCTCCAAGCTGCTATAACTCTACTTCTAAGTGTATGTGAGAATTAACCCTTTAATTCGCGAGTTTGGGGACATATTTATAGTTATGGGTTGAAATCCTTGATAGATTAGGACAAAAAGCCCAACTAAAACACGATTCGGTGTTCCGGAAGGCTTTTGACGTGGCCTTGAACCATCTGGACGCGGCCTCCTTGAGGTTGACAGTGGTAACAGCATAAAGAGCCACATTTTGACGTGGCCTTGAAGGGTGGTGACGAGGCCGCATCACTTCTTGTCCAGAAATGGTGATTTTCTGCCAGCTTCACATACTACCAGTGTTTTTGCCATAACTTGAGTTATACAACTCCGATTGAGGTGAATTGGAAATCTAATTCGTAGATATATAAATTTGTCTGAAAGGAGAAAATCCCAAAACGGGTCGGAAGACCCTCAAAAATTGGTTTGAAGTCAGACTTGAAATCCTATTCTGAGCCCATTTCACTTCTTCTTGGTCCGTTTCGTTTCTAGTTCGCCATATACTCGATATTGTGGCCTAAAATCTAAAAAACTCCAAAAAACACGTCAAATGGTCCAATTTATACAATATAAGCAATTCTCGACCATATATGCCTGCAATTGCTATAAATACATACCTAAAATCGACCTAAATGCATGCATACACAACGTGTATCAAAGTCCCAAGGTCTGAGGCCAAGGCCTTCCCAAGGACCAAGGTCCAAGTCCTTGGCCGAGGCCCAGGCCCAGGCCCGTGGCGTGGCTGTGCCTTGCCTTGCCGAGCCGAGCGTGTGCGCGCGTCTGTAGGCTTCCAATGGGAAACCCTCACAAGCACCATTAATATGCTTCAAGATGCTCTTACATTTATAGTGGTATTAAATATACTCAAGTTCCAATGTGGGATATTAAATGTATTTAATCTTCTATTCCACATTAATTCATAATCAAGTGGCTAACTTTATGAATTAATTCCCACTCTCCGAAAGTCAGTTTTGAGAAATTCAAAATTCTATGATTATCTACTCCACACGTAGAATAATCATATAAAGTTTGATTCCTACAAAATTAATTTTTCCACCACTTAATTATTTCATGAAAGTGACTACTCACTCACTTTAATTAAATAAATATCCAACATAGTTTAGCTTAAACTGTTGAAAACCTTTTGGCAGAGAATGAAGTATGATGTCGACTTGGGTATCCACATCGAAATCAACACCAAGAATCTCAAGTTTATTAAAGAATCCCATCATTTTGAGAACGTGATCCTTTATGGGTGTTTCTTAAGCCATTTTCTGCGATTATAGATCTTGCATGTCCATCGGCCTAGCCGTGCGATTCTGGTGAGGGAAGAGTTCATTAAGGTTCATCATAATATCTGCAGTAGTTCCCATGCTCTGGTGTTGGTACTGCAACACATCTGACTTTGAAGCCAGAATGGTGTACCTAGCCAATTCATCGGATCTCAACCATTGCCTTTGATATTCCTTATCTCGTTCACTAGTTCCGTTCGTAGGCTCAGCTAGTTTAGGTTCATCAAGTAAATTTATGTCCTTCAGCAGTCAGGACTATCATTAAATTTCTTTTCCAATCTACATAATTTTCCCCTTCTAGTTTGTTTTCTTTGAGTATGTTAAACAGTGATTAAAGGTGGACATATTGAACTGAAAATAAAACATACATTTGTATCAATATCTAATTAAAAAAAAAATATTATCACACAATTTGATCACATGTTTTATATCAAAATCTCATACACCGATATATACATGCATCAACCAATATCTTAAAACAATTCAAGCAAGTCACGTTGAGTGTGAACGTTTACTTAAATACATTTAAGCCGGTTGCAAAAAAAAAAAAAATAGTCACAAACCTTTAATTTACAAACTAATAGTTGACTCTCTCTTATATAATGGGGAAGTAAATTTTATCAATTTTATATCTAAGTATTAACCATAACTTAACAAAGGATTATTACGCAGTTTTGTATAAGTCTTCGTGGGGAAGGTCATATTGCCACTTAAAATAACCCACAATTATCATATGAAATTTATTCTAGTAAACGTGTTTTTGACATATCCGTGAGGGAGAAAGGCGCATGCTAATGCGTAGCAAAGACTTCACTTTAATAAATCAATTATGGAGACCATTTATTAATTTATTATCCAGAATAAATTAAAAAAAATACTTTGTAATTTTGATCAATGAGATTTTCTAGGTTTTCTCATACACAAAGTAAAACAAAAACATAAATTAAACACATATTAGACAATTAAATCCAATTATCATGGTTTAATTTTCCCGTTTTGAAATGAAAATCCAAATTGTTCGAAGATCGCGTCGCACCCATCGCAGTTGCGCGTTGCTCCTATCGTGGTCGCGTCACTGCATCCGTTGCTGTCGCGTCACGCACCTGTCGCGGTCGTGATGTTGCACACATCGCAGTCGCATCACTGCACCCGTCGCAAATCGTGATGCTACACCCGTCGCGGTCGCGACCTCCAGCGTAGAACATGCTACAATTCGCACTGTCTACAATTCTTTTAATCCGTCTTTGTCTTCGTCTTTGATCTGTTATAATTTATTTATAAAAAATAAATCAACATCTAGAGTAAAAATAATCTACTCGTGGATTTTCTCACGAGAAAAATGAATCTGAACGAAGCAGATTAAAAAACCATTCAATCCAGCATAGATTTAAACATACATAAAAAACCATGGTAATTGGACACCTGCAAAACATATCAAATAGTTCTACTATCCAACATCAATAAGGTGTATGTTTGATTTTTTTAAATTTAATTCAAAATTATAGAACCCGAATCAATGGTTCTGATACCAGTTGTTGGGAATCGGGATTTTGTGACAAGGATCTATTCGGGATGTAATTTGAATATCAAATTTCATAAATCAAATAACTATGATATGAAACAATCAAATCATACAATTCATGTAATTTAACAACAGTAAATCATACAATTAGCCCTAAACAAGCGGAACTAAGGGATTATTGTATTTACCTTCGAATCGAAGAGACATCGTTGAGAAGAATTATCCTTGTAACCCAAAGATCTTCTTCAGTATTCCCTAAGCCCAAGTTCGCCAATCCGGTGGGGAATCAAACGAAGTTTTTAACACTCGAGGAATGATTAATTTTCACGATAAACAGCCACATTCTTGTGCACCTAGGGACCGAAAATTGGTCCCCTAGCTATATATAACAGGGGGGGGAGGGGGGAGGGGCGCGCGAAAATCAGCCCCTTAAGGAGAGGGGATCGAAAACCTTCTCCCACTTGAGAGATGAAAATATGGATAAAATCCTATCCCCTTTGGAATTAGATTTCCATATCTTTTCATTCCTATCTCCTACAACATAATTAATCATATCTTCTTAGTTAATAGAATTTTATTGGGCTACTCAAGGGGCCTTTAGGAGGAATATGATTAGGCTTCCCAATGGTCCTAGGTATCCATATCGAGCCATCAATATTATTCTAGCCCATTAATATTAATTCACTCCACTATATAATTGATATTGAACTACCCATCCTAATTCATATTACGAAATATGGCTCCCGATTATTTTTTCTCGTGTTTAAGATTCAATGTCCATTAATTAATTTAAGCTACTGAATGCTTTAATTAATAAATTTTTGTTTATTCCTTGAGAACAAACAGCTCAAGATTATTATCATATTGGAAGTTAATCCACTATACATGTTTGATATGATAAACATTCTAAGCCCATCAAGAGGACATAATCAACTTGTTTCACCAAGACACAATTTTCTATATTAATTTAGCAATCTGTCATATAATTAATAACTAGATGTCCACCCGTGCGATGCACGGGTAAAACTTTTTTTTTTTTTTTTTTATAGTAAAACTTCTAAATATATAAGAATTATTGCGAATTGTCAAACATAATATGTACAATATGCATAATATTGATATAATATGTATGAACATGTTGAAACTGTATGAAATTTATGGGGACTGGAGAAAAATGTAAAGTAAATGTACTATATATACAATTTTGGTACAATTGAAAAATAATAACAATTTACAAATTTCTAAAAACTTCCCTATAAACAACATTAACAGTAGTGTTGATAGGTTTTTTCTCATCATCACAGATTAAAACTTTCAAACCTTTCCTAGTTGTGACTCGTGAAAAAGCAACGTATAACTGGCCATGACTAAAAATAGGCTTACGCAAGTAAATGCCAACATTAGTTAATGATTGGCCTTGACTTTTGTTTATTGTCATGGCATATGAAACTGTAATAGAAAACTGTCGTCGCTGAAATTTGAAAGGTACTTTTGAATCTGAAGGAGTCATCGATAATCGAGGGATCAATACCAATTCACCTGCACTTGATCCGGTCATTATCTTCGCTTTAAGCACATGATCTCCCAGTCTGGTAAGAAGCAATCTTGTACCGTTGCACAAACCTCGGCTTAGGTCAATGTTCCTTATCAGCATCACCGACGTCCCCACCTTTAGATGTAGCTCATGATTCGGAATTCCAGAACACTTGACTCCGTTTAGGAATTTGGGAGTATGGACATTCATAGCAACATCTCTTGTCATATCTGACTTGCTTGTGCTGTCGGAGCTGAAATACGGACGACTATCTCCAGTATTTTTCTCAATCATATACTGGTTTATAGAGTCAACAACATCTAAAGTCGGCGCAAGTATAGAACGCTGTCGTAGATATTCAGGGTCATGAATTCTCTCAGAGAGGTTTGGATAAGTACTTTCGACAATAGTTGCAATTGGATCAGGACCATTCTGCAGCAGTATATCATCAGATATTCGTATGACCGACGAACCGTCATTTCCTTCCCCAATGGTCCCATTTCTAATATCTTGTAACCACTGCGAAAATTCAGCTAAAGCTGAAGCCTAAGTTTCCGAACCCACACTTTGTAGCCTCATATTCTTCGTCAATCAAAGAACTTCGCAAGAGTTCCATATGTAGGATGCGTTAATCGTTGCATTGACATTATCTTATCTTTGACCTTTTGGAATAACTGGTAGTATTTGACGAAAATCACCCCCAAAAACAACTGTCTTACCACCAAATGGTTTTTTTTTTTTTTTTTCGTTTTATATGTCAACGCACTTCATAACATCCTTAAGGCTTTTGTCTAGAGCGTGGAAGAAAAATATGTGCATCATGGGAGCCTCATCCCATATAATGAGATTTGCTTTCACAATAAGTTCAGCCAGCTCACTGCCCAGCTTGATACTACACATTGACTTTTCATGCGGAATCAAAGGTATCTTGAAGCGTGAGTGCGCGGTTCGGCCTCCTGGAAGAAGCAGAGATGCTATTCCACATGAAGCAACATTCAAAACCACCTGTCCCTTACATCTGATTGGTGCAGACAATGTTTTCCAAACAAACATTTTTCCAGTGCCTCCATAACCATAAAGAAAGAAAGTCTTACCCATGACTCCTTGTGTTGCCTCCATTATCTTATCAAAGACAATACGTTGCTCATCCGTCAACTTTGGAAGTAGCTCTTCAAGCTCCTTTGACAATAAAGATCTATCATATTGCAACTCTTCATGCAACAACCTGTTCTGGCATGTTGCAATATCATCAAAGTTCGGTAGTGGCATTGTCTCAAAGTTTCTTAGGCTACTTCTACACCTACGTAGTACATGCTCAATTTCAGTGAGAGCGAGGTTCCTAATTTGAGCATCCGTTAGCTTTAGATCTGTAAAGTTAGTCAATGAGTTTAAATTAGTTAAGTGTTAGAATAAGATACAGATTAAGAATAATTAAAAAATTAATGTAATACATATGCATACCTTGGTTGTGATAAAATTGTCATTGTCTGTATAGGATGTCGTCCGACAAATATTCCCAACATTTTTCCCAAACAATTTCTGGCCTTCCCATACAGTTCTCTGTTAATAAAGTGGAGAATATAGTGCGTAGAGAATGTGCAGATGCCCAAAAACTTGCCTCAGTCAATCCATCAATATACTCACTATCATCTTCCAAAAGACCAAACGCATAACATGCGTCTCTATATGAATCATATTGTACATGATGCGCTACTTTCATGTCATCATGACATTTGGCTCCTCGAACAACATTGATTAAGCATCTAAGGTAATAAGAATCACCTGCTCCTGGTGGCACATAGTATGGTCTTCCTAAAGCAATTCCTTGACTCCTAGGAATCCATTTTTTGCCTTCTTGCTTCCAAACAAAGTGTTGAGGAAATTCTGCATATGTGAGGTTATATCCTTCTGGATACTCAATGTTTGCCTTGAACCCATGGTGAAACATATCTACAATCGTAGTACATTTGGACCTCGTCAATTACTTTTCCATTCTGTGCATCCTTCTTGCTCTTTAGGATCTGTGCAGTTACCCGGTCACATCCTTTGTTTATGTATTTGAATAAATACTTAATGGAGCGTGATTGGTTACACCACTCCATATTCATGTGCCCTCCATATCGTAGCAAGAGATAAGGGTTGTGTGGAACTACAAATCGATTATCAACAGGCACTCCATGTTTCATGATATCCCTTCCATTATCCCTTCGCCTGTAAATTGGATATCCTTCATCGCTGAAAGTAGTATTGTCTACAAAATCCTTTGGGAAAAAATTGGTACAACCCTTTTCAGACATGCATGGAGAAATTTTTGTTAGCATCTCCGCAGGGGCCATGTATCATAAAGGTCTCAACTGCAGCATAGTAGGTAGGATAAATATTCATATCTGGAATTTCAGCTGATATGATCCTATCTATATCAACCCCAGTCGGATATCTATCCTCAGCATCTAGAAACAACAATATATGTGCATGAGGTAAACCTCGCTTCTGAACTTCTACTGTGTATACCACTGCATGAATATTTGATAAGTTAAAGAATTTAAAAAAGTGCAGACCATAATATAGACTTGCTCAAAATATGCAAATTCATGTGATAATCAAATTAATAAACAGTTGTAGTGTACCTGCTTTGACACGGCCAAACACTCTATTCTTCTTCAAATCTTTGATCAATCCGTCCAGTTTCATCTTGAAGACCCTATAAACGATATCTGGGCGATCTTCGGGATTCAGGCCCTTCCTATCTAGATATCAGGTGATTTCAGGCCACTTGGCATTGCACATTAATGTTATAAACAAATCGGGATATCCAACCCATCCACAAATCGTCATAGCATCCTGAAAGTTTTGAATCATATATCTAGGACCTCCGGTGTATGAAGATGGCAAAACCATTGGTGACCCTGAGTTGCTAGATTTGTCTCACCACGAGGCAAAGCATTAGCAAGTCCCTTATACAGTTCACAGCGGAGAGTTTTCTGATTAAGCTTAGCCCATGTTAATCTTCCTAATTCTATAATAGTGTATGAATCCACCACTAACTGTTGAGTTAGTCTTCTTGAAGATAAGATAACACACTCTTCTCCATCCCTATCATGAAACCTGTAGGTAAAGAACTGTCTAGGTGTCACATGTTTCCTGTTTTTTGGTGCATTACTTGTTATTTTCGACAGTGAGATGTCTTTCCTATATCCATCTTCTCCATAGGGGAAGATCAACGGGTACTGCAAACCTAGGTAAAAAGCATGCAGCTCATTTATCCGCTGCATATATCCAGCTTGTGTTTCCACAATGATATCCCGATTACCTAATGCTTCATCAAAGTCCCTTACAATTAATGTTATTACTTCGGAAGCCGTTAGAAGATTATACATCCTACCATCCTTATCTCTTCTTCCAATAAGCTTCAACTTAACATTGGCATCACTACACTGTTGAAGTTTGTCTCCAGCCATCCTAAAGCATTGCACTAAAACATTGTGATCATCAAGCATTTCCTTAAGATCTTGAACAATATCTGTGTGAAGTCCATCTGAGTTGTTGTGAGACCTAAATAGTTATATTTGAGTGTTAACATCAGATAATCTTACAATACATTAGATTTGTTGTCATGCAAGTATATATTTTATATAAACAAACATACCTAATAGAGTTGATTCTGTTTGCCACCTCATTTTCAGTGTCATATATGTACAGTTGAGCAAACTTTGGACTTTGTTCTTGAGTCGACATCAAGCTTCCAATCAAATGGTAGTTTTGACTGTGCAATTTGAATATAGGTGGAGAAGTTCCCGTGTTAGGACTATTATCAAGTTTTCCTCCCATGGATGTGAAAGAGAACATGCAGTTGTAGGATCTGATGTTTTTTATGAAGTGGTTGCTTTTTGGAATGTAGCCACTTAGAAGATCCATCAACAACTGTGGATGTTTTTTTTTATCTTTGGAAGTTCAACTTTCCCCTGCAAGCAACATGTTGAATATTTCGGTCTTTTTGCCCCATAGGTAGATCTGAGCCTCTCCTCATACCAGAAAAAAGCACCGCAATGCTCGCACATATGCTCTGGATCTCCTAAATCCCAATATTCTGAGATAAAGTAAATAAATGTAAGTAAAAAATTTATTAAGTTTATATTGTATAATTTGGAGTTATTATTAATATAATTAAAAAAAGGTTCATGGGATGAACACCTGTAGAGTTGGTACACTCGTGTATTATGTTGTCATTCTCATTGTCAAGAGCAAAAGTAGATGGCTGTGGAAGTTCAATTCCAACTGGGAAAAATATTTTAAATATAACATTATAGTTATTTATTAGCAGATAAATATTGAATATAAGCATAAAGTTATAATCAACCTTGTATGCAAGTGTATGTAAAATATTAGAAATTATAATATAATAATTATAAATAAAGAAGTGTATGTACCTCTAGCTGATGAGGTTGAAGGCAAGTGTGTGGCTAAAAATTACTTTGGTCCTCTTTGGTCCAAAGGATTAACACTAACTGTTTAATAAAATAAATTGATATTATATTTAGGAAAAAAATATAATAGAGAAACAAATAAATTCGTGTAAGTTAAACTTTATGACATACCACTTGGTATTGGTGCAGGTAATAACATGCATCCTTTGGTGATTGATCTCTGGAAGTTGGCTGGTTAATGTGAAAAATGTGACATGTAAGATTGTTGTAATAAAAGTAAAAATTGTTAAGTAAATAACTAATTAATCATTTTAAGAAAAATGTTATTTCTAACCTTAATATAAAATGAGTGCAATATGTATTACCTGGATTATTTCTGAAGGACGTTGAGTTTGAAGTAGATGTATTACCACGCCGTGCTTGAGTTTTTTGTAATCTTGCAGCATGCAACTTACCTAAATAAAAAAAAAAAACAATTGTTTAATATGAAACATGACAAAAATCATAATTCTACAGTATGAATAGAAAAAAACTTACTCGCGTCAACTTTCGTTGACATAGAAGCTGATGATGTATCGTGTGTAGCACTTTCATCTGAACACGCATTTTTGTTTGTTGAATCTAATTCACCTTTAAAAACCCAACAAAATGAACAAATAAAAGGAAAAAATATTTAATTAATAAAATTTCATACAACAGTATGGAAAAGCTGAAAATATTGTGAAAATAAAATCTATTACCCATCAAGCTTCCTTGTATAAATATAAATAATATTACATTTCATATCCATGGTTGCTGCAGTTCATATTAGCTTCGGATTAATAAGATGGAAACTTATATTGAGAGTTGTTATTTACATGCTAAAGTACAGATCTTCACCACAACATGATATAGAAAATAATATCTCAATATGTTCTTACTAATACTTAAAGAACTTTGATTATATATACAACCCCTGTTTGTGCATACTTTCCTTTTCAATCCGTTTCACTTAACTTTGCATACCCTTAAATAGAAAATTTCTCTCACAATCTCCACCCTCAAAATCTCCACGCTCAATCTCCAGCTTTAAAAAAAATCAAAGATTCCACAAAATCTGCTTTTTTCTTAACCTTCGTGTTCGACAAAGTAGGATTGTTAAACCGGGACGGAGGGAGTACATGATAGATACGTCATTTTTAAACATTATGCTGGTAGTATTTCAATACCCCACTATCAGGGATCATCGGCCCAATTAGTAATTAGGAACCAAAATCCCAATTAGTAATTAGGAACATATTTTGGTTTTTTTAAATTTTTTATAGTATAAGTCAAGCAGGTAAGACCCACCTAGCAGATGAATTATGTGAATTAGGCTTTTGTAGGCCCAATTAGTGATTAGGAGCAAAATTTGATTTTTTTTTTATATAACATAATTTAGGTCTGTAAGGTCCATCAGACAACATTTCAATTTTCAATTATTTAAAATAGGCTTTGTGATTAGTGAGAGAACAAAAATGAGTGGCGGATGTTTCGAGTGATGTGAAGGGTCACATTTATTATCCGTAAAACCCTAATTGCAACAACTACTTTTATATATTTAAATGACTCTCTCTTCTTTTCATTCTCAGTCTCTCGATCGTCTTCTCTCTCTTGTCGGTGGACTAACATTCTACATTCATCTGATATCTTTTCTTTTCATCTCCATAGTTACAGTAACCTCAGTCTCTCTCTTCTACTCTCCATACAAATACACTAAATCTGGATATTTTCTCAGATGTTGCAAGTGCTATTTGTCTTTTGGATATGAGATTTATGTTAAAATTTTATGCATATATATGCTCTGATTGATGTTGCATGTGCTATTATAGTTTTGGATATGAGTTTTTATGTTAATTTTTTTGCATATATTTGCTAAGATGTTGCATGTTTTATTTGAGTTTTGAATCTGAGTTTTTATGTTAAATTTTTTGTCGATCTGCAATTTTATGTAAGAAACTTTGGTCACAGATAGAAAATGTTTGGTCATCTTCTTCCTCTACATCTGGATGTTTGCTCAGATGTTGCATGTGCTATTTGAATTTTGAATCTGAGTTTTTATGTTAATTTTTTTGCAGATATAAGCACATATTTTGCATGTGCTATTTCAGTTTTGGATCTGAGATTTTATGTTAAAGTTTTTGTCGATCTGCAATTTTATGTTAGAAACTTTGGTCACAGATAGTAGATGTTTAGTCATCTTCTTCCTTCTATGGAATATGAAATCTGGAGGAGAACAATATTTTCCAGCTAACTGGAAATTATGATTTCGACCTTACTCCGGAATTTTTAATGTTTTTAATTATTAATATACTATAGGTGTATTTTTTCCGTGATAACAGATGTTTGTGTTTCTGGAAGGAGATATTAAATTTTCAGCGAACTAATAGCTGAAAATTACAATTTCGATATCTTTCCATAAACTTTTAAATTTTATCTCTATATAATGTAGATCTCTGTTTTCAACCTATTAATAGATGAAAACATATTTCGTTACAACTTGATAAAATTTAACACATAATATTTCTTAACAAAATCAAACAGACATGTACTCATTTTGTAATTTCTTTCGGAAAATTTCGCAAGACTGAGTATAAGGTTTCATGCACAACATTTGAGGAACAAATTTCATAGTCGTTTAAAAAACCTTTTACACCCATTATTAAGGCAACATGAATACGACTTATTGATGTGAGTAAAGTTCCTGTGCATTAGTGTATTTCATGCCACACAACTTTAACATATATGCATGAATTGCACATGATAGCAGTTTGATGCATAGGGAACATAATGTTTACAAATACTTTAATTTACATATAACATTTAAACTTAGATTTAAGAATAACACTAACAAAATAGCAATACATTAATAATATTTATTCTATTTTGTTTATATTTTATCATATAACTTAATTTTGCTTGGTATATTTTGTTTCTGGCTAACCTCCTAAATGAGATTTACAAATCCAGTTATGCAGGTGTATGGGATCAATTGTATAAGGTAAGACTATCCGTACTAACTTATCTAAATGCTTAATAATTGTTATTTTTTGTTTATGTATATACTTTATATATGAACTCAATCATAAAGATGAAATCTGTAAACCCAAATTACTAACCTATATTTGTTTAAATCTGCACCAGAATATACTCTCAAATCTTGAAATCCGCCTCGGTTACAGCCAGTCAACAATCGGCGGCAATATCGGAGTCCTCATCGTCCTCATTTACTCCGTCTTCGCACACTTCGTTGAACCGTAGAGTGTACTTCTATCTGGGGCTGTGTTGTAAAGAAATGGTTTCTTGGTGAGGATTTTATTCTTCTCTCAATCTCTATTCTTTTTCTTTTTTGTGGTTTCACAGCTGTTTAATTCAAATTTCACTTTATCCTTTTTAATTGATTTTATGTGTTTGAATCGAAAATATAATACATATACTTTTAAAACTGAGATAACTGAATAAATCGTGGCCCAATTTGAATATCGTTATAGGTGTACTCGGCCCGAATATATAGTATCTATTAATGCGCTCTTAGCAGTTATTAAAGAAGGCCCTAGGCTGTTTACATTTATTGGGCTTTAGGAGCCCAGTTCTATTTTACCACGTTATATAACTTAAATAGTTTGTGAATCTCTACCTAAAATTAGAAAATACTAAAGTTGATCTGTCATGCAGTAAATAGTCAATATTGAATACAATATAAATATATGTTAATATTTTGTAATAGAAAATAAATGTTCTTGTCTAAGCTTTTTTTTCGAAATAAAATATTCATGCTTTATTGGAAAGACGAATCGCAAATCCCTACAGTTTATTTAATATGTTATATAATAATATTTTATTTTTTTTTGTAAATGAATTGAATTATGAAAGCGAATTATTAATTATTTGTTGAAGATTCTGGAATTTTATAAAAGAGTTATACATGTGTGCAATGTTCATGTAACCTTTTTTTGCAACATGATCTAGCCTATGGACATATAGCATACTTGAAGGATCTATTTACTTGTAACCTTTAATTAGCAATCAGTTTTTATAATTGAACTTAATAATGCTTAGAATTTTGATGTGTGCAGATATTACATTCTTAATTTCTTTTTAGGATTTTTTTTTTAAACTTAACAAACACAAACTTTGTATGAATTTTCTATATTCTGGTACAATTGACAAATCATATAAGGTGAGGGATTCATGGAGGCCTGAACTTCACTATTACAGAATACCATATCAAAATGCCTATTGTCACAAGGTAAGAAAAGATTTTTATGTACACCTTTAGTTTTGTTAACTTATTATATGATAGTATTTTTTATTTAGTTTCAATTATAGTATGTAGAACAATAGATACAGTGGATTCATGCTATCTTTAAGAATCATGTATTTTTGTTATCTTTGCATTTCTGCATTGTATCTGGCATTATTTGTGATTATATATTTTCATAAATATAGATAAATATGATTGATGTGAAAGTCAAGAATGTAACCGTTGACATATAATAAATATATTATTTACGAATTGTGTTTAGTTACATTTCAGAAGGAACACTGTAAATTTTGTGATTATACATGCTATGTTTGAACTTAAGCATTTTTCATTTGTTTTATTATTGAATTTACTAAATTTTAGTTGACATTTTATATTGTGAATTTTAATTTGTTACACCAAATTCTAAGATTCTTAGGCAAATGTATTTTTAATTTTTTTTTAATTTTATTTGGAAAATGATATAAAATTCATTATAATTTTTTTTAAATAGATTAATTTTGATAAAATGATAGTAGTAAATTGGGTTACTGTAATATATCATACTGAAAAATATGTCATATTGTTAGTTGCATAAACATGTTTTAATATTTGTAAAAAAAATTGTTGTGAAGGTTATGTAGTGTGCTTCTTTTAGAATTTTCATCTGTGAACATATGCTTACTGCACATCTTCAGTTATATTGCCGATCTTATTAAGTTAGGGAACTTTTGCACACATTTTTTTGGAACTTATTAAGTGATATGAAGAATTTATGGAACATATTATCTTGGAAGTTAAATATAATTTCTGGTTATAGACTTTAGTTTGTTTGAAGTTAGGTAATTTGCAAAACAGAATGACAGTAAAGAACTAATGGAATTGTACATAATGGAAAATGATATAAATATTAAATTGTTAAAACATATAAAAACACAATAATAATCTTAAAACATACCCCTAGCATCTAGAAATGTAAACATGCAAACTGAAACTGACCCCTATATTAAAAAAATTGAAACAACAGCTATCATTCATATTTCATCGGCTTCATTCATCTTCAGCTTTTTTGCCTTAACAGAAAGTGGAATGGCATCGTCATCTTCATCGTCTGCTTCGTAACCCTTTTCTATGTCATCTTTACTTTCCTCCTCCTTTCCCATTCCCTTAATCTGGAGAGTTCTTTTCAATGGCTGATAATTTAAATGAAATTATATGGTAAAGAAATGTATTTTGTTGGTTTTTGATTTAAAATAAGTGTTGTTGTGTTCATACCTTCTTATCAACATAGTTGTTTTTGTAAATAGTGAGAATTTTGTCATCGGCTGTCATTTTGGTTACATTGTACGTCACATTATAACGGGACTGATCTGCTTTCTTGACCTGCACCTTGAACAGGCCAACTCGATTGCTAAGGGCTTCTTCGATCTCAGCGAGGACAAAATCGAAGGCCTCGGGCTGCAAAAATACATTGTAAGTGATGAAATTGGATGTGTTATTATACTGTGAAGTATTTTTAAAAAACTAATCTTACATGAGCTTTCATCAAATCTACTGCTGGTTTTGCAATTAACTCTCTGCATTCATTGTCCTAAAGCTAAACTGTGCGACTTCGCTTTCATCATGCACCAACACTTCAACCTTGTACCTGTGGGTTAAATCAGAATCTTTATTATCAGAATGTAAACTATTTGTTAAATATAGGCTACTTGAGGCTCGATAGAACAATACCTATAGTGACCCCGATTTTCCTTCACTCCATATTTGAAGCACAGAAAACTTCCAGACTCCTTTACCAGCTTCTTAGAGCACTTGTTGCACGCCAAATAACACCATTCACGTAGGGTCTCGATCTGCATTATTGTAGCAGCAACCCAAAATGTTCCATCAGCTTCAACTCTTGTTATTTCAGCCAAATTTTTGACATCAGCTTCCTTATTTTTTGAAGGCTTCGGCAATGGAAGGTGTTGAACAACTTGCAATAGTTGTTAGTCCAGCACTTTTTGTTCCAGAGTCAACCAAACTAAAAATAAAATTGATTTTTTGTTAATAAATGAATTTAAATGTTAGTAGGATTTTTGAAATTTTATCGCAGTCAATGAGATAACAAACTAAAGTTTTAAAAAACTGTAACTTTTATGGAAATCTTCAAATACAACTCCTTTCCCGTTGACTGTTATTTTGGTCACGTTATAGGTATTGCAATACCAGATTTGATCTGCACATTCATTCACAAATTATTTGTAAAACAATAAAAAACAACTCTAGGCAGAAAATATTGAAAAATGTAAACTCCATCCTCTTCCCCCTTGGTGTTGTCACATGGGGCAGTTCACATGAAACTATTCTGCCGATGACATCTGAAAATGTAGTTTTTAATGTGCTAGTACTAAAAATGATCTAAACGTCATATTTATGCTACTGTTAAAAAGTACATATTTATTTAGTTTAATAGTCTTACCAAATAGTACGAATTGTGATATTTCCTTTCCTGGCCTAAAGTCAGTGAACTTTTTGAATTGGTAGGAAGTTGCTGGACAATTTTCATCAAAGACTTCCTCCATTTTTTGTCTTCCGCAGGAAAATGATCTTCATATTGTTGGTTGTTGTGGTATTTCATCCGATTTTCTGTCACTATAAAATCCTTCAATGCATAGAGATGACCTTCTGATGCTTTGCGTTTGAAAGCTATCATGGCTTGACCTCTTACAGTAGCATGGACTCTATCCCCCTTGGAGAAATTAAGAATGGAAAAAAATTGTGCTAAGTGTTAACAATAGATAATAAATAGACTGAAAATTTGACTGTATTACATTTTTTATTACTTTCAAAGATGTACTCGAAACTTGCGACTTCAGTTTTACTTCCGAATGCAGGTACTTCGTAACTTCGCACCAGGCGCACCTTCATTACCCATAGTGTTGTCTTCGGACTCAGATCCTTGACCAAGCTGAAAAAGGCAGGCATCTTTCCGGCAGGAATTATTTTTTTCGATTTTTTTGCAATTTGAATGGTTGTAATAGGTAGGTAAGTGAGAGGCTCAAGAAACCTATATTTATAGGTGGGGTATTAACACATACTGAATTTATCCACTACATCACTAACCCATTTCCGGCAGTTACGTAGTGGGTGTGAAGTGAAGTAGTGGGTATCAGTTTATTAATATGATTAAATATAAATCAGTTAATTATTTTATTTTATATTAATATTATTAATTTTACTTCAATATTAATTAGGTCAGTATTATATTTCTGGTATAATACTTTGTTATTGCTTTTTATTATATAATGTGGATGTGCAATATTTATTCTTTTAGTATGCAAGGACAAAGTTATTTTGTAATTTTTAATTATATCTTTATTAATATAGATGAAATTTAGTAGATATCCTATAGACTGGGTATGTTAACGTGGGATAGTGTGTTGAATTCATCCTTTACAATATTGAAAAATTGTTTCTATTCTAAAATTGTAATTGATATTCAATATTTTTTATTTTTCTGATAAAAAAATATTTAAATCCGTCTCCAGGTCCAATGTTCGAAACTTTAGGTCTGCAAAATTTAGGATAGTTATTTAGCGAGTTTCACGAAAAGTTTAGGAAACCAGTAATGATTAGACAGCTGGCAAATTTAATATATTAACCTTCATTTAATATTTTTTCAATTTTGGCGAAAATTCTAAATTTGTGACACGTGTCCCCCCCTTTTTAGCGACCTTCTTCTAGTAGAAGAGGTTGATATTGCCCAAAGTACAGAGCATTGGGTCCCAATGACTCTTTGTCCACAATAAATCAAAGCAACATGAATTAATTATATACAATTTCAATTAAGTGACAGAATTTAAGAAATCAATAACCACTAAGATATAATTTTTCTTTCAAGTCAGTCTAGAAAAAATTATCTTGTTGTCGGTCCAATTCAGAGTGACAAATGCACTAGTGTAATCTCTTGGTCAAGACAAACCAATCCGAACCTTAGACATCAACTTCTATCAATGGATTGTTCAATTTCATCTAAGTTATGAATCATTATACTTATTGCAAGGAACTAACAATGTGATCTTCTTTAATCTCCTACACACCACTTTGTCTACAATGTAAGGTATTTGAACAATATGCAATAAATATATGTAACATGTTAGGAATTGAACCCACACTCAATCACAAAATTGAAAGAAAGCAAGAAACGAGAAAAACATAATAATTTGGTTTCCTAGTTCATTACGATGTGTAACTACGTCTTTGGGGCGATACAAAGCCAGTGATTCACTCGTATTTGATAATTTTTTGATTACATGATACAATGAAGGAAACAACTATTTATAATAGCTCAATGGACTTAAAATTCGACCTCAGCTTGAGGCCGACGCAATTACCTCCTAAAAACGATGCGACGGTGTCCAAACCAACGCGACCGCGTTGCTTCTTCTTGTGATGTGATCGTGTCCAAACGTGACCCGATCGCGTTGCATTACTTGACGAGCCACTTTCTGGTGCGACCGCATCCTCCCCTGCGTGGTCGCGTTGCATGCCACAGCTTCGCCAGTCCAAATTGGACACCTTTTGATGCGATCGTGTCCTACCCCGGCGCGGCCGCATCACTTTCGACGTTTCAGGCTCCATTCTCAATAATCTCCCACTTGGAGACTGAAACTCCTTCAAGTAACCATTTCTCATATGTTCTTCTTCCTATATCCACTCGGTATCACCTAGCCTCTTCTTTAAGTACCAAGGCTAATTGAAGTTATGCATAACTTCAAGTTTTCTAAGGTCACCACCTTAGTAAACATGTCATCTGGATTCTCACTCCTGAGAATTTTCACAAGTTGCAACGTCTTCTTTTCTAGCAGGTGCCAAATGTAGTGATATTTGAACTCAATGTGCTTAGTCCTCGAACGAAAACTCAGATTGCTAGCCAAGAAAATTGCACTCTGACTATCGCTGTAGAGAACACTATTTTCATGCTTCCTCCCAAGTTCATCCAAGAAATTCTGCAACCACACCATCTCTATGCTCGCCTCCTTCACAGCTATATACTCAACCTCTGTGGTTGATAGAGCAACAACCTTCTGCAACTTCGATGTCCAAGAAATTTTTGTACTACCAAGCACAACGCTTTATTCATGGTACCTCTCAAGTATCACAATACTCATTTCACAACCTCCCAATGTTGTTTCCCCGGATCGCTAATGAACCAGCTCACTACTCCCACTACATGCGCAATATCTGGCCTTGTACACACCATAACATACATTACACTGTCAATTGCCACAAAGTATACGGGACATTCTTCATTTGGTCACGTTCTTCTTTAGTACTCGGCGACTGCTTCTTCGACAGCTTGAAGTGACTTCCCAATGGAACACTCACAGTCTTCAAATTCTCCATGTTGAATCTCATCAGGACCTTCTGGATGTAATCCGCCTGTGAAAGATACAATCACCCTACTGCTTTATTCTTCTCGATTCTCATACCCAAAATCTTCTTAGCTTCTCCAAGATCTTTCATGGAAAACTGCTCGGACAACTGCTTCTTCAACTTATCTAACTCTTTTGGATCAGCTCCTTCGATCAGCATGTCATCAACATACAATAGAGGGATAAAAAAGTTTTTGTCAAACCTCTTGTAGTCACAACAATGGTCGCCATAACACTTATGATAACCAATTTCCTCCATGAAACTGTCAAACTTCTTGTACCACTTCTTCGGAGCTTGCTTCAACCCATACAAGCTCTTCCTCAACTTGCATGCAAGTTCTTCTTTTCCTTTGGCTACGAATCCCTCTAGTTGTACCATACACAATTCCTCCACTAGATCACCGTGAAGGAATAGCGACTTTACATCCATCTGATGTAACAACAAGTTCTCTGCAGCAACCATACTCAACACCATGCGAATAGTCGCTAGTTTCACAACAGGAGTAAATACATCAGTATAGTCAATACTGAATCGTTACTCAAACCCTTTCACAACCAGCCTAGCTTTGTAGCGCTTGCTACCATCTGCTTCATTCTTGATTCTGTAGACCCACTTGTTGTGCAAAACCTTCATACCCTTGGGAAGCTTACTCAGTTCTCAAGTGTCATTCACACGAAGTGATGCCATTTCATCTTCCATGGTAGCTCTCCACCTTCGTCTATCAACAACCTATTCTGCTTCTACACAGCTCTCAGGTTCACCACCGTCAGTAAGCAATAAATAAAATTTAGAGGGCGAATACCTATCAGGTGCACATCGCTTTCTAGCTGGTCTGTGCAGCGGAACAATCTCCTAAGGTGGTGGAGTTCTTGGCTCATCTTCAAGAACCTCCTCTTCAACCTGTCCCTCCTTACTCCTACTCGAGTTTGAGATGTCTAACTCGACTACCTTGGGATTAGAGTTGTAAGAGCACAATGCCTTCAATTTGTCCTTGTACATCACCTGTTCATTAAACACCACATCTCTACTGTGAATGACCTTTTGGTTCTGCTCATCCCAAAGCCTATAAGCAAACTCATCGCCACCATAACCAATGAACGTATATGTAATAGATTCAGCATCCAGTTTACTTCTACCAAGTGAACTAACATGAGCATAAGCTATACAATGAAACATACACTGAAAGGACATGTTTACCTCCTTTTCTGTCCATACCTCCTCCGGTATCCGATTCTCCAGTGGAACCGATGGGCCTCGATTGGTGAAGTACGCAGCTGTGTTAATAGCATCGCCCCAGAACTTCTTTGGCAACCCAGTTTTCGGCCTCATGCATCTAGCTCGTTCAGTCAGCGTTCTATTCGTTCTTTCTGCTACTCTAGTCTGCTAAGGAGTTCCACGCACTGTCTTCTCCATGCAAATACCATTCTCCACACGGTGGTCTTTAAACTCCTTGAGGTCATATCATCTCCATTATCAGACCTCAGACACTTCACCTTCAGCCCTGTCTCGGTTTTAACCATGGCTTTCCGCTTCCTGAAAGTATCGAACGCATTAGATTTACTTTTCAGAAAATAAAACCATACCTTTCTCGTGGAATCATCGATGAAGGTCATGTAGTATAGTACTCCTCTGAGGGACACCACAGGTGCCGGTCCCCATAGATCACTATGGACCAGCTCCAACATCTCGGTCTTCAAGGCTCTGCCGACTCTTGAGAAACTCACGCGCCTTTATTTTCCAAACACACAGTCTTCACATTGCCCAACTTCCATAGATTTCAGATCAAGCAATCCACCTTTCGAGCACATCAGTTTCATCCCCTTCTCACTCATGTGGCCCAACCGACAGTGTCACAAATTCACCTCACTTGTTGCATCTGCAAGATTAATGTGATCTTTGGAATTCATTAGCATGTAAAATGTACCTTCCTTCTTACCCGAGCCACTATGATAGCTCCTCTGGTAATCTTCCAACTGCTACAGCCGAATGTTACCATGTAACCCTCCTTATCTAGCTGCCCAACTGAAAGTAGATTCCTCTTCAGTCCGGGAATGTGTCGGACTTCTTTCAGCACCAAAAGGGATCCGTTCGAGATCGTAACTCGTATGCTTCCCTTTTCGATGATTTTAGGGCTTCATCATCTGTAAGATATACCTGTCCAAAATCGCCGGAAACATAATCATTCATAATGTCAACATGACCGCATGAATGAAAATACGCTCCGGAATCCAACACCCAAGACTCCATGGGACTATATACACTCAAGACCAACGCATCACCATCATCTTCCTCTATGGTTGCGTTCGTTGTCCCCTTGTCTGCTTGATCCATTTTGTTCTTCTTTGGTGCCTTGCACTGATTTCTGAAGTGACCGAACTCGTCACAATTCCAGCACTTGACTGAGTTCGTATCCTTCCTGGATTGGCTCCTTCCCCTGGATTTGGACCTTCCCCAATTCTGCTGTCTTCCCTTCGGTCTGCCTCTGTTCTTGGTGTTCAGTACTGACCCCAAAGTAGATCCTGGTTCTTTCCGGCGAATCTCTCGTTATTCATCAGATCCCTTAAATTGTCAAACTTCAGTTTAGCTTCCCCGATGCTAACGGCTGTCGTAGAGACGAGAGCATAATCAGGGCTCGTAGTTCATCGTTAAACTTAATCTCCACCGAGTTCAACTGTGAGGTAATCATGTTGAAATCGTTCAGGTGGTGATGCACTGGTGTACACTCCTCCATCCTTAGGTTGAACAATCTCCTAATCAGATGTACCTTGTTCGCCGTCGATGGTGTTTAATAAATCTTCTCCAAAATCGCAAGCATATCCCTCGTGGACTTTGTTGCAGTCGTGTGATAAGTGATCTCTTGGATAGCAATAAACATATTGTGCTCATCCCTTTCCTTCCAATAATGCCCAATCCGTCGCCTCCATCTTCTCGGACTTCTCATTTAGAGGCAAGTGCAGATCTTTACCATATAGGTAATCTTCTATCTGCATCTTCCAGAATCCGAAGTCAGAACCATCAAACTTCTCGATCGATACCTTTTCTTTCATCGTGATACTCCATTCGAACCCGGAGGTCTTGATGCTAGTATTTAGGAATTGAATCCACACTCAATCATGAAATTGAAAGAAAGCAAGAAATGAGAAAAACACAATAATTTGGTTACCCAGTTCGTTTACGATGTGTAACTACGTTTGAGAACGATACCAAGCCAGGGATTCACTCGTATTTGATAATTTTTAGATTACATGATACAATGAAAGAAACAACTATTTATAATAGCTCAATGGACCTAGAATTCGACCTCAGCTAGAGGCCCATGCAATTACTGCTTAAACACGATACGATCACGTCCAAGCCAACACGACCGCATTGCTGCTTTTCCTGATGCCACCGTGCCTAAACATGACGCCACTGCGTTGCATCTTCTTGACGAGCCACTTTCTGGTGCGACCGCGTCCTCCCCGGCGCGGTCGCGTTGCACGCTAGAACTTTGCTAGTCTAAACTGGACATTTTTTTATGCGACCGCATCCTACCCCGATGCAGCCGCGTCACTTTCGATGTTTCAGGCTCCATTCTCAACATAACATTCATAATGTTTAAAGCAAAATGTGATAATTTATTCTCATTCTATCAAGTTCAAGAAACAGTTTATATACAAAGCAACACTTAAAAGCAAGCTTTACAGTATAACCCTAACAATCTCCCATTCATACTCAAAGTCTGCTTTTAAGTATACTAAAACATGTCTTAATAAGAAGTGGACAACGGCAACTTATTTTACAAATTAAAAAGACACCAAGGAGATCTTTCCTATGGCGGTTCGATGGTTTCTTCTATTTTTGTAGTTTATTCATGTTTTTACTTCTGTTAATTTAAGATTGGTTTGATGGTCGGCTAATGGTGTTGCACACCACTAGGCTCAGTTTGCTTTTTCTTTTGAGTCCTAGTAAAGTGGTCGGAGATGTTCTGCGCTCACTTGAACACCTTATTTTGGACGAGGCTTTTAGCCGCTAGTTAATGAATGTGTTTCCACCCTAAAAAGGGAAAAAAAAAAAAAAAAAAAAAAACTCCATCAATTGTGCATAAATTTTCCGCCAATTAAATTTGTGTAAGAGTAAAAATTTAAGACGGTTATAGCCACCACAAAATTATCTTTAAAAACGCCATTCCTGTTGTAATAAAATAATCCTAAGTTAATTGCCTATTTCGCCATCTTTTATATATTTATAAAAATAATTCTGATTAGGAAAAAACTTGTGTACACCCAACACACAATACCACTATTGTGCACCTAGATTATTTGATCCGCGTACGACCCGACGGGTTGTCATATATATATATTTTTTCTTTCTCTGCGCAGAGCTGCTATATATACATTAAGGGCGTGTCAGGTTAATGAATAATAAGGTGTCCCAGTGGTACGCCCCTAGGTAGAAGCAGAGCGCGGGCTGGAAGAACTCGGGTTCTAATCCCCCTTGCCTCACTATGCTATTTTTTTTTTTATTTCAATGAAAAACGCCTAATATAAAGCAGGGCACATTTATTTCCCAAATGTAAGCGCTAGCTGAACTGGTTACGTGCTCTTCTGTAAAGGAGTAGGTCGTAGGTTCAATGCTCTAAGGTGCTATTTTTTTTTTTTTTTTCTATGCTGCAAACTAATTGTATATATTAAGTCGCATTTTTTCAATGGAAGAAGACATTATCAAGATGGAAAATGTGCATTACTGTTGGCGTGGAGGCAAGGGTTCAATAATTATATAATTATTTTTTCAGGTTATAGTATATTAATAGTTTGGTTATAGTATATAATATGTTGCCGAATAGTACAAGTCATTTTTTTGTTGTATACTACTGTATATCTTTTATATCTATTTATATTTTGTATGTAACTCTATTCCAGGTAATAGTACATTAATTTTTTTGCTTATAGTATATACTACCTCCGTCCCAACTAACTTTGCACGGTTGACCTGACACGGATGTTAAGAAAAAACAGATTTAGGGGAATCTTTGACTTTTTTAAAGGTGGAGATTGAGGGTGGAGATTTCGAGGGTGGAGATTGTGAGAGAGATTTCCTTTTTAAGGGTGTGCAAAGTTAGGTGGGACGGATCGAAAAGGAAAGTATGCAAAGTTAGCTGGGACGGAGGGAGTATTATGTTGTAGTATAAGTCTTTTTTTGTTGTTGTACAATATTATATATCTTTTATATCTATTTATTCTTTGTATGTTACTCTATAATTATTTTTCCTAGTTATAGTATATTAATTATTTGCTTATAATATATATTATGTTGCCTAATAGTATAAGTTTATTAATTACAGTACAATCTTTTTTTGTTTTATACTACTGTATATTTATTTTTCCAGCTTACAGTATAATTATTGTTCCCTTATAATATTTATTATTTTTCTTAAAAATATATGTTAATGATTATAATTTACAGTATAACTATTTATTCTTTGTATATTACTCTATAATTATTTCTCCAGGTTACAGTATATTTTATGTTTGCTCATAATTTATACCATCTTGGCTAATAGTATGGAATTATTATCGACATAGTATAATTTTTGCGACTAAAGTTTATTTTTATTTACCTAAACAGTATAACTAGTAAATGAAAAAAATAAAAAATGAAACAAAAGAAGTAATTAAAACTATTTTTTTAAAGAAGTTATAATATATCTAATCCACAACATTAGAAAAATAAACATTAAAATTATAAATAATATTTTTAGGTTATATATATAAACTATTGTTAATTTTATAAATTAATATATAAAGAAAATAATCAATAAATATAAATTAGAAAACAGTAAAGATAATTGATAAAATTATATTTGGGAATTAAGAAGTCGAAGATAAATTTCAAATCATGACCTCTCACTTCTTGTGGTTGCTACATAACCACTAGGCCATAGCCCATATCTATTAACCAGCTATATTTTTAATTTATATAACAAGATATGTTTAAAACAGAAAAAGAGAAAGAAAAAGCAAAAGAAAAAGGATAAAAAAGCGCAGCTCGTAGAAGACTCGAACTCAAGACCTACACATCCAAACACCGCACTTTATCTACTGCGCCAATGGAGCTTTTATTAAACAAAATCGCTCCTAATATATTTAAATCTAAGCTCTGAATATTTGAAATATATATATATATATATATATATATATATATATATATATATATATATATATATCCGTGACCCACGGGTCACGCGGATCTTCAACTAATGGACGTGAAATGTGTCCAGAACTGAATTTCAATGATTTTTTCACATCCATGAGTTAATTGAGGCAAGAGTACAATAAATACTATTGTGTGTTGGGTGCACGCGAGACCTACTCTTCTGATTATTCCATTTGTATCCACATCTTCACTAATCTATTTGTTCTTTAATTTCTTCTTAAAGAAAAGTATAGGCCCTTCCTTCATCTTCTTCCCACGCTTCATCAGTTTCACACTAAATATTTATTAAGTTTTATTTAATTTTACAAATTAGCAATTGCTACAAATTCCTCGGACACATTGTAGGAAATTGACACCCTTATAAAAAAATATATAAAATTCTAGGACTGTTGTAGGAAAAGCATAAACGTAAAGAATAAAAAAGAGGCGCATAATACTTAGGGATTTCTCATTCATCAGATCCCTGTATATAGGGTGCCAAAATACATGGTTTCACAAATCTACATATATAAGTGAATACCTAAATTGTCCTTCATCAATTACTTTTGACGAAGACACACTAATTATATTTTTCCTTCAATACTCCCCCTTGTGCCAAGTAAAAAAGGAATTGGTGTATAATTTGTTGCCTCGTTAAAAACTTTGCCAAGTAACAAAGCCCAGCGGGAAAAAATAAACCTTGGTCAAAGGGAAAAAGAGTGCAACACGCCATTGTTGAGGCTCCCCCTGAAGTCTACATCTCTCCGTTGATACGTACATCTATCAAGAGAGTTTTGAAAATCTTTTCGTCCTCAATTTTACATAAATCATGAGGGTATTATGTGGTTGTGGTTATAGAAAAGCGTCGATAGTAAATGCTTGATCTCTTCACCTTTAATGTGTAGCGTAATCCATCTGTTTGTTCCAAATAACTTCATCTTCTTAACTTTGGATATGCTCTTCAGTGGTATAGCTTAAGTCACTAATACTTTAACCATATAGGTTAATGAACTTCGTGAGATATCATCCATGAGTGATGTGATGAGGTAACTTGAGTAGTTGTGATTGGTTGATCTTCAAGTTTTCGTCGTGTTCCTCATGGTAATACATAACCGGTTTGGTAATGACCTTTACATCGGCCACTAAGATAACTAACATCTAAACTAACAAAAATAGTATTTAATATTTCGTATTAGGGGGTTGCTTCAACATTTACTTAGGAGTTACATATTCTTTTGTAATCCTTTTATCTCTCTATATGAGAGGATTTGACATTTCCTATAAAGTTTACAATTGCATTTGTAATCTCTATTATCTCAAATATGGGAAGAACAAATATGTTCCAATGGTTTTTTTCAGATGTAAAATACCATTTGATATCATTTCACTAGTATTGCGTTGTCCTAAGTAAAATATAACTAACATGTTCTTTGAAAAGTAATACATGGTTGAGTACATTGAGCTTTTTGTACAATAATATGCACATTTCAATTAAGTAGAGAATTTCATCTCCCAATAACTCTTTCGTCATTTCCTTTAGACTCAAATAGATTTTTCCTTATGTCCACACTTCAACCACTAATAGGAGTGCTAACAGATTGCATTTTATCCATGTTAAATCGCTTGATAATCTTTTGGACATATGCAAACTAAGGAATTAATATTCCACAAACTCGGTCTTGTAGTTCAAGGCATAGACAATAATGAGTTTTCCAAGATCATTTATCTCAATTTTTATTTCAAATACATCACAATATCTCTTATTTCTTTAAGAGTACTACCTATTATGTCCTTAACGTCGATATAAGCTGCTATAGTTGCAACTATAGAACTCGTTTTCTTTATAAATGCATAGGGGCAATATTACTTGTTCTTTCCCTTCCCAATCAAGTAGTCACTTAGACGGATATACCATTTCTGTTAAGATTTATTTCAATAAAAGGGAGCATTTCATTCTAATATTGTAAATGCACTTCGTGGTTTAGAATCACTTGAGTTGGGCAATGCGAGTCTATCTGACACTTTCACATATCTCAATAACAAGATCCCAAAGGTGATATGTTGTAACCACACTAATATGCTACATTTCCAATCCTTTGGAAACTTATCAATAAGACGTTAAGACGTCCGTTACGGGAGAATATGTCTCCTCATAGTCAATTCCAGGGCTTTGTGAGAAGACCTTGTTCTTTAAGATAAGTTTTATCTCTGGACTTTATTCTTCTCACTATGCTTACTGACAAAGCATATTTTATGTTCTACAGGCTTTACACTTGGTGAGGTTAGCACTACCAAACCAAATACCTGTCGTTTTTGTCATAGAATCAAGTTCTACTTGGATTGATTCCATATAGGCCAATATGCTCTTTGTTGATATCTTATAATAGAGCGTAGTTCGATTTTATTGTGCTCTATAATTCATTGAGCAACAATGTATACATCATAATGCACGTGATTTTTTTTTTTCCATTAACTCACATGCACTCTCATTATCTCTAGAATCATATTAAACTTCGGAGCATCCTCCAGTGATGATTCATGGACATAGTTTATTAAAGATAATTTAAGAGTAGTTCTTTTTTATTGATGATTTGAATTGGCCATACCTGCAACCTTCCTTAGGTAGGTGTTTATCGAACCACGTGGCATCCTCCATTTCCTTTTGGGAGCCACGACCTCAACCAAACCTCCACTAAGTGGTTGCAACACCTTTATCTGCGGTGTTGTGCCCCAAACTGGGGACTTTTAACCTTACATGCACATTTGCAGCTAGTATATTATGATCTTGTCACTTTAGCGAATAACATGCATCAACAATCAAATCTTCCATACTTTGAAGATCGATAATTCATTTTACTTCACTTTACGTTATGAAGCGTGGGATCCTAATGAGGCATTGGGAAAAACTTTTTGTCGTTCCCTTAGAAAATTCTTTTTCTTATCTTCCCCTAACGACGGGAAGACTGCCTCATTAAAGTGATAACCCGTCAATCTTGCAGTAAGTTCTTGCCTGTGCAAGGTTCCAAATAGCGGGTAATAGTTGGAAATCCATATCCAACATAAATACATAATCGTCTTTAAAGTCCCATTTTAGTGCGTTATGGGGGTGCAATAGACACATATACTGCATAACCAATATATGTAAATGTAAAAATATCAGGATAAATCCAGTTACCAACTGGTACACGTAAATTATTGGTTAGCAGTGGGTCTGAGACAAATAAAGTGAAGTTGCAATGATATTGCATAACTCTATATCTGGCATAGGAAGGTCTCGATCCTACTTATTGTTAAATAGTAGGCTTGGTAGAATAAGTTATGTGCCCTAAAATAGTTAATGAGGCAGAGTGGGATATTGGTCGTGCTTATAGTACTTTAGAAAGCATTGATTGTGTTATAATAAAATTAGCACTGACACTGTACATCGTGTCAGATTTTCATCCCTTTTGTATTTCACTCGAAAGAAATAATGTCCATATAATTTCTTAATATGGATCATCACATCATTACTTGGATGTCTAAAGCCCTTGTACAAAAGCATGTATGAGTTAGTTTTCCAAAGTTCATTGTAGGTAACAACATATATTATGTGTCCCAAAGTTCATTTTCGGTAACAACATATAAGTATGTGTCTCAAAGTTCATTGTGGGTAACAACATATGATTATGTGTCCCAAAGTCCATTTTGGGTAAAGATATTTGATTTAACAATTATAATAGTATATAGGGGTATATTCCACTAGATCGACTCATTAATTTATCTAAGATGTGCTTTTTTCACATTCATTAGAAGTATTATAATATATTCAATTTCATACTCACAGGTAGTTTCTAAATGAGAATCTTTGACACGAGTATCTTTACTTAACAATGTTTTAGTAACTTTTGGTGCATATAGAGCGTTTTGTGACTATAATTGTTATGTCATTAGGCATCTAGAGAATTCGACGATTCTTCGCCCTTTTAGTACTTGTGATTCAATGATGGTCATTATGCAGTGATGCAGTGAGTCTCTGTTCTTTGGACTTCCTGTATCTCTTATAGTCAACTTTTCTAGCAATTTTTATACAAAAATTTAATATTACCAAACTTATTTAAAAGTTCATTACCAACTCTATCTCTTTTATTTAGAGGGTTCCGATGTGTCTTTTGCATATTGTTTCCATAACCACCATGTCCATTTGGGGAAGGCACATCGAAAGGCCTCGAAGGCTTCTACGTCCCTTACTTTGTGGTGTATCATTGCCATAATTTAGGAATATACACATTCGTTCCATTTACTTTGGGGTTATTTCCACTATTTAATTTACCATATTTATGATAGGAGTTTTCGTTATCCGAACATAATTGGTATTATTTTTCAGAAAAAAAAACTAATCATGCCTCTTAACTACTTACATCGGTTGATTAGCTAATTTGAATATTGTAACTCTTTTGTTTTATACTCTAGTCTATACGGGTTCGCTAGTATAAGCAGTAGAGTAGGAAAGTGAATAGATTATCTGGAACATATCATCTTCTGTGATTTCTTTACACATAAAAAGATTTTTGTTTTCAGACAAAACATGTTGTTATTAAATTCATTGACCCTTTTGTAGTCTAGTAAGTGTATTTCTTTCCAAAAAAATAATTAATTCTAAAAGTAGAGAGTTGCCTATTATTCCAAAATTTCTTTTATGGCAACCCACAGTTCATCGAGGTATTCTTTAACTAAAGAATACTTTCGAAGTAAGTTAGGATAAACTTTGACTTTGTTGGACGATTCTTTGTCCTTAGGGTCGGTGAATGGCATGATTTGTGGATTTTTTTTTTTTTTCAAGTGTGGTACTCAATTTCTTATGAGTCCAATAATTCAAATTGAATATGAGTTGGTTTAGTCATTTTCTTATGAATTAGATTTCGAGACCATATATCACAAGTTTTTTTACTCTCTACAAAATGACTTTATCACGTAGTTGATTTGTCTATGAATCTCCTTTATCATGGATCTGCATAATTTATCATATAAAATGCATCGGCAAAATACTGACCAAGTTCATAATCTATCAGATAAATAATCTAATTCACAATTTCTAGTCACAAAATCCTCAAAAGGCATAATAAATCGACTAAATAACTTTCAAATTCATGAGAAAGTATCATATAGATTATTCACGAGTGAATAAGTAAAATCAAGCAATATTGAATTATTACCAAAATTATACACAATAAAAGTTTAGTGCACATATAAATTCATCAATTCTCAATTTTCACAAAATCATATTAATATTTACGTCGTGGGAGAAATGTATATTCATGGAATTCCTCATGTTCACTCAAAAAATATTTAAACAAACGCATCATGCTATCATAAGCATGTAGTTATTTGCTTTTACCTTGAAAAATAGAGGGTCGAATTACCTTGTAGGAAAGACATGATTCTTTTCGGTGGTTCTTCTTAAACTTTGTGGTGGGAATTTTGATGGTTTTAGGAACCACAATTGTCCTTGGAATCCAATTTCCTTTCTTGTGGAACAATTTGATGCACACATGCATAATAAAATTCATTCAAAGAAAAACACGATTAGCAATATAAATATTATTTTGTGAAAATTCGGAGACTATTGGTTGTATGCAATTCACTAACAATAATCATGGAATTTTAAGTAATCAGGTAAACTTTCAACAAAAATTCAAAGCCATATATATATATATATATATATATATATAATTTTTTTTTCCCTTTTTTTGCAATAATAGACCAAATCAAATCAGGAAGTCAAATATTGCGGCAATTTATAATTTGATATGTATGTGACCATTATGCATAAATAAACATCCAATGTTTACATCGTTATTCCACTGACCAAATAAGTTTGATTATATTCATTCATAAGTGTGAGAATTGAGTTACCTTTAGCAATTTATGTCATTAACTGTCAAACTTCCCTCTGCCTTTGGTTCCTTTCTTTCGCCTTTTGTCAACAACAGTACAACCACGAAATCTTGGGATCTCAAGTTGGAGTAGCTTCAACGACCGAGTCCTAGATCAAATATCCCTTGAGAATTATCGTCCGACTAGTGGCATAGATTTAAATTGCCCTTTATCAGTTACTTTTGACGAAGACACACTAATTGTATTTTAAATTCCTCAGACACATTGTAGGAAATTGACACCTTTATAAAATTTTATAAAATTCTAAGTTAAAAACCAAAAATAATTTCTTTTCCGAATTTCTGTCACCACTCACCACCCACAGATTGGATCCTCTATTTCAATTTATGTTTCATTATATCCACCACACACCATATGTTAATTACTGATGTCATCATATACACGTGGCGTGTATTGATTATTTTGAAATACAAGATGGAATGCAGATTGGAATAGAGGATCTCATCTGCACCATCTGCCAACTTTCCAATATTATCCTTTAATAAAAAAAAGGAAAAAAAAAAAAAAAAGAAGAAAACCTATTGTTCTATACCATAATCCACCTAAAAAAAGGCTTAATTGCGAAAACAAACATAAACTTTCATTAAATTGTAAATTTAACACAACTTTTCAAATTTTGTAAAATAAATCACGTACTTAACATAATTTTGCAATTTCAATCATTAGTCATTTTTCAAAGATAAATTGTCAATGTATATAGCTATTTATGCCATATAGTGCGATATATTATTATTATTATTATTCTTATTATTCTCCTCCTCCTCTCATCATCATCATCATCATCATCATCATCATCATCATCATGAACAAGAACAGAATAGTAATTGGAAAGTCCAATTGTCTCAAGTTGAGAAGTAGCGATCCATCTTCTGAACTGAGGTCATAAATCTGATTCAAATCAGAGTAAGGAACCTCCATGGCAGCGATTTACAACCTCTACATCATTAATAAATCTGGAGGCCTCATTTTCTTCAAGGTAGTAATCCCTTTTCTTCTGGACCTCCTTCAATCCAGGATTTGAATAGAAACTGTGAATGTGATTTAGGATTATGGGTTGGCGGGAAGAATGGATACGAATGACAACTTGAGGTTAGCGAGTCTTTGGCATTCGATGCACGCCATCTCTCAGCAGCTCTCTCCTATTTCTGGCTACTCTGGGATCGAGCTTGTTCAAGCTGATACTTTCGATCTTCACTGTTTCTAATCACTCATAGATCATATTTCTTTCCAATTTAATTTATCTATATTCTCGTTTACTTATGTTGATGTCTACAATCATCTGTTTTTATTTTCTTTCTTATGTGAACTTGGGGATTTTATTCACTTAGAGCTAGATAGGGCTCCCTATAGTAGAATACATATACAAGTATACTTTGTGAAATCGACTTACAGATGATACAAAATATTGGTGTTAAAGAGAATTTTGGTTTTTGTTTGTTATGATCTACATCTGGCGGTAAATTGACTACATTGTGCTTAAGGACTGAAAAAATTCTGGAAAGTTTTGAAAGCCTTACCTATCCGACTAGAAGGATGCAGCGAAAGCAAACTCAATTATGGGAAGATTTTCTCTTACAAGTAAAAGGATATTGAAGGAAGTTTTATGTTTCTTTGCTTACGGGTTTAGCTCTTAATTGTTCTCTATTTATTTGTTTCCTTTTTGCAACTAGAAGTTCTCGTTTATTAGTCAGCGCAGTTGAAAGTTGTAAGAGTATGTCACATGTAGGAATACTGGGTGCTCAGTCAAGCATTAGTACTCAATTGCACTTCAGTGGGTGCGTGTATATATATATACACACACACATATGATACACTATACTAAAAAAATTATAAAACAAGCATGCACTACTTGTGATAATCCTCTAGGAATTTCTAGGAAATAGATGTCAGTCTTATTGGTGGTTTGTTTATTTCTCAAGCTATTTTAGGATTGACCTATTGCAGCTTCATCTCTAGTGTTCTCGAACTTGTACAACTTTATATTTGCTATTAGCCAGATTACCAATCTGTCATGTGCTTGATATATACATTTGGAGCTATGGTGATTGAGTTCTTTTACTGCACATTTTGTTAATGAGCTCTAAAGACAAGACTCGCCTAACTTTTGTCAAATCTTAAGCTTATGCTTGATGTTTCCCTGTTCTCCTTCACCATGAGTCCTTTCCTTGCACATACCTGGCTTCCAACTTCAAGTTATGTTTCCGTATATGCCAAAAGTGATTCTGATTAATGCTATCATAAAAAACCACCTTGTCTCTACCGTTAAGCCTGAGATGATCGTATGGGTCAACTGGACTTCTTATCCTCGACACGTATTGAGGCACTAGTTATGTTTTCTTCTGGGGTGTATATGTGTGTATATGTCCCTTTATATCAGCTTGTGTGTGGTTGGTGGTATATTAGCAGGGATGGCTGTTGATAATGCTCTGTTGTGACTATTAGGACCAGGGCAGTTTAAATAAACGTTCAGCCCAGGCGTGTTCAATCTTTGGTATAGTGTTCTATGCTATTTATAGCAATAAGATTATTTGTTTTCCTTTCCTGAAAAGGTTTTAGGTAGAAGTGTTGCTGAAATGCTGTAGTTTGCCTAAGCACTTATTCAGTACATTTGTGTGCCTTACCCATTTATGTTCGACTTGATTTATGCATTTTTTCTTTGCCCACCGTATAGTTTTGCCTTGGAGATTCTTTAATAGATCATCTCAGGGTATATGATAGCAAGGTTCTAGACAATATTTTTGACACAAATATGTTTCTCGACTTAAATGTCCCTTCTACACTTGCCTGAAAGTTATGTTTCTTCCTTATCAGATCATAAATAAAATAAGCAATTTACATTATTTTCTTGAAAGTACAAAATTCTTTGTGGTGTGTGAGCCTGGAACTGTGCACATGGAGAGTCTCCTGAAACTTATATACGAGTTATACACAGACTATGTGTTGAAGTACCCTTTCTATGAGATGGAGATGCCAATTCAGTGTGTGACATAAATTTGGCACAAGCTGTACAAAAGGACCGCATTGCCTTATTGGGAAGATGATCTGTGTAGCCTGCGAATCAAGTAAGAAACCAATCGTTGTTTCTTTGTTATATGTTGAGTTTGTTTTCAAGGTTGTTGGTGTTCCATTTTCTTGATTTCAGAATCATCGGTAGAAGGCTAGGTGGTCCGGGTGGGGATTATATAGCTAACTGTTTGGTTACTTGGATAAATCATTGTTGATTTATCAGATAATCTAGATATCATGATGGAGTATAGTTTACTAGTTATTTCTGTTATGCGGGGCTTAATGAGAAACTCAGCATCGAGCTCTTATCGACTACCTACGAATAAAGTCATACACACACATATATACATATTGATGGACCTGGTGATCCATTACGTTGAGCTCGTTAATTGGCCTATGAGCTCAATTTGAAGTATACGTTTATCAAGGCTAAGCTGTATAAATTAATCTTGCTGGGCTTAGCCTATTAGGATTATTCATATTGAAAATACAAATGATACATTACTTGCTCCATTCTAACATAATTTAGCTATGAGGTAGAATTCTTATTTGGAATGGATAATGTTAGATAGTCATTGAAATGTAACATAAATACAAAATACAAATAAATAACTATTTTTTCACATGACTTCCGACCTAAAACAGAAATCAAGTACAAAGAGTATTAGATGTTAGACCCTGGTAGCGCCTGTCGTGTGTCGTTTACCAAATTAATTGTATATAAAGAATACACTTAACTTTATCAACTATCCTACTAGTAGAATGGTAAATAAGGGTCGATCCCACAGGGAACAGCCGAACAGTTTTGATTCCGATATCAAGCAAATTATAATTAAATATGCAAGAAATAAATACTTAAGAAAACAATAAAAGTTGGGAGGACTTGATAATGGGCTAACAATCCACTAGTAACTAATAAAGGCAACTAAACGAAATTAAAAACATTTAACATTCGAATTCAAAGAAACAAAAAATCAAAGACAATAGAAGAGATCTTTTTCGGTATTGGTTTTCAAGTAATAAAACGATCCACCCTTGATCATGCTTCCCCTTGGTCTTTGGACGATTGATGCAACTATGTTAATGTCCGATTAAATTGTGATTCTAGCCCTTATCTCAAGGCTATTACCAAGCTCTAATAGCCTTGTTGTCCCTTAATCTTAGTTAATGAAAATAAGCTCTTTGACTAACCCTATTCAATTTATTCGAATCCTCGAACAAGCTCTCATAGATTCAATAACCAAAGGCATTAAACACTAGGACAACGAGATAAACTCAACATAAAACTCGCAAGCTCGATTTTAGTGGTTGAACTTTGTGTTATCACCAATAAATAAATCTATTGGGTTGAGGATGAATTGGCCTTCAATCTTCTTCCCAATGTGTTCTTGATGAGGATGGAGGCTCCAAAGTGGCTGGAATTGAGTTCTAAAGTAGGTCAATTTCGAATTAGAGGATATATATATAGGGGTGAAAGTGTTAGCTCAAATTTAGGCAAAAACGTGTTTGATTTTTTAAAATAGGGAACCCCGCCGCGACAGTGGTACAAAGTTGGCCGCGGCCGTGGTCCAGTGACTGCCTCGGTCGTGGTCTTGGTTGGGCTGGATTTGCCCTTCTTCTGGAGGGTTGGCCACGGCCGGGCCTTATTCTGACCGCGGTCGTGGGGCATGGCTCGCCACGGTCGTGGCGTTGGCTGCCTCGTTCGTGGCGGGTGATGCTGCAATTCGGCCTTCTCTGGAGGATTTACCACAGCCGTGGCGTTGGACTGCCTCGGCCGTGGCCTGAGCCACGGGCATGGCATCATCACCTCGGGCATGGTCCCCTGTTTTTTCCTTGTTTTCTTCTTCCTTTGAGTTCGATTTGTCAATTTGAGATCTTCGAATCTGTTTTTCGGCCTTAATTCACCTGTCTTGACATGAAAATGAACCAAACACGTCAAATTGCCCAATGAGAAATAAACGCACAAAACACACGTGAATATGCACACAAAAGTCCGTAAAAAGATACTTAAATTGACCTAAAAGTGTGTGCACTATCACGTGTACCAAATCTCCCCAAACTTAGACCTTTGTTCGTCCCGAACAAATAAAGAAAAAGAAGAAAGGACACTTGTTAGGGCAGATTTAAGTGGCAAAATCGATTTCAGAAGGAATTTTTAAAAGTTAGGCAATCATGATAACATTGAGCATAAGAGATAGAGCCATATCAACTACTTTCAAGACTTGACACTCTCAACTTGAAATCCTTACCAGATGAGTGTATCTCTCGACTCTCGAGTGTATTGAATAGGTAGTATATACTTTCACATTGAAATGCATAAAATGTGTTAAGAATCAGCTCTTCACACACACACAAACAACACTCTAACCAGAGAGGGACTGAAAAATAACAAGAAATTTGGCCACAAGAAACCGAACACAGAACAGAAATAGAAAATGATGAACATAGGGATTTTACGTGGTTCGATCAATGTGGTCTACATCCACGGAGGTTCTATACACCTCAATTCACTCCACCAATCAATTAATTACAAGAATTAATCCAGAAAACTAGAAACCCCAATTCACAGACCGAATTGAGCTCAAGAACCCTAGTTATCTAATTCTATTGATTGAGTAATGTTTACAGAGGGAAAGTAACATGAATCAACTCGCATCTTCAAGTGGTTTCGGTGTATATAAAGGACGGAGCTTGAATCAGGAAGTAGAAGCATTTGTAACCATTTTGTTCTCAACTGCACAAAACTGTTTAGCGGGCTTTCAACAACGGTTTTACATGCAACGGTTTTAATCCGTTGCAAATAACAGTTATAACCGCCTTGACTCTGGTTTCCTTTTTGACCTTGTAACTAATCCGGCTAAAAACCCGGTTCTCTAACCCGGTTCTTCACATACTAAACCCGGTTCTGGACTCCTCAAATTCTCTACTACAATCCATGATCACTTGATGATATTGAACTGGTATCTACAAAATGCCTACCATAGGCTTGTCAATCATCTAAACTTCGATGTATACCCGACATGTGTGACAAAGAATCAAAAAGGCCTTTAATGGGTTGTAATGTTGGCTTGGCGTAAGGTGGGAAAATTTCTGGTATAAGTGACTATAAAACGGACTTGATGAGTCGTGCACTACCCATCTTCCCCTCAAACAATGGTCACTCAACCTCACTCTTTACTTCCTTAGTAAACCAATCCCAAAAATTGATTTCTTCTCCTTACCACAAAGTCCACAACCTAAATGCTTTCTCAATTCTCCCTTGGAGTGTATTTTCTTTTGAATTTTTACAACTTTGAGAATATCTATTAAAAGGCATTTACATTACTAGTCTCTCCAAATCAAAAGCAAAAATTAAGTATATACAACTAACTTTTTCTTTTGGTTTTCTGATTTTTCGACTTTTTTCGATTTTCAATTTTTTTTTTTAATAACAAATATAAACAAAAATTGGAGAGGACTAGTATTCTTGATTCTTTTCCTATTGTTTCAATTCCTTTCACCCTTCAATATTCCCAATAGTTCACCCCTTTCAATCCCAAATTTACCCGACTACCTTCCAATCGCCTCCCTCATATTCAAATAGTCCAATTAAGGTCAAAGGCCAAATTAAAAGGTACTTGGCTTGTAGAGTTGGGCTGTCAAACAAGAGGCTAAAAGTTCAAGGGGTCAACTAGAGGCAAATTTTCGATCTTTTGGTGAAAAAGGGTGTATTATCAAGTTTGAAATAGGCTTAAGTCAAGAATTGCCTAAGATCATTTTCAATGTCACACACCGAATCATTCAAAATAGAGAATCAAGACAAGTTCTAGAGACATTAGATGCGCTCAATGAATTTCACACCAAAAGAAAGTTTAAATCACTCCAATTGGGGAGTATCTTTTAAGGCTCAAAAACTCACTAGACAACAATTTGATCAAAAGTTTTGAATGTAAGCTCAATTTCGTCCCATAGCCTATCATGCTCTACCATGAGCCAAATTTTAAATTTTAATGAAAAATTTGGTCATCATTAACTGTTTACCACATTTTCATTCCAATTTGGTCCAATCAACTTTTCCAAGTGGCCAAATGCGTACACCTACCACCCCCTCCCCAAACTTGATTGAAAATCAAAGTTTGTGGAAAGAAAGGGTACGGATTGGTGCTTAACTAACTCAACCATTTATTCAACACCATCCATCCCAATTTATAAAAAAATACCAAATTATTACTACTATGCATGTAGGTACCAAGACTTCATCATATATAGATAAGAAAGCTCAATTTCACTTAACCAAACAAATACGATAGTAGAAAATGGCACACAGGCCAATCAATGCACAACATCCTAAAAGAAAATCCTACAGATTATCCAATGAAATAGTGCAAACCAAGTCACAAAGGCAAAAACAACAATCAAACGGCCCACACGACGTGAATCCCAAGTATAGGCAAAACAGAAGGGGCACACAGGCCTAAATATTCAATAGGCAGTAAAATATGGAAAGGAAACATGAGAGATTTCAACACCGGGGTGGCCAAAAATATCATTCTTCTTACTTTTCTCCCCAAACTTAGTTGAAAACTAAGTTTTTGAAAAAGAGGAAGGATATTCTTGGTACTCCTACTCACAAAGATTTGGACGGGCGTGAAGATCGAGAGCTTTGGCCACCAAAACATGCTCGAAGGCTGTTGAGTGCCTCGAGGATCTTGCTCTGATTCCCCTTGATCTCCCTGATGTCCGACTTCATCTCCCTGATGTCCCCATCCATTGTGCTCAATCTCTCATCCACTTGTTGTTGAAACTCGGTCTGGGACTGAACAGCGGATACGAGTCTCTTTCGTGATTGACGGCTGCTCGCACCCTCGCCTGTAAGGTCAATCCCTTCTGTAGCAGGTTCCGACACTTGGCCTCTCTGATATTTCCGGAACTCGAGGTCACTTGGTTCCCGCGAGGCTGCCCGGTGTGCAGCTGAGCTCAAGGCCAAGTTGGTTGTGGACCTGAGGTCTCTGATGTGGTTGAGGTCTGGGTTGGGAAGGCATATCATTGGCTCTACATTTTGGATCATGTAGGGGACGGAGACTCCAAATTCCTGCCCTAAAGCAGCAATCCTCATGTTGGCTAAATCTTCCCAACCCAGAAGGAACGAGTCTGAAATAGCCTTGAAGTCGATCAACGGAACTCCACAGTGCTCTAAAATCGGTGTGATAAGAGCTCCGCTGAAGATTGGATCATATTGCTTTGGCTCTGTCTTTCTGGTCAGTTCCTTCACTGTCCTCTCAAAAGACTCGAGCAAAACTTCTTCATATCTCCTATCGGTCCTTCTGAGGATGGACCATAGGATACTGAGCTCAGACATCTTGCTGCCCCCGTCCCCTTCCTCCCAAAAAGTGTCAACGCCAGAAGTCTTTACAAAACCTTTACAACTGGACTACTAATCCAACTCGTTTTGGAGCTCTTTGAATCGAAGGCTTGCGATTCAACCAAGCCGGGAGCAACAATTATTTGCTTCCAGAACCGCCCGACGTTGAACTCATCGATCGTTTCCAAGTCTGTGGTGGAGGGGTCTTCCTTGAAACCATAAATCCTCCTCAACTCCGCTGCTGTGAGTGTCATCTTTTTTTTCAGCAGATGGAACGAAATACTGTGGATCCTGTTTCCACATTTTTCGGAGTTTGCTCAGACCGTGAGTGTGCTGAAGAACTCAAGGACAAATCGTTGATAGGTGGGCCTTAAAGTGAATAGTCCAATGAGGCCCGATGCTCTCAGAAACTCGTCGACATTATCCTTGATTCCCATATTAGTTAAACACTCGGTTTTGAAATAACGGGTGGCAACAATCTGACGCTTCAGTAATCGGGCAAATCTTTGTTGGTGAACCGGGTCTTCCAATATGATGTCGAAAAGCCGGCTGTCTGGCCCTGTGGAAGTTGGGACCTCCGGGGTTTCGATCTCTGGTTCCTCCGGGATGGTTTCCCGGATCACCAACTTGCCCTTCCCCTTTCCTATACTTGGTGTGCCCTTGCTTGTGGTGGCACTTTTACTAGTGGATTTCTTGGATGTCTTATTTGAGGGTCCCATTTAGCCTACAAAGAATACCCACACCTTTAAATTCTCGAATCACCAACTACACATCAAATTCAATCGACTTGAGACAATTTGCAAATATGTCAAACACGTCCAATTTCTATCCTTATTGTAACTAAAATTGAACAATTACTCAACAAAAATAGGTCAAAATTCATCATTAGGCAACAAGAGTCTAAAATTTCTTAGTTTCACCACAATTTTAACTAATAGACCTAAAAAAATCGAGCATATCAATCAAAACAAACTACAAAAGGATAACAATCAATGTGCATGCCATATGTTCGATGTTTTGCCACAACCAATTTCACCTCTAAAATTTAAAATTGTCAACACAATCCTCATCCCACATCAACAATGAAGTAAAGCCTAAAGCCATCATAACAAATTGAGTCCTAGAGTGCTAAAAATAAGTTGACATTGTCAAAAAATCACAACAAAAAGTTCGTGTATAACCAACATCAACACAAGAGCTATTCTAGTACAAAATTCGCCCTTAATCTCACAAAAACGTTCATGAATAATAATAAAAGACTAAGGAAAATGATAGTCATACTTACCGATCGAATTTAATCGAGAAATTTTAAAGTTTGATTTTTCGCACCTTTTTCGACCCGACTCCAAATCTGCGCCAAATCCAAAAATTTTCGGGTGGAAATGTGTGTGGTGATGTGGGTGAGTGATGGTGTGAATTTGAGTGATTTTAATTGAGTGAAAAGGGTGGATTTTGTGTGTGTGTAAGTGTGTTTTTCGCAAATTCGTGAGGAGGAGGGGGTGAAATGCCCTAACTCGCCCGCGTCTGCATATTTATACCTGGCAATTGGCCGCGGCCGAGGCGCAAAATATGCCGCGGCTGTGGCGAATGATAAAGCTCACCGCGGGCGTGGCATTGATATACCGCGGCCATGGCAATCCTTCCAGTGGACTTCAGGGATTCTGGGTATGAATGGCCTCGGGCGTGGTCTGGGAACACCACGGCCGAGGCTCTTCTTCACCGCAGCCGTGGGATTTACTTGCCTCGACCGTGGCCTTTTGTCCAGAATGGATTCACATTTTTCCTCGTTGGAGGCCGTGAGCGAGGCGGATTACATGCCACGGTCGTGGTGTTTCTCCAGGGTAATTCCTCCATTTTGGACTCTTTCACCCTCATTTCATACTATCTCTTTGGATTGTTGGGCACTACACACATTTAAACAAAACAATTCAAAACACTAAAATAATAGTAAAGCTACTAAACTATGAATTTAAAATGCGAGAAACGAGTAACCGCCGGGTTGCCTCCCGACAAGCACCTTTTTTTAACGTCGTTGGCTCGACGGAAGCTCTTTTACTTCAATTTACCGGGAAGGGTTCCTCGGTCCCTTCCTTCCGTGCTTCATTCAATCCCCGTGGATCCTTACGGGCCTCCCACTCTTTCTTACTGTCTTCTGGCAACTTAATTCCCGGGTCAATTTCACCCGGATCCTCTTGGATTCCCAAACTTATTCTTCCCACATCCTTTGCCTTCCTTTCATGCAATCTCTTCCTAACTTTCTTGCTGTTCAAAGAAACACTATCTTTCCCAAGCAAGTCAATGAAATCAATAGAGAAAACATCATGTACATCTTCAGAGTGTTTCATGGACTTGATATATTAAACTTCACAATTTGACCTTCAAACTCCATGGTGAGAGTCCCCTCACGCACATCTATCTTTGTTTGGGAGGTGTTCATGAACGGCCTTCTCAAGAAAATAGGTGTGGAGTTTGTTGTGTCTCCTTGCATGTCTAATATATAGAAGTCGGCTGGGAAAATAAGATTAGTAACCTCAACAAGCACATTTTCAACCACCCCATCCGGGAATGAGGTACTTCGATTGGCGAGTTGGATAACAACCTTAGTTTCTATCAATGGCCCTAAGTTTAGGCTCTGAAACATCGAACGGGGCATCACATTGATTGATGGCCCCAAATCAAGCATAGTTTTCTCAATTAGACAGTTACCAATCTTACACGGGATGACGAACATTCCCGGGTCCTTGCACTTTTGAGGGAGTTTCTTTTGGAATATGGCAAACACACTTTCCCTCCTGAGTACCTTGTTATTTCCTTGAGGCCTTCTTTTGTTTGTGCATAGACCCTTCAAAAATTTTGCATACCGTGGGATCTGTTTCACAGCTTCAATCAGTGGAATTTTGATCTCCACTTTCTGAAATATTTCAAGCATTTCCCGTTCTCTGTCTTTGTCTTCAACTTTCTTGATTAGGCACGGGAATGGAAGTGGTGGGGTCACGGTCAGTGTTGGAGTGTTGAGCTTCGGATCCTCAATGGGGATTGGTATGGTTCTTCCTTCGCCAGATTCTCTTTCTCTTCCCTTTTCTTCTCCATCCTCCAAGTGAGGGAGGCTCTTGAGTGGCTTCTCGAGCACCTTTCCTCTTCTCAAGACTCCCACGCTGACATTTTCAATTTTGTCTTTTGGGGAGTGTTTCTTGGTAAGAAAAGACAGTAGGTGATCGGGAAAGCATGCAGCCACTGTCTCCCTTTGTTTTCGCAACTCCTTAGCAATCTTCCACTTAGGTGTCCGAATTTTAACTTCAACCACATGGGGAGTTGATGTCACTTCTTTCCTCGGACTATCATCCACTTCCTCAGTCTTTCTTTGTGAAGTGTACCCGGGCTTTTCAGGCTCTCCAAGTAACTCCTCATTCATAACAAAAAATTACACTCACATTTTCGGGTTGACTTCCGGCTGAGCTGGTAGTCTTCCTCCTTGTGCATTTTCTAATCGAGATACCGCTGATGCTATCTGACTGACTTGATCCTCTACGCTCTGAAATCTCGAATTCGATTCTTTTTGCAATTGAAGCGTGCTAGTAGCTAAGCTCTTAACAATGTCCGGAAGAGATGGATCACAGGGTACCTGCTCGGGTGGCTGTCTTTGCTGGAACATTCCCCTAGGAAAAGGAGGTCGGTTTTGCCCATTGTGATCACCTTGTTGATTCATTCTTGGATTCTGATTGCCATATTTGAAATTCGGATGGTCCCTCCATCCCGGGTTATATGATTGTGAATAAGGATCATACTTCCTCCCGGATGAGTTAGGATTAAAGTTGTGAACCGCATTGGCATGGGCCTCCATCTCTTTTCCGAGAATAGGGCAAGTGTCAGTGGAGTGCTCGGTTACTTGACAGATTCTGCAAGGCTTTGGAGTAGGAGTGCCACCCGTGATCACTTTCTTCACCAAGTTCGTGAGCTGGTCCAACCTCTCTTTAACACTTGAGTCGATCACATCCTTGACTCATCTTACCGGCTCTCTACAACTGAACTGCTAAGTGTTGGCGGCCATCTTGGAAATCAATGCTCGGGCCTCGGTTGGGGTCTTGTCGGATAGAACCCCTCCACTCGCTAAATCAATCATATTTCGTACTATCAGACACAATCCCTCGTACCAATACTGGATTAGCAACTGTGGAGTGATTTGATGTGGAGGGCAACTTCCTACAAGCCTCTTAAATCATTCCCAGTACTCATACAGTGTTCCCCCCTGCATTTGCCTCACTCCACTAATTTCTTTTCGGATATTGGTGGCTTGAGACGCTGGAAAATACTTTTCAAGGAACTAAGTTTCCATATGCTCCCAAGTGGTGATTGATCCGGATGGCAAGTAGGACAACCAATCCCTAGCAAGATCCTTCAGTGAAAACAGAAATTCTCGAAGTTTGATCTATTCTTCCGTCACCCTCGATGGCTTCATAGTTGAACAAACCACATGAAACTCTTTAAGGTGTTTATGAGGGTCCTCTCCGGACAACCCACAAAAGTAAGGTAGGCGGATGAGTCTTGATTTCAACTCGAAAGCAGTGTCGTTTCCTATAGCTGGGAAGGTGATGCACAAGGGTTCTTGAGCAACCCTTGTGTTAGCCAACTCCTTCATTTTTCTTTCTTGATCTTGATATTCAGCCATTTCTTCCATGTTGATGATCTCTTCACCCCTTAAATTCAATACTTTTATTCCTTCTCGGACTTGCTCCAAATCTTGAGCTTTCCTTCTCAATTCTCGTTCACGTTCTACAATATCAGGTTCAAATAACAATCTTTTTTCTCCTTGCGAATGCGAGAACATTCACTACAAGTAAACAAAAATAAGGAAACAAAGTAAGATTATAAAATTACTAATCTAAACAAGAAATAACTATATATGAAATTAATCATAATGCTCGATCAACAAATCAACACTATTCTATCACCGTTCCCCGACAACGGTGCCAAAATTTGGTAGCACATGTCGTGTGTCGTTTACCAAATTAATTGTGTATAAAAAATACACTTAACCTTATCAACTATCCTACTAGTAGAATGGTAAATAAGGGTCGATCCCACAGGGAACGGCTGAATAGTTTTGATTCCGATGTCAAGCAAATTATAATTAAATATGCAAGAAATAAATACTTAAGAAAGCAATACAAGTTGGGGGGACTTGATAATGGGCTAACAATCCACTAGTAACTAATAAAGGCAACTAAACGAAATTAAAAGCATTTAACATTCGAATTCAAAGCAACAAATAATCAAAGGCAATAGAAGAGATCTTTTTCGGTTTGGTTTTCAAGTAATAAATTGATCCACCCTTGATCATGCTTCCCCTTGGTCTTGGACGATTGATGCAGCTATGTTAATGCCCGATTAAATTGTGATTCTAGCCCTTATCTCAAGGCTATTAACAAGCTCTAATAGCCTTGTTGTCCCTTAATCTTAGTTAATCAAAATAATCTCTTTGACTAACCCTATTCAATTTAATCGAATCCTCGAACAAGCTCTCTTAGATTCAATAACCAAATGCATTAAACACTAGGACAATGAGATAAATTCAACATAAAACTCGCAAGCTTGGGTTTAGTGGTTGAACTTTGTGTTATCACCAATAAATAAATCTATTGTTTGCTACACAGGAATCGAAAATCCTACAATTACGGATAGTAATTTCCTATTCTAGCAACGCATTCACAAATCCCTTAAAGGGTGATCAATCCAATAATCAATTCATAAATGTGACTCAATAACAACAAATAACACAAAACACTTGAATACACAATAATCTCGGTAACATTAACTGCAATAATCACATCATCTTCAACTCAAGGTTCTACAATGATCAAGGATGAACTAAAGGGTGCTAGCCACCCATATTAACTAACACAATCAGAAAATAAGTAGAAACATAAGAAAACATGATAAATTGGAAGATTAAACCAAGAACTTTGGGTTGAGGATGAATTGGCCTTCAATCTTCTTCCCAATGTGTTCTTGATGAGGATGGAGGCTCCAAAGTGGCTGGAATTGTGTTCTAAAGTAGGTCAATTTCGAATTAGAGGATATATATATATAGGGGTGAAAGTGTTAGCTCAAATTTAGGCAAAAACGTGTTTGGTTTTTTAAAATCGGGAACCCCGCCGCGACAGTGGTACAAAGTTGGCCGCGACCGTGGTGAAAACAAGAGTTTTGGGCCCAATTTGAGGCCGCGGCCGTGGTCCAGTGACCGCCTCGGCCGTGGTCTTGGTTGGGCTGGATTTGCCCTTCTTCTGGAGGGTTGGCCACGACCGCGGCTTATTCTGACCACGGTCGTGGGGCATGGCTCGCTACGATCGTGGCATTGGTTGCCTCGGTCGTGGCAGGTAACGCTGCAATTTGGCCTTCTCTGGAGGATTTACCACGGCTGTGGCCTGAGCCACGGGCGTGGCATCATCACCTCGGGCATGGTCCCCTGTTTTTCCTTATTTTCTTCTTCCTTTGAGTTTGATTTGTCAATTTGAGTCTTCGAACCTATTTTTCGGCCTTAATTCACTTGTCTTGACATGGAAATGGACCAAACACGTCAAATTGCCCAATGAGAAATAAACGCATAAAACACACGTGAATACGCATACAAAAGTCTGTAAAAAGACACTTAAATTGACCTAAAAGTGTGTGCACTACCACGTGTACCAGACCCTTAATACTCCATAGATTGAAAGACGAAAACATTGCTACAATGATAAGGTATGAGGCAGGCTATGTTTAAATTCTTGGCGGAGCATGACCGACAGCTGTAGATTTTTTTTTTTAAAAAATTTTGTTTTTTATTATGTCTACCCCCAAATTTTTAAAACCAGATAAATCTCCTCTCTGTTATGGTGTTTTCCTTTTACCTCAATAACAATTTTCTTTTTTCTTTTTTCTTTTTTAATAGGGATAAGCCCATCGAAACTGACTCAAGGTGCCCGGTTTCTTAAATTCAAGATGCTCGTAGCCAAAGTTGTGATATAGAATCTTCGTCCCAATACGAAGAACAACTTCAGAGCTGATACATTGGAGATGGGTAGGCGGGCTTGGATACCAAGTCATACTCACAACTTGGAAAATAACCATGGCTGGAAATAAATTCGGCCAGCTCTACATCTAGTGGTTAGAAAGAAAGAGTTATGGTATAGGAGGGGACCAGTTGTACGAAATTAGGGTTTTATAAGCATGGAAATGACTATTCTGACCTCAAAGAAAATCAGTATAAATAGGAATCCCCTTTCAAAAATCAAAGTAGGTATACACTTACGATTCTACAAGTTTACAAGTTATTTCTCCCTAAACGACTTAACTCGTGATAAAATCGAGCTCTGATGAAATCGAAGTAAACTCTAGAGTTTTCTCATGCGATTTTACGAGTTTTAAGATTTTGTGTACGAGTTTAACTGTTCTATAACATATTATTTTTTTATTCTATTTTACCAATTAAAAAACATTTAATAGTGTAGAATTTATACCAACCTAAAATTGGTATTGTAAAACTTTTCTAGAGAAAATCATACACAAAGAGAGCCAATTTTGTTGAACTTTTTTTACTATCAAGATCTAAATTAAAATCTAAGTTTCATAAAAAAATATATCTTTTTTATGTAGTACTTAATTTCACTAAGGTTGTTTTTTATTGCTACTATTTCTATCCTTTGTGCTTTTACGAATTGCTTACTGACTTCATCATCGGAGGTTAGTTCACAAGGACAAATTCCGGTGGGGTTTTTCAGGTAACCAAATCTGCGCAGAATCAAGACTGAGCAGAGCCTGAAGAGATCCATTTGTCCTTTTTTCTCCGTATCATTATTATGTTTTCATTCTCATGTACGTCATATTTTTCTATATCTGTCATCGTGTACGAATTTGGGTATTCGACTCATATCAATGGCATCATCTTTGGAAAACTTTTAGGAATATAAGGTGTGAGGGCAGGATATCGTTTCTGTAATGACCTGCTGTTTACTAGTAGTGTATTCTTTAGTGTGGATAAGTAGTTCACATTTCTTCTTGGTTTTTACTCATATTTCATGTTTCCCTCCTGGCCTTAAAGTTAAAATTATCCTTAGTGTTTCGATGCTTGTTTCCAATGGTACTACATGGAATGGGGAAAGAACAACATAGCGGCAACATAACCTTATTGACTGGAGATCCCAAGATCTTGGTTCAATGGGAAAATGAGGTTATGTGAGTTCAGTTGAGCACTTGAAACCATCTCGAAAATGCAGCAACGAAAGTGCTAAAACCTGCGAGTGTGGTGAGGTTAAGTCCTCGTAACTTTTAATGGTTCCTAACCTAAATGCAGGGGAATATTGCGGGGTACTTTTGATGGGAGATCAATCTGTAAATGTGAAGAAGGCTGCCTCAATGGAAAATGTATGAATCCAAGATTAGATTGTGGGCGGAACTGACACAACTATGAAAACGTAAGATGTTGCGCCATTGTTGTGGAAATGTCGTTGACTCGGTATACACTACGGTAGAGTAGTTTAAGGCATTGCATCCACTAAGCCGCGAGTATATTCGATGATATCTTGCTGAGGGAAGGTTCCAAGCCACAAGATATCTCTCCCGATACAATATTGTATTGTGTGAACTGGGTATGTGAGTCGGCATTCATGCATGCATCAATTTCCACCAATGTGGTGGATTGTTGGAAATTTTGGTTTTATTAAATAGGTGTTGACTTGGGTTTAAGCTGATTTATATGTGGTGCAAATTTAATTTGGATAGAATTGAATGGTGAATTGAAAAACTACGCTTCACGAGATTGATCGTGGTTTTTGAAATTTCTCAAAATTAAATTTTGGTAAGTGCGAAATTGATGGTTAAAGAATCATGATTGAAAGTTGAAAAGTTCAATATGTGCGGGTAGTGGTGAAGTGGGAAAAAAGTAATTATTCCATATTAGATAATTAGTGTGGTGTAAACCACTTTAACTGTAATTGAGTGATGTAGTAACGATAAGCATTATAAACACGTGGACCATCGATGCTCACCCGCTTGCGCCCTCCCGCTTGGCTGGCCTTGGGCCTTGGGCCAAGGCCAAGCCCGTCGTTGGCCCGGCATAATTTAGTAGAGTCCGATTTTTTGAAACAAAATCGGGTTTAGCCCGGTGCAACTTGTGACTCTTGGCATCTAGGACGAATCTGGACAACTATGTTTCCAGGTTCATTAGCGGTTATTATTCGGAAAGTGGCATTAAAAGGGTGCTTAACACTTGAGCTCAATGCAACCCACTACTTGAGATAGTGGGGAGGTTACACACCTCATTAAAAAGGTCACTACTCCTTTAATTAATTCCCTGCAGGAGTGGAGACCTATATAAATAGGTCATTAGTTGCATTTGGGGGACACACAAGTCATTCCAGAAAAAATGAGCATTCTGCATTCTCACTCTCATAAAAGTTGATATTCGTATCTAGTTCCTGTGTATTTCTAGTTCGTTGGAGCTTTGAGATTTGGAGTCTATGATCTCGAAGACTAGCTATTGTATCTTGGGAGATATCACGCTAGTAGTGCTACTATCTCGAAGACGTAATCATTGTATCTTGGGAGATATCATGTTAGCATCGTGAGCACTAATATGGAACATGTTTATCTTGTGTAGAGATTTGTACTCACCTCGGCTCTCCACAATCAGTTGAGCTTCATGTAATAGTTAGTTCACTTGTAACAGTTCGCTGTTAGTCCATACACATTTTTTTGTAACATTATTTTAATCGAAGTTATTGAGGCAATAGATTAATAATTTTATCTCTAAGTGATCAATCCAACATTTATATGTAGCTCAATCCAACCACAAGTAGTTCGATTCACTACAAATATTTAAAGCCACAAAGTTTTAGATCCAATATAAATAATTCAATCCACATAAAATATTACTCCCTCCGTCCCAAATGAACTTGCACACTTCCTAATAAGAAAAGTTATAATACAATCTCCACCCTCAAAATCTGTTGGGAAATAAACGAACAAACAAATAATAACTGTGCAGAAAAGAAATAAAAAAAAACACCGAGAATTAATGTGGTTCGCTAACAACTTGTTAGATACATCCACAGCTAAAAGAGAAGGATCCTAAATCAAATTCAAAGGAGAGTTCAAACAAAGACCAATAATCGAGTATCTATCAATTGATACTCGACCCAACAAACTATCAACACTTGAACAATCAAGCCAAATTCTAAGCCAAACAATTCTAATCTCTTGCGAAACAAAGAACACCAATAGGACTTATATATAAGCCCCCAAACCTAATCTTATAGCTAAAAGGAATCCAATTAGGCCTAATCTGCGTAGGCCCAAAAAACTGCCCCGCCTAAGTAGACTCGGCCGAGTCTACCTCGTCTCGGCCGGGACACCCCTCCAGCAGCAAACTTCCTTTTCCAGCCACAAAGTAACGTGGCCGTGTTTACTGCCTGACTCGGCCGCGTTGTATTCAGCTTGCGTCTCCTTCAGCAATAGCAATATGGCGCGGCCGCGCTCGTCTCCTACGGCCGAGCCCACTCTCTAGCACCAATTTCCAATTTCTCAAATTCAATCCTCCACCTTGACACAAACGTCAATTCAAACCCAATTAGATTCAAGGCACAAATCAAACAATCTGCACCTTGCCTTGAATCCCCAAACGATGTGGTACAACGCCCCAGAGTTAAGAACCCAAGAATCAGATTTACCTGTCTGTTTCTCAGGAACTAGGACCGAATCCTCATCAGAGTCTACTTCAACTTCCACAATAGAATCAATGGTGTCTTCCTGCTTCTCCTTCAACCTCGGACATGCATATTTTCAATGCCCTTTCTCCTTACAATAGTTACAAATATCTCCTAGTTGAGGACCTTTGGGGCCGGACTTCTTCTTGAACCTCCTTCTTCCCGGACTTTTCCGAACCTTGATTATTGCCAACTGCTAAGGCTTCACCCGATTCTCCAGACAAACCATTCGCCCGATGGGCAACTCTCTAGAGTGTAGCAATGACCTCACTTCTTCTAGAGACACAGAATCCTTTCCAACAACAAACGACTACACAAAATTCTCATACGATGGTGGTAGAGAAACCAACAAGATCAACGCAACATCCTCATCTTGTAATTTAACATCAATATTACGCAGTTCTAATAGGATTTTGTTAAGTTGATCTAAGTGATCGCGAAGAGACTGACCTTCGCGCATACACAGCCCGAATAAACGTTGCTTCAAAAGCAACTTATTGGTGAGCGACTTTGTCATGTACAAACTCTCACTACAAGAAAACTTACTTTTGGTGAGAAAGAAATAGTGAGAGTAAGAAAAAACTCTCACTAAATGTCCTATATACTTGGCTTTTGTGAGAGTAAAAAAAATACACTCACCAAAAGCTAGTTTTTGAACAAAATCAGAATTAAAAAGAAAAATAAAAAAACTCCCGTCACTAATACTTGGTACAAAATTAGGCACCATTCTTTCCCACCACTTCCAAAAAATTCTCATGACTTTTAACTAAAAGAAAAACTAAAAGAACATCAAATAAAACAAAAAAAAGTCAAAATTGATGAGAATCTGCTTCTCTCTCTTTACATTCGTCTTTCTCTTTCTAGAAACCCTTCTTCGTCTGGAACTCTTCCATTGCTACATCTGCGCCGGACTGTTACTCTCTGTCGTCGTCGGTTCAACCACAAGTTTAGAGGTATGATTTTCTCTCTCTCTCTCTCTCTCTCTTAAAACCCTAGGTATATCTATTGTCCTAATTTCGTCTCTTTGTGTATCAATGTCTGCATATTGTAATTGGTATGTCTTGCTCCATTATCTGAGAGTGCCTGTCAAGCTTCGGCGACTTTTTCAGTTAACAGGTATGAAGAATTTCAAATATCCCGTTTTATAAATCTGCCAAATTTTTGTTTATATGAGTTGTCTCTTTTCATATTTTCGTGAAAACAATAGCTGATTAAAGGAGCTGATATAGAGGCTGATTCTGTGTGTGAATTTCATATGCTGCAAATGTTGAATCTGTAAATTTTCTGGTGGGATGTGGTGCTGAGGTGAAACACAACCAAACCTCATTCTTTACTCAAATACAAATGATTTTTGTTTTGGATCATAGTCATGGCATCTGGTTTTGATTGAACTTTCTGGTAGATTTTGGAGTTAACAAAATGAGAAGAGTTTCGATATCTTAGATATAAATCAATTTTCGTAGTGTCATTGACCGGGCTGGGTTGGAAAAATAGGGGCTCGAAAAAAAGGGGGCCTATTGGGCCTGGCTCGATCGGGCTTTTTTTTGGCGGGCTGGCCCGATAAATTGCGAAATATTTTTTTTGAACAGTTTTGATTCCAAAGTTACTTCTACAGAATGTGGTTGGGCCCTCCAATGAAGTTTTTCCTAAACATTTCTAGCTTAAATGATGTTATTTTTTCGATTGAGCTTTTTCCAATTACTGGACAACAGGTAAGCAATGATTATTGTCCAAATTTTAGGTATTGTGTGGAACTTCAACCTAGAATACTTAATTTGCAATCTGATGTGGACTTATCTCCATTCTTGTGGAGCCCAATTTGTTACGTCTCCGCTAAAATTTATTCAGCAGATTCAAGTATAGAGAATCTTATGAATTTATATGTTTCCTTAATTTTTCTAATAAAGCTCAAATGTAATGAGTTAGTTGTCTCCACTTGGAAAACCTGATTAAGCTCAAATTGTAATGTTGATTGCTTTTCTTTGATAAGAATTAAGAAGGCAGAAACCTTATTCTTAGAATTTGGTTTGGGACAACTTTGTTTATTGTATATTAAAACTTTATGGTTTGTTATTCCATAAGAAGGTAGCATGCTTTGTTCTCTTTGTTGTGCATATTGTTTGTTATTCCATAATAAGGTAGCACCCCAAAAGCATTCTCCAGCAGACTCCCATCTTAATATTTAATTCAGCAACACAATAGATAAATGGAATAAACAAGAGTCAGTAACATCCAAAATTCACATAGATCCCCCAATTTGAATTTGCCTCCACCATTTTTATGTTGTTATTATTTAATTTCCTTGCTCTAGTTCTGTGGTTGGCAATTTTTTTTTTCTTTTTTTTTGCCTTCACCCCTCCAGCAGCAAACTTTCTTTTTCAGCCACAAAGTGACACGTCCGTGTTTACTGCCTGATGCGGCCGCGTCGTATTCAACTCCAATGTGACGTGATCGAGTCGCCTTCCAACGCGGCCGCGTTGCGTCTCCTTTAGCTATCTCCAGCACCAATTTTCAATTTCTCAAATTCAATCTTCCACCTCAATGCAAACGTTGACTCAAACTCAATTAGATTCAAGGCACAAATCCTAACAAAATCTCCACCCCCAATCCATCTTTGAAAAGTCAACGAAATTCCCTAAAAGTAACTTTTTTTAATATATGTGCCGACCTCCTATGCAAGTTCATTTGGGACGGAGGTAGTAATACTTGGTAAATAAAATAAACAAACAATTTGTTGTGTTTTTTTTTTTTTTAATTCTCAGATACATGATCACTTAAATATCGACATTTCTTGTTAATCATTTAATGTAATCAGAACCAAGGGGTGGTCCAAGTTGAGAAGAAAATAAACGAAGAATATATTAAAATGGTAACATTAAACAAGCAGTTCACATTGAAGATACATGAAAATTTTGACGATGATGGGATTATTTATCCTCCAAATTGAGCAATCATTTGTTTGGTGGATTTGATTGATCGCCGGGTGATGTAAGTGATTCCAAGTCATAAATAGTTGGTGTAGTGTTCTTATCCTTGCATGCTTCCTGAGTATCTTCATCAATGATCATCATTTCTCTCTTCTTACCCCATAGAACTCCATACAATCCCAAAACTATTAGTACTGACCCTCCAACCCTGCACATAATGTGATGTAGCATTTGGTATAAAATGAGAAATGGTAAAATTGTTGTAAATATTAAAGGTACGTACGTTCCGACGTAGAGTTTTTCTTCGAGTAAAGCCCAACTGAGAATAGCCACAATGACTAGTAGCAATGGGCTAAACACAGATACATATAGAGGACCTTTCCTCTCTATACACCAAGCCATTAGGCAAAATGCTAACGCTGAACACACTATTCCCTGCATTTTTTACATGATAATAATAAATTAATTAATTAAATGAGTCTATTTAATAATTGATTGATTACCGCATAAACGCTTGAGATAAGCCTAATGGTGGGCAGGAGTGACCATGCTGATAAGCTATGGTCGAAGGAGAAGGCGACCAGGAAGCACTGGACAGTTGCCATGAGGCACATCAAAGCCGAGCTCGAGTATGGTGCACTATATCGTTGGCTTACCCTTGTCTATAACAACCAAACAAGTGGAAATTAGTTGAGTTATATTAATTTGTTAGATGTTAGGTGAAATAGCTTACTTGGATGATCAACCATACGGCCCATGAAACGGCGCTAAGAATAAGTAGAAAAGGCCCCAAAAATAAATCGACGTGGTTTAGGGAAGTCTTGGTCCCAGTCTTCTCTGCGTATTTCCAATGAATGGTGGAGTCACCTATTTTTACAATCGACCCATGGTAAAATGACAATAGTAGAGCACCAACAACGCATATTATTGTGCCCACTATTTTTGCCTGCCCTGCTTTGCTCTTCGCTCCCAATTTTTCTAACCCCAAAGGAATAGCCATCATAAAAGTCACCGCAGGATTAATATTGGTCAATGCACATGCAATTGTTGGACTCGAATTCTTCAGTCCCACAAAATATGTAATCTGATTTATTGTCACCCTACATCATATATGTGTCAAAAAATATTTGTATCGGAACTTGATAAAATTCTATTGTTTTCTGTAACTGCAGACATACCCAAATATAGAACATAAAAAAATCTGGAGAAGGATCGATGCTGTCATTTTAGGTCGCGTTTTCCTGTCAAAATAGAGTCATTTATTTATGAAAGTGAAAACAGAAATAACGGAATTTAGTATTTGGGATAAAAAAGAGAAGTGGAAGAGGACAAAAGAGTAATACATATGTTAGGATAGGACACATGTTCCATCAGCAACGCCGTGTGTTATTCATGTGTCACACTATACAACCTCCACACTTCAAATCTTTCTTCCTTCCCTATTTTTAATATTTTCCCAATACTCTCTTATAAATAATATAAAGGAATCGGAGAAAATTAATGTTTCTCACTGGAAAAATAAAATTTAAATAAATTTATTTGTCCATTTTCCTTGCTCATTAATTATCTTATTTTAAGCTAAAACCACGTCTAAAAACAAAATCATGTATCTTAAAATTTATATATCTCAGTGGACATAATGCATGAAATATAGTTATTAATCATAGTATTGTTTATGTTATTTTATACACATGTCTTGTCTTAATATTATTGTTTTACAAGATATTGTACTAATGTAACTGAAGATTCAGATTGTCTGCAAATTGGAAGCGTAAATTAGATATCTTTTGTAATGTTCTTCTAATTCTATACTCCCTTCGTTAAAAAGACTGTCTCCTTAACCTGTTTTGGAAAAATTAAAAGATTGGTAAAATGGACAAATATATCCATACATATTTAATATGAAAATGTTTTGTGGAATAAGGAAATATTAAACTAAATAAAGTAGGTTGTTTAGGATAAGATTGTAAGGATTGTAATATTTATGTTAAAACGATAATTATTTCAAATTTTTTTGTGATCTTTAAAGCAATACTTATTTTAAAACGAAGATAGTAAATATTAACTTTTGTATATCTAGAAAAATTGGATTTATCTTCAATTATAAAAATTGAGAATTTATATTAAAATTTACTAATCATAATTGTCAGATACATGTCATCAGCACGAAGTCGGAAAGTAATTACAAGCCATAATCTACCATAAATACTAGTACACGATACTTGATATCTTCCGTCGGAAACTTGCGTCCACCTAATGCCCAATAGTATTATTGTACACTTTGAATTTTTATGAATTTTTAGGTTTTAAAGTTTTTTAAGATTTAGGGTATAGGATTTTCAGGGGATTATAAGGTGTTTAGGGTTTTTTTGGATTTAATTTTAGGAGTTCTTCAGAAAAGGTGTATAATAAGCCATATTGTGCATCTTATGCACAAAAGTCTCACTCATAATACACACATATGATGAGTTGTTGTTAGGAGATATTTAGAATAATATTGGGCAATTCGAATTGAAGATGACATAATCCGCTTTTATTTCACTGTATGGATCGGTCATATGCATTATCTTTTTATCATTACCAAATATTTTACATCACCTTTTACCATTTTCAGTACATCTTTTATAATATTTAAACATTTTTTCTATCATTATTCAATCAATCAATCATCACTTACATTTTCCCTATCATTATAAAACATATTAATGTGACATCTACAATACACATTCTACATACTGCAGTGTTAAACAAAAATATCTTTTATTGAAGAAAGCTAACAAAAATAGTGTTGAAACATATAAAGTAAAATGAAAAGAGAGTATTACCTCTCGATGAAATAAGCAAGAGGGGTAATGGCGAGAGTAGCAAAAAGTTGACGGTAGGCGACGCTGACAAAAGGGTTCATTCCAGAATCCATAGCAAGTTTAGATATAATGTTCATACCTGCGTACCCTACTTGAACCATTACCATGCTAAAAAAAGGCATCATATCTCCCTCCATGTTTTATTAAATATATGAGTGGAAGAAATATAGAGACAGACAAGGGTGCCTAGCTGCTTATATAGAGAGAGGATGAGAGAGGGGGGTGGTGTTGTTTGTGCATGGAGGATGCAGGTTGTTTCACGCATCCCTATTCTTGCTTACTGCTGTAAAGCTACTTTCAGTTTTGCCAGCTAAGCTTTTGCCTTCCTAATCACAATACTAGTATTTTTCTCTACCTTACCTTGTACAAGTACTAACCAATTTCAATACTTCCTTATATAGTACTCTCAATAATAGTTCCAATTAAAATGTAAATATTTTTATTTCATACATTATAAATATATATATATGGTTAAATAAATTAAATGAAAAACGGTGGTATAGAGCGAGTTGGTAACTATTTTAGAGTTATACGATCATTTAATTGACTAAAAATAAAAGTTGTATTATTTAGAAACATCACCATTTAAGTTCACTCCACAAAGATGTCACTTACCATAACACCACCCTAGTGATTTCCATTTTCATGTGTGTCCCTTGTTAATGATGTAAATGAGGGATTCACTACTTACACATGTAGGGTCGTTAATGTTGAAGATGGAGCTTGAAACTCGATAGAAATGGCGCAGCTGAGCCAGGGAAAAGGTGTGGTCGCGTCAAAAGTGGTTGCGTTAAGGTTTTTTGCTGTGGAGTCAGCCCGGCTGTGCAAGCAGGGTGCGGCCGCGACGAGCTGATCGCGGCCACAACCTGGGACGCAGACATAATTGCATGGGCTTTAAGCTGGCGTCCAATTTTAGGTCCATTAAGTTATTATAAATAGTTGTTTGCTTCATTATATCAAGTAATCCGAAAATAATCATATACGAGTCAATTCCTGGCTTGGTATCGCCCCCAGACGTAGTTACACATCGTAACGAACTGGGTAACCAAATTATTGTATTTTTCTCGTTCTTTATTTTTTTCAATTTCGTGATCGTGTGTGAGTTAATTCCTAACAATTGGTATCAAGAGCTCCGGGTTCGAAGGGAGCTTCACGATGGAAGGAAAGGTGTCGATCGAGAAGTTTGATGGTTCCGACTTTGCATTCTGGAAGATGCAGATGGAAGATTACCTCTACAGTAAAGATCTGCACTTGCCTCTAAAAGAGAAACCCGAGAAGATAGAGGCGGCGGAGTGGGCATTATTGGATAGGAAAGCGATGAGCATGATATGTTTATCGCTGTCCAAGGAGATCTCTTATCACACGACTGCAACAAAGTCCATGAGGGAGACGCTTGCGATTTTGGATGAGATGTATAAGAAATCATCGACGGCGAACAAGGTACATCTGATTAGGAGACTCTTAAACCTAAGGATGTCGTAGGGTACACCGGTGCAACAACACCTGAATGAGTTCACCATGATTACCTCACAGTTGAACTCGGTAGAGATTAATTTAACAATGAACTACGAGCCTTGATTATGCTCTCGTCTCTGCCAGACAGTTGGGCCAGTACAGTGACAAAAGTTAGAGCCGGGGAAGCTAAGCGAGGAGATTCGCAGGAGAGAATCAAGATCTACTTTGGGGTTAGCACTGAACACTGAGAACAGAGGCAGACAGTCGGGACGACAGCAGAATCGAGGAAGGTCTAAATCCAGGGAAAGGAGTCAATCCATGAAGGATACGAGCTCAATCAAGTGCTGGAATTGTGACGAGTTCGGTCATTTTAGAAATCAATGCAAGGCTAAAAAAAATAAGAAGGGTCAAGTAGACAAGAGGACAACGAACGCAACCACAGAGGAGGATGATGGTGATGCGTTAGTCTGGAGTGTGTCTAGTCCTATGGAGTCTTGGGTGTTGGATTCTGGACCGTCGTTTCATTCATATAGGAATGTTGATATTATGAATGATTACGTTTCTGGCGATTTTGGACAGGTATATCTTGCAAACGATGAAGCCCTAAAAATTGCGGGAAAGGAAAGCGTACGAGTTGCAACCTCAAACTGATCTACTTTGGTGCTGAAAGAAATTCGATACAATCCTGGACTGAAGAGGAATCTGCTTTTAATTGGACAACTAGATAAGGAGGGTTATGTGGTAACATTCGGCTACAGCAATTGAAAGATTAATAGAGGAGCTATGATAGTAGCTCGGGGTAAGAAGGAAAGCACGTTGTACATGACAACGAATTCCAAAGAATACATTGATCTTGCAGACGCAACAAGTGATGTGAATTTGTGGCACTGTCAATTGGGTCACATGAGTGAGAAGGGGATGAAACTGATGTGCTCGAAAGGTAGGCTGCCCGGCCTGAAATCTGTGGAAGTTGGCAAATGTGAAGACTGTGTGTTTGGGAAACAGAGGGGCATGAGTTTCTCAAGAGTCGGCAGAGCCTTGAAAACTAAGAAGTTGGAGCTGGTCCATAGTGATCTATGGGGACCAACACCTGTGGAGACCCAGGAAGGAGCAGTATACTACATGACCTTCATCGATGATTTCACGAGAAATGTATGGGTTTATTTTCTTACTAATGCGTTCGATACTTTCAAGAGGTGGAAAGCCGTGGTTGAAACCGAAATAGGGCTGAGGGTGAAGTGTCTCAGGTCTGATAATGGAGGTGAATATAACCTCAAGGAGTTCAAAGAACACTGTGCTGATAATGGGATTTGCATGGAGAAGACAGTACGAGGAACTCTCCAGCAGAATGGAGTAGCAGAATGGATGAACAAAACGCTAAATGAGCGGGCTAGATGCATGAGGCTGAAAAGCGGGATGCCAAAGATGTTTTGGGGCGAGGCTATTAACACATCTGCGTTTTTTATCAACAGAGGCCCATCGGTTCCACTGGAGAATCGGATACCGAAGGAGGTATGGACGGGAAAGGAGGTAAACTTGTCCTTTCTACATATTTTTGGTTGTGTAGCTTATGCCCATGTTAACTCTGCTGAGAGAAGTAAACTAGATGCTAAATCTGTTAAATGTACATTCATTGGTTATGGTGGCGATGAGTTTGGTTATAGGCTCTGGGATGAGCAGAACCAAAAGGTTATTCGCAGTAGAGATGTGGTGTTTAATGAACAGGTGATGTACAAGGATGACACGTCGGTTTCTAACCTAGTGTTCCGCAAGTGTACGGATGTAGGTGTAGTACTATTGTCAAGGTCGATCCCACAAGGAATAGGGTTTTAAGGTAGTTTGATACCTCAATATTCTAGGAATATCCTAACTAGACACTAATTCAGGAAAGATTGATTTTACTGATTATAATACTTAATTCACTCTAAATTCAAACTTGAAAACCACGAATAATTAACAATCAAGGGAAAACAGCATCCTAGGGTATCGATTTCAGAATATTTATTCCAATGATGATTAGAATTAACTTATTGATTTTAACCGATCTAATGTTTATTAAGCGGCGCAATATTAACCTAACTCTCCTCTCGAAGTAATTAGATCGTTGATTAACTAAGACAATTACCCTCTCGAGTCAATTAATCCTAGAAACTCCAAACAGTTCATAAACCTATGCCTACACAGTCATAGACAACTGCGCTCTATATCGTACATCTAATAACAAACCCCTTCTCTCGAAGCGGATTTTTTAAACGAAATTACTAAACCTAGATGGCCAGTCCAAATTTAGTTGTTAAAACGGATATAAAGATAAACATATCAAAGAACGGAATTCAATAAGTTAAAACATAAATCAAAACATTGTTATAAATAATTCCTACTTTCTAACCCTAGGACACGAATAGCTTAGCTACTCATGCCTAGGCTCAATTCAATACAATATTTAAGACAAAACATTCTAAAGAATTAAACTAGGAAAAATTGCTAAACCCCAGTATCTCGTCCCGTTGATCGAATCTTCGTTGTCGTCCAAGTCGTCTCGTGCCTCAAACTCGGATAATATGTGTGTTGTGTTCTTTTAAGAAGCACTTGAATCCCTTTTATAGAGTTAGATAATCCCAATCGAATTAGGAAATCAAATCCTCAATTAAAACAGGATATTAACAATCAACGAGCCTTTTGACACGGCCGTGTTGCTTAAATGACACGGCCGTGTCGCTTTGCAAAACTCCTATTTCCAGCAATAATTTGACACGGCCGTGTTCTATTCCAGAGCCAATTTAAGTGTTGCAGACCACTTTTGACACGGCCGTGTTGCTTATGTGACACGGCCGCGTCGGTTCTTGCTCCGTTTTGCTCCTGGACCAGTTCAGGCCGGTTTGGACCGATTTGGACCGGTTCTTGGACTAAAATGCCGGTTTTCACTGATTTTCACTACTTTGGGCCGATTTTTACTCCGTTTCAACTTGTTTTCTTGTCCGATAGTCGTAAATCACAACTTTTTAGCCTGAAAATGCTCAAAATACCTTAAAACAAGTCGAGTACGTCAATTGGTCACTTATATCAGATTTCATACAATTTCTAACCATTTATGCACATAATTCCTATAAAATAATACCATATATCGACCTAATTACATGCATAATCAACGTGCATCAAAATCCCCCAAACTTAAACTGTTGTTCATCCCGAACACATTAATTCATGTATTTAGGGCGATTGGATGATAAATTAGTTTCAGAATGATTTTTTTTCAAAAGCCTAGACACCGTAGTATAAACGAGCATGTACGATAGTGCAAAAATCTACTACTTTCAAGACTTAAACTTTCAAAACTTTTGATCCTCACCAGGTAAGTGTTTCTCTCATCTCTCAAGTGTTTATGGCTAGAATTTGAAATTTCACTCAAATTGGACTATACGCTCGGTTTTACCATAGGCTTGCCAATTGTCTACATCGAATTCAGTATATTAATATAAGTGACAAAGGATCAATTAGGACTTATAGTTGGTTGTAGTGTTGGTTTAAGGTAAGGTGGGACATATTTGGATACAAGTGACTATGTATTGGACTAATCAAGTTATATATATATAACTCCACTACCCCTCAATACAAACACTCAATCTCACTCTTCCCGTCTCAGCAATTCACCCCTTAAGGTGACTTCTTCACCTTCCAAAAACCCGTACAACTCAAGTGATTTTCATTTCTGCGGGTACCACATCTTGGGACTACCCGATTTTCCTATTCAAATTCACATTCAATCATTTATATCCTAGCCTCTCCTAAAAAATACAAAAAACAACAAACTTCTTTTTTTTTTTTTTTTTTTTTTTTTTTTAATTTCACTAGGAGAGGCTATTTTTTCTTGGATTTCACCTATCACTTTTCTCTTATTTCCTTCATTTTTTCGAAAATATCCCTACTTCCCATTCCTTCTCACAAATTGTTCACCCAATTTCCTTCCAATTCTCCTCCCTCTAACTTGATTAATCCAATTAGGGCCAAAAGAGTTAAATCAAAAGGTTTCGCTGATAGTGTTAGGTTATGAATAAATAAGGCTTATAAAGCTCAAGTGGGCTAACTAGGAACACTTTTGCACAAAAATTCCGAGTAAAAAGGTTAGTTCAAGGCTCAATAATTGGGTACGAAACAAAAATTGCCTATATCACTTCCTTAGTCACATTACACTTTTGACCTATTCTCAACGCAGTCTCAAGGAAAGTTCTAGAAACCAAGACATATATCCAATCAAACTCACACCGAAAGAAAATATAGCACTTCATAAATAGAAGTCACTTTTTAGGCTCAATTTCTCACACAGGTCATTTTGATCAACGTTCTTAGTTTAACTCAATTTCGTTTCAAATTGCCTATCATGCTCAACTCTTGTGTCAATTTTCAAATTCATGCTTAAAATCATATCATCATTAACACTTTACCATCCATCTTTTCCCCAAATTTGCAACAATCACTCCTTAGGTTTGCATTTTTTCCTTTTGACTCTAACTAAAAAAAAACTAAACTCTAAAACTCAATTATGGACAAATTAAAACAAAGAACTTGAGTGCACACATCCATCAACACCAATGTTAACAAATACTTGGGCACACAGACCCGATACTCAAAATCAAAATCATAGCACGTTCTTGATAGCAATGGGCACACATACCCTAAAATAAAAGTGTCAATCAAGCAAAGGGCTCACAGACCCAACAACTCACTTAACTACAAGTTCAACCAATACTCAACCAATCAATCCCTCATTCAAATTTTGCAATTACACAATCAAATGACCAATAAGACCATAAAACAGAAATAACAGCCAAACAATAAACATAGCGGCCAAGACGTTCACAGTTCACCCCCTCCCCCAAACTTGGCTAGAAGCCAACGTTTGGAGGAAAAACTGGAACGCCTTGGTGCTAACTTACAAATCACTGAGGCGGAGGCAGAGGATGGAACCCATATTGGCTCCAAAACTGTGACATTGCCTCCCATTGACTCTGTTGCTGCTGTCTCCACAAACGGTCTTCATCACTTCTTTGCAGCAGTGTGTTGAGTACTCCTTGTTAAGCATGTAATTCGGAGTGGATAGTCTGAAGTGATCCCCGGACCTCCGTGCGGTGCCTCTCCATCGATGTTTGGAACGTCTGCATCGACTCAGTATGGAGGCGAACATCATCCCGTAATGAGTTGATGATGCCAACCATGTCGTCATTGAGCTCCGATGGAGAAGCAACTGTCGTAGATGCTCGTTTCTTCCGGGACTGTCTCGGAGTGTGGCTACTTTGCTCAGCTGGTAGCCTAGACTGGAACACCTCGGAGTTCGGTGTTTGGGAGTGCTGGAGATGGTCTTCAGTGGATAGCGACAAATTCGCTGTATCATGGACTCCGGTAACCGCTGTCCCTAGCTCATATGGTAGACGAAGGTAGGGGCCAACATTTTGGTAGACATACGGAACAGTCCCATCCTCACCGAGGACCACCACTTGCATCAATTCAAGCAAGTCCCATGTAAATTGGACTTCACCTCTCACCGGCTCCATTTCCGTTAAGTCGATGTCATCAAACGCAACTGCAATTGGAGTGATCAATCCTCCAATCATGATGCTGTCCTTTTGTTTCCGGATGACATTCTCCAGGTGCTCCATCAATATCCGTGTGTAGTCCACCTTATACCCATGCAAAATGTTCCACAACATATGCAATTCACTCTGTCTCACAGCTCCCACTTCACGCCGAGCAAAAAGCGTGTAGGCCAGCAACTTCTGTATATACCGAATGACTGGATTACGAATCCAGGAAGCTTTGGCTGCCTTGGAGATATACGGTTGAGCGGCTACAATTGGTGGTGCAGCTGTCAACAATGCCCAAAAAGAGTGCGGGTCAAAAACCTCCGGTGGAGTCACTTTTGCAAAAGTCGGGAAGCCATATATCTTGTCCAGCTCATCGTAGGTCAACGTTCGAACTTTCCCCATCAATTGGAACGTGATTCCATCCGGACGGGTGGAGCGAAAAGAGGCGAAAAGAGCTGGCTGCAATAATGTGGAATGTGCTTAAGAACTCGAGGGTGATCCGTCTGTATGTCTGCTGCGTCCTCATGAGCTGAAGTAGCCCGACTCGGTTGAGCAAAGTACGAACATTGTCATGAATGCCCATGGCCCGAGTCAAGTTATCACTGCCAAACCGTGTGGGAATGACAGTGCGATGCCTTAGCTGCTCAAACCGAGTCTTATGTTCCACCTCCGTCAAATAGAACCCGAAAAGGGTCTGACTGTCATTTGGGTTGACAGCCGGGGTGTCTTCAACCATAACTTGCTTGCCTCTGCTACGACTAGATTGTCCTTTCGGTGGTGCCATTGTTTAAAATCCTGTGCACACACTCAATCAACACACAAATCAATAGTGCCACGATCCTTAGTTTAGCACAATCATAGACGAAAATGAATTATGCCAACGAATATAACAAGATATTCATAGGCTAGTGACACCCGAGCCATTTATGCGTTATATACCCCCTATCCTATGCTCAACTCCTACCCACTTCACTGGGAGATCGTTAAATAATGAAACTTCGAATTTTAGCAACTGGAGCATGCATCATAATTCCATTAAGTCGTACAATATGTAGAATTGCTATAAGGAATAACATCAACATAAACCATGCACATAACATGTTTGATACTATGCCTCAATGAGTCCAACACATGAATTTCAATCTCGGGGTGCTCGTTTCATGCTAACCAAAACATTTTCATCTAATTCTAGCAACAATCACAACAATTTATACTCATTACGTAACCCCATTCACTACTCGCACAAGTTCATACCCAAATTGCATTATTTAACACATAGGTACTACAATACTCACTTGAATCATGAAATTAATTTATCCCCAATACGAATTAAGCATCAAAATTGAATGGAAAACACACTAATAGGGGTTAGCTTCACTTACCGGAGAAATTTAGTCGGAGAAAACCCAATTCGGAATGTGCCCTAGGTCCTTGGAAGTGGGTCGAAATTTTCGACTTTGGTGGTAGTGAGTGAATTAGAGTGTGTGATTGTGTTTGAGTTGGATTGTGGGTGAATTTGAGTGTGTTTGTGTGTGAATTGGTGAAGTGTGGGTGAATTTTAGTGTTTTTCGTGCGTGTAGCGAAAGAGAAAAGAATAGGGTGACTTTAAACCTGAATTCGCATTTTTGAAGCTGTGGAAGGGTGACACGGCCGTGTTGTAATGTGACACGGCCGTGTTGAGTTGGAATCAAACCTGTATTTCTTGGGGCACTTTTGACATGGCCGTGTTCATTATATGACACGGCCGTGTTGCATTCCAGCGTGTTTTGACTGTTTGAGCCCTCTTTTGACACGGCCGTGTTAAGCATGCGACACGGCCGTGTTGGGGTTGAACCAAAACTGGTTTTCTGAGGCGTTTTTGACACGGCCGTGTTCAGTATGTGACACGGCCATGTTGTATTCCAGCGCATTTTTTCATTCTAAGCCATCTTTTGACACGGCCGTGTCATTTGCGAGACGCGGCCGTGTTGATCTTGAGCTTAATTGGACGCGGCCGTGTCAGTTAATGACGCGGCCGTGTTGCTTTCCAGTGGATTTCACCCTTTTATGCTAGTTTTGACACGGCCGTGTTTATCAAGTGACACGGCCGTGTTACTCCGTTTTCCTTTCGCACGCCATTTTTCGTCTTTTCGATCCCCGTTTCTTGCACTACTCGTCCATATTGAGTCCTAAGAATGAAAAACGAAACAACAAAATAAAAAACACAAAAATACCATAAACTAAAAAGACTTTAAAGACAATGCAAAAATACTAAATATCGGGTTGCCTCCCGACAAGCGCTTGTTTTAAGTCTCAAGCTTGACGACCTTTGACGCTACTTTGCTTCTTTCAACCGCACTTCATGTACGGTTTGAATTTGGTCGGACTTGTAGTATTTCTTTATGCGTTGTCCATTCACGAGAAATGTGCTCCCGTCTTGATTCAACAGCTCCACTACACCCGATACTCGGACAATTTTGATTGTGAATGGCCCGGACCATCGAGATTTCAGCTTGCCCGGAAAAAGTCGTAGACGAGAGTTGAACAAGAGAACTTGTTCCCCAGCTTTAAATACGCGATTCGTGATCATTCGGTCGTGGAACTTCTTGACCCGTTCTTTGTACAAGCTGGAGTTTTCGAAAGCTTGTTGTCTAAACTCCTCCAATTCGTTGAGCTTTAAAAGTCGCTCTTTTCCAGCAGCTTCGAAGTCGAAATTCAGCTTCTTGACTGCCCAGTACGCTCTATGCTCCAATTCAACCGGTAGATGACATGCCTTTTCCCAAACACTAATTGATACGGCGATAGCCCCAATGGAGTTTTATATGCTGTCCTATATGCCCAAAGCGCATCATCTAACTTCATCGCCCAATCTTTCCGGTTCCCATTTACCGACTTCTCCAGTATCTACTTGATTTCTCGGTTTGCTAGTTCCACTTGGCCATTGGCTTGAGGATGATACAGAGTGGTCACCCGATGTTTTACCCCATACTTAGCCAATAATGCAGCCATCCATCTATTATAAAAATGGGAGCCCCCGTCACTAATCAAGGCTCTTGGAGTGCCATACCTTGTCAAGATGTTCTTTTGGAGGAATTTGAGTACCACCTTGGCGTCGTTTGTTTGGGTCGGAACAGCTTCCACCCATCTCGAAACATACTCCACAGCCACCAAGATGTATTGGAACCCATTTGAAGATGGAAAGGGTCCCATAAAATCTATCCCCCATACATCGAACAACTCAACCTCAAGAATTGTGGTAAGGGGCATCTCGTGCTTCCGTGTGATTCCTCCGGTCCTTTGGCACTTATCACATTGTAGAATGAACGCATGACAGTCTTTGTGGATTGTTGGCCAGTAGAAGCCACTTTGAAGCACCTTCGCCGCTGTGCGTGCTGAGGCAAAATGTCCCCCAGTTGGGGATGAGTGACAATGTGTTATGATATCTTTCACTTCCTTTTGAGGCACACACCGTCTAATGATTGTATCCGCACACCTCCTATAGAGATAGGGATCATCCCATATGTAGAACTTCACATCATGGAAAAATTTCTTCTTCTTATGATGAGGGAAGTTTGGAACGATCCCACTCGCTATAAAATTGGCGATGTCACTATACCATGGCCCATTCTCCACAACCATCACGTGCTCGTCTGGAAAGATGTCGCTAATGGCTGTTTGTTGACCATTTGCATCCGTTTCATTCTCAATGCGAGACAAGTGGTCAGCTACCATATTTTCGCAGCCCTTCCTATCTTTGATCTCCAAGTCGAACTCTTGTAGAAGCAGTATCCATCTAATTAGCCTTGGCTTGGAATCCTGTTTAGCAAACAAATACTTAAGAGCAGTATGATCAGTATAAACTATTGTTTTAGCTTGTACAAGATATGAACGAAATTTATCACACGCATAAACAACAGCTAACAATTCTTTTTCTGTGGTGGTATAGTTTGCTTGTGCGGGGTCGAGAGTTTTGCTGGCATAGTATATGACCCGAAAAATCTTCTCCCGCTTTTGACCCAATGCAGCTCCCACCGCCATGTTGCTCGCATCACACATAACCTCGAATGGTTGTGACCAGTCAGGTGTAATCAGTACTGGAGCAGTGATCAATGCCTTCTTTAGCGTCTCAAAAGCCTGTATGCATGCATCATCGAAAGCAAAAGGAGTATCTTTTTCTAACAAACGAGATAAAGGTTTAGCAATCTTAGAATAATCCTTTATGAACCTTCTATAAAACCCCGCATATCCTAAAAAACTTCTAACCCCTTTTTCATTCATAGGAGGTGGTAATTTCTCTATGGCCACTACCTTGGCCCTATCGACTTCTAATCCTTGTGCGGAAATTTTATGTCCTAAGACTATCCCATCTTTTACCATGAAATGACACTTTTCCCAGTTAAGGACCAGATTAGTTTCTTCACACCTGTTAAGCACCTGAGCTAAGTTATCTAGACAGTTATCGAAAGACGAACCGAATACAGAGAAATCATCCATAAAGACCTCCATTATATTTTCTATCAAACCCCCAAAGATTGCCATCATACACATTTGAAACGTAGCAGGAGCATTACAAAGCCCAAATGGCATTCTACGAAAAGCAAAGACACCATAAGGACACACAAAAGTAGTTTTTTCTTGATCCTCCGGGGCAATTACAATCTGATTGTACCCCGAATAACCGTCGAGAAAACAATAATACTCATATCCTGCTAACCTATCAAGCATTTGATCTAGGAAGGGAAGGGGAAAATGGTCTTTACGAGTGGCTGCATTAAGTTTCCTATAGTCTATACATACACGCCAGCCCGTGATTACCCTAGTGGCTATGACCTCATCAAGATTACCCTTAACTACAGTCATCCCCCCCTTCTTTGGCACAACCTGCGTTGGACTTACCCACTTACTATCAGAAATAGGAAAAACGATCCCAGCGTCTAACCACTTAAGTACTTCTTTCCTAACTACTTCTTGCATCATTGGGTTAAGTCTACGTTGGTTTTGAACAGAGGGTTTATACTCATCTTCCATCAGAATTTTATGCATGCAAATCGTAGGACTAATTCCTTTCAAGTCAGCTATTGACCATCCTATAGCAGATTTATACTTCCTCAATACACGCAACAGCTTATCAGTTTCAACATCAGTAAGGGAAGAGGAGATTATTACCGAATATTTGTGCTCATTATCTAGAAATGTGTACCGCAGATGATCAGGCAATGGTTTCAGCTCCGGGCATCCATCACCTCCTTTTTGCTCTTCTTCAACCGCTTTCTTGTTTATGTTTTCTTGAGTCGAACTCTCCTTAGGAACATCCTGCAAGGCATTCAACGCACTAACACTTTCGGCAAGACCAAGGTCAGTAGGGTCATGGAGATTAACATTATAAACAGAATTGGTAATGCATGTTTCAAGGGCATCACTCTCATTTGGAGAGGTTAGTTTCCTATAAAATGCAGCTTCAATTGAATGAACAAAACTACATCTTTCTAATTGAGATTCATTCTCCCTATCATGATGTTGTAGAGCTTTATAGATTGAAAAAGTAACTTGCTGTTTATCTACCCTTAATGTCAACTCTCCTATTTGACATGCAATAGTAAAGCTACCTGGATCTTTTCGCTTGAGCGGTAGCTTCCTTTGGATCACAGCACTGCATTCTTCAGTCAGGTTGACTGTCTCATATTCTTCCCACTTCTTCTTCTTTGAGATCACTTCCTTCAGAAATTTAGCGTAGTTCGGCATCTGATGCAGTGCTTCAACGAAGGGGATGTTAATTTGGATCCTCTTCAGCACATCCAAGAACTTCGCGAACTGCTCATCGATCTTCTTCTTCCTTAAGACTTGTGGGAATGGGACAGCCGGGACATAAGGTGGGATGTCTGCTTTGATTTCTCGTCCTTCGCTTTGCTTTACTGCTTTCTTCTTGCACGATTGCTCGTGCTTCTCCTCCATTTGCTCTTTCTCCACCACTTTATCTTCATCAACCGGCAGCTGGGGTCCCTTGTACTCAGTACCACTCCTCAACTGAATGGCTTGACATTGCTCTCTTGGGTTCACCACCGTATCACTCGAAAATTGGCCCTGCTTGTGTTGGGCCCCAACAATCTTGATCAACTGGCTCATATTGGAAGACAACTCCCCAATACTTGCCTGAGTCTGCACCATCGTATTCTCTAGCCTCTTGATGTCTGCCCCTTGTCCAGTTATATGCTTGTTTAGCTCAATAAATTTCCCTTCTACTTTCTTCTCCAATTGAGCTAACTTCTCATCATACTTTTCAAACTGTGATTGGGCAATCTCTTCTTGTGATGGCTTCTTACCGTCATGTATCATACCGTTTGAAACAGCAAACCCAGGTGGTGAATTGAGTGTGTTCTTGGAATTCTTATGAGAAGTTTTCGTGATTTCGATTTTGTGGGTACTGATTGTACCTAGGCTGGTTGTTTTGGAAGTTGTTGAAGTTCCTTTGGTTTAGAAAATTAACCTCTTCAGCTTCTTCTTGACCCCCTGTCTGTTGTGCCAACGTCAGACTAGTTAGCATATTGACTTGACTTGTCAGGGCTGTCAGCTGTGATGTGAGTTTGTCCAGCGCATCATTGCTGACCGTCTCCACTTCCATAACATTCACCACCCTCCGTGGCTGGTTTCTCTCGTTTGGCCACTGATAACTTGTTCTAGCCATAGCATCCAAAATCGAGAATGTTGTCTTTACTGATGTCTCCATCAAGCTACCACCTGCAGCTGCGTCCACTTGGTTTCTGGTCGGAGCGAGTAAGCCATTATAAAACTTACATATCTGCTGCTTTTTTGTAAACCCATGTTGAGGGCAACTCTAGATAAGATCCCAGAATCACTCCCAAGCTTCTCCAAACGGTTCCTGATCCAGCTGTTTGAACTGATTAATTTGATTCTGCAGGTCGAGCATCTTGCTCGGTGGAAAGTACTTCAATAGGAACGAGGTGCTCAACTCTTCCCAGCTGGTGATATCTTCCAAGGAATTGAACCATTAGAGGGCTCTATCCTTCAACGAAAAAGGAAACAATCTCAGCTTAACCTGCTCGTGTGGCAAATGGTTTATTTTGATTGTGTCCGCCAGTCTTCGGAACTTTATCAGGTGAGCGTTCGGATCCTCCAATGCACTTCCTCCATACTGGTTCTGCTGCACTATGTTGATCAGTGCAGGCTTCAGCTCGAAACTATTAGCATTCAGAGGCGGGAGTCGTACTTCTCCTGACTGGTGATTAGGATTTGGCCGTAAACAGTCACTAATGGGCGTATCGTCTTCTTCTCCCGCATCTGTCTCTATTGGAATCTGTCCGTGCTATTGTGGCAACTGTTGCTGCTGTACAGGTATCTGCTGTTGTATGTTAGTGACTCGATCGTCCAATCGTGCTAAGGCTGTTAGCACTCTATTTAATGCTTCATCATTCGGTTGCTGCGGTGGGTTCTCCATCTCAGACCTTCTAGTGCGGTGTCTACGAGCTGTCGCTTCAATCTCTAGATCGAAAGGAAGAAGAGTCTCTTTTCCTTTTGATCTGGTGTGCATGCGATGCCTGATAACACCAAAAACAGCAAATACCGTGTAACACAAAAATTAACAAAAAATAAAAAACGAAAATTAGAATTAAAATTACGAAAAAATAAAATCTAGTCTAGTTTCCTCCTATTTTTCAAGATAAAAACTAAGCGCTAAATCCTATTCCCCGGCAACGGCGCCAAAAACTTGACACGTCGGTTTCTAACCTAGTGTTCCGCAAGTGTACGGATGTAGGTGTAGTAATATTGTCAAGGTCGATCCCACAAGGAATAGGGTTTTTAGGTAGTTTGATACCTCAATATTCTAGGAATATCCTAACTAGACACTAATTCAGGAAAGATTGATTTTACTGATTATAATACTTAATTCACTCTAAATTCAAACTTAAAAACCACGAATAATTAACAATCAAGGGAAAACAGCATCCTAGGGTATCGATTTCAGAATATTTATTCCAATGATGATTAGAATTAACTTATTGATTTTAACCGATCTAATGTTTATTAAGCGGCGCAATATTAACCTAACTCTCCTCTCGAAGTAATTAGATTGTTGATTAACTAAGACAATTACCCTCTCGAGTCAATTTATCCTAGAAACTCCAAACAGTTCATAAACCTATGCCTACACAGTCATAGACAACTGCGCTCTATATCGTACATCTAATAACAAACCCCTTCTCTCGAAGCGGATTTTTTAAACGAAATTACTAAACCTAGATGGCCAGTCCCAATTTAGTTGTTAAAACGGATATAAAGATAAACATATCAAAGAACGGAATTCAATAAGTTAAAACATAAATCAAAACATTGTTATAAATAATTCCTACTTTCTAACCCTAGGACACGAATAGCTTAGCTACTCATGCCGAGGCTCAATTCAATACAATATTTAAGACAAAACATTCTAAAGAATTAAACTAGGAAAAATTGCTAAACCCGAGTATCTCGTCCCGTTGATCGAATCTTCGTTGTCGTCCAAGTCGTCTCGTGCCTCAAACTCGGATAATATGTGTGTTGTGTTCTTTTAAGAAGCACTTGAATCCCTTTTATAGAGTTAGATAATCCCAATTGAATTAGGAAATCAAATCCTCAATTAAAACAAGATTTTAACAATCGACGAGCCTTTTGACACGGCCGTGTTGCTTAAATGACACGGCCGTGTTCTATTCGAGAGCCAATTTAAGCGTTGCAGACCACTTTTGACACGGCCGTGTTGCTTATGTGACACGGCCGCGTCGGTTCTTGCTCCGTTTTGCTCCTGGACCAGTTCAGGCCAGTTTGGACCGGTTTGGACCGATTTGGACCGGTTCTTGGACGGTTCGGGCCGGTTCTCACTGATTTTCACTACTTTGGGCCGATTTTTACTCCGTTTCAACTTGTTTTCTTGTCCGATAGTCGTAAATCACAACTTTTTAGCCTAAAAATGCTCAAAATACCTTAAAACAAGTCGAGTACGTCAATTGGTCACTTATATCAGATTTCATACAATTTCTAACCATTTATGCACATAATTCCTATAAAATAATACCATATATCGACCTAATTACATGTATAATCAACGTGCATCAAAGGACAAATTGAAGGCATTGTGCTCTGACAACTCTAATCCCAAGGTAGTCGAGCCAGATATCTCAAACTCGAGTGGGAGTAAGGAGGGATAGGTTGAAGAGGAGATTCTTGAGGATGAGCATAAATTCAATACAATAATTCATGGAAAACATTGTAAAGAACAAAAACTAGAAAAGAAACAACTAAACCCGAATGAATCATCTTGTCAATCTTCGTCTTCTTCGTCCTCCAAGTCTTCTAACTCTTCTTCTAAGAGTCTTTGATAATATGGAGTGCCTAACCCTTAATTTGCGAGTTTCGGGGACCTATTTATAATTATGGGTTGAAATCCTTGAGAAATTAGGACAAAAAGTCCAACTAAAACCCGATTTCGGAGTTCCTGAGTACTTTCGACGCAGCCTCGAATAAGCCTGATGCGGCCTCGTCAAAACTCTCTCAAATTGCGTAAAATAATGCGGCCTCGTTGCTCTTGGATGCAGCCTCGTCAAGCTCCACAGTGCTGAACAGCTTAACAAGCTACAAATTGACGCGGCCTCGTCACTTCTTGCCCGGAAATGTGTTTTTCCGGTGTTGGGCCCATCGCAGCCCATTTCGCCTCTTCTTGGTCCATTTCATCTCTAGTTCGTCATATACTCAATATTTTGGCCTAAAATTAACAAAACTCCACAAAACACATCAACTGGTCCAATGTATACAATATAAGCAATTATCGACCATATACACATGCAAATGCTATAGATACACACTTAAAATCGACCTAAATGCATGCATACATGACGTGTATCACTTACTGATGGTGGTGAACCTGAGAGCTTTGCAGAAGCAGAACAGGTTGTTGATAGACGAAAGTGGAGAGCTGCCATGGAAGATGAAATGGCATCACTTCATGTGAAGGACACCTGGGAACTGAATGAGCTTCCCAAGGGTATCAAGGCTTTGCACAGCAAGTGGGTCTACAGAATTAAGAATGAAGCAGATGGTAGCAAGAGCTACAAAGCTAGGCTGGTTGTGAAAAGGTTTGAGCAGCGATTCGGTATTGACTTTGCTAATGTATTTACTCCTGTTATGAAACTGATGACTATTCACATGGTGTTGAGTATGGTTGCTGAAGAGAACTTGTTATTACATCAGATGGATGTAAAGACAGCATTCCTTCATGGGGATCTGGTGGAGGAATTGTATATGGTTCAGCTGGAGGAATTCGTGGCCAAGGGAAATGAAGAACTTGTTTACAAGTTGAGGAAGAGCTTATATAGGTTGAAGCAAGCTCTGAAGCAGTGGTACAAGACGTTTGACAGCTTCATGGAGGAAATTGGTTATCATAACTGCCACGTGCGACCATTGTTGTTACTACAAGTGGTTTGATAAAGTTTTCTTATCCTTCTATTGTATGTTGATGACATGTTGATCGCAGAAGTTGATCTGAAAGAGTTGGATAAGTTGAAGAACCAGTTGTCTGAGCAATTTTCCATGAATGATCTTGGAGAAGCTAAGCAGATTTTCGGTGTGAGAATCGAGAGGAATAGAGTGGCAGGTAGATTGTATCTTTCGCAGGCGGATTACATCCAGAAGGTTCTGGAAAGATTCAACATGGAGAATTTGAAGTCTGTGAGTGTTCCATTGGGAAGTCACTTCAAGATATCGAAGCAGCAGTCGTCGAGTACTAAGGATGAATGTGCCAAATGAAGAATGTCCGGTATGCTTCGACAATTGGTAGTGTAATGTATGTTATGGTGTGAACAAGACCGGATATTAGGCATGCAGTGGGAGTAGTGAGCCGGTTCATGAGCGATCCAGGGAAACAACATTGGGAGGTGGTGAAGTGGGTACTGTGATACTTGAGAGGTACCACGGATAAAGCATTGTGCTTTGATAGGAGAATTTCCAAGTTGATTAGTTATGTTAATGCAGACTTGACATCAAATGATCTTGATAGGAGAAGAAGTACTACCGAGTTTGTCTTTACAACATGAAAATAGTGTTCTCTACAGCGATAATCAGAGTTAAATTTTCTTGGCTACCAATGCGGCCTTCCATTCGAGGACTAAGCACATTGAGTTGAAATATCACTACATAAGGCACCTGTTGGAGAAGAAGACCTTGCAACTTGTAATAATTCTCGGGAGTGAGAATTCAGCTGACATGTTTATTAAGATGGTGACCTAAGAGAAATTGAAGTTATGCATAATTTCAATTGGCCTTGGTACTTGAAGAAGAGGCTAGGCGATACCGAGTGGATATGGGAAGGAGAACATAGGAGAATGGTTGTTTGAAGGTATTTCAGTCTCCAAATGGGAGATTATTGAAGATGGAGCCTGAAACTCGCAAGAAATGGCGTGACTGCGCCACGAAAGAGGCGTGGTCGGGTCAAAAGTGGTCTCGTTAAGGTTTTGTGCTGTGGAGTCAGCGCGGCCATGCCAGCAAAGCTGATCGCGGCTGTGATAAGAGGTCTGACGCGGCCGCAACCTCCCTGGGACGCGGACATAATTTTTTGGGCTTTAAACTGGAGTCGAATTTTAGATCCATTAAGCTATTATAAATAGTTGTTTCCTTCATTATATCATGTAATCTGAAAATTATCATATACGAATGAATCCCTAGCTTGGTATCACCCCAAACATAATTATACATCATAACAAACTGGGTAACCAAATTATTGTGTTTTTCTCGTTCTTTATTTCTTTCAATTTTGTGATCGTGTGTGGGTTAATTCCTAACAGTTAAAAATAGGATAGGTATGAATATTTCTTCCTCATGCCCTATCCACATATAAAATGGTATGTATATATCCTACTCTATTACCATATTTTTTACTTTGAATAGGGTTCGGATAATACCTTACAGGTATGTGGGTACCTGCAGATAAATGGATTATCCCCTACATTTTTTGTGCATGGAATAGAAAAAGCAATTGATAATTATATTAATAATAACAAATTAATTAAACAATTAGCATCTTTTCTTTTAAATTTCGTTCTTGCATCGAAAACGCTTGGAACAGTGGATCGTTAAAAGATAAATATATATGTAATATAAAAAAGTGTATTTACACTCAGAAATTATATATATATATATAGAGATATATATATATATATATATATATGGATATATATTATTAAATGCTAGTGCATAATTGAAATGTGAATAAAATATAAATTATATTTAGTCTTCTAAAGAATTTAAACAATTATTAAACAATATTTAATAGTATTGTTTGTTATAATGATTCTGTCTCAAACTAAATAAGAGTTGTTACTATAAAATAACCTTTTTTGTAACAATTAGTAGTTCCATAATAAATTTCATACAATTTTAACCAAATTTGCTACAATATGACAAACGTTTTTGCAAATACTTGTAGTTACAAATACAGTAGTCTCTACAAAGTAGTTGCAAAAGAACTTTTTGCATCTTATTATAAGTGACTACCCTATAGTAACTATTTTTAGATATGTAGTTAGTAAAAATATTTTTGTGACTAGTCTCCCATTTTTTGTAACTACATTTTGTAGTGGCAAAAAACCTTATTTCTAGTAGTGTAAAAAGTGTTTGTAATGATGAAATTTAAATCAAATTTTTTTTTATAGAAAATAGAATAGGTTACTAATATATATATATATATATATGTGTGTGTGTGTGTGTGTGTGTGTGTTTTTGTAAGATGCATATTGTTAGTTTTAAGTGCATATATATATATAGTAATATTGAAGAGTTGTAAAAGAATTTGTAATTATGAAATTTAAATCAATTATTGTAGTAGAGACAAAACCGGAATAAAAATTAATAATTAAATATTATATAAGAAAAATGACTATAATGACAATATGTATAGTATTCCGCCCACACACTAATTTTTAATTCTGGAACAATATCTTGGAACCACAAGGAAAGAGCAAGTTTAGGCACAATGAAAGGAGCAGGTTTGGACAGTGTAATCATCAAGTAATTAATTAATAAAAATATAAAACATGTAGTAATCATTGCTTACAAACTTATAAAGGCATTAATAAAAATAATACATGTTCATCCATAAGAATTATTTCGACTTGATGAGTATTAGATGGATTGTCGATGCGTAAAATTTTACACATCTAAATAACTTTATGAGTATCAGATGGATTGTTGATGTGTGGAATTTTCGACATCCAAATAACTTGAAAGAGAATGGTGGACGTCTCCTTTGATGGATTAATTTATGTTAGGGGAATACTTGTGTATCGTCATTTGTAAAATATCTAATCTTAGTAAATTATATGTTACCAAAAAACTGTACTCACGCTCTGCAAATAACTTACAATCCAAACGCAAAAAATACTAAAGAAAAAACACTATAGTAAAGTTCTAGATAAAAATGAATTGTAATGAATTTCAACCAAAATAATATTGGGAGGATGCGAACGTGTCGTCAAACCGTTCGCCCTACCAAATTAGAATGACTAAAATTGAATTCCGAACTATCTCGACTTTACTAGGTAAAGTGATAAGTCCAAGTCGATCCCACGGAGAACGATGAGTAGTGTTGATTCAAATACTTCAAGCAATTAGTGATTTAGGTTGTAATAAAAGCAATAAACATAAGCAAGTAAATTGGGGAGGGGGGCCGTTTGATTGAGTCTAACAACTAAAGTCTACCAAGAATTAACTATCAACCTAGAAAAGCAACAAATATTTTTGGTGTTTTAGATTAATCAAAGGATCAAAGAAAGATAACAAGCAAATATTTTCGGTTTTTTAAATATTAAAAAGGCCTACCCTCGATCTAGTATCCCCTTGAATCCAACTACCTATGGATTATTGTTATGCCCCAATTCAATGTAATTTAAACCCTTATCCCACAATCTACAAGGTCCACTTATGTAAATTGTGTTGTTCCTTAATTGTGGATAAATCGAAGGTCCGCTTATCGATTTATCCCTACCCAAATTAATTAGTGATCCAAACAAGTTCTTTTCACACTAATTGATATTGGATGATCACTAACTAGAACGACGGGATAAATAAGACATAAACCTCAAATCGATCGGGTTTAGAGGCCAAACTCTATAATACCAACAATGATATCAAGCATTGTTCACTACTAAGGGAGATTGAAGCTTCAACAATCACGGAAAGTGAATTCCAATCTCTAGCAATATACAATAAATTATTCTAAAAGAGTGATCAATCCTAAAAACAAGAATCTAGGCACGAGATAATTAAAACAAGCATTATAGAACATTTAAATTGCATAAAAAGGGTAACACCAAAAGTCAATAATCACATATTCATTTTCAATCAAGGTTCAACATGACCAAGGGTAGAAAATGGGGTGCTAGTCACCCATTCTACCCAAAACTAACAGAAAATTTAAGGAAATACAAGAAAACATGAAAATAGAATGATAAAACCCAAGGTTGATCAATGGGGAAGATGATGTGACTCCTTCTTGCCCTTCTCTCCTCCTTGGAAGTGATGGTGGCTGAAAAGTACTCCAAATTCATGCCCAAGATAGGATAAATTCGAATGGGAGGATATATATATAAGAGAGAAAAGTGCTGGTAAAAAATAGGGAAAATTGTGTTTGCTAAAGGAAACAGGGGTTGCTCGCCGCGGTCGCGGCATGAAGATGGTCTGCGACCGTGGCAATGGGTAAGGGTTTAGGGTTTAGGCAGAGTTGGGCCGCGGTCGCGGCTTGGCTTCACTCCTCGACCGTGGAGTAGAATTCCACGGTCGAGGTCTTCATAGCTTCTCGGTCGTGGACTTGGATGCTTGATTCTTCATAGTCTTATGAGCCTTTGTCCACGGGCGCGCATTAAATCCTCCGCGGCCGCGGGTTTCAGATGTCCGCGGCCGCGGACTGAGTCCTCCACGGTCGCGGCCTTTGAGTGTTGAAAATCAGGATCTATTATGTTCCCTTCCCCGCGGGCGTGGGTGACATGCCCTGCAACCGTGGAGTTCTCCACGGGCGAGGACTGCCTTGCGCGGCCAAGTCCTGCCTCTTCCTTTGTTGTTTCACCTCTCTTGGTCTGGTTTCCCTGTTTTAGTCTAATTGAACCTGTTTTAGCACATAAATAACACAAACACATTATTTTGCCCATGAGAATACAAAAGCACTAAATACTCATGATTATGCACATTAATAACATTAAATTGACACTAAAAGCGCCCTAAAGTGCGTGCACGGGACACGTGTACCAAATCTCCCCAAACTTAGAACTTATTCGTCCCGAATAATAAAGAGAAAGACAAAAGGACACGTGTTTAGGGCGGATTTTAGTGGCATTTGATTTCAGAGAGTTTCCATAAAGAAAATGAAACAAGCATGATAATAGTGAGCATATGATCCACTACTCTCAAGACATAACACTCTTAACTTAAGATCCTCACCGGGTGAGTGTATCTCTCTCTCGAGAGTGCATTACAAAGGGTAGTGTTTACACTCACATTGAAATGCATACAACGCCTACCATAGGTTGCCAATCATCTAGACCCAAAATTGTACTTGACATGCGTGACAATGAACCAATTAGGTCTTTATATGGGTTGTAGTGTTGGCTTGGGGTAAGGTGGGACAAAATTTTGGTAAAAGTGACTATAAAACGGATTAAATGAGTCGTGCACTACCCATCTACCCCTCAAACAATGGTCACTCAACCTCACTCTTTCAATTTCCAATCGAGTCGACCTTAAGATTCGACTTCTTCACCTTATTCCTGCCTACATCTCCAATATTTATCAATCCTCACTTGAAATGTATTTCTTAAGACTTTTCTAACCAAGGGATTATGATCACAAAATGATGTGATTTTCACTAACCTCTCCAGTCTAAAAGAAAATTCTAAAAATGGTAAATACACTTCCTCTTTTTTTTTTTTATTTTTTTTTTTTTTTTAACTAATTACAAATTATGGAGAGGTTAATGTTCTCGATTCTAGCCTATTTCACGTGTTTCCTTTCAACCTTCTTCGTTTTCCACTAGTTTACCTAAATTCGATCCTAATTTCCAAACTAACTACCTTCCAACCGTTTCCCTCATACTCAATTGATCATATGGGTTTCAAAGGCTAAATGAAAGGAAAATTAGCTTGTAATGTTGGGTATCAAACAAAAAGGCTTAAGCTCAAAGGGCTAACTAGGGCAATTTGTATGTTTTTGGTCAAAAGGAATTGTTTTCAAGCTTTTGAAAAGACTTAAATCAAGAAATGCCTAAAATCATTTTCATTGTCACCACACATAGCGACTTATTCAAAGGTAGAGAATTAGGGCAAGTTCTAGAGGAAATTGCATACATTCAAAGAATTTTCGCACCTAAAGAAAATTTGATTTTACTTCAAAAATGGGAGTATGCTTTAGGCTCAAAGACTCACTTGGTTGCAAAAAATTTGATCAAAAGTTTTGAGTGTATGCTCAATTTGGTTTCAAAAATCCTATCATGCTCTACCATGTGCTTCTTTCCAAAAATATTTGTTCGAAATTTTTTTTCATCATTAATCAACGCCACAATTTTCCTTCTTAAACTAGTCCAATTGTTTTCTCGAGCTGCCAACTTGTACGAATCCTACCCCCTCCCCAAACTTAGTTGAAAACTAAGTTCGTGAAAAAGAGGAGTACAAGTTGGTACTCGTCGAATTTAACCATATCATTCACCACTTTTCACAATTATTAACTAACTAACTAACTAATTATTAAAAGTCCTACTCCTAAAGCATGTGTGAGATATTAACACAATTAATTTAATTAGTAGAGGCACCAATCAATCAAACCAATTGGCTCAAAGGCCACCAATAAATTATAAACAAGCCAAGTTATACTAATGTTTCCATCAAGCAAGGAAAAATAACGTCAAGTGCAATGTCAGGAGGCTCACAGGCCAAAATATTCAAAAGTCAAATAACCACAACAACAAAAAGGGGCTCACAGGCCAAAATAGTAGAAATTTAAATTCAAATGCATTCATAGAAGAGAAGCAGGCGGAAATGTGAAAATAGGAGCGGCCGGGAATATCTTTCCCCCAAGTGTCTCCCCAAACTTAGTTGAAGACTAAGTTTGTAAAGAAGGGGAAGGACATTTCCGGTGCTCCACCCACGTAGATCGTCATGATTGGCAACTCGAGCCTGTGAAGCATTCTTTGATGTTGTTGAGCAACCCGTTGATCTTGTTGTGACTCTCTCTCATTTCCTTTCTCACATCCTGGAGTTCTACCTTGAGCTCTTGATGCTGGTCTTCTATGCTGCTTAGCCGGGTGGTCACTTGCTCTCGGAACTCTACATCTGACTCTATGGTCGCTGTGGGCCTCTTCTTTGATTGCTGATGGCTTCTACTTGTGCCCTCTTCGACTGGTCTCGAACCCTGGTCGCCATGGATGTGATCGCGCTCTACACGAGTAGGGTTCTCGGATGCCTCTGTGTGGGCTGTCGAACTCATGGCCAAGTTGGCTCTGGACTCTGCCATACTGTGGATCTGGGTGAGGTGGCTGTTCAGTAGGCGAAGCATTGGGCCTACTCCTTGGAGTACGAAAGGTGTACGTACTCCATTGATCATTCTTGTGATCACGACTCTCATCTGGGCCAATTCCTCCCACCCAATAAGAAAGGCATCTGAAATGGGCTTGTGGCTGTCCAAATTCACTCTAAAGTGCTCGAGGATAGGTGTGGTCAGTGCTCCATTCAGTATCGGAGCCATGTGTTTCGGCTCCTTTTTCTCTTCTTCTCCAAGTCCTTCACTGTTTTCTGGAAGGACTCCACTATCACATCCTCATAGCTCCTCTTCCTCCTGGTGAGGATTGACCACAACACATTTAGCTCATCTGTCCGGGCAGTTCCCGTCTCCTTTCTTCCAAAAATAGTCAGTGCTAGAAGCTTTTGAATCACCCTAACCACTGGATTTCTAATCCAAGTGGTTTTTGAGCTCTTTGAGTCATACGCCTGTGCAGGCATCAGTCCCTCAGCAACTGTCAACTCGGCCCAGAATTCTGCCACGTTGAACTGGGATCCGTAGGCATCCACCTCAGCTATATCCTCATCGTCACTATCCTCCGGCTCGGGCGGTTCTGGAAGTCCATAAATGTCCCTCAGGTCTGACATCCGGAGCTCTCTCCTTACATTTTCAAGGTTGAAGGAGATTGTGGCGTATCGGCTGCCACATTTATCATCACTCGAAGTTACCTCGAAGGTACTCACAAATTCCACCACGAAGTCGAGGTAAGTGGGCCTTGGCTTGAGTAATCCAGTGAGGCTTGATGCCTCCAGCAGCTCATCAACATTTTCCTTAACTCCCATTGCGATTAGACATTGAGGCTTGATGTAGCGAGAAGGCCCGATTTCATGTTTCATTAGTGCCTTGAAAACGTGCATAGTATTTTTGGTCTCACAGGACTAAGTTGTAATGGCGCGGCTCCACCCCCGTGTTTTGAGCCTCTTCCTGTCTTGGGCGATCAATGTTCAGGTCTTCGCTGACTACCATTTTCCCTTGCCCCGGCCCCGGCTTGTAGTTGGAGCCTTGCTTGTGCTTGTTGCCTTCCCTGGTGTCTTTTTAGTCTGTTTCTTCCCTATTGGTGCCATTTTTATCTGAAAAACACCCAAACACAAATCAAACGCAGTGTGATAACATATTTCAACTTAATTCAACAATCTAACCACGTATGATCCTCAAATCACAGTCCAATCAAACCAAGTAAATTCAAGTTCATGCAAAAGTTAACTCAATTACTCCACAAAATATGAACTTGGCCTTGGACAATTGATTAAATGATAACCAAACAAGCATCAAGAATAAATGATTTAGAATTGAACTTAAATTGCATATCATTTCAACAAAAATAGGTACTAGTTCACTTCATCACATAAAACATAAAATAATTAGTCCTAAAAATTCAAATAATCGTCCATTAAAACCATAACAATCAACACAACGTGCTTGAATGTCTACCTTAACCACAACTCAATCATTCCAATTCAACACTCTACACAAAATTTATCATTCCAATCACTATTCTAACCCTCAAAATCATCACAAACATATACTCATCATCAATATGATATCTATGCATCATCACAATCGACTTTGAACAAGCAATACTCAAAGGGTTCAAAAGTTGATAGTTTATCAATTCAAAATCATGCATAAATATGAAATTGAAGGCCAAACAACGTCCTAACATCATAACATAACAGAAAATATCAATAGGAAGCGAAAGAATTACATACCGCTCGGGTTTAATTGAAGAAAATTTCAAACTTGTTCTTCGCGCCTTTTTTTTTACCCGCCTCAGTTTTCGCCACAAATCCGAAATTGTTCGGACAAAATGATGTATTGTGATGTGGGTGAGGTATGTTGAGAGTTTGAGAGAGAAAGATTGAGTGTGAATGGAGTTTGAGTGTGTGTGTGTGTGTTTCGCGCAGCCGCGGCGGAGGAGGAAAGAAGAGATTTTTGTGCCCTACTTCTGCAAATTTGAGGTATTTATACCTGCTCAATCGCCGCGGTCGCGGGGTGATCCAGTGCCGCAGTCGTGGGCCCAAAATTTGACCTCCTCGGTCGAGGGGCTTGTACTGTCCTTGATCGAGGACCTTCTCTTAGAAAACTGACATGTTTTTAAGTGTCCCTCTCCTCGGTCACGTAGAATAAAACCTCGAGCGGGGAGATTAGTATTCATTTTCATGCATAATTAGAGCCAATTTATTTTGGGTGAAGATGCGTCGCTTGAAAGCCCTTTTCATAATTTACCTAATAAAGCCCCATTTATATAAATAGTCCATTAAGAATATCTTTCTTTACAAGGCCCAATAATATTTATTTCTTTATAGGCACAACACTAATATTTGTTGAAATTTACAAATAAGTACTACCTCTGTCCCACTCTAATTTGCCTACTTTTCTTTTCGGTTTATCCTAACCTAATTTGTCAGCCCATAAATGATAAATTTCTCTCACAATCTCCACCCTCAAAATCTCCATCATTAATTTTCATCTTTAAAAAAGTTAAAAATTTCACAAAATCTGCTTTTTCTAAACCTCCGTGCCTGACCAAGATAGGCAAATTAGGTCTGGATGGAGGGAGTATATAAGCCCAATAATATACTCCCTCCGTTTCATAAAGAATATCATTTTAGCTATTTTTGGAGAAATTAAGGATTGGTATTTAATTGGTATGTTCTGTGAAATAAGGAAATAATTAACTAAATTAAGTAAGTTGTTTAAGATAGTATTGGAAGAATTGTAATTTTTTTGGTAAAGTGACACTTAATGTAAAAAATTTCAAAGTGTCTAAAATGATATTCTTTATGGAACGGAGAGAGTATTTCTTTAGCCCAATATCTTTAATGAAACTAAATATGTTATTGTTGAAATTGAGGAAGTTTTGTATCTCACTCGCAAAATAACCGAGAACATTTTCCTCACTTGCACGCGTCGTTCCTTGCTACTACATGTCTCTATACGATATAAATTCTCAAAATCAAATTCAGTCTTTTGCTTGTTATACATAAAATTTTAGGGTACTTCTATAATACACCTGGTGTATTAATACACCTGGTATTATTGTCCCTTGGATTGAGATTTTTTTTTTCTGACCATTAGATCTAGAATACCAAATGACCGATTACCTACTAAATCGGTCCTATTATTTTATGGATAAAATCTGTAACCTGTTAATATGGTAAACAATGATACTTCAATAGGGTCAAACCCATTCTGATTCCTAGAGTTTTCCGTCCCTTCTCTGCTGCCATCTCTGATCTCTCTCAGCCCATCCCCTACCACCACTTCACCACCGCCTTGCTCATATCCAAACCTCTCCCATCAGCACCACTTTTTTTCATTTCCTCCGTGGACACTTTTTTTTCTACCAGAATAGGAGTTACCCGATGGCCGTGGATAAGATCCGTGAGACGTGAGTAAAAAGAAGGCCATAGACTGCCCAATTTCCGTAGAGCATCGCCGACGAAACGAGTCTCCAACCCACGACTGATTGGGAGAGGACACGCTGAATATCCCACGCTGCTCCGTCGTCGCTGGATTGCAGAAGAAAGGAGAGGTGTAGATTAATGCTATGAATTTTGATTGAGAAACGAACGAAAAGGTTAAGAAATTGGGAATGGGAGAAAATCTTGAACACATATCTAACAATTCCCCTTTTTCCATTTCTAATTAATATTATATAAAAAAGAAAATGAAATGTATAACACTTGTCACCTGGATAGCAGGTAAAATAGGAATGCTTTGCAACTTGCTATAGCAGGTCAAATATTAGGTGTATTAATATACCAGATGTATTATAGAAGCACCCAAAATTTTAAGCCTATAAATATGAAATTCCTATGTATCAAAAGGCGTCTACTATAGCCAACAAGGCAAACAACTGAAAAACCTCCAAAGGCCTTTGACCCCCAATGTAACATACCAATTAATATTTTCCACATTCTTAAACCCACCCCTAAATCTTGCTAAATCCTGTTCCTATTTTTTTCAAGAACAGTACAACAATAACCTTTTAAAGAGAGAGAAGGAACAACAGAGAGTGTCTGTTGGGATCTTTGCAGTTTCTGCTTGCCGTCGCTGTCGTCGTGCCTTTTTGGATATGACCGCTGTATCGAGGGGGTGAGCATAAGGGGCCATGTAAGCAGGAGGAAAAAACAATAAGACAGAAGATGGGCGTAGGCAGGGGCCGAATAAAGAATTTTAGTTAAGGGGGCCGATAAATTTTTTTTCTCAACAATATTAAATTTTAGTTTCTTATTCACAGATACTAATTCATGAATTAAAATTTGTAGAAGGGGAGACGAGACTTCAAAATCCTTGGGGCAGTCGGCTGCTAGTTGTTGAGAATTGATATTACAGAAAGAGAAAAATAATAGAGAAGAAAACATTGAGGGGGGTGTTAGCGTGTACAACAAGAGGGAGAGGGACTTATACCCTCGAATGATTTCTATAAAAATTATTGTGGGAAATATATATATATATATATTATTTTTTCTTTTTAGTTATTTTATTTCATCTGATCCCAGTACCATATGCCTAAACAATTTAGATTGAAGAAAAAATATTTTTTTATTCAACCTATTTATTTACATGTTCCATCTGTTAATGCGCAATCCGGAAAACACCCAATCAAACAGTAATTAATGCGAAAGGAATGTAAAAACACACACAATATACGTGGTTCGATCCGGAGATCTACGTCCACGGGCAGAAAACGGCAATCGCCGAGGTGTTTCTTTCACTTGATTATTGAGTTTACAGGGAGTACTGCAGAATACAAAGTTCGAACCCTAATTCAGAGTTCTTTTCCTCTATTTATACTACTAAACCCAAACCCTAACTAAATCCCTATAATCTTGCCCCCCAAATCTGCATGGCCGTTGGGAAAAGGTCATGGCAGTTGGGATTTACGTGACAGATTCGCATTCGCTGGGCCGAATGCGTGTTGCTGGGCCTGTTGGGCCTGGGCCTTCGCGGTTGCTGGCATGCTCATTGAACTGGTGAGTGGGCTCAGGATTAACCCGACCCGAGGTAACCCGGCCCGAGGTAACCGGGTCATCCCTATCAGATGCCCCCCCCCAGCCGAAGCGAGGTAGGAGCTTCGGTTGTCACCGGGGTGGAACCTTAAGCAAAGAAGACCGGGGTCACTGGTAGGCCGAAGTGCTTGGTACTTGTAATGAGTTACCGAACTTGCTCGAGGCATAAAAACACGTCTGAAGTACATGACAGTCTTTCCGAGGTGTAGGGTACACCGGAGTGAGATATTGGGCCGAAGTGGTTGGAATACCGGAGTGTAGTGGTATGGCCGAGGCGAAAAGTACACCGGATTGTATCTTGAATCTTCCTGAAGAAGGGTGAGGCTGATGTGACTGGCGGCGCCATAATGAGAGAGAGGAGCGTGAAGTGACACGCTCTGCGAGTTCCAAGACAGCTGTTCCCCACGCGCCTCGGTAACTGTAAAGCGCGTGAGAAGCACGCATGAATCCTCATCACTGAATTTGAATAGGCTGCATCAGAGCCGTCGGTGTTTTGCATTTATATAAGGAATAACTGCACAGTAACTTTTCATCTTCTCTATTGCGTTCATCTGTTATAGAAAGTGGGAAAAAGAGGAACCTTGCGTTTGTGATTCATCAGAGATCAAAAATTTCTCAATTCCATCCTTTCGAATTCAAATCAAGTAAGTATGTCATCCTCTTCATCTGCTTCATCTTCTGCCCCTTCTTCGGCCTCGGTCAGAGTAGTTGGAGATGCGGACACTCCGTTAGATGTCCCCCCCATATCGTATATCTTTCCGGAGAAGGATGCCATAAGAACCATAGAGAGAGTAGATGGCGTAGAGTGTAACACCCGGACGATATCGTTTTACGAATGTCAGGCGGTTGATCTTGAGGTGTCCTCCATAGGTTTACGGATGTCGCGGGGGCAGCTGGAGAGGGAACTCCCATCTTTTTATCTTCCGTTTGACCTTGAGTACATAATTCCGACCCCCGAGGATAGGGCCTGTTGCCCACCGCAGGGGTTTATGACCGTGTACATTGACCCCCTTAGAGTAGGATTGAGATTGCCGTTGTGGAGCATAGTCGTAGAGCTGTTAAGATACTACGGCATTGCCCTCTGCCAGTTAGCGCCGAACGCGGTGAGGCAATTGGTAGGGTTTACGGTAGTTAGTAAAATGGCCGGGGTAGAACCAACGGTAGAACTTTTTAGGTTTTTCTACCAGCTTAAGAACTTCGGGAAGTCTAAGGGATGGTACTCCTTTAGTCCTCGAGCCCGCGGAGGGTTCAAGGTTCAAAACCCGAGCAAAGTAGAGGGGTGGAAGGAGAGGTTCATGTTTGTTAGGAATAAAATAGCCCTCCCGAAGTGGAGGAGTGACGAGGTGCAGGATTCCGCTCCTGTGGAGAATCCAGGGGCCGAGATGAGGCACATATTCCTGCAAGTGGGGACTTTCCAAACCCTCTGTTCCGAGGAGGAACTGGAGAAGGCTGGGCTTAGCCCATATTATTCAGGGAACGGAGATGCCGAAGAGGGTAGGAGTTTTTTGTCCTGTTATTCAATTATGCCGTTGTGTGCAAACTGACCTTTGATATATATATTTGCAGTGGGACGCTTCGGAAAGCAGCCGGCATCGGGAAGTCCTGCAGCGTCGGCAGCGGCAAAGAAGAAGGGGAAAGCCACCGAGGTGACTCCCCGAGAGAAGACGCCACAGAGTGCCCGACCGTCAACGGGGTCGGAGGAGAGGGCGATGCCGGCGGGGTCTCCGGTGTTATCGAAGAAGAGGCCGGAGCCTACTGGGGCTCCGCAAGCACCATCCAAAAGACCCCGGGTTGGGGCAAGTACCGAGGTAATATTAAGAACGCTGATCAGTAGTTTAACGTACACGAGGTGTGTATCAGAGGCCTAACCCGCTGTTTCGTTGTGTTTTAACTATTTCAGGGGGAGCAGGTGATCCCCAGCATGCTGGGGTTCAACAGCGCGGATGCAGAGAAGATTCTTCGGCTGGCCAAAGGGATAATTGAGGTCGGCCTGAAGAATGAAATAGAGGCTAAGGAGGAGCTAGCTGCGACAGCGCGAGAGCTTCGCGCTAAGAATGACAAACTCTCACACGACTTGACCCAGGCACGCAAGAGGGCTGCCGTGGTCGAGTCCGAGGTGGCGCGTCTGCGCAGCATAGAAACGGAGAATCACGGTCTCCGCGGCGAGCTGATGCAGCTCCGGGCTGAGATGGAGGCGAGGGAGGCAGCCGTGGTCGGAGGACAGGGGGCTTTACTGAGGGCCTTCACCGAGAAGCTGCTACACTCCAGCACATTCCTTGATTTCCAGACAAGGTTTGTGGCAATAGGGGACAAAGCCACTCGGGCCATGGTGCTGGAAGAGGTGAAAGAGGCGTACCCGGACGTGGACATCCATCGTCCAGAATTCGGGTATGATCCCGAGGCGACGGCCGAGGTGGAGAAGGCCTATTATGCCGCGCTGGCAGAGCTTCCGGAGTGGCCCCTGGTGAACGCGCTCGGGGGGAAGAGGCAGCTTCTGACTGCCGCGGAAGTGGCCAACTGCATAGTGGACCAAGATGAAGAATTCTTGGCCTTCTGCCGCGGTGAACTGGCCCCGGCGCCTCAAAACACCGAGCCCCTCCTCCCGGTAGAATCCGAAGTCCCCGCTGAAACCGAAGCCGTCGTAGCGGTCGAAGGGGGAAATGCCGAAGTGCCTGAGGGCCAGCATGAAGAGCTGCCCGAAGAAACAGAGGCAATTGAGCGGGAGGTCAGTAGATCCCCGCAAATTTAAATTTGTAAATTTGTAGAATTGATAGGAATGATGTAATTGAACCGTTGTATTCTGACAATGTGCAATACAATTTCCTCGTTTCGGACCCTTGCAATCTTTTCATTTTCGTAATCCATTGTGCGTTGCCGAACTGTATCAACTCTTATATGTTTTGAGAGTAATTCTGTTTGATTCTTACCAACTGTCTAGAACACTGCGGAGCTGCACGATACAATAAAGAAATTAATGACATCACTTGAGTGGTTCCGCGGAGAGAAGAACCGCCTGGAGCTGCACGTAGTGCCCAAGTTGCAGAAGCAGATAGCCTCGGCGGAGAGGGAGGTGGTTGAGGCCAATGAAAGGGCCAAAGACTTCGAGATGCAGTATCGAACCACTGCTGCCGAGATGAGCCGCGTCCGCGTTCACCATAAGGAATATGAGCGGATCCTGTCCGAGTTCGGTCTACTAACCTTTGAAGAAGTAGAAGAGCGGACCGTCGAAATCCAAGGTGATATCGCGGCGCTGATGTCAGGGAGCTCGGTAGAGTCCGCGGAGCTGATGAGGAAAAGAGAAACCCTGGAACTATTGCTCAGCATGTATGAAGGGCTAAAGGGCCGAATCAGGCGAAGGCCTACTGCTGAGGAGTTTATTGCGAGCACTAGTCAGGACCGAAGTACTCAGAGAGCTCCTCGGAAGGATAAGAAGTCTAAAGGCCAGAAAAGGCCCTCCGTGCAGAGCAAAGGCATAGTCATTAGGGAGCCAGCTTCGGTGGCCACAACTGAAGAACCTCCAGCAGTTGCCGAGGAGATAGTCGAGGAGCTGGCCCAGGAAATCGAAGTAATGGTCCCGGAGGAGTGGGACCCTGAGCAGTGGGCTCAGACACCGAGGTCGGCACCACATCCCGGCAATCGGGCACGGACCCGAGTTGAAACCCCGAGGCCAGCGCCTAGGGAAAGTCCTCGTCGGAGGGAGCCTAGGAGGGATGACCGAGCCAGGTCCCGAGAGGGTAGCGGAGCCGGAGCCCGAGGTCAAGGGTCTTCAAGATCCCGAAGGACCCAGCGTAGACCGAGGGGTGGGTCCCAGCACCGGAGTGCGCAGTATTGGCTCGGGGGCCATAGACGTTAGCCTTAGTACTTTTGTTTTTTTTTTTTTTTTTTTTTTTTTTTTAGTGTTATGTAAAAAACCATGTGATTTGAATATTTTGTGGTTTGTAACAAGACTGTTGTAACGTGCACAAATTGTAGTGAAAATAACTTGTTACAAATCGTTTTAATTGGGTGTTCAGGAACATGATATAAGATCTGTTAATTGCTTTAAGTAGGTGTTCGGGAACACGGTATGGACTAAGCCAAATTTATTCTGACGGATCAGGCGGGAATAAAAACTCCCCGGACGGATCGGGCGGGAGTAAATTTCCTCCCCGGACGGATCAGGCGGGAGTTAAAACTCCCCGGACGGATCGGGCGGGAGCAAATTTCCTCCCCGGACGGATCAGGCGGGAGTTAGCATTTCTCCGGTTAAACAGACGAGAAAGTAGTGCGAGTCCGGGGACTAATATGCGAACCTCCTCGGGCGGACCGAGAGAAAGGTTTAGTTGTCCGGAGACTAGTAATGATAGTATGTATGTGTTAGGGCGTCCCCATAACGTAAAGAAAAACACAACGAGATGCATAAACCGAAGTGTTTTATTCAGTAATAAGTGCCGGAGCAAATTAAAGAGTACAAAAAGGAATAACAACTATAAGGGAAATTAAAGGAAAGAAAGTACTTGTGATTTAGCCTTTATAGATAGAACCGTCTCAAGTTTGTGACGTGCCAACTTCGGGGGATCGGGGCCCCGTTGAGATGTTCGAGCTGATAAGAGCCGGAGTCATGCGTGGCAACGACTCGGTATGGACCTTCCCAAGAAGCATGTAGTTTGCCCTCAGGGGCAGCTTTGCTGGCCGAGTTGAGTCGGAGAACTAAGTCCCCGACATTGAACTGAGTACCTCGGACCCGGAGGTTATAGTACTGTGCAGCTCGCTGTTTGCACTTAGCCTGCTGGACGAACGCTTGTTCCCTGCGATTCTCAAGCTCATCCAAATTCGCGCGAAGTGCCTCGTCATTATCGTCCGGTACTAAGGTGAGTAGGCGAGGACTCGGCACACTGATTTCGGCTGGAATGACGGCTTTGGAGCCGTAGGTAAGGCTGTAAGGAGTTTCCCCGGTAGAGGTGTGCGGCGTTGTGCGGATGGCCCATAAGACTTGTGGAAGGTTCTCAGCCCAAAGGCCTTTGGCGCTGTCCAGGCGCTTTTTTATTCCCGTGAGGAGGGTCCGGTTGGTGACCTCAACCTGCCCGTTTGCTTGAGGGTGAGCGACCGAGGTGAATATCTGTTTGATGTGGAGTTCCTCACACCATGAGCGGAATGGATCATTGGCAAACTGTTTACCATTGTCTGAGATAATAGTGCTCGGGATACCGAAGCGGCAAATGATATTGCGCCATACGAACTTCAGAATATTCTGACCAGTGATAGCAGTAAGCGGTTCGGCTTCGACCCACTTAGTGAAGTAGTCTACGGCGACTACCAGGAATTTCAACCCCCCCGGAGCAACAGGGAAGGGTCCAACAATGTCAATTCCCCACTGAATGAACGGCCACGCACTCTGGATCCCCGTGAGTTCGGTTTGTGGTAGGTGCTTTACACGGGAGTGTAGTTGACACTTGCTGCATTTGGACACTAGGTCATGAGCGTCATTGAACAGAGTAGGCCAATAATATCCCCAGCGAAGGATTTTTTTGGCTAGTGTTCGGGAGCCAATGTGGCTAGCGCAGGCCCCTTCATGAACCTCCCTCAGAACTTGAATGGCCTCGGTAGGTGGCAAGCACCGGAGGTTTGGTTGCAAGTACGATTGTCGATATAAGACTCCGTTATGAAGGGAGTATTTGGGGGCTTTGAGCACAACTTGCCGAGCTCGTAGCTTGTCAGTGGGCAGAGTCCCATCTCGAAGGTACTGAATGATCGGAGTCATCCAGTTCGGATCGCTGTCGGTCAATACTGAAACTGTAGCCTCATGAATTGACGGATGGAAGAGGTTTTCGACCATGATATCCGGGGATATATTTGTTTGGACCGCGGAGGCCAGCTTGCTGAGTGCGTCTGCCCTGGAGTTCTGGGTCCGCGGGATTTTCTGTATAATAACTGTATCAAAAGTTGAGATGAGCTTAAGCGCTAGAGTGTGGTACCTGACCATGGTTTCTTCCCTGGCGACATAAGTCCCCTGAATCTGCTTAGACACGATCTCGGAGTCCGTGAAGAGCTCTAGGTGACGAACACCTAGAGATTGAGCGAGCCGGAGTCCGGCGAGGGCTGCCTCGTACTCCGCTACATTGTTGGTTACCTTAAACTTGTACCTTATGACATATTTAAACTCAGCCTCCTCGGGGTCGATGAGGAGTAGTCCGGCGCCACTTCCTCGGACCGTGGATGCGCCGTCCACAAATAGCTGCCACTTCCGAGGTGAAGGGGCGAGTGTGTCGTGGTGCTGTGTATCTTTGTCTGCGGGGGTCTCATGACTGTCCACCGGAGCTTCGGCCAGGAAATCAGCGAGGGCTTGACCCTTGATGGCTCGGCGGGGGAGGAACTGGATGTCATATTCTCCCAATTCGATGGCCCATTTGGCGAGGCGCCCAGACACCTCGGGTTTTACAAGGATCTGGCGTACAGGATGATTTGTCAAGACTCGTATTTCGCGTCCCTGGAAGTATGGTCGGAGGCGCCGAGCTGCCATAACGAGGGCCAAGGCGGTTTTTTCAAGCTCGGAGTATCGCGTCTCTGCTCCATGAAGCACCCGGCTCGCAAAATATACGGGGTGCTGAACCCCGTCCACTTCTCGCACAAGAGCGGCGCTAACAGCCTCCTCGGCGGAAGCCAGATATACGTACAACGGCTCTCCGGGGAGAGGAACTGACAAGGTGGGCAGCTGCTGTATATGTCGTTTTAAGGCCTCGAAGGCCTCAGTACATTCTGGAGTCCACTCAAAGGATTTCGCTTGTCTGAGGATCTTAAAAAATGCTAGTTGGCGCTCCGCTGCCTTTGATAAAAATCTATTTAAAGCTGCTAGGCCACCTGTAAGGCGTTGAACATCCCTGAATGTCTTTGGTGGCTGTAGGTCTAACACATCGCGAAGCTTAGCCGGGTTGGCTTGTAGGCCGCTTTGTGATACCATGTATCCGAGAAACTTCCCGGAGCCAACACCGAAAGTGCATTTTGTAGGGTTGAGGCGTAAATTATAGCGCCGCAGAGTGCGCAGGGTTTCGGCGATGTCCTGCACGCATGAAGGATGAGAGGAGCTTTTGATGACCAAATCATCGACGTAAACCTCAACATTGCGACCTATCTGGTCATGGAAGACGGAGTCCATTAGACGCTGGTAGGTGGCTCCGGCATTCTTGAGCCCGAAGGGCAGTTTCTTGAAAGCGTAGCACCCGAAGGCAGTGATAAATGCCGTTTTGACGGCATCCTGTGGGTCCATAAAGATCTGATGATAGCCTTTATACAGATCTAAGAAACAAAGTGCCACGTATCCCGTAATGGCCTCGGCCTTTTGGTCGATAGAGGGTAGAGGATAGCAGTCCTTCGGACAGTGCTTGTTGAGGTCGGAGAAATCGACACACATCCGCCAGGCCCCACTGGTTTTTGTAACCATTACCGGATTGGATAACCAAGAAGGGTAGAATACCTCGAATAAGATGTCCGCGTCCAGGAGTTGTTTTACCTCAACTCGAATGGCCTCATTTCGCTCCGGGGCAAATTCTCTCTGTTTCTGTTGGATGGGCTTGACACTAGGATCGATATTTAGCTTGTGGGTAATCACCTCGGGAGAGACTCCGGGCATATCCAAAGGAGACCATGCGAAAACATCGGAATACTCCCGCAGGGTCTGAATAATGGCCTGATGTAGCCATGGCACATCCACGGCTCCTACTGTTACTGTCCGCTCCGGCTTAGACGGATCTAGCGGGATTTGGACAGTGGCATCTCCCAGTGGGGTACAGTCCCGGGGTTCCAGGACTTGTGATGTTACCTGAAGTTGCTGTTTGGGCGGAACCTTGGCAGCCTTTTTGAGTGCCACGTACATGCACTCTTTTGAAATCCGTTGACTCCCGCGGACGGTTTCTTCACCATGTGAGGTGGGGAACTTCAGCGCAAGGTGATACGTGGAGCATATGGCTTTTGCCGGGGTGAGCCAGTCCCGGCCTAATATCATGTTATATGGTGATGGGGAATTCACCACATAGAAATCCACGAAGATTGTTTTCACCTTCGGATAAGTTCCCAACGACGCTGGGAGGGTGAGGATACCTTCTGGCCGAACTTCACCCTGGGTGAAAGTCTGTAGTGGCCCGGGGGCCGGTTTGAGTTGATCTCGGGAAATCCCCATCCTCTCGAAACAGTCCGCAAATATGATGCTCACTGCGGCCCCATTGTCTACGAAGACCCGCCGTACTGTTATGTTAGCTACAGTCATGTCGATGACAATAGCGTCAGTGTGGGGTGTTATCTCGGGGACCGGATCCCTATCCGTGAAGCTGACAGTCTCGGACTGATGGAGACGTTTGTGACGTGGCTCCTCTGGTGGAGGACGTCGAGCTTCTGCTTTCAAAGCATGTCGCGAAGCCCCGGTGGGTAGGGCTCCGTATATCACGTTTATCACGTGAGGGGGTGCGTCGTCCCGGGGTCCTCCCGGAGGAGGAGGAGGTAGAAGTTGGAGATGTGGCGGCTGGCGATTGCCAGAATCTTGTCGTGCATGATTATTGGGCCCCTGCCGATTATTCTGCCAATGCGGCCGATTTTGTTGAGTATCTCGGTCATGGTAACCTCCTCGGGTATGAAACGAGCCTCCATTATGGTTTGCCCGAGGTCGGTCGCCAGTTCGTGCGACGTATTGCCGCAAGAATCCTTTCTTGAGACATTCCTCAATCTCCTTGCCAAGTTCTCGACACTCATCCGTTTCGTGTCCATGATCTCGGTGGTACTCACACCATTTGCCACGATTTCTCTTTTCAGGAGGCGCAGTCATCCGTGGACAAGGTCGGAAGTCGTTTTTGTGGAGTGAAAGAATTTCAGCTCGTGACTTCGTCAGCGGAGTCAATTGCGGAATTTCACTCCGGGATTCTGAGCGCCCCGTTGTCAGACGGGAAAATGCACTAGCTCGGGTGCTAGGCCCAGTTTGGGCTTTGTCGGCCTGCCTCTTGGCCGCGTGCTTTTCACGCTTCTGACGAGTCTGCTCCTCAGCCTTCGCAAATTTACACACTGTTTGGAACAGTGCTCGAGTTGTGACCGGTGTGTTCCGAGCTAACTCGGTGTGCAGCGCTCCGGGACGGAGTCCATTCATGAAGGCGCCGATGGCCACATTGTCGGGGCAGTCTCCCACCTTGAGACTTACCGTTGTGAAACGGTCCAGAAATTGGGTAACGGATTCACCGTCCCGTTGTTCCATAGTCATGACGTCGGCCATGGTGGCCGCGGGCTTCACCCGGGCTTCAAATCTTGCCCAAAAGTGCTCGGCAAGTTCTCTGAACGAGGATATGCTGTTTCGCGGGAGAGAATCAAACCATACCCGAGCTTCATCCTGTAAATACTCCGGGAAAATCCTGCAGTACTGCAGAGATGTGATGTTGTCATGACTAAGCATGCTGTGCCTAAAAGCACCCAGAAAATTGGCCGGATCTCCAGTGCCATTGTAAGGAGGTATGGCTGGCCGTTTAAACCCTTCGGGAAGGGAAGTGTCCATGATTGCCTGGGAGAACGGTGTGATGATCTCTCCATTGGCATCCATGCCTAGGATCCTATCCAGTTCAACATTGCGTTGAACTCGCTCGTACTCTTGAAGGTCCAGAGTATGAGCATTTGCATAGCGAACTCTTTTAGCCGCATTAGGTGGACGGCGGCGATCCACATCGGTGGGTTCCTCGTTGTGAGGTCGTGATCTATTTGAACTCCCAAGGTCCTCGGAAGAACCGGGTCGTTCCCTTCGTCGATCCTGATGTCCCCGGTATCCAGGGTTCCGCTGACCACGGGGACGGGGTAGAGGCACACCAGAATCGTCATTGTGGTTAGCGGGCTCTGCGACAGGCTCCGATGGATGTAGGCGGTTGGCTGCCCAATCTTGGAGAACATGTGCATGTTCTTCTAGGAAAGCCTGGAGCAATTCGGGAGTAATTTGGACGTTTACCGGTGGTTGAGCGGCAGCAATATTAGGGTTCTGCTGATCCTGAGGGGGTGGAGGGTTTTGATTACCCTGATGAGCGGAAGCGCTTCTTGCCGGCGATTGTCTCGGAGGCGCCACTTGATCCACGGGTGGATCCTGGTTAGATTGATCTCCGCGGCGGGATTGGTTCTGACGGGTTGTCACCATGATTTCAGAAGGCAATGGTATTACTGAAAGCGATCTTGTCGTTCCCACAGACGGCGCCAATTTGTTAATGCGCAATCCGGAAAACACCCAATCAAACAGTAATTAATGCGAAAGGAATGTAAAAACACACACAATATACGTGGTTCGATCCGGAGATCTACGTCCACGGGCAGAAAACGGCAATCGCCGAGGTGTTTCTTTCACTTGATTATTGAGTTTACAGGGAGTACTGCAGAATACAAAGTTCGAACCCTAATTCAGAGTTCTTTTCCTCTATTTATACTACTAAACCCAAACCCTAACTAAATCCCTATAATCTTGCCCCCCAAATCTGCATGGCCGTTGGGAAAAGGTCATGGCAGTTGGGATTTACGTGACAGATTCGCATTCGCTGGGCCGAATGCGTGTTGCTGGGCCTGTTGGGCCTGGGCCTTCGCGGTTGCTGGCATGCTCATTGAACTGGTGAGTGGGCTCAGGATTAACCCGACCCGAGGTAACCCGGCCCGAGGTAACCGGGTCATCCCTATCACCATCAGTTTCGAATTCTTCTGGGAACACAAGTTCCAAGTTCTTAAATTAATTTTATTAATAGTAATTACTAGTAGTATTATTAACATTACTCATTTAATAAAATCCAAATATCTACAATGTTGGATGGTCAATCAAACTTACATGGATTAGGACCTTTACGCTATTTTGCTATACAAGACTATTTCAAAGTGGGGTTTTTATTTAATGTTTGTCATTATTTAATATACTGCTTGTATGTGTTTAATATGTTAGCTATGTGGAATTTATGACATGAACTTCAATTTTATTAATCCATTAATGTGAATGGCCAATGACGATATGGTGATATAATTTTATGATGATATTATGGTAATTTACTCGTATTAATCCTACATGTTTGTATTTTATTTTAGTAAACTTAATCCCACGAGTTGAATGTAGCGATGTTAAGGATGTCGATTGGCGAGCAAGATGGTGGATCATGGCCAAAACTACAGGAATTTTTAAATAAATTGGTTTACTATATTTATCGGATGTTGGACATGGCTTATATAATATATAATTTTTATTTAGTTATTATCTCCGTACATTCATGAAAAATATACTTTATGTGTTGAATATTTATTTGATCTTTCACTTGATTTAAGGCTTTCAATAAACTTGTATTATCTATCACAGTCTAGACTTTGTATTTTCAATAAGAATATGTACTAGGAAAAAAAAAGATGTTATATTTGTTATAAAAAAATTGTTGTTTTATTTAAGAAAAAATCGCCTTAACATTATTTAGGAAATTTTGGCTGATACATATGGTATCAGAGCGAATACGATACTATAGACAAATCTTAATTTTTTTTTTTAACTTTAGGAAAATAAATAATACGCATGCCTCACTATTCATTTATCCTTCACCGCTCAACTCCAAAGGTTTGATCAAAATCATGTACAGTTCATGTACGCATTATTATGAAAGATATGGCACACACATAGATATATACATGCATATTAACTATTACAATATGATCTTAAATTTAGATGCCCCAGTTTACTTATGACCATGGGACTTTTAGAATGGTCAGAAAACTTGATTCTGCTCGTATGTGGGTACCTTTTGAGGCGGGAGGACCTTCCTAGCTAGGAGGAAACCTTGGGATCACAAGACTGGACGCATGGCTGGACAATGGTTGTGAAGGTGACCCATTTGTTTCAGTCCCATACACAATTGGTACCCGGGAGGTTACTCTCTAAGGTGGCTATGAGTCATGCATTACTTGATTCATATGGATATTATGGTTACTACTGTCTACAGAGAAGGAAAACAACCTGTTCATGCCCTCACCAAACTGCATTTGGACTTTACATTGTTTCATCCACCTGCAATGTATGTGGAGGCGTTAGCTTACAAGGATTTTTGGGCGGAATATTTTTGTTATAGTTAACGCTTTGTTTGTTTAGTTGGTACTCGTTTTCCTAGTAATGGTTTTTTTCTCACTGGGTTTTGCCATAGTTAGTTTTAATGAGGCCAACATAGATGCTAGCTGCTAGCTTGTAGTAGCAGCAGACATGTGTGTACTATGCACGCTTGGGCTAGAATAGGCACGTTTGCATTTTCCTTAGGAGCGTGTGTTTGGTTTTTCATTTCGCCATCTTGTACTCTTTTTTATTTTTAGTTCTAATAAAAACATTCATTGTGCCGTATGACGTGTTTGTGCTTGTTTTGAGGTTATTTAGATTATTTTGAGCTAAAACAATTGTTTGGACGAAGTTTGACAAGAATCCGAGTTAAAGGAAGGAACAAATGATGAAGCTTGGAAGAAAAGAGGAAGAAAAACTCGAAGAAATGACCCGATCGAGTCTCTAAAGCAACTCAGTCGAGCTAAACATTCGTATTTTCCATAGAATTTGTTGTAAAAGAGTGACTCGTTCAAGTCCAGTATGGACTCTGTCGAGCCCCAGTTTCACCTTTTGGAAGAAATTTAGCTTTAAGGAACGACTTGATCAAGTCAGTTGGTGACTCGGTCGAGCTAAAGGTTCGACTTGTGCAAGAAATCATTCTTTGGAAGTTGACTCGGTCGAGTTAGTTGGTTGACTCGGTCAAGTCAAGTAAGTTGGCTTTCACATTTTGTACGCGTTTGGCCTATTTTTGGTCTGTTTCAACCTGTCCCAAATGTTTATCATTGGAGAACCCTAGAGGGCTTGAAATGAAGAGCAACCAAGATACGAGGATTGAGATCAAGATTTTGGGCTTTGTTTGCTTTCATTTATTTTTATAACTCGATAATGCTTGTCTATGAATTTTGTTGGGTTTTATTTGTGAACATGAGTAGCTAAAACTTTTTTCTTCTAGGGTTAGAGAGTAAATTACTTATCAACTATGTTTTAATTTTGTTCTTTTAATTCTAGACTGTTTAAATCGTTTATCCATATGCTTGTTTTATTCCTATGATTATATCAACTTGATCAATTGGTATTTTTCTACAAGTTTAACTATTCGACGTCTGCGAGGAGAGTTTTGTTAATAGACTTACAACATATAACGTAGGTACCGATAATCATCCAAGAGGAGTGAGGTGCTTGCGGGGGCATTGGTTTAGGGTCTTTCGGGAGTCTTTATATAATGTTAGCCTGAGAGGGTAATTATTAATAATTGACCTACATGTTAGCATCATCCAAGAGGAGGGCTAAGCAATAGTCGCTCCGACTAATAAACGATAGAATCGGTCTAAAAGTCTAGCATCTTAGGATAATCAAACATAGGGGATAGTAATTGCAATCGAAGCCCTAGAATAGGTTTTCTTATATGTCTGCATCCTTAGTTGTTAATTGCTTCCATTATTAAAGTGCTTGTTTATTTTAGTTCTTTATTTTCTGCAATTTAGCTATTAGTTTAATCAACAACCAATTATATTTCGAGAGTCTAGATAGTGTTGGGTTATTAAGATTAGGGTATAAATTTGGATATAGGGTACGATCCTTGTGAGATTGACCTTGTTTGCCATTAGCTACACTAGCACCATATACTTGCGGTTTACTAGGTTAGAAAATAGTACATCAAGTTTTTGGCGCCATTGCCGGAGATTGGTAGCTATGTTCAAGTTTATTCTAATAGATAGTTTGACGCTAGACTAGAAATTTTATTTTCTGCAATTTAATTTTCTATTTTTATTTTTTTTTTATTTTACGTTGTTTTCTTTGTTGTGATCTCATGTAGCGTATGCAAACCCAGTCTCAAGGAAAACACAAGCTCATTCCTTTTAACCCGAAAATTGAAGCAACTTCTCGTAGAAACTGAACAAGGAAAACCCGAAAAAAGAGATGTCACCAGCAAACACGACCACGGAAGAGATGGTCAGATAGTTATTTGGCGTAGTGATGCAAACTCAAATGAATACTTTGCAACAACAATAACATCAACAACAACAGCTACAACCACATCCATAGAAACAAGCTGAAGGAGAAGGTGAATATGCCTATTAGGGACTGTCTATGTCCCGTGCCCAATCAACACTATGGAGGATTTGAATTGCCACCAATCCAAACCGAAAATGTTAAGCCAGCTTTGATATCGATAGTTTAGCAGAATCATTTTGGTGGGGGGCCACTGGAAGACCTTAATGTCAGTTAGGCCGATTCAAAAGAGTGTCAGAGACCTTGAAGGTCAATCAAGTACCACATGAACAGGTCAGGCTAAGGTTGTTTCCTTTTTCCCTAAGGATAAGATGCTGCAGTGGTTTAACTCTCTTCAGGATGTCACCACATGGGATGAGTTGAGCACCCAAATTTTATTGAAGAACTTCCTACTGAGCAAGATGCTCAAATTGCAGACTGAGATTACCCAATTTAAATAGATGGGCAGAGAACCATTTGGGGCAGAATGCGAGTGGTTCTGGGATCTTCTACGGAATTTCCTTCAACACGGGTTCACTGAGAAATAACAAATCTACAAATTCTACAAGGGGCTACTTGGGGCCGAGAGAGTACTTGTAGACGCAGCATCGGGTGGGCTAGATTCACCATTCTAGATGAGATGATCGCAACTAGCTGACAATGGCCAAATGAGAGAAATTAGCCGAGAAGAGTAACCAACATCAATGAGACTGAGACCGATCCAGTTGCAGCTAAATTGGCGGCTATCGCTAATCTGTTAAATCTGCTAACCAATGTGGCCGTAGCCCAACATACCGAGTCCAATTTGCAGTAGCCACCCATGTAGGAGGTAGTTGAAGATTCCAACTACATAAACTAAAGGAATTTCAACAACTTCCGAGGCAACCAACAAAAATAGTACAATCAGTATCAGCAAGGTGCAAGGAATCATCCTAATTTTTCATACAATATTCTTAATAATTCACTTCAACTACCACCAGGATTTGTAGTCACCAATGAAATGATTCATGAAGGAAGGGAACCTACTCAAGAGGATTTGATGTTGTCTCAATTTGCCAAGTATGATTATAAGTTCACAAAGATTGAGAAAAAGATAGATAGTCATCACATAGAGATGAACAAGGCACTTGTTAGTCATAGGGCATAAAGTCGAATGGCATAATGTTAAGGTGAATTATGATACCGACATAAGGGAGATGAAGACCCATATAAGTCAAATTGCACAAGCCATAGGTTCTCAACATCAGCGAGGGTGGTTCTCAAGTGATATAGTGGTAAATCTAAAGGAACAACATCAAGACATTTGTTTGAGGAGTGATACTGAATATGAAGGACCCAAGTTGCCGGTCGACCAAGAGAAAGCTATAGAGAAAGAGCACTTGGAAGAAGCGAGTGCACCTGAAGAGAAAGAGCAAGAATTGAGTAAAAAACGAGCTATGATGCTAAGGTCTATTATCATTGAAGATGCTCCTAAATACATACCTTCCCTTCCCTACCCTTCCCTCAATAATTTCAAAGGAAGAAAGTAGATGAACAGTTTGAGAAGATTTTGGAGAACGTTAAGATCTAGATCAACATGCCTTTTTTTGATGCACTACAACAAATGCTGAACTACGCAAAGTTCTTGAAAGAGGTAATATCAAGGAAGCAAAGATTGGAAGACTATGAAACAGTCAATTCGATGGAAGAATGTAGTGCAATGATCTAAAGAAAGTTGCCTAAAAAACGTAAAGATCCCAGGTAGTTTTACTATTACTTGCATGATTGGTAATGAGGTATTTGAGAGAGAATTATGTGATCTAGGAGCTAGTATTAACCTTATGCCTTTATCTATACTTAAAAAATTAGGAATAGGCATAATAAAACTCACTATAATCGCCCTACAAATGGCCACTTTGACTTATCCACAGGGTATTTTACATGATGTTTTATTAAAGGTTGATAAGTTACAATTCCAGCAGATTTCATATTCTTGGATATATTAGAGGATAAGGACACCTTGATATTAGGTTGCCCGTTTCTAGCAACAACTAGAGCATTAATTGATGTACAAAAAGGGGAATTAACTCTAAGGGTCAATGATGAGAAGCTAACCTTTTCTATATATAAAGATTTGAAATACCATCATAGTGTGAGGTTGTGAACCAAATTGAAGTATGTAGTTATATTCAGTATTTAGATGCTACTTTACATAGAGAGCTTATTTCTCTTATAGATGAAGACCCTTTAGAAGTTTGCTTCTATGATTCTATTTTTTCCACTCATGAACTCGACTCTACTAATCTTGATCTTGTGGATTGTGTTAGTGTCGTGAATTCTCTACAGGAGGCACCCAAAATAGCTCTACGAGTGAGGACATAAGCTAAGAGGTTGCACAAGAATAGCCAAAAGAAGGCGCACCGGACCCGAACTAAAGCCATTACCAGATCATCTACGGTATGAGTTTCTAGATGTTGAGAAGAACAATCAAGTAATAAATTGTGCTTATTTGTCTACTACTAAGAGTGACAAACTGTTGAGGGTGTTGATGAAATTTAAGTTTGCCATATGATGGTCTATATCTCATTTGAAAGGGAGTAGCCCAACTTTTTGCATGCACAAAATTTTAATGATGGATGAGTATAGGCCTAGTGTTCAAAATCAACACCGACTAAATCCCATGATGCAAGAAGTTGTTAGGAAAGAAATACTTAAGTGGTTAGACGCGAGTACTATTTTCCCGATATCAGATAATAAATGGGTAAGTCTGACCCAAGTGGCCCTTAAGAAAAGGCCATGATGATAGTAAAGAGTAATAATGACAAGGTCATCGCTACTAGGTAAGTCATGGGTTGGTGGGTTTGTATTGACTATAGAAAATTAAATGCAGCCACTCGTAAAGACCATTTGCCCCTCCCTTCTTAGATCAAATGCTCGATAGATTAGCGGGATATGTGTATTACTATTTTCTTGACCGTTATCCGGGGTACAATCAAATCATGATTGTCCCAGAAGACCAAGATAAAAATAGCGTTTGTTTGCCCTTATAGTGTTTTTGCTTTTCGTAGAATGTCATTTGGATTATGCAATGCTCCTGCTACTTTCAACGTTGTATGAAGGCTGTATTTAGTGGGTTGATTGAGAATCTGATGGAAGTTTTTATCGACGACTTTTCTGTATTTGGGCCATCTTTTGACTACTGCATAACCTTGCACAAGTTTTGCAGCGGTGTGAAGGGATGGTATAGTTCTTGGTCATAGAATTTCTGTTGCAGGTTTGGAGTTGATAGATCAAAGGTAGTCGCAATAGAAAAGCTTCTCCCTCATCGATCCAAAAGGCAGTGCGGAGCTTCCTTGGACATGCAGGATTCTATAGAAGGTTCATTCGTGATTTTAAAAAAATTCTAAACCGTTATCTTGTCATTTGGAAAAGGATACCACTTTTTTTTCGATGATAAATGTGTGCAGGCCTTTGAAACATTGAAGAAGACATTGGTGTTTGCCTCGATCATACCAGATTGGTCCCAACCGTTCGAGCTGATGTGTGATGCGAGTGACATGGTTGTAGGGGAAACCTTGGGACAAAAGAGAGACAAGTTATTCCAAGTCATTTACTATGCAAGTAAGCCTTGATTCAGCTTAAGCCAATGACTCCAAAACCGAGAAGAAGATGTTGGTTGTTGCCTATGTGTTCGGCAAGTTCCGGTCTTATTTGATTGGGGCTAAGACAATAGTCTACACGAACCATGTTGCTATTTCCTACTTGTTTGATAAGAAGGCCTCTAAGCCAAGGTTAATTAGAAAGATACACTTATTGCAAAGTTTGATGCGGAGATTCGAGACCGGAAGAGGTGTGAGCATATGGTTGCTGACCACTTATCTAGAATTGTCAATGAAGTTGACAAGGAGGGCAGCGTGAGGCAATCAAGGAGACATTCCAAGATGAGTATATTTTGATAGTAGAGGATGTCCCATGGTATAGAGACATGATAAACTTCTTGGCCTGTGGTGTTCCACCTCCCGATTTGACATCGCATCAAAAGAAGAAGTTCTTCCACAAACTGAAGTTTTATTTATAGGAGGACCCATATCTTTATAAGAAGTGTGTCGATACTATCATCCGGAGAAGTGTGTTCCCGTTCTGAATGGGCGGACATCATTAGGCAGTGTCATTCATCTCCCAGTGGAAGCTATTTTGCGTCATCCAGAACAACCGCAAAGATTTTACAAAGTGGATTTTCTTGGTCGTCGATCTTCAAGGATTACCATGATTTGATATTGCAGTGCCTTTAATGTCAAAGAACAGGGGAAATCTCCAAGAAGCATGATATGCCTCTCACAAATATCATCGAGGTGGAATTGTTCGATGTGTGGGGCATTGATTTCATGGGGTCGTTCCCCCCTTCCCAAGGTTTTCAGTACATACTATTGGTGGTGTCTCAAGATGGGTGGAAGTTATTCCAGCCCAAACAAATGATTCTAAAGTAGTATTGAAGTTCCTCCAAAAGAACATCATCACGAGGTTTGCGGCTCCAAGAGCCTTAATTAGCGACGGGTTCCCACTTTTGTAACAAGTGGCTAGTGGCTTTCTTGGCTAAGTATGGGGTCAAGCACCGAGTGACAACACTGTACCATTCGCAAGCCAATGGTCAAGCAGAGTTGGCCAATCGGGATATCAAGCAAATTCTTGAAACATTAGTGAACGGAAATAGGAAGGATTGGTCGATAAAGTTGGATGATGCCTTTTGGGCATATCGGACAACGTACAACACTCAGTTGGATATATCTCCATATCAGCTCGTTTTTTGGCAAATCTTTCCATTTGTTGGTTGAATTGGAGCATAGAGCGTATTGGGCTATGAAGAAGTTGAATTTCAACTTCCAACGGCAGCATTAGTAAGCATCCTTAAACTAAATAGATAGATGAGTTTCAGAGTCAAGCATTAAAAAAATTTGAGTTTACATAAGTGGGTAGGACCATTCACGATCAAGAGCGTCCGATTATCCGACGTAGTGGAGCTATTAAATAAAGACGGAAGCATGTTCCAAGTGAACGAACAATGAATCAAGAGATACTACAAGTCGGCATAAATGAAGACCGTACACGAAGTGCAATTGAATGAGCTTAATTAGAAAAGGTCGTTTGGCTGAAGATCCAAAACTTAGCGCTTGTCGGGTGGTAACCCAATATTTATAATTTTCTTTACATTTTCATATTGCTTTATTTTGCGTTATTTTTATTTCTTAAGGTGTTTTGTTTCTACGTTTTAGGATACTAACATGACACGAGGACGATGTGCATATAAATGGGTCGAAAAAGTGGCAAAAGAGGTAAAGAGAGCGATGTTTCGAAGATTTAGCTCAACCGAGTCACTTGGCAACTCTGTTGAGTCATTGAACGAACCAAAATCTAGGTAAATTGTGAAATTATGAGCTTGACCGAGTCAACATAGCAGCTCGGTCAAGTCGAAGTTCAAGGCAAAATCAAGTAACAAATTCGAAGGTTGAGCTTAACCGAGTCAATATAGAAGCTCGGTCGAGTTTTCACTCAACACCAAAACTAGCAGCCAATTTGAAGGTTGAGTTTAACCGAGTCACACATCGACTCGATCAGCAGAAATTCAAGTAGCCACTTTGATAGTTCAGTTCGAACGAGTGCACACATCGACCCGATCGAGTCATAGCCAGCAGGTAAGTGAAGTTCGAATATTAACCCAATTCCTCCCGTTTTTACTTCTTCTTCTTCAACACATCCAAGCCCAAATTTTCTCACCTTCAAATTCTTCTATAAACACCTACAAATCACCATTAAACACACAAAAATCACACACCCAAATCATATAACTTAAACTCATCCGATTAATTGTTGCAAAATAAGCAAATTTGGGGAAGACCACTCCCACCTAGGGCACACTCGAATCATCCTTGACTAATATTCTCCGATAAGAATGACTTAACTCAAGCTCTTAATTTTTAATTTGTATTTCTTGTTTCAGTTTGATAGAAGATTGGTTGAAGTAGATGATTATTACCTTTGAACCTTATTGTGCACTTGTAGTGCAATTTGTTGATAAATTATGTTAGGATGTTGTCTATTAATTTTGTTTTTTGAAAATTAGTTGTGTAATTAAGTAATTATCATTGTGGGGAACATGTGTGAAGTATCAATAGTTCAAATAATATGAAATTTTCATTGAAGAATTGTATCAAACATGTTATGTACGCTTCATTGTTTTGGTGTAGACTAGTTATTGTTTGGGTTTAATCATGTTTTTATGTTAATCAATGGAACTCGAGGGGGAAACTACTAAATATTGGTGTTAATAATGTTGATATGAATCGAATTTCTCTCATATGCATTAGATTACTATAATTTGATGATTAACATACTATATGGGTTAAGCAAAAGTGAATAATTTAGTTGTTAAAGTTCTTGCTTTCATGTGTTATACGTACTTATTTGAGATAAAATTATGTAGGATACTACATGGCTCCGAAAAAGAAGCAAAAGATGGCTGGAGAAGGGCCCACGACCCAACAAGAGTGGGATATTACTTATTGGTAGTACTATGGCATCCGGCTAAATAAACAAGAAAATAAGGATCGATGGAAGAATTTGAGCAAGAGGAAATTCAAGCCCACTCGATACTCCAATCACCACACTGAGGGTCTTATGGGGATTGATGATAATTTATGGAAGCTCATCAAGGGTGTAGGTTGGGGGAAACTATTGGGCACCAAATGGTCAATCACTCTGGAGTTCCTGAGCACATTGTAGATTCATCCTACCTCAGATCACAAACCCGGGAGTATGTCATTTAGGTTAAACAACAAGACTCATACGCTTACAACAACAAAGTTGAATGCCATATATGATCTCCCCAACACTAGCGATTGCTCCCACCCTGAGGAGTACGATGAGAAGAGTTTTTGGAACCAAATGATGGAGGTTCTCGGGTTAGTCGATCACATGGCAAGTAATTCTTCCTGCAACAAGGTTTCATGGTTTTAAGCCCAGTTCCATGGTATTTGAATAGATTGGTTGCTTTGATGATGTTTGCCTGACCTGAGACGGGTACTTGCAGTCAGCCGCAGATTTTCTTCTTGTGGTGTGTTGTATGGGTCAATCTTTGTGGAGTAGTTTGAGAACGTAGTCTCTCGCCATTCTGGTCAGATATCTATAGGAGGTATTATCACCCCAATAGGTATGCACTTAAGGTGAAATTTGATGATGCTGACTTGGTCCCTAGAGACATCGATCTGATGATGGCTGATCGGAGCAACATGAAGATGGTTATATGGAGTGAAAAGTCAAAAGCGTATGAGCTAGTCCTAACCCGATGAGGATTCTTCACCCTTGATCATCCGAATCTCACTGATATAGATGGGTTTATAGATTTAACTAATTGGAAACTTACATCCCCAGCTCATCTTGAGTTCACTAGCAGCCAGACCTTTAAGAATTTATGAGATATCAAGCTAGTCATGTGGAGGGAGGAGCCAAAAGATTCGAAGGTGAGCTAGAAGATAAGCCAGAGGGATCAAGGCAAGGTACTCCGAGAAGAGCAGCACATAGGGTTCCGAGGACATATGCTCCATCCTCAGGGGTCACTAAGGATATCACATTGTTGTAGTATAGTGGTAAGTATTCCTGCCTGTCACGCGGGTGACCCGGGTTTGATCCCCGGCAACGGCGCCAAAATTTGGTAGCGTCCTTTCTTACTACCAAATTAAATATGTATGAAGAATACACTTAAACCTTACTAACTATCCTATTGAGTAGAATGGTAAATAAGGGTCGATCCCACAGGGAACGGCCGAACAATTTTGATTCTGATGTCGAGCAGTTTATGATTAAGTACGCAAGAAATAAATATTTAAGAAAGCAATAACGATGGGGGGATTGATAAGGAACTAACAATCTACTAGTGACAATTAAAAGCAACTAAACACAATTAAAAGAAACAAGTACTCAAAAACAATAAAAGAGATCTTTTTCGGTTTTAGTTTTCAAATAGTAAAACAAGTCACCCTTGATCATGCTTCCCCTTGGTCTTAGACAATTGATGCAACTATTGTTAATGCCCGATTAAATTGTGATTCAACCCCTTATCTCAAGACTATTAACAAGCTCTAATAGCATTGTTGTCCCTTAATCTTAGTTAATCAAAATAAGCTCTTCGACTAACCCTATTCAGTTTAACCGAATCCTCGAACAAGCTCTCTTAGATTCAATCACCAAAAGCATTAAACACTAGGACAACGAGATAAATTCAACATAAAACTCGAAAGCTCGGTTTTAGTGGTTGAACATTGTGTTATCCCTAATAAATAACTATTGTTTGCTACACGGGAATCGGAAATCCTACAATTACGGATAGTAATCTCCTATTCTAGCAATACATTCACAAATCCCTTAAAGAGTGATCAAACAAATTATCAATTCATAAATGTGAGTCAATAAGAGCAAATAACACAAAACACTTGAATACACAATAATCTCGGTAACATTAACCGTAATAATCACATCAATGTCTCGACTCAAGGTTCCACAATGATCAAGGATGAACTAAGGGTGCTAGCCACCCATATTAACTAATACAATCAGAAAATAAATGGAAAAATAAAGAAACATGATACTGATATGGATGAATCCAAAGATGTCAATTGGAGAAGATGATCCTTCAATCTCTAGTCCAATCTCCTTCCTTGGTGGCTGAATAGTGCTCTCCAAGTATCAAAAAGGTATCAAAAGTTATCCAAAAGTTAGGTTAAATTCGAATGGGATGATATATATATAAGGAGAGAAAGTGATAGTAAAAAATAGGCAAAAACGTATTCAGGATTTCAAAACAGGGTAGTGAATCTCGGCCGAGACGGAAGTGTGTCTCGGCCGAGACGTGAAAAAGGATTTTCAAGAATTTTGGGTCGAAGGCTGATCTCGGCCGAGATTGGGTTGCATCTCGGCCGAGACGTGAAAAGAGGGAATTAGGGCTTTTTAGGATTTGACTCATCTCGGCCGAGATTGGATTGCATCTCGGCTGAGATCTTCATCTTTAAGATTCTTCAAGAAATCCCCTGGAGACTCATCTCGGCCGAGATTGGATTGTATCTCGGCCGAGATCTTCAATCTTGCAATTCTTTATGAAATCCACTGGAGACTCATCTCGGCCGAGAATTGCATCCTGTCTCGGCCGAGATCTTCAGTTGGCCCTTCCTTTTGTTGCCTCGATCGATCCCTCGACTCCACGGTCGTTTGATGCTCGTTTTCGACCCTTTTTTCACTTGTCTTAATACAAAAATAGCACAAACGCATTATTTTGCCCATTAGAATATAAAAGCACTAAATACACATAATTATGCACATTATTGACACTAAAATGACACTAAAAGTGCCCTAAAGTGTGTGCACGGAACACGTGTACCAGTGATGTACACTCAGCAGTCTATTACCTAGACTCAGCAGAACTTCATGGAAGCCCATGTTGATAAGGTAGAACAAGAAAGCATGGAAGCAAAGGCAAGAGGAACAATGGGAGGAAGAAAATGCATGGAAGCAAAGGCAAGAGCAACGATGGGAGCAATAAAACGAGTGGAAGCAAAGGCAAGAGCAGCAATGGGATTCTATGGCTCAATTTTGGAGCCAATGGGGTTATGAACCACCCCTGCCACCTCCGCCTCATTAGTAGCCCGTGAGTAGCACCAAGTCATATGCCTTCTTTCCCACAAACCTTGGTCTTTGACCAAGTTTAGGGAGGGGGTATGAGTTGGACGACTTGGCCGCTTTTATTTTTATGCTCTTTATTTTATGTTGTTGTGTTATTTGCTTGTTTATTGCTGCTCTAGCAAAACTGTGGAATGGGTCTGTGAGCCCATTTAGCCTTGTTTTGTTATGTTAGTTTAGGGTGTTTTAGTTTGTTGCATTTTAGTTATTTATTTATTGTTGTTATAGTGTTAGTTTGTTGAGCCAGTGAGTTAACCCAAAATTTTTTGTTCTTGAAAAAATTTTGACATGCTAAAAAAGTGTTGATGGATGACTACACATACAAGAGAATGATAGACATATTGAGGCGAAATTGAGCTTGACATTGAATAATGATCAACTTAGCCTGTGAGAACTTGAGCCTTAATTGTACTTCCATTATTGGAGTAATTTACTTTTCTTTCGGTGTGATATATTGGTCATAATGTACTTAGCCTCTAGAACTTACCTTGAGCCTTCTTAAAAATGTTGTCAAGTACATGAAGTGAACTTAGAAAGTGACTGTAGGCATTTTTTTCTTGTAGCCTATTTTTTAGCATTAAATTGACCTTTTTGCCAAATTATATAAAAGAGTCTCTAGTTAGCTACTTTGAGCCTTAAGCTTTGTTTTTCATAACCATACATTACAAGCCTTATACCGTTCCTTTTAGCCTTTGGCCTTTAAATTGGACACATTGAGTATGAAGGAGGCGGTTTGGAAGGTAGAATGGAAAAAGCATAATATTAAGGTGGAATAGATGGCTGGGATGATTTGGTAGAAGGAATAAATTGTTATAGCAAACGATGAGAAAAAGTGACCCCTCCTAGTAGTTAGTTGATGTTATTATCATATTTGTACTCCAAAAAAAATCAGAAAAAGTATGTCATCAATTTTGATGTTTAGGAGGGGTTAGATATGAAGAAGTGCTTAATATGCCAAGTGATTGAAATTAGTGAGTAGTCCCAAAGCGGTACTCAAATGTGCTAGTCATTGAAAGCAGTTGGTTGATGAAGTGAGTTAAAAGTGCTTTTGTAGGGTGAAGAACCATAGTTTTGTGGTTTTCTGTGGAGACTAATGATCGCGAGAACATTGTTTGAGGGGTAGTTGGGTTAGGAATAACTTAATTAGTCCAAGAATAAGTCACTTTTGTCTAAAACTATCCCAACTTACTTTAAACCTACATTATAACCAAAATAAAAGACCTTCATGATTCTTTGTTCACAAGTGCCAAGTGCAAAGTCTAAGTTAGATGATAGGGATGATAGGCAGCTTATGGTCGACAGTGGACATGGTCCAACTTAAGCGTAAATATGTCCTAGTTTCATACACTTGAGAGATGAATGATGTATTTAAACGGTGAAGATCATTTATTTAAAAGTATTTTGTCTAGAAATTAGTTGGTTTATAGCTATATTGTATATGCCTGAGTTTCTATGTTGTCTGTTTTCTGAAAAAAAATTGACTAATGCCAGATTCCTCATCTAATCGCCAGAAATGCTTGAGTTTAGTTCTTCACTTTATTTATTTTTTTTGTTCGGGGATGAAACAACTTAAGTTGGGGGATTTTGATACACGTCGTGTGTGCATGCATTTAAGGCACCTTAGAAGAGATTTCATATCATTTGCATGCATAAAATTTGTGCTTAAATTGATCATATTGTGTTGTATGACGTGTTTGTACTTGTTTTGAGGTTATTTAGGTTATTTTGAGCTAAAAAAATTATTTGGACAAAGTTTCACAAGAATCCGAGTTAAAGGAGGGAAGAAACAATGAAGTTTGGAAGGAACGAGGAAGAAAAACTCGAAGAAATGACTCGATCGAGTCTCAAAAGCAACTCGGTCGAGCTAAACATTTGTAGTTTCCATAGAATTGGTTGAAAATGAGTGACTCGGTCGAGTCAAGTATGGACTCGGTCGAGCCCAAGTTTCAACTTTTGGTAGAAATTTAGCCTTGAGGAATAACTCAATCGAGTCAGTTGGGCAACTTGGTCGAGCTAAAGGTTTGATTTGTGCAAGAAATCATGCTTTGGAGGTTGACTCGGTCGAGTCAAATGGTTGACTCGGTCGAGTCAAGTAAGTCGGCTTAAGCATTTTAGCCTATTTTTGACCTGTTTCAACCATAATCCATCCCAAATTATAAATACAAGGTCTAAAGTCCGAGAATAATTAGTTTTTATCATTGGATAACCCTAGAGGGCTTGGATCAAAGAGCAAGGAATGCAAGAGACGAGGATCGGGATCAAGATTTTGGGTTTTGTTTACTTTCGTTTATTTTTATAATTCAACAATGTTTGTCTATAAATTTTTTTTTTTTCTTGTTTTATTTGTGAACCTAAGTAGCTAAATCTTTTATGTTCTAGGATTAGAGACTAAATAACTTATCAACGATGTTTTGATTTTGTTCTTTTAATTCTAGACTATGTTTAAATTGTATATTTATATGCTTGTTTTATACCTGTGATTATATCAACTTGAATTATTAGTATTTGGATACAAGTTTAACAATTCGACGTCCAAGAGGTTAGTTTTGTTGATAGACTTACGGCATATAGCGTAGGTACCGATAATCGTCCGAGAGAAGTGAGGTATTTATGCAGGCACCTGGTTTAGGTTCTTTTGGGAGTCTTTATGTGATAGTTAGTCTGAGAGGGTAATTGTTCATAATTGTGCTACTATGGTACACTTGCAGTTTACTAGGTTTGAAAATAGTGCAACACATTAATCTCCCATGGCTTCTCAGCCGGACCATGGTCGATGTTCAACATCTGTTCAATCATGTCTTTATGACGCAAGATCAAATATTTATTAATCCGTGTAATCAATTTCCTTGGCCAATATCTCATGGTCAACTAGGGTTTGCTATCCACTACGAATTCTCTCACCATGTGCAATGACTTCTCTTTTTCTATAGTCTTTTCCAACACCAACGCAGTAGGGATATACTGTGTCCTTGTTATCAACTGCAACGATCGCTTCTCTGGTACCATATCCTTCGTCATTGTCGTCTTTTTTGAAGTGACCACTCATCAGCGGTTTATTTATTTCCCCGATGCTACTCATGACGGATTCTTGTCCACCAAGTTTAGGGTTTTCGGAATATACCATGGCGGTGCCTGGACCACTAAGGGTCTCGACGGCTCCGACATCGGACCTCCTTTTCTTTGCGAATCTGCTACATACCCTGTCTTGCATGTCCGATTTCTTAACTGTTTTGGGGTCTCCTAGCTTTCCCGATTTTCCAAGGTCATGTTCATATGTAACTTATCTGATGTCGAATTTAGGCTCGATTCCGGCTGTTCCACTGACCTTTGACTGGCAGCAAGCGTTCTTGGCTTTCTTGAAGACGTAGCATGCATTTTTGGAATCTTCACCAGCGCTTGCGGTCTCTTACCTAGGTTTTCACCAGGCAAATTCTCCATCAGACTCGACGGGTAAGGTTATCACTTCTTTAACGACACCAACGGCAACCTCATAGCAGTTTGGCCCTCTTGGTTCTTCTGATTATGGCCCTATCACTTCTCTATCAAAGACCTCATCCGCTTCGATGACCTGCCAATTTGTTGCTTTGCCTAAACCTTATGCTGCTTGTCAATCAGCACTGTCGCCTAGCTATTTGAGACACTCAGACACCGCTTCTTACGGCTACAGGGAAGTCTTCTGGTACTACAGATAAGGGAACTATCCCTCTAGAATCAATTCTTGATTCTACTTAGAATCTTATCAAGAAAGAGGAATTTTATTCAGTATCCGTGGATGTGACTAGATTTTAACAACGTCTAAAGTTTATGTCGGATACATTAACGGCTCGCATCTTCTACTCCGAATGAGATGAGCCCTTGCCAATCACTGACTTAAAGAATCAATTGCAAGAACAATAGAAGTTTCGGCACACTTGGAAAATCATTCCCTTGGGGGGGCTGGTCGTTATAGTTTATAATTCAATTGCAAGAATGACCATGAGACTATTTTTTTTCGCAAGATCATTCAGCTTAAGCTCGACACATTACGACTTTCTCATTGGACATTAGATTTTACTTAGTTGTAAGCAAATAATGGATTGGCTCAGTAAGGACTCGTGTATATGATCTACCATACATTTATCGGGATATACCGGTTATTTTGGGAATTGGCAATGCAGATAGCAAACCATTTAAACTGGATGAGCGGATTCTTGTGGCCATTTTGCACGTGTCCTTGTGGAGCTGCACTTCTCTAAGAAGCTGGTCGAACATGTCATGGTGGAGCACGCGGAGAATTGCTCCTTTGCTACCATCGAGTTTGAGAACTGCATATAATTTAATTAATATTGTTAAGTGGAGGGGCATGGGGATGCTGCATGTCGAAAATAAATGACGGTTGCTAATGGCTTAGCACAACCCAAGCAAGTCTATCAAGCCAAATCTACAACATCGGATATAGTGGTAATGGAACCTGGTAAGGACACTGCTATGTTGAGTACAGTACCTTCTATTGCCATTAGTACTGGGGTTGATTCTATTCAGGCTCTAGCTGAGGGGATTGCAACTGTTGCCTCGGCTCCTTAGTCTTCTTTAATGCCTCTATGGATCCGACATCTATGGTCGTGTCCATGACCTTTTCTCCCGGAGTTGATCTAGTTTTGGATTTGCTCTGTTACGATTTCTTTTACCATGCTCCCGAGGGTAGATAATTATGTGTTTACAAAGAATATTTTTTTCTTTTTTTAGCTAATTTGGATGTTAAGTCTTCTAGGTTGGAGGGCCTTATGCGGTCCCCGAAGTCCTCGAGCACTTCTGCTATGGTTTTGCGCCAGTCATCTAGTTATTCACTTTCTGTGAGGCTCATTTTTCGACTACATTGTTAAGCCCTCCGTCTCTAAAGCCTTTCCCATAAGGTTGCACCTCCAGATCGGGATCCTATTATGACCAGAGTAGCCTCACAACATTCTCGAGAGACCTCCTAGAATCTGGACTCCAAGGTTCTCATTTGGACAAGTTTCTCGAGATCTTAAGTTCAATATGATGCATTTGATAGCCAATACGAAGTGGGGGGGGAGGGGACATCTTGGATGATCTGCCTTAGTTTCGTTTCTTTTATGATAACTACCGGCTTGTGGTAAAATTTTCTGATGTTCTTGTTTTCAGGTCTAAAGGGTATAATATTTTTTCCTTTTTCTTTTTCTTTTCGTTTTGTTTCCTTTACATTAATGTAAGAAACTATTCTCTCTCTCTCTCTCTCTCTCTCTCTCTCTCTCTCTCTCTCTCTCTCTTTCTCACTCTCTACTTTTCTTGATTATGACTCGTATCAGGGCTCATAGAATATCATTCCTTCGGAATGTAGGATCATGGCAACCAGGAGAAACAATGGGAATACCGCTAATAGCCAAGGCAATGCGGCACAGCCTAAGGTATCCAACAACCAACAACTTCTGGCTACCTGGCTGCCCTACCCCAAGAGGCAAACATGAATGCTCGTGTGAGTATGGAACAAGTTCAAGCTTAGGTCACTCCCTAGTTCAATAAGTTTAATCCGCCTACATTCCATGGAACTGAGGGACCGATAACTATTAAAGAATGGCTTCTCACACTGCATAGTATCTTTAACTACATGGGTTACACCGACATGCATCAGGTGTCATGCGCTGCTTTTCAACTGAAGGGAGATGCAAGGACGTGGTGGAACAATTATTGGAGGCTCAGAATAACTGAGGAACGTGACGGGTTGACTTGGGATGTGTTTAAAGAAATCATTAAGGAAAAGTATTATCCCAGTGTGTATCAGGAAAACATGGAGATGGAATTCTTGAGCCTCGCCTAAGGAGGTATGACAGTGACTGACTACGAGTGCAAGTTTAATCACAAGTGTCGTTTTGTCCCTCATTTGGTGGATACTCCACAGTAGAAGGCCCAAAGTTTCGTAACAGTCTTCGTGCTAAGATCACTCATAACTTAGCGGGACTTGGAACTATGACCTATGTTAAAGCAGTCGTAAGGGCATCATACATATCGGCTAGTATGGATATGGAGAAAGTAAGGTTGAGATCAGTCGATAACTACAACAAGAGAAAGTGGCAGGATCAGAAGAGGGACAATCGGAAAAAAGAGGGGACAATCAGAAAGTGCCCATTGAACTTATCGTGAAAAAAAACTCTAAATCAACATGAATATAACACTTTTCCAAATCGCAACCGTACGACTCGTGACAAAGGTAGTATAAAAAGTTATCGTATCCACATGGAGGATGATATTGTCAAGCACACTTTTTTAATTAAGTTAGGAAAATTTATTAAGAAGGTGAAATTATCTAATTATCAAATGAATACCAAAGCAAGCATAAAAACAACTAAAATGGGTCAAGAACTAGGAGATGGGTTTCCATGGTATAGGTTTCACTTCAATCCTAGGATCGTAGACTAGCAATCATGATTGCGTTGTGAAGGAAGGTCACGTGTCTTCATCGAAAATCCAAGCAGTTCAAAAGAAGGATTACCAATCGACTTACAATGAAATATACTCGGTTCGTATCATTGAAGACCGATGAAAGGAATAAATTAAGACGAAAAAAGTAATATTTTAATGCGTTAAATTAACACACCACTTCCCCACTCATGATTTTTCGAACCTTTGCTTCATGAGATAAAAAAAAATTCCCATGGCATCCTCATATCAAGGTAGTTTGGGATAGCCACTCTTGTAAGAGCTAAAGTCAAGGCTTCGAGAAATTTAAGAGAGAGATGTTGGGAAAATTGGTGATTTGGATTGGAATGGTATAAATGTATAAGTGAGGAAGGAGAAAGGAAAATGACAAATTAAATTTGAATAATCCAAAGGTGACAAGATGTTGGAACCTATGCATACAAAGTCATTTTTGTTAGTGAACTCAACTCCTAAACACACAACTAGACAGAATCTGGAATTTGCACAAAGATCAATCTGAAAAACATACACTCAGTTCGGCAAAGTTATGGTCGAATTGAACTTACGCAACACAGGAACTGAAATTGAATCACACACAGTTTTTTACGTGGTTCGTTCAAGATGAACTACATCTACGGAGGCAAGATACACCCCAACTCACTAAGAAATCCAATCAATTACAGAGAATACACCCAATAAACGAAATGCCCAATTCTGTTTACAAATTAGGGCAGAAACGTTCTATCTCAAAATACTCTCTCTAATCTAAGAAACAAGGAAATTGCTCGACGTAGTGACCTACTCCTTGATGAGAGCTTTTCAATGATATAAGAATTGGAGCACGAATGTAACCGTACAGAAAGTTCTAACTGAATTAAGTTGAGCTCAGCTACCGGACAAAAACGACGGTTTTCTTCGTCACAAACTTTGAAACTAATCCGTCACAAATGACGGTTATCCTCAACTGCCACGAACCCGGCTCATTCTGAACAGCTTGACTTCTTGATGCTCAAACCCGGTTCAAACCTCCGGTTCTTCACTTCCTGATCCCGGTTCCACATTCCCAACACACCATATTACAAAGTATAGCTCACTTGATGAGATTGAACACCACCTCACAAATCTCCACCTCAATGAATCAAGTGTGCCTCTTCCTGCCTCATCACTGCCTTTCTGTTACTGCTCTTCATGACATTGCTCAAGCTGCAGCAAGCTCGAACAATGCTCCACTTTGTTCCCAGGTACACCCTTAGTAAGAAAATCAGCAGGGTTATGCAATGTGTGTACCTTCTTCACCTCCACAGAACCAGAATCAATGATATCTCTAGCAAAATGCAACCTAACATCAATGTGTTTTGACCTTTCATGAAATGCTTGGTGTTTCACAAGGTGTAGAGCACTTTGATTATCACAGTAGATTGCCACACACTTCTGCTTGATATCCAAATCTCTCAAAATCCCTTTCAGCCAGATTGCTTCTTTGATAGCTTCAGTTAAGGAGATATATTCTGCTTCTGTTGTTGATAGTGCTACAACTGATTGTTGTACACTTCTCCAACTGATGGCTGTTCCAAATAAGGTAAACACAAATCCAGAAATAGATTTCCTTGTGTCTATGTTTGCTGCAAAATCAGAATCAGCAAACCCCTCCAATGCAACAGTACTTCCATCCACTCTCTTTTCAAACTTCAGTGACAAGTTCACTGATCCTTTCAAATACCTCATCACATGTTTCAAAGCTTCCCAATGCTCAACTCCTGGGTTTGACATGAACCTGCTTACTAAAGACACAGCATAGGCCAAGTCAGGCCTGCTACAAATCATTCCATACATAAGACTTCCAACTCCACTTGCATAAGGGATATTGTTCATATGTATGATTTCCTCTTTAGTCTTTGGGCATTGTTCTTTGGAGAGTTTCTTCTGTAGATTAACTGGAGTGGAGAGAGGTTTGGCTTCATGCATATGAAACCTCTCCAACACCTTCTGTAGATATTGCCTCTGAGATAACCAAAGCACTCCAGCTTCTCTGTTTCTTAGAATGTTCATGCCCAAAATCTTCTTGGCCTCTCCCAGATCTTTCATGTCAAATTCAGTGTTAAGTTTATCCTTCAACCATTGTACCCTCTTCTTGTTCCTGCTGGCAATTAGCATATCATCCACATACAATAGGAGGAAGACTTTATCTTGCTTTGAACCTTTGTTGAAGTAAACACAACTATCATAAAGACTTCTTACAAAGCCAACACTGATCATGAAGTCATTGAACCTCTTATTCCACTGTCTTGGACTTTGTTTGAGTCCATATAGTGACTTCTTCAGCAAACAAACTTTGTCTTCTTGTTCAGGAACAACAAAGCCTTCTGGCTGTTTCATATATATCTTCTCATTGAGTTCTCCATGTAAGAATGCTGTCTTTACATCCAGTTGTTGTAATTCCATGTCCTCTTGTGTAACTTTTGAGAAAAGCAACCTGATTGAGCAATGCTTTACCACTGGAGAGAAAACTTCATTAAAATCAATTCCTTCTCTTTGTGTAAAGCCCCTAGCCACCAATCTTGCTTTAAACCTCACCTGTTTGGATCCTGGTGTCTCTAATTTCTTCTTGTATATCCAGGTCTCATTCTTTTCCAGGGACTCCATCTCTTCAATCATTGCCTGTATCCAGTGTTCACCTTCTTCACAGTCTAGTGCTTCTTTAAAACTACTAGGCTCTTGTGGTTCCAGGTCTTCAGCAACACTCAAGGCATAGTAAACACTCCCTGCTTGACCATAGAAATCAGGTCTGTTGATTGTTCTTCTAGGCCTGTCCCTTCCAATGCTGTATTCTCTGACATTTTGTGAAGGTCCAGTTTGTTCTTCTTCTTCAGATGATGAATCACTATCTTGTAGATTTTCTTGTGGTTGAGGTGTGTGATTATCTTCAGCAGGATGCTCCACCTGAATTGATATCTCTTCTGTCTCTTTAGCACCATCAAATTCTTCCTTAGAGCCTGTAGAAGTGTAAGCCATCACATTCTCATTAAACTTTACATCTCTACTTGTGATTATCTTCTGATTTCCCTTCTCTAAACACCACAATCTGTAGCCCTTTATTCCATCCGGATATCCAAGAAATACACATCTTAGAGCTCTTGCATCTAACTTGTCTTGCTTGACATGGACAAAAGCAAGACAGCCAAACACCCTTAAACCTTCATAACTTGGTTTCTGTCCACTCCACACCTCTTCAGGTGTTTTGAACCCAATCACTGATGAGGGTGACCTGTTAATGAGATAACATGCTGTAGGAATGGTTTCACCCCAAAATACCTTTGGCAACCCAGCATCCAACAGCATACACCTAACTCTTTCAAGGAAAGTCCTATTAAACCTCTCAGCAACTCCATTCTGTTGAGGATTCATTGGTACAGTCCTGTGTCTCTTGATTCCTCTTTCTTCACAGAAGTTTGTAAACTCAGTAGAGAGATATTCCAGTCCATTATCAGTCCTAAGGTGCTTCAGCTTCTTCCCTTTGACATTTTCCAGTTGAATCAACCATGTTTTAAACTTATGAAAAGCATCACTCTTATTCTTCATCAACATGATCCACACCTTTCTGCTGTAATCATCAATTAAGGACATGAAATACCTTGCACCACCATGAGACTCTGTCCTTGCAGGACCCCATATGTCAGAGTGAACATAATCTAATGGCTCTTGAGTTGTGTGAACACCCTTTCCATAGGGCAGCTTCTTGGATTTGCCCAAAGCACACTGATCACAGAACTCCAGATCTTGATTTCCCATATTTCCATTTACTCCACTTCTTGACAGTTCCTTCAACCCTTTCTCTCCTATGTGTCCAAGTCTCTTGTGCCATTTAACAAGCTCAGAACTGCTCAAGACCATATCTACACTCCCAACAACAGGTGAACCAATCAAGATAAACAACCCATTATGCTGTCTACCTTTTATCACCATTTTTCCATGTTTTGTGATATGCAAGAAGCCATCTACTGAGCTAAACTGACACCCACTAGTTACTAAAGAACCAAGAGATAGAAGATTTCTTTTAAGGCCAGGAACATATCTTACATTTGAGATGACTCTGACCACACCATCAAACATCCTTATGCTCACTGATCCAACTCCTTTGACCTTACATGATTGGTCATTTCCCAGGAGAACATTTCCACCATCTTATCTTTTCAGTTCATCAAACCATGACTGGTGTGGACACATATGAAAGGAGCAGCCTGTGTCCAAGACCCATTCCTTTACCATTCTTGATTCAGTAACATTTAATACCTCTGGAGGATCTTCTTGATGATCAATGGCAGCAGATTCTGCCCCTTGATTCCACCTTTCTTATTTCTCTTGGGACAGTCCTTCTTCAGGTGACCAGGCTGCTTGCACTTGAAGCATTTCCTCTTCTCAACCCATTCATTCCCCTTCTTAGGATTAGAGTCTCCTGCCTTTGGATCCTTAGCATTCTGTCCCTTCTTGCCTTGCCAAGGTTTCTTGAATTTGACATTCAAACCTTCTCCAGATTGCATCATGCCTTTATCACCTTGAGTCTGGAAACATTTAGACCTCAGAGCCTTCACTATCCCATAATAAAATAGCTGCTCATCTCTCCCATACATCAAGGCATCCTTAAAGCTTTCCATGGATTTTGGAAGAATGTTTAACACCATCAATGCTTTGTCATCCTCCTCCAATTTCACATCCAGGTCTTCTAATTCTTCAACCATCTTAATGAACTCATCAAGCTGATCAGAAATTGCCTTATCTTTAGTGATCTTGAAGGCCAACATCTTCTGCTTCAGGAACAGCTTGTTGGAAACTGACTTAGATTGATACAGATCTTCCAATCTCTTCCATGCTTCTGAGGAACTCTTGCATCTTGAGACCTCTCTCAAAGGTTTATCACCCAAACACAGAAAAATAAGACTGAGGGCCTTCTTATCCACTGATGCAAACTTGGGTTTCTCATTTTCTTCCCACGAATCCAGAGGTATCAATGCAAGATCAAGGCCATTGTGAACCAATACTGCATTCATCTTGATCTTCCACAGTGTGAAATCATTCCTTCCTGTAAACTTCTCAAAATCCATCTTCATACCAGCCATTCCTTCTCTTCTTCAAGCTGTGAGAGTTGATTCCCACAGACGGCGCCACTTGTTAGTGAACTCAACTCCTAAACACACAACTAGACAGAATCTGGAATTCGTACAAAGATCAATCTGAAAAACACACACTCAGCTCGGCCAAAGTTATGGTCGAATTGAACTTACGCAACACAGGAACTGAAATTGAATCACACACAGTTTTTTACGTGGTTTGTTCAAGATGAACTACATCCACGGAGGCAAGACACACCCCCAATTCACTAAGAAATCCAATCAATTACAGAGAATACACCCAATAAACGAAATGCCCAATTCTGTTTACAAATTAGGGCAGAAACGTTCTATCTCAAAATACTCTCTCTAATCTAAGAAACAAGGAAATTGCTCGACGTAGTGACCTACTCCTTGATGAGAGCTTTTCAATGATATAAGAATTGGAGCTCGAATGTAACCGTACAGAAAGTTCTAACTGAATCAAGTTGAGCTCAGCTACCGGACAAAAACGACAGTTTTCTTCGTCACAAACTCTGAAACTAATCCGTCACAAATGACGGTTATCCTCAACTGCCACGAACCCTGCTCATTCTGAACAGCTTGACTTCTTGATGCTCAAACCCGGTTCAAACCTCCGGTTCTTCACTTCCTGATCCCGGTTCCACATTCCCAACACACCATATTACAAAGTATAGCTCACTTGATGAGATTGAACACCACCTCACAATTTTCAAACCGAGAATCTTTTTCCTTCTAATGTGATGCGACAATTGCATGAAAAGCTACTTTGTAAAGGCAAGCATTGGGTCTCTCCCCCACAAACTTGTCTCTTAGCCTCAACATAAAGGAATCAAATCCTTACATATACCATGTGATTTTCTATTATTTCTTCTTCCACTTTGATTCCTCAATTTGACAAGTCATTTTCCTTTCGATTTCAACTCATACTGATTTTTGCGGTTGACTATTTGACTTGTAATGCACAAAAAGTAAATTAATCTTTAAAATTATTATTTTTTATCGAAACTAACAAATGATTGATATAAATAAAGACTATGCAATTAACATCAAGTTCTTGGGGTGCCTCCCAAGAGCCGCTTTGTTTATGGTCCATAGCCCAACCCTCGATAAATCTTCAATGTAATATCGAGTCAGACATCTCCAGATTATGATGACTTTCCTCTGGAATAGTTATCTCATCAAAAATGTAATTCTTTAATCGATGCCCATATACCATAGTCATCCCCCTCTTGGGGTTGTATATCTCAACAACTCCATTTCCATGAACCGTTCCACAACAAATGCTCTCCTCCAAAGTGATAAAAATTCTCGGGAAACATTGAAAGACGAGAGTCAAATAGAAGAACTTTCCAACCTTGCTTGAAATGCCTCACCCTAAGGTTCTTATCATGTCATATCCTTGTCCTTTCGTTGTAGATGAGGGCATTCTTATAAGCATTCAACCGATGCTCCTCAATTCTACAAGATCGAGCTTCCTCTTCTCACCGGCTTTTTTGAGGTTGTAATTAAGTTCCTTAGTTGCCCACATTGCCTTGTGTTCAAGCTCAACCAGAAGACGGAAAGACTCACCATAAATGATCTTGAAAAGAGTCATTCTGATTGGTCTCTTGAGCGTGGTTCGATATGCCCAAGTGCATCATTCAGCTTGAGAGCCTAATCATTCCTTGACTTGGTAACAACCTTGCTTAAAAATCTTCTCAAGCTCATGATTTGATACTTCTGCTTGACCATTTGGTTTGAGGGTGGTTAGGTGAAGCCACTCCATGGTTGATCCCATATGACTTCAAGGCACTTCCGAAGGCTAAAGTGCGACCTGCCATAACTAATGACAACCTTAGGTGTTTCATACCTTGGAAGGATGATATTCTTGAATAGCCGAATTACCAGCATTGTGTCAAAAGTACTCGTTTCATTGACTTCCACGAATTTTGACTCATAGTCGACGGCCACAAGGATGTATTGATTCCAAAAAGATTATGGGAATGGGCTCATAAAGCCGATGCTGCAAACATCAAAGATTCCGACTTCCAAGATGAGTTGTTATGGAATTTGTTCATTTTTGTAATACTCCTGACTCTGTGGCATTGATCACACCTATTAACAAATCGATAAATGTCTCTCTTGAGGGTAGGCCAAAAGTGACCAGCCATGAGCACTCTTCTATTTATCTTGTCTCCTCCTCCATGTCCTCCCCAAGGGGAAGAATCCGCCTTTCGAGATTGCCTCTTGTTCTTCCTCGGGCATATTCTCAAAATAATTCATCTTTACCCCTCGTATCCAATAACAACTCACTCCAATAGTAATGCTTCACATCCGAGAGAAATTTCTTCCTTCGTTGATGCTCCATTCCTGTGGGAAGATATCCCCTACTAAATAAAATGGAAAGTCGGCATACCAAGGAGAGTGCGTGAGTCAAGTGATATACAACCTTTCGTCCGGGAAGCTCTCATTGATTTTCAAATTGCTCACACCTTCTTAATTTAATTTGTGAAAGATGATCTGCCACTCCACTTTCAGTCCTCTTCCTATTCTTGGAGCAACAACACCCATCGTATCAATTGGGGTTTTATGTCTTTCTTAGCCATCAAGTACCTGATTTCCAAGTGATCTGTGTGCACCCTCATTTTCTACCCGATAATATATGCTCTGAACTTGCCAGATACAAAAATAATAGCTAGGAGCTCATTTTGCTTGTTGGGCACAACAGTACTGTCCCCCGTTTTTGGGTACCACTTGAGTAGGACTTACTCAAGTGTTATCCGAAATAGGATATATGATTCCTATATCTAGAAACTTAACTACCTTTTTTTTACCACATCTTGAAAATTTGGATTTAATCTACATTGTGGTTGATGTTTTGGCTTATGCTCATCCTCAAGTAAAATGCGGTATCTGCAATGTGATGGATGTATGCCCTTCAATTCCTTGATAGAATATCCTAAAGTATGCATATACTTTATCAAAATTTCCAACAATTGAGCACTTCCTCAATAGTTAAGTGAGCAACTTACAATAACAGGGTAAGTAAAGTTTGGGCCAATAAATTCATACCTCAAGTGTGAAGGGAGTGGTTTCAAGTCTTCTGTAAGTCTTCTGTAGGGGGCTTTAGTTCTCATTCCTGGAGTGTCTTGCATACTTCCTTTAACTCTTCTTTGCCGAGTTCAATCTTTTCACACTTCACGACATACTCCGTCTTGGACCCACTTTCTTCACTAAAAAAATCTTCTTCCCATATCATGTGCTCCTTAATCTTCTCCCAAATTTCACTCTCGATAATCTCGTCTTCCTCAATGATATAGTCGAGTCCATAAATCCTACAACAGTACTCATCTTGGGAAGGTTAATCATATAGCCATTAAGATTGAATTAAACTCTTTGATACCAAGCTCAAGAGAAACACTTACATCTTTGACATCAATTATGGCACCTGCAGTGGCCATAAATGATCGGCCAATAATTATGAGAGTTTTGGAGTCCTCGTTCATTTCAAGAAAAACAAAGCCAATCGGAATGTCAATTTCGTTGAATCGGATGGGGACATCCTCAAGAACTTCCATAGGTTTCTTTATAGATCTATATGCCAATTGAAGAGAGATGGAAATGGTTTTGATATCATAATCCTTGAATTGGTACATGATAGAAGAAGGTAATAAAGTGGCACTTGCTCCTAAAGCAACTAGGACTTTATCTATTTGAACCTCATAAATGGAACACAAGGTAGCGAAACTACCTAGGTCTTTATCTATTTTAAATTATAGTGCTTATCTCTTCAGCAAGGTAAACCTTTTTTATCTGACCTCAATCCTTCTTATTCTTTATGATATCTTTCAAGAATTTTCCAAATTGGGGGACAGTGTCAACTGTTTTGGCAAATGATAATGTGCGAGTAAGTTGATTGATAACATTTGGGAAATGGTAATATAGGTTGGGCATTAATGATGCAAGGTTGACTTCCTATAGTAAGAGGTCATTCCTAACATCCATTGGCTCCTTAGTTACCTTTTTCTTTCCTTTATCATTAGGAGCATTTTCGGGAATTCAACGCTCAAGTTCTCAAAGTGGCTTCCAACTCCTTAGTGATACGGCATTACCGTTTTCTAAGGGGCTACCATACGAATTCTCTTGAGTTAGGATCCTTTCCTTTGCAAGATTGGTAAACACTTCACACAAGTTTTCCAATGCTAAGATATACCCTCTCTTTACCACTACTTCTTCTAAACAAATTTCCAACTACTTGAAGTATTTTCTCCATAGTGGCAGTGGGGATTTCATTGGAATCATTCTCATATAAACTCTCAATAACCCCTGGAACGTGAGGTACAATAAGCACAGATGACTCTACAACAAGGAAATGCTCAACAGTATTCTTAGCCCCACACTCAGAACAAAAGGGAGAGATATCAATTACCTTCAATCCTTGATGTAAAGTGCTACCTGATGTAAATTCATTCCTTACAGGATTCAGGTTTTGCCTTTTCCTCACTTTCTTTTAGGCTTAGATTCCTTCTCTTCTTATCGTCCCCTTCCCATTCTTTTGGGTTTGATGTATTTTTTTTTTTTATCTAAGTGAGAGCTTCGTCTACCTCCTTATTAAGGAATGCACATCCTGAAGCTACATCCAGAAAAAATACGTTCTTTAGGAATTAGACCGGCATAAAAGACAATGAGTATGAAGCCTTCATCAAAGCCATGATGTGGGCAGGACCTACGAAGTTTTAGGAGTCTCCGCTAAGCTTCTTCAAATCCATTTTTGTCTCTTCATTGATTGAAACTTGAGATTTCACACCTAATCATTGCGCTATTGCTTGCCAAAAAGAATAGATGAAGCAAACATATATACACTTCTTCCCATAGAGATGAGGCATTGGATGACTCATCCCGAAATAATTATTTAGCTGCATATTCAAGTGTAAACTTGAAGAGATTTATGGAGTATTCATTTATAAGTTTGTCACCAATTTTAACACACTCCTAAATATGTATAAAATCCTCAAGATGGTCATGTGGGTCTTCATATCCTCTTTCCCACGAAAATTTGTACCACGAGCTAAGTTTACCATAGTCAGAGTAAACTCTACTCCCGTACAAGTCTTTGCGGGCTTAGTAAGTCGGGAATAGGAAGTTGTAACCCGGTATAGTGAAACTTACCATTTTCTCTATTCATCATAAATATTTTTTTCTTTCGAGAATACACAAAAATAATATGTAAGGTAAATATCGACGATAATCAAACAAACAATTAAAAACTAACCAAACCTCAATCAATGATCGACCCTAAATGGCTCTACGAGGAGGAAATACTCCCCAAAAACGACACCATGAGCCTGTCAGTAAAGTGCTCTAAATCAGTATGAATGGAGAACTTTTTCAAGTCGAAAATGTAAGACTCGTGACGTAGGTACTTGGTACACGTGTCCCGTGCACGCACTTTAGAGCACTTTTAGTGTCATTTTAGTGTCAATAATGTGCATAATCACGTGTATTTAGTGTTTTTGTATTCTCATGGGCAAAATAATGCGTTTGTGTTGTTTTTGTGTTAAGAAACGTGCAAAAGGATTGAAAAAGAACATCAAACAATCGCGGAGTCAAGGGATCAGTCGAAGAAACAAGGGACAGGTTTGAGGGGTCGATCTCGGCCGAGACAGGGCATAAATCTCGGCCGAGATACCTCTCCAGGGAAATCCTAGAATTTTTGAGAGATTGAAGATCTCGACCGAGACGGGTAAGGCATCTCGGTCGAGATACCTCTCCAGGGAAAATCAGAGATTCAAAGAGATGAAGATCTCGGCCGAGATGAAAACCAATCTCGCCGAGATAACCCAAACCCTAAAAATTCCCTTTTCACGTCTCGGCCGAGATGCAACCCAATCTCGGCCGAGATTATCGCTCGGTTTACAAATTAAAAAGCCCTTTTTCACATCTCGGCCGAGACACACTTGCATCTCGGCCGAGATTCCTTGCACTGTTTTAAATTCCTGATCGCGATTTTGCCTTAAATTGAAGTAACAACTCTTCCCCTACATATATATACTCCCTTTCGAAATTAAACTATCTTGGGACATTGAATAACACACATTCCAGCCATTTTTTAGCCACCAAGGAAGGAAGATCAGGAAAGAGATTGAAGGATCATCTTCTCCAATTGACATCTTTGGTTTCATCCATCTCAATATCATGTTTCTTTATTTTTCTACTTATTTTCTGTTTGTTTTAGGTTCCATGGGTGAGTAGCACCCTTATTTCTACCCTTGATCAAATTTAAAACTTTGAGTTACAATGTTTACATGATTATTGCCAGTTGATGTTACCATTTGATCGCAATTTCAAGTGTTCTACACTATTTACTTTTATTGACTCATATTTATATGCTTTTTCTTGGCTTAATCAACCTCTAGGAAGTGTATGAATGTGTTGCTAGAATTGGAAATTACTATCCGTAATTGTAGGATTTTCGATTCCCTAGTAGCAAATAACGAGTGGTTTCGTTGGTGATAGTGTAGATTTCGACCTCTAAACCCGAGCTTTCGAGGTTTATGTCAAATCTATTTCATTGTCTTGGAGCATTAATCATTCGATTGTCAAATTGAAGAGAGCTTATTCGACATTTTGGTTTAATTGGATAGGGTTAGTCGAAGAGCTTATTTCGATTAGCTATAATTAAGAGATAATACGGTTTCTAGAGCTTGTTAGTAGTCGTGAAACAGGGACTTGAAATGTTTTCAATTGGGTATCAACAATAGTTGTGTAATTCGTTGGAACCAAAGGGATACTCGATCAAGGGTAGATACTTTAATCATATTTTAAAAATCCAAAAATTGATTTATCTATCTTACCATCTTTTGTTAATTGAATCTTAGCTTAGTTGATCATAGCTAAATAGTTGTTCCTAATAGTTACTGATAGTTTACAGCTTGACAAACAACCCCCCCCCCCAACCTTTATTGTTTTCATTGTTCGCATTTGTTCTTGTTTGAATTATACAATTGCTTGACATATTAAGATAATATTGTTCAACCGTTCCTCGTGGGATCGAACCTTACTTATCGCTCTACTAGTTAGAGTTTTAGGTTAAGGCTTAGTATAAATATATACATATATTCATCTATATATCTATATATTTATACTTAATTTAATTTTGGCGCAAATGTAAGACTCGTGACGTAGGTACTATAAAAAGTTATCGTATCCCCATGGAGGATAGTCTCGTCAAGCACACTTAAGTTGATTTTTCAATTAAGTTTGGCAAATTTATTAAGAAGGTGAAATTATCTAATTATCAAGCATATAGCAAAGCAAGCATTAAAAAAAAAAACTAACACGGGTCAAGAACTAAGAGATGAATTTCCAAGGTATAAATTTCACTTCAATCCTAGGATCATGGACTAGCAATCATGAGCTAACAATTGGGTTGCGAATGAAAGTCGTGTGTCTTATTGTCAATTCGGTTCACAAAAACCTAAAATCAACACACAATTCACTAAAATTCCACAATCTTAGGGTTGGGCTACTCCCGACTCTTGAAAATCACAATAAACTACTCAGAACTGATAAATATCAACCAATCCATTTTACAATAAGGCAAAAACTCGTATGTGACCATCACACGGCCGTCACACGTGTGACGGAAAAAAGTATCATTTTTTGTGGTAAAAGCATCACGTTTATCTCTAAAAGTATCACCTTTTTTTAACAAAAAAAAATATCAATTTTTGTAGCAAAAGTATCACCTTTATCTGTAAAAGTATCAATGTAGTAAAAGTATCACTTTTTCCTGTAAAAGTATCACTTTTTACTGTAAAAGTATCAATGTTTTCTATAAAAGTGTATTTCGTCACACGTGTGACCGTTCACACACAAGACTCACTCTTACAATAACTAGGCACAAAACAATTAAACAACAGAGAGAGGTTGATAACAATAAATGTAAAGAAAGAGAAAAGAAAAGGATTAGTCTTGTAGTAGCAATAAATGGAAGAGGTCTTCCATAATTCTGGTGGAAGCCCTCTCCCACCAAATTCCTTAGAAAAAGATTGATTTCCTTCTAAGATTAAAGAAACCCTAGGTTGGGCTCTTGTCTCCAAGAAAAATGCTCCCTAGTTCTAGAGAGAAAATATAATTGTGGAAGAGAAAATTATAAGAGTGAAACTACAGAAATGAAAGTTGTTTCTAAATGAGGAGAAGTGGGTATTTATATGGGAAGCATTTTTTCCCATCCAACTCTCAAAGATCTGTTGAAAGACTCCAAATAAAGGGTAAAATAGTCCTTATATAACTATGAGTGGAAATTGAAAGTTAGCTAGAGTCGAACATCTCAAATGCACTTGATTCCGATTCCTCAGCAAGTCTGGGAATTATTTGGCTAGAATCTGCAGCAACTTGAATAGTTGGAATCCAACTTTGGATGAGTAAGTTATGGCCAAAATACAACACTATAATGGGCAGGGCAAAAAATAGGGGGTGTGGACAATCTGGTACCACACTCAATACAGTGTGGTGCCCATTAAAATATTAGAGTACAATAGGCAACACCGATACTGGTACTAGTGGCGGTACTCGCCATGCCACCCGACGTTCAAACACCGGGTCTTCCCGTCACCCGTTATGTGAGTCATCTTCGTTCTTCTTCGTTTTGACCTCTTCCCACTCGTTTTCTTGACCCAACTTCTGCATGGTTTTTATTTGGGACTCAAAAAGATCTCTGAGTCGGGCTAGGCTTGGGGCCATGTAGGGCATGTTTAGGTCTCGAGCTGCTGACTGGAATGAGAGGATGTGTGCAAATGGCTTCTTTGATTCTCCATATTTTCCTATCCTCCATAACATAACTCAAAAACACCAAAAGTGCATCTAATCATAGCAAAAAGAAAACCAACCCAAAAACACGCTTTACACAAAAGTGCACCTAAACATATCAAACGATCAAAATTCTCAATAAAATATGAACTTGAAATGCATGAGAAAGTCGATCTTTTCAAAGTTTATCATGCTCCACAGGAAAATACTCCGGTGTGCCCCAAGTGTGGGAAATGGCACAGAGGGGAGTTCCGGCTTGGACAAAATAAATGCTTTCGTTGTCATGAAACTTATCACGTCGTATCTCGTTGTCCAAGGAAACCAGCTGGACCTGATAGAAGAGATCCTAACCCAAGCCCTGAAAGGAGATCTAGGATGTTCAAATTCTCTCATAAGGAAGCTGCGCAACATTCAAACACTATGTTAGGTATATTGAATGTAACTGGAATACTGCTCTAGAACTATTTGACATGGGCACCACTCATTCTTTTACTTCTAAGAAATTATGTGCAATGACTGGTTTTAAGAGTTATAAAGCTGCAAAACCACTTGAGATTCGTCTACCTTCCGTTAGAGCTATGACCACTAATTTAATGGTAAAAGGCTGATTTTAAGAGTGCATGAACATAGGCTAGAAGTTGACCTCCGTTTTCTTGAGAAGAACGAATCTGATGTAACATTGAGATTGATTTGTTGGGTAAACATCGAGCAGAAAGGTGTTTAAAGAAGGATAACTCCGTGGTCGTCTGAGGATGAATAAGTGGTTTTTCATGGAGTTAAGTTGAACTCAGCTTTGCATGTTTTAATGGAAATGAAGGCTGGGAAAATGCTTCGGAAGAAGGGATGTCAAGTGTTTTTTGTAAATATGATGGTAACCTCACCCAGTGAATATATTGTAGGCAATGTATCAGTAATTAAGGATTTCCTAGATATATTTTTAGATAAATTACCAAGAATCACTCCAGAAAAACACGTACCATTTACCTTAAAGCTAGTACCCAGTGCAACCGTAGTGTCAAAGGCCCTATACCGCATGAAACCAAAGGAACTACAAGTACTAAAGGTCCAAGTTCAAGAATAACTTGACACTTGCTTCATTCGACCGAGTGCCTCGCCATGGGGTGCTCTAGTTCTATTTTTAAAAAAGAATGACGGATCAATGAGGATGTCATTGACTATCGTGAGCTTAGCCGACTCACGATGAAGAGTAAATACCCACTTCCAAGGATGAAAGATACTTTCGACCAACTCAGGGGTGTAGGTGTGTTTTCCAAGATCGACTTAAGGTTAGGCTATCATCAATTAAAGATAAGAGAATGAATACACCTAAAATGATATTTAGGACACGGTATGGCCACTCCGAGTTTGTGGTAATGCCTTTTGGTTTGAGCAATGGACCGGCGGTCTTCTTGTATCTAATAAACTGCATGATCCACCCTATCTTGGATCAATTTGTCATCATTTTCATACATGACATACTATTGTATTTAAGGAACAAAGAGCAACACGAACAATATTTGAGGATGATTTCGGAGGCACTTCGAAAGGAGAAGTTGTATGTGAAGTTCAACATATACGAGTTTTTGATTGATAGAGTTGTATTTCTTGGACATGTTGTAATTGCCCGAGGGATGGGTTGATTTGAGAAAGGTGGAAGTCGTGAATGATTGGATAGCTCCCACTAATTTGAATAAAGTTTGCAGTTTCTTAAGTCTTGCTGGCTATTATTGGAGATTTATAGAAGGATTTTCGAAGATAGCCGCACCACTGATAAGGTTAACAAGGAAATAAGAAAATGTTTGGTGGGATAAAAAGTGCTAGGATAGTTTCCAAGAGTTGAAACAGAGGTTAACCACATCGCCCTTTTCACCAATCCCAGATCCAACAAAAGAGTTTGTGATCTATATTGATGCATTAGAATAGGGGTTGGGATGTGTCATGATGCATCATGGCAAGGTTGTAGCCAATGAATCGAGACAACAAAGGCAGTATGAGGTGAACTACCCTACAAACAAATGTGAACTAGCTCGAGGTGTACATACCTTAAAGATTTGCCAACACTATCTCTATAGAGGTAAGTGTGAGATATATATTGATCACAAAAGTCTGAAATATCTCTACACACAGAAACATTTCAATATCTGGCAATGAAGGTGGTTTGAACTTGTGAAGGATAATGATCGTACAATACACTATTGAATTTGTCTCGAAAACCCTTTCAAAATAATGAAATAAGGAAAGGGATTTCTTAATCCGACAAGAGTACAGGATAGACAGTGGTCGTAAATTATCGATCCACAGAGAGGATTTCCGTGTGAGTTAACCAAGTAATATGGAGTAAGTTTAGCTAATTGGAAATTTGGATGTCAATAATCAATAAAATCGCAAATAACAGTAAAATGAGGTAAATAATGGAAAGTAGTTCCTCGAAACTTTGGTTTCACCCGAAGCAAATGGAATCAATGTTTGAATGATGATTGTTGAAATGACTATGTGCTTATTAAGGTTGGATTCTTACCTAATTAGCATTCCAACTAAGCAAAAACCCTAGGATAACGGTTGAGGAGCCGTATTCCCCTAAGATTGGCAAGTAAAGGTGTTTCAATGTAGAATATCTACATGAATTAATCTACTAAACCAACTTGAGCCTGGAGTTTTCAATTACATAATACTAGAAGGAACTAGGTTGACTACTCCCACGCTAAAGACCGGCGTGTAGGTGTAAGAACTACACATGAAACTAATTCAATTTTGTCCATAACTGATTCCTCCAAGGCACTACTCCCCCTCTTGGTAAAGCTTCTCCCCCCATTTGTCTCCCTTTTACCAATTAGGTCCTAGTTAATCTAATTATCCATAATTAATCACTCACCCGCAAAGTCTAAGGCGTAATTATTAATTCCCATGCTCATTTAGGGTCTATTTTGGGTGAGCGTCGAATGGGTAGTAAGTCCCAAGCCTAGGGGCCGGACTATCATCTCCCCGAACGCACAATCCATTAAAATTTTCTTTAAGCTACCGAAAATCGGGCTACCGATCAAGTCTGTGAACTTAACTATGAGATTACTTGGCTATCATTACAAATTAATCAAGCCCTAACCCTAGGTTATTAAACTCACATCAATTCAACAATCAATTAAATCAAGTATCAACCCCGAAGTTTGGGATACACCCTTGCTTCGGGAGAAAAAATACTCACAAATCATCAATGAAATCCTAAACAACAACATCATCAAGCACTAATTCAAATAAAATAATAATAAAGAGAGAAAAGAGAAAGAGATGCCTAATAATGATGGTACACTGAAATCTTTGATAAATCTTCAAGGGTTGTCACTCCCTTGATGAAATATGGCAATATTCCCTAAGAACTCTAGTTTTCTCCTTGAAGAGGAAGAAACCCTAGTCTAAAATCTGAAATCATAAATATTACAAGTGGAGAGTGAAAATATGAAGTAAAACATTGTGAATGAAATGAAGGGAGGGTGTATTTATAGAGTTCCAACCCTCTCTTATCCAAAAAGACAAAACTACTTTAGCTAAAGCCCTTTTATTAAGGATAAGATGGTCTTTTAAGATAAAGGAGTGCAAGGGGCTTTCAGTTGTTGAGTCGAGCCCTTTAAATGAGCTTGACTCGACATTCCTAGAAATTCTAAGGCTTCCTCGTTTGGATTTGGCTCTAGACCACAACTAGAAAGTTTTAGATCTTCATCTCTTCTTTATGTGGCAACCTAAATCACCCAAATCATGGTCAGGATGAGAGAGATATGACCAAAATACGAACAAGCAGCCCCGACCGGAGGTGAATCGGTGACGAATACCAGACCCATAAGGGCGGGTACCGCCGCCGGCTGTTGCACGCTACAATAACTGCCGAACTAGTACTGGGCCGGTACCAGACCCATAAGGGTCGGTACCAGAGCCAACCACATAAAATCATCTGATTTAATGCATCTGTCTCCCGTCGCGCACGCCGTCTTCGTGCATTATCATTTTAAGGCTTTTCCATTCGTGTTTTCGGCCTGAATTCTTCATGACATTTGTTCACGACTCAATGATCTTTGAGTTGTTCCTAACTCAAGCCCATTTTGGGCCCGTTTAGGCCTCTTTTCTAGCACGTTTGGGCCTTGTTATTTTGCCGGAGTTAAGGAAATGGATGCAATCGACCTTCTTTCTTTCCTAGATTTTCCTATCCTTCATAACATAACATAAAAAAACACTCAAAAGTGTATTAAATCATACCAAAAAGGAATTATATCTTGCAAAAATGAAATAAAACACAAAATTGCACCCAAACGCATGAAACACTCGCATTTTGCAAATGAATATAAACTTAAATAATACGATAAAAATGAGTATTTTGACGTTCATCATCCCCACAAACTTGAGCTTTTCTTGTTCCCGATCAAATTTAACATTTGAGCATAAAGAAAATGAGGTTGGAAAGTTATTAGAAGCCTATTAGATTTGAATCTCTTTTTATTAAGCGATTTCTACTTTTTTATTCACTAATCTTACCTTAATCATTTTTTACAAGGAATTTGATAAACAAGTAAAGAAATATAAAGGCATAAGACTTAGGAAAACAAGTAATACTTTTATTTCAGTTAGTAGCCTAGGGCATGTGCTAAGAACTCTTACTCCGACCCCAAAAATGTGCATATGTGAAGTAACCTTGGACGACTCATTATTTTTTAAAATCCTCGACTCTAGGTGGTTCGTGGCAACTGATTTTATATTTTATCTCCCAATCACTCCTTTTTCCACCGGGCTTAGTCTCAAAGAACCAAAAAAATTATTCTAGTTTTTTTGTTCTTTCAAAGCTATTCAATGCTCTTTTCGAGTTATAGAGAATTTTCAACAATGGTAACACTCTATTCTTTATTTTGTAGCTTTTCTCTTCTTTTTTCTATGTTTCATACAACGTAATTGTTTCTTTTTATACTCACTTAATGATTAGAGTACACAAATGTTAACTAGAATTTATTACAAATAATGAAATGTAATGACTTCGCCCAGTGACCTAATCCACCTTATAGCTCCTCCTACATCTCCTTCATTTTTTTCATCCAAATTAGATTCAATTTATTTTTTACAAGTTTGTTCTTCATTACAGTAATGCTCACAAGAACCATAACTTCGGGCTAAGTTATTTTATTTACACATGCTATCCTATTTACTATGCCAAAATGTTCCTTTACTCGTAAATTGCATAAATCCGTTGATTTTATTAATTTTTAGGCAAGGAATCCCCTAGTGTTTATTTCTCATTTTTAATCAATTTTTTAAATTATCAACGTTGGGACACTTCCAATCCTTTATCCCCATCCTTCAAAAATCAACTCAACAACAATCAAATCAAGAACTTATGCAATCAACAAACAAAATACTTAAAATGTAAAATGGTGATATGGTATAGATCAAAATTACGAGCAATCAAGTGTGAGGAACATCATCTAAAGCACATTCAACAATAAATAACTCCTCTCCCCACAAACTTGGGCTAAGCACAAGCCCAAGTGCATCAAGAACAATCAACAAAGGAGGTAAAGCACATGCACAAGAATTTTAGAAAACAAAATCATAATCACTAACAAGCTCGGTGTATGAAAGGGCATTGTTCCATAAAAAATCACACATAAAATATGCTAATAATTTATCCCATTTCTACATCAACCAACTATTCAAAGCATAGATTCAAAATTTTAAGAATTATGTAGGTAAAAGATTCCATGATTGGCAATGCAGATGTGAGGAGAGAATCTCTAATAATGCTAGCAGTGTCTCTCATATCTCCCACAAACTTAAATAAAAGCATGTCTTTTAAGTAAGCATATGAACTCAAGTATACAAAAATGCAAGTAAGCATATACTCACATTGGAACCAACGACAAGCAAAGATGATAAGAATCAATTAATTACAAATTATGCGCGTGCAAAATAAATAATTAGAGAGATAGAGTAAAGCAAACCGGGCACCACTGGTGCTTCGGGATGAATCCTCCATTATATTAGTATGAGTATAGTTGATTGCTGAAGCTGACTTTGTAATTGTGTTGCAACCGGTTGCTCACTCATTTGAGATGTCTACTCTCTATATTTCCCTTTTGCATTACTCCAAGGATTTCTCTTCTTGATTTGGCATCATTAATGTTTCGGGACTTTTCTTCAAGATTATGCTCTTTTGTCTCAATTGAGTCCTCTGTGTCAAGTACCTATACACGTAACTCAAGAAAAAATCAAGTCTAATAAAAATGATAAAAGAAACGAAATTAAAACTACATTAATTACTCGTAAGAAAATAATAAGAAGGTGTTTGGGATGCCTCCCAAGTGCACCTCTTTAAGATCACTAGCTTCACCCTTTCAATCTTCTTGTTGTCAAGGAGGCTCGAAGTAGAAGTTCTCATCCATGCTCTCAAAGGCTGACTCTCGAGCACACTCCCAACAAGACTTCAACTTTACCTATTCGGTCTTCCATTTCATCAATTAATCGTTCCTCTCTAAAATGGGTACTTCTTTGAGGGATCGTCTTTTCAAATGGGGCTTTACCTTCATCTCCTTCTCCTTTGGTTTCCTTCATTTCCTACAAAATGACCTTTCACAGCGAAATGAGTGATCAAGCATAATAAATCTAGAATTGACAAATTGATCCATTATGCTAAGAACACCATGATTTTCCTCGTTAATAAATGCTTCAAATTTTACCAAGGTATTTCCTTTAAAAACCAAAAGAATATTTGAACATATGCTCTTTTGCAAGAGCACCAGGTTAGTAGTGGAAAAGAAGTTTTCCACTACGACACAATCACATTGAGCAATGTCCAAGTAATTCTTTTTAATTTCCTTGGGTAAAATTGAAGAAGTGGAAATGAATTTTAAATGCCTAAAAGTTAGCTTGTCAAACACGAAAATGAATTTTAAATGCCTAAAAGTTAGCTTGTCAAACACAAATCTTGGCATTGCAAACAAACAAGTTTTAAAATTAACGAAAGGAAAATCAACACTAAAGTTCCTAATTTCAAAGGAAGTAGGGAAACACTTCGCACTACAAGAAAAAGATCTTTTAAAGACATTCGAAAGTGTCTTAATAGATATATTTTCTTAACATAAGACTTTTTATGACACTTCAATTTAGTGTGGTCTATTCTAGTGTAGCAATAGGTAAAAAAGCCTATAACCACACTTATTAATGTCTTATAAATTAGAAAAGGGATTATTGTGTTTTAAACGTATTCCCTGTTATGACACTTGAAAATGTCAACATATTCTTAATTTTTCTTAATTTTATATCTAGATACTTTTTTACATTCTTTAAAAGGAAATTCTTGAAAATAAAAAATAAAAGCACAACTACAATACATTTAAATTATAAAGCATGTAAAATTTAATTTATTTAAATATCAAACATCTAAAATTCACAAATCTCCAATACAAAATAAAAAAGGTCATCTAAATAAAAAATTAGAACAAGAAAATTTATCCTACCTAATGTGAAAATATGGATCGTAAAAAACATGCTCACTAGAGCTAATCTTTTTTTTTTAAGGAAAACAACAAAGCAGGTTACTTTCAGTCCCAGAAAGATTTAACCATATACAATTACGAGAAATTCTATGTTACCTAGTCGGGTAGCGCCCGACTGGGTTATCCAACCATCCCTCCAAAAGTGAATGAAGAAAATAGAAGTTGTCTATTGATCTCAACATACTTTCTAAGTGAATGGTTGGATTGCCCAGTCGGGTAGTAGCATAGAATTACTCTATAATTACTCATCGACATTGTGAAAAGAAGAGATCTATGTACAACTCATCTCTCTCTCACAGACACACACTCACTCACTCACACTTGCTGACGGTGTATAACGATGACTTAACTTCATGAACAAAGCAATAAGTTCAACATCAGCATTCACTTTTTCTTTTTCTTTTTTATCATCATTATAGGTTTCGAAAATCAACAAGTAAGATCTTCACTATAAAAACTTCAAATCATATATCCTAAAACAACCAAGAGAATTGGAGAAAAAAATAAGAATACCAAATAATTAAAGTTAAAGTTGCAAAAGGATAAGAAGAAGAAGAAGAAGGCATGTTCTTTCAAATCTCAACGGCTCCCCTTTCGACGAATGCGGTAAAAGCTAACAAATGCACAATATTTTGGCAGAAATCTCACCATGATCTCAGCTTCACTTCTCCAGTGCAGAATCAACAGCAGTCCATGGTTCGCAGCAAAACAAAACATTAAAATAATAAGGACAAATGGCATAAAATTTCAATCTGCTACAAATATTTCATTTTCTTCATCACAATCTTACTTTCATTCTATTGTGAAAGTCAGATCCATAGTTATAAGAAAAAAATAAGTGAGTGAATAATAGTAACTTTTATCAATTGAATGGAAAGTAAAGAGTCATAATGTATTCTCTTTTATGGAATTCAAGCCCAAGATCTGAGCCATTAGTACAGGTTCTGAGCATTTGCCACCTGAACACAAACATGCATACTCAAGGCAGTAAGAGATTATAAGGCAAAGTGGCAAACCTAATTTTTTTTCATGTTCTATACAAGCATCCATAATATACCATGACTAAAAGAAAGACACAACTTACAAGAACTCAAAGAATAACACAACTTACACCAGAAGAATTCTTACTCCTTCAAACAGTCACATATCATAACCTTATTTTTGTGAAGCTCTCAAAACAAGATATGCAAATATACTAAGATTGGTGAGTTTATCCCAGCCCATCCCCTAAAATACATTAACATTGAGCATGTTGAGCCAAATGATACTTCGGGCTACGATTCTTATGGCACAACCCATCTAAAATACAGACTGTGTTAGGCTTGGCCAACCTTATTTTGCTACCTCGTAATATTAGTGGTGGCAAATATCATCTATAAACAGAGAAATGTGATCTACACATACTTACGACATTTTGAAACTTCCCAAAAGACTCCCGAAACTAGATAATTTGTAATCTATAGCATTAGGCGAAAATGAAACAAATAAAGGGAATCATGAAAAATCTAAAGGAAAGCAAAGAAACAAAGCATGGATCAAACGGGTTAAATAGGTTAGCTCTGTTGAGCTTCTTCAGTCAGTTGCACTACTTTACTAAGTGTTTACTATTTCCATGCCTTTTTTTCCAAAATTAAACTAATGACATTGGCAAATAATGACGAAAGCCTAACAATTTAAACAAGGAAAATTGATAGTCAAGAAATTCCAGTTTAAAGACTCGATCAACATGATCTGGTGCAGTGCTCTAGAAATACAATTCTAATAATTCTTTTCATCAAAAGCTTAAATCCAAACAAAGGGGTTTACCAAAGTGAATAAAGAAATCATAGGATTCAGCACATAAAACTGAAAAAATTACAGTAATTGTGACAACATAAATTAATTCTAGAAGAAAAAACTAGAATCGTACACTAGATGAAATTGAGTTCTTCTATTCTGTTGCTGAGGACTGAGATAGATCCCAACACCAGGCAATTGAAACAAGAGTAATTTCAAACGGTGGTGAGAGTTAAATTGTTCGGCTGCTTTCATATATAGTAGGATGGATCCTCATTTCAATGAAGAAATCTGGAGAAACAAGGGTTTCTGAGTTTTTCTTTCTTTTTTTCTTTAGTCGACGACTTTCAGTTCTTTCTTTTCAAGATATTTCATATTTTTAATACGAAGGTAATATAAATTATAAAACTACTTTTTGGTGGGAATTAACACCGCAAAAAATATTTATGTTTTTCTAGGCCAACAATTTTTTATTTCTTTTGAGGACCCAGTACCCCACCTAAATTTCTCAGTAATAATTATGATAGGATTTTAGTTTGTTTGAAAATAATGATAGGATAGTAGAGGTATTAAGACGCCTCCATTACAGTGTCACAATATAGTGATTTTGATGGATAATAAATAAATTAATATTTTTTTCCAAAGCAGGTGTCATAATAGACTTCTATTAATACACTTATTATTTAGTGTCTTAATATAAGAAGTGTAGACTCATTCCAAATGACATGAAGATAAGGATAAAGTTCAATTACAATCATTTCCCAAAGTAAAATATTATTCCAATTCTTAAGAATTGGGAAAGCTTCATATGCAACAAGGGATATTTTTTCATTTTCCACAATGTTATGAGAACGGTCATCCAAGCAAAAGATTCTACAACCTCTAAATATATCCATCTCCTTCTTTTCAATCTCTAACTGTATCCGAGTTTTCACTCACTTCAAGATTATCCTCACATACACCTTCATATGCATCCTCACATGAATAATCATTTCCTGTGGAGTTTCCAACAATGTCATCCACTTTATCATGCATGTTGGATTTGCTCCCGAGGCTATTTTCCTAATTGAGCATATCATTTCTCGATTCACTTCCCTCACCCCAGTTTTCATTCATCTTCATCCCAAATCTCTCTTTCAATCATGGGGGTAGGGAAACATATTGAGCTCATTACCAACACAAGAAATAGATAGAAGCGTTCTAACATATTCAACATGGTCATTAAAGGGGAGGGGGTTCAAACTAAGGCAGATAGTGGGTCTTTCGATCTCTTTTGATACCTCAACCGAATTTATGTGTGGACCTCATTTTCACTTCTACTTGGGTCATGCTCGTGTTGGTGGGATAATGCTTCTAGTGGAGATGGATGTATAGTCTCCGACTTCATCGGACATTTTCGGTGGAAGATTGAAGATCTACCTTGATTGGCCCATACTCTTCTTCGTAGAGTGCTTTCCACATTTCTCGAAGTTCCTCATTTGGGTTCTGGTCCCAACTGAACATGAAGGTGAACTTCAAGTCTTTCCTCATTTCTTCACTCATAATCTCATCGTATCCCATGTAGTCGAAGATTTCATCCAACTTGCTCCTTTTGGAGTTTCCACAGTTTCCCCTTTCAACTCTTCCTTAGCTAGAAGTGATTATTCTTTGCACAACAGGGAAAACTTATGGAGAAACAAAGTTGCGAGACAATCCCAAGTGGCAAAAGTATGAGGAAGCTCATGTTCAAACCATCGTCTTGCCTCACCCTCCAAGAAGAAGGGAAATAATTGAATTGCAAGGCGTTCCTTTTCGATATTCATACACTCAATGATATCTAAATGCTTAAGAAGGTGCTCATAAGAATCTTCACCCTCTTTTCCACTAAACTTGTTCATTTCACATTTGGAGTGAGTTTGGCCTCCTCCAATACTCCATGGGGACCTAAAAAGGAAATGTACATGTTGAGTAAATGGTGGAGTACTTCATAAAGAAAGCATAAGAAATAAACAACATGAAAATAAAAGGTTAAATCTCAAGATATATAAATGACCTGGCTAATTACACGGGGAGATAATCTTCCCCGACAATGGTGCCATGAACTTGTCTCAAAAACCCTTTCAAAATAATGAAATAGAAAAAGGGCTTTCTTAATCCCGCAAGCGTACGGAATAGACAGTGGTAGTAAATGAAATCTCAATAATCACTAAAATTGCAAATAAAAATAAAATGAGGTAAATGATGGAAAGTAGTTCCCCAAAACTTTTGTTTCACCTGAAGCAAATAGAATCAATGTTTGAGTGAAATTTTTTGAAATGGTTATGGGCTTATTAAGGTTGGAATCTTACTTAATTAGCTTCACAACTAAGAAAAACCCTAGGATAACAGTTGAGGTGTCGTATTCCCCTAGGATTGATAAGTAAACAAGGTTCAGTGTAGAATACCGACATGGATTAAAGTACTAAACTAACCCAAGCCCGAGGTTTCTAATTATGTAAGACTAGAAGGAACTAGGTCGACTTCTCCCACGCTAAAGATCGGCGTGAGAGTGCAAGAACTACACACAAAACTAATTCGATTTCGTCCATCCCAATCAATACCCCCAGGCACTACTCCCCATCTCGGTAAAGCTTATCCGTTTTGGTTCCCCCTTTTACCAATTAGGTCCTAATTAATCTTATTATCTGGAATTAACCCCTCAGCAGCAAAGTCTAAGGCGTAGTTATAAATTCCTAAGCTCATTTAGGGTAGTTCGTGTGAGCTTCAAATCTGTAACAACTCCCAACCCTGGGGGACAGACTATCATCTCTCCAAATACACAATCCATTAAAATGATGTTTAAGCTACCGAAAGTCAAGCTACTGATCAAGCATGTGAATTAACTACAAGATTACTTGGCTATCATTACAAATTAATAAAGCCTTAACCCTATGCTACCAAACACACATCAATTCAAGCAATCAATTAAATTAAACATCAATCCTGCAGCTTGGGCTACTCTCTTACTTCGGGAAACAAAAAAGACTACTCACGGATCATCAAACAAATCCCAAACAAAAAAAATATCAAATAATAATTCAAATATAATAAATATAGAGAGAGAAATGAGAAGTAAATGCTCAATAATGATGAAAGTCAGAAATCTTCGATAAATCTTCAAGATTTTCACTCCCTTGAAGTAATCTTGCAATATTCCACCAAGAACTAGTTTCGCCTTGAAGAGTCTAAAATCTGAAAATCCTAACTATTACAAGTGGAGAGTGAAAATATGAAGTAAAAAGTTGTAAATGAAGTGAAGGGATGGTGTATTTATAAAATTCCAACCCTCCCTTAGCCAAAAAGACTAAAACCTACTGCTAAGGCCCTTTTATTAACGGTAAGATGGTATTTTAACATAAAGGAGTGCAAGGGGCTTTAAGTTGTTTGACCTTCTTGGCGATTTCGAGGCTGCCTCATCTGTAATAGGCTCTTGAGCCCAATTGAAAACTTTAGATCTTTTTCTCCTCTTCACATGGCAACTTGTATCAGCCAAATCAGAGTGCGGGTGAGAAAAATATGGCCAAAATATAAACACGGAGCGCCCGAGTGGAGGAGAACCGACGACAAATGCTAGACCTATAAGGGACGGTACCGTCACCGGCTGTTGCACGCTTGAATCATTGTCGGGCCGGTATCGGAGTCGCCCACATAGTATTATCCTATTCTATGCATCTGTCTCCCGTCGTAGACGCCGTCTTCGAGCATTATCATTTTGAGGTTTTTCCATTCGTTTTCTCGGCCTAACTTCTTCACGGTTTTTGTTCATGGCTCAATGATCTTCGAGTCGGGCCTGAATTGGGCCCGGTTGGGCCCGTTTGGGTTTTGATTTGCTGGCTGGAGTGAGGAAATGGATGTAATCGACCTTCTTTCCCCGATTTTCCTATACTTCAAAAACATAACTCAAAGACATCCAAAAGTGCATTAAATCATATCAAAAAGGCATTCCAACTTGAAAATGTAGTAAAACATGAAACTGCACCCAAACACATGAAACACTCGCATTTTTCAAATGAATATGAACGTAAATAATACGATAAAAACTACTATTTTATGTTCATCAACAACCATCCGGGCAAGGCAAATGTGGTGGCCGATGTACTCAGTCAAAAGGCTAGAAGGAAGATGTTTTGCATTTTAACTAAGGAAGATCAATTGATCAAGGAACTTTCAAAGTTGAGACTTGAGATTGTGTCACCCCTCTAGAAGCGGACTATGTAGTCTTTATGGTGGAACCAACATTGAAGTAGGAGATTAAAGAAGCTCAAATGTGAGATAAAAGTTTGCTTTACTCTAAGAGATTGAACCATTTCGAAGGAGATGGGAATTTTACGTTGTTGGAAGATGGAATCTTGTTGTTTGAAGGAAAATTTTGTGTCCCCGAATGATCCGGCTATGAGAAAATCTATATTGGTGGAAGCTCACAGTAAATTGTACAACACCCATTGGGGTAGTACAAAGATGTATCAAGACTTTGACGAGAATATATTCTTGGGAAGGCTTGAAAAATGACGTGGTCGAGTATGAAATGAGTTGTTTGGCATGTCAACTAGTGAACATCAACAACCATATGGATTATTAAAGTATCTACAAATTCCAATGTGGAAATGGGAAAACATAGCGATGGATTTTGTTATAGGACTCCCACATTTCAAAAAAAGGAAATCATGCAATGTGGGTAACGGTAGATCGCCTCACGAAGTCCGCCCACTACATTCCAGTCACGATGAATCTGCGAGTTGACCAGTATGCTCATACCTACGTCCATGATATAGTGAAGGTGCATGGAGTCCGGTTGTCCATCATCTCCGAATGTGATCCACGCTTCACCTCAAAGTTTTGGGAGAGTTGCAAAGGGCTATGGGAACCACATTGAGCTTCAACACAACCTATCACCCCAAACTGATGGACAGTCAGAAAGAACGAAACAAATTCTAGAAGATATGTTGAGAGATTTTTTGCTTGATTTAGGCAATAGTTGGGAACATTATTTACCTTTGGTCAAATTTGCATATAACAACAGTTTCCAGTCTACCATCGGCATAGCGCCTTATGGGTCGTTGTACGGGAGGAAGTATCGATCGCCTTTATATTGGAATGAGGTTGGAGAAATAAAGCTTGTAGGGTCGGATATGGTGAAGGAGGTTGTGGAAGTAGCGGAGAAAGATCGAGAAAGGATGAAGGTGGCCGAAGACCATCAAAAGTCCTACGTCAATAAATGTAGGAGGGATTTGGAATTCGAAGTTGGAGAGATTTTTCCTAAAGGTATCACCCACAAGGGGTGTTGTTCTCTTTGGGGAAAGAGGTAAGTTGAGACCGAGATATGTGGGACCATTCAAAATTCTCACTCGAGTCAGAGACTTAGCCTATCGACTTGCCCTGCCACCGAAGTTTTCCTCTATGCACAACGTGCTCTATGTGTCTAGGTTGAGGATGTACATTCATTAGTAACTTAAGTGAGTAAAGATTTGGAAGTGAGTAAAGATTTGGAAGTGAGTAAAGAATTATCTTACGAGGAAGGACACAAAGCCGTCATGGATCGAAAGGTGGACGGACTAAGAAACAAAGACATCACATAAGTTAAGGGAAAGGGAGTCATCATGGTAAAATGGAAGCTAAAATATATAGAAATATGAATAAGCTATTGCCAACAAGCCAAATGTCCGGAAAACCTCAGGAGACCTTCAGTACCTACAAATTTATTTATTCACATTCTTAAACCCACTCCCAAATCTTGCTAAATCCCATTCTGGTTTAGGAAAATAATATTTTTTATTCAACCTTTTTATTAACCAATTCCATCAGTTGTGAATTCTTCTAGGAACCAATGTTCCAAGTTCTTAACTAATTTTATTAATAGTAACCACTAGTATTATTATTGACATTATTCATTTAATAAAATTTGAATATCTATAATGTAGGATCGGACACTTAAGCTTACGTGGATTAGGATCTTTGCACTCCTTTGTTACACGTGATTATTTCAAGTTGGGGTTTTTTATTTAAAGTTTGTCTTTATTACATGTACTTCTTGTGTGTGTTTAATATGTTTGCTACGTGGATTTTATGGCATGGTGTATTTAAAATCGCTAATAAGAAAAGAGCAGTCCTAATAATTGGTGAGTGTAGTATATAAAGGTGAAGAGAGCTATTATTGTATACCTTTACTGAAAGATGCATAGTGAGGAGATGTGAGTTTGTTGAGAATTAGTTGAGAAAGGCCAACTCAATTAGTCTAAGACAAGTCACTATATCCATATTTTATCCCATCTTTACCAAACAAACCTAAATTACAACCAAACAGAAAGACCTTTTTAGTTCAAGCTATGTAGATTTAAGTGCGATGAGAGACTATACAATATGCAAGCATACGGTAGGCCATATGCAACATACAACTTGCTGAGCGAATATTTCCTATTCTATACACTTGAGTGAAAAGTGAACACACCCAGTGAGGATCATTTGTTTAGAGAGATTTAGATCTTAAGACTAATTGAAGTGTGATTGTTATTACATGTTCATATTGTCGTGTTGTATATATATTTTAAAAAAAAATCAGGTCTGCAGCAATCTTCATCGCCTTTGGGCCATAATAAAAGTTGTGGTTGTTATAGTTTTAATTGTTTTCTTTTGTTAGTTGTTGGGGACGCACACCAATAAGTTTGGGGGTTATGATAACTTTATATTTAACGTAATTCAGGTATATGTTTATAGCTAAAATATTTTAAAAAAATATGTGAAAAAATGCTTCCTAATCCTCGTTTTTATATGTTTGGTGGATTTTACTTGTTTGTTGATTTTGTAGGATTTTTTATACAAAAAAAATGTTTATTTGGGGTAATGGTAAAATTTTGATGCCAGACGAGTGAAATGAAGGCATGATGGAAGAAAGTAAAGAATTAGACTCAAAAGAGACATTGGATAGGCCCAAGATGGAGTTGGATAAGTTCAAGTGAAGAGCTATAAAGAGAAGAAACGACTGTAGTATTTGCTCGACCGAGAAAAAATATGTTGCTCGGTTATCCAAAAGATACAGGTTCAAAATAATGTTTCTTGAAAAGCATTTGCTCAAACGAGTAGAAAGCTTGCTCGGTCGGGCAAAATGCGGTCCAAATTAATGTCTAACGCTTGTCGAAGGGTTTTATCCAATCTGATACATACTTTAATCTACTGTTGTGTATTCCTATAAATACCTACACTTAGCATTTGTCAAACATCATACTTTACTTCAGTTTTTCATTATTTTAAACGAGAGAGTTAGAGAGTCTTTTGGAGAGCAATAGTTAGAGAGCCGACAAAGGAGGAGATTCATCTTATCATCTTCAATCAGTGAACTGTAGTGTTTTCTCCTTTTTATTTAGTTTATTGTTTTGAATATGCTTTCTTTTATAACAATTGTTATTTTTGTTAAATTGCATATAAAATAGTCGATTTATATCTTAGAGTTTAGAAAGTAGGTTTCAATTATAATATAGATGCTTATATGTTATTCATGATTTTCATGCGGTCTATTATTATTTGGTGTGTTGAGATATGATTGTTGTTAGGGTGCCCTGATCACCTAGTCTAGCACCCACGAATCGCATACCCAAGATACCGAAAGGTGAGGTTATTGATGGTCAAATAATACATAACATATTATGCCTGAGAAACCGAAAGGGTAAGGAGATACTATGGGAGCAATTCTTAGGAACTATTGAGTTATCGATACTTCTTCCAGGAGGTTGGTCTGTTGTCTATAATTAACAATTAAAGCGCTCTGGAAGATCTAAAAGAGGGTTTAACATATCAAATCGCGAAGCTTCATAATAATAGGAACTTGCAAATTATGAATAGATATATGTGTTTGCATATGCAGTTCTCTATAAGAGAGTCTTTATATCATTTGAGTCTCGTTATTTATTTATTTGCAACTAGTTATTTAAACTGTTATTCTACTCTCTTTTTTAGAGTCCTGACATTAGTAATTAGGGTAACAGCAAAAATAATCCAGTATTCGATATGCCTAGATATTTTAGTGATAACATCTCTATAGTAATTTGATTATGACATCTTCCTTGGTCTCTAAGCGATACGACCTCACTTTCCACTAGCTACTACTATGTTATACACTTGCAACACAGATGGTAGAAATTAGAGCGATCAATTGTAAATTCATATGGACCGATCTGTAGAGATTGTCTAACAAAGTCGCACATCGAGAATATAAGGCAAAGATCATGGATATATAATGAAAGGAGTATCTCCATTGGTATGAGGACTATTGGGAGTTAGCCCAAGAACAAAACCGTGCGGGTTTAGCCTAAAGCGGATAATATCATACCAATGTGGAGATGCGGGTCCAGTTAGGGCCCAACAAGTGGTATCAGAGCCATGGTCCCAGGCTGAACGATGTGGTGGAGATCCTCAGAATGGACCACGTAGGTCCAGCTCAGCAGAGACAATGGGTCCGAGTTAGTGGACCAGGTAGGTCAGACTCTACAGACTAGGAGAGGTGCACTTGGGTAGGGCAGACTCCAAGCAAAGATGACAGATCCGACTCTACGGACCAGTTAGGTGCGGCTCTACGGACTAGGTGCAGAGACCAGATGAGGTGCACTTAGGTAGGGTTGGCTCTCCAAATTAAGCAGGCTCGGGAGATGGAGCAGATATGGCTAGTCGACCAGATGGAGCAAGCTCAGAAGATGGTGATCGTCGTTTGAGAGAAGGCTCGGTGGTCCTTTGTTTGAAGGAGAAGATTGTTGAAATTTTCTAACACAATCCCACATTGAGAATATAAGGGAAAGATCATGGGTATATAATGAAAGAAGTATCACCATTGGTATGAGGACTTTTGGGAGTTAGCTAAAGAACAAAACTATGCAGGCTTGACCCAAAGCAGACAATATCATACCAATATGGAGATGCGGGCCTAGTTAGAACCCAACACGATCGACCTACCAATAGGTAACAATAAATTTGGAATGTTAAATTATTTTGAAAATAATACACTTTGTTATTAAACCATTTAAGTAATTGCAAACCTAAATAAATATTTTTTTCAGTGTGTATTAATGAAAATAATGTGCTTAAGGATAAGGAAAGGAACAACAACCGCCGCCCTCCACAGCCAGATTTTCCCCATTCGATGTCGCCGTGACTCAAACTGTCATCCGCCTACATTGCTCGTCCATCTTCGCTCTCTGTCTAGAATCTCCAACAGTCGTCGGCCATATCCTGTCTTTTTCTAGTTTTTATACGACAATCATCTCCAATTGTTGTTTTATTTCGTTAATTTTTAGGTTTTTAGGTTCTCCTCTCTGCTAGAATTTTTTCTTCATGTGAGACTTTTCCTCGCCGATGTGCGACTTTTGCCGGTCTAACTGGTCTTTTAGTTGGTCTTTCTATTCATGTCTTTAGTTTTTATTTTGTTTTTTATTTGTTCTAGATGATGTCTGTTCTATTGTTCGGTATGGTAGTGGTAGTTTTTCGATTCTTTGCCTGATGTACATGCAAACACGGAGCAGGATTTTCTTCGGTTGCTTGTCACTTAGACGCGTTGTTGTTTTTTCTCTTTTTCTTTAGCTTATGCGTCTGTTTTGATGGAGCATGATTTTACTTATAGGATCGAGAGTCTTTTACTTATGAATATTATTTAAGTAATAAGATTCTTTGTCTTTGATTTAAAAAGAAATAAGGAAAGGAAAAAAAAAACACTGAAAGTACCAACATGATAGAACAAGGTACAAAAAATATTTTAATAAATATCTTTTTTATCATAATAATTAAATAATACTTATTAAATGTACTTTACAAATTTCATTAATTTATACGATATGATTTGCTAATATAAGTTTGACTTACTATTATTATTTTGTCTTGTTTTATGTAGATATCAATGATCAATTTTCCAAAGGTCTAATTAGAATTGACGCCGGTAGGTTGAATACATTTAAAATTTTGAAAAAGTATCACAAATATAAATGAGACTAATGGATTTAGATTTTTAATACAGGTGAGAATCATACAAAGTCATGAAGGGAAGGTTTTACATGGTCATAGTTCAACAACAAATATGTAATTACATGTGCCAACATTGACAGTTATTTATTGAAAGAATATTTGAAATATTCAATTATTGTAATAAAACACTTTCAATTATAATACTAAATAGTATTACTATTATTGAATTTGAAATTTCTATTATTATACTATATAAACCAATCGACTTTCAAATTTATTAACTCATGAATATTCGACACGGGAAATAAAAGAAGCGCACTTTCTGTAAGCCAAAATAGTATTTTTGTGAAAGAGGAGAATCACACCATAGCAACAAAAAGGAAAATGATTTTTGGTTGGACAGATCAAATCTCGATGCACTTGGTAGAATATTCGATGCTAAAAAGAATGACATTGTTAACAAAGGTAAAAACATTTATCTTAAATTGTTGCAGGTTGATTAAATACAACATGTTTGCATTATTAACTATAAATAAAAAAGATCCAAATTACAATGGCCATGGAGCTCGGTTAGAGATATCAAATATATGATCGAGGAGCACAATTCATAGGTGAAATCATTTAGGATGGTGAGTGATGGGATTGAAAACAACACCAATAGAAGATTAAAGCTCAAGCTAATTGCAGCTAAAGAAAAAGATGATAAGACATACAAGTTTCCAAGCTCTTCTGAGGTAGCATCTCTTATAGTGGGAGACTTCGACGATGCATTTGATGAAAGAGACGTAATAGTGAAAAGTCAACATAGACACCTCAAACGAATAAGCGAATTTCATTCTGCAAATCTCGTTCTGCAGTATATATCCACTATTATTACCATACAGAGAGAATGGATTCCAAATTAGTATCCAACACAATAATAAGTCAAGGTCTACGTTCTAAAATAAATAAAATTTATCAATTAGAGAATTCTTTTTATGTAGATTCTATGACAAAATTGATAAATTTGATACCCTGTTGAAATCATAAAGGTTGTTTCAGTAAAAAACTGTAGATGGCTACCTAATGATCGAATATGATTGTGTCAATTTTCATCAAAAGGTATCAAAATGTATTGGTCAGATAGGCCTATCAATCTTGCAGAAGTTGGGGAAAGAATGACATGATTGCTATTAACGTATAGGGGTGTGTGCAACTGTAGGTTCGGTCGACCCACCAAAGTGGTAGATTGGGCTATGCACTTTCTAGCGGCCTTCGGGCTCTGCTTTAATTTTTATATATATATATATAGAGAGAGAGAGAGAGAGAGAGAGAGAGTTGTTATGCTGGGCGTCTTTATTGAGCGCCTAACTGAGCGACAGCTGACGTGGCCAATTCTTCTTCTTTTTTGTTCTTTTTTATTCTTTTAATCTTATTATTTCTTTTAGTTGTGAGTACGGAAGATTTCTTCAAGAAGTCACATTCGTGAACATACCATCTCCCCCCTCCCATCTTTTCTCACCCGCTACAGCTCTCTCGCCGTGGGCGTCGTAACGTCTGCGACCAAATCTCTCTTCGACCCTTGAAATCGCCGCCGACCATGTCTCCAACCGATTGGGTTTTTACGGCGGCTTTGAGATCTCCGATTTGCGTATTTGTTTCTACCCTTGGTGAGTATTTGATTTGATAGTGGCAAAAATGTTAGTTTGGGCTTCTGCTAATTTCACCCTACGCAAAAGAGACCATCTTGTTGATATGGGTATGAGGCTTCTTAACAGATGAATCGTTCAAGAATTTGTAGGATTTTGGGCTTCTTTAGAGAAAGGCAAGATGACAAGATTGAAATTTTGAATAGTTGTCATGTAGCTGCTTAATACAGTAACACCAGTTTTTGTAATTTAATTTTCATGTTGTAGTCGATTAAAATGTTAAAAAACTTTAATTATGTATATGATGAAATTATATGCCACTTTCTTGTGGTTTGCTACTTTCATCGTTATTGTGGTTGGTATAACTTGTGGAATTTATAGTTGGTAGTTGTGATAGGAAAGTGAGAGAAAGAGATTGAAACAGAGATGAGAAGGAGACAATATAAGAGAACAAAATATTTTGTAAATAAATTGAAGCCTCAGCGACCAGTAAAGAAAATGAGGATAATTGTTTCCTTTTCTAGTAGATGGGGGCCTAGCGCCTAGTGAAAAAAAAGAGAGGATAATTTGTTCCCCTCTCTAGTCGATAGTAAATTAGGCCCTAGCGCCTAGTCAAAAAAAGGAGGATAATGTGTTCCCCCCTTTAGTCAGGCAATGGAGTGGTATTTAGACACTAGTCCGAGCCTAGGCAAAGCTGATCGAACTATACGTGTGGTTAGGCAGGGAGAAATTGGACAAAAACACATAGGTGGCCAATGAGAGCCTTATGCTTAGTACCTAGGCCGGGACTAGTCTGAACTAGTAAAAAATACGCCTAACACCTAGGCGGGAACTAGTCTGAGCTAATCGGTAATTTTTGCAATAGAGGTATAGATATTGTATCCTCGTTCATGTGATGTATCGATTTAAAGAGGGTAAAAACTTGATATTGTAGCAACAGAGTAAATTTAATATAAGTGTTTGGTATTGCTTCCTCTTGCTTGAAGTTTATAATAGTGGTGTTTTAGTCTTCTAATCAAAGTATTGGTCACTAGTGACCCAGTAAAGGTTAATTATCATTATGTATATTCTAATTGAATTTTAGTGTTTACTTGAGTTAACACATACACAAGAAAATGACCAGAAATAAAAATTACCGAATAACCTACACTCTATACCACTATACCTAAATTCGTATAACAGGGAAAGCAATTCACCATAACACCCTCTTCAAATACATAGTACTAACGCATACAAGTACTGTTTTCTTCCATTGATATGAATCATAAACAATAACTTGTACATGAACATTTTTGTCCCGAAAAGAAAAAGTAAGAAGTACTAGTAATAATGTAATGTAACTTCATTCTTCTCTTCATTTTAGTTGACCGAGATGTTTGAACCTAAAAGGAAAACAGGAATATGAAAACTATCAAGGAAAATTCGAATAACCAAGATAATGCAAAGTGAAAATGTAATAATTCAACACCAGAAGTCCCACCGAGTTCTCATTTCCATAAAATGAAATTCATTCATCCATATGCATTCCATTTGTCCCTTTATTAGAACCTGTAGAAATAATAAGAAAACAACATCATCTTATAACTTACATATCATGATCTAAACTAATGCAATTCATGAAACATATATATTACCAGGTAGGGGTGGAAAAATCTTCTTTATCTGTATTCTCATTGTTGTGGTCATGTTCATTTGATCTAATAATAAGCAAAAGCATACATTAGTTGATTACCAAAAATATGATAATGCATAACTAATGATGCTCAACATACCCATCATGTAAATTTGGACAATTACGCTTGTCATGTGACACGCCTCGATGTCCACATCCACGACATTGTCTGGCCTTTGAACTTGACTTCTCTTTTGAAGATTTGAGTCTCTTTCTGCACCCCTTTGTTCTTATTTCCGAAGGATCAACAATATTAGGGGATTCATCCATTTTTTTCTTCCTTTGGCTACCTTTGTTGAATGGTATACTATTGTTCATCTCTTTAATCTTGTTATATATATAATCAAATTGTTCATTCAAAAAGTTTGCCCTTTCCTCAGTCAGAGATGCATCATCAATTAAAATTGAGGCTTTATAAGATAGCCTCGAGTGACGGGACATTAAACACCTTTTTGGATCTTCATTGCTACACGGATCACCAATAGCATATATTGCTCCAACCTTTGCATCTCGTGTCCACCGTTTGAGTATATAGTTATCAGGCAGTTCAAAAACTTGATTAATACGAAAGAAAGCTAGCATATGTCTACATGGAATATCCTCAAACTCAAATTGCTTGCAGCTACATGACACATAATCCTTTTGTATGTCATGCATGAGAAACCTTGGTTCGGATTGAGAACAACTTTGAAATTTAATCATTCTATAAACTACTTTGGCTCATTTCAATTTGAAACTCCATCCATTTCTTTTTTGTATACGACCTTGACCATTTGAGTTTCCATTGCCCAACTTGTATTAATCTTTGGTTGTTCATACATATCCGTGTGGTCAGCAACTAACTCATTGTGCCTTTGGTGCTTCAATGCTCTATTGAATCGTGTGATAAAATCCATCAATGATTTCTTGTTTGAGATATACCTCTTAAAAAATGAATGTGCGCTTTTAGATCTCTGATTGCTCGACATTCCAGCACAAAATACATTTTTAAAATACACAAGAACCCATTTTTTTCGTAGTTCATACATCAAGGATATCCATCCATTTTCCTCTAAGTTAGCACACTTGATAACCTCTACCCAAGACATTTCGAATTCATCAAAGGTTGTCGAATTTACAATTACATTCTTTATACTTTGATAGAAGTCACGGAAAATCATAGGTGGCAATTTATCTGGGAATTTCTTCAATATGTGCCACAAGAAAAAACGATGTATTGTTTGAAGAAACACCTATGCAATGGCTTTCGTCATAGCAGGATCCTGGTCTATAATGATTACTTTTGGGGCACCTGAAGGCATAGCTTCTGATAGGGATAACCCGGTTACTTCGGGTCGTTACTTCGGGCCGGGTTAAACCTGAGCCCACTTACCAGCCCAGCAAACGCGCCAGCAAGCGCGGAGGCCCAGGCCCAACAGGCCCAACAACGCGTGTTCTGTCCAGCGAATCAAGTCTGTTTCGAGAATCAAGGCCCATGATCTTTTCCCAACTGCCATGCAGATTTGGTGGGCAAGATTATAGGGATTTAGTTAGGGTTTTGATTTAGTAGTATAAATAGGTGAAAAGAACTCTGAATTAGGGTTGGCACTTCGCATTCTGTAATACGCACTGTAAACTCCACGTTCTAGTAAAAAGGAACACCTCGGCGATTGCCGTTTTCTGCCCGTGGACGTAGATCTCCGGATCGAACCACGTAATTCTTGTGTGTTCTTATATTGTTTACGTAGATTCTTGTTTAATTGTGTGGTTACCGGATTGTGCATTATCAAATTGGCGCCGTCTGTGGGAACGACAAGGTAGTTTTTTGCAATACCAGTGCCTTCGGAAGTCATGGTGACAACACGTCAGAATCAATCCCGCCACGGTGCTCAATCTAACCAGGATCCACCCGTGGATCAAATCTTGCCGCCGAGGCAATTGCCGGCAGAGAGTACATCCAATCATCAGGGTAATCAAAACCCTCTACCCCCTCAAAACCTGCAAAACCCTAATATTGCTGCTGCTCAACCACCGGTAAACATTCAAATTACCCCAGAACTGCTCCAAGATTTCTTACAAGAGCATGCACATGTCCTTCAAGATTGGGCAGTTAATCGCCTACGTCCTGCCGCGGGGCCTGCTAGCCATAATGCTAATCCCGTGGTGCCTCCACCACGCTCGCGTGATCAACAGGATCCGGGGCACCGCAGGCGTCATGATCGACGACGGGAACAACCTGGTTCTTCCGAGGACCATGGGAGTTCTAATGAATCGCGACCTCGCAATGAGGAACCTACTGATGCGGATCGCCGCCGTCCACTTAATGCGGCTAAGAGAGTTCGCTACGCAAATCCTCATGCTCTGGATCTTCAAGAGTATGAGCGAGTTCAACGCAACGTTGAATTGGATAGAATCCTGGGCCTTGATGCCAATGGAGAGATCATCACACCGTTCTCCCAGGAAATCATTGCCACTTCCCTTCCCGAAGGGTTTAAACTGCCAGCCATACCTCCTTACAATGGCACAGGAGATCCGGCCAATTTTCTTGGAGCTTTTCGGCACAGCATGCTTAGCCATGATAGCATCACGTCCCTCCAGTATTGTAAGATTTTCCCCGAGTACTTACAGGATGAAGCTCGGATTTGGTTTGATTCTCTCCCACGTGACAGCGTGTCCTCCTTCAGAGAACTAGCCGAGCACTTTTGGGCGCGGTTTGAAGCACGGGCAAAGCCCATGGCCACCCTGGCCGACGTCATGAATATGGAACAGCGGGACGGTGAAACCGTTACCCAATTTCTGGACCGTTTCACAGCGGTAAGCCTCAAGGTGGGAAACTGCCCCGACGATGTGGCCATCAACGCTTTTATGAATGGACTCCGCCCCGGAGCACTCCACACCGAGTTAGCTCGGAACACTCCGGTCACAACTCGAGCACTGTTCAAAATAGTGTGCAAATTTGCTAAGGCCGAGGAGCAGACTCGCCAGAAGCGTGAGAAGCACGCTAGCAAGCGGCAATCCGACAAGGCTCAACCCGGGCCTAGTACTCGACCTAGCGCATTTTCCCGCCTGACACCGGGGCGTTCAGAATCCCGAAGTGAAATTCCACAATTGACTCCGTTGACGAAGTCACGAGCTGAAATCCTATCTATCCACAAGAACGATCTGCAACCTTGTCCGCGGATGACCGCGCCTCCTGAAAAGAGGAACCGTGGAAAGTGGTGCGCGTACCACCGCGATCATGGGCATGAGACAGAGGAGTGCCGAGAACTCGGCAAGGAGATTGAGGAATGCCTTAAGAAAGGGCTCTTGCGGCAATATGTCGCGCGAACCGGAGACCAACCTCGGGCAAACCACAATGGGGGCTCGTCTCATAACCGCGGAGGTTACCATGACCGAGATACTCAACAAAATTGGCCACATTGGCAGAATAACCGGCAGGGGCCCATTAACTACGCACGACAAGATTCTGGCAATCGCCAGCCACCACGTCTCCCACTTCCACCTCCGGGAGGACCCGGGGACAACGCACCCCCTCACGTGATAAACGTGATATATGGAGCCCTACCCACCGGGGCCTCACGACATGCCTTAAAGGCAGAAGCTCGACGTCCTCCTCCCGAGGAGCCACGTCACAAACGCCTCCATCAGTCCGAGACTGTTAGCTTCACGGATAAGGACCCCGTTCCGGAGATAACACCTCACACGGACGCTATTGTCATCGACATGACTGTAGCCAACATAACGGTAAGGCGGGTCTTTGTGGATAACGGGGCCGCGGTAAGCGTTATATTTGCAGACTGTTTCGAAAGGATGGGGATTTCTCGAGATCAACTCCGACCGGCCCCCGGGCCACTACAGACTTTCACTCAGGGTGAAGTCCGGCCAGAAGGTATCATCACTCTCCCAGCGTCTTTGGGGACTTATCCGAGGATAAAAACTATCTTCGTGGACTTCTACGTGGTGAATTCTCCATCACCATATAACATGATATTGGGCCGGGACTGGCTCACCCCGGCAAAAGCCGTATGCTCCACGAATCACCTCGCGCTAAAGTTTCCCACTTCGCATGGTGAAGTGGCCATCCGAGGGAGTCAGCGGGTTTCAAAAGAGTGCATGTATGTGGCACTCAAAAAGACTGCTAAGGTTCCTCCCAAACAGCAACTCCAGGTCATAGCACCAGCTCTGGAACCTCGGGAATGTATCCCGTTGGGGGATGCCACTGCCCAAGTCCCACTAGATCCGTCTAAGCCGGAACAGACAGTAACTGTAGGCGCTGTGGATGTGCCATGGCTACATCAGGCCATTATTCAGACCCTGCGAGAATATTCCGATGTTTTTGCATGGTCTCCTCTGGATATGCCCGGAGTTTCACCCGAAGTGATTACTCATAAGCTGAACATTGATCCCAGCGTAAAGCCAATCCAACAAAAGCAGAGAAAATTCGCTCCGGAGCGAAATGAAGCTATTCGAGTTGAGGTGAAACAACTCCTAGATGCAGACATCTTGTTCGAGGTATTCTACCCCTCTTGGTTATCCAACCCGGTAATGGTAACGAAAACCAGTGGGGCATGGCGGATGTGTGTTGATTTTTCCGATCTCAATAAGCACTGTCCGAAAGACTGCTATCCTCTGCCCTCCATCGACCAAAAGGCCGAAGCCATTACGGGGTACGTGGCACTTTGTTTCTTAGATCTGTACAAGGGCTACCACCAGATTTTTATGGATCCACAGGATGCCCTCAAAACGGCGTTTATCACTGCCTTTGGGTGCTTCGCTTTTAAGAAATTGCCCTTCGGGCTTAAGAATGTTGGAGCCACCTATCAGCGTCTAATGGACTTCGTCTTCCACGACCAGATAGGTCGTAATGTTGAGGTTTACGTCGATGACTTGGTCATCAAAAGCTCCTCCCGTCGTTCATGTGTGCAGGACATTACCGAAACATTGCGCACCCTGCGGCGCTATAACTTGCGACTCAATCCAGCAAAATGCACCTTCGGTGTTGGCTCCGGGAAGTTTCTCGGGTACATGGTTTCACAAAACGGCCTGCAGGCCAATCCGGCTAAACTCTGTGATGTATTAGATTTGCAGCCACCAAAAACGTTCAGGGATGTTCAACGCCTCACAGGTGGTTTAGCGGCCTTAAACAGATTCTTATCGAAAGCAGCAGAGCGCCAGCTCCCATTTTTTAGAATCCTGAGACAAGCGAAGTCCTTTGAGTGGACTCCAGATTACACCGAAGCTTTTGAGGCCTTGAAACGTCATATACAGCAGCTGCCTACCTTGTCAGTTCCTCTCCCCGGAGAGCCGCTGTACTTATATCTAGCTTCCGCCGAGGAGGCTGTTAGCGCCGCTCTTGTGCGAGAAGTGGAGGGGGTTCAACACCCCGTGTATTTTGCAAGCCGGGTGCTTCATGGAGCTGAGACGCGATATTCCGTTCTAGAAAAAACCGTCTTGGCCCTTGTTATGGCAGCCCGGCGTCTTCGGCCATACTTCCAAGGACGTGAAATACGCGTCTTGACTAATCACCCTATACGCCAGATCCTTGTAAAACCCGAGGTGTCTGGGCGCCTCGCCAAATGGGCCATTGAGTTGGGCGAATATGACATCCAGTTCCTCCCCCGCCGAGCAATTAAGGGTCAAGCACTCGCCGATTTCCTGGCCGAAGCCCCGGGAGACAATTCCGAGTCCCCCGGGGACGGTGTTACACATCACCATGCTAACCTTGCCCCTTCACCCCGAAAGTGGCAACTTTTCGTGGATGGAGCATCCGCGGTCCGAGGAAGTGGTGCCGGACTGCTTCTCATCGACCCCGAGGGGGTGGAAGTTAAATATGTCATCCGGTTCAAGTTCAAGGTAACTAACAATGAAGCGGAATACGAGGCAGTTCTCGCCGGGCTCCGGCTCGCTCAATCCTTGGGCGTTCGTCATCTCGAGCTCTTCACGGACTCTGAGATCGTATCCAGGCAAATTCAGGGGACTTACGTCGCCAAAGATGAAACATTGGCCAGGTATTGTGCTCTAACACTTAAGCTCATGTCAACTTTTGAAGCAGTTACTATCCAGAAAATACCCCGAGCTCAAAACACAAGAGCAGATGCGCTCAGCAAATTGGCCTCCGCGGTCCAAATTAATATATCTCCGGATATTATGGTTGAAGATTTGTCTCATCCAGCAATTCATGAGGCCACAGTTTCGGTACTGACCGACAGTGATCCGAACTGGATGACTCCGATCATTCAGTATGTCCGAGATGGGATTCTGCCCACTGAAAAGCTACGAGCTCGGCAAGTTGTGCTCAAAGCCCCCAAATACTCCCTTCATAACGGAGTTCTATATCGACAATCGTACCTACAACCGAATCTCAGGTGCCTCGCCCCTGCCGAGGCCATTCAAGTTCTGCGGGAGGTTCACGAAGGGGCCTGCGCAAGCCATATCGGTTCCCGGACTTTAGCAAAGAAAGTTCTCCGCTGGGGATACTATTGGCCTACCTAGTTCAACGATGCTCATGACTTAGTGTCCAAATGCGGCAAGTGCCAACTACACTCCCGTGTAAAGCATCTGCCACAAACCGAACTCACGGGAATCCAGAGTGCGTGGCCATTTATTCAGTGGGGTATTGATATTGTTGGACCCTTCCCCGTTGCTCCGGGAGGGTTGAAGTTCTTGGTCGTTGCCGTAGACTACTTCACTAAGTGGGTCGAAGCCGAACCACTTACCGCTATTACCGGTCAGAATATTTTGAAATTTGTATGGCGCAATATCGTTTGCCGCTTCGGCATCCCGAGCACTATTATCTCGGACAATGGTAAACAGTTTGCCAATGATCCATTCCGCTCATGGTGTGAAGAACTCCACATCAAACAGATTTTCACTTCGGTTGCTCATCCTCAAGCAAACGGGCAGGTTGAGGTCACCAACCGGACCCTTCTCACGGGGATAAAGAAGCGCCTGGATAGTGCCAAAGGTCTCTGGGCTGAAAACCTTCCACAAGTCTTATGGGCTATTCGTACAACGCCGCACACCTCCACCGGGGAGACTCCTTACAGCCTTACTTACGGCTCCGAAGCCGTTATCCCCGCTGAAATCAGTGTGCCGAGTCCTCGCCTCCTCACACTAGTTCCGGATGATAATGACGAGGCTCTTCGCGCAAATTTGGATGAGCTTGAGAATCGCCGGGAACAATCGTTCATTCAGCAGGCTAAGTGCAAACAGCGAGCTGCCCAGTATTATAACCTCCGGGTTCGAGGTACACAGTTCAATGTCGGGGACTTAGTCCTTCGGCTCAACTCGGCCAGCAAAGCTGCCCCCGAGGGCAAACTACATGCTTCTTGGGAAGGCCCCTACCGAGTCGTTGCTGTACATGACTCTGGATCCTATCAGCTTGAACATATCAACGGGACCCCGATCCCCCGAAGTTGGCACGTCACAAATTTGAGGCGTTTCTATCTGTGAAGGCCACATCGCAAGTACTATCTTTCCTTTAATTTCCTTTATAGTTGTTATTTCACTTTGTACTTTTGAGTTTGCTCCGGCACTTATCATTGCATAAATTCTTTGCTTGCATAACTTACTGTGTTACTCTTTACGTTACGGGGACGCCCTAACACAATCATACTATCATTATTAGTCTCCGGACAATTAAACCTCTCTCTCGGTCCGTCCGAGGAGGTTTGCATATTAGTCCCCAGACTCACATAACTTTCTCGTCTGTTTAACCGGAGAAATGTTTACTCCCGCCTGATCCGTCCGGGGAGGTATTTTACTCCCGCCTGATCCGTCCGGGGAGTTTTTACTCCCGCCTGATCCGTCCGGGGAGATTGGATTTATCCATGCCGTGTTCCCGAACACCTACTTAAAACAGTTAACAAGTTTTCTATCATGTTCCCGAACACCCGATTAAAGTGATTTGTAACCTGTTACTTTAATTACACCAGTTTGTACACGTTACAACAGTTTTATTATTATCCTCTGAATATTCAAATCAAATGGTTTTTCGCATAAGACTGCAAACATAAAAAAAAAAAATAATAAAATAAAATACAACAACAAAGACAACAAATACAAAAGCTACTGCCTACGGCCCCCGAGCCAATATTCAGCGCTCCGGCGCTGGGACCCGCTCCTCGGTCTGCGTTGGGTCCTCCGGGATCTTGAAAATCCTCGACCTCGGGCTCCGGCTCTGTTACCCCCTCGGGCTCCGGCTCGGTCATCCCTTCGAGTCTCCCACCGCCGAGGACTTTCTCTGGGCGCTGCCCTCGGGGCTTCATCTCTGGTCCGTGCTCTGTTGCTGGATTGTGGCACCGGCCTCGGTGTTTGAGCCCACTGCTCAGGGTCCCACTCTTCCGGAGCCATCACCTCGATTTCCCGGGCCAGCTCCTCGACCACCTCCTCAGCAACCACCGGGGGTTCTTCTTCAACTGTGGTCACCGGAGCTGGCTCTCGGATGACTATCCCTTTGCTCTGCTCGGAGGGTTTCTTCTTGCCTTTGGTCTTCCTGTCCTTCCGAGGAGCTTTCTGCGCACTTCGGTCCTGACTGGTGCTCGCGATGAACTCTTCAGCAGAAGGCCTCCGCCTGATTCGGCCTTTCAGCCCTTCGTACATACTGAGCAGCAGCTCCAGGACTTCTCGTTTCCTCACGAGCTCCGCGGACTCGACCGAGCTCCTCGACATCAACGCCGCGATGTCACTCTGGATTTCAACGGTCCGCTCTTCTACTTCTTCAAAAGTTAGAAGACCGAACTCGGACAGAATCCGCTCATACTCCTTATGGTGAACGCGGACGCGGCTCATCTCGGCAGCTGTGGTTCGATACTTCATTTCGAAGTCTTTGGCTCTTTCGTTGGCCTCGACCACCTTCTTCTCCACCGAGGAAATCTGCTTCTTCAACTTGGGCACTACGTGCATTTCCAGACGATTCTTCTCTCCGCGGAACCACTCAAGTGATTCCATTAGCTTTTTTATTGTTTCGTGCAGCTCCGCGGTGTTCTAGACAAATGATAAGAGTCAATCAGATCGATTACTCTCAGGCATGTAAAAGTTGAATACAGTTCGGCAACAAACATAAATTGATCATACAAGTAAACAGAAAGCAAGAGTCCAAGAAAAGGGAATTGTATTTCAAATTGCAAGAGTACAACTGTTCCAGTACATCACCCCTAACATTTCTACAAATTTACAAGTTTAAATTTGCGGGGATCGACTGACCTCCCGCTCAATTGCCTCAGTCTCTTCGGGCAACTCCTCTCGCCGGCCCTCAGACACTTCGGCTTCTTCTCCTTCGGCAGCTACGACGGCCTCAGTCGTGGCGGGGACTTCGACCTCCATCTGTGGGGGAGGCTCGATGCTCTGGGGCGCGGTGGCCGGTTCACTGCGGCTGAATGCCAGGAATTCTTCGTCCTGGTCCACTTCACAGCTGGCAACTTCTGCGGCAGTCAGAAGCTGCCTCTTCTCCCCGAGCGCATTCACCAAGGGCCACTCCGGCAGCTCCGCTAGCGCGGCGTAATAGGCCTTCTCCACCTCGGCCGCCGCCTCAGGGTCATACCCGAATTCTGGACGATTGATGTCCACATTCGGGTACGCCTCCTTTACCTCCTCCAACACCAGGGCCCGTGTGGCTTTATCCCCTATTGCCACAAACTTCGTCTGGAAGTCAAGGAATGTACTGGAATGTAATAACTTCTCGGCGAACACCCTCAGCAAGGCTCTCTGCCCTCCAACCACGGCCGCTTCCCTCGCTTCCATTTCCGCGTGCAGCTGCATCAACTCACCTCGGAGACCATGGTTCACCGTCTCCACACCGCGCAGACGCGCGACCTCGGTCTCGACCAAGGCAGCCCTCTTGCGTGCCTGGGTCAAGTCATGCGCAAGTTTGTCATTTCGCGCGCGAAGGTCCCGTGCTGTTGCAGCTAGCCCTTCCCTGGCCTTCACCTCGTTCTTTAGGCCGACCTCTATAATTCCTTTGGCCAGCTGCAGAATTTTCTCGGCGTCCGCGCCGTCAAACCCCAGCCTACTTGGGGCCACCTGTTCAACCTGGACAGAAACGAAACAGATAAGTCTATCTACAGCCGTCATACCAGACAATTCAGGAACACGGAATACGAACAGAAACTTAAGTTTACCTGCGAGCTCTCCCCTGTCCGGGGTTTCTTGGATGGTGCTTGCGGAGTCCCAGCAGGCTCCGGCCTCTTCTTTGATATGGCCGGAGACCCCGCCGGCGTCACCCGTTCCTCCGACCCCGTCGACGGTCGCGCACCGGTTGGCATTTTCCCCCGAGGAGACACCTCAGCGGTTTTCCCCTTCTTCTTCGCCGCTTCAGTCTTGGCGGGGCTCCCTGATGCTGGTTGCTTTCCGAAGCGTCCCACTGCATATATATATCTATGGTTAGTTCTCCGCAGAATGACACTTTAAGCAACAAGAAAGAGAAATCCTACCCTCTTCGGCGTCTCCATTGCCTGAATAATACAGGCTCAATCCCGCCTTTTCCAACTCCTCCTCGGAGCAGAGGGTTTTGAAGGTCCCCACTGTCCGGAATGTATGCTTTATTTCGGCCCCCGGGCTCTCCACAGGGGCGGTATCCAGTACCTCGTCACTTCTCCACTTCGGGAGAGCTATCTTATTCCTAACGAATATGTACCTCTCCTTCCACCCCTCCACTTTGCTCAGGTTTTGAACCTTGAACCCTCCTCGGGCTCGGGGACTAAAGGAGTACCACCCCTTGGACTTCCCGAAGTTCTTTAATTGGTAGAAAAACCTAAAAAGCTCTACCGTCGGTTCTAATCCGGCCTGTTTACAAACTACAGTGAATCCTACCAACTGCCTCACCGTGTTCGGCGCTAATTGGCAGAGGGCAATACCGTAATATTTTAACAAATCTATGACTACGCCCCACAGCGGTAATCTCAATCCTACCCTAAGGGGATCTATGTATACGGTGATAAAACCCTGTGGTGGGCAACAGGCCCTATCCTCGGGGGTAGGGATTATGTATTGGAGGTCGAAGGGGAAGTAAAACGACGGGAGTTCTCTCTCAATTTGTTCCTGTGACATCCGAAGTGCTATGGAGGACACCTCCAAACCCTCCGCCTCGCAGGGAAAGAAAGCAACCATCATCACGTTGCATTCCCGGCCGTCGACCCTAACTATGGTCCTAACCTCATTCCTCTCCGGAATAATGTATGAGAGAGGGGGAATGTCTAACGGAGTATTCGGACCCCCTAATACTTCAATCGAGGCCGAAGATGAGGCAGAAGATGAAGAAGATGAAGAGGAAGACATACTTACTTGGTTTGAATTCGAAAGGGTTGATTTGAGAAATTTTTTGATCTCTGATGAATCACAAATGCAGATTTCCTCTTTTTCCCGCTTTCTAAACAGATGAATCGCAATGGAGAAGATGAAAAGTTACTGTGCAGTTATTCCCAATATAATGCAAAAAATCGACGGCTCTGATGCAGCCTATTCAAATTCAGTGATGCAGATTCATGCGTGCTCTTCACGCGCTTTACAGTTACCGAGGCGCGTGGGGAACAGCTTTCTTGGAACTCGCAGAGCGTGTCACGTCACATTCCTTTCTCTCATAATGGCGCCGCCAATCACATCAGCCTCACCCTTCTTCGGGAAGATTCAAACTACACCCCGGTGTACCTTCCACCTCGGTCATACCACTACACTCCGGTGCTCCTTCCATTTTGGCCGGATTACTCACCCCGGAGTACAATCCACCTCGGCCACACTGTCATACCCTTCTGGCGCAGTTCTTGCTTTTGGGAAATTTGGTCTCTCGCTGGGCGCCCCCCATGCACTTCGGCTTAGCTCAGCACCACGTCCACTGACGGCTCCACAGAGCCCCAAGGACGAGAATATGCTCAGTTCATCAAAAACACTCCGGCCCGCCAGCGGCCCCGGTCCTTCCTGCTTGCCGTACCACTCCGGTGACAACCGAAGCTCCCTCCTCGCTTCGGCTGGGGGGGGGGGCATCTGATAGGGATAACCCGGTTACTTCGGGTCGTTATTTCGGGCCGGGTTAAACCTGAGCCCACTTACCAGCCCAGCAAACGCGCCAGCAAGCGCGGAGGCCCAGGCCCAACAGGCCCAGCAACGCGTGTTCTGTCCAGCGAATCAAGTCTGTTCCGAGAATCAAGGCCCATGATCTTTTCCCAACTGCCATGCAGATTTGGTGGGCAAGATTATAGGGATTTAGTTAGGGTTTTGATTTAGTAGTATAAATAGGTGAAAAGAACTCTGAATTAGGGTTGGCACTTCGCATTCTGTAATACGCACTGTAAACTCCACGTTCTAGTAAAAAGGAACACCTCGGCGATTGCCGTTTTCTGCCCGTGGACGTAGATCTCCGGATCGAACCACGTAATTCTTGTGTGTTCTTATATTATTTACGTAGATTCTTGTTTAATTGTGTGGTTACCGGATTGTGCATTATCAGCTTCCATCCACTTGTTAAGTAGCCAAACAAACGAATCAATTTTCTCATCACTTAAAAATCCACAACTAAAAAAAATTATTTGTTCATGATGATTTACTCCTACAAATGGCGCAAAAATCAGCCCATATTTGTTACTGTTATACGAAGTATCAAATGCAACCACATCACCAAAAACGCTATATGCCCTTCGTGATACATGATCTGCCCAAAAACACCTGCGGAATCTATTGTCCGAATCGGTCTCATGGTCAAAGAAAAATCCTAAATTCTTCTCTTTCTCAAATGCAAAGAATTCAATCAAAGTTTCGGCATCAAGACCCTTTTGTTCCTCTCTTAGTTCCTTTTCAAAATTTTGAATATCTCTTTCTGTACAACCTACATGTTCAGGTCCTCCATACTCTATCTCTAATAATCGCATTTGCTGACAAGTTGGTATATTAGCTTCTAAAAACTGTTGAGCCAATGCCTTCTTTGCAGCCGAAACATTACGATGAGACCTTAGAAAATGCACCTTTGAGGGAGTAGAAAATGAATGATTATGCCCTTCCATGAAAGTATTGACAATCCAATTTGCCCCCGTCTGTTGCTTGACAATTGAAATCTTGGCCTTATAACCACTTCTTACTCTTCCACGAGCTCTTTCATTTTTTGGTTGATCACATTTTGCCTTCCTCTCCCCGCGGGTTTCATCAGTTTTCCCTTCTTTAGAGCATACAAATTGTTTCCACAAAATCTCTTTAGTCATCTTATTTTTCTTACTATTGCTCATTCTAGCACTAAAGCCAGCTTCTCGCGCATATTGATTATAGAACGAAAATGCTTCCTCTATTTACGAGAATTTCGTTCCAACAGTCGGGTATCCGCAACTTGTGGAATATATAGTTGATCAGTGTTGTTTTCTTCCATTGCTAATTTTTATGGAAAATACAAATGTTACATAAACAGGTGATCATAGGATTCACAGCAATTGTAAATAATAATTCCTAAAAAGAATAAATAAATAATATTTACAAGGAATTCTTGTTATAGTTTTTACTACTGGAGAACTAGACAACTACAGTGATACACACTCAATCATATTTGCCATGAATTTGTAACTTAAACCTATGCAAACTAATTAATAAGTAAAGAAGGAAATGAAATCAGTAACAAACAAAAGTTTATCTTTCATGCTATAGTTAATTATAAAACAAAAGTGAAGCTGACTAAGAAATAAGAAGCCTCATACTCATATCAACAAGATGGTCTCTTTTGTGCAGGGTGAAATTAGCAGAAGCCTAAACCAACATTTTACTATCAAATCAAATACTCACCAAGGGTAGAAATAAATACGCAAATTGGAGATCCCGAAGCCGTCATAAAAACCCAATCGGTTGGAGACACGGTCGGCGGCAATTTGAAGGGTCAAAGAGAGATTTGGTCGCAGACGGTACGGCGACGGCGGCAAGAGAACTGTAGCGGGTGAGAAAAGGTGAGGGAGAGGAGATGGTATGTTCACGTATATGACTTCTTGAAGAAGTCTTCCGTACTCACGATTAAAAGAAATAATAAGAATAAAAGAATAAAAAAGAACAAAAAAGAAGAAGAATTGGCCACGTCAGTTGTCGCTCAGTTAGGCACTCAGTAAAGACGCCCAGCATAACAAAACTCTCTCTCTCTCTCTCTCTCTCTATATATATATATATATATATATATATTATAATTTTTTCATCATCTAGTTCTAATTATATTTTATAAAATTATATCTATTTCGATATATTATAATTAGGGATGTGTAATTTTGAAAATTTTCAAATCTATACCAAACTTCAATTATTTGCATAATTGATATTCAAAATTAATCTAAAAAATAAAGACGGTACGGTTATATTTTCTTTCAGGAAAAAAAAAAGATTCGAAATTTTGGATCTAATGGCACGATTCAATTCGGATAAGTGGAGATTTCGATATTATTAATCAAAGATTTAATTTAAACAAATATATTAACATCTAAACCAAAATAAATTATTTTATTACATCAAATTTGTTTCCAATTCACTAACTTATTTTTTAAAAAATATATAATAATTATATATAAAGTTCATTTAATTATTTATGTTAAACTTACCTAACTGAAAAATTATGAATAATTTAATTTGAATTCTTCTTTAAATTCTTCTTTAAATTAATTGTCTCCTGTGTTACATCTTAATTATCACAATAGAATATATGTAACATAAGCGGTTGAAACAATCGACTCAGACCCACAAAAATAATAATTTATTAGAGCACCTAAAGATTTACTTATTCGTAATCAAGAATAAATTAAATTTTATCTGAGATTTATTTGTATGTATGTATATAGATATACACACATTATATGTTTACAAAACATTAACAAAATAGACTAGCCGCTTTAAGAATTTGAAACATTTCTTAAGTGTGAGAACCTAGACTTGGACATTTGATCATGTCTCTTCATGTTTGTAAGTTTATTTTTTTGTTTAAAATCTATAAAACACAACAATTAAGGTGTCTTAATACATAAAATTATGGTAATTAAAATTAATGATAGTGTCTTAAGATTTATATACAATAATTAGATGTATAAAATTAATGTGATATAAAATAAGTTTTATATATATATATATATATATATATATATATGAGTGGATGTAAATCGAAAAAAAATTAATGGAAACTTTATATCAAATTGATATGGATAAACTCAATAAAATTAAGTTAGATTGGAATTTAATGAGAAATTAATTTTGAGTGTATTTTATTGATGTTACAAAAAAATCTTGTGTATATATTATTTTTCTTAAAAAAATAACTAAAAAAGTTATTGTAGCCTAGTGGTTAAGACATTGTGCTTAAGCTCCTGCAATCTAGCAATCAAGGTTCAAAACCCAGCAATGACAAATTTTCAATTTTTTCTTTCAATTAAAAGTGTTACATAAAGGGAGATATATGTAACATTTTTTTAGTGTTATCATAAAGTGTTACTATGTAAAATTTAATGTAACACTTATTAAAAGTGTTACTAAGAATCACCCAAAGTGTTACATTAGACTTTAGGTAGCACCGGCAAATGTAACACCAATAAAGTGTTACCTAAAATCTTTAGTAACGTATTTTGGTATATATGTAACACTTTTTGGTTGTTACATTAGGTCATTTATGTTGTAGTATGTGCACCTCCATAAAATTAACCCATTTGTTAGAAAAGGAAAACAGTACAAGTAAGGAAAAAAGTCAAAATTCATGCCCAATCAAAATTTGTGCGCTTCCCCCTCCTCAAAATTCACGCTAGTCAAAATAATCATTTCGACAGTTTACAGTATTGTTTACCAGATACAGTATAGTTTGTTCAGCCTAATAGTGTAGTTTACTACGCCTAACAGTATAATATTATAACCTGAGTTTATTTCGACAGTTTACAGTATAGTTTAGCAGATACAATATAGTTTGTTCAACCTAATATTATAGTTTACTATGTCTAACAATGTGATATTATGACCATAGTATAATTTTTTTGTGAACAATACTGTAAATTGTAAACTACAACATAAATGGGCTTATGTAACACCTAAAAAGTGTTACATATATGCCAAAAAGTGTTACAATAGACTTTAGGTAACACTTTATTGGTGTTACATTTTTCGGTGCTACCTAAAGTGTAGAGTAACACTTGGATGATCTTTAGTAACACTTTTCATAAGTGTTACATTAGATTTTGAATTGTAACACTTCAAGGTAACACTAAAAAAATGTTACATATAACCCTTTTATGTAACACTTTTTTAAAAACAAAAATTGTTGAATATTTGGCATTGTTAGGTTCCGAACCCAGGTTGCAGATGTGCAAGATCTTTAACTGTAAATGTCAAACCACTAGGCTATAATAACTCTATTGTCTTATTTTATACGAAGAACAATATATACACGACTTTTTACTGTAACATCAATAAAGAATTCTCATGATAAAATTCTTACGAAACTACAACTAACTTAAGTTTATTTCGCATATTCAATTATCTAATTTGATACAACATCTTTAACTGAAAATGCCAAACCACTAGGCTATAATAACTCTATTGTCTTATTTTATACGACAAGCTATATATACATGATTTTTTGTTGTAACATCAATAAAGTATTCTCATTATTAAATTCTTAGAAACTACAACCCAACTTTATTTATTTAGCATATTCAATTATCTAATTTGATACAAAATTTTCATTATTTAATCCACTCACACACACGCGCACACATTTATAACTTAGTTACATGTTTTTGTGTGTGTTTGCTATAGAATATAAAGTTGGATACGATAAACTTAAGAACATGAAAGGCATGATAAAATATTTCAAGTCCAATGTCTTATACTTGAAAAATGTATTCAAACTTTTAACCTACAAAACTCCTTTCTCGTTGTTAGTGAGCTCTAATGTGTGTATATCTAAACACACACACACAAACTCACTAATAAATTTATGTTATATAACTAATAATTAAATCCTTAGGTGCTCTATAAATTGTTATTTTAGTCGATTGTTCTCACCATCTCATGTTACAAATGTTCTATTGTGATAGTTAGGATGTATAACACGTCTATAAATCTTTGCCTCAAAAAGTCATTTGTAAAAGACAAGCGATTGAAAGATTTTAGTTTTTCAAAAGTCACATGAAAAAAATGAATCTAAAGATATTTTACTAGTTCAGAATAAACAAAATATATAATTATATTAATTAAATGTGTTAACAGAAAGTGTTACTTATTTGTAAGTATTACATGAAAGTGTTACTTATTCAAAAGTGTTACGTAAAAAATGTTACTTATGTAAAAGTGTAACCTAAAAGTGTTACTATTTAAAAAAAAATGATACATCCAAAATATTACATTTTTTAAAAGTATTACATGAATGTGTTACATATTCGCCCATTTTACAAAAATGTTACATGAAAGTGTTACATATTCATAAGTGTTACCAAAAGTGTTACAAAAGTTAAAATTTTGAAAGTGATACAAACAAAGTGTTACTTAAAGCCATTTATGTTATAGTGACTACTGTACATTTATTATTCCATCTTACAATATAATTATTTTTTCGCTATAGTATAAATTAGCTTGCTTAAATGTATAAGTTTATTTAGTAATATACTATTTACAATTTATAGTATATCTATTTATTCTTTGTATATTATTCTATAGTTATTTTTTCAGGTTACAATATATTTGTTGTTTGTTTATAGTATATTTATGTTGCATAATAGTATATGTTTATTAGTTACAATAAAACAATTTATGAATAAATAGTTCCACTGTATATAAGAAACTACTATACATTTATTTTTCCAGCTTACAATATAAATATTGTTCCCTTATAGTATATAACCAAAATCCAGAAGTTGCTGAGAAAGTGGGGTTTTGTTTCATCTTCTCTAGAAAGCAAGGGACTTAATTGTAAAAGGAATACAAATTCCACCATTATTGGACTCTGCAGATCCATTTTCTTCCTTTTTGAGATTCAATTTCTTCAAAGGGTTGAACCAAAAACGGGCAAATCGTGGGTGGAGTAAGATTTTACCTTAAAACATGCAACAACATAATTTAAAAAACATATGAAGTGAAGAAAACTCGGCATATCAGTAACACCAAATCCTCAACTCCATGAAACGAAGGCGTTTAATGCAAACAACCTCGTTTCCATCAAACCGTGGGCAGTACTCCGGTCGGCTACCAAACTTCAAAACACTCTAGATTATACGCAAAAACCCCAAGTTGAAAACCCTCGACCGAATTTTCCAGCTTCTTCAACAATGAAAGTTTTTTTATGGCTTCCTGTACGCGAGCGCAGCTCGCCACGACCGTGACCATTGAGTCTAGCGGGGTGATGACGGCGATTCATTCCTCGTTTTCGGTGCAAGTTTTCTACAATAGTGATGGGTCTCCAAACTGTGAAGATTTGACCCAGAGCTTCTCGTGCAACGTGCATGACCAAAAAACAAGTCTGCGATGACTGTTTTTCTTTATGACGTCAGCAACGATCCCTGTGCCTGCACACACCGATTTTAAAGTAGAAGGGACAGTTAACCCAGTCCTTCTCCGTTCCGAAAATCGAAGCAAGGTGCTTAGCCATGGCACACAACTTCTTTTCTAATTCTTTCACTTGGAGATCCTCTCTTTTAGGGTTCCGTAGGAAGAGTAAAAAAAATTAATGTAGTTGCGGTGAAAAAAATAACATCGGAATTGGGGTTAAATTTGGCCAAGTGCACAATAAAACTCATGTTGACTTGGTACATAAAAGTTTTTACCTTTTTTTAAGTATTTTTGTAGTAGTCATTTCATAATATATTACTAAAATATTCAATCATGTAATTAATTAGAAGAAGTAAATTTAGCCAATTACATAATAAAATATTAATAGTCTCAACTTTTCAAAAGTTACGCTATTATGGAATCATTCACTAAATTTCACCTTATAAATAGTGCACACTCAACACTCATTCCATCACAATCCACCGATAATCGAGTATGTTTCTTTCTTTTCCTCATAGTTTTTTCATCTTCTCCCTTTTTTTTTTTTTTTTACAGTATCTGAATGCTATGAGAGTATAGACAAATTTTCATGTACCATGCAGTATGATAAGTGTTGGTAATCCAACTCTTACTCAATAGTTTATAATGTGGGCATGAAGATGAGAATAGAAATATAGAAAACTGAAATAATAGCAAAAGGATAAAATGTTATCTTCATTCTTCATTTATCCTAGATTTAGCTTGGAAAACTACCTGAAAAATCTACCGGAGATGTTTTCGGCGATGATTGAGTCAGTAAAGAGATTCACAAAACCGTATTGAATAAAACAGTAAAATTGGCCCGAACTCGCCATTAATGGCTCCGAAACAGATTTGTCTCTATCTACCACCTTGGCCCGACGTCTACATGTCTATATTGGGAAAGTGTTAGATTAATGTTGCCTGATAATTTTGTTGTAGTTTCGTGTTGTGACTTCTGCTTAAGTAGAACTAGCCAGCTCTTACAAAGATTACAGAATGTTAGGGTTCCATATTTCTACTTTACACCGGTGTTTTGTCATCATCAAAACTATACATAAATTTCCTAACATTAGCCGAATAAGTTCATTCAGTACGCCGTGACTGGCCGAAATTGTTACACCAGTTCGGTCGTCAGCCACCGAAGTGACATGTGATGCAGGTCTGAGAATAATACTTGAAATACATCTTTTTTGCAGCAAATCGTGAATTAAAGCAGAGAAAAATTTAACTAAGACTTACGGTGTTCATATCTTTCGATTGCCCATCATCCATTACTTTTGTTAAGATATGTAATTAGATTGTGTGTTAGTTAATTAGTTGAGTTGGTTGTTACTTAAGGAAAGGGTAGTTAGGGTAGTAAGCACTAACTTAATCATGCACATTCCTAGAATGTGCTCTCTTAGTATAAGGCATGTATATATATATCAAGAACAACATAATGTAAATTGTCTTCTTCATTATCATTCATACGGTTTCTAGTGTATAACATGGTATCAAGAATCCGGGGTTAGTTTTTCACATTTTTTCTATGAAATTGTTGTTTTTACGTTGCTTGAGTGGGTAAACTTGTTGTCCTTGATCAAATTATGCATATTTTGCGTTAATTTATGTTTCCAAAGTATTAGTCTTATTCAAGAACTGTGGTAATCATGCCGGAACTCGTTCTCCCAATCTTCAATGCCTTGATGTTACGTTTAAATCGCTCCTGTTAGTGAAATCAACTCTTGAACACACAACACCAAAGATTCTGGAAATTGTACAAAGAACACAATTCGAAATCACACATGCAATTCGGCCAGAGTTGTGACCGAACTGGACTCGCGCAGAACAGGAAATAGAAATGGATCAAACACAGATTTAACGTGGTTCGTTCAAGATGAACTACATCCACGGAGGCAAGGCACACCTCAATCCACTAAGAACCTCAACCAATTACAGAGAATAAGCTCAAGAATTGAAATGCCCAATTCTGGATACAAATTAGGGCACGAACACTCAATCTCTAAATACTCTCTCTAATCTAATGAACAAGGAAATTATGCGACGTAGTGATCTTCTCCTCAATGAGAGCTTTACAGTGATATATGGATTGAAGCTCGAATGCAACTGCACAGGATGTTCTAACTGAAAGAAGTTGAGCTGAGCTACCGGACAAAAGTGACGGTTTTCTTCATCACTAATCTGCAACTGCTTAGTCACAAATGACGGTTATCCCAAACTACCTCGAACCCGGTTTATTCTGAACAGTTTGTCTTCTTGATGCTAAAACCCGGTTCCAACCTCCGGTTCTTCACTCCCTGACTCCGGTTCTTCATTCCCAACACACCATATTACAAAGTATGGCTCACTTGATGATATTGAACATCACCCCACAAATCTCCACCTCAATGAATCAAGTGTGCCTCTTCCTGCCTCACCACTGCCTTTTCTGTTAATGCTCTTCATGACATTGCTCAAGCTGCAGCAGGCTCGAGCAATGCTCCACTTTGTTCCCAGGTACACCCTTAGTAAGAAAGTCAGCAGGGTTATGCAATGTGTGTACCTTCTTCACTTCCACAGAACCAGAATCAATGATATCCCTAGCAAAATGCAACCTGACATCAATGTGCTTTGACCTTTCATGAAATGCTTGTTGTTTCACAAGGTGTAGAGCACTTTGATTATCACAGTAAATCGCCACACACTTTTGCTTGATGTCCAAATCTCTCAAAATCCCTTTAAGCCAGATTGCTTCTTTGATAGCTTCAGTGAGAGAGATATATTCTGCTTCTGTTGTTGAAAGTGCTACAACTGATTGTTGTACACTTCTCCAGCTGATGGCTGTTCCAAATAAGGTGAACACGAATCCAGAAATAGATTTCCTCGTGTCTACATTTGCTGCAAAATCATCTCTTCAATCATTGCCTGAATCCAGTGCTCTCTCTCTTGACAGTCTAGTGCTTCTTTAAAACTACTAGGCTCTTGTGATTCCAGGTCTTCAGCAACACTCAAGGCATAGTAAACACTCCCTGCTTGACCATAGAAGTCAGGTCTGTTGATTGTTCTTCTAGGCCTGTCCCTTCCAATGCTATATTCTCTAACATTTTGTGAAGGTCCAGCTTGTTCTTCTTCTTCAGATGATGAATCACTATCTTGTAGATTCTCTTGTGGTTGAGATGTGTGATCATCTTCAGCAGGATGCTCCACCTGAATTGATATCTCTTCTGTCTCTTTAGCACCATCAAATTCTTCCTTAGAGCCTGTAGAAGTATAAGCCATCACATTCTCATTAAACTTTACATCTCTACTTGTGATTATCTTCTGATTTCCCTTCTCTAGACACCACAATCTGTAGCCCTTTATTCCATCTGGATATCCAAGAAATACACATCTTAGAGCTCTTGCATCTAACTTGTCTTGCTTGACATGGACAAAAGCAAGACAACCAAACACCCTTAAACCTTCATAACTTTGTTTCTGTCCACTCCACACCTCTTCAGGTGTTTTGAACCCAATCACTGATGAGGGTGACCTGTTAATGAGATAACATGCTGTAGCAATGGTTTCACCCCAAAATACCTTTGGCAACCCAGCATCCAACAGCATACACCTTACTCTTTCAAGAAGAGTCCTATTAAGCCTCTCAGCAACCCCATTCTGTTGAGGATTCATTGGGACAGTCCTATGTCTCTTGATTCCTCTTTCTTCACAGAAGTTTGTGAACTCAGTAGAGAGGTATTCCAATCCATTATCAGTCCTAAGGTGCTTCAGCTTCTTCCCTTTGACATTTTCCAGTTGAATCAACCATGTTTTGAACTTATGAAAAGCATCACTCTTATTCTTCATCAACATGATCCACACCTTTCTACTGTAATCATCAATCAAAGACATGAAATACCTTGCTCCACCATGAGTCTCTGTCCTTGCAGGACCCCATATGTCAGAGTGGACATAATCTAATGGCTCTTGAGTTGTGTGAACACCCTTTCCATAGGGCAGCTTCTTGGACTTGCCCAAAGCACACTGATCACACAACTCCAGGTTTTGGTTTCCCATGTTTCCAATTACACCACTTCTTGACAACTCCTTCAACCCTTTCTCTCCTATGTGTCCAAGCCTCTTGTGCCATTTAACAAGCTCAGAATTGCTCAAGACCATATCAACACTCCCAGCAACAGGTGAACCAATCAAGATAAACAACCCATTATGCTGTCTACCTTTAATCACCACTTTATCATGTTTTGTGATATGCAAGAAACCATCCACTGAGCTAAACTGACAACCACTAGTTACCAAAGAGCCAAGAGATAGAAGATTTCTTTTGAGGCCAGGAACATATCTTACATTTGAGATGATTCTGACCACACCATCAAACATTCTTATGCTCACTGATCCAACTCCTTTGACCTTGCATGATTGGTCATTTCCCAGGAGAACATTTCCACCATCTTCTCTCTTCAGTTCATCAAACCATGACTGGTGTGGACACATATGAAAGGAGCAGCCTGTGTCCAAGACCCATTCCTTTACCTTTCTTGATTCAGTAACATTTAATACCTCTGGAGGATCTTCTTGATGGTCAATGGCAGCAGCTTCTGCCCCTTGATTTCCACCTTTCTTGTTTCTCTTAGGACAATCCTTCTTCAAGTGACCAGGTTGTTTGCACTTGAAGCATTTCCTTTTCTTAACCCATTCATTCCCCTTCTTTGGATTAGAGTCTCCTGCCTTGGGGTCCTTAGCATTCTGTCCCTTCTTCCCTTGCCAAGGTTTCTTGAATTTAACATTCAAACCTTCTCCAGATTGCACCATGCCTTTATCACCTTGAGTCTGGAAGCATTTAGACCTCAGAGCCTTCACTATCCCATCATAAGATAGCTGCTCATCTCTCCCATACATCAAGGCATCCTTAAAGCTTTCCATGGATTTTGGAAGAATGTTTAACACCATCAATGCTTTATCATCCTCCTCCAATTTCACATCCAGGTCTTCCAATTCCTCAACCATCTTAATAAACTCATCAAGTTGATCAGAAATCACCTTATCTTCAGTGATTTTGAAGGCCAACATCTTCTGCTTCAAGAACAGCTTGTTGGAAACTGACTTAGATTGATATAGATCTTCCAGTCTCTTCCATGCTTCTGAGGAACTCTTGCATCTTGAGACCTCTCTTAGCGGTTTATCACCCAAACACAGAAAGATAAGACTAAGGGCCTTCTTATCCACTGATGCAAACTTGGGTTTCTCACTTTCTTCCCACGAATCAAGCGGTATCAAAGCAAGATCAAGGCCATTGTGAACCAAAACTGCATTCAACTTGATCTTCCACAGTGTGAAATCATTTCTCCCTGTAAACTTCTCAAAGTCCATCTTCATACCAGCCATTCCTTTCCTTCTTCAAGCTATGAGAGTTGATTCCCACAGACGGCGCCACTTGTTAGTGAAATCAACTCTTGAACACACAACACCAAAGATTCTGGAAATTGTACAAAGAACACAATTCGAAATCACACATGCAATTCGGCCAGAGTTGTGACCGAACTGGACTCGCGCAGAACAGGAAATAGAAATGGATCAAACACAGATTTAACGTGGTTCGTTCAAGATGAACTACATCCACGGAGGCAAGGCACACCTCAATCCACTAAGAACCTCAACCAATTACAGAGAATAAGCTCAAGAATTGAAATGCCCAATTCTGGATACAAATTAGGGCACGAATACTCAATCTCTAAATACTCTCTCTAATCTAATGAACAAGGAAATTATGCGACGTAGTGATCTTCTCCTCAATGAGAGCTTTACAGTGATATATGGATTGAAGCTCGAATGCAACTGCACAGGAAGTTCTAACTGAAAGAAGTTGAGCTGAGCTACCGGACAAATGTGACGGTTTTCTTCGTCACTAATCTGCAACTACTTAGTCACAAATGACGGTTATCCCAAACTACCTCGAACCCGGTTTATTCTGAACAGTTTGTCTTCTTGATGCTAAAACCCGGTTCAAACCTCCGGTTCTTCACTCTCTGACTCCGGTTCCTCATTCCCAACACACCATATTACAAAGTATGGCTCACTTGATGATATTGAACATCACCCCACAACTCCAATTATTCCAATTTGAGGATTCGGGTGGTGACTACAGTCAGAGCTCATAGGTTCGATGATTTCCTCTATGGAACTTCTAGCGCACCATCCAAGACTCTTCAAACGTCTACCCTAGGTGCGAACGGAGAATCTGTTGTTGTTTCTACTCTGAATCCTTTGTATGAGCAGTGGATCCGCAAGGATCAGTTTCTGATATGCTGGCTATTATGCTCAATCACGGAGTCGATGCTCGGTTATGTCAACCAATGTTAGTCTGCTTCGCAAGTATGAAAGGTGTTCGATGAATTATTTCGTTCCCAATCCAAGGCGAAAGTCCCAAATCTCAGGTTTCGGCTCACTTTTTTAAAGATGGGTGACTCCTCTATTGAAGAATATGTCCTGAAAATCCATAGTACTGTTGATGAGATTCATGTTGCGGGTCAAGAAGTCACAGACGATGATTTGTGTTTGTATATTCTGAATGGACTTGGTCCTAAATATTAATCGATCGTTGTAAATGTTACAACATGAGGTGATTATGATTACTAAATTGCAGTAGTTGTTGCAAACACATGAAATGTGCTTGCAACAACAACATGGGACTCAAATGACTATTCCAAGTGTAAATCTAGTTGCTCGAAGCGGCAATTACAATGGTAACAGGGGAGGTTCCAAGGCATCCAACATAGGAGGGTATAATCGTGGTCGTCCTCCGAATAATTCAAGAGGAGAGTATAATGGTATAAATGGAAACAGAGGAGGTTTCAAGACGAATTCCAAGATGATTTGTCAATTATGTGGTCGACCAAACCACGTAGCTGCTAATTGTTGGGATCTCTTTAATAAGGAGTTTCCTGGTTTAGATCCGGCTGCATCACAAAATGATCAGAATAGACATCAAGTCCACACCGGAACTGTTTCTGCACATGAACACACTCAAGATATTGAAGAATGGAGTGGATGGATTTGTGCCTCCACTCACCATGTAACTTCAGGTAGCACCAGTCTTTCACAGCAGAGACCTTATCAGGATCAGGTAAAATTGTTGTTGGGAATGGATCTAAGATAGTATTTACTCATGTTGGCGCAACCATTTTTGCCTACCTTATGTGATAAAACGCTTTTGTTAAGAAATGTCTTAGTTGCTCCTAGGATAACTAAAAATCTCTTAAGCATTTTACAGATTTTGAAATATAATTTTGCTTATATGGTGCTTTTTACTCTCATTGTTGTGTAAAGGAACTGAATACACACAGATTACTGCACAAAGGTTTCCTTAGGAATGGGCTATATTGTCTAAACTTGCCAAGAAAGGTTGCTGCTAAGGATTATGTTGTTGTTGTCCCTTATAATCCTACTGTTGTTTCTTATAATTCTGTTGGTTGTTCTTCTGGAAATTTAATATGTAACTCCATTACATCTGCTTGTTGTAATTTTGTAACATCTCCTGGTTGTTCTATTGATTGTACTTCTGAAAAGTTCAAATGTAATTCCATTACGTCTACCTGCAATAATGCGGAAACATCTGCAAGTTGTAATTCTGCTTGCAATGATACTTGCTTGAGTTGGCATAAGAAACTAGGACACCCTTGTGATGATGTATTGTTCAAAGTACTTAAAACAATGAATATTTCTGCAAAAACCAATAAATTTCCATTGTGTGAATCATGTCAGTCTGGTAAAATACAAAGTATTACATTTAACTTTGTTCAACATCATGCTTTTGCCCCTTTTGAGCTGATTCATTAGATGTTTGGGGCCCTACTGGTGTCCAATCTTTGGAAGGTTATAGGTATTATATATTGTTTACAGATGACTTTATAAGATATTCCTAGTTATTTCCCTTCACTTTAAAATCTCAGGTTTATCAAGTCACAATTAATTTCATCAATATGATAGAAAGGTAGTTTAGCTGCATTGTCAAGACTTTCCAGTCTGACCTTGGTGGAGAATACAGGAGCCTAGTTACTTATTTTCAGACTAAAGGCATTTTATTTAGGTACTCTCGTCCTTATACACATCCTCAAAATGGTTTAATTCAAAGAAAACATAACCATATAGTTCAAACTAGACTTGTTTTGTTAGCAAATCTTCCGTTTTCTCTTTGGTGGGATGCGTTTGTAACTACTTGCTATACTATAAATAGGCTGCCTACATTAGTCCTACAAAACAAGTCACCTTATGAATTATTATTTAAAAGAACACCTAATTACAGGTCTTTAAAACCCTTTGGTTGTGCTTGTTTCCCTTACTTGAGGCCTTATAATGATATAAAATTAGAGTTTAGAAATTCTAAGTGTGTCTTTATAAGCTACAACCTATTACGTAAGGGATACAGGTGTCTTAGTAGTAGTGGTGGAGTTTATATTGTGAGAATTGTAAAGTTTGTAGAAAATGAGTTCCCTTATGCTCAGCTTTTCTCACCCCCTACTGCTACTTCAAGATCTAGTCAGATGCAAACTTTCTTGCCTATTTTACCTCTAAATTCTGTGAATGCACAATCTCCTCACAATTCTTCACAAATCTCTGCACACAATTCTGCACACAACTCTACACAAAATTTTGCTCATTCAGCTGCGACATCTGGAAATTCATCTGATTCATCTAATCCTGGTGATGGTGGTCAGCTAACACTTCATGATCTCCTCATAATTCTTCACAAATCTCTGCACACAACTCTACACAAAATTTTGCTCATTCAGCTGCTACATCTGGAAATTCATCCGATTCATCTAATCTTGGTGATGGTGGTCAGCTAACACTTCATGATAATGGTAGTCATAGTGAACATCCTGTTAATGATCAGCCTGCTCAAAATCAGTCTATTAACACTGCATCTGACCAGCTAAGAGATGTCCCTATTGTGTCTCAAATTAATCATCATCCTACGATAACTAGATCAAAAAGCGCATTGTTAAACCAAAAGTTTTTTCTACAATCACTAGTCTTGAAAACACTGAACCATCTAGTGTTGCTCAAGCCCAATTGTCTCCTAAATGGAAAAAGACTATGAATGAGGAGTATGTTGCCTTAATGAACAATGGGACATGGAAACTTATTCCCTACACAAATAACATGAATTTACTAACTGGCAAATGTGTAATAAAACTAAATACAAATCAGATGGCACTATAGATAGGTTAAAAGCCAGGTAGTTGCAAGGGGATTTCAGCAAACAGCTGGAGTGGATTACTTCTCCACCTACAGCCCTGTGATCAAACATGTTATAATCAGGATTATTACAACATTAGTTATCACCAAAGAGTGGCCAATTCATCGAGTGGACATCAATAATGCATTTCTCAATGGAGATCTTAAGGAAAGTTATTCATGGTTTAGCCTGAAGGATATGTCTCTCAAACTCAACCACACTATGTTTGTCAGCTAGTCAAATCCTTGTATTAGCTTAAACAAGCTCCAAAAAGCTTGGTATGACAAGCTGGGTGATTTTCTTATAAAAACAGTTTCAAAAAATTTGTCGCAGACTCTTCATTGTTTTATAAAAACAATGGGAACACTATGCTATTACTACTTGTTTATGTACATGACATATTAGTGACTGGAAATAACAATTATGTAATCACTACTATTATCAATCTACTTGACAAGGAATTCTCACTTAAAAACCTTGGTCTAAGTTAATTATTTTTTGGGTATTTAAGTATAAAGAAGTAGTCAGGGTATGTTTCTTAAACAAACCAAATACATATATGATCTCTTAAAAGAAGTTGATATGGTTTCTTGTAAGCCTGTTCCAGCATCTAGTTGTACTATCATTAAGCTACATATCAATGATAACAATTCATTTGATCAACCTACACTCTATGGAAAGGTTGTTGGTTCCTTTCAATACCTTCAACTCACTAGACCAGAAATATCTTTTTCAGTAAATAAGTTGAGTCAATTCTTGCAAGCCCCAACTGTCAACCAATGGAAAGCTTGCAAGATAGTATTACGATATCTCTGTGGCACACTTCATAGAGGCTTACTTATTAAACCTGTACGCAGACTTACTCTTCATGATTTTGCAAATTCCGACTGGGCAAGTTGCCTAGATGATAGAAAGAGCACTACAGGTTATTATCTGTTTCTAGGTGAAAACCCAATCGTTTGGTGTTCCAAGAAGCAAAGTCTTGTAGCTAAAAGCAGCACAGAGGCTGAGTACCGAGCTCTAGCCTTAGTCACAACAAATGTCATGTAGGTGCATAGTCTACTAAAAGAAATTGGTATGGTGTTTATCAAACCAACGGTTCTTTGGTCAGATAATTTAGGACTCATATCTCTTGCTCCACATTTAGCAATGCATTCCAGGACAAAGCACATTGAACGGGATATTCACTTCATTGGGGAGATGGTCAAGACAAGAGAAATTCAAGTTTGTTCTGTTCCAACAGAGTCATAGACGGCTAATATCCTAACCAAGAGCCTATCTTCGAGTCAATTTCAATTCCTTACTAAATGGATGTGTTATGACTTTCAACCGAGTTTAATTTAAAGAGTAGGTCTTGGGTGCACTCAACACACAATAAGCTTATTGTGCATTCCCCAATTTAATTTTGGAATTACATAATAATAAGGGCTGTGTTTGGATCTCAACAAACTGATGGTGGCGCAGTGGTATAGTGTTTTTGCGCGCACGTTGAGGTCTCGTGTTCGAGCCTCGCGCAGCGCGCAACCTTGATTTTTTTTTATTCTGTAAAATAAATAATATCTATCTATCTATCTCTATATTTATATATATATATATATATATATATATATATATATATATATATATTAAGGCATGTTTAATGGCACATAAGAGACACTGGCCAAGGTGGTAAAAGCGTGGGATGTTCTTCTTTAGGGCCTGAGTTTGAAACCTACACTTGACCTTATTCTTCTCAATTTTTTTCTATATATTTGCATGTATTATTATTATTATTAATAATATATTGCGCCACATTTAAAATAACAATATGAGGTGGTGGCCTAGTGGATAAACATTTGCTTGTGCTTATAGTGGCCTAGGTTCAAGTCCTATTAAACACTTCTTATAATTTTTTTAAACAAAATCATATATTTATTAAGAAATTATACCTGTAAATTATACATGTAACTATAATATATACTATTACGCGATATAACATATACTATTACACAATATAACATATACTATTGAACAACATAAAAAGAGGTAAAAAAATTATACATGTAACTATAATATATACTATTACGCGATATAACATATACTATTGAACAACATAAAAAGAGGTAAAAAAATTATACATGTAACTATAATATATACTATTACGCGATATAACATATACTATTGAACAACATAAAAAGAGGTAAAAAAGCGCGAGAGCAAGGTTCAAACCCTTGACCTCCACGCACATCAAACCCTACAGTCTGCATGCCTCACCACTACACCACATATTGTTGTTAGAAATTCATCCAAACAAGGCCCTTATATGTATCTTTAATTCCAAATTAAATAAGAAAGTGTACAATAAGCCTGTTGAGTGTTGGGTGCACACAAGTTTTTGCCTTATTTAAATGGAAGCATGTTATTAAGATATGTGATTAGATTGTGTGTTAGTTAATTAGCTGAGTTATCTGTTACTTAAGGAAAGGATAATTAGGGTATTTAACATTAACTTAATCATGCACATGCCTAGCATGTGCCTCTTAGTATAAGGCACGTATATACATACATATATAAGTGAATTTGATGAAATTAATTTGTGAATTAGGATTCCAAGATACAAAACTTTTTGCAGTTCTTAATGCCTATTTTTTTTATAAAAAGAAAGAAGTGTGGATGGAATCTTTTATGATATGAACAGAATGCACCTTGTCAGTGTCAGTTTAAGCTCAGACGGACTCTGATAGCCCCGGTTAAAGCATCAATGAAACTTTCCTTTTTCTTTTAGTCCTCTTGTTAATGCAAAAAGATTTCCAACCACATTCATGTACCAAAACTTAAACACAACCAAGCTGAGTCCCACTTCCAATTTTTTTTCTTTCTGAAATATCAAAACCTTGAAAGAAGTTCGTATGGAACTTTTAATAGACAAAAAGCATTGTTGCAGATTTTTCCATACGTTCATGAGTCAATTTTCCCTGAGTCTTATTCTCCCAAAAAAAAAAAAGAAAAAAAATTGTAATTAAGTCATGGTGTTCTCGGAAATACTTTCTTTAATTTGTGGGCTCAGAGAAAGAGGGAGGGAGAGAGAGAAGGGGGGGTCGACAAAGACATCCACGTCACCACACTCAACTGTTTCTTAATTTATTTCAAAGCAATGCCATTTGATAAATATCCATCTTCACATACAAGAATCCAACACACTTAGGGAGAGAGAGAGAGAGAGATCTTTGTTTGAAGTTAAGAGCTTAATCTAGGGAGGCAAGCAACTCCAAGAGAGACGCAACAAATTGCATCTGCGTTTCCTCATCTATAGTCAAGAACAGAGGCACATGTACAAACAGCGATTTGATCCCGTTCTGCTCTGCAAAGCGCAACGAATGATAGTACACATAATTGCATACAAACCGACCTGCATCATCTGACGTCGTCACTTCATACCCCATCTTCGCCAACGACTTCACTATCTCCTCCACTGGCAGACCCGTCTGCATTGCAATCAATCAGATGATCATGATAGAATAATTACAAACCCAACACCGATTCCCAATAGACAATAGCAAATGTCCCTCTGAGGAACAGTTTACAAGTACCAACATCTTCCTTATATTTGCCAGAATTTTTTACTTTTGTCCATCTCTAGATCATGAGGCTGGACAAAAACCACTCGAAAGAAAAAAAAAGACAATAGAAGAACAATATCTGATTTGATTTCAACCATATACAACCTCAGTAGTGCTACCGTTTTCCAACAGGAATCCCTTCAAGGTGATATTTGATTAGATGCACACTTCCAAGTTCAATTCATGTACAAGATTCAGAGAGAGAAAAAAAAAAAAAAAAAAGAGCTGCTCTACTGCAATCCCTTCAAAGTGATTTCGTGTTTCAGTATTTTGAACTATTCACATAGGGGCAGACAGACCTAGAAGATGTATATGCTTTATATATTATTGGCAACTAATTGATTCTCTCCTTTCAAGGTGGAGCATTCATCTAAGTGGCCTAAACAAGCCAATATGTAAGCCTCAGAAATGCCCCCAACCCACCGTTAACTCATAATGTGTCCATTGCTGATGTGAAATCTTATCCTTAAATTTTGTATAAGTTAATTAACTTTCTTTCATGAGTTTTTGACAAGTCAACTGGGTCACACATTAATATGTGCCTACGGTTTGTATAGGGGCGGGACTGATGAAAGCCTATCAATATGGCATTACTACATTTTGTTTAAGCCTTAGTACTTCACATCAATAAATCTTTTGGTTAACGACCGCTCAACAATTACCCACGTTCCAATTTCGAATTTCGACCATATATATAAGCATCCCACCCCCCACCCACCCACCCCCCCCCCCTTCCCAAAAAAAAAAAAGAAAAAAAAAAAGAGAAAAACAGAAAGAGCAAGTATGTGGTATACCTCCCGAACTCGTGAGATTCCACCATCTGCTGGAATAATGGGGACCCTCTACAATGGACACAGATATCAACTTACATAAGAAACAAGATACGAGACAAGTAAAACAATTAAAAAAAAAAAATGAAATTACGGTTAGTCTAAACCTGAGGCTTCCATCCCATTTCATCAGGGCAACGGAATGTAGCTTCATTGACAGCTTGATTCTCTATGGCAAATCTTGTAGCTCCACTATTAACCCCAAAATGAACCTGAAAACTAAAGATCCTCATTAGAAAAGAGAAACATACACCAAAGTCCAAACAAGAACGAATTTTGGTATATCCAATGTACAGGTGTCACAAAGTACACAAACCTTTTCCCTGTATCAAATCTATGTTAGTGTCCTAGTAACTATAACAGGTTTCCTAGAATCTACATAGACACAAGGATTCCTTGGAGATGCATACTATTTGAAACCCCTCATTTAATTTCCAATAAGAATACTTGTTGAAGATAATGCAGAAACAGCCAATCACTTGATGTTCAAAAATACTAGCTTTTCCTTGTAATGAAGAATATGTTGCAAGAACTTTCACCAAGTGGATGAAAATGCAATTCTTTGAGCCATTAAAGGACACTTAAGGAGGAATGAGAAGTAGACACATGATACGAGTATGGGCAATTCAAATCAGAGAGAGCTCTTAATAATATATAATCTTTAGCATATAAAGCAGAAAGAGGTCCAATCCTTGAATTGATACAAGCTTATAGCAACATATGTGACTGGAAAAGAGTGAGGCCGTTCTTGGAATATGACAACACCTGCTGCTGATATCCTGAATTAGACTTGCAGTTTCATCTAAGAAGAAACTGTTTCGCTGAAAGAATAAAACACAATCTTCACAACATTCAAAAGATCTACAACATAATGTATCATCAAGAAATGCGGCCATTGGTGCTCAGAAATCATTTATTTAAGAAAAATAAGCAACTCACCCAAACAACTCTTGCAGAATTGGGGGCGATGGCATTATCCTTGGTTACAGCAGACTGCAATGTTTGGTATAAAGGAACAAGAGCCCCATGTCCTGCAGTTTCAAGAACACTGCAACTACCAAGGATCAGCCCTTTGGGCATACCCCTTTTCTTCATATAGGATTGCAGATTATTAACAATTGTTTCAGTTGGATTTTCCGCAACCCCATGGAATTTTTTAAATCCGGTCACATGGACTGTAACTGCAGGACTAGGCCCTTCAGACCCCATCTAAAGACAACCCCAATGATCAAAGCATCAATCAATATTTATTAAATTATTCTTGTGTACCTGAAACACCCAAACAAACACCTCTTAATATTAGACCAAACTATCGCTTAATATGCTCATCATGCATCAAACCATAATTCTATCAAGTTATTTATCTAAAGAAAATGCCCTGTTCTCTATATTTTCAACAATTTTTTTTTTAAAAAAAAAAAAAAAAGAGGAATTTAAGAACATCACATCCGAAAACTGATGAGTAAGTATATGAAAAGAAATTCAAGATTTGTTGAGCCAATAAAATTTAGATGCCTTGAAAAACAGCATGAACTGAAATTCAAGATAAGAAAAAGAATTAAAACCCTTCTTTTTTGGGAAAAACGGAACAAGACTTCTTGGAAACCACGATCAGATGAAAACCCATTCTTGATTTATCTCAATTATTAAACCCTTCTGATTAAGAGTTGACTAGACAAAAACAAGAACTTTAGAACACACCAGAACCAGTTGTTAAACTAAAACCCTCCTGAAATCCAACAGAGATAATCAAGAACATCAATACCAAAAAATGGATCTTGGGACCAAGAAGACATAAAAATTACGACAACTTTGGGAATTTTTCTTGATTGCAACGCTCACCTGAATGCTCAAATGAAGAAGTTAAAAAGTGAAATAAACCAACCACCAGTCTTATCTACACATTGATTAGTTTCTTTATTATTTTATGGGGTTTTGGGCACAGATTGAAATTAATGAATAGATTCCGCTTTTTAGTGATGTGGTTACTTCACATCGAAAAAAAAAAAATGAAAAAGATTACTTCAACTCGCGAGACTCATCAGGAACTTTCGGGGGTTCAGGGGCAGCGGCCGAAAATGAATTAACATAAAAACAACACTACAGCAAGACCATAATAAAAATAACATAAACCCTCATATACACCCGGCAGAGATAAAACTTTAATGAGTAACACTTGTGTGCATGTGATGTCCAATAAATTTATTGTACATCATTATAATTTAACACATGAACTCTAAAATAATTGTTGAAATATGGTTTATAGAAAAATCGCGTCCATGAGCGGATCGTGCCGTTTTTTTAAAAAAAAAATCTATTTTAAGAACAAAAGTCTATCCTAAACCCAAAATAATTATAGTACAAGAACACGCTAAGTCTACTGTAAGAACAATAAGTCTACTTTAAATACAAAATTACTATACTACAAGAACATAATAAGTCTACTGTAAGAACACAATAAGTCTACTGTAAGAACAAAAAAAAAAAAAAAAATGATGCGGGTCACGTGCGACCCGCCCACTATTTTGAACCGGATGTACATTAAGCACTATTTTGCATCATATGAAAACCACATACCACCTATAGATCCATTTACATTAAAATTATACTGGTCTAAAGTTCGTTCGTATAATTGATGTATGAGAAGATTGTTCAATAAATAAAGAAGGTGGGCTGCGGGGGCAGATTTGGTATCGTATGATAATATAATGGGAAAAGGTTCGAATAGGCCCTCCAACTTTTAGCGCAGACTCAAATTGACACTTAAACTGTTTTTTTATCCAATAAGATTTTTGAACTTTTTAATTTGAACAAATCAACACCTAAACTTTTTTATTTAGTACAAATAGACACTTCCATTTAATTTAAAATATTTTTTGTGTTGATTGTCTTTCTAATACACGTGTATTGACAGTTTCATTTGACGTTAGTGGGTTAATGGGGGTGATATTTTATGTAACTTTTTCGTCTCAACTCATTTTTTTATGAGAACAATACCAAATTATTCATTTTTTATGATGTTCGCTTTAAATTCATAATGTATGTATGGATATATATAATTAATTTTTTTAAAGTGTAACATTGTTTTGTTCTTACTTTGAAATAAACATGATGGCCGTTAACTCAAATTAGACGTAAGGTCTATTTGCACAAGATAAAAAATTTAAGTGTTGATTTGTCTAAATGAAAAAGTTGTAATGTTTTATTGGAAAAAAAATAATTTAGGTGTCAATTTGAGGCTGAGCTAAAAGTTAAAGGGTCGATTTGTATCTTTTCCCTAATATAATTCTTCATATTCTCTTGTTTTATCATCTGGGTCGTAATTATGGTTTAAAAATTATGTGAGTAATTATTGTCCCCTAAATAATGCATCACAATAATAGACATTTCTCTATTCAATGAAATGAAGGAATGATTTCAAACATTTATTTTATTAAATTTCAAAAAGCAATCTCTAGCATCATCGTTTTTCATTTTATTTTTTATTCAAAGAAAAAAAAAATTATGATGGCTTCTGATTCTTATACTGTAAGGCCTTGAAAGTAGCAATGAGATATAACTTTTTAGTCCATTTTTTCAACATAAAGATTAGGGAATTCTCATCACTTTAAGTGGCAGAGTGTATTTATGTTGCTAAATGGATCTCCAATATTGTTGTGGTTAGAAAGAAGAATCGCTAAATCCGGGTATATGTTGATTTTAGAGAATTACATGTGGTATGTGTGAGTATATGAGAGTGTTTGTGGCTTCACAATACTGTTACATCAAGTATGGAAGAGTAAAAATCAGTTTGGAAGCAGAAGAAAACGGTTAAAATGAGCTGGGAAGAGTTGCTGTCAAGAAAACGGTTATTCTGTTAAAACCGTTGTTGTTCAAGCTAAAACCGTTGTCGTCTACTGAAGAAACCATTGCAGATTTTTCTGGAAGCTTTTCTGTTAATCCGTTTCAATTGCTTTGATCAGTTTTTGCTTCTACTGCCAGGATCATCTTTTATACTCATTATCTAACACATCAAGATTGTATTCCAGATTCTTTTCTAGCTTCAGAATTATTTTAGAGTGAGAGTTTGTAGAAGTGTGGGAAGGAGTGTTTTTCTTTCTACATGAGCTCTTGAAAGCTCTAAGAGTGTGTAATTCTGAATTGCATATAGTGAATTGATAGAGGAGTCATCTCTATCCGTGGATGTAGGTTGCGAAACCGAACCACATAAAATCTTGGCTGTTTTTCATTTCGTTTCTGTTTTTCAGTTTTCATTCTTCTTTGTTTCTTGGAGTTTTGTTTCACTTGGTTTGTGTATTGAATTGATTGATCTTGAGGAATTGTTTATAACAATTGGCGCCGTCTGTGGGAAACACAACCCGCACTTCATCAAGATCTGAAAATGTCATTCTCCAAGCTAGAAACGGAGAAATTTACAGGGAAGAACGACTATGGGCTCTGGAAACTGAAGCTAAAGGCATTACTCGTTCAACAGGGATTATCTGCAGCTCTGAAGGATGGAAGAGATGATCCTGAAATAAGTGATCCGGAAAAGAAACTTGAAATTCAGGACAAGAAGATGGAAATCCAGGAGAAGGCACACAGTTTGATTATTCTGTGTCTGTCTGATAAAGTTTTGAGACTGGTTTCAAAGGAGAGCACCGCTGCAGGGGTAATTAAGAAGCTGGATGAATTGTACATGGAGAAATCCATGACCAATAGGCTCTTCCTGAAGCAGAAGCTGTACTCATTCAAATTCTCAGAAGAAAGGTCAGTAGAAGATCAACTGGAAGAGTTTAATAAAACTCTAGATGATCTAGAGTCTGTAGAAGTGACCATGGGAGATGAAGATAAGGCAATCCTACTTCTAAATTCACTGCCTCCTTCTTATGATCAATTGAAGGATGCAATGATGTATGGTGGAACTACCACAGTTTCTTTTGCTGCAGTTCAATCAGCTCTAAGATCTAAGGAGATGCAAAGACTAAATCAAGACACGAAGGAAACTGCAAGAGAAGGGTTATTTGTGAAAAAGGGAAGGTTTCAGAAAGCCAAGAAGGGCCCAAATTCAGAGCAGCCAAAGAAATTCCCTGATTCAAAGCCAAAGAACACTGAAGGAAAAGAAACAAGGAAATGCTTCTTCTGTAAGAAGCCTGGTCACCTCAAGAAGAATTGTTTTAAGTATAAGAAGAAACAATCTCAAAAGTCAAGTACTCTCTCAACTAATAATGCAGATGCTGTTGAAGCTCTATCTGAAGATCCAGAAGTTCTAAACATTACAGAATCTAGTCCAGAAATGCAATGGATTCTTGATTCTGGGTGCTCCTTTCACATGTGTCCAATCCTATCTTGGTTTGAGAACCTCAAGGAACAAGATTCAGGAAATGTCATGCTGGGGAATGATGAAGTATGTCCAGTAAAAGGAATAGGAGACATAAAGCTGAAGATTCATGATGGCACAATCAAAGTCCTAAAGGAAGTCAGGTATATTCCAAACTTGAGAAGAAATTTAATTAGTCTGGGGACATTAGAATCCAGAGGGTGTAATTTCAAATCAGAAAGGGGATGCCTGTATGTCTTAAAGGAAAATAAGATAGTCATGAAAGGAATCAAGAGAAACAGCTTGTACTATCTTTTGGAAATTGGGATTAAAATTGGGTAAACTAGTGGGAAAACAAAGAAGGGTAAAAGGAAAAACGCGAAATAGACTATAATCGAGTTTATTAACCTTTAAAAAAAAATCGGAAAAACTAGAAAACGAAAGAAAAAGGAAGTGCATATACCATTCTTTTGGAGAAGGTATTGAAAATCATATCATTTTGTGATTACAATCCCTTGTCTAGGAAACTCTTAAGAAACATAATTATTGAAAGGATTGATAAATATTGGAAATGTAGGTAGGAATAAGGTGAAGAAGTCGAATCTTAAGTTTGACTTGATTGAGAATTAAAAGAGTAAGGTTGAGTGACCATTATTTGAGGGGTAGATGGGTAGTGCACGACTCATTTAGTCCGTTTTATAGTCACTTATACAGAAATTTTCCCACCTTACCCCAAGCCAACATTACAACCCGTTAAAGACCTTTTTGATTCTTTGTCACACATGTCGGGTACACATCGAAGTTTAGATGATTGGCAAGCCTATGGTAGGCATTTTATGCATTTCAATGTGAGCGTATACACTAACCATTTGATACACTTGAGAGTCGAGAGATACACTCACCATGTGAGGATCTTAAGTTGAGAGTGTTATGTCTCGAGAGTAGCGGATCTAGTCTATCACATATGCTCGCTTTTATCATGATCTCTTATTCTTTTTCATGAAAATTCTGAAATCAATGCCACTAAACTCTGCCCTAAACACGTGTCCTTTTGTCTTTCTCTTTATTGTTCGGGACGAACAAGTTTTAAGTTTGGGGAGATTTGGTACACGTGTTCCCTGCACGCACTTTAGGGCACTTTTAGACTATCTTGGAGACGGATTCTACTGTTGCCGCCGCCTGGAAACGCCTGCAAAATATATTCCAGAACAATAAGAACTCACGGGCTGCTATCTTAGAGCAAGAATTTTCTCATACCATCATGGACTCGTTTACTTCGGCATCGTCATATTGTAAAAAATTGAAGGTTCTTGCTGATCAATTGAAAAACGTTAGTGCACCAGTATCCAATGACCGGTTGGTGTTGTAGATGGTGGCCGGATTATCTGATGCATACGGTGCGGTGGGCACGCTTCTCTGGCAAAGCAGTCCTCTTTTGCAGTTTTACCAGGCCCGCTCTATGATAATTCTTGAGGAAGTGGGTCTCGCCAAAAAGGCAGCTTCATCGCCGGCTTTGGTCGCTACCTCGCCGGAACATGCACCAGCGACTAATGGGGGTCCCAAGAGAAGAGCTCTAATTCTGGCCGACGTCAACAGCGTAAGAAAGGTGGTAGAGGTGGATGCCAGATGGGCCCAACTTCTGGCCCAGACGGCCCATTCACTCAGCCCAGATTCCAGGCCCCTGCTTCTTGGCCCATACAGTGGCCATATTCTTCTTGGCCCATGTCCTGGCCCATGGCACCCCAAGCCCATATCCCACAGCTGCTTGGCCACAACAGACCGTCCCTTCGGGCCGTTCACAACCCATGCCCACAGGACAGCCGAGCCTCCTTGGCCCACGGCCCCAGGCCTACGTCGTCCACTTCACAGCCTCAACAACGGATATAGAGGTCGCGATGCACACCTTCGGCCTTAACCCGCCCAATGGAAATTGGTATATGGACACGGGGGCGATGTCTCATATAACCTCGGCACCAGGTATGCTCTCGTCTTATTCTGGATTGAGTTCTCCTACTGGTATAATTGCCGGTAATGGGCATTCTATTCCTGTTAATGGTCTTGGAAATGCATGTTTAACCCAAACTACTCCTCCACTAACACTTAAAAATGTCCTTCATGCCCCCTGATATGTCAAAAATTTAGTCCCTGTTTGCAAATTCACCACTGATAATTATGTTACTGTTGAGTTTGATCCTTTTGGGTTTTCTGTCAAAGATCTATGGACAGGGAATACTCGCATGAGATGTGAGAGTCAAGGGGCTCTTTATCCCATTTCCACAGCTAGTGCTTCACCCACTGCCTTGGCGGCTATTTCTCCTGCTTTATGGCATAGTCGTCTTGGACATCCTGGAGTTTTTGTGTTTGATGCAGTGAGACAAAATAATGCTATTCAGTGTTCTAAACTTCTATCTTATACTATATGTCCCTCATGTGCTGTTGGAAAACAAACACGTTTACCTTTTCTGGATTCTACTTCACATGCTATGTTGCCTTTTAATATTGTTCATAGTGATGTTTGGACATCTCCAGTTTTGAGTAGTATGGGGCATCGATATTATGTGTTGTTTTTGGATAATTTTTTGAATTTCTTGTGGACTTATCCTGTGTCACATAAATCAAATGTCTTTCAGGCCTTTCTTTCTTTTCGTACATATATTAAGACTTAGTTTGGCAGGGATATTAAAACATTTAAGTGTGATAATGGGAAAGAATTCGTTATTCAGTCATTTCGTTAGTTTGCTAGTAGCAATGTCATGTCCTTAAGATTTTCCTGCCCCTACACCTCTTCCCAAAATGGTGAAGCTGAACATCAAATTCATTCTCTTCTTGCTCATGCTTCAGTTCCCCTCCCATTTTGGTACCATGCACTTAATATGGCCACATACCTCCTAAACATCCTTCCAAAGAAACACTGGTCCTATATGTGCCCTCTTCGCCGCCTCTACAACAAAGAACCTCTCTATTCTCACATTCGTGTGTTTGGGTGCCTTTGTTATCCCCTTCTACCGGCTGCTACTATTAATAAGCTACAACCCCGTTTCTATCCGTGTGTTTTCCTTGGTTTTCCCTCTGAACGTCGAGGCTATAAATGTTATGATATGGTGGCCAAAAAGATCATCATATGTAGACATGTTGTGTTCAATGAGACACACTTTTCGTTTGCTGACTTACCGTCTCCGCCGCCAGATTATTCATCTTTCGATGACTCTATATCACCATCATCTCACACACTTCCCTAACTCTCGGTCGGCTACACCACCAGCCGAGGCCCACCACCCTTACCACAGGCTGGACCTTGTTCTCCTCCAGCTCCACCTATGAAAAATCGCCCTGTCACTCGTAGTTAACGAGGCATCTACAAACCCAAACAAGTCTTCACTCTCCACTCTGCCTTACAACCATCCACACTCCCAAAAAAATCCCCATTATGCATTACAAGACCCTAATTGGAAAATGGCTATGAACGATGAATTTAATGCTCTAATTGCGAATAAGACGTGGGTATTCATACCTCGTCCCGTTGGTGTTAATATTATTCATTCTATGTGGATTTTTACTCATAAAGAACGTACTGATGGTTCTTTTGAGAGGCATAAAACCCGTCTTGTAGGTGGTGGGAAAAGGCAGTAGGTGGGAATCGATTGTGGAGAGACCTTCAGTTCTGTTGTCAAACCGGCAACCATAAGGACAGTTCTCAGCCTGGCTCTCGCTAAATAGTGGTCTATTCACCAACTTGATGTGAAAAATGCCTTCTTGCAAGGAGAACTTGGGGACCGTGTCTACATGCATCAGCCATTTGGGTTTCGAGATCCGAGGTATCCTTATCATGTATGTTTGTTGCAGAAATCTTTATATGGCTTGAAACAAGCCCCTCGAGCTTGGAACAAGCGTTTCGCAGACTTTGTGGCTACGTTGGGGGTTTTCTCGGACTCGCTCATTATTTATATTTCGCAATGGTGCTCATATGGCTTACCTATTGTTATGGATGGATTATATTATTCTCACAGCTTCGTCTGTTGCTCTCCGCCAGTTTATCATTGCCCGGTTAAGCTCCGAGTTTGTAATGAAGGATCTAGGACCCTTGCATTATTTCTTGGGTATTGCTGTCTCTCCTCATCAGCATGGTCTCTTTTAGTCTTACCGAAAGTATGCCCTGGATATTCTTGCCCGAGCTAGCCTTTCGGCGTGCAAGCTAGCACTTACACCGGTTGACACTAAACCAAAGCTCAGCTCGCAAGATAGCCCGAATCTGGCCAATCTGACATTGTACCGCAGTCTTGCTGGGGCCTTGCAATATCTTACTTTTACACGGCCAGACATTGTATATGCAGTCCAACAGGTGTGTTTGTTTATGCACTCTCCTCGCGAGATCCACTTCGCGGCCTTGAAATGCATATTACGCTATATTCCCGGGACCATCAACTATGGATTACACCTATATGCCTCGTCCCCGACCTCTCTTGTTTCATACACTGATGCCGACTGGGGTGGTTGCTCAGACACTCGTCGGTCTACTTCTGGATACTGTGTCTTCCTCGGTGATAATCTTATCTCCTGGTCTTCAAAGAGACAGTCTACCTTGTCCCGTTCCAGTGCCAAGGCAGAGTACCGCGGTGTAGCAAATGTCGTCTCGGAATCCTGTTGGATTCACAATCTCCTACTTGAACTTCATTGTCCTCTGTCTACTGCCACTATTATATACTGTGATAATATCAACACTATCTACCTCACTAGCAATCCTATTCAACATCAGCGCACGAAACACATTGAAATGGACATTCATTTTGTTCGCGAGCACGTAGCTTGTGGCCAGGTTCGAGTTCTTCATGTCCCTTCCAGGTATCAACTAGCTGATGTCTTCACCAAAGGCCTACCTCAGGTGTTATTTGAAGAATTTCGGACCAATCTCAGTGTCCGATCGCCTCCCGCTAAGATTGCGGGGGTGTCTTAGAGAATATATTGTATATCTTGTATTGTTGTAGAATATATTGTATATCTTGTATTATTGATAAATAGATTGTAGTCCGAAATTAGTTGCCTAGGTTGCAGTATAAATTATGTTGACATGCTAATGAGAAATCAATGATTATCATTCTTACAAGCCTCGTGCCCCCTAGTAGCATCGATCATGAGCTCGGTCATCGATAGTGGAAAGTCATCTTTTTAAGCATACTGTTATAAACAATTCCTCAAGATCAATCAATTCAATACACAAACCAAGTGAAACAAAACTCCAAGAAACAAAGAAGAATGAAAACTGAAAAACAGAAACGAAATGGAAAAACAGCCAAGATTTTACGTGGTTCGGTTTCGCAACCTACATCCACGGATAGAGATGACTCCTCTATCAATTCACTATATGCAATTCAGAATTACACACTCTTAGAGCTTTCAAGAGCTCATGTAGAAAGAAAAACACTCCTTCTCACACTTCTACAAACTCTCACTCTAAAATAATTCTGAAGCTAGAAAAGAATCTGGAATACAATCTTGATGTGTTAGATAATGAGTATAAAAGATGATCCTGGCAGTAGAAGCAAAAACTGATCAAAGCAGTTGAAACGGATTAACAGAAAAGCTTCCACAAAAATCTGCAATGGTTTCTTCAGTAAACGACAACGGTTTTAGCTTGAACAACAACGGTTTTAACAGAATAACCGTTTTCTTGACAGCAACTCTTCCCAGCTCATTTTAACCGTTTTCTTCTGCTTCCAAACTGATTTTTACTCTTCCATACTTGATGTAACAGTATTGTGAAGCCACAAACACTCTCATATACTCACAATCTCCACCTTGGCTTCTCAATCAAACCAAATCATACCCCTTGTCTCATTCCTTAACCATGAATTGATATCAGACATCACTCCACCTTTTCCCATGCTTCCTTCAAACAGTTTGAATCCTCACTAACTGAAGACAATACTGGAATTTGTCTCGAGTTAATGATTTTGTCAGCATATCAGCTGCATTTTCTTCTGTTCTAACCTTTTCCAAATAAACTGATCCTTTATCAACAATATCTCTCACAAAGTGTAATTTAACATCTATGTGTTTGCACCTTTCATGGAACACATGATGTTTAGCTAAATGTAAAGCACTTTGTGAGTCACATTTCACCTTGACTGAATCTTGTTTGATTTCAAACTCAGATAATATGCCTTTGATCCATACTGCCTCCTTCACTGCTTCTGTGAGTGCAATGAATTATGCTTCAGTAGTTGACAAAGCTACTACAGATTGAAGCATAGATTTCCAGCTCACTGCAGAGCCATACAATGTAAAAATGTACCCAGTCTGAGACTTCCTGGAATCAAGATTTGCTGCAAAATCTGAATCTACAAATCCTACCACAGCATCTCTATCTCTGTCCTCCTCTTTTCTGAACAAAATTCCATAATTTCCAGCTCCTTTCAGATACCTCATGACATACTTCAATGCTTCCCAATGAGCTCTCCCAAGATTAGACATGTATCTGCTCACTACACTAATAGCATGAGATACATCTGGTCTTGTACAGACCATAATATACATAATGCTTCCAACAGCATTTGAATATGGAACTCTGCTCATTTCTGATTCTTCATCCTTATTCCTTGGCTTTTGATGTTCAGAAAGTTTAAATTGCTGTCCTAAAGGGACTGTAACAGGTCTACACTCATGCATATTAAATTTCTTTAATACTTTCTGCACATAATCCGTTTGATGCAGCAGCAAATACCCCTGAGACCTATTCCTCAGTATATCCATTCCCAGAATTCTTCTAGCCTGTCCAAGCTCCTTCATTTCAAACTCAGCTTTCAACTGCTCTTTTACCATTGTAATTTCTGTTTTGCTTTTACTTGCAACTAGCATGTCATCTACATATAAGAGTAGAAACACACTAACTCCATTCTCACCAAACTTCAGATATACACAACTGTCATACCTTGATCTTTCAAAACCAATGACTCTCATGTAGCTGTCAAACTTCAAATACCACTGTCTTGGACTTTGTTTGAGACCATATAGCGATTTTTGTAACAAACAACACTTATCTTCATTTCCTGGAACTATGAAACCATCAGGCTGAGTCATATATATCTTTTCCTTCAGTTCTCCATGGAGGAATGCAGTTTTGACATCCAGCTGCTCTAATTCAAAATCAAACTGAGCCACTAAAGCTAATAGAATTCTGATGGATGTGTGTTTTACTACTGGGGAGAAGATCTCATTAAAATCTACTCCTTCTCTTTGAGTAAAACCTCTGGCAACCAACCTAGCTTTGAACCTGATTTTCTCCACTTCAGTGACCTCGGTTTTCCTCTTGAAAATCCACTTGCAGCTTACTAGCTTATGGTTTTTAGGTTTCTGAACAAGCACCCAGGTTTGATTCTTTTCAAGTGATTCAATCTCCTCTTGCATTGCCATGAGCCATTTTTCTTTGTCTGATCCCTGAATTGCCTCTGAATAAGTTCTTGGTTCTGGGAATTCAATCTCTTCTTCAGCTGTCACAAGTGCATATGCTGTTAAATAATCCTTAGCATATTTTGTAGAGGGTTTCCTTATTCTTCTTTCTCTATCCCTGACTAGCTGATAATTCTGAATATCTGATTCTTCCTCTTGAATTTGCTCTTCATCAGCTGAATCTTCTGATTCTGAGTCAATTTTCTTTCTAGACTTATTCACCTCAGTCACAGTATCATTTCCATTTTGCAATATTACCTCTCTTTCAGTTTGCACTGTCTTGTAAGGCAATATTTCTTCACAAAACACTACATCTCTGCTGATGACAATTTTCTTCTGTCCTTCTTCTGTACACCAAAGCCTATATCCCTTTACTCCATTTCGGTATCCAATCATGATGCATTTTACTGCTCTTGCATCAAGTTTGTCTTGCTTGATATGAGCATATGCCCTGCATCCAAATACCCTTAAATGAGCATAGCTAGGTAACTTTCCAGTCCATATCTCCTCTGGTGTCTTATTGTTCAAGGCAGCTGAGGGACTTCTGTTGATTAGATAGGCTGCTGTAGAAGCAGCTTCCCCCCAGAACCTTTTCCCAAGCCCTGAACTTAGTAACATGCACCTCACTCTTTCTAACACTGTCCTATTCATCCTCTCAATGACTCCATTCTGTTGGGGATTGCCTGGAACAGTGTTGTGCCTCTTTATTCCTTTTGTTTTACAGAACCTATTAAACTCATCAGACATGAATTCCAACCCATTATCTGTTCTAAGACACTTGAGCTTGCTCCCCTTTTCTGTCTCAACCTCAGCACACCAGTCTTTGAATTTTTCAAAACATTCTGACTTAGCTTTCAAGACATATAACCATAGCTTCCTACTGAAATCATCCATAATGCTCAGAAAAAATCTTCCTCCACCTAGAGTTTGAGTTCTAGATGGACCCCAAAGATCAGCATACACATAGTCCAAAACATTTTTGGAGGAATGTTTTCCAACAGGGTAAGGTAGTTTCTTTGTTTTCCCTAATATACATTCTTCACATGTTCTATGTGCTTTTAGACTTCCAGTGTGGTTTATCAGTCCTTGTTTTGCTAGTTGAGTTATGCTAGATTCTCCCACATGCCCCAATGGCTGGACTCTTGAAGCCATATATGTGTTTCAGGTCGTCGTGGCTCAGTATCTTTTCTTCATTTAGAAGTTGGAATTTGAAGTGGTGAATCGTAGTTGAGCAGGAAAGAGACTCCTCCTCGATTTCGAGTGTGCTGAAAAACTCGAGCACGAATTTGAGGAAAGTCAGGCGGGATGCTAGGCACTGGGCTAGACCTGCTTTATCTAACAGTTCCAGAACATTTTGCCGGATTCCCATGGCGTCCAAGATCTTGGGATCACCATAGCGGGTAGATGATACCCCCCTCCTTATCAACTTGTCAAATCTTTTCCTCTGATCATCCGTGCTCAGCACTATGTCGAAGTCAATCAGTTTTGTGGACTTGTCGGTGGTAGTTGATGGAATTTCCGGCGTGGGAGCCTCTGGAGTAGGCTCAACGGCTTTCTCCTTGCCCTTTGCTTGGCTTTTTCGAATTTTCTATGTGACCCTCCTGCCAGAAGTGCCTTCTTGAGTGGTGCCTCTCGGGTTTTTAGGAGGTGCCATGGGTACCTAGAGCCAGTCAAAACACACACAAATCAAAATTCTCAAATTTAACAACCTTAATCCATCATTGTGCATCAGCGTCCAAGTTCATCACCAATTCAATAGTTCAAGTGCAATTGAAAGAGAATCTAATAGAAAGTCAAGTGTGTTTAATCAATTACTAGCATTCAATTAACAAAGACATACAAGTGACGTATAAATTGGATTATTCAATTGACTTGGTTAAGATTTGCACAAATGTCAAACAGTTCCAATTATTAGCTATTGCAACTAAAATCGATCCATACCCAACAAAAATAGGTCAAATTATGTTCAATACAAAGCAAGAGTCTAAAATTATCTAGTACTCCCCACAAATATAAGGGCTATCACAACAAATTGAGTCCTAGAGTGCTCAAACAAGTCAAAATTGGCAAAAAAATCACAACAAAAGGGTCGTGTATAAACAAAATCAACAAAAAAGCTATTCTAGTACAAAAATCATCCTTAATCTAACAAAAACGTCCATATTAATCAATGCAGGACTAAGGAAGAGGGATAGCCATACTTACTGATCGAATTTAATCGAGAAAATTTAAATTTGGATTGTTCGCGCCCTTTTTGACTCGACCTCAAATCCGCTCCAAATCCGAAATTTTTCAGAGAGAAGTGTGTGTGGTGATGTGGGTGAGGTGTGGTGTGAATTTGACAGGAGGAAATGGAGTGCAAAGGTGATTTTGAAAGTGTGTGTGTGCGTGTGTGTGAAAATCACGAATTGAGGAGAAAGAACTGACCTAATTCTGCGCGCAGGTGTATTTATACCTGTGCGGCGTCTCGGCCGAGATTGGATTCTGGGCTCAGTATCTCGGCCGAGATCCGTTCTTCGCTTTCAGGACCGGTTGGCTCAGCAGTGGGTCTCGGCCGAGATGCTTTAGTGTCTCGGCCGAGATAATGTTCCAGCAGTTTTATCCCCATTCTGGACAAGTAGATCTCGACCGAGATGAATGTGTGTCTCGGCCGAGATTAGCTTCCAGCAAATCAGCCCCAATGCCAGACAAATCAATATCGGCCGAGATGCTGTAGTGTCTCGGCCGAGATAACTCTCCAGCAGTTTTGCTCCCATTCTAGACAAGTAGATCTCTGCGGAGATGAATGTGTATCTCGGCCGAGATTATCTTCCAGCAAATTTACTCCATTTTGGGCCCTTCTGAATCTCGGCCAAGATGCTTCATGTTTCTCGGCCGAGATATGTTTCCAGGGGGAGTTGCCCTGTTCACCTGCATGACGTCTCGGCCGAGAATGCTTCTGCGTCTCGGCCGAGATGGCCTCCCTGCATTTTTCCTTCACTTTGGTCTTCTTCACCCCCATTCCACACCATATCTTGTCTTGATTGTTTAATAACTACACACATCTTAACAAAAACATCAAAAAGCACAAGATAATACTAATTACTTTAAACTACGAATTTAAATGCAAGAATCTAAAGATTACCATCGGGTTGCCTCCCGACAAGCGCTTTTGTTTAGCGTCGTTGGCTCGACGGACCTTCCTTAGTGCAGTGGTGGGTCTTCCACGTGCTCCTCTTCTCCGGGTGTGTCTTGAAAATGCTCTAGATAAGGCTTGAGAAGATGCCCGTTGACTTTGAAGATTTTACCGATTTTGCCACTTTGAATCTCGATGGCACCATGATCGAACACCTTAGTGACAACAAAGGGTCCTATCCACCTTGAACGGAGCTTGCCCGGAAATAACTTCAACCGGGAGTGATATAATAGCACTTTCTCCCTAACCCCAAACGTTTTCCAGGTAATTCTCGAGTCATGAAAAGCCTTCGTTTTCTCCTTATAGATCATGGCGTTTTCAAAAGCTTCATTTCGAATTTCTTCAAACTCTTGCAATTGGAGCTTTCGGTGCACACTGGCTTCATCGAGGTTCATATTGCATCTCCGAATAGCCCAATAGGCTCTATGTTCAAGTTCAACCGGGAGATGGCATGGCTTTCCATAAATGAGTCGAAAGGGAGACATACCAATTGGAGTTTTATAGGCGGTCCTATACGCCCATAATGCATCATTAAGCCTCTAACTCCAATCCTTGTGATTCAGTTGAACGGTCTTCTCCAATAACGACTTGATTGCCCGATTCGAAATTTTGGCTTGCCCATTGGTTTGTGGATGATAGGGCGTCAAAACCTTGAGCAATACAACATATTTCTTCAGCAATGCGTCGATTTTTCGGTTGCAAAAGTGTGTGCCTCTATCACTTATAATGGCTTTTGGTATCCCAAACCGAGCAAAAATGTTGGATTGGACGAACTCGGACACAACTTTGGAGTCATTGGTTTGGGTTGCTTTCGCCTCCACCCACTTGGACACATAGTCAACGGCAAGCAAAATGTACAAATTCCCATAAGACGAAGGAAACGGTCCCATGAAGTCCATACCCCAAACATCAAAACTTTCACAAACTACAATCGGGTTTTGGGGCATTTGATTTCTTTGAGAGACATTGCCCGTCTTTTGGCAGTTTTCACATGACTTGTAAAAAGTGAGGGCATCTCTAAATATGGTGGGCCAAAACAATCCACTCTCAAGAACTTTGTATGCCATCCTCTTCGGCCCGAAGTGGCCTCCACAAGCGTATGAGTGGCAAAAATTCAGCTCCGAATGCACTTCGTCTTCGGGGATGCATCTCCTGATTACTTGATCTGACCCATATTTCCAAAGGTATGGATCATCCCAAACAAAATGCTTCGACTCACTCCTCAACCTGTCCTTCTGAGGTTTACTCATCCCAATAGGAAACCTCTTGGACACCAAGTAATTCACCATGTTGGCATACCAAGGAACCTTTGCACCTATCATTGCTAGTAGTTGCTTGTCCGGAAAGCTTTCCCGGAGAGGCAAGTTCATTTCCTGTTAGGTTATTCTGCTGAGATGATCTGCAACACCATTTTCTGATCTTTTCTTATCCTTGATCTCTAGGTCAAATTCTTGGAGAAGTAATATCCAGCGAATAAGCCTAGGCTTTGCCTCCTTTTTAGCCATGAGGTGCCTCAATGCTGCGTGGTCGGTATATACGATGATCCTTGTCCCAACAAGGTAAGATCGAAACTTCTCTAAGGCAAACACAACAGCCAGCAGCTCATTTTCTGTGGTGGTATAGTTCATCTGAGCTGGATTCAAAGTACGTGAGGCATAGTAGATGACATGGGCCACCTTCCTTCTTCTCTATCCCAAAACTGCCCCCAACGCTTGTTCACTAGCATCGCACATTAGCTCAAAAGGGCAATTCCCAATCTGGCGGTTGAATAATCGGAGGAGTAACCAATCTCTTCTTAAACTCATCAAATGCCAACTTGCATTCCTTGCTCATATCAAAATCCACCTCTTTTTGTAGCAACCGGCACAACGGAGCAGCGATCTTCGAAAAATCTTTGATAAACCTCCTGTAAAATCCTGCATGGCCCAGAAAAGAACGCACTTCCCGCACATTTGTTGGGTAAGGGAGAGAAGAAATAATATCAATTTTCGCCTTATCTACTTCTATTCCCTTACTAGAGACTGCATGGCCAAGCACAATTCCTTGTTCCACCATGAAGTGGCATTTCTCCCAATTTAACAAAAGATTTTTCTCAATGCATCGTTGCAAGATTTTTACCAAGTTATCAAGATAATTTTCAAAGATGTACCGTGGATGCTAAAGTTGTCCATGAGAACTTCTATGAAATGACCAATAAACTCGGAAAAGATACTAACCATGCATCTTTGAAATGTCGCAGGGGCGTTGCATAATCCAAAGGGCATGCGCCTCCACACGAATGTTCTGAACGGGCATGTGAAAGTTGTCTTTTCTTGGTCTTCGGGTGCTATTGGCACTCAAAAGTACCCCGAGAATCCATCCAAGAAATAGTAGAAAGGATGCCCTGCTAGCCTTTCAAGCATCTGATCGATGAAGGGTAGAGGGAAGTGATCTTTCCTTGTTACTGAGTTCAACTTCCTGTAGTCTATGCAGACCCTCCAACCTGTCTGTAGGCGTGTAGGCATCATTCCACCATCCTTCCCTTCTATTACTATCACTCCAAACTTCTTCGGGACCACTTGGGTCGGGCTCACGAACTTACTGTTGGATATGGGATAGATGATTCCCACATCCAAAAGTTTGATCACTTCTTTCTTGACGACCTCCATCATTAGCAGGTTGAGTCATCGTTGCGGCTCCCGGCTAGGCTTGGCGTCATCCTCAAGCAATATTCGATGCATGCATAGGGCCGAACTAATACCTTTGATATCGGCAATGGTCCACCCTATAGCTTCCTTGTTCACCTTGAGGACCCCGATCAATGCTTGTTCTTGAGTGCGTGTGAGCTTTGATGAGATAATCACCGTTAAGGTTTCTTCCTCCTCAAGATATGTGTATTTGAGATGGGGGGGAAGGGTTTTGAGCTCAAGGGTTGGCGCCTTGATGGTAGATGTGAGGTGATGTTCAATATCATCATGTGAGCTATACTTTGTAAAATGGAGTGTTGGGAATGTGGAACCGGAATCAGGAAGTGAAGAACCGGAAGAATGAACCGGGTTTTAGCATCAAGAAGACAAGCTGTTCAGAATAAACCGGGTTCGAGGCAGTTGAAGATAACCGTCATTTGTGACGGAGCAGTTGCAGAATTGTGACGAAGAAAACCGTTACATTTGTCCGGTAGCTGAGCTCAACTTCTTTCAGTTAGAACTTTCTGTACAGTTACATTCGAGCTTCAATCCTTATATCATTGTAAAGCTCTCATTGAGGAGAAGATCACTACGTCGAGCAATTTCCTTGTTCTTTAGATTAGAGAGAGTATTTAGAGATTGAGTGATTCGTGCCCTAATTTGCATCAGAATTGGGCATTTCATTTCTTGAGTGTATTCTCTGTAATTGGTTGAATTTCTTAGTGGATTGGGGAGTGTCTTGCCTCCGTGGATGTAGTTCATCTTGAACGAACCACGTTAAATTGGTGTTTGATCCATTTCTATTTCCTGTTCTGCGCAAGTTCAGTTCGGTCATAACTCTGGCCGAATTGTGTGTTTGAATTCAGATTGTTTTTCTTCATACATTTCCAGATTCTTAGGAGTTGTGTGTTTCTGAGTTGTTCTTCACTAAAAAGTGGCGCCGTCTGTGGGAAATCAACTCTCACAGCTTGAAGAAGGGAAGGAATGGCTGGTATGAAGATGGACTTTGAGAAGTTTACAGGAAGAAATGATTTCACACTGTGGAAGATCAAGATGAATGCAGTATCGGTTCACAATGGCCTTGATCTTGATCTGATACCTCTAGATTCGTGGGAAGAAAGTGAGAAACCCAAGTTTGCATCAGTGGATAAGAAGGCCCTCAGTCTTATCTTTCTGTGTTTGGGTGATAAACCGTTGAGAGAGGTCTCAAGATGCAAGAGTTCCTCAGAAGCATGGAAGAGATTGGAAGATCTGTATCAATCAAAGTCAGTTTCCAACAAGCTGTTCTAGAAGCAGAAGATGTTAGCCTTCAAGATCACTGAAGATAAGGTAATTTCTGATCAACTTGATGAGTTCATTAAGATGGTTGAAGAATTGGAAGACCTGGATGTGAAATTGCAGGAGGATGACAAAGCATTGATGGTGTTAAACATTCTTCCAAAATCCATGGAAAGCTTTAAGGATGCCTTGATGTATGGGAGAGATGAGCAGCTATCTTATGATGGAATAGTGAAGGCTCTGAGGTCTAAATGTTTCCAGACTCAAGGTGATAAAGGCATGGTGCAATCTGGAGAAGGTTTGAATGTTAAATTCAAGAAACCTTGGCAAGGCAAGAAGGGACAGAATGCTAAGGATCCCAAGGCAGGAGACTCTAATCCAAAGAAGGGAAATGAATGGGTTGAGAAGAGGAAATGCTTCAAGTGCAAGCAGCCTGGTCACTTGAAGAAGGATTGTCCTAAGAGAAACAAGAAAGGTGGAAATCAAGGGGCAGAAGCTGCTGCCATTGACCATCAAGAAGATCTTCCAGAAGTATTAAATGTTACTGAATCTAGAAAGGTAAAGGAATGGGTCTTGGACACAGGCTGCTCCTTTCATATGTGTCCTCACCAGTCATGGTTTGATGAACTGAAGAGAGAAGATGGTGGAAATGTTCTCCTGGGAAATGACCAATCATGCAAGGTCAAAGGAGTTGGATCAGTGAGCATAAGGATGTTTGATGGTGTGGTCAGAGTCATCTCAAATGTAAGATATGTTCCTGGCCTTAAAAGAAATCTTCTATCTCTTGGTTCTTTGGTAACTAGTGGGTGTCAGTTTAGCTCAGTAGATGGCTTCTTACATATCACTAAACATGGAAAAATGGTGATTAAAGGTAGACAGCATAATGGGTTGTTTATCTTGATTGGTTCACCTGTTGTTGGGAGTGTGGATATGGTCTTGAGCAGTTCTGAGCTTGTTAAATGGCACAAGAGGCTTGGACACATAGGAGAGAAAGGGTTGAAGTAACTGTCAAGAAGTGGAGTAATTAGAAACATGGGAAATCAAGACCTGGAGTTCTGTGATCAGTGTGCTTTGGGCAAATCCAAGAAGCTGCCCTATGGAAAGGGTGTTCACACAACTCAAGAGCCATTAGATTATGTTCACTCTGACATATGGGGTCCTGCAAGGACAGAGACTCGTGGTGGTGCAAGGTATTTCATGTCCTTGATTGATGATACAGTAGAAAGGTGTGGATCATGTTGATGAAGAATAAGAGTGATGCTTTTCATAAGTTCAAAACATGGTTGATTCAACTGGAAAATGTCAAAGGGAAGAAGCTGAAGCACCTTAGGACTGATAATGGATTGGAATACCTCTCTACTGAGTTCACAAACTTCTGTGAAGAAAGAGGAATCAAGAGACACAGGACTGTTCCAATGAATCCTCAACAGAATGGAGTTGCTGGGAGGCCTAATAGGACTCTTCTTGAAAGAGTAAGGTGTATGCTGTTGGATGCTGGGTTGCCAAAGGTATTTTGGGGTGAAACCATTGCTACAACATGTTATCTCATTAACAGGTCACCCTCATCAGTGATTGGGTTCAAAACACCTGAACAGGTGTGGAGTGGACAGAAACCAAGCTATGAAGGTTTAAGGGTGTTTGGTTGTCTTGCTTTTGTCCATGTCAAGCAAGACAAGTTAGATGCAAGAGCTCTAAGATGTGTATTTCTTGGATATCCAGATGGAATAAAGGGCTACAGATTGTGGTGTCTAGAGAAGGGAAATCAGAAGATAATCACAAGTAGAGATGTAAAGTTTAATGAGAATGTGATGGCTTATACTTCTACAGGCTCTAAGGAAGAATTTGATGGTGCTAAAGAGACAGAAGAGATATCAATTCAGGTGGAGCATCTTGCTGAAGATGATCACACACCTCAACCACAAGAAAATCTACAAGATAGTGATTCATCATCTGAAGAAGATGAACAAACTGGACCTTCACAAAATGTTAGAGAATACAGCATTGGAAGGGACAGGCCTAGAAGAACAATCAACAGACTTGGTTTCTATGGTTAAGCAGGGAGTGTTTACTATGCCTTAAGTGTTGCTGAAGACCTGGAATCACAAGAGCCTAGTAGTTTTAAAGAAGCACTAGACTGTGAAGAAGGTGAACACTGGATTCAGGCAATGATTGAAGAGATGGAGTCCCTGGAAAAGAATAAGACCTGGATATTGGTGGATAAACCAAGAGGTCAGAAACTTGTAAGCTCTAAATGGATATACAAGAAGAAACTAGAGACTGCAGGATCCAAACAGGTGAGTTTTAAAGCAAGATTGGTGGCTAGGGGCTTTACACAAAGAGAAGGAATTGATTTTAATGAAGTTTTCTCTCCAGTAGTAAAGCATTGCTCAATCAGGTTTCTTTTATCAAAGGTTACTCAAGAGGACATGGAATTACAACAACTGGATGTAAAGACAGCATTCTTACATGGAGAACTCAATGAGAAGATATATATGAAACAGCCAGAAGGCTTTGTTGTTCCTGAACAAGAAGACAAAGTTTGTTTGCTGAAGAAGTCACTATATGGACTCAAACAAAGTCCAAGACAGTGGAATAAGAGGTTCAATGACTTCATGATCAGTGTTGGCTTTGTAAGAAGTCTTTATGATAGTTGTGTTTACTTCTACAAGGGTTCAAAGCAAGATAAAGTCTTCCTTCTATTGTATGTGGATGATATGCTAATTGCCAGCAGGAACAAGAAGAGGGTACAATGGTTGAAGGACAGACTTAACACTGAATTTGACATGAAAGATCTGGGAGAGGCCAAGAAGATTTTGGGCATGAACATTCTAAGGAACAGAAAAGCTGGAGTGCTTTGGTTATCTCAGAGGCAATATCTACAGAAGGTGTTGGAGAGGTTTCATATGCATGAAGCCAAACCTCTCTCCACTCCAGTTAATCTACAGAAGAAACTCTCCAAAGAACAATGCCCAAAGACTGAAGAGGAAATCATACATATGAGCAATATCCCTTATGCAAGTGGAGTTGGAAGTCTTATGTATGGAATGATTTGTAGTAGGCCTGACTTGGCCTATGATGTGTCTTTAGTAAGCAGGTTCATGTCAAACCCAGGAGTAGAGCATTGGGAAGCTTTGAAACATGTGATGAGGTATTTGAAGGGTTCAGTGAACTTGTCACTGAAGTTTAAGAGGAAAGTGGATGGAAGCACTGTTGCATTGGAGGGATTTGCTGATTCTGATTTTGCAGTAAACGTAGACACAAGGAAATCTATTTCTGGATTAGTGTTTACCTTATATGGGACAGCCATCAGCTGGAGAAGTGCACAACAGTCAGTTGTAGCACTATCAACAACAGAAGCAGAATATATCTCTCTCACTGAAGCAATCAAAGAAGCAATCTGGCTTAAAGGGATTCTGAGAGATTTGGACATCAAGTAAAAGTGTGTGGCAATTTACTGTGATAATCAAAGTGCTTTACACCTTGTGAAACACCAAGCATTTCATGAAAGGTCAAAACACATTGATGTTAAGTTGCATTTTGCTAGAGACATCATTGATTCTGGTTCTGTGGAAGTGAAGAAGGTACACACATTGCATAATCCTGCTGATTTTCTTACTAAGGGTGTACCTGGGAACAAAGTGGAGCATTGCTCGAGCCTGCTGCAGCTTGAGCAATGTCATGAAGAGTATTAGCAAGACAAGGCAATGATGAGGCACGAAGAGGCACACTTGATTCATTAAGGTGGAGATTTGTGAGGTGATGTTCAATATCATCATGTGAGCTATACTTTGTAAAATGGAGTGTTGGGAATGTGGAACCGGAATCAGGAAGTGAAGAACCGGAAGAATGAATCGGGTTTTAGCATCAAGAAGACAAGCTGTTCAGAATAAACCGGGTTCGAGGCAGTTGAAGATAACCGTCATTTGTGACGGAGCAGTTGCAGATTTGTGACGAAGAAAACCGTCACATTTGTCCGGTAGCTGAGCGCAACTTCTTTCAGTTAGAACTTTCTGTACAGTTACATTCGAGCTTCAATCCTTATATCATTGTAAAGCTCTCATTGAGGAGAAGATCACTACGTCGAGCAATTTCCTTGTTCTTTAGATTAGAGAGAGTATTTAGAGATTGAGTGATTCGTGCCCTAATTTGCATCAGAATAGGGCATTTCATTTCTTGAGTGTATTCTCTATAATTGGTTGAATTTCTTAGTGGATTGGGGTGTGTCTTGCCTCCGTGGATGTAGTTCATCTTGAACGAACCACGTTAAATTGGTGTTTGATCCATTTCTATTTCCTGTTCTGCGCAAGTTCAGTTCGGTCATAACTCTGGCCGAATTGTGTGTTTGAATTCAGATTGTTTTTCTTCATACATTTCCAGATTCTTAGGAGTTGTGTGTTTCTGAGTTGTTCTTCACTAACAGTAGAGGGTATCACTTTTTCTTGAGATTCCGGCAATGGTATGAACTTGGGAAAGGACTTGGTTCGGAATGGCTTGGAGAACTGTGATTATTCTGCTGTCCCCGCCAACTTTTCCTTGGTGTCCATTGGCTCTGTCTTTTCTAGATCATTCACCAATTCAATTATTTCTTGGTCCCTGCAATAACACTCAAGCACTTCCTCTACAAAGGGATCAATAGCATCAATAACATCAATAGAATATACACTATGCAAATCCTCAGGATACTTCACTGATTCAAAGATGTTGAATTGCACCACTTGGCCATCAAATTCCATGCTAAGAGTTCCCTCTCGCACGTCAATCTTTGTTTGGGAGGTGTTCAAGAACAACCTCCCAAGCAAGATTGGAGTGGAATTTGACGAATTTCCATGCATATCCATTACATAGAAATCCGCTGGAAATATGAGGTTATCCACCTCAACTATCACGTCCTCAATCACCCCGTCCGGAAACGAGGTGCTTCGGTCTGCCAGTTGGATGACTACCCTCATATCCTTCAATGGACCCAAACCAACATGGCTTTCTCTATTCTAGTGTTACCAATTTTGCACGGAATGACGAACATTCTCGGATCCTTGCATTTCTGTGGCATCTTTTTTCTGGAAAACCGCCGAAACACTTTCTCCCATTAGGACCTTCTCATTCCCCTGTAACCGCCTTTTGTTGGTGCACAAGTCTTTCAAAAACTTTGCATATCGAGGAATCTGTTTTACAGCCTCCACCAAGGGGATACTGATTTCAACCTTCCTGAACACCTCCATTGTCTCCTTGTCTCTATTTCTGTCTGGAATCCTCTTCATTTGACTCGGAAACGGAAGTGGTGGAATTTCAAGATTGAATCTGGATTTCTGAGCATCTCAGCCGAGATTGTGTTGTGTCTCAGCGAGACAAGTGTGCAGGGGATTTCCTTTTCTGGGCGAGGTGGGACATCTCGGCCGAGATTTCATTCTCAGCAGATTCCCTTTCACTTTCGACTCTCCTTTCTCCATCTTTCGACTTCCCCTTTTCAAGGACCTTCCCGCTTCTCAAGACTCCCGCGCTGACATTTTCAATTTCGCCTTGTGGAGAGTATTTCTTGGTAGGAAAAGGCAGCAGGTGGTCGGGAAAGCATGCAGCCAATGCCTCCTTCTGTTTTTGCAACTCCTTGGCTATCTTTAGGTGCCCGAATTTTAACTTCAGCCACTAGGGGAGTTGATGTCTCTTCTTTCCTCGGACTATCATCCACTTCCTCAGTCTTTCCTTGTGAAGTGTACCCGAACTTTTCAGGCTCTCCAAGTAACTCCTCATTCATAACAACAATGGCACTCACATTTTTCGGGTTGACTTTCGGTTGAGCCGGTAGCCTTCCTCCTTGTGCATTTTCTAATCGAGATACCGCTGATGCTATTTGACTGACTTGATTCTCAATACTCTGAAACCTAGAACTTGATTCCTTTTGCAATTGGAGCGTACTAGTGGCTAGGCTCTTGACTATGTTAGAAAGGGATGGATCTGAGGGTACCTGATCGGGTGGTTATCGCTGTTGGAACATCCCCTTAGGATACGGTGGTCGGTTGTGTCCACCTTGATCACCCTGTTGATGCATATTTGGACCTTGATTCCCATATTTGAAATTGGGGTGATCTCTCCACCCCGGATAGTATGATTGCGAATAAGGATCATATTTCCTCCCGGTGGAGTTAGGATTGAAGTTTTGAACGGCATTTGCATGGGCTTCCATCTCTTCTCCAAGAATAGGGCAAGTGTCAGTAGAGTGCTCAGTTACTTGGCAGATTCTGTAAAGTTTTGTAGCAGGAGTGCGAACTGAGATCACTTTCTTCACCAAGTCTGTGAGCTGATCTAACCTCTCTTCAACACTTGAATCGATACATCCTTGAGTTGTCTCACAGGAACTCTACATCCGAACTATTGAGTGTTGGCAGCCATCTTGGAGATCAATGCTCGGGCCTCAGTAGGTGTCTTATTAACAAGAGCCCCTCCGCTCGCCGAATCAATCATGTTTCGATCTGTTAGACATAACCCCTCATACCAATACTGGATTAACAACTGCGGAGTGATTTGATGTGGCGGGCAACTTCCTACAAGATTCTTAAATCGTTCCCAGTACTCATACAATGTTTCCCCCTGCATTTGCCTCGCTCCACTAATTTCTTTCCGAATGGTGGTGGCTCGAGAAGCTAGGAAATACTTTTCAAGAAACTTTGTTTCCATGTGATCCCAAGTGGTGATTGATCCGGATGGCAAGTAGTACAACCAATCCCTAGCAAGATCTTTTAATGAGAACGAAAATGCTCGAAGCTTAATTTGCTCTTCAGTCACCCTCGGTGGCTTCATGCTCGAACATACCTAATGGAATTCTTTCAGGTGTTTATGCGGGTCCTCCCCGGATAGCCCATGGAACGATGGTAGGAGGTGTATGAGTCCCGATTTAAGCTCAAAAGCAGTATCATTTCCTATTGTTGGGAATGTAATACACAAGGGTTCTTGAGCAACCCTTGTGTTGGCAAGTTCCTTCACTCTCTAAGCTCAAATCTTCAAATCTGACGGTCTCTTCACTCTCTAAGCTCAAATCTTCAAATCCACCTCGGACTTGTTCCAAATTCCGGGCTCTTCTTCTCAACTCTCGTTCACGTTCCACAATATCTGGTTCGAATAACAATCCTCTCTCTCCTTGTGATTGCAAGAACATCCACTATAATAAACACAATCAAAAGAGCAAAAGTAAGTTTCTAAGACCACTAACTAAACAAAGAAATAATCAACTATGTAAATAACCATGATGCTTGATCAATAAAACAACACTATTCTTATCACCGTTCCCAGGCAACGACGCAAAAATTTGGTCACGGGTCGTTGGACCGTACCAAATTAAATTGTATATAGATTATATACTTAGCCTTAGCTTACAACTCTAACTAGTAGAATGACAAGTAAGGGTCGATCCCACAGAGAACGGTAGATTAGTGTTGTTCCGATATTACAAGCAACTAATGACTTATGATGGATAGGATAATAAACGTAAACAAGTAAACGAGGGGGGGCTTTGGATTGAATTAACAACTCAATGCTAACAAGTGATCAACTAAAACTATAGATAAGCAATAAATATTTTTGGTATTTTATATCAAACAAAGGAAGACAAATAACAAATGTTTTTCGGGTTTTAGAATATGATAAAAGGAATTTTCTTTCTTTTATCTTGTAGCATTTTTTTACTTTTTAATATTGAGAACGTGTCGACTTATCTTACTATATAATATAATGATACCATCTATAAAAGGAAATCAAACTATTTTCCCACTCATTTCACATTCCAAATATAGTAGGTTTAAGTCATAATTAACATAATAAAAGATTTGTAGATATATGGTAAAAATTTGTATATATATGTTAAATTCTCCCAAAATTAGTTCCAAATTGATTTTTTTTTTTTTTTGTCAATTTCCTATACAAAAAATGTATGGGTGATATTTTTCATTGATTCGTTTTATAATAAAAATAAAATAAATTTTAAAAAAAAAATTAAATAAATTAAAAGCACATATTTTTTGGTTCTTTTCCATTTTTAATGTAAAATATAGCAAAGTCATGTTTTTCATGACTTTTAATGTAACATCTACCTTGTATATTGTAAAATAAGTTATATAAAAAAAAGTGCAATTGTATGTCGATTACTTAGGTTATATATTTTTTTATAAATACTTATTAGCTAATCTCTTTAAAATATTAGATAATTATTTTATATTCTTAAAACTTTATTTTTATTTTATGAACAAATCCATATATGTATATTTCCTACAATATTACCATAATCCATAAATAGTAAAAACTAGTTATTTTTCAGTTTCTAGATTCATGGATAATATTTGATTTTTTATAAAGAACAAAAAAAGAGAGGAATACGTATATTTAAAGAGCTGGTTCCCCCCGCCGCCTCTCTCTCAAATGTTATGATTTTTCCAATATCATAAAGACACTAATAACTTTTTTCTTTTTTAATCCCTCTCTTTTATTTACAATAGATAAAAAATAAACATCTTTTGTTAGTATTTAATTTGATACTGGTATTCCATATTTTTATACAATATATAACAATTGTTAGTTGATAGATGTTTAGAATTGATTATTTATTCCAAGTTAAATTATTCACATTGCATGTGAGTTGCAAATAAAAATAAATTAAATATTTATTATTAATGAAAATAAACGTTATTAGATAATTTAATATTCTTTTATTTGACATAAATAAGTTATTCAATTAAATTGAAATATTTAATTTTGATTTTTTTTTCTTATAAATGTATTTTTAATCATGCATTGCACGATGAAAAATTCTAGTTAAAATAATAAGTGATAAAGAAAATCTCATAGACGATTCATCTCATCTCGGATATTAATTGAAGTGATATTAGTGAAGATGCATTTCGCCCAGATTATTGATTACCTTCCTTCTTTTTTAAAGAAAAACTAATGAATTGTATTATCAATTATAAATCATTGTAATGCATGCTGTAATTTATTCTCCCTTACGGATTTTAAATGGAGTATTTTTAATATGCATATTTTACTATATCATAGTGTTATTTTCAAAAACAACATTGTGTTTTTATTTCTTTTTTGTCCTGTGTTCTTTTTTTATGTGACTTTATATTGTTTTTGGGATTGATATGTGCCATTTAATTTAATTTACTTGTTTACATGTGTATATTTTACATTGTTTAACCTCTTTTCTTCGCAGTACAATGTATTTCTAACTATTTTAGGAGAAAAATATTGCAAGTGAATAGGAAAAAAATAGAACACATGCTTAAAAAATGAATAGAATAAGAAATATATATATATATATATATATATATATATATATATATATGACAAAGGGAATAAGAAGAGTACAGAATAAATTAAAGGTGCGATAGGTTTTTTTACGAAAATTAGACGAAGAAAACATTAAACCAATATAAAAGGCAAAAAATGAGAAATTAGTAAAACAAAATTCAGTATTATCTTTTTAATTTAAGGATAAAGGGTGTAACTAGATTTCTATCAATGGGCATGAAAAGAAAGATTATTATATTGATAAAAGTGGAACCAACTTTATTAAATAAAAACTAGTAAAACATTACATATTACCTGCAATAGCATTTTTACCTACTATAACAAGTATAAAGAATGATTTTATCAATAAAATAATTGGACCATAGCATTTCCCTTAAATATAACCCACGATGTATATCCCCTCCCCTTTTTTTAGCTAGATATACTGTACAGCCACACACACAATTACATACATTTCTTATCTTCTCAGATAGCAATTAAATATGCTAATGATAAATTCTTCTAAAATTGGTCGAGGGCTTCGATTTGGGGTATAGATTGGAAAGAATTGACAGATTTTGTGCTAATTCTAGTTCGACGGGTCGGACTAAGAGTTGCGGCAGCAATTTATGGTCGGGAGATGTTAATTTCTAATCTGATTGACTAGATATCGAGCTTCTACGTACTACAAACTTTAATTCGGCATGCTGATTATGGTGGTTGGGTTGTTTAATCATCTAAAATGGCAGATCGAAAGGGAGGCGAATAGTGTTGGTGTACTAAGAGAAAATTTGAAAGCTAATTCCGCTGTCCATTTCGGCAGAGAGTTTGGGTCAAAAGATGATATTTTATGATCCAATTTGTTGGGTTTTAGGCACAATTCTGGGCCGTGACTCTTTGATTTACGGAATGCATTCACTCCTCCTTCTCAATTTATGCTCCATTCTTCTCTATAAGAATGGAGCTCTTATCTTTGTGAGATGTGTGCAGAAAATAGAAGAGTGATACACTTAGTGTGCGTGAGGGTTTCTGCCACCAAACCTTCCCCTTCTTCGTCTCCTTCTTCCCGGTTCTCTTTGTGAGATTAACGGTGGGTTGAGTGTGACAGAAGTGTGTGGGGTGTTACCGGAGTTTGGGTTGAGTGTCTTCTTTGTGAAGATATCTCTTTTATTGGGTGCTAATTTGTGGCTGTCAGAAGATCCATCAGAAACGGACTCAAGGACTTTTTGAACCAACTCGAACCCGACCACGATCCGATTCCTAACAGTGGTATCATGGCCACAGTTGTCAAAATCGTGGTCTCTTCGTTGTGCGAAAATCTCTGTGTGGGATTGAAAGTTTTTCCTGTAAAACAGGGTCCATTCATCTTCTCAGATTTTCTGTCGCAGCCCCATCTCGGCCGAGATCATCCCCTATCTCGGCCGAAACCCGTGTTCCGCGTCTGTGTAGAATTCCAGCTTTTTTTGCATCTCGGCCGAGGCACCGCCCCATCTCGGCCGAGACCAGTGGTCCGTGCCAAGTGTCCAGCCTGCTGTAATTTCATCTCGGCCGAGACACACCTCTCCATCATGGCCAAGAACTTTGTACCGAGTCAGCAAATTCAGCCTGCTGTGAAGTAATCTCTACCGAGCTCCATTCTTTCTCGGCCGAGATCTGTGGTCTGAGATCATTACTTCGAGAACAGCATCCTCAACCCCTTGGCTGTCCTCCCGTCGCGCCTTTGCCCGACGTGAGCCGATTTTCTTCCGGTTAGGTAAGTCAGGTTCTCCTCCCTGTGAGGACCCGCTCGGGTAAATTGGCTTAATCTCTTTATTGATTTTGTAGCTGCTGTTTGGGAACGAATAGGATTTTACTTATTTTGTAGCTACCGTTTGGGAATGGATAGGTTTTGGCTGTACGTGCTGGTAGTTTTAGGATAATCTGTGTGATTGTCCGTTTGTTGCTTCCGTTTATATTCTCTGATCTTTGTGATTAGTTTTTTTTCCATTCTTTTTGTGATTGCTTGCTCGTTTTCTGGAGGTTATCAAGTGACCCCCTACTCCACTGATAAATCAGTGCTGAGAACTGGGAAATCCTTGATTGTTTTGTCCTCCCTAAAATCTGTGTGATTTTGTGATGGGTCCTATGTCTGGTTATAGTCTGGCTCCGTTTGACGGATGCTCTGACTTTTCTATTTGGCAACAGAAAATGAAAGGTATTCTGATACAGCAACATATGTTTAAGTGTATCAGTCTACTATTTTATGAATCTGATTCTGACGAGAAAAATCCTGAAATGGATGAGCTTGAGTACTCCTCCATTATCCTTAACCTTTCTGACTCGGTGTTAAGAAAGGTTGGTGATCAGAATAGTGCCAAAGAGTTGTGGGAAAAATTGCAAGAATTGTATACTGAGACTTCGTTGCCTAGTAAAATATTTTTGCTTGAAAAAAATTTCCAGTTCAAACTTGATTTGAATAAAGACATAGAAGAAAATCTTGATATTTTTATAATACTGGTTCAAGATATTAAAAAAATGGGTGATAAAAACATTGATGACTATACTCCGATTGTGCTCTTAAATGTTATCCCTGATACATATACTGATGTAAAATCTGCTATTAAATATGGTAGAGATCAGGTTAGCCTTGAAACTGTGATAAATGGTTTAAAAGCAAGGAAATGGATTTAAGAACTAATCAGGGTAGGGAAAATCATGGTGAGGTTATGTTTGTGCAAGGGAGCGATAAAAATAGAATTAGTCAACCCTACAATAACCAAACTAATCATGATAAAAAGAAGAACCGCAGTAGGTCTAAATCTAGGCCTAAAATCAGAAAATGTTTTCAATGTGGTAAGCTGGTCATTTTATCAAAGAATGTCATGAGAAACGGACAAAACAAGCTAATAAGGCTTTTAGGGATGAGGGTAACGGTGATGTCTTTATGGTAACTAAGTCTATGCTTATGTCTGACATTGCTCCCTCTGAGGTGGAGTAATCAGATTTATCTATTTTTTTTACGTGCATGAGAATATGGAAGAGGTGCCTAATTATGATGATTACCAACTCGCTAGAGATAGACCTAGGAGAAACATTAGGCCACCTGCTAGGTTTAATGACTTCCATATTGATACTCATGTGTTCAGTACCCTTGTCTGTTCTTGACTGTGTGTCATATTCTTGACTGTGTCATGTTCTTAACTGTGTGTCATATTCTTGACTGTGTGTCATGTTCTTGACTGTGACTGTGTGTCATGTTCTTGACTATGTATCATGTTCTTGACTGTGTGTCATTCTTGACTTTGTGTCATATTCTTGACTTCGTGTCATCCTTGACTTTGTGTCATACCCTTGGTTGTGTGTCATATTCTTGACTTTGTGTCATCCTTGACTTTGTGTCACACTTGACTTTGTGTCATATTCTTGATTGTGTGTCATATTCTTGACATTGTGTCATACCCTTGACTGTGTCATATTCTGGACTTTGTGTCATACTATTGACTTTTGTGTCATACTATTGACTTTGTGCCTTATCTTGACTTTGTGTCATACCCTTGACTTTGTGTCATACCCTTGGCTCTGTGTCATATTCTTGACTTTGTGTCATACCCTTGACCGTGTGCCATACCCTTGACTTTGTGTCATACCCTTGACCGTGTGCCATACCCTTGACTTTGTGTCATACCCTTGACTATGTGTCATACCCTCGACTGTGTGTCATACCCTTGATTGTGTGTCATATTCTTGACTCTGTGTCATATTCTAGACCTTTGTGTATATCTTATGCTTTGTGCATTATGCTTGACTGTGTGTCATACTCTAGACTTTGTGTCTATCTTATGCTTTGTGCATTATGCTTGACTGTGTGTCATACTCTAGACTTTGTGTTTGTCTTATGCTTTGTGTCATACTCTTGACTTTGTGCCAACTTTATGCTTTGTGCATTACTCTTGACTTTATGTCAACTTTATGCTTTGTGCATTACTCTTGACCTTGTGTCTACCGTATGCTTTGTGCATTACTCCTGACTTTGTATCTACTTTATGCATTGTGCATTACTTTGGACTTTGTGTCTACCTTATGCTTTGTGCATTACATTTGGCTTTGTGTCTGCTTTATGCATTGTGCATTACTTTGGACTTTGTGTCTACCTTATGCTTTGTGCATTACATTTGACTTTGTGTCTACTTTATGCTTTGTACATTTGACTTTTTGTCATATTTGACTTTGTGTCGTTGACTGTGTGTCTTTCCCTTGGTAAAAAAATAACTTGCCTTGTGCTTGTTATCTCTTGTACTTAGTGTGCAGGAGTTTGGCGATGATGATTCCTCCGTTTCCGTGATCGATCGACAGCGTGTGTGAATTGGGCCCAAGGTGGAGATTTGTTGGGTTTTAGGCCCAATTCTGGGCCAGCCCATTTATACCCAACCCAAACCCATTTTGACAGCCCCCACCCTTTCATATTCCACCAGATAGATTCCCCTCCCCCCCCCCCCCCTCTTCATTCTATGACTCTTTAATTTATGAAATGCATTCACTCCTTCTTCTCAATTTCTGCTCCATTCTTCTCTATAAGAATGGAGCTCTTCTCTTTGTGAGATGTGAGCAAAAAATAGAAGAGTGATACACTTAGTGTGTGTGAGGGTTTCTGCCACCAACTCGGACCCGACCATGGTTCGATTCCTAACATAATTGACGGGATAACGATGTCCTACGTAATCTAGGCTTTGACTGGGTATGTCGATTATAGCAGATTGGTAGTTCGTAACGTGAAAACGGCAGATCCGAAGAGGGGCTGATGGGTGACGAAGAAAAAGAAGAAAAGAGGAGTATTCATTATACTTGCTGAAACTTTTTGTAGCAGATAGAGCAAACTGAACACCTTGCATATTCTATGTGCTCGGAGATTTTGCAAGTTCTGAGTTATCGTGGAAATGGATTTATTCAACAACAGGTGTCTTAATTAAGCAAGGCTATGGGCGACTACCCAAAGCTATGGATATAGGCTGATTTGGACAAAGGGTGAATAAAGCTAAATAAAGGAAATTTGGACAAATAAGCTTTAACTTAATAAGTGATTTGGGCTCTAAACAAGTCAACTGGACCTACGTGAAGTAATTTAAAGGGAAAATTGATAAAAATGCCCTTTAATTTTGGGGTAATTTAAAAATTACCTACTAACTTTGCCCAATTAAAAAAATTCCTAGTAATTTAAAAATTATTGATAAAATTGCCCTATAACCGGGAATCGCCTGTAACCCATCCGGTTACCTATTGACGTGGCAAGTGATTGCTAATGTGTCTTCGAGGCTGGACGCATTTTTGTACCAGGTAGACATTTCCCCCACTTTGGTTATCTAATTCAAGCCCTAATTCAAACCCTAATTCATCTTCTTCTTCAAACACATCTCTGCACTTATTGAGCTTCCAGTGTCAAAACCACAGTGAATTTCTGAGGAGACGTTCCAATTCCAATCTCACCTGAAGTACTGAGCATTCAAATAATTCTTTAAACCAATGATATCGGTATCTGAACCTCCATTAACATTACGAAGATTATCATAATCTTTCACAGAACCCCATTTCTTCGATTATCATAATCTGATTCAATGTCCTTTTCTTCAGCCCAATTCTGAGCAACCCATCATCACGTGCAGCAAATACAGAAGAAAACAACGCAAACAGAACTAGAGTTGTAGTAAAACATCATCTTTTACCCATCCCACAAACTGCAATAAAAACCATTTGAAGAAGTTCTTAATTAGCTTGAAACCCTACGTGTTGACTATTAAAAACAGTAAGAAGACCAGTGATCAAGAACGGAAATTTTAGGGCTTTTCTGCAATCTTTAGCTAAATTTATACTGCCTACTTTTACCTTTTTTCCAAGTGAATTTTGCATTCTGAGACCCATTAAAAAGGGAACCTTTCTTCTTGGTTTGAATTGGTCTTACGCAACCTAAAAATGTCAAACTAAAATCTCCAAGGGAACAATTATAATCCAAAATTAAAATAAAATAAAATTGCAAACACGAGAAAAGAAATCTAAAGTGCAGAGAGATCACCTGAAGGAAGAAGACGACAGTCGACAAAGTAAACCAAAGAAAGAAGTGAAAGTTAGTGGGTTACAATCAAAAGAAGTGAAAGTTAGTGGGTCCAGCCTCGAAGACACATCGGCAATCACTTGCCACGTCAATAGGTAACCAAATTACTTGGCAATTTTATCAATAATTCTTAAATTACTTGGCAATTTTTTAAATGAGCAAAGTTAGTGGGTAATTTTTTAATTACCCCAAAATTAAAGGGCAATTTTATCAATTTTTCCTAATTTGAAATGTTACTGTTAGAAATGAGATATTGATGATCTTAGCTTAAACCATATGGTAATATTTTTAATAGTAAAATTTAAGCTTGAATATAACACGAAATTCATGAAATAAATAATCAAGTGAATGGAGTAAGTTAATTTTTAATTATTTCTAAAATTCAATGATCAGTTCGCATTCTAAAATTCAAGTTAAAGAAAGAATTGGCTAAGTTGAAATAAGGGTTTATTGCACCGAATCCCCCTGTGTTTTTTAAAATATTGCATAAAATTCTCTCGTACTTTTATATTTGCACGAAATTCCAGCGTGATTAAATAAATTATGCATGAAATCCCCAATTTTGTTAAAGATGACAGACGTGTGTAGCACGCGCATTTGATGCAATGATGGTTTAATTTTTTAATTTTATTTTTGGGTGGTAAATTGTCTTTATCGCCCTAATTTAGCTCTATCAAAGTGCCCTTTTATTTTCTAGGTGTTTCTTAAAATTTAGCTACCTTTGTTCTAGGTTTAATTTGCATTATATTTACCACTAAAAAATAAAAGGGCACTTTGATAAAGCTAAATTATGACGATAAAGACAATTTACCATTCAAAAACTAAAACAAAAATGAACCATCAATGCATCAAATGCGCGTGCTACTCACGTCTATCATCTTTAACAGAATTCAGAATTTCGTGCATAATTTATTTAACTACGCGGGATTTCGCACAATTATAAAAGCACGAGAGGATTTTATGCAATATTTCAAAAACATAGGGGAGTTCGGTGCAATAAACCCATTGAAATAATTTGTCTACTAATTTATCCAATAATTTGAATTGACTAGGCAGATAAATTGGTGTCTAAAATATGGTTAAAATAAATTAGTACGGGTCAATTGTAGCTAAATTTTAAATACTAAAATTATTTTCTAAAAACCATTAATTTTACTGAATATAATGTTTGCGAAAGAAAAAGAAAAAAACTATTATTCCCAGCTAAAATGAATTTCTCGAGTGTTACAATGTAATGCCACGTGAGATACTTGGCCGGGAAGTCCCAATTTTATGGGTCACATGCGAGTCACGTGTTCGATTTCGGCCAGATTAGAGACTACAGATGACAATGTCCTCAAATTGGAAATTTTTTAAACATACAGAACTAAAATTTAAATTCTGTAACTTACATAATTTTTGCTAGACAAGCCCTAATATATAGGACTAAAAATGAAATTTCCCCTAAAAATTTATGTGTCAACACTTGAAAGTAAAAAAGTTTACTTCACACACACACACACACACACATATATATATCACTACACGAAATATTCATCTTAGAGATGGAAATTAGTGACGAATAATATTGATCACTAAATAAAAGTGAAATAGAAATAGAATAGTGACGAAAAGTGGAAAAATTTATAAGTATCTGATTAATAACGAAAGAAAATCAAATATTAGAGACAAACATAATTCGTCTCTCTTCTGTAGGTAATTTGGTCTCTAATTTCATAATAAAGATGAAAATTTCATCACTAAATTTAGCGACAGAATAAAATGGTCTTTAAATTTCTGAGACGAGTATTATTAAGACCAAACATTTCATCTCAACTACGTCGCTACTTAGTTTAGAGACAACATGTGATTAGAGACGAATTTTTCCGTTTCTAACTTATTTTTTTCTTATAGTTGTGTGTGTCTATGTGTATATATATATATTTATACACAATATATACTTAAGAAGACACATCTTTGATCCAACCCCTGTCACGATGCTTTATATTAGTATTTATATTTTTGTAAGATATTTTATAAAATTTATGGGATTTTAATGTGTTTATGTACCTTTATATGTGCTCATTATTTAGTTAAATAGATAATGGATATGACTTCTTTAAGTTATTTAACTTGCCTATGTCTTCATTTTGTAAGATATAACTCAACTTGTTATTTATATGATATTTAATTTCAATAAGTTTTTTAAATATTTAATACTTATCGTAAAATTAATATTTAAATAATTTCACAAAATATGTATTCCCGTGCGACAAAGCTGGCTATAATTTTTTTACAGAACGGGTCACCGATTTAATAGAAGGGGATCTGGGGACTACAAATGAAAGGAGATAGCAATAGGAAGACGCATCATTTTTCATATGTAAGTCAGCACCAACCGCATAACATATCTTTGAATTGCGTAACTAACCAAGTTCTACAACTCAACACCTCAATTATTCAAATGTTTTCAGAATATTGTTCTTTTTACCGTCAATGTAACATTAATATTAAATTTTGAATTACGGTCTCCACACTTAATTTAGTATTAATATTTTCTTTTATATTTTAATAAACTTGAAAATAAGAAGAAAAAAAAAACTTACTCGGTCAAATTCTACGCAGATATTATTATATTATAAATTTACTCGAACTCAATTCAGTATTGGAGTTATGCCTCGTTATTGGTGTTTGGCGTTTCCAAGTAAAGCAAGTCAATCATATACCTTTTTTTTCTAAAGAAAAAAAGAAACGTGTTTCTTCATATTCTTAATTAATGTGAATCAATAACAAACAATATTTTGTCTTTTTCTTTATAGGGGTAAGCTATGATGTTTTCCCTTTAAACAATAAGAAGGAAACAATACTTGTTGACAGGCCTGTTTGTAACTCTTAATTACCGCAAGTATACGGGTATAGATTCTTATAGGAAAAGTCAAGGTCAATTCACAGGAAATGGGTTAACGTAGTTCGACACCCTAATTATCTAGGATTATCCTAACTAGACACTAGAATTGGTGAATGATTTTATTAAACTAAATTGCATGTACTAATAAACTGAATTACTGAATAAAACCGATTCCAATCAACGAAAATATATCCTAGGATTTCGACTTCGTGGATTACGCTAATGATGATTAATCACTAATTTATAAACTTTTAAACCAGTTTATTATCTATTAGGTGGCACTTAATTAACCTAACCCTTCTCTCAAAGGGACTAAGTCGTAGATTGATTAAGATAATTACTCTCTCAAGTTAACTAATCCTAACAACTCCTAACAACCCCTTAACATTTGCCTACGCGATCATAGGCAATCGCGCTATGTGTTGTCGTCTATTAACAATTCTCTTCTCTCGAAGAGGACCTATTAAGCAAGTAAATTAAACCTAATTGGCCAGATTAAATTCAATTATAAGATTAAACCGAACACATAGATAGATAAAAACAACTGGAGTCTATAAACTAAACAATTAAATCCACATTGTTGTAAAACCTTACTTTCTAATCCTAGGACACGAGTAGTTTAGCTACTCATGTCTACTAACAAATCTAAACAAGAATTAAAGGAAAACATAGTCAAGAACTTGAAACAAACAAAGAATAATTAACCCGATAGTCAGCTCGTCGATCGTCGTCTTCTTGCTCTCACGCCTTCTACTTCAATGCAAAAGTATGAGATGGTACTATGTCTGATCCTCTTTGAAAACTCGAGCTTGGCCTCTATTTATAAGTTAGGGTCGAAATCCTTAAGCGATTAGGATAAGAATCCCATCAAAAACCTAGATTGGCTTTAGGAAAGACTTTTGGCGCGATCAAGTCAGGCTGTGGCGCAGCTGCACCCAACTTACTGATGTCCACTTCTAAAATCCATTCACTTTTGGCGCGACCGCGTCAAAACATTCTGGTATTCAGCATTGACGGCCTTTTGTCGCGACCGCGCAAGGCATCCCTCGTGGTCGCGTTGTTTTATGCTGAAAACTTCTTTAAAATTGAACGTTTTATCGCGGACATGAATCTTGTGTGTCGCGGTCGCGACAGTTCACTCCAGACCGGTTCAGGTCGGTTCTAGCCGATTTTTCCTCTCTTTTTACTAGTTCATTTGTTCGATAATCGTAAACCACGACTTTTAACTGGTCCATGTATAATAAATCTACACAACTCTCGACCAAATATGCATGTAAATGTTATCAAATATAATCCTAAATCGACCTATAAATACATGCATAAATAACGTATATCAAAATCCCCCAAACTTAAATTGTTGTTAGTCCCGAACAACAACAAAAAAAGACACAAAAATACAAGTGATTATGCAATGATTTATGGCGATTGGATGATGAGTTCAGTTTCACAATGATTTTTCTTCAAAAAGCTAGGCAACATAATACAAATGCACTTATGCGATAACGCAAAAAAATCAACTACTTCCGAGACTTTGAACTTTTGAATTATTCGATCCTTACCAGGTAAGTGTTTCTCTCATCTCTCAAGTGTTTAGGCTAAAACATATTTCCGCTCAAATTGAACTATATGCAAAGTCTACTATATGCTTGTCAATCATCTAAACTAGACCTCGTACTCGACATGTGTGACAAAAGATCAAAAAGTTCTTTCTTTTGGTCATAATGTGGGTTAAAGTAAGGTGGGATATATTTTGATAAAAGCGACAACTTTTGGACTAATCAAGTTATACCTAACCCGATTACCCCTCAATGCAATCACTCAATCTCACTCTCCAATTTCAGTAAATCATCCCGCAAAGTGACTTCTTCACCTTCTCAAGTCCTTACAACTCAAGTGCTTTTCAACTATGTGGGTACCACATCTTGGGACTACCCGACTGTTCTAGTCAGCTCAAACAATTTAAGAACTTTATTGTCTAGCCTCTTCTCAAAAGCTCTAAACAACGTATATGCAAAACTTTTTCTTTTCTTTTTCCACATTTTTTTTCTCTTTTTTTTTTCAGTTAGAAGAGGCTATTCTTCTCTGTTTTTCACCTATCCTTTTTATTGCTCCCTTCAGCTTTGGAATATCAACTAGTTCTCCCATTTCTTCCCAAAATTTCTTTTCACCTAACTACCTTCCAATTCTCCTCCCTCTTACTTGATTAATCCAGTTAAGGCCAAAGATTTAAATCGAAAGGATTTCGGCTTACATTGTCAGGCTATGAAAGAATAAGGCTGTAAAGCAGTGGGCTAACTAAGGATAAATTGTGAACATTTGGTACAAAGGGCAACTTTTCATGGCTAAAAAAATAGGCTTAAATAAAAAACTGCCTAAGATCATTTCCTAAGTCACAACACATACTTGACATATTCTTAGTAAAGACTCGAGGCAAGTTCTAGAGACTAATACACATATCCAATCAAAATTCACACCGAAAGAAATCATACTACTCCGAAAATAGGAGTACAATTAGGCTCAAATTCTCATAAGGTTAGTTTTGATCAAATATTTTAAGTTCAAGCTCAATTTCATCTCAAATCACCTCTCATGCTCTATTATATGCCAATTTTTGCAACAATTCCAAAATCTTTTCATCATTAACTTTCATCATCCATCATTTCCTATTCTTTTTTTCATTTTATATCACTTGTTACCACTAACTCCTCGGGTTTATCTCATTCTTATAGACTCTTCCTAACAATTAAAAATATAAATCCTAAAATTAAACTACTAAGACACTCAAATAAAATAATTAAGCTAAAGACTCCTACGACCCAACATGGCATATAATTAACACAAATGGGCTCACACACCCAACAACTCTGCAAAGACACAAATAAATGGGCACACAGACCTAATACTCCAAGTAAAGCAACAAGAATAAGCAAGTGGGCATACAGACCCACAATCAACCCATCAAATACACTAGAACAACAGCCCAAAGCAAATCAAACAACCAAGTAATAAGAAGCAAAATAGTAAAAGAAGGAAAAAAAAAAAAAGCAACAAATATTAAATAGCGGCCAAGACGTGCCACGGTACACCCCCTCTCCCAAACTTGACTGAAAGTCAATATTTGGAGAGAAAAGAGTGGTACGCCTTGGTGCTAACTTACAATCATTGTGGTGGTAGAGGTGGTTGAAAACCATGGTGGCTCCAAAATTGAGCCAATGCCTCTCACTAAGTCCGTTGTTGTTGTCTTTATGCCCTTTCTTCATTGCTCCTTTCTAGGAGTGTGTTCAATATGGCTAGCTGATCATGCATCTTGGTGCTACTCGTTTGAATTATTCCTCGGATTTCCGTGCAATGCATATCCATAGTGGTACGAAGTGATTGCATTGTATCATTACAAACATGTACATCACCTCGGAGAGATGTGATGAGCCCTTCCATGTCCTCAGTCTGCTCGAACGTGGATGCAACAGTTGTTGCTGCCCATTTCTTCTTGGTTGGTCTCGGGGCTTCGACCGAAAAAGGTCTAAATTTGGCATATAAGAATGCTCTATGTGGTCTTTATAATACAAGGATAGGTTCTCGGTATGCTTCGTGCTCATCACGGATGTGCCCTACTCGTAAGGAAGTTGAAGGTAGGATCCCACATTTTGATAAACATAAGGTATTATCCCGTCTTCTCCCAAAACCACAACTTGCATACTTTCTAACAGTTCCCATGTGAATTGGACCTCGATGATATGATCAAACGACTCAGCGATAGGTGTGATCAACCCCCCGATCATAATGTTGTCCTTCTGCTTCCGGATAACATTCTCAAAATGCTCCATTAGTATCTATGCAATGTCAACGTTGTACTCATGGAACATGTTCCATAACATCTGAAGTTCAGCTTGTCTCATCGCCCCTGTTTCTCCCGTGCAAATAGGGTGTGGGCCATCATTTTCTATAGATATGGGACCACGGTGTTGCGGATCCATGCTTTAGCAGTATACCCCAAAATTCTTGAACATTGAAAATTTATGGTAGGTCTTCTCTAGCAGCTTTGGGAAGCCATATATCTGATCTAACTGGGCATATGTTAATGAGCGTTGTTTGCCCATTAGATGGAAAGTGATACCATTTGGTCGGCGAGAGTCCAAGGCACTAGCTGCTCTGATGGAAAATGTACTCAGAAACTCTAGTGTGAGTCTTCTATATGTGATCTTTGCTTGCATGAATTTGAGCAAGCCCCCCGCGATCAGAAAGACTCTGACATTGTCATGAATGCCCATCGCATGAGTTAATTCATCACTACTGAACCGTGTTTCCACAATCGTGCAGTGGCGAAGCTGCTCAACTCGAGCCTTGTGCTCGTCCCTCTCTAATGTGAAGCCGTACAAAATTTGGCTATCATTCGGGTTCGGTGTTGCTGTCTCTTCCACCATGAGTTGTTTACCTTTTCTACGGGTAGAGCTAGCCTTTTTAGGTGCCATTTTAATGAACCTGTACATACACAACACAATTCTTTTCTCAATAACCAACAATGCATATAAATCAAGAACTAACTTAGACACAAAATATCATTTCTTAAACAACATATGCAATCAACCACATTTATAATGAATCTTAAAGAAAACTTTAGATGTCAAAGTCTAGTTCATTCATCTTTACACAACATAAACACCCCTTAAGCAACATGTAGCATTGTTAACTCAATTTTCACCCACTATCGTGTAAGACGAATCATATGAACCTTTAAGAAGCAATATGGAAGTCATTACAACTATCAAGAATAAGAAGATCATAAAATCAAATTTAAGCTACATTCAACCTACGAACACAACATGTTCGATGAAATTCCTCAATGACCAAAGCATGTTAAATTGCATATTGCTACTCTTCAATCAATCCAAACACAAACAACAACACATATTTAGCTTCGAAGAACACCAACACTATCTACATTATATGACCCATTGGATTTCATCAACTAATATGCACTACAAGTGCCAATACCAATCAATTATGAACCAATACTTCATCAAATTCGAAATTGCAACTAAGTTCGACGATAAGTAAGCATAGTCAATAAATAAGAACAATTAAAAGCTCCGGTTAGCTTCACTTTCCGGATGAATTTAGTCAAAAAAGTCGAATTTGGAGGTGCCCTAGGTTCGTCCAATCGGTCGTTCAATTCCAAAATTGGTGGTGCAAGTATTGAATCTTCGTGTGTGTGTGTGTGAGAGAGTGTTTGAGAGTGATTTGTGGGTGATTTTAGCAAGAATTTGTAAGGTGCGTGCGTTTGTGTGTTTTTCGCGTAGAAGAATTGAGAGAGGGAAAGAATGGGAAAACCTGAGTTCTTCCCATTTTTACACTACTGGGCAACTGTCGTGACCCCGCAGATAGGTATCGAGGTCGTGTTATGTTGAACTCAAATTTATGAGTTCTGGGTCGTTTATGTTGTGTGAGGTGGTGTTCAATATCATCAAGTGAGCTATACTTTGTAATATGGTGTGTTGGGAATGCGGAACCAGAATCAGGAAGTAAACAACCGGAGGATTGAACCGGGTTTTAGCATCAAGAAGACAAGCTGTTCAGAATAAATCGGGTTCGAGGCAGTTGAAGATAACCGTCATTTGTGACGGAGCGGTTGCAGAATTGTGACGAAGAAAACCGTCACATTTGTCCGGTAGCTGAGCTCAACTTCTTTCAGTTAGAACTTTCTGTACAGTTGCATTCGAGCTTCAATCCTTATATCATTGTAAAGCTCTCATTGAGGAGAAGATCACTACGTTGAGTAATTTCCCTATTTCTTAGATTAGAGAGAGTATTTTTAGATTGAGCGTTCGTGCCCTAATTTGTCAACAGAATTGGGCATTTCGTTTCTTGAGTGTATTCTCTGTAATTAATTGGATTTCTTAGTGGATTGGGGTGTGTCTTGCCTCCGTGGATGTAGTTCATCTTGAACGAACCACGTTAAATCGGTGTTTGATTCATTTCAAGTTCCTGTTCTGCGCAAGTTCAGTTCGGTCACAACTCTGGCCGAATTGTATGTTTGAATTCAGATTGTTTTTCTTCGTACATTTCCAGATTCTTAGGAGTTGTACGTTTTTGAGTTCTTCTTCACTAACAAGTGGCGCCATCTGTGGGAAACAACTCTCACAGCTTGAAGAAGGGAAGGAATGGCTGGTATGAAGATGGACTTTGAGAAGTTTACAGGAAGAAATGATTTCACACTGTGGAAGATCAAGATGAATGCAGTATTGGTTCACAATGGCCTTGATCTTGCTTTGATACCTCTGGATTCGTGGGAAGAAAGTGAGAAACCCAAGTTTGCATCAGTGGATAAGAAGGCTCTCAGTCTTATCTTTCTGTGTTTGGGTGATAAATCGTTAAGAGAGGTCTCAAGATGCAAGAGTTCCTCAGAAGCATGGAAGAGATTGGAAGATCTGTATCAATCAAAGTCAGTTTCCAACAAGCTGTTCTAGAAGCAGAAGATGTTAGCCTTCAAGATCACTGAAGATAAGGTAATTTCTGATCAACTTGATGAGTTCATTAAGATGGTTGAAGAATTGGAAGACCTGGATGTGAAATTGCAGGAGGATGACAAAGCATTGATGGTGTTAAACATTCTTCCAAAATCCATGGAAAGCTTTAAGGATGCCTTGATGTATGGGAGAGATGAGCAGCTATCTTATGATGGAATAGTGAAGGCTCTGAGGTCTAAATGTTTCCAGACTCAAGGTGATAAAGGCATGGTGCAATCTGGAGAAGGTTTGAATGTTAAATTCAAGAAACCTTGGCAAGGCAAGAAGGGACAGAATGCTAAGGATCCCAAGGCAGGAGACTCTAATCCAAAGAAGGGAAATGAATGGGTTGAGAAGAGAAAATGCTTCAAGTGCAAGCAGCCTGGTCACTTGAAGAAGGATTGTCCTAAGAGAAACAAGAAAGGTGGAAATCAAGGGGCAGAAGCTGCTGCCATTGACCATCAAGAAGATCCTCCAGAGGTATTAAATGTTACCGAGTTAAGAATGGTAAAGGAATGGGTCTTGGACACAGGCTGCTCCTTTCATATGTGTCCACACCAGTCATGGTTTGATGAACTGAAGAGAGAAGATGGTGGAAATGTTCTCCTGGGAAATGACCAATCATGCAAGGTCAAAGGAGTTGGATCAGTGAGCATAAGGATGTTTGATGGTGTGGTCAGAGTCATCTCAAATGTAAGATACGTTCCTGGCCTTAAAAGAAATCTTCTATCTCTTGGTTCTTTGGTAACTAGTGGGTGTCAGTTTAGCTCAGTGGATGGCTTCCTGCATATCACTAAACATGGAAAAATGGTGATTAAAGGTAGACAGCATAATGGGTTGTTTATCTTGATTGGTTCACCTGTTGTTGGGAGTGTGGATATGGTCTTGAGCAGTTCTGAGCTTGTTAAATGGCACAAGAGGCTTGGACACATAGGAGAGAAGGGGTTGAAGGAACTGTCAAGAAGTGGAGTAATTGGAAACATGGGAAATCAAAACCTGGAGTTCTGTGATCAGTGTGCTTTGGGCAAATCCAAGAAGCTGCCCTATGGAAGGGGTGTTCACACAACTCAAGAGCCATTAGATTATGTTCACTCTGACATATGGGGTCCTGCAAGGACAGAGACTCATGGTGGTGCAAGGTATTTCATGTCCTTGATTGATGATTACAGCAGAAAGGTGTGGATCATGTTGATGAAGAATAAGAGTGATGCTTTTCATAAGTTCAAAACATGGTTGATTCAACTGGAAAATGTCAAAGGGAAGAAGCTGAAGCACCTTAGAACTAATAATGGACTGGAATATCTCTCTACTGAGTTCACAAACTTCTGTGAAGAAAGAGGAATCAAGAGACACAGGACTGTCCCAATGAATCCTCAACAGAATGGAGTTGCTGAGAGGCTTAATAGGACTCTTCTTGAAAGAGTAAGGTGTATGCTGTTGGATGCTGGGTTGCCAAAGGTATTTTGGGGTAAAACCATTGCTACAGCATGTTATCTCATTAACAGGTCACCCTCATCAGTGATTGGGTTCAAAACACCTGAAGAGGTGTGGAGTGGACAGAAACCAAGTTATGAAGGTTTAAGGGTGTTTGGTTGTCTTGCTTTTGTCCATGTCAAGCAAGACAAGTTAGATGCAAGAGCTCTAAGATGTGTATTTCTTGGATATCCAGATGGAATAAAGGGCTACAGATTGTGGTGTCTAGAGAAGGGAAATCAGAAGATAATCACAAGTAGAGATGTAAAGTTTAATGAGAATGTGATGGCTTATACTTCTACAGGCTCTAAGGAAGAATTTGATGGTGCCAAAGAGACAGAAGAGATATCAATTCAGGTGGAGCATCCTGCTGAAGATGATCACACACCTCAACCACAAGAAAATCTACAAGATAGTGATTCATCATCTGAAGAAGAAGTACAAGCTGGACCTTCACAAAATGTTAGAGAATACAGCATTGGAAGGGACAGGCCTAGAAGAACAATCAACAGACCTGATTTCTATGGTCAAGCAGGGAGTGTTTAATATGCCTTGAGTGTTGCTGAAGATTAAATAGGTAGTATTATAAATAAAGAAAAGAAAACAAAGGGAACAAGAAATGTGGAGACCACATGTTGGTCACTCACAAGGGTCAAACGAATATCCTTTCCATGCCACAAGCCGGCAGATAAAGGTATCCAAAGTAAACTAAAAATGGCTAATTAAAATAAAGCAATTACAAGACAAAGCCAATTTTGTGTAAATAAAACTGGAAATGACCGGTTCGGTTGGAGAGAAGAACCAAATTAGAACTGTCGCCGAGCAAACTGCAGAGGTCGAGCTCCCAATCATTTTGCTCTATGTCACGAAACCCCGAGCGTGGGGGATTAGCAACACTCCTCACATCGGTGTGAGTCTAAAAGTCCCTCTGAGGATTTCAATGCCTTAGCTCAGAGCCGTAAAATCTGTAATTGTGACCCAACAACAAATCCCAAGACGTGTACAAATCTCCAAAACTAACCCAATGGAGACCAGCTAAAACAATGGAGGGACTGCCTCCAAACAAAATCCGGGATTGCCGAGTCAAAGCGTTGGAATTGTAGTCAATTCCAAAAAATCCATCAAATGTCAAAACATGATCAAAGCTTTCGATAAATGAAAAAGAAATGGGGATCAGACCATAATCGAACCAAATGATCCCAGATTTAAGCAGAAGAAAAACAGAAATTAATCCACAAAATCAGCTCTTCCAGCTTCAGCAGAAACGGATTCGTGGTTCTCAAATGAAATCACTTATGCTTCGTCATAAACATTATTCACAGACCCATGAACCACATAAATCTGTTGGAACTCCAAATCCTATCCTGAAGCACATGCATCCCGCAGCCAAAGAATGGAGTCCCGTGCCGAGATGAATCTTGGGCAAAGGTCTGCCCAAATCCAGAATCCGGCGAAGTCGGGGGAACCGGGCCGCCGTTGAGAAAGGCTAGGAGTCGCGATTGAAGCTGGAACAGGTCAACCCATGAACCGGTTGTGAACGGCTCGATGCAGCGCCGCAAGAGGTTAGCCTCTGACTGAGCAGGGTGGTGAGTCGAATCGCTGGTGAGTCGAATCGTTGGTGAGTCGGACTCAGGAAATCTGACTAGCGAATCAGCTGCTCTGCTGAAGAAGTAAACATGGCGGAGCCTAAGGAAAGGCTGCGACGCCATAGCTCGGACCTGGACTCAGGGGTTGAGTTCACACGGCAAACTCAGGGGTAGACTCACTGAATTGAATCGGCGCAGACTCAGAAGGAACAAGCTGCCCTGAACGCCGGGGCCAATAGGCGCCGTGTGGCAGAGCGGCCAAAAGCCATCGGAGAAACCTGGACAGGTAGTCGGCGGCGCCGCTCAAGTTTCGCAGGACCCGACCCGATCTGTAATGGTCGCCAAAGGAGCTCGAGGAAACCCAGAAAAGAGAACTCGGACCCACCAGACTGGCGCCGCCATAGACGCGGCAAAGGCCATGACCAAGATCGCGAGAAGACCCTGAATTTACTAGGGCCTGACGCGCCTCTTCTCCCAGATCAGGTCTTGAAACTGTAGATGCGAGTCAGTTTTATATGCAAAAGAGGTCGCAGACCAGGTCCTTCAAAACAAGGAAGAAGAAGGCCTGGTGGTCCTCCGGCGAGACAGACGGAGGAGAAAGAAGATCCTGAAACAGATATGCAACAGGCCCCCAAAAAGGACCAAATACTGAGACGAAAACATCACAGGAGAGTGTTCGAAAATAAAACCAAGTGATCAGACAAGTATATAAAAAGTTCCATCCTAAAAATTGGAGATAAAAGCCAAGATCTGGACGAACTTGACATAAAATCAACAGAAAAAGAAGACAAAATAAAGAAAAAACAAGAGTTGGCCGGCGGCTGCCGGCGGCAACAGCCGCCGGCCGTGAAAGAAATATTCCTAGTTGCTGCTCGGGCGAGAGAAAATTCGTAGAGAGAGAAACATTCCTAGTTGACGTTGATGGTTCAAAATGTGATTTGAGTGTTGCTGAAGACTTGGAATCATAAGAGCCTAGTAGTTTTAAAGAAGCACTAGACTGTGAAGAAGGTGAACGCTGGATTCAGGCAATGATTGAAGAGATGGAGTCCCTGGAAAAGAATGAGACCTGGATATTGGTGGATAAACCAAAAGGTCAGAAACTTGTGAGTTCTAAATGGATATACAAGAAGAAACTAGAGACTGCAAGATTTAAAGCAAGATTGGTGGCTAGGGGCTTTACACAAAGAGAAGGGATTGATTTTAATGAAGTATTCTCTCCAGTAGTAAAGCATTGCTCAATCAGGTTGCTGTTATCAAAGGTTACTCAAGAGGACATGGAACTACAACAACTAGATGTAAAAACAGCATTCTTACATGGAGAACTCAATGAGAAGATATATATGAAACAGCCAGAAGGCTTTGTTGTTCCTGAACAAGAAGACAAAGTGTGTTTGCTGAAGAAGTCACTATATGGACTTAAACAAAGTCCAAGACAGTGGAATAAGAGGTTCAATGACTTCATGATCAGTGTTGGCTTTGTAAGAAGTCTGTATGATAGTTGTGTTTACTTCAACAAGGGTTCAAAGCAAGATAAAGTCTTTCTTCTGTTGTATGTGGATGATATGCTAATTGCCAGCAGGAACAAGAAGAGGGTACAATGGTTGAAGGACAGACTTAACACTGAATTTGACATGAAGGATCTGGGAGAGGCTAAGAAGATTTTGGGCATGAACATTCTAAGGAACAGAGAAGCTGGAGTGCTTTGGTTATCTCAGAGGCAATATCTACAGAAGGTTTTGGAGAGGTTTCATATGCATGAAGCCAAACCTCTCTCCACTCCGGTTAATCTACAGAAGAAACTCTCCAAAGAACAATGCCCAAAGACTGAAGAGGAAATCATACATATGAGCAATATTCCTTATGCAAGTGGAGTTGGAAGTCTCATGTATGGGATGATTTGTAGTAGGCCTGACTTGGCCTATGCTGTGTCTTTAGTAAGCAGGTTCATGTCAAACCCAGGAGTTAAGCATTGGGAAGCTTTGAAACATGTGATGAGGTATTTGAAGGGATCAGTGAACTTGTCACTGAAGTTTGAAAAGAAAGTGGATGGAAGCACTGTTGCATTGGAGGGGTTTGCTGATTCTGATTTTGCAGCAAATATAGACACAAGGAAATCCGGATTTGTGTTTACCTTATTTGGAACAGCCATCAGCTGGAGAAGTGTACAACAGTCAGTTGTAGCACTGTCAACAACAGAAGCAGAATATATCTCTCTCACTGAAGCTATCAAAGAAGCAATCTGGCTTAAAGGGATTCTGAGAGATTTGGACATCAAGCAAAAGTGTGTGGCAATCTACTGTGATAATCAAAGTGCTCTACACCTTGTGAAACACCAAGCATTTCATGAAAGGTCAAAGCACATTGATGTGAGGTTGCATTTTGCTAGGGATATCATTGATTCTGGTTCTGTAGAAGTGAAGAAGGTACACACATTGCATAACCCTGCTGATTTTCTTACTAAGGGTGTACCTGGGAACAAAGTGGAGCATTGCTCGAGCTTGCTGCAGCTTGAGCAATGTCATGAAGAGCATTAACAGAAAGGCAGTGATGAGGCAGGAAGAGACACACATGATTCATTGAGGTGGAGATTTGTGAGGTGGTGTTCAATATCATCAAGTGAGCTATACTTTGTAACATGGTGTGTTGGGAATGCGGAACCGGAATCAGGAAGTAAAGAACCGGAGGATTGAACCGGGTTTTAGCATCAAGAAGACAAGCTGTTCAGAATAAACCGGGTTCGAGGCAGTTGAAGATAACCGTCATTTGTGACGGAGCGGTTGCAGAATTGTGACGAAGAAAACCGTCACATTTGTCCGGTAGCTGAGCTCAACTTCTTTCAGTTAGAACTTTCAGTATATCATTGTAAAGCTCTCATTGAGGAGAAGATCACTACGTTGAGTAATTTCCCTGTTTCTTAGATTAGAGAGAGTATTTTTAGATTGAGCGTTCGTGCCCTAATTTGTCAACAGAATTGGGCATTTCGTTTCTTGAGTGTATTCTCTGTAATTGATTGGATTTCTTAGTGGATTGGGGTGTGTCTTGCCTCCGTGGATGTAGTTCATCTTGAACGAACCACGTTAAATCGGTGTTTGATTCATTTCAAGTTCCTGTTCTGCGCAAGTTCAGTTCGGTCACAACTCTGGCCGAATTGTGTGTTTGAATTCAGATTGTTTTTCTTCGTACATTTCCAGATTCTTAGGAGTTGTGTGTTTCTGAGTTGTTCTTCACTAACATGTTGCAATCGCGCGAAAAGTGCTACGCGATCACGACGGCTCCAATAGAATGTTTTCTTTGTTACGCCACTTTTGCCGCGGCCACGAGAGGTATACCTCGTGGTCGCGACTCCTCTACTCTAGCCCAGCTCGATGTTCTCCATCTTTCGACCCCCGTTTCTTGCTACACTCGTCCATGTTGGTTCCTAAAACATCAAAAACACTAAAAAACACGCGTAAAAGCACAAAAATAAATAAAAATAATAAAAATTATGAAAAAGGGTAAACATCGGGTTGCCTCCCGACAAGCACTAAATTTTACGTCATCAGCCCGAAGACCTCCGTTTGTTTATTAACTGAAGCTCAACCAACTATCTTTACTTACCTGAGGATTAATTAAGATTTTATTTAGCAAGTTTGGACTCTTCACGGTAGTATAAACGACAAAATAATTGTCCTTTTTCTTTTAGGCTCGCCCTATTACAAATGGGAAATTTGATTACTTCGTTTTGAATACGAAATATCAACTTCCCTTTAGGCATGTCTATCACCGCTTGACTTGTTGCCTTGAATGGTGGACATAAAATGAAATGAACATCTATATTTCCTTGCATGTCAACAATTAGAAAATCACTAGGGAATTCAAAATTTTTAACTCGAATAAACACGTCCTCTACTACTCCCATTGGCATTAATATTGATCCATCTGCCAATTAGGACTACTCCTAGTCCTAATTGTGAATACATTTTAAGAGGCATTTGATACATGTTAATTATGCATGTACTTAGGTCGAGATAGGATAGTATTTTATAGAATTTACATGCATAGTTAGTCAGGAATTTTATGAATTTATGTAATTTGGACCATTTGATGAGTATTGGTTCGTTTTGTAGTGTTTTCATAGTTTTCAGGTCAAAATGAAGATTTTATGAGATAACACGAAGAATAGGTCAAAGAAAGGACGAGATGGGCCATGAAATGGGCCGAAAACAAGGCCCAATGACAGAACCAATTGACGCAGTCGCGTCAAGAACGTGACTCGGTCGCGTCGTAAGGTGGTTTTGAGGCGAGGCCAGAACTCAGTGGCGCGGTCGCGTCACTGACCAATTTGGTCACGTCGAAGGGCAGAAACAGGCGAGTCCAATAGCAATTAACGCGGTCATGTTAGCTATTAATTCAGTCGCATCGAAGCTATAACTCGGTCGCGTCAGAGTGTAACTCGGTTGCATCACTTTCCTGTCTCAAATAGGAATTGATTCCTAAGTTCCCCAGGACTATTTTGAAGTCTATAAAATACAAGTGTTGCTTGTTTTTCAAGGATCATCAGCTACATCACATCATATACTCATTGAAGAAGAATTAGAGAGCGATTTTAAGAACAGAAGATGAAGATTTACGAGCCGACATAGCCGGGTTTAACTATTTCTTTTCTAGTCTTTATTTCTTTAATATGTATTCCATGAATTATTGTAGAGATTTAACACTAGGCATGAGTAGCTAAACTACAAGTGTCCTAGGGTTAGAGAGCCTATGACAATATTTGGTTTAAGGTTTTGATTTATAGACTCCGGTTTTAATTATTTATCTATATGTTTGTTTTTCTTCCATAACTGAGCATAATTAGATCACTTAGGCTTAGTTTACACGTTTAGCAATTTCACTTCTAGATGAGGGAATCGTTAATAGATGTACAACACATAGCGTAGTTATCTATGATTGCGTAGGCAAGGGTTAAGGATCTTTTGGGAGTTGTTAGGATTAATTGACTCGAGAGGGTAGTTGTCCTATTCAATCCACGACTTAGTCGCTTCGAGAGAAGGACTAAGATAATTAAGTGACGTCTAATAGATACTCAGAATTGGGCTGAAAGTCTATAAGTTAAACTTAATCAATATTGAAGTAATTCATGAAATTGACGCCCTAGGATACACTCTCGTTAATTGGAATTTCCTCGTTTGTCAAAGTTAGTTAATTAGTTCAAGTAATTTAGCTCCTTAAAATCAGTCTCACACAATTTGAGTGTCTAGTTAGGATAATCCTAGAAAATTGGGGTATCAAACTGCGTTAACTATTCCCTATGGATCAACCTTAACTTATGCTATATACATCTACATCCGTACACTTGCGGTATTTTAGGGTTAGAAAATAGGCCTGTCAGCATTAAGTTGATACTTGATCTTAAATCACACAACACATTTTTTAACACTTGACTACCAATAGAACATGCTATGGAAAAACTCTCTGGATCTTTCTTTTTTGTAGCCCTTCTTGTGCAAGTATTTGTGTTCTTTGGGTGACTCGCGTCTTTGATTCCTTTGGCTCACAATCATCTTTCATGGCATTCCTAACCGAAAAAACTTTCATGACCTCCTTTTCTCACTTTCTTCCTCGGGTTTGTCCTGCACTATAAAAACGTACTAGAACTTTCTAAAGGAATTGGGTTAGCAGAGATATTATCATGTAAATCAAATTCAGATGAATCATTAAAAGAATAAAGTCGTATTTTTATATGATGTTCCGCTTTCTCTCTTGCTAATCTCTTCATCTCTGCTCGTTCCTCCTTTGCCAACTTCTTCTCGGATATTAGGGGCTCTCGCTAATCTGGATGATCGAGTTACCAATCTGCAGCAGCAATAACCACCGCCGCAGTAGAGACGAATTCATATTGCACAAGATGAAGCAGATGAGGATATCACTCCTATAAGTGATTGTCTTCGTTCGACGCCGAATCAGCAGTTTGGAGAAGTACAACCTCCACTATTGAAAGCGAACAGCTTTGAGTTGAAGCCAGCACTAATAAATATAGTGCAGCAGAACCAGTTTGGTGGTAGTGCTCTGGATGATCCGAATGTGCATTTGAACAAGTTTCACAGGTTGGCCGACACTATAAAGATCAATCATGTGCCGCATGAACAAGTCAAAATGAGGCTGCTCCCATTCTCACTGAAAGGCAGAGCATTACAGTGGTACAATTCATTAGAAGATGTCACAGAGTGGGAGGACCTGAGCACAAGATTCCTCTTGAAATATTTTCCACCAAGCAAGATGTTGGATCTACAAAATAAAATAAATCAATTCAAGTAGATGGATCAAGAGCCGTTCGGCGAGGCTTGGGAACGATTCCGGGATCTTATCAGGAGTTGTCCTCAACATGGGTTCTCAAAGAAGCAACAAGTTTGCAAATTTTATAATGGGTTGCTTGCTCCAGCATGAGATCATGTAGACGCAGCTGCAGGTGGAAGTCTGATGGAGAAGACTGTGAAGAATGTATTCTCAATTTTGGATGCCATGGCTAGAACAATTTACTAGTGGCCCAATGAGAGAAATCAGCAGAGATGAGTGGCTAGTGTCAATGAAGCAGAGCCAGTCAAGAATGAGCCACTTGAAAACCTTACATCTCAGTTGACAGCTTTGACGAGCCAAGTAAGTTTGCTAACTAGTTTGACGTTAGCACAACATAATGACACTTCACCGCAGCAGATAGTGGGTCAGGAGGAGGTTGAAGATGTGAATTTTTTAAATCAGAGGAACTTCAAAAACTTCCAAAATAATCAGCCAAGGTACAATCAGTACCCTCCTAATCGGAATCACCAGAATTTCTCTTATGGCAATGCGAAGAATTCACTTAATCCGCTACCTAGATTCGCTGTCATGAATGGAATGATTCATGGTGGTAAAGAGCCAACACATGAGGAGATAGTGCAGTCCCAATTTGCTAAGTACGACGACAATTTAGCTCAACTAGAGAGAAAGATGGACGGTAAATTTATTGAGCTAAACAAGCAGATGACTAGTCAAGGACCAGATATCAAGCGACTCAAGACTAGCATAACTGAAATGTCTACTAATATGAATCAGCTAATAAAGATTTTCGAAGCCCAACATAAGCAGGGGAGTTCTCGAGCGATATAGTGGTGAATCCGAGAGAGCAGTATCATGCAATTCGAGTGAGAAGTGATATTGTGTATGAAAGTCCAAAATTGCAAGCTGATAAGGAAGTGGAGAAAGAACACTTAGTGGAAGAAATAGGGGTAGAAGAAGAAGAAAAGAGGCCAAAAGCCAATCTACCAAAATATGTCCCTTCAATTCCATTCCCACAAGTTCTGCAAAAGAAAAAGATAGATGAGCAATTCGCAAAGTTCTTGGATGAGCTGAAGAAGATTCAGATCAATATATCTTTTGTTGAGGCACTACAACAGACGCCTAACTATGCGAAGTTCTTAAAAGAGGTGATTGCTCAAAAGAGAAAATGGGAGGACTACGAGATGGTGAATTTAACAGAAGAATGCAGTGCAGTTATCTAAAGGAAGCTACCATTAAAATGCAAAGATCCAGGTAGTTTTACTCTTGAATGCAAAATAGGTAATTTAACTTTTGATAAAGCACTGTGTGATCTAGGGGATAGTATCAACTTAATGTCATTGTCTATATATGAAAAATTAGGAATAGGCAAAATAAAACTCACTACAATTGCTCTCCAAATGGCCGATCGTTCTATAACTTGGTCATGGGGCATTGTAGATGACGTTTTAATAAAAGTTGGTAATTTTATAATCCCCATTGACGTTGTAGTCCTAGATATGGTAGAAGACAAGGAAAATCCCTTAATCTTAGGTCACCCATTTTTAGCAACGAGTAAAGCACTCATAGATGTTAAAAAAGGGGAGTTAACTTTGAGGGTAGAAGATGAGAAAGTCACATTTTCAATATATGAAGCTAAAAAATAACACGAGAGTGAGAGGGTGAATCACATTGAAACATGTGGCTCTATACAGGCTTTAGAAATCACAATAAATAAGAACATAATCTCACCTAATGATTGCAATACCCCTAAAGTGTGCCTTGTTGATTCTACATCTAATCTTGATTACCATGATTCTACTAATCTTGAGTTGTTGGAAAGTGTTAGTGTGCTAGATGTCTTACAGGAACCTCCAAAAAGAAGGTCAACCAAAAAGCGTAAAAAGAAAAAGAAAGTCGAGAAGGCACTAAGAGAGAATAAAGGTTGCGAAAATGCTAAACTGTTACCTACGCATCTACAGATAAATCCAATGATGAGGGAAGCAGTTAAGAAGAAGTGCGGCTGAAGAAGCCAAATTAAGCCAAACAGCTCGTCCAGCTTGAGACGTAAAATGAAGTGTTTTTCGGGAGGTAACCCGATGTTTACCATTTTATTTAATTTTAGTTAGTTTTTATTTTATGTTTTTAAGCATGTTTTTAATGTTTTTTATGATATTAGGAGCCAATAGTGACAAATCAAGATAAAAAAAGGAATGTGATAGCAAGATGCAGGGGACGAACAGAGGACGAGGGGCAGTACGACCCGACATGGTCGAGACACCTAATGACTCGATCGCGTCAAAATTCCACCCTTTGACACGTCGCAAGACAGTAAGCAGCGACACGGTCGCGTTGAACAACGACACAGTCGCTTCAAGTGCTTCACCACAACGCAGGTCAGAATGACATGACGCGGTCGCGTTAAGCGACGATGCGATCACATCAGTTTGCGAGACCAGGCTTTTAAAACAACGCAGCCAGCTCACTTTTTCCTTCTTTCCCTGTCCTCTCTCTTACGCGAGACACACCTTCACACACAGTTCACCAATTCTTGCACAAGCACTACCCAAAATCACACACACTCGATCACAAACACTCACACACACACACACAAATTCATCAATTACACCAATAAATTCGAATTTTTTGACCCAAATCGGACGGAACTAGGGCACACTCCGATTCTTAAATTTTCGACTAAACTTCTCCGGTAAGTGAAGCTAACCCGAACTTTTATGATTTCCAATCTATTGTTTATGCTTGCTTTGTATTGAAGAATGTTTAATTTCGAATTTTGAGAACAATGTTGTGCATAGTTGAGATATATTGACACTTGTAGTGTGACATTGCTAGAAAATAGATTGGGTCTTGCTTTATGAGTGAAATTTGTGTTGATTGTGGGTGAAATTGAAGTGACAATTGTGGTTGGAGTGGAAGAATAGCAACAAGATTGAATTTCACATGTTTTAGTCATTGAGGAAGTGACAATTGTGGTTGGAGTGGAAGAATAGCAACAAGATTGAATTTCACATGTTTTAGTCATTGAGGACTTTTATCGAGCATGTTGTATACATGACTCAAACTTAGTTTTTGCTTAGTTTATGCCTCTTGTTGTGCTTTCATATGAGTTACAATGATGAATTGAGTTTAGGATGCATGTCTTAAGTTTGTATGATAAAAAAAAAAAAAATCACCATCTCATGAAATCAATTGATTAATTTAGGAGTTGAGCACATAATATGGGCGGGGGGGGTATACAAAGTGAAATTAATTAAATTGTTGCTAGCATAGAATCGAAACTACTTAAGAATGATTTTGGACTAGGGAAATCTTTTTGATTAACTAGGAATTATTGAGTTCTAGAAGCTAGTTCTGATGAATTGAAATTGTGTAATTTTTTATTATGTGATGTTGGGTTGTGTTACGTTGATTAAACGCTGTCGAAATGATCTGTAAGTTCAGCACCAAGTCGTACCACTCTTTTCCCACAACCTTGACCTTTGGCCAAGTTTGGAGGAGGGGATGAACAGTGGAACGAACTTGGCCGCTATTTACGTTTTTGCTTTATTCGCCTTTTTTTTTTTTTTTTTGTTGAATTAGTGGTGTTATGCTTTGAGGAGTCTGAGAGCTCAATTTGTGATGGTATTTTTGTGCTCTAGACATGGGGTCTGTGAGCCCACTTGCCTATTTTATTGCTTTGAGTATTGGGTCTGTGTGCCCACTTGCCTATTTTACTTGCTTTAACTTGGATATTTGGAGTACCGGGTCTGTGAGCCCGGTTTTTTATCTGTCTTGTTGGTACTGTCGGGTATGTGAACCCAATTTGATTATTTAGTTGTTATGATTGAGTCATAGGAGTCTAGAGTCTTATTTTTTTAGTTTTTAGAGTCAAAAGAATAATTAAACCCGAGAAAATGAAAAAAAAAATAACAAGTGAGAAGAAAAAGAAAAAAGAAAACAAAGGGAAAGATGGATGGTGAATAGTTAATGATGAGATGATTTTGAGAAGTAGATGGAAAAAAAGGCACATAATAGAGCATGAGAAGTGAGTTGAGACGAAATTGAGCTTAAACCTAGAGTATTCAATCAAAATGTACCCTGGTGAGAATTTGAGCCTAATTGTACTCCTATTTTCGGAGTAATATACATTCTTTTGGTGTGAACTAGATTAAATATGTGAAATAGTATCTAGAACTTGCCTTGAGTCTTTACTAAGAATGTTACAAATATGTGGTGTGATCTAGGAAGTGATCTTAGGCATTTTAGTTTTGAAGCCTATTTATTTGAACTGTGAAAAATTGCCTTTGGATCATAACATTAAGAATTATCCCTAGCTAGCCCACTTGAGCCTTAAAGCCTTAATTTTTTCATAGCCTAACAATGTCTGCCGAAAACCTTTCGATTTAACTCTTTTGGCCTTAATTGGATTAATCAAGTTAGAGGGAGGAGAATTGGAAGGTAGTTTGGGTAAAGAATTTGTGGGAAAGAATGGGCAAATTAGAGGATGATTTCAAAGATGAAGGAAATAAGAGAAGAATGATAGTGGAAAAACAAAGAGTAAATAGCCTCTCCTATTCAAAAAAAAGAAAAAAAATGATTGTTAATAAATTGCCAAGAGGAGAGGCTAGGAAATCATAAAAGTGCTTAAAATTGTTTGAATTGATTAGAACAGTTGGGTAGTCCCAAAAAGTAGTCACTTTTAGCCAAAAATTGAAGAAGTCGTCTCTTTTGGGATAAGTAGCTAAAAATTGAAGAGTGAGGTTGAGTGATGTTATTGAGGGGTAGTCGGGTTAGGTATATCTTGATTAGTCCAAAAGTAGTCACTTTTAGCCAAATATAACTCACCTTACCTAAAGCCAATATTACAACCAAGAAAAAGACATTTTTTTATCCTTTTTCACACACATTGAGTACGAGGTCTAGTTTGGACAATTGGCAAGCATATGGTAGGCTTTGCATGTAATTCAATAAGAGCGGAAATGAAATTAGCCTAAACACTTGAGAGATGAGTGAAATACATAATCGGTGAGGATTGAATAACTCGAAAGTTCAAAGTCTCGAGATTAGTTGATTTTCATGTTATCACATATGCTCAAGTACATTGTGTTGCCTAAATTGTAAAATCAGTCTGAAACTGAATCATCATCCAATCGCCCTAAATCATTGCATAAATCACTTGTATTACTTGTCTTTGTTATGTTGTTCAGGACGAATAATAGTTTAAGTTGGGGGGTTTGATACACGTTAATTATGGATGTATTTAGGTCAAGATAAGATAGTATTTTCTAGCATCTACATGCATAGTTGGTCAAGAATTGTATGAATTAATTTGGACCATTTGACGTGTATTGGTTCGTTTTGTAGTGTTTTCTTAGTTTTCAGGTCAAATGAAGATTTTATGAGATAACACGAGGGCCACGAAATGGGCTGAAAATAAGACCCAATGACAGAACCAATCGATGGGGTCGCGTCAAGAACGTGACTCGGTCGCGTCGTAAGGTGGTTTTGAGGTGAGTCCAGAACTCAATGATGTGGTCGAGTCACTGAGCAACTCGGTCGCGTTGAAGGGCTGAAATAGGCGAGTCCAGTAGCAATTGATGCGGTCACGTCATCTATTTACTCGGTGGCGTCGAAGCTATAACTCGGTCACGTCAGAATGCAACTAGGTCGCATTAAAAGTCCGGGTTTGAAGAACTTTCCTGTCTCAAATAGGAATTGATTCCTAAGCTCCCCAGGACTATTCCGAAGTCTATAAAAGACAAGTGTTGCTTGTTTTTTAAGGATCATCAGCTACATCACATCATATACTCATTGAAAAAGAATTAGAGAGAGATTTGAAGAACGAGAAGATGAAGATTTACGAGCCGACATAGCCGGGTTTAACTATTTCTTTATGATGTATTCCATGAATTATTGTAGAGATTTAATACTAGGCATGAGTAGCTAAACTACTCGTGTCCTAGGGTTAGAAAGCTTATGACAATGATTGGTTTAAGATTTGATTTATAGACTCCTGTTTTAATTATTTATCTATATGTTTGTTTTTTTCCATAACTGAGCATAATTTGATCACTTAGGCTTAGTTTACACGTTTAGAAATTCCGCTTCGAGAGGAGGGAATCGTTAATAGACGTACAATATATAGCGTAGTTGTCTATGATTGCATAAGCAATGGTTAAGGATCTTTTGGGAGTTGTTAGGATTAATTGACTCGAGAGGGTAGTTGTCCTATTCAATCCACGACTTAGTCGCTTCGAGAGAAGGACTAAGTTAATTAAGTGACGTCTAACAGATACTCAGAATTGGTTTAAAAGTCTATAAGTTAAACTTAATCAATATTGAAGTAATTCATGAAATCGACGCCCTAGGATACACTCTCGTTAATTGGAATTTCCTCTTTTGTCAAAGTTAGTTAATTAGTTAAAGTAATTTAGTTCCTTAAAATCAATCTTACACAATTTGAGTGTCTAGCTAGGATAATCCTAGAAAATTGGGGTATCAAACTGCGTTAACTATTCCATATGGATCGACCTTGACTTCTGCTATATACATCTATACCCGTACACTTGCGGTATTTTAGGGTTAGAAAAATAGTCCTGTCAGCATTAAGTTAACACTTGATCTGAAATCACACAACACATTTTTTAACACTTGACTACCAATAGAACATGCTATGGAAAAACTCTCTGAATCTTTCTTTTCTGTAGCCCTTCTTGTGCAAGTATTTGTGTTCTTCGGGAGACTCGCGTCTTTCTTCATTGTTGCCTCTTTCTCAGCGTGCATCGTCTTTGATTCCTTTGGCTCACAATCATCTTTCATGACACTCCTAACAAAAAAATCTTTCATGACCCCCTTTTCTCACTTTCTTCCTCGGGTTTGTCCTGCACTATAAAAACGTACTAGAACTTTCTAAAGGAATTGGGTTAGCGGAGATATTATCATGTAAATCAAATTCAAATGAATCATTAAAAGAATAAATTAGTATTTTCTTATGATGTTCCGCTTTCTCTCTTGCTAATCTCTTCCTCTCTGCCCGATCCTCCTTTGCCAACTTCTTCTTGGCTTCACGCTCTTCCAAACGCTTAGCATGTTCGATGCGGAGTTGCTCATTCCTCTTTTTAATGGCTGCTAGAGGGAATGGAATGGGAGGTATGTATTGGGGGACTTCTTTTCTCTTAGGTGGTGCAAACTCAGATTCGACCACTTCCTCTTGGTTTTGTTCAATCCCCTTTTCAGCTTCTTTCAGCTCTTGACTCTCTTGTTCAGTCTCGCCCCTTAAGTGGATGGCATTACACTATTCCCTTGAGTTGAAGATGGTGTCGCTAGGAAATTTTCTCTGCTTGTGTTGAGCCCCAACAATCTTTATCAACTGACTTACGTTGTTGGATATTTCTTTCATATTATCTCCCAACTACTTGATCTCCGCTCCTTGACTAGTCACTTGCTTGTTTAACTCAATAAATCTTCCATCCATCTTTCTCTCTAGTTGAGTACATTTGTCATCATAGTTTACGAACCGTGACTGTACTATTTCCTCTTGTGTCGGATTTTGGCCATCATGGATCATGCCATCCGTAACAGCAAAACCTGGCGGTTGATTAAGCGAATTTTTCGTGTTGCCATAAGAGAAGTTTTGGTTATTCCAGTTAAGTGGATACTGATTGTGCCTCGGCTGATTATTCTGGAAGTTATTGAAGTTTCTCTGATTTACGAAGTTAACCTTTTGACCATCTTACTGTCCCAATGACTGATGCGTTGAGGTATCAGTGTGTTGTGCTAATGTCAGACTAGTTAACAGACTTACTTGGTTAGTCAAGGCAGACAACTGAGAGGTAATAGTATCATTTGGCTTTGCTTCTACAACACTAGCCACTTTTCTTGGCTGATTCCTCTCATTCGGCCACTGATAGCTGGTTCTAGACATTGCATCCAAAACTGAGAATGCATCATTCACGTTCTTTTCCATCAAGCTACCCCCTGCTGCTGCATCTACCTAGTTTCGTGTTGGAGCAACCAACCCATTGTAGAACTTACACACTTACTGCTTCCTTGAAAACCTATGTTGGGGACAACTCTTAATAAGATCCCGGAATCGCTCCCAAGCTTTGCCGAATGGTTCTTCACCCATCTGCCTATACTGATTGATCTTATTATGCAAATCTAACATCTTGCTCGGCGGAAAGTATTTCAATAAAAAATTTGTGCTTAAGTCTTCCCATTCTGTTACATCATCTAGCGAGTTAAACCACTGAAGTGTTTTGTCCTTCAATGAGAACGGGAACAACCTCATTTTTACTTACTCGTGTGGCACATGATTTATCTTATCATTGCAGACAACCTGTGGAACATATTTAGATGCACATTCGGGGTCTTCTAGTGCGCTCCCACCAAACTAATTTTGCTGAACAATGTTTATCAGAGCGGGCTTCAACTCGAAGCTATTAGCATTCAGTGGCGATCGTTGCACTCTTCCAAACTGCTGATTTGGTGTAGGGTGAAGACAATCACTTATGGGTGTGTTGTCCTCATCTAACTCATCTTGTCTGATCTGAGCATGTCTCTACTGCTGTGGTGGAGGTTGTTGTTGCTGCAGATTCGTTACTCTATCATCCAAATTAGCTAAAGCCCCTAACATCCGATTCAGTGCTTCCTCTTGGTTCAGATTCTACGAAGCGTTATCCATCTCGATCGTGTGGTTTCATCTCGTTCGGTGTCTATGGGCAGTCGCCTCAATCTCAGGATCTAAAGGCACAAGATGTTCTTTCCCTTTTGACCTAGTTTGAATACGAAATCTGAAAACACCAACAAGGCAAATACCACGTAATACGAAAATTAAATAAATAAATAATAAAAAAAAATTAAATAAAAATTAAATTGCAGAAAAATAAAATCTATTCTAGTATCCTCCTATTACTCAGGATAAAAACCAAGACGCTATACCTATTTCCCGGCAACGGCGCCAAAAACTTGACAGGCCTATTTCTAACCCTTAATTACCGCAAGTATACGGGTGTAGATGTATATAGGGAAAGTCAAGGTCAATCCACAGGGAACAAGTTAACGTAGTTCGATACCCTAATTATCTAGGATTATCCTAACTAGACACTAGAATTGGTAAATGATTTTATTAAACTAAATTGCATGTACTAATAAACTGAATTACTGAATAAAACTGATTCCAATCAACGAAAATGTATCCTAGGATTTTGATTTTGGGGATTACGCTAATGATGATTAATCACTAATTTATAAACTTTTAAACCAGTTTATTATCTATTAGGCGGCACTTAATTAACCTAATTCTTCTCTCGAAGTGACTAAGTCGTAGATTGATTAAGATAATTACTCTCTCGAGTTAATTAGTCCTAACGACTCCTAACAACCCCTTAACCTTTGCCTACACGATCATAGATAATTGCGCTATGTGTTGTCATCTATTAACAATTCTTTTCTCTCAAAGAGGACCTATTAAACAAGTAGATTAAATCTAATTGGCCAGAGTAAATTCAATTATAAGATTAAACCAAACACATAGATAGATAAAAATAACTGGAGTCTATTACCTAAACAATTAAATCAACATTGTTGTAAAACCTTATTTTCTACTAACAAATCTAAACAAGAATTCAAGGGAAACATAGCCAAGAATTTGAAAACAAACAAAGAATAATTAAACTCGATAGTCGGCTCATTGATTGTCATCCTCTCGCTCTCATGCCTTCTACTTCAATGTAAAAGTATGAGATGGTACTATGTCTGATCCTCTTTGAAATCGAGCTTGGCCTCTATTTATAAGTTGGGGTCGAAATCCTTAAGCGATTAGGATAAGAATCCTATCAAAAACCCGGATTGACTTTAGGAAAGACTTTTGGCACGACCGAGTCAGGCTGTGGCGCGACCGCACCCAGCTTACCGATGTCCACTTCTTGAATCCATTCACTTTTTGCGCGATCATGTTGGCTTTTGGCGTGGTCGCATCCAATATTCTGGAATTCAGCATTGACAACCTTCTGTCGCGACCGCCCAAGGCATCCGTCGTGGTCGCGTTGCTTTATGCTGAGAACTTCTTTAAAATCGAACATTTTGTCGCAGCCGTGAAGCTTGTATGTTGAGGTCCCGACGGTTCACTCCAGACCGGTTCAGGCCGGTTCAGGCTGATTTTTCCTCTCTTTTTACTTGTTCCTTTGTTCGATAGTCGTAAACCACGACTTTTAACCCCGAAATGCTCAAAATACCTTAAAAACAAGTCAAACACATTAAATGGTCCACGTATAACAAATCTACACAACTCTCGACCAAATATGCATGTAAATGTTATCAAATATAATCCTAAATCGACCTAAATACATGCATAATTAACGTGTATCACTTGTATCTCTCATTAAATAGAAAATACTCGTTTTCCTTATTTTATTTAAACTATAAATATAAAGTAGTTTCAACAGCTTATCTATCATACCAAAAACCAAAAAGTTTAATAAACACAAGATGAAAGAAATCTCAATTGTGTTGCAATGAAACAAAATTCTTAATTTATTATTCAACTCTCTATGTTAATTGAATATTCTCATAATTTCTCTACATATTGAAGCTCAAGTAAGATTTATAGATCGAAATAATATCACAGTTGCATATATATGCAAGTAATTATTGACGCCAAAAAGAGATTTGCATTATCCTCTATATGTTACTCATTTTCTGCTCAGTCAAAAAAAAAAAAAAAAAAAAAAAAAAAAAAAGAAGAAGAAGAAGAAGAAGAAAAACCTCTACGTATTGAGAAAATTGGCTGATATTGATCATCTCATACTCATCCTTGTTTTCCACCTTAAATATCGTCCTCTTTCAATTACATAATTGAAAAATGTGGCCGGAGATGGGATTTCCGTTTAATGAACGAGGTAACAGTAGAGGTTCGTGTCTTCCATTAGATTTTTATTACCTCAAAATTTTATTTTTTATAGTTTAAAGTATAATACTAAGGCTTCAAAATAATAGTACAACATACCTACAACTATGCACAAAAAACAAAATGAACATTTAAAAAATATATATGAACGAAGTAATACATCAAACATAAATATAAAATCATGCTAATTTGAAACTCGAAAGAAACAAATTACTTGTGTCTCCATGTGTGTATACATATGTTTAAGTTAAAGAAACTAAAATAAATAAATAGGGAACAGGGAATCCTTAGTTTGCTTACGGGTATGGGGGTGCATGAATCTCGTTCGCATCTCGGTTTGCTAAAAGGAAACATCGCATCATCATCCCTGCACGGATGCCCCTGACCCCATTTTAACGGGATTCTCTAACCCAATAACCTCGAATTCCATGAGGATTTTGCCACCAGGCTGCCAAGACATGAATACTCATATTAATGAAATTTATTATTCTCTAAACAATTTAATGATAACTTTTTCACGAGAAACCAATATAGTGTTAGGATATTATATTGTTTGTATACCTTTGTATCATCCCACATTGTTCTAATGTGACTATTTGTTGTAGACTATACTTGTATTTATTGTGATTAGGTCATCAATAAAATTAGAACACAATATTTCCCTATATGGTATCAGAGTGCTCCAAATCTATTACCGACTTCATGATGGACATGAAAAATGTCGTTGAGGAACTCGCCTTGCCTAGGGTGGCCACTGACCCCGAAGATCATGCCTTGAAGATTTTTAATGGACTGGACGACTCATATTGTGAATTATCTAATGCAATTCAAGCGTGTGACTTCTTAATTTTGTTAGATGAACTCCACAAAAAATTACTCCGCACCGAAGCTCAACTCACGTCTCACATGACTACCACCATCCCACAACTTGCTTCGGCTTTCCTTGTGAGTCGTCCTCTTGCCGCTGCCCCTGCTGTATTATCTCAGCAGCGCGGACCAAGGCCACCAAGTCTGCTGCTGCCTCATCTCAGTGGCACTCTCACCACTCGCCTTCATAATCTTCTAATGACATTAATATTATTTGGGAAAATGTCAATTGTGTATGGTCCCTAGTCCTACGGCTCATCGCTGCCCCAAATATCGCCATGCGTATGTGTCTCCATTGGTTCAGCCACCAGCACCACTCGTCTATGCCTCGTCGTCTCACACTGTGGAATCTGCACCATCCAGTTTTGACTAGATTTTAGATTCTGGCGTCTCTCACCACATCACCTCCGATATTCAGAATCTGTCTTTTCGCTTCCGCTTGTGAGGGTCATGATATAATCATTGGTGATGGTAATGGCTTGTGTACCAACAGTATTGACTCCTTAAAATTTAGTGTTGTTCCCTCATTACAATTTACTTATGTTTGATTTGTTCCTAAGATGGCCAAGCATTTAGTATTAGTTTCTTCACTATGTAGGTTGAATTTAGTTAATGTGGTATTTTCTGATTCTAGCTTTCAGGTGAAGGACAGTCGTTTGGGGGATATTCTGATTCACGGGCTTCAAATTAATGGCTTATACTTATGCCGGCAAAAGTGTGTGCTCCGTCCCTACCCATTGCTCTAATCCCGGCCAAACAACCGTTGTCTGTTAGGCATGCTCGCCTTGGTCACCCATCATCTAAACCCTTGATCTCTTCTTTGTCTAGAAATAATCTACCGTTTCATAAGGTGTTTAGTTTTGCTTGTGATTCTTGTTATTGTATGAAGAGCCATAAGCTCGCATTTGTTGTTCCTAGCATTGTCTCTGCTAAACGACTTGAAGTTGTTTTCTTTGATGCTTGGACTCCTCTGTTTGATTAGTGGATGGGTTTAAATTCTATCTTATATTTATTGATCATTTCAGTAAATATATATGGGTGTAACCACTTAAGCATAAGTCTGATTTACTTTTAACCTTTACCACATTTTAGTCATTAGTTGAAAACTTATTTAACACCCGGATAGTCACTCTATACACTGATAATGTGGGGGAATTTATTGATTTACGTCCCTTTCTCCAGACTTAAGGCATCACTCATCTCATCACTCCTCCTCATATACCTGAACACAATGGAGCTTCTGAACGTAGGCATCGACACATTGTTGATACTGGCCTTTCCCTACTTCATTAAGCTTCAATGCCTCTTACCGTTTGGCCTTTGGCTATGTCCGCTGCCACATATGTCATAAATCGTCTCCTAAAAGAGGGCTTATCTATGCTCTCCTTGTTTGAAAAACTTAATCACCCTCCTAATCTCACCCGCCTCCATGTCTTTGGTTGTCGCTGTTATCCCTGGCCTCAGCCTTATTCACTAGACAAACTCGATAATTGATCATTTCCCTTATCTTTGTTGGGTATTCAGTCATTGAAAGCACCTATTTGTATCTAGATCCCCTCACAAACAAACTCTATACCTTTAGACATGTCAAATTTTTTGAAGATATATTCCCCTTTGCCCAACCGAAATCTTCTCATACTCTCTCTCCCCAACCAGTTGATACATCCCCTCTACCGCCACCCCTACCTTTCGAGCACATGCCAATTGCCTCGCCACCTACCTCCTTCTCGACGACCTCCTTCACCTCCTCCTGCTCTGCTGGCTCCGCACTCAATGGTTACTTGATCTCGAAACAACATTCATAAACCGAATCCCATATATTTTCTCTCTTTATCTCTTGATTCAGGCACTAAACCAAGCACTATCTCTCAGACTTGTATGATAATCCCTAGCGCAAAGCAATGTCGGTCGAGTTAATGCTCTTCTACAAAATGGAACTTGGGATTTGGTGCCCCCTGACTCGTCACATAATACCGTTGGATGTAAGTGGATTTTTCGAATTAAACGCAAACTGGATGATTCTATTGATAAATTCAAAGCTCGGCTTGTTGCTAAAGGCTTTCATCAGTGAACGGGTGTTAACTGCTATAGAACTTATAGTTTTGTTGTCAATCTTGCTACTGTTCGCCTTGTGTTATTACTTGCTATCTCTCGTGGCTGGTTCTTCCTCAGTTTGACGTAAACAATGTGTTTCTTCACGGTACTCTTCCCAGAGAAGTCTACATGTCTCAACCTCATGGGTTTTTGAAAAAAAAAAATTCTAACATATGTCTGTAAGCTCAAGAAATCCATTTATGGTCTGAAACAAGCACCACGCACTTAGTATATGCACTACACACCATTATGTCACGTCTTAATTTTCTTCACACGAAGTCTGATGAGTCTCTATTTATCTATAATTTTCATGGAATTGTTGCTTTTTTTTTGTATATGTGGATGATCTTATCCTAACGGGAAGTCACTCTACATTTCTTGCTCATATGATTCTTGAACTTGGTTCTCACTTTTTTGTTAAGGGCCTTGGTCTTTTATCATACTTTTTGGGAATAGAAGTTTTGTGTGGTTGCAGCCACTGCTTCCTTTCTCAAAGAAAATATGTGGTTGATCTTCTAGCTCGTCACAATATGCTCAATGCCAAACCGGTTCAGGCTCTCTTGGCCACCTCTGTCTCTCTTACCTTATATGATGGTTCTCCCTCCACGGATGCCACTATATATTGGTTCTTGGTAGCTTGCAATATCTTCAGTTCACATGGCCAGATATTTCTTTTGCCGTGAACAAACTCTCTCAGTTCCTGCATGCTCCCTCTACCATTCATTGAGAAGTTGTGAAGCGCCTCTTGCGCTATCTTATGGTGCTAGGGATGTCGGCCTCACTCATCAGTCCGCATCTCCACTTTCTCTTCATTGGTTCATTGATTCGAACTGGGTCGATGATACTGATGATTGACACTCCACTGGTGCCTATGTTATCTTCCTTGGCAAAAATCTAATTTCGTGGTTTTCTTGCAAGCAAGGCTCAGTTGCTAGTTCCTCCACTGAAGCTGAGTATAGTTCTATTGCCTCTGCTGCTTCTGAACTTCAGTAGACTCGCTATCTTCTGCATGAGCTTGGCATGTCGCTACCTACCACTCCAGTAATCTACTGTGATAATGTTGGCCCACTTATACGTGTTCTAATCCTGTGTCCATTCTCGGATGAAGCACATCGCAATTGATTTTCAATTTGTTCAAGACTTAGTCAGAAGTGTCCAACTGCATGTCTACCATGTTTCCACGGCTGATCAGTTGGCGGATGCCCTCACGAAACCTCTATCTTATGCTCGGCTGAAGCTTCTCATGGACAAGATTGTTGTCACCTACAGTTCTCCATCTTAAGGGGGCGTGTTGGGATAGTGTTGTTGTATACCTTTGTATCTACCCCACATTATTTTATCGTAACTATTAGCTGTAGACATTACATGTATTTATTGTGATTCTTTCATCGATAAAATTGCACCACAATATTTCTCTATATATAGTATTGTGATAAACTTCTATACCCAATCCCCAATAAAATTATGAAGATAAAATTTTAGAGCTTTCTAATAAAATAAAATTGTAATATAATTATCTTCTCATCAATTAAGATGGAGAATATACGATTACTTCCAAAATTTGCTTCAAATTTATGTCTCGATCAATGAATTTGACAATGAATCATCACTTTTCAATAAATAGTGGTGTGGAAAAATATCAAAATATCCAAATATGGTATTTCTCGTACTGAGAAAATTGCGGAGAATATCAAAATTTTAGGTGTATCTGATTTTCCGCATGGTATAGTAATGTACCGAAAATTTTCTGTACAGTAACGGTATGAGAATTTGAAATTTTCTGTATAAATCGGTATACCAATTTCATCTTTTAATATTTTGGTAGTTTTGTATTTCAGATATCGACATACTGAAATTTATTCAATATTTTGATAGTTCGATATTTCGATACATCGCATTTCTAACTGTTTGGTATATCGAAATTCCCGTATACCAAAATCAACCAGTAAATAACGGTACATACCAACAACAACATAAAATTTGATATACCAAAATTTTTGTATGTATCGGTGTTTACCAATATCGTACAAAAAAAATTGTATACCAAGAATTTAATACAACAACGATATAGATGTTCTAAGTATTGAAAATTTCGATATAGTATTATCATACTATGTAAGTATGTGTATACATACGTATATATTATTATATGCTAGTTACTGCATAACCGTATAGTATTTGGTTATATACTAATAAATAATCTATTTGTTTCTATGATAGAAAGTAGTAAGCAGACATGCCCCGGTCTTATTAATCTAGTGACATCATCTCATAAATTTGTGATGAATGTCAAGGTCTCGATCCTCACTCCCACTAAGATTGTGTTTGCCTTGTTGGATAGTATGGAATAGGTCCTTTTTATCTCACTTTGTAAGAAATGTTTATTTGGCTTATCCTATTAGCCCGGGATAAAATGACAAAAACCTAGATGATCTTCTAGATAATAGTCACACCCTCCACTCTAGGATAACTAAACAAAACTTGGGATAACATTGGGGAAATTTTATTTTTGCAAATCCCCCAAACTTAAACTGTTATTCGTCCCGAACAACATAACAAAAGACATAAAGAATACAAGTGATTATGCATTTGTTTAGGGCGATTAGATGATGAATTCAGTTTCAGACTGATTTTTCTTAAAACAACTAGGCAACACAATTCACTTGAGCATATGTGATAACGCGAAATCAACTAATCTCGAGACTTTGAACTTTCGAATTATTCAACCCTCACCGGATAAGTGTTTCACTCTTCTCTCAAGTGTTTAGGCTAAAATAATTTCCACTCATAATGAATTACATGCAAAGCTTACCATATACTTGTCAATCGTCTAAACTAGACCTCGTACTTGATGTGTGTGAAAAAGGATCAAAAAGGTCTTTTCTTGGTTGTAATGTTGGCTTAAGGTAAGGTGGGATGCATTTGGATAAAAGTGACTATTTATTGGACTAATCAAGTTACGTCTAACCCGACTACCTCTCAATATAATCACTCAACCTCACTCTTCAAATCTCAGCAAATCATCCCAAAAAAGAAAAATGACTTCTTCACCTTCAATAAACCTTACAACTTGAGTGCTTTTCATTTCTGTGGGTACCACATCTTGGGACTACCCGATATTTCTATTCAAATTCATAATTAATCATTTATGTCCTAGCCTCCTCAAGAATATAAACAACAACAAACTTTTTTTCTTTTTTTTTTTTTTCTCTATAGACTTTTGCACTAGGAGAGGCTCTTTTTCATGGATTTTCACCTATCATTTTGCTCTTCCCTTCATCTTTTGAAAATATCCCTACTTCCCATTTCATCCCACAAATTGTTCACCCAAAGTTCCTTCCAATTCTCCTCCCTCTAACTTGATTAATCCAATTAGGGCCAAAAGAGATAAATCAAAAGGTTTCGGCTGACATTGTTAGGTTAGGAATAAATAAGGCTATAAGGTTCAAGTGGGCTAACTAGGGACAATTTTTTTGACATTATGGTTCAAAGACAATTTTCATGGTTCAAATAAATAGGCTTAAACAAAAATTTGCCTAAGATCATTTCCTCAGTCACACCTATACTTGACACATTCTTAGTAAAGACTCAAGGCACGTTCTAGAGACTAGTACACATATTCAATCAAATTCAAACCGAAAGAAAGTATATTACTCCGAAAATAGGAGTATAATTAGGCTCAAATTCGCACAAGTTAATTTTGATTGAATATTCTAAGTTCAAGCTCAATTTCGTCTCAAATCACCTCTCGTGCTCTATTATGTGCCATTTTTTCATCTACTTCTCAAAATCATCTCATCATTAACCATTCATCATCCATCTTTCCCTATTGTTCTCTTTTTTTTTTTTCAATTGTTACCTATTAACTTCTCGGGTTTATCTCATTCTTACTGACTCTAAAACCTAAAAATAATAATAAGACTCTAGACTCTAGATTCCTAAAACTCAATATGGAAACGAAATGTAATCAAACTTGGGCTCACAGACCCAATAACTCCAATCAAAGCAATAAAAATCAGCACAATGGGCTCATGGACCCACTATTAACCACTATTATCAAACAGCAAGCAAATCAACCGACCGATCAACTAAAAGAAGAAATAGCAGCAAAACTAAAAATATAGCTGCCAAGATGTCCCACGGCACACCCCCTCCCCCAAACTTGGCTGAAAGCCAATGTTTGGAGGAAAAACGTGGTACACCTTGGTGCTAACTTACAAATCATTATGACGGCGATTGGGTTTGAAACCCCTACTGGCTCCGAAATCGTGCCATCGCCTCCTACTGAATCTGTTTCTACCGTCTCCACATCAAGCCCTGAGTTTCGCATTTTTAAATTGCTGAGGTACTGACGCGGCCGCGTTATATAAGTGACACGGCCGCGTTCGTTTTGAACTGAAAATTGATTATTGAGTGCGATTTTGACACGGCCGCGTTGCTTCTCTGACGCGGCTATGTTGCTGGTCCAGATCTCTCAAGTGAATGCAGGGGAAATTTGACGCGGCCACGTCCAGATTGTGGCGCGGTCGTGTTGTTTTGGCTCAATTTTAACGCGGCCGTGTCCATAGTGCGACACGGCCGTGTTACTTCTTTTCTCCTTTAGCTCGAGTTTTTCGTCTCTTCGACCCCTGTTTCTTGCAACACTCGTCCATGTTGATTCCTAAAAACATTAAACACTAAAAAACACAAGTAAAAACTTAAAACTTAACGAAATAATTGAAATAAAATAAAAATAAAAATAAAAACGATAAACATCGGGTTGCCTCCCGACAAGCGCTTTGTTTTACGTCATCAGTCGGACGTCCTTTTCCTATCAACCATTTTCCAACCACCCCGAGTTTGATAATTTATGAGCAATTAATGAGCTATGTGGGGTGTGTAGATTTCTTATAGCAGCTTGGGTAGTATAAACAATGCTACAATTATGCCTACCCCTTAGACCCGACTTATGTATTGGGAGGGTGATGGTTTCATTTTGAACACGAAAAATAAACTCCCCTTTAGGCACATCTATAAGTGCTTGGCTAGTCGCCAAGAAAGATCGTCCTAAGATAAAAGGAAATTCATCATTCCCTTTCATGTCGACAACTAAGAAATCACTAGGGAATTCAAAATTTAGCACTCTCACCACTTCATCCTCTGCTACTCCCAACGGCGTTAATGAAGATCCATCAGCCAATTGGATAGTAGTAAAGGATCGTTTAATCTCCCTTAATCCTAATTGTCTATACTGCTTAAGAGACATCAGATTTATGCTAGACCCCAAATCACACATGACATTGTGAAAATCATGACTACCAATTGAACAAGAAATAGTAAAACTCCCTGGATCTTTTGCTTTTGTTGCTCTTTTTGGTTCCATGCTTGTGTTTGCGCTCTTTTTGGGACTGCTCAATTTCTTTTTCGTTGTCTCTTTTCCATCCTTCCTCTTCTTGGTTTCCTCTTGTAATAGTTCCTGTTTCACAACAACAGTACTAGATTGCTCAAAAGGATCAAGGTTAGCAAAGAATGAATTTTTAAAACAAAAATCAAAAGACTCATCAAGAATAGGAGATGAAATTTTCTTATCTATGATGGTATTGACTTCCTCCTTCTCAATGTTTTTTACTTTCTCGCTTGATTTCTTCGCTTCATGGTCCTTCGTGCTCATAGTACCATTGTCGCCACTAGAAGCTCTCTTCCTTCTATTCAGTGCTTGAGGAAATGGGGGAGGAGGTACATATGCCGGTGGAGGCACATATGCTGGTTCTTCTGCTTTGATTTCTTGAACCTCACTTGAGTTCTCAGCATCTTTTTGCTCCTCTAGCTTCACAACATTACAGTGCTCCCTCGGAATAACCACTGTGTCACTCGAATATTGGCCCTGTTTGTGTTGAGCCCCTACAATCTTTATCAATTGGTTCATGTTTGATGACAATTCACCAATGCTAGCTTGAGTCAGAATCAATGTGTTCTCGAGCCTTTTGATGTTAGCCCCCTGTCCAGTTATGTTCTTGTTTAGCTCAATCAACTTTCCATCTACTTTCTTCTCCAACTGAGCTAGTTTCTCATCATATTTAGCAAACTGGGACTGTACAATCTCCTCTTGTGTGGGCTTCATGCCATCATGAATCATCCCATTCGTGACAGTAAATCCGGGTGGCGGATTAAGTGTATTATGTAAGTTACCATACGAGAAATTTTGATGGTTCTGATTCTGAGGGTATTGATTGTACCTAGGCTGATTGTTCTAGAAATTGTTGAAGTTTCGTTGATTCACAAAGTTTACGTCTTTAACTTCTTCCTGACCCCCTAGCTGTTTTGCTAACGCCAGACTAGTTAGCAAATTTACCTGACTCGTCAAGGCTGTTAACTGTGATGTGAGCTTTTCAATTGGCTCATTATTGACTGGCTCGACTTTCATTACATTCGCCACTTTCCTTGGCATGTTTCTCTCATTCGACCATTGGTAGCTTGTTCTGGCCATAGCGTCCAGGATTGAGAATGCCATCCTCACTAACTTCTCCATCAAACTACCACCTGCAGCTGCATCCACCTGGTTTCTAGTTGGAGCAAGTAAGCCATTATAGAACTTACATACCTGCTGCTTCTTCGTAAAAACCATGTTGAGGGCAACTCCGGATAAGATCCCAGAATCGCTCCCAAGCTTCTCCGAACAGCTCCTGATCCAATTGCTTGAACTGGTTGATCTGATTCTACAGGTCGAGCATCTTTCTCGGTGGAAAGTACTTCAACAGAAAAGAAGTACTCAAGTCTTCCCAATCTCTGATATCTTCCAATGAATTAAACCACTGTAGTGCTCTGTCCTTCACTGAAAAAGGGAACAGTCTCATCTTGACCTGCTCGTGCGGCACATGATTTATCTTGATTGTGTCCGCCAGTCTGCGAAACTTGATCGGATGCACATTCGGATCCTCCAAAGCACGTCCCCCATACTGGTTTTGCTGCACTATGTTGATTAGTGCAGGCTTCAACTCGAAACTGTTGGCATTGAGTGGTGGAGGTTGTACTCCTCCTGCTTGCTGATTTGGACTAGGCTTCAGGCAGTCACTAATAGGAGTATCATCTCCATTGCCTGCAGCTGGTTCTATCTGAATTGGGCCGTGCTGCTGTTGCAGTTGTGGCCCTTGTGGAGGTAGTTGCTGCTGTACATTAGTGACTCAATCATCCAAGCATGCCAGAGCTGTCAGTACTCTGTTAAGAGCGTCATCCGGATTCGGATGCTGTGGTGGGTTCTCCATCTCAGACGCGAAATTCCTTCGAGTTCAGTGCCTTCGAGCAGTCGCTTCAATTTCTGGATCGAAAGGAAGAAGGGTTTCTTTCCCTTTTGATCTGGTGTGCATCCGAAGCCTAAAAACACCAAAAACAAGAACTACCACGTAATATTAAAATAAATAAAAAATAAAAACGAAAATTAAATAATAACTACGAAAAAGAATAAAATCTAGTCTAGTTTCCTCCTATTTTCCAAGATAAAAACTAAGCACTAAATCCTATTCCCCGGCAACAGTGCCAAAAACTTGACACGTCGGTTTCTAACCTAGTGTTCCGCAAGTGTACGGATGTAGGTGTAGTAGCGATAATCAAGGTCGATCCCACAAGGAATAGTTTTAGGTAGTTCGATATCTCAATACTCTAGGAATGTCCTAACTAGATACTAAATTGCAAAAGATTGATTTTACTAAAACTAACAAAGTTTAACTAATAAACTCAATTAACTTATGATTTCAAACTTAGCAAACACAAAGAACTAACAATCAATGAGAACGGGTATCCTAGGGCCTCGATTTAGGATACTACTTCAATGTTGAATATGATTAACCTATAGATTTTACAAATTCTAATGTTTATTAGGCGGCACGACAATAATCTAACCCTTCTCTCGAAGTGATTAAACCGTTGATTAATTAAGCTAATTACCCTCTCGAGTCAATTAAACCTAATAACTCCCAAACGATCCTAAGCCATGGCCTACACAGTCATAGACAACTGCGCTCTATGTCATAAGTCTGATAACAATTCCCTCCTCTCGAAGCGGAATTGCTAAACTAAATTACTAAATCTAGGTGATCGAGCTAAATCTAGTTATAAGCACAAACATAGAGATAAACACATAAAGAAAGGAATTAATAGATTAAATCATAATCAAAATATTGTCATAATAATCCCTACTCTCTAACCCTAAGACACGAATAGCTTAGCTACTCATGCCTAGCAATAATCCAATACAAGATTTTATGAAAAACATTGTAAAAGATTAAACTAGGGAAGAACGACTAAACCCGGATGAATCCGTCTCGATGATCTTCGTCTTCTTTGTCCTCCAAGACTTCTTCTAGGTAGAATGATGATGTAATTGATGTTCTCTGATGTTTTCTATATGATTCCCTTGATTTCTAGAGCTTGGGGTCCTATTTATAGAGTTGGGGACGAATCTTTGGGAAGATAGGATCAAAATCCTATTAAAATTAGGAAATTCTCGTAGGAAAGGCTTTCTGACACGGCCGTGTTGGCAATGTGACGCGGCCGCGCTTTTTTTTTTTGCTCAGGCAGATTTTCAAGTCTGACTTCCAAGCCATTTTTTAGGGTCTTTCGGTCATTTTTGGGATTTGTCCCTTTCAGGAAAAGTTGTATCCCTTTGAATCAGCTTTTTAACACCACCAATTTCACCTCAATTGGAGTTGTAGATCTCAAGATATGGCCAAACTACTTGAGGTGTGTCAAGCTGACAGAAAACTTCACTTTCGGGACACATTTTGACGCGGCCGTGTTGGTTATTGACGCGGCCGTGTTGGTTGGCAGTGCATTTTTCCATGTTCTAGGCCACTTTTGACGTGGCTGTGTTCATATTTGACGCGGCCGTGTTGGTCCTTTAACTCCTTTTTCATCCATTTTAACCCTATTTGACTTGTTTCTTCTTCGAACTTCATCCAAATGGAATAAAATTACCTAATTAACTTCAAAACAAGTCGAAACATGTCAAATGACCTAAATATGATAAATATAAATAAATGCCGGTCAAATATGCACGTAAATGATATAAAATATGATCCTAAATCGACATAAATACATACATAATTAACGTGTATCACCCTCCTTTCTTTTACAAACTTAAAAATTACAAGAGACCTTTAGGTAATAACTCTCTTTCCCAAACATCATATATAGGAAGAGGTGGATAATGATAGTTAATATTCTTATCCAAAGATTATATGTTAGACTAAACACTAAAAGCATATAATAATTTATATCTTATCATATGAAATTATCTTACTAGTCTAAATATTACTCTATCTCAATTTGACGAGGTAAAATGCGACCTAAAAGAAAAAATAAATAGTCACACATGACTCTCGTATGTAGTATATTACTTATAAGGACTAAGGGAATCATTCAGGCATTAAAATAAATAAATAAACAAATGATCAAAATGGTCTCCCTTAAGTTCCGAGGGTATGTTAGTTTGGTCCCAGAAAAAATGTACATAAGTATATTAGTAAATAGGTTAAATAAATGCTATTATACATAGAAATTGGACTATATATTTTGAATGTCAGAGTTTGTGCGCGTGTGTTGTGTTCTTAAACAGAACGAATTGTAAAGGAACAAGTAACAATTGTGTAAGTGTGTATTCTTGTAGAGTAAGAACTTTAGTGAGAACAGAAGTAACACTTTTAATGTATAAAAATTTCGAGAAAGAATCACTTCTTCCTCTCACGTTTATTATTAGAGAAGTATAACAATTTGGACTTACAGAACTTTTAGGATTCTCTCCCAACCTGCCTCTATTGTACTTTACTCCCCCTAATAATGAGCCAAACCTTCTGGTCCCCCAGTAGGACTTAATGGTTCAGGGAGTCCCTTCTTAGCGCACTACAAGAGTTCTCCCGAACTTATCTAGACATAGATCTCCCCAAATATGTCCTATCAACTACTTGTTGTTCCCTCACAGTATGAACAACAATAGTTCAGTTACAAGTATTTGATTGAATATACAAAGTATAAACTCAAAACTCGATAATAATTTTCATGGCTTTTCTTCTCTTTATAGTGACTGAGTTTCTTCTCGTCTTTTCTTGATTCCAGTCATCTTCCAATTTGCCTTTCGAGTTCAAGATTTGATGAGGTAAGTTTGACTTGTTCCTTGATTCAAGGAATGTGTTCCTTGCTCCAACATGGAAGGATTGACCTGCATGATACTCTTCAATCTTCTCCAATCTTTATGTCAATCTTTCAATTATTTAAACTTGCCAACCAAAACAATATCCAAAAAAGGTATTTTTCAGTGAATGTCATAATGCTAGAAAAGTTATAATTTAACATATTTGGGACATCCAAAAATGGAATATTTACCTAGATAATTAGGAGGAGGAGTATTACTTTAAAAGATAAACTAAATAATAAAAATTTAGAATTAAATTAAAACAATGTAATGTTATTTGATAAGAGGGTTATTGATATTAGGTATCCGAAGTCCATCTATATTAGTTTTTTAAAGTCGAGCAATTGAACTTCATCCAAGATGTTGTGTTAAGTTATGGATGGAGTAGCTAAAAAGAAAAAAAGAAAAAAGAAAGAAAAGAGGTGGATGCTGATGAAAATGAAGAGGAGATGAAGATGGAGAAAGCTTAGCAGGCCCAGCCCAGCATCAATCTTTCTTTGTAGCTACCCTCTATTAATTATTGCTTTCTTCTCACGTTTTATCATTCATTGAAAAATGTAATTATTCTACAGTAGAATTAATTAGTCTTAGTGTAATTTGCCATTTTATGTAGACGTGAATATAGGCCAGTGCCCTTAGGGTGGGCTACTTTCCTAAATTCTTCAGCAGCTAGGTGGACCAACCTCCCACTAATTTTATCTTAAGTTTAAATTGTTGGCAAAAATTTGTGTGCACTAAGTGTGCACTTTGCCAAATTTAAACCCCTTTCCTTTATTATTTTTTTTCACCGTAACTACATTAAATTTTTCTACTCTTTTTATGAAACTCTAAAACAGAGGATCTCCGGATTAAAGAATCGGAAAAGAAGTTGTGTTCAATGGTTGAGCACCTTGCTTCGATTTTCAAAACGGAGCAGGACTGGGTTAACTGTCCGTTCTACTTCAAAATCGGGGAGTGCAGGCAAGACGACCGTGCTCGTGTCATAAAGAAAAACGTTCATCGTAGACTTGTTTTTCGGCCATGGACGTTGCACGGGAAGCTCTAGGCTGAATCTTCACAGTTTAGAGGTCTATCACTGTAGCAGAAAACTTGCGCCGCAATGATACGCCTCCATCACCCTACACAACTCCGTGGTCGCGGTCGTGGGGAGCTGCATTGGCATACAAAAAAGTCGTAGAAGAGCTCTCATTGTTGAAGAAGATGAAAAATTCGGTCGAGGGTTTTCAACTTAGGGTTTTTGCGTATAATGCGGAGTGTTTTTAATTTTGGAGCCGATCGGAGTAGTATCGGCGATTTGATGGAAACGAGATCATTCACATTAAGCACCGCCATTTCATGGAGTTACGCATTCGGTGTTACCGATGTGCCGAGTTTTCTTCACTCGATAGATTTAATTTAGATTCTATTGTTTCATGTTTCAAGGTAAAATCTTACTCCACCCACAATTTGCCTATTTCTAGTTCCACCTTTAAATTGTGTAGAGTCCAATTGGTGGAATTTGTATTACTTTTGCAATTAAGTCCCTTGCTTTCTAGAGAAGATGAAATAACCCCACTTTCTCAGCAACTTCTGGTTTTGGTTATATACTATACGGGAACAATATTTATACTGTAAGCTGGAAAAATAAATGTACAGTAGTTTCCAATTTACAATAGAACTATTTATTCACAAAAAATAATTATATTGTAACTAATATACGTATACTATTAGACATCATAATATATACTATAAGCAAATAATAAATATACTATAACCTGGAAAAATAATTATAGAGTAATATACAAAGAATACCTATTTATACTGTAAATTGTAAACAATATATAACTAAATGAACTTATACTTTTAAGCAAGCTAATATATACCAAAAGGGAACAATAATTATATTCTAAGCTGGAAAAATAAATGTAAAGTAGTTTACAATTTACAATATAGTTCACAAAAAAATTATATTGTAACTCTGGTTACAATGATATACCTTTAGGCATAGTAAATTATACTATTACGCTGAACAAACTATATTGTATCTGCTAAAATACGCTGTAAACTATCGAAATAAACTCTGGTTATAACATTATACTATTAGGCGTAGTAAATGATACTATTGGACTGAACAAACTATATTTTCTGCTAAACCACTCTAACCTGTCGAAAAACTCTTTTGACTGGCGTGAATTTTGAAGGAGGGAGCATGCGAATTTTGATTTTTTCCCTTATTTTGGATTGTTTCCCTTTTTTACCAAGTGGATTAATTTTAGGGAGCTGCACAATAAATCTTATGTGTACGCGCACCAAGTGTACATGAGACCCACTCTTATAGAAATCCTTTATTTGACCAAGTGTAATAATTAGAAACATAATATAACAATAATATATTCAGAAGGAAAATACCACCTATTATTTTATCCCATTTTGGGCCGAATTTGACATTAACACTAATAAATTTCATTTTTAACAGCGAAAATCAACAAATATTCCCAACAATAAAACCTTCTTTCAAGCAATTTAACTATTAATCTATAACCAATTTAAACTTGCCTAAATTAGTTAATAATAAGGTAAACTTATAATTTGGTCACCAAACTATTAACGCTTTTACATTTCGTAAGATAGATTATTAAATTTCCTTAAACCATCGCCAACTTATATAAATATTGCACTTCTGAAACAGTCGGGCCGAGCATATGGTACAGGAGTAACAAATAAATTTTACCAAATCATCGCCAACCTATATAAAATATTACACTTTCAAAGTTGTCAACCACTTTCAGCCAATGGTACTCGAGTTGCACTCCGTATCTAGGGGAGAAATTTCATCTTTTTACTAATGAAGTCCAAAAAAGTTAAAATGATAAACTTGAGAAAAAAAAAAAAAAGATTACTTAAAGAAAATGTGATATTCAAATTTAACTTAATTTGACTTTTTATTTTTTCTTTTATGTCTGATATTTTAACATTTTTGGGCCTAATTAGGGAAAAGACGAGAGTGCCCCCTATATATAGTGTGCAACTCAAGTGCCATATTGACAGAAAATAAAAAAACAAGCAAACAATGTAGAAGACATGGAAGCAACAGATATGGGAGTAGCTTGTTACTGTTTCGAAATGAATTACAGAGTCCCTTACATCTTGTTTTTATAGAGCTACAACCTGCATGTTATAGACAAAACATCTAACAACATATCTTTGACCAAGTACAAATGTACTTTCTAGTCCTTTTGTTGCACCATCTTTGTCATCTCTTTGCACTCAACAGAACGCCTCTTTCCCTTGCAGGCTTCGTCTCCAACCAAAGATTGTGCATAGGTAAGAAATATTGCCATGTATTCCTCCAGCAGCTGAGTTGGCATATCCACCTTGCCAATCTACTTTTGACACATGTTTGGTCATAAATTGGTTCGACGGCTTCGAGGTATAATATTTATATAGTTTAGCTACGATTTAGTAATACTTATTACATTTGAAATGCAGAAGCACTAATAGTTTGATGACGAAATTACAATCTTTTTATTAAAATAATATCCAATCTTTTTTCTTTCTTTTTTTTCTAAATTTTAACTACTTATATTAACCCCCTATTTTAATGGGAACCAATGGAGGATCTATATTTAGAGAAGTCAGGTAGTATCCGACTGAGTGATTTAGCAATTCATTCAAAACGTGAATGAAGATCAAATAAAGTTAATCATTGATTTCTATTTACTTTTAAGTGGATAGTTGGATCACTCGATCGGGCATTACCCCACCGAATAGCATGCTTTGTGTTTTATAAAACATATAAGATAGATACCCTAAGGTGATGTTTGGTTGGGGCTGGGAGTGGCTGGGACACTGTTGACTGAGGTAGGTAAGTGGCTGGAGTAGGTGGCTGGGGAAGTAAAAATGTGATGTTTGTTTGGATGTTTGGAGAAGTGGTTGTAGTGTAGAATATATTATATAATTATTAAAGGTGATGTGATGGGTGAAATATGTTATTATTGATGATTGGTTTACTTATAAAATTAATTTTTAATTCAGTTTTTTTTTTTTTTTTTTTTGGTAATTTGAATTAAATTTTTTTTTAAGTAATTATTATTGGATTAAAAAAAATTAATTATTATTATTCCCTTTTTGTCATTCGTTAGAAAAAAAGAGATTTAAACAAGTGGGTGAGAAAATTATTTTGCCTACTCTTCTCTCTTATCATTTCTCTTAAAAAGTTTCAGAAAATCAAAACCATGGGGCTTTTTCCTTGTTCACATGTAACTCAGTTTTAACATAATCGGAGCAGATCAAGCGCTGCTGCGGCGGTGGAAAATAAATCGAACACAGATCGGCGACGGAAGGGTGAAAACACCAAGGGCGGCGGCCTTGTCATGGGCCAGGTGATTCTACTCCGCGAGTGGCAAGTCAATGAGTCGCTCGCCTTGAACGGCTATCGTGCCGCCCTACCCCAATCGACGAAGACGATGACGACGTTTACAATCCCAATTTGAAGAAAATGCTATGGTGGTTATTAGGATGATATTGTCACGACTGTTTATGAATTTTTCGAAGCCCATGAGATTTTTGAAGGAACAAGAAAAGATAGGGAGTGGAGAGAGTCAGGAGGAAAGAGAAAAAAAACAGGGGAGAGAGAGAGATGTGAACGTTGAAGATAAAGAAAAGAAAGAGAGAAGTTGAAAGGGTACTCTAACACCCCAACCACGTTGCCAATTCGGTTGTAGCAACCCTTTAAAACAAACATCAGTAGAGGTTGGGGAAACCTCTAACCGGTTGTCCCAATCCCAACCAAACATCCCCTAACTTTTTATTAGAACATTTGTGATTTTCTTTTCATCTTTTTTTTTTTTTCCATATTTTGAGATATTGGATCTAAAAAGTAAGCCACAGTATATACATACATGTATCAATATTAAAATCATGCATTTTACTTAATAAAATTTCCGATTTTTGAAGAGGAGGACTCCAAGCCTATACCATCAAAGTATGGAACAAGACGCCTCTTTCTACTCGGGTAGTTATATTTTAGAAATATAAAAAAATAAATGTCTATTACCGATATCCTCTGAATTAAAAATGACAAGGATGGCGGCAAAAGGGTCTACAACTCTACAGCGATTTTGTAAACTTAAAAATATTTCAACCAAAACGAAAAGTAATCAAATTTTACTGGAGAAGAGCTTACTTTGATGAGATTTTCCTGGTACTACATCTCCAACTACAATTGTTTAATGCTGTCACTCCAAACATGCATGGCACAATTCATAGTAGGTGATCCAACTTGGAACGTAGTAGCCAGACTTTTGGCAGGATTCAGAGTATTATAAATGATATATTCAATCTGAAGTAAAAAAAAAAAAAAAAAACCACAGCGAGGCAGGCATTTGTAACATGTCCAAATCCTACTAGTACTTTAATCCATGTAATTGGGTAAACCTTGAGAAATAAAGATAGGGTACACAAATCGACAACAATAGGCTGATTAGATAAACTGTTTTATCCTTATATCCACATCCGGTAACAAGACCAACAGGACAAACATAATAACAAGTGATGTTCAGGCAGAATCAGTTAACAGCTCTTCCCTAGATAATGCATACAATTTTAATACCAGCAGCAGAACACGTTCAATCATAACGCAACTATGGGACACTGCTTCCTCGCATGCTCAGGAATCAACCTCATCAAGGTCTCCACCGGTAGTCCCTTCAACTCTGAAAACAAACGGAAACAGAACAAATTAAAATGGTGTGCAACACTAGTTTTTAAGGAGAGAGAGTTCTACTCTGGAGACTGTTCACCTTGAGGCTTGAAGTTGAACAACGGGGGAAGGAACCGACCATTTGGGAGACGGGTGTTTGGATCACGTAGCTCATCGAAAAAGGGATGAAGTAAGACGTCCAACTGTAGGCAATATGGACTTTTTCAAAAATAAACTAAGGACACAGCACTACTGAGAAAGACTACGGTAGAACTAATCAGCAGTAAGAGATCGAGGAAATGCAAATTAGGAATAATTTCCAGCAACTGAAAGCTTTTTATAAGTATAACATATCAGCTAATCGTAGCAATAACAGTTTCACGAAAATGTAATAAAGGCTTTGAACATTCTAAAGAAGCTTAATTCATTAATTGAGGGTAGAAAAGCATTAAACCCCTTTCTCTTCTCGAGCTTCAGCAAAAAGAAAAGATTTGAATACTCACAGCTGTGCAACGTAGATTTGGAGAGTATTGAAGCAGCCGAGAAACAAGGTCTACAGCTTCTGGAGGCATGCGCTTATGGAATATCTGGTCAACATACAAACCATGAAATAGAAGTCGGCAAAAAACAGAGAAATCGGCATAAACACAATAGTATACAAGTACCTTGTGCCAAGGATGAGCTTTGATTTGAGGGAACTTGAACTCGGTATAATTAGGATTCATGCACTTTATTTCCTCCCGGGTTGGAGTACCCAACACCTGCGACAATCATTTTGTTATAGGAGTGAAAACACAACAGTTATGCAATCCAGATTATAAAAAATACTGTTGGAATAACACATATGAAGCAACTTTAGGCCAATTAAAAACTAGTTTAAAAATTGCAAAAAGTAAAATTTTGGTCAATTCACTGAGCTCTAGACAGAGATGGCCTAACATGAACCCTTAACATCTATAACTGACATAAGTGCTTAAAAAGTTCCCCAGTAAACTCCGAAGATCTCTTCTTCTTATCATTAATAAGTATCTCAAATTTGAAGAATGAAAAGAGAATATAGTTTCTTTGCCTCAAGAGACAAAAAAGGAAGAACAGAGAAGAGAGAAGATAGTTCAAGATTTTCAACACCCCCCCCCCCCCAACAAACACCAAATGCTCAAGGTTATGGGGTGTTCAACAGTTTGCGATTAACAAAATAGAAGTTAAACCACGATAACTAAAAGATGACTGCACAGCAGGGAAGTGAAATAATTTTATTTTTTCTGTTACTTCTCCACGTCTGAAATGTGTGTATGTGCAAATCTGAGAGAGAGAGAGAGAGAACCTTGATGATCTCAACAAGCTGGTCTACTCCACTCTCACCAGGAAACAAAGGCTAAAAAACCAAAGGCAATAGAAATGAATATGAGGTTCAAATTCAGATTCCTGTTTGTGCAGAAGCCAGGACATCAAATATATTCTGAAACAAAGGCCTGAAAACCAACATGTAATTAAACAATGAGGAATAAAAGAACCACCTGTCCAAGAAGTAACTCAGCAAGCACACACCCAGCAGACCAAATGTCAATATTGGTAGTATACTCGGTTGCTCCAAAAATAAGCTCAGGTGCTCTATAATACCTGGAACAGATATAAGAGATATTGGGCTCCCCTTTGACCTGCCAAAAGTAAAAGAACTCAATTACCGACAATCCCAGTCGCTAAAGCAGCACCCTCTTCCCCATAAATATTATGCATACCAACACTTTGGCACTTCCAAAATCACATAATTTGACCTGGTGGGTATGTGGATTCACCTGCACAATATAATCAAATTACAATGTGGAATTGCAATATGCAAATTTGAAGGCCATAAATAAATCATATAGCACGAAGCATATTTTCCCCAGCTACAAACAATTTTGACGTAATATGTCCAAATCAAGCACACAAGTGCACATATGCACATATATTAACATCAACATAAGTGATCCAGTTAGATGGCCATTAAAACCTTCACTAGCATCAAGACAACTCATATTGCTTGCTATTCCTGTAGCCTAAACGTTCACTGAGATGCATATCCCAACAGGATGAACAAGAAAATTGAAGCCAACATAGATAATATATTTTTGAGCCCATTGACTACGGAAACTTATATTTCTGGCTCTTTATCGACATAAAGTAAGAGAATTAATAAACCTAGCTATAAAGCAAGAAAGTGCCATGTAACATGATATTGGGTAATAAGGATCATAAATCATAGCATTGAGCGTATATTCACATCCTGAACACCAAAACAAATTAAATGTGGTGTGGTAGTATTATACGCCAGCTATCTGGTGTAACCATGCAAAGAGAAGATTAGTACCATGAGATCATCGTGTCAGATCAAAGAGTTAGACAACTTAGTCTAGCAACCATAATAAGTCAACCAGATTTGAAAAACGCAAGTAAGGAGATAAACTAAAATAGACGTACCAACAAATTTTGAGGCTTTATGTCTCTGTGACACACTCCAATACCAGAATGAATGTAAGACAGTGCTCTAAAAATCTGCAAAGCAGCAACAAAATGAGCTATAAACTCTAATGAAAATGTCATTCTCCAAGGCTAAGGCCCTGAGAGTCTGAGACATATTCATTAATCAACATGAAGATGCTTGGATATAACAAAAGTTAATATACTCAAATAGCCTGAACTGAATACCAGCTCAGCAAATAATATTTCAAATTTGACCATATGCAATATAATTTCATAAAATCTTGATGACAATATGGTTACCAATATGATTGTATCTTAACAGCTCACTTGACTTGCTGGAAATGTAAGAAATTTAATTGAAATCAGATAATATAAAAACACGAATTTTATATTACCAGAAAACACTTAAACAAGGTCAACGAAGCCACAATAAAGCAGCAGATAGCAACATACAGAAGAAAATGCAGATTCATCAACATGAACTTTGTCAGAGTTCACATAGTAAATGCAATCTAAGGAAGGTTTCGGATACTAAAAAAATACCTGGTATGCGTACAGCTTTACATATATCAGCGGTATTCTCTGGTTTAACTTGTTATGATGTTTGATGACACGGTGAAGAGTCTCAGGGACATATTCAAGTACTAGATTGAGATAAAGCTCATCCTTTTCAGTAGTTGAGAAGAAACAGTGCTTCAAAGACACGATATTCGGATGGTCAAGAAGACGCATAGTTTGCAGCTCTCGGTTCTTATACCTCTTGTCCTGGAGGACCTTTTTTATAGCAACTGTTTCACCATTCTCCAAGCATTTTGCCTGTATTACCAAGAAAGGTTGACACGCAATCACATTACAGTGCAGCAGTTATACTAACTAATAAAATAAACAAAACCAATAGCATCCATAACTTAACGTTGAGCAATAAAAAGTCTTACTTGAAATACTACTCCAAATGATCCATGTCCAACAACACGTTCAGCCATGTAGCTAATTGTCTGAAATATCCCCCCAAGAAGGGGGAAAAGGTGAAAGTAGGTCAATTAAAATCCCAAGCAAATGGAAGAATGAAACGTTGCCATAGATGCATGCAGCAATTACTGTACGGTAAAGTAACAGATCACCTAACCTGCAAAACCACATCCATATTCTGTGCCAAAGACCCCAAGTTGAGTACATTCATGCACACAAAAATGAAATATATATATGTGTGTGTGTGTGCGTGTCTTCAAATTCAATTATTTATTGCACCTAAATTAAGAAATGCTGAAAAAGTCAATCCAGGTTCCAGCTTCATTATTCGCTGAGTAATTTTTCTCAAGAATTCTGTTATTTTCTATCTACCATCCGCACCATTCAGCGGCAGTCCTTTTTTATCCCCAATAAATTTAGTGGGCATCTAATATAAATCTAATACTAAATTTTAAAACAAGCCAAAATGAAAACAATATTAAGATCCATAGACAAGCTCAGAAGATAACCTTTACTTCCCACCGTGCTAGCAATCTCCAACACGACAGGAATCATAACCCAAACTAAAGATATAAATAACATGGTAAGGCATGAAACGATAAGCACAAAAGAAAACACTAACCGTAAACATGAATTTTAAGGAAACACTACCCGTAAACATAAAGTTTCAAATTAAGTTCAAATCACTAATATTTTTTTGTATATAATAAACAATAGATAATGTAGCACACCAGACAGATCTTTTCTTGTCTGCTTCTAATAATTGATTTGTTGAGGTATTTTTTGTTTATTTTTATTTTTATTTTCTATTGGTTGGAGAAGAGGGGGTTGTGATCTCGTTCGCACAAAAAGATGCAGCTCTTTTAACTAGGGAAGCACCAGTTGGGCATGGCAGTAGTAGAGGAAAATAATAGAACAAAATGGAACGGTAGACTACCTGCTTTGGCTGGCCATTTCTACCGCCAATAGTTGTCACTATTATGTGGCCTGTCTCAGTCCCATTTCCATCCACAACCATTGCTTCCATTTCCTAGAAAATGAGATACACCCTCATTATAACAACTCCAATCAGAGTGAAGACAACAGGAATACTTACAAGAAATAAAGCTTTACCACAAATACTAATTTTATAATATGGAGATACCTTGTCATCCCGGATTTTCATGTCATTCAGCTCCTCAGGTAAACTATCAACGCCTACAGCATGGCTGCTCGACTCCCTCAAATCAGAAGTAGGTGCCATACTTGCTGAAGCCATTTGCTGAAACAGCGAGCTGATTATATAACCTAAATAAGTCACTCACCTGGAGAAACCAAAGGCAATGTAAATTCCCGAGCCAAACAAACTACATATATACAACACACTTTCTGGTCAAAGTAAAATAAAATCACGGAACTGTTATCCATACAAGGTAAGTGTAATAATTATCACCAGATGACTAATTGTCAGCCGGATGGTGTAAATCACAAAAATCTTTAGCCTGATAGCCAATTCACGAAAAAATTAAGGAAAGTTAGCACAGTATCTTTAATGGCATTACTGTAAGTTCATTCAACCGTGTTCTGGTAAAACACCACTTACTCTGGCTGAATAATGACACATCACCCGATGGACTCACAATCATACATTTAGAAAGCATAATCAAATTTTTGACACAAAATGAAACAATATATATTTTTTTTTTCTTTTCATTTAAACTCGAATCAATTGAGTAAACATAGAAAAAATCATGAATCAGATTGTACGATACACAATCTACCCTGTGTCAGATAGAAGAAGATATTCGTGAAAATTTGTCCATATTACAGCTGAAAAAAATAGAAAGAGGACCTATCCCGATGCCAAATGTACAAGACAACTGTGACTACTTAAAGTCGTGTAGCAGAAATTACAGAAATCGAGAAAGTACACCACTCAGGGTAATAATACAGCTAAGGATCATTGGAATTAGTACACGACATCAAGAGGTAGAGGAAATCATACAGAATAATATACTCTAGAAAAGTTGCATGAGGATACATCACCGGTCAAAGTTCAATATAAAGAAATGGTGATGTCAGTGAAGACACACCTCTTTAACAAAGTCACCCCAAACTCCGTGGAGTTTGTTTGCAGTAACACTCAAGCCTGTCTAGGTAGTGGGAAAATAGAAGATATATTATGAATCAACAAATATTCAAATTTTATTTCTTTTAATGTAATAAGAAAACTGCCTTCCACTTTTCTAAGTGAAAAATAAGTTAATCAAGCAAACATTATGAAATTGCTATATATATGGGTATTAAAGTAAACCATTTGAATAGACTAAGAAATCAAGAGAATAAGCTGCTTGGAAGAAAGGCCGATTTACAGCTGATTCTGACGTTAATGTAAAGAAACTCAAAATCTGCCACCAGGTCTTCCTAGAAACTGAAGTTTAGGGACATAATTATGACCACAGATAAAGTCCCTACAATAGAATGATGTAACCAATTTGACAAGTATTTGCATAATCTATTAGGGAAGGTGTTTGGGCCGGGGGCAGCAGTTCTACATTTAGATAAGGAGACTCAACCAGAAAAGTAAACAAAAAAAGAGGAAAAGACACGAAACCCAAAAAAAAGTAAACAAAGCAAAGAAAACAAAAAAACAAAGACAAAGACAAAGCAAAACAAAAAAAAAAAATATTATAAAACATTGAAGCGAAAAGGAAGGTAATACTGCATTTAGTGTACGAAAGTTCATGCCATAATGTAACTCACTGAGAGTAGGGCTAGAGGCATCAACATGTGAAACAAATGAAAACAAGCGTCTTTGAGGGGCAACTAAATGTAAATAACTAAAATTACATAATGCATACTTGCATTAAAGCGTGTATATGCAAATCAGGTAAATTCCGATTCGTAGTCAGGTTTAGATATGTTATTCATACACAAATCTTCCAACCCCAAACAACGTATTTACTTATTCTTGGTTAAAAAAATTATTTTTTAAAAGTAAAAGAAAAAATATAGGAACTCTAGAACCATCCTATTTCTTTAGGAGTAACCAGAAGCCAACTTAACATAACCTCCATGGTTTAGACCCATCAGATCATCCTGAAAAAGCCACTATTTACATGTAACATTTAAGGCATACGGGTTATATAAGTTAATATCAACCTGAAAATTATAACTACACACATTCAATTTCGCCTGAACAATTTTCTATAATTCGATCACTCCAATAACAACCCATCCAATCAATTAAATGTTCAAGTTTTAGGCATACTTTCTTTTAGCTTCTCACAGATAGTCTTAAATAAGTTTGAAAATCTGCAAACGAGTTAAACGTGTTTAAGTAAGCCATTGTGTTCATCTACAATCGACTATTTAGTTATTGTTAACTCAATTCTGACTCAGACCTACAAGCCTTGACCCAAACCCATATACAGTGTGTTAGGGTAACATGGATCAAAAATAGCTACCCCTGTTCACAAACACTACCTCTGCCCAAAATAAGACTCATTTGTTACACTAAAACTTTAAATGAGCATCAAAGACGTATATGTTTTGAAACGTACTTACTTCATGTGGTGATTTTTTTTGGGGGGGTGAACTCTCTAGGAAATTGAGTCTTTCTTCCCCAAAAAAAAGATCAATAAATTAGGATACAAGAGCATTTGATTAGTATACTGAAAATTTCAAGAAAGAGCATTTTCTGAAAATTCGCAAAAAGCTAATTTACTAATTCATGTTTTTGTCTGTAGTCAGGTGAGCCACATCAAGAAATAAACAACAATTGAGCATCTTATAGTCGCTGTCAGTTCTCACCCATTAATTGTAATCCGCAAGCTGGAGCACAACTACTTGTTTGGCAACAAGACCGACTGGATAAAAGTTTAAGCTCAGATAAATTTAAACAAAATGTCAATAGGGTAAAGATAGATAATCTGAGAGGAGAGCTTCTCCAAGACTATTGCTCAATATCTGCATTTTCTAACAGCTGTTTCTTATTTTCTGGTTAGAAGTCAGATTAAGTTACAACACAAAATGAACAACTTTAAAGCACCCTGAAGCAGTGGCCCCACTTTAGACACTAATGGTGACCCACATGCTAGAGCATAAACTATGTATTCAGACATGACATGGCATGCTAGAGCATAAACTATGTATTACACATAACACCAACATCACTTGTTTATGATGACAAGAATCTAAACATAAATTCAACAGAATATCAAAGGAACATAGCCAGAGAAAGGAACCAACTCAAACCAGGCACTATGGCCATCTATTTACCATTCAAATTTGTTCAAATTATATGATCAACAGGAAGTACAACCACAAGATCAGAACTAATCAGCATCCACCTCCCAATATAAGAATTCAATCTCCACTCTATCTACAGTTATATTCCAACAAAAAAGCAATGGCACATAGAAAAGAATCTCAAATTACAGAAGAAGATGGGGAGAGAGGGAGGGTGGGGCAGATATAGGCCAAAAACAGAGTGAAAATCAATAGTTTAAGGACCAGCATGACTTGCATATACTTGTATGACATGTTACTATGTTAGGTGGGCTTAGGGGGGTGGATAATGATAAAAGCAATTAAAGTCTAATGGAAAAAAAAGAAAGGGGAAAGAGGGGAAAATAGAACATTTCTGAAACATAATCTGCTAAGTCTTATTTAAAACCTAACCTAAAACCAGAGTTAATGGCCAACGGTGACAAGGTCCATATATATATATATATATATCAAAGTGAAAACCTATGCCGACATGGCTAGAATGCACAAAAGGCCCAGGCAGTTTGTACACCAACTGCAGCCTATATCCCAGCAAGACAAGGATATCTACTTCAATGAAGTAAATACATCTTCATTACCATTATCTTATGAATGGCTTTATGACATGGAAAGTATGTCATATATGTTAAGCTAATTATTTTGCAAAATTCACTGCAGCAACTGGTCGAACATTTATGATTGACAATATTCTTACATTTTGAACATTGGTACATACATTCTTGCATTACGAAGAATTCATTTTAACTTATATCCTTTCCAATGTAAGTTTTAATTACAAGATAGCTTAGTATCATCTGCTATTCCATAGATTGAATCGAAGTCCCAATATGTCAAAATATTGTTTTGAAACTTCTGTATTTGCAGGTTGATTTCAATTTGGTTAGAATCAGAGAGTTGGTCAGCTTCCGAATACTCAACTTCATAAGAATTTAGGCTTTTGCTTGCATAGATGATGAGGCAGCGTATTATATAGGTGATACATAAACCTCCAGGAATCTTTATTTTAAAATCTTCTCGTTATGCAAAAAAATGAAGTTACAGATTGTTGTCGGAGAAGCACTCCACCTAATTTTCCTCACTCATTCATTTCTTCCTTTCACACATATGGACTGATGTCCACCATCAGTTCCATGCATAAGCCGAACACATCAAGTTTAGTCAAATCAATGTAATACTATCTTCAATGGTTCAAACACATTATACTTAAACCACACCGTTGTTACTGTAACCTCAACTTGTACGCCACAACTCCCTGATGGCAGGGAACATAAAATCATTCAACATTTGATAATCCATTATATTGATTAGAAACGCTGCACAAGGCATCATGGAGATGTACATCAGCATAAAGAGCAAAACTAAGAAGAACTAGGAAACTCCATACAACCTAAAAAAGAAACAGAATTACCAAAATTAATTACTAAAGTTGAAGGGAAGAGATCTAACAAACTGAGAGCCAAATAGGAAAATGCATCAGGAAAACAATAAAAAAGAAGTGCTCACAATTCAATGAAAGAAATTCAACAAGAGGATCCACCGATCCACCCGGCGTTATTCAATACATAATCCAGGTATATGTCCAGAAAATTCCCCCGACGTACCAACGCAAAAATAATATTACCAAAAAAAAAAAGGACATAAATTAAGAACGATTTTTTAGGATATTGAGAGGAAAATCTGAAAAGAAAAACATAAATGATGAAATCAGAATGCAGAAAAAGATAAAGAGGACGCACCGATGATCATCGGTGACTGACTTCGACAATGGATTTTGTGGCGCAATTATCTGACACCACCACCCATAGAATAGAAGCAAGAGAAATGGACACCAATTTAGTGAGAGAAAGAAAAAGAGGGAAATAACAAATAGATGGATACAGAGAGAGAAATATGATAATACTGTCATTTCCTTTTCCTCTTTTGTGCCTTCTTTTTTTATTTTGAAAAAGGCTTTATCGTTTTCTTTTTATGAAAAAGGGCTTTATTCAGGGACGGACGCACGCAGTGCCCCCCTTGCTCCGTTATAATGTGCTATTATATATGTTGGTCCCATCATAATGTGTTATTATATATGTTTTTTCTAATTTTAATACAACTTAATTAAATAAAATAAATAATAATATAGTTTAATTTAAATTAGATGGATCGATGTATTATTCTCTATAAGCAAAAACGGTAAAGATGTTAAAAAATATAATGAATATAGAGACATTATATAATTTTTCTTCTTTTCGTAATTAAAATAATTTATTTATCTTATCTAAATTGGTAGTAATTTTCTAGTTTTATTTATAGAGTTGAAGATTGTTGAGGCTCATGGACATGTTTAGGGGTAGTCCTCCTTTTAAATTTTTTAAAATATTAATTTTTAATATAATTTATTCAATATTTTAAGTTTAGAGCCAAATTTTAATTTGATTTCTAGCCTGCAAAGTTTGTCTCCTATTTGGTAAAATATTGGCACATAACCTTATAGCATAGTAAAAAAATTGAAAAAAAAAAAAAAATCACCCCGTGTAATGAACTCCTAGATCCGTCTATAAATGGATCCCCCTCGACTGAATTCCTGGGTCCGTCACTGACTTTATTATTTTATGTTTTTCCTGCATGTTGCAATAATGGGGGTGCGTGATAGTCAAACATCAACACTAATTTACTCATTCTCATTTCTTATTTTGTAATATGGTGTTTTATAACTTGATCTTAGATTTTACATGGCCAACTTTTACCATACGGTGCTATCAAAACAACCATTATTTTGTTTGATGGCGTTTTATATATATATATATATATCCCGCGTGCTTTATCCAAAAAAATAATTATTTGAAAGTAATACAGATAGTGTGGTGCTTTGAAAGGAATGTCCATAGTGTTGTATTGTATTTGTGGTGTTCCAATACTTCTATTGAATGCCATGTAGTGTCTCTATTCAGATAATATTTTATCTGATATTTCAGTATAATCATATATTGAAAAAAATTATATATTGTGTATTTGAAAATGACTCTAGAAAATTATAGCACTGATAAAGTCGTTTCACACGCTATTCGTAAGACGATGTTGTCCTACATCCAAGTGTTCACAGTCTTCGGCAATCGTCCCCAAAATACAACGACTTCTGACTTTAGATTCGCAACACAACGAAATTAAAGTTTTTTGCGAACTACTCGATAGTCAAGACTTTCTTGTGACGCAAAAGACTCAAAGACCACAATTTGCTAAAATATGATAAATATACATTATAGTGATTATCTTTGTGTTGTTGAGGGATTCGAGTGATTTTTGGTTGATTGGAGATATAAATGATAAGGCATATTTATGGACTTATAGACGTCATTTCGTGAACAGTTGCATCATTTCAACTTGATCAATCACAATCGTTTAGATCGTACCTCTTCACATAAGGCTACATTATAATGGTTAAATTGCATAATTTTTCGAACATTCATAGCATTTCGTTCGCACCTATTACACTTGAATAGTCGCAACTTTTCAAGACACCCTTTCGTCTAATAGACATTTCTCACACTCTGAAAGTCCAACACCACCACACTACACATATAGTTAGTGACATTATTAATTAAAGGGTTTATTACCAAAAGCAACCTGATGTATACCCGTTTTTACCACTTGCAACCTATTTTAAAAGTCGTCGCCGATTGCAACCTAACTTATTCTCGTTTTACCGATTACAACCTATTTTATAAATTCCGGCCAAAATTAAGAGCGTGTGCCACACGCGCGTAATTTTGAGCAAGTGGTAAAAATGAGTATACTTCGGGTTGCTTTTGGTAATAAATCATTTTCTTTTTTATTTTTTCTTTTCTTCCCTCCATCATTTTCTCTCTCATCCTCCTTTTTTTCCCTCCCTAGGGATGTACACAAACAGAATTGAATCGAATATCTAAGAGTTTGAGTTTAGTTCATTAATTATCGAGCCGAACTCGAGCTTAATTTATCAAATATATGGACGGCTCGTGAACTTACTCGAGCCTCTAGCGAGTCTAATCGAGCCCAAATGAATTCAATAAATATAAATTACAAATATGTTACTAATCATTATATAATTAAAAATAAGCCATAAATTCTTAAAATGCATGATTTTAATTAAGATTAAAATACCTACTAAGATTAATTAATTACATATATACAAATGCATGATTTTAATTATATAATTCTATATTTTTTATAAGTATAACTATAAAATTAGAAATTAATTATAAGTACATTAGCTTAATATTTACGAACTAGCTCTCGAGCCAACAAATGAAATTGCTCGTGAGCTAACGAATCGAATATCATCAATCTTGAGTTTGGTTCTTTTATTTTAACGAGCCACATTAGACAAGCCCGATTGAGCTTTTCACGAACCGAGATCTGAACAGTTTACGAGCGAATTGGTTCGTGTACATCCCTATCCCTCCCTCCTCTCTCCACTAATCACCGTAAGTTTCTTCAACAAGAATCCTCTTCTTCATTTCTGATTTACAGATCCAGAAGAAACTAACTCTGAATCATCAAAAATTCGATCATTATCAAGAAGAAATACTTTGAACATTTCGGTGAAATTTTAGAAGTTGTGGTTATAATTGATAAAGCTACTGGAAGATTCTATGCTACTGTTGGATAAGAGTTTCAATTCTCTTCGATTTATCTCTCAGTAGAAAATCTAGCTTGGAGTTGTTCTAATTTGTATGTTTCTGTATCTATACTCATTCATTTCTTCAAATTCTCCGGTTGAGGATAGTTCAATTTTCTTCAATTTATTTCTCAGACGAAGATCTAGGTAGAAGTTGTTCTAATTTGTATGTATTTGTATCTATACATGATCATTTCATCAAATTCTCCTGTTGAAAATGATGGAGGGAAGAAAAGAAAAAAATAAAAAAAGAAAAGAGTTTATTACCAAAAGCAACCTGAAGTATACCCGTTTTTACCACTTGCTCAAAATTGCGCGTGTGTGGCACGCTCTTGATTTTGGCCGGAATTTATAAAATAGGTTGTAATCGGTAAAACGCGAGTAATTCAGGTTGCAATCGGCGACGAATTTTAAATCAGGTTGCAATCGGTAAAAACGGGTATACCTCGGGTTGCTTTTGGTAATAAACCCTTAATTAAAATATGGTGTGGTGGTTATTTGGGAATAACAAGTGAGACACAGTATAGTATACATTATCCCATCTAGTATCTATATTGTGTGTATTTTATAAAAAAAAAAATTAATGACTTGAAAGTAATGTGGAGAGTTTGGTATTGTGTTTGTAGTGTTTCATACTCTTTTCTTAATCCAACATTGATAGCTATATTGTATGTGAGTGGTATATATATAATTTCGTGTCTATCTAAATTACCGTACTTTTATTAGATGGCGTGTGAGATCCAATGTGTGGGTAGGATTATATATTCCGAATCAATTAAAATTAACATAGTTTTATTTTTAATGTCTCCGTGTGGTATGCATGTTTCAAAGAAGAAAAAAACAGTATATATAATATAAAATAAATAAATAAATATGTAAGTATAGAACCGCAGTCTTATGTATGTTGATCAAGTGTATTGTACATGACCAAATGTGTACCGCTTTTCCAATTTCCCCTCCATTAATCACATTCACTTCCACAATCACTGTAAATGCATTATTCTCCACCGCACTTTTTTATTTTTGAAAAATAAAATTAAAAATAGCGATTAGGAATGTTAAAAAGACAATTTTATCTTCATAAAATTTAATAAACATTACCTTGATTAAGTAATTTTTACTTTGAGTAATTTTATTTAACTAGTAAATACCACGTGCAATACACGTGCTTTTTTTTTTTTTTTAATCATCTTTTCAAAAAAGTCATATTATTCGAACAACTTATTTGTATATTGATTCTTTAAAAAAATATATTCTAGTGATATGTTTCAAAATGCATGGTTGTTGTGACCATATATTGTACTGTCAATTGCAACTCAAAATTGTAAATTTATAATATAGAAAATAATAAACTCTAAAAAAAAGAATAAAATTATGTAGTGTTTTCACATATTTGTTTCATGCAGAGTATAAGTAAATTATATTAGAAAAACTAAAAGTTACGGTAGAAGGATATTAAAGCAACACTTCTAGAATAAATAAAAATTAAAAATTAAAAGTCACGGTAGGAGGGTATATTAATTTATGGGCTCCATTAAATTACTGGTGTATAATTTAGACCTTCTCTTTCTGGATCTTCTGAGTATGGGGGAGGTATCTTAGTGTTCGTTCTTGTTTTGGTGATATATTGAGTAACTATTAATTTTTCATCACTTTCATTTAAAATGTAGTCTTCCGTAAATTTTCTTTTTTCTCTCTCTTTTAGCTCTTTCTTGTTCTCTCATTGATTATTTTCTGGTGGTGAATTGTCTGTCTTTTCTTTTCCTACCCATCCGATTTCTTTTGTGGTACTTTATTGTTTGAAGTGTTTTCTTGTTTTTCATTCATCTTGTTTGTTCCTCTTAATGTTCTCTCATTGATTATTTTTCGGGTGATGAATTGTCTTTGACTTTTCTTTTTCTCTTTCATTTATTTGGTTTCTTTTCCGATGTTTTGCTGCTTGAAGCTTTTCCTTGTCTTTCATTCATATTGTTTTATTCCTCTTGCCGCTTATATGGTTTTTCTTCTTCTATTGTCTTTTTTTCGAAATTTTTCTTTGCTGCTTATAATAAGTAAATTTATAATAAATAAAATTTTAGACAAATTAGTAACTAAATTTTGATCCAAGAGTGTATTATGATTAGGAGAAGTGAATTGAGAATCCATAATTTCACAAGTGTAAATCCTAACTTATTATTTGGAGAGTGGAAAAATCACTATTTAACTAAATTAAAAAAAAAAAAAAATATATATATATATATATATATATATATATATATATATATAAGGACAAGTTAGAAATTGAGTTACGAATTGCGTTCAACCAATTTAATTATAACTTATTATTTTTTTCTATAATTCTCATTTTTCCAGAAATGGTAATAAGATGGAATAAAATACATCATGGCTCACGTATTATTTACAGGATTTTTTTTTTTTTAATCACTTGTGATAACTACATATTTTATGACGTGCACTATAAATTAAAGAGTGTGTTAACTACATATTCCTTTATGTTTTGTTCTTTATTTATATTACTACCTATTTAGCTATAAATTAAAGAGTGTGCATATTTGATAGGGTTAAACTAATGGTCTTCTCTATAAATAAACCTTGAGTTCACCATTTTCGTATTTTTATTTTTGCAAAATTTATAATGTATTACCTTGGTCTAGTCTCTATGGATTTTCCGTTACAACTTTTGCGAACAACATTTCATTCTTCCTTGTGGTTCTTCAATTACATCTGTCACATGCTTCGTACCATATGTTTGAAATATTTCCTCTTTGTCCATTATTTCAGTGAAACAACAATAGCTTCCATATTTTATTGAGAACAAACAAGTTTTGTTTACAATATAATATAATATAATATATGTTTTAAGTTATTTATATATTGAATCTGCCTCTGTCATTATCTATCTATTTTCTATAATATCTTTAAAAGTCATTTTTTGGCATTGTTCATTCTTCGACTTGTAGTCATCTCACAAATTTCAGTTGGATCTTATATTGTATTTGACTTGCATATGTAATTTTTAATATATCACCCTCATCCCTGGTTACATAGTACATTGCTTACCATCGGTGAATGTGCTCTAACTTTTCAGAGATTGGCTCGATTTGCATAATGCTACTGTAGTTTGTAACTTTACTTCAGCCGTTAAGAGAATAAAATCAGTTATTTTTCATATATATAATTGAAAAATTATTATTTTTATTTAAATCTTACTCAAGTACTTTGATGGGCAACACTCGTGATTGGAATTACTGGGTTCCATTTTGTCATTTGCTTTAACACTCTCCTTTTATTCTAGCGATGTCTTCACACAAGGAAAGTTTTATGCTTATTTTCATATTTGATGATATACAAATTAATTATGTATACATGTATAAATATATTTGTTTATGAATTTTGCTTGATAAAAATAACGAAAATTAATTGAAAGGACTTTCAAGGAGGATTTTACTAACAGTGTTTCCATGATGGTTATTTTTCTCAAGGTTAAGTCGTCCCCCTTGTAATTTCTGACTATTTTAGCATTCTCCGTCTTCGCAAGCATTCCACAAACATCTATTTCATGTGACATATATGTTAATCATTTCGTCAAGTTAAGTTGTGTTTACATAGAGGCTTAGGATTTCAATAATGCACCAGGTGTTTTTTTTATCACCAAGCCTGCTCTCAAGATCTATGAATTGAACTAAGTTGTATTTAATCTTTTTCTCGATACTTTGTTTGCTTCTTCAATATTACTTTTCTTAGAGATGACTATTTTCTTTCTGAATGTACATATTTAAGAGATTGTCGTTGATATTTTCCACCACCACATTTGATATTAGCTATGTATTGCCTCTTTTTTTTAACTTGCCCTTTAAAGTCTCTATATCTTCATTAAAAACCAGTGTTCTTATGAGAACACCTTGCAACACAATATGTTACCTTTTTGTTGAGTTGTCCTTGACATATAATAATTCAAATTGTTGTATTTTGAAGTTTTTACCTCTATCCATCATTAATAATTTTGTGATAATTGTTGTTCTTTTCTCCGAGTATATTTTTCAGATTTGGTTGGGTACATGTACATTCTGATTAAGTAATAAGACTTTCTCTTGCTAAAAAAATGTTGGATTAATTAATTTTAAAGGATTAAAATTGACAACAGAAATTGACCAAAATTTAAGACACTTTTATTGTAACAGCCCGATTCTCTAGTCTAATTTAAGAAATTATAAAATAGAAAAAAAAATGTTTATTTTATTTAGAAATAATTATTCTGTTCAATCAGGCCATTACTAAATTACTGTTCGTATAAAATTTCCACTTTTGCCATATCGTAATATAATATATATTAAGGTACACTAAAATTAATTGTATATATGCATTACTTTAAAATCTTTGATTATTTAAGGCATGATATCAATTATTTGCAGCGGAATTAAATAAAACTAGTTGAGCTAACACAACGTAACATGCAATTTAATTAAATTAGAAGTCTAGCGTAAATCCCTATTATTTTATTTTATTTTATTTATTTTTACTTATTTATTTAAATAAAATATAACAAGTAATAATCAAAATTAATTCCTAAGTATGCACCTATTATGAGAATTCATTAATGAAATTCAAACATGTCATCAACTATATTTTAAAATTTTAGTAACTCCAAATCACCTATTAATTGTTCAAACATACGAAATAAATTGACTTAAAGTAACATAACAATCTAGTTCAAATAGTCAAATATCAAATTTAAATAAAATTTCATTACTTAATAGATACCACCACATGCTTCCCCGGCTCCGTCTCAACTTCAATCACTCTCTCCATTTCTACCTGAGGATCAATAATAGGCTGGGTTGAGCTTCTTTTAGCTCGTGGGAGTCACAGTTTATTACAATAACCATAAAGACAAAGAAGCATACAATGTAACATGTATTAAAATGATGCGCTTGTATTGGCAAGACCCATAGAACTAACTTGTATTGGCAAACAGTGTATTGGTAATGGGCTAAACTTGTATTGGCAAGTAGCATAATGACAATAAGCAAAACTTGTATTAGCAAGTAGCGAATTGTAAATCACTTGTATTGGCAAGTAATAATAAAATAAAAGCAGATGTATACAATCAAGTAATTATAATTAAGCAATAAACAGTTAGGACCCCCACTTGGAAAGTGCGATGATTGATATGCAAATGCTTGTATTAGTCCAAAGTCCTAGGTCCGTACACTCGCTCCTCAAATTCTATAATTAATGAAAAGTGAATTTTTTTTAGTAATTATAATAATCTAATTAAACGGAAAGTAAATTAAATGATTACATAATATAATTATATAACAATAAAATGAAACAGAAAATGACAAAGGAAATAGTTTTGAGTTGGAATGGTAAAAGAAAAGGTCGTGACTTTAATTTGTAAAGAAAAATGAATAATTTGAAGAAGGGATAGTGGGCCTCTTTTTCTTTTTGATAAATGGGTTTGGTAGTCAGAAGTTGGAGTTAGAAGATTCATTGAATTCCTTGCTCTTCATTTAAAAGAAACACGTTTTAGCCCAATAACGTCAATCTTCCTCTATCAGAATCACGCAGTGGTGTGGCTTGCCCATCCTCTATATTTACTCTGCGTCTTCTTATCCCCCAAAATCGCGGCTCCACCACCAGTTTACTAAAAGACATCATTTTCTTCATTTTTGACAGCCACGCTCGGAAATCCTCTTGAAGTGAACGAAGATAATAGCAGTCCTCCACCAGACCTCGTCCCGAAACACGTGAGGCTGGAGAGTAGCACACCTAGCACGGCAGCAGTGCTCTATCCTCTTTTAATTCTGAAATTGATGTGCTTAACGCGACGAGCCATATCGATAAAAATGGAGGCATCATTGTTTGCGGCGGAGAAGATTGGTAATTGAAAATAGGTAGGCTGTTTTTTTTTTAAAAAAAAAAAGAATGAGGATTGGTATCTTGGCGGCGGAAGTTCGCCGGAATGAGGCCGGAACAGGCCAGATAGGTCAGATGGCTAGACGAATTTAAACGCGAGTTACAAAAATTATGACCTTTCTCTGTTTCTTTGCAATCGACAGAAAAATTTTTAAAAATAAAAGTAATTGTATTTATAAGGGATTGTTGATACAGTTATCTCTCCCAGGTCCACAATCCCATGATTTCCCCCACCAACTCACGTACGTTTTTTCTCAACTGCTATAGAAAAAAAAACTATCGTGCCTAAAATCTATCTGTTCTCTATTGGGTTTGGGCTCAATTGATTGGGCCCATCAATTGTCATATGGGCACACATTATTGGGCCTAGATGTAGATATGGATGAAATGAATGTATGTAAATGGGCCTATAATAATTAAAATGAATGGGTCTAAATCACCATAAATGGGTCGGCCCAATATAAATAAAATGATAATTAAAATTCACAACATATTTAAATAAATAGACGAAAAAATTTCCCAGGCGTTACATCCCACCCCGTTGGAAAAAATTTCATCCTCGAAATTAATAACATACCATGATTATAAAAATCAGAATATCGCGCGCGTAACTCCTCATCGCGTTCCCAAGTAGCTTCCTCAACACTGTGATTTCGTCACTGAACTTTGATAAGAACCGTTTCTCGATTTCTCAACTTCTAAACCTTTCTATCGAGTATCGCTTGAGGGTACTCAACATATGTCAAATCTCCATTCACTTCCACTGTAGAGTAGTTGATGATGTGACTCGGATCGTGCACATACTTTCTAAGCAAAGAGACGTGGAAAACATTGTGCACACCCGAAAGTGCTGGCGGCAGAGCTAAACGATATGGCAGGTTTCCAACCCGGTTAAGAATCTCAAACGAGCCTACGTATCTTGGCCTCAACTTGCCTCTCTTACCAAAATGAATAACACCCTTGGTCGGGGATACCTTGAGAAATACTTTCTCTCCAACACTGAACTCAAGATCTTTCCTACGCTTGTCCGCATAAGACTTTTGGCGATCTTGAGCTATTTTAATCCTTTCCCGAATCTTCTCTACCACTTTAATCGTCTCTTCCAACATTACTGGAGCCTCAAATCTTCTCTCACCAACTTTGTCCCAATAAACTGAAGACCTACACTTTCTTCCGTACAACGCTTCATATGGAGCCTTGCCAATCGTTGCATGAAAATTGTTGTTGTAAGCAAACTCCACTAACGGCAAGAGTCGTTCCCAATTATTTTCAATGTCCAAAACACATGCTCTCAACATGTCCTCAAGTGTTTGTATTGTCCTTTCTGACTGACCATCAGTTTGCGGATGATAAGCTGTACTGAAATTCAACTTAGTTCCCAAAGCTTCTTGCAAACTACCCCAAAAACGTGACGTGAAGCGAGTATCTCTGTCCGAGATGATAGAAACAGGCACTCTATGTAACATCACAATCTCCTGAGTATACAATTGAGCATACTGGTGCATCTTGAAACTCATCTTTACTGGGATAAAGTGAGTTGACTTCGTGAGTCGATCCACTACAATCCAGATTGCATGATTTCCTCTTTTCGATCGTGGTAAACCCACCACAAAGTCCATAGTGATGTGTTTCCACTTCCACTCCAGAATCTCAAGTGATTTCAACAATCCTAAAGGACGTTGATGTTCAGCTTTCACTTGCTGACAGACAATACACTTTCTGACAAAATCTGCGACATCTCTCTTCATACCGACCCACCAAAACATTCCTCTCAAGTCTTGGTACATCTTTGTATTGCCCGGGTGAGCGATATATGGAGTATTGTGTGCTTCTTCCAATACTATTCTCTTCAACTCCGTAATATCGGGCACACAAATTCTCCCCTCAAAATACAATGTATCATCCTAAGACAACTCAAACCCTTTGCCTTCTCCGGCAAGAACATGCTCTCTCTCTTGAGTAGGAATGCATCTCGAGTTTAACCTTCCTTAATTCTCTCCTTTAGAGTCGGTTGTATCACTAAAGTTGCTAAGACTGAATTCACAGACTTTGGTGGTGTAACTATCTCAAGGTTCATCTTTGAGAATTCCTTAACTAGTTTCTCCTCCCTAGTCAAGGTACAGGTCAATTCTCCTCTTGCTTTGTGGCTAAGTGCATCTGCTACCACGTTAGCCTTCCCGGGATGGTAGTGAATAGTACAGTCATAGTCTTTCACTAACTCTAACCATCTCCATTGCCTCATATTTAGCTCTTTCTGTGTGAAAAGATACCTTAGACTCTTGTGATCCGTGTATATTTCACACTTACCTCCGTAAAGGTAATGTCGCCAAATCTTCAAGGCATGAACTACGGCAGCAAGTTCTAAGTCATGAGTTGGATAGTTCAACTCATGTGGCTTTAGTTGCCTTTTGGCATAAGTAACTACCTTGCCATCTTGCATCAAAACACATCCCAAACCTTGCTTCGATGCATCACTGTAGATCACAAACTCCTTCGTCGGATCAGGGATGGTCAAAACTGGTGCAGTAGTGAGTTTGTGCTTCAGTTCTTGGAAATTATTCTCACACTTCTCGTTCCACAAGAACCTTTCTTCTTTCCTTGTCAACCGAGTCATTGGAGTGGATATCTTCGAAAATCCTTCAATAAACCTGCGGTAGTAACCGGCGAGTCCTAAAAAGCTACGCACTTCATTAGCATTGGTTGGTGTCTTCCAATCATTGACAGCCTCAACCTTCGCTGGATCAACCTCAATTCCTCGAGCAGTGATTACATGATCAAGAAACACAACTCGATTGAGCCAAAATTCACACTTACTGAACTTCGCATACAACTTCTACTTACGAAGTGTCTCGAGAACAATCCTCAAATGTTGTTCATGCTCGGTTTCATCCTTCGAATACACTAGTATGTCATCTATAAACACAATGAACCGGTCCAAATAGGGATGGAAGACTCGATTCATTAGATCCATGAAAACCGCAGGCGCATTGCTTAAACCGAAAGGCATTACGACAAACTTGTAATGACCGCACCTCATTCGAAACACCGTTTTTGGGATATCACTATCTTTGATCTTTAACTGGTGATAGCCAGATCTCAGATCAATCTTCGAGAATACTCCAGAACCTCTAGGCTGGTCAAACAAGTCTTCTATCCTTGGGAGAGGATACTTTTTTTTTATCGTGAGTCGGTTAAGTTCACGATAGTCGATACACATCCTCATCGAACCATCCTTCTTCTTCACAAACAATACTGGCGCACCCCATGGCAACACGCTCGGTCGGGAAAAACCCAAATCAAGCAACTCTTGAATTTGCACCTTCAATTCTTGCAATTCCTTTGGCGCCATTCTATAAGGGGCTTTTGATATTGGTGCTGCTCCAGGCACCAAATCATTTGTGAACTCCACTTGTCTATCCGGTGGAATTCCTGGTAATGTCTCGTGGAAAACATCCGGATATTCCTTGACAACAGATACGTCAGCTACTGTCTTCTCTGAGGTCGCTACTCCCATTATATTCACCAAAAATCCTTGACTCTTCTCTTTCCTCAACAACTTCACCGCCTTCATAGCTGATATAATGCGTGGACTTGCGTTACACTTTGCTCCTTGGACGGTGATCTCCATGTTGTTTGGTGAACGTAATGTTACTCTTCTCTTCGAACAATCTATGTCGGCCTTATAATTACTTAACCAATCCATACCCAAGATCACATCAAAGTCATTCATAGCTAGCACATAAGGGTCAGCTAAGAGTGTATGTTCATTTATCTCTACAGTTATACTATTAGCTATTGAGTCAGCAGTAACCGCTTTACCCGAAGGTATGCTGATCTCAAGTGGTTCAGAAACTTTAACACATTTATAGCCAGTCATAGCATGAAACTTCTTAGAGATAAAACTATGGGAAGCACCGGTATCAAATAGTACAAAAGCAGGAATACCAGCAATTGTTAACATACCTGACATAGTTTCGGTTTCAATCTTCGCTTCCATCTCAGGTAGTCCGAACATACGAGCTCTTCCACCCGATCCATGATTCTGACCCCTTCTATCAGGTAAATTCTTCTTTGGGCAGTTCCAAATCATGTGGCCTTCTTCACGGCAGCCAAAGCATCTGTTCTGCCCTTGTAGACACACTCCCATGTGCTTCTTTCCACATTTCGGACAAGTGGGGTTTTCACCTTGCCCTCTCGGCCTAGGCGGCAGCTCTGCCCTACTTTTCTTCCCACTGGTATCACCGCTCTAGCCTTGCCACTTCCTCTTGTTCAAATTGTCAACAGGCGATACACGTGGCCTTTCCATCTCAAAACTAGCGGATATATCCTCCGCTCTTATCACAACCTCTACATATGTCATATTCCCATGTCCAGAAAGGTGATGGCGAATCTGGTGTCTTAAGCCTTGACGGAACCTTCGTGATTTCTTCTCAGATGTATCCACCAGGGTGGGAGTAAAACGGCACATCTTATTAAACTTCCTCTCATACTCGGTTACTGTCATACCTCCCTGAGTCAAATCCATAAATTCCTTATACATCTGGTCCTTGTAGATGCGTGGATAGTACTTCTCCATCACTACCTCCTTAAACATAGCCCAAGTAAGGGCATTCCTCTCATCCACTGTCCTTATCCTCCAATAGTCATTCCACCACACGCTTGCATCTTCCTTGAGTTGGAAAACAGCACATGAAATCTTCTGGGCATCCGAACGGGCCATATACTCAAAGATGTCCTCCAAAGTCCTGATCCATTCTTCAAGTACCTCAGGGCCCTCGTAGCCATGAAATGTAGGAGCCTTGAACTGATTGAACTGGCTTATCACCCTGGACTGCACTTGTTCAGGCGTTGCAGCAGGAGTGATGGTTGCTCCTTGAAGGAGAGCAGCTATCCCAGTAAGTAGTTGTTCGGGATTGGGATTCGCAGCTTGAGGGGCAGCTTCTTGAGGTGCGTTCAGAGCACCTTGAATGGGGTCACGTGGAGCAGCGTTCGAGTTATCATTTCGATGAGCCATTGTCCTGTCAATGGTTCACCGATTTGATAAGTTATAGGAATGCGAGAAATGAGATAAGATAGTGATAACATATAATAATTTTAATAATAAAACAACACATAAAGAGTAAGTAATGAGATGAGATGAAATGAAATGATTAATTCAAATTAGTAATGTTCATAACCCATGTGTGAAATGTTAATGCCTACAACTGAAAAAGAAATGAGGAAATAAACAAATACAACTAAAATAGGGAAATGCAATACTATCCAAATCAAAGTGAAATAACTCTAGGCCTCATCATCACTGCTCAGGATCTCAATGACTGGCACGGGTGGTGGAATTTCAATCCACGAAATGATGTCATCATCAGAATCAGCCTCGTAGTTGCCCATTTCATGGGCTCTAGCTCAGGCTCGGGCTCAGGCACGGGCTCAAGCACAGGCTCGGGCACGGGTAAGGGTGTAAGTGAAAGATCCCCATCCTCATCTGTCTCGTCATCATCATCGTACGGAATCATGTCCCAAGCAAACCTCGTCAAAAGTTCACTCGCCGTGTACTGAAATCCATCTATCACTACTTTCGCCTCTGGGCACCTCGCTTGTGACTGGTTCCAACAGTCAAGAATAGTATCAGTAATCCGGTAAAGCATTAATCAGGTGATTGACCTGCTCTACAACCGATCCCTCCCTTCCAGAAGTATTTCACTTCTCCAGTCGGTTAATTATGTAATGGGGTGCGTTCTCGGGAAGTCTAGGATCATCCCACCAATCAGCTCGTGCCAAAGGGGGAGGGTGAACATGAATGGTGGTGCTCTTACGTGCTGTCTGTCGTGTGTGTGCCATGCTAACAATAATATATATATATATATATATATATATATATATATTGGGTTATGATAATGCAACTATAATGAAACATGTACACAATAATACAATGACTGGATAATGTATTGATTGATAATGAATTAAGTGATTGTATTGAATATGATGTGAATGATAATGCATTGAAATGAATAATTGAACGAGTACCTTGGAACTGAGCGATGAAGTAGAGACGGGCCGAAAGCATATGGTACTTGTGATCATAATTTAATTTTAATTCAATCTATTTAACATAAAAATTTGAAAAGAGACGGGTATACTAGAAAAGTAAACCGCGCTCTGATACCACACTGTAACAGCCCGATTTTCTAGTCTAATTTAAGAAATTATAAAATAGAAAAAAAATGTTTATTTTATTTAGAAATAATTATTTTGTTCAATCAGGCCATTACTAAATTACTATTCGTATAAAATTTCCACTTTTGCCATATCGTAATATAATATATATTAAGGTACACTAAAATTAATTGTATATATATGCATTACTTTAAAATCTTTGATTATTTAAGGCATAATATCAATTATTTGCAGCGGAATTAAATAAAACTAGTTGAGCTAACACAACGTAACATGCAATTTAATTAAATTAGAAGTCTAGCATAAATCCCTATTATTTTATTACTATTTATTTATTTATTTATTTAAATAAACTATAACAAGTAATAATCAAAATTAATTCCTAAGTATGCACCTATTATGCGAATTCATTAATGAAATTCAAACATGTCATCAACTATATTTTAAAATTTTAGTAACTCCAAATATACTAATCACTCACATTATTCACCTATTAATTGTTCAAACATACGAAATAAATTGACTTAAAGTAACATAACAATCTAGTTCAAATAGTCAAATATCAAATTTAAATAAAATTTCATTACTTAATAGATACCACCACATGCTTCCCCGGCTCCGTCTCAACTTCAATCACTCTCTCTATTTCTACCTGAGGATCAATAATAGGCTAGGGTGAGCTTCTTTTAGCTCGTGAGAGTCACAGTTTATTACAATAACCATAAAGACAAAGAAGCATACAATGTAACATTTATTAAAATGATGCGCTTGTATTGGCAAGACACATAGAACTAACTTGTATTGGCAAGCAGTGTATTAGTAATGAGCTAAACTTGTATTGACAAGTAGCATAATGACAATAAGCAAAACTTGTATTGGCAGCGAATTGTAAATCACTTGTATTGGCAAGTAATAATAAAATAAAAGCACACGTATACGATCAAGTAATTATAATTAAAGCAATAAACAGTTAGGACCCCCACCTGGAAAGTGCGATGAGTGATATGCAAATGCTTGTATTAGTCCAAAGTCCTAGGCCCGTACTCGCGCTCCTTAAATTCTACAATTAATGAAAAGTGAAATTATTTTAGTAATTATAATAATCTAATTAAACGGAAAGTAAATTAAATGATTACATAATATAATTATATAACAATAAAATGAAACAGAAAATGACAAAGGAAATAGTTTTAAGTTGGGATGGTAAAAGAAAAGGTCGTGACTTTAATTTGTAAAGAAAAAAGAATAATTTGGAGAAGGGATAGTGGGACTCTTTTTCTTTTTGATAAACTAGTATTACTCCCGTGCGATGCACGGAAGACTGCTAATAAAGTAAAGTTTTTCACTGAATTAAATAATATATGGTTATATTATTTAAAAATGTGAACATTATTTACTTAATAAATAAATATTTTATTTTTTCGACATATAGTAAAATTTTAAATAGTGTAAATATTCGTTTCTCCCATGTAATTCTTGAACTAAATATCTATATGTGTGTGTGTGTGTGTGTGTGTTATTTGTAAATAAATTATTGTTACATAATAAAATTAAAATAAATATCAAAATATATAACAAATAACAAATAGAAATTCCTACGTTAAAATTATTTTTTATAAAACTCTGACATACCGTTACTCGCTCTGTATCCTTCTTAACCTATATGACTGGCCGCAAACTATATAAGTAAATAGATTTTCTTTTCAAATAATCCTATATTTTTATTAAAATCTATATATATATATATATATATATATATATATATATATATAACAAAATGGATTTATACCGCAATTGGAAATAAGCTACTTTTCCCCGCCCATTTGCAAATACTAAATTGGGAAAGAAAACATGGCAAAACTGAAAAATCCGATTAATTTGGTAACGCGGTTAGAAAATCCAGAATTGTGATATGGGTTCAAAAAATTATTCTATTTCTAACCAGAATTCTAATATGATTTTCGAAAATTAGTCTAGATTATGCAGTAAATAATCCGTTGAGATATTCACTCCTTTATTAAAACTGAAAATATCAATTTATAATACATCAGAATCAATTTGTCTATACTACCATAAACTGTTGATCAAGTCATTTTTTAAGGAAAAAGAATATTTGAATATATGTTATCCCACAAAACTAGGGATCTTGTGAACAGAAAAACCCTAATCTTAAATCTTTAAATACCGGACCAACGATGCACAACAATTCATATCGCGTCCTGCAAAACCTGTCACCGCTCTCTGTAAGTTTGTTTTTTAATTTTAGTTCCGAAACACGTTGCCTAAATCTATTACATCATAATATTGTTTACATCCCATTTCGTTCTAAAATATGCTGCTTAAATCTTTTGATCGAAATATTGACTTGGTAAAGGTTTTGGGATCTGTTTGATGCTGCTTTATTTGGATTAGATCTCATGTCTCGCTGAAAGTGAGAAGAAAGGAATGAGAGGTTCGTTTTTTACTGACACGACAAAATAAATAATACACATTTCTGATTAGTTTGATACAACATATTCAATTGAACATATATTTTGATCAAGATGGTGCAATCTACCTTATGTTGATTGACTGTCTCTAGGTCACTATTTTGATATTAAAAAAAAAAAAAAAAAAAAAAAAAAAATTGAATCACTGCCTTACAAACCTTATGTAGATAGATTGTTTCCAATCATAATCTATGTCACTGAAACTTATTGTTCTGTGACTTTGAATTGTACTAAAAAGATACAAAATTAGATAGGTATTTTACACCTTTGTTCCAATGAATAATTGATGAGAATATATTGCCGATTTACCTGTAGTTTTAACAAATGAAGACAGGATGAAACAAAGGCAAATGAAGACAGAAGCATTTTGGTACGTCACGGATCAAGCTTTTGAAGAAAGATAAGGAAATAAAGATACAAAGGCAAATGAAGACTGAGGCACGTTGGTTCGCACCGGATGAAGCTTTTAAATACCTAAGTTATAATCATTAGATTTTGCACAAGAAGGATGATACAAGATCAAACTTTTGAACACACACCCAAGGCAAAATCATCCCAGACTATAGAGAATAGATCATGGACAACATACATGTAAATTTTTGACACAACAATAAATAGCAACATATTTATTTTAATATCAATTGCAATCGTATAATTTTAGCAAATACATTGATCCATTATTTACTCTAATTTTTTTACATCATCAAACAATGTAATATTCCTATCTCTCAAAAAACACATATATGCCGAAAGACTAAATTTATGTCTAAAGGGAACTAATAAAATAATATAATATTATTTAGACACAAAGCTATTGTAAATAATCAATATTGTGAACAATGTGAATTTTATTTCACATGCATAAAAATATCCTGCTTTTATTTGTAAGGCCGTATGAACTTTGTATATGATGCGCTCTAAAAAGTCCTATTACTTAATAAATAAATTGATTTTCAAGATGTGATTATAATATACCTGTTTTCAGAATTCCAGATCATATCCAAAGCTTTGAGTGTGTGTTTTGAGATATCGAGGTAAATTCTGTAAATGTGAACTCATTTTTTTTATATATATACTGTACTTATAAATTTGTTGGTGGTCTAAATTCTGCTTCTATGTTTTCTAATATATTGGTTTCAGTTTGAATGTCCTGTAAAAATGGGTGAAACGAGTTCAAGATATACATAAAATAAATAGATACACACACACACATATACATATATAAATGTATCATAATACACATATATTTAAATAATTAAAGAAGTTTGAATAGAGAATATTTTTTTTGAATATATGTGTATATCTATAGATATACATAAATATATATATAGATATTATTGCATTTTTGTAGAGAATGGATAAATATGTAAGTTTAAAGCCCAAATTAAAACAAATCTTTGTTGATTACGTATAATTTAGCATCACATATACACTTATATAAAGCAAATTTTCAAGAGTACCAATTGTATAAAGTCAGTACAACAACGACGATCAAATCAGAACCCTAAACTTGACGGCCAAACCTCAATATAATATTTTGGTATATATTCTCATGATTAGTTGGACAAAGCTCGGTTTATGGTGAGTATTACATATGAGAATATAAAAACTAATTGATAAAATAGAACACAATGTTTCCCAACTCTATCATACTTGTGATCAATTCATCCTAAACATCTTATTTGCTATATGATGTATCAATAGAAGAGAAGTCAGACAATCAGAAGACATCACAAGGATCATAGTGAAAGCACAACATGGTGAAACTCAAGGATCATAGTGAAAGCACAACATGGTGAAACTCAAAGGCTCAACCACAATAGGTCAAAAGCATATAAGAGACGGTATGTAATTTTAAGTTTAGAGTGACATAAATAAGTTGAAACTTTATGTATACTTATCTGTATCATGCGAAAATAGTTTGTTGAAACTGCTCATTTGTGCATATAGTTCTGTTTGTGCGATGTTGTTAAGGTTGTACCTGCATATAAGAGACAAGCTCAGATTAATTTGTTATTATAACAATAAAACACAACCAAGTTTGAGAAAATAATGTATTTACTGTTACATATAACCACTGTAGGTATAGTTGGATTACATCTAAAGTTCAAACCATGTAGTTGAAATAAATCGTATGTCAAAAGATCATACTTATATGAAATAGAGAGGCTTACTTTTAGCAGCCTATAACATATATTGAATGTAAATTATGTCCTCTTGATATACATGAACAATTTTTAGTATAAAATAAAATGTTCACACTCGACATACGTTGACAGTGGGGGTATTCTAAATGTCTTTGAATCAGTAGTTCATCTACACATGTATAAATTAGTAGTTGAAAGGGTCCAAATGTACAAAAGTGTTAAGAACATTTTAAATAGCAAATATTGTTGGATAAATATTCCCTACAATCTTATAGCACATCAGATGCTGCAATATATGTATGTATTTGTTTATTTTGTTTGTTAATTGATATTGATATTAGGATAATAAAGGAACTCACAAATTTCGCATAATCTATCTATATAATACAATTCATATCCACCAGTTTGCAACTAAAAAAATTCACACTTTAGATTATGTAACATTTATCAATTTTTAATCTTGGAAGCTTTATAACTAATGGTAAAACCACAAATACATAAGTTGTAAGTAAAAATAAAAAAGACCAAACGAAATGTGATGTGAAGGTAAGATACTAACATATTGTGTAGCATTCGTTTATCTCATAATGTAGGAAAATACTAAACATTCCAAAAGTAGGCATTCCTGAACAAAGTCAGATAAAAGTTATGTGAGTAATATAATTAAAAATCAATAATTGTAGCACTATAATTAAGTTAAAGATTGCATAAAAAAACACTACCTGTTTTGAAGCTCAGTGCTCTTCTCTTGATTCGTACATCATATAGCAGAATTTGAAACTTATATTTTGTCCTCGCAAAATAAAAAAAGGATAAAAATTATTAAAAAACTTTTTAATCAAACTAAAATTATAAGCACACCAGACATTGAAGTGTAAAATCCGGTAAAATACAGCTTTCTGGAAAACTCAACAATCTAAACAAGGTTTTCATTAAGTATTTTGATGAACATTTGACATTGGACTTTCTCTTAGAGTGGCCTATTACTACACTCTATTTTGGCCTTCTACTTCGGACTTTTTAGCCTCCTACTGGCTTGTGGCAATGGATGATTGAGTGTGTCATCATTCTCTTTTACTTTTTAATTATATTGATGGAAGGACCTACAAATCTTAATTCACACTAGAATTTTCTGCAATGCGATGCACGATTTGATATATATTAATTAATAAGAAGAATTAATATCAACTAATGGTTCAAATTTTTTAAATAAAGAATATTAAATTATCCTACGCAGTTGTTTATAATCATATCAATACAGATTTGTGATACATTTACTGGAAATCATTTGAAATATAAATTTTATAGCAAAATTTCATTGGATCAAATATTTAGGCATTTCTGACAAAAATCACATAAAAGTTCAGGTAATAATATGATTAAACATCTAAAATTGTAAGACTTCAGTGAAGTTAAAAGAATGTCTAAAAAAAAAAATACATTTTTTACCTACACTTCTCTACTCTTGATTTGGGCATCAGATCTGAATAAGAAACTTAATTTTTCTCCTCGCAGAATAAGATCTAAAATAGAGAAAGAGAACAGATATTGAAGTTTAAAACGGGGTAAAATACAATTCTTCGAAACCATATACAATCTAAACAAGGTATTCACTAAGTTTTTGATAAATATTCGACATGCAGTGATCCCCACTTTTGTTCACAATCATATAAAAAAAGAATCGTGTTGAAGTTAATGGATACTATTTGAAAATAAAACATTTAGGCAAAATTAACATTAGGTCATTGATCAGTATATGGAAATAATTAAAGCATTACAAACAAATTTTACAAAAAAATGAATCAACTGAAATAAAAAATAATATTACCTTTTGATTATCGATCCTGAGGTAGAGTCGGTTCCGATCTATGTAGACGAAGAAGATTTGAAAAGATGTTCTTCATTTTAGTTCAAATCGAAGCAATAAAATTTTGAAAGAGGGGGAATCTGAAGTGAGTTTTAGCTGGAAATGCTCTTAGATTACCATGTATAGACTGGGTTTTCAAAATAAACAACGTTTATTGGGGTTTAGTTTTCGATTTAGGCTAAAATTGTAAAGGAGATGAAGAGGTGAAGGGAAGCCAACAAGGACACCATTTCCATGAAGATTCTGGAAGAAGGAAGATGAGGGGTTTCATTTTATGCCTTTTGTACATAAAATGCGATAACATTTTTTTTTTTCCAGAATTTTGGGATTTGGTTAAAGGTTTTGGGCTGCTTAGGAGATAGGTAATTAGATGGGCTGTTATAATGGGCCGAAAATATTTTCATTTATTAAGATATCTAGACTGATAAATAATCTGGCCCATCAGAATTGAGCTGATCTCTATGATATTATATGTGCCAATTTTTTTTTTCCTTTTTTTTAATTATCTGAAATATAAGGTTTGTGTAATGGTTTGGGCTGGTTATGAAATACAAATTATATGGGCTATTTTATTAGGCCGAAAATATATAAATGTACTTATATACATGGCTGATAATATATTTGGCCCATTTGAATTGGTCTGATATTAATTGGTCTGATATTTATTACGTGCCAAAATTATTATATTTGATTTTTTTAACTTATTGCTATTTCTGATTTTTTTTTTTTTTTAAAAAACTTATTAAAGTTATGATAATAAAAAATTATGCCACGTAGGATTATTCTTAGAGAAACGTCTGTCACGGTCAGTTGTATGTTGTTGTATCTCACGTCAAAAATAAAAAGAGATTGAAGATTTTAATATGTGATGAAGGAGATCCGGAAAGAAATACTACAACAAACGCTGTTTATAAGGAAGTGTTTCAGAATTTGTAATAGTTTAGTTGATGTTTTGGCTTCACAAGCGGTTTACTATATAACTTTGTTGTCTATATTTAATGTAATTATTAATCGAATTATCGTAGTCCATGTCATATGCGTGAGGAATCATTTTATTTTTTTATCTCATCGTAATATATATTTTAATTGTACGTATATATTCATGATTGACAATTTAGCATATTGCAATTGGAGTTAATATCGGTTCTTAAAAATCTTCTCGTGCATCGATCGCACGGGCAACTACTAGTAATAAGATAATATAATAAGCAAAAACATTAAATAACTTATAAGAAAAATAGATTTTCTTTTCAAATAATCCTATATTTTTATTTCAAAAAATACTTTGTTGATTCATTTTTATGTAATTTAATTCACAATATAAATGAATCAATGCACAATAAAAAATTAAAACATAATTCAACTTAAAGAAGGTGAAAAAATGATTAAATTGATATATTATATTTGAATATATATATATATATATATATATATATATATATTAGAAACAAAAAAACTTGTTAGTATTATAAAACTTCCTAAAGAGTTTTTGATAAAGAAACACACTAACAAAATGTTGAAACTGGAATATCTTTTAGGGATACATACATGAATATTTTTCTTGAAAATGTCTGATTTGCAATTGGTTGAAAAAATATTGTTTTATTTGGCTCCATTTTATTTTATTATACACACACATATTTATATATGGATTAACTTATAGAATAAAATTAAGATGGAAAAGTACATTCAATAGATTAATTAATTAAAATATTTTTAAAAACTAAATTGGAAAGATTTTGCTAGTAAAATTCTTCAACTAATTCGTATTGCGACCAAAGCATTACACCAACAAACATCTACAATAACTACTCAGATTTAATCAAAGAATCAACCAATAAATAATTTGTATTTATTTTATATAATATCACACTTTTATATATGTGATATAGATGTCAGACAAAAGATCATAAAACGATAATTAATTTGATATATAAAACGTAAAAATTGTTGAGATATAAAAATTATTTTTATTTAAAATTTGGGAAATGACTAATTTTTTTGAAAGAAGGAAAAAAAACACATCAAATACAAATAACCATAAATAACATAAATTTTTTGGTGGGAAAATACAACATATAACGTTTATAGATATATGAATTTTTAATATATCTAAATAAATTTTCAAATTAGAACTATAAATATTTAACTGTTTCTTTCTAGAATTATATTCTGTTTGCAACTTTGAACATTTCACTTGGTAATTTCAGATATACTGAACTACTTCTTATTTTTAAATAAATATTAACATTAACAAAATAAAATCAAAAGTTATTCAATAATTAGAAGATAATTTAAAGTATGTGAATTCTTCAAAATATTTAGATATTTTCATATTTAATTTGGTTTTGTAATTCAACTAAATTTTATACTTTTATTGTAAATATTATATTATTTAAGGTAAAAATTGATTAATGCCAAAAATAAAAAATAAAAACAAATCTTAGGTTGTAAAGAATAAAAAAAGATATAATAGAAGTTGGTTAGTTGCGAATGTTTTTTAGGTTCCAAAGTGTAAAAAATATATAGTTGAGATTGATTCACGACAAAAAAAAAAAAAAAAAAAGATTGAAAAGTATAACAAATGTCATAAAATTTGGGTTACTACATATAAAATAATATTAACACAATATACATTATACAAAAATATGAATAAGTAATAAAACACAATCTTAATAATCATTATGATATACAAACATACATATTCTCAAAGATCCATGTCTAATAAAATAGACATTGTTATTATATATATATAATATATATTAGCAGATGTAATGATTTAATAAATTAATTATAAAATTAATTATTAATTTTTTGCCTTTAATTTAATGAAATATGAGTTTAATTACTTAAGCAACATTTTTATTCTGGTCGTCACTAAAGTAAAGAATATATTTGAAATTCATGTGAAATATAATAAATTTGTTGAATTTTGAGAAAACACTCAACTAATATTTTTTATAAGGGGAATTATTTTATTAATTTTTACAATAAATATTTAAATATAACCTAAATAATTAATCAATAAAGAAGTTATTGTTTTAAAATTAAACTAGTAAATGCTCCCGTGCGATGCACGGGCTATTTTTTTTAAGAGTAAATCAATATTAATATGAACAATACCTTTTATTAAAAATTCATTTTTATTTGATAATATATAAAAAAAAAAAAAAAATTGTTACAATTTGTTACTAAGAAAACTTTTGTGTTCTTTTGCAGTGTTATTCATTCCTTGTCTCTTACTCCAGAAAATCAGATTTTTCCTCTAATAAAAATACATTTTAATTTTTTCACGAATTTCTTCCTCGTATCTTATTCCAGAATATAATTTTTTTTTTATTTCATCCTTTTATTTAGCTTCTCTTGTCTATATCAAAACATTCATATTAAATTATAATAAATTTGAATATATCACACTGATTGATAATAATAAATAAAGTGAACATACATAATCCAGAATCCGATATGATTGAACAGATTGAGAAACAAAAAGTTTCAAATCTAATATCAATCAATTAATAGGATTGAGAAACAAATAATCTTAAGGATTATTCTTATATAAAATATTTTATTAGTTTACGTACAAAACATCTTCTATTAGAAACAACAACAAAAAGAATTAAGGATCATTCTTATATAAAATATTTTATTAGTTTACCTACAAAATATCCTCTATTAGAAATAAATTTTAAGAAAGACATAGAAAATACAATTTTATTTTAGGATGAATTGAATCTTCATAGTCCATATGATGAGCTGATTCATATAAATAGAGTTGAATTTGGATTTAGAATTTTTAAAGACATAAATGACCTCAAATCTTTCAATTAGCTCATACAAATAAAGTTGGATTTTGATTTAGATAAACATAAAGAAAAATTAATGAACTAAACTAATACAAAATACTTTATATAGGAATAATCATTAAGAAAATATATTCTTTTCTCAATCTTTGCAATTCTGGATTGTATATCTTCGTATATCTTCATTGTTTGTTTATTATTGTTAATCAGTATGATCTATTTCAAAATTTATTATAATTTAATATTAAGATTTTGGGAGAGAGATGAGAGAAGAAAAAAACCGAATGAAATTAAGTATTTTCGGATTGTAAATTACCAATTTAAATTTATTTTTAAAAAATAAACATTCTAAATTTCTATTAATTTAGAAATATTCCACCATTTGAAATAAATTTGTTCTAAGATAAATTATTTTGCATTTTTCTGATCGTAATTTAGAATTATTTTTTCTGTAGTTGTAAGGTTCACCTGGTAGTCCCCACATAGGCTATGTACGCAGGTTATGTACGCTCTGACTAAACGAACCCTTACTCCCCACAACATATTTTTTCTAGAGTAACTAAAGGAACCCTTACTGCCCACAACATATTTTTTCTGGAGTAAGTTCATCAACCATATTGAATACCGGAGCCATTGTTATACCGGAGCCATTGTTTCTGTATCAACTGACTTTAAAACTAAAATCTTACGTGTGACAGATATTCAACTGACTTTAAAACTAAAATCTTCCGTGTGACAGATATGGATGAAGGGGTCCAGATATTTATAGCCTATATAAAACCCTAGTATACACGCGTCAAACATACCGCGTAAAAACATATTTTACTGATTATATAATTCCTGAAATCTCTCAACTACATTTTAAATAATAACTTTAAAAAAAATCATTATTTTATCTTTCTTTTTTCTTTTTTGGGAACGGAAATATATAGATCTTATAATGTTTCAATAATATCGTACAAATTACTAAAAAAGATATATGGCGTTTTTATATTCTATGTAAATATTCTTTGATTTATAAATTGAAATATATAATTATAAATTTTTTTAATCAGTGATTATATCCACATTAGTTATTTAAAAATTATTTATATTTATTTCATAAATAAAAAATAGATATAATGTTTTTAAAAAATATAGAATACATATGTATACAATTTATTCAATTCCTCAAATATCTCAATTACATATCTAAATTTTATAATATGTTTTTATTATATCTATACTAATGAAATAATTTTAAATTGATTTTATAAGTTGTATTATATACATGCATTGAATATGTGGCAAACATTTTCTTTTTAAACAACAGGCTTGCCTTAGTATACACGCATCTAAATATTCATTCTGTTAAACATTAATTTAAAAAATCGGGAGTCCATATATTTATTTAAAGTTTATTTAAAACTCTAATATACACATGTCCAAAAATTTATTCTGTTGATTAAATTAGCGAAATAGCATATTTCAACAAATGTATAATTCCTGAAATATCTCAAATACATTTTACACTATATATTAAAATAAATTACATGTCTATTCTTTTGTTTTATTTGGTTCGGATATTTAAATATTTTAATATTCAATTATATTTTACCCTTTGATTTTAGATATGTATTGCCTTTTTTTATCCTAACTATATATATATATATATATATATATATATATATATTGTATTATATAACTATAATTTTTAAATAGATATGACGTATTTTAAAATTCTAGAAAATATATCTGTAACATATTTTTTAATTTCTAAAATATCTCAACAACATGAACAATTTAAAATTAAATATATACCATGTTGATATGATTTGGACTGGACATTTAGATCGTTTAATATGACAATTAGATTTCCAATTGAAACGTAAATTAATATATGACCTTTTCAACTCCACGGAATTTTCAATAGAAATATTTTGATTTATAAATATATATTTTTACGTTTTTTTCCTTTTAGAATATCTTAACCAAACAACACTTTTGCCGAGATATCTCACTAAAACATTATCAGAATTGTGAATTGAAATTTATACATGGATTTATTTAAATAAAAATTATAAAATTGAAATCTACTACTACAATAAAATCAGATTTGGTCTTCAACATCAGCGGATCCTCGAATGTTTAGCGAATCTCTAACCCTTTTCCAATATTCTTCGCGGATTGGTTGTACACATATAATAAACCAAATTATTATTTTCTTAGAAAAATATATTGACAACAATTTAAATAATTCACATAACAGGAAATAAATAAATCTAAACTTTTTATATGATTACATATTACCGTAGAAAAAGATGATGGTAGGTAAATTTGATTTTTGCAATCTTCAAAACTGTTTTCGCTAGAATCATGATTCAGTGTTGCTGATTTTTTCTTATCTTTATTTGCAGGTCGTCCCTTTGGAGCATCCATTATGGTGAGGTATCTATCAAAGTTGACACATAATAATTAAGGAATGTCAGAATAAAAGAAATTTGCATCCACAAATGTGAATCCAAAAAACTATAATAGTTACAAAGCTAAGAAATTGCAAAATGAATAAAAAATAGAATTACTCAGCAAAATCAAATATGAATCAAATAAACTGAAAATGAATAAGAAATAGAATTACTCAGCAAAACCAAATATGAATTAAATAAACTGAAATAGTGGCGAAATAAAGAATTTGCGAAATGAATAAAAAATAAAAATACCCATTCTCATTTGCGTGATTCTCATTTACTGAAGACACTGTATTTATAGGAGCAAATATGTTATCAGATAAGGATTTTTTTAAATTTCAAATTTCAAAATTTTAAATAATATAACGAAATCTGTTTTAAATATCTTTACAGATTTATTGTTGCTGATTTTTCGCTAGATCTCAAAATATAACATGGGATAATTTAAAATTTAAAATTCGAAATTCAAATTCACTTCTATTTTTTGTAACTAAATAATTGGGCGGGAAAAATCTTAACTTACTAATTTTGGATGACTTGGCTTATTATATATATATAGATATCTCCCTCATTATAATATATGTGATATGCATGACAAATTGAAGCTTGTGAAAAGAGGAATAATTTGATATATCATGCATAAAAAATGGATTAAAAATATAAATGTTGTTTGCATTTTAAAAAACTGAAAGAAAATTATAAAGTTACCAAAATTGACAAAAACTTACCAAATTAGTGTAAAAGTTTTTGGAGGGAAAGTTAAAATGACAATAAGGCCCTCCATTTAGCTTTTTAATATACTAGTAATATTCCCGTGCGATGCACGGAGGTTTTTTTTTTTTAAAGTAACGATTTTAATAAAACTAAATATGATATAATCTAATATTTAAATATGTGATGGTTTTATCCTATAAAATATATATTTTTTAAAAAGTAGGATAAAACATAAATAAAGTTATAAGTAATGTAAATATAAGTTTCTCGCACGTCATATATGAATTTAATATAACTTACTTTATATATAAATATATTTTTCAAAATGATCATTTCTTATCTTTGAAATCCAAGCACTCGTTTAATGTGTTTGCATCATTCTTCACTTATGTGCATAATAACTTAATTAATTATGAATGTTAAAACAAACATAAATATCTAACTATCAACTCATATTATTAAATAAAATAAACTAAATAATGTTATAAGAAATTTATTTTTCTTTAATTTTTTCCATTTTACTTTAAATATTTAAATTTATCCAAATAAAATTTTAAATTCTAACTATAACTATCATCTTTTAAAAAATCTTATTTGCAAGGTTTAGTACTTTACTTGGTATTATTGATATTCAAAGAATAACGAATTAACAAAATAAAAAAGTTATTCAATAGTTGGAATAACAAAATAATTCAATAGTTGAAATAATAAAATAAAAAATATGAGCGCTCCAATATTTCTTAATACTTTCATATATATGTTGAAAAGTTTCAATTAAATTGTACATTTATATTTTAAATAGTAGATTCATTTAAAAATATACTCCCTCCGTCCCGGCCTAATTGTCCAGCTTGCCATATTTGTTTGTAACAAACTAATTGTCCTTGCCCATCACAATCTCCACCCTCAAAATCTCTACTCTTAATCTCTACCTTTGAAAAAGTCAAATATTCCACAAAATCTGCTATTTTTTAGTCTCCGTGTCCGGCCAAGTTTGGCCAATTAGGCCGAGACGGAGGGAGTACATTGGTTAATGTAAAAAAAAAAAATTGCTTAGGTTGCAAAATGTGAAAAAAAAAAAAAAGAATAAGACATAATTAAGATTGGTTAAGATGACCCAGTATTGTTTAGGTTGCAAAGTCTTAAAAACATATAGTTCTAGTTGGTTTATTTTGCTTATTTAAAAGGAGTTTAGTTGCAACTTTTATAATATATGTATAGGTTGCAAAATGTAATTATTTATTAACATTAATATATCTAAAATATAAAAATTAATAAAAAAAATTCTAAAATTAATTATCATATATACAGTTATATATATGAACAAAAGTCATAGTTTTTTAATTTATCAACAAAACTAATTATTATAGCAAATTTAATAATTTAATAAGCTGATAATAAATCATATATTAACTTGAGACAATTCATGTCAGATAAAACAAATTGACTAGTTGTGCTTTAAATGAAATAATCAAGTAAAATAATTTGTAAAAGAGAATAATTTGAATGATTTTTAATTGTATTCTAAACATATACTATATTCTATGTACAACCAACAATAAACACTGAAGTGTTACTTAAATAATCAACGAACAAATAATATAATATTTTAAATAGAATATCTTATTATTGTATATATATCATATGGATGTCAAATCAAACATCGTCAAAAGATGATTAATTTGATATAGTATACATAATAAATAGATTAGAAATGGAAAAAAAGAAAAAGAAAAAGATATTTGCAACTTTAGAAAGTAAAATAAATTTTAATTTTTACCAAATGTGACAACAACTTACCAATCATAGTCTAAAATTTTAGGTTGAAAAGTGTTACTTACAGAATTGTCACTACTGTGGCTTATATATATTTATAAAATATTTTTTCAATTCTAACTATAAATAATTAAAAATAACCATAAAATATATAATAAAAGGAATAATGATATTTTATTTGGATCATATGCAATGTAAAGTTTAATACTTTTCTCATTATCATTTCCATGCTTTTATTTTATATTTAACTTTTAATTTATCTAAATAAACTTTCAAGTTCTAATTATAAATGTTTCATTTTTTTATTTATAACATTGAATTTTCATTTGCAACTTTTAACATTTCATTTGGTGATTTCAAATATACTTAAATAATTTTTATTTAATAAAATCTTATTTTAACAAAATAAAATTCAAATTTTATTTAATGATTTGAATAACAAATTAAAGTTTTTGGTTACTTCAAAACATTTGAGTATTTCCGTATTTTATTTGGTATTGTAAATTATTTATATAAATGTTATAGTCTTCTTATAAAAACTTGATTTATTTGAAGATTAAAATTGATAATGCGAATAAACTTATTTAGATTGTTAAGAGTAAAAAAAGGCATTCGATGTTGCTTTGTGCGACCAAGTATAAAAAAAGGCATTGAAGTTTTAGTAAAAATAAAATTAAAAAGAGGTGTCATAATTTAGGTTGCAAAGAATAAATTTTCTTAAAAGAGTAATTTTAACAAAATATACATTATTAAAATATATAAATAGGTAATTACAAATAATTCTAACTATTTTAATACATAAATATATATATATGCTCAAAGCTTCTGTAGTTTCGTGATAAGAAGATATTTTAGCAGATTTGATGATTTAATAAGTTGATTATAAAATAGATATTATTATTATTTTTTTTGCCTTGGATTTTCATTATTTAAACAATGGGTTTTCTCCCTGCATGACTTAAATAAAAAAAAATACTCATATTATTTTATAAAAAAATTATTTTACTAATTTTAGTTGCAACTAAAACGAAATATTATAAATCCAATTCACAATAAACATCAATTCTAGCACAAATAATTAACCGACAAATAATTTATTTATTCAAATCAAATATCTCATTATAATATATGTGATATGGATGTCAAATCGAAGATCGTGAAAAGATGAATAATTTGGTATATTATGCATAAAAATCAGATTAAAAATGAAAAAATTATTTGTATTTTAGAAAAATAAAAGAAAATTATGAACTTACCAAAAATAATAAAAAGTTACCAACTATGGTCCAAAATTTTTGGAGGGAAAACTAAAATTACATTAATGCCCTCCATTTTACTTTTATATATATATATAGATATAGATGGGTTTGGTAGTCAGAAGTTGGAGTTAGAAGATTCATTGAATTCCTTGCTCTTCATTTAAAAGAAACACGCTTTAGCCCAATAACGTCAATCTCCCTCTATCAGAATCACGCAGTGGTGTGCCCTGCCCATCTTCTATATTTACTCTGCGTCTTCTTATCCCCCAAAACCGCGGCTCCACCACTAGTTTACCAAAAGACATCCTTTTCTTCATTTTCGACAACCACGCTCGGAAATCCTCTTGAACTGAACGAAGATAATAGCAGTCCTCCACCAGGCCTCGTCCCGAAACACGTGGGGCTGGAGAGTAGCACACCTAGCACGGCAACAGTGCTCTATTCCTCTTTTAATTCTGAAATTTTTGTGCTTGACGCGACGAGCCATAGATGGCTTTATTGAAGCAAGTCGTTGGTCGACCGCTCATTCAATGAGAAGCCTCTTTGTAGCTTTACTATCGGAGAATTGTATGAGTCGTCCTGAAATGGTTTGGGATAAATGTTGGCAGTATCTCGCAGAAGATGTTCTGTACAGACAACGATCTCTTACTCAGATTGAAGGTGCATTATGTTATTTAAAGTACATTTATCATGAAAAAATAATCATTTTTTTAAACACTTAATTTACATATATTTTTTTTTTGGTAATGTGAAAATTGCACTTTTGAAAGATTTGGAGTCATATGTTAATAACATTCATTGCAGACTTACAACTCTCCGAAGACGAGATTAAAAATTTTGCATTAATTGAAATTGAGAAAATGCTACGCAACCTCGGCAAGAGCTTAAGCAACTTTGAGCAAATGCCAACCGCACGGATGGATGCATCAAGTCAGCAGGTAAACAACTTAATTGCTAGAGAAATGAGCTACAATAGAGATGATTTAATGAGAGAGCTGCAACAATTGCTACCAAATTTAACGGATGAACAACGGACTGTGTACAATACTATTATGACATCCGTTGATTCAGGCAAGGGTGGAGTTTTTTTCGTGTACGGTTATGGAGGTACGGGCAAGACGTATTTGTGGAAAACTCTATCCGCTTCAATAAGATCGAGGGGGGAGATTGTTTTAAACGTCGCATCAAGTGGCATTGCATCCCTTTTGCTGCCTGGTGGAAGAACTGCACATTCTAGATTAATTATACCAATTGGTGTGAAGGAGAACACTACATGCAATATCTATCAAGGAACAGAACTTGCCGATTTAATAATGAAGTGCAAACTAATTATTTGGGACGAGGCACCTATGATACATAGGCACTGTTTTGAAGCACTGGACAAGTCACTGAAGGATGTAATGCAGCTAAAGGTTCCACGTAACAAAACTACTCCTTTTGGTGGAAAGACCGTAGTGTTTGGTGGTGATTTTAGGCAAATATTGCCGGTGGTACCGAAAGGGACTAGGCAAGACATAGTTCGTGCAACGATTAATTCTTCAGAAATATGGGAACACTGCACTGTTCTTAGACTGACAAAGAATATGAGACTCCTTCGTCGATCTTCTGGTAATGAATATGAAGAACTTAAGCAATTCGCATCTTGGGTTGCAAGCATAGGTGATGGGACTATTGGCGGAACCCACCACGGGTGTTCGGATATTGAAATACCGGATGATCTTTTGCTAAAGTTTCATGATGATCCAGTGGAGGAAATTGTACAATGCATATACCCAGATTTCCACAATAAACTAGATGATCCGCAATTTTTACATGAACAAGCCATTCTTTGTCCAACTCTTGATTTAGTCGGCACTATAAATGAACACATGATCCAAAAGAATGCAAATGAAGAAAGGATATATTACAGCTCAGATAGTGCTTGCAAGTCCGACTCGAATGGAGATGTACTGGGTGAAGTGCACACACCAGAATTCTTAAATAAACTAAGGTGTTCTGGAACTCCAAACCATGAGTTGACTTTAAAAGTTGGAACTCCCGTCATGCTTTTGAGGAACATAGATCCTGCAAATGGTCTATGTAACGGTACAAGATTGGTCATCACAAAACTTGGTTTTCATGTTCTCGAAGGAAAAGTTTTGACTGGAAGTAATGTCGGTCAACTGATTTTAATACCTAGAATGTCATTGACACCTTCCGATCCAACCTTGCCTTTTAAGTTTCAACGTAGGCAATTTCCTCTAATTGTGTCATATGCCATGACAATCAATAAAAGCCAGGGTCAATCTTTGTCTCAATTTGGACTGTTCCTAAAAAGGCCTGTTTTCAGTCACGGTCAACTCTATGTTGCAGTTTCAAGGGTCACCAATCGTCGAGGCTTGAAAATTTTGATTTGTGATGATGAGAACAAAAGTTGTAACAAAACACCGAATGTTGTGTACAAAGAGGTGTTTAGAAATGTATAAATTTCTTATGTTTTTTTCAAGTGAGCATGCTCCATAAAAATGCGAATATTTTTTTTTTTAAATAATTAACTATAATATGTATAGATTTTTTATATTTATGATTCATTGACCATCATTTAGTTTTAGATATATCGACAAATAAATAGTATATTAATGTATTAAAAATAACCGAATAAAAATCAATATATATTCTCACAATAGTAAAACGTATGATAACTGTGCAACGCACGGGTGTTTTACTAGTATTATAATCCAATTCACAATAAACATCAATTCTAGCACAAATAATTAACCGACAAATAATTTATTTATTCAAATCAAATATCTCATTATAATATATGTGATATGGATGTCAAACCGAAGATCGTGAAAAGATGAATAATTTGGTATATTATGCATAAAAATCAGATTAAAAATGAAAAAATTATTTGTATTTTAGAAAAATAAAAGAAAATTATGAACTTACCAAAAATAATAAAAAGTTACCAACTATGGTCCAAAATTTTTGGAGGGAAAACTAAAATTACATTAATGCCCTCCATTTTACTTTTATATATATATAGATATAGATGGGTTTGGTAGTCAGAAGTTGGAGTTAGAAGATTCATTGAATTCCTTGCTCTTCATTTAAAAGAAACACGCTTTAGCCCAATAACGTCAATCTTCCTCTATCAGAATCACGCAGTGGTGTGCCCTGCCCATCTTCTATATTTACTCTGCGTCTTCTTATCCCCCAAAACCGCGGCTCCACCACCAGTTTACCAAAAGACATCCTTTTCTTCATTTTCGACAACCACGCTCGGAAATCCTCTTGAACTGAACGAAGATAATAGCAGTCTTCCACCAGGCCTCGTCCCGAAACACGTGGGGCTGGAGAGTAGCACACCTAGCACGGCAACAGTGCTCTATTCCTCTTTTAATTCTGAAATTTTTGTGCTTGACGCGACGAGCCATATCGATAAAAATGGAGGCATCATTGTCTGCGGCGGAGAAGATTGGTAATTGAAAATAGGTAGGCTGTTTTAAAAAAAAAAAAAAAGAATGAGGATTGGTATCTTGGCGGTGGAAGTTCGCCAGAATGAGGCCGGAACAGGCCAGGTAGGTCAGATGGCTAGACGAATTTAAACGCGAGTTACAAAAATTATTACCTTTCTCTGTTTCTTTGCAATCGACAGCAAAAATTTTCAAAATGAAAGTAATTGTATTTATAAGGGATTGTTGATACAGTTATCTCTCCCAGGTCCACAATCCCATGATTTCCCCCACCAACTCACGCACGCACTTTCTCAACTGCTATAGAAAAAAAAAATTGTCGTGCCTAAAATCTATCTGTTCTCTATTGGGTTTGGGCTCAATTGATTGGGCCCATCAATTGTCATATGGGCACAAATTATTGGGCTTAGATGTAGATATGGATGAAATGAATGTATGTAAATGGGCCTATAATAATTAAAATGAATGGGTCTAAATCACCATAAATGGGTCGACCCAATATAAATGAAATGATAATTAAAATTCACAAAATATTTAAATAAATAGACGAAAAAATTTCCCTGGCGTTACATCTATAAAAATATAGATGGTTGTCTTCATTTATGGAGTGATATATTAGACACTTTACAATCATTAACAAATTAACCTAACTAATTTACTTATCAAAATGTGTTATTTCTTTATCAAGTGAAATTAATAATTTTAACTAGTTTACTCAGCAAAATATCATTTCATACCTTCACTATGAGTTTATTTCATAAAATATACTCACTGAAGATAATTAATCATAAAAAATACCACGACTAATATTTTGTTATTAAGGTTACTATCCCTCGTTAACGTTTTGTCTGAAGCAGTCAATTCAATTCACATTTGGTGGGGCCTTTAGTGTCAAAAGTTTAAAAAGGGTAGCCATATTTCTTAGCTAAAACGTACTTATTCTCTTTGAATTTTAGCTAAAGCACATCAAATTGAATATATTTGAATCGTATTAATGAGGAAACTGATTACCTAACAACAATCAGACCAAGCACACACTTCTACAATTGCATTAATAGACAACAGTTAAAAAACAACAGATTTTTCCAGAAGTGTTGTGCTTTCCTGAATTAACAACAGTTTTACCATAATTTGTTGTCTATTAGCAACAAGACACGCTAATAGACAACAATTACACAACGGCTTTCAGCTTCTGTCGTCTATTAGCGCTTTTTTTTGGTAGACGGACAACACTTTTATCAACAGTTCTCTAAACCTGTTGTCTATTGACAAACCTTTACTCTAATAGACAACGTTAATGTCAACAGTTTTTCAAAACCGTTGTAAATCCATAAATATTTTAATTTACAATAATTTTACTACGTTGTAAAAAGGTGTTGTATTATTCAAAACTCATTAAAACTATGTTTTAGATATTTTAATGAATTATGCATTGAAATTTTAGTAATTAATAATATATTTAAAATAAAATAATAATTATAATCTTTTAAGTAAAAGATTGAAAGCTTGTCGATTAATTTATGGAATTTTAAACTAATCCTCCACTACAAGAAAATTTTAAATTAGAGATAGCATTCTTCCTTAAAAAAAATAAAAATAAAAAGATAAAATTAAAGATAAAATTTAGACAGGTCTACATCTGTAATTAAATAGCAAGGAAACTAGAACAGAATAGGAAGATAAAACCTGAGAATTAAATTTATGCAACATTATTAACAATATAGGGAAGGATTAGATACCTAATAATTAGAGATCGATACAAGATGAATTGGAGACAGAATAGGCCATCTCTGTCCTTGAGACAATTGATATATAAATATAATTTTGGACCAACTTAGTCTGATATATAATGATTATTTGACCTCGAGTTAAGACTTACTAATATTTATTACAAAATAAAACAAAAGAATTATGTATAAAAATTATGTTTTAATCTTGAAATAAAACTTTGAATAACAAAAATCATAAATTTAAATATTTATACGTAATAAAAAGGGTTAATTACCAAATAAATCATAACCTTCGGTCGGTTTTTCAATTGCAACATGCCTTTTCAAAGTTTTCAATGTTCGTCACATACTTTTTTGCCCTTTCATTTACAACATCGCCACCCGTCTCCGGCCGTGGGAAGCTGACATGGCAGATGGGGCACGTGGTCTAGGCGCAAAACGACGTCGTTTTGCTTATGTTGGTGACAGATCAATTTTACACTTCATTAAAACTTTTTTTTTAAAGTCTACATCATAAATAAATTTTTCAATTAATAACAAATCAAAACAAATTTCTTTATATTAATTTGAAACTTAGCCTAACATCACTCACACCCTCTCTCGTCAAATTATCCGTAGGCTAACCCCTTTCTTCCCCAAAGTTGTACATCCCCTCTGCAACAATGTCGAATTCGAGCTCGTCTTTTTCAACGCCAGCGGACTGTGCGAAGAGATGCAGGTGCGGGCTTCCTGCGCTTTTTCTGACTTCGTCGACGGACTTGCACCCGGCCCGGAGATTCTATCGTTGTCGGTTTTACGAGGTAAGGGTGTGACGTCATGTGTGGTATCTGGGAAACGATTCAGAAATTTTGTAATCCATACTTGTTATCTAACAGTTTGAAATGGGTCTCCTTTCAAGCTTGAATTTTTTCAGGATTTCAGTTTTAACTCGAAATAGGGAACCATTTAAGCTTGCTCGATTGTTATTAGAAATAGAGGGTTATTCCTCGATTGTAATTTGCCATTTAAGCTTGAAATTACTTCATTTTTGAAGTAGTCATACTTGCTCGATTTCTACTATTTTTTTGGAATTTTAAATTTTTTTTTGTGTTACTGTGTATCGTAGCAACCCGGTGACTGTCGTTTTTTTGAGTGGTTCGACCCCGAGATGCCTATTTTTCAGAAAGGTGCTTTTTTGAGCTTGAAGGCACAAAAAAAGAGTCTCGAACAACGATTGGTATGCAAGAATGAGATGGAGGGATTACTGAATCAGAAATTGGATATTGCTGACTGAAGGATTGAAGAGTTGAATATGTTCGGCATTAATTTGGGCAAGCAGGTCGAGGAGCTTAAAAATACCAATTCGGAACTTTTGCAGAAGAACAAGATCTTGAAGAAGATGCTCAAGGATGCACGTTATAAAACTAAAATACTGGGAGTTATAATTTCTGTTCAAATTTGTGTTTTGACTTGGTTGCTTTGCGATGGTGGTAGGAAAATGTTCAAGCATGATATGTATCTATCGTGACAAGTTAGATATTCAGTCGTATTATAATCCGAACGTAAAACTCTTTGCTTTTTTATGTGGAATATATTAGAGTTTTTGTCAAATTTGAGATATTCAGTCGTATTTTAGTTGTAGGCATTTGTGTTGTTGTATTTCGAACCTCACTTGAGTTTGGGAACCTTCTTATATAGTTAAGGCCAAATTGAGCCCAAGATGGGCTTAAAATCATAAAACGCGCACACTCTGTTTTGGACGCGGAAAGCTGCCTCGACTGAGTCAGAATCGGCCTCGACCGAGTCAGGTCAACTCGACCGAGGCAAAATCCCCCTCGACCGAGTTGGAGTCTCTGACCAATTTCTCGTTTTGCTCTTCACTTCTCCCTCGACCGAGTTGCTAAACAACTCGACCGAGTCAGACTTTTTGATCATGCTTCAACACCTCTTTGCTATTTTCGACTTTTCTTGCTCGTTTTCCATCCGAACCTTGCCCAAACGGAATATGAGTCTTATCAATTTGCAATTCCAATTAATTTGTAGCTCATGTTATTAACTTTAGAAGACAATACAAATTCAACACCATGTTTAATAGAAATTTAACACCACAAAATAATCCTATACCCACAATTCCAATCACTTGTTCAGAATGTACAGATGGAAACACATTAACATCATAACCACAAAATATATGAGTTTATAGCAAAATGAAACTCCCATTAACCACAGTTCTCAAGAAGACTGGGACAAATTCCCAAAGAGGGGAAAAACAAAAGAAACCACAAATATTGTCATTTTCCAACAGTGCTTTCTTGGGTACTTGTTGTGGTAAATTTGATGCCCTTGGTGGGGACCCTTAAACTACTTCGACTCGTAGTAGGGGATGATCGAGCCCTTGACGAAACAGTTGACTTTGCGTATGAAGGGCCTTCAGAAGCCGAAGCTAACGGGACTTTAGGTGGTGGATGTGCTGTGTTGGTCGTCGCCTGCTTGGTGGCAATTGATCCACTCACATTGATGACCTTCCTTGATCCAGGATTCTGCAATAAATTAGATGTCAACATTCAAGCGAATACAAAAAATGAATTTGTAAAAATAAGAAAAGTTCGGGTATACCTTGAAATATATTTCCCCAGAAGCGGAGCAATATGCGCCGTACCCTTTCCTCGCATTTCTTAATTCTCTTGCTCGGTTTGAGTCTTTAGAGGCACTACCCTGCGAATATTTCTTCTTTTTCCTACTAGCAGTTCGAGTTGATTCAGCGGTATAGGATCTTGTCATGGGTCGCTTACTCCCGACTTTATCCTGTGAAAATATACATTCCTTAAATAATAATAACAAGAACTTAAATATGCCCAAATGCTTGTAAATGTAATACCTGATTTTTAACCGTTTCTTTGCTGGCTCCTTGTGGTTGAGACTGTGCGACTTCATTGTTCATCGAGCCCTTACGGGGTCTGCCTCTTTTCCGTTTGACTTGTTGGATATTTTTTGGAGGGTTCTTGCACGATCTCTTGTTATGTCCCTTTTCCCCACAGGTACAACAGGTCATTTCAATGCCATGTCTTGTGACCCGGTGCGGGTTCTTTGGGTCTTCCTCAGGGGCTCTTTTACGCTTCTTTTTAGGTCTCCCGGGCATCTTACGGTATGGAGGTGGTTTAACCGGATTGCCCTCGGATTGTGGCCACATTTTTCTACCATTAATTGGCTCAAGTGCATGCGAATACGCTTCAATGTATTTGTTAACACTAAAATGGTGACTCACAAAATCCGCCGTATCCTTTTTCATGAATCGAATACAAGCACATGCATGCATACATGGAATACCATTTATGTCCCAAACTCTACATGTGCAAGTCCATTGGCCCAAATCAACAATAAATTGGTCAGCACTAATTGACACTTGAAACTTTCCACCAATTGCCGGCTTAACGGAACATAACCTACCGTTATACTCATTTCTTTCAAGTTTTTTTGGGATCAGGGGACATATCTTATCTAGCACACCACTCATACTCTGCAATTTATCATGTTGTCTAGCCATAAGGGCGGTCCTAATATCCTCACACTCCTTTTTCTCCGCTTCCTACCTTCATCCACGGTATTCACATCCTCCTCACTACCAGAATCCGAATTTACGTCTCCATCGCTTTCTTCGTATTCGCTAACAAATCCACTTTGGTCTTCATTCACATCTTCATTCACACGCTCTTCAAACAATGCAAGGCTGCTACCCGCTAAAGAAGGTCTACGCGGGTCTTCAACATGCACGTAATTCTTGTATTTAACTTTGTCTTTCCTTACCTTAATGTACTCTTCGTCATCGGATGCCAGCTCGTCATCCTCAAGCCCGTCATCGTTGTCACTATTGTCCACTTGATTCTCTTCAGTTGGGTGATAGTCTGGGTCTTCTTCATCGTCGAAATCTAGAGACATTCGGTCTTCTTCTCCAACACCATGTACGCGATTTTCTTTTTCTGGAACTACACCCACTTCACCATCGGAAAGATCCTCACTTGTCCATTCTTCCTCAGTCCCTTCGGAGTTAGCATCAGAGCTAATGTTATCAATTTCGGGTTGATCATTTTCAACCCGACCCTCTTCATCAACTTCATAAGATTTTTTCCCAGAATCTACGTACAACAGAATCATTCTTTTATCGGGCTTAACCATCTTCAGCATATCCATCACGTCAGCATCACCCGATAAAAACTTTATCTCCATATCCTCCCCTGGAATTTTGTACCCGAGCGCCCGCCATGATGCGTAGCCCAAATGTTCCACGATGTCAACTAAATCCAAGAAACCAAATCGGTCCATATCCAGTGAATGCTTCATACAAATCTGTCCTCCACAATAATGAGGTATTGAACCCCCAGCCTGCAGCAACTCCCCTCCATGTTGTATATATAATGAAAACGAACTGATACAAAAACAAGACCAAGAAATTAATAAACTACACAAAATATTCGACCAGAGGGACCACTACAGTAAATTTATGAACCCTAGGGACCAAACAGAGAATAAAAAACATAAGCCCCAAACCAAAAAATCGAAAACCCTAGGGACCAAACAAAAAACGAGAACCCTAGGGACCACCACAATCAATTAAAAATTCGAGGGACCACATGGATTACATAAATCATGCTTTGAATCAATATGAATCAGAATAATATATATATTGTTTGAAGTAATTTTTACCTGTCGGCCATAGGAGCGACAAATCGGTGGTCCCCTGAATCTCCAACCTTACAAAAATTCGCGAGTTGAACTACACCCACTTTACAACAGCACTTGAACGAGAAGAAGAATCGAACCCAACTAAGCCAAGCAATCTCTGACTACAAATTTCGCGAGGCGGACGGCGGGAAACAGAATTTTGCGCAGATTGCGCCCTCTTTGCTGTCGGACAAAACGGGCTTCGAAACCCAGTGGTTGCCCTCTTCGTTGAACCCTAGTGTCGGCCTCCTTTGGTAAGGAGAAGAATTTCAGAGTCTTGCAATTTGAGTGGAAAGAATTTGGTCTCAATTATTGTTTGATATTATTATTTTGTTATTTCATTTGTTTAGTGACGTGGATTTTCCAAAAAAAATGTGAAATGAGGTGTAAATCACTATAGTGGTAAATACGACCAAACGACGACGTTTATCTGCCATGTCAGCTTCCCACGGCCGGAGACGGGTGGCGATGTTGTAAATGAAAGGGCAAAAAAGTATGTGACGAACATTGAAAACTTTGAAAAGGCATGTTGCAATTGAAAAACCGACCAAAGGTTGTGATTTATTTGGTAATTAACCCTAATAAAAATATGTTAAACGTATAGGAGCATTACTAACACTTAATACCCTTTATACCCAAATTGTACAGGTTCCACAGCGGCGTACAAAGACACATACCCGCGCTTCGTACCAGCTCAAATAAAAATAATGGTGTTAATTGACCACACGAGTAAAAAAATGGAGACACTCTATCTCCTCTGCTCCATCCTCTCCACTACCATCACCTCCCTCGTCCTGTCCTTCCGCCCCTTCTCCGCCGCATTACTAGTCGCGCCACTCTGGACCATCGAAATTCTGTCATACTCTACCAGAGTACCGTCTGGCACGAGCGCCGCCTTCCGGTCCACCACTCATTCCGCTACTCCGTCCAATATGTTCTAATTGACCTAGACAATGCGCCCCACGCGCCGCCCTAGCCATCTCTCAGCCGAAGATGCACGTCGTATATCCGAGACAAATGGACCGGTGTAATTTTCCTCCTCACTCGTTTTTCCATTAAAGCTTTTTATGCCCGTAATTTCACAATTTGTCAATCTGAAAAATCTGATTCCTGATTTGGCTTCAGTTTGTACTATTGCTATGATATAAACTAGTTATCGTATATATAGAATGATAAATTCGTGTGCGAATTAATCAACTTTCCTTTCTTCTTCATTTAACTATATCAATTTTCCATTCAATATTGTTTTATATATCTCTTCAAATCTGCAGGATTAAAGTATGGAAGCGCTAATTTCTCTCCTTGAAGGTATGTAAGTTGCTTCAAATCTGTATATAGGGCTACTTGGTATCAATCTCAGTGCCATTTTTGTTGTATATGAGTGTTCGATGATAGTCGCTGTTGATTCGTTCCTCAAACTTTGCCTATTTATTACAGCATAGTTTGGCAACGCTACTTCTCTCTTACTCTAGCACAATTCATTTATTTATTTTATTTTTTCTTGGATTGAAAGAATTAGTATATTGTTGCGTATTTTGATTTTGTCACTCGCTTATTGTTTGGAGTCTTTGTTTATCATTTTGGTAGAATTTTTTTTAAATTTATTTGAAATTTCACGGATAATTACCATAGAGTTGCTTCTGTTTTTCAAGCTAAACACCAAAGATCAATTCTATCACTCTAGATACCATTGATTTTGCAGGCGTCGCCAAATGTAATATTTTCCTTTTTTCTACTTATATTGATAAAAATTGTTGTATTGAATAGGGAGAAGATGCATCCAATGAAGCAGCTTTGATGGCAATATCAGCCTGCCTTAGAGAATCTGTTGGTGCAAATAATTGCTCGGAGGTAAAATGGAAATCTCCAATTATGTACAAGGACTATACAAAGGATTCATTATTATTCGCCTTTATGTAATACAGTAACTGTCAATTATGTTTCTAAAGTAGGCTTTTAGAGCTTCCTGTATCTTTAAGAATGTTGGTGAAAGTCATATTCTTTGTTTATTTCCTAACATGTTTGAATTTCGCATTTCATTTAGTCGTTATATGCTACTTGTAGAATATGATATCATCACCGTACACTTGGAATATCTTTTAGCGTAAAACAATGATTCTTTTATAGAATAGGTCTTCTGCAAGTCTGCAACCAAAGATTGAGAGTCAACTGCAACATTTGTTAACTCTCCAAGATGGTCGACTTTTATTCTCGTTTTAAATCTCCCTAGAGTTCGGTCTGATCCATATAGTTGACTGGACATAGTGGGATAGAAAGCTCGGTTTGTTGTTGTTAGAAATTAAGGCACGTAAATCATTTACACACGTATAAGGGAATCGGTATACCTCAGTTGATTTGCAGCGGAATGTATTCGGTTGATTCCCAATCTGAAGGATCGTGCACTGATTCGTCTACAAGCCCGTCTGGACGAATACTACTAGAGCATTCGCCGTCTACTTCACACCCTAGACTCTTGGAGGACTCCGGTGATTCTCCAAGACAGAGAATTAGAGAGAAAAGGATAAATATGTATTCTGTGGTGTTATTTTTCCGTCGTCTACGAATACCAGTATATTCGTATATTTATTAGTATGGGAGAGATCTATCTCCTATTATGGATAAGATCTCCATCCCTATCGGGAATATATCTAATAAGATATTAAATATCTTGTCAGATATATATCCCAACCATATTGGGATCCATCAGATATGGATGCAACCAACATCTCCCACTCATACAAATCTGATCCGACTTACTCGAATCTGAAAGACTCCACAATTCTCATCATCATATCTCTTCTTTCATACAGAGACTAAGGCGTGCGACCGAGCGAGAACAGAATGGAACAAAGTGAGGAGAGTTATATTAAGTTATCACCCAACTAACATAACTCATCAACTCAGGAGACTCGCTGTGTACCCCAAACTACGTGGTTGCACTAGACCAAACATCTCTGACCCCTCGTATTCATATAGAGCATGTTTGACCCCTTAACTTTGTATCTATGCTCATGACTATGTCAAAACTAATTCGACTTAGTCGGCCGGCCTATGAGCCATAGTACACAAGTGCATTACCAGCTTAGTTTTTCCTTGGCCTCTAATGTCAATCTGCTTGGACTTGACAACTTTCTTAGTCATGCTCCGAAAGACCGTATCAATCATGGCCATTGAACACATGCTAAAGTAGCGTCATCAAGCTTACACTTCATGACAAAGTCCAAAGTCCCAAAGGGCACAAGAAACACTATAAGAGCTCACACAGTGACGAAGCAGGGAACTATTCGGTCACTCCTCTTACTAAGGTCGTCATTAAGCACATGTAGTATGAATACATGCTATGACGGAGCTCCCACTCAAATTTGGGCATGTCACGCTCTGAACATCATACGAGTCTTAGTCCAGTCGCTCCTCGAGCGTCTGACCTGCGGACCACTTAGGAATTTGTCTCCAACACAACTCCTAATGATTCGCACACTCGGCTATTAAGAAGCTTTTATGAAGTTAGGACATTCTTCATAATCGATCAAGTATGATCTCATCTTGGTCTCTTGCCAAGGCGACTATGGGCAACAACCTTTCGTGTTGTTCCTTTCACGAAGGTGATCACTCAAATGTTTGATCCGCCAGTCTCATCCCGCTCGCTCACCAAAGCGCCAGGGCGATTTCCCGTGTGAGTGGGACAATCCAAGCCTTGTGACATATCACACATAATAGACACATTACTTCTAACATATAATAAGGGCACATTTTATTGATAAATAAAATTGTTCATACAGGCTACAAGAATTTTAAATTCTACGAAGTCCCATGCTCCTAACATGCCTTTGAAATACATCTCTACTCAAAGGCTTGGTGAAAGGATCAGCTATCATTTCACCAGTGGGAACGTGCCTGAGAACCACTTGCCCCTGCGCAATATTATCTCGGATAAAGTGGTATCTGGTGTCAATATGCTTGGTCCTCCCATGATACTTGGGGTCCTTAGCATATGCTAGTGCAGCTGTGTTATCACAAAGGACAACTACTGCATCATCTACATGCGCCATGACGCGCAAAGTCTGAAGAAATCTTCTCAACCAGATAGCCTCTTGAACTGCAGATGTACAAGCAATGTACTCTGCTTCCATAGTGGATAGAGATATACAAGGCTGCTTCTTGCTACTCCAAGTGATAGCAGCGCCTCCTAACAAAAATGCATATCCTGATGTGGATTTGCGTTCATCTCTATCTGCTGATCCATCAGCATCGCTGTAACCAAGTAGCTTCAAACTGCCACCGTGATAGCACAAAGCTAAATCACTTGTCCCCTTTAGATATCTAAGTATCCTTTTGACTGCAGCCCAGTGAGCGCGTCCAGGATTACTTTGATACCTACTCACCATCCCTACTGCAAAGCACAAGTCTGGTCGAGTACACATCATTGCGTACATCAAACTCCCTACCGCGCTTGCATAAGGAACCTCAGCCATACTTTCCTTTTCATCATCTGTTTTTGGGCATAGATCTTTGCTAAGAATACAATGTTTTTCCATAGGCGTGTCAACGGGTTTAGCATTATGCATACGAAATCGCTCCAGAACCCTCTTAATATAAGTCTCTTGAGACAAAGTTAAGAGTCTCTTTGAGCGATCTCGGTGTATCTTAACACCAAGTATGTATTCTGCCTCTCCCATGTCTTTCATCTCAAAAGTAGATGATAGCCACTGCTGAGTGGCGACAATCATCTCCGTATCATTTCCCGCCAGCAAAATGTCATCCACATATAATGAGAGAATTGTGAAATTCTTCTCATCCCTTTTGACATACACACAATGATCTTCCTCAACCATCGTAAAGCCTATCGAAGTGATAGCTCGATGAAATCGAAGGTACCACTGCCTGGATGATTGTTTCAGTCCATAAATGGAACGTTTTAAGCGGCACACTTTGCGCTCTTGTCCCTTTACCTGAAAACCCTTAGGTTGATCCATATAGATCTCATCACCCAGTTCTCCATTAAGAAATGCTGTCTTCACATCCATTTGGAATAGTTCCAAATCAAGATGGGCGACAATTGCTAAAATGAGATGGATAGAGGCAAACCTCACCACCGGGGAGAATGTCTCTTCATAGTCCACACCTTCTCTTTGGGTAAAGCCTTTCGCCACTAGGCGAGCCTTATACTTGTCTATCGAGCCATCTGCTTTTCGCTTGACTTTGAGAACGCACTTGTTCCCAATTGTCTTGCGTCCAGACGGTAGATCGACTAGCTCCCAAACTTGGTTCTTAGCCATCGAACTCATCTCTTCCTCCATAGCACTTATCCACTCTGTAGCATTTAGAGAAGTTACAGCCTCTTCATAAGTGGCTGGCTCATCAACATCCATTGTTGCGCACATGAAAGATTCCCCTTCGAGTTCATAATATCTTCGGGGAACCGTTCCACGCTTGCTCCTGCGCAACTCTAGATCTTGAGAGTCTTCATGCAATGGAATTCTCCCACTGACTCCAAGATCGCTCTCATTATTCCCGTCGATTGCTGGATTTGGTTGTAAAACCGCATCCTCGCCAGGAATTCCAGCGTTGTCTTCGGGATCTTGTAACTCATAAAGTTTAAGATCTCCTTTAACTTCTCCAATTGTTGGAAATTCCTCCTCGAGGAAATTGACATCGCGCGACTCAATTTCTGTCATTCCTCCGTCAGGATGTTCACCATACATCACATAGCCTTTCGAGTGGTCACAATATCTTATAAAGATATGTTTAACTGATCTAGGACCAAGTTTCCCATGCTTATGGGAAGTATTATGAACAAACCCTGCTGACCCCCAAGGGCGCAAACCTTCTAAGTTGGGCTTTCTTTCATGCCACAACTCATACGGCGTCGAAGGAACTGATTTAGACGGCACACGGTTCAATATGTAGGCAGCAGTTAAGATTGCATCTCCCCAAAATGATATTGGTAGATTTGCTTGCGCCATCATTGATCTGGCCATTTCCAGAAGTGTCCTATTCCTCCTCTCTGCAACACCATTTTGTTGCGGAGTGTAAGGAATTGACAGTTGCCTTATGATACCTTTTTCCTCACAGTATTGCCTGAACTGATCAGACAAGTATTCTCGCCCTCTATCAGTGCGTAACGTTTTAAGCTTCCTATCTCTTTGGTTCTCAACCTCCGCTAAGAATCGCTTAAAACAATCAAGCGCTTCCGAGCGGTGAGACAGGAGATACACTGAACCATAGCGCGAATAATCATCAATAAATGTGAGGAAATAGGATGCACCGTGTCGTGCCTTCACATTTACGGGTCCGCATATGTCTGAGTGAACTAACTCTAGAGGTTGAGTAGCTCTTTTTGCCTTTCCAAAAGACTTCAGGCAGGCTTTTCCTGCCAGACATGGTTCGCACACAGGAAGGTTGACTTTAGCGAGATTGCCTAAAAGGCCTTCTCGAGCTAACCTAGTCATCCTTTCACGCCCTATGTGTCCTAACCTTGCATGCCATTTATTTGATTCATTCAAAATATCAACAGATGAAGAAATAAAAGTAGTGCATTCAATAGATAAATCTAACATGAAAAATCCATTGTTCATATGTCCTATGCCATAAAGGTTGTTGCCAAGAAAAATAGATAACATGGTCTTTTCAAACAGGAAAGAAAAATTTTGACTCAAAAGTGCTGAAACTGAAAGTAAATTACATCGAATACTAGGCGCATAAAGCACATCACTAAGGAGCAGCTCGCGCCCAGTGCTAAGTGTTAGCTGGTATGCACCAACTCCCACCACCTCTTCTTGCGCGCCATTTCCCATAGCAATGTAGTGACTGCCCGCTGGTACTCGATGATAATCTACAAATCCTACTCTATCTCTTGTCACGTGTTTGGTTGCTCCTGAGTCTTCTTTGGCTCAGTACAACTACGAGCAAAGTGACCCGTCTTTCCACAGTTATAGCAGGTGTCTTTCTTCTTTCCGCCCCTTTTTCCCGGTGACGCTTCTTAGCCTTTTCACCTTGCGGGCCCAAGTTTTGGTTTTTGGCGTTGCTTTGTCCTGCATTCTTTTGTTTTTTCCAACGGTTGCCTGTGTTAGGCTTGCGTTGGCCAGCATGTGCGACGAAAGCAGCCGCTTGTGCTCTTTCCGCCTCTCGACGGTCAGCCTCGAGTCTAAGATGACTGGCGACGCCGTCAAAGGTCTGGATTTGCTCGTTGTGTGTGAGCACAAGTTTAACTTGTCCCCAAGTCTGCTCAGGTAGCGACCTTAGGACTGCCAAAACTTGTTGTTCGTCGGTGAGTTCATTTCCAGCATTTTGAAGCTCTCGAATCATGTCTTTCATGATATCAAGATGCTGGCCTATGGTGTGCTTAGGGTCAAGTACGTACTGATTGAATTTAAGGGTTAAAGCCCTTAGTCTCGTTGCCGAGGTAGTGCCGTACGTGACCTTTAAGCTGTCCCACAGCTCTTTAGCTGTAGCAAACGTCTCGAACTCATGAATCAGATGATCCTGCATGCAGCTAAGCATAGTATAGCGCGCAGACCGATCTTGATTCTCCCACTTATTGTACGCGTCTAAATCGCGACGATATTGGGCATTTTGACCGTTTTCTGGCTCAACCGGTGCGGCCATAGTCTCGGTGAGATGGTCAAGGACCTTCATATTATGTAGCAGAAATTTGATCTTACGGTGCCACATGGCATAGTTCTGGCCATCTAGTTTGCCAGAACCGTAAAGATCAGAAAAAGCCATTTGGGCATCCATTTCTGTTAATATTTGCGCAAATATGTTAGAAGGTTGTCTATTTAATATTTTTATTCGGGTCCAAATAAAATTTTATTAGTTCTCACAAGTGAATGAGATCGAAAATTCGCCGCGTTGGCTCATAATCATCTCCCACTCAATTGAAGACGATAATAAAAAATTAAATGACCGCGAATAAAAATTGTCCATCGCAAGAACATTCATTAAAAAAAAAAATAATAAAATGAGATGTTAACGACCTATGGTGGTAAATACGAAACAACAAAAAAAAATTACATGGCCTAAAAATTGGCCCCTCTAATACATGTGTCCTAGTGAGAAACGAAAAATAAATAAATAAATTACAAATTTTCGTTCCTACTACATGATTCTAAGAAAAAATTACATCGTAATATCGTATAACCACCATTGTCATCAACCATCTCACACATACATCAATCACATCACGTAATAAAAATACGCAAATAATGAAATTAAATCACATAATTGATTTAATTAATTTAAAGTGGCCTAATCACAAAAACATTTTAAATAATTAAGGCCCACCAAATAAATTGGCCAAATAATTCTGAATTATTAAGCCCAATTTTAATTATAGCCCAAAATTCTTTTATTAAGGCCCAGCCATATTATAAAAACAGCTCATTCAAAAAACAGATTTTAATAGGCCCATTTTCAAAAAAAATTAACCAGGCCCTAAAAATATCCAGATCAGCCCGACTGGGCCCAAACCGTCCCGGCCCAAAATTTCAAACCCTAGCCCACTGCCACCGCCGTCCCACCACCGCCGCCCGCCGCCGCCGGAGCAGCAGCGCAGCAGCGGCGCGAAGAAGAAGCAGGGCAGGAGCAGGTAGCCGCGAAGCCACGCAAGGATTGCGCGCAGGGATGGTGGAGCCACGCGCGCAGGGCGGCGCAACAACCGCCGCCGCCGCCGCTGCTCTGAAGCAAACCCTCGAGGCAGCCTTGCGCAGCGCAGCGCAGTAGCAGGTCGTTGGCGGTGGAGCCGCCACAACGCCGCTGCCGGAGTCGCAGCGAGAAGCAGCGCGGTCGCGCCGCTGGACGCCGCCGTCGCCTCGCGTAACAGCAACGCAGCAGCGGCGAGCGCCGCCGCAGTCGCCGGTGTTCGTAGCAGGAACAGCAGTAGCAGCGACCGCGCCGCCGTCGCGCGGTCGCGCCGCCATCAGTTCTGCCTCCGTCGTATTTCCTCAAGTTAAAACCCGTCAAGTTTTTCCAAGAAAAAACGAGACGACAGTTTGAAAACAATGAAACGTTTTCTTAATATCATGCATTAATAATCAAGTGGTCTCATATATTTGGTTTTCCCAAACAATTAAAAAAAACGACAGAGACAAAAAATAAAAAAAAACAGGCGAGATCGAATCACTATTCTCGCTCTGATACCACTGTTAGAAATTAAGGCACGTAAATCATTTACACACGTATAAGGGAATCGGTATACCTCAGTTGATTTGCAGCGGAATGTATTCGGTTGATTCCCAATCTGAAGGATCGTGCACTGATTCGTCTACAAGCCCGTCTGGACGAATACTACTAGAGCATTCGCCGTCTACTTCACACCCTAGACTCTTGGAGGACTCCGGTGATTCTCCAAGACAGAGAATTAGAGAGAAAAGGATAAATATGTATTCTGTGGTGTTATTTTTCCGTCGTCTACGAATACCAGTATATTCGTATATTTATTAGTATGGGAGAGATCTATCTCCTATTATGGATAAGATCTCCATCCCTATCGGGAATATATCTAATAAGATATTAAATATCTCGTCAGATATATATCCCAACCATATTGGGATCCATCAGATATGGATGCAACCAACAGTTGTTAAGTCCAAATAACATTGCATAGCGTCGGTGATGCTATGTATACATACTGTATAGTGTAACATATGCAATGTAAAATGCAGGAAAAACTCCAATCTTCATCTTCGTCAAGATCATGATCAGTTGCAGGACTATAGGACCACTTACCAGGCAATGCAAGGATTTTCTGGAGAATTTTGCTGACAAGCTTAAGGACAACTAAACCTCCACTCATCATCAAAACAACGAAGATTGTAAAGATGCAGACAGGGTGACGCGCTTTTAGTTGTAGAAGATGGCCCCTCTAATGGAAACTTATATACAAGTTATGGAGGGAACAAAGGATGGGGTTCTGTGAGATCGATCATATGTTGAACTATGACCCGTCACTTTCAGAGCACCTAATTCAACAGTACAAGTAAAAAGGACATAGGCCACTATGGTGTAAGTTCACCTGACCTGGTTTTTACATCAGGTATTCAGTTGTGTGATACCCCAAATCTTTATAACGCAATAAAGTACACTCTTTGCATTTTAAAATATTTTTATCAATTTTATTTTAGCTTAAATTGCAAAGTTATTTGATTTTATGATTTTATTTTGGCAAATAAGTGTGACCACGGTGTACCAGGTCAACTGCACTCCTAGCACCGAAAGGATGAAAATTAAAAATATATGATAGAAACCTAAAATTAACATTGGGCATAAGAAATAAGAAACATGTTTAATTTATAACATAATATATATTACATATAGTAACATAATTAAATAAAATACATAATAAGAATATGCAATAATAAAATAATAATATACCTAACATCTAATTTGTAGTAAATTTATAACATACGTATATAAATACATAACCTAATAATAATATAATATAAATATACTAATTTTAGTAAAAAACCTACATATACTAATTATAGTAAATAACTTAACCTATGAATATGAATTAGACTAAATGAATGAAAACTATGAATATTGAATCTTACCATGTCCCACATCGAAACCTATTTCATAAAATTTCTACAAATTCACCTATAAAAGAAGTAAAATAACTTCTTTTTAAAACATAAGAAAACAAGTAAAATAATATATATTAAATATTGGATTTCCTTTAATTAGGAGGTCCATATCAGTTTAATTTTGACAGCGGTTCGGTCGGTATTTTAAGGAGTTGTCGTATAGTGTTAAAGTCTTTTGAGGTAGGTCTTCTTTAATAGATTTCTTTTCTTATTGTCATTTATAGTTTATATAGATTTAGGAATTTAATTATTTTCTTGATTTAAATAGATTTATAATTTTAGCTATTTTCTTAAGTTTGTATTAAATCGTTGTTGTTTAAGATATGTGCATGTTAGTTAGTTTTAAATATTTTATTAAATGTAGTTAATAATTTAAAATTAATAGTAAATTAGGCCTTTTAATTTAGGGATATAATTTATAATAACTTGGCTTATGTATTAGAAATTATAAACAATAGACATAATCCAAGGATAGTGTACCACACTTAATCACTTTGAAAATACTAAACCCGATAAGTAATACTAATTAATTAAACAACATGTGCTAGGTGTAGTGCAGGTCGGGCCTTGGAACGTACACGACTTAACTACTGTAAAGCAAGCATAAAAGGTGGGTAACTGGGCTATTTGTAAGTATATTATGCTACTGAACTTGTACTTTGATAAATATGTTTGCCTTCGGGCTTATTGATATGATACCTCTTAAGTCGTAAGATTGGCTTTTGAGAAAGGCTCTTAAGTCGTAAGATTGGCTTTTGAGTAGGGCTTGGGAGTCGTAAGATTGGCCCCTAAGTCTAGCAATATGGCTTTTGAGTCGTAAGATGGGCTCCAAAGTCAAGGATGTATTTATTATTGTGCATCTTCATTTAGTATAACTGCTTACAAAGTTCCCACTGAGTTTATACTCATGCCCACAATTATAAATCTTCAGGTTAGTTGAGCGAGGTGGCGGGGCTGTTGCGGCAAAGGTCACTGGGTTCCTTCTTCTACCCGCAACTTAAAGATGTTTTTGCCTCTTCTATGTATATAAATAAGTTTATGTGTCACAAAATCCGGTGTTTCATTTTCTGAGAAACTTTGGAACCTCTAGTGCAAATATGTTTTGGCAGTGTATTATTGTCAATAAAATTTCTGCTTTTATCCGATAAATATTTCATGTCACGCTTTCGCACTTTGTCTGATTTATTACTTAATCAAAAGAAAAGAAAAATTTAGTAGCACTTCAATCCCGAGTTAATGGGATTGGGGCGTTACAAGTTGTCTTCTCTACAAAAGTGTTCAGGAATCTTCTTAAAACAACTTACATGATTTGGGGCATGGCTTGCCTATATTTTCAAGTATTTTATTCATTTGTGGATCATGTATTTTCATGTTTTTAGGTTCGTTGTGCTTTGAGGGGTAATCAAGAACCACCTTGCAATGCAGTTGGCTTTATTGATAGAATTGTTATTGGTGAAAAACATCTCTATCAACGTTCTGTATATAGAATAATAAAGGTTGATATTTGCACTCTCTTTTATGCCTTTGTTTTTCTATTATGGGTTACCTCTTCCCATCCTTTATATTTGCATATCTGCCTGTTTTGATAGGAATGCAGTGTCAATTCTCCAGATTATGGTCCCCTACCACCAAATTCTCATGCATGGTGCCTTGCTCCAATTGCTGCAGAGGGCATTTTAAGGTTAGGGATACTTACCATTTATTTTAATTTTTCTCTTTCAATCACGTCCTTAATTTAATACATAATCTCCTATTGGCACAGTTCATGTAGTCAAAATCTGAAGGTTAAATTAGGGTATTGTTGGACCAAGGTTTTTTTCTTTCTTTAGGTTCAGTAAGGAATAACTATATCTGTTGAATCCTTTTTGCTGACTTTTTTTTTTTTTTTTAATAACTAAGTCATAGAATCAGTAATCTGATATATCTTTGATATTTCATGTTGTTGTTGAGTGTCTTCCAATATCATTAACTTCTTTGCTTAATAAATTCGTCTAACAGTTTATAGCTTCAGTTTTGCCAAAATTAGGAACTTAGGCTGCAAAAAAGAAGAAGTAATCCCTCCACATTAGTCAACATGATTATAGAACATTTTAGACAATGATAAAAAATTTGAGTTTCTGTTGAAAAAGATGTGTAACCCCCAAAAATTTTAAGCTGAAATTCAAGATCATTGTTATGCCATGCATGTAACAGTGACAACTATCATGTCTAGCCGAAATGCAGATAAGATTCTATTAACAACCAACAGCAAAAAATATGACAATTATCAAGTTTTGATAGTTGAGTTTAATTTGCATATACGTTTTTTTAGATAGTTTTTTCAGTTGGGGCTGTCAGTTAAGGATTCTTGTTCTTGATCTTAATTTAGTGAAATTCAAATATTCTGAGAACTAAATTACTCTGTTGATCATTAGCCCTTCTGCTATGAAATTTATTCTTGATTGTCTCATCTTATTGACATAATTACTTGTGGATTTATTGTAATCAATTGCACATTTTCATGAGATGTGTTCTGCATGAGAGAAAAAATAAAATATGCTTATTCTTTTGTTCCATACCATTTTCTTTTTGTTTTTTTTTTGACAATTGTTTAAGATTGATTTTTGATTATTGGTGCTACGTATGACATGTGATGTTGCTTGACATTTTAATTTGGTTTATAAATGAGGATCTACACTTATAAGCTCACTCCTTATTAATGGATGTTTGTAGTGGTTGAAGAAGACAAAAGGGAAATCCTATTTGCTTCCTTAAAGAAAACTAAAGAAGGTATGTTTTAAGTTTATCTTGTTGGATTTTGGTGGACTTTTATTCTAGTAATTTGTTCTTTAAAGTTCTTGATTTGAATTCTTTATTCTTTTATTAATAAGCTTATTTTATTTTTTAGGCCTAAAACTATATTTTGGAACAGAGCTACTGTTGCTTGGATTGTCAACGAAGAAAGCTATTAAAGATATTGGTCGCAATTGTAGGACCTTGATATGCTGATAATTAAATATTTGATTTTGTTATAGATAGAGGAATTTAAATTTGGTTTTATTCTAGAACTTATTTAGTTAAACATTTAGGATTTTATCATAGTGATTTAATGTTGATGAATCTATTGACATATGATGTTTCGTATTTAATATCTTATGATGTTTTAGCAAATGGGTGATTCATAGAAGAATATGTATTTGAACAACATTTTCCAATAATAAAAATTGTTGTCTTTCCCTGAAAGGCAATAGACTTTTTTGTTTTGTTATCTTTGCTAAGAAAAGACAACGACTTTTATATGTTGTCTTTACTTATAAAGACAACAATTTTACAAGAAGGTCAACAGATTGCCGCTGTTGTCTATAATGGAATAGACAACGTTTCGTACTGTTGTTGACATCGTTGTTTATGGTTGAACAGACAACAATTTTAAATTGTTATAAAAAGAACACTTTTAATAACACCACTATTCTTAACAGACTAATTTTTAACTAGACAACAGATAAAAATTGTTGTCTATTTAAAAAAATCTTGTAGTGACAATTACATTATCAGCATGTAGTATTCCGTATAAGTTTACGACTGAAATAACATAGGTTATTTAAATCGAAAAAGGGAAAAAAAAGAAAGAAGAAAATAAAACGATAAGCAAAAAGTCTACAAAAACAATTTAAAGAGTTCAACTGTCAAAATGGACTTTAGCATGTGGGCTAGCCCATCCCGTGAAAGATATGGACTAGATTAGGATATGTGGGTTTTTATCAATTAATAAGTCAGACTAATTAATTAATTAAGCAGACATGGATATTAGACCCATAAACCTAGGGTTATATGGTACTATATATACATATTCTCTATAGTAAAGAATTGAAGGGTTTTTATCAGATAAAAATTAGAGGCATCGTAGGATCAATAAGTGATTTCCTAGCAATCACTTATTTTATTGAATAATTGTACCAAGGATAGTTCCTGCGGCAAACGGCATACGCGTGGATACCTGAAGTAGTGAATTCAGAAGTCACGCTATTCCTTCCGATTAATTACGCGACAAGTAAGTATTTGATCTTTTGCGTAGTTATTGCTCAACGTTCATTCAATTATAGATCACGATCGTTATTCTCGATAATTAGTCCGTTGCGCACATTAGATGGCATCGAGAATTTCTAACATCCCGTGCCTCATAATAGGCGGATTGCGCCATGTGAATAACAACCCGCAGGTGGTGGGTCGCAACACCCAACCCATGGCATTTTGATTTATTTTCTTACTTTACTTTGCAGTTTGGTCTATTCTTGATTTAATTTTATAACTATATACTTGTTTATATTACACATAGATCATGATGGTTCTAGTATTAAGAAGTAAGGGATCATGTCTTTAGACATAGATAAAGGAATGAAGAAGATTTTGATGATGGAATGGTTGATGACTTATAAATAAAGTTTATAGATGATGAATGTTGAAATTTTGCACTTGACTTTTGAAAATTGTAATGTATATGTTCCTTATATAGCCCGCCTAGCCCATGTCCCTCGGTGCATAGGGTTGGCCGAGGTTTCATTAGCCCAGCAATTCAGTTGCCCGTCCCCCACCTTGCCTCGTAAGATAGTGGGTTTTGGTGGGCTTTGTCCTGCACCCCTAATCCGACCTGACATCTTTAATCAAGGCCCACGACTTTAAAGTATATTGTGTCAATAGAGCATATGTTGATACACAAGTAATGTTGAATTAGAAAGTTTTTGTCCAAAAGCTGAAGGATGATGTGGTGTTCAGTCACAACAAGGAAGTTTGACAAACAAGCTTAAGTTTTCCTACATCTATTCCTTCTAGAACATGAACCTCTGGAAGCCCTTATTCCCTCCTCAAGTGTTGAATGAGTTGGCCTTTCTCTTCTTTCCAAAAACTAAATCTGCATGGAAGCCCATTCTAGTGGAGTCAAGGAAAAACAAAGAATCGGAATGGATCGAGAGATTTATCTAAACAAAAGAAAATGAAACACCTCTATCCCAGAAACCTCCAAGGAAAGCCTTTCTTTTGAACTCTTAATCGAGTTAATGGCTAGGCTGCTTATGTTCCCCGTCGAGTTAAACTAAGCTTAAATATGATAAAATATAAGCAAGTGGGCTGACAATCTGTTGAAGCTGACTTTACATGCAAACATATGGGTGCCATAACTTTTTGTATCTTTTTCGCTATTGATTGTGATGTCAACCACAATTGTGAGATTCTAGAAAAATCGAGAAAGCGGGAGAAGTTTCTATTGTGCTTGGTGCCAAAAATTAAAGAGGATGGCTATCACATTTTGAAGGAAGAAGTTAGGGATCTCTTATGATTATTTAAGAGATGTTTGTCCCACATTATCAAACTTGGGGCTTCTTATAGTTATTTAAGAGACCCATTTGTTTTGGTTTCAAGTGCACCAGTCAAATGCACTATAATTTTCAAATTCATTTCTTGTATTCTCTAATATGGAGAGTGGGGAGAAGGGTGTGTAATAAAGATTTTTAATAATGTGGTAGGATTAGCGCTGGAGGAAAGAGATCATATGCAATTGTGAAGTTTCACATGTTACTACTTTCTCTTGTGCTTCGTGGTTTTTCTCTAATTTTGGAGTTTCCATGTTAAATTATTGTGTTGTAAGTTGTGTTTATTTTTCATCTTATTTCTCGATTATTTCTTACTTGCCCATATGGATGAATATGGGTCTATGTCCCCCAACAAAGTGGTATCAGAGCCCCGTTGGGTTATAGCCGGGGAAGAATTCGTGTAGCCTGCAAGAGGTTCGTAATCTCTAAATCTGAGTACGCTCTGTGATTGCAGCATAGGTGAGCCTTCACATCATAAAAGTTTTGGGGATGGTTGTTCATAGGTTACAGGTGTGTAAAATAGGTGTGTCAAAGAGAGTTTTCCATGGAGAAATTTGATGAAATGATCAAATGTGGCTTGTGGATATGCAAGTTAAAGATGTTGATATAATCTTGGTTATACAAGTGGCTGAAAAGTATGTCAAGTTCGTGTAGTGCTCGATGTGCGGAGAATATGGGAGTTGAGTTTGGGTGGTGTTGAAAGTGTGGGGGATCTAGACTTACTACTTGATCTATGAAGATCAAGGTCGAGCTGGTCAGACAAATAGCTTCATTGCTATCATCATGATTGAAGAAGATTTCCTCTTATGAGGGAATGTGCATTCTTATGGCATGTTAGCGGTTGCCATGAAAAATGATGTGATGGTATTAGTTGGTCCACATAATTGTACGCAGGGCATTGGCTTGGCATGGATGCAGGATGTGTGGTGGATGTAATGTCGATGGCTGGAGGACTTCCATGAGAGCCAAGAGATGAGAGTAGCACCATAAATTTCATCAAGCTTTATGGCATATATCTATGAAATTCTTGGAATGAGGGATTCTAAGTGATCTACTCATATGGTGGAGCAAGATCGTTCTCTGGCTTGAGAATGATGATTATCGGTGAAGACATTGGATCTTCTTATTTTTATCAAGGTGGAGTTTTTTGTGCTTGGTGCAAAAAATTAAAGAAGACATATATACTATCCCACATTGCTTTGAAAAGAAGAAGTTGGGGATCTCTTATGATTGTATCAAAGATGTTTTGTCCTACATTGGTTTTGTGATCAAAGGTTGAAGACTTCTTATGGTTATTTAAGTGACCAATTAATTTTGGTTTTAAGTTCATCAGTCAAACGCACAAAAATTCTGAAATTATTTTCTTGTATTATCCGGTATGGAAAGTCATGAGAAGGGTGTGAGTTTGTAATAGTGTGGTAGGATTGACACTGGGGGAGAGAGAGTATATGTGATTGTAAAGTATCACATGATAGTGTTTTCTCTTGTGGGGTGTGGTTTTTCTCCACTCTGGTGGGCTGTAGTTTTTTCTCCGATTTTGGAGTTTTCATGTTAAATTCTTGTGTTGTGGGTTGTATTTATTTTTCGTTTTATTTGTTGATTAATTCCTACTTGTCCCTATGGATGAATGTGGATCTATGGAACCCCAACTATTTCGACATTGAAAGTTAATTAAAGTTAATGCGGTGGTGCATGGTCTTGTATTATTTTGTAGAGAGAGTTTGAGTTAAAACTAATACGAAAAGGGAATAGGCAATTTACTAGACCATTGTTTATGTGGTTGAATAGTTGATTCAATGCAGGAAGTATTCGTAAATAATTCTTGAATATTCTGGAAGTGTAGGTTGACGGATGAATAATGCGGCCGCAAATACAAATATCATACAACTGTATTGCATTCACCACCAAATGATGATGATTTTCTATAATTTTTTATGTCTCTCCATTTTTCTCCATCTATTAAAAAAATCTCAAAAAATCAAAATCCACTTATGTAACTCTTGCTTCTCGCTCTATATCTCTTGTGAAGTGTGTAGATGTGTCTTCAACAATCATGAAGATAACCTGGAAGGAGTTTAGAAGCTAATCAAGATCAGAAGCACAAGGAATTCAGCTCAAGAATTTGGAAAATCTGTTTTCAGCAATAAGACAACGGTTTTAACTAACTTAACCGTCAAAACCGTTGTCTATGAGGAAAATAACTGTTGTCTATCCTGTGTTGTCGTTTAGCTTTAACAGAAAGGTGGTTTATTTGTGATTTTGTGGAGATTACGGTTGTAACTTCCATCTTCTGGTCCAGCAAGTGGGAAAGGTTGTTATAACTAACAGTTTAGCACATGGCTTGGATAAGCTCTCTCTCTAGAAGGTAGTTACAATAGATTAGAACTTATTAAGTTGGTTCAAGTTCTTGGAATTCATTGTAACTTGTAAACTCTTTGATCTCTTTAGTGAAATCTCTCTCTCTTGATCCGTGGATGTAGGCATTTGCCGAACCACGTAATTCCTGTGTGTTTCAAGTTCAATTTCTTGTGTTGTGAGTGATAAATTCATCTTGCATTTAAAGAGTGAATTAGTTTTGTTTGTGAGGTTTAGGGAGTGATTCTTGGTGATTTCTTAGCATCATATTGCAACAAGTGGCGCCGTCTGTGGGAAGAGGTGCGAAGAAGAAGAACCTAAACTTAAACATGTCAATCACGAAGATGGAAACTGAGAAATTCAACGGCAAGAACGACTATGGGATTATGGAAAATCAAAGTTAAAGCTCTCCTGGTTCAACAGGGCTTGTCTGCTGCGCTGAAAGGGGAAGATGCATTCCCAAAGGATATGGCTCCGGCTCAGAGGCAAGAAATCATGGAAAAAGCTCACAGCCTAGTGGTTCTCTGCCTCGCTGATAAAGTTCTCCAGGAAGTATCAAAGGAAGAGGATGCTGCAGGAATCATCCAAGCACTGGATAAGATGTATATGGCAAAATCCACTGCCAACAGGATATTATTTCTTAAGCAAAAACTTTTCTCCTTTAAATTCTCTGATGAAAAGGAGTTGAAGATCAGTTAGATGATTTCAATAAGACCCTTGATGATTTAGAATCTGTAGAGGTCACAATGAGTGATGAGGATAAAGCGATTTTGTTGTTAAACTCTCTCCCTAAAACATATGATCAGTTGAAGGATGCTATGTTATATGGGAAAGAGTCTACTGTGACTCTGATACAGGTTCAAACTGCATTGAGATCAAAGGAAATGCAGAGAGTGCAATTGGACAAGTCAGAAGGAAATTCTGAGAGCCTGAGTATAAAAGGGGGAAAGAATTGGAAATCTAAGAAACCTGGAAATTTTGAGTCATCAAAGAAAAAGGCAAATGGTAAAGGCAAAGCTGCAGAGGATAAAGAATCCAAGAAGTGTTTCTGGTGCAAGAAGCCTGGCCATTTCAAGAAAGATTGCTTCGAATGGAAGAAGAGGATGGCTCAAAAGAACAACAATGCATCAAGTTCTGCAGAAATTGCAGAATCCAAGGAGGAAGATCCACAAATCCTGAATGTATCTAAAACAAAGGGAGAAGACAGCTGGATTTTGGACTCAGGATGCAGTTTTCACATGAGTCCAAATATCCACTGGTTTTATGACTTCAAAGAACTCTAAACTGGAAATGTTATGCTGGGAAATGATCATGTGTGCCCTGTAAGAGGAATTGGATCCATCAGACTGAAAATTCATGATGGATCTGTAAAGATACTCAAGGATGTAAGGTATATTCCCCAACTGAAAAGAAATTTGATAAGTCTAGGGACACTTGAAGCCAGAGGATGCATTTTTCAATCTGGAGAAGGTTATCTGAATGTCATAAAAGATAACAAGGTGGTTCTCAGAGGAGTTAGAAGATCCAGCTTATACTATCTAGATGGTTATGTAATTGAGGGAGAAGCTGATGCCACAGTCTCTAAAGACAAGCATCTTTGGCATGCCAGATTGGGTCATGTGAGTGAATCAGGAATCCAACAGTTGATCAAGAAGAAAGCAATTGAGTGCAAAGGCATAACAGACAACTTACCAAGATGTGAAGATTGCATTCTTGGAAAATCCAAGAAGCTACCATATCCAACAGGAAAAACAAATTCACAAGCTATATTGGACTATGTTCATGCAGATCTATGGGGTCCTTCAAGGGTCCAAACTTTAGGTGGAGGCAGATACTACTTCAGTTTGATGGATGACTTCTCAAAGAAAGTGTGGCTCTATGTTATCAAGACAAAGACAGAAGTGTTTGATAAGTTTCAACACTGGTGCAAGGAGGTGGAAGCAAATAACTCTGAAATGCCTGAGAACAGATAATGGTTTAGAATTCTTATCAGAAGAATTCAATAACTTCTGTAAGAACAAGGGCATTAAAAGGCATAAGACAGTTCCAGCAAACCCCCAACAAAATGGTGTTATTGAGAGAATGAATAGGACCATATTAGAGAGAGTAAGGTGCATGCTCTCCAGCTCTGGACTAGACAAAAGGTTTTGGGGAGAAGCTGCTTCCACAGTAGTATATCTGATAAATAGATGTCCATCAGCAGCAAACAATGGTGTATCACCTGAAGAGAGATGGTCAGGAAAACCTCCAAAATACTCACATCTGAGAGTATTTGGGTGCAGAGCCTATGTGCACATTAAACAAGACAAATTGGAGCCTAGAGCATTGAAATGCATTATGTTAGGATATCCTGCAGGGGTAAAAGGCTACAGACTTTGGTGTACTGAATCTGGGAAAGGGAAGATTCTCATCAGTAGAGATGTAGTGTTTGCAGAGGATATAATGCCATTCAATGAATCATACAACCAGAAACTGATCACTGAATCCACCTTAAAGGGGTCACAAGTTAAGGTGGAGTATACAAATGAAGATGACACTGCTGAATCAGAAGACTCTGATGTTGATGGAACAGAAGAAGATGATATTCAAGACTATCAACTTGTAAGAGATAGAGAGAAGAGGGTAATAAAACCATCCACCAGATACTCTGAAGATTATCTTACAGCTTATGCACTGATAACAGCTGAAAAGGTTGCATTCCCTGAGCCAAGGAACTTTAAGGAAGCTGTTACCAGTCTTGACAAAGAAAAGTGGTTAATAGCTATGAAGGAAGAGATTGAATCTCTAGAAAAGAATAAGACATGGGTGTTAGTGGATAAACCTCATAAGCAGAAACTAGTGAGCTGCAAATGGATATATAAAAGGAAGGTGGAGGTAACACACACTGAGTCCATCAGATTTAAAGCCAGGTTGGTTGCAAGAGGATTTACACAAAGAGAGGGTATTGATTATGATGAGATTTTTTCACCAGTAGTAAAACACTGCTCCATAAGGATTCTTCTTGCAATAGTAAATCAGTTTGACATGGAGTTAGAATAGTTAGATGTAAAAATTGTTTTTCTCCATGGTGATCTGAATGAATAGATTTATATGAAACAACCAGAGGGTTTTGAGATGCCAGGACATGAAGACAAAGTGTGTTTATTGAAGAAGTCCTTATATGGACTCAAACAGAGCCCAAGACAGTGGTATATTAAGTTTGATTCACATATGAAGACCATTGGATATGAAAGATCCAAGTATGATAGTTGTGTGTACCTAAAATTCTCTGGCAAACAGGTAGTGGTGTTTCTACTACTGTATGTTGATGACATGCTAGTAGCAAGCAAGGATAAAGGAGAGATCAATCAGCTCAAGTCTGAGTTACAGAGAGTATTTGACATGAAGTTACTTGGAAATGCCAGAAGGATATTGGGGATGGATATTGACAGAAGAAGATCAGCTGGAATTCTTTGTCTACATCAGACAGATTACATAAAGAAGGTACTCAGAAGATTCAACATGCATGAATCAAGAAGAGTGTCAATTCCATTAGGTCATCAATTCAAATTGTCAAAACAACAGAAGCCAAAAACAAAGGCAGAATCTGAAGAAATTGAGAGAATACCTTATGCAAATGCTGTTGGTTCAGTAATGTACACTATGATATGCACTAGACCAGATCTTGCTCATGCAATTAGTGTAGTCAGCAGGTATATGGCCAATCCTGGTAAACCTCATTGGGAGGCTTTGAAGTGGGTACTCAGATACTTAAATGGAACTAGCAGTATGGGTTTGGTGTTCAAAAGAATTGATAACTCTGATGGAAGGATTATTCAAGGATATGTTGACTCAGATTATGCTTCTAATCTGGATTCAAGGAAATCTCGGCAATTTTAACAAATTATTGCACTGTTCACGTCGTGATTAAAATTATAGGTGCTCTTTTTGGCTAATTGATAAAGTAAGTGAACTCGCCTGTGCCACAGGCGAGTTCACCTCGCCCCTGCCAGGGGCGAGATCAATTGGGAATTTATTTATTTTTTTTTTTTTTTTGAATCTCGCCTATGCGAGAGGCGATTTCAAGTATGTACCGTATACAAATACGTAATCTCGCCTCTGGGAGAGGCGAGTTCATGTATATTGATTTTTTTTTTTTTTTTTTTTATATGGTGTACCTGAACTCGCCCATGGCAGGGGCGAGTTCAATTATTTCACCCGTATGGTTTTCACTAATTATTTTTGTGTATGGTTTTAACCAAGAGGACGAAAATATCGGTATTCGCTGAGATATCGATAGATATCGGAATATTGGTGTAATTTTCTGAAAAATATATTAAAAATTTAAAAAAATTATTTTGTGTGTATATATATATTACCTAAAAAGGAATAATTTATTTTTTTAACTCGCATTCAACTTTTTCTTTATGTAAGATTAAGATTATCGTATAGTCAATGCAATAAATTCGATTAGTTAAAATTTATAATATTTAGTTTAATTATAAATATTTAAAATATCAATTAACTTTTTACCCAATTATTACAAATAACATGAAAGACAAAATCTAATATATTTTTTAGGTAAGACAAAATCTAATATATTTTTTAGGTAAAACAAAATCTAATATATCAACGCAACTTTATGCAACTATTACAAATAACTTGAAAACTACAAAATCTAATATTCATGACCAGTCCCACATCTAGTTTTTTTTCTGTTTCGTTTTGCTCTCCCCCTCCGTTCCTCGATAGGGGCATCGGCTTCCGTGTCCTGGGCTCGTTGTGATTGAACATCATCTTGGGTGCTGATATTTAAACTGAATGTTGGATGACCAGACGAAGATGATGTTTGGCCTAAATATGGAATTGGCGACGTATTTAAACTGAATGTTGGTCATGAATATTAGATTTTGTAGTTTTCAAGTTATTTGTAATAGTTGCATAAAGTTGCGTTGATATATTAGATTTTGTTTTACCTAAAAAATATATTAGATTTTGTCTTACCTAAAAAATATATTAGATTTTGTCTTTCATGTTATTTGTAATAATTGGGTAAAAAGTTAATTGATATTTTAAATATTTATAATTAAACTAAATATTATAAATTTTAACTAATCGAATTTATTGCATTGACTATACGATAATCTTAATCTTACATAAAGAAAAAGTTGAATGCGAGTTAAAAAAATAAATTATTCCTTTTTAGGTAATATATATATACACACAAAATAATTTTTTTAAATTTTTAATATATTTTTCAGAAAATTACACCAATATTCCGATATCTATCAATATCTCCGCGAATACCGATATTTTCGTCCTCTTGGTTAAAACCATACACAAAAATAATTAGTGAAAACCGGGTGAAATAATTGAACTCGCCCCTGCCATGGGCGAGTTCAGGTGCACCATTAAAAAAAAAAAAAAAATCAATATACATGAACTCGCCTCTCCCAGAGGCGAGATTACGTATTTGTATACGGTACATACTTGAAATCGCCTCTCGCATATGCGAGATTAAAAATAAATAAATAAATAAATAAATTCCCAATTGATCTCGCCCCTGGCAGGGGCGAGATCACTGTTGTGGTGTCAGGGAGAAGTGAACTCGCCTGTGGCACAGGCGAGTTCACTTACTTTATCAATTAGCCAAAAAGAGCACCTATAATTTTAATCACGACGTGAACAGTGCAATAATTTGTTAAAATTGCCGGAAATCTCAGACTGGATATATTTTCACTATGTACGGAACTGCTGTAAATTGGAAGTCTATGCTACAACAAGTTGTGGCATTATCAACTACAGAGGCAGAGTATTTGGCTTTAACTGAGTCAGTAAAGGAAGCAATGTGGCTTAAAGGAATTCTTACTGAATTTGGTCTTGGACAGAAGTATGTAGAGATCTTGTGTGATTCCCAGAGTGCTTTACACTTAGCAAAGCATCAGGTATTTCATGAAAGAAGCAAACATATTGATGTCAGATTACATTTTGTAAGAGATATCACTGATAAAGGTTTGATTAAGCTGGTGAAGGTAAAAACAGAAGATAATGCTTCTGACATGCTAACAAAAGCTTTAACTGCTGATAAGTTTCGATATTGTCAGCAGTTGGTTCAGGTGGAGCAGGTTTGAGCAAATAGCAGCCTGATAAGGCTGTGATTGATTGAGGAGGGAAGAAGGATTGATTGAGATTATAGGAGTGGTGAGAGATAGATTGTTTCAGACAAGGTGGAGAATGTGAAGTGTGTAGATGTGTCTTCAACAATCATGAAGATAACCTGGAAGGAGTTTAGAAGCTAATCAAGATCAGAAGCACAAGGAATTCAGCTCAAGAATTTGGAAAATCTGTTTTCAGCAATAAGACAACGGTTTTAACTAACTTAACCGTCAAAACCGTTGTCTATGAGGAAAATAACTGTTGTCTATCCTGTGTTGTCGTTTAGCTTTAACAGAAAGGTGGTTTATTTGTGATTTTGTGGAGATTACGGTTGTAACTTCCATTTTCTGGTCCAGCAAGTGGGAAAGGTTGTTATAACTAACAGTTTAGCACATGGCTTGGATAAGCTCTCTCTAGAAGGTAGTTACAATAGATTAGAACTTATTAAGTTGGTTTAAGTTCTTGGAATTCATTGTAACTTGTAAACTCTTTGATCTCTTTAGTGAAATCTCTCTCTCTTGATCCGTGGATGTAGGCATTTGCCGAACCACGTAATTCCTGTGTGTTCAAGTTCAATTTCTTGTGTTGTGAGTGATAAATTCATCTTGCATTCAAAGAGTGAATTAGTTTTGTTTGTGAGGTTTAGGGAGTGATTCTTGGTGATTTCTTAGCATCATATTGCAACATCTCTAGCTAGCACTAATTCACTATCTACATTTCAAATTTTGATTCTAAAGTTTCAACCAACGCATAAACTACATCTATTCTAACACTAGCTATATTGAGGTGCAGAAAATTTAAATCTCTACTTCTTAAAATCCTTAGGGATATTTATTTTGGGATGTTCCTATCCGGATGTTGCATGAATCATCCTCAACGTATTTTACTTTACACCGAATGGTCCACCCTCCATATCCATACCCTATTGCCTACATCACCTTTTACAATTTCCAATATATCTTTTACAAATTCCAATACACATTATACCCTATTATATTCTTAAATTAAAATATCTTTTTGAATGTTCCGTCCATGAATGTGCCTAGAGCTGGCAAAATTGGCCCGGCCCGACGGGCCGACCCATGTGGCCCGAAAAATAGGACGGGCTGGGCTTGAAAAATAGCGGCCCGAAAAAATTCGGGCCTAATTAGCCCGGCCCGATTGGGCTTTTTAAAATTGGGCTTTTGGACGGGCTGGCCCGTGGGCTTCGGGCTGGCCCGAAATTTAATGTTTGATATTTGATTCTGCTGAAAGCCTGAAACAGTGAAACCCTTTTGGAGACAGTCCCCTTTTCTCTCTCTCTCTCTTCGGCGTCTTCGCTGCGCTGCTCACAGGCACAGCCTCACACAGTCACACTGTCGCGCCGCTGCTCACCGCCGCACTGCCCCGCCGCCCCACCGTGTTCGTACTTCGCAGGTCGCAGGCTGAGGCTCGCAGGCCCTGGCCCCTGCTGTTGCTGCTCGCCGCTCGGTCGCTGCTCCCCTCGTCGCTGCTGCTCGGCCGGCGCCCTTCTGCTGCTCGCCGCCGCTCGTCGCTCGCCGCTGCTCCCGCAGAATTAATTCGGTGATGTACTGATGTTCCGAGTGATAAATATAATCATCAATTGTTCTTTTTGTTGTGATATTGTTTAATCTTTATAGCAATAGCATTGTCAATTGTCATTCTTCTTGTTAGATTAGAAATTTAGAATAGGATGAGGTTCTGCAGCTTCTACTATAGACTGGATAGTTGTATTGCAATTTTGACCGGCATAGGCATAGCTGATGTATACAGTATAATAAGACACATTTGAGGATGGTGGTTGCAATAAAATATAGTAATGTGAAATGAATTTGAAGCTATATTTCAAAAAGTGTGCACATTAATATTTAAATAAATACTTTGTGCACCAAACAAGGGATAGAGGCTAGAGCAGAGTTTCCACGAGTTATCACTTATCACTCTTGATTTGTATTTTATGAAATGCAACTTGGCACAAACTGGGAAAATTCAATCACGACCAAAATAAAAGAAAAATAAAAAACAATTAGTAACACAAAAGATTGGGAAAGTGTGAAACTGAAATAGAGATTATTATATAGTTGTCTTCCCAACAGCAAAATATCTTCACAATTGAAATTTCATTTTGTATTCTGAGATTAGTACAATATTCTAGAATTTTTCATTTATTGCGGCGAATCCGGCGATGTGTCATGTGTGTAAAGCTTTAAAGGAAATTGTTATCTTTTTTTGTATATGTACAATGACAATGAACTGTTACCTTATTTTCAGATTAGCAAGAATGAAAGGAATTGAAGCCAACTTAGCGAGTATTGATGAAGAATTGGAAATGCTCAATGATGACATTGACGATGATGACTTTGTAATGTTTGAATCTCCACCTTCCGCCACCCCTAGTGATAAGAGTACTGCAGGTACTAGTACTACTTCTTCTTCTACTGGAGGTGTAAAGCGTAAGACTAGGATTAATAAAGGACAAATAAAGATTAAGACTAGTGCTGAAAATGTTGTAGATGATGGTAATGCTAATGATAAGGGTGGCAAGTCTGTGGTTTGGCAATATTTTGAAAAACTTAAGGAGTTGGTTAATGGGGCAGAAAAGTGTAGATGCAAGGGGTGTGGTAAATTGCTTAGTTGTGCATCTACTGCGGGTACAACTCATCTCAAACGTCATTCTGATAAATGTGTTAAACTTCCCCGTTACCATAATGTGGGGGACATGCTAGGTAACCAAGTTGCAAGCACAAAAAAATGGACATTTGATAGTAAGGCCTATCGAGATGCACTTGCTAAAAGTATAATTTTGCATGATCTTCCATTTAGTTATGTTGAATATGAAGGGGTTTGTGAGGTGAACAAAATATTGAATCCCGAATTTAAACCTGTTTCTCGAAATACTGCCAAAAGTGATTGTTGGAATGTCTACTTAAGTGAAAAAGCAAAGCTCAAGGGTGAGTTAGCTTTAATTCCTGGTAGAATTTGTTTGACTTCTGATGTATGGACTGCAATAACTGTACAAGGTTATATGACTCTCACGGCACATTATGTTGATAATGATTTTAAGTTGAATAGCAAATTACTTGCGTTTGTCGAGTTGAATTGTCAACATACGGGTGCTGAACTAGCAGGTAAGGCTTATGGAGTGCTGAAAGAGTGGGGGATAGACTCCAAAATTTTTTCTCTCACCTTAGATAATGCATCTTCTAACGATGTCATGCAAAAAGTTTTGAAAGAAAGAATTAATTTGCAAAATGGTTTGATAGGTAAAGGTGAATTTTTTCATGTGAGGTGTTGTGCACATATTTTAAATCTTATTGTTCATGACGGGTTGAAAGAGATGGGTTCATCGTTGCATAAGATTAGGGAAAGTGTTAAGTATGTGAAGGCTACGGAGGGGAGATTAAGACAATTTCAAAAATGTGTTGAAGAAGTGCACTTGAGTGATGTTGGTGGTGGTTTCTTGAGATTAGACGTGGCAACTAGATGGAATTCTACTTATATGATGCTTGAAAGTGCAATTAAGTACCGTCGTGCATTCGCTAGTTTGAGTTTCAATGATGATAAATATTCACATTGTCCTACAAGTGAGGAGTGGGAAAGAGCGGAGAAGATAAGAGATTTTTTGGCTCCATTTTACCACATCACCAATTTGATATCTGGGTCATCTTATCCTACATCCAACTTATATTTCATGCAAATTGCAAGCATAGAAATTAAGTTGAATGAATATTTGACTAGTGAGGATGTGAAACTCAAAGATATGGCAGTCAAGATGAAAGCCAAATTTGATAAGTATTGGAGTGAATATTCTATCATTCTTGCACTTGGATGTGTTCTCGACCCGAAGGCAAAGTTGAACTTCTTGAGTTTTTGCTATAAAAAGCTTTATCCTCTTGAGCATGAAGAAAAGGTGAATATGGTAAAGGATGCCTTGTATAAGCTCTTTGGTGAATATGGGGCTTCATCAAACTCATCTCAAGCTAATTCATCAAGAGATCTTCAACATCCAAGGAAAAGTGGAGCAAACTCTCCATTTGTGCCATCTATGCTTGAAGTAAGTTGAGGGAACATTTTTTAGCTTTTTCTAAATTTATTTTATTTTTTATATATAACTTATGATATTGTTGATGTTTATAGTAATTAGTCATTAGTGATTAGTATAATTTACATGGAATGTTGTAACAAGGTGGATAGATAGTTGATTGATGTTGTTTGTGATTATCTGATTGTAGGAGTATCATCAACAAATAACACAAATGTCCTCAAATGTGGGAAAGTCACAACTTGATGTATACTTGGATGAAGCATGTGCAGTTGGAACTGATGAAGATGTGCTTGTTTATTGGAAGGTGAATAGACATCGATTTCCTCAATTGGCAATCATGGCTTGTGATGTTCTGAGTATTCCAATCACAACAGTTGCTTCCGAATCCTCATTTAGCATTGGCGGTCGCATTTTACACAAGTATAGAAGTTGCTTACTTGGGAAAAATGTGCAAGCCCTCATTTGTACTCGAAATTGGTTGCACGGTTTCAAAGAAGTTGGACCCTCTGGTAATATTAATTTAAATTTTTCATACCTTCTATTCCGTATTTGTTTTCTTAGTTAGTGAATTTCTTATTATTTGTCTTACAAATATGCCGGAAGTGGAGGAGATAAGATTTTCAAATCAAGATTCCAATGTTCTTGATGAGGACTTGACCGAGGGGTAGGGCAAGTAAAGAGATTACTGATTAAGCTTGACAAATTATTAAAGTGGTAGTTCATCTTTATTATTTTTACTAAGAATGTACCAATCATATTTGCTAATTGCTACGGAATGCATCCTTTGTTGGAATGTCTAGGTATGTTAATTGTTATGGACCTTATGGTGGGTGTTGTGTTGAACATGTTCCTTGTACTAAGAATACACTTTACACCACTTTTTGTCTTAAACTATGTGGGTTTTTGTATTCTAATTTTCTATGTATAATTATAAGCATCGGAAGAATTATTGTGGAACATGTACATGTTGAATTTCCACAAATTATTGATGAATGGTGATTTGGAGTATCCGAGTATGGAGGATATAAATATTGATGGCTTGATAAAATATAACATACAAATAAATTAATAAATTAGGCAATTTCAACATTTTTAATGGGTTATCTACCACTAAGTTAATAGTTATTAGTCATCAATGAAAACATATTACATATATAAATAAAACGTAAAAAAAAATTGGACGGGCCATTTTGGCCCGAAGCCTGATGGGCCCGAGGTGTGTTGGGCCGGGCCTAGCATTTGTAGGCCCGATTTAAATTGGTTCCGGCCCGACCCAGCCAGAAAATTGACTAGGCCCGACTAGGCCCGGCCCGGCCCGACCGGGTCGCCCGAATTGCCAGCTCTAAATGTGCCCCATCTGACACATGCCACTACATCCCAAATCAAGTATCCCCTAAAGTCTAAGTGTAACTTCATCATTCACGCACATCAACTTCAACTAAATTACGCTATAGGCTAAGGTTAGCTTCAATACTGTTTCAAGAAATAGTTTTTTCAAGTATCTTCAACAAATAAAACATAACTGTAATTGGGGTACCAAAATTTAGGGTATACAATTCTAAGAAGGAAAATATTGGTTATAAGCTTCGGAAACAAATGATAAATTCAAAAACAATGTTATAATAACTGCTTTGGATGAAACTTCAATGGAGGATATCAGAAGTGATGATAAAATGTTAGTTGGATATTACTTATATATACATATGCATACATATATTATATAATAATTCGTATAAATAAAGAACTTAAAAGAAATAATAAATCAAAATTAGATCCTGGAACTTGCGATCTACAAAGCTGAAAGAGAGAAGCCGCTCTCTGCCAACTGAAGAGGAAGAGGGAGGGAAGCATGTGTTTGACTTTTTATCCGAATGGCAAAAAATTACTGCAATTTTAAAAAAACAAAGGAGAAAGGGGAAAAATTATGGGAACTACTTGGTGGAATTTATACTAGAAGGGGCTCTTGATCAGCTCTCAAGACTTCTTCCGCGGCGGTCGCCCCTCTGTTCTGTTGGTGAGTTTCTCGACCCCTCAACTCTACAAAACCCTAACCCCGTACAACTTTTATATGTGCTCTTTTTTTAATTGCTAAGGTATTGAAGAAGTTGTCCAAGTGCTGTTCAGATATTAGGGTTTTCATACTCGCCTTGTTCTTTGAGGTAAGGGATTGTTTGAACCTCGTTTTCTGTTTACTTCGTCACCATTTCTCTTGCTCTTTTTTCAGTATATCATTAATACAAACTTTCTTTTTCCATTTGGTTTTACTGATTTATTTTATTTCCTTCTAGTTAGTCTTTATCTTGTCCAGTAATATTTTATCAGTCGGAACAATTAATGAAGTAATTTTTGTTAATCAGGTGCAATGGCAGAAAAACGTGGTAATGGAAATGCACCAGGGGGTAATGCATATGCAATTGACTTGAGTACCTTCAGTAGGCGGTTGCAGGCTCTCTACAAACACTGGCAAGACCACAAAGAAGAATATTGGGGGTCTTCTGATGTCCTCACTGTGGCCACACCACCTCTTTCTGATGATTTGCGCTACCTGAAATCGTCGGCCCTGAATATATGGTTGCTTGGTTATGAGTTTCCAGAGACAATTATGGTTTTCGGGGAGAAGCATATCTATTTCCTTTGCAGCCAAAAGAAAGCAGGGTTACTTGAGGTTATCAAAAAGCCGGCTAAAGAGGCTGTTGATGTGGATGTTATCATTTATGTGAAGCCAAAAAATGATGATGGAGGTAACAGAATGGAATCTGTGCTTCTTGATATACGTACCCAGTCATCTGATGCTCCTACAGTTGGCTACATAGCTAGAGAAGTCCCAGAGGGGAAACTCTTGGAGTTATGGACTGATAAATTGAAGGGTTCGGGTCTCCCACTGACTGATATATCCAACGGGTTAGCTGACCTATTTGCTGTGAAGGACAAAAATGAGATCATATGTATAAAGAAAGCTGCTTACCTGACTGCTTCTGCAATGAAGAACTTTGTTGTTCCAAAAGTTGAGAAGGCAATTGATGAGGAAAAGAAAGTATCACATGCCGCGCTGATGGAGGAGACGGAGAAGGCTATACAGGAGCCGCTCAAGATTGGTGTCAAATTGAAGGCTGATAGTGTAGATATCTGTTACCCTCCAATCTTTCAAAGTGGTGGCAAATTTGATCTCCGGCCGAGTGCTGTAAGCAATGATGATAATCTATATTATGAGACCGCCAGTGTTATCATTTGCGCAATTGGATCTCGCTACAACAGTTACTGTTCAAATGTGGCCAGAAGTTATCTTATCGACTCCAATACAGTGCAAAGCAAGGCCTATGAAGTTCTTCTTAAGGCTCATGAGGCTGCTATTCTTGCTCTGAAGCCTGGGAACATGGTTAGTGCTGTTTATGAGGCTGCTGTGGCTATTGTAGAGAGGGAAGCTCCAGAGCTTATCCCTAAACTTACGAAATCTGCTGGGACGGGCATTGGTTTAGAGTTTCGTGAATCTGGGTTGAGTCTCAATGCAAAGAATGACAGAGTGCTGAGAGCAGGAATGGTTTTTAATGTTTCACTTGGTTTCCAGAATCTGGAATCGAAGGCAAGCAAACCAAAGAGCCAGAATTTCTCTTTGTTGCTTGCTGATACTGTTATTGTAAAGGAGGATGGCCGCGAAATTGCTACGTCGGCTTGCTCAAAGTCTGTAAAAGATATTGCTTATTCCTTCAATGAAGATGAAGAGGAAGAACAACCAAAAGCCAAAATGGAATCTCGTAATGCCAAGGAGGTTATCTATTCCAAAGCAACACTTCGCTCGGACAACGGAGAGATCTCTAAGGAAGAGCTCAGGAAGCAGCACCAGGCAGAACTTGCCCGCCAGAAGAATGAGGAAACTGCACGGCGTCTTGCTGGTGTGGATTCTGGTAGTGGAGATGGACGTTCTAATGTAAGAACAGCAAGTGATCTAGTTGCCTATAAGAGTGTTAATGAGCTGCCACCACCCAGGGAAATGATGATTCAAGTTGACCAGAAGAATGAGGCCATTCTACTTCCCATCTATGGTATGATGGTTCCTTTCCATGTTGCTACTGTGAAGACTGTTTCTAGCCAGCAGGACACGAACCGAAATTGCTACGTCCGTATCATTTTCAATCACCCTGGCACTCCTTTCACTCCTCAGGATGCTAATTCTTTGAAGAATCAGGGCGCTATTTACTTGAAGGAGGTTTCATTCCGATCCAAGGACCCAAGACACATAAGTGAGGTGGTGCAGCTGATTAAAACACTCAGGCGTAATGTCATGGCTAGGGAGTCTGAAAGGGCCGAAAGGGCTACTTTGGTCACTCAAGAGAAACTCGTAATTGCAGGGAATAAGTTCAAGCCAATTAGGCTGCATGATTTGTGGATACGTCCAACATTTGGAGGCCGCGCGAGGAAGCTGAGCGGCTCACTAGAAGGACACATGAATGGTTTCCGGTATTCTACCTCAAGGGCGGATCAGCGGGTTGACGTCATGTACGGGAACATAAAACACGCCTTTTTCCAGCCTGCTGAGAAAGAAATGATCACCCTTCTCCACTTTCACTTACACCACCATATCATGGTTGGGAACAGAAAAACCAAGGATGTCCAGTTCTACGTTGAGGTGATGGAGATGGTTCAAAATATTGGAGGTGGAAAGAGATCTGCATATGACCCAGATGAGATTGAGGAGGAACAGAGGGAGAGAGATCGGAAGAACAAGATAAATATGGAGTTCCAACATTTTGTGAACAGAGTGAATGAGCTGTGGGGCCAGCCACAGTTCAAGGACCTGGATTTGGAGTTTGATCAGCCTCTGAGAGAACTTGGTTTCCATGGGGTACCATACAAGGCTTCTGCTTTCATCGTCCCCACTTCTAGCTGTTTGGTTGAGCTTATAGAGAATCCTTTCCTTGTTATCTCATTGAGTGATATTGAGATTGTCAACTTGGAGAGAGTTGGTCTTGCACAGAAGAATTTTGACATGGCGATTGTCTTTAAGGACTTCAAGCGTGATGTGATGAGGATCGATTCCATCCCCTCCAGTTCACTTGATGGCATTAAAGAATGGCTCGACACAACTGACATCAAGTATTACGAGAGTAGGCTGAATCTCAACTGGCGGCCTATATTGAAGACTATCATGGATGACCCACAACAGTTCATTGAAGAGGGTGGCTGGGAATTTTTGAACCTGGAGGCAACAGATTCTGATTCGGACAAGTCAGCAGAGTCCGATCAAGGTTATGTGCCGTCAGATGCTGAGCCTGAGTCAGAGTCGGAGGATGAAGACTCCGAGAGTGAATCGCTGGTAGAATCAGAAGAGGAGGAAGAAGACTCAGAAGAGGATTCAGAGGAGGAGAAGGGCAAGACATGGGAGGAGTTGGAGAGGGAAGCTAGCAATGCAGATCGGGAGAAGGGGAATGAGTCGGACAGTGAGGACGAGCGTAGCAGGAGGAAGATGAAGGCTTATGGAAAGGCGAGGGCTGGCTCAAGCAGCGTAGCCCCCAAGCGAAACAAGTTCAGGTAGATGCGGGGGATCTAGCTGTTGAATTTCGTTGTTAATTACTTTTGCAGACTACTCCTTGATGCTTCTCAACTTTTGATTAGAATGTTGAGAAATTAGGTTTTGTTTATATGTTGGTGGATTAAGGTTTTATCTAAAACCCTATATATTGTTTTATGCATGATGGTGATGTGGACATTCTTATTCCAGTTCTTAGCATATTTGCGAATTAAATTGCAGGAGTTTGAAGTGTGTTTTTCGTAATGTAGAGTGTGTGTGTGATAAGTGCAGTCATTTAAATATCGGTTCCAATTGTTTCCTATTATGTTTGGCCGATGGGTTGAGTTGCCTGTGTTGTGCAATAAGGTGGTAATAGTTAGGGGGGGTTTGCATACCATTGTGCTTTTGGAACATTATACTAGAGATGTAAATTTTTATTACTCAGATTTAGCTTTGAAATACCTGATAAAATTAACTAAATTAATTACAAAATGAAATAAATAAATCCATCATAGGCAGTTGCAATTACCCCATGATTCTGCAGTAAGTTGCATGTTGGCAATTAAATATGTTCTTTATACGGCAGCGGCTCAAACCCTCTACAGAATGCCTCCATTGTTGGTGAACTCATTATGGTTTATTCGGCATTTCAGGAAACAGACAGCCTGAAATGCTCTGAAATCTGTTAAGGATTTCATCGCTTCTGTCAATCAGATGAAATTCAACTTCAGTCTTCTCTTGTTGAAGAAAACACAAGTAGTTGAGGTTTTTTACGACTTAAGAATATTGAGGAATACATTTTTTCTTGTTTCATGTTTTGAAAGACAAACTTACAATATTCAGTTTGCAGATGTTAGTCTCATACAACCAACAATTTCTGGAAAACAAATTCGCAACACTCTCTGTTTTTATGCATCACAATACACATGTTTATGTTTATTTACAAATGATATCTGTGTAATTACACAACTCATTGTCTATTTCATACATAATGTACTTAATAATGTGATGCCATTATATGCCCAGTTGAGCTTACCTTCGTTTTTATCATAACAAAATACATAATTCTGACCTCACACGGAAGCATACAACATACACCATGTGAATAAAATTCAATATCGATTGTTTCTAATGTAGTTGCTTCCTTTAAAATCAAGAATCATTAATTAATTTGTAAGCAATACATACACATTCCATTGCTTCTATAGAGAAATTGTTGTGTTGGAGCAGACCCAATGAAACAAGTACTTCTTATAGTCCAGTTTGGAACTCACCTCACCTTCTCAAATTATACACGTTCAAATCAATCATTTTATTGCTTGGGCCCATAGTAACAAATTTCTCTCATTTTTCAATTTCACCCGTATTTATCGCGAAACACGATTGAAACTCGAGATTTTCAAATAGCAATATATACAAATACTCCCTCCGTCCCGGCTTAACCTGCCTAGGTTGACCGGACATGGAGGTTAAGAAAAAGTAGATTTTGTGGAATCTTTAACTTTTTTAAAGGTGGAGATTGGGAATGGAGATTTTGAGGGTGGAGATTGTGAGAGAAGTTTGCCATTTATGGGGCTGACAGGTTAAGGTGGGACAAACCAAAATGGCAAGTAGGGAGCTTAAGCTGGGACGGAGGTAGTATATTGCTAATAATATCCGTATAATTTCCCTAACATTGTCTTCACTACTTTTACTTTTATTATTTACATTATGTTTTTGTACTTTTCAATTTCAAAATACTATATGTCAAAAACTCATAAAATAAAATAGCAATTTAGAATTATAAATTTGTCAAATAAAATAAAATAATTTTTAAAGCATATTTGTTAAATTTTTAATAGTAATACATGTAAATCGAAAATATTACACAGTTACTTGACTCAAAATATTATTTTTTTAAAAAGAGAACATAATTAGTATTTTAATAATAAACAATCTAAAATGATTATCTACTAATAATCAAATCTGAGTCATTCTAACAATAAATTGCAACATTTGTAATGAATTTTTTATTAATTGTGGTTAATTTTTTTTTTTCATTAAATGAACTTAAAATAAATAGTATTAAATTATAGTAATTAAAGAGCATTTATAAGTTATAACTTAAAAAGAACTAACAAAATATAATTAAAAATGAGATAATTAATAATTATAAGAAAGATAATTATGTTTATTAAAGTTTTAACTTAACGTATTAAACATGGTTTATTCGCGAGAAATTTTTCAAATTTGGTTGATCCAACATTATTTTTCCGATTCTATCTACGGTGTAAAAGGCGAATTAGATAATTGGTAGGTGTATATGGCCCAGTAACTCCAGGTTGGACTAGCCCGCCAACCGAGTCAACTGGGCCCAGAAGCTCAAGCCCAACACAGTTGAGCCCAGTCGCGGCATATTTGGAAGTCGTGATCGCGGCATATTTGGGAAGGGAGATCCCCATGATCTTTTCCTAACCGCCATGCAGATTCGGTGGGCGGAATTGTAGGGATTTAGTTAGGGATTTGATTTGTATAGTATAAATAGGAGAATTGTTTTCAGATTTATGGTTCGGATTTTTGTATTCTAAAACAGCACATTGTAAGGTTGAAGAAAAGATAGTGGAAAACACCCCGGAAGGTTATTGCCTCCGCCCATGGACGTAAATCTCCGGATCGAACCACGTATATCTTGTGTTCTTCGTCTTTCTTGCATTTTACAGTTCCATTAATCAATTTTTTACTCCGAATTCCTTCGATAACTGGATTGCGCTCTTATCAATTGGAGTTTTGTTACAATGGTTGGGCCTAGTTTGAAATAGTAAGCAATTTGTATATCAAACAGTTACCTGCATGTAACTAAAGTGATGATCAATGAAAACAATAAGGAAATGCAAGAGAAGCACTGCCAAAAAATTAATTAGAGTTATGTTGAATTTCTGAAATTTCATATATTACTGATAATTAAATTTCATCATAGGACTACTCGCGCACGACTTACAGTACTGTGTGTCTGATGAAAAATCTGTTTTCCAAGTTTTCAATGACAACTAAAAAGGTAACTAATTAATTTTTATATAATTATGTTTACTAATTACTTAAACAAATTTTAATGATTTAATCAATGCTCCTTCTACAATGTCAACACAGCTCACTAATGCTCCATTTAATCGAATTCGTATTTTTTGTATGTTATTTATTGTTATATTTATGTTTATTTATTTTAAATTTTTTTCTCCTAATTTAAGAACAAAGAAAAAACTTTTTCCTCCTTCACGGTGACTCGAACCCAGGACCAAAGGTTTAGATAGTTGATGCTCTGGCACTTGAGATATTTATGTTTATTCATACAGCAGCAGTAAACATCCAACAAAAAATAACACATATATCAGTAAAGTTATTGTACTATAATATAAAAAAAAAAAATTTACAAGTGATGGCTTTGTTCTTGCATTGTAATATCCGGGCCTCTTACTGGCCGAAATCAGCAGGTATGGAATTTGGAGAAAAATGGTAAGGCCTGCTTATTGGATGGCGGTAGTAATTTGGAAGAAGTTCTGGGCACTAAATCTGCTCCCAAAAATGGAGGGCGGTGAAGAATGCATTGCCGAATCTGAAATGTTGTTTTTGGACGTTGATGCTGATAGTGTGAGGTATTCGAAGGATGCCATTTTGGAGAAAATTAGCAGCTTGCCGTCATTGAAACCATCAACGACTTCTTGCCAACCGCCTAAGCGAGCATTAAACACTGATGTTGCTATTTATACAGATGGCTGGCTATGCTTTGCTTTTGTCGTGACAGACCATATGTGGCCAAAAAGTATGCCAACAATGTATAGTTTGGGTTGCCCAATGAGCCAAACAAAAAGTTTAGTTGCCAATTTGAGAGGTGTTATTTTGGGAATAGAATTGGATAAAATGAGTTTTGCCTCGTCTAATTGCTTCTTGTGTTCGAAAATTTGGTGATTATTTTTTCTACTGTCTTCTTGTTGTAGAGTAATATTGGACGTGGGTTAAATTGTGACCACATTAGGCATATTTCTGACTTGCTGCTGAATTTTGGAGTTTACAAATTCCATTTTTGGGATATATAAACTATGGGGAATGGAAATTGGTCACTGATTATCAATTTAATTGAGGCGAGGATGCTTATTATTTTCTTGTGACAATTTAACCTAATAATTTCTTGATTCAGTGTTGCAGGTTTAATTATTGTCCTTATAGATGGAAGTTGTTGGTCGGGCCAATGTACTATAGTATTTCTACTCTTTCATCCACAAGCTCCTCTCAAGTAACTCGTTCTCAGGAAAGTCCTCTTATTTTGAACTCATTTGTTTCATTTTTCTTCCCTATTTATGAGGTTATTTTGGTTCCAAATAATGCTATATTTCACTCTATCTTACACCCTTTTTTTTTTTTTCCACAATTCATGGTAGCCCTTTACCTAATTTTTTTTTTTTAGTACATGCTTTGAATTTTGCGCTGGTTGCTTTTACTACATTAGGGACAATTTAGGATTTAGATCTGGGAGGAGTTCAAACTAGGAACCTGTAGAGGAACTTAATTTAAAAAAAAAAAATGAAATTATTCTCGATTGGGGGAATTCTTGTCCATATATGCTAAGTTATGTGGACTCGGTTGCTATGTTTTCGTTGAGTTGAGTATGATGGTATAATAAAAAGATTTAAGTGTGATTGATTATTTTTCTTGGTAGATTTGATGGGTGTCAAACGGTAAAAAATCACGTTTGGTCTCATAAGTATTTGCTTTTTCAATTTTAGTCTCATAAGTATTTGCTTTTTCAATTTAGTCCCATAAGTGCTAAAATTGTCCAATTTAAGGACAATTTTAGCCGGATAACACAAAACCAGCCGTGTGCAAGTCACGTGATCCCGAAATTTGGGGCAAACCGACGGAATAAGTGACGTGTCTATTTTTTGGGTGAATTGAACTTATTTCCCTTTAACTTTTTTATTGTAAATAAAAATTATATCCCTGTGATCAAGTTTTTTGCCACTAGATTAAATATCCATATCATCAATTAGAGGTTCATCAGGTTCCCTCAGATCAATTCCATTTGCGCAACATTTTCTTCTCCTCCTCAAACCTATCAATTTCAATCTGCAAAACCTGGTTAATCTTCTCAAGCTTCTGATTAACAAGAATCAAATTTTGCTTCTCTTTCCGGAGTACATTTGTTCTTCTCAACAACCCTCTTAATAACCCTGCTACAATCACAAAGTGGATTGCCAATCCACCTAAAATATTTGGAATAGCCTTCATTATAAGCTGGATTTAGAGGAAGAATCAAGATCAACATCATTTTGCACAAACACCTTCGACAAGAAAAGAGAACATACCGGGTAATTTTGACATCCATAAAATCACCGATCTAAATTCTCGTCTATCCATGAGGTCACAATTGGCGCAAGAAGCCCTTAACGACATCTTATAGCAAGGACCGAGCCGCCGTTGTTCTGTGACATGTCACTTATTCCGCCGGTTTGTCCCAAATAAGTCCAACTCACAAAAAAAATAGACATGTCACTTATTCCGTCGGTTTGTCCCAAATTTTAGGGTCATGTGACATTTTTCGGTGAGTTTGGTGTTCTTTAGCGAAAATTATCCATAAATTAGACGATTTTAACACTTACGGGACTAAATTGAAAGAGCAAATACTTATGAGACTAAAATCGAAAAAGCAAGTACTTATGAGACCACAAGTGATTTTTGGCCGGTGTCAAACCGTCAAATTAAATTACCTACTAGTAAATTACGGGTAAAATTGTAAGTATAGTAGAATTCACGGGGAACGGGGATTAATTTCTTTTGAGAGGAAACAAGAAATAAACAGAGGTGTTTTGATTAAGATCCTAATAATTAAATAAAATATGCAAATAGAATAATTAAAATATAAAGACAAATCAAATATTACTTGACTCTAATCCAAGGGTATTGACATTTAATTATATTATTGATCATAGGCTCACAAAATATTTTCTTGCAATTCAAATAGTTTAACCAAAGATTTATTAGGATAGCCATAAAAATATTGCGTTTTTCTAAATTAATTGATCAATCCCAACAACCGATCAACACTTATCATTAACGAGTCTGGCACAATAGTGTTTCACCCCACGTTAATGATAGCATTGAGATTTATGAAAATAGTTAAACCTAATTACTAATAGTCAAGATAGCTGCAACTATCAATAATTAGCTTATAGATTCAATTAGGCTAAATTAATTATGATAATACGATTAATTTAATGTATTGCTACTAAGGTTCAATCCTTCATGACAATGACGGATCATGAATTCATGATAGCAGTAAGAAATTGAATAATTAGTTACGTTGCCAATTCAATATAATAAACAATTCCTATATAAATAAGTCTGAATCTACAAATACTTGAATTAAACAAGTAATTAAATCACATAGCCTCACAATAATATAATTGAAATAATCAACCCTTGAATCAGAAAATAAACTTAATTAATGAAGCTGATGTAATCCAAGATCTTCAATAAAGTAGAGATGAAAAGATGAAAAACTAAAAAAAAAGGGAAAACATACGTGTATTGATTTGGGAAGAGGAGAGAGAGAGCGCGTATTGAAAAATTATGATCCAGAGCGCACCTCTCATCACGCTAGTTTATGTTTTCTCACTCCTAATCAAATCTAAATCAAATCAAATTTGATCTCTAAAAGAAAATATCTAAATAATATTTAGATAATTACATAAAAGAAATAATAATTCTAATTAAAATAAAGCTCTTGATGGGCTTCTTCATAAAATTGAAGACTTTAGCAAATCCAAGAACATCTTCTCTCCATCTCGGCCCACTTCTTCACTTTTTAGCCCAAAATATCAATTTAAGCCCAGTTTTCTCCAAGTCCAATTATTATCCCACATCAAAAGATAATTAATTAAGATCAATAAAAAATAATAGCCATAAAAAAAATAAAAGAGAATATGAATATAATATATGCACATCAGGGTGAAGAGGTTGAATAAACCACTAACTTTTTTGATTTTCCTTTCGAAAGCAGTAGGCAGTAGATTGTTACTGGCTTTAAGAAACTAGTTCTTATAGTAGAGCTTACAACAATAAGTTTGTACAGAGGAGTTTGCTTACAACAAGCTTTTCTTTTCGAGACTCAAAGCTAGAAATGCCTTATGAATTTTACGCATAACGAAATAAGTATATTAGTTAGCTACTCAATGCAATGATACATAATATATTAAAGTATCAGCTAAAATAAACAAACACAGAATATAATAGTTCGAAAGTGGGGGTAATCCTTCTATGCTCACTATTCCTTGCACATGAAAAATTTGCTAAGTTGCTGCCATATTACATTCTTAGTTGCACGATTCTCAATTCTTAACTTGACACCTACAACTAATTTTCACCTATTCTTGGAAGACTACACCTCTAGTTGTACCAGTTCCTCATAACTACTCTAATTTAGTTTGAATCTCAGATTCAACAAAGGACTTTCCCTTTTACCAATCGAAGGATATAAATAATTTCTTCAAATGTTCTTGAATAACTTCAAAGGGCTAGCTTCAGTGAGAAAGAGGGAGTTTTGAGAGTTTTCTTTGTTGATGCTTGGGAAACTTTACAACTCTACAGAAGCATGCTAGTGCATCAGTTGTTCAATAGTCTCCTCGGTCTTCAACTTTCTCTATTTATAGAGACAATATTTTCTCTTTGTTGAAGGTTAAAGAGATCTTGTATGACAAAGAGTCGTTGTTGTCCTTTAGTTGCGAGAGTAGGTCAGAGTAGATGCGGTAATATCAATCTGCAGTTTCGCCATTTCTTTTCATCAGGATACATATCTTCATGTTATGACATATTCAGTACAAGAATGCTTCTTGTTTCTACTATCTAATTTGAATTATACCTCCACCACTGGTTATACATAACTTATTCAAAGTGTCTTTACTCGTGGCGAACTTGATGTTTCTTCCATCAGTCACCACTCTTAGAAGTAGAAATTTCTTCCCATTCATCTTCCTAACTTTGAACTCGATTTGATTTGGAAGCAATCCTGAATGCAATTGCCTTCTGTAGACCTCCAATTGCATTTTTTGTTCCACCTTCCACATTGTCATAGTACTTAACGGTTTGCAGTCAGACAAAGTACCTGATGATTTAGGCCAATCTCCAACTATCAATCTCTTTTCTTTGTTGGATTCCTATTAGTATGAATTGTTGTGGCTAGCAAGTTTATCAGAATCGAAGATGTTCCTGAACCAGTATGCATAGCGCTCAAATATCAAAAGAGTTGGGCTGGCTCCAGCGGTTGTATGGAGTTGCCTGTTGGCTTGATGATCCTGCCTACTGGGTCTAAGAAGGAATGTCTTCTGGGATGACTCCTGTGGTGAGATAGATCTTATGCACTCTCTTAGTAGATTGAGCTATCTTGTTCTTCCATATTTGATCAAACTCTGCAAAAGATTATGGCTCCTTCTCCACTTGAGCTCTCAATTCTTCATGCCTCCTCTTGGACTCCTCTTCTTACCTCCGTTGCTCAACAAGAAAGGCTTTTTTTCTTCTCTCGTTGTTGAAACTTAGAAAGTGTTTTATTTACTTTTTTCTCCCCTTTTTTAACATCATCTACACTCACACCTACTATAATCTCCAGCAGGTTCTAAATATTGTCAAGCTTGGTTGTAGCAACTTGATTCTCAGATCGCAGGAGAGAGATTTCCTCTTGTATAAACTTGAGTCAATATTTCTCCTCATCTTAGCCGAGGATTTGAATAAGGGTACCAATATTCCCTTCAAGAAAGGCATTTTGCTACTACATTGTCTTCTTGTTTTTCTCTGCTGCTTTGATAAAGTTGGCAATGAGTTCATGAATATTGTATGGGAAATGGTTACTGCTTCACTAATAGCTCACAATGCAGTAAGAACTCCGAAAACATTGCTACCGATGGCTTGATGTAGCCTGCTACACCGAGTACTGAGTAATTAATATAGTACGCTCCAGTCTTTCCACCACATCCTTGATTGCTGGTGCATAACCTATCTCAAAATCAACATAAGTCGGTCTCATTTTCGCAATAGTATCATTTTCCCGCTATTGAGACTTCTTCTTCTGTCTCTCTTGATGTTGGTCTTCAACCTTCAAACAACATCTAAACGCTTCATGCACTTCTGTGATGGATACATCTTCGCAAGTGATCTTGGTTGCTTTTTCTTGGGGATATCTTCTGTATCTCTGGGTTTGATTGGCTCACTCCCTTCTAGTAACCCTCTTGCATCTGGTTCATTGATCAGGTCTCCAGTTGGGGTTGTTGTAGACTGATCTTGCTATTTTACATCTCCTACAACATATTATGCTACAACAATATCATAGATGTTGCTCCTTCCCCCTCAATTGGTCCAGAGGGCTGATTAGGATGTCCGTTTCAACACTTGTAGTGCCCTGAGTAACTTTCTCGTTTGTTGTGTCTACAATTGCAACATCAACCTACTCCTTGGAACTCTTTTCTCTCCGCGTCTTGCTCTACTCAATTGCAGCAACCTTCATCTTTTTTGCGGAACCAAGCGTTGTTTTCTAGATCATGCTTGCAATGGTTGAGTCAAGATCCTGTTCCAAATTATTGTACTCCTCTTCCAATAAATAATATTCCACTTTTTCATTATTGCTCTTGGAAGGAGTTACCTTTCAACTTTCTTCATAGTTTAAGAGTTGTTCGTTTTCTTCTTCATTTTGTTTAATTGAGTGAGGATTGGGGTATCTTCATGAACATTATTCGATGAAACATGGCTAGTGATAGTTGAGTCAACTGCAACAGGTGTGGGTGCTTTCTCTACTTCACATCCTATTGTAGCTTGGTGTTATCGCTTGCAATAATTTCTTCTTCTGCTACTATAACTCCAGAGACCCCACCTGCTGTACTCCCTGGTGCCTCTATCATAAGTGTATGAGAGGTAGTGGATGCCTTATCTATTGCAACCTCTCATACAGTAGATTCATCAGAATCCTTGTTGTTGAGTCCTGAACACAACATATAGAGGAATATGGACTTTCTCAGGACTCTCTACAACAAAGTGGTAGATCTGATGCAGCCTCAGCAGGTTGTTGCGGTATGTGAACTACTTCCTGGACCTATTATGGAACAAACTACATGTCTTTGTAGGTTTTCCAGCCTGCTTTGTTGCATCACCTGACGAACTATTCTCTCCTCTTCAGGATTCACTTCCTCCGTAGAGACATATGCAGTAAGGCATTTCAAAGCTATTTTTTCTTGAAGATTCAATATTCGAACAATTCTTATGTCATCACCAAAGACCATGGAGGTTAGCTGTGATATCAGTTGAACTTGCCCATTTAGTGGCCTAACTTTCTTGCTCAATTCATTTATCCCACTGTAGAATGGCCTGATACAACCTTACCCAATTTGTGTGCCATCTGTAGTACATTTTCATTCCCACCTTCAGTATCTCCTCAATGTTAGGACATACTATATCTTCAACCTGAGGAAGTGCATGGGCATCACCTTTTGTATTTGAAGCTGCAAATGCTTCGTCCTTTACTCGAGTCGATGTAGTTACTAGAGTTTATGTTGGGGTACTTCTAATAACTCTTCACCCAAGGCCTAAGGTATGAAAGTAGAATGGGGTGGATTCTGGCCTTCGAGAGTTATTGAGACATCCTCATCAGCTTTACGAGTAGTAGATTGATTAATGTGAAAATTCTCATTTTTCTTGCATATTTCATGTCCATATTTTTATGAGAATTATGAGTATTTGGCATGTTTAAGTACGATTTTCATGTTTTATTGCACTCTCGGGCCCTATTTCATTTTTTATATGATTTTATGCACTTTTGGGGTGTTTTTTAGTTATATTTTGAAGGTTAGGAAAAAGGGGAAAAAAAGAAGATCAATTGCACATACTTCCCCATCCTGACCCATAAAATGAGACCTAAACATGCCCGAATCGGACCCCACCGATGCCCGAATCGAGTCACAAACAAAAGCACGAAGGTTTTGGGTCAAGAAGATGAGACAAAAGGGTCCAAAATGGCGACAGACGAAGATGACGCGTGACAGAAGCACGACATGCGGCCAACAGGTGCCACAAAAGGGCACAGCCGGACTCGGTATCGGATCGATCCGGCTAGCAGCCGAACTGGCTTTTTGTATAGTAGCTGCTCGCTTTGATCGGTACCGGCCCATACCGGCCGGTAGTCGGTCAGACTGTTGGCCGGTTTTGGGCTAGTTTTGCTCGTTTTTAGTGCGTCTTCTCCGATTGGGCTGTAACTTTCTCATATAAACTCAGATTCAAGCGATTCAAGATGTTACATGATGGTAAGTCAAAGGTCTACAACTTTTGTGTTATGGCTGAGAGTTGATTCTGCTTGAAATTTTTCCAGGATCGGCGAGAATGCCGAGTCGAGCATATTCGGGTGGTCAAAGCCAACATTTAAGGAGTCCAAGCCCTTTTAATTGTATTTTTACCATTGTGCCCTTATTTTAAGTTGAATTTCTGCAAATTTTATTTCTCTTTACATTTATTTTTTTCCACTTTATTTATCATTTAATGCTTAAGTCTTGCATTTATTATGGTGGGTTGTTGATTTTTATTGATTGTGAGTAATCAATTTGTAGTTTCTAGGGTTGGGAGTAGATCAACCCTAGGGTTTGAATTCATTGTAGTTATTTAGTTGATTTGAGGGGTAATTTATGATTGTAATGAAAGTAATGGACTAGAATAGGATATGGGCTTTAGTTAATTAATAAGTTAGACTGATTAATTAATTAAAACAGACCAGAATATCAAGCTCATATACCTAGGGCTATATGGACACTATATATATATATATATATATATATATATATATATATATATATATATATATATATATTCTCTATCGTAGGGAACAATGAATCTTGTTAGTAAAAATAGAGAGATGCCATAGAGTTCAACAAGAGATTTCCTAGCGATCTCTTATTGAACGATTGGACCGAGAATTATTCCTGCGGCGAACGGCATACGCATGGATACCTGAAGTGGTGAATTCAGTCGCGCTATTACTTCGGTTAATTACGCAACATGTAAGTTGTTCTAACTATTGCGTGATTGTTGCTCAACATATAATTTAATATAAACCATGATCGTTATTATTGATTGATTATTCCCTTGTGCACATTAGATGAAATCGAGAATTTCTAACAGTGGTATCACAGCTCGAGGCTCGATTTATAATTATTTTAATTTAAGTATTTGTGGATTAAAATTTTGATAAATTAAAATTCTGGAATTTTGTTTGTAAATTAATTTTGCATGTTTTTAACACTGATGCAAACTAATTGCAAAATAAAAACTTAAAAAAGTTTTATGCAACTAGTTCTCAAAAACCTGGTTTGGTAACCCCTTTTCTCTATTTAAATTAGAAACTGACGCGATGAACTATCCGTCCGCCATGGCAGCGACAGTGTTCGCTTCCGCTGTTGCTGCTACACGAGGCGGCGACAGTGGAGTCCGGTGACGAGTGGCTGCCCTGCTATTACTGTTCAGTCTGCTACGCCTCTTGTTCTTCAACGACGACAATGACGTCTGGCTGTTACTCTGTGCGTTTGCTGTTCTTTGGCGATGACGGCGAGAAAACTGTTGCAATGTGCTTGCTGTCCTTCGATGACGGCGACATTGTGCTGGTGTTGCGTGTCTTGTCACGGCGGCGGCTGGTGGCAGCGCCCAACCCAAACCCTAAAGATGATTTCATAAGTATGAGATACTCAGTGATCTCTTCAAGTGTAAACTTCATAATGGGGGCCAGGTTTCTGAATATGTACTGAAGATGATCGGATTAAATGAAAGGTTAGCATCGATTGGAACGGTGCTACACTCAAGTGTCTCAACTAATCTGATCATGCAGTCACTTCGTAGTTCATTTGATAACTTCATAGTGAACTTCAACATGAACAACACGAAGGCGACTTTGCCCGAGCTTCACAACATGCTCAAGCACTATGAATCTTCTACTTCTAAAGGCAACTTTGTGCTCATGGTGAGCACTTCTGCGAAATCCTCAAAAAGAAGAAGAAGAAGAAAGCATCCAACAATGCGGCCTTGAAGCCTAAGTGTAAAGCACAAGGTGCATTAGGTGGGACCTCAGGTATGTTTGTCATTGAGATAAATATATCTATGAACTATTTACAATCTTGTATTAGATACAACTTGTGGCTCACACATTTGTAATAATGTGCAGGGTCTAAGGTTTAGCAGGAAAGTGAGGCCTGAGGAGGTCGACTTATGCATGGGAAATGGAGCAAGAGTTGCTACTGAATGCGTGGGGACTTATAGATTAGATCTTCCTTCATGATATAGACTAGATTTCCTTAATTGTTATTTTATTCGTACGATTTCAAAGAATATTATTTCCATTTTAATGTTAGACATTCAAGGGTTTTTCTTCCATTTTGCAAACAGTATATGCTCGTTTTCGCTTAATGGTTTGTTCTATGGAAGTGCCTCTCTTTCGAATGGTTTATATATGCTTGAATGTGAACATAATATTCTCGATGTACAAAATAAATGACCTAAGCTAAGTAATACGAATAATAAAACCTACCTATGGCACTGTAGACTTGGTCATATCAATGAGAAAAGAATAGCAAGGTTGAGAAAGTTAGACTATCTCACATAATTTGATTTCAAATCATATGGTGCTTGCGAATCTTGTCTCAAAGGAAAGATGACAAGTAAACCACTTTCTGGGAAAGGGCTGAGTGCCAAGGTTGTGCTCAAGTTGATCCACACAGATGTGTGCAGACCGTTCCCAACTCAAGCAAGAGGTGGATATTCGTACTTCATAACTTTCACTGATGATTTTTCGAGGTATGGATATGTGTTTTTAATTAACACAAATCTTAGGCCTTCGAGAAATTTAAGGAGTTTAAGTTAGAAGTCGAGAAATAATTTGGCAAAAATATTAAGACTCTCTGATCACATCGAGGGAGGGGAGGGGAATACTTAAGTCGAGAGTTTCTTGATTACTTGAAATCACATGGAATCTGGTCAGACTAGACACCTCCGAGTACACCACAGATGAATGGAGTATCTAAAAGGAGAAATCGAACTTTATTGTTCAATCCATGATGAGTTTCACCAGTCTCCCTTTATTCCTTTGGGGCTATGCCTTACTTACCGCAATTTATATTCTGAATAGAGTTCCTTCTAAATCAGTCGAGAAAACACCATATCAGTTTTGGTGTGGTAGAAAGCCAAGTCTTAACCATATATTGACCTGGGGTTGTCCTGCTTTTGTTAAGAAGATGATGACTGATAAATTGGAAACTAAAAGTGAAAAACGCTATTTTGTGGGATATCCTAAAGAAACTAAAGGATATGAATTCTACTGTTCTGTAGATCACAAGGTGATAGTTTCCAGGAATGTGACATTTCTTGAAGATACTTATATCTCCAAGGAAAAAGGTCACAACACAGTAGATCTTGAAGAAATTCAAGAACCACAAGATAACATGGAGGATGAGGTATTATCCAATAGTGTGGACAAGAACTCACTGGGAGTTTTTGATGATCTACTGGGAGGGGAAATGACTCTTAGAGGGTCAAAGCAAGACAATAAGATGCATCAAAGATAAGATATTGTATAAACCCCACCTCAAGAGAATCATAGTGAAATTCTTGAGAATATCCCAAATGTTGAAAATCTCAACACGCAGGAACCTCCTCACGATCAGAATAAACCGCCCTAACCAATACAAAACCAACTCAGTAGGCCTCAAAGGAATCATCGTGCACCTGAAAGACTAAATCTATTGGTTAAGAACCACGATGATGATGTTGATTCAAAAGACGAAGAACCTAAGACCTATATCAAAGCGGTGTCGGGCACCGATTTGAAGATATGGCTGGCTGCCTTAACATCTGAAATGGACTCGATGTAACTTAATCTAGTTTGGGAACTAGTTGATTTCCCAGATGGGGCTTGCCCCATAGGCTGCAAATGGATCTTCAAGAAGAACATAGAGGTAGATGGCAAGGTACAAATCTACAAGCCTAGGTTGGTGGCAATGGGTTATAGTCAGTGTGAGGGCATTGGCCATGATGAAACCTTTTCGTTAGTCGCTAAGATCAAGTTCATTAGAATATTACTTGCAATAACTGCATACTATGACTTTGACATTTGGCAAATGGATGTCAAAACTTCGTTTCTCAATGGAGAACTCGAAGGCACTGTGTATATGTCACAGCTTGAAGGTTTTGTATCAAAAGAAAAGCCGAATGGAGTATGCAAGTTAAAGAAGTCCATTTATGGACTCAAGCAAGCATCTAGAAGTTGGAAGTTTTTTTCCATAGAGCTATCAAATTGGTTGATTTTTTCAGAAGCAAAGAGGATCCATGCGTTTATGGTAAACATAAGAATGGAAAATTTGTCTTCCTTATCATATATGTCGATGAAATACTGATAATGGGAGCAATCGTTCCATGTTGTAATCCATGAAAGATCGGATTGGAGAACTGTCAAGACTATGGTGGGCAGCCAGAGCCATCAGTTACCGGGAATACTGATGCTAGGATACACTTTCTTTAATTGAAATTTAATCGTTTGACAAGTTAAGTTAATTAGTATACGCAATTTAGTTTATTAAAATCAACCTTGCAATTCGAGTGTCTAGTTAGGGTAATCCTATAAAATTGGGGTATCGAACTGCGTTAGCCTGTTCTCTGAGTATCGACCTTGACTTATCCTATACACATCTACACCCGTATACTTGCGGTATTTAGGGTTAGAAATTAGGCCTGTCAAGTTTTTGGCACCGTTGCCGGGGAATAGGTATAGCGTCCTAGTTTTTATCCCGAGAAAAAAGAGGATACTAGACAAGACTTTATTTTTCGTATTTTTAATTTTGTTATTTAATTTTTGTTTTTATTTATTTATTATATTTTAGTATTACGTGGTATTTCTTGTTGGAGGTGCTTGCAGGTTTCGCATGCAAACCAGATCAAAAGGGAAGGAACATCTTTTCCCTTTAGATCTTGAGATTGAGGCAACCGCTCGTAGATACCGAACAAGAAGAAATTCCACATTCGTGATGGAAAACATACCGCAAAATCTGATCCAAGAGGAAGCATTGACTCGGATACTAGGGGCTCTCGCTAATCTGGATAATCGAGTCACCAACTTGCAGCAGCAGCAACCACCGCAACAATAGTAAGAATTCATGTTGCACCAGATGACGCAGTCGAGGACGTGACTCCTATCAGTGATTGTCTTCGGCCTACACCGAATCAGCAGTACGGAGGAGTACAACCCTCACCATTGAACGCAATTTTTTTTTTTAATTAAAGCCAGCACTAATTAATATAGTGCAACAGAATTAGTTCGGGGGTAGTGCTCTTGATGATCCGAATGTGCATTTGAACAAATTTCGCAGGTTGGCAGACACTGTCAAGATTAATCATGTGCCACATGACCAAGTTAAGATGGGGTTGTTTCCACTCTCTTTAAAAGATAGAGCCTTACAGTGGTACAACTCACTGGATGATGTTACAGAGTGGGAGGACCTGAGCACAAGATTCCTTCTGAAATACTTTCCACCAAGCAAGATGTTAGATCTACAGAACAAAATAAACCAATTCAAGCAGATGGATCAAGAGCCGTTTGGTGAAGCTTGGGAGCGATTCCGGGATCTTATCCGAAGTTGCCCTCAACATGGGTTCTCAAAGAAGCAACAAGTTTGCAAATTTTATAATGGATTACTTGCTCCAACACGGGATCATGTAGATACAGCTGTAGGTGGAAGTCTGATGGAGAAGACTATGAAGAACACATTGCTCCAACAAGTTACTAGTGGCCTAATGAAAAAAATCAGCCAAGACGGGTAGCTAGTGTCAAAGAAGCAGAGCCACTAAAAAATGAGCCAATTGAAAATCTTACATCTCAGTTGACAGCTTTGACAAGCCACGTAAGTTTGCTAACTAGTCTGACGTTAGCACAACATAATGACAATTCATCACAGCAGATAGTGGGCCAGGAAGAAGTTGAAGATGTGAATTTTGTAAATCAAAGGAATTTCAACAACTTCCAAAATAATCAGCCAAGGTATAATTAGTACCCACCTAATCGGAATCCCCAAAACTTTTCTTATGGCAACACAAAGAATTCGCTTAATTCACCTCCCGGATTTGCTATCACGAATGGCATGATTCATGACGGTAAGAAGCCAACACAAGAAGAGGTTGTGCAGTCTCAGTTTGCTAAATATGATGAAAAGTTAGCTCAATTAGAAAGAAAGATGGAAGGCAAGTTTATTGAGTTAAATAAGAGCATGACTGGACAGGGAGCAGACATAAAGCGACTCGAGAACAACATAACTGAAATGTCTACTAATATGAGTCAGCTAATAAAGATTGTCGGAGCCCAACATAAACAGGGGCAGTTCCTGAGCGATACAGTGGTGAATTCGAGAGAGCAGTGCCAATCCATTCAACTGAGAAGTGGTACTAAGTATGAGGGACCAAAATTTCCAGTTGATAAAGAAAAGGTAGTGGAAAAAGAGCAGTTGGAAGAGGAAAAAACAAACTCAAGCAAAGACAAGGAAGCAAAGAGAAGCCTTGAAATCAAGTGAGGGGCAAGAAATCAAAGCAGATATACCAACATATGTCCCTACTGTTCCATTTCCACAAGTCTTAAGAAAGAAGAAAATAGATGAGCAATTCGCAAAGTTTTTGGATGTGCTGAAGAAGATTTAAATTAATATACATTTTGTTGAGGCCCTACAACAGATGCCTAACTATGCGAAGTTCTTAAAGGAGGTGATCGTAAAGAAGAGGAAGTGGGGAGAATACGAGACAGTGAACCTGACTGAAGAATGCAGTGCAGTCATCCAGAGAAAGCTACCATTTAAATGCAAAGATCGAGGTAGTTTTACTCTTAAATGCAAAATAGGCAATGTAATTTTTGATAAAGTACTGTGTGATCTAGGGGCTAGTATCAACGTGATGCCACTATCTATATATGAAAAATTAGGCATAGGGACAATGAAACCCACTACAATTTCTCTACAAATGGCAGATCGTTCTATGAGTTGGCCAAGGGGGATTGTAGTGGATGTTTTATTAAAAGTTGGTAAATTCATCATTCCTGCTGATTTTGTAGTCCTAGATATGATAGAGGATAAAGTGATTCTCTTAATTTTAGGTCGCCCGTTTCTAGCAACTGGTAAAGCACTAATTGATGTACAAAAGGGGGAATTAACTGTAAGTGTAGATGAAGAGAAGGTTTATATGAAGGAAATCAATTTGAAACATGTAGCTCTATTCAATCGGTAGATGCCACATTATATAAAAAGCTGGTCTCACCTAGTGATTGCGTTGCCCTAGAAACTTGTCTTGCTAATTCTGTTTTTCGTATTGATCACCACGACTCTACTAACCTTGATCTTGTAGAAAGTGTTAGTGTTCTTAATTCTTTGCAGGAAGCTTCCAAAGGAAGCTCAATTCAGGAGGACATAAGCAAGAAAGTAGTAGAGGAAGTACAAAAAGGGGGCGAGGGATGCCCATACCTTAAACCATTACCATATCATCTATGGTATGAATTTCTTGATAGAGAATGAATATATCCGGTAATAATTATTCCTCTTTAACTGGTGTTGAAACTAAAAAATTGTTGCGAGTGTTGAGAACATATAAATCGGCAATAGGCTGGTCAATAGATGATTTAAAGGGAATTAGTCCCACAATTTGCATGCATAAGATACTAATGGAGGATGAGTATAAACCCTCGGTTCAAAATCAACGTAGATTTAATCCCATGATGCAAGAGGTAGTTCGGAAAGAAGTGCTTAAATGGTTAGATGTAGGAATAATCTTTCCAATTTCAGACAATAAATGGGTGAGTTCGACCCAAGTAGTGCCTAAAAGGGGGGGGGGGTGACAATAGTGAAAGGTGATTTAGATGAGGTCATAGCCACTAGGATAATTACGAGATGTCGAGTGTGCATAGATTGTAGAAAACCTAATGCAGCTACCCGAAAAGACCATTTCCCTCTCCTATTCTTAGATCAAATGTTTGACAGGTTAGCGGGGTATGAATATTACTACTTTCTTGATGGTTATTTGGGTTACAATCAGATTATGGTTGCCCCGGAGGATCAATGGAAGACAGCTTTTGTATGTCCTTATGGTGTGTTTGCGTTTCGTAGAATACCGTTTGGGCTTTGTAATGCTCCTACTACTTTTCAGCATTGCATGATGGCAATATTTGGGGGCTTGATAGAGAATATAATGGAGGTGTTTATGGACGACTTTTCTATTTTTTGGTCGTCTTTTGATCACTGCTTAGATAATTTAGCTCAACTTTTGAAAATGTGTGAAGACACCAATCTAATCCTAAATTGGGAGAAATGTCACTTCATGGTTAGGGATGGTATAGTCCTTGGTCATAGGATCTCGTCTTCAAGGCTAGAAGTTGATAGAGCTAAAGTAGTGGCCATAGAGAAATTACCGCCTCCTAAGAATGAAAAATGAGTTAGAAGTTTTCTAGGAAATGCGAGATTTTATAGAAGGTTCATTAAATATTTTTCGAAGATTTCTAAACCTTTATCTCGTTTACTAGAAAAAGATACTGCTTTTGTGTTCGATGATTTATGTATGCAGGCATTCGAAACATTGAAGAGAGCATTGATCAAAACTCCAGTAATAATCACACCGGATTGGTCTCAACCGTTTGAGATAATATGTGATGCGAGTGATATGGCTGTGGGAGTTGTGTTGGGCCAAAAGAGAGAAAAGCTTTTTCGAGTCATCTACTATGCAAGCAAAACTCTTGACTCAGCCCAAACGAATTACACAACCAAAAAAGAAGGATTTGTTAGTTGTTGTTTATGCATGTGATAAATTTCGACCATATCTAATACAGGCAAAAACAATAGGGTATACTGATCATGCTGCTCTTAAGTATTTGTTTGCTAAATAGGATTCGAAGCCAAGACTGATAAGATGGATACTGCTGCTGCAAGAGTTTGACTTGGAAATCCGAGATAGATGAGGATGCGAGAATGCAGTTGCTGACCATTTGTCAAGAATTGAGAATGAAGCAGATGTAAAGGGCAAGCACAAAGCCATAAATGACATATTCCCAGATGAGCATGTGACGGTTGTCGAAAATGGACCCTGGTATAGCGATATAGCAAATTAGATAGTGAGTAGCATTACACCAGACTTATCACCTCATAAGAAGAAGAAGTTATTTCGTGATGCCAAGTTTTACATATGAGATGATCCTTACCTCTACCGAAGATGTGCAGACACGATAATTCGAAGGTGTGTTCCTTATACTGAAGTAAGGGACATAATTACACAGTGTCACTCTTCCCCAAGTGGAGGACATTATGCATCAGCAAGAACAGCCGCGAAGGTGCTCCAAAGAGGATTTTATTGGCCGACGATCCACAAAGATTGTAATGATTTCAATTTGCAGTGTGACCGATGCCAAACGACGGGGGGGAATATCACGAAAGCACGAAATGCCCCTCACCACTATTGTTGAAGTTGAACTGTTTGATGTGTGGGGTGTCGATTTCATGGGACCCTTTCCATCTTCGAATGGGTTTCAAATATATCTTGGTAGATGTAGAATATGTGTCTAGATGGGTGGAAGTTGTTCCGACCCAAAGAAATGATGCCAAGGTGGTGCTGAAATTCCTTCAAAAGCACATTCTTACAAGGTATGGTACTCCAAGAGCTTTTATAAGTGACGGGGGGTCCCACTTTTCCAATAAATGGTTGTCCGCATTGTTAGCCAAATATGGGGTGAATCACCGAGTCACAACGCCATATCATCCCCAAGCCAATGGTCAAGCAGAACTTGCCAATCGAGAGATTAAGCAAATCTTGGAGAAATCAGTGAATGGAAATTGAAAAGATTGGTCGATGAGGTTAGATGACGCACTATGGGCATATAGGACGGCTTATAAAACCCCTTTGGGACCCTCGCCGTATCAGCTAGTTTTTTGGAAAGCATGTCATCTACCAGTAGAATTAGAGCATCGGGCTTATTGGGCAGTTAAAAAGTTAAACTTCAACTTTGAGGCCACTGGAAAAGAGCGAATTCTTAAGCTCAAGGAATTGGAGGAGTTCATAAATCAAGCTTTCGAGAATTCTAGTTTGTATAAGGAGCGCGTCGAACGATTTCACGATCGAATGATAAAGAATCAAACCTTTGAAGCCAATGAACAGGTCTTGTTGTTCAACTCTCGACTAAGGCTATTTCCGGGGAAGCTGAAATCAAGGTGGTCGGGCCTGTTCACTATAAAAACTGTTCGAGCGTCTGCAGTAGTAGAACTGCTAAATCAAGACGGGAGCACATTTCTCGTCAATGGACAACGAATCAAGAAATACTACAAGTCGGACTAACTTCAAATTGTGCATGAAGTGCGGTTCAAAGAACTCAATTAGAACCAAAAAGGTCGTCCAGCTTGAGACGTAAAACGAAGCGCTTGTCGGAGACAACCCGATGTTTACCGTTTTATTTTATTTTAATTATTTTTATTAGTTATGTGTTTTTACTTGTGTTTCTAGAGTTTTTAAGTTATTAGGAACCAACATTGACAACCAAAGAGCAAAACAGAACGCAATAGCAAGATGCAGGGGACAAACAGAGGACGAGCGGCAGTACGACGCGATGCGGTCGAGTCACTTAATGACTCGATCGCGTCCAAAATTCAACCCTGGACGAGTCGTAGGACAGTGAGCAGCGACGCGGTCGCGTCAAGCCTTTGAGGTCAGTATGACACGACGCGGTCGCGTCAGTTTGCGAGACCATGTATTTAAAATTGCAACTAGGTTCACTAAAATGGCACCAAGAAAAGGCAGTTATAGTCGAAGCAAGGGCAAACAGGTGATGGCAGAAGGCACTCTGGATATTAATCCAGATGACAGCCATTCAGACGATCCACACAGAATTGCATGACCAAAGAGGAATATTGAACACACTCCTCCTAAGGAGTAATGAAGAACAAGAGTGGCGACAGTAGCTGAGGACTCAGTGGGAGGCTATATCACAGTTTTGGAGCCAGCATGGGTTCCAATCACCGCCTCCACCACAATGATTTGTAAGTTAGCAATAAGGTGTACCACTCTCTTCCTCCAAACATTGGCTTTCAGCCAAGTTTGGGGGAGGGGGTATACCATGGGACGTCTTGGCCGCTATATTTATATTTTTGTTGTTGTTTCTACTTTTAGTTGGTCATTTTGTTCAATTGATCGTTTGATTTGCTTGTTGTTTCGTAATTTTTGGTTAAGTGTCGGGTCTGTGTGCCCATTTTGATTAATGTTTACTTGCTTTGATTTAGATTACCGGGTTTGTGAGCCCGTTTATCTGTTCAGTGGTGTTGTTGGGTCTATGAACCCATATTTGTTATTTAATTGCCATGTTTGGACATAGGAGTCTAGAGTCGTTTTGTTTTAGTTTTAGAGTCAAAAGAAGAATTAAATCCGAGAAAAAAAAAAAGGGAAAGATGGATGGTGAATACTTAATGATGAGATGATTTTGAGAAGTAGATGAAAAAAGACACATAATAGAGCATGAGAAGGGAGTTAAGACGAAATTAAGCTTGAACCTAGAGTATTCGATCAAAACACACCCTGGTGAGAATTTAAGCCTAATTGTACTCCTATTTTCAGAGTAATATACATTATTTCGGTGTGAAGTAGATTGAATATGTGCACTAGTCTCTAGAACTTGCCTTGAGTCTTCACTAAGAATGTGTCAAATATGTGGGGTGATTTAGGAAGTGATCTTACTTTTTGTTTTGAAGCTTATTTATTTGAACTATGAAAAATTACCTTTGGACCATAACGTCAAGAATTATCCCTAGTTAGCCCACTTGAGCTTATAGCCTCTTTCATAGCCTAACATTGTCAGCCGAAAATCTTTCGATATAACTCTTTTGGCCTTAATTGGATTAATCAAGTTAGAGGGAGGAGAATATTTATAATTAGAACTTGAAAGTTTATTTAGATAAATTAAAAAATAAATATAAAGTAAAAGCAGTGAAATAGAGTGAAAAATATTAAAATTTACATTATATATGAAATATTCAAATAAAATATCATTATTCCTTTTATTTTATATTTTATGGTGATTTTTAATTATTTATAGTTATAATTTAAAAATTATTTTATAAATTTAAAAATCTATATGTATATATATATACATATATTAACACACACACAAACACACACACACACACATACACACACACACACACACATATATATATATATATATAAACACCACAGTAGTGATAATTCTATAAGTAATATTTTTCAGCCTAAAATTTTAGACTGTGATGGTAAGTTATTGTCACATTTGGTAAGAATCAAAATTTATTTTACTTTATAAAGTTGCAAATATCTTTTTTCATTTATAATATATTTATTATGCATACAATATCAAATTAATCAGCTTTTGACGATGTTTGATTTGACATCCATATGATATATAATAATAAGATATTATATTTTAAATATTATATTATTTGTTTGTTGATTATTTGAGTAAGATTTCGGTGTTTATTGTGGGTTGTACAACAATATAGTATTGGTTTGTAATACAATTAAAAATCATTTAAATAATTTGTAAACAAATAGTATTTTACTTGATTAAATCATTAAAACTACAACTAATCAGTTTGTTTTATCTACCATGAATTGTTCCAAGTTTTCTTCATTTATTATATTGAGAAAAAAAAAATCAATGTATATATAATTGAACACATATTTTATCGAATTAAAACCGATAGTTAATATTTGATTTATAATCAGCTTATTAAATTATTAAATTTGCTAATGCTTATTTTATATAATAATTATTTTTGTTGATAAATCACAAAACTATGACTTTCACTGATATATAATTTTTCATATATGATAATTAATCTTAGAAATTTTTTATTACTTTTTTATATTTTACATATATTTATGTTATTTTTCTATAAATAAGTATACTTTGCAACCTATACTATGATATTATACAAATAGTAACTAAACTTCTTTTAAATAAGCAAAATTAACCAACTTGAACTATATATTTTTTAGACTTTGCAACCTAAACAATGCTTGGTCAATTTAACCAATCTCAATTATGTCTTTTTCTTTTCTTTTCTTTTCTCATTTTGCAACCTAAGCAATTTTTTTGTACATTAACCAATGTATATCTTTATATGAATCTACTATTTACAATATAAATATATAATTTGATTGAATCTTTTCAATATATATATATATATATATATGAAAGTATTAAGAAATATTGGAGCACTCATATTTTTTATTTTGTTATTTCAACTATTGGGAAAAAAAAGATGTTTTATTTTGTTATTCCAACTATTGAATAACTTTTGAATTTTATTTTGTTAATTTGTTATTCTTTGTATATCGAAAATACCAAGTAAAGTACTAAATTTGCAAATAAAATTTTATAAAAGTAAATAGTTACGGTTTGAATTTAAAACTTTATTTAGATAAATTTAAATATTTAATGTAAAATGAAAAAAAATTAAAGAAAAACAAATTTCTTATAACATTATCTAGTTTATTTTATTTAATAATATGAATTGATAGTTAGATATTTATGTTTGTTTTAACATTCATAATTAATAAAGCTATTTAGCACATATATATATATATATATATATATATATATATAAATTTACATATAAAGAGTAAGTTATATTAAATTCATATATGATGCGTGAGAATCTTATATTTACATTACTTATAATTTTATTTATGTTTTATCCTATATTTAAACAAAATATTTTATTAGGATAAAACGATCACATATTTAAATATTAGATTATATCATATTTAGTTTTATTAAAATTATTACTTTTTAATAAACTTCCGTGCATCGCACAGGAATAGTACTATAAATATATAAAAGTAAAATGGGAGTTAATAATGTAAAATACCTTTTCCCGTCTAAATTATCATATTAACTATCTAATTCATTCTACTATATTCTACTAAGATTATATATTATTGGAATCCCTATTAATAGTCCTATTCTTAAATAGTCCTATTAATTAGTAAGTTTTTTCTTTTCCTTTTTTTTTTTTTTGGGTTAACTAGCAAACTTTAAATTTGGAAAGATATGAGTATTTGCAATTAATTTTTTTAAATGATTTCTAGCTTATAACTTGTGGAAAGTAATTTTGGAATGTTTGAGAAAATATCTTTAGATTTAATAAAAGTGGTTTTAATAAAATATTAGGACTATTTAAATAGGAGGTGTTTGTATCTGCTTTTCCTAAGTACTTTTCAACTTATATCTTGAGAAATCATATTTTGTAATGCTTGTAATGTTTGCAAAGCCAGCTTCTATTTTAAAATAAGTCCTTCCAAGGTAAAAACTAAAAGTAAAATTTTAATTGTTTTCTCTACTCAATGACAAATCTGCAAATAATATGATTCTTTTAAGAGATATGAGTAATTTTATACATAAAATATTTAAAAATACATTATAAAAATATAAAAATCTATATATATATATATAAAGCCAAATGAAGCGCTTTTATGTAATTTATCTTTTCCGCCTAAGCTATATTATTTATTATATAATTGACTTTATTTTATTTGTAGTTCCAATAATTAAGTCATGTCATAAATATATTATAATGGTGTAGTTATGATTGATACAGTTTTTGGCATCACAATGTGTTTTTCACATTACAAAATTGCTACCAACAAATGGATAAATACGGTAGTAAAAAATTCAATATTTACCTTCATAATAAATCAATTAATTCTTTTTAAATAAATTTATATAACTAAATTTTAGTTATTAGACCATGATTGAATGTTAATAGTAACTAAAATATGATTTTTGTCTTTGACGGGAAGAGTATTTAATACTATAGTATACTAAATTTCTTTATGCTCTAATAACAAAAAATAAATTTGAATGTTCAAATATTCTGAAGTACTATTTTTAGGCTTAATATCCATGTGCACTCTAAACTATCCAAGGTTTTTTCAATTTATGCCTAAAATTATTTTTTATTATCAAATAACAATTTATACTCAAAATATTGGTAAATTTGCGACCTCCGACGAAGAATTCAAGTGAGAAAGATAAATATTATTTTGTTAAAAATAAAAGTAATTTAAAAAATCTTTAAAATACTTTAAATTTTAAAATTCATTTAAAATATAAAAGATTAACTTAAAAATATTAGATTTAAAAAAATTATATTCGTAAATATTAGAATTGTCTAAAAAATAATTTTTTAAATAAGTTTAAAATAATTTTTAGAAAATATAAAAATTAATTAAAAGGTAGAGCATTATTTTATAAATATATAATTTTCTGAAATAATAAGGATTTTTAAAATAAAAAAATTAATAAATTTGAAAATGATAATTTTGAGAATCCTTAAATTATAAAAATACATTATAAAATAAAAAATTAATCAAATAAAAAAAATAAATTAGTCAGGAATTTTCAAAATGGTTATTTTCTAACTTCCAAATTATTATAAACATTTTCAGGAAAATTTTAAATTATTTAGATTATCGTGTAATTATTTTCTTTCCTAAAAAAATATTATAACTATTTTATAAAAAATCTGAAAATTATCCTAAAATCTAAAAAAAAAAATCATTCAAGATATGTGAAATTATAGATGAAAAATATTGTTTAAAACACCAATTTCTTAAAAGAGTTTAAACTAATTTATAAAAAAATATAAAAAAATATTGAAAATGTAGAAAATAATTTTTAAGAAAATCTAATTTATGAAATAAGTAGATTTTTAAATTCAATAAATTTAAAATTATGAAATCCTTCTAAAAGATTTAAAATTTAAAATTTTTAAAATTTATTTAAAAAACTCGATTTTTATGAAAAGTAATTTTTATAAATAACATTTTTCTGGTCATTTAAATTTTAAATGAAATTTCAGAATTTAATAAAAAAAAAATTAGATTTTTAAATGATTTTATGATTTTTAAATATTCGTTCTTTCTCGCCGGAGGTTGCAAATTGATAAATCCGCGAAGTATAGGTTGCTATTTGATTAAAAAAATTAATAGTTTAGGCTTTAAACGAAAAAAAAAAAAAAAAAAAAACTCTTGCATATTTCAGAGTGCAAATTGATATTAATCATTTTTTATGTATAAATTCTTTCTTTATTTGTTTATTTTTGTCTTACAACTTAATGCTTAATAATGTCATAACCTTAATATAAATCTTAGGTCATGTTTGGTTGGGGTTGGCCCAACCTCTCATGAGTTTGGCCAACCCAACCTCATGTTTCTTTGGGCAGGTTTGGCCAAGTCGGTGTATTAGAGTTTGGTGGGGGGACATCAATCACAAATCCAAACACTACTTTAATCATTCTTCAATCATTAATAACTACATCTTATCCATATCACGTCACATTTTACAATTAATAATTAAATTTCACACTCCAACCACAACCCCAACCACTCAACCAAACATCACTATCTAACACCCCCAGCCACTAACTCCAGCCACTTCCCCCAGCCCAGCCGCCCCAACCCCAACCAAACATTGCCTTATATTCTCATGCCATTAAAAATGATAAGTTGTATTCAACAATATATATATATATATATATATATATATATATATATATATGTATTATATTTCATTTGTTAAGATCTACTTTAATAGATATAACAAAATGTATTTCTCTTTATGTGAATTATAATAAACAAATGTCAAACTACTGTTAACTATATGAGCAGTTTCTACCATGACAACTGTATAGGTTTGTAAATCTTAAAAAATACGACTTACTCCAACTATAACTCGAAATATTGCTTTATTTATTTACTTTTCAAGAGATATATTTGATGATTAGATTGATTATAAATATTCGTGATAAAAACTTTACAGTTTTAGTAATTTTAATTATACGTACACGTAATAATGATTTAATTTTTTAATTTCGGAAATTCTACATTATCGTTAATAATATAAAAATTATTATTATTTTAAAAAGATAACTAGTACCCATCAAAAAAAAAAAAAATAAGGCTCACATGTACGTGTTAGCGGTTTCTAAAGTCTCAAGTTACGACAATCTCACGTGAAATTAGACAGATGACACGTATATGATAGTGGTTAATTCACATAAATTAAAGCTTAATCATGTAGAAAATATAAGCGTGTCAGGTGTTTTGTTTTCTATTTTTCAAGTGCTTGAATTCCTTTCAGTGCGCCACCAGTCCTCCTCTATTATTTTGGCGATCTACTTTATTGTACAATATGGATATGGATAGAGGTGGTTCGATAAGGTATATCGTATCGATCATTCATATTGTTATCGTACCAAAATTTTTGGTACACTGAAAATTCATATCGTTATTGTATCGAAAATTTTGGTATACCGTATCGAGATTTTGATATACCAAATTTTATATCGGTATATATTGATTCATACCGTTGATTTTGGTATACTAAAAATTTAGGTATAACGTTAGGAATTTGGTACACCGAAATACCGAATTATCAAAATACCAAAAAAACTTTGATATACCGGTGTATATAGAAAATATAATTTTTTATTCGGTATATACCGAAATATCGAATTTTTTTTATTATCATACCGTTATTGTACTGAAATTTTTCGTTATGAAGATATACTATACCGAAATTTCACTATACCAAAAATTTCGATATTTTCGGTAATTTTTCAATATTTCAACATTTTTCCTAATATGGATATGGATGAATATGTACAAATAAAAACAAATGTGACATCGTAAATATCAATTTGTAGCTAGCTAAGTTGGTGAAGTAAGGATTAATGATAAAATTTGTCATAGTTTAGCAAATAATTGTCCTTAATAAAATGATCTCTCTCAAATCGATGATAAAGGTAACTAGTATCACCATATTTTATTTTCCACACACTAAATTTAGGTCGAATGAGTTTTGTTTCCGATATTCAATAATTGATAATAATATATATTTCGTACTGAAAGTTTTTTCCAACACGAAATCTTCGACACTAAAATCTATATTTCTGGTAGTAAAATTGTCTTCGTATTAAATTTTGACGAAATAGTTTATATTGTCACCAAATATAATATTTGTGACGAAATAATTTTGTTGTCTATTCTATTAATAAAAAAAATGATGAATTGATACTTGTCATCACTAAATATGAGCATCTATGACGGAATAATGTTGCCACATAATTTTTAAAAGATTAATGATAAAATTTAATGTTATCACAAATTAATCTATGACGGTCTATTTTTGGTCGTCAACAAATTTAATTAAATAAGACAAAATAATTTCAGCACCTATTCATACAACTAAATAATAATGAAATAATATTTTGTCACACAAAAAAGTACTTGTTACGATAAAAATCGCCGTAAGTTAATATTTTTTTGTCTTTAAAGAAAGTGGTGATAAATTTATTCAAATTGTCACTAAATATACGTATTGGTGACAAAAAAAATGTTGTCATTAATTTCTTTAAACAATTACTGACAATATATGACATTGTCATGAAAGAAAATAGTTGGTGACATTAAATGTCGTTAATAATTATTTTATAGTTGTCATAAAAAGGTTTCTCTCCAATTTTATTGTACGAAATTCTATCTCTAGAAATTATTGTGATGCATTTCTGGTCATCGTCATGATACATGCAAATTAGTGACGATAAAAATGATTCATAATGACAAAAATAAAAGTTGTTACAAAAATGAGTATTTTTACGACGAAAATTTAATTCGTCACTATCAAGCAATAAAAAGTGACAAAACTTTGTGCGTCAAGAAAAAATTAGTCACAAAATGTGTGATTTCTTGTAGTATATATAATAATGGCTTAATTTATTCTAAAATTCGATAAAACAAACATTGACAAGAAATATTGTATTTCTTCATAATGAAAGACGTGTTTTAAAATGAATAACTCTTTATTTTTAGTCAATTTAGTAAAGATATAATCTCTAAAAATCATTAATTATCACTCATACGACTTCTCTTATTTTTTGATTTGATATGTCCAATTATATGTGAATAATTCATGAAATAAAAATTTGGGGGTTTAGGGATAAGAAATGAGAATGAATGAAGACTCATTCTCATTTATGGTGCTTGGTGCATAATAAATTAGTTAATCATTATCCAATTTTATTAATAATTCTCCCCATTTCATTCCACAATATGATTGATCCATCATTCATGCCCATTGCTATTGCCATTGATGATTTGCAACCAAGCATGCCCTTACTCTTTTTATCTAGACTAAGGAAACGAGACATTCATATTTAAAGCGGGACTCTAATCTTAGGACAAGAGATTTTTTGAAACATGACTTTCATTATAGGACGGATGGAGTACTTTATATAAATAATAAACATATAAAACTAATTCATATCTCTTATAGTTATAGATTTTATGTGTACTAAAAACTATTAATTGTAATTATTTTACTTTATTATTTATTATATGAAATTTTGTAATAAGAGTGGTATTATATATCCTTGAATTTCGTACAAATTGTTAGCTAATCAAATATACTAGGGATGCTAATGGGGTGGATATTGGGGGGAGGGGGATTTGCTAAATCCGTAATTCGCTCCGTAAAAGAAATCTTAAGCTTGTAGTTTGCTTCGTCCCACCGGGGTTACCCAACCCCATCCCCAAATTGCACGAAATTAATTAAAATATTAAATATTTTAAAGATAACTCTTAAATCAAATACTCCCTTCGTTTTAATGTTTTAGAATGAAAGGGATGGATTTACCATTTTACATTTTAGGATGAAAGGGAATAGAAAGGAAGAATTTAGAATTAAATAAATTACAACTATATCTCTCAACTAATCCTAAAATCCTAAAATCACGTTCAAATAATTATACTCACATTCTCTCTCTCTCTCTCTATTACGCATTATACTCTCTTTGTTATGCTGCTCTATGTGTTACAATAATATTCTCCTCTTTCTTCCTCTCATCTTTTTCTCTGACAGGTTACAATTGTACTCTCAATTCGTCATTGAATTTTGATTCTCCCTTAATTCTCTCTCCCTTATGCAATTTTCATCTCTCCCAAAATTTAAATTCTCAATTCGTCATTGATAGAAAAAAGAAGGAAAAAAAAGAAGTCATTCCAATATAAACAAAAAAGAGGGAAAAGTAAATTGAAGGAATGGAAGATGAAGACCTAAGATGGAGTATGGTAATTAAGAATGAAATAGTAGGAAGAGTTAGTTGATAAAGATTTGATGAAATTAAATATTGTTAGGTTAAAAAATATTAAGAGATACTTTAGGATAGTGATAGGGACAAAATAAGAAGAATTGTGAAAAATATCTAAAAAGACATTTAATTTGAAAAATCATTAACAAGTCAAAATATAACTTATTTTAAAACGGAGGGAGTACCAAATAAACAACTCAATTTATAGATGAAGGAACAAACTAGCCAAATAATTTAAAGAAGTCACATCCATTAATTATTCAACAGAAAGTAAGCATACATGACGTACATAAACGCATTAATATCTCATGAGTCATACAGATATCCAACAAAATTAATATTAAAACAGTACATCATTACCAGATAGAAGAGGGCGTGGGTTAATTTAAAATAATTTATTTTGTGCTATATATTTATAAAAATTAATATTAAAACTAAGCATCATGCTCAGAAGTTGACATGAAGGATGTGCATATATTGATCAAGGACGACTTGCAAGAGATTCTCCCTTTCATTCTATTTCTAATCTAAGCCCCATGGAACCTTTTGATTGTTTTCCAATTGAAGCATAATTCCCATTTTATACCCTTAATTAAGCGATTGTTCCATATCGAGGGGCTCGCACTTGTATTTCTCTTCTAATCTTTTAAATGTAAAATAACATAGCTTGTTAATCGGAGATATAAATATGGATCTTCAAAGTATCGAACTTTACAGATAGATATAGATCACCTGTGATTTTAAAGCAGATTCGAGCAATAATCTTAAAGGTCTTGTAACAGTACACACTATGGGCTTCCAGGTTCTTCATTGAGGTTTTAACAAAATACAAATATGGAAACCCAGAATTAAAATCAAAATAAAGTATCCCCATTTTTCATGTCTTATAAATCAAGACTTGTGAAATTCTACATCATCGACCTAATATTTCATTTTAATTGTACTACTACCATAGAACACTCGGAAAGTTCTATGCTACAAGAAAAGACACTACTTACATGCACAACATATGTAATTGAACCTATCTGCAAAAAATTGTCTCTGCAATAACTGCCGACAAAAACCTATCTACCAAAAAGAACACTTAAAATATACACGACTACACTGCTTAAACTGATCACACACACTCATTATCAAAGCAACTATGACCAAAGAAAAAACACACTTGAACTAGCTTAAGAAAACCAGCATAAACCGACTTATCCTCCAATTTATGGTTCAATCAGTCTAACTGATTCAATCGAACGTTCGATCGGTTGAATACAATTCGAAGAATTGGATTTATATAATAATCCAAAAGTTCATTTGGCCACACCCCTTATTTATTTTCTTAAGTAAATATAATTTGTATACTACAATATTATATATAATATAATTATGACATATAATAATAAATATGTGCCCTACTTTTGACTTTCCATCTTTCTGATTCTAATTCATTCAAAACCCATATCTCATTTCATTATTCATCTTCCTCCTACGCCAAACCCTCTCGCCGCCAAGCCCTTGTCCTCCACAGTTCCGTTGTCTCTTCCAACTGCCATCTCTTCTTCTGTGCCATCTTTGTATTTCTTCACTCATCAAAAGCTCCAAACAAAAAAAATAACAAAACAATTAGGGCCCGTTTACTTTGGGTTGTGAATAATAAGGTGTATAAGATTATGGTGTATTAAAATGAGGGATTGGGAGAATATGGATTATCCTATCTAATGTTTACTAGGTGTGATTATGTTATATTATTTGTAAAGGAAAATTTATATCCTATATTATTCAATGTTTACTCTAGATGATTAGGTTGAATTGTTTAAATATGATTTTTCCTATCATTAATAATTGGTCCGCCAGCCATTTTGAGCTGAACTTTTTGCAAAAAAACTACGATAAGAGATCAACATTCTCACTTGTAAATCATTTATTCATCACAAGAAAAGTTGTTTCTGTAAATTATTTCAAAGAAAGACAATTTTTCTTCCCAACTAAAACTCGTTCACGGAGAACGGCGACAGTGGCTGGGGATTTTCCCCAATTTCAGGGCGGTGGTCTTGCAGAGCGTCCGTCTCTTTGTTGTTGCGTGGGGTTTGTAAATGAAGATAGATATTTGTTTAATACAATAACAGAGAATTTAATTATCGGTCCCCTATTAATCAAATACAATCCAGTCAATGGGATAACTAAACCCACCTCTAGAGGTGGGATAGTTAATGGGGGTATTTTGCATTGGAAAATGTGTTATCCCGGATATCCGGGATAAGCCGTATTTTAAATACCAACGAAGTAAACATCGGATTGTCCTGAATAATTTGTTCTTATTCAAGTTAATCCTATGAAGTAAACGGGACCTTATTGTTTTCAAATCTCAGATATAGACCGACGAAGTTGGATAGCTCAAGTGGCAGAGCATCTACTACCTAGGCCTTTGGTCCTGGGTTCGAGTCACCGTGGGGATGGGAGAATTTTCTCTTTGTTTCTTAGATTAGAAGAAACAAATTTAAAAAAAATCTCAGATATAGACCTTATATCCATCGGCAACATCGGTGATGAAATGGTTGAAGGAATTACGTCAGTCCTTTTTCCTTCCAAGAGACATCGGTCGGAGTTCTTTTCTTTTAAACAATCAATCTACGCTGGTTTTAAGTGGTTCGCCGCTTTTTCGGTTTTGACCAACTTTTTCCGGTTGAATAGGTTTCCGGTTATATGTACCTCACCGGACCGGCCACAACCGGTTCCCGATTGAACCGGCCGGTCCAGTCCCACAGACGTTGAAAAAAACACACATGAACTCTTACATGTTAGAAGAAAATATTTTAAATGACTAAACTACTTAAACAGATATCTCACACACACACTGAATGTTCATTATCATAGCAACTTACCAAAAGGAAAAGCACACTTGGACTTCCTATCTTGAAGATGCAATTAAACTTCTAAACTATGTCACGAACTGAACTAAGTATATCCACGAACCAAAATGTATAAAACCAAACAGAATCAAACAAAATGAGGTTTTAGATCAAAGATTAATCGACCAACTTATAAACAAATACCTAAGTTCTCAACATACTATCAATTTCGTAAAGGCAGAGAGATCGAGTACAGTCTGCAAAAAAGCTAACAGTAATAAACAACTAAATACAACACCTAAATCCACTACATCTACCTGAATTTCATTCGCTTGGAAGCAGCGCTGCTGGAGCCCACCCTGGACTTGCCATAAGTCTTCATCTTTCTCCTCCTACGTTCATCTTCGCTGTCGGACTCATTCCCCTTCTCCCTATCCGCATTGCTAGCTTCCCTCTCCAACTCTTCCCAAGTTTTTCCCTTCTCTTCCTCCGAGTCCTCCTCTGAATCTTCCTCATCCTCTTCTGATTCTACCAAGGATTCACTCTCGGAAGCATCATCTTCCGACTCCGACTCAGGCTCTGCATCTGATGGCTCATAACCTTGATCAGATTCTGCTGAGTTGTCAGAATCAGAATCTGTTCCCTCCAGGTTCAAAAATTCCCAGCCACCCTCTTCAATGAACTGCTGTGGGTCATCCATGATAGTCTTCAGTATAGGACGCCAATTGAGATTCAGCCTACTCTCATAATACTTTATGTCAGTTGTGTCAAGCCATTCTTTAATGCCATCAAGTGAACTGGATGGGATGGAATCGATCCTCATCACATCGCGCTTGAAGTCCTTAAAGACAATCGCCATGTCAAAATTCTTCTGTGCAAGGCCAACTCTTTCCAAGTTGACAATCTCAATATCACTCAATGAGATCACCAGAAAAGGAGTCTCGATAAGCTCAACCAAACAGCTAGAAGTCGGAACGATGAAAGCAGAAGCCTTGTACGGTACCCCATGGAAACCAAGTTCTCTCAGAGGCTGATCAAACTCCAAATCAAGGCCCTTGAACTGCGGCTGGCCCCACAGCTCATTCACTCTGTTCACAAAATGTTGGAACTCCATATTTATCTTATTTTTCCTATCTCTCTCCCTCTGTTCCTCCTCAATCTCATCTGGGTCGTATGCAGATCTCTTTCCACCTCCAATATTTTGGACCATCTCCATCACCTCACAATAAAATTGGACATCCTTCGTTTTCTTGTTGCCGACCATAATGTGATGGTGCAAGTGGAAGTGGAGAAGAGTGATCATTTCTTTCTCTGCAGGCTGGAAAAAGGCGTGTTTTATGTTGCCATACATGATGTCAACACGCTCATCAGCCCTTGAGGTAGAGTACCGGAAACCATTCATGTGTCCTTCTAGTGAGCCACTCAGCTTCCTCGCACGGCCGCCAAATGTTGGACGTATCCACAAGTCATGCAGCCTAATTGGCTTGAACTTATTCCCTGCAAGTATAAGTTTCTCCTGAGTGACCAAAGTAGCTCTCTCAGCCCTTTCGGACTCCCTAGCCATGACATTACGCCTAAGTGTTTTAATCAGCTGCACCACTTCACTTATGTGCCTTGGGTCCTTGGAACGGAATGAAACCTCCTTCAAGTAAATAGCACCCTGATTCTTTAAAATATTGGCGTCTTGAGGAGCGAAAGGAGTGCCAGGGACATTAAAGATGATACGAATATAGCAATTCCTGTTCGTGTCCTGCTGGCTTGAAACAGTCTTCACAGTGGCAACATGGAACGGAACCATCATACCATAGATCGGAAGTAGAATGGCCTCATTCTTCTGGTCAACTTGAATCATCATTTCTCTGGGTGGTGGCAGCTCATTAACACTCTTATAGGCAACTAGATCACTTGCTGTTCTTACATTAGAACGTCCATCTCCACTACCAGAATCCACACCAGCAAGACGCCGCGCAGTTTCCTCATTCTTCTGGCGTGCAAGTTCTGCCTGGTGCTGCTTCCTGAGCTCTTCCTTAGAGATCTCTCCGTTATCCGAGCGAAGTGTTGCTTTGGAATATATAACCTCCTTGGCACTACGAGATTCCATTTTGGCTTTTGGTCGTTCTTCCTCTTCTTCGTCTTCATTGAAGGAATAGGCAATATCTTTAACAGACTTTGAGCAAGCAGAAGTAGCAATTTCGCGGCCATCCTCCTTCACAATAACAGTATCAGCAAGCAACAAAGAGAAATTCTGGCTCTTTGGCTTGCTTGCTTTCGATTCCAGATTCTGAAAACCAAGTGAAACATTAAAAACCATTCCAGCCTTCAGCACTCTATCATTCTTTGCATTGAGACTCAACCCAGATTCACGAAACTCCAAGCCAATACCCGTCCCAGCAGATTTTGTAAGATTTGGGACAAGCTCTGGAGCTTCCCTCTCTACTACAGCCACAGCAGCCTCATAAACAGCACTAACCTTGTTCCCAGGCTTCAGTGCAAGGATAGCAGCCTCATGAGCCTTAAGAAGAACTTCATAGGCCTTGCTTTGTACTGTAGTCGAGTCAATAAGATAAGTTCTGGCCACATTCGAACAATAACTGTTGTAGCGAGATCCAACCGCACATATGATAACACTGGCAGTCTCATAGTATAGATCATCATCACTGCTTACAGCACTGGGCCGCAGATCAAATTTGCCACCACTTTGAAAGATTGGGGGGTAACAGATATCTACACTATCAGCCTTCAATTTGACACCAATCTTGAGGGGGTTCTCTATAGCCTTCTCCGTCTCCTCCATCAATGCCGCATGTGATACTTTCTTTTCCTCGTCAATTACCTTCTCAACTTTTGGAACAACAAAGTTCTTCATTACAGAGGCAGTCAAGTATGCAGCTTTCTTTATACACATGATTTCATTTTTGTCCTTCACAGCAAACAGGTCAGCTAACCCATTGGATATATCAGTCAGTGGAAGACCCGAGCCCTTCAACTTATCAGACCATAACTCCAAGAATTTCCCCTCTGGGGCTTCTCTAGCAATGTACCCAACTGTAGGAGCATCAGATGACTGTGTACGGATATCAAGAAGCACAGACTCCATTCTATTACCTCCATCATCATTTTTCGCCTTCACATAAAAGACAACATCGACGTCAACAGCCTCTTTAGCAGGCTTTTTGATAACCTCAAGTACTCCTACTTTCTTTTGGCTGCAAAGGAAATAGATATGCTTCTCTCCGAAAACCATAATTGTCTCTGGAAACTCATAGCCAAGTAACCATATATTCAGGGCCGAAGATTTTAGGTAGCGCAAATCATCAGAAGGCAGTGGTGTGGCCACAGTGAGGACATCAGAAGACCCCCAATACGTTTCTTTGTACTCTCGCCAGTGTTTGTAGAGAGTCTGCAACCGCCTACTAAAGGTATTCAAATCAATTTCATACGCACTGCCTCCTGGTGCATTGCCATTACCGCGTTTGTTTGCCATTAACCCTGTCATCGTTGATTAACAAAAATTAGTCCATCACTTGTTTTGACAACTAACAGAGGAATATGATTATCAGATGGTAGTATACTATCATAAATCTAAAAATACTAACAGGAAGTGAGCATATGTGTTTATACATCTCAAAGTTTCAAGCTTTATCTTGTACTAAGCCATAAGTGGTTCTGCGGCTTCAGGTCCAAATGTAAGATGTGTGTGTGCACTAGTTATATAATGATGCTTTATATGATACTTACTCCATTCAATTTAATGGTCCTCTCCATTCAATTAATGGTCTCCCTAATGTATCTCCTAGTGAATCTCTTATGACTACTTTTATAGGCTAATGAACATAAAAGTAGAAAGAGATGCTCTAAAACTGAATCAAGCTCATCTTTTGATAGCTGGACCTAGTGCCTGCCTTATTACTATAAAAAAACAGACATCAAGAAGAAAGAATGCATTTATTTTTAATATGTCAATGATTATTTATAGAACCCCAAGACCATTTCATATATGAAACATCGAATGTACAGTACACAGACCAGAAAAAGAAAAAGGACAGGGATAGAGAGAGAAAGGACCAAGAACTGTGAGCAAGCCAGTTACTGTATTTTTATCATGAAATACATTCTAATTAAGCTCATAAACTAGCACCTTACAACAAGTATTTTCATCTTAGAACATGTAATGGATATGGCATCCATAACAATGAAAAGAGGGTAGGCGAGTTCAAAAGAACGAACAAAAAAACAAACAAACAAATTGTAAATAATATTTGTAGTATCCGTTAGGGAACAACCAAGAGCAACTAAACTACCCGTACCTTAGACAGAATGGCACATAGTGAAATGTCGCAACTTACTCAGTACCAAAGCCTTGTGAGCAGGCAGTCTAATCCAACTGCTAGCAGAAACCATCCTTAATCAAAGAAACCCCTCCAGCATTCAAAGGCACAACTTTCACATTCTAACCTCACTTACCGTATCCTTCAAACCGATAACCCAATATTATCATATCTATATTGCATTCTTACATAACCTATGCTTACTAATTTGTTTTTTCATCCATCAAACTAGGGAAAACAACCTAAATAGCTTTACAATTTCAAGCACACAATTAAATAATGCCAAAAAACAATGCATATTTTTTTATCTCCAATTTAAGAATGCTGCAACCTCAATTCCAAGACTTAGACGAGAAATTAGAGACGCACCAGCCCCAACCCCCAATCAACACCACCACCACCACCCAAAAATAAAAATAAAAAATCTATCCAGTAAATTAATCAGTATGACGTAAGAACAGTAACTAGGAGAATTAGTGCGGGAAGGGTGTCATTATCAATATGCTTTGAGGAATGAGATAAGTGTGATTGTGAAGAAGCTAAAAATAACATGAAATTCATTTGTGGAGGTGAATGCAAATGGAGCAGCCAATATTACTATCGACAGAAAGACAAGAAAATTGAAAACACACCTAAAAATACAGGCACATGCAGGCACAATACAAATTAAAACCCTAATTGTTGAATAGAATTAATTACCTTGATAAAATGGAGATACGCGAGAGAGACGAAATGGATGTATACCAATCCCCACCCCGACACCGCTTCGACCTTAATCGAGAAGGGAAACCCGCATGCGAAGTCCTTCTTTAGTGAATTCGTTAGGAAGATCTGATTGCGCCCACGCGACGAAGATTTTGGTAACTCGAACCTGCTAGAGAACGCAAGAACCCTAGGCGATGCTTTGAGAGAGAGGGGAAGAAGGCAGAAGCCCCGCTCGTAAAATTGAGAGTGCTTCTCTTTTTTCAGATTATTCAAATATTTAAATTAGTCCGAAATTCATCAAATATGGTGGGATAAAAAGGTTTTATCGAACTAGTAAAAGACGTATGCGCCTTACTCCACGTTTTTAACCTTAACCGTTTTTTAAGACGTTTTTAACTTTCTCAACAACAAAAAACAATAATTTACACCCACAGATAGTTTATATTAGAGTGACTCTTGTGTGTGAACAGTCACACGTGTGACGAATGCATTTTTACAGAAAACATTGATATTTTTACAGGAAAAAATGATATTTTTACAGGAAAAAGTGATACTTTTACAATATTGATACTTTTACTGATAAAAGTGATACTCCCTCCGCCCCAGCTAACTTTGCACACTTTCCTAATCGGTTCGTCCCATCTAAATTTGCACGGCCCAAAATGGCATATAAAGTCAACACTTTAAGCCATTTTAATTTTACAAGATTGCCATTTATTAATCCTAAAAAACAGATTTAACCTAAACTAATCAATTGGCCTAATTAAACCCAACCCACCCAAACCCAATTTCAGTAACAAAAATCCGGATCCCCCTCTCATTTAATCCCTCGCTGGTTCATTCTGGACTAAGCCCAGCCCAAAATGTGGAAACCCTACTCTATATCTTCATCCACCATCTTCATCCACCATCTTCGCTCATCCGCGCCGCTCCCCTCTTCTCTGAACTCGTTCTTCTCAAATCTTATCTTCGCTAAACTGCGATCCGAAAACCCCATATTCTTTCCTTTGTTGCTATTCCGATGGACTATGAGTCTGGGTTTTAAGACGATTTTGTCGTTTTTTTACTCCGATGAGACCGTCGTCCCTGAATCGGAGCTCGAAAAGGGGGTAATGAGCGAGGTCGGGGCTTTGGAGGCTACGCCGGCGATAGCCTCTGCTTCCGCCTCCGATCCGTTGGCGTGTCCCCTTCCTGGGGAAGGATGGCTTGAGGATCCAGAGATGCGGGCGTTTTTCTTCGAATGTTTCGCACACTGGTTCCCGATTATGAGGTTATGCTGCTCTAACCTTAATTTCTGTTACTTGGAATTTTTCTGGATCTGTGTATCCGGATTATTTTCTGATGCTTTGATGGGTTTAGGTTCAGAATCTGTGTGTATGAAATTCATATGCTTGCATGTTGGCCGGATCTGTGAATCCAGATTATTTTCTGATGCTCTTGAGGGGTTTATTTTCCAGATCTGTGAATCCGGGTTATTTTCTGATGCTTTCGATGGGTTTAGGTTCCGGATCTGTGAATCCGAATTTTTTTTCTGATGCTTTCGATGGGTTTATTTTCCGGATCTGTGAATCCGGATTCTATTGCAGTCATGTGGTATGCCTTTATTTATGGATCTGTGAATCCGCCCTATGTTATGATGCTACTGATTCTTTTCAAATTCCGGATCTGTGAATCCATATGCCTGTTTAGGTGTTTGTGTAGATCTGTTAATCTGAATATGTTTCTGAGGGTTACCTTATGGATCTGTGAATTCATTGGCCTTTTTTTGTTGAAGTGTGGCAAAGTGTAATGATGTTTTGTTAGCTGAACTCTTTTGTTGCTGCCCAACAAACGAATGTTTCTGGCCAATTTAATTATTTGGTGTTGGTTTTGGTAGCTTAAGTTAGTCACCACTGACTAGCTTAATGTTACCACCAATTGAATGAAAATGTCCTAGTCCCGAAACCCTATGATGAATCTGTTCTGAGGGTAAAAATCAATAAAAATTGGATTGCTAAAACAATTTAAATTTTTTGATCAGTTTCTGATATGATGCATTTGTTCTGAGGGTAAAAAAGCATTAACAAAATCACTGCCAAAATGTGATCAGTTTTTTATCAGTTTTTTATAAGTTCATAAGGTTTTATTGTTTACGGTCTAAGCAAAAGCTACACGTTTACTGTGTTTATACCGTAAACAACAAACTCAAAAACTTCCTACTATTACCCTTTGGTTTTTACAAATACCCCAAATCAGTTAGAATCCCGCCCACCTCATAGTTTCCTTCTGAGTTTTCTTGACACATTAGGCATTCAATAGCCTTTCACTGTTTGTTCTTTAGCCTTTGAAGCTTGTTTGAGTCTGTTAACTGTGGCTTAACTGCGTTGGTATGCGATTTTATGACTCCTTGTTTAATCTATCTACCAACTTTGCTTTTGCTAACACTAAGCTCACTTGCTAATCTTCTGACTGTTCCTCTTTTGGAGAATGGTATGGCTCTCATTGCATCTTCATCTAGTGTTGCTTCCTTTCTTGCTGCTGTTCTTGGCCTTATTACCGGAAAAGAGACAGGTTGACCCTCTGAAATCTACTTTTTTGCAGATTGCCATATTAGTTGCACCGATCGGACGGACACTCCATATGATGCTCCGACTTCCTTTACCTTGCGATGATTTAAAACTCCGCCGGTGTTGTTGGCTAGAAGAGTTTGAGCAATGAGGAGTCGATCTGATGGAGTAATTTGGGGACCCTTCCGGTTTTGGTCATAGTTAAATTCTGGTGGTTGAGTAATTTTTGCATTCAATGCAGATTTTGGGCTTATTTATAGAATGAAGAAAGTTGTTTTTTAATGTATTTTAGTTTAGGAGGGAAATTTTGGTGTAATATGGGTTATTAGCAATGTTTGGCCAAATTTTCAGATTGTTGAAAATTTGGTGGGAATTTTCCCCCCTTAAACTGTAAAGATTGAACTCTGAAATCCTCTTATTTATTGGAATTTGATTTCAACTTTTTTTTTTCAGATTAAATTCTGTAGTGTCTAAATTTTGGTTGCTTTGATTTATATCTGCAGTTTTGTAATTCTAAATCTTAACAGTTAAAAAAAAAAAAAATATTAAGGGTGGGAAGTGTTAATACACTAATCCCACTCTTAAAAAATTGATTAGAGTCCCTCAAAAGTCAAAGAAAAAGCAGTCAACTACTTTTTCTTAACATCCGTGTCGAGTCAACCGTGCAAAGTTAGCCGGGACAGAGGGAGTATTTTTTTTTATACTTTTTCCCGTCACAGCGTGTGATGGCCGTGTGACGGTCGTGTGACGGTCACATACGAGTTTTTGCCTTTATATTAAAGGTGGCAAATGCCCTACACCGGGTCGGGTCAAAAAAATTTTGGGCTTAAAATTACTAGGCTCAGCCTAATCCATTCTTTTATAATATATTACAATTAAAATTTTCAGATCGATTTGTGCCCGTCGGATTTTTTATCCAATGATCAAATTTGTTGTCCAATAGTACGTTTGACCAATATTTATATGACCAACTCATCTAAAATGTTGGTTGGGCTAGGCCGGCTTATTGAGCTCGGCGAATTTTGCCATCTCTACTCCGTATACACCATAACTTTTATATACGCCCTATTTATAATTTGAAAATATTCTTTTATTTATTCTTTTGCTATATACACTCAAAAAGTCCACATTCACCCTTTTCATAGGGATAAATTGCATCAAATACCCACGTATTTCAAAAACTATGTGCAAAATCCCTCATGTTACGAATATTGTATTACGCCCATTTGTGTTTAGCTAAATCCTACACTACATCCCTAATTCCGTCCTAGATAACAGCTTTGTGCATCACGCGCTCCTCTTGCATCCATAATTGAATTTTCATTTACTTTTTACTTTTTTCTTAAATAATGAAGTTATCTATTGACCAATATACCCTTCTATAAAATAATTTCTAGAACTATGAAGAAAATAAATACAAACTAAAAAATTGAAAGTTGGTATATTGTTAGGAAAAGTTAAATTCTTTTAATAAGTACAATTGAAAAGTTATAAAAATCTAAAATAATATTTAAAAATCCTAAAGAAATATAACATAAACATTTGAGATAATAAAATTAAACAATAAAATCTTTGTATATGAGAAAAGCTCAAAATATGGAATTGCAATCAAGTCCTCGACTTCATCTAATTCTCTCTAGCCATCCCTTTAAACTGAGCCCTAATCTCAATGCTTCGACGTGCACTGGAGACTTACATGACGATTGATTCAGTCATGGTAAGTGACTATTTGTCATCAGGTCCACCCCTCACCTTTCTCAACCAGAAACCGACAACGAGGTCGGCAAATCACATACACAACACATGGCTCATTTCTGAGACTTGAGACTATTTACACAAAATTTGGAGAATTGGACTTAAACAATTAGAAGCCCATTTCTCTCCTCCAGTCGTCACCATTCCCCTCCCCCTTCGTTTTTTTTTCTTTCATTCCTTTGGTAGATAAAATATGAAACATCACCATCACTCCACACCACACCACAAACCCTTCCAGCTAGTGATTGAATGATGAACAGCGATATACAGTAGAACAAATAGTGGCGGATTTGGACGGGACTTCTGTTGCAAATAGAGCTCTTTTCTCGATCTTTTCATCTGGAGCTCCAAAAGATGAAGAATTTGGGTCTATCCAGTATACCTATTAATTAGATCTAACTGTTTATTTGTTAAGAAGATAACAGGAAATTCACATGAGAATGTAACACTGTTAGTCATTGTTTTACTAGAAGGGAATGGTATGTTATATTTTATTAAACACGAGGGGATATGATGCAATTTCTAAAACTCAAGGGGGTTTTGTGCACATTTTTTAGAACACTTAGGGATTTGACACAATTTATCCTTTTTCATAGCAAGTTGCTACCAAACTCCAACTTCTCTTTTGACCCTCTACAGCTTCCTTGCGACTGTTTCATTGTCCCATTATGATCAAATATGTCCACCAACCCTACTTCACGTCCCTTTTCTCCTGAACCACCGCCAAATTTGTTTAGCTGCCGAACTAATCTCCTTTGTTCAGTAGTAACAAGACAACAAATAGGCTGTGACGGGTACTTTTAGTGGAACTATGTGGGTGTGTTCGGTGTTGCAAGTCGAACATGTTCTGGTTGAAAATATTGCATATTGTATTTGATGTTCATAAGGTTTCAGGTTTGTGTCCATTATATTAAATGGTAGCTAGCTATGGAGGAGGAAAAAGATGGTGTTTGGTCAGAAAGTCGGTTGGGGATGGAAATTGGTTGTTTAGGAAGAATGGTACTGTACACTTTTTTTAGAATTGATAGTGGGTTGAGCACCTTGTAACTCAAGATTGTATTTTAGACTACTGGGTTGTTTTTGTCTCAAAGATCTTGGGATGTATTTAGTGTTGAGAAAATATTTCTTATTTAAAAAATATACAAATATTTTCTTATTAATTATCTTGTATGACTTATGATGGCTCGGGCCCCCGGAAGGGGGCCTTCTTTGCATTGTTCTCTAACATTACTAATGACTTGGTCTAAGTTCACTAACGGTAAGTGGCCCAACCTTTTATGCCTAATTACCTTCTTTTGAAACTCTTCTATTTTGAGCATATTTATACACCTTTTCAATTAGTAAAGGGATATATCTCTTTTCACAGAATTTTCACTATTTTTCTTTTTAGTATCAAAACAAAATCTTATGGATTAATTTATTCGCAAATTTGTTTCTCCTACTGCTAGTCTATACTAAAAGACTTGTTGTATCCTGGGGGATTGCGTTAGTAAATCCTTTAGGACAGTGCAATTTTGCATGCCTCAAGTATCTCCTATAAAATTGTGTTCTATATTACTTTTCCAACAATCTAAAGGATTTAGTAATCCTCTATATTGATACACATTCAGTGTGTGAGAGATGAAAAACCTCTCCAAACCAATCTCTATGTTGTTGCTGCTGCTATGTTCTGTCGAGGATGTGCTCATGGCATCGTTAGCCTCTCTATATATGAGATTATGAAATTACTAAGCTAAACAAGAAGATAACTATATATGTAATTAATCATAATGCTTGATCAACAAATCAACTCTATTCTAATCACCGATCCCCGGCAACGGCGCCAAAATTTGGTAGCGTCGTTTCCTACTACCAAATTAAATGTGTATGAAGAATACACTTAAACCTTACTAACTATCCTACTGAGTAGAATGGTAAATAAGGGTCGATCCCACAGGGAACGGCCGAACAGTTTTGATTACGATGTCAAGCAGTTTATGATTAAGTATGCAAGAAATAAATACTTAAGAAAGCAATAATGGGGGGGGGGGGGGGGGGGGAGGGGGGGGGAGGGGGGGGGGGGGTTGATGAGAAACTAACAATCTATTAGTGACAATTAAAAGCAAATAGACACTATTAAAAGAAACAAGTACTCAAAAACACTAGAAGAGATCTTTTTCGGTTTTAGTTTTCAAATAGTAAAACAAGTCACCCTTGATCATGCTTCCCCTTGGTCTTGAACAATTGATGCAACTATTTTTAATGCCCGATTTAATTGTGATTTAAGCCCTTATCTCAAGACTATTAACAAGCTCTAATAGCCTTGTTGTCCCTTAATCTTAGTTAATCAAAATAAGCTCTTCGACTAACCCTATTCAGTTTAACCGAATCCTCGAACAAGCTCTCTTAGATTCAATCACCAAAAGCATTAAACACTAGGACAACGAGATAAATTCAACATAAAACTCGAAAGCTCGGTTTTAGTGGTTGAACTTTGTGTTATCCCCAATAAATAACTATTGTTTGCTACATGGGAATCGGAAATCCTACAATTACGGACAGTAATCTCCTATTCTAGCAACACATTCACAAATCCCTTAAAGGGCGATCAAACTGATAATCAATTCATAAATGTGAGTCAATAAGAGCAAATAACACAAAACACTTAAATACACAATAATCTCGGTAACATTAACCGTAATAATCACATCAATATCTCGACTCAAGGTTCCACAATGATCAAGGATGAACTATGGGTGCTAGCCACCCATATTAACTAATACAATCAGAAAATAAATGGAAAAATAAGGAAACGTGATACTGATATGGGTGAATCCAAAGATGTCAATTGGAGAAGATGATCCTTCAATCTCTAATCCAATCTCCTTCCTTGGTGGCTGAATAATGCTCTCCAAGTATCAAAAAGGTATCCAAAAGTTGTCTAAAGTTAGGTTAAATTCGAATGGGATGATATATATATAAAGGGAGAAAGTGCTAGACAAAAATAGGCAAAAACGTATTCAGGATTTTAAAACAGGGTAGTGAATCTTGGCCGAGACGGGAGTGTGTCTCGGCCGAGACGTGAAAAAGGGTTTTCAAGAATTTTGGGTCGAAGGTCGATCTCGGCCGAGATTGGGTTGCATCTCGGCCGAGACGTGAAAAGGGGAAACTAGGGCTTTTTTAGGTTTTGACTCATCTCGGCCGAGATTGGATTGCATCTCGGCCGAGACTTTCATCTTTGAGATTCTTCAGAAATTCCCTGGAGCCTCATCTCGGCCGAGATGAGATTGAATCTCGGCCGAGATCTTCAGTCTTGCAAAACTTCAGAAAACCCCTGGAGGCTCATCTCGGCCGAGATTAGCATCCTGTCTCGGCCGAGATCTTCAGTTGGCTCTTCCTTTATTGCCTCGATCGATCCCTCGACTCCGCGGTCGTTTAATGTTCGATTTCGACCCTTTTTACACCTGTCTTAATACAAAATAGCTCAAACACATTATTTTGCCCATTAGAATATAAAAGCACTAAATACGCATAATTATGCACGTTATTGACACTAAAATGACACTAAAAGTGCCCTAAAGTGCGTGCACGGAACACGTGTACCAGTTAATTTTGATCAAATATTCTAAGTTCGAGCTCAATTTTTTCTCAAATTACCTCTCATGCTCTACTATGTACTAATTTATCAATGTTTTACTCAAAATCACTTTATCATTAACACATCATCGTCCATCGTTTCCCAACATTTCTCTTTCTTTCATGACTCAACCAACTACTCAGGTTCATTACTTCTTAACTCCAATAACCAAATAAATAACTAAAAACATAAAACCTACTACAACCAACATGACTAGCAATGCAAAGAACACAAAAATGGGCTCACAGGCCCAATGACTAAATCACAAAAATGTCAACACAAAACGAGCACACAGGCTCCTCAAAGCACAAAATAAATAATTAACTAAGCAAAAGAGATAAAGTAGATAATGCGCAAAAATGTAAATAGCGGTCAAGTCGTCCCACTATTCACCCCTCTCCCAAGCTTGGTCAAAGGCCAAGTTTGTGGGAAAATAGTGGTACGACTAGGTGCTCGACTCACAGATCATTGCGGTGGTGGTGGTTGGAATCCGTGTTGGCTCCAAAATTAAGTCATCGCATCCCAACGATGATCTTGCTCTTGTCTCCAAGCTCGGGTTTGTCTAGATTTCGTCTATTTAAACTCAGTTCCTCAAACTGACGAGACCGCGTCATGACACGGCGCGACCGCGTTGCAGCCATCGACCTTCTATTTTGGCAAAGAATTTGATGCGACCGCATCGCAGGTTGGGGCGGCCGCGCCCAGCCTACTGCCCTGCGGTTCAAGAATTGAGTTTTTGACGCGACCGACCCTAAAACTTGGCGCGACCGCGATGATGCTTTTGCGTGACAAAGGCCATTTTTCGTCTTTTCGACCCCTACATCTTGCTATCGCGTTCTTTTGCTCTTGGTTCGTCAATGTTGGTTCATAATCTCATAAAAATACTAAAAACACAAGTAAACTATAAAATAGTAATTAATAACAAAACTTAACAAAACTTAAACAAAACGGTAAAACATCGGGTTGTCTCCCGACAAGCGCTAAATTTTACATCTTCAGCCCGATGACCCCTTTGGTTTCTTTATTAACCAAAGCCCAACCAACTGTCGTTACTTGCTCTCAGATTAGTTACGACTCTATTTAGCAAGTTTTGACTCTTTTCAGCAGTATAAATGACACAACATTTGTTCGTTTCTTTTAGGGTCCTATTATGAATGAGAAGTGTGATTACTTCGTTTTGTATACGAAATGTCAACTTTCTGCATGTCTATCACCGCTTGACTTATGGCCAAGAATGGTCGACCTTAAATGAAAGGGACATCTATATTCCCTTGCATGTTAACAACTAGAAATCACTAGGAAATTCAAATTGTTCAACTCGAACAAGCACGTCCTTGGTTACCCCCAATGTCGTTAGTATTGATCCATCCGCCAATTAGATTGTAGTAAAGGATTGCTTTACTTCCCCTATTCCTAATTGTGCATATATTTTAAGAGGCATCAAATTGACACTCGATCCTAAATCACACAACACATTCTTGAACACTTGACTACCAATAGAATAAGATACAGAAAAACTCTCTGGATCTTTCTTTTTGGTTGATCTTTTTGAGTGAGTGTTTGCGTTCTTTCGAGGGCCTCGTATCCTCCTTCGTCTTTGCCTCTTTTTAATCGTGTATCATCTTTGAGTCCTCTAGCTCAAAATCAGCTTCCAAAATACTTCTAACTGGGTACTCTTTCATGACCCAGTTATTCTCACTTTCTTCCTCGGGTTTATTCTGCACTACATTAAACGTACTAGAACATTCTAAAGGAACTTGGTTAGCAGAGATATTATCATGTAAATCGAATTCAGAAAAATCATTAAAAGAAGAAAGTAGTATTTTATTATCTTTGTCGTCGTTGTTTTCTTTCTTTTGATGTTCCACTTTCTTTTTTGTTGATCTCTTCCTTTCTGCCCGTTCCTCCTTTGCCAACTTCTTCTTAGCTTCACATTCTTCCAAAATCTTGACATGTTCGATGCGGAGCTGCTCATTCCTCTCTCTAGCAGCTGCTAGAGGAAATGGAATGGGAGGTATGTATTCAGGGACAACTCTTCTTTTCGGTGGTGCAAATTCAGATTCAACTACTTCCTCTTGGCTTTGTTCAATCCCCTTTTCAGCTTCTTTCGGCTCTTGACTCTCTTGTTCAGTCTCGAACATTGAGTGGATAGCATTACATTGCTCCCTCAGATTAATGACGGTGTCGCTTGGAAATTTTCCATGCTTATGCTAAGCCCCAATAATTTTTATTAATTGACTTCCGTTGCTGGATATATCTTTCATATTCTTTCCCAACTGCTTGATCTCCGCTCCTTGATTAGCCATTTGCTTGTTTAGCTCAATAAATCTTCCATCCATCTTTCTCTCTAGTTAAGCTAATTTTTCATCATATTTTGCGAAGTATGACTGTACTATTTCCTCTTGTGTCGGCTTTTGGCCATCGTGGATTATGCCATTCGTAACAGCAAAACCTGGCGGTGGGTTGAGCGATTTTTTCGTGTTTCCATAAGAGAAGTTTTGGTTATTCCGGTTAGGTGGATACTAATTGTGTCTCTGCTGATTGTTCTGGAAGTTGTTGAAGTTCCTCTGGTTTACAAAGTTAACATCTTCAACCTCCTCTTGGCCCACTAACTGTTGCGATGAAGTATCATTATGTTGTGCTAACGTCAGACTAGTTAGCAAACTTACTTGATTCGTCAAAGCGGCCAACTGAGATATAAGAGTTTTAATCGGCTCATTCTTGATGGGTTCTGCTTCTTTTCCACTAGCCACTCTTCTTGGCTGATTTCTCTCGTTAGGCCACTAATAACTAGTTCTGGCCATTGCATCCAAAACTGAGAATGCATCCTTAACGTTCTTTTCCATCAAGCTACCCCCTGCCGCTGCATCTACCTAGTTCCGTGCTGGAACAAGCAATCCATTGTATAACTTACACACTTGCTGCTTCTTTGAAAATCCATGTCGAGGACAACTCTGAATAAGATCCCAGAATCATTCTCAAGCCTCACCGAATGGTTCTTGATCCATCTGCCTAAATTGATTGATCTTATTCTGCAAATCTAACATCTTGCTCGGCGGAAAGTACTTCAATAGAAATTGTGTGCTCAAGTCTTCCCATTCTGTGACATCGTCTAATGAATTAAACCACTGTAACGCTTTGTCTTTCAGAGAGAACGGGAATAATCTCATCTTTACTTGCTCGTGTGGCACATGATTTATCTTTATGGTTTCAGCCAATCTGCAGAATTTGTTCAGATGTACATTGGGGTCTTCTTATGCGCTTCCACCAAACTGATTCTGTTGAACAATGTTTATTAGCGCGAGCTTCAATTCAAAACTGTTTGCATTACTGGTGGTGGTTGCACTCCTCCAATTGGTTGATTTGGCATGGGATGAAGACAATCACTTATGGTGTGTTGTCCTCGTCTGTGTCATCGTGCACAATTTGAGCTTGCCTCCACTGCTGTGGTGGTTGTTGCTGCTGCAAATTAGTGACTCTGTCATCTAAACTGGCTAAGACCCCCAATATTCGAGGCAGTGCTTCCTCTTGGGTCAACATATGTAGAACGTTCTCCATCACGAATGTGGGATTTCTTCTCGTACAAAATGTTCTTTCTCTTTTGACCTGATTTGCATGCGAAACCTGACAACACCACTAAAAAGAAATACCACGTAATACGAAAATTAAATATATAAATAAAAACAAAAATTAAATAACAAAAATAAGATTATGGAAAAATAAAATCTAGTATAGTATCCTCCTATTACTCCGGATAAAAACTAAGACGTTATACCTATTCCCCGACAACGACGCCAAAAACTTGACAGACCTATTTCTACCCTAAAAATACCGCAAGTATACAGGTGCAGATGTGTATAGGGAAAGTCAAGGTCGATCCACAGAGAACAGGTTAACGTAATTCGATACCCTAATTGTCTAGGATTATCCTAACAAGATACTCAAAGTGGTGAATGAATTGATTAAACTAAATTGCATATACTAATAAACTAATTAATTAGCAAACAAAAATTTCCAATCAACGAGAATGTATCCTAAGATTTCAATTTCAGGAATTACGCTAATGATGATTAATTAATAATTTATAAACTTTTAAATCGGTTACTTATCTATTAGGCGACACTTAATTAACCTTACCCTTCTCTCTAAGCGACTAAGTCGTAGATTGATTAAGATAATTACTCCCTTGAGTCAATTAATCCTAACAACTCCTAACATCCCCTTAACCTTTTGCGTGCACAATCATAGACAATCGCGCTATGTGTTATCGTCTATTGTCAATTCCCTTCGCTGGAAGCGGAATCGTTAAATAAGTAAATTAAACCTATTTGGCCAGATTAAATTCAATTATAAGAATTAAACCAAACACATAGATAGATAAAAACAACTGGAGTCTATAAAATTAAACAATTACATCAACATTATTGTAAAACCCTACTTTCTAATCCTAGGACACAAGGGGTCTGTTTGGTTGCTAATAACAACAATTGGATTGGACAAGCTAAATGAGCTTTTAGAGTGATTACAAGTACTTAGGTTGACTTATTAATTTGTTTGGTTAGCTGGTTTATCCGGGTTGAGTTTCACCTATGATAGCTTATAACCTGTTTTAAAGGCAGGTTTGTACAACCCCCCTCCCCCCCCTGGGGTTGAAAGTTTCCGGGCTTTGCTATTGTGGAGGACGGGCTTGGTATTAAAATCAGGTTGTCAGATGGCAACCAAATATGTTAATAGATGGGTTAGGTCTTGTAATAAGACCTAAACTCACCAACCAAACAGGCCCAAGTAGTTTAGCTACTCATGTCTACTAACAAATCAAAACAAGAATTCAAAGAAAACATTGTCAAGAAATTGAAATAAACAAGGAATAATTAAACCCGATAGTCGGCTAATCGATCTTCGTCTTCTCACTCTCACGATTTCTACTTCGATGTAAAAGTATGAGAAAGTATATAATGTGATTCTCTAATTGTTCATTCTGTCCTCCAATGTGTATTTTTCCAATGTCTTGAGCTTGAGCCTCGTTTTATAAGTTGGGGACGAATCTTGGGAGATATCGGACTAAAATCCTCTTTAGATTTGGATTTGGACATAAAAAAGGACAAGAAAATGCGTCCGCGCGCATGTATGATGCGGTCACGTTGAACCTAACCCAAAAAATGCTTAAAACGAGCGATTTTGACGCGAACCCGCCGGGTTTGACGTGACCGCGCGCATACATGGCCAGACGAGTTTTCAAGTCTGACTTCCAAGCCATTTTTTAGTGTCTTCCGGTAATTTTTGGGATTTATCTCTTTCAGGCAAAGTTGTAGCCCTTGAATCAATTTTCTAATGCTACCAATTGCACTTCAATTGGAGTTGTAGATCTCAATATATGGCCAAAATACTAGAGCTGTGTCAAGCTGACAGCAAACTCCACTTTTTGGGAACTTTTTGACGCGACCGCGTCGAGATGCCGCGCGACCGCATCCAATTTTCTGCTGCACACTCTTGAATCCGTCCACTTTTGGCGCAACTTGACCCATCTTGTCCCTTCTTCGACTTGTTTCTTCATATAACCTCATAAAAGCTTCTTTTTAGCCCGAAAACCATGGAAACACTACAAAATAAGCTAATACACGTCAAATAGTCTAATATATCAAATATGAATGATTCTCGACCAATTATACATGCAAATGTTACAAATACATACGTAAATAAACCTAAATGCATGTATACACAACGTGTATCAAGGGACTTCAATCCTCTAGAGTACTCCACCGTCAATTTAAGAGAGAGAATTACACATTTACTTGAGAATAAAAAATAGGAATGTGTTAAGGGGGTGTTTTCTTAAGGTTGGAGAACACTGAACTAAATTTCACTGAGAGAGTTAATGAATGTGCTTCATTGAAATTTGGGGCCCCTTATTTTATTGAGTGAAGTCTTAAGTAAACACACTCTAAATATATCACTTTCTCTACAAAATTTTATGATTGAGTATTTTAGAGGATCCAAATTTGTTAGAGGATATCCAAATTCGTGTGACAATGTGAGACTTTTTAATAGTGGGTGTAGAATCCCCACCATTTGATTGTTCCCATCGCCCAACCACCTTCAATCACTCTTCTTACCTACCGAACCACCTTACTTTGAAAGACTTGGTTAAATCTTAAATTTGGCGAATTCCTCAAGGGTCACTGCTATCCTCATCACATCTCTCTCGATAAATACATATTCTTGAGGAAATTAATGGCGCGAAAGAAGATCAGAGAGTACGATTCCAAAAGGCTGCTCAAAGAGCATTTGAAAAGATTATCTGGTATTGATCTGCAGATATGCTCTGCTCAGGTATAGAATTTCTTGTCGCAATTGTCTATTCCTTTTTAGGGTAACATCATTGATCTTAAATGAGTTTATACGGAACTTCTCGTTTGGTATTTCAGATCTCTATTATATCTTTCATTTTCACAGTTTCTCATCATTTTATATCCGAATTTATTGTTTAGATATTCGACAAATCAGCTTAGCGTGCTCCAGATAATGATTTGCCTTGGAATTTTAAGGATACTTACTACTTGCGACATAGTGTTTAGCCAGAACTTCACTAGCATTTTGTTTATTAGCATTGTTAAGATCAGTATGCTACCAAATTCTACAGTTAGAGTTAGATTAGTAGAGTTGGCTGGCTATTAGATTGGTTTTATTTGAGGTAGTCTCTCAAAAGTACTTTTCTGGCAACACAAGTAGAGGAAACAATCTTATAGATAATGTTTAAATGATGAAGAGACCCGTCAGGTTATGCATTAGAAGCATGGGTTGCCAAATATACTGTTGTGCACAGTTGATAGAAACTAATGCACTGCATGTATATACAAAATTGGATCTACATATCATTGTAGGTAAGGAATTGTAGTGTCTTCAGCCGTTTCTGTTGTACTTCCTTCTTATTGCTAGATTAAGATGACCATAAGAATGAATAGAAGAATATTCTATTGTACTTTTCAACTTCTCGTGTGGTGGTAAATAATGAAATGCCCGTAATCTGTATATTGTTATGGACAAGGAATATTGGTGTCTTCCACAATTTCTCTATTGCGTCATATAATCGTAGGTGCAAGTTTTCTCTGTCTTAGAGGGTGTTTGACTAAGCTTATTTTAAACATCTTATAAGTTGTTTCAAGAGCTTATAAGATGTTATTTTTAAGGAGCTTATAAGTTAACAAAGTGTTTGGATAAAAGAGCTTATAAGTTTGCAATTGAATATCGTGATTTAGCTATAAATTCGGGGTCTAATTTAATATTAAACGCACATTTTGATTAGTGTGTGAAATGTATGTAGTGTGTGAAGTGTAAATAGTGTGTGAAATGTGTGTAGTGTGTGAAGTGTGTGAAATGTGTGTAGTGTGTGAAATGTGTGTAGTGTGTGTTGTGTGTGTAGTGTGTGAAATGTGTGTAATGTGTGTAGAGTGTGTAGTGTGTGTAAGTGTGTGAAATGTGTGTGAAATTTGAGTGTAATAATTAAGATCTTAAAAAATGAGATGGAAATAAGTTGGGGTATAGCAACTTATTTTTTTTAGATCTTATAAGCTCTTAGAGCTTATTTTTTGATCTTATAAGCTCCTAAACATCTTATTTTGCCAAACACTTTGCAAGAGCTTATAAGCTCCTAAACAGCTTATAAGATGTTTTTAGGAGCTTATAAGCTCAGCCAAACACCCTCTTACTGTCCCGATGTCATTCAGCTTTTCTTGGATTTGGCTTCGAATCTGTACAGTTATCAGTACGCTTTGTCAATCAAGATTTCTGTATTAATGTCATGCTCTCAATTTTCATGGAAGTGCTTTCAACAGTAAATGTTTGAGCAGAGATTTATTAATTCCAGCCCTGCTGATAATTATATAATTGCCACTTCCCTCAGGTGACACAGTCAACAGACTTTGCTGAGTTAACGAACAAAGAACCATGGCTATCATCTACGAAGTTGGTTGTAAAACCGGACATGTTGTTTGGGAAACGTGGGAAGAGTGGTTTGGTAGCCTTGAATTTGGATCTTGCACAAGTTGCTGCATTTGTCAAAGAGCGCCTTGGTGTTGAGGTGACAGAAAATTCAAGCATAGTGTCTCATTAGTAGTTTAGCTATGTTGCTTGCTTATACCGAATCAATTTCTTTTAGGTTGAGATGGGTGGTTGCAAGGCACCTATAACTACTTTCATTGTCGAACCTTTCGTCCCCCATGATCAAGAATATTACCTATCCATCGTATCTGAGAGGTTAGGATGCACCATTAGCTTCTCTGAATGTGGAGGTATTGAGATTGAAGAGAATTGGGACAAGGTAGATTACTGAAAAATGATATTGTATTTTATATCGCAGTTCCCTACTTTGAAATTACTATGTGCAGTGGTTCCAAGATAGAGGCTAATTAGTTTATTGATCTGCAGGTCAAAACTATCTTCCTTCCAACTGAAAAGGCAATGACGCTAGAGGCATGTGCGCCCTTGATTGCTACGTTGCCGTTAGAGGTAGCCATTTGATTTAATTTGTATACTAAGCTATCACAATAAAGGTGCATGGTATAGCAGCTATTTCAGTTTGCAAATTGAATTTTGAAGTTACTCGTGTGCCACCTCGAATGTTGAATCTTTGTCATGTTGTGGTATAATTTCCTTTTTCTTTTGTCCTCATTATACTTAATTTTTTCATTATTTGATTCAGGTCAGGGGAAAAATTGGTGACTTTATAACTGGTGTCTTTGCTGTATTTCAAGGTACTTTTCCTAACATAATTGGATGTACCCGCACTCGAACTATTCAATTTAAAATAGAACAGAAGTTTATTACATTCTGATTATCCTTTTCTTGAGAGTTGAGACGTTATACTATGAAAAGAATTAAAATGCATGTTTATCCCCTTTATGAGAAAAGATAAAGCTTTTGCGACTATTCTCAAAAGAGATAGAACGTGTTCTTTCTGTTTCTATTTTCCCCAACTGCCTCTACTCACCTACTTCCTCCTTCCACGTGTTCTCTTTTTCCCTATTGATCTACGTGTTGCATAAGATATTTTTCTGGAACTTCTAAACCCTCATTAACATTTTAACCTTAATATCACTTCGCTGCATTATCCACAGACCTGGACTTTAGTTTTCTTGAGATGAACCCATTTACACTAGTGAATGGGGAGCCTTATCCATTGGACATGAGAGGAGAGTTGGATGACACAGCTGCTTTTAAAAACTTCAAAAAGTATGTTGCTTCAATGCTTACTTTTTTTTAACAAGCATCTTTCATTAGAATATATATATATATATGTTTTTCTCCTTACTTAATCTCACTTTTTTAAGGTGGGGCGACATAGAGTTTCCTCTACCATTTGGAAGAGTTCTCAGTCCAACAGAGAGTTTCATTCACTCACTGGACGAAAAAGTAAGTGATGTATATTTATGTTTCGCAGCTCATGGCATCTTGTGAGATTTAAGGAATTAGAGCGTCTGCAGATCATTGGTCCAGAACGACAAAATTTTGTGCCACAAACTGAGAGTGATTCGTTACAAATAAATAACTGAATTAGGGCAGAATTTTCAAACTTTGCCCATGTGACCTGGCGAAATAGTGAGACTTTCGCAAATTGACTGTTTAGCTGTGTTAGGGAAGAGATGAAATTCTACTAACATGCTGGGTAAATTCTATTGAGATGCTCTATTGTCTCATTGTACATTAACTTGATCTATAAATCAACTGGGCAGCTGTATAAACACCATAAGTGATCGTCCATTAAAAGTTTGAGTCTCCAAGTGAAATTTTGTGTATTTGATTCCTATTGCAGACTAGTGCATCTCTGAAATTTACTGTCTTGAATCCAAAAGGGCGTATTTGGACAATGGTGGCCGGAGGTGGTGCAAGTGTAATATATGCCGATACAGTGAGTATCCAGAATAATTTTTCCACATTTCAGTCCCATCTAGCAATCAACTCAAAAATTCTACGTGATGTTCTGTTATTGTCTCATGTTGCTTTGCAATACTTGTGTTTTTGTCCATTTTGTATTTTTGGAAAAACAGGTCGGAGATTTGGGCTATGCGTCTGAGCTTGGAAATTATGCTGAGTATAGTGGAGCTCCAAACGAAGAAGAAGTTTTGCAATATGCCAGGGTTGTCATTGATGTAAGAAATAAGATTTGTACTCTCGTACTCCAGCTGTCAACATCTAAAATTTGTTTTCTGTGATTTACTTGTCTCACGAAATGATTTTAACCGAAGTTTTCAATAGCATATGCCTCCTATGCGTTCCTCTAATCTTAGACTGCAAGTTAGTGAAAGTTTAGGAGGCGTAAGTTGAAATCTTGTATGGAGGTTGTTAAGGAAGACATTCTAGATTTTGACTTTGAATTAAATGAAAATGTGTCGGCATATTGGGTAACATGGAGAACAAATTTTTGTGTAGCTGTAGTAAGGGTGGAACGGAGTCCAGACGGCTCACAAGCTATGTGATATTAGTTGGAAAAATAAACTTGAGCTCGGCTAAATTAATCAATTCAAGCTCGAATTCAAAATTTCTCCACTGAATAAACTCGTGAGCCTAGACTATTTTACTATTTCACTCGTAATATATTTAGTTATTGCACCATTTTATATTACAATAAATAATTTAAACAGCCCTATTGCACTGAGCTTATTAGGCATTTTAAAGTGGATGTCATTATGTTCCAAATTATCTATATTAGTAATCAAGTCGAGTCGAGGTTATCAAGCTTGCCAACGAATGAGGTCGCGCTCAAAAAAATTAAGCTTGATAGAGTTAAAAGTCGATCTTGAGCCTGGAGTATCTCAGTCGAGCTTGAGATTGTGAGTTTGATGATGATGATACAATTGTCTTACAAAACTCTGTGATTGATGCATGCAGTGTGCTACAGCTGATCCTGACGGACGTAAGAGAGCTCTTCTTATTGGAGGAGGTATTGCTAATTTCACTGATGTTGCTGCTACTTTCAATGGAATCATCAGGGCTCTCAAAGAGAAGGTATATTTTTTTATATATTTTTGGTTGACATTGATAGTTGTGTTCTCTGTCTCTCTTGAGGAATAACATAAATATAGCGCTGTCTTCAACGGAGCAGGAATCAAAGTTGAAAGCATCTAGAATGCACCTTTACGTTCGTAGAGGTGGTCCCAACTATCAGACTGGTTTGGCGAGAATGAGGGCTTTGGGAGAAGAATTGGGAGTTCCTATTGAGGTATGAAATGAATTTGGAAGTGGATTGGTATATGGGTGTAGCCAGTTTTATTAACAGAGAGGCTCCGCTGATTGATTTAGGTATATGGGCCTGAGGCTACAATGACTGGCATTTGCAAGCAAGCAATTGATTGCATCATGACTGCAGCATAGCGCGTCGACGCCTCTGCACCAGCTGGATTTCTTGTCTGCCTGTTAATTATTCGTTTCCCCCTGTTGAAAAATTTGAAATTTTTTATAAAAAAACCTTATTTTCACTTCTTTTGTAACTGAGTAAGAGTTGTCTGCCCCCAATGAAAAAACAAGCAGCGTCACAACTATTTGGTACTACCTGCTACTACTAGGCCTTGCTTCTCATTGGATTCCACAAGTCTAGAAGATTATATACCATTTATTTTGTTCTCAGTAAAATATGATATGTACCATTGACACAACTGCATCTCACAGGCGTCAATATATATGTATCGCATAACTATATATTTCAGGCTTAATAGAAAAAAAAGGTCACGAGTTTCGCCGAAACTGTAATTTGAACTTGATTTTCGAATTGAACAAAATAAAGACTAATTTTCCAAAACTTACAATCCAAACCCCAACTTTTAATTTAACCAAAAAACAAATCATGACTTTTAACAAATAATTACAATTTGATTACCTTTCCTGTTGAATGGATTCCTATGTCAAGATTTGTCAGAAAATGAACATTCTTTTGGAAATAAAATACTAGGGGAATGGGATATTAGGTTATGTAATCAGTTCAGTTTTTAGTTTTGTGTTTCTAATGTTCAATACAATTGATGTTTAAATATAGGCAAATAATTATTGGAGGGTCAATTATAGAAATTAACCTCTATTATAATTTTTTTTTTTGTTTTTTTAACGACAATTTGCACTAATTGTTTTTTTTTTTCGTTTTTCAACCTCCCATTATATTTCCAGGTTGTATAAGTCACGTGATTCGCACATGTTTCTTTTGGGCCAATAAGATGGTGACACGTGGTGTTTACTAAAAATGTGAAAAAACACTAATAAAATATACAAAAATATTTCAAAAAATTCAGAAAATTAAAATATTATTTCTAAAATTATTTCGGAAATTCGAAACAATTCATTTAAAATTCAGAAATTTATTTATAATAAAAAAAAAAAATCAAAGTATTTCTGAAATTAATTTGAAAATTCAAAAAATTCATTCAAAATAAAAAAATATCATTTAAAAATCCAGAAAATTTAAAAAATTATTTCTGAAATTATTTTGGAATCCTAAAAATTCATTGAAAGTTCAGAATATTCATTTAAATATCCAGAAAATTTAAAAAATTATTTCTGAAAATTAATTTGAAAATTCAAAGAATTCATTAAAATTAAAAAAATTAACTTAAGATTCAGAAAATTCATTAAAAACTCCAGAAAATTTATTTATATTACAGAAATAACATTTTTATTTTTCTCGTGAATTAAAATTTCAGCCAAGGCTGCTCGCTGCATTTGCTGCTCAACTCTCTACGTTTCGTGTAACTATCCTTGCCGTCAATTGTGTTGAGCATTTCAGTGTTGTATTTCGTTTTTGAAGATTAATCTTTAGTTTCTGTAGGAGTTTTCTAAGTCATGATTATGGATTTGACTCATTCTCTGATGAACAACGATTTGTCCCTAGTTTTAGTTAGTTAGTTAGTTTGATTTTTTTCTTTCTTAAATCTATAATTTATTATTATTATTATTATTATTATTATTATTATTATTATTATTATTATTATTATTATTATTATTATTATTATTATTATTATTATTATTATTATTATTATTATTATTATTATTATTATTATTATTATTATTATTATTATTATTATTATCATCATCATCATATCACATCTGCAACACCGCCTCTGGTGAAGAACCACCAGAACCCTAGTCCAAAAATTAGGGATTACGCAATTTCTTTTCAGACCGAGTCGCGAGCTCGGGAACTTTTGCACCCCCGCCCTCTGTTCCAGTTAAATTGATGGACCAACAGGAGGATAATTATCATCATTATTATCACGCGGGAGCAATTTGTTGAGTGATGTTAAAGATTGTGAAGAGGATGAGGAGAAATTGAAGGAATTTCGAATTCTAGGGCACTCAATGACTTTTAAGCGGAAGCGCGAGCTATTCAAGGTCATCGTCGACTTCGCTGCCTTTATAGGGAAATAGCTAGGGCTCCATCCCATAACATGAAATCACCCAGGAATGGTGTCAGGGCGTGGGGTAATCAATGATGCACCCCGACTCAATATTCTCGAGTTAGAAGCACTATTATAATAATCTTTAACTTATTTTTTAGAAGTAAAGTCAGTTTTTTCTAAAACATTATTTATTTTTAATTATTATAAGTAAAATAGACAATAGGTATGTATACATATGTATATATATATATATATATATATTTCTGAAATGTATATATATAATATGTATAAACACACACAAAAACACACACACACACACATAAAGTCTAAGGATAGTTTTTTTTTTTTAACACAAGTGAACATTTTGTTTTTGTTTTTTTGAAGCTATATTGATACATATGTACATAAATTACGTAAACTGATGTTGTGTATATATATATACATATCTTTAGAATGACCAACTATAAATAACTTAGAATATAAGATTAGATTTTTTTTTTTATAATAAGCATTCATATAGAATCGACTATAACTATTGTAAAAATATGGTTCTGAGAAATAAAGTCTACTTCTTTATCTAACATTATACTTCTCATTAAAGAATATCCAGTTCCTATTAGCTAGCATCTCAACTGCTTCCTAACCTGAAAAATGTTGATATCGAAGGCATGAGTTTGACTCAGTGGATAACTCTATAAGCTGTTATATCAATTGGAGAGTACACAATAATAATATTAAATCTTACGATATTTACTTAAATGTCAGACTTAAGAGTTGAACTATAACTCATAAAGTCTCGACTTAGGAGTCCAAGTTCGACCCTAAAGTTAATATAAATATGTTGCGGCCTCGAGTCTAATAGGATCAGTACTGACTTAAATGTAAATGTTTATAATGTGGGTTGACATATTCAATATAATACGCCAGAATAAAATAAATTAAAGTGCATGCCCAATAATAATATAACATTGACTTACATACAGATTTTGGTACCCACCTTTGATATTTCTAACACAATTAGGGAAGAAAAAATACCACGCTTTCCGTGTTTCAGCTATACACCTTTTAATATCCCCTCCTTTTATAATAGTAACTACATATGTGTGTCTACATATATATATGTTATATCTATATACACATGTATTCATACTACTTATCTGGTGAAGTTTGAAGTTGATTTAGAACTTAGTTGCTAGTGTGAATAAGACTTGTTTCTACCTCTATTTATAATAAAGTTTTGGGATCTGAAGTTGCCATATTAATGGCTTGATAAGACACACAAACTACTACCCATACCTACTCACACACATTAGGTCTCACACACAATCAATCTTTCTTCCTGTTAAAACAAATCTCTCTCTCTCTCTCTCTCTCTCTCCCTCACTCTTCTTTTTTTACGCCATCTCCTGAACATCTTCTTTCTTTCTTTCTTCTTCTTCTTCTTCTTCTTCTTCTTCTTCTTCTTCTTCTTCTTCTTCTTCATTTTTTTATGTTTTACTTCTTGTCCCCTTTATTTTTCTTTCTTATATATTTATATATGTTTTGTGTTTAATTATAGGTACACATATGCATATACACATCAAAATAGTTTTCTTATATACATACTTATATATGTTTGTTTACATTATTATTATTATTATTATTATTATTATTATTATTATTATTATTATTATTATTATTATTATTATTATTATTATTATTATTATTATTGTTGTTGTTGTTGTTGTTGTTGTTGTTGTTGTTGTTGTTGTTGTTGTTGTTGTTGTTGTTGTTGTTATTATTATTATTATTATTATATATTTTTCTTTATTATTGATTTACAATGGTTGGGTTTTCGATTTTTTTTTTCTTTTTAATTAAAATAGATGGAAATTTTAGATTCTAATACGATTTTTTTTCTAAGACAAGTAGAGTTAGTAAAAGTTCACTAATTTTTTTTTATACTACTTGAAATCCCAAGTAATTTATTTATTAATAGAAAATTAGTATTTCATTTATTTGAGTGCAATTGAATTTCAGAATTGCGTGACTTAGTCTTTCTTGCAAAATAATCTTCAAATAAGGAATAATTGAAGGAAATAAATGTTAAATACATTTTTAAAGAATAACAACATAAATATTTATTAGGAAGTTTTCTTAGATGTCACATTTCTCTCCCTCTAAATAAAAATTTCGTCCTAAAATATATCACTTAGTTAAAATACTGCGAATATTTAGCCTTTATCTCATCTCCTCATTCCTAGGTGGCTTCTTTCTTCACATGTCGACTCCATTGTACTAAGATTAACAATATTTCTCAATTTTTAAGAGTTTGGACTCTTCTCCCCAAAATAGCTATAGGTTCTTCCCTATAAGTCATATCTTTATTTACTTATAATCCTTCATAGCTAATACCGTGATTCTGATCTGCTATATACCTCCTCAACATTTACCAATAAAAGACATCATGAACCATTGAGAATTTAGGTGGTAATGCTAGTCGATAGGAAATATTTTCGACTCTTTCCAAAATCTCAAACAGATCAACGAAACATGGTTTTAGCTTTCCTTTCTTCTCAAAACGTACCATCCCTTTCATTGGTGAAATTCGTAAAAACACTTTCTCCTCCACATCAAACTGCAAATCTTATCTTCAAATGTTGGCGTAAGCTTTCCGTCGATCCTGAGCAGTCTTGATCCTCTCTCGAATCTTGACAATAGCTTCTTCTGATTCCCTAATAAGCTCTGGTCCAAGTATTTTCCATATTCCAACTTCGTCCCAATGTAGAGGCGATCGACACCTTCTTCCATACATTGCTTCAAAAGGTGTCATTTTCATAGTAGCTTGATAACTATTATTAAAGGAAAATTTGATCAATGGAAGGTGTGTTTCCCAGCTTCCTCCGAAATCTAATTATGCTCTCAACATATCTTTCAATGTCTGGATAGTCCTCTCTGATTGACCGTCGGTTTGAGGATGATGGTAAGCCGTGCTGATTTTTAGTTGTGTCTCAATAGCTCTTTGCAAGCTCTTCAAAAAATTAGAAGTAAATCGTGGATCTCGATCAGACACTATAGATAGGGGCACCACGTGCATCCTGACAAACTTCTGGATGTATAAGTGAGTAAGCTGGTCGATTGTGTAAGTAATCCGAACAGGTATGAAGTGTGCAGACTTTGTAAGTTGATCAACCACCACCCAAATAGCATCTCGATTCTTTTCCGTCCTAGGCAGACTTGTGACAAAATCCATATTTATGTGTTCCCACTTCTATTCTAGCATTTCTAATGGGTTCAACTTCCCATATGGTTTTTATCGTATTGACTAAACTTGTTGGCGTGTCATACATTTACTAACGAATAGAGCGATGCTTCTTTTCACACCTCTCCACCAAGAGTACTGTTTAAATATCGATTATTTATTTCACCAGGATATACAGTGTACGGTGTAGTGTGAGCTCTTTAAGAATTTTGTTTTGTATCTCGTCATCCTTGGGCACACATATTCTTCATACGTACTCCAATATATTATCTTTTGTCAGTGCAAAACTCTTGATAGCTCCTTTGTTCATTCTCTCTTTCATTTATTGAGAAATTTGTCATCCTTCTGTGCATTTTTAATCTAATCTTTCAAAGTAGGCTGAATAGTCAAAGCTAATATTATTGCAGAGGCACCATGCGGCTTCGCGAAAATCAAGTCCAGTTCAGAGAATTTCTCCACCAATGACTCTTGATTTGTAGGCATATTTGCTATTTGTCCTTCGCATTTTCGACTTAAAGCATCAACTACCACGTTAGCTTTACCAGGGTGATAAAGGATTGTACAGTTATAATCCTTTACCAACTCCAACCATCTCCTTTGTGCATGTTAAACTCTTTTTGAGTACTTCAGGCTTTTATGGTCTGTGTAAATCTCACACTTCCCACCATATAGATAATGTTACCAAATCTTCAATGTGTGTACTATAGCAACTAACTCGAGATCATGTGTTGGATAATTCAACTCATGTGTTTGCAATTGTTGTGATGCATAAGCAATCACCTTACCATTCTGTATTAGTACACATCCTATGTTGGGAAATTACGATCAACACAAAGAATAACAAACGATAAATGAGAAGGATCGACAAAGTCAAAACAAAGACACCAAATATAACGTGGTTCACTAACAACTTGTTAGCTACGTCCACAGCCAAACAAGAGGAACCATTTAATATATCAAAGAGTGTTACAAAATAAGACGAAGACAAACTTGACCCTAGGTCAATTATCCAACTCTTCATCCTAATAAACAAAGACAAACTCGACCAAAACCAAACTCTCCACGCTCTATGACCAAACAACTCTAAACCCGAAAACAGAATCCTAAAACCAAATTGGATATTCTAGACCAAAAGAGTACCAAGTACTCAACAAATACCAAATTTAGAATATCCCAAATTGACAGCCTCTCTCTTGTCCTAACAAATCAATGACTAATCAAACAACCAATTCAATCAATTGAGCAATACAAATTCCAAAGACCATAGGACTATCTATAAGCCCCAAAACCTAATCCTAGACACAAAACGAATCCAACTAGGCCTAAATTCACGTTGGCCCATCTTTTGCGCCGCTGGGCCTGCCAAAGCCGCGACCACACGCCACGCCCGCGTTCGCTTTCCTGCCACGACACGCCGCGGCCGCGTCCTAGCTGCACGGCCGCGCCAGCTCCCCAGCGTGGAATTCATATTCCAGCCACAATTTGACGCGACCTCGTCACTTTCAGACGCGATCGCGTTGCTTTCCAACGCTTCCAAATTTGCTTCAATATTTTCTTCCATCTTGACACGAACGTCGACCCAAATTGAACCAGATTCAAGGCACAATTACTAACAATATCCACCTTGCCTTGAATCCACAGACGATGCAACTTCTTCGGATAAAGCTCCACCTCAATTCAAATCTTCTCACAAATTCAAACAAAATCAAACCCTAACAAACCAAGTTTAACTGCGCCAGTTGTACCCAATGTACCAGGTGCGCCTTAAGTACCCAAGTTGTCCCAAACAATGAGATACTAATAACTTCTAACAACAGCAGACCGAATCAAAGTAGAACCTTGCATCAAATACAAAGTTCCCCTTTTGATGCCCTTCAAAATCAGATTCGAACCTTTGCAGACGTTCAAAACTCCACCTTCACCTTTGAAACTGAAACCCCTACTGTCTATTCGACTCAGTGAAATCAGATTTCTCATCATGAGGGGAACATGTCTGACATCGTTCAATTTGCACAGCCTACCTTCATGTGTCCTCACCTTAATTGAGCCTATTCCAACCGCCTTGCATTTGGACCATTGGCCAATGAAATATTGTCACCTTCCTCCTGCTTATAGGTTGCGAACCACTCCCTACTTGGACATATGTGGTACGACGCCCCAGAGTCGAGAACCCACACATCAGATTTACCTGTCTATTTCTCAGCAACTAGGACCGAATCTTCATCAAAGTCTGCTTCAACTTCCCCAATAGAATCAGCAGTGGTTTCCTGCTTTTGCTTCAACCTCGGACATGCATACTTTCAATGCCCTATCTCCTTACAATAGTTGCAAACATCTCCTGGTTTAGGACCTTTGGGTCCTGAATTCTTCTTGAACCTCCTTTTCCCCGAATATCCCGAACCCTGATTACCACTGACTGCTAAAGTTTCACCCGATTCTCCTGTTAAGCCATTCTCCTGATGGCGCAACTCTCTAGAGTGCATCGATGAACTCACTTCTTCTAGAGACACAAAGTCTTTTCCAACAACAAACGACTGCACAAAATTCTCATACAACGGTGGTAGAGAAACCAACAAGATCAAAGCAACATCCTCATCTTCTAATTTAACATCAATGTTACGCAACTCTAATAGGATTTTGTTAAGTTGATCTAGGTGATCACGAAGAGACTGACCTTCGCGCATACGCAGCCCGACATACGTTGCTTAAAAAGCAACTTATTGGTGAGCGATTTTGTCATGTACAAACTCTCCAATTTTGATCATAACCCCTGTGCAGTTTCTTCCTTTGCTACCTCCGTGATGATGTCATCATCGAGACACAACATGATTGTTGAGTGCGCTCTCTCGTTTAGAGTGGCCATCTCGGCAGACACCACGACCTCGGCCTCATCCTTATCCGCCGCCTTGCCCTTGTCCTTCATCGGCTTCGGCATCAGCGCCACCCATAATCCTTGTTGCTTCAACAAGGATTTCATTTTAATCTGCCATAGACTAAAACTATCCCTCCCAGTGAATTTTTCAATCTGCAGGCTCATCCTAGACATATTTTCCACGAAAACAGCGGAAACTCGAACCAAGCTCTAAAACCACTTGTTGGGAAATTACGATCAGCACAAAGAATAACAAACGATAAACGAGAAGGATCGACAAAGCCAAAATAAAGACACCAAATATAATGTGGTTCACTAACAACTTGTTAGCTACGTCCACGACCAAAGAGAGAAACCATTCAATATATCAAAGAGTGTTACAAAATAGGACGAAGACAAACTTGACCCTAGGTCAACTATCCAACTCTTCATCCTATCAAACAGAGACAAACTCGAGTATCAATCAATTGATACTTGACCAAAACCAAGCTCTCCACACTCTATGACCAAACGACTCTAAACCCGAAAATAGAGTCCCAAAACCAAATTGGATATTCTAGACCAAAAGAGTACCAAGTACTCAACAAATACCAATTCTAGGATATCCCAAATTGACAACCTCTCTCTTGTCCTAACAAATTAATGACGGATCAAAAACCAATTCAATCAATTGACCAATACAAATTCCAAAGACAAATAGGACTATTTATAAGCCCCCAAAACCTAATCCTAGACACGAAAGGAATCCAACTGGGCCTAAACTCACGTTGGCCCATCTTCTGCGCCGCTAGGCCTGCCGCGGCTACGACCACATGCGACGCCCGCGTGCGCTTTCCTGCCACGACACGCCGCAGCCGCGCCCTAGCTGCACGGCCGTGCTAGCTCCCTAGCACGGAATTCATATTCCAGGCATAATTTGACACGACTGCGTCAGAAACGTTGCTTTCCAACTCTTCCAAATTTGCTTCAATGTTTTCTTCCACCTTGACACAAACAGCGACCCAAATCAAACCAGATTCAAGGTACAATTCCTAACATCCTATACCAACTAACGTACATCCCTATAGATTAAAAATCCTTCAGATCCATCGGGTATTGTTAAAATTGGAGTTAACACCACTCGACATTTGAACTCTTGGAAACTAGCCTCACATTCAGGGGTCCAAATAAACTTGTAATTCTTTTTAGTCAACTAGGTTAATGGCTTTGAAATTCGGGAGAAGTTCTACATGGATCTTCTGTAGTGGCCAGCCAAACCTAGAAAACTACGAACTCCACTCACATTTGTGGGTGGTTTCCAGTTATCACTGCTTCAATTTTACAGGGGTCAACTTCGATTCCTTTTGCAGAGATGAGATGTCCCAAAAATACCACTCTGCCTAACCAAAATTCACATTTACTGAATTTCGCATACAATTTTTCTCTCCTCAGTGTTTACAACACTGTTCTAAGGTGTCTTTCATGCTCTTCTTGATTCTTTGAATATTCTAGGATATCATCAATAAAATGACAACAAACTGATCAAGATGCTGATGAAATATTCTATTCATCAAACCTATAAAAACTGTTGGTGCATTCGTAACACCAAAAGGCATTACAGTAAACTCAAAATGCCCATATCTTGTTCTGAAAGCTGTCTTGGGAATATCATTTTCCTTTAATTTCGGTTGATGATAACCTGACCTTAGATCAATCTTGGAGAAAACAACAACATTTTCCAGCTGATCAAACAAGTCTTCAATCCTTGGTAGTGGATACTTGTTCTTAATTATCATCCGGTTCAACTCTCGATAGTCGATACACATACGAAGTGTTCCATCTTTCTTCTTGCAAAAAGAACAAGTGCTCCCCAAGAAGACACACTTGGTCTAATGAATTTTTTCTCCAATAACTCTTGCAATTGTTTTTTCAGCTCTTGAAACTCTTTTGGTGCCATTCGATACGATGCTTTAGAGATTGGTGTAGCTCCTGACACTAAGTCAATGGTGAGTTCGATTTGGCGATCCGGTGGAATTCCTGCTAAGTCTTCTGGGAATACATCTGGGTACTCCCCCACGACATGCATATCAGTGAAAACGACATGGCCTTCCTTCTTCTCTACTATGTTTACCAAATATCCTCGACTTCCTTTATTCCTTAATAATAACACGACCTTCATTGTCGAATGGCTTGCAAATTTGATTTGACTTTATTACCATGAAGTGTTAGACGCTCTCCCTTTAAATCTATGATGTCTATCTCCTGTTCACGACACCATATAGTTGCCCTATTCTTACTTAATCAGCATAATCCAAAAATTATATCAAACCCCTTCATTTTGAATACACGAAGAGGAGCTCCAACTTTGTTTTCCTAAATTTTAATTTCACTGATTTCACCATGTCCTTAATTTCCACTTTCTTTCCTGACGGAAAAATTACCTCTAAATTCGCCTTCCCATTATAGTCTAACCCTAGTTTCTTTTTGAATTTCTCAAACATAAATGAATGTGATGCACCCGTATCATATAATACATAAGCTGGCATGTTAAAATCTGTTAACATACCTGTCATAGTCTTTGCTGATTCTTTTTCTTGCTCGAATTCATCTGAATCCTCCTCCTCTATCATTGCATTAAGTCGGGCTTTGCCTTTTTTACCCGACATGCGAGCATTTCCTTGTTGAGGCCTTCCAAAAGACACATTTCCTTATTGGCCACTCTCCGTGATCTTTGTAGGGCAATTATAATAAGTATGCCCCGGTTGTGAAATTTGTAACATATATTCTTCCTAAACAAGCATTCTCCTGTTTTCCTTTTATTGCAAGTAGAGCAGGGTGCTATCTCTCCTTGTTTTGTCGCTATGGATGCTACAAACTTGTTCTTTTTCATGGATTAATTGTATTTATTTGTATCCCTGGGGCCATGAAAAGGCCATCATCTCCTCTTTGCCGGATCCGAAATTTTATGATTGTACTCCCATCCATGTCTTATTGAAATGGTCAAGGCACTCTTAAAAACTTCTCGTATTCTACTAGTTTCAATCCTGAGATAAAGCTTCCGATCTTAGGGCGTAGTTCTCTCAAAACATTTTGCTTTCTTTCAGTCGGTGTCTACGAGATGTGGGGAGTATCTTGAAAGTTGATTGAATTAACACTTGTATTCTGTTACCGTGAGATTTCCTTGTTGGAGATTTATAAATTCTACTTCCTTTTGGTCACGCAATGCTTCTGGAAAATATCGATCCAGAATTGATTCCTTCAATCCTCCCCAATTTATGTTGTGTTTCTGCTTTTCAATTATCGTACGGTCGAATGCCTTCCACCAATGGGAGGCATCCTCGCAAGCTAGAATTTCGCACATGAGACCTTTTATTGTTATGTCATTTCCAAGTGTTCGAATATTCTTTCCAGCTCAGATATCCATTCTTCAGTGGCTATTGGCCCTTCACTACCATTAAATCGTGGTGGATGGAATCAGTGGAATTGTTTACAGAGGGAAAATGAATGAATTGAATTCGCCACAAGTTGTTGCTGAAGTTAGATATAGGAATTGGACTCAATTATCCACCAGCAATCCGTTGTAACCTCTTGAACTTGAGCTGCAGGTTTCTACCAGAAAAACGGTTAAGAAAACCGTTGTTAAAGACGCGTGAAAACTGTTGCATAACCAACTCAAACCACTTGTCCACTCAAACCCGGTTCAGCCTGCACCATTCATCTGTTCACATTGAAACCCGGTTCTCCTGTCCGGTTCACACGGTTCTCTTCCGGTTCTTGATTCCCAACATACCCTACTACTTAACTTCACACACTTGATTATATTGACTTCAATCTCACAATATATATATAAATATATATATGAATGAGTTTTCAATGGTTACCTGCTTTTTGGAACCATGGATGGTTACCATGAATATATGTGCGGTATTAAATGATATTAAATGACACTTTACCTACTATAGTGGATTAAAGATATATATATATATATATATATATATATATATATATTAATTTATGTAATAAGACTCCTTAAGAATCTTTAGATTCAAGGTCATTTTTCGTATTTTAAAGATAAGTAATTAATGTTAGTTTATTGAAAATCACAACTGCAATTAATATCATATTTAATATTTAGTTTTTCTTTTAGTATAATGAGAAAGAGGTGACTTTTTTAATTAATTCATCCAATGCAAAAAAAGAAAAAAAGAAATAATAAAATAAAAAATAAAATAATTATAATATAATAAGTTAAAATTATAAGTAATTTTAAGTAAATTATAAAATTTCGTTTGTGAAGTAAAATTACTTAATAAAAAATATAAGGAAAAATAAATGAAAATGAAAATCTTATTATTTTATATGTATTACTTAGAAAATTAGTAGTTTCATACAATATTTGTAGGATCGGATTAGAAGTCAAACCAATCTTACCACCGAGTCAAGGTTCAACCTGCTAGATTGGTTCACTCATCAGTCCAACTAAGTAAGTACTATATAATCTATATTAATATAAAAGGAGAACCCTCTATTAGTAAAATCCCATCAATTTTCAGTTTCTTAAAATATTGAAACAATTATGAGAATTCTATTATATTAAAAAAAGTTGGTAATCTGCTACGCAAAAGCAGTGTTTCCTTTCCTTTTAATTATTTTTGGAAAAGAAACTATATAAAAAAAATTCAAACACAAATAATTTTCACATCCCTTATTCGTCTTTAGTTTATAATATGTCATATTAATTATCTTTTCACGATCTTTATATTGTTATTTATATTGCATATATATTGAATGAAGTATTAGATCCGAATTACTGACTCTAACTTTTTCTTGGTTTAAATTATTTTACTTAAGATGGTTATTGTTATTATTAGTAAATACATATGTTTTTGGCAAGGAACTTTGTATTAGATTGTAGTTGTTGTGCATAAATAAAATTTAATTTTAAGGGAGAAATTTCACACGATGCGAACATTGTTTTTATTTAAATCTCAAAATTATAGGGGATTTATTAATATCATCATATAGGTTGAATCTAATATTTGTAATGAATTTTTAATTTTTATTAAATATAATGGTAATATTTTTATGTTGAACTTGGGAAGAAATTAATATAATAAATTTTCTTATAATAAATAATAATTAAATATTAGAAATATCATCAAAATCTTCACGGTCCCCATCGAAAAATGTAACATGCTTATGTGTAGTTATTGACCGCATAAACTCTTAATATTTTGATATTGGATAAAATAATATATATTTTATGTGTAGAGCTAAAAGATTGGTAGGTATTGCATTATTGATTGTTTTACATGTACGAAAATCCAATAGTTATTAGCATATGTAGTTGCTCAATTTCAATTTCATATTATACAATTTTATTCCTCCCACAATATCATCTAAATCTCCTAAAACTATAAAAAAAAAGACAAAGAGCACCATATTTAATATTTTATTATTTATTGATTTACTATTTAATTGTCTTATACTATATCATATTATCAATTTATATTATACATTTATATTACATTAACAAACCGTGGATTACACGACAGTATTACTAGTGACATATAATAAATATATATTTAGGCTTAACATATATAAATAACAAATGATCAATAAATAGCAAAGATTTAAAAATACATCAAAGTTCAAATTATATATTAATTTTTCGAGAACGTCCAACCTCCAAATTAAAAATGATTACCATAACTTCAAATGTGCAATACCATAAAAAAAATCATAGATCTCTTAAAAGAAAAGGAAATAAAAAACACAAACGGGTTTTAGCGGGTTGACGGTCTGGCAGGTCAACCGGTAATAGACGATTTTCAACAGGTATATCCGGGTCAATGGTATATCTAGTTAATTATCCTACCGGACCAGACTAGGGGCAAATCTTGGTTTCACGATATTCGTTTGACCCCATTACTAGAGTCAACAAGTATCCACTATTTGACCCGATTCGACTTCTCAGATAAACAACTGCCTACTATTTGACTCGATTCGGCTTATCGGCTCAATTAATACCCACTAAATGCCCCGATAAAATTCGACTTCTCAGATCAACAAGTACCTACTATTTGACCCTATTCGGCTTATCAGCTCAACAAGTACCCACTATTTGCCCCAATTCGACTTCTCGAATCAACAAGTACATAATATTTGACCTGATTCGGCTTATCGGCTCAACAAGTATCCACTATTTGCCCCAAATCGACTTCTCGGATCAACAAGTACATACTACTTGATCCGATTCGACTTATCGGCCCAAAAGTACGTACTATTTACCCCGATTCGTCTTCTCCGATCAACAAGTCCCTACTATTTGATCCAATTCGACTTTTCGAATCAGCAATTACATACTATTTGACCGATTTGGCTTGTCGGCTCAAGCACTTTTATTTGACACGATTCAACATCTCGGATCAACAAATACCAACTATTTGACTCGTTCGGCTATCGGCTCAAAATACAACTCGGATCAACAAGTACCCACTTTTTGACTCCTTCGACTCATTGAGTCAACAAGTACCCACTATTTGATTGATTTGACTTATTGGCTCAACAAGTACCCACTATTTATCCCGATTTAACTTATCGGCTCAACACATACCCACTATTTGATTTGTTTGACTTATTGGCTCAACAAGTACCCACTATTTAACCCGTCTCAACTTCTCGGATCAACAAGCACCCACTATTTGGCTTGTTCGGCTCATCGAGTCAACAAGTACTCACTATTTGATCGATTCGACTAATCGGCCCATCAAGTACGCACTATTTCATCCGATTTGCCCAAGAACCCACTATTTGATCCGTTTGGCTTATTGGCTTAATTAGTACCCCCTATTTGACCCGTCTCGACTTCTCGGATCAACAAGTACCCACTATTTGACTAGTTTGGCTTATCGAGTCAACAAGTACCCATTATTTGACTCGATACGGCTTATCGACTCATCAACTACCCACTGTTTTACCCGATTTGACTTCTCAAATCAACAAGTACCCACTATTTGATCCGTTTGGTTTATCGGCCCACAAGTACCAACTATTTGATCTGTTCGGCTTATCGGCTCAGCAAGTACCTACTATTTGACTAGATTCGACTTTTGACTCAATAAGTACCAACTATTTGACCCCTTCAGCTTGTCGAGTTAACAAGTACCCACTATTTGACCTGTTCAGGTTATCGGCTCAACAAGCATCACTATCTAACCTGATTCGACTTATCGGATCAACAAGTACCCACTATTTGATCAATTTGACTTATCAGCTTACAAATACCCACTATTTGAGCTGTTTGGCTTATCGGCTCAGCAAGTACCCACTATTTGACATATCTCAATTTCTCTTATCAATATGTACCCACTATTTGACCCGTTCGACTAATCGAGTCAACAAGTACCCACTATTGGACCCAATTCGACTTAGTGGCTCAACAAGTACCCATTATTTTCCGCATTCGACTTATCGGCTCAACAAGTGCTCACTATTTGACTTGTTCGGCTTCTCGAATCAATAAGTACCTACTATTTGACTCATTTGGCCTCTCAAATCAACAAGCACCCACTATTTTCCATGATTCGGCTTATAGGCTCAACAAGTACTAACTAATTGACCCGCTCGACTTTTCGAATCAACAAGTACCCATCATTTGACTCGTTCGGCTTCTCAAATCAACAAGTAACCACTATTTGACCGATTCGGCTTATCAGCTCAACAAGAACCACTATTTAACTCGATTCAACATCTTGGACAAACACCTACCAAATATTTAACCCGTTTTGGCTTATTGGATCAACAAGTACCCACTATTTGACTTGTTCGGCTCATCGAGTCAACAAGTATACACTATTTGATCAATTTGGTGTATTAGCTCAACAAGTACCCCTATTTGCCCCGATTTGGCTCATCGACTCAACAAGTACCAACTATTTGACCCGATTCGACTTATCGGCTCAAGAAGTACTAACTATAAAAGAGAAAATATATTAATTGCAACATTAAACACATAACTATTATTTATTATTTACTTTGAAACCCCCAACAAATTATTAATGATCGGCTCAACAAATGAATGACTAGTTGTGTCTTCATGATTTTACTCATCATCAATTAAATGGTCAATATTCAATTTCTCTAACATAAGATTCAAATATTGCATATAAATATGATTATGGTTGTTACTCCATTATTCCATTACTCCATTACTCTAACATCTCTAATTCTTCATTTCGAAACATATTAACATGACATCAATTAAGTAGTCAGATCTTATTTTAGATCTCCATATAGCTTCAAATATTAACCTTTAAAAAACGTGGATTTGTTTTTTTTTTTAACAAGATGAAACAATAAAAAATAGAAGATAAATAAACTCCTCTTTTTTAAAGACATAATGATGATCATAGTTGTGCACAAATCCATCACAAATAATTTAATTCACTATTCATTTGAATCCAAACAAATAAATCCAACTTAAAAAGAAAAAAAACTTAGCTCATAATATATTCATTACGTAATTTGGATAAAATATTCTATTTTTTAATATTTCAATATGAATGTTAAATTAAAATTCACCAAAAGAAAATTAATTTGATATATCATATGCTATAAACAATTAGAATGGAAATATCATTTTGTGAGAATTAAATAAATAAATAAAAACAACAAAACAAATAATAAAAGAAAATATGGAATTAAGAGGAAAAAAAGGGGCAACTAAAGATAAAAATAATATTTCCGCCTATAACCTAAAAATAAAACAAGGTTGCCGCCTATATTAAGGGAAAATATTAATTATAAGATGTACTAATTAAATAACTATTATTAATGAAAAGTTAAATTAAGCATTTACTTATTTTAAATTAGTTGGTAAAGTGAAATAACAATTCTGATATTTAATGAATCTCATCAATCAATGTGCATGTAGTACATTTAATAAGGTTCCAGTATCAATAATCCATACTAAAATGACAAAAAAGACATATAATCTTTAATTTAACTTAAAATTTAATTAAAAAAAGACACATCATCATTGTAACCTACATGTCATCAAGTTGCCCATTTTCTCACCATTAAATGCGTTTTATTATTTTTAGGTGAATTAAATGCATGATCCAACTGCTCAAACAATCTCATCCTTTAATTTTTTATCCAAGGGCTAATATTAGGTAACCATCTATGGTGATAAAATGAAAATAACCATTAAAACATTACCCATATATATAGCAAGAGAGAACGAGCCGAACATGGGTAGAGTTGGCCCTAAATGCCCTTATATATACATATATATATATATATGTATATGTGTGTGTGTAAGGTTAGACTAGGTTAGGAATGGCTCTGAGGGCCCAAATATATTTAATTTTATCTAGATTATACATATATATTTAGTAATGTTAAGGAGACAAATAGTAAATTCATTATGGAGCCAAACTGATAATTTTGTTGCAACGTCATCTCTAATTTTTGCATACTTAAGTTATATAAAAATCTTTACAATATGTTTTACGTATAGATTACATGTATGTATGTTTAATTTTATTATATATATATGTGTATCTATATATGTGTGTATATATATATATAATTTTAGGTATATATTTATAAATTCTAATTACCTTTGTTAATTTTTATTTTTCTAATTTTAGATTTTGCGAGTGATGAGGATGATGGATGAGTATCAACAATTGTGGGATGGACCCGTGGTTTAAAATGCCACATCATTATAATAGTTCTATATTTATGAAACCTATTAATTAATAATAAACGATATTTCTAATTTTGAATCAAAAGTAGTTATCATTATTGTTATTATTATTAATAAATTATTAAACTTTTTATATGTTCAGGTTTAGAAGTCTTGATTATATAATTTTTTTTTCATAAAATGAAAACACCAAATTTTACCCTTTAAATTTAAAGAACATTTTAAATATAAACATCTAGGAATGAACATGCCCAATCAGAGATCCTTCATGTGTGCCTTATTAGGGAACGCTTCATCATAGCCGCTTGTTGATGTTTTGATGAGGATGATGGATGACTATCAGTAATTGCGGGATGCATCCGTGGATCTTGAGTGCCACATCATTAACATGGTTCTACAATAGTCACTCACTTCTACATAAACATTCATGTGTGTCACTAAAAATGAAGTACTATCAACTACACATTGGTAACATATTTAATTTTATGTGGCTAATAGTCCTAATTTATTTGACACATTAGCACTATAGTAAAACTAAAATACGCATCTCATTAAAAATAAATGTGAATTACTCTCACCAAATCATAATTGTAACTATTGCTATACAACCATGCGTAATAAATGCCACCAAATAAATTAATCAGATTTACTTTATTACATACACATAAAAGAATTATGTGTAGCAAAATAGCCACACATTATATGAGTGGGTATTTTTGTGTGGATAAAACTCTAACTTCTTGTTGTGATATCTTTTACTTCATATTTTTATTACCTCATCGGAGTGCAAGTAGAAGAAAACTCATAGACGAAGTTGTACGAACAGTAACTCACACTGAAGGAATATAGGGCGGAAGATAAATAGACAAAAAGATAGATTAATATTTAAAGTAGTTATTATTATTATTATTATTATTATTATTATTATTATTATTATTATTACTACTACTACAACATGTCGGCCACAGTCATTGGAAATATTTGAGGAATATTCTCTGGTACAACCAAAACCCGAAAAGCATAAATAGTAACCCTACTAGGCATTTAGTTACTGTCACAGCCCCCGATGTTGATGCCGTCACTACCTGGAAAAAAGAGTTCTAGGAAAAACATGAGTTTTAGACTCAGTGGAAAAAATTGCAATTTGGCTAGAAGCTTAAACACATAATGCATACCCACTTGAATGGTGTTGTGCCTACCATTTTATCGACCTGACTCTCGACACGTTTGCCCTTCTAATATTAATCCATTACCGCTTAAAAGTCATACACATGTGGCCCTTGTGGCTCGCCTATTTGACAAACATATATATTAGATTAAAGGATAAATAACAATATTATCCACTTTCGTAAGCTCAGGCCTGTCTCAGAGATTGTTGAAAACTATCTGAGTCGATCCACGTCACAGTGTGCTATCTATTAATCATTAAATCGTTATTCTTTTTACCTAGATTGCTCTTTATCCTTGTTGATGTCCCGTTTAACTACTAACTCGGATTTACGTCGTTATCATGTTCTAGGGTTTTCCATTATTAATATCCAAACTAAATTATGCTTTTATATTGTCTTTACCATTATTAATTAATTCACTTATGTGAGTTCAATTTAGCAATCAAGGTGCTTGTTCTTATCACATATTAAAGTTAACATATACATATTCAAATTGTACATTGGAATATTAAGTTAACATTTTAATAAGTCAACATTAGTGCACATGAAACCATACATATTAAACTACATTAACATCATTAGACATTCCCGATTCAACTAAACACAAAATCGTCAATGACTCCTAAATCTCGAAAGATTAATTACTCAAGAGTAGGACTTAGGTACATATAGTGTACAATAAGCTTATTGTATACCATCCTAATTTAAAGTACGGACTTAAAAAATCGCGCTGAATTGCAGTTTAATCGCAATTTTGCGTCCGCAACCGGATCCGTGCGCGACCCAGGCGGGTCGCGATATATATATATATATATATATATATATATAAAATTTTTTTTTTAAATTCAGCGCAATACTTCATATATTTAAAGACGCATTTGTATAGCAAATGTGTGATGTGGTCCAGTGGTTACTTAATGATTGAGAGAAGTTGCGAGTGGCGTGAGGCCTGGGTTCAAATCCCACCTCCGCCTCTTGCATTTTTTTTTTTTTTTTTAATTTACTTTAGCACATAATATTTAATTAAAAGCACCATTTGCATTAATATCAATAAAATAGCTTCTAGCCAAATTGATATAGAGAGTTGCTTGTTTATTGGAGGGTATGAGTTTGAATCCTTTCTTTATTCTTGTTAGTGTTCCTTTTTTTAGCACATTTAAATGTCCCTTTCTATTTTATTTATGTTTAATTAATTAATTATTTTTATTAACTTATGAAATTATACTATGTCGTTTAATAAAATATATCTTTTGGTGAAACAAGTTATACTATATTGAATTCGCCACAAAAAAAAAAAAAAATTTAAAAATCAAAGAATTGTTATTTGTCTTGTTTTAATAAAAATATTATACATTTTGGCATTACTAAAATGAACTTATACCTTTAAGCAAGATAATATATACTATAAGGGAAGATTAATTATACTATAGCTGGAAAAATAAATATATAATAGTATACAACAAAAAAAATTATATTGTAACTTATACTATTAGGCAACATAATATATACTATAAGCAAACAATAAATATATTGTAACCTGAAAAAATAATTATAGAGATAGTTATACTGTAAAATGTAAACAGTGTATTACTAAATGAACTTATACTCCTAAGCAAGATGATATATACTATAATGGAACAATAATCATATTGTACGCTGGAAAAATAAATATTAAATAGTATACAGAAAAAATTATACCTGTAACTAATAACTTATACTATTAGGCAACATAATATATACTATACGCAAAACGTAAATATACTGTACCCTGGGATAATAATTATAGATTAATATAAAAATAATAAATACACTGTAAATTGTAAACAACGTATTACTAAATGAATATATATTTTTAAGCACACTAATATATACTGTAAGGGAACAATAAGTATACTATAGGGTTGGAAAATTAATATATAGTAGTATACAAAAAAGAAGCAATTCAGCAAAATTATGGAGAGTCTAAGTTTTGAACCCAAGACCTCAAAGTATCAAAGAAGAGACTATCCACTAAGCTACCAACATTTATTGGCATTAATATGCATATTAATTTATCTTGTTATTATTTTGCATAATAACATATTAAAAAAAAAAGGTGGTACACAGCAATTGGAGGCAGCGGGATTCAAACCGCTTCCCTCCATGCTTCAGCATCTAAGAGCCGGCATAATACCACTGCATCACTTCCTAGTCTTGGACACCAAACGGGGCACAATATATATATACTGTTTCCGAAAAAAAAAAATAGAGAAAAATCGCGCGGGTCGGGCCAACAAACCGAGTCGCGCGCGAATCTTCTAATTGGGCTGATGTACAATAAACCTATGGTGCATCATATGTACACAAGTTTTTGCCATTACTCAAACCCTAACTCAATTAAACCTTATTGAATTTATACGAAACCTTAATGTTTCTAATTCCAATTTGATTAACCTTTTGTCACTAAGACTATTCTAATTCAATTATGCACAATATCATTTCATTGTTCACTAATAAATCCTAATGCTTAACCTAATTCGATTATTAACCCGATTAGCATCTAATTGTTATTCTAAATCAATTAACTTGGCCCATTACCAACGATCTCGGCCATGGTTTCAGACCAATGGCTTTTGAACCGGCCCAATTTATATATCTAACCCCATTATGAAAATTTGAAGGCCCAAGATTACTTATCTTGGCCCACTCTACAACCCTTTACTTATCTAACCCCATTATGCCTAGCCCAATCCAACCCATTTTGTCCAATTAAAGTGATTTGAAATCCATCTATCAAATCCAAATTGTTCAAGCCCATTTTATTTACCTCAAGAATCACATGCATCAACATAAGAATCACTACGTATTCAGGATCATGCCATTCACCTAGAATCTACATGCATGAACGTAATTAGCATTTTCCTGGATCGTCTTGTGTTTGTGTAAAATTTACATAGCAGTCCCATCCTTTCATAAACCCTGAAACTTGGCTAAAATTAAACAATATTTCGAAACAAAAACTAACATGCACTATACTATACCTCTAAATGAGCTCTAAACCTAAGTGATCGTGAAAGGAGATCACTGTTGCTCCTTCCTTCGCCTTCCAACCGAGCTCCTTTCCTACTTCTTGGAAGATGATGACAGAAGAATGATTTTGAGGCTTTTGTTAATAGAAGAAAGAGAAGAGGTTAGGGTGTTGATCTTTGCCGGGAGTTACAAGAGAAGAGAAGAAGATTATCTTTCCTAGAGAGACAGAGAGAGAGGGAGTGAAATTTGAGTGGAATTATCCTAAAGGAATAGGGGTGTTTTTGGTTTTGAGGGGAGAAACAAGGGGTGATAGTGGTGAATACTATTCATCCCTTTTTTGTGACACCTTGTAAGAATACATGGAGTGTCAGGTGGTGTACTATGTGTTGGTTTCATGGTAGAGGTTTACAGAGGAGTGAATAAAATTCTAACGTTTTCTCTATTTTTCAAATATTTTAGCACGAGTATGCTGCTTACTACTAAAAATTGATTCTTGCAACAAAGCTAATACAATAAGCTTGAACTGAGCAGTAGGCACGAAGCAGACTGGCTACAAGCAGTGACGGACCTAGAAATTTTGTCGAGGGGCGCCCATCTATAGACAAATCTAGGTACTCATTTTATCGGGGTAATTATTTTTAATTATAATCTAAAATTCGAAGACAAATTTTATACCAAGTAGGTGGCTCATTTTGAGAAGCTAGAAAACAAACTCTCATACATTATACTCTAAATTTAATATTTGGTTAAATTACATTTAAAACTAAAGTTTTAGAAAATCTAAAAGGGATGGGGCACCTCTAAATTGAGCTTCAACAATATCCAACTATATATATATAAAACTAAAAAGTACTAATGACATTGATAAGATTAATAAATCGATTCAATTATTAAAAAAAAAATTAAAATCAAGATTTAGTGTCTCGAAACATTTCATTCTATTTTTTGAAATTTTTATCTCTATTGGGTATACTTAAAAATACATCGATTGATTATTATAAAATCATAATCAAGTCAGACAATATAATTATTTATTTTATTTAATTACGTTGTATTAAAATTAAGCAAAACACACTTACATAATAACACATTTCGACCGGGGCCGGGGGGGCCCAGTGCCCTCCTTGGCTTCCATGTAGGTCCGTCAGTGGCTACAAGTAGCTTACAATAAGCAGTGCTAAGGGAATTTTATGTGCAACGAAATATGCAAATAAGTTTTCCTAAAAATCTATGTAATAGATAAGTAGTATGCCTAGCAACGATAGATAAAAGTAATATAAAAATGGACACCAAGTTTATAATGGTTTGAAGGTGGGGGTATCCTTCTACATCCACTCTTCCCTCACACAATGAGAAAATTCACTAAGATGTTTACACACAGTTACAACTTAGTTATGCTGAAGTCTAAGTCCAACGTAGCTCCTTACAATAGTTTCTGCCTCTCCTCAGAAGATTACTCCTCTATTGTACAACACGGTCCTCAGAACAAAAGTCTACTTCCCGACTCAAATGAAGACTCCTCGTTTCAAAAACTTTTTGTGAGATTAGTTTAATGAAAGTTTTTCTTCAACTTCTGGAACACAAACTTGAAATGTAGTATTGATGTGGCGTGCTTCCTGGTTTAGAGAAGGACTAGGACCAAAGAGAGCTAGCTTGACTTGAGAAGTAATGCAGCTTCTGGTTTTTCACTTGTATGCTTGTTGCTTGCTATGTTGCTCTGATATACTTTGCAAAAGTACATGTTGAATATTAGAGTGTATGCATTAAAAGCAGGGATAAGAATGCTTGAGTGCTTAATGCGAAGTGTTTGCTTGAATTTCAGTAGTTCGGTAGCCTCTCTTTGTCCTCCATATCCTTCTATAGCATTTGAAATTTCTTCTCGTTGAAGAGAGAGAAATACTTCCATTGACATTTAATGCCATTTGTACGACAAAAAACAGTTTGTCCTTTCTTTGAAGGAAGTTGGTCAGAGTGGTTATGGCTTTGTGTCAATGTCCAGTGCACCTTTTGCTTTTCGTCAGGCTACGTGTCCCCACATAATTGATTAGTCAGTAGAAGGTTTAAACCTTATCTCCACTGGCTATATTTTGAATTTGAATATCCCTGAATTTGACTTTGACTTTTGCACTTGTGGACAAGAGGCCTGCTGGCAGGGTATACCTTCCCTACCGCAAGAAATGTTGTATGCTGGATGGGCATAAGCAATCATGCTGCGTGCTCACTGCAGCCTCTATTTCTTGCTGCATTTCAGGGTCTGTTGCTCGTAGTAACCTTGTGTTGCTTGCTGGGTCTTCTGCCTAAGTAGAATTAGCGCTACCTATTACAAGATTTACAGATTTTCTGGGGGCACTAGTTCCTACCTTACAAGAGGTTTCGCCATAATCAAAACTAAACATAAATTTCCTAACAGTTTTCCCCTTTTTGATGATGTCAAACTCTAAGTAAACAGAATACTTAAAGTCACAAAAATAAAGAACTATGAATAAACATTCATTCATCAAAAGGTAATAGGCATGCAACATTCATCATGTAAGATTTTGAGCAGTAATCATTTGGCAATAAAGATAACCGTTTTCATTAGATATGCCTATATATTACAGTTATAGTAAGCACATTCTAAATAAAAACAATCTTACATCCAGAGCATAAGCAATTAAGAATTTTACCCAACAGACACTCACCTTATCTCCTTATTCCAGTGATGTGTTGTGTAATGCTGCTTGGCATACTTTTAGCCTCTGTGCCTTGCTTTGCCTTCTTCTTTTAGATCCCTACTCCTTCTGGATTTGTTAGGATCATTCTTAGTGCACCCCCCACCATTCAGTATACAAGATCCGTTCAAAATTCCTCTACTCAAGCTGCACCTTAGGAGTAAGATCTTCCATTAACCACCATTAAATAGAAGGAGAAATCTCAGTATTTATCTCATTTCAAGCCTTTAAGCTCAATTTGGAATGGAAATACCCCTCCGTGTAATTTTTCTCCATAGACCCTCAGCTTGTCTCTAGTGGAACCTGAAATGTCTCTGTATTTCCATCATTCCATAGGTACTCGAAGTATCTGAGAATTTCAGCCAACCTCCACTTATCAATTTCCTTTTCAGTAGGATCTCTTTCAGTTGAAATCTAGAAATTATGAAGCTCATCTAGCTGCTCGTCTGTGCACCCACTTCGAAAGAATTGATAAGTTTGGAGCGACATTATCCTATTCTTTTTCTCTTGAGGTGGTAGGCTTCCTTTTGCGAACAGGTTGATCAGGAACCACGCTTGTAGAAAATAGATCTCGTGGAGTTGAATATTATCCTTTTCAAGGATATTATCTATGCTTGCCTCTGACTCTTTCAAAGATCTCTCAAATTCTTCTTGTGGGTGATTTCTCCATTCTTGCATTGTCGCCTTAGTTTTCTGCTCCTATCTTCTTTGTTCGGCAACAACAACTCTTGTTTGTGCCTTTGTTGTTGTTCAACAAGCCTTGCCTTCATCTCATCTTCCTTATTTTTGACATCACCAATATTGTACCTAGTGTGTACTTCAAGAATACTTTGGATATTGGACAATATTTTTCTATCATCGGTCTTCTCCTGCCGAAGGAGGGAGAGTTCTTCCTTCAAAAGTACCAGATTGTCTATATGCGCTTTGAATCTTTCTTGTATTTTGGATGCAAGGCCAGTAGTTTGTCCAATGTAGAAGCTGTGAGACTTCATGACAAGTTCCTCCATCCATCCATTCTCTTTCAGCTCTTGCTCCATGCATGAACTGAAATTTATAAGCTAATAGGACTATTTATAAGTCCCCAAATCTGACTAGACTGAAAGCAGACTAAACTGGGCCTAAAACACACTTAAGCCCATCTACTAGCCGCCTAAAACTGTCGCGGTCATGATGAGAACTTGTTGCGACCGCGACCAAACCAACTTAACCTGTCGCGACCTCGACGGGTCCCCAACGCAAAAAATTACTTTCCCGCCTTGATTTATCGCGGCCGCGACACTTGTTGTTGCGGCTGAGTTGCTTCCAGTGCGTGCAGAATTACTTTAAAGTATTCTCCACCTTGACACAAACATCAAACAAAATCGGACCAGATTTGAGGCACAATTCCTATCAATCTCCACCTTGACTTGAATCTACAAACGATACGACTTCTCCGGACAAAGCTCCACCTCAATTCTAAATCCTCTCACAAATTCCAACATAATATACCCAAAAAATTCAAATGTGCTAGATGTATCTAATGTACAAATGCACCATAAATACCCAAACGTATGAGTGACTCCTCGTACCCAATTTGTCTCAGACAATGGGACACTAACAACTTTTAACAACAACAGAACCAAGCAAAGTTGAACCTTGCATTAAATACAAAGTTCCTATTTTAACACCATTCAAAATCACGTTCGAACCATTGCAGACGTTCAAAACTCCACCTTCACCTTTGAAATCGAAACCCCTATTGTCTAAACGACTTAGTGAAATCAGATTCCTCTCCATAAGTGAAACATGCCTGACATCATTTAACGTGCAGAGTCTATCATCATGTGTCCTAGCCTTGATTGAGCCTATTCCAACCGTCTTACACTTGGAACCATTGGCCAAAGTGATATGGCCACCTTACACTTGGTTGTAAGTTGCGAACAACTCCCTACGCAGACATATATGGTAAGACGCCCCAGAGTCGAGAACCTACATATCAAATTTATTTGTTTGTTTTTCAGGGACCGAATCATCATCGGAGTTAGCATTAACTCCTTCAATAGCATCAACAGTACTTTCCTGCTTCTGCTTCAACTTCGGACATGCAAACTTCCAATGCCCTGTCTCCCTACAGTAGTTGCAAATATCTCCTGGTTTAGGACCTTTGTGGCTTGAATTCTTCTTGAACTTCTTTTTTCCTAAATTTCCCGAACCCCGATTACCACTGACTCCTAGCACAGTAGCCTAATCTCCCGTAATTGCAACAGTTCCCTGGTGGCGCAACTCTCTAGAATGCTGTGATGATCTCATCTCTTCCAGGACACAAAATCTTTTCCAATAACAAATGACTGCACAAAATTCTCATACGATGAGGTAGAGAAACCAACAAATTAGAACAGTATCCTCATCTTATATTTTTACATCAATGTTACACAATTCTAATATGATTGTGTTTAATTGATATAAATGTTCACGAAGAGATTGACCTTCTTGCATATGCAACCCGAACAAACGTTGCTTCAAAAGCAACTTATTGGTAAGCGACTTCATCATGTACAATTTCTCCAATTTCGACCATAACCCTTGTGCAGTTTCTTCCCCTGCTACCTTGGTAATGATGTCGTCTTCGAGACAGACACAACATGATCGTTGAGTGCACTTTCTCCTCCAGAACGACCATCTCGGCAGACATCGGGACCTCGGCCTCTCCCTAATCCACCGTCTTTCCCGTGTCCTTCTTTGGCTTTGGCATCAGCGGCGCCCATAACCCTTGTTGTTTCAATAAGGCTCTCATCTTAATCTACCATAGACTAAAACTATTCCTCCCTGTGAATTTGTTGATCTTCATGTACATCCCATACATCTTTCCCACCAAATCGCAGAAACTCGAACCAAGCTCTTGATACCAGTTGTTGGGAAAGAACAAACACATAGAAACGTAAACGAGAAAATCGACAAAGCAAAGAACACCAAATTTAACGTGGTTTGCTAACAAATTGTTAGCTACGTCCATGGCCAAATGAGAGAAACCAATTCATTATGTCCAAGTTCACAATATGGAACTAGGTAGCAGGTCGTTTCCTACCACCAAATTAAACGTATATATGTAAGAATATGTATACGCGATACCTAGCCTACGACTCTGACGAGTAGAGTGGTAAGTAAGGGTCGATCCCATTGAGAACAGTGGATTAGTGTTGTTCGGATATTACAAGCAACTAATGATTTACGATGGATAGGGTAATAAACTTAAACAAGTAAACGAGGGGGAGGGGGGGTTTGGATCGAGTTAACAACTAAATGCTAACAAGTGATCAACTAAAATTCTAGATAAGCAATAAATATTTTTGGTATTTTATATCAAACAAAGAAAGACAAATAACAAATGTTTTTCGGTTTCAGAGTATGATAAAAGGTCTACCCTCGATCTAGTATCCCCTTGAATCCGACTACCTAATGATTATCGTTGATGTCCCAAATTCAATGCGATTTAAACCCTTATCCCACAATCTACAAGTTCCGCTTATGTAGACCGTGTTGTCCCTTAATTGTGGAAAAATCTAAGGTACGGTTATTGATTTATCCCTTCCCAAATCAATTAGTGATCCAAACAAGCCCTTTTCACACTAATTGATATTGAGTGGTCACGAGCTAGAACAACGGGATAAATAAAGCATAAACCTCGACACGATCGGGTTTAGAGGCCAAACTCTATAATGCCATCAATGATATCAAGCATTGTTCGCTACTAAGGGAGATTGAAGCTTCAACAATCACGGAAAGTGAAGTTCAATCTCTAGCAACATACAATAAATGCCTCCCAAAGGGTGATCAATCCTAAAACAAGCATCTAGGCATGAGACAATCCAATCAAGCATTATAGAACATTTAAATTGCATAAATAAGGTAACATCAAGAGTCAATAATCACATTCTCATAATCAATCATTTGGTGTTCTTTTGCGATTCTTTTTCACCTGTCTTAACACAAAAACAACACAAACGCATTATTTTGCCCATGAGAATACAAAAGCACTAAATACACGTGATTATGCACATTATTGACACTAAAATGACACTAAAGTGCCCTAAAGTGCGTGCACGAGACACGTGTACTTGGAACAAACGACTCTAAACCCAAAAGTAGAGTCTCAAAACAGACTGAATATCCAAGACCAATTGAATACCAAGTACTCAACAAATACTAACTCTAGAATATCTCAGAATGACATCCTATAAACAATACAATGCCAATAGGACTATTTATAAGCCCCTAAATCCGACCTAGACTCAAAACAAACCAAATTGGGCCTAAAACACGCTTAAGCGCATCTACTAGCTGCCTAAGACTGTCGTGGCCGGCACGTGTCGCAACTACAACCAAACTAACTTACCCTGTCAACCGCGACGGATCCCCAGCGCCAAAATTCACCTTCCACCCTTGATTTGCAGCAGCTGAGTAGCTTCCAACGCGTGAGAATTACTTCAAAGTTTTCTTCACCTTGACACGAACATAAAAAAAAAAATCGGACCAGATTCAAGGTAAAATTCCTAACAATCTCCACCTTGACTTGAATCCATAAACGATACAACTTCTCCGGACAAAGCTCCACCTCAATTCTAAATCCTCTCACAAATTCAAACAGAATATACCCAAACAATCCAAATGCGCCAGATGTACCCAATGTACGGATGCGCCATAAATACCCAAATGTATTAGTGACTCCTTGTACCCAGTTTATCCCAAACAATGGGACACTAACAACTTTTAACAGCAACAAAACCAAGCAAAGTAGAACCTTACATTAAATACAAAATTCCCATTTTAACGCCCTTCAAAATCACGTTCGCACCCTTGCAGACGTTCAAAACTCCACCTTCACTTTTGAAACTATAACCCCTATTGTCTAAACGACTTAGCCAAATCAGACTCCTCGCCATAAGTGGAACATGTCTGACATCGTTCAACATGCACAGTCTACCATCATGTGTCCTAACCTTGATCGAGTCTATTCCAACCGCCTTGCATTTGGAACCATTGGCCAAAGTGATATTTCCACCTTCCACCTGCTTATAGGTTGCGAACCACTCCCTACGCGGACATATATGGTAAGACGCCCCAGAGTCGAGAACCCACGTATCAGATTTATTTGATTGTTTCTCAGCAAGTAGGACCGAATGATCATTGGAGTCGACGTCAAATCCTTCAACAACATCAACAATACTTTCCTGCTTCTGCTTCAACTTCGAACATGCGAACTTCCAATGCGTTGTCTCCCTATAGTAGTTGCAAATATCTTCTTGTTTAGGACCTTTGGGGCCTGAATTCTTCTTGAACTTCTTTTTCCCCACCAAGGCACAATTCCTAATAGTCTACTACCACTTCATCAATAGTATATTGGTTGACATCCGCAACATCTACCTCAGCTGCTCGTTCTGCGTCGGGAGTAACTTCATGGGTATCTTGAGAGGTTGTTATTGTCTTGTCTATTGTGTCCTCTCCTACAACAGATTCATCAGCATCCTGCCTAGCTCTCAAAATAGCAGATAGAGGAATTTGATCTTCCTCATAGCTTTCTACTGCAGTTGGTTCTACTGCTGTAGATTGGTTAGCAGTTTGCTGCGACGAGCTTCCTGGTCCACTTTCATCAGGAAACTTGTGATTCCGATGGGCTTCCGTTCTGGTGTGCCACCTTGTCACTATTAGTTTCATCTTCACCATTGGAATCACTATCATCGTCGAGGCTTTTCAAGGTTGCCTTCTCCCGTAGGTAAATCTCTCACTGAGCCCGTATGCGATCACCGAAGTCTTTGGAGATCATATCAACAATGTCCTTGCATTGTGCCCGATCGATGACCCATTCTTCTTCCTCACCCCAGTGGTCCCATTTTAAGATATCAGGGTACAACCTTACCCTATTGGATCTCCATCTATTATATATTTCCATTTCCTCCTACAATAGCACCTTCTTCTTCTTCTTCTTCTTCTTCTTCTTCTTCTTCTTCTTCTTCTTCTTCTTCTTCTTCTTCTTCTTCCTTCTCCTCCTTCTCCTCCTTCACCTTCTCCTCCTTCTCCTCCTTCTTCTTCTCCTTCTTCTCCTCCTTATCCTTCTTCCTTCTCCTTCTTCTCCTTCTTCCTCTTCTCCTTCTTCCTTCTTCTCCTTCTCCTTCTTCTCCTTCTCCTTCTTCTCCTTCTCCTTCTCCTTCTTCTTCTTCTCCTTCTCCTTCTCCTTCTCCTTCTCCTTCTCCTGCTTCTTCTTCTCCTTCTTCTCCTTCTTCTCCTCCTTCTCCTTCTTCCTTCTCCTTCTTACTTCTTCCTCTTCTCCTTCTTCCTTCTTCTCCTTCTTCTTCTTCTCCTTCCCCTTTCTCGGTTACTTGCTGCTATCTATTCGTTCGATGTTGCACAAGGTTCCTCCTCAACCTGTGAAGTGTGCAACGAGTTGCCGGTAGGGTTGTCTACTACAACTTCATGGTTTGCAAAAGTAGTAGGGATGGGTTTTGGCTAAGAGGTGGGATAGAGAGAACAATATAAGGCTCAAGAGTTGATATCTCTTACTCCTGCATTACATGGACCGACTTATAATCAGGAGTTGGTGATCGTGGTGGTGAAGGTTCAGCTTCAGGCTCATCAAAGAGTTTCCTGACAGCGCTTTGCTTGAGGTGGGCTTTCACCAGCCTTCTTGGTTTCTTCGGTAAAGGTTTCTCCTTAGCACTACTCTCTTCATCTTTCTCTTCATTCGCATCTTTAGAAGAACTGATCGACTCCGCTGCAAGTTTTGATTCTTTGTGGCAGAAGGCTTGAAAGCCATCATCTTCCGCTTGCCTACGGGTATGGTAGACACGTGGGTAATCCTTCCCTCATCTTCTTCCTCCCTCCGCTTGGTACCTTCCCTTGTACCACTAATGCACTTACCCTTAGCAAGTTCTATACCTCCAGTAATCTCAATACCGAGACTGTAGAAAACTTAGTTGAGGACAATTCCATAGCACTTGCGTCCTTTTGTCTTTGTGATCTCCTCCACTAGATGGGTGAAGAGAAATAGTGGCCAGTTCACCGGTTTCTCTTTCGAAAAGGCTATCATTAGTCGGAATCTGAGGTTGGTACACTTATCATAACTCCTAGTCTTGCACTCTATACTTCTGGCATAATATATCGTGCAGAAACTCGAACTCAGGGAGAAAAGTGACCTTGGTATAGAATTCATGCACATGTAATGCTTGATAGTCACCTGTAAAAACCTTCCATCACTCATAAAAGCTTTAGCTCCGTCAGAGTTAACCTGCTCTCTAGCATTTTTTAGATCTTGGCGAGGGCAGCATAAGTGATCTCAACACTACTCTTTGCTACCGTGCATGTAATGGAGGTTGATACACTCTTGGAGTTGTGAGTGACCTTAGCAGTTGAGTCAAACTGCTCCACCATCCGCTCTGAATCTCTTGGTGTATGGGCACCAAGAAAGAAGGTCAGATACTCGAAGATAATTTTTGCCAAATTGGCAACTGAGATTCTCAATTTCTCTCTGCTATCCATACTCGAAGATAGTCTAGAGTGGCATGTCTCCCTTCAATAAAGTCAGGATTCTTCTTGGATGGAGTGGATTTCGTAGATGCCATTGAAGCTTCATGGAGAATAAGATTTAGAAGATCTGAATTATTTAGATTTTTTAGGGTTTCTTTGCAAAAGGCGGTGATTGAAACGTTTTTTCCTTTCGCTAAGTTTGGATATCTATATCCTGTCACTTAAGATAATCAGGAACGACTCTTGGTTCACTTGGCAAGAACTCCGTGCGATTAGAACGGTTCAGATTTATTGGTAGGGAAATGAATTTGAATTAGTGGCTGAGATTTAATGGATGCATTTTTTGAATACAAATCAACATAATTACCTCTGGGAAAGGTAAATATTACGGTACTGTAAATGACGTGTGCATTAAATGCGGGGAAAAGCTTGATGGGACTAGAAAAGAATGTTTCTCGCTTTAAAAACTGGAAAAGTTTATGGTTTAGCACACTAAATGCTAGGAGGAATATAAATGTTGTAGCAATTAGTGAAGTAAGCTTTAAATGCATTAGATTTTAAATTTTTGCAGCTGGTGTGTCTCAGTAAGGTTATTTACAGTAAGCTTCAACGAATCACCGTATTTCAGTTTACTGGGTTTCTCCTTACTGCGTTTCTTGCTCTAGACATTTTCGTGAATCACCACATACTGTTTACTAATGTTCTTCTTACAACATTCTTGCTTGCAGTAGGCAACATATCACCGTTCCTTACTAACAACATTCCCCCTTATTGCAGTAGGGTTACAGTAACCTTTCGGTTAATTATTTCAAAGTTTGTTTTGATGCTTCCTGTAGCAACAAAATTTGCCTATAGGGGTTCTCCTACATAATTAGCATCCCTAGTTCAGTCCATAGTATATTAAATGCGATTCACACAAAGGCTTAGTGAATATATCAGCTAACCGCATGTCTGTATGAATCTTTTCAAGCTTGACATCTTTTCTTTAACATGATCGCGAACGAAATGATGTCTTACCTCTATATGCTTGGTCCTTGAATGAAAAACTGGATTGTGTGTGATAAAAATCTCACTAGTTTAATCACACATTATAGGAGTTTCTCTTACGAGTATCCCATAGTCCTTCAGTAGTAGTTGCATCCACAGTATTTGCGCACAGCAGCTTCCAGCAGTGATGTATTTTGCGTTTACAGTAGATCTTGTAATAGATGGCTACTTCTTGCTAAACCATGAAATCAGCGTATTTCCAAGAAACTGACAAGTTCCACTCATGCTTTTGGGGTCAATCTTACATTTTGAGAAGTCAGAATCTACGTGTCCTTTAATTCGATTCCACCATACATTGGGTTCCACAATCCTACTCTAATTGTGCCCCTTAGATACTTCAAGATTCTCTTTACTGCTTGGTGGTGAGATCCTTTGGTGCTTCTTGGTATCGTGCACAACTCCTACAACGAACAAGATGTCAGCTTTGCTTCTTGTAAGATACAAAAGCCAATAAGTCTTATGTAATGTGTTACATCAACATTCTTTCCATCTTCGTCCTTGCCAAGCCTTATTAAAGTGCTCACTGGATCTCCTACTGAAGTTGAGTCATCTTTCCCAAACATCTTGATCAGCTTCTTTGTGTACTTCACTTGACTTATGAAGATGCTATCGTTCAACTATCTTACTTGAATTCCAAGAAAGGAGCTTAACTCCTCCATCATGCGTATCTCGAACTTGCTTTGCATCAAGTAGGAGAATTTTTTGCATAGTTCTTTGTAAATTGACCCAAAAATAATGTCATCAACATATATTTAGACTAACAATATATTATTACCATCTTGAATCCGACATAGAGATTTATCCGCAACAACTTTCTAGAATCCCCTTTGGACTAGATACTGTGAGAGAATATCATAGTAATCTCGAGGTGCTTGCTTAGGACCATACAGTGCCTTCTTTACCTTGTAGACTTTATCTCCATTTGAATCATCAAAACTTGGTGGTTACTTAGCATAGACTTCTTCAGCTAGAAATCTGTTCAGGAATGCACTCTTCACGTCCATCTAATATACAATGAAGTTACTGTGTGCATCAAAGGCCATAAATACTCTGATTGCTTCAAAGTTGGCTACAGGGGCAAATGTTTCATCAAAATCTATGCCTTTTCCTGATAGTAGCCCTTGGCAACTAACCTTGCTTTGTTCCTGGTAACAAGCCTTGACTCATCTAGGTTGTTTTCAAACACTCACTTGGTCCCAATTATACCTTGATAAGTAGGTCGAGGAACCAAATTCTATAATTCATTTCTCTCAAACTCATTGAGCTCCTCTTGCATGGCTTGAACCCAATTAGGATCATTTAGAGTTTCCTCAATGCTACCAGGTTCCATTTAAGATACGAAGCAAGAGAACATGACTTTGTAAGGTACATATCTCCTTGTCCTTACTCCATTATTTACTCTCCCATTGACCAAAGTGGATGGATGATCCCTTAACCATCTTCTTTCTAGTTCTAGGCTTGGATTCACTGCAACTTACTGAGTTAGCATACATTTAGATGTTCTTTCCCATTATTGAACACAAAACATCTACAACCAAAGATATAGAAGTATGAGATGTTAGGCGTTCTACCAGTCCACAAGTCGTATGGTGTCTCATCCAGATCATTTTTGATAAGACATTTGTTCTGCGTGTAGCATGTTGTGTTGGTTGCCATTGCCCAGAATCTCTTAGATAGTTGTGCTTTAGCAATCATGGGTTCTAGCAGCTTCTTTCAATGTTCCGTTTCCTCCTTTCTGCTACATATTTTGCTAAAGAGTTCTTGCAGCTGAATACTCATGATGAATCCCATTGCTATTGTAGAAACTCTCTATGAACTTATTGGTGAATTCAGTAACACGATCTGATCTGATCTTGACAATGTTGAGGCCTTTCTCATTTTGAATTCGCTTCATAAGGTTTGGGAGCTTCTTCTGAGTATCTGATTTCTTGGCTAGGAACACATTCCAAGTGTATCTTGAGAAGTCATCCACTACTAATAATGACTACTTCATCCCACTTAAACTTACTGGTTCAATTGGTCCGAAGAGATCCATATGCAGCAGGTCCAGAATTTTGTGAGATGACCTTACAGGCTTGTCTTTGAAAGACTTCCTGATTTGCTTTCCTTTCAAGCATGCATCACACACACACTCTCCTTTTTGTATGCTACGTCTGTTAATCCTCTTAATAACCCTTTCTGTTCCAGCTTGTTGATAGTCTTGAAGTTCAAATGACTCATACTTTTGTGCCACAGCCAGCTGAGTTCAGGATTGCTTTTAGCTATAAAGCAAGATAGCTGTCCTCCAATAGTCTCCTAGTCAGGTAGATAGATGCTACACTTTCTAGTGCCTATGAGGTTTATTTGTTTGGACTTGACATCTCTTATCACGCACTTCTATTAAGTGAACTCCATAGAATTTTCCTTGTCACAGAATCGGCTTATGCTCTATAGATTATACTGTAAGCCCTGGACGAAGCAGACATCTGCTATGCTGACTTTGCGTTTAGAGAAAATTCCCACACCTTTGGTGAGTCCTTTGGCATTGTCTCCAAACACCACCTTGGGCCATTTGCAATCTTTGAAATCCCTTAGAGACTTCTTGTTGCCTTTCATATGTCTAGCACACCCATTGTCACTGTACCAGATATCGCTATGTCCAGTAGGCAACTTGACCTGCAAAGTAATCAAGTAGACTTAAGTACCCATTTCTTAATGGGTCCATGGGAATTAGTCTTTCTTGCAACTCATTGACTAATGAAAATCTGAGCAACAAGTTATTCTTTTGGGTCAACTTGCTTTGTGTACACCTTGGAAGGTTTCCCTCTTGGGTTGGAGTGAACTGCGACTATTCCTCCTTGCCTTGTGTGGAAGCCTCTGAGCGTCAAGCCTAGTCTTCTGTTGGTTGCTCCTGGGTTGCTGTAGGAAGTTACTGCATCCACTAGCCAATGCTTGCTGCATGTTGTTGCTTCCTACTGCATTAGTGTCTGGTGTGCTTACAGTAGTTGACTTCTCCTTGTCAAGTTTACGACCTGATTCTAGTCTAGGTTCCCTAGCAGGGGTATTCTCCATCCTTCTAGACATACCTTTACACTGTTTGGGGAGCATAAATGACTCAAACGTACTGCCTACTGGAACATCAGTAGAAAAACTAGCTGCTTGATAGTTATAAATCATGTCAGAGAATCCTATCACTGTTATGTCAAGAAGGTTCATCTGAACATCTGTATCTCATCCAGATTCCTAGATGACTTACTGAAAGACATGATGGTTGACATCGGTTTCATTTCCTTCTCGGTTTGAAGGGTGAGTGACATCTTTAACTTACTTACTTCCTCTCGAAGAAAACAGTATTCAATTGCTTCACTTGTAAGTTTCTCAACATCAATTATAAGCACTACATTTTTTCCAAGAAGCTACATGTTCTCAGCCTTGAGCTCTTCATAGGACGGATTGGCTTGGTTAGACTCAGCCATAATCTGTCTGAATGAAATGAGTAAGCTCTCAAAGTAAATATTCTCAACTCTTGAAGAGATACTGGGAAAATCTACCTCTGTATGATTGTCATTCTCTTTTTCCGTAAGACAAACGAGTGCTTCGCTATTAGTATATGAAGAATCACTGTCAAAATCTGAGTCTTCATACGCTATTAGTTCTCTTGAAGACACTGGAACAACTTTGATAGCCTCTGCTCCACTCAAGAGAGCCTTCAACTGTGCTTTCTCCTGCATCCTTCTATCCCGTCTTTGCTTCCGAACATCATCAAGATACTTGTGCACTTTACGATATGGTCATTCCCTAGAAAAGTGACTAGTCTTCCTGAAGTTGTAGCAAAGATCTCCTACTTCCTTTCTTGTCCTTGGGGTGCTGAGGGCCTGGCATATTGAGGCTTGGATGAACTTCCCTTTGGTTACAACAACATTCTCTTCTTCATGAGTAAATCCATCTCTTCGGATGCTTTCTCCTCCTCAGCAACGACGTGAAGTTGCTGCTTGGGCATGATGGTAATTACTCGGACCATTTGGAGTTGTTGTGAGTGGCTCCTTGCTACTAGGGCTTTGGTTACAACAACATTCTCTTCTTCTCTCCTTCTCCGATAAATATCATTTTCAAAGGATTTGAGGTCAGAGATGAGTTTGTGAATCTCTTCTTACCTAGCTTCTTTAATATTATCATCGGAATAGTCTTTACATCCTAGTCCGATGTGAGAGCTCGTAGCAGCTTTGTGTTTATCTCTTGCTGGGAGTATACCTTTCCAGCAGCCACCAACTCATTCAGGATAGCTATGTATCTCATGTCTAAATTGTTTAGAGACTCTCCAGGACTCACCTTGAAGAGCTCAAAGTTCAGGTTTGTAGTAGCCACTCTATTCTCTCGAAGTAGAGTTGAGCAAACACAGGTTTCCTTCAGCAAATCCCAAATCTCCTTGACAGTTTTGCATGTATTGACCTTAGTAAAGGTTCCCTTGTCCAATGTAGCAAAGAGTAAATTGTTTGGCTAGATTGTCCAAGTTTGACCTTTTCTTACCATCAACAGTCCATTCAATACGTGCATTTTCCACCATGTGAGGACGGTTAGGTTGTCCTTCCACTTTTGCAGCAGTATTGGCCTTCATGATCTTTAGTGGACCTTCAGTGATGACAGTCCACATCTCATCATGCGTGGAGGCCAAGTGTGCTTGCATCCTAATAGCCCAGTCCCCATAATCCTCAAAGAAAAACAAAGGAGCCATAGTTGAAGAAGTTTTCATTGCTATGACTTTTGACTTAAAAATATTTTTCTTTTAAAAGATGTTTTTTGGCTAGAAAACAGTTGGATCTGGTTAAGCTACCAAAAATGATTAGTGTGTGAAACCAACCTCTCTGATACCACTTTTTGGTCCCAAGTGGTAAAGGTTTAGAGGGGGTGAATAAACCTTTAACTCGTTTTCTATCTTTCAAATATTTTAGAACAAGTAAGCTACTTACTACAAGAAACTGGTTCTTACAGCAAAGCTAATACAGTAAGCTTGAACTGGGCAGTAGGCACGAAGCAGACTGGCAACAATCAGGTTAAAGTAAACAGTGCAAAGGGAGTTTTATGTACATCGGAATATGCAAATAATTTTTCTTACAAATCTATGCAATAGATAAGTGTTATGCCTAGCAATGATAAATAAAAGAAATATGAAAATATACACCAAGTTCATAATGGTTCAAAGGTGGGGGTAATCCTTCTACTTCCACCCTTCTCTCACACAGTAGGAAAATTCACTAAGATGTTTACACATAGTTACAACTTAGCTACGCCGAAGACTATGTCCAACTTAGCGCTTTGCAATAGTTTTTGCCTATTCTTGGAAGGCTACTCCTCTATTGTACAACACGTTCCTCAGAACACAAGTCTACTTAGAATCTCCGATTCAATTGAAGACTCCCCATTTCAAAAACCTTTCATGAGATTGGTTTAATGAAAGGTCTTCTTCAACTTCTGGTAGATGCCACCAAAGAAAGCTTGAGAGCTAGCTTGACTTGAGAAGTAATGCAGCTTCTGGTTTTTCACATGCGTGCTTGCTGCTTGCTATGTTGCTCTGGTATAATTTTCGTAAACACTAGTTGAATATCAAAGTGTATGTGTTGAAGCTTGGATAAGAATGCTTGAGTGCTCATTGCAAAGTGTTTTCTTGAATTTCAGTAGTTCCGTAGCCTCTCATTGCCCTCCATCTCCTTCTATGTATAGCAACTGGAATTTTTTCTCATTGAAGAAAAAGAAATCTCGTTGCCATTTATTGTATGGCAAAGCGTTGTGTTCAATATCATCAAGGTGGTGCTTGTATGGAATATGGTGTGTTGGGAATTCAGAATTGGATTCAGAACTCTAAGAACCGGGCTAGAAGAACCGAGTTTATTCGAGTCAAGAGAAGAGTGTAAAATTGGACCGAGTTTTGTGCTGAAAGTGACATGTGTACAAGAAGACAAACACAACAGTTTTGAGCTGGAAGAAACCGTTGTGGCTTAACCGTTTCTAACAAACTATCAACTCATAACTAGCAGCGGTTATAACTCCCTCCTCGCGAAGATTCTAGGTACACTATGGATATAGGCTTGAAGCTCTTGTGAAGGAGAACAAAATTATCACATTTTTCCTTTGCAAACAATACAGTAGAGAGAGAATTAGAATTCTAGGGTTCTAAACCTAATTCGATCTGTGAATTGGGGGTTTGCTAGATTTTGTGTAATTCTTGTAATTTCTGCTTGAGTGAAGTGAATTGAGGTGTTGAGAGCCTCCGTGGATGTAGATCACATTGGATCGAACCACGTAAAACCTCCTTATGTGATTTTGTTTCTTGTTTCTACGTCTGTGTGTGTTCGGCTGTTCTTGGAGTGATTGTGTCCGAACATTCAACATCAGTTCATTCATTCTTGTGTGTTTTTCATCTGAACGTGATCTGGGTCATTTTATGTGAGGTGGTTTTTCACAACAAGTGGTGACGTATGTGGGAAAACCACTCTCACACCAGAAGAAGAAGCAGAAATGGCAGGAATGAAGATAGTTTTGGACAAGTTCTCCGGCAAGAATGATTTTGCATTGTGGAAGATCAAGATGAATGCCATCTTGATTCAAAATGGGCTTTCAAATGCTCTTACGAGACCAGACTTCTATGGACAAGCTGGAAGTGTGTACTATGCACTTAGTGTTGCAGAGGACATAGAACACCATGAACCTCAAAGTTTCAAAGAGGCTGTAAGTGGAAATGAAGGTGCGCACTGAATAAGTGCTATGATGGAAGAAATGGAATCCCTGGAGAGAAATAACACCTGGAAGCTGGTGGATAAGCTAAAGGGGCAGAAGCTAGTGAGTTCCAAGTGGATTTATAAGAAGAAGGTTGAAGCTGGAGACACTGAAAAAGTGAGATACAAGGCAAGGCTTGTAGCTAGAGGTTTTACACAAAGAGAGGGTATTGATTTTAATGAAGTATTCTCTTCTGTGGTGAAACACTGCTCTATTAGACTTCTGTTATCAAAGGTAACTCAAGAGGATATGGAATTGCAACAATTGGATGTAAAAATTGCATTTCTACATGGAGACTTGATTGAAAACATATGTATGAAGCAACCTAAAGGCTTTGTGGTTCCAGGTAGTGAAGAAAAGGTGTGCTATCTCAGGAAGTCACTCTATGGATTAAAACAAAGTCCAAGGCAGTGGAAAAACAAGTTCAATAAGTTTATGTTAAATGCAGGCTTTACCAAAAGCTCATATGACAGTTGTGTTTACTTTGATAAGAATTCTAAGGATGATCATCTGTACCTATTGCTTTATGTGGATCATATGCTTATAGCTAGTAAGTGTAAACATAAGATCCAGCAGCTCAAGAAGAGATTGAGTTCAGAGTTTGATATGAAAGATCTGGGGATGCAAGAAAGATTCTTGGAATGGATATCAGCAGGAACAGAAAAGCTGGAATGTTATTCTTGTCTCAAAGGAATTATCTCCAGAAGGTGGTGGAGAGGTTCAACATGCATGAATGCAAGATTTTAAGTGTACCATTGAATCAGTAGACAAAGTTATCCAAGGATCAATGTCCCAAAACCACTGAAGAAGAAAGATACATGAAACATATACCATATGCAGGTGGTGTTGGAAGTTTGATGTATGGTATGATTTGCAGTAGACCTGACTTAGCCTACTGTGTTTCTTTGGTGAGTAGATTCATGTCAAATCCTGGAAAGACTCATTGGGAAGCTCTGAAGCAAGTGTTGAGGTACCTAAAGGGATCAGTGACTTTAGGATTAAAGTTTGAGAAGTAAGCTGAAGATACTGTTCCATTGCTGGGTTTTGTAGATGCTGACTTTTCAGGGAATGTGGATACAAGAAGATCAATGTCTGGGTATGTATTTACATTATATGGAACTGCAATAAGTTGGAGAAGTATACAACAATCTGTAGTGGCCCTATCCACTACAGAAGCAGAATATACGGCCATCACTGATGCTATCAAAGAGGCTATATGGCATAAGGGAATTCTAAGGGACCTTAGAATTATTCAGAAGTGTGTTACAGTTCTTTGTGATAATCAAAGTGCACTTCACTTGGTGAAACATCAAGCATTCCACGAGAGGTCAAAATACATTGATGTTAGACTGCATTTTGTAAGGGATGTAATTGATTCAGGGTCTATGGAGGTGAAGAAAGTGCATACAGATGATAATGCACCAGATTTCTTAACTAAGGTTGTGCCAGGTACCAAGTGGAAACATTGCTCGAGCCTAATCAGGCTTGAACAATGTGTTTGAAGCATAAAGTGAAGGGAAGAATGAGGTAATGACACACACTTGATTTCATTGAGGTGGAGATTTGTGGGGTTGTGTTCAATATCATCAAGGTGGTGCTTGTATGGAATATGGTGTGTTGGGAATTCAGAACTCTAAGAACCGGGTTTATTCGAGTCAAGAGAAGGGTGTAAAATTGGACCGGGTTTTGAGCTGGAAGTGACATGTGTACAAGAAGACAAACACAACGGTCTCGAGCTGGAAGAAACCGTTGTGGCTTAACCGTCTCTAACAAACTATCAGCTCACAACTTGCAGCAGTTATAACTCCCTCCTCGCGAAGATTCGAGATACACTACTGATATAGGCTTGAAGATCTTGTGAAGGAGAACACAATTATCACATTTTTCCTTTGTAAACAATATAGTAGAGAGAGATTTAGAAATCTAGGGTTCCAAACCTAATTCGATCTGTGAATTGGGGTTTTGCTAGATTTTGTGTAATTCTTGTAATTTCTACTTGAGTGAAGTGAATTGAGGTGTGTAGAGCCTCCGTGGATGTATATCACATTGCATCAAACCACGTAAAACCTCCTTGTGTGATTTTGTTTCTTGTTTCTGCGTCTGTGTGTGTTCGGCTGTTCTTGGAGTGATTCTGTCCGAACATTCAACATCAGTTCATTCATTCTTGTGTGTTTTTCATCCGAACATGATCTGGGTCATTTTATGTGAGGTGGTTTTTGACAACACCTTTCTTCGCAGGGAGTTGGTTAGAGTGGTTGCGGCTTTGCGACAGTGTCAAGTGCACCTTTTGCTTTTCATCAAGCTACATATCCCCATGTAATTATTTAGTCAGTACAAGGTTTAAACCTTATCTCCACTCGCTATGTTTGGAATTTGAATATCCTTGACTTTGGCTTTGATTTTCGCACTTGTGGATAAGATGGTTGCTTGCTTTCTGTGGGTACTTTCCCTATTGCAAGCAATAATGTATGCTAGATGGGCATAAGTAACCATGCTACGTGCTTATTGTAGTCTCTGTTCCTTGTTGCGATTCAGGATCTGTTGCTCAAAGTAACCTTGTGTTGCTTGCTGCTTGCTAGTTGCGACTTCTGCCTAAGTAGAACTAGCCCTATCTATTACAAGATTTATAGAATTTCTGGGGGCATTAGTTCCTATCTTACAAGAGGTTTTGTCATCATCAAAACTAAACATAAATTTCCTAACAGTATGTGTGTGCTAGGGTATAGAGGCTATGGAAAGCACTAAAGGAATCTTGTGAATAAAATATGGAGAGGAAGTGAAAGTGGGGTATGGTCTCAGTTAGCTTAGGGTTGTGAGAGGAGATGGCTTGGCTCAAGTCTTGAGCCACGATCAACTTGAGTGGAAATGGTTTGGCCTTTAGGTGGGTTAGGGCTAGGTGATTTTATGTTAATGTTAGAAGCCATAATTGGTCTTTAAGGAATACAAGAAAATATACACTATAAGGTTCCAAAATGTCTAAGAGAAAAGTTAGTGTTGTCATATAATCCTAATTTCAAATTGTTCATTTTGTCTTATTGATCTTATCTTATGTATTTAGAAGGATTCTACAAGTTTTTCATAAAAATAAAATTCTAATTGTCTAATAGAAAAGACTCGAACTTTTATTATGATATTTAGAAGCTCAAAATCCTAACATTTTAAATTTTAAATAAATTACTAAGTGCAGCACACCTAAATTTTAATCACATAATTATTCACACATCACATATGATTCGAAACATACTAAGATTAACACAAAAGAAATATAATCTTGTGCATGTAAGGTTCCTAGTGTTTGATACAATTTGCATGGAATTATATCATAAAAAAGCACAAAATGTGAATTAACTTTTCATACAATTGTCAAGTCACTTGGTCTTATATTATGTTGGTATATGAATTTCATTTTCATATTTTAGTTATAGACTACGACAATATAAATCACATAACACATACTTTGCATGTTTTTCCTAAGTAGGAATTGAACATATATACATATAGCACATAAAGTTATGGTACAAGTTGTTTCACAAAGTATAACATCACAATGTCACATTGGAAAGAGATATAGTAATACAAGTCACATTTCATTCCATTGCTCATATACAAGCATATTAAATTTTAATTATCTTAAGTTAATTCATTCAATCCTCATTTTATTTTATAAGGTGTTTGATATCTAATATTCCATTTATTCTCTAGTCATTACTTAGTATTTGTGTCCCAATCTATAGTCACATTGTCGACTAGGTAGTCCTGATGTTCCTACACGCTTGATAAATGGGTCACTGATACCAACTCATTATGAAATGATACACACTTGATAAACGGGTCACTGATACGTAACATAAAGGTGATATGAATGCTAAATAATCAGATCGTGACACTCTTGGATTAAACAATAAAAAAAAAAAAAAAACAAGACAAATGCAACTAACGTTATAGTTCACCTTTATACATTATGTTGTTCAAATCTTCTATCAAAATCCTTTCAATGCTAATTTTTCTAAATTAGTACAATATCTGTTTGAACAAACTATAGCATATAGTATAAATAAAAAATAAAATAGATTGAGACAGAGGCTTGTTTTTAACAATGTTCTAAAACAAAATATTTCACCCCTTCTCTGATATGTTGAAGACAGAGCCGAACCTACAACGAATCCAAAGAGTCAATTGACTCAGGCCCAGAATATTTATAAATATAAAGGGGCCCATAATTTATGTTGTGAAAATGTTGCTCTAGTGGTCATGTATCTTGCTAATTTTGGTCTTGTTGCAGTTCGATTCCCAACAGACACACACCCTCTCATCTCCTTCAAATGTTAGTTTATTTGTTATTTACTGTTTTTGTTGTTCCTTTTCATATTTTCCGTTTGTTATTCATGAGTAATTATTCATTTTTATTAATTATTCCTTTATTATTTCAAAAAATTATTTTAGAAATGTATTCTTTTATATAATCTTGTTTTATATTTCTTCATTTATTCTTTAATGTCATTACTTATTCAAACTAGTGAAAGAAGTTAGAGGTGTCTTCCTTTGCTTAACTTTTGAAGAAGTGATTAAAAATAGAGATTGTAGTAAAATTGTTCAAAAAGTTGATAGTGTTTGAGAATAAAAGTAATTTTGGTCAAATATAAAAGCTGGAGTGTTTGATACTTAAGCAACTTTTAGCTTATGAATGAGAGAAAAAACTTCTATTTAGTTACCAAAATACCAAAAAGTTGAAAAAAATAATTATTTTATACTTTTAGCTTTTGGCCTAAAATCATTTTTATTAAAGCTGAAGTTGTTTTCCTAAACAATCAAAAATAAGTTTTTCCAAGCTATAAGCAGAAAAGCACTTGGGAAAAGTAATTGCAAACATCCCCTTAGAACTCTTATCCATATCATATATACATTTCCTTTAACATTAAGAGTTCAACTGTAGCAGCTTTTATAAGCTTTTAAATTAATATATTGTTCAAGTTGTTTATTTTATGTTCTATTTATAAAGTATATTGTTAGGGGCCTAATTTAAGGTTCGACTTAGGCCTAATAATCACTAGGTACGGCCCTAGCTGAAGACTACGAATATTCCTTTTTCAGGATTTAACTATGCATTCTTCTCAAAATTCCGCACTCTAGAATTTAAAAAGTCTTGAGCTTATATATTTTGTATCTCTCAAACTCTTTTTATGGCGTATTTTAATTCCTCTCAGTTGTATTTTATTTTTCTGAATGAATTTAGCGCATTTGACTTCCCCTAATTTATAGAGGTTTACGGGATCTCTTGAACAAATTCATCCTTTCACGCGAATAGACACGTTTTAACAGTTTGTGCTATGAATATCAAAGTAACAGGATGAGATGATAGAGAAGAGAGAAGAGAGAAGAAGAAGTAGAAAGATGATTGGAATTGAACTCTGACTTTTATTTTCCAACTCAAAGATTACATAGGCACAATACATGCATTTATAAGACCCCTACATAGCTTCTAGAATAGAGACGGTTATTTGCTGCTTCTAATTAACTCCTGCTGAGATGGCCAGTGACTCATTGTCAAATGACACACGCTGACTTGTCACATATTCATTGGTCACTACTTTCCTTGGCTTCTTTTGTTTATCATCCTCTTCATTTACTCTATGTTCACAGTATGCTACTGAAACTGAACTACACTTTTCCTGACATAACCTGTAAGCCAAACATTGAAACCTTCCAACAGACAATGGCTGGGTGAGCAGATCTGCTGGTTGATCTTCAGATGGCATAAAACTGATGTTAATGACCTTCAACTGCACCTGAGTTCGAGTGTAATGGACGTCGAGCTCTATATATTTTGTACGCTGATGGGACACTGGATTTTTTGCCAAACTGAGTGCACCAACATTATTACACCAAACCACTGCTTGTTGAGTGACCTCAACCCTGATCTCCTGCATGATAGATTTTAACCATACCAATTTTGTTTCAAGGAGAGCTAAGGCATAGTATTTGGATTTGGTGCTGCTACTGGCTACCATGCTTTGCTTTCGTGAGCTCCAGGCCAACAAATTATCTCCCAAGAATATGCAGAATCCACCTGTGGATTTTTGGTCGTCAATGCAACTTGCCCAATCGGCATCAGAATATCCAGTAAGAACAAGCTTGTGAACAGGATTAAACATGAGCCCATGCGTTAATGTGCCTTGCAAATATCTGAGAACACGCTTACACGGCTCCCAGTGGTCAATATTGGGACTATGCATGAATTTGTTGAGTTTATTGATGGTAAAAGACAAGTCGGGCCTTGTCATGCAGAGATGTTGTAGAGCACCGACCACACTCCTGTACAATGTCGGCTGATCAAACGAAATGCTGTCGTGAAGAGAGAGCTTCTTGTTGGCCAGGATAGGCATTGGACAAGACTTAGCTTGAGACATACCACTCTGTTCAAGCAAATCGCGAATGTACATTGTTTGGTTTAGAAAGAACCCATCTGAAGATGTTTGGAACACTTAAATTCCAAGAAAGTAGTGAACCGCCCCAAGATCTTTAAGGGAGAATTGAGCATCCAACTGCTTAATGAGAACTCCAATCATCTCTCTATCATCACCCGTGATTAATATGTCATCCACGTAAACAAGAACGAGCAATATGTTCCCTGCATGACACTTATAGAATAGAGAAGTATCAAAAACTGAACTGGTGAAACCTTGAGCTATCAAGAAACCTTTTAGTTTGTCATTCCAGGCCTTGGGTGCTTGCCTCAACTGCCTCAACCAAAAAAAAAAGACTTTTTGAGACGACACACATGAGATGGCTTGTGAGGATCCACATACCCCTCCGGTTACTTCATGTACACACATTCTTGTAAGTCTCTCTTTAAAAACACATTATCGACATCCACCTGATGGACATGCCAACCTTTCGTAGTAGCTAGAGTGAACATGAGCCTAACCATGAGTGGCTTTACCATAGGGCTAAAAGTGTGAAAAATAATCTATACCGGCATTTTGTTGAAACCCTCTAGCCACCAACCGAGCCTTTAACCGTTTAACTGTCCCATCTGGGTTATGTTTGATTTTGAATAGCCATTTGCAGGTTATAAGGTTCATATGAGGAGTGGAAGGGACAAGTTTCCAAGTATTATTAGTAATGAGAGCATGAAACTCATCATCCATGGCCTTTTTCCAGGCTGGGATTGACAGTGCTTGAGGAACTGAGGTGGGTTCAAAGAGTGGTGTTGCTAAACTAGTGAGATAAAGCTGCTTGGGCTTAGTGACACCACCTTTGGCCCTAGTTAGCATATAATGAGTGTTGGTTAGGATAGGCTACTGATGTGGGGCAGTAGAAGAGCCGGGCCGGGGGGGGGGGGGGGGCAGGGGGGGAAGGAGAAAGCTGAGTGAGGAGGAGTGGAATTTCCTGAATCAGACGAGGGAGCATTTGATCTGGTTGGAGAGCCTTGAATGGATGAATTTGTGTTGTACATAGCTGGAATGGGTAATGGTAAAATAGGAAGTGTGGAATGAATAAGAGATTGATCTGTAGAACCATGTTTAGTGTCAGGAAACAAGGTTGTAACAAACCTAATTTCCCCTAAATACCGCAAGTATACGGGTGTAGATGTGTATAGGATAAGTCAAGGTTGATCCTCAGAGAATAGGCTAACGCAGTTCGATACCCCAAATTTTATAGGATTACCCTAACTAGACACTCAAATTGCAAGGTTGATTTTAATAAACTAAATTACTTATACTAATTAACTTAACTTGTCAAGCGATTAAATTCTAATCAACGAGAGTGTATCCTAGGGTTTCGATTTCGTGAATTAATTTAATGCCGATTTTTAAACCAAATTTTAGTACTTATTAGGAAACACTTAAGTAACTTAGTCCTCCTCTCGAAGAGACTAAGTCGTGGATTGATTAGGACAGCGACCCTCTCGAGTCAATTAATCCTAACAACTCCTAGAAGACCCTTAACCCTTGCCCATGTAGTCATAGACAACTGTGCTATATGTCATACATCTATTAACAATTCCCTCCTCTCGAAGCGGAATTGTAAAACGTGTAAACTAAGCCTAAGTGATCAATTTAATGCATAGGAATAAAACAAACATATAGATAAATACTTAAAACTGGAGTCTATAAATTAAAACTTTAAATCAAAACATTGTCATAAACACTACTCTCTAACCCTAGGACACGAGTAATTTAGCTACTCATGCCTAGTATGAAATTTGTACAATAATTAATGAAATACATCATAAAGAAATAAAAGACTAGAAAATAAATAGTTAAACCCGGCTATGTCGGCTCGTCAATCTTCGTTGGCTCGTTCTTCAAGTTCCTCTCTAAAATCTCTTCAAAAGAATATGATATAATGTGTCTGATCTCCCTACAAAAGGAGCTTCACTTGTCCTTTTATAGACTTCGGAATTGTCCTGGGGAGTTTAGGATCCGAATCCTACCCGAAACAGGAAAATCTAAAAAATCGCACTTTCGGACGCGACTGCGTCAGTTGAATCTGTTATGCCCTTTGTAACCTTCGACGCGACCGAGTCACAGCTCAACGCAACTGAGTCACATCTCGATGCGACCGAGTCACAGCTCGATGCGACCGAGTCAGTTGATACTGGACTCGCCTGTTTCAGCCCTTCGACGTGACCACGTCACGTCCTTGACGCAACCGCGTCGGTTGCTTCTATCGTTGGACCTTGTTTTTGGCCCATTTCATGGCCCATCTCATCCTTTCTTCGACCCGTTCTTCGTGTTATCTCATAAACTCTTCATTTTGACTTGAAAAACTATGAAAACATTACAAAATGAACCAATACACGTCAAATGGTCCAAATTACATAAATTCATACAATTCTTAACCATTATGCATGTAAATGCTATAAAATACTATCCTATTTCAACCAAAATACATGCATAATTAACGTGTATCAAAACCTCCCAAACTTAAACTGTTGTTCGTCCCAAACAACATAACAAAAGACAAGCAATACAAGTGATTTATGCAATGATTTAGGGAGATTAGATGATGATTCAGTTTCAGACTGATCTTTTCTTTTTACAAAATTTTAGGCAACACAATGTACTTGAGCATATATGATCACATGAAGATCAAATAATTTCGAGACGTTGAACTTTCGAGTCATTCAATCCTCACTGGTTATGTATTTCACTCATCTCTCAAGTCTTTAGGCTAACTTTATTTTCGCTCATATTGAATTACATGCAAAGCCTACCATATGCTTACCAATCGTCTAAACTAGACCTCGTACTCAATGTGTGTGAAAAAGGATAAAAAAAAGTCTTTTCTTGGTTGTAATGTTGGCTTACGGTGAGGTGGGATATATTTGGCTAAAAGTGACTACTTTTGGACTAATCAAGTTATTCCTAACCCGACCACCCCTCAATACAATCACTCAACCTCACTCTTCAAATTTCAGCAACTTATCCCAAAAGACATGAATTATTCACCTTTAATAAACATTTACAACTAAAGGGCTTTTTCAAAACACAATCAATACAAGGGTACCACATTTTTGGGACTACCCGACTGTGCTAATCAATTCAACTAATTCTAAGCACTTTTATGATTTCCTAGCCTCTCCTCTTGGCAATTTATTAACAATCAACTTGTTTTTCTTTGTCTCAATCGATTTGTTTTTTCTTTTTCATCTAGAAGAGGCTATTTTCTCTTTGTTTTTCACTATCATTCTTTTCTTATCTCCTTCATCTTTGAATTTGTCCTCTAATTTTCCCAATCCTTTCCAAAATGTGTTCACCCAAAATACCTTCCAATTCTCATCCCTCTAAACTTGATTAATCTTATTAAGGCCAAAATAATTAAATTGAAAGGGTTCGGTTGACATTGTTAGGCTATAAAAGAATAAGGTTTTAAGGCTCAAATGGGCTAACTAGGGATAATTCTTGACATTATGGTCCAAAGGCAATTTTTCATAGTTCAAATAAATAGGCTCAAAACAAAAATGCCTAAGATCACTTCATAAATCACACGACATATTTGACACACTCTTAGTTAAGACTCAAGGTAAGTTCTAGAGACTAATGCATGTATTCAATCTAATTCACACTGAAAGAAAGTATATTACTCCGAAAATACGAGTACAATTAGGCTCAAATTCTCACCAAGGTAAGTTTTAACTGAATACTCTAGGTTCAAGCTCAATGTCGTCTCAACTCACTTCTCATGCTCTATTATATGCCTTTTTCATCTACTTCTCAAAATCAACTCATCATTAACTATTCACCATCCATCTTTCCCTATTTTTTCTATTTAATTTCACTTGTTATTTTTTTTTTCGGGTTTAATTCTTCTTTTGACTCTAAAAACTAAAACAATAAGACTCTAGACACCTAAGACTCAACATGGAAACTAAATAATCAAAATTGGGATCACAGACCCAATAACATTGTTGGATTTGTATACTGAAAGCAAGATCTTTTATATACAATGTTTCCAGTTATTCACTATTAATCTCCTATATGATTTTGTTTAGACTAATCACTATATATGTCCCTATATCTCTCTCTATAAGTAGATCATATGGTGTGTTGTAGATCACAGAAGATCATATGATTGGTTAAACTTAATGAGATATAAAATATATATCACAGCTGAGACAACTTGAGGACGCATCGTTGGTATAGGCTGAAGTATCAAGTAGGAATAGTTTATCTTGACTATTTAGTTATACTGGTACGTCTTATGTATTGATAGGATCACGGTGAGATAAGTTCTTCTTTGCCTGACCTTAGTGAAGAACAAGAGATCTTGGTCACTTATTATAATCTAAACCCTAAATAAGATTACAGTTATGTGTACATGTCTGTGTGTCACTTTGATTTACTATGGGTAAGAGTTAAGTGCTAACTCTTTATACTCTGTATCTTGGGTGACAGCAACTTGCATATGATAACTGGTAATTTGTGTATAGGTGACCGTATCCGTTTAGGATGATGATATCCCCTTAAGGAACTCAAAAGGTTTATTGTACTAAACCCTGCAGGTTGATTAAGTTCAGGTACAATAATGAAGTTGAGAGGTACTACTTAAGGAATTAATAAGCAATTAATTAATTTAAGTTGTCAGAGGCTTTAATTAATTAATGGATATTTGATATCTTAAATACGGGGATTAATTAAGTCTAATTCAAGCCCCGACTCAATTCGGGAATAAAGGGGTAAGCCAGTATTAATTCTTTAGTGTTATGAATTAATATTTATGAATTAATTATGTTCTGGGCTGAACATAGAAGAATTAATTCATAGTTAGGTCCATCTTTATTTCTTGTATTTGATCCCTGGACTGGCCCATCAGGCTCCTAGCCCAATAGGGAATTAAACTACCAGGCCAGGCCCACACTCAGTTATTATGTATTAAATACATAACTCTCAGTCTGTGAAATATAACAGAACAACGTAAAAATCACAGAGCAGCAAATAGAGAGTGAGAGGGTGGCAGCGGTAGTGTTGGTTCCCACACTTGGGATTTCTCAAAGTTCGTCGTCCATCCGGCGTTGAGGATCGAGCAGGGATATACTCCAGAAGGTCAATTATGGAGTCTAACATCGAATCGTTGTGCGCACGATTCTCAGGTCAACTCTAGAACACATATGTGGTGTATTTAAATTAATAGATGCATGTTTAGGATTAATCAATGTGTATATTGAATTATGACAACCAAGAAGGTCCTACGGAAATTCAGAAATTCCTACAATAACACCAACAAAATAGATAAACGTGCTCACAGATCCGGTACTCCAAATCAAAGCAAGTAAAAATAATCACAATGGGCATACAGACCCGACAGTACTAACAAGAAATAACAGGACAAACGATCACATATGAAAAGCTAAATAACCAACTAAACATTAGAAACAACATAAATCTAAATGTAGCGGCCAAGACGTCCCACAGAACACCCCCTCCCCCAAAGTTGGCTAAAAGCCAATGTTTGGAGGAAGATAGTGGTACGACTTGGTGCTAAACTTACAGATCATTGCGCCTGTGGTGGCTGGAATCCATGTTGGCTCCATAATTGAGCCATTGCATCCCAACGACAATCCTGCTCTTGTCTCCAAGCTCGGTCCTCATTGCCTTGGGCGATTATCGTACGCAACATGGGGTTGATTTCTTGAAACGTGCCTCGAGTTTCAGACCGATGTCTTTCTAATCGAGTACTAAGAGCTGCTATGTCATCTTGAAGGGAAGTGAACATCCCCTCAAAGTCTTCAGCTCTCTTGGAAGATGATGCAACAACAGTGGCTGCTCTATTTTTCCTTGATGGACGAGAGCCCTGATGGCTGCCTTCTTCTGAGTGACCCGGTTGAAAAACAAGAGAATCGGGGCTGTGGGATTTGGTCAAATGCTCCCCAGAAGACATGGTGAGGTTGAGTGTATCCTCAAGGCTCAATACAGTAGTGAACTCTGGATCAGGGAGACGAAAGTATGGCCCAACATTTTGGAACATATAGGGCACCCTTCTATGCTCTCCCATGACAACCACCTGCATACTCTCCAACAAGTCCCAAGTGAAGTGGATGTCCCCTTTTACCGGAATCATATTATCAAAAGTGACTCCAACTTACGGAGCAGTCGTAGTAATGAGACCCCCAATGGTGATGTTATCTTTTTGTCAGTTCATGTTGCTCTCCCATCAACTGAAAAGTAATCTTGTACGCCCTCTTCTGCTCAGGCTGACTGGCCACTACAATCTCAAAAGTGCTGAGAAATTTAATTTTCAGCCGCTTGTATGTGCGGTCATATATCCCCATAGCGCGTGTCAAATCCGAATTTTTGAAACGGGTGGGTACAACTGTGCGCTGACGAAGTGATTCAAATCTTCGTTTGTGCTCATCTCTCTCTAGTGCAAACCATAGAGAATTCAGCTGTCATTTGGTAGAATTTCTACTTTTTCCAGAGCCAGGTTGGAAGATCCTTCACCCACTTTCTTTTTTCCCTTGCTCTTGCTTGTGGTTACTTTTCTTGGCGGCATTTTTTCAACCTACGCTTGTTGAAGGCGTCGCTGCTTACTGGCCCTCGCTTGTTTGTGGACAATGTTTGACGCGATCGGGTCAAAATTTGACTCGGTCACATCGCCGCCTTCGCCCTGTTCTTCTTGTCATCCCCTCTACTCTGCTATTCCGTTTTGATTTGGCTCTTAAGTTGTCAATGTTGGTTCCTATTGAAAAAAAAAAAAAAACTCTAAAAACACATGTAAGAACATATAACTAATAAAAATAATTGAAACAAAATAAAACGGTAAACATCGGGTTGTCTCCTGACAAGCGCTTCGTTTTACGTCTCAAGCTGGATGACCTTTTTAGTTCTAATTGAATTCTTTCAACCGCACTTCATGCACGGTTTGAAGTTGGTCCTACTTGTAGTATTTCTTGATTCGTTTTCCATTGACGAGAAATGTGCTCTTGTCTTGATTTAGCAGTTCTACTACTCCGGACGTTCGAATAATTTTTATAGTGAACGGACCCGACCACCTTGATTTCAGCTTCCTCGGGAATAGCCTTAGTCGAGAGTTGAACAACAAGACCTGTTCACCGGCTTTAAAGGTTCGATTCTGTATCATCCGGTCGTGAAAACGTTTGACGTGCTCCTTATACAAACCGGAATTCTAGAAAGCTTGATTCCTGAACTCCTCCAATTCGTTGAGCTTAAAAATTCGCTCTTTTCCAGCAGCCTCAAAGTTGAAGTTTAGCTCTTTAACTGCCCAATAAGCTCGATGCTCTAATTCCACTGGTAGATGACATGCTTTCCCAAAAACTAGCTGCTACAGCGAGAGTCCCAAAGGGGTTTTATAAGCCGTCTGATACGCCCATAGTGCGTCATCTAACCTCATCGACCAATCTTTCCGATTTCTATTCACTGATTTCTCCAAGATTTGCTTAATCTCTCGATTGGCAAGTTCTGTTTGACCATTGGCTTGGGGGTGATATGGCGTTGTGACTCGGTGTTTTGATACACGTTGTGTATGCATGCATTTAGGTCTATTTACGTATGTCTTTTGTAACATTTGCATGTATAATTGGTCGAAAATCATTCATATTTGATATATTGGACTATTTGATGTGTTTTGACTTGTTTTAGAAGTTAATTAGGTGATTTAATTTTATTTGGATGAAATTCAAAGAAGAAACAAGTCAAATAGTGTCAAAACGGACGAAAAGGGAGTTAAAAGAGCAAAAGGATCGACCACAGCCGCGTCTATGTTCGCGGTCGCGTCAAAAATGGCCGGGAACATGGAAAAACTAGTAGCAAGTGACGCGGTCGCGTCAGAAAGTGCTCCAAAAATGGAGTTTTCTGTCAGCTTGACACACCTCTAGTATTTTGGCCATATCTTGATATCTACAATTCCGATTGAGGTGAAATTGGTGGCGTTAGAAAGCTGATTCAAAGAACTACAACTTTTACTGAAAGGGACAAATCCCAAAAATGACCGGAAGACCCTAAAAAATGGCTTGGAAGTCAGACCTGAAAACTCGCCTGGCCGAATATTGACGCGGTCGCGTCAGAGCATGACTCGGTCGCGTCAGTTGTCCTGTTTTATGAAGATTTCCTAATTTTAGTAGGATTTTGATCCTATACTCCCAAAGTCTCGTCCCCAACTCTATAAAAAGGACCCCAAGCTCGAGTTTTATGATAGAAGAATCATATTACAACATATGTTCTCATACTTTTACATCAGAGTGGAAGCGTGAGAGCGAGAAGACGAGGATGGACAAGACGATTTATTCGGGTTTAGTACTTCTTTATAGTTTTATTCTTTATGATATTTTGCATGGAATATTGTATTGAATTTCCACTAGGCATGAGTAGCTAAGCTATTCGTGTCCTAGGGTTTAGAAAGTAGGGATTTTTACGACAATGTTTTGAATTATGTTTTTATTTATAGACTCCGTTTTATGTGTTTATCTTTATGTTTGTTTTCCAACTGAATTTAGTTTGATCACCTATATTTGTTATCTTGTTCAACAATTCCGCTTCGAGAGAAGGGAATTTTTATTAGACGTACGACATAAAGCGCAGTTATCTATGACTGTGTAGGCATTGGTTTATGAGCTTTTGGGAGTTATTAGGATTAATTGACTCGAGAGGGTAATTATCTTAATTAATCTACGATCTAGTCGCTTTGAGAGAAGGTTAGGTTATTGGAGCGCCGCTTAATAAACACTAGAATCTGGTTTAAAGTCTATAAGTTGAGCATATTCATCATTGAAGTAAGTCCTAAAATCGAATCCCTAGGATACCTTCCTGTTAATTGGAATTTCTCTTTATCTGATAAGTTATAGTTAATTAATCAATTAGTTTAAGTCTTTAATTTGTTATAAACTCAATCTTGAAACCTTAGTATCTAGTTAGGATAATCCTTGAAAATCGGGGTATCGAACTACCTAACCTATTCCTTGTGGGGTCGACCTTGACTGCCATTACTACACCTACACCCGTACACTTGCGGTAATTTAGGGGTTGAAAACAAGCCTGTTATGTTTCACCCCATATTTGGCTAACAATGCGGACAATCGTTTATTGCAAAAATGTGACCCCCCATCACTTAACAAAGCTCTTGGAGTACCATATCTTGTAAGAATGTTCTTTTGAAGGAATTTCAGCACCACCTTGGCATCATTTGTTTGGGTCGGAACAGCTTCCACCCATCTGGACACATATTCTACAGCTACCAAGATATATTGGAACACATTCGAAGATGGAAAGGGTCCCATGAAATTAATACCCCACACATCAGATAGTTCAACTTCAACGATCGTGGTGAGGGGCATTTCGTGCTTTCGTGATATTCCCCCGTCCTTTGGCATCGGTTACACTGGAAAATGAAATCATGACAATTTTGTGGATCGTCGGCCAATAAAATCCGCTTTGGAGCACCTTTCGCGGCTGTTCTTGCTGATGCAAAATGTCCTCCACTTGGGGAAGAGTGACACTGTGTAATTATGTCCCTTACTTCAGTATAAGGAACACAACTTCGAATTACCGTGTCTGCACATCTTCGGTAGAGGTAAGGATCATCCTATATGTAAAACTTGGCATCATGAAAGAACTTCTTCTTCTTATGAGGTGATAAGTCCGGTGTAATGCCACTTACTATGTAATTTGCTATATCGCTATACCAAGGGCCATTTTCGAAAACTATCACATGCTCAGCCGAGAATATGTCATTTATGGCCTTTTGTTGGACCTTTTCATCTGCCTCATTCTCAATTCTTGACAAATGGTCAGAAACCGCATTATCGCATCCTCGTCTATCTCGGATTTCCAAGTCAAACTCTTGTAGCAGCAATATCCATCTTATCAGTCGTGGCTTTGAATCCTGTTTAGCAAACAAATACTTAAGAGCAGCATGGTCAGTATAAACTATTGTTTTTTCCTGTATTAGATATGATCGAAATTTATCACAAGCATAAACAACAACTAACAATTCCTTCTCTGTGGTCGTTTAATTCGTTTGGCTTGAGTCAAGAGTTTTGCTTGCATAGTAGATGACTCGAAAAAGCTTTTCTCTCTTTTGGCCCAACACAGCTGCCACAACCATGTCACTCGCATCACACATTATCTCAAAGGGTTGAGACCAATCCTGTGTGATTAGTACTGGATATATGATCAATGCTCTCTTCAATGTTTCGAATGCCTGCATACATAACTCATCGAACACAAAAGCAGTATCTTTTTCTAGTGAACGAGATAAATGAATCTTCTATAAAATCCCTCATGTCCTAGAAAACTTCTAACTCCTTTTTCATTCTTAGGAGGCGGTAATTTCTCTATGGCCACTACTTTAGCTCTAAAAACTTATAGCTCTGTAGACGAGATCCTATAACCAAGGACTATATCATCCCTAACCATGAAGTGACATTTCTCTCAATTTAAGACTAGATTGGTGTCTTTACACCTTTTCAATACTTGAGCTAAATTATCTAAGCATTGATCAAAAGATGACCCAAAAATAGAAAAGTGGTCCATTAACACCTCCATTATGTTCTATATCAAGCCCCCAAATATTGCCTCCATGCAACGCTGAAAAGTAGCAAGAGCATCACAGAGCCCAAACGACATTCTACAAAATGCAAACACACCATAAGGACATACAAAAGGTGTCTTCTCTTGATCCTACGGGGTAATCATAATCTGATTGTAACCCGAATAACCATCAAGAAAGCAGTAATATTCATACCCCGCTCCTATCAAGCATTTGACATAAGAATGGGAGAGGAAAATGGTCTTTTCGGGTGGCTAAATTAAGTTTTCTATAATCTATGCACACTCACCATCCTATAATTACCCTAGTGGCTATGACCTCATCTAGATCACCTCTCACTATTGTCATCCCAGCCTTTTTAGGCACGACTTGGGTCGGACTCACCCATTTACTATCTGAAATGGGAAAGATTATTCCTACATCTAACCATTTAAGAACTTCTTTCCTAACCACCTCCTGCATCATGGAATTAAGACGATGTTGATTTTGAACTAAAGGTTTATATTCATCCTCCATTAATATCTTACGAATGCAAATTGTGGGACTAATTCCCTTTAAATCAGCTATGGACCAACCTATTGCAGATTTATATGTTCTCAACACTCGCAACAATTTTTCAGTTTCAGCACCAGTTAAAAGAGGAAGAAATTATACCGGATATCTTTGTTTGCTATCGAGAAATTCATATCGTAGATGATTTGGTAATGGTTTAAGGTCTGGACATCCTTCGCCCCCTTTTGGTACTTCCTCTACTACTTTCTTGCTTATGTCCTCTTGAATTGAGCTTCCTTTGGGAGCTGCCTGCAAAGAATTAAGAGCATTAACAATTTCTACAAGATCAAGGTTAGTATAATCATGGTGATCAATACGAAAAACAGAATTAGCAAGACAAGTTTCTAGGGCATCGCAATCACTAGGTGAGGCCATTTTTCTATTAATGTGGCATCTACCGATTAAATAGAGTTACATGTTTCAAATTGATTTCCTTCCCCACTATCGTGTTGCTGAAGAGCCTTATATATAAAAAATCTAACTTTCTCTTCATCTACCCTTAGAGTTAATTCCCCCTTTTGTACATCAATTAGTGCTTTACCCGTTGCTAGAAACGGGCGACCTAAAATTAAGGGAACCTCCTTATCCTCTATCATATCTAGGACTACAAAATCAGCAGGAATGATGAATTTACCAACTTTTAATAAAACATCCTCTACAATCCCCCTTGGCCAACTCATAGAACGATCTGCCATTTGTAGAGCAATTGTAGTGGGTTTCATTGTGTCTATGCCTAATTCTTCATATATGGATAATGGCATTAAGTTGATACTAGCCCCAAGATCACATAGTGCTTTATCAAAAGTTACATTACCTATTTTACATTCAAGAGTAAAACTATTTGGATCTTTGCGCTTTAATGTTAGCTTTCTCTGGATGACTGCACTACATTCTTCGGTCAGGTTTACTGTCTCGTATTCTTCCCATTTCCTCTTCTTTGCTATCACCTCCTTTAAGAACATCGCATAGTTAGGCATTTGTTGTAGTGCCTAAAAAAAAGGTATATTAATTTGAATCTTCTTCAGCACCTCCAAAAACTTTGTGAATTGCTCATCTATTTTCTTCTTTCTTAGGGCTTGTGGAAATGGAACAGGAGGGACATATGCTGGTATATTTGCTTTGATTTATTGCCCCTCACTTTATTTCAAGGATTATATCTGCTTCCTTGCCTTTGCTTGAGTTCCTTTTTTCCTCTTCCAACTGCTCTTTTTCCACTACTTTTTCTTTATCAACTGCAATTTTGGTCTCTCATACTCAGTGCCACTTCTCAGCTGAATGAATTAACACTGCTCTCTCGGATTCACCACTGTATCACTCGGGAACTGCCCATTTTTATGTTGGGCTCCGACAATCTTTATTAGCTGACTCATATTAGTGGACATTTCAGTTATGCTATTTTCAAGTCGCTTTATGTCTACTCCCTGTTCAGTCATGCTTTTATTTAGCTCAATAAACTTGCCATCCATCTTCTTTTCAATTGAGCTAATTTTTCATCATACTTAGCGAACTGAGACTGTACGATCTCTTCTTGTGTTGGCTTCTTACCGTCATGAATCATGTCATTCGTGATAGCAAATCCGGGTGGCGGATTAAGTGGATTCTTCGTGTTGCCATACGAAAAGTTTTGGTGATTCCGATTAGGTGGGTAGTGATTGTACCTTGGCTGATTATTTTGGAAGTTGTTGAAATTCCTTTGATTTACAAAATTCACATCTTCAACTTCTTCCTGGCCCACTATCTACTGTACTGAAGTGTCATTGTGTTGTGCTAACAACTCATAAAAGACCCTTAACCCTTGCCCACACAGTCATAGAAAAACTATGCTATATGTCATACGTCTATTAACAATTCCCACCTCTCGAAGCGGAATTGTTAAACATGTAAACTAAGCTTAAGTGATCAATTTATGCTTAGGAATAAAACAAACATATAGATAAATACTTAAAACTGGAGTCTATAAATCAAAACTTTAAATCAAAACATTGTCATAAACACTACTCTCTAACCCCAGGACACGAGTAATTTAGCTACTCATGCCTCGTATTAAATCTCTTCAATAATTCATGGAATACATCATAAAGAAATAAAAGACTAGAAAAGAAATAGTTAAACCTGGCTATGTCGGCTCGTCAATCTTCGTTTGCTCGTTCTTCAAGTTCCTCTCTAAAATCTCTTCAAAAGTATATGATATAATGTGTCTGATCTCCCTAAAAAACGAGCTTCACTTGTCCTTTTATAGACTTCGAAACAGTACTGGGGAGTTTAGGATCCGAATCCTACTTGAAACAGGAAAATCTAAAAAATCGCACTTTCGGACGCGATCACGTCAGTTGAATCTGTTATGTCCTTTGTAACCTTCGACGCAACGGAGTCACAGCTCGACGCGACTGAGTCACATCTCGACGCGACCGAGTCAGTTGATACTAGACTCGCTTGTTTCAACCCTTCGACGCGACCGAGTCACGTCCTTGATGCGACCGCGTCGGTTGCTTATGTCATTGGGCCTTGTTTTCGGACCATTTCATGGTCCATCTCATCCTTTCTTCGACCCGTTCTTCGTGTTATCTCATAAACTCTTCATTTTGACCTGAAAAACTATGAAAACACTACAAAATGAACTAATACACGTCAAATGATCCAAATTACATAAATCCATACAATGCTTAACCACTATGCATGTAAATGCTATAAAATACTATTCCCTCCGTCCCGAATGAACTTGCACTGGGCCCCCGGCACACATATTAAGAAAGTTTCTTTTTGATAAATGTTGACTTAGTTAAATCTGTTTTTACCTTTATGTGATGTCAGATTTTTAATTATGTGATTAATGTGGAGTAGAGATGTAAAGTTTTATTTCCTGAAATGAAAAGTGTGCAAAAGGGGTGGAACACCCCGATTAGAGAAGTATGCAAGTTCATTCGGGACGGAGGGAGTATCCTATTTCGACCTAAATACATGCATAATTAACGTGTATCAGGTTGCATAAGGGAATTATGTTTCCAAGAAATCCATTGTTCGAGCAATGTATATCCTCCCTTCTTTAGAGAGACATTAACCTTTGGGACTATATCCTAGGAACACACACTTGGCAGATCTATATTGAAGTTTGGATAGACAAGGTTGTCAAACTCACGATTTTAAGTAGAATCGGTGGCGTGTCAGTAAAATTGGATCTAAAATCGGATCATAAAATCGAATCGTAAAATCGTAAGATTCCATTACCTATACAAAATAACCATATATATAAATTATTCGAAATATATTCTAGTTACAAAAAGTTTTGAATAGATATCACTTATAAAAAATGCACATATTATATACAAAATTAATCAAAAAGAAAAAAAGTACAACATGGAGAAATGTTTAAGGCATTATGGTTCATATATTTATTTAGTAAATCATTCCTAAATTGTAATTATGAATTTAATTTAAAGAGAAAATTAACAAATAACTTAAGTGAAATTAAATACTACATAAAAAATATAAGATATATTTTTTATGAAGCTTAGATTTTTTATGAAGCTTAGATTTTAATTTAGAACTTGATAGTTAGAAAAAAAGATTCAGCAAAATTGTCTCTCACAATTAATCAAAAAGAAAAAAATATACAATATGGAGAAATGTTTTAGCTAGGCATTATGGTTCATATATATATTTAGTAAATCATTCCTAAATTGTAATTATGAATACTTTGATTTTAAGAGAAATTTAACAAATAAATTTAGTGAAATTAAGTACTACATAAAAAATATAAGATATATTTTTTATGAGGCTTAGATTTTAATTTAGAACTTGATAGTTAGAAAAAAGATTCAGCAAAATTGTCTCTCACAATTAGTCAAAAAAAAAAATAAATAAATAAATATATATATATATATATATATATATACATATACACAATATGGAGAAATGTTATAGGCATTATGGTTCACATATATATATATATATATATATATATATATATATATATATATAGTAAATCATTCCTAAATTGTAATTATGAACACTTTAATTTTAAGAGAAAATTAACAATTAACTTTAGTGAAATTAAGTACTACATAAAAAATATAAGATATATTTTTATGAAGCTCAGAGATTTTAATTTACAATTTGATAGTTAGAAAAGAGGATTCAGCAAAATTGTCTCTCTTTGTGTATAATTTGCTCTAGAAAAGTTTTAAAATCTCAATTTTAAGTTGGTATAAATTCTACAATTCATATTATATGTTTTTTAATTGGTAAAATAGAATAAAAGCAATAGGTTATAAAATTGTTAAACTCGTACACAAAATCGTAAAATCGTAAAACTCATAAAATTGCATGAGCAAACTCTAAAGTTTGCTCCGATTTTATCAGATCTCGATTTTATTACGAGTTATCGTTTAGGAAGAAATAACTGTAAACTCGTAGAATCGTAAGAGTTAAGTCGAGATGACAACATTATGGATAGAGAGTAAGGCCGTAAGAAAGGAAAGCAGGCACATCGGAACACCTTGAGAAATTTGTAATCAGGGATTCTGTTTGGGAGCTTGGTGTAAGGAGATAGAAGGGCAATGGAAGTGTTTGGCAGGCGATTGATGAGGTAGACAGTTGTGGAGAAAGCATCCGACCAGATTTAGTAGGTAAGGAAGCATGAGCTAACAGTGTTGGACCAGTTTCTAGTATATGTAGATGTTTTCGCTCAGCTAATCCATTTTGCTGATGTGTGTGGGGGCAGGAGTGCTAAATTTTTTTGCCAAGATTTGTACATACTTGACTCAATGTCGATGCTCACCCTCCCCCCCCCCCCCCCCCCTCAGATTGGACACATTTAATTTTTGTTTGGAACTGTCTTTCTACTTAAGCATTGAATGCCATGAACACAGATAAGACTTGAGATTTCTAAATCAGAGGGTATATCCAAGTGAACTTGGTGAAGTCATAAGTGTATTGTTATGATCAGCTCAAACTCACACAAGATAAATGAAAACTAAAGTTCGAACGAACTCAAACAAGAAACGGCCGAACACTATTCAAGCGCAAGAACAAAAATAAAACAATGAACTCGGGGATTTTACGTGGTTCGATCCAAGATGATCTACATCCACAGAGGTTCTATGCACCTCAATTCACTTCACTGCACAACCAATTACAAGAATCACCTAGAAATCTAGCAAACTCCAAATCACAACCTGATTTGGAGCAGGAACCCTAGAAATCTAATTCTCTCAATTGTGTACTGTTTACAGAGGGAAAATTATATCAACTAACTCGCATTTACAAGTGATTACAATGTATAAGTATCGAAGCTCGAATCTGGAAGATGAGAGAGCTGTAACCAACTTTGACTCAACTGCTTCAAGTTGCAGAAACGGGTCTGTTACAATGGTTTTACTGCAACGGATTAAAAACCATTGTATCCGACGGTTATAACCAATCTCAACCCGGTTCCCTTTTTACACCTTCACTGAATTGATTTCCAAAACCGGTTTTACGCCCCGGTTCTTCAACTACCAAACTCGATTATGAAATCTTCACAACTTATACTTCATATAGTAAGTCACTTGATGAAATTGAACTAGCATTCACATGTATGTAGTTCTATAGCCGTTAATGGAGGGAACTGAGGCTGGGCCCTACACCTGTGTGTATCAATTGGAAGGGAGATGTGGTCTGATGCATAATAGATGGGAAATACATTTGGTGTTGTTTTCCATATTTGCATGATTCACAAAAGGTCAATTTATTTCTTGTAGCAGGAAGTTGTAGAAGCTTTAGTACATGATGTAACATATTAAAACAAGAATGACTGAGCCTTGCATGCCAAACATCAGTGGCACATATAGAGTTTATAGTAGGAGAACAACAAGATTGCAAAGATACAAATAAGAATTTAGGGGAAATGGATTATGTAGTAGCTGTAGCCAGTTGTTTGTGAGTGGAAATGAGCTTGTACAAGCCTTCACTGAGCTAGCCTTTTAGAAGGATTTTTTGGGTTTGAATGTCCTTAACAAAACAACCATGAGAGTAAAATTCTATGTAAGCAGAATTATTAGCTAAAAGCTTTATGATGCTGAGTAAATTTTTTGTGACATGGGGAACATACATAATGTGTTTTAGGTGAATATGCTTGTGTGGATGCAAGGTAGGAATAGATGATATGCCAACATGAGATATGGATAAGAGAGCCATTTCCAACAACCAATGAATCTTTACCTGAGTAAGGTGTGTGAAGGGACAAATTATGCATATCATTTGTCACATGGTGGGTGGCTCCAATATTGAAGTACCAATCAGGCTCATGGGAGGCAACGGAGCTCGAGCTAGATGCTTGATAATTCCCAGCAGACCTGGGGCTGATACAGAAGAAACATGACCAAAAAAGGCATCAAAATAGTGAGCAAAAGGAGTAGATGGTGAAGTGTTGGGATAAGGAACAATTGTCTGGCTTGGACTTGGAGGGCAGCAACTTGTGCTTGTATAGCTTGATTTTCAAGGCCTGGGTAGTTGTCACCAAAGCGCCAGTAACACTTGGGAGCAAAGCGATTATTCCTCCCACAGATTTGGCAAAACATATTTCCTCTACCAAATGATCTACTTCTTCCAGTAGAACCTCCTTTAGTTTTTGGTGTTCTTCTTCCAAAACCTCCTCTGTTGCTTTTGTTATCAGCAAACTTGTTGTACTTCTTTGAAAACCTTTTGTTGACTACATTCGCTCCTGGATTCACAACGTCACCACCATGAAACTGCTTCATTCGCATTTCATGTGTCTGCAGAAGGTATTGAACTTCAGAGATTTTTAGTAACTCCGCCCTAGCAGTGAGATTTACAGTGATTGATTCATAATCCTGTCCTAGCCTGTTCAAAACATGCAACACCAAATCTTCCTCTTCAATAGTATGTCTAGCAAACTTTATCTCCTAAGCTATTGATCTCATCTTGAGAACATATTTCTCCACAAACTGATCTCCTTTCTTTGTGACTCGAAGAATACTTTTCAAATGCAGCTCTCGCGCTTTGCTTGAATATTTGAATAACGTCTCATACTCTTTCTAGATCTGAGCAGAAGTTGTACATTGTTGAATGTATCCTAGCAGATTCTCTGTAACCAAATTCATAAGCCAGCTAAACATATGTTGATCCTTCCGCAACCAGCTCAAAAATTGAGGATTAGGCACCGTTTTCGACGGATCAGTTGCATCAGCGACAAATTGCTCAGGTGCTGGAGTAACGCCAAGGAGAAAATCTTCCATGCCATGAGCAGTGATAGTAGCGAGTATTTGATTCCTCCAATATCCATTATTCTTCTGATTGAGCTTCAATGTGATCGTAGGAAGTGTAACAACTGGACTCGCCATAGCTAGATTGAGGCTGTAACTGGCAGTTATGCCCAGCTCTTGATACCATGCTATGAATATCAAAGTAATAGGATGAGATGATAGAGAAGAGAGAAGAGAAGAGAAGAAGTAGAGAGATGATTGGAATTGAACTATGACTTTTATTTTTCAACTCAAAGATTGCAGAGGCACAATACATGCATTTATAAGACTCCTGCGTAGCTTCTAGAATAGAGACGGTTATTTGCTGCTTCTAACTAACTCCTGCTGAGCTGGCCAGTGACTCATTGTCACATGGCACACACTGACTTTTCACATATTCATTGGTCACTGCTTTCATTGCTTTCCTTGGCTTCTGTTGCTTGTCTTCCTCTTCATTTACTCTATGTTCACAATAGTTTGTAAGTAAATCGAATGATATCTTCTATTTCAAACCATGTTCCATCTTGTATTTCAGAACATCAACTACATGTTATGTGTATATGATGATATCATAAATGGCAATATATATCTTAAGGTGCTTAAAGTATTAATGTTTGTTTCAAACGATTCTTAAAGTATTATTTTGTTTTAATTGGTCATTGAAATTCTAACTTTTTTATTCAATTAGTCCTATTTTTTATTTCAATTGGTCCCTTATATTTTAAAATTATTTCAATTGGTCCTAAAACTATTACAAAAGTCTATCTTGATGCCCCTAGAAAAAAAAGACATAAAATATGTGAAATCACCGATTTAATTCAAAATGATATTCTAACATATTTTTTATTAAATAAATATTGTGTATTTTTTTATTATGATATTTTTCCTCCAAACGAAGGTGAATTATACTAGAATATGGATCTGAAGGCATTTAATTTTTCAAGAATTTCATCCAAATTTTGAGAAATACTTTATGATACTTTATTTTTAGTTAGAACATAAAACTTTAAAGTCTTTTCATTAATAATGTTCAATTTTACTTTAAATTCAAGATAGACATAGTTCAAAATATCTAGATTAAATTAGCACGTTTCTAACTAAAATTAATGTACCACAAAATATTTTTCAAAATTTGGATGGAATTCTTGAAAAATTAAATCTTGAACTTTTATTCAAATCCATGTTCTAGTATACATCACCTTCGTTTGGAGGAAAAAGTATCATAGTGTAAAATTGCACAATACTTATTTAACAAAAGATAGGTTATAATATCATTTTGAATTAAATCGATGATTTCGCATATTTTATGTATGTTTTTCTTCTAGGAGCCTAAGATAGACTGTAATATTCAAGGACTAATTGAGATAATTGAAATAAAAAATACTTCAGGGACTAATTGAATAAAAAATTTAGAACTTCAAAGACCAATTAAAACAAATTGATACTTTAAGGACCATGTAAAACAAATATTAATAGGTTAATGACCTAAAGATGTATATTGCCTACCATAAATATACACATATAAAATTGAACTTAATTTAGAATAGAGGATCCTAACTGTAAATAAACGGGACGGACAAATTTAATTTCTTGACGAATTGACGTCTTAGGGCCCGCTTGGTTGGGGGGTTGGGGGTCAAAAATGGTAATGAATGATGACCCATTCCCATTTATAGTGCTTGATACATAATACATAAGTTAATCATTACCCCCTTTTATTAACAATTTCTCCTATTTCATTCCAAAATATAATTGACTCCTCATTCATATACATTATCATTATCATTGATGATTTACAACTAAGCGGGCCCTTAATATCGAAGCTAGACCAACGCCTCTTCTCTCAAGAAAGACGTCTGCCGACCGCCAAATAAAGTTACAAACTTACAAACTTCAAAGTGGGTCGAGGACCAATTTACTAAATATTATACATTATATAAATATAAAAACTAACTTGAAACATAATATCCAACAAAATGTTAGTGTTGTGGTGTGCAAGAATTAGCAGCTTTGGAAATTTAAAGAATATAACGTTTTATATTTTATATTGGCACTTGTTTCTCTTTTAGTACCTACTTTTCCTGGAAAGGAAACCATGATTTCTATTTCTCTAATACATTATAATTTCCTCTAAGATGTTTTTCTATTTTTCCCACCAATATTACATCGTTTATCTCAATAGTGTTACATAACCATACCTCCAATCCAAATATGTACAAAAATTGCTAGAATAACACATCTCGTTCCTAAACTACAATTTCCCATGGAAAAACTTCACATCTACAATATTCTTTAGCAGAATATTGCATGAAAGATCTACATATAATATAAAGAACAAAAAAACAAATTGAAAGCGAAGTAATAAGACAAGAAAAAATTATAATACAAAGCTCAAAAAACAAATTGAAAGATAACTAAGAAGAAAAAAAAAAAAAAAAAAGAAAGAAAATCAAAATGGGCCAAGTACCCTACAAAAGTCAATATTTTGTTTAAAAAAAGTGCCCAAAAGCCATTAAGAAGATGAAAATTGAACTGTCTAAACACTAACAATAAGATCAAAAGGTAAATATTTATATTGTTGGAGATATTTATATATATATATATATATATATATATATGTCTGTGTACGTTAAGACAATTAAATACAAAGAAAGAAAATGAAATTGAAAGAGAAATAACATGAGAACAAAAACACAAATTTAAAGAGAAGTAAAAAGACAATAAAAAAAGAAAGAAAAAATATATTAAAAATACAAATTGAAAGAGAAAAAGATCACATTAAAAGGAAAGATGAAAAAAAAAAACAGTTGGCATGTTTCAGGTGCTGGCGAGTTGCACAACATTAGAGGAAGTCATCGATCTTCAATTGTGACACTTAAATATTTTGATGCCTTAAAAAATTGCCAAGTGTCAAAATTATTAATTAGAAGGGCAAAAGAAAATTCAAAGCCCATTGAGAAGATGGACACTGTCAAAAAAATCAAAAGTATGAACAGCTGAAAATATGTGTGTAAAAAAAAAAAAAAAGAAGAAATTGAAGCAGGAGTAAAAAGAGAACAAAACAAAGTAAAAGGAAAAAAGTGTAAAAGAACAAAAAAGAAAAGAAAGAAATTGAAAAAAAAGTAAAAAGAGAATAAAAGAAAAGAAAGAGAAAAGGTGGACAAGTTACAGGGATTGGGGATTGGTGGTTGGAAGTGTTTGGATCTTCGAATGAATTCGAAAATTTGATGTATTATTGTGATTTTATTATTTTGTATTATATCATTTTTTGTTTTAAAAAAAAAAACTAATTAAATTAGAACAAGTTTTTAAAGATAGAAGAACTAATATTTTAATAATTGGATATTTGCTTCTCTAGACGCCCCAGCATTGCACGGGCCTTAATCTAGTTGATATAAAAAAAAAAGTACCATAGTCTAATTTTTACCCCCATAATTTACATATGTAATAAGTATTAATTACCTTTTTAAATTCTAATAAAGCACATCATCAACAGGTACAAGGAAAAGACTTTTTATTCTTCAGGGGATGTTTGGTTTAGGCTTAAGTGGGTCGGGGAAAATCCTAACTTTTAAATCCTAGGATTTAAAAATAAAGGTAAAGAGTAAAGATGTATGTTTGTTTTGAGATTGTATATGATAGAATTGTACTGTAGATGTCAAATCAATGCTGGAAAATAGAGATGTGTATTTGATTGTATGTAGGATATGTATAGATAGGTTTTATAGGATATGATTGTATTGGATAGAATATTTTGAGTTTAAATCTTGAAACAAACAGGGATTGAGTATTTTAACATCCAAAATCTGCCCGTGCTATGTAGTTCTCTGCCCTACTAAAAATGAATTTCCAATCTGAAAAGTAATGTTTTAATATCAAACAAAAGAGAAAGACAAGATGCTACACATTCTTCTTCCTCCATGGGAGAAAAAGGGCAGTAGAGGAATCACCTAAGATGGAAAAGTCAGTCTCCCAAGTTTAATATCTCACCTTACTGCTTCCCACGAAGTAGAGAACTCGGCATACTCGCTATTGCAAACACCTTCAAACTTGAAAGTCATGTCCGAATAAGAACACCCCCCTCCCTCCCAAATATAAAAATATGTGGAGCTGAGTGGGTGGTTGAATTATCCGTGAAGATATGTATCGGAAAAGATATGGTGAAGATTGAACATGATCATGAAGAAAGCTGCAAAGAGAGAAACTTATATATATGTGCAGTTAAGACTTAACCAAATAAGTCGTGTGTTAATTGGGGACGTGAAGATAAAACATAAATAAAAAGGAAAGATTATGTATAAGAAAAGTGATAAGGTTTGAGACCATCAAGATTCACGTATGTGTATTTATATACATGGTGGCAGTATTAATTTAGAGAGATAGTACAGTGAGTAAAAGTGAATTGTATATTTACATTCTCTCATTATCATAGTTGGACTTTTATGTGTGCATAGGTTGAAGGATTTGCAAGAGTTAAGTCATGTTCTACGTTGTTGTGTTGCAAGTAGAGTTAGTGTTAGAATTTTATAATCAGATATATAAATTTCATAAACATAAATTCGGTGATTAGGACTTACATGTTGAAGCGTAGCTTTTCTTCTCTACCATGTTCTCATCCACATACCGTGATACTCTCTATCAAGACTAGGTCACTTTGGACTTCATCTTCTTTTCCACAATCCAAATTGCCAAGAGAGAGTTTGTATCACTACAACAAACGAGGTCTTTTGCATAACATTTTTTGACACCACAATTGTGGTCACTAATAATAAGTTATTTGTGACCACTTGTTGCCACAAATCTTTCTACAAATTATTTGAGACCACTTTAAGATTACTTTTAGAGATAACTAGTTGTTGCAAAAAATATTTGAGATGCATTTGAGACCACATTTGTGGTCACAAATATATTATTTGCGACGGAGTTATTGAAACGACAATAAAGTTGTGACAAATGCTCATAAGTTGTGACAAATACTCATTATTTGAGACCACTTCACTAAAATTGTGGCAAATACTCATTATTTGAGACTACTTTTTGTGGTCTCAAAAGACTCTTTTTCTTGTAGTGTATGTCTCCGTTGAGAATATTGAGAATAGATTATAATGGATGACATTCATTCTTCGGGAGCGTAATGAAAATGTTGAGTTCTCCTTTGATTGAGTCGGGATTAGGGAAATCACCTTCCCTAATTAACTCCTCCTTATCTGTTCTCCTATTAAGTCCCATCCTGGTATTCTTCATATAGTATCCGGATGGACTTAAGCGGGCTTACCCCATGGGCGGCTCACTAATTAATAATAGCCCAATAAGGTATTAATTAATTAAGCCCAACCAACATCTCCCACTCGCACATGCGGGTGGGACTAATGCTCTATCTCCCCAACATACAGTACTATCACTTCATACAAGCAATTGAGTCGTGTGATCCTACGAGTATATGAGCTTCTCTTGCTATAAAACTGGTTAAGGTTGTATAGCAGCTCAACTGACTTCCGAAAACACTAGTCACTCCTCTAGTACCCTAGATAACTTTCTATTTACACAAGCCATTATATCTCTTATCCCTCATGAGAGCATATGACGACATGATTGGTACGAAGGAATGAGGTGTGAATGGAATGGTCATTCACTGGTTCATTTTCATTCCTTTGATTGGTGTGAGTTTATAATGAGAATAGTCATCCCCAAAGGAATTGCTACTCCCATATCCATGGGATTACCCATTCCTCCCACTCAATATGGTATTAGATATTCCTAACAACTAGGAATGAACTAATTATTATTATTATTATTATTATTATTATTATTATTATTATTATTATTATTATTATTATTATTATTATTATTATTATTATTATTATTATTATTATTATTATTATTATTATTATTATTATATTTTTTTTTAATTAATTTATTTATTTTTAATTTTTTTTTGTTGTTGTTGTTGTTGTTATTTTAATTGATTAATTAGTTATTATTATTTATGTTACTATTTATTATCAATAGTTTTTAATAATTTTTAATTATTCTCAATTAATCATAAATAATTAATTTATTGATTGGCGATAATGGTGTTCTTATTCTTGTGGTGGTTGATGTTGTCATTAATTAACTACTTACTTTGAGTCATTATTATTTTTAATTTAATTATTAAATAATATATTTTTCATAATTTGTAATTATTTTCAATTATCTTTATCAATTAATTAATTAGTTAATAAAATAGTAATTTATTATTATTATTATTATTATTATTATTATTATTATTATTATTATTATTATTATTATTATTATTATTATTATTATTATTATTATTATTATTATTATTATCCCTACCATTATTGCTATTTTTATTATTACGATTATCTTCATCATTATCATTAATTGATAATTAATTAAATTATTAAATTAGCTACACTTAACGTCGGCGACGACGACGAGGATGATGATGATGATGACGGTGGTAGTAGTAGTAGTAGTAGCAGCAACAGCAGCAATAGGAGCAGTAGTAGTAGTAGGAGTAACAGTAGTAGTAGCAGTAGCAGTAGAAGTAGTAGGAGTAGTAGTAGTAGCAGTAGCAGTAGTAGTAGCAGTAGAAGTAGTAGCAGTAGCAGTAGGAGTAGCAGTAGTAGTAGCAGTAGCAGTAGTAGTAGGAGGAGTAGTAGTAGCAGTAGAAGTAGCAATAACAGTAGCAGTAGCAGCAGCAACAGCAAGAGGAGGAGTAGTAGTAGTAGTTCTGATATTTTATTTAGATACTTGAATATTTCATTCCTTATTATTTCTTGATCATACCAATCATTGGAATGGTTGTAATTATATTATTCATTTCCCATCTTCATTCAATTCCTAAATTGATTCCATTCAGATATTATTTCATTCATTCATTCATACCAATTATACCGTAAGACTTTTACATTCTCCTTGTATCCAAATCATGTCCTTGACACGATTGACCGGTCTAAGGATACGAGACAATGTGTAAACAAAAGATAATCTTCCCTTGCACTAGCCCCCGTTGACTACTCCTTAGCTGTTTTCTTAGACATATACCGCATGACCTCATGTACTCATGGTTATTGGTATAATGCTAAAGAGTAACAACACTAAGAAATAGGCTCAAGGTCTACTATGAAGAGTTAAGAGTATCTTTGAGACACCTTAGCCTCTAGGTCTCACACATAATGACAAAGTAGGGATTCTTTTCTCATTACCTTTAGTGATCACCAACAATATTGTCAAACTCGTGATTCAACTCGTACGGTTCTTCGATTTTACGAGTCATTTATGCCTCAACGATTCAAATCATGATTCTACTAGTCGTTTTTTCCGAAACATTAATTTTAAAGCTCATTCTACTTTCAGAGGGAAAACAAAAGAACATTTTTAGAGAGATTTTATGCAAGACGTTATAATGGGATCAAAATCTTCATTCCTAATTATCATTTTCACCAACTTAAAACAATTTTCAATATATATAAGAATATTTGAGATGTATATGTACACAAATATATATTTATATTTATATTTTCATACTTTGTAGAATCGTACGATCCTATGGTCCGATTCTGTAGACCGTCCACCGATCCAAGTTAGAATCACGAGTTTAACAACTTTGATCACCAAAACCCACAAGGTATGAATCATGTGTTACGATATGATCTCCTTGTGAGAGCATATGTCTTATATATAATGTCGTACAAATCAAAGTCCATGTATACCCTGACGCTTGACTGGAATTTTGAACCACTTAAGCTCTCACAAACTCTTGATTTGGCTTCTTACAAGTTCCAAATATATCATTCTTTTGGTCTACTTCGATTACCTAGTAATCTCAACTCCTCACAAGCCCATATGTCGGAGGCAATTGCTCGTGTGAGTGAGCCAATCATAACTTGTTGACATATGTTTGATGGAACAACCAAATAAGTTCCAAATACATAAACAACATTGCACCAATGACCAAATAAGATTAACAAATGAGGTTCAGTTTCAAAACAATTACATCATCATCAAATACAATAAAGCCCTAACATCTTAACATTCCTTGCAAAAATTGTAAAGGGATCAACAATCATGTGATGTGTAGATATATATTCTAGCGTGATTTCCTTCTTTTCTAAGATTTGCCTCACAAAGTTATACTTTTTATCTATGTGTTTGGCCTTTCCATGAAACTTGGGATTCGTTGAGTAAGCGATGGCAGCCTGGTTATTGGAATACCCCAAAATATTTCAGGAATCTCTTCAGCCAAACTGTCTCTTGTGCTGCAAATGTGCATGCCACAAACTCAGCTTCCATTGAGGATAATGCTACACGCGTTTGTTTCTTGCTACACCAAGAGATGGCGCCATTGTTTAAATAGAATGCATAATCTAAAGTGGATTTACCTTCATCTACGTCACCATCCCAATCAGCATCAGTGTATCCCTTAAGACACAAGTTGTCCCCTTGATGATAAAGGTGATAATCTGTAGTACCCTTAAGATATCTTAGAATCCTTTTCACAGCCATCCAGTACTTTCTTCCTGGATTCGACTGAAACCTCCCAACTAGACCCACAACATATGATATGTCTGGACGTGTACACGTCATGGCGTACATTAGGCTTCTTATTATGTTGGCATATGGTTTTCGTGACTTCTCATCTTTATCTTGTTGAATCTTAGGACACATATCATTACTAATTAAGTGATTCTCCTTTGACTACTAGAGTATCCACAGGTTTGCAGGTTTCATGTTGAATCGTTTTAAAAGTTTGCTGATATAACCTTCTTGCGAAAGTCTGAGCATTCTCTTTGAATGATTCCTATAGATTTTCACACTTAGTATGTATTCTGCCTCACCCATGTCTTTCATCTCAAAGTTTGAAGATAACCACCTCTTAATGGTATCTAAATACTCCATGTCATTTCCAGCCAATAGTATGTCATCTACATACAGAGATAGAATTACAAAACTCTCATTGGGAGGTTTCTTGTAGACACAGTGGTCCTCATCTATCATGATGAAGTCATTTGAGATAACCGTGTTATGAAATCTCAAATACCATTGTCTCGAATATTGCTTTAGTCTGTAAATCGACATGTTCAATTTATAAACCTTTTCTTCTTGGCCTGGAAGAATGAAACCTACTAGTTGTTGCAAGTAGATTTCTTCTTCCAATCCCTTATTAAGGAAATCAATTTTAACGTACATCTGATGTAACTCTAAATCCATATTCGCTGCTATTGTTAGAAGTAGGCGAATCGAGGCAAATCTCACTACGGGAGAAAAGGTTTCTTCATAATCAAGACCCTCTTGTTTGGTATAACCTTTTGCTACCAAGTGAGCCATATACCTCTCTATAGACCCATCGGCCTTTCTCTTAATTTTGAGAACCCATTTGTTCCCAATTGCCTTGCATTCAACTAGGTGATCTACAAGTTCCCAGACCTTGTTTGACTCAATTGACTTAAGGTCTTCCTCCGTTGTAATTTTCCGTTGGTCTTTAGCTGGGCAAGTCAAAGCCTCTTGTATAAAATTAGGTTCTCCCTCGTCCATTAAAGAAGTAAAGATAAAGTTCCTAACTCTTCCTTGTCCCTTGAAGATATGACTAACGCATGCCCTTCCACGCCAAAGTGGCATTTAGGGATACACTTCCTAGCAGTTTTTCAAAGTTGTGAGTCATCAGGAATGGAATCACTCCCATTAAGATCCACATTACATGCTCCCACTTGGATCGAAGGGGTGTGATCCTCTCAACTCTGTTCATTGTGATCTCCCGAGAGATCTTCAACTTCGAACAAAGGTTCTTTATTCCTAATACTACCCTTGCTAGGAAACTCATTCTCCAAGAACGTAGCATTTTTTTACTCAATTTTAGTCATGGAAGCATCTTGATGCTCTCCAATGAACATGTAATATTTGGACTGCTCACTGTATCTTATAAAGATACATTTATTGCCTCTAGGTCCGAGCTTACCATACTGACTATGATTTTCATGTACATAAGATGTTGACCCCCATGCCCTGAGGACGCTAAGATCTGGTTTTCTACCATTCTAGAGTTCATAAGGAGTTGTTTTGACTGATTTTGAGGGCACTCGATTTAGCACATATGTAGCAGGTAACAACGCATCCCCCCAAAAGGAGATTGTAAACTTGATTGTGCTAACATGGATCTTACCATTTACAACACCGTTCTATTCCTTCTCTCAACTACACCATTTTGTTGTGGTGTATAAGGCGTACCTAGTTGTCGAAGAATGCCTTTTTCACTATAGAGTTCCTTGAACTTTTCAGACAAGTACTCACGTACTTGGTCCGTTCTAAGTGCTTTCACTGTCCTCTCCTTTCGATTTTTTACTTCATTCAAATAATGTCTAAAGCAATCCAATGCCTCAGGCTTGTGAGAAATCAAATAGAGATGACCAAAGTGCGAGTAATCATCAATTAAAGTAATGAAATAGTAAGCTCCATGTCTTGCCCTTATACTCATAAGACCACATATATCAGAGTGAACTAACTGCAATGGAAATTGAGTTTTAACAGCTTTACCAAATGGTTTCCTAGTCTTTTTACCGACAAGACAGTGCCCACAGTTGGATAAAGAAACTATAGAAAGTGAACCTAACAGCCATTCTTTCACTGGCCTATTCATCCTGGTCTTGCCGGATGTGACCTAATCTAGCATGTCAAATATTATCATCGATAATTTCATTACTAGAAGAACTAACATTATAACAAAACCCATTGTCATAATAATCAAAGTTAGTTCGATCACAATCCAAAACTATAAAACCATTCATAAGATGTCCAGTACCACAAACACTGCCATTACAAGTGATAAAAACCTCGTCGTTCTCAAACATCAATGTATATTTGTAACTAAGAGAACAAAAATAGAGACTAGATTATGACGAATCTCAGAAGCGTAGAGGACATCATACAATATTAAGGACCGCATGTTGGCCAACTCAAGTTTGCAAGTCCCTATTTCCTTGACTTTAACTCGAGAGTTGTTTCCCACATATATCCATCTTGTTCCCGCTGAAACAACAAACATAATTTTTTTCTCAACATAAGCAAAAACTTTTGAGAACCTATGCAAAAAGGAATTTTCTAATTTTTTTTTTGGGCGAAAATAACAAGTATATAAACTAGGAGGGGTCAATTTATCCATCTTTTGTCCATCATACTTTATTCTTCTTATCAAACCATCACAATCATCCTTCCACCTCATCATTTTGCTTTTCAAACTACTACCTTCCAATCAACCTCCCTCATACTCAACTAGTCCAAGTTAAGGGCCAAAGGCTTTATGAAACGGTCATAGTCTTATAATGTATAACTATGAAAAATAAAGCAAAAGGCTCAAAGTAGCTAACTAGGAAATTTCTTTATGAAATTTGGTAAAAGATCAATTTTGGCTAAAAAAATAAGCTAAAAGAAGGAATGCCTAAAACTACTTTCTAGGTTCACAATGTGTACTTGACAATATATAAATAGACGTAATGCAAGTTCCAGAGACACACTTACATGATGACAAAAAAATCACAACAAAAGAAATAAGCAATACATACTCCAAAGATGGGAGTTCAATCAAAGGCTCAAAACCTCACGGGCTAATGTGATCATCATTCTTCATTCATGCTCAATTTCATATCAAGTGCCGTCATGCTCATCATAAAAAAATTTAGAACTCGACACATCATTGCCAATTATCCCTTTTTTAGCTATATGTTCATCAAGACAAGCACAACTCCAAGTTTTTAACTCAACTGACTAAACAAAACTCAAATAGACACTACATGCAAGAAATAAAAACAACATAAACCAACAAGATGTAAATTAACTACAGTTAAACACGTTCATAAAAAAACATAGCTGCCAAGACGTCTCACTCTACCCCCTTTCCCAAACTTGGGTGAAGGCCAAGGTTTGTGGAAAGGAAGTGGTTTGCCTTGGTGGCACTCACCAAAAGATGAAATTGGAGCATCAAACTTGAAATTTGGGTTGTTTTTGAATTTTCTCTTTCCATGACTCAGTCGGGTTCTTCGCATAACCCGATTGAACCTCGCCCCCATTTTCCTCAAATTTCATATTATCATGCCTTATGACTCACTTCACTATATTTTCTTCACATCATGTTAGTGTTCTAAAATTGAAAATAACAAAAACAAGAATAGGACTATCGATATCTTTTGCCTTTTACTATCTATTATCTCCCACTCGACCGAGTGGGTCTTTTTGCACGATTTCTTCCAAACTTCGTCGTTTCACCTCTCTCTTTGCTCGTATGCTCGTCAAACTTTGTCCCAAGGGACTTTTTGGCTTAAAAACTACCTAGTTAACTTCAAAATAAGCGCACACACATTATATGGTATAATATCATGAATATAAACATAAACCGACCAATGATGCATGAAAATGCTAAAATGCTCATATAAATCGATCTAAATGCATGCATACACGACGTGTATCATGCACCAGGTTTTTCTAGTGCGATTTTGGCTCATGGAGTTTGCGAGCTACTCCACGAGAGGGTAAAAAGGTTGGAGGAATAAGGATATCTTGATTTAATCATATGTATAAGCCTCTGAATCCTTTTGTGCTAAAAGTCAAATCAAATTTGAAGCTGGTGTGGAATTTCGTTTAGTTCTTTGCCAAATACTTTTGTTTGCTTAATAACGTTGGTGGGGTACTATAAAAATTGAGTCGCATTTTATTGTTCTTTTTTTGGCCATCCCTTGCATGACTTTATTTGAAGTTATGGATAAAGTTTATATAAGTCTTGAATTGAAAAGATTTGTCTGTTTGGAATTTTGGTGTACTTACTAAGTGTTGCACCTTTTAATTTACTGCCTATACAATGAGCTTGACTATGAGTCAGTAAGTTAAAATGAGGGGGAGTGAAATTCTTTGTTATGGATCAGTTTTTCTTAAATTATTTTTCGTCATAAAGGGAGAGAAAAAATAATTTTGTGTTGAGGGCGTTGCCTCCATTATCACGGTATCATATTGAGGGGTAGATTGATACTTTTTTGCTAGTTATTATTTAATTTCGAGTTTTTGACAAAAAAAAAAATATATATATATATATATATATATATATATATTAAGGGGGGAGATTGTTAGGGTAGTTTGTGTTAGCAATATTTTTGTCAAAATCTCTTATGATATTTTTCTTTGATTTAGTAGATATACTATTTTAAAATTTTTTATAATTAATATTGGGTGATTTATTGTAGATATTTTTTTATGCAGAAAAATTACCAGTTAATATATGTATTGGAAAAAAATATGGAGAAGATTAAAGTTGATCATCAAGAAAGTATCAAAGATATATTCTGAAGAGAGAAGCTGATATGTGCAGATAAGCCTTAATTAAATAAGTTGTATGTAAATTGGGGACGTGAAGATAAGACATAAATAAAAGGAAAGATTATGCATAAGAAAAGTATTAATGGGTTTGAGCCCCAAGATTCACCTATGTGTATTTATATACATAATAATGTATTAATTTGGAGAGAGACTACGGTGAGTAAAATTGAATTTTGTATAGTTACAGTCTCTCATTATTATAGTTGGAGTTTTGTGTGTGCATAAGTTGAAGGATTTGCAAGAGTTAAATGTTCTACCTTGTTGTGTTGCAAGCAGAGTTAGATTGGTTGTGTCGAAGGACTTTCAAGAGAAGGTACTTCAAAGTATGTTCGGGAGAGCTCGTTCGATTTTTTATGGTTTTTTGTGTCAGCATCGACTAAGTTAACGAGAGTCGTCGGACATTATTAAATATAGTACAGGTTAGATATTCGAAAAATCGAATCTCATTATAAAATCTATCATTGTACGAAATATCAATAACAAAAGGTTCGAAGGGTCTGAGGGAATTAGCCCCGTGTATATTTTGATGTTCATTTTACGTTTTTAATTTTCTCAATTTTTATGTTGCAACATAGTGGATGCACACTATAAAATTTTAATATCTAACTTAAGTGACTATCTTTTCTGAATCACGATATTATATAAATATCATATGAGTAAAAGTTAATAATTCATGTTACATAATATTCGAGATTTACGTGATAAAAAATTTAACTTAATAACAATAATAATAACAACAACAACAACAATAATAATAGTAGTAGTAGAAAATCATACATGTAAAGAAAATTTATTAGGATAAAATATTTTAAATTTAAATAATTGATTAGATTTTTTTATTAATTTTTAAATAAAAAACCTTCATGTTTTAATATTATATTTGTCACATGCGTCCTATTTATTAGTATAGAAGTAAAAGGGAGTATCAGTGGTGCAGATATAACTAGGTGGAGCTATATTAGAGCAGCCATGGCTTCAGCCCAGCCTAAATGTGTAGGGCTCCTTTGCTACAATATATTTTTAGTTGTTAAACTAGTATAGTATCCGTGAATAATTTAATGTCTGTTTAATTTTTATTTTGTTTTATTTTTAAGAATACTTTTAATTTATAAATATATTTATGTTTATAAGAAAGGGGGAAATGTTTAATCAATTATAAACGTAAATCATGAAATTTAATTTTTTAAAATTTAAATGATTTGAAAATTATTTTAATCCTATAATTGTTAGATATTATAATGATTTTCCGCATGACACGGATTCATTTTGTTTGTCTTATAGTATATAAAGAGTAGAGGATTATGTGAATATTTCAAAATTAACATAGTGACTAGGATCTTTACATATTGATATTGATATAGTCATTATGATAAATTTTTATTGCATATTTCAAGCTATATTTTCAGCTGATTCAGATAGTAGAAATAAGTTAAGTACAAATTTGCAATTACAATTAATTATATACAGAATATACGATAATTGTGGTATCTCTAAAAGAATTCAAAAATTCATTTTTTCATATTATTATCAAGTCTCAACAATCATAAGTCAAGTAAACAGAAAACCAATGGGATTTAATATATTCGACAATCGTGGTTATACAATTCGGTACTTTTTTTTCTTTTGAATAATAATCTTGAGTTGCTTTCATGTATTTTTCTTTTGAGAAAGACATTTAGTAGGTACTACACTATTAAGATACGTTTGTATCGGTCAATGACCCGAAAGATAGGTCAACTATCATTCAGGTCTTAAAAAAAATTCTATCAATTTAGGACCTAGAAGATTTGAAACTATCAATAGAAGACCTATAAATCCAAAATCACTATAGGGCATGTTTGGAAAAATGAAAAACCCACAAATAAAGTTATTTCGAAGTGATAAGTAATGAAATATACGTAAAAAACTTTCACTACATTGTTTTTTTTGTTAAATTATCATGATATATCTAAAATAATTAAATAATTTGCAATTTATTATTTAAAATATACAAATTAACAAAAAAAAAATTATATTTACATAAGGAAAAAAATATTTTAATAAAATATGTTTACATGAATTTAAATATTACTCCCTCCGTCCCACCTTATCTTGCACACTTTCCTTAAACGGCCGTCCCACCTTATCTTGCACAGCCTAAAAAAGGAAAGTTATAACATAATCTCCACCCTCAAAATCTTCAGTTTCAATCTCCACCTTCAAATCACCTTTGAAAAGTCAACAAACAACCAAAAAGCAACTTTTCTTAATATCTGTGCCGACCCCCCCTGTGCAAGATAAGCCGGGACGGAGGGAGTATGAACTAAAAAAAAACTACAGAATTTTTTTTAAAAGAACATTTTTTTATTGAGTATGATTTAAAAAGAAATTCAATTTTTTAAAAAATAAAGCAAAACTAACAATTACAAAATAAGAAACTACATAAAATTTCAAAAGAATATTAACTTTGAAAAAATAATATAGTAAAAGATTTTTGACATTTATTTTCCCTACTTATTACTTCGAGAAAATTTTATTTTGTGGGTTTCGTAATTTTTCAAACAGGCCCTATAATGTTAAATTCATCAATTTGTGGTTATTAATTTGAATAAATTTTCTTCAAGATTTTTTGAATAATTTTATTGTTATTTTATATGTTAGAATGTGAGTGACCAAACTAGTAATTTCATATTATATGTATCATCAAACATTATTTTATATTTTACATTCTTCTGATAATTTTGTTACACATACACAATAAATTCATGGAAGGTGGAAATTATGAAACCTTATTTTATAAAGATAGGAGAACGCTATAGAAACAGCCGAAATTACTTTTGTTAATGAAGAAGACAAATTTCAAATAATTTTTACCAGTTATCTTTTGCCATAAAAATATTTTAGGTCAATCGAGTCAAGTATTAACGAATAATAATAATAATGAAGAAAAGAAAAAGAGAAAGAGAAATTAATGGATAGTTACAGTACAATGAAATTTTGTACATTATAATTAGTTGCTCAAGTGGAAACAATCCAATAAAAGAGATTAAAGTTCTGATTGAAAGAGATTACTCACGCAAAAAGTACTATTGAAAAAGTAGAAATTCTAATTAATTTATATCACTACCGATACAAAGTTTAAAAAGAATATTGACTGACAATAGAAATTGTAATAGCTAAATACTCATCCGAGAATAAACCCTAAAGAACTTGTTACTTTAAAGGTATGCAGTGCATTTTAAATAGTAGATAGTCATGACACTATATTAGACGAGCGGTAAATTTAGTAAATTTCGTAAATCATGTGGATAATATTTTTAGTTTGGAACTTTGATAATTAAGAATCGCTAATTTCAATTTAAAAAAAACAACCATTAAAGAAATTAAATATCTGATATATATGAATAATCTATATATAAGGACTTTGTATATTGTATCTATAATATCATCGGTTTCCGAATACCAATGTATATTCTACATAATAATGTAAAATAAAATATAAATAAAGGAAAAGAAATATAGTTATAAATATAGAATATTTGTATTTCCTAATCATTTTTCAAGAATCCCTTAAATATTTATGGTTATTATAGTTTAAATATATATACGATAAAAATAGTAGAAATGTTAAGATATGTTGAGAATAGATTTTAATCACGCGTGCAATGTTACCAATCTTTAACCATACACTTTTTAATAAATTAATTTATGCTATAAAAATGTTAGATATCAACACTACAAGAAATTCTCAAAATAGCCATCGATTTTAGCGATAGAGATTTTTTGTCGTTAAGTACCGACAAAATTGCGACTATATATCGACAGAAATAAAAAATCTTTCAAAAATAAATTTCGTCGACAGATTACCCACAGACTAACGACGCTATTTAAAGGCCAATATACTAATTTTCTATGCGACACAATAGCGACCAATTTAGTGACGGAATTCTACCGACGGATATAATTCGGTCGGTAATTTTTTTTTATTTGAAACATGTCGACCAATTAGTTACGGAATTGTACCGACGAAAAGCATTCAGTCGGTAAATTTTGTATTTTAAAAGTGCCGACTAATTTTAAAATCATACCGACCAATATAATTTTGTCGTAATTTTATTGTAAAAAATATCGACGAACGAGTAGTCGCTAAATACCGACAGAATATCGGTCGCTAGTATAAATTAAAAAAATAAAATTATTTTTTCCGCTTCTATAAGCTGAAAAGGAATTAAAAAAATAATTGTAAACATCCCTACAATATAATTGCATACCAAAATGAGATTAAAATGAGAAGGTGTAATGTACGCCTCCCTTTCTCGCCTCCCAGCTCTCTCTCTCTCCCCTCCAGCTCTCGAAAAAATCTAAAACCTAACAACGCCTCCACCGCTTCGTCTTCCCATTCGGGTCATCACCGAACCCGAATTTCCGCCATGGCATACCAGCCTCGAGCTCCGAATCACACCAAAGAAGAGAACGCCTCAAACCGCCGCCTCTACAATCCCTACCAAGACCTAACCTTCCCGACGCAAACTCTATACAATCTGCCGACATCGCTGGAATTTCTCTTCCAGGAAGAATTCGTCGCGCAGCTACGATCCTAGGGCGTAAATCTCACCTACTACACCGGAATCTGTTACGTCGCCGGCGCGACGGGCGACGCAGCCAAGGGTTTGGCCACCGGAGTAAAAGCAATTGAGTCAACCAATACACTGAAGCTTAAAATCAATCGGATTTTGAACGGGTCAGGTCATGCGGGGAGGCAGATCGAAAATTGGTGCGGCGCGATCGGGTTGATATATGCGGTGATGTTTCAAAATTTGAATTCTGCTACCTGCGAAACAATAATGTATCATTTTCCCCAAATTTTCAGCGTGAATGTTTCTGACATGAACTTCATTCATGTTAATTAAGTATGGTTTTGGCCTTTCAGGTTCATAAATCTGCAGTGATCCTTCAACAATTGGCTTCAGTGTGTAGTTTAAGTGAAAGAACACCCTAACACCCTTGTGAAATCCTTTCAGGTATTCGTGGTTATAAGTTTTCCTTTTTCTCAGTTATATATATGTTTGATCTGTATTTTAATTTCCTTGGTATCTGAACTAGATGTTGCTATGAATGAAAGGAAATTGAATAACAGTATAGTGAAAGTCAAGCCTGTTTTACGTTTTTCATTATGGTCTGAGTCATAATTTGTGCTTCATGTTCCTTTCTAGATAGGAATTTGCCTCTTGAAGATTAGCTTGATTGTTAATTTTCTTCTCTGGTGTATAATTTGGGATTGTTCCTTCCAATTATCTCTAGCTTTGTGCTTGTCGAAGATTACTTCGGTCGAGCTTTTCATAAAATTAGATGTCTGATTAAGTGTCCATAAAGGTTATTTCATGCTTATGCTAATTGTGGTGATGGTTGATCCTCTTAGCTACCAAGAAAAGGATAAACGTGTTGAGTGTCACATTATACTGTATTAGCTAATTAGTTTATCACATCTCATTTGGTGCAGAATGATTGGTTATGTTCGTTGTAAGTATTTGCCATCGATAATCATTCTTAATGCCTGTTTCATGCCCTCTTGTTAAAGTACTTATCCCCTTCACTACATAATGACTATGACATTTCACATTCGACATTTCTTCTCCTCGTGCAGTATCTTTGGAGCCTGACTCATTTTGCAGCCTAAATCCCATGGTTTGGTTTCTCTATTTTTCGCCTTCGACTATGTTTACCCGTTTCAGGTAACCTTGTTTCCCTCTAAATCTATAATGTCCACTGTGTGAATTTTCTTGCAATTCCAATTCTTGATTTCCAGTCCTTTGAGGCCTTAATATTCTACTCAAATGGCCATCTCCCACTGTCGAAAACTCTTTGCTATCTATGAATCGTGCTTCATCTCCAGGCTTCTTTAGCCTTTCATTTCCCAAATACTCTTTTTTCTCTCTTCCTGTTTCTGAACTTCCTAACTGTTTATTTCTTCCATTTCCCTGAACACTTTCCAGCCTATCAACTTCTTCTTTGCCACTCATTTCGCCTCTGCCATTGATCAATCTTCCCTCTTCTCTCATCTCATTCTTTGTCCCGTTTGCCTTAGTTGTATTATTTTCCGGTACAATCATATGTTCATCCGTACTCGTTGATCTGCCATGTAACTAAAGCTGATGCTTCAAATCCTCAATTTCGACTTGTTTCTGTTGCAATGCTTCTATTAGAGCCCATGTGTTCCCCATTATTTGATTGTCTATGCGATCTTCGATGGTAATGAATTTGTGTGGAATGGATGGAGAATACTTGTGAATTTTATATAATTGGAATTGCAAAGGTTAAAATTCAGACAAATCCAGAATGTATTTGGGATTTGCAGAATGAAATATATTGGGAATATCCTCCTAACAGAATCATGATATTCACCAAGTATCTTAATTAGTTAACAAACCGTGTTAGTTCCTTTTCTGCATCATGATTTTGACATTTCAATACATTTGTGAAGGATTGTAACTCAATTAGTTAACTTTAGGAAATTGGTTAAAAATCTTTTAGTCCAAATTTGAAATTTAATTTAGAATCTGAGAAGAATATTTTATGTTGATGACCAACAGAAAATATGGATGAAGAAAGAGATTACGTTCCTGGAGTTGATTCAATAAATACAAAGCATCTGATGGCATATTTGAAGAAATCAGAATACTAAATTCAATCATTTTCAGATTCTTTACTCTGATTTGATATCCCAGTGAAAAAATTCAAATGATACGAAATATCTTAATACAAAGCTTGGAGTTGTGCAGTTGAAGATCCAAATATGTTGCATCCTCTGTTTTTGGTTCCTGAAATTGTCCGAGGATACTTTTTCTTTTTAAAGAATTGATAACATTTTTTTCAATAGGTGTGTCAAATTCAGAATGCAACTGCTTAATTACCTTTTTTTAGAATACAACTGCTTAATATTTCATCTTGTGTACTTTTTGTATTGCTTTTCTGAACCAGATTACCAAGTCTAGTGTGAAGTATATCATTAATTTAATGCATGCTTGCATATTCGGACTCTAGATTGTGACTAACATTTTTTCCGTGAAATGTCCTTAAATTTGTCCCTTTTTATAACTATTTTAAAGAAAAGATGACTGTTTTTTTATAACTAATTTTGTTCAGTAATTAATTGCCTATCTATCTATTGGCCAGCCTGGGACTATTCCGGTTGGGTGCACTGTTATGCGCTATTTTTGGAGGAGAGGTTAGAATGTTTCAGGTGTTGAAATATGTCATCGAGACGGACCGTTTGGTAAGGCTTCTTCTATATTATTGCAACATACACTTTTTTTTTACTTCTACTGGACACTTATTTTCTTTATTCACCTAATACCTTTTATTCCACTTGACTCTTATGTTGCAAATTTGTATAGGCACACGAATGTGGAGAAGGGGAGCTGATTCTGATGGTTTTGTTGCAAATTTTGTGGAGACTGAACAAATCATATGAATCGCCACGCTGCATCTTTTGTTCAGGTAAACTCCTCATAGGGTTATTATAATAATTTGTGGTAATACAAACTCCTCTACTGTATTAGTTCAAGGTAGTTCGGTCCAGTAATGAAATGTTTATAGGTTCATCAATAACGTAAATAGTTGATTATAGGTGTAATTTGATATTGCATTTTTTCAGCAGAATCAGTAATGTTAAATTAATAAGCAGAAGTCCTAACAACAAAATATCTTTTTTGCTAAGAAATCCTTGAATATGCCATTTCTACATATTCAGTTGGTCCTTTTTGGTAAACTAAACCGATAGTGCCTTGTGCATACTTGTATCAGCTAGAGAGATCCTCTATCTTGCACACCGGTCACCTAGTACATATTTATTTGAGATCCCCTATTAGGGAATTGGATATTGATTTGGGTACATTATACATCTCCGATCAAAGTTTAGTTATGTTAACACTATTTCTCACTTTCTATCAGCTGATATACTAAATTACTCTTCTAGGTCTGAGGATCGCTGCCATTTCTCTGGGATCAGATTGTTGATTTTTGTTAGGATCGAAGAATGCAGCCGATCTGTATTGTTTTGTGATCTTCCTCTACAAATACAACAATATATAATAATAGATGAGTCATTCTATACAAAAAGAAAAAAATATGATATTGGATTGTGAAGAGACTTTCAAGGGGTAATAATACAGACAAGTTGTTATTATCGACAGACAATATTGTCGGCAATTTTCGACAGATTAGCGACAGAACGTAGTCGTGAAATGCCGACGGATTAGTGTACCGACAATATTTCTGTCGGTAGATCGTCGCAATTGAGTAAAAAAAATTTAGGAAATTTCTGTCGGCATTCTGTCATGAATCCGTCGTAATTTTTACCGACGGACTGTTAGGTCCGTCGGTATTCATAGCGACTAGCCATATTACTACTAACTTTTTCTGTCGCTAATTGGTCGCTATCACCTCTTAACGACAGAATAACGACGGAATTGATTGTCGCTATTTGGCAAATTTCTTGTAGTGCAAAAATAAAAATTGAATTAATAAATTATTAAAAAAATTATAACTTAAAATTCTAGCAAATATAAGGTAGACTATGTAAATCACGAAATCTGAATTCATTGAATATTAAATAATGAAAAATATAAATTTTGAATATTTAAATAAAAAAAAATTTAATTCCTAAATTCTAAAAAAACACTTGTCTCAAAATTCTAAGAAAATCACACTTGTCTAACTAGTTTCTCTTCTAGTATAACTGATTTCTCTTTTAATATATAAGTAATCGAAACTAATTACATGATCACCGATGGATACTATTTTATATGTCTATCGCTTATGTAGCACGTCACATAAATAATAGATCGCACCATAATTTAATTTATTTTCTTTCTTTTTCTTTTATAGTATACAAATATATTTCAATAATCTCTTTAGTTTCCTTAATTTATCTTTCATTTCCAATTAAACGAAACTAATTATATTATAATGAATGTGACATGTCATATAAGTGATGGACACATAAAATGATATATGATCAATTTCGTATAAATGATTTTGACTTAGTCCATCCAAAAAAAAAAAAATGTTAGGCCACTCTTTCTTTTTCATATAGCCTAGCCGTTGTAGTAACTTACCAACTTACCAACCTAATAGACAAATCAATAAACAAGGACCTACAATAAATATTATACTTCCGTTTCATATTAATTATCGTCCCATATTAATTGTCGCTTTAGGATGTTCTTCTCATTTTCAATTAATTGACATTTTACATATTTTTCACCAAATCTATCAATTTTCTTCCTGAACTCAATTCTAAAATATCTCTACTTTTCAATCTATTAGAGATATTTTGATTTGATCAAGTATTTAGTTGAGGGTATATCTGTCAAAATATTCAATCCTTAATTCTTTCATTTCATCATAAAACGTCAATTAATATGAAACGGAGGAAGTATAATTTATATGCTTTTGAAGATAAATTCTTTAATTTTCATATTTTTCCTAGCGACACACTTGTCTTACTTTAGTCATTTTTAATAATTTTTACATATATATATATATATATATTAGATATTGATATAAAAAAATTGAAATATATCAAAATTTAGTAATAGTAAAAATGTATATCTTTATAAAATATCGTGAAACTATTCCCATCTCGTAAGTTGTGGATGCCCTGGATATAAGCATTAAAATTAAAGAAGCAAGAGACATGATCTTGTAGACTGAGTACATATAGTATTTATTGAAATCCAGAAAAACGGAAGAAACTAAGCTGCGGACGAAGCGGACCTAATTAGGAGCACGACGTCGGGCTGAGATAGGGTCGGGGGCCCTAGCTTTGTGCCCCGGACGATGGAAGTTAGAGCCACATGGTTGAAATCTAAGGTAATGTCATTGTATATATCCCACCACTTGTTCACCAGCATCCTCATATCTGCCCTCTCCATGTACTCTTCTTTTCCAGTGTATCTCCATGGCTTTGATCCTGCCACACAGTAATGAACCACCTTAACTTTCTCAAGATCCACTGCCTCCGGATGCCGCCACAACATCGCCACCAATAAGTTGTAGATTGGCGAAATCGCCTTCGCCTTCTCTCTGAAGAACATGTTCAGGAAATCCTACCAAACACAACCAGGCTACCTCATCATCACAACAGCAAAATACAATACAATAAATACTCCTACTATTTACCTGCTCCGCAAACGGGGTGAGCGGGGTCACCTTCAGGGTGCTCATCAACTCATTATATGTGCTAAGCCCCGGCTCGAACAAGAACATTCCACCATTGAAATAATACCGTGGTTCCGGCCCCAGCTCAACCGGCCACTGGACCTTCTTCGGACAGGGCGGCCCATACATCTCGCACAGGCAGTCGACCACCCCATAGAAGTACCCACCCGGCAACTCGAACAGGTGGTCTATGTTGTCAAACACTTGGATGTCTGCATCCATGTATATCATTTTGTTGTACTCCACAAACTACATTAAAATAACAACACACATTAAGCAATCAACTTCTATCTCCGCTACTCTAATTCCCTCTTCGACATTCATATGTGTGCTTGTCTTCATTTCAAAGAAATATTTTGTTGTGTACCCTTTTCCAAACACGTGCCTATAGTCCAATCTGAAATCTTCTCCTCCCAATTGTGCAACATCTTCAACAACGACTATGCTATAGGTGTGTGTTCCAGAACCGTATGAAAGTTCGGTACTCCAAAATGGTACAACAGAAACCGATGCAACGCTTATGAATATCCATAATCCATCCCAAAATTCAAGGATCGTACGGATCTAGTGGATGGTATGGTACTGTAGAGACTATTATTAGAGATTTTTAAACTTGTTATATCAATGTCAAAACTGAAACAAAAAGGTCAAGTTACTCATCAAAGTTGAAACAAAAAAAAAAAAAGATAAATTTATAAACACTGCAAGTAAAGTCATCCAAAATCATTGACCTAGGAAAGGTTATGTTACTTATGTATAAAGCTAAATGAATAAAATACCTAAGTATGATTTTCTTCTTAATTAGTTTTTATACCAAGGTAGCTATTTTGTGTGTATTTATTTTTATATTAAATATGATGGGCAATATGCAAATTATATTATATTTTGTTTGGAACGATTCCAAGCATTTCAGTCCAGTATATAAATCTAGCAGTAGCAGTGCAATTAGCGTAGAAAATGTTGTTTGCACTACTAGATGCAGAGTGATGATGATATTCCATGTCCCCTCAAAATGTAATTATGTTTATCCATCCATATATGAATAATTAAAGTACACAACTGCAGACGATAGTTTTATTTGTAGGATTTCAAAGGTATATATACCTCCCAAAGGCGAAGCTTAGAATAGTTGACAGCAAAGTAAGGTCTAACAAAGGGGGTTCCAGTAGCGGCAGGAAGAACAACTGGTTGAATCTCGCGGAGGAGACAACCTTGCTCCACCAGAAGACGGCGGTGTTCGGGCGGCACGTCTGGCAGAACCGCCACCACCAATGGAAAAGCAGCTCCCACTTTCCGCAATCCCTTTGCCAACCCCACAACTCCTTTCACGTAGTCTCCATCACCACCCAAGAACGTCACGTATGCTTGCCTTGATGGACCCATTTTTTTAATTTATTATTATTGAGGAATTAACATTGTCACTGTATTCATATTCATATATATAAGGACAACAAGAGCTAACGTGTAACAACGCAATCAATTGAGGGTGACACGTGGAAAATGAAGCAGTGGTTTCCAGAACACCTTAACCTTACTTTATCTTAATTTCCATCTCCGCCTATCTATTATCATCATGTGTGCAGGTTTTTCAGAATACTGAATTCGTAGTAAAGGAGAAGAAGGTGTAATATTATCAATATGTTTTGCAACATAATTCAGTAGTTTGATCACATCATCAGTAATTTATGGTTTTTATTTTTGTAGTTGATTATTAATCCTAATTGGGTTCACATTAAACAATTTGGTATCGGGTCGGTGAGTTTAGATTCATTGTATCTATGTTGTGAGTAAGGATGACAAGACAAATATAAATATAAGGTTATGCCACGTAGGTTCTGGAAAAAGGGGGAGATCGTGCAACGATAACTAGACGACGGAACAGCCGCAGCCGTCGCTACTGGATTTTGTTTCGAGCCGCTACTCCCGTCACCGACGTCGACAATATTAGGAAACAAACTTTTCATGCATTAAACCCTAAATTTAATATTATATTGGATAAACTGTATTAAAAAATTTAAATTTTAGAAAATTTAGAAGGAAGGATCCCTTCCATAAATCTCTTTATATCACTTAATAATATTCAACTCTATATATAAAATTAAAAGGTAAGAGTGATTGTTGATAAAATCAATAAGTTGATATAATAATTATAAAAATAATAATTAAGATATAGTGTATCTAAACATTTCACTCTATTTCTTTTTTTAATCTTTACTTCTATTGCGTGCACTTAAAAATATATCAATTGACTATTATTAAATAATATTCAAATTAAACATAGAATTATTTTTTCTAAATTCAATTGTATTTCAACAAAAATAAACATATATAATGTCAAATTTTCACGGGGGCCAGGGGATTCAGTGCCCTCCTTGGCTCCACGTAAGTCCATTGTTGAATCCAACATCAGATTTACTATTCCCTATTTGAAATGTACCACAAAATCAACGACAAATGAAATAATCTTTTTTTTAAATGTATTTTTATGTATTAATTTCTATGAGCAAATTTGATTTGCTAATATAATTCTAGAATTTCGAATTTCTCCACGATTTCGAAATAATTCTTTTCATAATAAAATAGTTTAAAGCAAAAATTACATAAAATATTAAAGTTACAGAATTGATAAAAATTCACACACAGAATGACTCAAATGATAATAACCACACCAACCACTAGTAATCGTAATTTATTCATGAAACTATTAGAGTATTATTCTCATAGATGATCAACCAATGCATTACGAAACTTGAAGTGAGCATCTTTGTCTTCAGTTCAACAAAGTCATGCAAAAAATGTTTGGAATCCTTATTTTTTTCGTCTTTATCTAATATTTCTATTGTTGGTTCTAGCACTTCAGTTGCAGCTTCAATAGGTGTAGCAAGGTTACGTTCATCCTCGATAATATTATGCATAATTGCACACGCGGTCATGATAGCTTGCAGATCATATTTGGTCCACAAGTGAGCAGAAATTGCTATTATTGCAAAAAGACTTTTAGAACTCCGAATGCGCGTTCCACATCTTTCCTACATGCTTCTTATCTCTACGTAAAATGACGCGTTTTTCGATTACTGGGCTCCCGAATAGTCTGCACAAGAGTGGACCACTTGGTTATACATTGTCGCCTAAATTGTATCTCGTATTGTACCCTACCCCTTGAATCACATAATTTGCAGTAGAAGCAATACATCTAGCAAGATCAGAGAAAAGGTGAAATCTTTCCAACTTATTAATATCATTATTAGATCGGAGCATGCCGAAATAGGCATACTTTGAGATGCATATTTAACTATAAATATGCTTTCCCTCACCACATATTTTCACAAACACAACACTTCAAATATCTAGTTTTATTACATATTCTCACTTAAATGGCTTCAACAAGAGTCTCTCTCTCTCTCTCTCTCTCTCTCTCTCTCTCTCTCTCTCTTTCGCCACCGACTATCATTGTTTTGACACCACTGTTCATCGAATTTCCTCCGCCTTACTTGCCATGACGGACGTAGAAACGATCTACATGCTGATTTTTTGCATTTTTATGCCAATAACATCCATGGCTGTTTCACTTCATGGCCTCTAGGGTTTCTTCGTCAATGGCAGCGGGCCGTCCCAATAGAACAACGGCGGAAACCGTCTCTCCTATACCATCTCCAACTATTATTCCTCCATTGCAGGCGGATGTAAATACATTATACCAGATGTCCTTCGCGGGTTTATGCCAACAAAACCCTTGGCTTCTCCCATACTTACATACTAGGGATCTAACAAATGTACTTCCCACCGGCAATGTATCTTCTTACCAGAACAAAAAGTTCACTGACTTTCAATCTGAATCTATCGGAGACGACGCAGCAAACCCTTGATACTCAGGTACACATTAATTACCCTTCTCTTTTATATTTGGCACCGAAGGTTTCTAATTCAGGGACGAATATCCTTCCCATGCATGACTCTGACTTCCAGCCCTAGCACTGTTTATTTATGGCGTCAGGGTCCATGCTTCAGTTCATATCATCTAGTTCAAATTCAGACATTGGTTTATTTTTTGGTGTTGCGTTCCACCATGCTACTTCTATTGGGTTATGTCCCTAGCGCTAGTTTATTTCCGCGCCAGGTTTTCTCCTCCCTCAGTGAGTTTTCAGAATTCATTCATCCCTCTCGGTGTCACAGGACATATTCTGATGATATATGTCGGTTCCTATCTAACATAGCTGGGCAGCGTGACAGTTCCCCTCACAGATGTGACTTGCGTCTCTACCGAGGTTCTGAATAGCAATAGTTTGGGTACGGACACTGCTGGTTTAGATACTTCGCCATCGCATATAAGGTTGTATGAGCCTGTAATGAAAGGTAACTTATTCTCGGTTATCATTGTTGAAACTAAATATAAGTTGAGAGTGCAATTCTTATTGAATACGCTGATTGGTCGTATGTTTTATCTCAAAAATGATAAAATGTGGACTACTTTCGAATTGCAAAATAATATAAAACGAATTCGGAAGACCGAACAGTCGTGGCACATGGTTCCTTTTGGAAGGGGTTGTTTTAATTTTCCATTTGATTATGTCGGTGCTCAGTCAAAATCCTTTGCTCATATGCCATGGTCTCTCAAACCAACCACGCTTAGGTTATCTCGATGGGTGCCGGATTTTAATCCTTATCAACTTAATACTTCCATTGCGCAAGTCTAAATCTGCATCTATGAACTCCGCATGTTCCCTTGAGACACCCCATGTTTATGGGGAATAGCAAACCGGTGGGTAATCCTTTGCAAATTGACTCCCGAACATTGGAAGGTTCTTTGGGACACTTTGCTCGTGTTTTGGTTGAGATTGATTTTGGAAAGAGTGGGAAGGTGCTCCATTATCTCCATCAGGTATGAGAATTGCCCATTATTTTGCTCACACTATCGCATCGTGGGTCACTAGGTCATCTCTTGAAGAAAGCATAAGGCCGCTAGAACGATAAAGGACTAGCTTAGGGACGGTTTCTACAACTGATAAGCAAGCTACTTAGGCTACTACAAGGCCTCGCTCGAAGTCACGGGGTCGTTCTCGAGTTTGCAATCAGTAGCCCTCTATGGTATATCGTCCGAAGACGACTACTAGCACAACGATTGAGCCGGAGTGCACACACATGCCTATTACTAGTGACACATTTAGGATTCTTTCGAATTTAGATGCGGAGACTGTTGTGCCTTCGTCTAGTCATATGCCATCTAATACAAATTTAGATGCGGAGGTTGTTGTGCCTTCGTCTACTCACATGCCTTCGGATGCTATCAGTGTTTCACAACGAGCCGAAGTTCATCATACCATAGCTTCTAGTGCAATAGTTTCCCATACGTCAGATTACACCCCGGGTCCTAGTATAACATTTTCCCATACTTCAGCTTCTACCGCATTGGTCCTTTCTGACCATTTAGATGAAGATCACATTCATACTTGCATAGGGATGGATTCCATCCATGCACACTTGAACACCTCTTCTCCACCCAGTGATGCCTCTCGGTCGGTCTCTCCATCAGATCAGGGGGCTTCGCCTCCCACAAAAAATAATTCTGATAAGTCACCTGCTCCACTAGCTCAATTGCCTCCTGCTATTCGTGAGCGCCCTTTCCCACTCACAGATCGACTCGTCTTCAGCAGAAGTCTCATCCCAATCACTTAGAATCTCCATCCTTAGCTAATGATGACCCTCTGCAATTGCATGTTCATGAGCTTAACGAAGTTCCCTCCTCAAAATTCATGTTGTTTCCTCTGAAGCCACTTCGGCTCTTGTAGATATGAACCTGGCGGCCCATGGTCGATGAGATGAAATGTTTGATAATGATATACTACCTTAGCACAATGCGGTGGTGTTTCCTATGAAGTACCTCGCTTGGAATATTCATGGGATAAGGAACTCTTGATCCCAGAATTCTTTAAGGCTCTTATGCCAGACTCATTCTCCGGATTGGCTGGCCATCTTTGAGCCTAAGGTTAGTTCCTTCAGCCTCTTATATATTATGGTATTCTCTTCATCTAAATTTTTTAAGTGAGAATGCTCGACAGACAGTATTTGGGTTTTTTCTCGGTATAATTTGGCTGCTAATGCGTCTTTAATTTTCTCTTCTGATCAAATGCTTATTGTGGATGTGTTTTCTAATTTTGAGGGTTTGGTTTTGAGCTTTGTTCATGCTTCTAACTCTTGCATTATGTGACATCGCTTATGGCATGATATCTTGCTATTACCTATTTTGCCTTTATGTTTGATTAGTAATTTTAATGCGGTTTTTGTGCTTTTAAGCATATTGGCAACACTCCCCGTTCCTTTGGCTTGTATTGAGTTTCGGACCATAATTGATGACGCTTTGCTTACTGAGATACCTATTGTGGGTGCCCGTTTCACTTGGGGTTCTCGTCGTATCAATATACTTGCATGATTGCTTCCAAGCTTGACAGAATCTTTGGCAACGAATTGCGTCTGGATATTTTAGATTCTTTCGCTGCTAACATACTTCCCTACCTAAATTTGGATCACAATCCTGTTTTTCTAATATGTGATGGTTGCATTACCCGGTCTCCTCGGCCTTTTAGATTTCAGCAAATGTGGGTTATGCACGAGGGATTTTTTAAGGTTGTCACTGATTTATGGGATTCCCCCATGGTTAATCATATCTTCCTGCTAGTGCGAAAGTTGAAGCGTCTTAAGGGTTGTCTCAAGAATAGGAACTATTGTTACATTTCACAATGTCCACAATAAACTCGATGCTGCTTACGCAGAGTTTGCACGTCTTTAGGAGGATATTACCTACGTGGATACATGGATAGATGCTTTGCTCAAGAGATTGATCTTCAAGTTGATATCAACTGCACTCTTACTCAGCAACAAGTTTTCTACAGTCAAAATCATACACTAACTTGGTTGCGAGATGCTGATCGCAACGCTGCCTTCTTCATAAGCTTCACCGCAAGTTGAAGGCTTGTCTAGATATTCGTTGTATGTCCATTGATGGAGGGATCAACCATAATGCCCTACGTATCTCAGACCACTTAGCTGCCTTCTATATGAACATTTTCAATGATACAGATGGGCAGCTTTCTTCGGTTGATATTTCGAGATAGCGTGCTCACTTCTTTAGTGTGCCCATTGTCGAGGCCCATAATAATGCGCTAGTGGGTGTCCCGACGGTTACAGAAGTCAAGGAGGTTGCGTTCAGCATGCCATCAGGTGGCAACCCTGGTCCGGATAGTTTTGGAGGACTTTTTTTTCATAAGTGTTGGGACATTATTCAGTTTGACATTACTACAGCGGCCACTTATTTCTTTACTACTGGTTTTCCATAGGTTGGGCTCAAATTGAAAATTTTCATCCTTATTCCCAAGGAGCTTGGTGCGTTAAAAGTCGATGAGCTTATGATATGCATTCTGTATGTATGCATTTAGGCTGATTTATAGGATTATTTCGGTAGCATTTGCATACAAATTTGATTGATATATATTTAAATTGATTATATTGAGCCGAATGACGTGTTTGCTCTTTTTGTAGTTAAATTTCATATATTAAGGTCAAAAGTCCATTAGGGTGAAGTTTAGAGAAGAAACGAGCAAGAAAAGAGGTGAAACGGTGAAAAGAGAGGAATGCAGCGTCAAATCCTATCCTAACAGACACGTTTTCAGTATTTTACGCATATCTTGAGATATACACGTCCAAATAAGAAAAATCAGTAGCATTAGAAAGCTAATTCAAAGGGTTACAACTTTTCCAAAAATAGTTAAGTCAAATTCAGACCGAAAGATCTCCAAATATGGCTTTAAAGTTGGACAAGCAGTACAGTTTCGGCCCATTACTTAGCCCGCAAGTCAATAGACACATTTTTCAGCAGATTTTCCCATCCCACATCAGATTTTCTCCCACTTTATCCTAGTTATATACTCCTATAAATGCCCTAAGCCTTATACATCAAGGATATTAGTTAGAGATCATACATCATATTTTAGAGAGCTTGAATTGGAGAGCAAGAAACAAGAGGCGAAGATCAAGATTCCGAGTTTAGTCGTCTATCGTTTGTTTTTATTTACTTTCAATGTTTGTCTATAAACATATTTTAGTTTTAATTATGACCATGAGTAGCTAAACACTCTCGTGTTCTAGGGCTAGAAAGTAGGTTATCGTTCGACTATGTTTTGATTATCGTTTTTATTCTAGACTCCGTTTAATGTTCTTATTTTATGTGTTTGTGATTGTTCTTAAGAATTTATCAATACGATCAGTTGTTAGATTCTTATTGCTTAATAACTTGACGCCCAAGAGGGGAGGGTATTTAATAGGCTTATGACACATAACATAGGTATCAATAATCATCCGAGAGGAGTGAGGTAATTGTGTAAATATTGGCCTTAGGATCCCTTTGGAGTTACGTACATAATAGTTAGCCCAAGAGGGTAGTTATTCATACGTAATCAACATGTTAGCATCGTTTGAGAGGATGGCTAACTAGAGTAGTGATAGCCTAAGATACATCTTTAATACTTGATTTCTTCCCAATCGTTATTTGCTTGCCATCTTTGAGCGTTCTATTTGGTGACTAATTTTCTTTATAGTTTTAGTATTAGTTTAATCACAATAATCATCCTTATTTGAGAGTAGATAGAACTGGATTATTTTGTTCGGGGTATTAAATTAGCATAAGCAACAGTCTCTATAGGATCGATCTTGCTCACATTCTACTACAGATCGTATACTTGCGGTAACACTAGGGTGAGAAAAGTGTTGTCAGTTTCACCCTATTGTCCTGGATAATTACTTGTTTAAGATATTCAACAAGATTCTGGCTACTCGGTTGGGTAAGTTCATCCAGCACTATATCTCTCCTTTTCAATATGGCTTTCTCCCTGGTCGGAGGATTCACAATTGCATTGCCTTGGCTTTGGACAGCATCAACTGCTTGGATAGGTCTTCGGTCAAGGGAAATATGGCTCTGAAGATCAATATTAGAAAGGCTTTCGATATTGTCTGCTGGGATTTCTTTTAACTGTTCTGCAGATGATGCGGTTTCATGATCGTTGTATCCTTTTCATTTGTAACATTCTCCGCTCTACAAGACTCTCCATCCTAGTTAATGGCACCCCTAGCGGTTATTTTGATTTTTAACAGGGGATAATACAGGGCGTATCCCTAGCTCCAAATCTTTTTTGTATTGCGGAGGAAGTATGGAAAAATTATTTAATCACGCGGTGGCTGATGGCAGCCTAGCGAGGGATATTTTATCATACTTACCTGTTCTGCGCCGATGACATCTTCCTCTTTGGGTTGGCTGTTCCTAGGAATATTCGTACCATTAAGGAGATTCTGACTTTTTATGGTTCTCTTTCTGGCCAACACTTCAACCCGGCTAAGTCTAAAGTTTTCTTTCGGAAGCATGTTCAGAGATGGTCGAAGACCCTTATCCTCCGTGAGCTAGGTGTGGTGGTGGCTACGTTGCCGAATACTTATTTGGGTTCTTCTCTGTTCGTAGGAGCCCCAAAGGTAGAGTTCTTCCGTGATACGATGGATAAGGTTATTGCTTAATTCGCAAGATGGATGGGCAACATGTTATCTCTATCAGGCAGGGCTTGCATGGTTTATTCTATGATTACTAGCTCCTTGGTGCATATAATGATGGTGCATCGGTGGCTGAGCACACTACTTAAGAAGATGGAGTGCGCATGCACAACTTTTTTTAGATAAGCGGTGTTCACAAGAAAGGTCTCTTCAATATCTCTAAGAAGAAAGTATGTTCGCCGAAGTAAGGGGGCAACTTGGCATCCGCTCTATTCATCTTTCTCATGAAGATTATTTACTTCGGTTTGCTTGGTATGTCCTTTCTTCCCCCTCTAACGACATGAAGTTGCTTCATTCTAGGTGGTTCTATTCGGATGGGAGGCCTCACCGTTATTTATTTTCTTTTTCCTTGTTCGAAGGCTACAACATTGGTTATCTAAGTTGCATCATGACACGATGTGGGTCGTCGCTCCTCATTCTCGTGTCTGTTTTTGGCTGGATAATTGGCTGGGTTGCATCATTGCCGATAAGATTCACATGCCCTCGGAGAATAGGCCTCTCTTCTCCCACACGATCGCTGACTTCTATTGCCAAGGATATCGTGGCATATTCCTTCATGCCAAACATACTGGATCATCGGGTCTGGATGGGGTCTCTACAAGGAAATGTCTGCTCTCATGGCCTACAAACACCTACGGCCCTCTATTCTTTCTTTGTCTTGGGGATCTTGGATTTAGGCTCCTTTCATACCTAGTTATCACTCTACTCTCATCTGGATGGCTATTGAACTTGTCTCGAAAATCCTTCTAAAACGATTAAATTATGAAAAGATTTTCTTAACCCATAAGCGTATGGAAAAAGACAGAGGTAGTAAATTATCGATCCATACTTCCATGTGAATTATCTGAGTCATTGATTTAATAAGTTTAGTGAATCGGACATTAGATATCAATTCTAGTTAAAACCGCAAATAACAATAAAATAAAGCAAATGGTGGAAAAGAACTTATCGAAACTCGGCTTCACTCAAGCATATGAGGCTAATCTTTGAATAATGATTGTCAAAATGAATTAGGGCTTATTAGGGTTGAATTCTCACCAAATTAGCATCCAATTTAGGCAAAGGATATAGTTGATGTGTCGTATCTCTCTAGAGCCAGTAAGTACACAAGGTTCGATGTAGAATACCTACACAAGTAAACAATACTTACATAAGATTAGAAAGAGTTAGCTCAAGTTCTCCTACGCTAAAAACTAGCATGAGGGTGTAAAAACTACACATCAGACTAGACTCATTTTCATCCATCCCAACCGATGCCCCTTAGACACTACTCCTCCAAAAGAGCTTCTCCTCTATAGGTCTCCCTTCTACCAATTGGGTCTCGATTAACCTAATTTTACAGAATTAACCCAACAAAACTTGTAGATCTTCATCTGTTAGTTGCGTGGTAACCTGAATTGCTCGAATCGGAATCCAGATGAGAAAGATATGTCTGAATTATGGATGACCTACGTTTGGGCGAGACAAAGCCAGAGCGTATACCGCATTAGGGCCGGTACCGGATCCGGTTGTGACATTCAATTCATTTTCCAACAGCACGGTACTGGACCAATACCAGATCCAAGTAGGCCGGTATCGGACCAGCATTCAACTTCTTCGCCCGGTGTTCAGGAGCCAGGCGTGCCGTGTGCTTCCGCTGCGCGCTATCTTCTTTCATCGTCATTTTGGATCGTTTCCTCGCATTTTATTGACCCAAACCCTTCACTGATTTTGTTTGTGACTTGATCATCTTTGAGTCGAGCTTTGGGTGGGATCCAATTCGAGCCCGTTTGGGCCTCCTTTTGTTAGCCGGAGCGAAGAAATGCATGTGTTTGGCCTATTTTCTCTCCCGGAATTTTCTAACCTTCAAAATATAATTCAAATATACCCGAAAGTTCATTAAATCATATCAAAAAAGAAATAAAGCCAATAATGCAATAAAATATGAAATCACATGTATACATGATAAACACTCTCATTCACACAAAAATATGAACGTGAAATATACGAGAAAAATGAGTATTCTCACGATCATCAGTTATTCCCTCCAAACTGCCTACATGGGAGATTCTGCACTCACTAGGTTTTCAGGGACCTTTCATCTACACTCTTTGCCACCAGCCAGGGTAGTCTCTTGATCATATTTTCTCCTCATATAGCTTTACTTTGCGTCATTTTTAATTTGATTGTTGGGCATTTGATGTTCGTCTAGATTTTGATGTAAGATTTCATAGGCTTTAGCTTCAGGCTATGGACATCTTGTCCAGTCCACGTATTCATTCTCTTTGGAAAGTTACTTTGGTCTCCTTAGTTTGGGCTATATGGCTTATGCACAATCAGGCCATATTCCAAAATGCAACTGTTTCGGTGAACAGGGTGGCTTCATGCATTTCGTCTTGTGTTCATGAGACGAATTTGTTTCATCTAGGTGAGATGAATAATGGCACTCAATACCTCCTCAGACTACATCTAGGTTTGTAGGTGTCCCCGAACCCCCACACGCAGTCTATATCCGTTAGGTGGACGGCACCTGCGCTGAGTTGGATAAAAATTAACACTGACGGAAGTGCTATTGGCTCTCTTGGCTTGATTTACGAGGGTGCTATGTTGGGGAATCGAGGATTTGTGTCAAGGATCTATTCGGGATGTAATTTGAATATCTATTTTCATAAATCAAATAACCATGATTGAAACATACAAATCATACATTTATGTACCTGAATGACAGTAATCATACAATAAGCCCTAAACATGCGAAACTAAGGGATTATCGTATTTACCTTCGAATCAGATAGACACCGTTGAGAAGAATTATCCTTTCAACCTAAAGATCTTATTGAGTATTCGCTAAGCCCAAGCTCGTCAATCTTATGGGAAATGAAACTAACTTTTTGACACTTGAGGAAGGATTAATTTTTCATGCAAAAAATAGCTACACAATTATGCATATGGGGACCGAAATTGGTCCCCTATTTATAACAGGGAGGTGCAAAAAATCAGCCTCCTTTAGGAGAGAGGGGATCGAAAAATCCTCTCTCTCTCTCAATTGAGAGAGGTTAATATGGATAAATCCTAATCCCCTTTGGATTTAGATTCTTCCATATCTTTTCTTTCCTTATCTCTTATTCCATATTAATCTTTGTCCGCTAAGTTAATGGATTTCTATTTGGCTACTCAAGAGGCTTTTAGGAGGAATAGGATTGGGCCTCCCAATGGACCTAGATATCAATATTGAGCCATCGATATTATTCTAGCCCATTAATATTAATTCATTCCACTATACAATTAATATTGAACTACCCATCCTAATCTATATTATGAAAGCTCCCGATTATTATTTTCCTTGTTTAAAATCCAATGACCATTAATTAATTTAAGCTACTGAATGTTTTAATCAATTAATATCTTTTATTCCTTGAGAACAAACAGCTCAACATTATTATCATATCGGAAATTAATCCACTGTACAAGTTTAATATGATAAACATTTTGAGCCCATCAAGGGGACATAATCAACTTGTTTCACCAAGACACGATTTTCTGTATTAATTTAGCAATCTGTCATATAATTAATAATATTGCCCAAAGTATAGAGCATTGAGTCCCATTGACTCTTTGCCCAAAATAAGTCAAAGCAACATTAATTAATTATATACAATCTCAATTAACTGACAGAAATTAAGAAATCAATAACCACTGAGATCTAGTTTTTCTATCAAGTCAATCTAGAAAAACTATCTCGTTGTTGGTCCAATTAATTGCAGCAAATGCACTAGTGTAATCTCTTGGTCAAGACAAATCGATATGAGTCTTACACATTAACTTCTACCAATAGATTATTCAATTTCATCTAAGTTGTGAATCATTATACTTATTACAAGGAACCGACAATGTGATCTTCTTTGATCTACTACACACCGCATTGTCTACAATGTAAAGTATTCAAACAATATGCAATAATATATAAAACATTCCTAATATTTAAAGCAAATAGTTATAATTTATTCTCATTCAATAAAGTGCAAGAAACAGTTTATATACAAAGCAACACTTAAAAGCATGCTTTACAGTATAACCCTAACAATCTCCCACTTATACTCAAAGTCTGTTTTTAAGTATACTACAACATGTCCTAATAATTCTCCCACTTATACTCAAAGCAACGTGGCAACACACTTGACTCCCATTCCTTCCACATGTTTCTCAAATGTATTCTGAGGCACAATAAATTATGATGCTTTTGGCCAAATTCGGAATCACATCTAAGTCCACTAAGAAGTTCTTGAGCCAAACCGCCTCTTCGCTGCTTCACAAGCAGTGACGTACTCGGCTTCCATGGTAGAGTCAGCAATGCATTTCTGTGTTACACTTCTCCATGTGATGGCTCCACCTCCTAAGATAAACACACTTCCTGAGGTAGATTTTCTGGAGTTTATGTCTAATTGAAAATCTGAGTCCGTGTAACCCACAGGGCATAAACCGTTCAATTGAAAGACTAACATTCCACTCGAGTTCTTTTTAGATACTTCACAATGTTCTCAACCGCAGTCCAATGCTCCTTGCCTGGTTTCCTTTGATATCTAGCTACTATTGCACTACATAGCTTATATCTAGTCTCTTGCACATCATTGCATACATGAGGCTTTCAACTGCCGAAGCATATGGAACCTTCCTCATCTCTTCTATCTCCTTTTGTGTCTTTGGACACATGTCTTTTGATAGATGAATCCCATGTCTGAAAGGTACAAGACCCTTCTTGGCATCTTGCATGTTGAATCGTTTTAGGACAGCATCAATGTACAAGGCTTGGGATAAACATATCATCCTAGTCTGGCGATCTCGAATAATCTTGATTCCAAGGATATGACCATCCTCTCCTAAGTCCTTCATATCGAACTGCTTTGATAACCATACCCTTAAGTCTGATAATACCTTTTTATCATTTCCAATAAGTAGAATATCATCTACGTATAGCACTAAGAATACCAAGGCGTTTCCGACAGACTTTCTATAAACACAACTCTCAAACTCATTATGATCAAATTCATGTGATTGTATCAATTGATGAAAACATCGGTTCCAAGCTTGCGATGCTTGCTTAAGGCCATAGATTAACTTCTTAAGCGTGCATACAAGGTAATGAATCCTTCAGGTTGACACATATAGAGGTCGCCTTCAAGACTTTCATTTAGGAATGTTGTCTTGACATCCATTTGTCAAACCTCAAAGTCTAGGTGTGCAGCTATCGAAAAGAGAATGCGGATTGACTTAAGCATTGATACAGGTAAAAAGGTTTCCTCATAATCTACTCCCTCTCTCTGAGTATACCCTTTTGCCACAAGCCTAGCTTTGAAGGTTTCAACCTTCCCATCAGATCCTATCTTTCTGTTGTAAACCCACTTGCATCCAACAGGCTTTACACCTTTGGATGGTTCAACAAGCTCCCACACTTTAGAGTGATCCATAGATCCCATTTTTGCTTCAATTGAAGTTTGCCAAGAACTTGCATCCTTGTCTTGCAGACTTATGCCGCATTAGGAAAATGTATCCATACCTCGAGTAATCATCGATAAAAGTGACGAAATACTCGGAAACCCCCTCTCGCTTGAATTGACATTGGACCACACACATCAATATGAACGAGTTCTAACACTTCAGTGGCTCTATTCGCCTTAGCCTCAAAGGCTCGCTTAATCATTTTACCCTCTAAACATGATTCACATGTTGGAAATGATTCTACTTGGAGTGATTCTAATGAACCGTCACTCACCAACCTTTGAATCCTTTTTAGATCAACATGAAAAAGTCTAAGATGCCAAAGAAGTGTTTCGTTCAATATTTGAAGAATACTTTGTTTCTCAAGAAATAATAGATGTGTTATATGACGCATTTTGTATGATTATGGATTGTGCACAGTTAAGAGTATAGAGATTGTTCACTAATATTCAAAAACAGATAACTTCATTATTACGAGTTATAATAACATTCTTATTAAAACAACTGAATATCCATCCATAAACAATTTAGAAACTGAAATTGAATTATTTCTAAAACTTGGAACATAAAAAACATTTCTCAATACTAAAGTCTTGTTCATAAAAGATAAGTGCACATCTCCCACTGCAACAGCTGCTACTCTTGCATCATCGCCCAAGGCGATGGTGATCTCACTCCCACTAAAGTTGTCGGGTTTGCTGGAACCCCTGAGAATTGAAACAAACATGATCAGTGGCTCCCGTGTCCACCACCTATAATTGGGAAGAACACGCCGCTAAACAAGTTTCAATAACTAGTGCATGAGATTTACCTTGTTTTCTTGCCTTTTTAGGTTGGGGACAGTCTACCCTCCAATGTCCTTTCAGACCGCAGTTGAAATACTTTCCCTTATTTTTTTTCTTCTTAATACCACCTTTAGCGGGGATCTTTTCCTTACCTTTGAGATCAGCTTACTTTTTACCTTTAGTTTTCTTCTTCTTCTTCCCGCCTTTTGGCGCAGAAGAGGAAGGTACACCGCTAGTCAAAATGGCTTAGCTCTTTGGGCCCATAAGCATCTCTCCCGCGACCAAAGCTTGCATGAGCGCAGCCAACGTATACGCTTGACCATTCATGGTATACTTTAGCTTAAATTACTCAAAACTTTTTGGCAGAGAATGGAGTATGATGTCGACTTGGGTATCCGCAACAAAATCAGCACCAAGAATCTCAAGCTTGTTAAGAAATCTCATCATTTTGAGAACGTGATCCCTTACAGGTGTCTCTTCAGCCATTTTTTGCGACAACAAATCTCGCATGGCCATTTTTCTAGTCGTACGATTCTGGTGAGAGAAGAGTTCATTAAGGTTCATCATAATGTCTGCAGCGATTCCCATGGCTCTGGTGTTGGTAATACAACACATCTGACATTGAAGCCAGAATAGTGCACCTAGTTAGTTCATTAGATCTCAACCATTGCCTATCATATTCCCTATCTTCTTCACTAGTTCCGTTCATAGGCTCAGCTGATTTAGGTTCTTCAAGTACAAATTTGTGTCCTTCCGCAATCAGGACTATCATTAAATTTCTTTTTCAATCTACATAATTTTCCCCTTCTAGTTTGTTTTCTTTGAGTATGTTAAACGGTAGATTAAAACTGGACATGTTGAACTGAGAATAAAATATACATTTGTTTCAATATCTAATTAACACAAACATTATCACATAATTTGATCACATGTTTTATATATATATATATATATATATATATGCATCAGTCAACATCTTAAAACAATTCAAGCAAGTCATGTTGAGTGTGAACGTTTACTTAAATACAATTAAGCAGGTTACAAACAAAACAGTCACAAACCTTTAATTCACAAATTAATAGTTGACTCTCTCTTGGCCAGATAAAATTGACAGGGACTTCGTGGGGAAGTAAATTTTGTCAATTTAATATCTAAGTATTAACTATAACTTAACACAAGATTATTACTCAGTTTTGCATAAGCCTTCGTGGGGAAGGTCATATCGCCACTTAAAATAACCCACAATTATCATATAAAATTTATTCTAGTGAACTTATTTTTGGCATATCCGTTAGGCAGAAAGGTGCATGCCAATGCGTAGCCAAAGACTTCACCGTAATAAATCAGTTATGGAGGCCACTAATTAATTTATTATCCATAATAAATTAAAAATAAAACACTTTGTAATTTTGATCAATGAGATTTTCTAGGTTCCTCATACACAAAGTAAAACAAAATATAAATTAAACACTTATTAGACAATTAAATCCAATTGTCATAATTTAATTTTTCGGTTTTGAAACGAGAAACCTAATTGTTCGAAGATCGCGTCGCCTCCATTGCAGCCCCCCTCGCGGGCGCGATGCACCATCGCGGTCGCGTCAATGCAGCCATCACGGTTACGTCGCAGCACCTGTCGTGGTCACGTCGATTAGCCGTCGCGTTTGCGTTGCAACACCCGTGGTGGGCGCGATTCACCGTCGTGGATGCTATGCCCTCGTCGTAGATCAGCCTGCAACTCGCACCGTCTTCGATTCTTTTAATTCGTCTTTATCTTCGTCTTTGATCCATTACAATTTATTTACAAAAAATAAATCTAACATCAAGACTAATCTATTACATAAAAATAGACCTAATCTACTCGTGAATTTTCTCACGAGAAAAATGAATCTGAACGAATTAGATTAAAAAGATATAATCCAATCCAGCATGAACTTAAACATACATAAAAAAACAATGATAATTGGATTCCTGCAAAATAAGTCTAACAATTCTACTATCCAATTTCAATTAAGAGGAAAATTTAATTTTTGAAAATTAATTCGAAACTACAGAGCCCAAATCAATGGCTCTAATACTAGTTGTTGGGGAATCGAGGATTCGTGCCAAGGATCTATTTGGGGTGTAATTTGAATATCTATTTTCATAAATCAAATAACCATGATTGGAACATTCAAATCATACGTTCATGTAATTGAATAATAGTAATCATACAATAAGCCCAAAACATGCGAAACTAAGGAATTATCGTATTTACCTTAAAATTGGAGAGACACCGTTGAGAAGAATTATCCTTTCAACCTTTTCTTGAGTATTTCCTAAGCCCAAGCTCCTCAATCCGGTGGGAAATCAAATGAATTTTCTTACACTCGAGGAAAGATTAATTTTTCGTGCAAAAAAAGAACCACAAAATTATGCATATGGGGACCGAAATTGTTCCCCTATTTATAATAGGGAGGGGCCGAAAATCAGCCCCATTTAGGAGAGAGGGGATTGAAAAATTCTCTCCTAATTGGGAGAGGAAAATATGGATAAATCCTAATCCCCTTTGGATTTAGATTCTTCCATATCTTTTATTTCCTTATCTTCTATTCTATATTAATCCTTATCCTCTTAGTTAATGGACTTCTATTGGGCTACTCAAGGGGCCTTTAGGAGGAATAGGATTGGGCCTCCCAATGGGCCTAGATATCAATATTGAGCCATCAATATTATTATAGCCCACTAAAATTAATTCTTTCCACTATACAATTTATATTGAACTACCCATCATAATCCATATTACGAAATATGGCTCCCGATTATTATTTCTCGTATAAGATTCAATGTCCATTAATTAATTTAAGCTACTGAATGTTTTAATCAATTAATATCTTTTATTCCTTGAGAACAAACAACTCAACATTATTATCATATCGGAAATTAATCCACTGTAAAAGTTTGATATGATAAACATTCTGAGCCCATCAAGGGGACATAATCAACTTGTTTCACCAAGACACGACTTTCTGTATTAATTTAGCAATCTGTCATATAATTAATAACATTGCCCAAAGTATAGAGCATTAAGTCCTATTGACTCTTTCCCCTAAATAAATCAAAGCAACATTAATTGATTATATACAATCACAATTAAGTGACAGAAATTAAGAAATTAATAACCACTAAGATCTAGTTTTTCTACCAAGTCAGTCTAGAAAAACTATCTTGATATTGGTCCAATTTAGTGCAACACATGCACTAGTGTAATCTCTTGGTCTAGACAAATCAATCCGAGCCTTACATATCAATTTCTACCAATGGATTGTTCAATTTCATCTAAGTTATGAATCTTTATACCTATTACAAGGAACCGACTATGTGATCTTCTGTGATCTACTACACACCACATTGTCTATAGTGTAACGTATTCAAACAATATGCAATAAATATATATAACATTCATAATATTTAAAGCAAACAGTTATAATTTATTCTCATTCAATAAAGTGCAAGAAACAGTTTATATACAAAGCAACACTTAAAAACATGCTTTACAGTATAACCCTAATAATCTCCCCTTATGCTCAAAGTCTATTTTTAAGTATACTACAGCATGTCCTAATATGCTATTTTTCGGAACTCACGTGGCTTTCCACAAGGTTGCTTCTCTACGTCGTTTGGGCAGGAATTCGCCTTTGAGACGGTGCTGGCGACCACCATTATTACAGTGGAAATCACCTTTTATAAAGATTGGGACAAGCTTTGGTTAGAATGTGACTCTACTTACACTGTAGAGCTATTTCAGTCCCGGCTTCTGAGGTGCCTTGGAGTTTCCATGCTAGTTGGCTCCGGATCTTATAACTCACGTCTACGCCTCGCTTCATGGTACTCATATATTGCGGAAGGGAAATCAATGAGCAGATGCCCTCTCGAAATTGCACAGTTTTCAATTGATGGGACCAGCACCCTTCCCCCTTCCCCCCTCCCCCGGTGTTTGATAGGATTTATCGTGACTTTTATGCTAATTTTTTCAGAGTTGTTTTATCTCGCTCTTTAACTTGGTGGATTCGGTTTGTTTGTTTCAGGTTTCTACTACAGGACTGTAGCTCCTCCTGTGTTAATGGGAGATATCTGTTCTCATGGCAATCACATTTTATATAATAATTTTCCATCCTCTTTGTATGTTTTGCAGGGCATCTCATTAGTGGTCGCACGATGCTTATCTTAATAAGCATTTACGGAAATTGGTATTTGATGGTGATTTGGTTGCTACCTTTATTCCGACTATTGGCTTTTTCCCACAAGATTTTTCCAATAGTGGATTTTAATAAGGCCAACGGGATCTCTTCTAATCTGGGAGAGCCCCATTATGCTTTGCGAAGCATCGGGAACTTTGTTCCTTAGGCGTTTATTCACGAGTTGTACGCTCTGTCTTGTTGTCTCCTTCAGCAGTGTTGCCTATAGCAACGGACTTGATTGTCCCATATGAGTGAGTCCCTATACCTCGACTACCATATCGGGAGCTTCCCTCACTTCTGTTGTCTTCAACTATCAGCTCCAAACGTGGCATTAGTTGTGATGTATCCTATAATTTCCTTCAGTCTGCTACTGGCTTGTGGTTGTTGTTAATTTTACCCCTGCTGCTGGGATTTGTTTTGCATGTTTAAGCTTTATGATTTTACTAAAGAGTTAGGATGACTTCGCTACGGTTTCTTGTTTTCTTATACTAGAACCTATTTATCTCACTTAAATGGCTTCTAAGAATGGAAATTGCTCTAGCGTCGAGGATCAACTCCTCTGTGAGTGTTGGGTTCAAATATCTGAAGATCCAGAAGTAGGAATATATCAACACAGAAATACACTTTGGGCTCATGCTACTGAGTAATACAACTTAAAAGTTGTCGGCATGGGCTTGCCAACGTGTCCCTAAAAATTAGTTGAGTGTTGCATGATATCATCCTTACTACTATCAGCAAATTCAAATCTTTCTACGAACAAGTTGAGATGGCACACTGAAAATGAAAGCGATGTTATAAGAAGTCTTTAATCTCCACTAGATTTTCATTATATGTCAAAATATTTTTATAAAATTTTAACTTGTCGTTCTTCTCTCTTATGAAGTTAAAGAAAGCTAGGGGTCTGTACAAGGACGATCCATCAAAAAACAAGGGGCTATTCAAGTAGGATCATGTCTGGGAAGCAATGAGACACGTACAGAAGAATAAAACAGTATCGTGAAAGCCTCGATGTGAAGTGACTCACCACTCTCACCTAACCCATAATTATCTTCATTTCAATTAATTTAAGTGATGGAAATGCTAGAGGAACCTGTGACTCTTCTTTAGTTGCAGCATGACCAGAGGGCATGAAAAAAGCCAAATTAAAGAGAAAAGTATATGATGATGTGTCTATCGCACTAAACGTGCTTCAAGGAGAAAATGAAAAACTTCGTGAAATGATGATACACAACACTCTAAAGAGATCAAAGCACTAAGTTAGTGATGGAAAAACGTGAAGTAGAAAAATAAAATGCTGCAAGATCACGAAGGTAAATGGCTTACTAACACATCAACCAAGGCAAATGGTACACGTGTTTATGCATGTATATTAGGTCGATTTAAGTGTTCATTTAATGGCATTTGCATGCATAATAGACCGTGAATGGCTTATATTCGTATTATTGAGATGTTTGATGTTTGTGGACTTGTTTTAGAGATATCTAGGTGATTTAAGGCCAGTAAGTTGCATTCGACTAAGGATGGACGAAGAAACCAGTCTCGGAAAGTCCAAAACGAAGAAAAATCGAGCCAAGGGTTAAAAGGTCAGTCGCGGCCGCGATAGAAGCACGTCAGAAAGAGCTAAAAGGCCCTGTTAAGTCTCCGCGGCCGCGACCTACCTTCACGGCCGCGACGAAAAGCTTCCAGAAAGTGAAGTTTTCTATCAGCTTGACACACCTTTAGTATTTTAGCCATATCTTGAGATATACAACTCCGATTGAGGTGCAATTGGTGGTGTTAGAAAGCCGATTCAAAGATATACAACTTTATCAGAAGGAGGAAAAACTAAAAAATGACCGAAAGACCCTCAAAAACATTTTTGAACTAGGAAAAGCAATGTAGTGTCGGCCCATTACTTGGCCCGCAAGCTCAAAAAGGAGTTTTGGACGAATTTTGCTATTCCAGTTAGATTTTATCCCTCCTTATCCTAGAGATGTACTCCTATAAATACCCCAATGCTCTAGACATCAAAAGGGACTTGGAACTTGGATTTTGGAGGATTCCGGAGAAGAAGAGCAATCAAGATTCGGCAACTTGCGATTTTATCTTTGCATTTTTTTTAATTTAATGTTTATTAGTACAATTTTGTTTTTAGTTATAGCCATAAGTGGCTAATCGTTTATTTTCAGTCTTTAATCGATGTTACACCTTAGTTTGATGAGTCCGTAACTCTTACGGTAATTGTTCAACAAATTATGTTTTGAAACGTTTTATGCTATTCATGTTTATATAAATTCTTATGTGAATTGTTATTTGGATTGATCACCTAAGTAGTTAATCACATAATTATCGCTAGGTTATTATCGTAATCATTACGAATTTATGTCCATTAGTAGCAAATAGTGAGTTAATCACTAAGATAGTATAATTTACGATCAATTGTACTGAACTTATGAGTACAACACTGTGTCTATTCCGTTACCCTAATACTCTATGCATTTGGTTAATGAGATCTAGAGAGCTTATTCTAAGATCACTCAACTGAATAGACTAATCGCAGAGCTTGTTTTGGTTAGTTAAACTTAAGGGGTAACTTAGGTTAACAGAGCTTATTGTTAGGGGATACTAGATTAAGGGTTGGGATCTTTATTATATTTGAATTTTAAATCACTTGTAATTGCTTATTATTTACTTTTGCGTTTAGTTAAATTAGTTATTCCAATCAAATCAAAAACCCCTTCTTGATAGATATATATATATACACTATTATTATAATATAAGTTAATTAGGTTAATACCTAAAAACCCTATCGATCTTCCTGCTCTCTGTGGGATCGACCCTGACCTACCACTTCTACAAGTTAGAAGAGGGAAGCTAGGATTGTTAATTTTACTGCACCTCGACAGAGTAAAAAAAGTTTTTTTTAGATTGCAAAGTGTAAAAAAAGACATAATTGCATTTAGTTTAAGACTGTAACAGCCCGATTTTCTGGACTATTTTTAAGTAATTATAAACCCCAAAATCAAGCCATGATATTTAATTTATTTAACTAAATACTATATTTTAAAATCGAGCCATTACGAAAATAGTAATTTAACATAATCATACATAATGTCACAATATTTTATGAAATAAAGTATATTAAAATCAATATTGAAAATATACGAAATATTTTAAATACTTTAAGAATTTTGATGATAGTATTAAGTAATTGGCAGCGGAAAATATAATTTGTTCAAACTAGGCACATCTTAAACATCCCTTCAATCAAATTAACATTCTAGTATAAATCACTGATAATTTGTTAAGTATCTAGAACATGTAAAAACTTATTAAAATACTTCTCAATTATGACTCTAACACATCAATTCACTATAATAATTTCATCAAATACTCAATTATAATTACGAACTATATAAATCACCTTAAACTCCTAGCATACCATAATTTCATAAGATCTCAACTACCACATACTACAAGTCCAAAACTTCACCATACTTTTGAAATAATGTAAATCCTAAATCATAAACACCATATTGCACACATTTAATTATTAAGTCCAAATAAAAATAATTTATAACTTTATACCACAATATGCTTTTCGGCTCCACCTCTGCTTCCATTGCTCATTCCATTTCTACCTGAGGTTCAATAATGGGTTGGGGTGAGCTTCCTTCAGCTCGTGGGAGTCACAGTTTATCACATTAATTATAAATACAAAGAGGCATACAATGTAACAATTATCATAATGATGTGCTTGTATTGGCAAGACACATAGAGCTAACTTGTATTGGCAAGTAGCATAATGGTAATGAGCTAAACTTGTATTGGCAAGTAGCAAATTGAATAGTCACTTGTATTGGCAAGTAACAACTTGAAGAATAAGCAATAGTCACTTGTATACAGTCAAGTAAAAATAATTAAAGCGATAAACAATAAACCCCCACCTGGAAAATGAGATGATTGAAATGCAAATGATTGGATTAATCAATAGTCTAGGCTCGAACTCTCGCTCCTCAAGTCCTACATTTAACCGTGGAAAATATTTTAAAACTATTGATACTAGATCACTATAAAATCAAAAGAGAAAAATATAAAGAAATTTCTTAATTAATGAAAATAATAATAGTAATTAAAATAAGGAAAATTTGTTGGGCTTTTGAGAATATGGATGTGAAGTGGGGTAAATGTGGAATTTGAGTAATAAATATGGGCTTATAATGTTATTGCCTCCAAAATAGGAATTTCCAGTTTCAATGAATCTCGGCAGTAGTTAGTTTACAGGAAAATTGGCAATTAAAATTATAATATATATATATATATATATATATATATATATATATATATATATATATATATATATACTAGCCATGGGCACGTGCGTTGCACGTGTTCGATATTGTCCAATTTTATTTTGGATCTATTTTTAAAAGAAAATATTATTCTAATACTTTGTGTATAGATTAGTAATTTAGGAGAACATATTCTACACATGTTTTAAAATATGTGGTTGTTGTTAAGAAACATATATATATAAATATTTGTCAATTATACTCCTAAATGACCAAGAACCTTATAGTTCGATAACATCACTCTTGGTGTTGTAACAAAGACGCCGAGGGTATCTAGACTCATTCCCGATCCCTAAATCCCCAATGTACGAAAAAATTACACTTCTAAATTGTACTCCTTAAATTGCACTCCTTCCGTTCACAAAAGAAAGTCATTTAAACATTCATGTGAAAATTAAGAAATTGTGGGATGACAAAAAGGCCTCGAAAAATCTATTCTAATTATAACCTTAAATTCTAGTTTTTTCTCCAACAAAATTTTCATTACCATAAAATCCTCCATCTTTCCTCAATACTATAATATTATGAGATTTATGGGAAAATTTGTTTGGATTTACCTAAGGATGATATTGGATGAAATAGGGAAAATTTGCTATAATGACTTGTTTTCATGAATATATATATATATATATATATATATATATTATCTAGAATGACTTTCAATTGTGAATGATGGAAGTAGATTCTTATATAATTCCAAAAAATAACATACTCTAAAAATAATGAAAATAAGTAATACTTTCACATAATTGTTTCAATACATAAACAAAAACTCTCTCTCTCTCTCTCTCTCTCTCTCTCTCTCTCTCTCTCTATATATATATATATATATATATATATATATATATATATATATATGTGTGTGTGTAAAACCCTCCCATTTTCACCCAATTCTATGTTTTCCCGTCCATTTCAAGTTTCTACATTCAGAAGGACACATGTCACCATCTCAAGAAGTGGATCGAGATTAATTTGGGTTGCCAATATATTTAATTTTAATTGTCTCTAATTCATCCGATTTATAAGACAATTAAACGAAATACATTCTTCAATTTAGGACCTGTTTACAAAGAATATGTTAAGTTATATTTGTTTGCAAGTTTAAAACTTTTATCATTCGTTCAAAAGTATTATATCCTTTTAATAGTTTCCAAGTATTCCTTATTCATTCATCCCATATTCAACAGTACCTATCTACATAATTTTTGACATGCAATTTTATTCTCAATTCCTGCTTTTGATTTTTCCTCTTTCATTCCATCATCTTCTTCACACTAATCATGTGTTTTCCTTCTCTGTACTAATTCCCTTCGTATTTAATTTTCATGTATACATATTGAATATAAATTTCAGTTTTCGTAAATAAAAGTGGTAGTATTTGAAGTTTGAAGTCGTCATGTGTTTGTGTTTAGTTTGTTATCGATGCTGCTGTATATCAGGCTTGATTTTTTGTATAGGAGAAGTAATTTGAGAATTCATATCTTAAAACTTGTAAATTCAAAATTTTTATTTTGAGAGTGGAAACTATTTAATAAAATTTAAAATAAAAATAAAGGACGCTTTAGAAATTGAGTTAATAATTGTGTTCAGTCAACTTAATTACAGCTTAGTGAAATTTCCTATAATTCTCATTTTACGAAAAATGGTAATATGATATATAGAATAGAAAAGCTTTTGGCGCATATTTTATTTATAAAAGCAATTTTTTTTTTTTTATATCATTTTTGCTCACTTTATATTTTTATGACATTTAGTATAGACAAAGGAGCGTGCATATTGATAGGGTTAACACATGGTGTTCTCTTATAGTTTTGATGTCTTATTGTGAGGAATTATAAATCTTTCTTGACTTTGACAATTTTGTATTTTTACTTTTGCAAAATTTAGAATGTATTATCTTCCTATAATTTCTATGGATTTTTAGATTCACCTTTTGATAACATCATTTCCTTGTTCCTTGTAGGTTCATTCCTTACATGTGTCACATGTTTTGTATCGTATATTTGGAATATTTCTACTTTGTCTATTATTCTAGTAAAACAACAAAGGCGTCCATGTTTCATTGAAAATATGAATGTTTGTTTTTTCAATATAATATCATATATGCTTTAAATCATTTATATATTGAGTTTACCTCTAACGATGCATGTCTATATTCTATTATTATTTTTAAGTCATTTTCTTTCAATAGTTCTTTCTTCGATCTCACGGATTTTAATTGGATCTTGTATTATATTTGACCTGCATACCATCCCTCATATTCCATGGGTTTCATAAATCATTGCATACCGTCGGTGAATGTGCTGCAACTATAGTTAAAGTCTGGCTCGATTTTCAAAATGCTTGGTGTTTTAATTTCTAAATTTGTTTCAGTTGTTAAGAAAATAAAGTGTTAGTTATTCTCACACATAAGTAAAAATTCTCTTCCTTTTTTTTTTGTGTTTTGTTTTTATCTTACTCAAGTGTTTCACTGCCTTATATTAAAGGGACATAAATTCTAATGGAGTGAGATTTCATGGTACCAAGTTCTGCAGATTTAGTATAATATTTTCTACAAATTTCATACAATTTTTAATAGATTGAATTAGTGCACTTTATTAGAAACCATATTGATAGTAGATAAATGAAGATATAAAACATACCAACAATAATTTAAATATGTTATTTCTTTTTAAAAAAGTACATAATGGAAAAGTATTTAAAATTGTTGTATTAGGTATTGATTGCTAATTCATATTACTCCTTCCATGATTTATACCAATTTAGTCTTTTTAGCATTTTCAGTAAACACTATTATTAGATTGAAACTAAATAAAATAATGGGTATAGATGAAATAGTGTATAGTATCACTAATGTTTAAAAATATTTTATATTTTAATCTATGAATCATTTTATCTATTTAATATCCAATTTTCTTTGTATTCAATTGTCTATTATATCAGATTTTCCTTCTTTCAATTTAATTTCGTGAGCAGGGTTTCAAAATTTTCCTTCACATGCACTGTGAGAATTCTTTCGAAAACTCTGTTGGAAGTAGAGTGAGAAAACAATGAGGATTTCCTTCAAATTAAGTGTTCTTTAACTTTAACTTTAATCTTTTTTTTTTATGTAATTCTTTTTCTTTTTTGTCTTTTTTGTCTTTTTTTTTTTGTCTTTGTAGATTTTATATTATTTAATTTTCTAGTTTTATTGTTTTTTCTATATTTTATTTATATTATATGTGTTCTTAATGAATTATTTTATTAATTTTATAATTTTTGGATGAAATGGAAAAAAATGAAAATAAAAACTTATAAATTTATTTAATTTTCTGTTTTTATTTTTTATTTACATATTTTATTTCAATTATATGTATTTTCCTGTGAATTATTTCAATTGTTTTTTTGTTTTTAAAGTGATCTATGTAGCCTTTCTTTTATGGTGTGTAAGTTCTCTAAATTTTAAAAAATAAAAATCAGAAGACCAGTGCCACGTTATTTGAAATCGCCCAAAACCCCTAAAAATTGACTGCCTCGTGAGTATTCCAGCGAAATTTCTCATTTTGGAACTAAAATTGAATAATTAAACAAGTTATTAGGATGAAATTAAAAAGGCAAAGAATTTTTGGAATATTTAGCGAAAGAGACTAAAGTTATGAGACTTGAAATGATTTTTTCTCTTTATTTTTCTTTGATTTGATAATTTTTAACTTTTCTTTTACATTGTAGTTATAGAAAAATAATTTACTTATTGGTAAGATTAAAAATTCAAAGAGTTATAATTTTGTGTATTGTATGTTAAATGTATAAACTCATTTGATTTAACTTTGAAGCTTTTTTATTTAACAATACAATAGTTTCTTTCACATAATTAATATTTTAGTTATAGATATATTCAACTAAAAAATATAATTTTGTAACATGCACAAAACCCAAAATACATTTGAGTTCTCCAAAACCATTTTGGATCTCCTACTCTATTCAATACAACATCTTCTACCACATTTCATTTCATACACGACACGTGTATATGAAGACATCACGAATAAATCATAAATGATTATGTGACATGATTAGTATAATATGTTATAGAAGATGTTGTATCAAATGTGTTAGAAAATCCTAACTTCTCCAAAACCCCCGAGACTCCTATATATCGTCCTAATGTGTAACATAGACAATTAATAGAACAAATGAGAATAATGACAATTGAAGCTTCTTTTTTTTGGGGTGTGATTTTTTTTTTTTTTTGTGTTTCGAACTTCTGACATTTAACATAGAGTGGAGAGGCAATAGCAATTAAAGTTATATAGGATTAATATATAGTTTGGCATCTGAACAAGTCAAGATAGATATATAACTATTAGATAGGCACATGCCATTTACTTTTATTTTTTCAGTAAATGTGACATTCACTTCTCCTTTTGTTTTGTTTTATCAATTTTTTTTTTTGTTTTATTAATTAAACTAAATGTGATATTCAGGATGGAATCAAAAAATTTAAAAAAATATATAGAGTATATATGTATAGTGTAATATCAAAAGAAATTTGAATTCCCTCTAAAGTTTGAAATCTCGTCTTCACTCTCCAATTTCTAAATACATCTATTAGTCTATTAGTCCCTGTAGATAAGAAACTAAAATTTATTAATATTGTTGGAAAAAAACTTATATTGCCTCGTTTAAGGTCTTAACTAAAATTTCTGGTTCCGTCCCTAGTGATATTGATTATTAGCATGTACAAATTTATTTCTCAAGCATATCGCAACTTTGTATAGAGTAAATGTATGTTTGCTTATTACTTTATTTTTTTTGAAAATGTTTAAGCAAGGTAATAAATTGTAACGGGAAACCGGATCTAATTAACTTTTGAAAAGATATATTTCTCATGTTGAAGTAAATCTCAATTGATTTAATGGATACTTCTATTATTTATATTACAAATTATGGAGTTTATTTATTCCCCTCCTGAAAAGTAAAATAAACAACAAAGGGCTAAATTTTATTTTAGCCACTTTGATAAATTATTTTTTTAAGATAAAATTGTACGGTACAATTCCGATTGAGTGTCACAATTTATATTTAAAGTATTCCTTGTTTTGAGTAAATGCATTATAATACATTTACCACGAACATATAATACTTTTAGACATAAATACTTATATCTTTTAGAACATGAGTCGGATTATACTGATTAAAGATCCGAGCAACTGGTATACAAAAGACCTACTCAACTTTTTTTGGGCCCGCCAAACTCAACTGCGATAATTTGGCCTGACCCAAAAAATAGAAAAGATGCACTATGACCTGTAGGGGTATGTTTGTTTATGGATTGAGTGGGCGTGGCAAATCCGGGCGTGTAAATCATATATAGGACGTGTGAATTCAAATGATGGTGTAAATCTTATATTTGTTCTAGGATGGAATATGGTAGGATTTATAAAAAGGTACCATCATTATGTTGGAAATTGAGAGAGAGAAAGAGTAATGGAAAAAGAGAGTGAGAGTAGAATAGATATTGGATTTAAGTGGATTAAAGAATTCGAATCTCAAGTTTCACCAAAATCTCAAGATTGGATTGACACATCCTCCATCCAGACGAGTAAATCTATAAACAAACGTACCCTAGAAGAATTATTTTATTTTACAAGGCATAATAACTATGTTAAAGCAAATTCTAGGAAATAATTAAAACTTTCCTTACTTGCTTAGGCTTCTTAATCTTAATCTGCATAAACGCTAATTCTCTTGTATTCAGTTACCAACCAATGCTCTCATGCATCGAATTTGTGATACCCCGAACCTTTGAAATGCAATAAAATACAATCTTTGCATCTTAAATATTTTTACCAATTTTATTTTAGTCTAAATTGTGAAGTTATTTGATTTATGATTTTATTTTAGAAAATAAGTGTGACCGCGATGTACCAGGTTAACTGCACTCCTAGCACCTAAAAGGTAAGAATTAAAAATTTTACAATATAGAAGCTTAAAGTTAACATCGGGCTTAAGAAGTAAGAAATAAAATTTATTTATATATTGTACCTACCTAAATACCAACTAAAGTTACAATAATAATATAATGATAATAATGAAAATATAACAATATACATACATGATATAAATAAGTATATGATACTAATAAAATAATAATAATAATAATTACATATATATATATATATATATATATATATATATATATATATATAACGTTACCTACATACCTAACATTAGCTAAATAATAATAAAATAATAAATTACTATATATAGTAAAACACACACACATACCCTAATTAACAAATAATATAAATTATAAAATAATGTTACTAACAAACTAAGAGTGATTGCGATCCCACATCGAAAACGATTTGAAAAACTTAAGAAAATTTCCTATATAAATAGACTGTAGGTAATGTGTTAATAAGTAAACATTTCAACACTTCAGTGAATATATTGGATTTCCTTTAACTAGGAGGTCCTTATCAGTTTAATTTTGGCAACGCTTCTACCGGTGTTTCGGAAAGTTGTCGTATAGTATTAAAATCTTTTAAGGTATGTAATTTTAATAGTTTTCTTTCCTTATTGTCATTTATAGTTTATATAAATTTAGGAATTTAATTATTTTCTTGATTTAAGTAGATTTATAAATTTAGCTATTTTCTTAAATTTGTATTAAATAGTTGTTATTTGAGATGAATGGTAATTAGATTAAAATATTTATCAATGTTGTTAATAATTTAAATTTAATAAAATAGTTAGGCCTTTTGATTTAGAACTATAATTTATTACGATTTGACTTTTATATAAGAAATTGTAAAAGATAAGCATAATCCAAAGATATTGTACCACACTTAATCACTTTGAAAATACTAAACCCGATAAGTAATACTAATTAATTAAACAACATGTGCTAGGTGTAGTGCAGGTTGGGCCTAGGACATACACGACTCAACTCTTTTTAAAGCAAGCAAAACAAGGTGGGTGACTGGGCTATTTGTAAGTATATTATGCTACTGAACTTGTACTTTATAAATATGTTTGCCTTCGGGCTTATGATATGATACCTCTTAAGTCGTAAGATTGGCTTTTGAGTGGGACTTGGGAGTCGTAAGATTGGCCCCCTAGTCTAGCAATATGGCTTTTGAGTTGTAAGATGAACTCCTAAGTCAAGGATGTGTTTATTATTGTGCACCTTCGTTAGTATAACTGCTTACAAAGTTCCCACTGAGTTTATACTCATGCCCGTAATTTATTACAAATCTTCAGGTTAGTTGAGCAAGGTGGCGGGGCTGTTGCGGCAAAGGTCACCGGATTCCTTTTCCTACCCGCTACTTTAAGATGTTTTTTTTCCTCTTCAATGTATAAAAATAAGTTTACATGACACTGAGTCTGGGTGTTTTCATTTTCTGAGGAACTTTGAAACCTCCAGTGTAAATTTGTTTTGGCAGTATATCATTGTCAATAAAACTTCTACTTTTATCCGATAAACATTTTATGTCACGCTTTCGCACATTTTCTGATTTATTAATTAATCAAAAGAAAAGAAAATTTAGTAGCACTTTAATCCCGAGCTAATGGGATTGGGGCGCTACAGAATTATGTGAAGTTTCTATGAGCAAATTGTCTAAGATGAAAAGTAATATTGTTGTATTATATTATCTGATAAATCACAAATTGTTAGATAATTTTCTAATACTTTATAATTTAATATCTTTTGTGTGTATTAACCCTGAAATGAATTTTGAAAGGTTAAAATAGGCAAATGAAAATGGGCCAAAATTTAAGGCACTTTTATAATAGTAATAATAATAATAATATGTGTATATATAGTATATTATTTATAATAGTATAGATATAGATAGATAGATGTTGATATAGATATAAATATAGATATCGATATTTATAATCAAATAAATAAATACTTAAAAAATTAAATTACTTAGTTACCCTTAAATTTTAATATTATTAAGGGTATATTAGGCATCACATAAAATGGACGAAACAAAACATTCATACTTTTATAATAGGGTATAGATATATATATATTGATGTTGAGACTTGTAGAACATACGCTTGAGCATAGTATCTTCCTCTTTTCTTCATCCATTCCTCCATTCCAATTCCGCTTTCATATGCGAGATCATATTATCCTTTTGTTCCTCCAATTTCTCCATTCCGCCTTCATATGCGAGATCAAACAAATTATCCTTTCCTTCCTCCCATTCCTCCATTTCAATTTGGCTTTCATATACGAGATCAAATTATCATTCCTTCCTCCAATTCCTCCATTTCAAATCCACTTCATATGCGAGATCAAATTATTTTCTCCCCTTCTTCAGTTCTTTCACTCGCACCCACCCCATAGAACTTCATTGGCAAAGGGAGAGAGGGTGGTGTGCGCGGCGTCCATGGCGGTAAGAAAATTTGCGTGTTAATCGAAAATAAACACCAAATGAAAAGAGAGGGTGTTGGAGTAAAATGTGTAGGCCTGAGATCAATTATTGAAATTGAGATTTGATTACTGGATATAGTTGTAGGAATTTTGGGTGGAATTTCGCTGGATCAGAATAGTAGAAGAAGAATTGAAGAAAATTTAGGTTGCCAGGAAACTAAAATTAACGCGTAAAAAAAAATTGTTCCACAGTTAAAGGCTACATATTTATATAGAATATTGGTAGCGGTTTCTAATCCACCTCCCACTACCCATGATCTCCCACTCCTCCACTCCTTCACGCCATTCCTCCACACTCCATTCCTCCACTCTTTCACGCCACTCCTTCACGCTCATAAAACCGCCACTCGTTCACGCTCACAAAACAGGAAAATATCCGGATTCTAAAATTATATCTGTTCTATGTGGGCTCTATAGATTTTGGGCTAAAATTGAATCCATAATTATTGATTGGGCCTAAATATTGAACCAATAATGCAAATGGATGAGATGATGTATATGAATGTGCTTATTTGAATTAAATAAATGGATTCTAAAAGAAATGTTTTAACTTAAAAATAAATAGTTTTTCAGAAATAAGATTTGAAATAATATACTGGGCCAATATAAATCTATTCCAACTGAAAAACCCAAATCTTAAAAAATGATCATATGAAAAGGGTCGGCCCAATTGAATGAAATGATGATGAAAATAAAATCATACAAAATAGTTTAATAAATAGACGAAAATTCCCGGGCGTTACAAAGACATATATGGTTGAGGTTGGTTAACGCTAAAAAGCAATTGCAAAGTGTAACAAATATCATAATTTATGTTGCAAAGTGTGAACTTACTTAATAAAGTAATTTTAACAAAATCATACATTATATAAAAACATGAATAAGTATTAAAAAAAGGGTAAATACCATTTTGCACCCTGAACTTTGGGTCTTTTTTCTGTTTTAAACCTAAACTATGTTTTGTATCAGATAGCAACCTATAGTTCACTCCGGCGAAGAATTCCGGCGAAAATATATAAAAAAAAATCAGAAAAATCAGAAAAAATATTTGTAAATTCTAAAGTTCATTTAAAATATCTTAAATTAACTGAAAATATTTCTTTTTTAAACATAATTTTCATAAAATGATTTTTTTTTATAAAATCTTTAAAATTCTTTAAATCCAATTTTAAATTTATCAATTTAAAAAATTACTTATTTATAAATAAATTTCTAAAAATCTATTTTTTGGAGAAATTTTGGGATTATTAAAAAATTTAAAAAATTAAAGGATTTTTAAAATTAAAATTATTTAAAAAAATAAATAAAAAAATTATTTAAAAAAATATATAAATTAAAAAATTAAAATTATTAAAGGATTTTTCAAAATGGTATATATTTAAAAAAATTTCCAACTTCCAAATTTTTTAAACATTTTCAGAAAAATCTCAAATTAACTGAATTGTCGTAAAATTATTTATGTTTTTTTTTTTTTTTTTGAAAAATATCGTATAATTTTCATCAAATCTGAAAATTATTTGAAATCTAAAATAATTCATTAAAGATACGTAAAAATACCTATGAAATGTTGGAAGTATTTTTTTAAAAAAAGTCAATTTTCTTTAAAGAGTTTATTTATGAAAAATATAAAAACTATTTAAAATACAGAAAATAATTTTTTTAAGAAAATATAATTTTTTAAAATAAGTAATTTTTTTTAAATTTAGAAAATTTAAAAATTTAAAGTCCTTTTAAAGAATTTGAAATTTTTTATAAAAATTTCAATTTTATGAAAATAACTTTTAAAAATTTCACTTAATTTTATGTTATTTTAAATGAACTATGGAATTTAAAAATATTTTTTCTTATTTTTTCTGATTTTTACATAATTTATGATTTTTAAATATTTTTTATATTTTTTTATATTTTTCTCGCCGGAGTGAACTATAGGTTGCTATCTGATACAAAATATAGTTTAGGTTAAAAACGAAAAAAAGACCTAAAGTTCAGGATGCAAAATGATATTAACCCTAAAAAAATCTCAATAATAATTATGATATATAAATATACAACTCGTACTTTCGTATAATCAAACAAGCATTGTTATTATAAAATATATATTATCAAAATTAATAAATTGATAAATTGTTTATACAATTAGATATTAGTTTTTTGTCTTTAATTTAATAAAGTATGAATTTTATTATTTAAACAATAAGTGTTTTCTCTCGGGCATAACGTATTAAAGAACTTATTTAAAAGTTCATGTCAAATAAAATAAACTAATTTGTTCTGCTTTTAGAAGAAATCTCAATTAAAACTTTTTTTATAAGGGAATTATTTTATTAATATTTAGTTGCAACCTAGACTAAAACTATAGCCCAATCTACAAGGAGCGCACACACCTAATCCATATAATTAACCAATAAAAAATTTATTTCTTTCAAATCAAATATTTTAATTTTATTATAAATACTATAAGATATGGTTGTTAAATTGAACATTGTGAAAAGATAAATACCTTGATTATTTTCATGAAATAAGGATTATAAATAAAAACTTATTTGTATTCAAGAAAATGAAAGAAAATTATGAACTTATAAAACTTGCTAAAAACTTTTCAAATTATTATCTAAAATTTTATGTGGAAAAGTTAAATGACTAGAAATGTCCTCCATTTGGCTTATATATACAGATATATACATTATAATACTCAATTTGACCAAAGTATTTTTAAACCGTATAATTCACCAATCGTAAAATTATGGCATCATGAATCTTAAAATTCACTTGTGAGCCAAATCGTTAATTGTGTAGCCCATCATGGAAAAAAAAAGTACAGAGAGAGTATGTGTGGCTAAGTCATGTGTGAGTGAGAATTTGTGATCACTCCATATATATTTTATGTGTTTTTAGGCACTGAATCATAAAAACTGTGCAAAAGGTACGTGAATTAATGCATCATAACGTTCATTTCGTGTTTGGCAAATTTCACTTGTTTATTTATTTTTTAGGGATTAATTGGAACACTTGTGGAATCCTGATGAAGATCATGTGAAAATAGGGTTTGGGAAGGTACTTGGAAATGATTGGCTCAAGAAGGATCTTGGACCGGCCCAAAATAAAATCGGACGGGCCCATAGAAAGGCAAAGTACTATGTGTTAGGAAACAGAAAAGATCGTTCGACAGTAAGACTTAGTTGGAGAAAATAATTTTATGGAGTTCAGAGCACTTCGCCCGAGCAGGCAAGCCTTTGCCTAGCCAAGCAAAATAGCGATGCGGAAAATGGCCCGACCCAGTAAGCCTTTGTCCGACCCAGCAAATTCTCGTCTTTTTTCATGCATCTTATGTTGGTGGTCCAAATCCAATTTTCTTCCTACTTTAACCTAGTCTGTTGTACTCCTATATATACCTAGATTCTTCTTCTGTAAACAACGGAGAGCATATTATCATTAGAAAATTATCATGGGTGTTTTATAGTTCTATATTACACAAGTAAAGAGTAGTTTAGAGGAAGCCGGATGGGAGAAGTTATAGCAGTAAGTATCCGAGAGGAACATATACTTGGTTCCCATTAAACTATTTTTTTCTATTTTGCAAGATCATTGGCGATGCCACCAAATTGTTATCAATGATTTATAAACATACCAGTGGTAGAAAGAATTATGTGACCTGAACAAAATGAGTCTTTTAGAGCAATGATCATTACAATTAGTGTAGTTATAACTCGAACTAAGTCTCAAAGTGTTGAAGTATGAGCCTACAGTTGAAGTGACCGAAGAAGCTGAAAGTGAAGAGATTTTCGAGGAGGAATTGAATAAGGCGATGAAGAGAAAAATCAAGCCGAAATTCACATAAAGACCATTGAAGAAGAAATCTATGATGAACTTACACTGAAGGAGAACAAAAACGACCGAGTTAACTCTAAAGAAATAATACATCATCATATTGGCTCATGGAGTTTAATTACTTTTTATTACTTTACTGGGTCAAATTATGATTATTTGTATTACTGACATGCAACTTTTAGGTCATCTTTTCCAAAGTTGTTAAACTCGCGATTCAAACTTGGATCGGTGGATAGTCTACAGAATCGGATCGTAGGATCGTAAGATTCTACAAATTATGAAAATATAAATATAAATATATATTTATGTACATATACATCTCAAATATGCTTATAAATATTGAAAATTTGCATTCAGCTGGTGAAATGATAATTAGGAATGAAGATTTTGATCTCATTAATGCGTCTTGCATAAAATCTCTCTAAAAATGTTCTTTTGTTTTTTCTCTGAAAGTAGAATGAGCTTTAAAATTAATGTTTGGGCAAAAACGACTCGTAGAATTACGAGTTGAATTGTTGAGGCATAAATGACTCGTAAAATCGTAGAATCAGACAAGTTGAATCACGAGTTTGACAACATTGATCTTTTCCATATAGTTTTAGAAAACTTGTATTCTTTTTAGGTCCTGAATAATATTGTGAAAGTTAGGTCGTCGACTTAAAAACAAGAGTTGAGTGGGAGGCAACTCACTATTTTTTACTATTATTATTAATTCTTCTATTTTATATACCTTTGGGGGATTATCCCCCCAATTTCAAACCTAATCCCTTTTTCTCTCAAATCCTTTCAAGTTCTTCACACATTCCACTTTAAAATCACCCATCATACATAATCACTTTAAATTAATTATACAATTAGATTGTCCATTAGATTTAGTTATTTATCGGCTCAATTTTTTAATTTGGTTAAGTTTTTATCGTTTGCTAGAGTTGATCATTCTTGTCTATTTCAATATGAATGGTATGTTTCCTACTCTTAATCTTGATTTCAATAATTTTATTTATTATAGTTTAATTGCATGGGCAGTTTCATTTGAGTATCGCCACATGTATAGCATAGGATTTTTGTATATGGCTAGTTAACTGTACTTGTAGTCCAAATTGTTGATGTGAATCTTATGTTTTAATTGCTTATGTTTACGATTATGATTGCTTGTAGAATAACTCAAACTGTTAATTTCATTTGTGATTGCTATATTAGGATGAAATTGATAGTTGCATGCTCTAGCTAATAAAGCCTTAGGTTTAAATTCTCGATATTGTAATCCATTTATACATGTTACTTGGCGCTTAATTTTACAAAATTCATTTATTGCTATAATGTGTGGGATGGGGGATCTTGAATTTGCTGATTTTAATATTTTTGTCGAACACTTAGTAGGCAAAATATAAAGGGAACTCTGGCAAAAATTTTCTAGAATAATTTCAAGTAATTGGCCAGTATATTAGTTTGTATCATCATGTAAATGACTTTAGGTCTTAAGTGGTTGATATACTTGGGCATAAGTAATTAAAATTAGTCAATTATTTGTTCTCTGAGAATTATTTTGCATACTTGAAAGCACGAATTCACTTCTTATATTTTAGTTGCAGATATGGCTCCAAAGATATCATAAAGCACGAGTATGGTGGATGATGTTAGCCCCTCGATCCATATATTTGGTCCGGAAGATCCGGAATTCTACAACATCAGAGGCTATCAGACGAGGAGAAAGACAAATGGATTAGTTTGGTCCATAGGAAAATAAACCCACATAGTATTCAAATGTCTTTACTACCTGAGCACTCGGGATACATGAGAACGTGTGGGAGTTGATTGATCAAATTGGCTGGAAGAAAGTTATGGAAGGAAGGTGGAGAGCATACTTATCAAGCACACTAGAGTTCCTGAGCAAATATACATTGCAAAGAAACAAGGTCAGAAAGCCAATCAAGATATCCTTCCGACTCAAGAATACCCAGTATGAGATGACAATGGATAAATTAGCAGTGGTTTTTTTAGATACTATGGAGTCCTCGACAGCTGCATCAGCTGATGGCACTAACCATTTTTTTCCCGTAGAGACACGGGGCATGTCTCCGAGGATGAAATTGATATCCTTAGCACATCCTCCAAGGGAAAAAGGTGAATACAGCAAGTTATCTCTCTCTCATTTTTATCATAGAGATAACTGAATATCTCAATATTAATTTAAAGGATTGGAGTCGGTACTAGGACCAAACCATTTGACCATAAAGGATTTAAGTGGCATGAAGCTCATAGACAACAAGGATGAAGGGATCGTGTTTATACAGAAGCATGGTGATTGGGTCTAACTGCCAAATCCAACCTTGACTACAACAACTGTTGAGGAGAGCGAGAGCAATTTGTTGATGGAGACTTTGGAGCACTAGGCAGCAGTTGTATTTAGATCCTTACAACCATCACAACTTGAGGACATTAGTAGAGCATCTGGTCTGATACTGGAGACATCAAGCCAGAGCAATGAGATAGATTTCCAGAGACACGAGAGGTGGTTTGACGAATTCGAGATAGAGACTAATGCTCATCTCGTTGGGAAAGCCGGACTGCTCGGTTATGAAATGAAGATTTCAAAGAATTTTGGTCTATGCATGTCACCCGGGGGCACTAGAAGTACTCTTCATCTCAACCGCAGTAGCCATAAGTTTGTGAGTTCAAACTGTAGTGTACCGTTCGTCCACACAAACTTGTTCACAAATAATTTTAGGTAGGGAGATAAGAGTGGTACACCCATGGTAGTTGTTATTATTGCATTATTCATTTTCTTTGCTTATCTGTTTGTTCAGAAATGGCCTATAGATATTTTAAATTCTTAAAATTTGGATTATGGTTAACTTGGACCTGTAATAATTATGAGGATAATTTATTTTGTTTAAACTTATTGCATTACTGTGATAGGAATATGTAGCACATACTTATCAAGCACACTAGAGTTTCTGAGCACATATACATTACAAAGAAACAAGGACAGAAAGCCAGCCAAGATATCCTTCCGACTTAAGAATACCCATTATGAGATGACAATGAGTCCATTAGCACAATGTTTAGATTTCCCTTCAAATGGAGTATTTAGGCAACCACTGTTCACTACACGGATCTGGGAGAAGCTGACATAATTAGCAGCATTACAAATACCTCATATGAATAAACTGGCAAATTAGAAAGACATCTACAACCCGAGAATCCAGTGCTTCGATGGCTGCATAAGTCAAAGTGGATTTACCGAGAAGATATTTCGAAGCCCTTCTGGAAAGGGGTTTGCTTTTCTAATCGAAGATCGTTTGTTTACAACAAGGGTCCCACATTTGATGTTGTGTAGGCGTTGAAGGCCGCTCTGTTCAACATGGACACGGTGAAATTGAATTCTCAGTGAAGATGCGGATTACCAACGGCTACGCGTAGCTCATTTGAATCGATCGGACGGTCGAACATTTACTAGGAAAGGTTCCCTCGAAACAAGAATAACCGACACTATGAGCAATCAAAAAATAAAAGAACTCTGGCTACTTCTTAAATAGACCTCCAACTTCTTTGTAACACGTTTTCCAATAAGAGAAGAGGTTGATATATATGTAAATATCTTTATTGAATCTTTGTTGCCCCATTCTTCGAAGGCGGGTCAACCTCAAGATTTGCCCCTTGGCTTATGTCGAGATATTGATTCCTTCTAATTTTCTTCTCGTATTGATGAATTAGAAGAGATGTCAACTGACAATCGTATCCACCTGTGTCAGTTGACTCATAACCAACACAGACATCTTAGCCGAGGAAAAGGCTAAAATAGTCTAACGGGGACTTTGTTCTTTCCTAAGGTTCACATCTAGGAATCTTCCTACCTAGCACCTTGGTTCACAGCATTGAGTCTTTGTTGTCCTAGGGTGTGGGTGGCCCTTCCTTTCAAGAGTCTTCAAAGCGCTTTCTCTATGCGGTTGTTTGCTCACTCGACAGCTCAAAGTTGACCAGTACAAAACTAGTGAAGCTAGAAAAGCCAGATGAGGGTGGTTACAAGTTCAAATTGTACTTTTTGTGACCATCAGGAGGTGAACTAGAGGGAGAGAATGCCCTCGTGCTAGTTGATAGCCCGAGAGAGCCCTCGAGAAAAAGATGTTTACATACAAAATTACATTCCAAGCCACGCTAAGTGGTATTGATGACCCTCGTATCGACTCCTTTACCAAACCTTCGATCATCCGGTCAAGAAAAAGGCGCATACCAGCTTTCGTATGGGAAACCTTGGCTATAAAAGAGAATTAAACTAAAGCCCTTCTGTCGTTACCACTTCCTAATCGATTGTTGGACCTGGTCTTTAAGCCTTAGTACGTTAAACTATGTGTCTTCAAACATGCGCTCTTTATGAAACCCGAACCATAACTCGTCCCTACCGTACCTTGGAATCAGAACAGACCAATTACCAAATCCTCATTTCGTACATCTGCACCAATGGTTCATTCTTCCACTCTTCACTGGCCAGCACGGGATTTGGTATAGCAACTCACGTTCATTTGTGCTACGCGTTCCCACTGGACAGGACACAGTCAAGTTTGTAGGTTTGTGGCTTTAAGCTGAAGAACAATATTCAGTTTCAAGCGCAGTAATAGCTAAGTCAATGAGTTGAGGAAGAACTAGCCTACAAAGAGACCTCCTTCCAATGTGTGGTTGGGTAGTAGCATCAAAAGGATGGGTTACGAATTAAAGGTCTGAAAGCGTATAAATAGCTTTTGAGAGAATCTTTGCTTAACACATTATTGCTTTCTATGCTTTGATCGGTGGTGTAAGGGCATGTATAAACTTGTTTCATTCTCTTCGATTCTCTCTTTAATTGCTTTTTATGAAGTCGCCTCTTACATCATATTTAAATCAGATAGGATAGATGCCTTAAACCTTTCGCATTGCAGATTCTGCCGCCCTGAGTAGTTTTGTATTACAGTCTTCTAGCCCCGATGCCTATCGATGTGGATTGCCGCGCGAAATAGCGATAGAGCTTTTTTTTACTCTTGCGCATTGTATCGAATTAAAACACAAGAAAGGGTACGTAAGCAGCTTGGAAGGCCAGGTTCAATCGCATTTCTATTTTTTAGAAATGTGGAAAGGAAGGCATAGATTCTTCTATAGCCAATCTCCGAAAGCAAAGGTCCTTCAGGCAACTATATTTGTCTTTCTCGAGAGGTTCCTGAATTCACTGGACCAGCTTTTGGGACCTGTGTTCTCGATGACTCCAAAATTTTGTAAGAGAATAAGTGATGGCATTTTCCAATTCTTATGCCAATTAAACTGGGTTTCCTCAAAAGAAGTGATCGAGATGTTCCCGAAATGGTGGAGGAATTTACTCAAGGGGAAGCCCACACATCTCATACTTAATTAAAAATGATTGGTCAAATGTTAAGCCAATGCCATGATTGGAGCTTCCTTCTCAATAGAGGCGGTCATGTGCTCCGTAAATGGGTGGGTTGCGAGAAGAAGACGGTATACCTTTCACAAATGGAAGAGAACGAAATTCTCCATTACTATGTTATCATACGCAGGAATACCCCTGTTAGCCGCCCTCGGCTAATCGTCACTCGACAAACTAGCCCAGTCCTTTGTTGACGGGTTGGGAATGAAAGGTCGTCTATTAATACATGTTAGTTCACGGTTCAAGTATCACTCTCAAAAATGAAGAAGAGGAAAGAAATTCGTGTCATTGTATTTGTCCGCGCGATCACTAGCTTCATGCTACAATGAAAGCCATATCCATAAAAATCTTGGTTGGATCTTTTTTACCACACTTATGTAGCCCATCAATTGCTTACTCTAACGAGTAAACCCAATCAAGACTTCTAGAGCAAGACCTCAATTCATGGACTACAGAATTGTGGTCAAAAAGTCGGAAAGAAATGACCAGCTATTATAGGATGAGCTAATTGATCAAGAAATTACATTTACATACAGTAGAGTAGAAAGGTTTGAAGACGCTTAGTACCTTTATTGTTTGGGCTTTAGTCCCTACTCTTTTTTATCTCTATGCAAATTCTCCAATATTGTTAAGAAAGATGGAACCCGCGTGGCAATTCTGTCTATCACCATACTGGTTTTATTGTGAAATACCATACTAGTTTTATATTTAGAATACTTCTTTGAGTAAGATCCACTATCATCTGCTCCAAGAGCCAAAATACCCCAAGCTTTCGTCAATTGGTACTACCCCGGCCTGAAACAACCCCTTCTGTTTTCTACGGTGTGCGTAAAACATATTATGCTCCAACATATATCATAGGTGAAGAATTCCAAATCAGGATCAAAGACGGATCTATTCAGCTACTTGACTTAAAAATAAGGAACTTCAAAGGATTAGTCCAATTTTTTTACGAAATATGAGCGTTCTTGGTTCTCATGTTCAGCGCATTCTCCACTGACTCAAATTTGGTATCCAATAGAAGTTGTATCATCTCCTAGACATTCTTATTGCATAGGGCACTCTTTCCTAAATGAAATGGTTTGCGCCCTATTTCACTAGTTCTGGTAAGGACTCGCATTCCTCAATTCTCATGTCTTAAGCACGATGGCTGATGGCACCAATCATTTTTTTTCCCATAGAGACACGAGGCATACCACCGAGGATGAAAATGACATCCTCTTTCACATGCTCCAAGTGAAAAGGTGGATAGAGTAAGCTATCTCGATTAAGATCATAGTGATAGCCGAATATCTCGATATTAATTTTAAAGGATTGGAGCCAGTACTAGGACCAAACCATTTGACTATAAATGACTTAAGTGGTATGAAGTTCATAGATAACCAGAACGAAGACATCCTGTTTATACAGAAGCATAGTTAGTGGATGCCACTGCCAAATTCGACCTTGACTACAATAATGTCTGAGCCGAACAAGAGCAATTTGTAGATGGACACTCTAGAGCACCAGGTAGCAACCGTATTCAGATCTTTACAACCATCACAACCGACCATTGTTAAAGCACCTAGTACGAGATGAGCAACATCGAGCCAAAGCAATGAGATAGATTTTCAGAGGCTCGAGAGGTTGTTTGACGAGTTTGAGATGGCGACTAATGCTCTTCTTGATGAGATAGCCGAACAGATTGCCTATCGGACATCGATTTTTCAGAAACTTCAATCTATGCATGTTATGTGGGGACACAGGCAGTACCCATCATCTCCACCGCAGTAGCCATAAGTTTGTGAGTTCTGACCGCAGTGTATTGTTCGTCGCCACAAACTTGTTCACAAAGAAGTTTGGGGCACAGAGATGAGAGTGGTACACCATGGTAGTTACTTTTATTGCATTATTTATTTCTTTGCTTATTTGTTTGTTCAAAACTGGTCTGGAGTAGATAGTTTAAATCTTTAAAATTTGGATTATGTGTTAACTTGGATCTGTAATCTGAGGATAATTTATTTTGTTTAAACTTATTGCATTATTACATATAGTTATTTTTTAGGATTTATTATATTATGTGGCATGTTTATTTATTTTATTTAGGATAGAGTGTCTAATGGTGTGGGGCTAGTAACTAGGCAACATAATAAAAGGATCTTGGTGACAAGCTCGTGATGAGCCAATTTTTGTATCTAAAACTGAAAAATACACATGGTAGGAAATTGATAGGCATAGGGAGATGAAATTAAACCTGTCCTCAGAATAGTGATAATAAGTTAGTGAAATTTTGAACCATGTTATTGATACTACCATCTTTCGAGTGATACATTTTCCTATCCTACTTTAGTTTAAAAAAAGACATATTTATCACTAGTTAGGCACTTTGAGCCTTAGTCTGTCATTGATATCCACAATATAAGCCCATAATCAATTTTAGCCCTTCTTCTATTACTTAGGAGAATGAGGAGTGAGGTTTAGAGTGAGTGGAAGTTGTATATTGATTGACTTGGTGAAGATTAATGTGGGAGGAGGTTTTTATTTTGTTTTGAAGAATTGAAGTTAGAATAGTTAGATAATCTCAGTTGGCACAAGAAAATTTGAATTTGCAATATAGGAAAGGATATAACATCAAAAATCTACCCCCTTTTTTGAGGATCTCAAAACATAAAAAATTATTGAGGCAACGAAGAGAGCTTGGCATAGATAGGGGCAGTATAGTTATGAAAAAAATAGCACAAAAATTTGCTAGAAAAAAATTTAAATGCCCGAATATACTTAAATGTAGTGTGCATATGTGGAGAAATAAGGTGAAGGTAGCTAAGTATATAGCTTAATAGCTATACTGAGAGTTGAAAAGAGAGGAAGTTGTGATTCTATGTTGAGGGGTAGTTAAGAGTAGCTAACTCAATTAGTCCAAGTTGAGTTACTATATCTATATTATATCCCACCTTGACCACAGAGCCTATTACAACCAAGCAAAAGTCCTACTCCCTCCGTCCCGCTCTAATTTGCCTACTTTCCTTTTTGGTTTCCCAATCTAATTTGCCAGCCCATAAATGGTAACTTTCTCTCACAATCTCCACCCACAAAATCTCCACATTCAATATCCACCTTTTAAAAAGTCAAAGATTCCACAAAATCTGTTTTTTCTTAACCTCCGTGCACGGCCAAGGTAGGCAAATTGGGCCGGGACGGAGGGAATATATGATTCTTGGCTTACACACATTTTAGAACGATGAAGGATTAGACGATATGCAAGCATATAGTAGGTCGTATGCATGGTCCACTTCAAGAGTAAACAAATATTATTTTATACACTTGAGTGAAGAGCGGTACACACACCTTCTAAGAGTGGAAGTGTCTATATCATCATATGTTCATATTACTGTGTTGTATATATTTTGAAAATTGAACCTGAAGCAAAAACATCACCAGTGATCCAAAATAATAGTTGACTTTAGTTTTTTTTTTTTTTTTAAGAACGCCTAACGAGTAAAATTCAGGGGGATTATGATCACTGGTAATTTTATGTACTTTCTTTGCATAAAACCATAGCAAAAAGAGGATAAAAGCATATGAAATTGCCTTGTTAGCCTTATATTTTATATATTATGGGGATTTCACTATTTTGTTGATTTTGTAGAATTTTGGTATAAAATTGGGCATCTTGGATAAATTATGAAATCCACTTAAGCATTCAAGCAAAGAGAAGGTGTTATAAGAAGAAAGGAGGTGATTGGGCTTGAAGGTAGCTATTGAACGGCCCAAGAACGAAGAATGCATGTGAATCAACTCGATCGAGCTGAACTTGCTCGGTCGAGCCGATGCAAAGGGCTCAGCCGAGCTATTGTAGTTGATTGAGCCAATGTAATGGGCTCTCGGTATTAAGGGTTCAACCGATCTAATACACACCACCATCTTATGTGTTTTTGCGTCATTCCGGCCCATATCCATGTTTGTCCTATTTTTTCCCTACTTGGTATACTCCTATAAATACTTCAAGCTCTGACACATTGAGATCCAGGCGTTCTAAAAAATTCATATATTTATAGTTTGGGAGATTAAAAGAAGAGCCCAGAGTGAAAGAAAGAGTAGCAATGAGGTGTCCTAATGAAGCACGCCATCAGCAATCTCCGGTGAAAAGTAGTATTTAGATTTATTGTTTGAAAAATATTTTATTTCATTATAATTTTTTATATCAATTTGAGCATGGAGTAGTCTTTCATTGTCTTGCAGTTTTAGATAATAGGTTTTATTTATGATATAGACAATGAATTCTTGACGTTCTTAATTTATATTTTTCTCGTACGTAATTGTTTGTGGGCTGATGAGTTCACCTAGTTATTGCACACACAAATCAATTTCGAAGACTCAAGAGATGAGGACATGATGGCAACTGCACACAATGTAACCACTCAATAGATCGAGAGATTGAGAAAGGTTATGGGGGTATTTCCTAGGTACTTTTAGGAGTTATATACACAGGTGGAACCAAGAGGTTGGTCTGCTTTATATAATCTACAATTCTATCACTCCGAGAGGATGGTTGAGATACACATACGAGAAACCACACAGTGATAGGGATAATATGAATTAAAATGTTAGCATTATTATTGAAGTCGTAAATAATCTATTAATTATTGAATTTAGTTTATATTTAGTTAATTGCTTTAATTTCTAGTTACTTTAATAGAGGGTCATAATTAGAGTAATTACACAATCCTAAATATTTCAAAATTCAATCCCTCTAGATATACTAGGACTAGAAACATTGTAGTACTTTAGGTAGGTCATTTTTACTAATCTTCATGGGATACGACGTTGTTTGCCACTAAGCTATTAATTACACTATGGACTTAGGATATAGCTGGAAGAAAATAGAGCAATCATCCACCAAGTTAGCTTCAAACACAACAGCTAACAGGTGTAGCTCAAACAAATTAGGAGGTGTCGTATTTTCCTCGATCTGGTGAGCTTGGCTTCAATTATCCTTCTTTGGTTGTCGATAATCCTTTGCCAAGAGATCGGGTTTATTGAAATTGTAGTAATTTCCCTTGACTCATCTATCCTTTTTCCGACTCGGCTCCTCCTGTTGCTTCGGACCCTCCTGTTTTTTCTTCTTGCTAGTACTTGCTTCTGCCAAGTTTGCCTTTGCCTCTATATTTGACCTTCCGCTCTTGATTTCAGAGTTTTAGTTATCTTCCTTGATCTTTATTCTTCCGCTCTTGATTCAGAGTTTTGGTTATCTTCCTCAACCTTTAGTCTCACGATCAAGTCCTCAAGCTTCATCTCCTTGCGCTTGTGATCGAGATAATCTTAGAAATTCTTCCATAGACAGTAGCTTCCAGTTACAGCGAATACTTCAGAAGTTCGCTCAATTGCATTCGTTCGCCATGTATCTCATGTAGGATCAGTTGCATCTCTTGGACTTGACTCAACACTATCTTAGAGTCCACCATAATGAAGTTCAAGGACCTACCTACAATGTATTCATTCATTTCGGTTTGTACTTCTTCTTTAGCGAATCCCACAATTCTTTACCCGCTTTAGTAACCGTGTAGACATTGTACAAGGAGTCATCTAGATCATTCGGGACGTAGTTGCGACACAAGAAATCCCTATGGTTCCATATATCCAACGTCGTCCTTGTTTGCTTGTCACTTTCATCATCTACTACGGTGGGTGCTTCTTCCTTCAGGAAAGGAACCAAACGGAGGGTTGTTAGATAGAACAACATATTATGTTGTCACCTGTTGCACTCATTTCCACAAACTTCCCCAGTCTTTTGGCATGGACTGTAAGAAATCATTATAATTACATGCGTCCCACGTCGTCCTTGTTTGCTCATCAATTTCATCGTCTTTTAAGGTGGGTGTTTCTTCCTTAAAGAAAGAAACCAAGCTGAGGGTCGTCAGAAAGGTGGATGCTTCTTTCTTCAGAAGAATAACCAAACTGCAGATAGAACAACATCTTTTGTTACCACGTGAATCGATGCTGCTTAAATAGTGTTGTGTCTTTTAGCGTGAACTGGTGCTACTTGAATAGTGTTGGTAGCCATCTTCAAACACAACATCTTCTATTGCTATCTCTTGAACTCATTTACGGCGGTCCGGTGCTACTTGAATAGTGTTGGTGGAGCCATCTTCAAACACAATATCTTTTATTGCCACCTCTTGAACTCATTTCAATCAAACTTCGCTTGACTTTTGGCGTGCATCGATGGTGCTTAAATAGTGTTGGTAGCCCATCTTCAAACACAACAACATCTTCTGTTACCACCTCTTAAACTCATTCCGATGAACCTTGGTAGCCATCTTTAAACATAAAGAATATTGTCGACATGAACCGGCGGTGTATCTGACAAATGGCTCTGTAAAACAGGACCCATACCATCCTCGCATTCACTTTAGTCAAAGGCTAAAACACCACTAGGATGCACCATAAGAGAATACACTTGAATGCTCCTTATGAAAGTGCTCCTCTAAATAAGGCGTTTCAATTTTTCCCATTTTTCTTATGTGGGACAATACTTCCCATATCATTTTCCATTCTTCAATTATTTTCATGTTTAAGTTACTAAATTTAGGCATTAATTTCTCATTCATCTAAAATTGGATTTGAGAACATAAGTACATTAAATCCATACTTAGAACGTAGATTACGATTTTGCAGCTTAATTCCACTTTTATTTAATGGACACGAAGTTAGAATTGCTCAAAAATTGATCAACACAAACCTTCCAAAGCTATTATCTAACAATATGATCTTGTTTGTTTGCCCGGATCCCATCCAATTAATTCAACATTACTCACTTTGCCTATAGGGCTACAGCTCAATACAATGTGATCTTCTCTAATACACTTTGATGTAGTATGTTGTTTATTTGTGAAGTTCTCTACTAAGACTATACTATCTTGACCATTACAAATACAATTATATATAATTGGCTAGTATATGACCGAATTATGGTAGAATCACCATTGGTAGAAATTTAGGGATAGAAACTAAAAAGGATATATAGAAACCTCCTTTAAAAAGGGTGGAGGCCCCAAATTTTGGAACGTGAGGTGAAGTTTGATGGAAGAAAAGAGGCCCTATTTGCATGTCGAATAATAGAGACGGAAATTTTGAGCCTATGCTTACTTAACTGTTGAACTCCACTCTTCATCTTCCAAAGAAAATGATTGTTTATTTCAATTTTGTGTAAGGAATTTGGATTTGCTTCATGCCTCTTTAGGAGAACATTACAATAGGATATTATAGCCTGTCTGATTTCACAAATATGAATGAAAAAAGAAGAAGCAAAGAAGCAATGGCCTAGGTCTGAAGAACAAGAGTCTTTCCCAGAATAATGTCGTCGGTCGAGAAATCAGCCTCTTTCCTGAATGTTCCCCTCCCAAAGTCTAGGTTATATGAGTCTGCAAGTCCTTCCACCAGATCAAATTCTGGTTTCCATCCAAGCACACTCTTCGCTTTCTCAATCGATGCAAAGAAATGCTGCATCAAATAAATTGTAGATACAAGTATTGGATTAGTCTTATTCTGGAAGCAGGGGGGCAAAACTTCATATTTTCAAATCATTATTCTAAAAGAAATGATCTATTTATAATCAACTCTAGACACCTGGTCACGGAATGGGAATGGTTTCTTCTTGCCGAAATCGAACTCTTTAGGGTTGTAATGAATAATCTCAGGTTCAGGGAAGCCACCAGCCTGTTAATTTATCTCAATCTCAGTTACATCTTTTGGAAATATAATATAATATTTTGGTTGGAAATTATGGTACCTTAGCACAGGCCTTTGCCAATCCATCAAAGGTTACATATTTATCTCCTGAGATGTTAAATATTTCCTTGCTTGCTTTCTCATTACCAAGAACCTTAATGAATGCTGTTGCAAGGTCCTGATAGTTCGTTCCATTTCAACACACAACCATAAGTTTAAATTATAAAAAAGACAAACACAAACACAAAGAGAGAGCTAACCTTAACATGACCAAGCTGTGTAATTTGAATTCCTGAGTTGGGAATGGGGATGGGACGCCCGGCTTTCAAACGGTGGAAGAACCATTCTTCAACGGGGTTGTAGTTGAGTGGTCCATAGATGTACACTGGCCGCAGAGAAGTCCAATTCACACCACTTGATTGCAACAAGCTCTCTGTCTCAAGCTTCCCTTTGTGTCTGCTCTTCGGGTCGACTGCATCAATCTGAAAATACAAGAAATTTTAAACTCAAATATCATCATACAAATATTTCATTTTTACTAACAAACTCTAACCTCAAAATGTGGTGGATAATCAGATTTCAAGTAAACCCCAGCTGAAGAGCAGTATATGTACCTAGAAATATGAGAGTAAGAGAAAATGATGTAAATGCTTCGATGAGTTAAATAAACAGCTTACTGTTCTAGATTTGGCAAAGCATCCAATATTGGTTGGACTTCATCCGCTTCACGTCCTGAATAACAACGCAATCATTCATACAATGATAAATCTTGTAGAGAAAAGCAATGCAAATATGAAAGAGCATACGCACCATTGATATCATATACAACATCAAATCCTTCTGCTTTGAGACTGCTTCTCACAAAATCAAAGTCTTTTCTATCTCCCTTCAAGTGCAAAATCTACATACCGGAAACACAGCAACGTCATCAATTCATATGACATGAGTGAAGATAATGTTGATATATGAAACACACCTTGGAGGCATAATCAGAAAATTCGGCATCAGCTTCACCGGGCAATTGTTGAGCAATGGGTGCTTTTCCTCTGGTGAAGAGGGTGACCTGAACTTATTCCGAGTACTTCAGACTAATATTTAAGGCAACATATGAAGTACTGAGAATGAATGAATGAATGAATGGATAAACCTGATGTCCTTCTTTGACAAGGAGTCTGGACAAGAATAAGCCGATGAATCGTGTGCCTCCCATTATGAGGATTTTCTTGGCAGAGGATGCAGTAAGGCGTAATGCTCCTTTTGGTTGCCATACTTTCCTCTTATACTGCACCAGAATATCAATTAATGTTACAGGGAGCAAGATTTGAGAATATGAGTTAATATTAGCGGTTAGCGGTACCTGGAGAGAGGCGGTAAGTCTGGCACCATTGAAGTCGGAGAGTGAAGAGGAGAGGACGGCAGAAGAAGAAGGTTGTTTGTGTTGCACCACCACCAAGCTCGCCATCATACCGAGTTCAGTTAGTTATGGAAATGGCGGCCCATAAATATATTTATACTTTTAATTTGCTTCTCTCTCATTCTTACAATGGGGATAACTCAACGCCAAACTCTAACCACAACCTCCATTCCCTCACCCTGCCAATTACTATTTTGCCCTCATACGCATCCTTCCGCACTCTCCTTAATTTAATTTCCAATCTCATTTTTACTTTTTTTTTTTTCTTTGTTTCGATCTTATTTTCATTTCAAACTTGATATGTTTAAAATTATTATTTTTAATTTAAAAAAAAAAAAAATCTGATGTGCCAACGATCGAATTGGATAAATCAAACTAGACCGATCCACCTAACAAGGAATGGTAGTTTAGACCGACAACTCAAACAACTAAATAAGTACCCAACCTCAACATCTAGTCTTTGGACTTTTAGTCAAGACTTAAACTATTTCTTGATACGTAGTCTAAGTCGTCTAACTCTTCCTTTAGCACCTAGCCAAAGCTTAAATTATTCCTTGATACATGGTCTAAGCTTACTTTGCCTTGAAACCTAGTCAAAATTTAAATTCTCGTTCAAATCCACTCTACCTTCAACTAAAATCTTTAACTCTTCGCTTAGGTCTTATCAAAGTTTTCTCAAAATAAAGCCAAGCACCAAACTCACACGTCTGAGGCTCAGAAGCGCAACTAAGACCAAGATGGAGTTAACATGAGATACTGAACAACTAATTCATGACGTGTAAAGTTATCCAACCGAATATTCCAAGATCCTGATTAGCGTCATGCACCTACAATGTGCTTATTCCTTGAAGATTCACATGTTAAGTTGCTACTCAACGGAGATAGGGTACTCAGCTATTAAGACATGACATGTAAAATAGTCCGATTAGACACTCAGAGGACAAGGTTGGTGTCAAGCACTTGTTACTTGTTCAATTCTCAAAAGATAAACTTTTAGATACAACATGGCAGCACTGGAACCAACTAGGTGTCCAAGCATCTGGCAAGTGGATGGTGTAACTAATAGATAAGTGTCAAGTGTGAAAGTTATAAGGTCTGACTGGACCGACTTAAGTACTATAGATACTGTAACAAAAGCTAATACTCGACTAAAATTATTACTTGAATACAGAACAAATAAATGCAACTTCATCATATCCGAGCTTACTCTCATCCAACCTACATTTCTAACTCGGTTTTCTAGTTTTTTGTACTTTAAACACATTTATTTCCGTTGAGCTTTGGATCGAAGTCTTATTTGATAATTGGTTAAGGCGCATATCAAAACAAATTGTTTTGTTTTAATATCAGTGTGAAAAATGAAGTACTGTTTATTTGAAGAATCTATAGAGAAAGAATAGAATATCTTGAATATTAAAAAAATGTGCAATAGGTGTAATCAATGTGACTTATCTCTATAAATGCAAGTGCGACTAGCAAAGAAATATTATAGGCATCTCGTCATTTATATATGTTCTTAGGATAGAATGGTCAGACTAAACTGAAAATTTGTTGACATCCCTAATCCCAAAGTGTGAAATAATGAAAAAGAAACAAGGGAATTATTCTGAAAAAACTCATACCAACATAAAGCAAAAAGACGAACATACTAAGAGGGGAATTTGTTTCGATTATTACTTGTTCAACGACAATGAGCCTCCTCATCCACATTCATTATTGGAAGAACCATGTACATGTTTCAACAAAATGAGCAATCGCATACAAAACTGAGGTACGCAATATAAAACAAACAAACAACTTGATTCCTGAAAAAACAAAAAAAAAAAAAAATTCCAGTTTTATATGTAATACAAGGCCTTCAAATATCAAAAGATTACAGATTCTGCTATACGATTTAATACATATATATAACTCCCTACAAGAGTGCACGAGGAACTCTTCCACATAGACCAGAAATCAAGAAACAGAAAAAGCACCCATTTGCAAATGCCTCCGGCGCTTTTTCCCTCTCATCTCTCAAACAACACTAAATGCTGATTGAATGGTAGACGAGAAACGAGTAGCAATCGTCTGGGTAGCAAATGCTTGAAGCTGCTTCTTAGCATCTGGAAGATAAATACATATATATATATCAATAAAGCAGACCTCCGACGCAATTAAGTGCCAAAACTACATCATGTATCGAAGTCATTTATATTAAGTGAAATATCATACGACATCACCACTGACTAAGCAGCCTAACTGTGCTCAGGAAAATACTGCAGCTTAAAATTCTATTCATACATTTTTTTTTATAAGATACAAAATTTTATAAACCAAAATGAGAAAATTACAATGGGAAGAGGTTTCCCATATGGATCTGAAAATTCTATTCATACATAATTAAGGTTCCAATGAGACACTTCATAAATTGGAATAAGTAAATGTCATATGCTTCCGAGTTACACATAATTATCAGTGCAGATGCAAGATGATATAATAGTGAAGGTCCATATAGTAATCCATAAATTTATAAGCCAGGGATCCACAATAAGAGACATTTCTAAGCATTTATTTTGTTGTCAATTATAACGTGATGTAGGAGCACCAATAAGCTTAATGCCTTTACCACATTCTTAGAAAAGTTAAGAGTATAACGAAACTCATTTTGTAAGATCTACATACTCCAGTGAGAAAGCATGCCTGATGACTTCAGAGAGCAAATTATGCTGTTAAATCTACTATTTGTTTAAGCAATGTATTCTGATTTTAGGTGAGGAGCCTTTTAGCTACCCAATCATTTACATGACACCATAAAGGATTAAAGCAAATAGCCGTTCCACCTTCCATGAATCAACCCTTGGAAAAATTTAAAACCTGAGTGGCATCAATGAATACACATACCTTTACGACATTTAGTGAAGCCAACAATATTAGCAATGCTAAGGGTCAAGCATACACCAACAACAAGAAGATAGTCAGCTTGAAACCTAATCAGGGAGAAAATGGCAAAAAAGATCCATGCAACTGCCTGCAAAACCAGAAGAAAAAAAAATGTAAGATAAAGGCTTTGACAACAACAAAAGGGAAAAGCTTCACATACAAAAACGAAAACAAAATAAAAGGAAACAGAACACAGAAAAAAGAAAAATAATATATAAGTATTGTTATAAACAAATACATAACTGCCATCAATAAGAGCTCTTTCTCAATGTTCATTAAGTCAAGTTAAACGTTGTATTTCTTGTTCTCCTATAGCGACCCTATACAAACATTTGCTTAAACCGTTTCTCTTTTCTTTTTTCCAAATCCTATTTCTACCTTCATGTATTCCTTTCTGGATGAAATGATATGATATAGATGCAAGCCAGCTTAGTTCAAGATTAGTTACGTACTGTGATGTATAAGGTCCACCAGAAAAGCCATGAATCCTTCTTGTTCATCCTCGCCAAAGACTGAAAAGGAGGGAATAGACAGGATAATATGCATGAGTCAAGTCATATGATTGAGTAAACAGACAATGTACAAGTTCGTGGCAGAAATAATCTTACCTCTTGGTCAAGGCATTCAAATTTCCACACACTTTCACCATCGTCATTTATTTCATTCCACCATCTAAGACCCACTAAGATGCGCCCACTAACATTCTTGACAACCCAAAAATCAAGAGCAGCTAAAAGTACAGTGACCACAAATATGATCACAAAACTATCCACAAATAGAGCTGAAAGAATATAAAATGCCAAGGCAGCACCCTGATATTAAAAAAGAAAATGATGTTAGAATATTTAGAATCTCAAAAGAAACACAAAGGCAACTATGCAACTAGATGTCAAAAAGGTAAAATGCAACTGACCTTGAAAAGGACATGGAAGAAGCATATTTGCGGATGAGCATAATTCTCCCCTTGAGGCTGCAGAAAGAAAAAAATAAATAGCCTGAGATGAGTTCTCTGGTGCTTTTATAGAGTCCTTGTGGGGTGAAGACGGGCATAATTGAGAAGGAAGAACAGAAATATTTCATTCCTTATAAGATTGATATCAAAATTACAACCATATTACACGTAATAAAGATACAAACACCCATGGTTTACGGTGCATATTAACTTATTCCCTCATAAAAGCCTGCAATTGCAGCTTATGAATAATCCAGACATTATCTAATTAAATGCAATAATTCTCGCATAAGGTTATAGTCAATCTTGCAATCACTAGATTGTAGAAGTCAGTTACCTCGTATCATGGAAACCCAAACGTGTCATAATCTCATTAGCATTCCTACATTCCCACATAAGCATCTATACCATAAAATCACGGGAAAAAATTTCTATATTTCTACATAAAGTTTCAGTGAAAAGGAAAATTCTTAAATGGGCCTTACTAAATAGAAGCAAATAAATTGGACATACACATTGGTGTTGTGAGATAAATCTATTGACGAGCATGCCCAAACAGCAGACCATATATGACAATTAGTGGGGAGAAGAGAAAGAAGAGAAGCATTTGGTCCTAAAAAATAAACAAAGAAAAGAAAAAAAGTTTAGGAAGGTTTCTATGAATGTTACAAATTATAATCACTGGATCAAGAAAATAAAATGCTGCTGGTCATAGAGAGACATGGACACCAAACAGTACAGTGATTTGACAATGATGTGAAGTAAACTCTCGTAAAGTCAGGAAAATCCAAATTCAATATTCAGCTGTGGGAAACCGCGCCAACAAGGGATCTTGGCCCGTAAACCACAATGTAGGGTGGGAGATGCCGATTTGGTCAAATGGAAAAATCCAAGGGAAGTTATCTAGGCAAGGGATCTTGCCCGTAAACCACAATGTAGGCTGGGAGATGCCGATTTGGTCAAATGGAAAAATCCAAGGGAAGTTATCTAGGCACGTACCTTGCTGCTTGTAGAACCAAGCTAGTGAATCCTATAGAATTTTTCAAAGAAGTGGTATAATATTAAGATTTGAGATGGCTGGTTCATGTAATCAATGTAAGCCTCATTGAGTTTTTTTTTTTTTTTTTAAATAAATTAATATAATACAGAAGTTAAAAGGGTAAGCCAAATACCTAGAGAATCCGCCGCATCAAGATCAAACTAAGCACTAAAATATGTTTTCTAGCTGAACATGTTATTATTCAATTTTTCTATGGGCTGCACTCAAGACCTAATCATTATTGGTCGTGAATGTGCCAAAGTACGGTAAAAGAAACAAACTAGCATCAGGATGATGGCTTAATACCTCACAAAAAGAAACACGAAATTATCACAATACCAAGCCTATACTCTACGTTTTCTCAAATGATCACCCCACACTGCAAATATCCACAAACACCTTAGTTTACTGACTCCTCATTGTATCTCCACCAATTAGACTGATAGACAACACATCCTTCTATCTTTCACCATTATCAATAGTGAAAGCAAGATAGGGCAAAATATGTCGGGATCAATCATACAGGAACCAAGAACTATAACTGAAACTGAATCCAATAGAAAAGTAATAGACGCTTGACTTCACCTACAAGACACCATACTAAATCAATAGATATTCTGTCAAACAAAAATGTTTCATTATGCAACAGCTTTAAATCTTTAGGTTCTGACTGATGACTTAATCATCATATCATAAATTAATAATCGAACATGTGAGAGATTTATAGGTCCTCTTCAATCTAAGAAGTTGTAGGAATGAACTACAACCTTCATATCAAAATGATGGCTTATTGTTACATAAAACATTTCAGCATTAATTTTTCATATCGTGTAAAATATTTGGATCATCTATAAATCCAATAACTTTGTTTTTCTTTTCAAGTGGAACTCAGTGCCAACAGGTTCTACAACTATCCAGTACATCTATTGTATCGTATAACTCAGAATAAAGAACATTTATTACTAAACAACATTAATATGCCATCCTCCTCAACAAGACCAAGGGACACAAGTCGTTCAGCCATGTCACCAACTCGGTATGAATATCACAATACTTCACCTCATTGAAGACTCAAAACTACCCATCCCACCAGTTGAATCCCTTCAGAACCAACAAAAGAAACCCTAGAATTTCTGATCTTGCAAGGACGGAAGTAAAACTAACCAGAACCGACAAATGCAATGCCAACAATCAGCTAAATTAGCCGATCCATACGACAAAAGAACAACCCAAGGATCACGAAACAATCGCAATGTCCATGTCCCCATATAGACAATTCACCATACATTAAATAAAAAAGAATTTAACTGAGTAATGGTGGAGAGAGATCTTACTGGATTCAGATCCATTCTTCGGGAGGGGAGGGTTCGATTTGCTAGCGTTCCTTGAAATCAACTCTTTCAATTTTTTTTCTCTGGTTTTTTTATGGGCGCAACTCGCAAGTTTTATGGTGATAATATAATAGTTATACAATTTAACAAATACTGCAGCCTCACCCCATCTTGTTATTGATGAGGAAGATTAAAGATTTTCGGGTAATCAAAATGGCCCAATTAGTTATGGAATTTCGTAAATTCAACCCCTCCCCACCCCCGCAATGCACAAAATGTCGTTTTTGGGACACAAGTTGGATTATATTAATTCCGATTCTCTAAGTGTTTCATCCTCTGTTATACTCAATTTATTAAGTGACACGTGTTAATTTGTGACATCATATCATACACGATCAGTGAATGAGTGAAACACAAGATGTAACACCAAAATATAACAGGTGATCCCATTAGAGATTATATTGTTTAAAGAAATACTAAGAGCATATTTGGTTGGGACCCGGGTGGTTGGGGTACTATTGGCTGGGATAATGGCTGGAGTTAGTGGCTGAAAGAGTAAAAAAGTTATGTTTGTTTGGGTAGTGGTTGTAGCATCGGATATAATTTTTAGTTATAAAATGTGATGTGATTTGTGTAAAAATTTATAAATTATGATTGATTTAATGATTAAAGTGGTATAAAATTTGTGATAGTTTGAGGTGACTAGACCAACTTGTATAAACAAACATAGGAAGGAGTTGGGCCAAGCCATTAGGGATTAGGTCAACCCCAACCAAACATAGCCTAGAAATTCGTGCATAGGTTGTCCATAAAATGCAGTATTATTTTATTTATGGTTAATTTCAAAATACAACTTCAGCTATTAGTTATTTTTCAGTTTTTAGTTTAAACAAAAAAATATTTTCGATTACAACCTGTATAACGGATGTTTATTGCAATTTGCAACTCCGATCATATTTCAACCTATATAGGTCATGTGCCATGCACATATTACCATGGGTCAATAGTATGGTGACACGTAACCACTAATTACAAAAAAAAAAAAAAAAATACTTATAAATTATTTAAAAAATTCAAAATAATTTATTAAAAAATATAAAAATAATATAAATTTATGAAGATTTTATATAAAACAATATAAAAATATATTTTAAAAGTTCAAAATTCAGAAAATTAACATAATATTTAAAATTTTAAAAATAAATATTTAAAAAAATAAAAAATACTTATAAATTATTTTAAAAAAATTATTTAAAATGTACAAATTATATACATGTCTAAATAATTTAACAAAAAATCTTTTGAAAATTTTGAAATTCAGGAAATTAACAAAGAAATCTAAAATTAATTTTAAAAATTCTGGAAATAAATATAAAAAAATCAAAAATACTTTAATTTTAAAAAAATCGAAAAAAGTGTAAATTATTTTTAAAAATTTAAATAATTTATGAAAAATATAAAATTATATAAATTTCTAAATAATTTTATATAAAAATTAAAAATTTATTTGAAATTTTTAAAATTCAGGAAATTAACAAAAAAAAATTATTTTAAATATTCTAAAAATAAATATAAAATTTAGAAAATTATTTTGAAATTTTTGAATTCATTTAAAATCTGAATAACCAAAAAAGATTATTACTGAAAATTATTTTATGAAATTTGGGAATTGAGAAATAAATTTCCAATTTCTCTCAATTTTCTAATTCAGGCGTGAATGACCGATTTGCTCTCTCCTCATTTCTGCTCCTCTTTGTATAGAATATCGGTCATTCACGCCTGGTATAGAAAATAAAGAGGAACTGGAAATTTAATTCTCAATTCTCAAATTTCATAAAATAATTTTCAGTAATATATTTTTTAATTATTCAAATTTTAAATGAATTTGAAAATTTTATAATAATTTTCTAAATTTTAGATTTAGTTTTAGAATTTTTAAAATAAATATTACATTTTTTTGTTAATTTCCTGAATTTAAAATTTTCAAATATTTTTTTAATTTTTTATATAAAATTATTTAGAAATCTATATAATTTATATTTTTAATAAATTATTTTAATTTTTTAAAATAATTTACACTTTTTTTGATTTTTTCAAATAAAAGTATTTCCGATTTTTTATATTTATTTTCAGAATTTTTAAAATTAATTTTAGATTTCTTTATTAATTTCCTGAATTTCAAAATTTTCAAAGTTTTGTAAATTTTTTTTATAAAATTATCTAGAAATGTATATTATTTTTACATTTATAATAAATATTTAATTTATTTTAAATAATTTAGAAGTATTTTCTTAAATATTTATTGTCATAATTTTATTGTTATTTTCATGAATTTTAATTTTTTTAAAATATATATATATATTTGTTATATTAAATATTTATATATTTATATATATTTTTATATTTTTTATAAATCATTTTGAATTTTTTAAATAATTTATAAGTATTTTTTTTCCTTTTTTCAATTTTTTTTATATTAGTGGCCATATGTTATCATATTACTGGTCCATGGGGATCATGTTCATGGCACATGACCTATATAGCCTGAAATATGGTTTAAGTTACAAACTGCAACAAAAATGCGTTATACAGGTTGCAATCGGAATTTTTTTTTATTTAAACTACAAACTGAAAAATGACTAATAGTTCAGGTTGCATTCCGAAACTAACCCTTTATTTATATATATTTTAACTCATACTCGCTCCGTTCCACCTTATCTTGCATGGGGGAGATTGACACAAGTATTAAGAAAAGTTGCTTTTTTAGATTCTGTTGACTTTTAAAAGGTTGATTAAGGGTGGAGATTGTGTTATAACTTTCCCTTTTAAGGGGTGTGCAAGTTCGCCTGGTACGGACGAAAATGCAAAGTGTGCAAGATAAGATGGGACGAAGGAAGTATTATATAAGGAATAATTATATAGTAAAATAAAATTTTAGTCAACTTGGAAAACATATATGAAAAAAAAAAAAAAAAAGATTTACATTAAAATAACAAAACTACATATTTTGAAAAATTCTTGGAAGACAACATTCTTTGTTATCTTTTGTTCAAACGCTTCATCATAGCAATTCAATATTTTTAGTCACTTTTTGCTGGTCACCCTCGAAACTGCTACATATAATTGACCATGACTGAATACTGATTTTTTGTTAAAAAAGACAGACATGTAATAGTGATTATCCTTGACTTTTGTTGATTGTCATCGCATATGACACAATAACTGAAAATTGTCTTCTTTGAAATTTGAAGGGCAGCTTTGTATCCGAAGGAGTTAGTACAAGCGTTGGAATTATGAACATATCCCTATAGTTATTTCCAGATATGACCTTTCCTTCAAAAACATGTTTCCCAAGCCTCATTTGCAGAATCCTTTTGAATGGTTTATGTTCTTCAACAATATGACAGGAGTGTTCACCTTAAGGTTGAGGTCATGATTAGAAACACCAGAACACTTCAACGAATTTAAGAATTCAGATGAGTGGACATCCACCATCACGTCAACATTGCTTTCATACTTGCAAGTACTATCAGAGCTTAAATACGTCGTGGACTCGCGTTCATTGAGCTTATTCATGTGGTCATATATCGAATGAACACGTCCAAGGTAGTTGCAAGTATTGCGCTTTTCTGCAGAAAAGATGAATTGTCCACCATGTTCTTAAAATTCGGGTAAGTATTTTTAACAATCGTATCTAATGCATCCCCACCTTTCTCCAAAAGAATGTCGTCTGGAATCTCAACTTGGGCACCTCTCTCATCTCACCAATAGTGTCATCACCAAGTACAGTCATCCATTCAGAAAATTTATGCAGTTCTTGTCTTTCATATTGTGATTGGACACTTTCAAGCCGCATATTCTTTGTAAGTCTCATCACTACACACTCATCCCAAATATACCATGAGTTTATAGTTGCCTGAACGATGTCCTAGTGAAATCCTTTAGGAATGACCGGTAGTATTTGCCTGAAATCTCCACAAAAATTCACAGTTTTACCACCAAAAAGCTTGTTGGAGTTCATTGATTCTCTAAGCTGCATAATGTCATTCATAGTCTTATCAAGAGCTTCGATGCAATGCCTGTGGACCATAGGAGCTTCATTTCATATAATAATCTTCATTTCAACAAAAGTTGCGACAGGAGGCTGCATTGAGTTATGTTGTAGGTCGAATCTTCATTTGTGGTTAAAGGAATACAAACTGTGAGTGGACAGTCCCTCCATCAGGCAGAAGAAGTGATGCTACGTCACTCGAAGCAACATTGATAACAATCTGGCCTTTAGAATGCACAGCTGTAGCCAAAGTTCTCCACATGAATGTCCCCTATAACCATACACAAAGTAAACTCCAGCATCGTTTTTTCTACGGAACTCAACATCCTGTCATGAACATGTCTCTGCTCTTTATTTAATTTGAATTGCATCTCCTCGTATTCTCTACAAAGTTTAGTCCAGCTGTAGTTTAGTTCTGCCAAGAGCATCTTGTTCTGGTAGGATGAGACAGTCTTCCAAAGACTTGCCCAACGTTTGCAGCATTTCTTGGATATCCAACAGTGCAAAATTCATGATTTCGTCATTAGACATTAACAATTCTGAAATTTAAAAGCTTACGTCATTAGTATATGTAAAAATAGTTGCATTTTGTATAATACATATTATTCAAGCGTAAATAAAAGATTTAATATTGAAAAAATATATAAATATTACCTGGAAAATGTAGGAGTTTCCTCTATCTATAGAGGATGTCATCGGACAGATACTGCCAACACTTACCCCACACGAACTCGGGACAGCTCAAACTGCGTGAAAACAAAAGTGTTACGAAGATGTTCCTCAATGATTGAGTAGCTGCCCAGTGAGTTGCTTCGGCAATACCGATGACGTATTCATTGGCATCATCCAAAAGTCTTCTTGTAAAACATGCATCCCTAAACGAAGGGAATACAACACGTTCAAATTTTCTTATTTCTTCATAGGATGTACATCCCTTCACAATATTTAGAAGAATCCTCAGTGGTACACGTGTTCACGCATGCATTTTAGGTCGAATTAAGTGTCGTTTTAATGACATTTGCATGCATATTTGATCATGTATTGTTCATATCTGTATTATTGGACCAATTAATGTGTTTGAGCTCGTTTCAGGATAATACAGGCAATATAGGACCAAAAATGAGTCTCAAAGAAGTCCGGAACGAAGAACGAGCTAAGGATGAAACGAGGGGAGAAAGAGTTTCGAGCGACAAGTCACGCCCACGACCAATCCAGCGAGACCAGCCAAAAATTCAAGTCATGGTTCGTGGCCACGAACAGCGAGTCCGCGAACCAAACTGCTCCTTAAGCTGAATCAATGGTTTGCGGCCGCAACTCATATTTACGGCTGCGATCCGATACCCTGTTTTTAATCTTGAAACATGTTTTTGGCTATTTTTCAACCCAACGCTTTCTCCTCTATATATGTAAGGTCAATTTCGAATTTGATCTTACCAAACACTCATTTCTCACACATATTCAGCCACCATTTACCATCGGAAGCAAGGAATTGGAAGAGGGTTGAAGATCAAGATCATCAACTCAATCTCTTGGTTCATTCTATGTTATTTTCATGTCTTCTTTGATTTTCACTTGTTTTATCTTTGTAATAGTTGATATGAGTGGCTAGCACTCTAATTTCATCCCTTGATCATTAGTTGAACCTTGGATTTAGGATGTTTATGTAATTTTTACGGTTATTAACCGATTGGATTATGTTTTGGAATGTTCTATGTTATTTGGGATTATTTATTCACACATATGAGTGAAATGTGGTTTGATCATCCATTTGGATATTTGTTTGTGTGTTGCTAGAATTGGATTTGTAATCCGTAGTTGTTATGAATCTAAATCCCATGTAGCGAATAAATGGATTTATTCTATTGGGGATAACATAGAGTTCAACCGCTAAAATCAAGCTTGTGAGTTTTATGGCGTATCTACTCTGTTGCCTTAATTTTTAACGTATTTGATTATTCATTCTTAGAGAGCTTGTTCTAGGAATTGATAAGTTGAGTAGGATTAATTGAAGAGCTTGTTTTGATTAATTATACTTAAGAGACAACAAGGTTAGTAGAGCTTGTTATTAATCTTGGAGTAGGGATTCTAAGGCTAAATCAATCGGGTAGTAACATCGATTATATAGATTATCGGGTCAAGAGGATACTCGATCAAGGGTTGAATCCTTTTATCTTCATAAAACCAAAAATCATTCTCTTATCTTTGTTTACTTGAATTGTTAATTTGTCAAGTACTTTAGAGTAATTGTTATTTGAGTTGCTAAAGACAAATTTAGGTGTTAGTTGTGATTCCATCAAAACTCCCCCCCCCCCCCTTCCCTCACTTCTTTATTGTTTACTAGCTTATTTATATTATATTGTTTGATCATAATAGTTTAATACATAAAGCAAAATTGTTCGACCATTCCTCGTGGGATCGACCCTTATTTACCACTCTACTAGTTAGAGTAGTAGATCAAGGATAGACACACACACACACACACACACACACACATACACACACACATATATATATATATATATTAATTTGGTAAGGCGAACGACGCGCCTCCTACCAAATTTTGGTGCCGTTGCCGGGGAACAATGTTAGAACTATTTTTGTGTTTAGTGTTAAGCACTATTTTTATTATTCTAGTTAAGTGTTTTTGTTATGTTCACACATGTTCAAGGGCACAAGGAGCTATTGTTTGAACTCGACATAGTTCTTCAAGAACGAGTTTTGAGGAGGCAAGCAAGAGCAATTGAGCAATTTTGTGGAGAATTTGAAGGATTAAATCTTCAACCCGAAGAAGAACGGAGAGAATAAATGGAGAATGAAAGGGCACTCGAGAGGACCATGAAGGAGCTAGCAAACACGGGGGTCACACACCAACCCCTATGTATCACCTTCCCCGAGTTTGAACATGACACAATTTTCGAATTGAAGTCGAGTCTTATACCCTTGCTACCTCTTTCCATGGTCTTTTGGGAGAAGACACCCATAAGCATCTCAAGGAGTTTCATATTGTATGTTCAAGTATGAAGCCTACAAAGGTGATGGAGGAGCAAATAAAGCTAAGGGCATTCCCCTTTTCTTTGAAAGATCTAGCCAAAGATTGGCTATACTACCTTCCATCGGCTTCTATTACAACGTGGGAACAAATGGAGAGACAATTCCTTGAGAAGTACTTTCCGGCCTCTCGAGCCACAAATATTCGGAAGCAAATCAGCAGTATTCGGCAATGCCAAGGAGAGACACTATACGAATACTGAGAAAGGTTTAATAAGTTAGTTGCTAGTTGCCCCCAGCACCAGATCACTGATCAACTTCTTATACAGTACTTCTATGAAGGCATGTGGTAGCGTCGTTTCTCACTACCAAATTAAATTGTGTATGAGAATACACTTAAACCTTACCGACTATCCTACTTAGTAGAATGGTAAATAAGGGTCGATCCCACAGGGAACGGCCGAACAGTTTTGATTACGATGTTAAGCAGTTTATGATTAAGAATGCAAGAAATAAATACTTAAGAAAGCAATAAAAGGGGGGGGGGGGGGGGGGGTTGATGGGAAACTAACAATCTATTAGTGACAATTAAAAACAAATAGACACAATTAAAAGAAACAAGTACTCAAAAACACTAGAAGAGATCTTTTTCGGTTTTAGTTTTCAAATAGTAAAATAAGTCACCCTTGATCATGCTTCCCCTTGGTCTTGAACAATTGATGCAACTATTGTTAATGCCCGATTGAATTGTGATTTAAGCCCTTATCTCAAGACTATTAACAAGCTCTAATAGCCTTGCTGTCCCTTAATCTTAGTTAATCAAAATAAGCTCTTCGACTAACCCTATTCAGTTTAACCGAATCCTCGAACAAGCTCTCTTAGATTCAATCACCAAAAGCATTAAACACTAGGACAACGAGATAAATTCAACATAAAACTCGAAAGCTCGGTTTTAGTGGTTGAACTTTGTGTTATCCCCAATAAATAATTATTGTTTGCTACTAGGGAATCGGAAATCCTACAATTACGGATAGTAATCTCCTATTCTAGCAACACATTCACAAATCCCTTAAAGGGTGATCAAACCAATAATTAATTCATAAATGTGAATCAACAAGAGCAAATAACACAAAACACTTAAATACAAAATAATCTCGGTAACATTAACCGTAATATGTCACACCCACCCTTGTAAAAACTTATTTTATACCAATTTTTAGCCTTACAAAGCCTGTATATTTTTTTTAAAAATTAATAATCTAAAATACTTTCCCGATGTTAAAATCTCATCAACATGTGTTCACATAGATCCAAGTCAAGCACAGTAGCATCACTCCATCTTCAACACCATATTTACAAAAATATATATATTAAAGTTTCTTAATTTGAACATGTCCAAAAAGATTATTAGAACACTAGCAAAAACATAGTGAGTCCACGGTTTAGCCCCACAGGTCGTCATTCATATACACGAGGCTTCAAAACTTGCATCAGCTCCAATAGCATGCCAGATCAGTTCACAAGCTCATGCATAGTCAAACTCACCTACAATGCAAGAACTACGTGAGCTAAAGCTCAGTAAGCAGAAATCATGCATGACAAATGCGTGAATGATGAGATGCAATTTACAAAACCATTTCTTTCAACTCTACTCAAAAGAAAACCGTTTTCGTGAGTATTGGCTCCCTTCACTGGCACAACCTCACCAGAATATCACTTATTGGCCATACTCGTGACTACCAAGGGTCCCTCCTCCCCCCTTATAGTCCACCCGAGATATCAGTGATGGTTGGTACGACCAAGCGGCTATCCTCCCGAGACTACCAGGGGTCCACCTCCTGCCTGCCCCCGCAGTCCACCGGGAAGTCTACCTCTTCCCGTACCCCTCATCACGAAGGTGCTGAAGTGGGAACCTCTTCCGCGTGCACGCCTGTCACCGGAAGCATCCCGAGAGACACCATATACAATGTATAACTCTCAGTGTACCAGTGGTGACCAACCCCAAAACATTATCAATTTATGCAATTACGTTATTTTGACTTCTTATATGTACACATGTAATCCTTGTAGATGCTAATGCTCATGATTGATGCACATCCATTTGTTTTTTAGCAACAGAAGAATACACTTTATACACATGCATACAACAACACATACATCAATCAATTATCACAAATAATAAACACAAATACTATGTTCAAGCATTGTAGTTGGCGATGGATTTCTACTTACCTCTCCTCCGGAGTAGCTTTTGAAATTTCCTATTCCACAATGGTAATCAATCCAGTTCGTTACGAAGCGTAACTACGTCTGGGGGCGATACCAAGCCAGGATATTTTGCTTTAGATGAATCTTGGAGTTACAATTACAAAATGAAAGAAGAAAACTGTTTTAATAGCTTCTTGGACACAAAAGCTGAAAAGTAAGTCGGTCTTTGAATCTCGGCCGAGATTAGACCCTGTCTCGGCCGAGATGACTAAGTCGGTCTAAGGGTCTCGGCCGAGATCACTCTCTGTCTCGGCCGAGATGCGTCTCCAGGGCAAACTTCCCGTTTTCCCTGCCTTCACGTCTCGGCCGAGATCACTTCTCTGTCTCGGCCGAGATGACTCGACCACCCGTCTCGGCCGAGATCCTTCCCCGTCTCGGCCGAGATTACTTTCCAGCGAGAAACACTTCATTCTCCTTGCTTTCGGCTCCACACTATAAACTTGTCACGCATAGTCTTAAATTCTGTAGCATGTTTCATTATTTTAGACTAGGGGGTTCTTGACTACCAAGGTAAACATGTCCAAATTAGTCGCAAAATATAAAATAACGCAATAAATGTAATAAATTAATTACTATAAAACTATCACGTAAATAGCACATAAAATATGGAATGCATGAAATGCAAAAATTATATTTGCCAGTGAGTTGTGAGAGGCACGGGTATTACATCCTCCCCCCCTTATAAAAATTTCGTCCCCGAAATTTACTTACTTGAAGAGTTCAGGATATTTGGCTCTCATTTCATCCTCTCTTTCCCAGGTGGCTTCTTCGACTGATTGGTTTCTCCATAACACTTTGACCAACGGAATTTCTTTGTTTCTGAGCCGTTTTACTTCTCTTAATAAAATCTGTACTGGTATTTCCTTATACCCTAAATCTGCTTGTAGTTCTACGGGTTCACTGTTCAGGACATGAGATGGATTTGCAATATATTTCCTTAATACTGACACATGGAACACATTATGTATTTGAGACATTGATGCTGGCAAATTGAGTCTGTAGGCAACTTCACCAATCCTCTCGATAATAGGAAATGGACCAATGTATCTCGGACTAAGTTTTCCTTTCTTACCAAACCGCATTATTCCCTTCATTGGAGCAACTTTCAAGAACACTAGGTCTCCTACTGCAAACTCAAGTGCTCTCCTTCTCTTATCTGCATAGCTTTTCTGGCGACTCTGAGCCGTTTTCATCCTTTCCCGAATCTGTGACACAGCTTCTGACATTTCTTGTATTACACTTGGACCTAGAAGTCTTCTTTCACCAACCTCATCCCAATGTATCGGTGATCGACACTTCCTACCATATAGTGCTTCATAAGGGGCCATTCCTATAGTAGATTGATAACTGTTGTTGTAGGAAAATTCTATCAAAGGTAGAAATTTGCTCCATTGACCCTGGAAGTCTAACACGCAAGCTCTAAGCATATCCTCTAAAGTCTGTATCGTCCTTTCCGATTGTCCGTCAGTTTGTGGATGATATGCAGTACTGAAAGACAACTGTGTTCCCAGTGCCTTGTGTAAACTCTTCCAGAAAGTAGACAGGAATCTTGAGTCTCTATCTGAAACAATGGATAACGGTACTCCATGAAGTCTGACTATTTCCTGTATATATATCTGAGCATAACGATCCATGGAGTAAGTAGTACAGACTGGAAGAAAATGAGCAGTTTTCGTAAGTCTGTCCACAATTACCCAGATAGCATCGTGACTCTTTACAGTTTTCGGCAATCCCACTACAAAATCCATTGTAATGTTCTCCCATTTCCATTCTGGAATCAGTAAGGGCTGTAAGGTTCCTGCCGGTTTTTGATGTTCTGCTTTTACCTGCTGACAGGTCAAACACTGTTCGACATACTGAGCAATATCTTTCTTCATACCTGGCCACCAATACTGCACCTTTAAATCTCGATACATTTTGGTAGCTCCTGGATGTACTGAATATGGTGTCGAATGTGCCTCTGTCATAATATCTCTACGAATGCTATCTACATTTGGCACACATAACCGGTTTTTGAATCTTAAGATATTGTTCTCTGATGTCTGAAAGTCTGAAGGCGTCCCTGAAGCGGCATCCTTCTTCACTTTAGCTAAATATTCATCTTCATTCTGTCCCTGCTTAATTCTATCAAGTAGGGTAGGCTGAAGGGTTAGAGCTGCTAGTCTTGCCTCTACTACTCCCAATTGAACAATCTCGACATTCATTCTTTGCAAGTCTAGTAACTCTGGTTTCTGAATCAAAGCCATCAATGTAGTACCTTGGGACGATTTTCTGCTTAAGGCATCAGCAACGACATTTGCTTTACCAGGACGATAGTTGATAACACAGTCATAATCTTTCACGAGTTCTAACCATCTTCTCTGTCTCATATTCAGCTCTTTCTGTGTGAAAAAGTACTTCAGACTTTTGTGATCTGTGTAGATCTCACATCGTTCTCCATATAGATAGTGTCTCCAGAGTTTTAGTGCAAATACTACTGCTGCAAGCTCCAAGTCATGAGTAGGGTAGTTCTTCTCATACTCCTTCAATTGTCTGGATGCATATGCTATTACTTTGCTATTCTGCATTAACACACACCCTAAACCATTCTTCGAAGCATCACTGTATACTACAAAGCCTCCAGTCCCTGTTGGTATAGAAAGGATCGGCGCAGATGTTAACCTTTTCTTCAATTCTCGAAAACTCTGCTCACAAGCCTCTGTCCACTTGAATGTTACACTCTTTCTAGTCAACTGTGTTAAGGGAGATGAAATTTTCGAGAATCCTTCTACAAATCTCCGATAGTACCCCGCTAACCCGAGAAAACTACGTACCTCTGAAGGGTTTGTAGGTTGTGGCCAATTGTTAATTGCTTCAACCTTACTTGGATCAACTGAAATTCCTTCTCCTGACACAACATGCCCTAGAAATATTACTCGATCCAACCAGAACTCACATTTCTTGAACTTAGCGTACAACCGTTTCTCCTTTAGAACATCTAAAACCTTTCTCAAATGCACAGCATGCTCTGCTTCATTCTTGGAGTAAATCAGAATGTCATCAATAAACACGATAACAAACTTATCCAAAAAGTCTTTGAACACCCGATTCATCATATCCATGAAAGCTGCTGGGGCATTTGTCAAACCGAATGGCATTACTAGAAACTCATAGTGCCCGTATCTCGTACTGAATGCTGTTTTTGGAATATCTTCCTCTTTAATTTTCAATTGATGATAACCTGAACGTAGGTCAATCTTGGAGAATATGGCAGCTCCTTGGAGTTGATCAAACAAGTCATCAATCCTGGGTAAGGGGTATTTGTTCTTAATTGTAACCTTGTTTAGTTCTCTATAATCTATACACATCCGCATAGTACCATCTTTCTTCTTGACAAACAAAACTGGTGCACCCCATGGCGAAAAGCTAGGTCTAATGAAGCCTTTGTCCAGTAAATCTTGCAATTGAATCTTCAACTCTTTCAACTCTGTTGGCGCCATTCTGTATGGTGATTTCGATATAGGAGCAGTCCCTGGATATACGTCAATTACAAACTCTATCTCTCTGTCTGGGGGTAATCCTGGGAGTTCCTCTGGAAATACTTCAGGGTATTCTCGCACCACCACTACCTCCTCTATAGTCGGACAATGTTTCTCTTCCATACTCATAACACTTACTAGGTAGCCTTCACAACCGCTTTCCAATAGCCTTTTCGCTTTCACCGCTGATATCATGTGATATTTGAACTTTTTTCGTACTCCATTAAAGACGAAAGATGTGTCTCCAGGCGGCTGAAATGTGACTATCTTGTTCTGACAATCTATTGTAGCACCATATTTCGATAGCCAGTCCATTCCCAAAATCACATCATAATCATTCATATCTAATATGATTAGATCGGCATAAAGTTCTCTTCCTTCAATAGAGATAACACATGTTCGCAGAATTTGGTTAGTTTGTTTTGACTCTCCGGAGGGGATCACTACATTGTAACTAACGTCTGCTACATCAGGTTTTCTACCCAGCCTCTTCACATACTCAGTGGATGCAAATGAATGTGTAGCTCCAGAATCAAATAATGCAAATGCAATAGTATCACAGATGGGAACTTTACCTGTTACTACAGATGTATTTGCTTCCGCTTCCTCTGTGGTCATGGTAAAGACTCTAGCTGGCGTCTTCTTTTGTGTAGCAGGGTTTGAGTTTTCTGGACAAACCGTGGAAATGTGTCCTGCTTTTCCACATTTAAAACAAGTCCGATACTCTGCGAAACACTTTCCACTATGCGAACCTCCACATGTGGGACATGTAGGTTGTGTAACTGGTGATTTTCCTTGTTCACCCTTTTGGCGCTTGTCCTGATCCCATGATTGTTGTCCTGGTTTTGGTTGAGAACCCGGCCTTGGACCTTGCACTTGTAGCGGCCTTTTCTTTCCATCTCCTCCAAAACGAGGTCCTTGTCTTTGTATAAACTGACGCCTAACCTCCTGAGCACGCCTAATTTTCATTTCTGCTTGTTCGGCAATCAACGCTCGTTCAGCAACTTGTGAATAAGTTACTCCATGTATTCCAGCCATACACACATCTCTATATAGCTCTGGCCTCAAACCTTCTAGGAATCTCTCTACTTTCAATGCATCAGTACTAACCATGTGCTCCGCAAACCTAGAGAGCTGCTCGAACTTTGCGATGTAGTCTGTAACATCCATTGCTCCTTGTCTCAACTGTATGAACTCATTCATCTTCATTACTCGAACTGGGGCAGTGAAATACTTGTTTCTAAAAAGTTCTTTGAACCTATTCCACGTCATTGTCGCCACATCCTCTATAGTTTTCATTGTGTCCCACCAGTGTCCTGCACTTCCACGTAACATGAACGATGCACACAATACCTTTTCCCCCTCAGGAACTTTACTATACAAAAACATGTTCTCTATAGTTCTAAGCCAATCCTCTGCATCAGTAGGATCCGTTGCACTTTCAAATGTTGGCGGGTTAAGCTTTCTAAACCTCTCTCCGATGACCTCTAAGTATTCAGCTCGAGGTTGCTGTTGATTTACACCATTTCCTGGTTGTTCACCCACATCCCTTTGTTGGATAAGTTGTTGAATCTGTTGCGATTGTTGTTCAACTAACCCTGTCAACCGAGCCACAATCGCTTCGAGGCCAACACCTACTGCTGGTGCATTCGGTTCTAGATCGTTATTTCCTTCAACACCTTCTCCTCTAACGACCTCCATGATTTCTTTCTAATTTTATTGTCCCTCTGTCACAGGCCAATATGACTTATGAAATAATGAATGCAAGTTACGAATAAGTAAAACTTACTGGCATGTCTGCGCTTCAGAAGTTCCGAGCTCATGTATATGAACTGTCTACAGGGCACAAACCGGGCTCTGATACCACTCTGTCACACCCACCCTTGTAAAAACTTATTTTATACCAATTTTTAGCCTTACAAAGCCTGTATATTTTTTTTAAAAATTAATAATCTAAAATACTTTCCCGATGTTAAAATCTCATCAACATGTGTTCACATAGATCCAAGTCAAGCACAGTAGCATCACTCCATCTTCAACACCATATTTACAAAAATATATATATTAAAGTTTCTTAATTTGAACATGTCCAAAAAGATTATTAGAACACTAGCAAAAACATAGTGAGTCCACGGTTTAGCCCCACAGGTCGTCATTCATATACACGAGGCTTCAAAACTTGCATCAGCTCCAATAGCATGCCAGATCAGTTCACAAGCTCATGCATAGTCAAACTCACCTACAATGCAAGAACTACGTGAGCTAAAGCTCAGTAAGCAGAAATCATGCATGACAAATGCGTGAATGATGAGATGCAATTTACAAAACCATTTCTTTCAACTCTACTCAAAAGAAAACCGTTTTCGTGAGTATTGGCTCCCTTCACTGGCACAACCTCACCAGAATATCACTTATTGGCCATACTCGTGACTACCAAGGGTCCCTCCTCCCCCCTTATAGTCCACCCGAGATATCAGTGATGGTTGGTACGACCAAGCGGCTATCCTCCCGAGACTACCAGGGGTCCACCTCCTGCCTGCCCCCGCAGTCCACCGGGAAGTCTACCTCTTCCCGTACCCCTCATCACGAAGGTGCTGAAGTGGGAACCTCTTCCGCGTGCACGCCTGTCACCGGAAGCATCCCGAGAGACACCATATACAATGTATAACTCTCAGTGTACCAGTGGTGACCAACCCCAAAACATTATCAATTTATGCAATTACGTTATTTTGACTTCTTATATGTACACATGTAATCCTTGTAGATGCTAATGCTCATGATTGATGCACATCCATTTGTTTTTTAGCAACAGAAGAATACACTTTATACACATGCATACAACAACACATACATCAATCAATTATCACAAATAATAAACACAAATACTATGTTCAAGCATTGTAGTTGGCGATGGATTTCTACTTACCTCTCCTCCGGAGTAGCTTTTGAAATTTCCTATTCCACAATGGTAATCAATCCAGTTCGTTACGAAGCGTAACTACGTCTGGGGGCGATACCAAGCCAGGATATTTTGCTTTAGATGAATCTTGGAGTTACAATTACAAAATGAAAGAAGAAAACTGTTTTAATAGCTTCTTGGACACAAAAGCTGAAAAGTAAGTCGGTCTTTGAATCTCGGCCGAGATTAGACCCTGTCTCGGCCGAGATGACTAAGTCGGTCTAAGGGTCTCGGCCGAGATCACTCTCTGTCTCGGCCGAGATGCGTCTCCAGGGCAAACTTCCCGTTTTCCCTGCCTTCACGTCTCGGCCGAGATCACTTCTCTGTCTCGGCCGAGATGACTCGACCACCCATCTCGGCCGAGATCCTTCCCCGTCTCGGCCGAGATTACTTTCCAGCGAGAAACACTTCATTCTCCTTGCTTTCGGCTCCACACTATAAACTTGTCACGCATAGTCTTAAATTCTGTAGCATGTTTCATTATTTTAGACTAGGGGGTTCTTGACTACCAAGGTAAACATGTCCAAATTAGTCGCAAAATATAAAATAACGCAATAAATGTAATAAATTAATTACTATAAAACTATCACGTAAATAGCACATAAAATATGGAATGCATGAAATGCAAAAATTATATTTGCCAGTGAGTTGTGAGAGGCACGGGTATTACATAATAATCACATCAATGTCTCGACTCAAGGTTCCACAATGATCAAGGATGAACTAAGGGTGCTAGCCACCCATATTAACTAATAGAATCAGAAAATAAATGGAAAAATGAAGAAACATGATATTGATTTGGATGAATCCAAAGATGTCAATTGGAGAAGATGATCCTTCAATCCCTTGTCCAATCTCCTTCCTTTGTGGCTGAAATGTGCTCTCCAAGTATCAAAAAGTACTCCAAAAGTTATCCAAAGTTAGGTTAAATTCGAATGGGATGATATATATATAAAGGGAGAAAGTGCTAGACAAAAATAGGCAAAAACGTATTCAGGATTTTAAAACAGGGTAGTGAATCTCGGCCGAGACGGGAGTGTGTCTCGGCCGAGACGTGAAAAAGGGTTTTCAAGAATTTTGGGTCGAAGGTCAATCTCGGCCGAGATTGGGTTTCATCTCGGCCGAGACGTGAAAAAGGGGAAACTAGGGCTTTTTAGGTTTTGACTCATCTCGGCCGAGATTAGGTTGCATCTCGGCCGAGACTTTCATCTTTGACATTCTTCAGAAATTCCCTGGAGCCTCTTCTCGGCCGAGATGAGATTGAATCTCGGCCGAGATCTTCAATCTTGCAAAACTTCAGAAAACCCCTGGAGCCTCATCTCGGCCGAGATGAGATTGAATCTCGGCCGAGATCTTCAGTCTTGCAAAACTTCAGAAAACCCCTGGAGGCTCATCTCGGCCGAGATTAACATCCTGTCTCGGCCGAGATCTTCAGTTGGCTCTTCCTTTCTTGCCTCGATCGATCCCTCGACTCCTCGGTCGTTTAATCTTCGATTTCGACCCTTTTTACACCTGTCTTAATACAAAAATAGCTCAAACGCATTATTTTGCCCATTAGAATATAAAAGCACTAAATACACATAATTATGCACGTTATTGACACTAAAATGACACTAAAAGTGCCCTAAAGTGCGTGCACGGAACACGTGTACCAGCATGTCCTTGACCGACCGAAACATGATCGACTCGGCAAGTGGAGGAGCATTGGTTGACAAGACTCCAACAGTCGCTCGTTTGTTAATTTCCAAGATGGCTGCAAACACCCTATAATTTAGGTGTCGTGAGCCAACAAGGACGGTTAGAGAGGTACATGATTCGACCATTGATGACAAATTAGAGCAGCTTTTTACTCTTTGTCAAAAAGGTGGCCTCGGGCAACACTCAAGCCCCTAGGCCATGTAGGATTTGTAGAACCACCGAGCATAATACCGACACATGCCCAATCTTGGATGAAGAAATCGAAGATCACGCAAACGTCGTTGGCAACTTCAACGAGGGAAGGAGGTATGACCCTTATTCTCAAAGTTACAATCCCGGGTGTAGAAATCATCCAAACTTTAGGTATGGTAATCAAGGTGGCCAACAAAGAGACCAAAGCCAAGGTCGAGCACCTCAAACGAGAGGGATGTACTAACAAAAGCAATTGACCGAATCATCATCTGATCCACCATTAGAAGACATTGTGAAGAGCCTAGCAACCAACACAAGTCTTAGAAGGACACTCAATCGAGCATCAAGAACCTTGAAATGCAAGTTAGCCAACTTGCAACCTTAATGTCTACACTTGAAAGTGCAAACACTGGTAAACTTCCGGCTCAACTGGAAATCAACCCTAAAAACGTCAGTGCCATCACCCTCAAAAGTGGAGTGATGCTTGGAGAGATTAACAAGTCCGGGCATCCTTTGGAGGATGCAATTCAAGGGGGAGTTGAAGGAAAAACTAAAATGGATGGTTGTTTCGAAGAGCCAGTCGCGCCCGCGACCATGTGTGCAAAAGCCCACCTCCAGCTACGCTTGATTCATCACGGCCGTGACCTAATGCTGCCCAGAAATTTGAGTTTCATCTCCTATCCCGACTCAACCACTCTTTCCAAGTCGAGTCGCAAAAGCAGTGGATAAGAACAAAGATAAGGAGATGCTAGAAGTGTTTCGGAAGGTGGAGATAAACATCCCTTTGATTGATGTCGTAAAGCAAATCCCGAGGTATGCTAAATTCCTCAAAGACTTGTGCACTAACAAGAGAAAGCTAAAGGGGAATGAAAAAGTGATCATGGGAGAGAGTGTATCCGCAATCTTCCAAAATAAAATTCCACCAAAGTGTAAAGATCCTGGAGTGTTCGTAATCTCATGCAAGATAGATAACTGTAAGATTGAACGTGCAATGCTCAACTTAGGAGCTTCAATTAATCATATGCCACGCTCAACTTTTCTTTCTTTAAATTTAGGACTACTCAAGGAAACAAGAGTCGTCATTCAACTAGCCGACCGAAGTACTTCGTATCCCGATGGGGTGATCGAGAACGTGATAGTTGAAGTTGACGAACTCGTGTTCCCGACTGATTTTTATGTGTTGGACATGCAAGGCGATTCATCAATATCCACACCGATCTTGTTGGGAAGACCATTTCTAAACACTTACCAAACCAAGATTGATCTTCGAGAGGGCACCCTCACGATGGAGTTTGATGGTTGAACTGTCAAGTTCAATATCTTTGATGCAATGCGGTTCCCAGAGGATGTTCATTCCATATTTTCCATTGAAGTTATTGATCCACTTGTAGAAGAGTTGTTTGAGTTGTCATGTAGGGATCCAACGGAAGTTGCACTCACCATTCACTTAGAGAAGGGACAAGAAAAGGTTTGGGAGACTAATGAGGCATTGGTGGAAACAGTGGCACAAATGCATGCACCTAAGCCATCCCTACCAAGATATGAGCAAAAGTTGATCCCGTTACCAGATTCACAAAAGAAGGTGTTACCTTCTATGGTCGAAGCTCTAACCCTTGAGCTCAAGTCTCTTCCTAACCACTTGAAGTATGCTTACTTAGAAGAGAATGAGACACTACCGGTGATCATCTCATCCAAGTTGTCTCCAAACCAAGAAGCATCCTTGATGGAGGTCCTTAAAGAACACAAGGAATCAATTGGTTGGACTGTTGCCGACATCAATGGCATTAGTCTATCTCTTTGTATGCACCACATTCTACTTGAGGAAGATTCAAAACCAAGTCGAGAACCACAAAGGAGACTTAACCCACCTATGATGGAGGTGGTGAAGAAGGAAGTCATCAAGCTACTCGACGTTAGGATTATCTACCTTATTTCCGATAACAAGTATATAAGTCCAACACAATTCATGCTCAAAAAGTCGGGAGTGACGGTTATGGAGAATAAAGAGGCGGAATTGGTTCCCACCCGTTTGCAAACCGGGTGGAGGGTGTGCATAGATTACCGCAAGTTGAACACCATGACCCACAAAGATCACTTCCCCTTGCCATTCATTAACCAAATGCTAGAGAGATTGGCCAGACATTCATTTTATTACTTATTGGATGGATACTCCGGGTATTTCCAAATAGCCATTTCACCTGAAGGTCAAGAGAAGACCACCTTTACATGTTCCTTCGGTACTTTTGCATGGAGAAGAATGCCATTTGGGCTATGCAACACCCCAATCACTTTTCAAAGGTGCATGGTGAGTATCTTTTCTGAATATGTTGGGTATATTATTGAGGTCTTCATGGACGATTTTAGCGTGTATGGTGAGTCTTTTGGAAAATATCTTGATAATCTTGTTAAAATCTTGAAAAGGTGCATGGGAAAAAATCTTGTGTTGAATTGGGAAAAAGTGTCATTTTATGGTTGAACAAGGCATAGTTCTTGGGCATATCATTTCATCAAAGGGCATTGAAGTTGATAAATCTAAAGTTGATCTTATTACTACCTTGTCTACCCCGCAACTGTGCGGGAAGTGCGATCGTTTCTTGGCCATGCAGGTTTCTACAGGTGATTTATCAAGGATTTATCAAAGATGTCAGCCCCTCTATGTAGGTTATTGCAAAAGGATGTCGAATTTAAGATGTCGACTGATTGCAAGATCGTCTTTGATCAGCTTAAGAGGCCCTTACATCACCTCCCATTATCCAACCACTGAATTGGACAATACTGTTTAAGATAATGTGCGACGCTAGTGACTACACAGTGGGAGCTTTCTTGGGGCAATGGAAAGAAAAAGCGGCTCATGTGATCTACTATGCCTCAAGGACCCTAAATCTTGCACGGTCAAACTATATTACCACAAAAGAAGAAGTTTTGGCTATAGTTTTCTCTCTAGAGAAGTTTAGATCATATTTGCTTTGTACTAAAATTATCGTTTTTTTCTAACCATGCAGCTCTTCGGTTTCTATTATCAAAGAAGGAAGCTAAACCAAGACACATAAGATGGATTTTGCTACTTCAAGAATTTGATTTGGAAATCAAGGATAAGAAAGGGAAGGAGAATTCAGTGGCTGACCACTTAAGCCGATTGACACAAGAGGAGAACGAAATTCCTTTGAAGGAGAGCTTTCCCGATGAATAGTTATTTGTAGCCTCTGATGCTGTGACACCGTGGTATGCAGATTTGGTAAATTGCCTTGTTGCTAAAGTATTTCCTGCCGGGATGACTAAGGCTCAAAGAGACAAGTTAAGGAGTGACGCCAAACATTACGTATGGGATGATCCATACTTGTGGAACCACATGTCTGACCAAGTTATTCGGAGGTGTGTCCAGGAGTCTGAATTCCACTCCGTACTTGCTTTTTGCCACTCTTACGCTTGTGGCAGGCATTTCGGTTCAAAGAGGACTGCACACAAGGTCCTAGAGAGTGGTTTCTTTTGGCCATCATTGTTCAAAGATGGACACACCTTTTGCAAATCATGCCTCCATTGCCAAAAGACGAGTAATATGCTAAAAGAAACCAAATGCCCCAAAACCCGATTGTAGTTTGTGAGATTTTTTATGTTTGGTGTATGGACTTCATGGGACCGTTCCCTTCGTCTTATGGGAACTTGTACATTTTGCTTACCATCGACTATCTGTCCAAGTGGGTGGAGGCGAAAGCTAACTAAACCAAAGACTCTAAAGTTGTGGCCGAGTTCGTTAAATCCAACATCTTTGCTCGGTTTGGGATTCCAAGAGCCATTATAAGCGATAGAGGCACACAATTTTGCAACCGAACAATCGACGCATTGCTGAAGAAATACATTGTTGTGCACAAGGTTTCGACGCCCTATCACCCACAAACCAATGGGCAAGCCAAAACTCCAAATCGGGAAATTAAGTCGATATTGGAGAAGACTATTCAACCAAATCACAAAGATTGGAGCTTGAGGCTCAATGATGCATTATGGGCGTATATTACCACCTATAAAACTCCAATTGGTATGTTTCCCTATCGACTTATTTATGGAAATCCATGCCACCTCCCGGCTGAACTTGAACACAAAGCTTATTGGGCATCTAGAGATGCAATATGAACCTCGATGAGGCCGGTGTACACCGAAAGCTCCAATTGCAAGAGCTTAAAAAAATTCGAAATGAAGCCTTTGAAAATTCCATGATACAAGGAGAAAACGAAGGCTTTCCATGACTCAAGAATCACCCAGAAAACTTTTGTTGCTGGGAAGAAAGTGCTCGTATATCACTCTCGAATGAAGTTATTTCCATGCAAACTCCGTTCAAGGTGGATAGGCCCTTTGTTGTCACTAACGTGTTTGGTCATGGCGCTATCGAAATTGAAAGTGGCAAAACCAACAAAATTTTCAAAGTAAACGGGCATCTTCTCAAGCCATATCTAGAGCATTTCCAAAGCACATCCGAAGAAGAGGAGCACGTGGAGGATCCTCCAGTGGATTAAATGAGCTTCCGTCGAGCCAACAACGTTAAACAAAGGCTCTTGTCGGGAGGCAACCCAACGTTTATTGCTTTCGTGTGTTAAATTTTGTAGTTTAGATTGTTCACTTGTACATTTTTAATTGTGTCTTGGTAATTTTATTTTACATGTGCAGGGATTAAACACCACAACTAACATAGCCTTTCAATTGAAGAAGATAGCACAAAATGGGGGTGAGGAAGGCCAAGAACAAGGCTTTTTTCCGTGCCCAAAGTCATGCCCGAGAGCCCAAGTCACGACCACGACTTATTTTTTACCCTCAGTTTCAAAGAGAGGTTCATGCCCGTGAATCAATGTCACGACCGCGACTTCAGAAGCAGAGGTCCCCTTCGAACAACTGCTCATGGCCGCGAACTGAGGTCGCGCCCATAAAACTTTGCGCAGCTTAAAGCCAGACTCGCGAAACAGCAAGTTATTCTTCCCCCCCTCCCCCTCCCCTCTCTTTGAATCCTTGCGAGAAACACACACAAAAACCCCAAAACTTCTCAATTTCTCACTTCTAAAACTCATTTTAAACACACACCACTCACTAATCACTCTATTGCACACACATTCATTCGATTAATTTCGAATTTGGAGCACAAATTCTGGTCGGGTCACAAAAGGGCGCAAAAATCACCAATTCAAATTTCTCCATCTAAACTCGACCGGTAAGTACGGCTATCTCCCTCTTTTGATTTATTATTGTGTATTATTGGATCCATTGTTTAGATTGAGGGTTAATTTCATGTTTGTTTGCATTTTTATTGGAATTGGTTATACATACAATTAATTATATTGATTTTTTACCAATTGATATGTTTTTATGCATTTGAATGATGAAACTTGATTTGATAGCTCATATAATTGCTTGTTGATTGAGTGGGTAAGTTGTTTGAGTAAAGATTTGTGAGTTTTAAAATGGAAATTTCATTGTGGCAATTCATCGAACATCTGATATGAGTTAGATTGTATGCCTAAGTTAGCAAATTTTGACTATTTTATCTAGTTTTTTAGTTCAATTGTATCGTGATGTATAACCTCATTTGATTATGAAATGGTTGTCATTGCATAGTTGACACACTTTGACTAATTTTTGTTGGACATATAGTCGAATTTATGTATACTTAGGTACTTCATGCATGAATTTTAATTCGTTGTATTGTCATTGATTTTAAAGATTAGGTGTGTTGATTATAGGATTAAATGGCATCTCCAAAAGCCACCACAAGCACGCGCAAGGGAAAGGGCAAGGCACCCGTACAAGAGCCCGAGATCTAGTTACCTCAAGTCCCAGTATCTACCCTCCCTCATGTTGATAGCCGAGCATTCAATATTGTGTTAGAGAACCCCACACATCAGAGCCGGTTCACGAAGCTCTTTCACCGACCCGTCATGCCAACCGATATGGCCAGACCAACATCCTTGAGGCCATGGGCATCCTAAAAAATGTGAATACCCTATTGACTAGGGTAGGCCTCCGAAAATTTATGGAATCGAAGCCTACATACAAGCGTCTTGTGTGGGGGTTCTTCGGCACATTGGCAGTTCGGTCCGACTTCAACAAGTGTGGTGCCAAACCGTACAGCATCACATTTTAGTTGATGGGCACTACAATGACCTTCAGGATGAGAGAATTGGCCGCCATATATGACTTCCCTGAGCGCATTTCCTCCTTTGATGCAACAGAGGCTCCCAAGCCTTCGATGTCCAGACTTTTTGGGGGCAAATCACTGTCACCCCCGATCTAGTCAAGCCTCAAGTTTTCTCGGATAAGAATTCGAAGGTAACCTGGATTCGGGATCCAGTAGTCAAGTACATCCAGCGGCTTCTTGCACTAACACTGTTTGGAAGGACAGAAACAGGAGCCTGCTGTGTCAACGAATTGCACGTATTATATTCTATACTAAGAGGCATTCCGAGGAATTATTAAGACATTCTCGTTGCTCAGTTCGAGAGGGTAATGACTTGTCAGCATGAGCACATATTCATTAGGGGCCTAATCACCCACATTGTCAAACACCTCGGTATTCCGCTGATAGATTTGCCTCCGGTATCCACGTCTTATCATCTTACCTGGGAGGACATGGAGAACATGCGCATTGTCACATTAGGGTATAGAGATGGGGTACCCCGGAGTCGGGAGAACAAGAAGGTGCCCTACGTCATCCAAAACAAGGGCCCGTTCCTCCAGTTGCCCAACTCACAGCTGACACAGATTGTCAACCTTCAAAGCACTAAAAACCTGAGTATGAGCTCCCCGACGCACATGGCAGCTTCTAGGGATTCGGACGCAACACAGTTAAGAAAGTACTGAATGGGAAGGGGTTCGGTACCCGAGGAAGAAGGAGAGGAAACGGAAGCAGAGGCAGGAGGTAGCAGCCAGATGAGCAGACCATAGAGAAAGAGGCCCATTGCAGATATCAAATCTCAATGGGACTTCTAGATGGATGTGGATAGCCGATTCACTTCAGTGGAGGACCACCTCACTTCCATCAAGAAGTAGCAGCAGACCATTCTTGATTCTTTAGCTACTCGGAGTGAGACAGAGGATACCCGTTGGGCCCAAATGGAGACCTTCATGGCATAAATGTGTTTGCATTGGGACCTCGGCGACCCTCAACATCCACCACCACAGTAGCCTCTGTGAGTCAGAGCACCAAGTCGTCCCACTTTGTTTCCCACAAACTTTGGTTTTTCAACCAAGTTTGGGAAAGGGGGAGGTAGTAGACGCCATGGCTGCTCGGTGTTTCATTTCCATTCTTGCATTTGCTACTTTGTTGCTTCTATTCCATTTGATTTTATTTACCTTGGATGTTGGCCTGTGTGCCCTTGTGATGGTGAATTTGGATGGTGGATTTGAGTTAATTGTTTATTTGTTGGATTGGCCTTTGTGCCATTTCTTATGCTTTGATTGGTTAGTTTGATGTTCTAAGACTAATGATTTTGGTTGTGATTAGTCATTGCACACTTCAGTTGTTTTTATTTAGTAGTCAGTAGTGTTTAGTCTAGTTTAATTGTCTAGTTTACATTGTTAAGTCAAACCAATCGATAGTGTTAATTGATTGCCTCTTGTAGAGCACCAATTCGTACTCCTTGCTTTCCCACAAACTTTGGTTTTCGACCAAATTTGGGAAGGGGTGGTAGTTGTACGTATTGGCCGATCTCGATCTTTTTAGATGGATAAGTGATGGGGATTGATAATTGGAGAATAGTTAGTGATGGGATGATTTTTTTTGCAAAACTTTTGACAAATGGTAGAGCATGATACGCAATTGAGGTGAAATTGAGCTTGTACTCAAAACTTTTGATAAACAAAATTTTGCCTTGTGAGTTTTTGAGCTTCAATTGCACTCCCAATTTTGGAGTTACTTATACCTTCTTTCAGTGTGTATTTCATTGAGTGCATGTGATTGTCTCTAGAACTTGCCTTGATTCTCTATTTTGAATAAGTCAATACATTGTGTGGCTTAGAAAATGATCTTAGGCAATTCTTGATTTTTAGCCTATTTGTAAACTTGAAAATGTTACACCTTTTCACTAAAAATTGGAAAATTACCCCTAGCTAGCCCCTTGAGCTTTTAACTTTTCGTTTGATAGCCCAACTCTACAAGCCTTTTACCTTTCTATTTAGCCTTTGACCCTAATAGGACTATTTGAGTACAAGGGACGCGGTTGGAAGGTAGTCGGGGAAAATTTGGGATTAAAAGGGTAAAACTATTGGGAATATTGAAGGGTGAAGAGAATTGAAACAATAGGCGAAGAATTGGGAAAACTAATCTCCGTTTGTGAATAGTTTACACAAAAAAAAAAAAAAAAAAAATCGAAAATTAGGAAAGGGAAGAAAAAGTCGGATGCATATATTTAGTTCATTGCTTTTGATTGGGAGAGACTAGTAACATAAGTGCTTCCTAACCAATGTTCTCAAAGTTAGAAAATTCAAAAGAAAACACAACCAAGAGAGAATTGAAAAAGAAGCATTTAGGTTGTGAGTTTGTAGTAGGGTAAAGAAATCAATTCGGGATTGGTTTACTAGGGAAGTGAGAGAGTGAAGAAAGAGTCAATGTTGTTTGAGGGATGATTGAGAGTAGCTAACTCAATTAGTCCAAGAATTAGTCTCTTGTTCCCATATCTATCCCACCTTACCTCAAGCCAATTCAACAAAAAATAAGACCTTTTTTATTCTTTGCCACACGTCTCGAGTACAAATTCGAATTTAGAAGATTAGCAAGCATATGGTAGCCATTGCATGCATTTCAATGTGAGCAAAAAACACTACCCACTTGATACACTTGAGAGTCGAGAGATACACTTGCCCGGTGAGGATCTTTAGTTGAGGGTTTTCAAGTCTCAAAAGTAGTTGAAGTTGTTATATCATATATGCTCATCTTATCATGATTGCCTTGCTTTTGAAAACTTCGGCTGAAACTGAATTCGCCACTTAAAACTTCCCTAACACGTGTCCTTTTTCTTCTTTCTTTACTTCAATCTGTTCGGGACGAACATAGGTTTAAGTTTTGGGAGATTTGGTACACGTGTTCATGCATGCATTTTAGGTTGAATTAAGTGTAGTTTTAATGACATTTCCATGCATATTTGACCATGTATTGGTCATATTTGTATTACTGGACCATTTAATGTGTTTGAGCTCATTTAAGGACAATACAGGCAATATAGGTACAAAAATGAGTCTCGAAGAAGTCCGGTACGAAAAACTAGCCAAGGATGAAACAAGAGGGGAAGAATTTCGAGCGACAAGTCGCGACAGCGACCAATCCAGCGAAACCAGCCAAAAATCCATGTCACAGTGCACGGCGCCGATCAAGTCCGCGAACCAAACTGCTCCTTAAGCTGAATCAATGGTTCGCGGCCGCGACTCATATTTGCAATCGCGATCCGATATCCTGTTTTTAATCCTTAAACATGTTTTTGGTCATTTTTTAGCTCAACACTTTCTCCTCTATATATAAGGTCAATTTCTAATTTGACCTAACCAAACACCCATTTCTCACACATATTCAGCCACCATTTACCATTGGAAGCAAGGAATTGGAAGAGGGTTGAAGATCAAGATTTTCAACTCAATCTTTTGGTTTATTCTATCTTATTTTCATGTCTTCTTTGATTTTCACTTGTTTTATCTTTGTAATAGTTGATATGAGTGGCTAGCACTCTAATTTCATCCCTTGATCATTAGTTGAACCTTGGATTTAGGATGTTTATGTAATTTTTACGGTTATTAACCGATTGGATTATGTTTTGGAATGTTCTATGTTATTTGAGATTATTTATTCACACATATGAATTGAATTGTGGTTTGATCACCTATTTGGATATTTGTTTGTGTGTTGCTAGAATTGGATTTGTAATCCGTAATTGTTATGAATCTGAATCTCATGTAGCGAACAAATGGATTTATTCTATTGGGGATAACATAGAGTTCAACCGCTAAAACCGAGCTTGTGAGTTTTATGTCGTATCTACTCCGTTGTCTTGATTCTTAATGTATTTGACTATTGATTCTTAGAGAGAGCTTGTTCTAGGAATTGATAAGTTGAGTAGGATTAATTGAAGAGCTTGTTTTGATTAATTATACTTAAGAGACAACAAGGTTAGCAGAGCTTGTTATCATGGATGCAAAAGGCGGTGTAGGCGGCCGCCTAGCGTCGTCCCAGTTAAGACCTGGTCGGTTGCTTTGGGCCTTTTTTGGCCTGGGCAGTCAAGGCGGTCTGGGCCTTTTTCGATTATTTTTTTATTTAAAAAAAGGCTCGAAACGACGTCGTTTCCATTTAGTTTATTATGTTATTGACTTATTGTTATGTCTTTGCCGACATTATTGTCTTGTTTAATTATTTTGGACTTAGTAATTGACTTATGTTGACCTCTTTTTATTTTAATTTTATGTTGACTTCTTATAATAAAGTTTATATATTTGAATTTTCTTTTGTAATACAAATCCTTCATAGTAAAAAAACTAGAAGTTTTTTTAAAATATTAAACAAATTGATCGTAGTGGTATATCATTATTATCTTCTCTCTCTCTCTCTCTCTCTCTCTCTATATATATATATATATATATAAATTGAATTAAATAAATAATAAAAAACGCAAAATCAAAAAAAAAAAACAATTAATTCCTAGGCGGCGCTAGGCGGCCAAAATCCACCTCCGCCTCCGTTTTCCGCCTTCTGCAACCTTGCTTGTTATTAATCTTGGAGTAGGGATTCGTAGGCTAAATCAATTGGGTAGTAAGATCAATTATATAGATTATCCGGGCCAAGGGGATACTCGATCAAGGGTTGAATCCTTTTATCATTTATAAAATCAAAATTCATTCTCTTATCTTTGTTTACTTGAATTGTTAATTTACTAAGTACTTTTAGAGTAATTGTTATTTGAGTTGTTTAATATAAATTTAGGTGTTAGTTGTGATTCCATCAGAACTCCCCCCCTCCCCCTTCTTTATTGTTTACTAGCTTATTTATATTGTATTTCTTGATCATAATAGTTTAATACATAAAGCAAACTTATTCGACCGTTCCTTGTGGGATCGCCCCTTATTTACCACTCTACTAGTTAGAGCAGTAGATCAATGATAAGTATATATATATATATATATATATATATATATATATATATACATATATTAATTTGGTAAGGCGAACGACATGCCTCCTACCACTCAAGTAATAGGTCTACCCAGAACCTGATATACATTTAGAAGAATCAACAGGTAATAGTTCAAATATTAAAAAATTTAACCTAGTAAAGGGTGTTGCACCATCAACAGGCAGAAGGTTTCCCATTAAATGATAATTTTGTCCATAAAGCCTGAAAATCGGCGGTACGCTGCCAGTATATTGATAATTATCAGTCTTTCCACCTAACGACGTGAACGAAAACATGTTGTTATGAGACAATATATTTTCTATGAAATGCCTGCTCATTTCTCCATCTCCATGTAGGAGATTGTGCAGAACCGTCGGTGGTTCTTTCACTAGAGGTAATTTGACATTTTCATGAATGCAACATAAAGAGTATTTCGGATTATCAGACTTCCAATAGGAACGAAGACGTTCCTCATACTAAAAATATGCACCACAATGCTCGCACTTGAAAGATGCATCTCCAATATCCCAATAATCGACAACTACAATGTAAAAGATGATAAAAAAAATACAGGTTTTACATTTTTTAAATAAATATATGAACCATACCTAAATTATAATAATGAAGAATATTAAATAAGTATTATGCAATTAAATAAACTCACATTTATTTAATGTTTCTGGAAAACATGAGTCATCTGCATCAAGTTCGCGGATTTCAGGACTAGCTACTGTCAAATTCACCAACTCTTTGAAATTAGGATCCATATTAATTAAATCCCGCATCTCAACATCAGCTAAGGTATCATTTTCAATTATAGTATTCTTCGCAGGCAAATTTCGAAAACAGACGTACCAACAATAGTGTAGTCTTCACTTCTACAAACAGACTTTCCAACTGTATTTCAGCATATATGACAACTTATATTTACTAATAATATCATATATAATTATAATAAAAAAAAAAAAAAAAACCATGTGTTGTAAAATTAATAAATAACCGTCAGTTATACAACTCGAATTTTGGATAAAATTTACTTCGTTAGAAGAATGGTCTGCAAAATTATACTAGATAAAGTTAGGAATGGATATAATTTATTTTTAAATTTTCAAACACTACTATAAGTTTAATAATTTATAGAAAAAAAATGATATATTACTTGTTTCAAGTACGGTTGAAATATTTATTGCTTGATGTATTTGTTTGGAAAGTTGACATATAATTTCCATTCATCTGATCCGAACTTAACATTTCATTTGAAATTAATTAGATTGAAGTTAGAACTAATATATTACTTTGTAAGTGACGTACTAAAAACTAATAATAAAATAAATGATACTTACAATTTGTGATATTAGTCAAAGGTTGAGTAAGAGATCAAGAGCCCATAAGGTTTTTTAGTAAACCAAAAAAAAAATATATATATATATATATATATATTACTTTTGTCCTCGATTGGGAACCACCAGTTTGAAGCATATATTGTTCTTCAGAAAAAAAAAAAAAAAAAGAAGAAGAAGAAGAAGAAGAAGAAGAAGAAGAAGAAAAAAAACAGAAAAAAAATATTATTTTATATAACTTCTATTTATTTTTCTTTTGTGTGTGTGTATATATATATATGTATATTTCAGAAATTTTTATATTAATTTACTTATTATCTGATTTGCGTAATATTTGGTAATGAATTTTGTTTATTCGAGTTAAACCTAATTGGAAATGAATATATATTGAAAGTGTAGAAGTTTTTTATTGATATAAAAATGATCATTAATTATTGAGAGTGTTGTTTCTTGTGCAATAAGATGTCACTTCAAATATTTTATGTAACCAATTCTGAAAAATCACTCACAAAGATATAAATTCGATTAGTGAAGTTAAGAATGTAAAGTTTTAAAACCTCATATAACACATATTCAATTGATATGATTTTATAAATTATAGAAAAAAAAAAAGTCTAGTAAAAGGTTGGAGAACATTACAATTATGTATCTGTCTTTTTAATCATGTACTACCTTTTATTAATTATGGAATGTTTGAAAGCTCATAATTATTCATATCAATAAATCAATGAGTCAAACTTACCATTGTTATGGATGTGATTATTTTCGTCTAGATCCATTGATAATATATGAAATCATTGCGTTTTAAAGGAGACTTTTGTTATTTTTAGTATGTGCATTTGCCGAAAATTGATGATTTATAGAAGACAAGTGTCTCCAAGAATATGTAATCATTGAAATATATAACTTGATGTTCCATACTAACTATTGAGTGTGCATTGCATATTGAAGTCTAATCACTTATTCAATATATTTCTTTGGGTAGATAAATAAGCATATAGTAGCAAATTCGAAACTAATAATCTCTTTATATGAAAATATTGTGTAGCAAATTCGTCATATTTTTAAACACCTAAATACAAATTTTTTTATGAGAAAAATATGCACCAAAATCGTCATATTTGTTTATACTCATACGAAATATTTACATTAAGTTACTTATTTTAAAATTTGAGTAATATTTGGTGAAGAATTTTTTTATTTTTCTAGATTTGGATACTTGCAAGTGTATATACATTGGAATGAGAAATATCGTGTTTACACAAAATGAAAAGGCATCATTTTTTATTTACAAATTTGAATACATATTTTAAATGTGTAATACTCCATCTGTTCATAAAAGAAATTCATTTTAGACTTTTAAGTAAAAATTAAGAAATTATGGGATAATCGTATTGTAGTTTTCGGCAAGATATCCAATGTATGAAAAAACTGAAATTCATGTGCATGATATTGTCAAGCGAGTGACATGTAGTTAAATTGAAATATTTCTTTGGAAAAGAAAGATTAGGAGATACATACATTATTTTGCTTTCAAGGTTTCTAAGTCAGTCTTTCTTCATTTTCATCCACAATTATTTTCTTTTATTTATTTTTTCTTTCTAATTTTGTTATCTATTTCGTGTAGAAATCAAAGAAACAAATAGGCTATCATTTAATATCTGATACCTGGCGGATAAAACATTATTTATTTAATAACCTTTTCTTGTGTTTAATTCTTGTAGCAAGTACTTTTTTCATGGGATATTTATCTGCATACCCATGACAGTATCGTGAACAAAATGACAAAGAAAAAACTAAATACCAGTGCTAATGAAATAAATTGAAACTGTACTCAACGAAAAGTCAAATTCAAAAGACAATAGGCCAAGTTTTCTCAGTTGTGTGTGTTGATACATAAAATTTGTACCCAATTAAAATGCGTCACACAATAAAATATAAGTTGAAAATCAATTTTATATTGATTATTTTAATATTAGGAATTAATTAAATAAATTCCTAAGTTAAAAGATCAATTTAATTGGTGATTTACTATATATTTTATTGGCCAATTGGAAGCCGCCACGTGTCAAGATGATGCAGAAATTACTAAATTAAATTAAATTAATTTAGTAATTATCCAAGAAGATGATGATATACATCAAGTCATGGTGGACCAATCAGAATGCTTCATGTGTCAAATTGTAGCAGTAATAATTAAATTAAATATAATTAATTTAATAATTATCTTATGGATAATGACATTATGACGGACCAATCATATCGCTCCGTTCAGGCTCAAGCCCAGTAGGGTTTTCTCCATCCTACCACTATAAATAGGGCTTCATTCTCCACCAAAAGGATCAACACCATAAGTCAAGAGCCGAGTGAAGAATTCCTGTACAAAGGAATTTCAAGCGAAGAATTCCGGTACAAAGGAATTTCAACGTTCTTCGGTGTTCTTCGACGTTCTTCGAGGAAATCGGCAACAAACGACGTTTAATCCAAAAAATTAAGCTTACAAGCTTTGGATTAGCGTTGTTCAAGTCAACAAAATTGAAGACATATACGAAGAGAAGAATCAGAGGCGAACTAGAGATAGGGTCTACGAAGTTGTAAAGTTTATTCATTTGATCCCAATATTTTACTTTGTACATCTTTTTCGTGTTTATACATTTTATACACGAAATTTGTTGTTACAAATTTTGTGTATAACTATGACACCTCACAAGATCATAATTACGAAAGTCGCTACAATAAATCCTCCAACTGCAGACATCAATGTTGTCACAAGGAGTATGTCAAGCAGCTCGCGATCATTGGCATCTTCAGAGGAAAATACTTCTTCCGGGGCTACTAACAAGGATTTGCGAGACATTGCTAATAGCAATAGGGATGACAAGGACAACTCTGCATGTTCTACACCTCGTTCTTCGTCAAGCTCAGAAGCAGCTCCGATCATGACAACAAATGCTTCAACTCTTGAAGAACAACTCGTGAGCTTGACTAAAGCTATTGAAGGACTTACGAGACATGCACAAGAGCAAGACTCCTTGATCGCAAAACTGATAAGCAAGGTTGATAGCGGTACTACAAGTCGCGCTCCTGGAAAAGAACCTGTTGAGGAACAAGACGAGGCGGAAGAGTCTGCGGGGTATCAATATCAACAAAACAAGAAGGAAAGAACCATAAATAAACTGCAAGTGTCCACTGATGGTATGGTCCATGTCGACCAACTAAAAGAGATCATCTTAGGAACCCTTAAGGACAAGTTTGATGAAACGTCTAGGTCATTTTCAATTTACACCAAGCCATACTCTCTGAGGATTGACAACTTGAAGATGCCTTCCGGTTACCAACCTCCGAAGTTTCAACTTTTCGATGGTAAAGGCAGCCCGAAACAACATATTGCTCATTTCGTTGAGACATGCAACGACGCCGGGACGTATGGCGATCATTTGGCAAAGCAATTTGTCCGCTCATTGAAGAGGAATGCATTCGACTGGTACATAGACTTAGAAGCCAATTCCATTGATAGTTGGGAGCAAATGGAGCAAGAATTCCTCAACCGCTTTTACAGCACTAGGAGAACCGTAAGCATGATTAAATTGACCAACACGCGTCAATGGAAAGAGGAGGCCGTAGTTGACTACATCAACCGATGGAGGAATCTAAGTCTCAATTGCAAGGATCGTTTGTCGGAAGCTTCCGCGATTGAAATGTGCACCCAAGGAATGCAATGGGGTCTTCGGTACATCCTCCAAGGAATTCGGCCAAGGACATTTGAAGAATTAGCAACTAGACCGCATGATATGGAGCTAAGTATGGCTGCAAGTGGAGTTGAAGGACCACCGACCCTTGACTTCCCAAAATCTAAAGAAAGACAAGAAGCCAAGAAAGGGGGCAAGTCATTTGTCAAACCATCAACCAAAGAATCCATGGCAGTAAATGTTAAATCCATCAAGTTCCGAACAAAGAATGATGATAAAGAAGGTGAAAAGCAGAACATTCCTCGAGAAACGGGACAAAGAAAGTTAACCTTGAAAGAAATGTAGAACAAACAATACCCTTTCCTAGATTCGGATGTTCCCGGGATTTTTGATGACCTTCTCAAGGAAGGTTTGATCGAGTTGCCGGAAATGAAGCGACCAGAAGAGGCTGGAAGAGTCGATGACCCAAAGTATTGCAAATACCATCGGTTGTTGGGTCACCCGATTCAAGATTGCTTTGTATTTAAAGACAAAGTGTTGCAGTTGTCTCAAGAAGGAAAAGTCCTCTTAGAGGAGGATGCTACGGCAAATCTCGCCACTGTTACATGCTCCACAACGAATCATCAAAATGAAGAAGTCTATCTATCCGAGATAGAGGATCGCTCTACTAATAGTGACCATACTTCAGCAATCACTTTCACCGACGGGGATTTGCAACTCGGCTCTGATCCACATAATAGGCCGTTATTTATGACTGCTTACACTCGTGAGAAAAAGGTGAACAAAATACTCATTGACGGAGGCTCTGCCATGAACATCATGCCTCTACGAACAATGAAAGAGTTAGGGATCTCCACATATGAGCTTGTAAGTAGTCGACTGATGATCCAAGGATTTAACCAAGAGGGACAACGAGCTCTTGGAGTTATAAGGCTAAATTTGTTGATGGACGAGATGACTTCGACGGCCTTGCTTTATGTGATCGATGCTAGAACATCATATAATATGCTCCTCGGCCGCCCATGGTTGCATGAAAATGGGGTAGTTCCATCTACTTAGCACCAGTGTTTGAAATATTGTGAAAATGATGTCGTAAGAAGAGTAGTTGCTGACGATAAGCCTTTCTCTGAGGCTGAATCACATTTCGCCGATGCCAAATACTACTTCAAAGACATAAGAACAACAAAAGCCAAAGAAGTCCTCTCAAACAAACAATCTGAAAAGGGTCAAGCTGTTAAAGACGAGCCATGTAAACCTTCACCTCGTTGCGATGGAAAGATCTCAAAGGGAAACATGCTCCTTTCCTAAGAAGAACCTCTGAAAGAGTTTACCTTGCCACTACATAAGCTTGATGCAACAATCCCATTAAGTCAACCGCTTGAAGGATTTGTCCATCCGACATCGGGAGCTAGAATTGAGCATGGAACACTTCCATTACCTGATGACAACAAGCATTACGGTCCTAAAGCCTTCAAACTTCTTGTCCAAGCCGGGTATAACCCACAAGAAAGTAGCTCCAGTAAATCCGATGTTGTCACGAATACAGTAAAGAAGGCTGGCCATGGTGGCAAAAGTTCCAAGATAGGTCTCGGTTATACGCCAACAAATCCTGTTCGCATCACCATCAAAAGAGCAACCACTAATTATGTCATTAAGGGAGAAGTCTCGTCAACAGAAGACACTTTTAATAGAAATTGGAGGAAAGTACGTCGAGTCTCCGTCTTTGAAAGACTTGGCCCAGTGAAAAGACGTGGGAGAAACATTCGCCAAAGGATAAATGCTGGCAAGTTACAAGGGGGCAATGAGCAAAAATCCCATCAAAGGATTAGAAGCTTAATTCCGTCCCGTATGAAGAGGTGCACCACTTTAATTGTGTCATGTGATAAAGAGCTGAAGGCTAGAATGCAAACAATCATCTTCACAAAAACACAAGATGAAGACGATAGAGAAAGTGTGGCTTCTTCATACTTTGTCAATAGTGGTGCCCAGCATGTCCCTCAACGTGCCTCTCAGAATATTATAGAAAATCTAAGAAGGAAAATCATTCGACTAGTCAGAGGCGGCTACATCAACGAAGGGAATGGTACTATGCACACAATCCAAATAAGGCAAAGGAACGGGCAAATGAAAGCATGCGTGGACTTTAAGAAAGATGAAGAGGTAAATGAGGACATTGCTTCAACAAATCACATTACTTTGAGTGAAGAGGTCCATGAAGCAGAGGAAGATGCCGAAATTGCGCCCCCAGAACTTGAAGAAGGAGTGAAATTGTAACAGCCCGATTTTCTAGACTATTTTTAAGTAATTATAAAATAGAAAAAAATGTTTATTTTATTTATTTAGAAATAATTATTTTTTTTAACCAGGCCATTACTAAATTACTATTCGTATAAAATTTCCACTTTTGCCATATCATAATATAATATATATTAAGGTACATTAGAATAAATTATATATATATATATATATATATATATACATTACTTTAAAATCTTTGATTATTTAAGGTATAATATCAATTATTTGCAGCGGAATTAAATAAAACTAGTTAAACTAGCACAACTTAACATGCAATTTAATTAAATTAGAAGTCTAGCATAAATCCCTATTATTTTACTTTATTTCATTTGTTTTTATTTTAAAAATAAACTATAACAAGTAATAACATAATCAAAGTTAAATCCTAAGTATGCACCTATTATGAGAATTCATTAATGAAATTCAAACATGCCAACAACTATATTTTAAAAATTTTAGTAACTCCAAACACACTAATCACTCCCATTATTCACCTATTAATTATTCAAACATACGAAATAAACTGACTTAAATTAACATAACAATCTAGCTCAAATAAACCAAAATCAATTTAAATAAAGTTTCATTACTTAATAGATACCACCATATGTTTCCCTGACTCCGTCTCAGCTTCCATCACTCTCTCCATTTCTACCTGAGGATCAATAATAGGCTGGGGTGAGCTTCTTTTAGCTCGTGGGAGTCACAGTTTATTACAATAATCATAAAGACAAAGAAGCATACAATGTAACATTTTTATAAATGATGCGCTTGTATTGGCAAGACATATAGAACTAACTTGTATTGGCAAGTAGTTTATTGATAATGGGCTAAACTTGTATTGGCAAGTAGCATAATGACAATAAGCAAAACTTGTATTGGCAAGTAGCGAATTGTAAATCACTTGCATTGGCAAGTAATAATAAAATAAAAGCACATGTAAACAATCAAGTAATCATAATTAAAGCAATAAACAGTTAGGACCCCCGCCTGGAAATGAGATGATTGCAAATGCAAATGCTGGCAAATTAGTCCAAAGTCCTAGACTCGTACTCACACTCCTTGATTCCTACATTTTAATCAAGGAAAAACTTTTAGTATTTTAATTATTCAATTTATATATATAAATATACTAATCAGTATGGAATCAGGAAATAAACAATGGAAAGAAAGAGAAAATAAAATAATAAGAGAATTAAAAAAAACATGAAAAAGTTGGTCTACAGGTTGTGGGTTCGTGGCACTAAGATTTGGAAAGATAATGGGTTCATGATTTAGAAATATTGGGCTTGGAAATATATATACACACTTTATGGCCTACTTTGGTGAGTCCAGGTTGGTTTAGCTTTGAGAGGAGAGTTTGGTTTTCTTGACAAAGAAAAATTTGTATAAATAGGCAAAAAAGACAAAATCGGATTGGGAATTTAATCCCTTTTCTTCCTCCAGTAACACATTCCCCTGCGAAAACTCTGCTACATCCAAGTTTCTTCCTTCTTTTATTTTCTACTTCCGCACACCACCGCGATAGCCACCACTTTTTTTCTTTAAATTCTCCGGCGGTTCGGATATTGGCCGAAGTCAGTGACGGCGATCTGAAATTCACACCGCCACCCGACAGAAATTATCGACCTCCGCCCAAAATGAGTAGCAACGGTGGAACTCCTCCACCTGGCCACGACTAAGACGCGTGCGGCCAACAGCAGGGACGCAGGTACGAGCAACAACCATCTTCTTTTCCTTTCTTCGCCGAAAGGGACAGAAAATGCAGGTTTTTGTACTGACTGAAATTGAAATTTTCATGTTTGAGTGAAGAGTGGCGGCTCAAAAGGGTTAAGATATTGGTGGAGCAAAGATGGGCGGACTCGGAAATACTGGACACTGAAAACTGAAATTAATTGTTTGAAAGAGTAGGAGAAGATTTCTTTTTTTACCTTCTTTGTTTTTCTGATTAATCCGTAATAAGATGTAGGAATGTAATATTAGCCTATTTATACAGACTAATTTGAAGATGTTAACTCCTTCCCCCTCACTCCACGATTTCATTCCCACTCACTCACACACCTACGCACGTTCTCCACAATTCAGGCTTAGAAAAACTTCTGCTAACTCTATCTGTTCCTGTACAGCTTTGGGCTCAAGTTCTGAGCCTATGACTATATATTGGGCCTAATGTATTGGGCCAATGATGGAAATAAATGAGATGTATGAGAATGGGCCTAAAATAATTTGTTTAGACTAGGCAGTCCAAATCTAAATTATTAATCACATAAAATGGCCTATTATAAATGAAATGATAATTAAAACTCATAAAATATTTAAATAAATAGACGAAAAATTTCCCGGGCGTTACAGAAATCAACAGTGGACGAGCTGAAAGAAGTTGACTTAGGTGATGTCGATGATCCACGACCAATTTACATCAGCGCCCTATTGACGGCCAATGAAGAAGAGGCATACATTGAATTGCTGCAAGAATTTAGAGATGTATTCGCATGGTCATACAAAGAGATGCCTGGATTAGACCCGAAGGTAGCCGTCCACCATTTGGCCATAAAGAAAGGCACTTGACCCGTGAAACAAACTCAACGTCGCTTTAGACCTGAATTGATCCCTCCGATAGAAGCGGAAGTAAACAAACTGATCGAAGTTGGATTCATTCGAGAAGTCAAATATCCCACATGGATATCCAGCATTGTCCCAGTATGAAAGAAGAATGGACAAATCCAAGTTTGTGTTGACTTCAGAGATCTAAATGTGGCATGCCCGAAAGATGACTTCCCACTGCCGATCACCGAGCTCAAGATTGATGCGACTACGGGGCACGAAGTTTTGTCCTTCATGGATGGATCGTCAGGATATAATCAAATTCGCATGTCACCCAAGGACGAAGAGTTGACAGCCTTTCGAACTCCAAAAGGAATATACTGCTACAAGGTGATGCCATTTGGTTTAAAGAACGTTGGAGCTACGTATCAAAGAGCCATGCAGAAGATATTTGATGACATGCTCCATAAGAATATTGAATGCTATGTTGATGATGTGGTCGTGAAGTCTAAAAGGCGAGAAGATCATCTGAAGGACTTAAGGAAAGTGTTTGAACGCCTTCGAAGATACCAACTTAAGATGAATCCCCTCAAGTGCGCATTTGGAGTCACGTCTGGAAAGTTCCTCGGATTTGTCGTCCGCCATCGGGGCATAGAAATTGAGCAAGCTAAAATTGATGCAATTCTGAAGATGCGTGAGCCACGAAACATTCACGAGCTTAAAAGTCTACAAGGAAAGTTGGCATACCTTCGAAGGTTGATATCAAACTTGGTTGGACGATGTCAACCGTTTAGTAGGCTCATGAAGAAAGGCGTTCCATTTGAATGGGACGAATCCTGCACCAATGCTTTCAAAAGCATCAAGGACTACTTGACGAAGCCGCCAGTGCTAGTCGCACCAATGTCTGGACGTCCCTTGATTCTGTACATCGTTGCACAAGAACGATCTGTTGGAGCTTTGTTGGCACAAGAAAATGACAACGGCAAGGAAAATGCTTTGTACTATCTAAGCAGGACGATGACGCCAAACGAACTAAACTACTCAGCAATAGAGAAGATATGTCTAGCTCTGATATTTGCAATTCAAAAATTTAAGCACTACTTCCAAGCTCACACCATTCGCCTTGTTTCAAAAGCAAATCTTCTAAAGTATGTTATGTTAAAACCAGTGCTCTCTGATAGACTTGCAAGATGGTATCTCCAGCTGCAACAATTCGAGATAGTTTATGTTCCTCAGAAGGCAGTGAAGGGACAAGTGTTGGCTGACTTCTTAGCTGATCATCCTATCCCAGCTGAATGGGAATTGTCAGACGATTTACCAGATGAAGATGCTTTAGCTATTGAAATTTCTCCTCCTTGGAAGATGTATTTTGATGGAGCAGCTCATAGAGAAGGAGCTGGTGCTGGAGTTGTCTTTATGACGCCATACGGTGAAGTACTTCCATACTCGTTCACTTTAACTCAGAACTGCTCAAACAATGTTGCTGAGTACCAGGCGCTCATACTTGGGCTTGAAATGGCGGTTGAGACAAAGCGATTACATCTCAAAGTGTATGGAGATTCCAAGTTGGTAATCAACCAGCTAAGCGGATAATATGAAGTTAAGAAGCCCGAACTGCTACCATACGTCACCTATGCTCGGAAACTTATTGGGTGGCTTGGAGATGTAGAACTTGACCACGTTCCAAGAAAGCACAACAAAAAAGCAGATGCACTTGCTAAGCTTGCTTCAATAATTGCTATGTCTGACATCGAGGTGCGTGTACCAGTATGTAAAAGCTGGGTCATCCCACCAATCCTTGAAGATGAAGATAATGAGAAGGAGGAAAGTCTTGCCATCGAAGTATTCGAGATTGAAGAAGAAGACTGGCGTCAAGCCTTTGTGGATTACTTGAAATATGAGAAGCTACCGAATGACCCTCGCCAAAGGGTCGATGTACGACGTCGTGCATCACGTTTCATTTACTTTAAAGGGACGCTCTACAGACGATCATTCGATGGAGTCCTTTTACGATGCTTAAGTAAAGAAGAATCCGTCCGAGCTATGGAAGAAGCCCACTCCGGAATTTGTGGAGCTCATCAATCGGGTCCAAAACTACACTTCCGGATCAAGATGATGAGTTACTATTGGCCGACTATGGTGAAGGATTGCATAGATTATGCACAAAGGTGTCAAGCTTGTCAGTTTCATGCAAATCTCATTCATCAACCATCTGAGCCCTTACATCCTACTGTTGCTTCATGGCCCTTCGACGCATGGGGTTTAGATGTGGTTGGACCAATGACGAAATCTTCTGGTGGACACTTATATATCTTGGCGGCGACCGATTATTTCTCCAAGTGGGCTGAAGCTATGCCTCTGAAAGAAGTAAAAAAGGAAACAGTGGCTGATTTCATCCGTCGTAACATAATCTACCGCTCCTCAATCGTTTGAGACAACTCCTTCTTCTTTCTATCAAAATCTTCCTCCAATTGTGCTAATTCAGACTTAGCAGATTTTACTTGTTTAGCCTCTTCACTTGCTCTTGCTTTGGACTTGCGAAGATCATCCCCAGCTTCAAATAACCGATGTGCAAATTGCTCTTTGGAAAGTTTCCCGGAGGATTTGGATCTAACGTTGTCATAGGCATCTGCCTTCGAGAACATCTTCAGTCGACCTTCAAGGGGAGAGAGGTCAAACGTGCTAGAAGACTTCATCAAGTCAAGTAGATGGAACACTTCATCTCGACGAGAGGACACAAAGTTCACTAGCGTATTTGCAATCTTTTCACGTAGGCCTTCCCACAAACCTTGGAGGAATTTTCTTTGGTGATCATGAAAGAATCTATCAACTTCGAATTTAGAGACTACATCAGAATGAGCCTTTCGGTCAATATTGGGATCTTCTTTTGATGTCTCATGAAGAGGAGAAACACCAACTTGTAGAGTTTCTGTAATTGATCCTTGGCTCTCTCGTGACTTGTCTTCAGCATCGACATCCACGACGTCTATACCTTTCTGGAAAATGAAAAGAGAGAGTGTCACGTATTAACAATGCAAACGGAAGGAGAACTACAAAGCAGATAAGCTGACCTTTTTAAGCTTCCTCATCGAGCACGGAATGGCTTCAACATAATCTCCAAGGTTGACCTCAATGTCATCCTCGAGGTCGTCCCCACCATCACCTCTAGAATCCATCACAACAACATTCCCAGTAAGCTGCGGCGAAGCAAAGTCATCCTTACGTCTCTTTCCATGATGGATGGAGTCATTTATATCCTTCTTCTCCATAGAAGGAACAGAACGTTTCCGCTTGTCACTCTTGGGAGATCCACTTCTGGAAAAGGTATCGTCTAGTTCGGGGTTGGTTAAATGACCTATGTTCTCTTCAAAGTAATCCCCATGAACTCGGCTCCACCAGTTTTTGTAATCAGCAGAAGAAAGCCTCTTTACACTCAACAGATCATGTGGAAGAAACGCTTTGACATCGATTTATGTAACACACACAGGCGCCAATACTGGACCCCTTGCTCCAAGGAACCGTCACGGATATTTTTATTGAGCACCCCAGGCAACTCGTGGTAGTAGCCAAATTGACGGCTGAATCTATGAGGACTGTAAGGTTCAATAATGAAAGAGTTACCCCAACGCCAAGGAAGGTAATTAGAACGAATTGCCATAAAAAAGTTCAACTTTCGTCCCAGAACGCGTCCGACATCAATAAAAGTAAAAGCTTCATCTTTCTCGAGTGCATTACAAGCCCAAGAGGCATTGTCGCCTTTGTGTATTCTTCTACGAGCCTCTGCAGGATCAAAGTACTTTGCCGCTCCTTCACCAGAGTATTGCACCATTGGAGGACCGTGCCCATTAAGCAAAAAGTGTGTTTTAAAGTAATGGGCCACCCAAGTGTAGACAAAATGAACAGGAAATGCTGACTGCATTCGAGATGGCTTTGGAAGGTTTGAGATTTTATTCAAACCGGCATAAATACTTGCCAAGACAGGAACAACAAGGCACACTCTCCGACCTACCGCAATCAAGCTCGCCATCTTGAAAATAGTAGGACGTACTATGTTGACATCTTCATTTGGGAGGACAAACGAACAAAGCCAACAAGCCAGAATTGCGGCCAAGTATGTTTCTTCTCGATATTTTACCGAGCTTCTCAAATATAGCTTCCTCTTCTGCAGTCCAAGCTTCGAAGTCGTCAAATCTACCGGAAGGATTGTGAGACTTAGGACGACTCTTGTACTGCCTTTCATTACGCGGAGGAGGTTGTGCATGCCTAATGGTTTTTAGTGACCAAAATTTGATCCACTCTGTAGTAGATACTGGAGAGGGTCGGGACTTGTCAGCATTTTTTTGGAGAAGATGGTAAGCGTGAAATAAATAACTACAGCTTCGAGGCAAGAATAAATTATCACGCTCATCGACACTAAAAAGCTCTGTCGAATCAGGAATAACTTCGTCAAAGAGAAGTCCGGTCACCGAAAAACCCGCCAAAGTATGTAAGTCCCACATAGAAATAGACATCTCCCCAAGAGAGGTCAACAATGTGTTTGTCGAAGGAGACCATGCTTCGCAAAAAGCCTTAATCACCTCAGCACTGCGATCGTAGGTAAAGAGAGATGCGTACACTGCATCATAAACTTCAGTACCAAGTGATGTCTGTCTGCATCGGCTAAGTACGTCCTCCGCCCATTCCCAATAGCCTTGAGTTACCGAAATTCTCCAGCGAATTCAATAGGGCCCTCCCATGCGGTTCTGCCTTCAATGATATCTCTTCCTAGCGTCGGTAAGAAATTTGAATCTTTGGTTCGCCGGTGGTGGGTTGCCTGTAAAGCCCACGCTTTCGAGGTTTTAGTCAAGTGAATTTCTTCCGTCCATGACTTGGTGTAGAGTGGATTCGTCAATTTTCCCCACGAACTTGCATACTTGCAAATAAGAGCTTCATAAACCACTAGGCGCGTCCCCTTTTCTATGGATTGATTTTCATCATCAGTTATTACCAAGTATCGTTTCCCCGTAGCAAAAGTAGCATCCCAAAATGCACCATTGTGATCATTGTGGAAAAACAAGAAAAGGGAGTTCATGTCTCAAATATTTACAAAAGTAAATCAAGGATGAAATAAATATGGTACACAACGGAATAAGGAAGATAATATTTCAAGATATATGTGCCACCATATTTCAAGAAGGACGGAAGGAAAATTCCAGACACCGTCGCAGGTCGAACAAACGATGTGGTAAGTAATTTCGGAATCATCCCTCATCCGGTATGTCATCTGTATCGCCGTCACCTTTCGATACATTATATAGAAGCCTTAAGAAGGAAGTGCACAACTCATTCGTCCCTCTGTATCAGAGACTCCGAAAATATATTGAAGATAAGGTCTTTTCTAGTATAGAGGCAAAGGATATACCAAAGCTGGAGCCTTTTGAGAAAGCTTCGGTGGCATTGAAGAAAACTGAGCACTTGACTAGAGAAGATGCTTTGCTTTCCAAAAAATAAAAAAAATAAAAAATGGAACGTATATTACCTTAGGAAAAGTAGGAAAGATACCTATTGCTGAAGGTGATGAAAATGCTTTTGTATAGAGCGTTCGGCCGTCGATTTTGAAACGCTTTTGTACAGAGCGTTCGGGCCGCCGCCGATCTTGAAAATGCTTTTGTACAGAGCGTTCGGGCCGCCGTCTGATTTCGAAACACTTTTGTACAGAGCGTTCGGGCTAGTGTCGATCAAGATACTCCTTTGTACAGGGAGTTCGGATAGCTTTCAATTGAGGAACTCTTTTGTGCAGAAAATTCAAGCTACCAATGACCACGTCACGCCTTAACTAGTTCACGAGCTCGCAATCACTGCTATGCGTCGACGATGTTGACGATTCCGGAATCAAAAGGTCTAGTGCAATAGAAGTTGGGGACGAAGCCCTGGGGAAAGAAAACTTAAATGTAGAAGCCCCAAAACTTGAAGAATTGATGACGAACAAAGAGAGAATAATAGTAGCAACACAAGGAAGATAGATACCTGCGATTGTTGCTGAACGCTTCTGTGGGAAGATGAGGTACAAAGGTTGAGGGTAGTTCGTCTATTTATAATGGTCGTATTACGTGATCGACAAGAAATAAGATTTAATTAGGGGTGAGATTCTATCCGGAAAGCGGGTTATCTATAATAATTCGCTGCAATCCACTTCACATGAATCCGACTGATATCTGTGGATATGGAGAAGATTTGGCGCCGTCATATTCAGAGGATTTGAGTATCTCTACGTCTGCAAAGTGAACGGAAGAATCTGATAAAGATTTCAACAAGATTTTAAGTGCGTGAAAAGTGGAACATGAAACATGCTAGGAATTGATCTTCATTAGATTGAATGCAAACAGGAAAATTATATGGATCCTGTTATAATTTGATAAAGAGCTGCATGTGTACGCGTATGCCATGCAAAGGAGGAGTCATGTGGGCCCAGATGAAATTTGTGATACGTGTTAAATTAAAAAATCTCCTGGGCTTTTGCAATAATGAGCGGATGAAATGGTTTATGGGCTCTAAATTGTTGATATCATGATTTGGGCTATGCAAACTCTCTTTCTCTCTCATGACTTGGGCCTATGGAAGGAAGAAATCATGAAAAAATATGTCACAGGGACTTGTCTATTCAAATTAATTTGAACATATTATGTTCAATTTAATACAAATTCCAACTTAAATTCGAGAACTCCTCGATACGAGTATAAACTATCAATATATTTCAAATTTAAATTGAAGACCCCTAGGTACGAGAATAAAATACCTATCAAATTCAAAAAATACAAATTCAAGAACTCCGTCGTACGAGTATAAACTGTCAACAAATTTCAAGTCCAAAAATCAAAATTCAAGACTCCTTGACACGAGTTGAAAAGGTCTCAAATCGAATCCAAATTCAAGAACTCATTGACAAAAGTATCAAATGTAAAAATGTTCCAAACAAATTTCAAAATACAATTCGAGACTCATCCACTTCAAGACGCCTCGTCCGTGAACAAATCTTGAGGGGGCATTTGTTGATACATAAAATTTGTGCCCAATTAAAATACGCCACGCAATAAAATATAAGTTGAAAATCAATTTTATATTGATTATTTTAATATTAGGAATTAATTAAATAAATTCCTAAGTTAAAAGATCAATTTAATTGGTGATTTACTATATATTTTATTGGCCAATTGGAAGCCGCCACGTGTCAAGATGATGCAGAAATTACTAAATTAAATTAAATTAATTTAATAATTATCCAAGAAGATGATGATATACATCAAGTCATGGTGGACCAATCAGGATGCTCCATGTGTCAAATTGTTGCAGTAATAATTAAATTAAATATAATTAATTTAATAATTATCTTATGGATAATGATATTATGACGGACCAATCATATCGCTCCGTTCAGGCTCAAGCCCAGTAGGATTTTCTCCATCCTACCACTATAAATAGGGCTTCATTCTCCACCAAAAGGATCAACACCATAAGTCAACAACCAAGTGAAGAATTCCGATACAAAAGAATTTCAAGCGAAGAATTCCGGTACAAAGGAATGACTCTTCGACGTTCTTCGAGGAAATCGGCAACGAACGACGTTTAATCCAAAAAATTAAGCTCACAAGCTTTGGATTAGCATTGTTCAAATCAACAAAATTGAAGACATATACGAAGAGAAGAATCAGAGGCGAACTAGAGATAGGGTCTACGAAGTTGTAAAGTTGATTCATTTGATCCCAATATTTTACTTTGTACATCTTTTTCGTGTTTATACATTTTATACACGAAAATTGTTGTTACAGTGTGTACAACTGTTATCTACATAAAATAGATAAAGTCCAAAATTACTTATTCATTCATTATTAAATAACTTGATTCATATTCACAATCCCAAGATCTGATAGTTTTGAAATGGACAACAAGCACAAAATAATAGTATTACATGGTTGAAACGAACATCCTAATTGAACCTTTGGTCACTTTGTTTGAACCCACGACTGCAAGAGAGATTCACTACTATTGTATCATTAGTAGTGAATCCTTGTTCATATTAGGTACATGTATCCATCCTTGAATAGTAAAGAAAGTTGGTACAAATATTTTTTCATATAATTGCATTTAGAATAAACAGTAACTATTGGAGTCAATTGTATACATATTTTTGAAATCCTTCAGATTAGAGGACCCCAATATTATCAGGAGATTTAAGCAAATCTCTTAATTCCATCAATAATGCCTAGAAAAAGAAAGTGGAAAATGTTCACATTCCAGCAGTAGATTGTGCGCCAACAATAAAGAGGATTGTACGAAATTCTTCAGATTAGAAGATCACCAATCTGGTTTATGTACATATACAAATAGTTTATTCTATGATTTTCAAAAGAAATGCGCCTTGAAGCTAGATAATTAACATAGAGAGTAAAAAACAGATGGAAATATGTGTATGAACCCATACATGATAGATATGTAATATGAACTGATTACTGAAAAGCACTTGCAAAGCATTAATATTTTTTACATGCATTTATACTCATGTAGAGTTGTTAGCAGTTGGTACACACCTTGGAGGAAAGGGCTTTCTGGGTGGGACGTTCTGCAACAGTAAAGATGGTTTATTTTTTATATGAATAGATATTGTAGGTATGACAAATTTTACTAAAGCAGAGTGAGAACAGTAACAAAGTTGTACAAAAATATCCAAATAACAACAACAACAACAGACCAAATTGATTCTTACATGGAGAGATGCGATTTGTTTACAAATTACACACGCAAAATTGATACCATTGAAACCACCATTGATGCAGTGGGATTTGAGCCACTCCAGCGTTCATATTAGATAGCACTACTTATGATTTTTAGATCTAAAAAGTCAATTCAAGAAACCAGATTATCACAGGATCCCAGAATCCTGAATCAAGAAACTGGTTTTGGTCAATTTTGTGCTTAGTTTCCTGAAATTGGTGAAAATTTGGTTATATATTATCATAGGAAACACATTTAAAAAAAAAAAAAATTAGTTAAAGAAGTACAAAATCATCAACCTTTTCACCAATCTACATGAAATAAACCACATAATCAGAAAATGAGGACAAAGTTAAAGCAAATTATGATCCAAAAATAGTGATTATTACCGTTTCCCCGTCATGGTCCCTAAGTCCCTTGTTCACAACCTTTAGGAAATTACAAATTCGAACCATAAAGAGGAAACAATCAGAGTTAGAAAATAAAGAAGAAATGAAACAAAAAAAATCCAAAAAGGAAAAATAAAATTACCCTTAGATGTAAGAATATTTGAATACCATAGGATGCGTCAAAAGTCAAAACATGCTCTTGTCGAAGAAGGTGTGAGTAACTTTGCTTCCTTGCAGATTCGTCATGGAAAAGTTATGAGATACAATGAGGAAAAAAACGAAATTGCCGCTTAAACAAAAATGAAAAACAGAAAAGAGAAAAAATCACCTCATCATACCTAGGTAAAACTTGGAAGAAACGCATAACTAATCCACAAAGATTGCTCACTCAACAAATTCATTAAACTAAGTCAGTCTCAAGAAATTAAACAAAAATGACAAAAGCCAATGAAATGTTTAAAGTTCAACCAAGAAATGATAAATTCCTAGAGCTGAATATATATACTGTGAAGTATATAGTTGTGTCTTCTACAATCATAGGATCAATTATGGAAGGTGTCAAGAAGCTGGTTAAATCTGGAACACAAGGAATTCAGCTCAAATATCAGTTTTGAATCTGAAAACGGATTTCAGCAAAAGACAACGGTTTTAACTAACATACCGTCAAAACCGTTGTCTATCAGAGAAGTTTCTGTTGTCTTTCGAGTGTGGTTGTTCAGCTTTGACAGAAATCTGTTTTTGGTGTGATTGCGTGGAAATTCTGTTATAACTTCCATCTCCTGATAAAATCAAGTCAAGCAAGTGGATAAAATCTGTTGTAACTTGTGGGTAGTTACTTTGGCTAGATTGGTTATCTTTTTTCAAGTTAGTTACAAGTAGTTAGAGCTTAATTAAATAGTCAAGCTCTTGGAATCATTTGTAACTTGTAATTTTTTATCTCTATAGTGGAAATCTCTCTCTTCTTGATCCGTGGATGTAGGCATTTTCCGAACCACATAAATCCTGTGTGTTCAAGTTCAATTTCTTGTGTTGTGAGTGATTAATTCATATTGTATTCAAAGAGTGAATATAGAATTGTTTGTGAGATTTAGGAAGTGAATTTTGTTGTTTTCTTTGCATCATATTGCAACAAGTGGCACCGTCTGTGGGAAGAGGTGCGAAGAAGAAGATCCTAAACTCAAACATATCAATCAAGAAGATGGAAACCGAGAAATTCAACGGCAAGAACGACTATGGATTATGGAAAATCAAGGTTAAAGCCCTCCTGGTTCAACAGGGCTTGTCTGCTGCGCTGAAGGGTGAAGATGCATTCCCAAAGGATATGGCTCCGGCTCAGAGGCAAGAAATCATGGAAAAGGCTCACAGCCTAGTGGTTCTGTGCCTCGCTGATAAAGTTCTCCGGGAAGTATCCAAGGAAGAGGATGCTGCAGGAATCATCCAAGCACTGGATAAGATGTATATGGCAAAATCAACTGCCAACAAGTTATTTCTTAAGCAAAAACTTTTCTCCTTTAAATTCTCTGATGAAAAAGGAGTAGAAGATCAGTTAGATGACTTCAATAAGACCCTTGATGATTTAGAATCTGTAGAGGTCACAATGAGTGATGAAGATAAAGCTATTTTATTGTTAAACTCTCTCCCTAAAACATATGATCAGTTGAAGGATGCTATGTTGTATGGGAAAGAGTCCACTGTGACTCTACTACAGGTTCAAACTGCATTAAGATCAAAGGAAATGCAGAGAGTGCATCTGGACAAATCAGAAGGAAATTCTGAGAGCTTGAGTATCAAAGGGGGAAAGAATTGGAAATCTAAGAAACCTGGAAATTTTGAGTCATCAAAGAAAAAGGCAAATGGTAAAGGCAAAGCTGCAGAGGATAAAGAATCCAAGAAGTGTTTCTGGTGCAAGAAGCCTGGCCATTTCAAGAAAGATTGCTTCGAATGGAAGAAGAGGATGGCTCAAAAGAACAACAATGCATCAAGTTCTGCAGAAACTGCAGAATCCAAGGAGGAAGATCCACAAATCCTGAATGTATCAGAAACTAAGGGAGAAGATAACTGGAGCTTGGACTCAGGATGCAGTTTTCACATGAGTCCAAACATCCACTGGTTTTATGATTTCAAAGAACTCCAAACTGGAAATGTTATGCTGGGAAATGATCATGTGTGCCCTGTAAAAGGAATTGGATCCATTAGACTGAAAATTCATGATGGATCTGTAAAGATACTCAAGGATGTAAGATATTTACCTCAACTGAAAAGAAACTTGATAAGCTTAGGGACACTTGAAACCAGAGGATGCATCTTCATATCTGGAGAAGGTTATCTGAATGTCATGAAGGATAACAAGGTGGTTCTCAGAGGGATCAGAAGGTCCAGCTTATACTACCTGGATGGTACTGTAATTGAGGGAGAAGCTGATGCTACAGTCTCTGAAGATAAGCATCTTTGGCATGCCAGATTGGGCCATGTGAGTGAATCAGGAATCCAACAGTTGATCAAGAAGAAAGCAATTGAGTGCAAAGGCATAACAGACAACTTACCAAGCTGTGAAGACTGCATTCTTGGAAAATCCAAGAAGCTACCATATCCAACAGGTAAATCAAATTCACAAGCTATATTGGACTATGTTCATGCAGATTTATGGGGTCCTTCAAGGGTCCAAACTTTAGGTGGAGGCAGATACTACTTCAGTTTGATGGATGACTGCTCAAAGAAAGTTTGGCTCTATGTTATCAAGACAAAGACCGAAGTATTTGATAAGTTTCAACACTGGTGCAAGGAAGTGGAAAATGAGAAGCAAATAACTCTGAAATGCCTGAGAACAGATAATGGCTTAGAATTCTTATCAGAAGAGTTCAATAATTTCTGTAAGAACAAGGGCATTAAAAGGCATAAGACAGTTCCAGCAAACCCCCAGCAAAATGGTGTTATTGAGAGAATGAATAGGACCATATTAGAGAGAGTCAGGTGTATGCTTTCTAGCTCTGGCTTAGACAAAAGGTTTTGGGGAGAAGCAGCTTCCACAGCAGCATACCTGATAAATAGATGCCCATCAGCAGCAAACAATGGAGTATCACCTGAAGAGAGATGGTCAGGGAAAACTCCAAACTACTCCCATTTGAGAGTCTTTGGGTGCAGAGCTTATGTGCACATTAAACAAGACAAATTGGAGCCTAGAGCATTGAAATGCATTATGTTAGGATATCCTGCAGGAGTTAAAGGCTACAGACTTTGGTGCACTGAACCTGGTAAAGGAAAGATTCTCATCAGTAGAGATGTAGTGTTTGCAGAGGATATAATGCCATTCAATGAATCATACAAACAGAAATTGATCACAGAATCCATCCCTAAGGGGTCACAAGTTAAGGTGGAGCATACAAATGAAGATGACACTGCTGAATCAGAAGAATCTGATGCTGATAGAACAGAAGAAGATGATATACAAGACTATCAACTTGTAAGAGACAGAGAGAAGAGGGTAATAAAACCATCCACCAGATACTCTAAAGATTATCTTACTGCTTATGCACTGGTAACAGCTGAAGAGATTGCATTCCCTGAGCCAAGAAATTTTAAGGAAGCTGTTAACAGTCTTGACAAAGACAAGTGGTTAATAGCTATGAAGGAAGAGATTGAATCTCTAGAAAAGAATAGAACATGGGTGTTAGTGGATAAACCCCATAAGCAGAAACTAGTGAGCTGCAAATGGATATACAAAAGGAAGGTGGAGGTAACACACACTGAGTCCATCAGATTCAAAGCCAGGTTGGTTGCAAGAGGATTTACACAAAGAGAGGGGATTGATTATGATGAGATTTTCTCGCCAGTAGTAAAACACTGCTCCATAAGGATTCTCCTTGCAATAGTAAATCAGTTTGACATGGAGTTAGAACAGTTAGATGTAAAGACTGCCTTTCTCCATGGTGATCTGAATGAACAGATTTATATGAGACAACCAGAGGGTTTTGAGATGCCAGGACATGAAGACAAAGTGTGTTTATTGAAGAAATCCCTATATGGACTCAAACAGAGCCCAAGGCAGTGGTATATTAAGTTTGATTCACATATGAAGACCATTGGATATGAAAGGTCCAAGTATGATAGTTATGTGAATCTAAAATTCTCTGACAAACAGGTAGTGGTGTTTCTACTATTGTATGTTGATGACATGTTAGTAGCAAGCAAGGATAAAGAAGAGATCAAGCAGCTCAAGTCTGAGTTGCAGAGAGTATTTGACATGAAGTTACTTGGAGATGCCAGAAGGATATTGGGGATGGATATTGACAGAAGAAGATCAGCTGGGATTCTTTGTCAACATCAGACAGATTACATAAGAAAGGTACTCAGAAGATTCAACATGCATGAGTCGAGAAGAGTGTCAATTCCATTAGGTCATCAGTTCAAATTATCAGAACAACAGAAGCCAAAAACAAAGGCAGAATCTGAAGAAATGGAGAGAATACCTTATGCAAATGCTGTTGGTTCAGTTATGTATACTATGATATGCACTAGGCCAGATCTTGCTCATGCAATCAGTGTAGTCAGCAGGTATATGGCCAATCCTGGTAAACCTCATTGGGAGGCACTAAAGTGGATACTCAGATATTTAAATGGAACTAGCAGTATGGGTTTGGTGTTTAAAAGGATTGATAACTCTGATGGAAAGGTAATTCAAGGGTATGTTGACTCAGATTATGCTTCTAATCTAGATTCAAGGAAATCTCAGACTGGCTATATTTTCACCATGTATGGAACAGCTGTGAGTTGGAAGTCTATGCTGCAACAAGTTGTGGCATTATCAACTACAGAGGCAGAGTATTTGGCTTTAACTAAGTCTGTAAAGGAAGCAATGTGGCTTAAAGGGATTCTTACTGAGTTTGGTCTTGGACAGAAGTATGTAGAGATCTTGTGTGATTCCCAGAGCGCTTTACACTTAGCAAAGCATCAGGTGTTCCATGAAAGAAGCAAACATATTGATGTCAGGTTACATTTTGTAAGAGATATCACTGATAAAGGTTTGGTGAAGTTGGTGAAGGTAAAGACTGAAGAAAATGCGTCTGATATGCTAACAAAGGCTTTGACTGCTGGTAAGTTCCAATACTGTCAGCAGTTGGTTCGAGTGGAATAGGTTTGAACAAGGACAACCTGAAAAGGCTGTGATTGATTGAGGAGGGAGAAGATTGAAGTACTATGGTTTGAGGTTATAAGGTTGAGAAGATATAGTTTGTTTCAGACAAGGTGGAGAATGTGAAGTATATAGTTGTGTCTTCAACAATCATAGGATCAATTATGGAAGGTGTCAAGAAGCTGGTTAAATCTGGAACACAAGGAATTCAGCTCAAATATCAGTTTTGAATCTGAAAACGGATTTCAGCAAAAGACAACGGTTTTAACTAACATAACCGTCAAAATCGTTGTCTATCAGAGAAGTTTCTGTTTTCTTTCGAGTGTGGTTGTTCAGCTTTGACAGAAATCTGTTTTTGGTGTGATTGCGTGGAAATTCTGTTATAACTTCCATCTCCTGATAAAATCAAGTCAAGCAAGTGGATAAAATCTGTTGTAACTTGCGGGTAGTTACTTTGGCTAGATTGGTTATCTTTTTTCAAGTTAGTTACAAGTAGTTAGAGCTTAATTAAATAGTCAAGCTCTTGGAATCATTTGTAACTTGTAATTTTTTATCTCTATAGTGGAAATCTCTCTCTTCTTGATCCGTGGATGTAGGCATTTGCCGAACCACGTAAATCCTGTGTGTTCAAGTTCAATTTCTTGTGTTGTGAGTGATTAATTCATATTGTATTCAAAGAGTGAATATAGAATTGTTTGTGAGATTTAGGAAGTGAATTTTGTTGTTTTCTTTGCATCATATTGCAACAAGTGGCGCCGTCTGTGGGAAGAGGTGCGAAGAAGAAGATCCTAAACTCAAACATATCAATCACGAAGATGGAAACCGAGAAATTCAACGGCAAGAATGACTATGGATTATGGAAAATCAAGGTTAAAGCCCTCCTGGTTCAACAGGGTTTGTCTGCTGCGCTGAAGGGTGAAGATGCATTCCCAAAGGATATGGCTCCGGCTCAGAGGCAAGAAATCATGGAAAAGGCTCACAGCCTAGTGGTTCTGTGCCTCGCTGATAAAGTTCTCCGGGAAGTATCCAAGGAAGAGGATGCTGCAGGAATCATCCAAGCACTGGATAAGATGTATATGGCAAAATCAACTGCCAACAGGTTATTTCTTAAGCAAAAACTTTTCTCCTTTAAATTCTCTGATGAAAAAGGAGTAGAAGATCAGTTAGATGACTTCAATAAGACCCTTGATGATTTAGAATCTGTAGAGGTCACAATGAGTGATGAAGATAAAGCTATTTTATTGTTAAACTCTCTCCCTAAAACATATGCGATTTGATTGTGGATGCAAAAAAACTGACATAATATCTATAATATCCGGCTTATTGGACAATAAAGGTAAGTCAATGACTTTTTTTTTCTTTCCCTATAAATTCGGCTAAATTAGTGCAGCTTTGCATTAACTATAGAAAAATAATATGTAATTAATGAATGAATGGATAACTGATGCCACGTGGCTTACTGGATGTAGAAGGAGGTTTGGGCGGGAAAATGAAGATTTGATAAAAATAGTAGAGGGTTTTGCCTTTACATATTTATAGATTTCTAACAATTTGCTTGAAAAGATCAGGCCTTGGAAAAATATATTTCAAAAATTTATTACATATTGTTTGATGTTTTATTCTTTTAGTTAGGGAAAAACATATGCGATTCAAAAACTAACAAATGAAACCTCAATGCATGTTTATTTATGAATTAGTGGGCCATGACAAATTCGGATGTGTGAATCTAAATTATGGTGTGAATCTTGTGTTTGTTTTAGGATAAAATATGGTAGGATTTGTAAAATGTACGATCTTTATGCTGGAAAAATAATGAAAAAATATTAAAAAATTATTTTGTATGAGTGCATAAAGAAAGAGAGTAATGATGATAGAATGTATAATAAGTTTGAATTTAAGTGGACTAAGAAATCCTAATTTTCACAACACAAGCGTAAGTTTAGGTCGGCCCGCTCCTCCATCTGGTGGGCAAATTTGCAAACACATCCCCAAATGTCATGGTAACTTGAACTTGAAAGACTATCGAAATTAGGTTAATGTTTGTCTAAATTACCATGCATATTTGAGTCATTATTCGGTCCTTTTATCATATTTATCGAGTTGACCCGATTATGACCCAAATTCAATAGACATCGGCCAAAATTCAAAATTATTGTGTGAGTTCGCAACGTGATATCAGGTTTTGCCTCTCCTGCACATACATTGGTACTATACACATAATATCCACTAATTCTCATGTATATCAGGTGCACGTATTCAATTCGGGTTAAAGGGAGAATCTATGAAAAGTATTACGATTTTTATTGAAAGGTATTATTGTTTTATGAAGAAAAGTACTCCATCCTCCTATAAAAAAGTGTCATATTTCAAAACAAATTATTATCCCAACATAAGTCGTGTTTTAAAATTCAATGTCTCATTATTAGTCCATGTAAAAAAAAATTAAATTTTCTATTTCACAAATTACTTATATATGATTGAATATGTCAAACAGAAAAAAGTAAAATAAGTCGTGTGACTAAAAAATTATGATTTCTTTAGAAATGTATCTTCATCAAATTGATCAAAAATAAAAAGTTGTACCTTTTCCAGACGGGACACTTTTCATGGGACGGATGGAGTAATACATTTCAGTATCATATCTTTCTTCAGAACAAGTAATACATTTCAACATAAACACTATATATTTTTATGAAAAATTACTCATGGCTCGAATTGCAGGAATCTAAAATCCGTGCAATTAGTGCACAAGAAAAGTACTTTATAGAAGATGAAAGATACCCATATCATGTAATTAAGTAAGTAATAAGAACTGGTAGAATTTATAGAATAGTGTTGGAAGACCTTGAACCCTGTTGCGTGCTGGTCGGGGGTCTCGTTGTATGTTATGTTTGGGCTAATTTTGTGTTTTGGGCCTATTTTAAGGCTGAGCCGGTTAGGGGGTTATAGATAGTCCTATTATTTGATATATGGTCATTCTGTACTCTGAAAACATCCTGATCGCCTAATATGTGTTTCCTCTCTTATGCCTGTGGACGTAGCTAGCACATTGTTAGTGAACCACGTAAATTCTATGTTAGTTTATTCCCGTTGATTTATCTTTCTCGCATCCCGTTATAACATACTAGTATTTAGAGCCTGGTTAGGGTTTCTGCAATCTGGTGAGAAAGATGTCTGCGTTAAACATGAAAATCGATATACTCAAATGTTGGAATAGTTTCAATTTATGGCAGATCAAAATGTGAGCCTTGTTGAAACAACAGGGGTTGTGGCCACCACTCATGTCAAAAGATAAGAAGGGCAAGGTGGTAGCTCTAGGAGAGGCCGAGATGGCTAGCCTGGAGAAGAAGGCACATTCGACAATCATGTTGTGTCTTGCAGACGATATCATTACCGAGGTTGCGGTAGGTCTATGGTTGAAACAGGAAAGTTTGTATATGATGAAGTCGCTAACCAATAAGTTGTTGTTGAAGCAACGTCGGTTCAGTTTGTGAATGCGTGAAGGTCAGTCACTTCATGAACACTTAGATCAATTAAACATAATTTTATTAGAATTGTGTAATATTGATGTTAAAATAGATGATGAGGATGCTGCTTTAATTCTGTTGGTTTCCCTACGCTTGTCGTATGAGTAATTTGTGTAGTCTTTCATTATTGGGAAATACATTGTGACTCTGGAAGATATTAGACCATCTCTGCATGCAAAAGAGCTGTGCCATAAGGCAACTGGTACGAGTACAGATAATCAGGCCACTGGTAATGAGGCAGGACATTGGCAGAATGATTGTCCGAAGAAGAAGTAGAAACAGGAAAATAAAGCAAGTACTACTGCTGTTGCTGAAGAAGATAATACCAACTCTGAGGATGATTTAGCCCTAGTTGTTGCTGAACAAACACGTCACACTGATGTGTGCGTTCTTGATTAAGAGGCATCTTAACATATATTTCCGTGCAAAAAGTAGTTCACAACTTACGAGCAGGTGAATGGAGGCAACATTTCTATGGCCAACAGTTCGGTTTGTGAGGCAGTTAGAATAAGCTCAATTAACTTACGGATACATGATGGTAAAATTTGCACGTTGAATTATGTTAGGCGTGTTTTACTCACGACGACGCATCCGATATCACTACAGCTATTGGACAGTAAGAGTTTCAGTTTCAGAGGTGAAGGTGGAGTTATATATGATTGCAAGGGTTCTAACGTGGTTCTGAAAGGTGTGAAACGGGAACAGTATTTACTACAGGGTTCAACTTTATTTGTTTTTGCCGCTGCTGTTGTTGCATCATCCAAGGTTCCCAAAGTTTATCTGACTACGTTATGGCACATGAGACTTGGTCACATGGGTTAAAGGGGGATGCAGATTCTGTCAAAAGGAGATTTTTTGGTTGCCACAAGGTCACTAGCCTTAAATTCTATGAACACTGTATTTTTGGGAAGGTACATCGCAGCAAGTTTCCCAAGGCAGTTCATAAAATGAAAGACATGCTTAATTACTTCCATTTTGATTGTTGGGGTACTTCACGTGTTGAATCTCTAGGAGGCCATAGATATTTTGTGTCTATGATTGATGACTACTCAAGAATGACTTGGGTGATTTGAATGAAGCATAAGAGTGAAGCTTTCAAGAGTTTTAAGCAGTGAAAGGCTTTGGTGGAAAATCAAACTTGGAGGAAAATCAAAAGGCTGCAAACTGATAAAAGTCTGGAATTATACTCTTCTAATTTTAATGAGTTCTGCAAAAATGAGGGAATCTTAAGACATCATATAGTAAGACATACACAACAACAAAATGGTGTGGCAGAACGCATGAATAAGACGCTTCTGGAGAGAGCTCGATGCATGCTCTCTCATGCTGGATTAGCTCGAAGATTTTGGGCTGAAGCCGTGAGCACATCATGTTACCTGATAAACCGTGGACCTCACATAGGTATCAACCTCAAAACACCTTATGAGGTGTGGTCTAGTAAGTATGCTGATTACCCTAATTTGAGAGCTTTTGGTTGTACTGTTTATTACCATATAATGAGGGTAAATTGGAGCCAAGAGTGAAGAAATGAGTTTTTGTGGGCTATGGGGATGGTGTTAAGGGGTATAGAATCTAGTTTCTATCTGAAAATAAAGTTATACTCAACATAAATGCTATTTTTTATGAGAATTCTATGTTTAACTCGACTATGAAGTCTATTGTTGTGTCAGGAAACGATAGTGTTAACAAACAAGTGGAGCAGAGTAAGTCACAGAAAGGTGATGGAGAAGAACACTCACATTCTGACACCGAGCTGAAAGATATTTTACCACCAGAAACTCAACTATCTGAAGTGAGACTGTATAGTATAGTTGTTGATCAAGCTAGAAGGATTGAGGTTGAAGCTCTAAAGAAATGGGTTTGAGAATATGGTGGGATATGCATTACAGGTTGCTGAAGAGGTGGATTCTCATGAGCCATCCACCTGCAAAGAAGCTATTACAAATATTGAGTCCAACTAAGGGCTTGCTGCCATGGGAGATGAAATGGAGTCACTTCACAAGAATATGATTTGGTAATTAGTCAAACGGCCTCTGAAGAGAAAGATTGTTACTTGTAAATGGGTTTTCATGAAGAAGGAAGTGATATCGCCTGCTGAGGGTATCATGTATAAGGCCAGAGTCGTCGCTAGAGGGTTCACACAGAGAGAGGGAGTAGACCACAATGAGATATTCTCACCCGTGGTCAACATACTTCCATCAGGTAACTGTTACAAATGGTTGCCCATCAGGATCTGGAGCTTGAATAGCTCGATGTAAAGACAACTTTTCTACATGGAGATTTGGATAAGGAGATATACATGACTCAACCAGATGGTCTCCAGGTTCTAGGTAAAGAAGATTACGTTTGCAAGTTGAAGAAGTCCTTATATGGGCTAAAGCAGTATCCAAGGCAGTGGTACAAGAGATTTGGTAGTCACATGACACATCTAAGCTACAACAGAAGTTCGTATGATTGTCGTGTGTATCACAGCAAGCTGTAAGTTGGTTCGTACGTCTACTTAGTTTTGTATGTAGATGATATGTTGATAGCTGCTAAGGGCAAGTCAGATATTCAGAAGTTGAAGGGTCCTCTTAGTGCTGAGTTTGATATGAAAGATTTGGGTGCTGCTCAGAAGATATTGGGCATGGAGATTCATAGGGATAGAAGTCAGAAGAAGCTTTTCGTTTCTCAAGAATATATTCAAAAGATATTATCAAGGTTTGGTATGTCTACAGTTAAACCTATTGATGCTCCAAGTGCTGTGAATATTCATTTGTCTATTGTCTTTGCCCCCAAATCTACGGGAAGTTTGATGTATGCTATGATTTACACTAGATCTGATCTTTTATATGCCGTCAGTGTGGTTAGTAGGTTCATGGCTCAACCTGGTAAGGAACATTGGCAAGCAGTGAAGAGGATTTTTCAGTACCTTATAGGTACATTTGATGTTGGTTCCATTTATGGAGGTGATACAAATTATTTTTGTTGCAGGATATTGTGACTCTAATTATGCACGAGATGTGGACAGTAGGAGGTCCATGACCGGGTATGTTTTCACTCTTGGTGTTCGGTTGTTAGTTAGAAGGCTACTTTGCAGCCTACATTTACTTTTTCTACTACATAAGTAGAGTATATGGCTCTGACGGAAGCAACTACAGGGTTGAGAGGATTGGTTAGTGATCTTGGCTCGCATCATGATTATGCATCTATGTTCTGCGATAGTCTTAGTGCAATATGTTTGGCCAATGATCAAGTTCATCATGAGAGGACGAAGCATATTGATGTTGGGTATCATTTTCTGAGAAGTGAGAGGAGGAATAAGGTGAAGAAAGTTGTGATCATTGATAATCCTGCTGATATGTTCACCAAGCCGGTTCCGAGTAACAAGTTCCAACATTGTTTGGACTTGTTACATTTTACAAGCTGTTAGTTGTCCCATCTTTGGGAAAAATCTATGTACGGGGAGTTGCTTGTATGTCTGAGCATTTTTATGGTGCATCAGATACATTTGTTGATTTGTGAGAGGATTCAAGTCAAGGTGGAGATTTTGAGGCCCAGCCGGTTAGGGGGTTATAAATAGCCCTATTATTTTGTACTCTGAAAACATCCTAATCACATAATATATGTTTTCTTTCTTCGGCCCAAGGATGTAGCTAACACATTGTTAGTGAACCACGTAAATTCTGTGTTCCTTTATTTTCGTTTATGTATCTTTCTCGCATCCGTTATAACGAATAGTAATTAGTATCGATCATCGAGTAGTGCCCTTGTGGGTTCGACCCTGACTTGCCACTTCTACAAGTTAGAAGAGGAAAGTTAGGTTTATTAATTTTACTGCACCTCGACAGTGTGGTCAAATTTTGGCGCCGTTACCGAGGAGTGATGCTAGATTTATTGTGTTCTAGTTTTAATCGTAGTTATTTATATTATATTTGTGAATTTCTTTAGTTTTTATTCTCTGAAACTCACTTGTGGTTTTCTACGATTTTATTTCAGCTGTGAATGATCACCCGTTTCATGTGGAAACAAAGATTTGTTGTTTGACTCCGAGATAACTCGAAGGGACCGAATTCTAAGAAAGCAAGCAAGGGAAACTCGAGAGAAGTTTGGTTGTCATTCGCTACTGAAAATCTGTTTGAATCAGAAACTGAACCAGAAGACATGGCAGCCAAAAGAACCATGAAGGAGCTGGCAAATAATGGCATCACACATCAGCCTCTCTGCATCACCTTTCCCGAACTGGGAAGGGATACTACTTTCGAGCTCAGATCCGGACTGATCCATCATTTGTCTTCATTCCACAGACTCTCAGGTGAAGACCCTCATAAGAATTTGAAGAAATTTTACATTGTATGTTTGAGCATGAAACCGACCCAAGTCACTAAAGAGAAAATAAAGTTGAGGGCCTTTCCCTTCTCCTTGAAGGATTTGGCCAAAGATTAGCTCTACTATCTTCCTCCGGCATCCATTAATACCTGGGAGGAAATGGAGACTCAGTTTCTAGAGAAGTATTTTCCAGCTTCTAGAGCAACAAACATACGGAAAGAGATAAGTGGGGTTGTACAACTATCTTGTGAGACTTTGTATGAATAGTTGACAAATGGGGTTTTTAGGGTGAAAAACAAGCTTAGAGTGTGTGTTTTTAACATACATTTGTAGATTCTAAGCACCCGTTTGTTATATTCTTCGCATTTCCTTTCTCTTAAACCTCGTTTTCAAGCATTTTGTAGGTAAAAAAAGTGTACAAAGAGGCGACGAGTAGAAGAGAGTTGAAGAAATCAAGAAAAAAACCCGAAGAATGAAGAAACGAGCCAAAATTGGGCCGTGCACGGTCACAACCGTGCACCTTCACAACCGTGCACGCCCCGTGCGCGCAGAAGGCAAGGGGCCGCCCACAGACAGGCGCACGGTCATGACCGTGCGACCATGCACGGACCGTGCATGGTCTTCCAGAGAGTTGGTGTTTTCAAGGGTTGTGCACGGTCTGTGCAGCCTTGCACGGGCACGACCGTGTACGAACACCGGAATTTGATGGGTTTTAGCTCATTTATGTGAGTTTTGAGCCCAATACTTTAAAAAAGCCCCAATTAGGTGTATAGGACCCTAATTTTCAGTTTTTTTTTTCTATCTATCACATTTTCATTAATCACTTTTTAGAGAGAGAAAGCCAAGGAGAGCATTGTGGGAGATTTACTTGGGGATCAAGAATTATTTTCTCAATAGGTTTAATCTTTCCATTTTCATTTAATATTTGTATGAACATGATTATGTCTATTTATTTGTGTTTATTTCTTATTATGATTATGGTTGACTAATTTCCTTAATCTAGGTTTAGAGAGTAAATTATGGGTGTTTAGTTATTATTAGCCGATTAATTCAACTCCGTGTTATGCTATTGATTGATTAATTGTTTAAAAATGTTTGTTGAATGATTTGATCACTTATTTAACATTATTGAGGATTAAATTGAAATCGAGAGGGGAGATTTGATCCGAGATCACATTAATCGACATGATTAAGCAAAAAAACCGAGAGGTTTGAGCTAATTGTGGGAACTAGGTCTTAAAATCGATTAGGAGTTGTATTTGATTAATCGACCGGAGATGGTGATTAATTATATACAATCAACACGTAAATTCGCTCCAAGAGGGGGTTTTACATACGTTTGTGATCGTTCCTTGATACATAGCATTCGGTTAAAAGTTGGATTAAATTGGATTAATAGTGATTAGATGCCCGTAATTGAATTCAAAGCCTAGATCACCCTTATTAATTGTTTAATCCCTATAATTTGATCTCTAGTTCATCATATTAGTTTTAATTGCTTGTTTATTTAAATTAGTTCTTAAAATATCAAAACCAACCACTCGATCATCTAGTTAGCCATTTAAATGTTTATGTTACTTCACTTTTCTGATATCGAGCCGATTCCTCGTGGGATCGACCTTGTGCTCACTTAGTAATACTATTGACGCCGTACACTTGTGGTTGCTCAATTGTAGTTGCAAAAACTAATCTTGTGTCAATAGTGGGAACGATTCAAGAAACTGGTAGTAAGTTGTCCGAAGCATCACATAACTGAACAACTGTTGATCCAGTACTTTTACGAAGGACTATCGGTGTCGGGTCGAAACATGATTGATTCGGCTAGCGGAGGAGCATTAGTGGATAAGACCCCAACTGCAGCTAACGCACTTATATTGAAGATGCTAGCGAAATCGCAGCAATTTGGGTCTCGGGAAAGATCTTTGAGAACAGTGAAAGAGGTAAGCGATTCATCCCGTGAAGAGAAGTTGGAGAAGTTAATGACCTTAGTCACAAAGTTTGGTATAGAGGGTAATCGGTCTGTCAGGCCATGCCACATTTGTGATACTACTGATCATACGATAGACAATTGTGAGATTCTTGGGAATGAGATCGACGCACATGCTAATGCAGTTGGCACGGGAAACTCCCAAGGTAGAAGGTATGATCCCTACTCCAAATCATACAATCCAGGATGGAGGGATCATCCCAACTTTAGATATGGAAATCAGTAGGTATAGTCGGGAGAGTAAAACAGACCCCCCACCACAAAGAGGTATGTACTACATGTACTAAGCAACCGACCGAGCAAACCCCCAGTCCATCTTTGGAAGATATTGGCAAAACTTTGGCAACAAACACAATCCAATTTTAAAAGGGCACTGTCCAATTTCAGAGAGTTGTCGTGAATTGACTAGAGAACATAAACAATGGAAAATCGCTGGAAATGAATCCGAGGAATGTTAGTGCCATCACATTGAGGAGTGGAGCTCAGCTTGAAGAGCCTAAAAAGCCCGGGCAACCCTGTGAAATGTAGATCATCGCCGACTTTCCAAAGGTCTAATCAATCGGTCGCAAGTGGAAAATAAAACGAAAGAGAAAACTGAACAAGAAATCGGAAAGCAGGGCACGATCGCGACCAAAGTGCCCCAGAAAAGCAAAAAGCTGCTAGAGACTCAGCACAGTCGCAGCCTGACTGCGCAGCCGCGACCTTTGCTTCTACCAAAAAGCAGGTTTTGGCCCTTTATCCGACTCATCTATTACCATTCCCGAGTCATATGACAAAGAAGGTGAAGGACAATAAGGAAAAGGAAATCTTTGAGGTATTTTGAAAAGTCGAGATTAATATACCACTGATCGACGCAATCAAACAGATTCCAAGGTATGCCAAAGTCCTTAAAGAACTATGCACTACCAAATGTAAGTTGAAAGGAGACGAGAAAGTGATAATGTGTGAAAATATATCAGCTATATTCCAAAAGAAGATCCCTCCGAAATGCAAGGACCCAGGTATGTTCGTCATCCCTTGTAAGATAGGTGATCGAAATATTGATAGGGCCATGTTAGATTTTGGTGCATCTATTAATGTCATGCCACGTTCTATCTTTCATTCTCTAAATCTAGGACCATTAAAAGAAACTAGGATAGTTACACAGTTAGCTGACCGTAATAACACATATCCTGATGGTGTAATAAAAGATGTCCTAGTTGAGGTAGATGAACTGGAATTTCTTGCTGATTTTTATGTACTTGATATGCATGGCGACTCGTCCACTTCTCCACCAATCTTGTTAGGGCGGCCGTTCTTGAATATCGCCCAAACAAAGATTGATGTCAATAAAGGCACCCTCACGATGGAGTTTGATGGACGCATTGCTAGATTTAACATATATGATGCGATTAAATTCTCTGAAGATGTCCATTATATTTTCCCTAATGTTGTTATTAACCCTCCTGTTGAAAGAAAATTTAAGATGAGGTGCAGGAATAAGCTGAATAGTTCCACATCTTTGAGGCATCGTCACGAGGAAAGTGAGAAGCTAAAGGAGGTAAAGTGCTTGAATTGGTCAGGTCCAACCTGGAAACCACCTTGGAACAAACGCTAAAGGGAAGTGAACAGGTCGAGCCATGACGTAAAACAAAGGCACTTGTCGGGAGGCAACCATGTGTTTATCGTATTTTATTTTTTTTAATTCTTGATTTTATTGTATCTCGAGTTTTTTTTTCGCATTATATTTAGTCTGGGAACTGACATGGCCAGGATTCAACAAAACCGTGAAGTATAAGGGATATCATACGAAACGAGGTCAGGAAGTGAAAGGAGCACGAAAAAGCAGCAGAATAAATGGCAGCAGTGTGAGTAAGCACCAAGTCGTACCACTCTTTTCCCTACAAACTTTGATTTTCAACAAAGTTTGGGGGAGGGGGTGTAAGTGGGATGACTTAGCCACTTTTGAGCTTTATTCTCTTATATTTAGGCTTTACTCTAGCTACTAGTTGTTTTGCTTGTTTTTCCATGATTGGTTGTTTGGCCTGTGAGCCACTTGCTTGGTTGATCGGCCTGTAAGCCAAGAGTTGTGTCTGAAGTCATGTTTAGTTCAATTTAGTTCTTGTTTTGTGCTTTTACATTTTGTTTATGAGTCTAGTACGTTTATGTTATTTAGATTGTTGAGTCTAAGATTGAGTCGTAAAAGAGAAACCGAAAGTGTTGATATGGAAAAAGAAAGAAAATAAGGAAATGATAAGTTGACGATAAGTTAGTGATGATTTCTATTAAATTTTGAAAAAAAAAAAAAGGCACATGATAGAGCATAACGAGTAATTGAGACAAAATTAAGCTTGGACCTAAAACTTTGATCACAAACTGTCCTGTGAGAAATTGAGCCTATTTGTGTACTCCTAACTTTTGAGTAATTTGTAAATTCTTTCGGTGTGGATTTCGTTGTTTATATGTAATTGACTCTAGAACTTACCCCGAATCTTTGTTAAGAATGTGTCAATACATGTTGTGGCTTAGAAGATGAACTTTGGCATTTTTTTTTTTATTTCTAACCTATTTTTGAGCTTTAATATGTTCTCCTTTTGACCAAAAACTAAAAAAATTCCCGTAGTTAGCCCATTCGAGATTTGTAGCTTTTTAGTTGGTAGCCCTACTTTACAAGCCAAAACCTTTCGATTTAAGCCTTTGGCCTAATTAGACTAAGTGAGTATGAAGGAGGAGGATTGAAATGTAGTCGGGAATATTTTGGGATCAATATGGGTGAAGTATGGGAATGTTTGAAGAAAGAAATGGATATGAATTGATAGACAAAGAAATTGAGAATGAATAGCCTCTCCTAGTTTTTATATTATCTTTAGAGAACTAATTCATCCCACTCTTTTCCCCGCAAACTTTGGTTTTCAACCAAGTTTGGGGGAGGTGGTGTAAGTGTGATGTATTGGTTATTTTTACTAGAAGTTATTAGTTATGAAAAGAAAAAGAAAAAAAATCGTAAAAAACACAGGGAAAAAAAAAAAGAAAGAGTGGATGTACATATGCGTTCTTGTTGAGGATAGACTAGAAATAGAAGTGCTTAATTGATGAATTGTTTCGAAAACCGGGTAGTCCCAAAAATATGGTACCCAAGTAAGAATATGAAAAGCACTTAGGTTGTAAATACTTTTATGGGGTGAAGAAGTCATTCTTTGGGATGATTTACTGAAATTGGAGAGTGAGGATTGAGTGATGTATTGAGAGGTAGTTGAGTTAGGAATAACTTGGTTAGTCCAATTTTCAGTCACTTTTACCCAAATTTATCACACCTTACCTAAAGCCTACATTACAACCGAAAATAAAGACCTGTTTTTATATATTGTCACACATGTAGAGTACGAGGTCTAATTTAGATGATTGATAATCTTATGGTAATCATTGCGTATAAGTCAATATGAGTTAAATATAGCCTACTTTATACACTTGAGAGATGAGTGATACACTTGCTCGGTGAGGATCAATTGTTGAAAGTCGCAAGTCTTGATAGTAGTTGATGTTATTGTGTTGTATATGCTTGCTTTTATTATGTTGCCTTGCTTGTGAAAACTGGTCTGAAACTAAAATTGCCACCTAAATCGCCTTAACATGTGCCTTGTTGTTTGCTTTGTTTTGTTTTGATTTGTTCGGGACGAACAAAGGTTTAAGCTTGGGGGATTTTGGTATACGTGTTTATGCATGAATATTAGGTCGATTTAAGTGTATTTAGTGGCATTTGCATGCATAATTTACTATGATTGACTTAGTTTCGTATTATTGGACTATTTGATGTTGTGGACTTGCTTTTAAGATTATTCAGGTTATTTAAGGTCAAAATTGTGTATTTGGCTAAGGATGGACGAAGGAACGAGTCCGAGGAAGTCCAAAACGAAGAAAAATCGAGCCAAGTATGAAGAAGTTAGTCGTGGTCGCGTATGTAGGCCGCGGCGGCAACCAAATGGGTGTACCTCCCGAAAGTGAAGTTCTATGCTAGCTTGGCATACCTCTAAGTATTTTGGTCATATCTTGAGATCTACAACTCTGATTGAGGTAAAATTGGTGGCGTTGGAAAGCTGATTCAAAGAGATACAACTTTTCTGGAAAGAGACAAAACCTAAAAATGACTAGAAGACCCTAAAAAATAGCTTTGAAGTTGGAAAAGCAATGCAGCATCGGCCCATTACTTGGCCCACAAACTCAAAAACGAGTTTTGGACTTATTTGCCTATTCTAATTATGTTTTCTCCCTCTTTATCCTAGAGATGTACTTATATAAATATCTCAAGGCTCTAGACATCAAAGGGGGGACTTAAAATTGGGTTTTGGGAAGATTCCGGAGAAGACGAGCAAACGAAGATCAGCATTTTTCGGTTTTATCTTTCTAGTCTCTTTTATGTTTATGTTCTTGAATAGAATTATGTATTTTGTCACCGCCATGTGTGGCTAGTCGTTTATTTCAGTCCTTAATTACTGTTGAACCCTAGTTCGAATACCTTGTAATTCTTACAGTAATTGTTTGAATATTTTAGTATTGAAAAGTTTTATGTTATTCGGGCATATTTACATTGTTATGTACATTGTTGCTTAGATCGATCATCTAGGTAGTTAATCACATATTTATCGCTAGGTAATTTTTGCAATACGTAATCATTATGAACGTATGCCATAGTAGCAAATAGTGATTTAATCACTAGGATATCATAAGTCGTGGTCCCTCGTGTCGAGCTTGCGAGTCCAACACCGTGTCTATCCCGTTACCCTTAGTACTCTATGTGTACGGTTAATGAGGTCTAGTGAGCTTCTCCTAGATCACTCAATCGAATAGACTATCTAAAGAGCTTGTTTTGGTTAGTTAAACATAAGTGGTAACAAGGTTAGCAGAGCTTGTTGCTAATCTCGGGATATGAGTTTCATAACTAAAACTGGATAACAATTGCATTCATTATAAGGGTAATTCGACTAGGGGGAGACTAGATTAAGGGCTGGAATTTCTTTATTATTTGGGTTTAAATCAATTCTTGAGTTATTGTTTAGTTCTTGGGTTTAGTTTAATTAGTTAATTAAATCAAATATAAAACCCCCCATTCTATATATATATATATATATATATATATATATTGACACACACACACACATACATGTTACTAGTATTTTAGGTTATCTAAAACACACTAAATCTTCTTGCTCCTTGTGGGTTCGACCCTGATTTGCCACTTCTACAAGTTAGAAGAGGAAAGCTAGGTTTATTAATTTTACTGCACCTCGACAGTGCGGTCAGCATGCAATAAAACCTCCACATGAGTTAAACCATTGCATACACTGGATGCAGGCAACATCCAACCAGGTTTTCAAAGAATCAACCGTGGTAACAATAGCTGGCCTAGTAAACCTTACATCCTATGACATAAATTATTAAGATAGTCAATATCTCATTAATTTAGGCAAACATATATAACTTTAACTTGGTGATTCAGTAAAAATAACTTGGCGAATGTGAGAAATTGGTTTTGCGGGAGTGATCTATATCATTTTCGTGTTTTCTGTAAAAAGAATCTTGTTTCGATTTGTGGAAGTTTTGTACGGACTTGTGCCTTGAACCACTAAAAATTTCCTGACTTTATAAATGTAACATTCAACTGGAGATAATCGCAAATTTTGTAGAGTTGCACCTTCAATTTTGTAGTGAATTCTATCACCCTAAAAATGCAAAGAATTTACTTTTTTTTTTTGGTTTTATAAAAATGTAAAATGTAGAATGGTAGTATAAGTTGATGTAGATTTTACCTTATTATCCTAAAAAATACATTCAATTGCTAGTATAATTAACCTGAGGATTTCGTCTAGTTGGCATATGGTAACAATGCACCAAGTGAACATAGATTATCCAATTTGTCTTTAGAGGTGCTATATCTCATATGAGGGCGAATGAGGGATCTATTATTCAGATGTGTTTTTGTTGTGATAGGGTATCTATATGTCTTACCAAATAGTGAATTTATAGAAGGATTACAAATGTAGAAACTGGTAAAGTAATGGGTGACATGTAAAAGTGGGATAATTGGGATAGTGGGAAGATATCTCCAGCTTTTGTGGTACAGATTTGAATATTGTTAATGGTGACTATATTTTCTGTGTTAATATTTTTTTTTCCTTTTTTTTTTTTGGTTAAAAATCCAGGTTAAATAATGCTTATTCATGATTGAATTACTTAAGAATTCATATAGTTGAGTAATTTATTAATTTTCGGTCATATGCAGGAGTTGTCTGAATTTTGTAATGACAAAAGGACGGACATTTATAGTTAAATGATGGATTGGTCATTTAAAGTTATATGCAAGTTATTTTATATTCTAGAAGACTTTAACATATAGCTAAAATATGTTTAGCTGGCTTAAATTTGTTAAGACATGTTAATAACTTCGTTATATATTATTGTATCTTTGTGTTCTATAATTACCATATAATAATTTTTGAACTCAACACTAGTACTAAATGATCATTGTCAAGTACTCCCTCCGTCACAGTTAACTTAACCTACTTTCCATTTCGGTCCGTCTCACTTAACTTGTCACACCCATAAATGGCAATTAAAGACAACAATCTCCACCCTCAAAATATCCACATTCAATCTCCACCTTTAAAAAAATCAAAGATTCCACAAAATCTAGTTTTTCTTAACATCCGTGCCCAGTCAACTGTGACAAGTTAACCGGGACGGAGGGAGTATATTATATACTTATTTAAATATAATGTTATTTGTTTTTAAATATATATTAAATTGTAAACTCAGGAAAAACAAAATAAAGGAAGTCAATAAGTTTAGAACTATTTGTATGAACTATTATGGACTTTGATGTATGAAGTGTTAGATTATATGTTAGCATTTATGTAATTTAGTGGAGGTTATATTTGTGGAGGTTATTTATGTATTTTAGTGGAGGTTACTTTTCCTCCTTTTGCTTTTTGGCCCTATATAAAGGATCACTTATGTTCTTTATTTCACATACTCAATACATACAAATTGATCAATAGTTTCCCTCTTGTACTTTGTATATCCATGGATTATACAAAATCTAACATGGTGTCAAAGTTAGTTAAAATTTTGGACGCGGTCGTGGATCCAACTTCGCAGTAAGTTGGCTGGGAGTCACAAGGGGCAGCGCGCCACTGCCGAGGTTCAGGGGGGAGCCCCGAAATCCTTTTTTTTCGGGATCACTGTTCGTCGTCTTAACCACGTTTTATTGCTTCCGCTTCTCTTGAAATTGTTTTGTTTTCTCTGTTTGGTTGTTTGTGATGGCTGGGGGTGACGATTCATTGCAGTCTATTGGGGTTCGTCTTGATGGGAAATTTTTTGGGTATTGGAGTTATGTTATGATAAATTTCTTGAAGGGAAAAGGATTGTGAGATTATGTTTCTAGAAAGGCAATATGTCCTAAATCTGATGATGAGAAATATGATGAACTATTTCATATTTGGGAGACAAATAATTCGAAAATTATTACTTGGGTTAATAACTCTGTTGAACAAAGAATTGGGGTCCAACTAGCTAAATTTAAAACTGCAAAAGAGGTTTGGGATTATTTGTCAAGATTGTTTGTGCAGAATAATTTTGCTATTAAATATCAGCTGCAGTCGAAAATTCGGGCATTAGTTCAAAATGATTTTGGGATTCAGGATTATTTTTGTGCTATGACAGCTCTTCGGGATCAGTTAGCCTTGACAGAATCTGTTGAATTGCAAGCATGTACTACTTATGTGAAGTGTAGGGATGAAGACCAACTTGTTCAACTTTTGATGGGTCTTTGTCCAGAATTTGATAATTGTCGATCGGGGATTTTGCACCGAAAGCCCTTGCCATCTGTTGAAGATGTGGTTAATGAACTCATGGCCGAAGAAACTTGTTTGAAGACTCTAAAGGGGGTACATATTGCCTCTAGTTCAGTTTTGGCAGTTTCCTCATCTGCCCATGTTCTTGTTGCTTCCACAAATCCGCACAAGACTTCTGTTGTTGGAAATTGTAATTATTGCAAGCAACCAGGCCACTGGAAGAATCAATGTCCCAAGCTGCGAAAGGGTCCAGTTGGAAGACCCAACAGTCGGGGCAAGGTTGGAAACCTCCACATTTGAGACCGCAAGGACAAAAACCCACACAACCATACCATGGTGGGCAGCAGAAGCAGTACTTTGGGGGACAGTCCACATCGACTCCAACTGCCTTGGTGCCTTCTACGGATCAGATTGGCTCTACTGTGAGTGCATATTCTGTAGCTGATCAATTTCAGCAGTTCCTCGCCTTCCAACAGTACCAGATTTCGACTTAGTCTAATGCACATGCTCTATCTGTTCCATGTCCTTCACCACCGTTTCTTGGCTCAGGTATCACCTCATCTTCTTGGATATTAGATTCTGGAGCAGGAAATCACATGTCTCCTAACCCTTCTACCTTCATATCTATGTCTTGTAATACCCCACATTCCACTGTTGTGACTGCTGATTGGACTCCTATGTCGTTAACAGGCACTGAAACTATTCATACCTCCATAATTTCCTTACCTGATGTTTATTGTATTCCTAAGTTACGTATGAATCTTGCTTCTATTGGTCAAATATGTGATTCTGGATGCTTTGCTGGTTTTCTTCCAAATTCTTGTTATGTGCAGGATCTAAAATCCAAGAGAGTGATTGAGACAGGGCGTAGAAAAGGGAAAGGTCTCTATGTCTTGGATGAGCTACATCTTCCTATCCATGCAGCAACTATGCCTGTAAATTTGTCTGCCTTTCATTTGACATCTTCTTCTTCTAAATTTTATTTGTGGCACTTTAGACTTGGTCATGTATCGGGTTCTCGTTTACGCTTTATGTGTAAGTCTGGTGTTCTAGGAAACTTACCTTCTGATGATATTTCTGATTGTAGTGGATGTAAACTTGGAAAATTTTCTGCTTTGCCTTTTGATCTGAGTACATCTACATCTTTTGCACCTTTTGACTTGGTACATTCTAATATTTGGGGGCCAGCACCTATTCCAAAAGGGCGGCTCTAGATATTATGTTTCTTTTATTGATGATTACACTCGTTATTGTTGGGTTTACTTACTTAAGCGTCGTTCTGATCTTGTTCATACTTATGCTGAATTTCAAGCTTATGTGAAAACCCAACACTCTGCCACTATTAAATGCTTTCGAGCTGACTTGGGGGGAGAATATACTAGTGGTGACCTTTCTGATATTTTCAAAGCTGATGGTACTATACATCAATCTTCTTGTACTGATACCCCACAACAAAATGGAGTAGCCGAACGAAAACATAGGCATATTATCGAGACTGCTAGATCCATGCTTTTGTCAGCTAGTGTCCCTAGCGAATTTTGGGGAGAGGCTGTTCTTACTTCTATTTATCTTATCAATAGAATTCCTACTTCTCATAATTCTGGGATCTCACCATATGCTCGGTTATTTGGTCAAACCCCTCTATATTCTCATTTAAGGGTTTTTGGTTGCACTTGTTTTGTTCTTCGTCCACATGTTGAACGCAATAAGTTATCTTCTCGTGTTGCTATATGTGTCTTTCTTGGTTATGGGATTGGGCGGAAAGGTTATCGTTGCTATGATCCTAGTTCTGGAAAATTGTATGTGTCTCGAAATGTTTCCTTTATTGAGCATGTTCCCTTCTTCTCTATTCCACTCACCCCCCATAATATGGCAAAATCTGATCTTCTTCATATTAATCCTTTTACTACTGATTGTGCATCTGATCCTCCACCTACATCTTCTGCTTCTCCTAACGTCTCCTGCAGGTCCACTAACATAGATACCACTTCCCCTCCTACGACTGCTCAAGAACCTCTTGAGATTGCAGATCCAAACCCACCTCGCTACCCTAGACGTGCTCGCAAATCCACCCAGGTTTCTGATTTTGATTATTCCTGTTATTCTCCATCTTTCATTGATTTCCTTGTCAACATTAATTCTGTTTGTGAGCCCACCTCCTCCTCTGAGGAAGCCCGTGATCCCTTTGGCAAGAAGCTATGAATGAGGAATTGTCTGCTTTGAACAAAACTGGTACTTGGGATTTAGCTTTTCCACCTCTGGGTCAGAAGGTTATTGGTTCACGATGGATGTACAAGATTAAAACTCGGTCTGATTGTTCTATTGAGCGATACAAAACTCGGTTGGTCGCTAGGGGTTTTACTCAAGAGTATGGCATGGATTATGAGGAGACTTTTGCACCTGTTGCTAAGATGACCACTGTCCGAGTTCTTCTTGTTGTTGCTTCTGTTCGACAGTGGCCTTTTCTACAGATGGATGTTAAAAATGCATTCTTGAATGGAGATCTTAAGGAGGAAGTCTACATGGCCCCGCCACCGGGTGTTCCTCATCATCCGGAGCAAGTGTGCAAGCTCAAGAAGGCTCTCTATGGTTTAAAACAAGCGCCCAGAGCTTGGTTTGATAAGTTCTCCACTGTTGTATTGTCACTTGGTTTTACTCAAAGTACCAATGACTCTGCTTTATTTGTCAAATCCTCCCCTGATATGATTATTACAAGTGATGATGCTGAAGGCATTACAGGTCTTAAAGATACTTTATCTCGTCAGTTTGAGATGAAAGATTTAGGTCATCTTCGCTATTTCTTGGGTATTGAGGTAACTTATTTTGAAAAGGGATATCTTCTTTCTCAGTCTAAATACATCAAAGATATTCTTGAGCAGGCTCGTCTCACAGATACCCATACGGCTGACTCTCCTCTTGAAGTCAATGTTCGCTACACTCCTACTGATGGAGAACCTCTCCCTAATCCTACTATGTACCGATCTATTGTGGGTAGTCTGGTTTATCTTACCATTACGCATCCTGATATTGCATATGTTGTTCATATTGTCAGTCAGTTTGTTTGTGCTCCTACTTCTGTTCACTGGGCTGCAGTCATGCGTATTCTTCGTTATCTTCGGGGAACACTATATCAGAGTCTCTTGTTACCTTCTACATCACCCTTGGAGCTTCGTGCCTTTTCAGATGCAGATTGGGCCAGTGACAAAACTGACCGGAAGTCCACTACTGGCTACTGTGTTTTTCTAGGGGATTCACTCATCTCATGGAAAAGTAAGAAACAAGATGATGTCTCTCGTTCTTCCACCGAGGCAGAATATCGTGCCATGGCCTCTACCACTTGCGAGATTGTATGGTTACGATGGTTATTGGCTGATATGGGTATTTTTCTTGATGGGCCAACACCGATGTATTGTGATAACAAGAGTGCTATTCACATTGCGCACAACACTGTCTTTCATGAGCGTACCAAGCATATCGAAATTGACTGTCACATTACTCAGTATCATCTTGAGCAAGGCACCATTCATTGCCCTTTGTCTCATCTTCGATGCAGCTTGCAGACTTCTTTACGAAGGCACTCACCCTCCCACGACACTGGTTCTTTCTTGACAAACTCTCGATGTTTATCACGACACCATTGCGAGTTTGAGGGGGGATGTTAGATTATATGTTAGCATTTATGTAATTTAGTGGAGGTTATATTTGTGGAGGTTATTTATGTATTTTAGTGGAGGTCATTTTAGTGGAGGTTACTTTTCCTCCTTTTTCTTTTTGGCCCTATATAAAGGGTCCCTTATGTTCTTTATTTCACATACTCAATACATACAAATTGATCAATAGTTTCCCTCTTATACTTTGTATATCCATGAATTATATAAAATCTAACATGAAGCTTTATTAACCTGAGTTTACAAACTAAAAACATGATATTCATGACCACATCTTTTTGTGTGTTGTGAAAGGGTTACATGTGAAAGTGGGGACATGTGTCCATTATTTGTTGTTTTTATTGCTTACTCAAATGAATTAGTCACTAATTCTTACGGTCGACTAACATATTTAAATCCATTAATAATGCAAGAATTTTCTAATTTTTTAAATGCTAGTTCTCCGGACACACATGTTGGTTGGCAATTTAAAATTTAGTAAGTTATTTATTATATATTCAAGAAAACCATGATTTATAATTATATATTATATAGATGTGTTTATGTGGTGAATAAGCCGTATTTTTTGTACCACATTCTTACTTATCTCGTTCATATTAGTATGTTGTAAAATACCATAGAATTGTCTTTTTTAAAACACGACTAAGTATGACTAAATTAACAGTAGTAGATTGATATAATAGAATGAATATACATATATTTTAAAATGAACTAAATTTCGTGCAATTAAACTTGAAATCAACATTCTAATTATGTTACGTTACTTATTCAAACCTGATCAATTTTTCTTTTAAATTGACATTCCAAGTATGTTATGTTAAACCTTACTAATGATTTATTTAAATATAATTATAACATTAAACATAGGTATTATAACAGAGATTTAATTCAATAAGTTTTCACCTATATATTATAAATTATTATCTATATGTTTAATTTTTTTTTTTTTAACATTAGATATTTGGTAATAAATAGAGAGAATATTGTCATCAGTTGTGAGTTTGGTTACATTGTACGTCACCGAGTACCGACACAAATCTGTTTCCTTTACCTGAACCTTGAATAGGGCAACATGATTGGTAAGAGGTTCTTCGATCTCCTTGGGGACAAAATCGAAGGCCTCAAGCTACAATTAGACACAGTAAGTTAGTAAATTTCTTATGTAAAAATATTTTGTGCATTATTCGAAAAAATAAAATCATACACGCGCTTTCATCAAATCTCCTGTTATTTTACCAATTAACTATGTGCAGTCATTATCCCAAATCATAAACCGTGCAACCCCCGCTTCAATCTTGTATCTGTGGTTAATTTTTAGATTATGGTTTTATAGTATGTAAAAAATTATGTATAACATAGGCAGGAATATGGTCGGTAGGAAAAAATGCCTGTAGTAACCCTGTTATCCTTCACTCCACATTTCACACACATAAAACCTCCAGCTTCCTTCATCAGCTTCTTAGAGCACTTGTTGCATGCCAAGTAACACCACTACCGTTGGGTCTCAACCTGCATGATAACAGCAGCCCAAAAATTCCATCACTTTCATATCTGGCTATTTCAGCCAAGTTTTTTACGTCGGCCTCCCAACTTTTAAATGCATTAGTTATCGTATAGTTAGTGCAACATTTTCTATGCCAGAATCGGCCAAACTGATATTAAAAATAAATATGTGTTAGTACATGAGTTTAAATTTTACCAAATGGAGCTGATAATTTTTGTTTCAAACAATGAATTGAACAAATTTGAAGTTGTAAGAATTGGACCTTTTGTAGAAATCCTCAAATGTTTCTATTTTCCCGTTCACTGTTATTTTAGTCACGTTGTAGGTATTGCGAAATCTAACTTGATATGCATATGTATTAACCAAATATTAACCAAATAATGTAAACAACTCTAGGCTGAAAATATAGTAAAAAATAAATTTGTTTTTATACCTCCAAAAATCGACACCCGACCAGACTCGATCATAACAATTATGATGTCCTCAAAGTGTATTGACGAAAGGTAGGAGTTCGTCGATGTATTTGTCCCACAATGTGACCATTTTTTTCTCACAATCTTCTAGCGTGAACTCCATTTGTTTTCCCCTTGATGTTATCACGGGAGGCAATTCACATGAAACAATTCTTCTGATAACATCTAAAAAAATTCTTTTATTATGTTAGTACTTACAATGATATAAATGTGATATTTATGTTGTTGTTAAAAAGTATACAATTTATTTAGTGCAGTAGTCTTACCAAATATAATGAATTGTGAAACTTCTTTTCATGGCTCAAGCTCAGTGAAAGTTTTGAACTGGTAAACAGCGGTTGGAAAATTTTCATAAAAAGTTCCTTCATTTTCGTCTTCTGCAGGAAAATAATCTTCATTGTGTGAGTTTTCATCTTGTATTTCGTCATATTTTCAGTGACTATAAAGTCCTTAATACATAGAGATGACCTTCCGCTGCTTTGCCTTTGAAGCCCATCATGGCTTGTCCTCTTACAAATGTATGAACTCGATCCCCCTTTGAAAAATAACGTATATAAAAGAATTTTGATTAGTTAAAACAACAGATGAAAAATATTGTCTAAAAACCAGAGCATGCTAATTTTTTCATTACTTCTTTGTCTTGAAAGATGTATTATTCAAACTACGATATCAGATTTACTTCCAAATGCAGGTACTTTGTAACTTCGGACCAGACGCACCTTTATTGCCCATAGTATCGTCTTGGGGCTGAGATCCTTGACTGAGCTGAAAAATGTCGGCAATATTCTGTAGGATTTGTTTTTTGCAATGTGGATGAATGTAATAGATAAGTAAATGAAGTGGCTTATAATGGTCATATTTATAGGTGGGGGATTCTCATAAACTGCATTTATCTACTACATCACTACCCCATGTACGTTAGTTACATATAGGTAGTGGGTTAAATCAGTTTCTGAATAATAATAATTATGATTATTATTATTATTATTATTATTATTATTATTATTATTATTATTATTATTATTATTAGTATTATTATTATTATTATTATTATTATTATTATTATTATTATTATTATTACTACTACTATAATAATTATAATTTGGTTAGTGTTATATATTTGTGTATAGTAATTTGGTTAGTGTTCTATATTATGTGATGTGTATCTGCAATATATATTTTGTTAGTCTTTACGGTAAATATTTTTATTATTATCCAATTATATTTACTATAATAATACTTTGATTAGTTTTCTATATAATGTGAAAATAATTTGGTTAATCTTATATTTTCTGTGATGTGTATCTACATTATATATTTTGTTTGTGTCTAAGGTATTTTAAAGGAGTTGTTTAAAAAGAAAAAAAGCATTTTAAAGGAGTTGGTAATAATTATTATTATGAATTAAATAAATTAAATAGAGAGGTAAATAAAAATAAAATAAACTAGGTATTTAGAAGATATGATAGTGTGCATGAATTCATCTCTTACCCCTTATATTGATAATATCAATTTTTATTTTAAAATTATAATACATATTCAATTTTAACTCGTATTAACAAATTCGCGTTATTGATAATATCAATTTCTATTTTAAAATTATAATACATATTCAATTTTATATATGTCGTATATTGCGATTGTGTGTTTTGGTCCACAATTTAAAACTCTAAGACTACAAAATTATCGTATATTATTTCAGCGAGATTTGACATAGCGCGGGACATGTCTCGGTAGCCAATGAGATTTTGACAGCTGGCAATGCTCATATATATTTTTTTATTTAATAATCTATTTTATTCTGCGAAAATTCTAATATGACGACGCCTATTTTCTCCTTTTCTCGCGACCTTTTTTCAGCAGTAAACGTTGAGATATATATATATATATATATATATATTGTATAATATGAATTAATTATAATTCTCTTGTAAAATAAAATTTTTGATCTAGAACAAAATGAAGGTGTTGTTTTGAGGTTAATGTGTTGTTTTTTCAGTACGAGTAAAAGATAAAAAAAAATTAAAGCACAAATAAACTTAATATAATTAAATAAATAAATAATAAATACTTGAAATTTTATAAGGAGAAATACTAATTTCTAGAAATTTGTAAATTATCTATTATCGAAGAGACAATTATTTAGCATTGTCAGTGCATGTTTGGTTGGGGCTGGGGGTGACTGAGGTACTGTTGGTTGGGGATAGTGGCTGAGAGAGTAAAAAAATGATGTTTGTTCGAGTGGTTGGGGTAGTAGCTATAGTGTAGGATATATTTTTAATTGTAAAATATGATGTGGTGTGTGTAGAGTTGGTTAATAATGATTAATTTTATGATTAAAGTGATTGAAACTTGTGGTGATTTGTAGTGAAATGACTAATTGTATAAACAAATATAGATAGTGGCTGGGCCAACCAATCAGGAGTTGGACCAACTCCAACCAAACATACAGAATTCTCATTGGACTGGGAATAATAGTAGCGTATACAATTAGGGGTGAGCACGGGTCTCGGAGATTATCCAGTCCGCATCAAAACCCGAACCGAAAGCACTCCGGACCAAAACGAACCGTTGACTTTTTGACTTTATCTGAACCGAACCAATCCGACATTTTTTTTGACAAAACCGAACCGTTCCGAACCGAGGAACCGAAATCAGAACCGAGTAGAACCGAAATCTGTATATAAATAAACATATTTAATATTTTTTCATTATAATTATATAATTGAATTATATAAAATATATATATATTTTATATATATATATATATATATATATATATATTTATAATTTTTCTTTTAATAACTTCAAGAAACCCTAATCGACTAATCCCACATCACTCTCTTGCCCCGCTCACTCTCTCGCTCTATCACCCACACTCGCGCCTCACTCTCTCGCCTCACTGTGATAATATTTTTCTATGTTGATACATGTTTGCTTTGTTTCTATATATTGGAGAGTGAAACTGATCCACTAGAGGTAATTTTGGTTTAATTGCTTTGTTATTTAATAGTTTAAATATAAGTTTACATGATTGCTTTGTTTCTGTTGTCATACTAGCAAGTTGTAAATGTAACTTATTAAACTTATTTAATAGTTTGGTTTGATTGCTAATTCTATGTTGATACAGTTAGATTGATTGCTTTTGTAACGCCCGGGAAATTTTTTTTTCCGTCTATTTATTTATATAATTTGTGAATTTTAATTATCATTCCATTTATATAGACCGATCCATTTTATATGATTAAAATATTTTATATTTGGACTGTCTAGTCCAAATAAATTATTTAAAGGCCCATTTATTTTTTTTTTATTTATTTTTGTGTACCCATTTGCATACATTACATCCATATTCATGTCTGGCCCAGATGGCCCAATCAATTGAGCCCAAATCCAATTGACCCAAACCCAATAGAGAACAGATAGATAGGCACGGCAGTTCTCTAACAGTTGAGAACGTGTGTGCGTGAGTTGGTGGGGGAAATCATGGGATTGTGGACCTGGGAGAGATAACTGTATCATCAATCCCTTATAAATACAATTACTTTCTTTTTTTTTTTTTTTTTTTTTTTTTGAAGATTTGGTTGTCGATTGCAAAGAGATATAGAAAGGTAAATGTTTTTTTTTATGTAATTCTCGTTGATTTTCTCAGGCCAATTGGCCTTTACACAGCTTTTCCGGCCAAACCCACCTGTGCACAACATTCTTCTTGCAATTCAAATCCTATACCACCACCATTACTTACTCCGAAACACTAGTCTCTTGCCCATCCAGAAAATAGAAATTTTCAGACCAACAGAAAAAAAAAAGGCAAATTAGTAGAGGAACACCGACCACCAAATTCTAGAATTCTACCACCACCACTCTGTCTGGAGTCGTCCACGCCGCCGCAATAGCGGGTTAAGAAGAAGATGCCAGTTGTTGTTCGTCTGCGCAACTGTCGTGCTCCGGTCGTTGATCTTCTGGGACAGAGGGATCAAACGAAGAAAGGATATTGACGGGAAGAGGGACGGAGACACCTCTGTCAACAGGAAGAAAGGAATGAGGGCTGTAGACATACGTCTACTGACGTTGGAGGAGAAAGGGAATTATATCCCATTTAGGTTTTTGATTTTTAAGCCCAAAGGCCCATGAAATACCAATCATTCATCAACTTGATTCAAATGCCTGATCCTTCATTTTTGAAGCCCAAGTGGAGCCCATACACAACCCATTTCACAGAATAACCAAAATCCCACCTTTTCTTTTTTAATTTTATTTTCATTCAATTCTCTTGTGTTTTTCTTTTATTTAAAGGTTTGAATATCAACAGGTTTATTAAGACATTTTATTTATTTTTATTTATTTAAAATGTAGGAATCGAGGAGTGTGAGTACGGGTCTAGGACTTTGGACTAATTCGAGCATTTGCATTTCACTCAATCATCTCATTTCCAGGTGGGGGTCCTAACTGTTTATTGTTCTAATTATAATTACTTGATTGTATACATGTGCTTTTATTTTATTATTACTTGCCAATACAAGTGATTTACAATATGCTACTTGCCAATACAAGTTTAGCCCATTATCAATATACTACTTGCCAATACAAGTTAGTTTTATGTGTCTTGCCAATACAAGCGCATCATTTAAATAAATGTTACGTTGTATGCTTCTTGTCTTTATGATTATTATAATAAACTGTGGCTCCCACGAGCTAAATGAAGCTCACCCCAGCCTATTATTGATCCTCAGGTAGAAATGGAGAGAGTGATTGAAGTTGAGATGGAGCCGGGAAGCATATGGTGGTATCATTTTAGTCGTGAAATTTTAGTTAAATTGATATTGGACTACTTGAATTGGGTTGTTTATGTTTCTGGAAGTTAATTTATTCGTGTTTATTTGAAACAATTGATAGGTGAATGTTAGAATATTTTGTGGGTTATTTGTATAAATGGAGTTATTAAAATCTTAAATATGTTGATTTGCATAATATGGTTTCCAATTATGATTATCCCTAATAAGTGTATATTTAGGAAATAAATTTTAATTAAGTTATATCATGTTGTAAATAATAATAATAATAATAATAATAATAATAATAATAATAATAATAATAATAATAATAATAATAATAATAATAATAATGAATAAATATATAAGTGATTTATGCTAGGTCTAATTAATTTGAATTGCATGTTTAGGTTGTTTTAGTTCGAATTGCTTTATTTAAATTCCGCTGCCAATAATTGATATCATGTATAAACTTTTCAAGGATTCTAAAATATGCGTATTTCCAAATTTGTTTTTATATCTTAATGAGTAGACACTAGTATAGGGCAAATTAGAGACTTTATAAAAGTAGTATCTTAGTAATGGCTTGAGTTAAACAGAAAATAAAAATAAATTTTTATCCAAATAAATAAATTAAACATTTTACAATCTCTTAAATTAGACTAGAAATTCGGGCTGTTACAGCTTTGTTGCAAATGATTAGACTTATTTAATAGTTTTTTGAATTTCTGTAAATGTAAGTTTGACTTTGAAAAGTGTGCATTGGGTTTGTCTCACTAATAGTTGATGTAAACTTAGAGAGGTATATGAAATAATATTTGTGTATTTTGTTGTCATACTAGCATTATTTATGGGATCACGTAATTTCTGTGCATATTTATTTCCGTAGCATAATGACTTAAACAATTATTCCTCTTGCTTTTGTTAGGTGTCAATGGGATCACGGACCGGAAGAATAAGTTGATGATGAAAGTTGAAGACGAAAGTTAATGTAAAGCTTTTGATTAAGAAGTGGAAATATTGAGACGTTAATGGTTATTGTTTTTGAGCTATTATGTAATATGTGAAGTTTATTTTGCTTAATTTGACTCCTACACTTGTATTCACATATGAACTATGTTATGTTGGTCAATTTTAATGTCTTTTATTGAACTATATGTTGTTTTATCATTTGATATGATGTAGTCATGTTTTAGGGAAATACTATTATTTTCAGTGAAAAACTCCGAATCTCCGAACCGAACTGATCCGCTCCATTAGACCCGAATCTCCGAACCAAACCGACCCGATTTTTGGTTCGGTTCGGTCCCGGATATTTATTTTTTCGGTTCGGTTTTGGAGCCAGAAATTCGGAGATCTCCGAATTTCGAATCGATTTCGGAGCAACCCAGATCTCCGATCCGCTCCGACCCGTGCTCACCTCTATTACAATCATAATAGTAGTTTTCTTTGTTCTCTTCATTGAATCATATTATATTAATATTAATATTAATTAATAGTATTACATATACTGATAACTATAACTATTATAATTATAATTATAAAAAAAAGTGCAATAGATGGTGGACGGTTTCATTCTCTGAACCAAAACTAGAAAAACAAAATACAGTTTACAAGCGGCTCGGATGTAGCGCTCCACCAAAATCGAAGACGAATCCGGGTGCTAAAAACATGTTGCAGTGCATATTTCTTCTATCTGATTCCGGGTATCATTTCGATCAAATCTCACACTTTTTATCCTATATTCATGTTATATAAAAATTGTTACTGATAATGTAAAAGAACTTGTTCTGATTTATTGGTTTGCATATTTAGTTACGGAAACCAGTAGAAGCAATATATTTTGACAGAAAATATTGGGTAGGTCGATTTCAGTTACAGTTGAAATTGCGTTTTAGTAGAAGTTAGGAACATCAAGTTGAAATCTGCTGGTTCCAGATTCATGATTTGCTCTCAATGTATGCTTAATGAAAAACATGTTTTAAAATTATCCACCGTAAAGGAACTTTATAGTTTTTGACGAAGATTTAGACAATCACCTTTCTATGGGAACTAAAATTTCATAAAGAAAGCAGGCAGGTGATGTGGATGTGATCTGAAATTACAGGGAGGTGATGCTGGAGAAACAGCTCACTGGCCATCAGGTTGACCGTTCCATATGTGAATGGTTCTGGGATCAAATACTCACTCAAGGTGATTCATTGAAGGTAATCCAACTATTAGAGACTTAATGCGTTGGATTTCGGATATTGAAATCCATTTTATATATCTCTATGTTGTTTGGTTAACATAATTTTTAATATTGACCCCAATTTTCTCCATTTTATTTCTCTTGCAATGTTATAGTTTGTACCTGTTATTGCTTCACCAACCCACTACCTATTTCAAGTGGTTCGTGAGGGGATTACGTTTCTGGCTTGCAGCCAAGTTGAGATGCCACCTTTGATGGCAATTGAGGTGAGTACCCTTAGTTGTGGTTCTTTCATATGATTCATCCTTTTTTATTCTCCAGTAGGAGTTTTGGATTGATGAACCCCTATTTTGAAGCTTAAAACTGAACCTTTTGTTATTGGATGGCCTTGATATTTGGCAATATATTTCAATTCTAGCTGTAGTTAACTGTGGGTTTTCTGAAATGAGGTACAATTAATAGATATGTAGACATTAGAGTTCAAATTCGGTCATAAGTTACGTTTGTTTTGCTTGCTTTGTATTTGACACTGTAACTGGCAATGCCATTGTTCTGAGAAATAGAAAAATATATATCTATTCGGATTTGTCCTCATTGGCAAACGTATGCTCTGAGAAAGTTCTTGTTAGATGAGATGAAAAAGATGTAATGAATGCATCATATTGATGGAAGGTTGATGTGAATTTATGCTGTACTCCTGAACATGTTTGTACACTTAAAATAATAATTGGCCAGTGAAAATACATGGAAAAATCTGTAGAATGTAAAGATTGGTAATTTCAGTGTAACAAAGAGAGCATCATTTTGTATCTTGCAAGTTAATCCCTTGATCATCGGGTTGTTGCACTAAATTTTTGTGCAATTGCGGCCGAAAAAATTTCTTCGGAAACCATAAAGCTATCCTTAACAAGATAAAATTTGGGGAATTGGCTGAAGGAGTACAAGGTAGAGTCGTCCTAAAACAGTGATATCACAATCATTTGATGCCGCAAGCGTGCTACAATGTGGTACATACAGGCAACATCCAGATTATAATATCTTTAAAACTGCAGTGCCCATATCAAGATTTCAGTATCAGACTGAAAAAACATACACATGCAGATGCTACAAATGGTTTGTTCATCTTGGATGTAAAATTTTGAAATAAGAAGATGCTCACTGCTTATTGCAAACTTGTATTGTGTGAAATAGTGGTAATCAGTTTTTAGCCAAGCACCCCTTTAGTTACTCAACACTGTAACTTAAATGCATATGTCAGGACTGCTAAGTACCAGATTGTTGCTTCAGTCGAGAAGGTTATAATAGTAGCCAAGGGCATTGGGATTTTTTTATACATTGGAATCATTTAAGTAATTTTTTTGGTGTTTGGTTCTTAGTCCTTCCAAACTGCACCCCCTGCTAGATTGTGTTAACATATAAATCGAGCAGAAAGACTTGTTAAACACTTGACAGTTTTATCTCTAGTTCCTTGGCAGGGTAGCTGATGTTCTTTCAGATTATATGGATGGACTGAATGAAGATCTGATTAAGGATAATTTTGTTATCGTATATGAGGTATATATATTCTGTTCATTTAGTTTTGAAGGCTGGTTATGTATTTTTGGTTGAAATTGACATATTTCTGTTGGTTTTTTTTATAAGAAATTGGCATGTTTCTGTTGTGCCCTAAATTACTCTTTTATTTTCATAACACACATTTTGGCTTGTAATATTAAATACTACCTCCGTCCTGAATGAAGTTGCACATTTCCTTTCTTAATATATGTGCACCCTTAGAGATGCAATTTCATTCGGGATGGAGGTAGTATGTTGCAATTCTACGGTCAATGTAAAGCAACTCATACCACATACTTCTGTTTTGTCACTGGTAGTATTGTGGCCTCAAATGGATCATTCCATGTTATTGTTATATATATTATAAGTTTCATGGCAAGGAAATTCCTTAGTTCAGCATCATCATGTATTCTTATCTTGGTTTCATGCCATTGTCTTGATTCATCATACATACATCAATACTATGTGAAGTAAATAATTTGATCGACTCAGATAAGACTTTAGGTGCACAAACCCAGGAGGACCTAGCAATGAAAGATTTTTTTATTAGCATCCAAATGATGTTTGCTATTATGTTATGTGCATAATTTATTTGTGTTGAAGGCTGGTTTTTTGTATACTGGGGTCATAAATTGGGATCATTCTGTACTGCTTGTGAAGAATCAATGGCAATATTTTAATAGGGATTATTCCACAATTATTGGATTCAGCAAATGCGTACTTAATAGTTGTTATGTATTTAGACTTATAAGTGCAGGATCTTTTAGTTCCATAAGTTGTTAACATGGTTGGTCATTATAGTTTACATAAAGAGTTTCGTCCAGTCTTATAAAAGGGGCTATTTTCCGAGGAGCATTTGTCTAAAGCATAGTTAGTTTGATGGATTTGATTCTTCTGAATAATGAATCAGCTTTTGTTCTGTCTTGTCTATTTTTTCCTTTTTAATTCATTTGACATTCTTCCAAGTTATTCTAGAATCCACAATATTTAAATTAACTATGCAGTTGCTGGATGAGATGATAGACAATGGCTTCCCTCTAACAACGGAACCTAATATCCTGAGGGAAATGATAGCTCCGCCTAACATTGTTAGTAAGGTTTTGAGTGTCGTCACAGGCAACACGTCCAATATGAGCAATACACTTCCAGGGGCAACTTCGTCTTGTGTTCCATGGAGAAAAACAGACCTTAAGCATTCCAGCAATGATGTCTATGTTGATCTTGTGGAAGAAATGGATGCAATTATAAATAGGTGCATGGACATCCCTTCAGAAACTCATCTTACATTTTTGAGTCTTTTCACTAGCTTCTGGAAATTAATCTTAGAAAACTTTATGCAACCTCTCAATCTAATAATGGAACTTTTCTATTTTAAGTTTTTTATTTATTAGACATTAGACATTATATATTGGACAAGCATCAACTTGTTCGCTATTTCACCTTTCTCTGAGTGAAGTGCAGCAATCACTCTATATTTCTTGGACTCACCTGTTCTATCTGGAGCTCTTAAACTTCAATCTTCCAAACCTCTTTCAAGGACAAGCCACCAAATGCAGCTACTCTATTTACAATTTTTTTATAATCTCCAGTCTCCTTGCCTTCTACGAATACAAAGAACTGTGGAATTTGGTGGAAGAAAGTTAGGATAAAAGACTAGGTCTGGCAACTTGCAAATTATTTTCGTTGAAATCTACATCTACCTGTACTTTTTGTCATTAAGAATCTTCATATCGTATCTGTTCCACTGTTCCAGTTCTGAATCCTATTTTTTCATTTATGTTTGCTTCTTAGAGATGGGAATCTGGTAAAATGCGAGATATATGGTGAAGTTCAAGTAAATTCTCATTTATCAGGTCTCCCGGATCTTACTCTATCATTTGCGAACCCTTCAGTGCTTAACGATGTCAGATTTCACCCCTGTGTTCGACTTCGACCTTGGGAATCAAACCAAATTCTCTCATTTGTCCCTCCTGATGGACAATTTAAGCTCATGAGTTACAGGTTTGCAGTGTTTCAGAAATATTTTCGGCTCATTGATCTTCAAAGTTTAATGTCATATAGTTTTAAGCATTTTCCTTATCTTTCAGGGTAAAGAAGTTGAAGAATATTCCAATATATGTGAAGCCACAATTGACGTCGGATTCAGGAACATGTCGTATAAGTGTTCTAGTCGGAATACGGAACGATCCTGGGAAGCCAATCGACTCTATAACAGTTCAATTCAGATTACCACCTTGTGTTTTGTCGTCTGATCTTTCATCTAATTGTGGAGCAGTGAATGTTCTTGCTGACAAGGTACTAAATTAGTATACCACTGATGGGTAGGGGTCAAATCTGTGCCTTATGTAGGGCCATTTTTTCTGGGAAGATTGTTAGGGGGGGGGGGGGTCGGAGTTTTGGTATAGTAAGGAATTTAGAATCTTATGTTTGATTTGATGCAAATGTGTCCGGCCAGAAAATAGAAATCAAAGTGGCTGCCATTTGCCAGCCCAAAAAAATAAAATAAAGCCTGGGCATATTTGTCCGGCCAATGACTTGATCGGCCAGTATATCGGGTATCGGTTTGACCCAGTATTGTATAAGTTAAACATGGGAAAAGGATGGGCTGTGCCAAAGACGATTTGGCCATCCCGGCCGAGTATACCTGACATACTAACTCGTTTGAAGTATTTCACTTGGAAATCTCTATGGATTAATGACTAAGTAGCATTTTGCTTAATTTACTCATTATAATGCATCAACTGCCTTTTTCAGACATGCTCGTGGTCAATTGGACGAATCCCGAAAGATAAAGCTCCCTCAATGTCTGGTACACTGGTGCTGGAGACAGGCATAGAGCGGCTGCGTGTATTTCCCACTTTTGAGGTGAGTTTCAGGGCTATGGGAGTGGCTCTCTCCGGCTTGAAAATAGAGAAATTGGATATATTGAATCTACCTTCAAAGCCGTATAAAGGTTTCCGAGCTGTTACGAGAGCAGGTGAATTTCAAGTGAGGTCGTAACCTGTGTTGTCTTTGTGTTCCAAAGTGAATATTGAGGGTCTCTGACTTTCAGTATCGAGATTCATGGTGTATTTGTGGTACACTTTTTTGTAGTTAATAGAAACATGAATGGTTGGTGTTGTAGGAGAATTGTTTGATTGGAACTTCCCCGGAGATGGAAAAGAGATGAATTTAGAGTTTAGTGAGAAATAGTGATTTGATTATTTGTAGCTCTCAAAGTTGGTTGGAGTTTGTGATTACATAATTTACATATATGCAATTTTTTTTTATAAGTTGTTTTATGGTGTGCGCTATTTTCAGGTTCTGTGTAGATTATTGGAGCCTACAATCCTACCCACTGTATTAATCAGACAAAGTTAAAATGAGGAAATTATTTTTAAAATTTTAAAACTCAATGTTAATTATTCTGTTAAGTTTTACTTCATCAATTTTTTATTAACCTTTTTATATTAAAAAAGAATGGTTTATTGTGATTCCCCAAACAAGAAGATACGAATAAAACTGAAATGACCAAATCTATACTTAATATTAAAGAAGAAACCTGATAATTCAGATTCTGACAAGTGACTCGCTGAGATGTCGCATCCTCCTTATTTATTGGGTTATCACCCAATCAATTTTTCTTTTTTCTTTTTATATTTTTTGTGTTTTCCCTTCAAAGTTTAAATGTTTTATAACTTTTTCGTCTCAACTCAATTTTCGATGAAAAATATATCAAATTAATAATCTTTTCATGATCTTCAATTTAACATCCATGATGCATATATATATAATTAATTTCAATTGTAAAATATATTTGTAGGACAATTATGATATATTATATTTTTAATATTTGTGTATGATTAAAATTATTTACTTTAATTTTATCTTTTATAAACCTTAATAATTTTTGGATAGTTTGAAATATTTTTCTTAAAAATGATATAAAAAACATAAATTAGTTAGATTTATACTTTACCGTAGAAAAACCTCAGATATATTTGTTAAAATAATTTGTTGATTAAATTAGTTTCTTTTTAATTGTTTATTTCTATTATGTTAACTATAAAAATAATAGGTCGATTTTTTTTCATTTGAATATGACATGATAATATAGTTTATCACAAATATACTTAAGTGACTAATATATTTATGGGTTTTTACAATAATATAAAAAGAATTCATGGGTACACATTTAGTATATTGAAAAGCAAGATGCGGAAGATTATGAGGCATTTTGTTTGCATGTCTACGCACATTCTCTGCAATTTGGTCCATAATTACAGAGCTGTTTGATTCTCCAATTCCAATCTGCATTGTTGATTGTATTGCAAACAACATAGCTACAAATTCTATCAACATGTGCTCTTCTTTTCTCGTCACGCACCTCAAAACCATATCCGACCGGACTTTCCCGTCATCAATCACAATTGCGTAGTGGATTCCATGATCTCCGTTTGTCCCCAACTCGTTCCTTTGTCAAGTCTCCTCCACTCTGCATGCCTGTCACAAAAAGCTTGCAGGCAAAGAAAAATAACTTAATCCTTTCTAAAATAAGTTTCAGAAGCTTAATTCAGCTCTTCCAAACAAATATAGCAGGACAAACGACCGACAAGTCTCATCGAGATGGATGATCTTTTGTAGACAATGAATATGTACATGTTCTCCATAGGAAATGACGTAATTTTGGAACACTAATATAATATGCAACAACTTCTTACCCAGAACAAGGAACTTCCAAGGTGACCGTTAACTTACCAGATTTGGCCTCGCTCCATATTCTAGAATCCTCCGTGTGCTAAGAGTTATTGATAAAAGTCTCTGTGCTTCATGTTCATCAAACATATCATACACAGAGATCATGCTTCCAACCCCCATTATCATCGTAAATGAGCAAGCTTATGCACTGATTATCCTGCACGTCATGCCGACTAGCTCCGATCACTCGCCTAGCGCTCAAGATACTATGGCACAAAAAGCTCAGCCAAAATTCCATACCTGCGTCCTCCAATGTTCCTTTAGGAAAGTCTTTAAAGCAATCGAGTTTAACAGCCTTCACTGTTGCTTGGCAACTACAAAAAGTATATTTCTTAAAAGCCAAGTCCCCCCCTTTTTTTGATTGTGTTATTTTGTCCCAACTATATAGCCAGTGGATCTTCCTCTCACCCTTCTTAGAACCCAATAAAATCCTACAACTGCTTATGCACAACTCTTTCGAAAATAAAAAGCAGCTCATGGCATAATTTGACATTGCTTAAACCACCGTCTTCAGCATACTTTTATGCCCTCATCAAGTGTTGTCTTCTTCTCTCTCATTTGTATTAATTTAACCCCCTCTACTCCCATTTGTTATCACTTGCCGGTGTAATCTCCAAGTGTCATTGTATTCTTTACTGTCATTCAAAAGTATTAACTCCAATTAAACTAGTAGACATGGAAATATAAAATAATAATGAAATTTAATTACTAATAAATTTGATCAGTGTCAAGTAAATCATAACATATTTAATATGGAAGCATCAATTACATCATTACTCAATCAAATTTAAGAAGCAAAAAACAGGTTTCAGAGGGTGCCCTTTCAAGCAGCAACCTTGTTTACCCTAAAAGAATCCATGACCTCACGCAGTTCATTCTCCTCTTCTGCAAATGACTTTTCCGGTGTCTGTAATCTTAATTCATAAAGTCGATTATTCTCAACTCCGAGCACTGAAAGATAACGCCGGTCCCATTCCAAGTTCACCACCCGGTCCTTAGGCATCACGGCCAATTCATTGTTGCTTGCATATGACTTTATGTTTGCCTAATTACACCACCAACACCACTAGAAGTTAGTACTATGAGAAGAAAATAAACGTACCAAGTTCTTACATTTCCAGAATGTGCTTTTTTTGTTTTCCATTGCAAAAGTCAAACAAATGAAGGAGCAAAATATGTGTGTTTCCTTATCTTTAACCTGAATCAGACGTGGCAAGAAAAATCAAGCATACGGAAATATACCAAGATCTCACCTCAACTTGATAATATAGCTTTCCATCACTAGCAACTTTGGATGACGTGGAAAGAATACTCGATTCACGCCTCACACCAAGTCTCGTTGACATAAACTCAGTCAAGTACTGTCTCAATACTTTCTTCCCCGCTTCTTCTGGCGAACCTAAATCTTCAACACTCTTGTAATTCGAAGATGAAGGTGAAGATATGTCCACTGACATGTTTTCGTCAAGAACAAAAGGATCCCGGAAGAAAATATCGGCACCAGCACCACGAACTTGGATCCAATTCTGAGGGTACATTAAAGAGTAGCCATCAAAGGAATCTATGTATTCCCTGAATCCAACGGATTGTGCAAACGCAGTATGGTGCATGCCACTTTGCGAGAGGATGAAACCTGCCAGAATCAGTGCCATTGCTTTCCTTCTTGGAACTGCAAAATCTTTACTCTGGTTATATATATTAGAGTGTGTCTGGTGAGGAAGCCATTGAATACACAAAAGAAAGACAAGAAAATCATCCAAATGCGCAGCATGATCTTGAGATAACACAGTCGAATTAAAAGTTTAAGAAAAAAAATGTTATCATCTTCTTTTCACTTTTTCTCAATACCACTAAGATAACCAAAATAAATGAATCCATGAATGTCATCCTACAAGGGTGAACTCCCTAGTTAAGCACAGAAAGCTATAGATATCAGGATCATAAAAGGATAATCTTTTCTACCCCAAACAAATTTGCATGTGCATCTTATGTGGTCTCAGTCTAGTTTTAATGAATTTCGAAAAGAACATGATGTGCTTGCTTCAGTCATACTTTCAACTACTCGAGGTCATAGCTCATCACATAGGCCAACGAACTCCATTTGCATCTACCTAAGATACCAACTATTGCCCATCCCAAGAGTGAAATTTTGCAGTTAGTGCAACGTAATTATAGACTAGAATAGCTGATGTTTTCAGACATAAGGTTAATAGCATGGAAACTCAACAATCACATAATATTCGGATCAGAGCTATTGTTGTTGGTAAAGACGGCCTCATTTCCACCCTTAGTAGGTATAACTTCGACTCCTGCCACACTGCTAAGTATTACAGTTCAAGCCAAAAGTTTTCTGCTGAAAATCCCAAACGCACAAAAGATTTCTAGCATAATCTCTTATTTCCCATGTATTATCTCCAAGTACGTTAATTGTTGATCATTAGGGTGCAGTTCCTGGCTATGTAATTCTGTACGTAAATACTAAATACGTAATTACGCTCGATTTCTAAATGCATCAAACTAGATAGCAAGTCCCATAACGACTAACATCATCGTTGGTGATTCATAGCTCAAACTGGAAAACCTCAAATTTTGTTTTCTTCAGTTCATTATCTCTAGTATAGCATTACATGAGGAGTTAACCGTTAACATCCAAATGAAAAATTATACAGTAAAACAGATACGCTCAAGTTCAACGCGAATTATACAATTTTTTAGCAAAATCAACCACCATATTAAACAGGTCCGCTTAACAGAACTACCATGACCATATGTAACCGTAAATAACAGTACCAGGCCATACATCTAAAACAGGAACAAAACCCACTTAAAAGTCAATAAACTGAACTGACCTCTTGTAAATTGCAGGATATGCGAAAGGCGGTGGCGGATTTTGGTGCTACAGACTTATGGAGCTTAATTCCACCCGGAAGTGGTCTGTTCAGCTTCGCGGCCGTCGGCGGGGGCTGGATTCTCACGACGATGGTTGCCATTGACAGTTGGTATTGGGGTTATCAAGATTTTAGAGTCGAAGAGCCATTATTGTAGTGTATGGAAGAAGAATGTGGCGTTTATGGGTGTCACGGAAATTGTGGATAAGCGTGGTTTTGCTGGCCCAGGGAACGCCTTTTTTTTCTCTCTTCTTTTCTCTTTAGAAGTAACCAAGTTCTTTTAAAAAAAAAACAAGAAGTAACCAAGTTCCAATAATCAGCAAACGTATGGCCTACGCCCTACGTGATATTTGTATTGGGATGTTCCCATAGTAACGTATTTCATTTTACACCATGGTTCATCCCTCCACATCCACACCTTATTATCTATATCATTTTTTACAATTTTCAACATACTTTTTACAATTTTTAATACATCTTTTACGAATTCCAATACGCATCCTACCCTACTATACCCTTAAATTAAAATACCTTTTTGGATGTCCCGTCTGTGGATGTGTCCCATCGGACGTGGTACATTCCACTAAATCTCAAACCAAGTGTCCCCGTACATTCCGCAATAACAACAAATAAATATTAGGGGATACTTGGTTTGAGATATAGTGACATGTACTACATCCCTATGATAGTGACCCAGGACAGAGGGTTAGGGGGGGCCGAAAAAAAACCCCACCGATTAACATTAATATACACGTGATAATAAATATTCAATATATTAAATTTATTATTATATTAGAATAACAATAATATTTATTATTAAATATGTTGAAATGTGTCATTAGTTATCTATATATTAAAATTTAGAGTTTTTTTTTTTTTTTTTTTGCATATTATTAAATTTGTCTAAATTTATCGGAGTGTTTGATAATCTGAGGGGGCCAAAATACACACATTTTTCAAAACAAATGCTCAATATAGCATATTACACATATTTTAGGAATACAAATAGTATGGTGGGAGGTTGGGTGTTGGGGGGAGGGGGGAAGGCCCCCCATCCCACAAGGTGAATCCACCCTTGTGCTATGTAACATTCATAGATGGTACATCCATTAAAATAGTAAAACAATATTTTAGTTTAAGGGTATAGTATGGTAGGATGTGTATTGAATATTATAAAAGGTGTAATGAAAATGGTAAAATGTGGTGTCGATAATAGTAGGGTGAGGATGTTGAAGGATGTGCGAATCCTCAATTTTTGGGTGTAAAGTAAAATATATTGCGGACGGGCCATGTTCAATTCGAATGGCGCCATACCAGTCCAAGGATCCCCTTAGGGGTACATTCTCTATCCAGACTTGAGCATCATTGATGTCGATTTTAAATGAGCTAGAACATGTGCAACAGAGTTTGCTAATCTAGGAGTAAACTCAAAGTTAAGGGCTCCAACTGAATTAGCTAGCGGATACATATCTTGCACAAAACTTCTTGAGTAACCATTATTTGAATCGCCTATTCCCAGCATTTGCATAAGGTTCTCAATTTGGTGCACTCTCGTGTCTCTTGCTATCATTAAAGAAAAACGCAAGGCAAGTGCTTCTAGAAAAACTGTACTTCCATGAGCTCGGACACAGATTACTCCTGCAATAAGTGCATCTCCAACATGGTCCCGTATCATAAATTCGAGGCCAACGACACCATCTTTATATAACAACACATCGAAATTGAGTTTGTGTTTATCCGTCAAGGGTGGCTGCCAAGTTATCAGCGCAGGAAGCAGTGAAGCACCGTTGTTGTTGTCCTCCGTGGCTGCTTCAATTTCATCTAATTCAGCCACGATCCCTTGAGCTCTAGCAAGGATGGTAGACGATCAACTGGAGTTGTTCGAATCACACTTTGTTGCGTGCGATCCATAATTTTCAAAGCAGAGAAGCCATCCAGCTATGACCTGTAGCTGGTAACTTGTCCATTAACACCCAAAAGACAGTCGAAACGATAGCTGATATATCTTCGAGTATTGCATTCGAATGCCATTTTGAGCCCAGATTTCACGACTCTTCCAACAGCGAAAAAATAAATATTCCAATCATTCATCCTCCTCTCCACAAAATACTGCAAGCGGGATCAGCTCTCCACAAAGGACTAAGTTTACTCTTGTAGGGAGAGCGTCATTACATGCTCTCCAAAGGAAGTGTTTGATTTTCGGCTGTGTATGAATGCTCCAAAGTTTCTGCCCGCTGGATGTAGGTTGACTAGACGATGGAATTTGGATCTCCCATGATAGAAATTTTGCTTACCGCCAGATGGTGTACCGTTCGGAACGAGAATTTTCCATTTTGTGTTAGTGTCCAAAAGCGTCGGCCCGGAGGCGGTCTAGGGCTAATGGGAATTTCCAAAATATGGCTCATTTCTTCCTCCGTGAATGTATTCTGGAGCTTATCGATATCCTATGTTTGTCGACCTGCATTAAGAAAGAAAGGACACGTGTATTAGCACTTACTTGATCCAGACCATTAGTGGGTGATACCTGTTTTTCAATGCCAATCCATATGCCTGTTACAACTTTTATTGATCGTCCATTCCCTACTCTCCAAGCCATGCCGGTGTTAACAAGTTCTCTCGCCCTAAGTAGTCTACCCTACACATAGCTCGGGTTATAGCCCACCTGCTCATAATCAAGAGAAACATTAGGGAAGTGTCTAGATTTAAAATTTAGGACGTCATCGAGTTTGGAAATTAAAGAGAGCATCTGCCAATACTGTTTAGCGACCATCGTGAGATTAAAATATGATAATTCCCGAAAACCAAGACCAACCATCCGTTCAAGCCACGTGACCTTTTCTCAACTAACCCAATGAAGTTTTCTTTCTTTCTCCTTTGACTCCCCGATAGTAATGAGCAATGGCCTTCTCGATTTCTTTACACGTTGAGACCGAGAAGATAAAGAAACTCATAGCATAGTTCGGTATCACCTGCGAGGCAGCCTTGAACAAAATCTCACGACTAACTTTGGTTAAACTTTTCTCCTTCCAAGATTTCATCTTAGTGAGCATTCGTTCGACGACCATCCTAAAGATTTGCATCCTTGAACGTCCGATTACCGTTGGCAATCCCAAATATTTCTCGAAGTGTGTTGTTCCTCGGACTCCCATGGCCTCGACATATCTTGTTCTATTAGTCTCCAAGATGTTAGCACTGTCACAGATTTTCCCAAGTTTATCCTTTGCCCAGATGCTTGCTCATATGTCTTAATAATATAAATTTGATCACACTCCATTCTATTGGCTTTGAAAAACAATACATTATCATCACCGAAAAACAAGTGATATATTGTTGATGTCGTCCTTGCAATCTGTACTCCATGAATATGCTTCTCCAATGTTGGTGTCGTCCTTGAAATCTCACTTTTTAGTAAACTGAGTTACCATCCTGATCCTTTTTTTTCTTTTCTTTACTTACTTTCCCTTACTTAACTCTCATTTCTTACTTAATCATACTTAGCCTTTTTTTCATCTCATCTTTAACCTACTCTTTTATTCTCATTGGAGCTACATAGCGGTAGCCTAAACTATCCTGAACATAAACTCACACAAAAGAAATATAACTTGAACTATTAAACATAACATAACATAAACTTATCATTCATTAATTTCATTCATAAGCTTAACACTTCATTATTACGCGCCTTGACTCCTAATCTATGGAAAATGCTTCAGGAAGATTTTCCGACAGAGCCAGCACACAAAGAAGATAATCAAAACACCTACAAGGCATCTAGTCAGTGTTATCGCTCTCGAGCACGACGCCGCCATTTCCCGTAAAGTGGTTTTGGGAAAAGGTGAGTTTTTTACTCAGTGGATAAAATGTTGTGCCTCCCCTCTTAAGTAGGGTCGGACTCTCGGCACGTCTGCCCTCTCATCATCCATTGCATCCTGTCGTTTCTTAGTCAGTAGCCTTATTATCCTCATTTGCGGTCCTCGTGGCAGCTCATATTTACAAACAAAGATATAAAGTAGAAACTTAAAAACAATGTTAGCCAATTCTGAAGTTAAGTTGTGTAATCTGACTGTGTGGAACTATCTGCATCGTATCCTCGGCTCAATGTGGAACCTATTTATTACTGAATGTTAAACTATTCTTTATTTATCCGTATTTACGTTACTTACCGGTTTATACGTGTTATCCAATCATCCTATCTCAATTATGGACTCGCTTATCGTTTATTCCTTAGATATCACTTAAACCTATGATTCCTTTATCTTAATCTCTATTAGATCACTTTACTTAACCTTTGTTCGCTCTTTGATAAACATTACTCAACATTGTCGTCGTCGTCATCATCATCATATTATCATCATATCATCATTCATCATATCACACGTATTCAACATTTTCCAACTCGTAGTTTTATTTTTATTATTCTACGTTAAGTTTTTAACTAAATCATCATTCTCAAATCAACCAATTTTATTTTATTTCCTAAGTCATTTCCTAATTTACTATTCCTATTTCATTAGTTTTATTCCATCTAAGTTGTAAGTTGCATAGGCAAATCAATTCTACATAAAATCATAAGTACTAAAAGCAATTAACTTATAAACTTAAATTATTATCACATATTCATATCTATAACTAAATTGCATATTTTTAAATTTAACATGTCATCACAATCATACTTGTTGCCTAACCAACATACAATCATCACATAAGTCACATAAAATCACACTAAATCATACAAACCCTAATTCAACCCTAGTTTCAATTTGAAACCTTAATTTCGAATTAAAACCTTAGTTATTTCTAATTCTTATTTTATTTAGATTCATTTTATTCCTAAGATTAATTTCAGCATCTAATTATGTATAATCTAATTTCCCAACTTCACTTTATGTTTTTTTTTTCTAATTTTTATTATTTCATTTCAAACAATCACTTAATTATTTTTTAATTATATTAATATCACCTAATCTTCTTTTTAATTCTACTAATACTTCATCTAATTATTTTAGATTCCGTTTGGGCCCGACCTGGTTCATCTCGGGCTGAATCGGCCCATAGGCCTGAAGCCCAGGCTTCGGCCCATTTGGGTTCGGTTAAGGCCTAATCTAGTCCTAAGGCCCATTTTAATTTATTTTTAGCCTAATTCTAATTATTCTAAGTCCAATTCTATTTATTTCGGCCTAAATGATTTATTTGGCCCATTTGTTCAACTATTAGTCCCAAAGTTCATTTCTTTTTATCCTATTGGGCCCAAGCCCATTTTAATTATCACTTTAGCCCAATTGATTTATTTCAAAGTCCATTTAACATATATGAATTATTCAAGCCCAAATTAATTTATTTGAGCCCACTCTAACTTATTGAGCCCAAAGTCCAATTCAACATTATAAGTCTATCTAAATTATTCTAAATTTTTTTTGTTCCGTTATAAGGTCAATTAATCCTAAGTTAATCAGATAAGCACATCATCATCCTAATTCTACATACATTTACATTAATTTGAAATTGCTCAATTTTTTAATCAAAACAAGTTGTATTTCACATTAGTCTTGTCAACAAACACATTATAACACAATTAACACCAAATTATCACCTTACCCTAAAAACCTAACTTTAATAATTTCCATAAAAATCATTTTCAAATCTTTTGATCCAAGTCTTTTTCCAAATGATCAACATATTTATATTTTATCAAATTCAACCTTAAATTTTACAAAACATCAACATCTAATCTTAGTGAATTTTGTCGAAAGTTTAACAAAGTTTCACATAATCCTCTTTAATTCAATTTTCACAAAAATCATTTTGAAGTCATCACAGGATTAACCCTAATCTCTTCTTAATCATTTTGACATAAATCAACATGCAAGTATACCATCCTTTTGTTGAAAACTAAAACTAAACTACTTGCTTAAGCTAACCTAGACCTCTAATTGTGTGGAATTGAAGTTGGAGGTGACCCGTAGCTATCCACGAGTCCCAACCAAAGTGCTCTAATCTTGGAAGGGATTGAAAGTGAAGTGATGGTGATAGAGGAAGAAGATGGTATAGGTGTGAATACTATTCACTTGATAAATATTGTGTTGTTGAAAAGGTCATGTTCATGCCATTAGGTGGCAAATATGAGTGTGTGGCAAAGTACAAGCATATCCAAGGTACAAACACATACAAACTCTCAAATTAAATCAAGGTACAACAAGTCTCCCTAAGCTACAAGCATGTATATTCATTTCAACTTATAAGGAATGATATAATTATAACACACACTTAAGCAAATCTCACAATTATTTCGAAGCATAAACAAATAATTAAGCATGTATTTCACTTCATCATGTAATTCCAAGCATAATTAAATATCTAAACAAGTAATTTCACTATTATTAGGTTGCGTCGTTCGTTCGATATCTAACCTTATTATTTGCTTATCCATTTTACTAACTTTTATTACTTTATAATCTTTATCGTATTCCACATTGAGTCTGGTACATACGGATGTTCCTACACACTTAAGTAAATGGTCAAATGCACAAGCTGAAGATAATGATATGACACATATTTTCTTGTTAACTACGTAAATAACATGCAATGACAGTTAACATATCAATAAAACGTGCTATGCATGCTCAAACGTTACTTTGGGGTGTTACAATATTTATTTTATTAGGTGTATGAGGAAAAACAATTGCACCATCTCTTGTTACAACACTATAGGTGGACTTAAGCAGTAATTATATATGCATTATCTTTATTTTTTGAGAAGTAATTATGTCTCATCTTAAAACTTGATTTAAATATGCAATTTTGGTAAAATACATAATTCATTTACAAATTACTTTACAACAACCCACCTATACAATTTGAACGGTGTATTAATATAGAGAACAAGACAATACTATGATATATGTGTCACAGCTTGAAATGTATTATTACTATAATTTCAAGAACTTATTTTTGCATATATATATATATATATATATATATATTTATTTATTTATATTCATTTGAAAAAAGCCAAAATTTCCAAAAAATACAGGATGCCTCCAATAGTGTGTGTGTGTGTGTATATATCATATATATATAGATAGAGGGAGAAATATTTCGTTTATATTTTTCTATTTTTTATCTATAAACTACACACTGTGTGTGTGTATATATATTTATATGTGAATATAAAATACCTTAAAAAATAGGATGATGTGATTTGTGTGAAAACAATATTTTTTTAAAATGAATTTCAATTACCATATCGAAATTGTTCCATCTATTTGAAAACACAACAACATCACAATCCATGGAGCATTGTCGTCATAACAAATTCAAACATAATTAAATCGTTTGGGAGATCCAATACATGTAAGAGTTGTTAGATTTCAAAATTCTTACTTTGAAAGCCTATTATAGTAATTATATGCTACTTCTTATGACATTGTTGAATTTTGCTAATCATAATGTATTGTATGTGCATGAGATCATGTAATTGTTCAGTTAGATGATAATGTAGTGTTAATTCTGAGCTTTTTCTTTTTTTCTTCTGAAAGTCAAATTCTAAATGTTAATAACCCTAGATATACGTAGTGTAATAATTGGAGACATATTTGGGCAGGTAATCATCCAATATAAATCACATTACGAATGCGTATGGAAACGAAGCCACCGAAGTCTATTTGCAAATTATGATGTTACATACATATCTAGCACCGATGAGAATGTTGCTGGGAATCACAAATCTGATGATGAGGGAGGTTATGACTATGATTTATCAAGTCATTCAACTAAAAATTTCTCGAAGATGTTGTTGTATATGATAGTGGTATTAATAATATGATGCACTTACATTAATTTAAACTTAGATGATAAATTGAACTCAAAAGATGTGACATGCTGGACACATTAGGATTTAATTGAAAAACATTTCCAAACTATAGCCAATGTCGAGTCCTTCTACAAGGCTTATTCAATGAAAATAAATTTCGGCACAACATGGAGAGTGGAAAGAAAGGTACATTACAATACGTCGTTAGGATTGTAATTGTCAAGGGCAGAGATCAACTAAAAGGAACAATATGAAGGATCGCAAGAAGAAACTCGTTCCTCTAGCAAGATGCTCATGTACAAATGCTTTTGTTGTACGTATTGACAAGACCAACCACACATACAAATTGTCCACATTTAATCCTGAGCACATAGGAATTGAGAAATAGTAAACAAGTTCATTTCTTTAAATCTAAAGAGAAATTAAAGCTGGGTAAACTATGAAGATAAGGACAGTGAAGGAATTTGGAATAGAAACCTGTCAGATAATGGATTCATGGTTACGACATTATATGGATTTGCTAAGGTAAGAATCACGGTTAAAGACCTGTATAATTTTATCACTTTCAATCATGATAGAACAAAGAGACGGAGCATGGATGCTGGAACCACAATAGCTTATTTTAATGCTCTGGTTGATAACGATCCTGGCCTATATGTATATGTTGAGTAAATTTTTTTAGGCAGACTCCAAGTCGATAATGGATTATAGTTTATTTGGAGGCGTGTTAGTCATTGATTCAACATACAGAAAAATACGCTCAAGATACCACTGGTTGAGTTTGTTGGTGTGAACAATCATCGATCTACCGTAGTTTTTAGATGTTGTTGGGTATCAGAAGAAACTGTTGACATATACACATGGACTTTCAACACATTTATGCATGCTATGGAAGGTAGGTAGCTGACATGTGTTTTGGCGGATGGTGACAAGGCATTTAATTCTGCGTTAAGCACGTGTACGCCATGAGCAAAGCACATACTGTGTTCTTATCACCTCATGCATAACTCTCACATAGTCTCAGCCAGATCAAACTTCCTAAGCAACTTAGGAAAATGCATGTGTTGATGATTCTTTGTAAGGGAATTTGAAAGGAAATGGACAACATTTATGGAGCAATACAACTTGGATGGAAATGAGTGGATGGTGAACTTGTATTTAAAAAAAAAAAAGTGATAGGCTTACTTTTAAAGGCATTTTTTGTGTAGGCATGACTACGAGCTGAGGATGCAAAATCACACATGCTTATATTAACCATTTTCTCAATATGGACCTTATTTTTCTCAACACAGACCTCAGTTTTGCAGGGCTATCAATCGGCTAAAGTTAGAATACTCTTCAACTTGACTTTACCTACAACCAAACATAAATGCAGTTGGTAGCAGATCTGAGAGGTATTGAGAAGGCAGCGTTGAACTTCTACTACCAACGTGTTTTTGTTGAGGTAATTAGTAGATAAATTACTTTCTCAATTTTATTTTACGATGATCGATTTTTTTTACGTCATCAAATAGATTTTATTAAAAAAAAAAATTCATTCTAACAAGACATGGCCACTTACCTTAATTGTTAACCATTTGTTAAAGTTAGTGGAGGAAATTTGTTGTTTAGGCGAGGAAGTGTTGTAATTAGAACTTAATAATATGTAGTTATGAGAAGAAATGCAGAAAGAAAGTAAATACACTCCAGCATACGGTGAAAATGAAGATGGTACAATCATGTGGCGATTATCAAGTATGGAGAGGAGCCGACAAGGAAATTAATGACACCATCCGCAATTCAGATAAACGTCTTCCGTGCAGTTGTGAAAGTTTTCAATCTTTTAGGTGGCCATGTAGGCATTATGTTTTGTGTAATGAAGACTGTTGATATGACATCAATACCTGAGGTAATGCTAAATAAGAGATGTGCAAGAGACTGCAGTTTAGGGATTAAGGGTAGTTCAGATATGCATGTGACAACACCACAAGCAGTGGAAATGAGGTTTGGTTATTTGCATGCAAAGTTTTATCAACTTTGGCAAGTATCATCTAAAACTGAAGACCTGTATAGAAGTGTAATGACTGTTGTGGAAAGCACAACATCTGGGATGTTTGTAGATACAACTAAACATGATGATGTGCAAAAGAGCAGTTTCAAACGTCAACGCATGCACGTTGATGGAAAAAAACATAACAAAGGATTCCGATGTAGTCCTCACTAAGGGGTCTCTGCCTGAGAACAATCCTCCTTTAACTTAGAAGGAGAATCGTTGCAGACTTTACTCATTATGTGGTCTGCTATGGTATTTTTTGGGTTTTTTTTTTTTAATATTTTTTTCCGCTTAATATATTGAATATTCTTGTATGATGTTTGATGTCGTGCTTCTCTATTAAAATAAACTAGTAACTAGTTAAAAAATTGGACACGTTCAATGTAAAAAAAGCCCACGTTCACTAATATTTAATTTTTCAGTTATACAATGAAACCTGAAAGCTGTAACTTATAGTTACAATTTTTCATTCTCTCATAGTTATGGTCCATTCAGTAAAATTGTGGGTTAGTGGGGTGGAAAACTGCTTAATTCAATTTTTACAAAATGTAATTGCTAATTTGCTTATTATTACAACTCACATATTCATCTATCAAATTTCTATTGATCAATATTCTTCAATAATTTCCAATCCTTTGCTCTTCATTTCATTCAAACTTCAATGGCTCCTCTGTTTAGCTTGATTCAGGACGTTACCCCTTCGAAGACGCAGCGGGCAATGAGGATCCGAATGATGCGTTGCTGCAATATCCATGTTTTTAGAAACATAAATCAGATAGCAAGAACTGAGTTTGTTTTCCACGATCATGAGGAAAAAAAATTAAAGTTAATTTTTTTAATTCTGTATATAGTATGTTCGATGTTTTTTCTAACTTAATGTCATGATGCAATGTTAACAGGGGGATCGTATCCATACATCTATGAAGGGCACTGCTGTGGAAATTATCTGCTCGAAGCTTGCTAAAGGTGGTCTTTATGCTATAAAATACTTCATCGTTGCTGGAAAAATAGGCACAAATTCAGGACCACATCAGGCAAGTGCAAGTTAATAATCCCAGCGAGAACTAATGTGGTTGAGTTCTTTGATGACACTTTCCTTATGTCCATCTACAAGTTCAGGAGCTTTGCTACACTTACTCTAGAAAAATAGATCAAGGAATTCGAGTTATTTGGTGGGTATATTTTTTCATTTGTAATGCTCTATAAATTTCAGTGCACATATTTATTCTAACTATATATATATATATATATATATATATATATATATATATATGTATATATACACATATATATCATTTTTCCACCAGATAATTTTGGGAGAAGGATTTCATACCAGCCTCCTACCAACACCAAATTCACACCAGTACTTGGATGGAGTTCAGAATAGAGAATCTCGAGTTGTTAACTATTTTTCACAAAAAAAAAATGTTATTTTCAATTATCGATTCTCCTAAATTTCTTACTAACATATATTCTATAATAAATTGCAGGAACAATAAGATGTCATGCACTTTGTGCGGAGTATATTGACTGCCTACTACCATATCTCAAGGATGCGAACAACGAGCAAGTAATTGTTATCACACAATTTGGACGTGCAAGGTTATATGGTGGTAATTGACAAATAGAAAGACTTTCCAAAAAATGTTATATTTTCACATAGTATTCTTAATGTATTTTAAATGAATAGATGAGATAAGTGTTACAAACAGCTACAATGTTACCAAGGTCATAGTAAATGGTGATAGCAGAATCTAAGGACTTCGAGAAAAAATATAACATATACTGCTACTTCAATGAAATAATTTTTTACCATTTTGTTGAACTAACTATGGTCGTTCCTATTTACTTTTCGTTTATTTTACCTAATAAGATTGCTAGATGCTAGGGAATCAAATGCTCTTATCAACAGATCATGCAACAGGATATTTCTGTTTGTTGAGGATAAAATTAATAGTGGACACGCAATTGTGAAAAAATTACTCGAGATCAAATGAGTTGGATAAGGTAAAAATATTATCTTAAACATTTAGCGATATGTACACTAATTAAGTGTTTGAATAAAATGAAATTTTGAAATCTTTTTTTTTTAAAGATGGTACATACTGGGTTGATGCTACTGTTGTGGAGATTGAAACCATTGGGGATTTTTGGTACCTTGCATGCAAGCATTTTACCAAAAAAATAATTGAAGTTGATTCCAAATTGTTCTGCTCTATGTGTCAGGATAAGAATCAACAAAAAATTACGAGTGATAACGTGTAACTCGAATTATCGCCTATTATTACTTATACTGCCCTACCATGCTAAACCTTTTTTTTGTTTTATGTTGTTCAATTCATCACTTTGACATAGATATAAGATTGAGGTGCGTGTTGTGGACGGATCTGGAACTGCGTGTTTTTTTACTGTGGGATAAAGAACGTGGGTGCAACTAATCAGATAAACTGATGAAGAAGTAAAAAAGAAACATGTAATCTTCTTATTGAGTCGATTTAAAGTTCATATATACATTCCAAACAAGTATTATGGTACTAACTTAATTTCCATTTGTTTTTTTTCTAAAATGATGACGTGGCACAGATACGCAAGTGTATTGAGAAAGTAGTGTCTGGTAAGGATGCATTGTTCAAAGTTTAGGTTAAAGCCGAACTCAAGGAAACGTTTTTTGTTATGTACAATGCTATGGAAATATCACTTGAAGTGGGGGTCGCTGAAAAGGGAGATGAGTACCAGTTTGCTGAGGTATGTAACCTAATTATAATTATATGCAACTAAATTTTACATGCATATAGATTGTACAGTAATATCTGCAATCTTTTTTTAGGAATCTATGTATCACTGAATATGTCCAAGCAGCATGTTGATGAGGAGCCTACTAATGCAAAATCACCATATAAAATAATGGCAAGGACATTGTAGTGGATGACAACACAAATGACCAGATTGGTAAACATACTATGAATAATGAAGTGAAGCATCCTAAGGGTTCGAAGAAGCTGAAAGCTGTAATTAAGAAGGAGAAGTGATGTATTGTTTATGCTTGTTGGTTTGGAAGTTGTTTCTTTAGTTTTCAAAAAGATTGACTATCCAGTTATTTCCTAAGTTTTCAATGTAGTTTGTTTTTATGGTCATGGTAAGACAATACTAGGCGTTTTATGTAGGGTATTTCAGCTAGGATTTATATGTTATTTCGTTTTCAATCGTTGGTTTGTACTTCCAAACATCTACATTGCTATTTATGCTAATATGATTTCTTAACATGGTGTGTACTATATGTTTGCTAATGAATATAAGTCTATTATGATGCAAGTAAATTACGATTTCAGTTATCAGCATATTATATGATGCATTATATTGTCCCTATGCTTTGGAAATGTAAATAGGTAATATCATACGTGAAGTGTGTTCTACTAGAATGCACTGTATGTTGCATATAAAATTCAATCATGGTATGCCTATCCAACAAAAATTCAAGGATTAAAACCTATTATCAGAGAATATTTCTGTTTCACAATATGCATAATGTCCATTAGTAATAGGTCTTGATACTTTTCTTTATTTCGTTGACTTCTCTGGGTTTTTAGTGCGCAACCGTCGCTCTTTAATGTATATTGTGGGATGAACTTTCTCATTGCCTAGGGAGACTCATTATCTCTTGCATAACCTGCAATTGTTCACTGTTAGTTCAAACTTTGAATGAATAAGTTTTGTTGTAGTAAGAAATTTTTTAAAAACTATTATTTATTTAACCCAGTACATCTATATTTGTTTACGAACATCTCTATGGACAAGCATTATAGTTCAAATTACATTACATTTATTGAGAATATTGGTTTTGCTATTTAATTATCAAATTCTTAAGAAGTTTTTAAAGTAACCAATTATATATATATATATATATATATATATATATATATATATATATAAAATTTAGCTGCAGAAATTTCAACTAAGTCATTTGTAATTTTTTCAGAAAAACATAAAAAGAAAAGTTAGACTAGCTTCCTAGGTATATGTGTTACTGTAGCGGACAATATATAAATATAACCTTTGAAGAAGCGATGAAAATCTCATAAAGCATATAAGAAATAAAGACATCTAATAATAATTATTTGTCAATGAAAATACATAATTCCAAATAACATGTTACAAAGGCTACAATATATCATTTAGTATAAGCATAACATATGTTTACGGGTTCCCCTTCAACGAAGCTGTCGGTTTAACGTCGAATTGAGGCACCATCGCCCATTTCCACCGGTGTTAGTAAAAAACAAATAGACTAAAAGGTCTAAAAAACACTCTTTTTGTTAAACTTTGCTTTTAAGTTAGACAATTAAAATAAATTATTTTTCCTCACCTTAATTATTGGTTATGGCCTGCTTAGTTGTATCTTCGTTTAATTTTGTTGTGAATGTCCGTATATTTATGCAGGAACTTCACTAATTTAAACAAAATTAGTATACATTTTTAAAATATATATATATAAATTAGCACATGCAACACGGTCTTACCTTTTTTTATATCTTCATGGAAGATTTGGACATGTATGATGCAGCGGGTTTTTGTCTTCACTTCTGTATTTCAAACACATTACATAATAGAAATTAATAATGTATTACAAACATGAAAATAACGCCACGTATTGGAGTTCTGTGTAATTGAACATAAACATAGGTAATAGAAATAAATTACCTCTTATAATTTCTTAAATATATGGATAGTTTATATGTCACTATCCCGTCATACGTGGTGATACCTCTTGAAATTTTCATTAGTTGCGCAGGTAACAAAAAATAGTATTGAGAGCCAAATTATTTATGCTACATTTTTAGAATATTAGAACTTAAATATATACACAGTACTAAATTTTGAAAACTAGCCTAGAGCAGTTGAAATTTTAAAATAATAACTGGGGTGACTGATTTCTACTAACACAAATTTAAAAAATAATAATAATAATAATAATTTTTCATATTTAAACCAAATATTAGTATCATAAAAAAAGTTAATTTTCTATTCTCGCAGTGCTATATTCAAGTCTAATTTTCGCATCAGCAGTATGGTAAATTTAAAAATTCATAAGTGTGTCCGAAGAAGTTGACACAAACATCAGCATAGGTACAAAAACTGATGATTGATCGGAGGAAATATTGTGCCATTATTCAGTAACTTGTCAACTATATAGCACTCAGAGAGATCAACATATATCAACGGAAGGACATCACAAAATCATCAACATAAACATACGAAAATATTACATTTCAGTTTACTTCACAGTCACATACTAATTTCCCAGGTTGGTTTTTTATGTGTAAACCTTTTTTTTTTTTTTTTTTTTTTTTAACTTTTGCAATAGGAAAATTGGGGAATAGAGAAATTAGCAAAACCTTTAATCTTATATTTAAGATAATAAATGAAGAAAAAAACTATAGTGAAAGATAATAGCAAATGTGCAGGCCTAAAATTGACAATGAACTTACTGTATGTATAGTTGGAGATCTGATTCTGTTGAAGCATGCATGTTTGGAGAATGTTTTGAAAATCAATTTAAATTTCTGCAATTAGAGAAAAACCTAGTCAGCATTCGATTATAGTAGCCGGATTATGAAGGTAACAATGGTTTTCTTTGCCTTAGTGAAGTAGCCACTAACAATAATAAAATCCGTCGAAAATTTTCAACCTCTTCTTTGAATTTTTAATTTAGATTTGATACGAGAGATGAAGCTTGAATGTTTGGACAATTTTTTAAAAATCATCATATTTTAGTGGATTTCAAAATAAACACAAAGAAATTTGTACTAAGGATTTGATTAGGATGATTTTTAAAATTTTCCTTTTGTTATTTGAAGAAGCATCTAATTTGTTAAAATCGGCCCAATTTTTTTATCTATTTGGTAAAATCGAAGTAGATCAAAGATCTATAGTATTGTTTCACCAATTTATTTAAAAGAGATTATAGGTAAACAAACAAGATCTGAAGTACATCTAACATCTTTAAGACTCTTCCACCGAAGTTTAATAAATTCAAAAAAAAAACAACAAAATTCTATAAAATGAACTAAAACAGTAATCGGAGCTCATAAAGTACTTTTCTTCCAAAATCTAGCAGTTGAGCTTAAGTTTGGTGGAGGATCATCACCTCCTTTGATTTCTTTACATCTGGTACGAGGAGAGAGAGATAGAAAGGTGTGTAGATCGACGATCTGTACTATTGTTTCACCGATTTGAGAAAAAACAAATTCTAGGAAAAATAACAAGATTTGAAGTAGATCTAACATCTTTAACACTACTCCACCGAACTTTAAGAGATTGTAAAAAAACAACGAAATTCCAAAAAAATAAACAACCTACACAGTAATCGGAGCTCAGAAATAACTTATTTGCTGGTATGATGTTGCAACTGAGCTTAACTTTGGCGGAGGTTCATCATCTACCTAATGCATTTTTTCTAACCTAGTGAACTGCAGGTGTGGTGTAGCTAATGGCAGCAAGTTTGATCCCACAAGGACTGTGCCTATATCCAATTTTGTACCCTAATCCTAATAGTTCTTCCCTATCTAGACTCCCGAAAAGGTAATTGGTTTGTTTATCCTAAAGCCTAAATTACAGAAAGTAAATAACTAAATAAAACTAGCACTTGAATAAAAAGGACAAATAATAACGGAGGATTCAAATAAGATAAAGACGTATCCTAGGGCTTCAATTACAATTACAATCTCCTATATTTGATTACTATATTATTCTGGACTTTCAGACCAATCCAATCGTTATTAGGTGGCACTACTCTAGTTAACCCTGCTCTTGGACGATGTTAATGGGTTGATTACGTATGAATAATTATCCTCTTGGACTAACTATCACATATGTAACTCCATAGAGATCCTAAAACCAATGTCTACGCAAGACCTCACTCCTCTTGGACGATTAATGGTACCTACGTTATTAGCAAAACTCTCCTCTTAGACGGTGTTAAGCAAGTAACAAAATTAATCAGTTCATAAAATAAGAACAAACATATAGATAAATGATTAAAAACGAAGTCACATAGTTTATATATAACCTACTCTCTAACCTTAGAACATAAGGGAATTACCTAAAAATGGAGTCATATAGTTGATATATAACCTACTCTCTAACCTTAGAGCACAAGGGAATTACCTAGGGGTGGTTCGGTACGGTATACCGAAAATTTTATCTTATACCGCATACCGTACCGAAATTTTCGGTATCTGAAAATTCATATCGAAACCGTACCAAAAATTTCGGTATACCGAATATTCAGTATACCGAAAATTTCGGTATGACACGGTATATACCGAAAATACCGTGCTATGTTCAGTAATTACAGGAGACGAGAAAAATTAAGCTCATTACAAACCCTTAATTGTGTCAAAGTATAACAAAGGAAGAAGAATCTTATCTGAGATTCAAAAATCGATCTGAGATTAAAAAAATAATTGATATTTCACGTTGTGAAACCAAAAAAGGAACAAAACGAAAAGAAAATCTAACACTATTACACATCAATATACATTCATCCAACCAAATACTGAAAACTAATTTCCCATCTGACAATATGACAGCAAATGGAAGTGGGGTTAAACCCTTGCATCATTACACAAGAAAAATTGGTAATATTAAAAAAAAATGTTTGTTCTAACAAACCCAACAAGAAAAGATGTGAATGTTTTTTTTTTCCAGATTTTGGTATTAAACATTTTCCGGCGACCTTCAAACCTCTAAAATTTTTAAACATTTCCACACCTCCTAACTGCTTATGCACTCTCTGAGAGAGGAGAGGTCTGCAACTGAGGTATTCAAGGGAGGAGAGATCTTAAACTGAGGATGTAAGGGGGGGTCGTCGGTAACACTTCATTGCCACTACGAGAAGGGAAGGGACAGATAGTAGAAGATTAAGAGAAGAAAGGGAGAGGAGAAACCCTAGATCTAGAAACTTAGAGAGAGAAGGGGAAAACAGTCCATATTTTTACCTAGGAATTGAAAATGGACTCTTGATAGAAGTTAAATGCCTGGGCCTTTTACAAGTGCTGACAACGAAAGACTTGGGCTTTTTACTTAATAGCACCATCTACGGACCTTGAAACCCAATAATACAATATAATCGGTATTTCGGTATATACCGAAATACCAAAAATTAAAAAATTTCATACCGATACCGTACCGAAAATTTCGGTATACCGAAAATTACGGTATTTTCGGTATTTTTCGATACGGTAAGTGCGGTATACCGAAATTTCGGTATTTTTCCCCACCCCTAGAATTACCTACTCATGTTTATCAATAATATTAAAAAACATCCATAGACAAACATCTTTAAATGATAAAAAGAAAAAGAACAAATAAAACCCAGAATCTTGATCGTGGTTTTCGTCTCTCGTGTTCCTTGCTCTTCGATCTAAGCCTCTGAGGTGTTTTCAATGATCAAAGATTCTTACTCGGACTTGGGACCCTTATTTATAAGTTTCGAATGGATTGGGGTTGAAATGGGCCGAAAATGCACGCATGAACCGCCATAACTGACTCAACCGAGTCAACCTTCAATGTTTAATTTGTCCAAAAGTTGAACTATTGACTCGATCGATTCCAAAATGGACTCGACCAAGTCGATCTCTTCAGCCAATTTTTATGTAGAACACAAAATATTGACTCGACCGAGTCAATTTTGACAACACGCCACTTAACCAGGTCACATTGCTTGACTTGATCGAGCTAAAACTTCGTGATTTTTGCTTCTTTCTTGATCAATATTCAACTCGATTGAGTCACTTTAAATGACTCGACCGAGTTACCCTTTCGACTCTATTTGACTATTTTCTCCATTTTTCCCACTATATTTGCTCGTGTGCTCGTCAAATCACCTAAATAATCTCAAAACAAGCACAAAACAAGTCAAACGGCACAATGATGAATTTCAGCACAAATCGACCAATTATGCATGCAAATGACATAAAATCCTCTTCTAAATCGCCATAAATGCATGCATACATGACGTGTATCGAAATTTCCAAAAGTTAAGCTATTGTTCGTCCCTGAACAACAAAATAGAAAAGAACAAGAACTTCAAGCAGTAGGGCGATTTAGGCGAGGAATCTAGTCTCAGACTATTTTTCAAAAACAGACAACATAAACTATTGAGCATGTCCAACATGACACATATCAACTACTTACGACACTTCAAATAGATGATCCTCACCGGGTAGGTGTATCATGTTTCTCTCAAGTGTATGAAGTAGGACGTGTTTACGCTCAAGTTAAGTCACATCCACATTTCTACCATATGTTTGCCTATTGTCTAATTCATGTATCAGACACGTGTGAATAAAGAATCAGAAAGGTATATGCTTTTTGTTGTTATGTAGGCTTAAGGTAAGGTGGGACAAATTTAGAAAGTGACTCATTCTTGGACTAATCAAGTTAGCTACGCTCAACTACCCATCAAATGATGTTCACTTCTTCACCACTCTTCAAATCTCATAAAACCACAAATCATGGCTTTTTCACCCCAAAAAAGCAATCGAATCACCTCAAAAACCAATTGCTCTCAGTGCCAATAATAATCGAGTACCACTTTGGGACTACTCATCTTTTCAAACATTTAGGCATATTAAGGAGTTTAACCCCCTCCTAAACAACAAAACTGAACATAACAAATATACTTATTTTTTTCTTTTTCTTTTTTCTGATTTTTTTTTTTTTAAAAATTCATTCGATTTTTTTTTTTAAGAATGGAAATACAAAAACACAATTAGAGGGGTCAAATTTTCCAATCTTTTGCCCATAATCTATTCATTCTTTTTACTAAACCATCCTACTATTCATTCCCCTCACAAACCTTGTACTTTTTCTCTCGACTCTACCTTCTAATCCACCTCTCTCCCACTCAACTAGTCCAAGTTAAGGGAAAAAAAGCTAAAAAAGGAACGATATAAGCTTGTAATATTTAGCTATGAAAAACAAAGCTTAAAGGCTCAAAGTGGCTAACTACGGATTATTTTTAGAAATTTGGTGAAAAAGGTAATGTTTGGCTCAAATAATAGGCTTAAAGAAGGAATGTCTAAAATCATTATCTAAATCCACAATGTGTACTTGACCACTCTTAAGCAGATGCAAGGCAAGTTCTAGAAACACGCTTACATGACGACAAACAAATCACACCGAAAGAAAAACAATATATATAACTCCAAAAATGAGAGTTCAATCAAAAGCTCAAAACCTCATGGCTAATGTGATCATCATTCTACATGCATGCTTAATTTCATATCAATTATGTCTATCATGCTCGTCTATGTGTCAACACAATTTTAAAATTCGTCTCCTCGTTGACACATCATCGTCAATCAACCCCTTTTTTAGTTATTTATTCATCAAGATAAGCATAACTCTGGGTTTGGCTAAACAAAATAGACTCGATAAAAAAATGAAGTAAAACAACTAAAAAAACCTACTAACCTACCCAATTAGATGTAAATTAACTACAATCAAACAAGTCCATAAAAAACATAGCTACCAAGATGTCCCACTCTACCCCTCCCCCAAAACTTGGTCGAAGGTCAAGGTTTGTAGTAAATAAGTGGTATGCCTTGGTGGCACGCACCGGAAGATGAAATTGGAACATCAAACCTGAAAATTTGGGTGTGTTTTCGAATTTTCTCTTTTCATCATTCGACCGGGTTCCGTGCATAAACCTGGTTGAACCTCACCCCCTTGTCCTAACATTTCAGTTTATTGTGCCTTGTAACTCATTTAACTACATTTTCTTCTCATCATGTTAGTGTTTTGAAAATTGAAAATAACAAAAACGAAAATAAAATAAATACGAATATAAAATGAAAAATAGTAAACGCCGGGTTGCCTCCCGACAAGTGTTAAGTTTTACGTCTCCAGCCAGACAACTCTCTAAAGCACCTCGGCCAAAATCCATCACAAATAGAGTCTGGAGTAATATTATCAATTAAAAACTCATACACATTTCTTAGTTTTGCCCAAATAGTTCTACCATTGGGTTTCACAGTATAGACGACATAACACTTGTGTTTCCTCTTAGCCCCAACCTATTATATATTGGGAAAGTGACATTTTCACTAAAATGTTAACTCTCCTTTAGGCACATCTATAAACGGTTGGCTAGTCGCTAAGAAGGGTCGGCCTAAGACGAAAGGGACATCAATATTCCCTTGTATATCGACAAATAAGAAGTCACTAGGGAATTCAAAATTAGATACCTCTAATCAATATGTCCTCTACTATTCCATATGACTTTAGTAAAGACCCATCTGTCAACTGAACAATAGTAAGGGCTTGTTTCACTGCCCCTAGTCCTAATTGCCTATATGTTTTAAGAGGTATCATATTAATACTCGATCCTAAGTCATATAACACATTTCGAAATTTATGACTACCAATAGAGCAAGTGAGAGAAAAACTCCCTGGATCATTTGCTTTTACTGCTCTTCTTGGTTGAGTGTTTGTGTTAGTGCCCCTTTTAGGACTTGCCACTTTTTGCCGATTTCCCCTTATCCTTTGTGCGTTTTCTTCTTTCCTCTCGTCCACAACTCAAAGGTGGATCCGGCTCTTCTTTGTGTACCCCCTCGCCATCAATGCTCCTTGGGTGCTCCCTGCATCAAATTCAATGTACTAGCACAATCTAAACTATGAAGGTTAGCAAATAATGTATCATACATGCAACAATCCAAAGAATCATCAATATGATGAGGTATATATTTCTCATCTATGGTAGCCCCTGACCTCCTCCTTTTTGCTTCTTAACCTCAACTTTCTCTAGCTTGTTCTTCCTTTCAAGCTCCTCAAAAAGTTTATCACAATTAGTACAATTAGGAGCACTATTCTTTCTATAGAATGCTTGATGAAAAAGGGAGAGGAGGAATATATTTAGGAGCATCTTTGATAGTAATTGATCTTGGCTTCGCAAGCCACTTTTTCACCAACTCGTGATCATCCTCTTGGACTTTTTTGTCTCCTCCTCTTGTTTTTTCTCTATCATCCGATCTTCGACTACTAGTAGCTTTGGGCTCTCACTCTGTGCCTCATCCGTTAAATAGACAGCATTACACTGCTCTCTTAGGTTGACTACTGTATCAATGAGGAATTGCCCTTTTTTGTGTATGGTCCCCAAAGTTTGTGCAATTTAACTCAACTGAGTAGTTATAGTGGACTGATTTATTCTTAATTCTTTCATCTTCGCCTTGACCTCCGCCCCCTAACTAACCATAGACTTATTCAAATCCACAAAATAGCCTTCTATCTTCTTCTCCATCTTTGCTAACTTCTTATCATACTTGGAAAACTGAGATTGAATTAACTCCTCTCGAGTCGGTTTTCGTCCTTCATGAATCATGTCATTGGTGACTGAAAACCTCGGCGGCGGTTGGAGTGAATTATTTGGACCGTTGTACGAGAAATTAGGATGAATCCTCACACCTTGCTGATACTGAATGTTTCTTTGGTTAACATAATTAGCATTTTCAACTACCTTCTGCATGGGTGACTATTGTGAACGGGAGTTGGTATGCTGGGATAAAGTCACACTAGTTAGCAAGTTTAACTGATTGGTCATAGCTACCATTTGAGCTACAAGTGTTTCAGTTAGCTTCATCTCAGTGATGCTGGCTACCCTTCTTGGCTGATTTCTCTCTCATTCGACCATTGCCACTAGTTTCGACCATCTCATAAAAAATGTTAAATGCATCCCCTGTATGCTTTGCCATATAGATCTACCCGATGCTGCATCTACGAGTACTCTTGATGGCCTAAGTAGCCCCTTATAAAATTTGCAGATTTGTTGATTCTTAATGAACCCGTGTTGAGGGCAACTCTGGATAAGATCCTGGAATCGCTCCCATGCTTCACCAAATGGTTCTCCATCCATTTGTTTGAATTGGGTAATCTTGGTTTGCAGTTCAAGCATCTTGTTTGGTGGGAAATACTTCAATAGAAATCTAGTACTCAACGCATCCCATGCAGTGACATCCTTCAATGAGTTGAACCATTGCAATGCCTTATCCCTTAGAGAGAAGGAAAACAACCTCACATTGATTTGTTCATGTGGTACTTGGTAAACCTTCAAGGTTTCAGACACTCTCTTGAACCAGCCTAAGTGAACATTGGGGTCATCATGCGGCCCCCCACCAAGCTGGTTCTGATGGACTATAGCTATCAAATCCGGCTTTAACTCAAAGCTATTGGCTTGGATATGTGAAAGTTCAACTCTTCCATGGTACTGATTAGGTACAGGACGAAGATAGTCCCTAATTGGTGTCTGATCACCTTCTAGTTCAGCCTGTGGCTGTGGTCGTGGTTGTAGTGGGTTCATGTTGGTTACTTGAGTTTGGAGATTAGTCACATCTCCGAACAATTGTCTAACCATCTCATATGTAGCCATGTTTGCTAGTAATAGGCCATTTCATATGCCAGTTTTCTTTTCGTTCTGTTCTAATTTTGTACCCTAATCCTAATAGTTCTTCCCTATCTAGACTCTCGAAAAGGTAATTGGTTTGTTTATCCTAAACCTAAATTACAGAAAATAAATAACTAAATTAAACTAGCACGTGAATAAAATGACAAATAACAATGAAGGATTCAAATAAAATAAAGACGTATCCTAGAGCTTCAATTTCAATGACAATCTCCTATGTTTGATTACTCTATTTTTCTAGCCTTTTAGACCGATTCTATCATTATTAGGCGGCACTCCTCTAGTTAAATCTCCCCTCAGACGATGTTAGCGGGTTGATATGTACGAATAATTACCCTCTCGGGCTAAATATTATATACAGTGTTGTTATAACCGGACCGATGATCAAACCGAAATATGAATGGTCGGCGGTTTAACCGGTCGGATCGATCCAACTGGCGGTTTAACCGTTTACCGAAAATTAGCAATACATATTTCTATATTATATTATGCTATCTTTACAGTTTTCTTTGATTATGAAAAATTAATATAAAAGCATATTAAAATGAAATGAAATTAAATGAAAAGTGAAAACTCAATAATGAAATACCCTTAATTGGGAGCATTGCTTCTCTCTCCATTATCTTTAGATTTTCATGCCACCAGTCACTAGATTAATTTAGAGTGGCATCTTCTCTCTCCATTAATTGTCTATGCCACCAGCTCTTTCTCCTATTGTTGTACTCAATGTTTGTCCCTTTCTTTCTCACCCATACAATTCGACGATGGAGAGAGAGGTGCTTCTGCCTATTTCTCCTTCTTAAGCACACACGACAAATATAGATCTGATTCTGTTTATAAATAAGTTATAGATCTGGTTCTGTTTGTAGATCTGTTTGTAGATCTGTTTGTGAGCAAGGGTTGTCTCCAATAAAGGCCATTGCATGATGTTTATTTTTGCGAATTTTTAATCCATGCTTCAAATCTTCAGAATCTCTTTAATGGAGAACAACTGAGTCCAACAACTGTAGATCTAAAACTTTAATGATTCTTTTTTTCTTTTTCTTCACTTTCTCCTTAGTAAGGACCGGTGACACCGAAGCGGTTTTGGCCGGTTTTACCATTTCTTTCCGGTTTTTGCCGGTCCAACTAGCATCCCTATTTTATATCACTTTTTGGACCGGACTCATGATTGATTCTCCGTTTAACCGGTTGAACCGGCCGGTCCGGTCCAGTTTTAACATTACTGATTACATATGTAACTCCAAAGGGATCCTAAAACTAATGAATATGCAAGACCTCACTCCTCTTGTATGATTTTGGTACCTATGCCATACACTTGTATGCCTATTAACAAAACTCTCCTCTCGAACGTCGAGTTGTTAAGCAAGTAGAACTAATCAATTAGCCAAATTAATCAGTTCATAAAATAAGAACAAGCATACAAATAAATGATTGAAACGAAGTCTAGAATTAAAAGAACGAAATCAAAACATAGTTTATATATAATCTACTCTCTAACCCTAGAACACAAGGGAATTAGCTACTTATGTTTATCAATAATATCCAAAAACATCCATAGACAAACATATTTGAATAATAAAAAGAAATAAGAACAAATAAATTTGGAATCTTGATCTTGATCTTCGTCTCGCGTCCTTGGTCTTCAATCCAAGCCTCCAAGGTGTTTTCAATGATCCAAGATTATTATCCTGGTACTTGTGGCCCTTATTTATAAGTTTGAATAGATTAACGCTGAAACGGGTCAAAAATAGGCCAAAACGCCTAGAAAACACGTGAACCACCATAACTCACTCGACAGAGTTAGCTTAGTGATTCGACGACCTTCAATGCTCAATTGTTTTTCTAAAAATTTGAACTATTGACTGGACAGAGTCCAAAATGGACTCAATCGAGTCGATCTCTTCAGCCAATTTTTATGTAAAACACGAAGTATTGAGTCGTCCGAGTCCAAATTGGAACTCGATCGAGTCGATTTTGACGACATGCTAATTGCTTGACGCAGACGAGCTAAAACTTCGTGATTTCTGCTTCTTTCTTGATCAACAGTCAACTCGATCGAGTCACTTTAACCTAAAATTCCATTGGTCCAAAAAAATTAAGAGGTTTTCTGAGCTCTCCCTCCTATACACTATAATTAGTCGGACCAGCCCGCGGTCTATCGGGCTATTATCTCATAGATACTTCGGGATTAGATTCTTATGATCCAGCCTACATAGAATATTAGGCGGGACTAGACAGATTTCGTCACCTCTACATATTCTACTCCTAATTAATTAAATAAAGATTGTTATTGTAAAAAATGCATTTACGAATTAGAAAAAAAAAATTGGCAAGAACATCAGTCTCTACTATTTTGGGCCTCACTTCTCCTTTTATATATAGGTATAAATTTGATTGAACAATATTTGTTGTGGAAAGTTTGAAATGTTAGTTTAGTACCATGGGTAGAGTTATAAAATGATCGATATTAAATGATGGTGATTACTTTGGTAAATATAAATTCGTTATTAATTTAATCGACTTTTAGATTAAATGATTGCAATAATTGCTTTTTTCTATTGACTTTACTAGTATTACTCCGGTGCGATGCGTGGAAGTATGTTAACATTATAGTGTATTTTTAAAAAATTAAATACTATATGATGTTATTTTTTAAAATGTGAACCTTATACACTCGATAAAATAAATAATTCAAAATCTTGAATTATCATATAGTAAAATTTTAAATGGCATAAACATCCGTTTCTCACGTGAAATTTATGGATTGAATATATACTTATTATTTATATAAAAAAAAGTTATTATTACGAAATAAAATTAAAATAAATATTAAATATGACAATTACAATACATATTATAAAATTATTTTTTTACCTCAAATAACCACAAATAATTTCATTAATTACATGTTAAAATAAACATAAATATAATAATATGCCAACTTATTAAAATAATAATTATAAGATAATAAAAAATAAACTGAATAATTTGTAAGAAAATTATATTTTTCTTTTAAATAATCTTATATTTGTTATTGTTAAAAACAGTCAATTGATTCATTTTTTATAATTTAATTCCCATTATAAATAGTCTAATCCACTATAAAAGGTCAAAACTTACTTCAACTTCAAGTAGGTGAAAAAAGTATTAATTTTATTACTTCTAAAAAAAGAGTTGTTGAGAAAGAAACAAAGTGGCAGAATGGTGATAGTACAACAACTCCTCAAGAGGGACAAATAGATGAATAATACACTTGAAAATGTCCAAGTTGCAATTGGAGGGTAAAATAATTTTTTTATTACATATTTGGCTCCATTATATTTAATTAGATAAAAACGCATATTTATATGTATATAAGTATATATACAGAAAATAATTTACCGAATAAAACTAAGATAGAAAGATACATACAATAAATTATTTAATTAAGTATTTATAAAAAAATAGATTTTTTTTTATAAAAAATATTTAACTAATTCTTATAGCCTAAATTTGACACCAATAAACATGCACAATACGTACTAAGATCTAGCCAAATAACCAATCAATATAAAATTGTCTTTTATTTTATTAAATATCACACTTTTATATATATGGTATGTACATGTATATTAAATTAAATATCATGAAAAGATAATTAATTTCATATATAATATGTAAAAAATGGTTATGGATACAAACTACTATTTGTATTTAAAATTTGGGAAAAATACTTCTTTAGAAAGAAGGAAAAAAAAAAGTTCGCATTTGTACAAATTACCATAAATAATACAAAATATAATTGTAGAAAATGCAATTTACAATCTTAACTATCTTATAACTTTTATATATGAGTAGATTTTTCAATATATCTGCATAAACTTTCAAGTTCTAACTATAAATATTTACTTGTTCTCTTCTAAAATTAGATTCTCATTTGCAGCTTATAATATTTTACTTGATGATCTCAAATACACCCAAAAAATTTCTAAATAAATCCTTATATTAACAAAATAGAATTCAAAAGTTATTCATAATTCGAATAACATTTAAAGTGTGTGATTCCTAAAAAATTACTTAAATATGTTTATATTTTATTTGGTATTGTAATTTACTCAAATAAATTTTATATTTATAATGCAAATATTATATCTATCTAAATATAAAATTAATTAATGAAAAAACTATTGCTTAGGTGGCAAAAAGTTAAAAAAAAAAATAGTTGAATTTAATTAATGCGACAAAGTATTTTATAGATGAAAAAGTGTAAAAAAAAATATAGTTGAGGTTAGTCACGTAAAAAAAAAAAAAAAAAAAACTAACTAAAAAAAGATTGAAAGATGTAACAAATGGCATAATTTAGGTTGTAAAGTGTAACTTACTTAACAAAATAATTTTAACGTACAAAATACATATATTAGGAAAATATGAATTAGTAATAAAAGAATAAGCTGAATAATAATTATGATATATAAATATGCATTTCCTCTAAGCTCCCATATTCCGTGAAACAAACATTGTTATTTTAAAAATATACTCCTTCCATTCCTTTTATTAGATCTTTTAGCTTCTTAATGATTTTTCGGATTGTTTTTTTTTTTTTTTAAACAATTTCTCTCAATTTTGCCCTCTCTCAATCTTGAAATATTTCTTACTTTTCAACCTAGATTTGAGATAGATGTGAGAGAGAAAGGAGATAAGGGGGGATATATTCAGGAAAAAAAAAATTGAATTCTTAATTCTTCCACTTTTTTTTTTCTAAAAAGAAATTAAAAAAAGAAACGGAGAGAGTATATTAATAGATGTAAGTAACTATTTAATAAATTTTTTGTAAAATATTAATTTTTACCTTTAAGCTAATAAAATAAGAGTTTCATTATTTAAACAATGATTTTTATCCTAGGCGTAATTTAGGTAAAGAACATATATTTGAAATTCATGTTATATAAAATAAATAATTTTCTTGTAGTTTAAATGATTCAACTAACCGGAATCTAACCAAAATAGTTAACCAATAAATAATTTATTTTTAAATCTAATATATGTGATATGGATGTCAAATTGAAGATCGTGAAAAGATGAATAATTTGATATATTATGTATAAAAAATGGATTAAAAATAAAAAAAGTTATTTGCATTTTACAAAATAAAAAAAGAAAATTATTACTTACCAAAATTGACAAAATTTTACTAAATTAATGTTAAAACTTTTAGGCGGGAAAAGAAAAGTGGCATAAAAGCCCTCCATTCTACTTTTATATTGATAGAGATTGTTATATATAGTTGTTATGTTTTCCTGATCTATTCATAGGTTTGGGTAGGAAAAAATGTAGTTGATACTTTGTGGTTGACTTGGTTTTTTATATACAGATATATAAATTACGGGTCATTCTACTACGCAATGGTTGCATAGATGCAACCAAAGGTTAAAAAAGTCTTTTTCATATATATAGTGTAACCCTAGGTTAAAACTTTGAAATTCTTGTGGTAATATTTACTTGTCTTGCCCTCAATTCAAGTTTTCAAGGCCAAATATCTAAACCCAGCAAGCAGCAACTTCTCACTCCCAATTCCGTATTTCGATGATTCTCTTGCTTCTCAATTGCCGGAAAAATTATCCAGCAGTATCCATGGAGGAGGTACCACCTAATGGTGGCGGATGCGGCGGCTCATAGATTGCTCCCAACAACACAATTTACAGTAATAATGTCAACGAGAAATTCTAGCTCCATGGTATTTAGCCAATGGCTATGGCTGTAGCGGCGAAATTTATTTAATTGCTCGACGATTAAGCGTTTGCGCCCACGTTGTTAACGCTGTAGATCATTTCTCGTGATTCACAGCTTTTGATTTTTGGTTTTCTCAACATATTTCTAGGTTTCTCCTTCCGATTCAGGTACTCGTTTTCTCCTTATATATCTGCCTCGGATGCAAGTTTTTTTGCTTCATGTGGCAAATTACCACCAATCGTGCGTAATTTGTTGGTTAATTTTTCTCGGTTAGCTTTACCTGTTTGTTTGGATTTAATGTGCTTCTTCTTTTGTTTTTTCTCGTGTTCTGTTAGCTTGAATTTCTCTAAAATCACTTATGGTTTACTTAGCTTGTGCATACAATTGGGAATAGACGTAGATACATGATCTGGAAACATTTTCGGTCGGTTTTCATGGCAGAATTTAAGTTGAATTCATGATCCTTGTTTAATTGTGCCTTCTGCAATTGTCAAGCGTGTACAAATATAGTATAGATACATGATCTGCCAACCTTTTCGGTCGGTTTTCAGAAGTTGAATTCATGTTCCTCGTTTAGCTGCTCCTTTTGCAATTGTCAAAGATTTACACATGATTGTTTCCCTGCAGAAAGTGTCTTATCTGGACCTAATTTTTTGACAATATAAATGATAATACTTGTTTGTTTTGTGTCTTGCGTAATGAACGATTTCCCCAACAAAGTTTAAAAGGTGTACCCTAATTTATTTTTGACAATATAAATGATAATACTTGTTTGTTTTGTTGCTTGCGTAATGAACGATTAACCCAAAACGGAAGATCCGGTTGGTTAATGCTGAAGATTATATTGTACTTTACCGTTTCAGTATTGTATATGTACATTAGCTTTTCACGCTAAAGATTGATTTACATATTTGGTTGTGCTATATAACTTTTAACTTTGTTGCTGTTTAATACATTAATTTTTTTTTTTTTTTTTTTGTCTTATCTTTGATTAACCCCTTTTGAAATTATGGTACTTATTCGCGTATTTTTGTCACTGTTGTAAATTGTATATCAATAGGGCATTGAGTCTTCTTCTGTACTAATGCCCTGGATAATAATTATTTCAACACAGTTACACCGTAAATAACACAATAGAACATCCAATGAAAGCCTTTTCCTGACCCCCAAACAGGGTTCTCAACGGTGGGTACTTGTATCTCGAGCTTAGCATGTTAGACATGGCCTTTGCCATTTCCGGCTGACTTTTTTGGTGGTTCCCTCATGTTGTCAACATTAAATAAATATATTTTAATCTTGTTTATGTCCTTGAATTTTTCATGTTGTCCTTGAATCTTATTTTTTAAAGGCTGGAGATTTTGTTTTTTTTTTGGGACACAATTAAAGGATTTTAAATAACCATTCATCTTTTAATGTTTCTCTTTTCGTAACTTCTTGTATTGAATCATGAGGCAACAACACTATGGAACTAGCGTTGTTGTTTTTTAGGTTTTCAGTGGAAGCTTTGTAGTTTAGTTGGTTGTTAAAACATATGCTAATTCTTTATATTATCTTGTTTGCGGTTTGAGTACCAATCGTTTTGAGAAGCAGGTCCTTATTGTCTTTAACTGCCACTAATGGATTAAGCAGTGTTTTTTATTCTAGATATTGTTGGGGCAGGGCATAGATAAACTCACATCGGTGTCTGCTAAAGGATGCACTAATGAGGTTATGTGGCTTGGTCTTGTAGGATCCTCAGCTGGAACCGCTCCATTGGGTGCAATTTGGTATTATGATTCCACCAATCCTTTGTATTGTGCACTTGGCACCAGTTTGAATCTTTGATGGTAGTTGTAGGCGTTGTTTTAGTTGTGGTTATTTTTTTAAATAGTCTGACTACATTAGATAGCCAATGCTTGAGATTGAGAGTATCGGTATGATTATCATCTAAATTTACTGTTACTTTCCAAAATAAGAGTTGTGAAATCTGTACCATTAAAATTTTTAAGTGTTTGTTTCTCTTATTTCCAGTTTATGATAGTAGAATTTCTAATGCCGTTGTGCCTGTTTTTTTTTTTTTTTTTTTTTTTCTTTTATTTAAATTTATTTTACTTTTTATCAAGCTGTGTGTAATGTACTGCTGTAGGGGTATTCCATCGTTTATTTATGTAATCATTCTGCAGAGATTGTTCACCTTATTTACATCATCATCAATGTCAACGAGATCGAACATTTTTGTTCTTCCCGGGATTATCGCGGTCATCAGCACATTTATCCCAAACAAATTGCTTTAAGGTCTAGCGCTTCATATATAGAGGATGTTATTTAAGTTTATTATCCATTCCTGCAAGCATATACTGCTTCTCTCAACCCAGATCTTACTTCAAAAAGGTCAAACAGTCACAAATATACTTACAGTTGGTTTACAATAATAATAGTAGGACTGGGGAACTCCAATTGGGCTTGTCATGCACACGAGCTTAAATGGGATTTAAATGCAACTACTTGCACAGGATTAGGCTTTCGCACAGCAATATCTATTTCATTAAAAGGCATGTTCTTGTCCATCATGCCTTTGAAGTTTTGTATTTAATAATTTCTATCCAAACGTATTTTCCGATTGTTTAAACATTTTTTGGGTTCTACTCCTTCATTTCGCGTATTTTTCCATGCCTGAGGCAACCGATTAATATAATAAATAAATAATACGTCAACAAATAGTAAAAATAATAAACAAACATCATCACCTTCACAATTAAAAAATAGGGCAATACGAGGCTGGAAGGGGAATTCCTAAATACAAATGGTTGTGAGAATAGAACGATCTTTAAAAGTGTTTACCTAGAGTGGGAATCACTAAGAATTGAAAAATCAATCAAAATTAAACATTTACATTTAATTTTTCAAATAACAAACTTGAAAAGAGAGGCGTTTGGTAAACTCGTCACTGACCATACGGACCAGGCGCCCCATTATCAGCCTAGTTAGCGCATCGCTACCTTGACCGACAATTCACGGCAACGTAATATAGTGATATCGAACATTAGAGTAAGTGATTTCTTTGGAAATTCTGGGAGCGAGAATTGAACACACTTGCTAAAAAAAATTATAAAAGAAATGAAAATTTAAATATTGGGTTAATTTAAAATTCAAGGAAAATAATATCAACATCTGGAGTGCAATACAAAATACATCCACTATTGAATATATGTACCAGCACACACTCATCGAAATAAAATCCATCAACCTCTAGAGTGTAGCTCTTGTCTTATTTTACGAAATGATTAAAAACGATGATTCAAATGCAATAAACTTGATGAAATGAATAGGTTAAAAGCACTAAATAACTCTTGCACCTGTAGTAAATGGTGCTAACTCTATTTTGTTTATTAATTTGACAAATTAAATTTTACTTTTTTTTAACATTTCTATTATTTGTTAATTATTATTGTTCTTTAATTTTTTTGTTTTTCATTATCACCTCTATGTGCAACCCGTTCGTAATAGTTACCCCGGTTCGGAGCCTATTGATTTGGATCCGTTCTTTTTATAAATAAAATAATTCTTCACTTTTCTGCATTTCGATTTCATGATTAGCGTAACCTTAATGGATTTTTGGTCAATGGGAGCTTCACCCGTAGAAGTTCCAACTTGCACCATGAAATAATCCTTTGACACAGTATTTAACTAATGACCTATAAACATTTCTTTCTTACAAAGCAGGTGCATTGTACCTTTAGCTTTTACTTCCTAAAATTTTTAATACACCATTTAGTTGGTCAATTCCACAAGTGATTAGTAATATGAAACGATTAGTACAACAAACCTGTTGTCTATTTATTAGGATAGGCCTACACCATTAACCAATGACATATAAACCATCGTAGTCCCAGAATTCTGTTTTAAGCTAAAAACTGTGTGATTAGTTTAAATTAATGCACCAACAACAAAACATCAAATTTATTGATTGCTTACATAGTATGATTATGGCCATTAGAGTCGGTAGATTAGCCCTAAACACCTACACTTCTATCACTCCAAAACAAATCATCAATTAAATTTTAATTAAATATTTGAACTTCGAGCACAACCAATTACAAAACGATTTGAGTGTTTATTTTTGGTGATAGAGTATTTTCTTTTTGGAATTTGTAAGTAAGAAAATCACTCAACACCTGGGTTAACCCTAACTCTCGCGCCGTACGTTTTAATGTTTTCACCAACAATTTAAAGGACAATAGCCGTTCTAATAAGTCAATCAGATGGATAATTCTTTATAATGGTAAAGTTAAATCCTGTTAGTTTTATCCTTACTTTTTCTTTCGAAACTATTACTTCGTCTGGGTATGACTATTGGTCTTACATTTTTTTTTTGAAACTATTACTTCGTCTGGGTATGACTATAATTGGTCTTACATTGACACATCCAACCAGTTTCATATGGAATGTCGATTACGATATTGCGTTGGAATAATGGTGGTACCTTGCCTAAACTACGTAGAACAAAAGTTTTGAGATTAAATAGTCGGAAAAATAAGTTTGGAGAATGGACGGCCCCACATGCCTATTACAAAAAGCCTCCCAAAAAAATAAAATCCACATCAAAATTCAAACAAAAAAATGCTCGTATTCAATCTATCAAGATTTATGAACATTATATCTATCGTGCAGTTTTCTTGTTGCCCCTGAGAACCGGTGCCGAAGCCCATCCTTTAGCCTCCTTCGGTAGTTTGCACTTTTTTCCAGACTTTCCCTTTAGTGTTTGTTCAAACCATTCGGCTGAGTCATGCTCCATCCTTACTTTCATTGCGTTGCATTCATGCAAGACAATCCACAACAGCACTCTCAATCTCATGTCTTGGCTAGCACCCTGCATGTTCACAAATTAACGTACATATCTTTTATTAATAATAGTGATAATAAAAAATTATGGAAAACATCAAATTTGGCAGCTAAAAATTTCTTTATTGTCACCTCGATCTCCAAATCTCGATGGTCTCCAACCTCGTTTCTTCCGGAACTTGTTATCTTTCTACAAGTCTTCATATTTTTAATAACGTACAAGCAACAATCGCAACTGCGTTTATTTCGTTTAGACCAATTTAATAGTTAGTGTTGTTATCAAACTCGCTGCATGGGAAATTAGCTTGGAGTGAAGCATGCTTACGAATTGAATTGCTTCGCCCCACCGACAATGGGACAAACTCTGTAAGTCCTGAAATCACCAAGAACGTTGTTCTCTGTTTCATTTTGGTACTGCTCCTGCAAGACACTCAACTGTAGCATACAAATGTCACAATCTATTAAATAAGTGAATAACTAGGTAACACGAAAGTTAGTGATAACACTGGGCTGCTCACAAAAGTCTCCGCAAGTTCCTTTGTTGAGTCGTCCACGGTGTTGACTCCCGGGAACGAATCTTGAACTTGGACTTCTTTCAGAAGTAGGTCAACAACAAGAAGTTTGAAATGTCCCGGATTTGAAAAATGCAGCGGTATCATGATCTGTGACAAATAAGAAAACAAAATCGCATTTAAAGTGGAGAGAAAATAGATTACTAAAACTAAGCCGGACCATGTTTTCTAGTAAACAGAGTGCAACTCCTCAAATGAGTTGCACTGCACTAACCTTTGAGGTTGCTCGGATATCCCCACTTACAAATCGCCCCTTTATCTTCATCTTATCAAATTGGGTACAGATGTCTTCAGCATCTTCAAATTTCTCACCCTAAGTGAAGTACATATAGAATCATCAGTTTTATCACTAATTACAAAGTACATAGTTCGTCATCTGACGTGTACATTTCACTAAAGCATAATGTCTAAACTTACCAACGTAAACACGGGAAAGAACCATACAGGCATACCAGGTTTGCGCTCCTCCTCATAGTTTAGTATGTCGCAAGACGTATTTAGCACCTGCAAAGCACGGATATTTTACAATTCATTCATAACTAATGTCCTTACACGTAAAACATACAAATAGTATATGACTATTTTTTCAGATTTACAAGGTTTGGATTTACCGCAGCCGACACCCACTTGTTCGGTAGCAATGTCATTATTTCTTGACGATCCATGTATGTGCTTCTAGTCTCAAAAATAATGTCCCTACATTAAATCATTTGAGTGATATAGTTATAATTTAATGGACCAGTATTAAGAATCCGAATAAAAAGTGATCTAGAATATTTCCCTACCTTGGTGGTAGGTTATTGGCCACTGCGTACATTACTAGTTTCATCAACCTTTCCTCCTTCAACATCTTCGCCTGTGAGAATGGATAACCCAATAACACATAACGTCTCCAAGTCGACATGCTCATGAGGTCCGATTCTCCTTTAGCCGATGTAGAATCATGTTGGCTCGGCGAGACTGCATGATTTTTTAAGATTGACTTCAGTCTTTTGTTTCCAGAATCGTCGGCACTCTATATGGAACGAGTAACAAAATTAATCAAACGCTAATATAATTCGTAACAAATTCAAAAGTACGCCACACGTATAGGTCAAACAGTAATTGGTAACAAACATTATAATACCTTGGATTGATGGACCTTTGGAGGTACGATGCCTGTGCTTCAGCGTAGTCGTCATCCAAATTTAAGGCCAGAGTTTTTTCGGACTTGTCCGAATAGCAAGCCCTTTTTCTCGTAGAAGAACCATCGGGGGTCGTAAATTGTATATTCTCGTCGGGGACTGGTCCTTCGTCCACGATACTGTCCTTGCTTACCTCAATGCACACCTTATTTCCTTTATCAATCATGCTGTCACAGTGGCTCATCCTTCCCATCGTCTGCACTACCGCACTTAAGTCATTCAATGTTTTCTCCATGTTTCCTAAAATATTTGATTGGACATTGACGGGGTTGTCTTGTTTATTATTTCCAACTGAGTCTTTCATAACCGTTAAAACCATTTCCTGTGATTCCCTCAACAGGCGGAGCTCGTTGACCACCTTATACAGTAAGGACTCTCCCTCAATGTTTAGAGCCCGTGATTCTAAATTACCTCTTACAGACCCCGGAGACTCTATCCTAACATCGAAAGTCGGATTTGCTCTACCATCATTGGCGCTTAACCCTACAGGATCTTTTCCCAACCTTCTGCTTGAACCCAGCCGTACGCCCTCTTCGAACCTGGTGTCGCCATTTCCGTATTCTTTTCCTGTGTACATGCCAAAATGTAAAAATACAGTTTATTATAGAGCTAACCCTTATGCAATAAAATTATTGCAGCACCTAAATTTAAGAAAACGCACCATATTTAACAGGGAAGGGAGGAAAAGAGATTGGCAAACATATTAAATTTTGGCGCAAACTATTTAACGGACACGAATCTTGCAAATCAACTGTGCAAAAACTAAATTGTTTAATAATTTGTTGCCAAACTAATCAAATTCATGAGTTAGTTAAGCAGCAGATATCAGATTAATCGATTGGTTGAAAGAATTGATCGATATTAGATGAGTAGTTTCTGATTTAAAAAAAAAAAAAAAAATTTACACCAAGGCTATGCAAGAATGCAACAATAAACGAGATAATGAAGAATAATCTAAACCACTGCGGACAGTACATGCATATTTTGCTGTATCATGGAGTACAAGTTCCGGCTACCTGTAAAAATCATTTAAATTGAAAAACATATTTTTTTCGCCTGCAAAGCTCGCGGATTTAAAATCATGTAAAATTTGTACTGGGTGGAAATTATTAAAAAATTTACATTTCGTACAAGTAATAGTAAGGTCCAAGTGCTCCGCACATGAAACATAAAATTTTACGAAATATTATCTTATAATAAATAAAGTACAAATTTGTGGTTATGCATATTAATTAGTTTTCTTAAATAAAAATGAATTAATTTGGACCCAAATTATATTTATGTATTTTAGTAGTTCCATTTTGACTTTATATGAATTAAAAAACTACTTTTTACCACATTAGTTTCAATTTGACTATATATTAAGTAAAATGCAGAGTTAAAATATACTTATGCATTTTGGTATTTTCATTTTGACTTTACCTAAATTACTAAACAATTGTTTATTAAAATAATTTCCTTCTCATAGGTAAACCTAATAATATAGTCTCCATACAAGCAGAAACTAAAAATTACGGATAGATGAATATTAATTTTTTTTTGTTAAAAATAAAATACTTTAGAGTTTAAATATAGTTTTGTATTTTAGTAGTTTCGTTTTGACTTTATATGAATGAATAAACGATTGTTTATTACAACAGGTTTATTTTAACTTTATATGAATTAAGATTTAGAGTTAAAATAAAGTTATGTATTTTGGTAGTATCGTGTTGCCTTTATATAAATTAATAAACTATTGTTTATTATAGTGAATTTCTGCTCCTACGGAAACTTATTGTATTACGAAATAAAGTAAAAATTACTAATTGTTCATTTTAAGTTTTGTTTTGTTCCTTTTTTTTGTTGACAATAAATTAATTTAGAGTTAAAATATAGTTATTTATGTAGACTAGTAGTTTCATTATGAATGTTAATGAAATAATAAACTATTGGGGATTCAAATAGATTTCATTTTAACTTTATATGAAATAAAATTTATCGAAAAAATAGAGTAATTGATTTTGTTAGTTTCATTTTGACTTTGAATGAATTATAAACTATTGTTTATTACAATATTTTCCTTCTCGTATGGAGACTCACTAATATAGTTTCCATTTGAGGAAAAACTAAGGATTCGTTTGCTTAAAACTGTGTAGTGTTCGGCCAACCATGACTGAGGCGATTAATGAGTGTGATGTATCGGGATTCGCTCCTTTAAATCCACTGATCACAATCTAAAGCAAACGAACCCTAACATTCGATAAAATGTTAGGGTTCATTTTTTAATGTTCACAATTTAGTATCACTATTGTTGTTATTATTATTGTTGTTATTATTATTGTTGTATTATTATTATTACTATTTTGGAGGTATATGAAAACTTTTTATAAAATTTCATCCTATAACAGACTCAACTAATTAGAAAATGACGATAAAAAATATATAAGGGTAATTTAGTCACTACATTAAATAATAAAAAACAGCGCATACTTTTATAGTTAGGGATATAATGCATTAAGACAAAAACTGCACTAAGCTGGTCAGTAATGCCTGGAAACTAGTGCTCTTTCTAGTAAAAAATTAAAAAAAAGAGACAATTTCAGAACAATTTCGTAATGCATAGCCTACAGTCGAAAAAAAAAAAAGGGGGTAATATGGATATGCATGCTGTGAGGTCAAACTTCTCTCCAATATTCGGGTTACAAATACTACACATTTAGTAATTTGCCTAGCTTCAAACTTATAAGAATTACAGATTTAGCAAAGGCTAAAAAGAACGACTATACTTTGTAGATAACAACTTTAAAAAAAATGTCTTTCCTAGAATAATATATATATATATATATATATATATATATATATATTTTAATGATTTCTAGATCCAAAATACTAGTAGCGTCTACTATGACTTCTCAAGCACTAGGAATTTTAGTCATAGTTAGAATGAGGACGTCTTTTTTCTAGAGGATTGAAAAAAAAACGGTTGATTAAGTACTAGTTAAAACTATCCTTTCTGTTGTAGGCTAAACGAACGTTTTAGCCAAGCATATCAAGAGGGTAAGAGTAGTTTTTTTCTAAAAGGGGGTTTAATTAGAAATTATTAAGTTCCATCCAAAAGAATGACATGCAGTACACTAATAAGGAGTACTTCAGAACATAAATATTTACAACAAAAATACTCGCATTGATACTAAGATTAACCGTTTGGCCGCAAAGCCTATCCCATGAATTGTTCCCAATAATATAAACACCATAGCCCTAAAATTCGGTTCACTTAATATTTCCTACAAGCTGGAATACATAGCAAGCACACTATGCACACCAGTATGAACAAGAAACGGAAAGTACAGCTTTACTCACATGAGAAACATTTACGCAACTAACCAATGTTTTCATAAACCATTTGTTGTTGTTTATCGAAGTAGTGATTTTCCTGCAAACATCATAGTCAGCTAGCCCGACCCCATGAAGATCATCAACAATCACTGGACCTTGAGGCAAAACCAACCTTAAATAAAAAACCTGTCGAGCAATGGGAAGAATATTACATACCACGTGGGTTATTTGTGAGGTCCAACTGAATGGAAAAAGTAAGGTTAATCATGCAAATTTTAATTCATTCAAGAACGAAGTACAACATTATGTAGTCACTTGGAAAATTGATTGTTAGCTACATTTTGTCAACTCGTGTTACCTGTAGGAAAAAAGAACATCCGGTTAAAAAGGTGTAAGGCCTCCGATTTCGCTTGTACTTGATTACGCCATCAACCATCTTGTTCAGAAAATGACTGGCCCAATTTCTCTTGTGGATCATTTCTACATCTAACACTTTGTAAATGTAATTTTGGTTTATCTCGTTCACAGTAGTTGTCCCAAGCACAGTAGCGGTCGCGAACAACACGAACGATCGAAGAAAATCTAAATTTGGTTCTTGGCATGAACTCAATATTTGTTCTAATCGTTGAGTCTTTATTACGGTCCTGTCAATTTGATGTGAAATGTACTTTGATCGTATGTCCTCCGCAAATCCTAAGTCCCCGTGTAATACTAAATCTAACCCCCCTCCGGAACTCCCATTACTTTGCCAAAAATCTCAACGGTTACAACGTATTGTTTACCAAAAAGACTTAATTTTAAAGTTACGGGGTCAAAAGCTAATATTAGTGCATGTACTAAGTCCCTGTACAACTCACAACCCACAAAATCTAGACAACCCCCGAACCCAATAGACTCAATTGCCGATTTCTTATGAACACCGAATTGTGAAATCCTATCTCCATAACGCCGCAACGCTATTCGCGTTTTCAACATAGGACCATCGCCATCATTGTGTAACTTACCACCCCAGTTTTCAGTATCATCACTGGGAGGATACCCACCGGCATCAACATCCATCCTACTTTCCCTGCGCATTGAGCTGAGCAAACCATCGGACATAAACAATCCACGCCTAACACCTCTCCTGTCCCCGTCAACAGTTTCATTTTCAGAATCAGCCGTCAAATCCTAAAACAAAAAAAAAGGGATAAGTTCAGGAGGAATAATACGCAGCCACAGGGTGCAACAAAGAATTGAAAACATGGACTCAAATTTAGAAATCTGTAAAATCTCACCACGCAATCATCTATTTCCTGATATCTAGACGAAGTGAAGAGATCGAAAAAACTCCTATGAGCATCAGAAGCATCTTGGACGTCTTTGAAGAAAACCGCATTGAACTCTTCCTCCATATTTGTGAACTTTGCATACACTACAAACAAGACATGTTGGCTATTTATAAGGTGGGCAATGTGAACAAAAGTGAGGGTTTGGAGTCATGCAACCCTAGTGGTTGTTCCAAAAATTAATTTTTTAATTGTGCAAGTTGTTAGCAAGTAGCCGCCTAAACTACTTAAATATTTAATTAATATTCAAGGCCCCACATGTATAGATTAAACAATATAGAACCACTAATAATCGGAAATTTGAAAAATCTATTCACTATAATCAGTTGTCTTAATTCAATATTTTTGTCCTTGTGAGACCAAAACCAACAGGAATCGAATAAATATGTATTGAAATAATTGAGAATATTTTAGACATGCGCAAACAGATATTCGGTAATAGATTTTAAAGATAATTAATTCTCAAAATGACCGATTTACTCTTTATTAGTGATGTGCCTAAAGGGATGAAACTAGAAAAAAAAATCAAAATAAAAGATTGGATATAGATGAAATCTCGCAAGGTTTTTTCCCTTTTTCCTTTCAGAAATTGTTGTTGAAATAATTAAAAAGAAAATGCCACAGGAAGGTGACGACGTTGAATATCGAGCTAAATGTATTGTTAGATCTGTTAACGGAATATTTATTTTCCAAGGAAGTTTCTGTTTCATCACCAATATTATTAACAAAACTAATCGAGTGGAAGTCACGTAATAACTAAGTTGAAGTACAGTAAAAAGTGAGAAAATTAATATGAGGCAATGATTACAATCTAGATTTGCAAGCAAAAAATTTATTGTAGATTACCTATCTAGGGTTTGTCCCCCTAGGCTACCATAGGCAATGAGAACTATTTCGAGCAACTTGCACATATTTTATTACTAATGCCCTCTAGAGTTGTTTTCATTAAAATTTCATGAATGCCATTACACAATAAATTAGGGGAGTAGCATTACTACTTTTGGAAGCCAAGCAAAAAAACACGAGGACATCAAAGCATGTCATCTATAATAAATAACCATTGATAGATAACTGCACTACGTCTCAATCATTAATCCACAACGGAGGGAAAAAATATTCACCGGAGTTGGAGGGCCCGACTCTTGAAATAGTTACCTTCGGTAATGGGTATTAAGTTGAACCCTGCATATCTGTAATTAGACATCCGTGTATCGAAAATTTCGGCTAAAAATGTAATTATTGAAGCTTCTACTTCTAGTTTGGCCATGTTATACACAATTAAAAAAAAAAAATTAAAAGAAAAAGGGAGTTGGGTTAAAAAGATGAAATGATCAAAGGCTAAATTTGCAAGTAAAATGTTTAATTATTTATCCTAGGAAGGGTATGCCTTCCTAGACTACCATAGGTAATGAGTGCTACTGCATGCAACTTATACATTTTTTATTAACAATGCCCTCTAAGTGTTGTTTCCATCGAATATCATTAATGCCTCCACGCAATTAATAGAATAATTACCCTAATTACCTTTTGTCAGAGTGCCAACATACAGAACGCAAGAAACTGAGCGATAAGAGAATTGCCAACAACTAAATAATTAAAAATTCTGCTTCCACATTAACGAAACCATATACGGAAAAAAACTTAACCGCCTTGTTTAGTAATTTTAAATTCCTCCCACAATGATGTGCCACTATAAGTTTTTTGACAGAAAATGTATGTAAAGATAATTCGGACTCGTTTTCCGGATCCTTTCGTCAAGGATAAAAAAATAAAACCTTACTATTGTTGGGGTATGTTAATAATTGTAAAATTTGGTTTTTTTTTTTTTTCTTCGTACTACAAAATGGTGAAATGATTAGGCTTCTTTTTTACCTTTTTTTTTTTTCCGTAGATATTTGTACAATTCTTGTTGAAGGGTCTAACCACGAAAAGACATGACGAACTAAATGCTTGCGGATTTATTTTAATTGGATGAATTGAAACTGTTACATAAATCTAGTTTCTTCACTAGTAATGAATTAGAAAATTGCCAAACCAAAAGTGAAATTTCGTGTTTATGTGCTATTCGATCAACAAGAACACAATTTAATTTTCGCTCCTTTATACAACCGAAGGAAAGTACAACAGCACCTCTGATTTGCCGGATTGGTTTTCGTTTTTTTTTAACTTATATATTAATTTTGTTATTGTATGGAAAAAGAAAAGATCTAGCCTTCGTCTATTGGTAATATTCTTCTAACTACAGGAGGTCAAAGAATACACGACTGAGCAAGTAGACAGCCAAAGAACCCATTGGGCCACCCCAAATCTAAATATTTTCTGAGGCTGTTTTGCGTCAATACAATAAATGATTTATTTGATTTATAAAAAAAATAAGCAAAACACACCTTGTAATTCATTACGTTGGATTTGTATTAATCTACGAGAGGTTACAGAAAGTATGAGTTTTAGTTGTGATAAAGCGCAATCCGGTATCCAATCAATTCAGCCTAAATCAATGCAAGAAATATAAAAACACACAAGATATACGTGGTTCGATCCGGAGATCTACGTCCACGGGCAGAACATCACTCTTGCCGAGGTGTTTCTTTCACTAGAACTTTGAGTTTACAAGCCACAATTCAGAATACAGAATGCGAACCCTAATTCAGAGTTCTTTTCACATATTTATACTCAACTTTCCTAAACCCTAACTGAACCCTAACTAACTCCCTATTTTCACGCCTATTTCCCGCTGCATGGCGGTTGGGAACGGATCGTGCCTTGATTCGCGGAACAAACCATCTATTGGGCCGACGCGTGTTTCTGGTCCTACTGGGCCTACGCGTGCTGGGCCTACACGTGCTTGCTGGGCCTCCGCGTGCTGGGCCGGTCAGTGGGCTCAGGTATTAACCCGACCCGAAGTGATCGGGCCATCCCTATCAGATGCCCCCCCCCCCCCCCCAGCCGAAGCGAGGAAGGAGCTTCGGTTGTCACCGGGGTGGAACCGTAAGCAAGAAGGGTCGTGGTCGCGGGCGCGCCGAAGTGTTTATGGATGACTAAGTCTATCCGCGTCCCCAGGGACTCCGCGGAGCAATCTGCGGATGCGGAGTCGAACTAGGCCGAAGTGCACAGGACATATAGCGAGATACCGAATTTCCCAGAAGCAAGAAACGTGTCGGAAGTATATAACAACCTGGCCGAGGTGGAGGGTACACCGGAGTGTAGTAGTCTGGCCAAAATGAAGGAAGCACCGGAGTGTGGTAGTATGACCGAGGTAAAGGAATCACCGGAGTGTAGTTTGAATCTTCCTGCCGAAGGGTGAGGTTGATGTGATTGGCGGCGCCATCATGAGAGAGAGGGAATGTGAAGTGACACGCTCTGCGATTTCCAAGAAACCTGTTCCCCACGCGCCTTGGGAACTGTAAAGCGCGTGAAGAGCACGTTTAAATCTCCATCATTGAATTTGAATAGGCTGTATCAGAGCCGTTGTTTTTTTGCGTAAATATTTGGAATAACTGCACAGTAACTCTTCATCTTCTTCATTGCGATTTACCAGTTTAGAAAGCGGGAAAAAGAGGGGATTCGGTGCCTGTGATTCATCTCAAATCAAAACTTCTCAAATTCAACCCAAGTAAGTATGTCTTCCTCTTCACCTTCTGCCTCATCTTCTGCCTCTATTCAAGAAGTAGGGACTACGGATGCTCCGTTAGATATCCCCCCCCCCCCCTTCGATACCTCATTCCGGAGAGGAATGAGATTAGGACCGTAGACAGGGCCGATGGGCTGGAAAGCAACGTTATGATGGTTGCCTTTTATCAATGCGCGGAGGAGGATTTGGAGGTGGCCTCTGTAGCGTTAAGGATGACGCGAGAGCAAATTGAGAGAGAAATCCCTTTATTTTTCTTTCCCTTCAACTTAGAGTATATAGTACCGAGCCCTGATGATAGGGCCTGCTGCTCGCCGCAGGGGTTTATTAGTGTGTATATACATCCCCTTAGAATAGGCTTGAGACTGCCCCTGTGGGACATTGTGATCCGGTTGCTGCAATACTACGGTATTGCCTTGAGCCAACTAGCGCCGAACGCGGTGAGGCAGGTAGTAGGATTCACCGTAGTGTGCAAGAACGCCGGGATAGAACCGACCGTAGAGCTTTTTAGGTTTTTCTACCAATTAAAAAACTTCGGGAAATCCAAGGGGTGGTACTCATTCAGTTCCCGAGCCCGAGGTGGGTTCAAGGTTCAAAACCCTAGTAAGGTGGAGGGATGGAAGGAGAGGTTTATATTTGTTAGGAATAAAGTAGCTCTCCCGAAGTAGAGGAGGGATGAGGTACTTGATACCGCTCCTGTGGAGAGCCCGGAGGCCGAAGTCGTACATATATTCCGGTCAGTGGGGACTTTCAAAACCCTCTGTACCGAGGAAGAATTGGAGGGGGCAGGATTGAGCCCGTATTATGCGGGCGATGCGGCTGCCGAAGAGGGTAGGAGTTCTTCTATCTTGCTTTTTATAACTGTCGTTTTGCGTAGGACTAACCATAACCTCTATATGCAGTGGGACGCTTCGGAAAGGAACCTGCCGGAAGCCCTGCGGCTGTTGCCGCAGCAAAAAAGAAGGGGAAGGCCACTGAGGTATCTCCCCGGGGGAAGACAGTGCCCAGTCCACGACCGTCGGCGGGTTCGGAAGAACGGGTTATGCCGGCGGGGTCTATTCCCGGAACGAAGAGGAGGCCGGAGCCTACCGGGACTCCGCTAGCACCATCCAAAAGACCCCGGGTAGGGGAGAGCACGGAGGTAAACTTGAAACGCTGCTCATAATTTTTACGTACACGAAGTGTGTATTATGAAGGCTGAGTTTGATGTCATTTTTGTGTAATTGTCCAGGTAGAACAAGTGGCCCCGGGTCTGCTGGGGTTGGAAGGCGCGGACGCTGAAGAACTTCTGCGCTTGGCGCGAGGTATCCTGGACCTCGGCCGTAAGAGCGAGAAGGAAGGGAAGGAGGAACTGGCCGAAGTGGCCAGGGAGCTTCGGGCGCGCAACGACCGATTAACCCAGGACCTGACCGAGGCACGCAAGGGGGCTGCCTTGGTCGAAAATGAGATTGCGCGTCTGCGCGGTGTGGAAGCGGAGACTAATGTCCTCCGAGGTGAAGTGCTGCGGCTGCGGGCAGAGATGGAGGCTCGGGAAGCTGCCGTGGTCGAGGGGCAAGGAGCGATGCTGAAGGCATTCGCCGACAAGTTATTCCAAACCAGCACGTTCCTCGACTTCCAGACGGAGTTCGTGGCAATAGGGGATCAGGCCACTCGATCCGCGCTGCTGGAGCAGGTGAAGGAGGTCTACCCGAATGTGGATGTATATCGTCCAGAATTCGGGTATGACTTTGAGGCAGTGGCCGGAGTGGAAAAGGCCTACTACGCGGCTCTAGCGAATCTGCCGGAGTGGCCCCTGGTGAAGGCCCTAGGGGAGAAGAAACAATTGTTGACGGCCGTGGAGATCGCCAACTGTGAGGTGGACCTGGACCAAGAGTTCATGGCGTTCCGCCGGGGTGAGCTGGTCTCCGAGCCCCGAAACAAAGTACCTCCCCCACGGATGGAGGTCGAAGCCATAGCTGCGGACGAAGCTGTCGCAGCAAACGAGGAGGGAGAAGTCGAAGTGTCAGAGGGCCGGCGAGAGGTGTTGCCGGAGATACGGAGGCAACTGAGCGGGAGGTCAGTCGATCCCCGCAAATTTAAAAACTATAGATGATAGGATTATATGCAAACATTGTACTGAATCATGGATAATGTACTTCCGTTTTGTTGAATATAATTCTTTGTTTCTCAGACACTTCATCTTCTCTTTGCTTGCATGATCAATTTGTGTTTGTTTTCGAACTGAACTTCAACTCTTGACATACTTTAACTTGATCGATCTGGTTGACTCTTCTTTCTGTTTAGAATACCGCGGAACTACACGAAACAATAAAGAAACTCATGCGATCACTTGAGTGGTTCCGCGAAGAAAAGAACAACCTGCAAATGCACGTAGTGCCAAAGCTAGAAAAGCAGGTGGCCTCGGCAGAGAGGAAAGTGGTTGAAGCCGAAGAAAGAGCCAAATATTACGAGATGAAATACCGGACTACAGCTGCCGAAATGAGCCGTGTCCTTGTTCATCAGAGGGAGTATGATCGGATACTGTCGGAGTTCGGTCTTCTGACCTTTGAGGAAGTGGAGGAGCGGGTCGTAGAGATCCAGGGCGAAATCTCGGCGCTTACGGCAAATAACCCCGCGGAGGCCTCGGAGCTTGTAAGAAAGCGAGAAGTTCTAGAGTTGCTTCTGAGCATGTATGAAGGGCTAGAGGGCCGAGGCAGGTGGAGGCCTTCTGCCGAGGAATTCATCGCAAGTTCAAGCCGGAGCCAAGGTACCCCAAAAGCTCCCCAGAAGGATAAAAAGAAGCCCTCTGGAAAGAGTAAAGGCATTGTTATCCGAGAGCCAGCTCCAGTGACCACGATTGAAGAAGAGCCCGCTGTGGTTGCCGAGGAAGTAGTCGAGGAGCTGGCCAGGGAAATTGAAGTGATGGCTCCGGATGAGTGGGACCCTGTGCAATGGGCCCAAACTCCGAGGTCCGCTCCACAACCACGTAGCCGAGCTCGGACTAGAGATGAAGTCCCCAGGCAAACGCCCAGAGCAAGTCCTCGGCGTCGGGAAGCTCGCGAGGAAGGAAGAACCGGAGCCCGAGGTCGAGGATCTACAAGATCCCGGAGGACACAGCGCAGACCGAGGAGCAGGCCGCAACGCTGGGGCGCTGAATATTGGCTCGGGGGCCGTAGATAATGGCTTTTCTCCTTTTTGTTTTGTTTTTTTTTTTTTTTTTTGAAGTTTTATGTAAAAAACTTTTCGGTGTTATATCATTTAGAAGATAATAGAATCGATGTGATGTGCACAAATGTGTTAAGGAAAACAACAAGTTATTAACTGTTTTAGTTAGGTGTCCGGGAACACAATTCGAATAACTCTAATGTAAATCTCCCCGGACGGATCAGGCGGGAGTAAATTCTCCCCGGACGGATCAAGCGGGAGTAAAGTCTCCCCGGACGGATCAGGCGGGAGTAAACACTTCCCCGGTTAAACAGGCGAGATAGTGATATAAGTCCGGGGACGAAATGTGAATCTCCTCGGACGGACCGAGGGAGAGATTTAGTTGTCCGGAGACTAATAATGATAATACGATTGTGTTAGGGCGTCCCCGTAACGTAAAGGAAAACTCAGCAAGATGTATAAATAAAGAATTTTTATTCAACGATGAGTGCCGGAGCAAACTAAAGAGTACAAAAAGAAATAACAACCATAAAAGAAATTAAAGATAAGATGGTACTTGTGATTTGGCATTCACAGATAGAAGCGCCTCAAGTTGGTTACGTGCCAACTTCGGGGGATCGAGGTCCCATTGAGATGCTCTAACTGATAGGATCTGGAATCGTGCGCGGCAACGACGCGATAGGGACCTTCCCAAGAAGCATGTAATTTCCCCTCGGATCTGGCTGAATTGAGCCGAAGAACTAGGTCCCCGACATTGAACTGAGTGCCCCGGACCCGGAGGTTATGATACTGGGCTGCACGTTGTTTACACCTGGCCTGTTGAATGAATGATTGGTCACGACGATTTTCAAGCTCATCCAAATTTGCCCGGAGAGCCTCGTCGTTATCCTCTGGAACCAATGTGATGAGGCGGGGGCTTGGTACACTGATTTCCGCGGGAATAACGGCTTCGGATCCATAAGTAAGGCTGTAAGGAGTCTCCCCGGTGGAGGTATGAGGTGTCGTGCGATAAGCCCATAGGACTTGCGGAAGGTTTTCAGCCCAAAGACCTTTGGCATTATCCAGGCGTTTCTTTATACCCGTGAGTAGTGTATGATTAGTGACTTCAACCTGACCGTTGGCTTGAGGGTGAGCAACCGAAGTGAAAATTTGTTTGATGTGAAGCTCTTCGCACCATGACCGAAAGGGATCATTGGCGAATTGTTTACCATTGTCCGAGATAATAGTACTCGGGATGCCGAAGCGACAAACGATATTGCGCCACACAAACTTCAAGATATTCTGACCAGTAATGGCCGTAAGAGGTTCGGCTTCGACCCACTTAGTGAAGTAGTCTACGGCAACGACCAGGAACTTCAATCCCCCTGGAGCAACTGGGAATGGGCCGACAATGTCGATTCCCCATTGAATAAATGGCCACGCACTCTGGATTCCAGTGAGCTCGGTCTGCGGCAAATGCTTTACACGGGAGTGCAGCTGACACTTGCTGCATTTGGTCACTAAGTCGTGGGCATCGTTGAACAGGGTTGGCCAATAATATCCCCAGCGGAGAACTTTCTTGGCTAATGTCCGGGAGCCGATATGGCTGGCACAGGCCCCTTCGTGAACCTCCCGTAGAACTTGAATAACTTCGGCAGGAGCGAGACACCGGAGACTCGGTTGTAGGTATGACCGCCGGTACAAAACTCCATCATGAAAGGAGTATTTGGGGGCTTTGAGGACAACTTGCCGAGCTCGCAGCTTATCAGTAGGCAGGATTCCATCTCGGAGATATTGAATGATAGGAGTCATCCAATTCGGATCACTATCGGTCAGTACCGAAACTGTGGCCTCATGAATTGCTGGGTGAGACAGGTCTTCGACCATGATATCCGGAGATATATTAGTTCGGACCGCGGAAGCCAAATTGCTAAGCGCGTCTGCTCTTGCATTCTGAGCACGCGGTATTTTCTGGATAACAACTATATCAAGAGTTGACATAAGCTTGAGTGTTAGAGCACGATACCTGACCATTGTTTCATCCTTGGCGACATAAGTCCCCTGAATTTGCTTGGACACGATCTCGGAGTCCATGAAGAGCTCAAGATGACGAACGTCTAAGGATTGAGCGAGCCGGAGCCCGGCGAGAACTGCCTCGTACTCCGCTTCATTATTGGTCACCTTGAATTTGAATCGAATGACGTATTGAACTTCAACCCCCTCGGGGTCAATGAGAAGCACCCCGGCACCACTTCCTCGAGTCGTGGATGCTCCATCCACGAATAATTGCCATCTCCGAGGTAAAGATACGAGGGTAGCGGGGTGATGTGTATCACTGTCTGCCGGAGACTCATGATTGTCTCCCGGGGTTTCAGCCAGAAAGTCGGCGAGTGCTTGACCCTTGATTGCTCGGCGAGGAAGGTATTGAATGTCATATTCTCCTAACTCGACAGCCCACTTTGCGAGGCGCCCAGACACCTCGGGTTTGACAAGAATCTGACGGATAGGATGATTGGTCAGAACCCGTATTTCACGCCCTTGGAAATATGGGCGCAGACGCCGAGCTGCCATGACAAGAGCTAGTACAGTTTTTTCCAGTACGGAGTACCGGGTCTCCGCCCCGTGGAGAACACGACTTGCGAAATACACGGGATGTTGAACCCCATTGACTTCGCGCACAAGTGCAGCGCTAATAGCTTCCTCGGCGGAAGCCAAATATAAGTAAAGCGGCTCTCCGGAGAGAGGAACTGACAAAGTAGGCAGCTGCTGTATATGGCGTTTCAAAGCCTCGAAAGCCTCGGCGCACGCCGGAGTCCATTCAAAGGACTTCGATTGTCGCAAGATTTTGAAGAATGGGAGTTGGCGCTCTGCCGCTTTGGACAGAAAACGATTTAAGGCCGCCAAACCGCCCGTGAGGCGCTGAACGTCTCTGAACGTCTTTGGTGGCTGCAGATCCAAAACATCCCGAAGTTTGGCTGGATTAGCCTGAAGACCGTGTTGTGAAACCATATATCCAAGGAACTTGCCGGAGCCAACGCCGAAAGTGCATTTCGCTGGATTAAGTCGCAAATTGTAACGCCGCAGAGTGCGCAACGTTTCGGCAATGTCCTGTACACATGAAGAATGGGTGGTGCTCTTTATAACAAGATCATCAACGTAAACCTCGACATTGCGGCCAATCTGGTCGTGAAAAACTCGGTCCATGAGACGTTGATATGTGGCTCCGGCGTTCTTGAGCCCGGAGGGCATTTTCTTAAAAGCAAAACACCCGAAAGCAGTGATGAATGCTGTCTTGATGGCATCTTGCGGATCCATAAAGATCTGGTGATATCCCTTCTATAGATCTAAGAAACAAAGTGCCACATACCCAGTAATGGCTTCGGCCTTTTGGTCTATGGAAGGTAGGGGATAACAGTCCTTCGGACAATGTTTATTGAGGTCGGAGAAATCGACGCACATCCGCCACGCCCCGCTGGACTTAATCACCATTACCGGATTAGATAGCCAGGAGGGGTAATATACTTCGAACAGGATGTCCGCATCCAAGAGTTGTTGTACCTCAATTCGAATTGCGTCATTTCGCTCCGGAGCGAATTTCCTTTGCTTCTGCTGTATAGGCTTTACGCTGGGATCGATGTTCAGCTTGTGTGTTATTATATCGGGAGAGATCCCGGGCATATCCAGAGGAGACCATGCGAAGACATCGGAATATTCTCGCAAGGTCTGAATGATAGCCTGGTGTAACCATGGCACATCCACGGCTCTGACGGTTACAGTCTGTTCCGGCTTAGACGGATCAAGCGGTACTTGGGCGGTGGCATCCCCCAATGAGGTACATTCCCGAGATTCCAGAGCCGATGATGCTACCTAAAGCTGCTGTTTGGGAGGAACTTTAGCAGTCTTTTTGAGTGCCACGTACATACACTCCTTTGAAACCCGCTGACTCCCGCGGATAGCCACTTCGCCATGCGAAGTGGGGAACTTTAGTGCGAGGTGATACGTGGAACATATGGCTTTGGTGGGGGTAAGCCAGTCCCGGCCCAAGATCATGTTGTACGGTGATGGGGAATTCACCACATAAAAATCCACGAAAATGGTTTTATTGCCGGATAAGTCCCCAAAGACGCCGGGAGAGTGATGACACCCTCTGGCTGGACTTCACCCTGAGTGAAAGTCTGCAGTGGCCCGGGGGCCGGCCGAAGTTGTTCCCGAGGAATCCCCATCCTTTGGAAACAGTCGGCAAATATAACACTCACCGCGGCCCCATTATCCACGAAGACCCGCCTTATTGTTATGTTGGCTACAGTCATGTCGATGACAATAGCGTCAGTATGAGGTGTTATCTCCGGAACCGGGTCTCTATCCGTGAAGCTGACAGTCTCGGATTGATGGAGGCGTTTATGATGTGGCTCCTCGGGAGGAGGACGTCGAGGCTCTGCCTTCAAGGCATGTCGCGAAGCCCCAGTGGGGAGGGCCCCATATATCACGTTTATTACGTGAGGGGGTGCGTTGTCTCCGGGTCCTCCCGGAGGAGGAGGTGGTGGCGGAAGACGTGGTTGTTGGCGATTGCCAGAATCTTGCCGTGCGTAATTACTAGGCCCCGGCCGATTATTATGCCACGACGGTCGATTTTGTTGTGTAACACGGTCATGATAACCTCCACGATTATGGGACGACCCCCCATTCTGACCTGTCCGAGGCTTGTCATCGGTCCGCGCAATGTATTGGCGCAAGAAACCTTTCCTCAGGCACTCCTCGATTTCCTTGCTGAGTTCTCGGCACTCCTCTGTCTCATGCCCATGATCTCGGTGGTACGCACACCACTTTCCACGGTTCCTCTTCTCAGGCGGAGCAGTCATCCGCGGACAAGGTCGTAGATCGTTCTTGTGAATAGAAAGGATTTCGGCTCGTGACTTTGTCAACGGAGTCAATTGTGGAATATCGCCTCGGGATTCTGAATGCCCCGGGTTCAGACGGGAAAAGGCACTAGGTCGCGTACTAGGCCCAGTTTGTGCCTTGTCGGACTGCCGCTTGCTAGCATGTTTCTCACGTTTCCGGCGAGTCTGCTCCTCGGCCTTAGCAAATTTGCACACCGTTTTGAACAGTGCTCGGGTTGTGACCGGTGTGTTTCGAACCAACTCGGTGTAAAGTGTTCCAGGATGGAGTCCATTCATGAATGCGTTGATGACTACGTCTTCGGAGCAACTTCCCACCTTGAGGCTTTCCGCTGTAAAGCGGTCAAGAAATTGGGTAACGGTTTCACCGTCCCGCTGTTCCATATTCATGAGGTCGGCCAAAGTGGCCATGGGCTTCGCCCGTGCTTCGAACCGCGCCCAAAAGTGTTCGGCGAGTTCTCTGAAAGAGGATACGCTGTTGCGCGGGAGAGAATCAAACCAAACCCGAGCCTCATCCTGTAAGTACTCGGGGAAAATCTTACAGTAATGGAGGGATGTAGTGTTATCGCGGCTAAGCATGTTGTGCCTGAAAGCTCCGAGAAAATTGGCCGGATCTCCGGTGCCATCGTAAGGTGGTATGGCCGGCCGTTTGAACCCTTCGGGAAGGGAGGTGGCCATGATTTCTTGGGAGAACGGTGTGATGATATCTCCATTGGCATCAAGGCCCAGGATTCTGTCCAGTTCAACATTGCGTTGGACTCGCTCATACTCTTGGAGATCTAGAGTATGAGGATGGGCATAACGAACTCTCTTAGCCGCGTTGAGTGGACGGCGGCGATCCATATCAGTAGGTTCATCGTTGCGCTGTCATGATTCGTTAGAACTCCCATGGTCCTCAGAAGAACCAGGTCGTTCCCGTCGCCGATCTTGACGCCCGCGATGCCCCGGGTCTTGTTGGTCACGCGAGTATTGACGATGTGGAGGCACCGCGGGATTGGCATCATGTCCGGCATGCCCCGCGGGGTGTTGGCGATTAGCCGCCCAGTCTTGAAGAACATGGGCGTGCTCTTGTAGGAAAGCCTGGAGCAATTCCGGTGTGACTTGAATGTTAACCGGTGGTTGGGCAGCAGCGGAATTAGGGTTTTGCATGTCTTGAGGGGGTGGAGGTAAATACTGATTGTCTGGATTCGCGACCGGGCCTTGATTGCCCTGATGATGAGATGTACTCCTTGCCGGCAATTGCCTCGGCGGCAAAACTTGATCCACGGGTGGATCCTGGTTGGATTGATCACCGTGGCGAGATTGATTCAAACGAGTCGTCACCATGATCTTTGATTACACTGTGAACGTCAAAAATTGTTTTACGTTCTCACAGACGGCGCCAATTGATAAAGCGCAATCCGGTATCCAATCAATTCAGCCTAAATCAATGCAAGAAATATAAAAACACACAAGATATACATGGTTCGATCCGGAGATCTACGTCCACGGGCAGAAAATCACTCTTGCCGAGGTGTTTCTTTCACTAGAACTTTGAGTTTACAAGCCACAATTCAGAATACAGAATGCGAACCCTAATTCAGAGTTCTTTTCACATATTTATACTCAACTTTCCTAAACCCTAACTGAATCCTAACTAACTCCCTATTTTCACGCCTATTTCCCGCTGCATGGCGGTTGGGAACGGATCGTGCCTTGATTCGCGGAACAAACCATCTATTGAGCCGACGCGTGTTTCTGGTCCTACTGGGCCTACGCGTGTTGGGCCTACACGTGCTTGCTGGGCCTCCGCGTGCTGGGCCGGTCAGTGGGCTCAGGTATTAACCCGACCCGAAGTGATCGGGCCATCCCTATCAAGTTGTTTAGGTGCATCCGTCGCATAAGCTAAATACTTTAGCGCTATCCTAGGTGTCGGGGGTTCTTTTTTTTTTCTTATTCCCTAATTTCTAAAAAGCACAAAAAATGAAAATTATGTAATAGGGCATATATATGTATATATTAAAATATATATTTCTGTAAATATATACATATATTAATATTTCTAAATGATTATGAAAAAGTCATAGTCCGTGTAGAGTTACACTATACCTCAATCTGCCGTAAACAGACCAACACGGTAATTATACTATCATGCCGTGTATTTGGGGTCTCACCTATACATACCTTTTTTACATCTGTAAATGTAGACGGTATCTTAAATTAAATATAGACTGGTAGATGGGGAAAAAAAAAAAAGGACAGGGTTTATTTTTTTTCTTGAATGGAAAAAAGAAATAACGTAAGGTTTATGTTCCCGGATTGGTATTTATTTCAAAAATTGGCTAATTGGAAAAAAAACAATCTTATCATTGGGGGACTTGGGAAGTCAATTCCAACTCTCATAGTTTGCACCACAGTAGTTTCATTAAACTATCGTTTGGTGTATTCGGGGAATCAACAAAACATAACTATATTTTATTTATTTAAAATCCTAATCAGTTGAATTATTCTGGACTCAGGTGGTAAGCATGTGGCAGTGGTGCTCGAAACACTAATACGGATATACTAATCAAGTTTAAGGGTTTAAAAATTTAGGTTGGTAACAAAATGAAGTTCTTCCGTGAAATGTAGACGTATGGCAAATCCTTTTTTTTTTTTTTTTTTTGTGAATAAATTTTTTTAGCAAAGTTTTAAAAAAGGTTTACTAATGTTATTTTTCAAAATTTAGCCGATACTGGATAATATGTACATTTATATCTATATTCTCTATTAGGCATTACAATATTGTCCTTAAATTTTTATATGAAAATTAATTTCTTCCTAAAACTACTTCCGAACTTGGGTAGATATTAAGTTAGGGTAGCTGCGCAGCCCTAAGCAGAAGTTAGCCATTAAAAAAACGTCACGAGATACTCAATTCCTCGATAAAAATAATATAACACCTTTTTGTTCGGATTATTTTTAACTTACTAGTTCTACCTCAAGATATTTGCACAAATCTTCAATGTACCCAAAGGAGCTATTAGGGATTTGGTTAGATTTATATTCGGAATAACTTTAAACTCCAAAATATATTAATTGGAAGATATGCGAGCCTATTTGAAAAAGGGTGTGGAAATTACAATCTATCAATTGGACGTATAAGTTAAACTAGTGCAGCTCATGCATAAAAAATAAATTTTACATATTCTAAATTTTTTGTTTAACACGGGTTGTTGACTTTATGACTTTTATAATTTTAGAACCTTTACAAAATAATCTGTTACATCTTTCAAATAATACTTCATACTTTTTTAAAAGAATTAATTGCGGCGTAAACGTACTACCATCACTGATTTGGTACTTACATAAAGTACCTGAACCACAGTTGCTTTCAAATCCATTTACTTTAATTTTTAGGGCATACTTATTATAAAAAATCAATTGCTTTAGGACCAAAATAAAACACGTTACGGTTGGAAATACTTTATAGTAATTGGTTCAAATTCTATCAGAACCCCGCAGAGAGATCTAATCAGATCAAATGAAATTACCCGAATTTCGTAGATTTTAAATATGGTGAATTTCGTTCTGAATCCTGAACTGAGGGCCTTTTTGCCGATATGCTCCACACACTATTGCGTTTGTGTCGGATAGCAACCTATAATTCATTGCGGCGAAGCTTTCAGGCGCCAAAAATTATAAAAAAAATATTACACATCCATAAATATTAGAAAAACAATTGGAAGTTATAAAGTTCACTTGAAATATTAGAAAACTAACTTAAACTTTTATATGTAATCTTCGAAAAAATGAATTTTAGCTCAATCAAAATTCAAATACTTTATAAGATTATACCATCTTTTTTTTATAAATAGGGGAAAAAAAAAAGATTTGTCATTTTATAGTCTAGATATTGTGAGATCGTCTATAAATGTTTTAAAAATTAGGAAGTTGGGAGAAAAAATTTAAATATAAACCATTATGTGTAATACTTAAATATTTCTCGTTCTTTCAATTTTATAAATTTTTGGAAAGTTTTAATATAATTTCAGAATTTATCATAAATATTACTTTCAACTTCGTTCAATTTTTAATTGTGAAAATAATTAACGCTCATCCCCTCAAATTACATTTTTAAAAATTTATTTATACTTTTTAAACGATCTAATTTAATATAATTTCAAATGCAGAAATCCTTTTAAAAAATTTTAGAGGCTTTATTAAAAAATTCAATGTTATGAATAATTTTTTTTTAAAAAATATAAAATTTTCAGGTGTAACTTAGGATATTTAAACTAACTTTAGAATTTAAGAATATTTTTCTGATTTTCTGGCGTTTTAAATATATTTTTGAATTTTTTCAGGTTCTTTTATATTTTCCTATGTTTTACTCGCCAGAATTCTTAGACGGAATGAATTATAGGTTGCCATCTAATACCAAACATAATTTAGGTTAAAACCGGGTGATTCGCCCAAAGTTAAGGGTGCAAAAAGATAGTAATCCTTTAAAATACATGACCTAAAGTGCTATCGACGGAATATTCAAGTCCCGTATGTGCGTTAAGCAGACTACAACAAATGAAGACTTTTGTATCAGAATTTCTAACAACACACTTTTGGTCATTAATGATAAGTTATTTGTGACCACTTGTTGTCACAAATCACTCTACAGATCATTTGTGACAACTAATTGGTGATGGCCTAACCCTGTTCAAAGTTCCTGACGTAGCCGATGTGTGCTTAATAACGTTATTGAATTCTTAAGATTAGCAATAATCATTGTTATGAAAGCAGTTCAATCCAACACTTTTTAGAGCAATACTACAAACACCAAAAAAATTTAAAATAATACCCGGAAATGCAATAAACCAATGGAGAGGAGGTTTGTATACTTTTTATATTTTAAAAAAAAAAAAAATGAATTAAGCGGTAACCATTTCCAATCATTTCGACTGTGCCCATATGTTCGGCTCGATGTCTGCTGCCTCGAAAAATTTAAATATTGTACAGTTATAATATTTGACTTTATTTAAATAACTACGAGTCAATAAATGGAGACGCGTCAATTTTTAATTTCAATCAACATACGAAATAGACCATTCACTTTTTTTTTCCCCTCCGTCCAACTCTTGAAATTAGGGTACCATAGATTTTGTTAGGGATTCAAAATAACCTATTAAATTACCTTAAAAAAAAATGCATTGAAGGTTTTCGGCAATGCTTGATAATTTTGTAAGCTTCTTGGACAAGATTAGTGATATTATGGAGAAAAAAAATAAGAAATATCTCTAAAAAAGGTGCAATGATTACTAGCAAGATTTGCAAGCAAAAGATTTAATTACATTACCTAGATAGGGTATGTTCCCCTAGGTTGTAGTAGGTAATGATTGCTAATGTGGGCAACTTGGCTATATTTTATTCCTAATGCCCTTTTAATATCAATTCCATCTAATTTCTTCAATGCCATTCCACACCAATTTCAGCAAACCTAAATAAAAGAAGGAAGACGAGTACTACCCACTTCACTGTAGGTTAGTTAGTGATAATGAAATGCCAATGATGCAAATCATTCATTTATGCTCATACATTAATTCCACAAACTATGGAAAAACATGAAACAATTAAATTTATGCTTTTTAATTTCCGAACAATGATGAGCCAATAAATGTTTGAATAGAAAAAAACAGGCACAACAAAAATAAAAGTAGCGTATCGATGATGTCGTGAAAGTTTATAAATATGACCGTAAAGGTTGTACGGTAGTTTTTCTCTCAAACATGTTTTATCCTTTTGTTTATTATTTTCTAATTTTAGGTTGCGTACCTGTCAGTCAGGTTTTATCAGTCGGTTTTGTACATTAGTATTATTATTAATTTTTAATCAGCAAGTCTATCCAATGATTTTAGTTTGGTTTATCAATGTATAGACATGTAGAAAAAAATGGAATAGACATATGTCGATTTTACTGGCGGCATATTCTGTCGACTCAAGTAGCCGTCCGACATTCATATTTGATACTGTGAAGGTACACTCAAAATAAAAATTATTAACTACCACTGAGTTATAACAACTCCTTCTTCGCCAGAAGAAGCAAAGCCCCAATACTAAAATATTTGCAGTTTCAATTGGTAACGGACACAGTAAACAACTCGCTACCGATTAAATTTTTCTACCATTTCTAGTTCAAAAGTATGTACCGGGAACCCTGATATTGTTCCCATGTCTGGTTGCTCATAATTAAATCTGAAAATGTTAGGTTTTATTAAAATGAAAGATCTGGAATCTGGTTACTCGCAAAAGATTAATAAATCCTAAATATTTAATATATATATAGGTAGAAAATAAGAATAAAAAGTTAACCTCATCCTATCAAAAAATCCTCTTTAATGAATAACGGACTTTAGTGTGTCATATGTAAAACTAAAAACGTTTCTATCTACATAAAACTTTCCGGAACAATATACCAAATACATAGACATAGGCGCAAGAAATTAGATTTAGTTGCTACTAGTGAGAATCCTGACGAACGTTACTACTGTAAGTGAACGAAGACACATGGAACTACGGTCTAATTTACCAGCCGAGTTAAGCCCTTGCAGAATGTTGACGGGACAGACGTTACATTGCAACATAAGCTGTAACGGAATTTATCTTATAGACATATTAATATATATATATATATATATATATATATATATATATAATTTCAATATGCTTCTTCTACGTGTGAATAGATTAAGTAGCCATCTTTTTTCCTTCCATGACACAATATTGTCGGAAAAAAAAAAAGAAGGAAATATAATTTTTTATTGAGGTTTGAAAGAACACATAATTTTTGGGAGAAGAAGTTTCCATGTCCATCTCGGCTGAATCAAATTCACTCAAAGGAATTGTAAATTTGTCTCATCTTGCATGCTTTATCCGATTTTCGAAGGCTAGCCCATGGGATGCTCAAAAGTTTACCACCCTTTTCAGACACACTTTTGGGAATACAATGATGAGCATTTTTTGGAGAAAAGGAACCCTAAGATTTAAAAGTTCACTCACTCTCCCCACATATACATATATATATGTGTGTTGCCATCCTGCTCATACTTAAAATTCCAACTCCCTCTCGGCAGAAACACATACCTGCCATACAGTTTAGAGGTATGGATAATCTCGTCCAGACGATGCTTCATGCCGACTACGACTACCTCACATTCCACTCCTTTCAGCAAGTTAGCGATCCTAAATTTTTTTATGTAGTATATTCCTTTCAAGCTCGATGTTGCATGGGTGAATTTTTGTTAGAACTAAATGTCGATCTTCTATTTTCTACAGGAACGACTCAAGAGATTTAATGAGAAGATGGTTATCTTGCAATATTTGTTTGAGCATATTGTTAGCGTTGAACTCAATGTGCACCACTTGGTCTCTCTCGTCAATATTGGTGTTTGTCTTCAAGAACTTGATCCGTTCGATTTAAATCTGAATCAGGAGGTAAACAACAACTACTACTATTGGATGCATGCCATGAATGAACTAGGCTGCTGCTGGAGGATGTATGTGGAGAAGCTGCAGCAGTTAAGTTAGGGTTCATCTCATGAATTTTAAAAGGTGGTGGACGGATCCATGCTGTCACTGGGGTGCTAATGATTAGGATGAATTCTTTGTTTTTGGATCTGTGTGGCGGACGACAGAATGGGCATTTCTAAGGGCTTGGTTTCTTCATTTGTGGCCCTTTTTTTTTGTTTCCGAAATGATTCAGTTTTGTGTAATGCTTTTCTTGTCAGACTACTGTAGAAAATAGACCGCCGCGATAAACATGAAATGTATACGAGCTGCACTGCCTTATCTTACATTACTGTGCTATTTCCTATTCCATTTCAGATGGTAATGGTTTTTTCAGTGTTTTAACAATAACTCTTACTCTCATTGGATTGATGTATTAATAAATAATGGATTTTTGTTTTTACAACGAAGCACAGGGAAATGACTCAACAAATATTATTACAATTTGATCCGAAATTAAACGAAATTGTTAAAAGGGTTTTCCGACGCTAAAATCCCAAAAAAAAATTTGGACATAATTTACTAAGTACTGTCATAATAATCACAAACCAACTTGTTTTAAAGGCAAGAGAGATCGGGGGAACAACAATGTAATTGTAGATGGGATAACCAGAGACTTTTTTGGTACAGGGCAAAAGACTCAAATTAAAGATTAGTCTGTAATTAAAAAACAAGACAGATACTAAACAAATACCTAAACAAAAGGAAAATAAGTGTAAATGAGTTTTCGATCAGCATGATCACACTGTAAAATATCCAACCCTATGAAACCAATTATACGATATTTATTGAAAAAAAAAATTTAACGTAGAAGTCTGATCAAGTCAATTGGAGAACTTCTGAAAATGTTTTAAAAAATTTGCAAGTTGGAGTCTAATATGGTAGGTACGGACCATTTCGAAAAATCCCTAAAAGATTTGTTTTTTTAATTTTTAATTTTTATGTTTTTGTAAATTTTTTTTTAAAAACTTAAGAATTTATAGTAATTGTTACAGTCCATATCCTTAATTTTTAATTTTTTTTTTAAAAAAAAAAACCGATCATCTCCGAAAATTAGGTTTCTTCAAAATTAATTATAAATAACTGTCCTTTTTAAATTCAATAAACTTCGAATTCTACAATCCTTTTAATGACATTTAGAGATTTTGTAAAAAATACAACTTTATGAAAATTATTTTTTAAAAATTAATATTTACATTTAATTTATCATATTTTAATTAAACTGTACAATTTAAAAATATGCTTTCATATGTTTCTGATTTTTCCAGAATTTTAAGAATTTTTAAATATTTTTTCTTTTTCCTCTGCCGGAATTCTATGGTGGGGAGATCTAGAGGGTGCTCTCTAATAGTACAAAACATAGTTTAGGACTAAAACGGCAATAACCCCCAAAGTTTAGGTTGCAAATAGGAAGTACGAAAATGACTTTTGCAATATGATTTTTTCGAAGGTATTTGTTAAATAATTTAGTTATATTTGGTTTTGTTACATAAAGAACTATTCTAGGTTGCGAAATATTTAATTAATGTTTTAACCTATTTCGAGCCACTAATAGATAGTTCGGGCAAGAAGTTATCTGCGATATGGTAGCGTGCCAAAACTTCTCATAGATTAAAAATTCAAGTTTGAACACATCTTTCCACACTTGACAAAGCAATCCAACCCTAAGACACAATAGCGTTTAACTCGAAGTACATTAAGAGTAACGCGTAACAATGCTTATTGGAACCCACATTTCTGGGTCGACGACTCATGTCTCGCCAATTTAGGTATTTTAAGTACATTTTAATGATCTTTATTTTAATATGTACGAGACAATAAGGGGAATCGCATCAATATCTAAATTCAACCAAGAAAAGAAATTGGTATAGTCAATTTTTTTCCACATACGTATTAAAACTGAAATCGGGCACCATAGCTTGTGAGGGGGGGGGGGGGGGTTTAGAAAAGAGCTAACAAATTTATTAAAAACATTGGCTGGAAAGTTTCCGCCAAAGCTTACTACTCTTCTTGGACAAGATTAGTAAAATGGTGGAGAATAAAAATACAAAATAGGCCTATAAAAGTGGCAATGATTACAAGCAAGATTTTCAAGCAAAATATTTAATTATATTACCTATGTGGGGTATGTTCCCCTAGGTTGTTGTAGGTAATGATTCCCCTAGTGTATGCAAATTGGCCATATTTTAATAATATTACCCTCTTAAATTGGTTTACTTTTAATTTCTTAAATGCCATTACACAATAATTGTAGCAATTATCATTCCAAAATTGGGAAGAATACCACCAACTTCACTGCCAGTTAGTTAGTAATAATGAAGTGCAAACAATGAAACACCTTCATTTATGCGCAAACATTACTTCCAAAAAATAGGGAGAAATATTAACCAATCAAATGCATATTTTTTTAATTTCATCACTTAGATGAGCCAAGCCTAAGTTTTATCAAATGAATGATAGGCTGGACATGGTTCTAAGCAAAAGTTTAGGTAACGTCGTAAACTTTTATAAATATTTTCGTAAATAGTTGTATGGGAGTTTTTATGTCAGCTTTGGTTTACATTTGTTTTTTTTTTTTTTTTGTCTTTTTGGTTCGTTGCGTACCAGTGAGTCAGGCTTTATCAGTCGTCTTTTAATTTAATTTTTATTAATCTTTTTCCCTTTTTGAGCATATCTATCATTGAATTTTAGTATAAATCTAATCCCGCATCGACTAAAGCATATAATGGAATTGACATAAGTGGATATAACTGGCAGCATATTCTATCGACTCCATAAGTCGTCCAACATCCTAAACCGACTCGGTGAGTGTCAAGTGCAAATAATGCAGAATAACTTCTATTATTCTGTTGTAAGCGACTCCTGCACCAAACTAACAAAGACAAAGTACTTAGGACCCATTTTGGATGAGGGGATTTGATTTGTGAAGGAATTTAAAATGAATAGATTTTAAAATCCTTAAATTTAAAATCCATTAACTTGAAATCCCTTGTTTGGAAGAATGAAGCTTTTGTGAAAGGATTTTGAAACTTTAAAATCACAAATCCATTATTTGGCCAAAAAATTATACAATAATTGCAAAATTCAATTTTTCTCTAAAAACCTTAAAATAACAATTTAGATTTTTTACTAAATAAAATAATATTTATCTACATCAAAATTAACCGAGCAAAACTTTTTTTCCAATTATATATTTTCACACATTAAAACATATTATGTATTTTATATCCCAAAATATTATTGTGAGCATTTCATTGTAGATTGAAGATTTGTAAAAAGAAAATTTAAAAAAAATATTATGAGCATTTTAGTGGAAAACGAGATGAAGAGATGGCGATTGGGAGAAGAGAAAAAGATAGAGAGAGAGAGAGGAGGGAAGAGAGAAGTGTGAGTGATGAGGGATTTGTAAATGACTACCATTACACAAAGATTTGACTGATACCCCATCAAATCAAGTACACTATGTTTTACCTCAGGGCACATTATTTTGTCTAATTTGAATCTAAAACCTTTAGTATTTAGATACAACTAACAGGCAGAACTCATAAAATACGTAGCCGAAGTCTCTAGAAAATAGTTTACGATAATGCATAAAAAACTTTATGTTCAGTTGTTCTGATAACATAAAATGTGTAGTATTAAACATAGGAGGAAAAGTACCCGGAGGACTATTTCTTAATTTTTTTCAGAAATAATGTCTTGCTCTTTAGAAATTTATCCGATACGTAAACTTTTCACAAATTAGGTAGCCCAATACAGATAGGTTATAATGTTCTACGTCTAACCGTCTAGAAAACTCCGATCTTGTCTAACCAAATAAAATACATGTAAAGAATGCATAATTTACTCGCCGCGTAAGGGAAACATAAATCGTTGATAGGACAGACGTTACAGTGCAACATTAATTGAAGCAAAATAGGTATATAAATATATAAATATATATGTATATATATATGTGTGTGTGTGAGTGTGTGTGTGCGTGTGTGCGTTCTAACCATATTTTTCCATCGATAATTATTTAATGCCCCTATAACTAACCAAAAATTGTTAGAGGGACTGCAGCTCTACTTTTGAAATTGCAAAAACGATAGGGGATAGGAAGCTTCTATATCCATCTCATGGAATAAAACACACTCAATGGGATTTTTTTTTTGTCTCTTCTTGCATGCTTTTTCCGGTTCTCGAAGAGTTGTCCATGGGAAGCTCAATACTTTACAACCCCCTTTTAGACAAACTTTTGGAAATACAATGATGAACATTTTTTGAAAGAAAAAAAAAAAAAACACCCTAAGAATATAAAGGTAACTACCTCTCCCCACATATATATATATGTGTGTCGTCTTCCTCATTCTTGCAATTCCCACTCCTCCTCGGCTTAAACAAACACCTGAGAAAAAGCTTCGCGGTATGGATAATCTGGTGCAAACGATGCTTCATGCTGACCACGACTACCTCACATTCTACTCGTTTCAGCAGGTGAGTGATTCTGAAAAGCTTCTTGTGGTATTCTCCTTTCAAACACGAATCTGTATTGGGTGAATTCTTTTATACCTAAACGGTTATTTTTTACATTCCACGGGACCGACTCAAGCGCTTCAACGACAATGTGGTCATCCTCAAATGTTTGTTTGAGCAGATTATCAGCATGGAACTCCATGTGCACCACTTGGTCTCTCTCGTCAACATTGGTGTTTGTCTTCAAGATCTTGATCCGTACGACATGAATCTGAATCAGGAGGTCAACAATAACTACTATTACTCGATGCATGCCAGGAATGACTTAGGATGCTACTGGAGGATGTATTTTGAGAAGTTACAGCAGATAGCTTATATCTGAATGCCCAACTATGGTGGCATTTTTTTTTAGGTTCATCTCATTTCTTAATCGATTGCGGAAGCATCCTTGATGAAACTGTGGTGACAATGAATGGGATGAATTCTTCTGCCTGTCGTGGAAGACAAATTGGGCAGACCATAGGGCCTCGCTTCTTCAGTTGTGGTGTGCCCATTTTTTGGTGTAATGATTAATTTTTGGTTAGCCCTCTTTTGTAACAGTACTGTTTATAGGAGAGGATGAAATCTTCCTGAAATGATTAAGTAATCTCGCGAACACGAGTTACCCTACTCTTATCTTTCATTGTATCGCTTTTTCCTTTCAAATTTCAGAGGCTTATGTTATTTTAAGTGTTTGAGTAAATGACTCTTACGTATTTTAGTTTAATATTTATAAACAATATGGAGTTTTTTTTTAGTTAAAAAAAAAAAAAAAAAAAGAGGTGGCTGCTTTTCAAAATAAAATTACAAATGGGTCTCCAACTAAATGATTATGTTTTAATTCTCTATCGACGTTAATATGGAAAAAGTTATTCATTCTAAATTTACCGAGCATTGTCAACTAATAATCCCCCAACGTGAATTTTTATTTTTATTTTTGTTTTTTAAAAAAAAAAAAAAGAGATCAGGGTTAGTGGGTAACCTAAATTATTAGGGATGGTGTAATAAGAGATTTACGGTACAGACCAAATGTATTTAAAATGAAATGGTTGTCTTTGTTCAAAACTCATGAGTGATTAAAAATTAGAAGGCGATACTTACTAAGTAAACCGTTATGTAAGTGTATCCTTGATCGAATGGCAAAGTTAGGTTAAAACTTAAGCTTAAATATAAACCTACATATATGTCTATAGTTTGTTTTATGAATACCTAGATACTTATCGATTTTATTGTAGGGAAAACTAGTAAAAATGTCCCTTGAGTTTGCCCTAATTAAGAAAATATCATATAATTTTTTAGCTTTCCAAAAGTTTCTTCTAACTTACCCAAAATTGATAAAAACGCCCTGTGGATACAACATGTTACCCATTAGGTCATCCATGGGTTGGTTGTTTTTTTATTATATGGCCCTTGATTTTTTGACTTTTTTAGTGTTTTTCCTGCTTAATCACTTATTAGGATCCTAAATAATTTTTGTAAATATATATATTTTTAATATAATATTAAAATTTATATATAAATGATAATTAAATGTAAAGGATATTTTAAAATTCATAGTTTTTTATTCTAAGCTGAGAAATTATTTTATAAATTTTTAACATGTTATTTTCAATTACTCTAAATTGTAAAATATATATAATATTCAAAATAAATATAGAATGTCTCAGAAACAAAAAGATATATAGATATATGATTAATAAAATATTTAATATTAAATTAATTTGTTTAATTTTATATATAAAATCAATCAGAAATGTTATTTTAGTAAATCTTGAGGTATCGTGAAAACTTTTAATATTAATTTATAAAAGTAAAAATAATTTTTAGAAGTGTCTTAAATCTTTAAGTATTTTCTATATCTAAAGCTTGTCGTTTGATTATTTTATATATCCAAAAAATGATCTTAAATTATAAAAATAAAAAAAATGATCTTAAATTTTAAGAACATAAAGATAATTTATAGATATATAAACTAATTAAAGATTTAAGACTCTTCTAAAAATTATTTTTATTTTTATAAATTTATTTTAAAAAATTTCAAGTTAATTTAAGATGTGCTTAAACAATTTTTCTGAGTTTATCGATAAAATTAAAAAAAATTAGTTTAATATTAAAGATTTTAGTAAACACATATATATATATATATATATAAATATATATATATATATTTAATCATTCTAATAATTAATTAATTTAATATTTTTAATAGTTTACAATCTAAATTAATTGAATATAATATATTAAAGGTTAATTAAATAATTTCTCAGATTGGAATATAAAACTATGAATTTTTAAATAATATATAAATATAATATAATTTATATCTAAATTTTAATATTACATAAATATATATATATATATACATATTTTTATATATATATTATTTCTTTAACATCCTAATGAGTCCCTAAGAAGGTAACACACAAATAAAATAAAAAAAATAAGTATCACATAAGCAAAAAACAGCTGGCTCATGGAATGGCCTGGTGGGTAACCTGCAGTAACCGGTCACAAGGTATTTTTACCAATTTTTTGCGAGTTAGAAGGCATTTTGTAAAACGTGTCAAATTTACAGGAGATTGCCTTAATTGGGGCAAACATACGAAATATTTTTAACAATTTTTCATTAGTTATATTTGGCATACAAACATGTTTTACTCTAATCCGTTTCTTTTGCTCCAATTATATTTTGGAAGTAAAGGTCGATACCATCTAAATGGGTAAGTACAAATTGTACGGTATTTGACAAAATTAAATATTAATTTCATAAATTGAATGGTTGAGTTACCTAAGAATATAGACGGGGTATAAATTATGAAAGCAACCAGGTGGAAGATAAGCAAATCGGCACCCTAAGTTGGGAGCTAACTACGATCCTAAATTAATTTTCGTAACGTAATATGGACTTTAGCCATATTAAGAGTCAATGCAAAATTACGGAAATATACCGGCGTTTGAGTGAAGTTTAGACACCCACAGTTTAATAGTGGAAAAAAAATAAAAAAGAAAAAATGTTTAAGACCCATGAGTTACAATATATTAATACACCTTAGGTCTACTATATCAACACAATAAGTATACTCTTACCTTCAGGTTTCATTAGACCGAAATACCAATGTCGGGTATTATCAGACCTCTATATGTATTAATCTAAGAACCAAACCTGCCTACTACGATAACATCATGAAACGTTCGTTAATAAAATAATTAGTGTGATTTGAGGGAATAAACCAAAATAAGAAAATATAAAAAATAATAAAAAGGTTGACAATGTAGGTTGTTCACCCGATTCCCACGCGCAATTTTGGATCTGGTTCTGCGATAAGAGCTTACGACCATGTGAAGTATGTAACGTTGTTTTTTAGAAGGAAAACTGGCAATATACTTTCTCTAATTTAAAAGATTTACGAAGGTAAAATAGTTGATAAAGTTTGGTTGATTGCTCATCATTTAGGAAGAGTTTTGCATTTAACACTTACCTTTCTAATAAGATTTCAAGAACGGGCCGTCCACATATGTCTAGGTTATAGATAAATATATATATATATATATATATATATATATATATATATATATATATGTATATGTCTAGACACCTATGTATTTCCATCGAAATTTGTTGTCAAAAGCGTTGATCGTACAATTTTCTCTTCAATCTTCCACTCTCCATATACTAATGCTAACTCCTCGAACGTGTCATACTGCTTAGGTTTGAAATCCACAAAAAACACCATTTAGAATACTGCAATTTAAAAAACTACTTTCCTGTCAAATGTTATCCTTTCTTGCACCCCCAAAATACCACTTCATTTTCATCGTTAACTTATCGATTTGAACGATTGATGTGCGTACTGTGCTCACCATCAGACCTTTGTTTGGTTTAGTGTAGACTGTCAAAGTTAGTAGTAATTGGCCATACTCCATTTTCGAAATCACTGAATCGGAAATTTCGTGAAATTTGTATGTTTGCACAACAAAGAAAAATTCTAGAAGGAAATAATAGGGTAATCGACAATTCGATCTTGTTCGACCCAAATTAAGCATCGAAACTATTAAATGATCGCCGGCCTAAGATACATCAAATTCAAAGAGCTACAAAAATCAATCTTCCATGTATGACTTGCGATACATTGATAACTCGATATTTGTGGTGACCAAAAGACCATGAAAAGTTTTGCTATTTATTATGTCCACTAGTTGCAGACGGTTTTCCTGAATGCTTAATTGAGTCTGAACTACATGAAACCTTTCCAAATTCGCTTTTTAATTCCAGGAATTTATCAATAGTGCCAACAGCATAACTGCAGAAACACTGGAAATGAGATTGATTAACTTCGTCTTTCTGTCAATTTTGTCGAGATGTTGCTGCATTTTGTCGAGCTTCAATGTAATTTCCTTAATTCTGCCTTCCACTCGACCGCTACCAAATTAGATCCAGCAGCCCTCAGAGGGTCGATCCACTAGAAAAAAGAACAGCCACCTGACTGGGGAAAAGGGGAAACTGGTAAATGAAAATATCATTTAAAAAATTTAACGAATTATTACCTAAGCATAGTTCAATTGTATTTTACTTTCAACCTAAATCACTCAAATTCGCTTAATTGCATGCAATGCAAGGTCGGAGAAATCTTACACTCCAATTCCTACATCCGTAAAACCTCCTGCCTCGATGTGGTTCTTTCTTGGAAGTTTGGATCACTGCTCGTAGACCGCAATCGCAGACCAGATACCCAGCGGGAGAATTGTTGGACGAAGACATATTTGGAAGCCAATTTCCCGGTTGTTGTCACTCGAAAGTGATTTGGGTAGAAGAAGAACGATTGATGGTTCCGAATTTTATGTGTCTCTTGCAAGCTAATGTTTAAAAAATATCTAGGGCAACTAAATATAAAAGACTTCCAGGGCCCCCTTGTCTTTGTTTATGTTACCACTATAAAAAATAAAGTGTTCATTTTAGGGAACCGATAAACAGATTTAGAATATTTCTTAAGCATGGTAATTTGCGAGAACTGTTCGTTCGAAAAAATCGTTTTTTGAAATAAGCTATTAGTCTACTCTTATTTTTGAATTACATTATAGGATCGTGGACCTTCGGGGGTCAACCTCATCGACCCCGAAGGAAAGAAACCCTATTGCAGATGATTAATGAATTACTTTTAATAATTTTGGGTTATCGTCTACAACGTCTCTTGTTCTTTCAAACAGTACAAAGGCAAAGTCGTAATTGAATAACAGTAAGGATAGAACCTTGCTAATAAATTAATCCAGCAAGAAAAGACGGCAACTCAGAATTTACTCTTATTTTTTTCCCAGATTATAGTTAACAAATAAAGTATTTTTAAATTTTTTTAGAAGTGAGTTATAAAATTGGACATACACTTATAACCAATTAACCACATTTCGAGATAAAATATTAAAGAAAGCTACGGACACTACTAGAGATAATGCATCGTGCCAGTACAATATATTGTTTTCCATAATGAGAGAGTAGAAACAGAAATATATTTAGTAACTAAACATTGAAAAGTAGTTACTATATGGTAGTTACTCACAATAAGATGCTAAATATTTTTTGCAACTACTTTGTAGTTGCAAATGTCCCTAGTACTAAGTTTTTCAACAACTTCGTATTTACCAATATATTTGTAACTAAAGGTAGTTTGAGAAGAGCTTGACATATGATTGCAAGAAAGTTTTAAATTGTATGAAATTCCTTTTGTAGTTTTAATAAGGGCACTGTGATTTACGGCAGGTGGCCAATAAAAATTGATTACCATATATTAAAGAGAATATGCTAGTCAATAATGATTGTTTGGAAAAACCAGAAGGAATTTCCCAGATTACAGCTGAATTTTGATGTTTGTTTCGCTTCAGTCAGTAATTCATGATTTGAGTTATAATTTATGTGTTTCCCATATATTACTATAACCACTTTTAGTAAATTTAATTAGAACGTACGGCTTAGTCAAAGTATTCTTAAGATACAATTACATATTGCCACCGTAATTCCATGCAGCCCGAAATTTTTTCCTCCTTGAAAATATAAAGTATTTGTTTTTTTATAAAACTGGGAAACAACATTCTTATCATGGGAACCACATTATGTACTCCCAATGGCGTAAAAGTCATTGTATTTTTTAATCTGAAAAAAGTAGTGTTCTGTTACTGGAACACTATTAACTGTCAATTTTTTTTTTTTTTTTTTTTTTTTTTTTTTTTTTTTGCATTAGTAATTTATAAAAATAAATAAAGATTGTGCTTTATGATTGGACCACTTACAGTAGCCAATCACAAAAGGCCTAGGACCCTAGCATAATCCTCTCACCAAGTAAACATTTTCTAAAAGAAGCAATTCTATTGGACCACACACTTCATCCAATGGACACAAGGTATTGTAAATCTTTGGAGTGTATGTTACTCAATATACTTGGGAAATTGGAATGTATAGGATATATTTGTACGCATACACAACTAGAAACCTCCACGTCCACCAATAAACAAACTTTTATAAATATACAAAATTGAAAAAATTGAGGTTTTTCATTGGGCCAACTACAATAACCAATCAAGTAAGTCTACATGTTATCATTGCTATCTTCGAGGAGTGTTAATTGATTGGACCTCTTACAAACACCAATCATAGTAGGGGTATTTTCCTTTTTTTTAATAAAAAAAAGGCTACTCTAACATCACTAAAATGAACTCCAATGGGACCACTTCCTTCCCCCAATCAATACAAGATATGGTAGATCTTTGTAATAAACTTTGGAAATTGTGGACTTGTAAATCGTAGTAGTGATAGTATGATATTGTAGTATAAGAGGACTGTGGTGTACTCAGAGTCCTTATGGTATGCTAAGCATATAATTGATTTGTACGTTCTACGCAGCGGCCTTTTCCTTTACTGTTCTATTTAAATTGATGATAAAATTCAGCTACAGTTGTTATATCTAACCAAAGTATGACCTCAGCGACGAATAGTTCAGGGACGAATTGTTTGCACCCCATTGAGCCCAAAACTGTAAGATTTTTAGTTCGGGATGGTGAAGCTACAGACACATCAAGTGAGGAGGATTGCATTGGTTTTAAAAAGGAAATAATTGGTCGTCAATTTAAATATGAAGTGCTATACCATAGCTGTTGTGGTCAGAAGGTGGTTGATCGAGGTGTTGTCCACACGTCTGCAAGACAGGCCAGTAGAGCCGGTGAATGTTACGAGGCAGCTAAATTAAAGAAACCAAGGGGGAATCGTCGGAGGAAACAAACAAATCAACCGGCATGTGATGGAGTTATCGGTAAATACCGAGGAATTCGACTTAGGGATTGGGGTAAGTGGTGTGCTCAAATTCGCGATCCAACATCAAATAAACGTCTATGGCTTGGCACCTTCCGATCCCCAGAGGAGGCAGCTATGGCGTACGACAGGGAGGCGATAAGGATACGTGGTAAGGAAACTTTTACGAACTTCCCTTATTCAATCTATCAAACCGAAGAGAGTGGTTATGAAAGAAAGTCGCCAGCAATCGACGAAGACCATGTTCCCGTTATTGAGGCTGCCACGACTGTGTCCGCTACACCACGAAATCATACCATTTTATCAAACCAAGAGTCTGATGATACTTATTCACTATTCGATGAAGTTGGTTTATCACCATTGTGGAATGAAAACAATCCCGCAAGCTATAGCCATTGGTCGATTGATTATATATTTGATGACCTAAACCTTTGGTGCTCCCACGCTGATCTAAGTAATGATTTTATTAATCCATCTGAACCTAACTATCTGAAACCGGATACTGATGCCGGTGGGTTTAGTTGGGTTGACCTTAGCAAAGACAATTTTGCCGAAGGTCTAAGTGGCTCTTGCGAATGATATGTTTTGGTCAGTCGATGTTGTTAATGTAACCTACATTAAACAATAAATTGTATTGGTTTTGCTTATATTTAATTTTCCTAGAGACGCTTGTTTTTTCTGCTAGCCATTGATCAGCACAACTAACTGTTGTCATTATAACAAATTTGTGGCCCTTATTTCCAATTTTTTTTTTCCTTCTAACGAAGTCATTTGAATTAGGCATAGTTGAAGATGTTTTACCAAAACTGAAAAAGATTTACTTTTGATTGTTACCATATTTTTTAATAGTTCTCTAGGCAACAACATCGACCATCCAAGTATAACACAAAGTTGAGCTACTCCTTTAATAAATAATTGCATAATGCAGCCACAGTAATTTCAAATTTGAATATTCATTACCAGAAAAAAAGGCATTTGCCAATAGTTTTTTGGAACTACATAGTAGTTACTAAAAATTACCCCTTATGTAACTACTAGTAGTTACATAAAATATCTCATACAATTTTAATTAAATTTGCTAAAATATGACAAACTCTTTTGTAACTAATTGTAGTTACAAATATATTAGTATCAACATAGTAGTTGACAAAACTAGTTACAAATACATTAGTTACTACAAAGTTGTTACAAAAAAACCTTTTGCATCTTAGTATAAGTGACTACCCTATAGTAAACTCATTTAGTATATTTAGTTATAAATAATACTTTTGTAACTACTCTCCATTTTTTGTAACTACATTTTGTAGTGGCAAACAACATTTTTTCCAGTAGTGATTTAACACACTTAATGGGGATTTTCCATACATTAATAGCTGGAGTATTTTGCTCAGAAATTATATTAAGTTAATTCCCCGTTGTTGCTTGTTATATGTCTCTTAAATATATCGCGATTGTGAGTCTTACCGTTTGAGTAAATGGCAATATGTCACTTTCATAAAAAATATAATAAAATAAAAGATATATATATATATATATATATATATATATATATCTACAATAAAAATTAATTTTAATTAATATAGAAATTAGGGTTTGTAGGTAAAATCGCGTCTATTTAATATGAAACTTCCAAGGACCTCGACTGATTTCTGTAAACAATTGGTTATTTCGAGACGTACGCAGGGATGTTTCGAAAAAGTTAATATTAAGTAATAAAGTTACCAACTGTGGATAAAATTAATACAAAACTTGGGAAACACACACGGTGCTATACTTCACTCTAATCCATGTTGGCTAGCACCTTGTAACCCTAGCTACTATAAGTTATTAGATTGGCAATGTTAGCAGCCACCACCACTCTCATTAATATTTGGTATTGTTGTGGTGTTATTCAATGCTATAACCTAACCGGCAAGACCACCACGGCCACAATGAGCGAAGGTTCTTCATTATACTTTGTGGAAAATCTTCATCCTTCATTGCACAGTCCTACTGCTCCTGATGTTTCCGGCGAAGCATCGAGTAATGAAGGGCGGGATGCCGATGACTATGCGGACGTTTTTACCTACTTTGTTAACATTGACAGGGACGATGACTTATTCTCAAAGGATGTCGAAGATTGGATGCCGGAAGATGTGGTTGGAAAGTGTTTCGGTAGTGTGTCTACAACAGAAGGTTTTTATCGATTTTATTCTAAGAAGCTGGGTTTCGGATTTCGACGGAATAATCAGGAAAGAGATCGGCTGTCAGGAATAATTACAATGAAGAGATGGGTTTGCAGTTGGGAAGGTCTAAGAGATCAGAGAAGAAAGACGACGGAGGATCCGAAAAGAGAACCTAGACCTATTATCAGGTGTTGCTGTCAAGCTGCTTTTATAATTAGACGTATGGAGGAGGACGGTGTCTACAGAGTTACACAGTTCAGAACGATTCATAACCATGAACTCGCTAACCCACAGCTGGTTCATTTTTTCCGTTGCAACCAGGGGATAACGACAGGGCATGCAATGGAAATTCGAACAATGAAGGAGTCCGGCATAAAGACATGTCAAATTATGGATTTCATGGTAACAAGTCTTGGTGGCTTTCACAACGTGGGGTTCATAGCTAAGGATCTATACAATTTTATATCCATCGACAACGAAAGGAGAAGAAGGCTATGTATTGATGCTGAGGCTACCCTTGCATACTTCAATGCATTGGTTGACACGGACCCAGGGTTGTTTGTAAAGTATTCGGTGAGCGAAGAGAATAGGCTGCATAAAATATTCTGGTCTGATTCCAGGTCCCGGCTAGACTACGCTAATTTTAGTGATGTCCTCGTCATCGATTCTACGTACAAGACTAACTATTTTAAAATGCCTCTGGTGGAGTTTGTTGGCATCAACAATCATCGGAGTACAGTTGTGTTTGCATCCGCATTGGTAAATGATGAAACACTTATGTATGGACATTCACTTGTTTTTTACAGGCGATGGAGGGGCAGCTACCGGTTTCAGTGATTACGGATGGAGATAAGGCCATTGCGGCGGCCTTAACAAAAGTCATGCCATCTTCTAGGCATAGATTGTGTTCTTGGCATCTTATGCGTGACGCGAGAGTGGTTTCTCATGAAGCTAGTTTTCTTAGTGATTTTTGGAAATGCATGATGCGTGCTCAATCGGAGGATTGATTTGAAGAGTCATGGCAACATTTTCAAAACAAGTATTCGCATGTAAACCGGCAGTGGTTAGAGGAAATGTACGAGAAGAAGGATAAGTGGGCGGAAGCTTTCTTCAGGGGAATCTTTTTTGGTGGGATGACCACCAACCAGAGGTGCGAGAGCACGAATGCGTACATGAACCGTTTCTTGAATAGTGACCTGAGCTTGTACAAATTTGTCAAGCAATATTCGAGGGCAATGGGAAGGCTACGTGAGAATGTCATGCGAAATGACTTCACTAATCAACAATCTGAGATGAGCCCAAAGACTCATCTACAATCCCTTGAGAGGTCCGCTGCTTCCTTCTACGCCAGAGCAGTATTCGTAAAGGTTTGTATACTTTTCTTGGCGAGACTCTGATGTGCGTTAGTTTTGTACAGGTTGCAAATGTTTTGGTCCATTAACTGTATGATTCACATTTTTTGTTAGGTTCGAGAGGAAATTTCGAAAGAGTCATCGTATACACCGATTGCGGTGAGCTCTGCGGGACATCAGAAGAAGTTTGTATTAAAAAAATTCAGCGTGGAAAGTGCAGCATCCACGATTGTTGCATTCAATTTCGAAAACAGTAGTTGGATATGTGATTGTGGTCATTTCGAGTCCGTCAGATGGCCTTGTAGGCATATGTTTTGTGGCATGAAGGCTATGAACATGGAAGAGATACCAAAGTCGATGTTGTTTACTAGGTGGGCGAAGTTGTTACCGGCCACGTTCCCCGTGTTGACTAACAAAATAGCTACTACCACCATGGAGCTGCGATACGGATCCCTGATCTCGAAGGCGCATCAATTATGTCATCTAGCCTCGTCCAGCAACGAGCAGTACCGCCATATTATGTCAGTGATGGAGTCTAAAATTTTGGAGATGCCGCTAGATGTGTCGGAATCCACTAGTGGGTCTGGGAACCCGCGAAAACAGAAACGTGACTATATAGACGGCGAGAACATTGTCAGAGACCCAGAGATTGTGAGAACTAAAGGTACACAGCCGGACAAGAAAGGTGACAAGGGGAAGAGACGACGATGTGGATGGTGTAAGGAAACGAGACACTATATATCTAGTTGTCCTAATTTGATTTCTAAACGTGGAAAAAATCAGGAGGGGAACCTGGGAGGGATAGGTTGCCAGTCATGGGATGATTCATTTGAAGAGGAAATATTTCTGTAACTCACGTCTAATCACTATATCTGATAGATTTTAGTGGCTGAGCTAAAAAATCAGAAATTATTTATTACTATAGATCCAATGTTTGTAGTAGACTAATTTTGTATGCTTCAGTTTGACTTGAACTGCTTTGCTAGTTTTTTTCCCATTTTCAATTCTCTCTTTATCGAAGAATATAATGTTTTTTAAACCTTTTTACTAAGTGCTTCCTGTCGAGTCCGTTGGTTGCGTGATACTAATGCATGCCACACGGCATCATGCTAGTATGGATTGACAACTTACATTGCAAAACACCGAAAATGTGAATTGTATCCGGCAGATGGGAAGGAGCCAATTCAGTCGAAAAAGTGGTTGTTCAAGGATTTCAAAATTATGGGTACGCGATATAAATGAACAATAAATAATTAAAAAAAAAACATGTACAAATCCATTAACGGTAAAGATAATTTTACAACTCAAAATATAAAAATAATTTAAATGGAGCACATTGTGCTCAAATTGGGTCAGTTGCCAAACAAGAGTATTACTGTGCACAGAATAATTAGGTAGTGAGTAAAGGACGCCAAACGACAAACAACTTAGACGAGTACTACCTCCTTTTGTTTATAGTGTTGTATATAGATAATGACGGGAAAATTAGGATGTAGCGAGAACGGGGAAATGAACCACTGATTTAGATTCTATTTCTCTGTTGAAGTTCCTTAAACTTCTGCTACGTTGGTTTTACCAAAAAATCTAGTCTTTTTTCGTTCCATTAAATTAATGAAAGGGGATATGGAATTTTAAAACTTTTTATTTTTTTCACGGGATATTGGTGATGGCATAACTGGAAGGATTAAATTAAATAAGATACTTCTACTTACAATAAATTAGATACGTAACGTAATGCTGAAAATTTAAAAATGAAAAAATGACAAAAAAGGTAGTGTAGTGTTGAGTTGATAATCACCACAATGCATTTCATTATTCATAAAAATGTTAGCAAACGTGATGTCAAATTCGATCGCCAAGAAGCTATTATTTTATTTTTAACTATAATGAATATTCAAAAAATCAACTAGCAGATATGTTATTATAATTAATGAAATTGAACATTAACCGCACGGACTCGATCCTGGGTGGGGCAATTAATTGGGGATCCATGAGTTTTACCACCCTAAACGATGCCATAACTGGACACTTATGATCCATATCTATTACAAAGCATCTCCTGAAAATGTTAAGGGGTACTGAACCTACACCACTGCACCATGTTGTAGCCGCAAGTGAATGGGTGGGTGATCACTTGGCTCCCTGAAACTTTAAATATAAGTTTAGGGGCTTAATATTAAGGTAAAATCGATGAATAAATTCATATTACTTCCCCTGATTGTAGAAATAAGTGTGTCACGGACATTAAAATGGGCTTTTTATCGCTTCTCCCAAAAGGTCTGACTGCCGATTTTCTTAATAATACCATGCGATTTCGGTTTCTCTTCGTCGCTGTACGTAGTGATTAATATGGGTTTGTAGGTGACTTCTGCTTGCCTGCAGTTGTGATAGAGAAAAGTTTATTTGGAGGACAAACCATCAAACCTACGAAACCTTTATTAATCGCTTTTCATTTTGGGCTCTACGCATAGATGTTGGGATCACTAGTTACAATATTTACAAATGAATCCATAAATATTAAAAAAGTTACAGTGTTTAAAAAAAATCGAAGCCTTATATACGGAGAAGCAAGTTCAAAAGTACCTACCTGTATACCTGCTAAAGTTGGTAGTTAAATCATTCTTTACGTAATAATATACTTTATAAATAAAGTTAACTCTAACAAAATTAGTATAACAAATATATATATTACACAAGTAACCAACAGTCAAACTTTTTACTCTCTGTAAGTATATAATTTATATATTTAAAAGACCCTAACTATGTATATATAGATATATTCTTATTATATATCTATATATACATATATATATATATATTTAAAAAAAAAAAAGGCACCGTTCTTACCAATTTCTCACTGAACAAGATTTTTTCTTATTAATTGGCGGGTTAAGGGTTTAGGGTCTTTGTGTTCACAAGAACATAGAGGTACAAAGTTTGTATTTCGAATAATCAGGTCATAATCTTTCCTTAAAAAAAGACAAAATGGGTCACCGTCAAGGCACCTTTATATTTTCATTAAATTTTAAAGTTTAGTAGGTATTGTTTGAGTTTATTTAGATTAGTTCCAGCTTCGTTTCTTATAGTTTTTTTACATTTTATTTAAAAAAATGACTTTATATTTATAATTGGTATCTTTAGACCAATTTGTCCGTGACTTCTAATTTCTCTAAATCTTTAATTTCTTGTGGTCGAAATTTCTAAGGGTTTTATGTTATAGTGATTTTTTTTTGCAGTATAAAATTCGAGGCGTTGTAACCATCTATGTCCAGGCTCGATACCGTTCTAACAAGATTATACCAAAAGTGTAATCAAGTATTAATTTATAAGGTTGAAAAGTCTTAATATATATTTGCTTCTGGTTGTTCTGTGTTGCGCATTTAAAAGAAGTTTAGGTTGCAAAGTGCAATTCTTTATTTAAAATTACTATTAATAATTGTGAAATATGAAGAAAAATAATCAAGGTTAATTATCACATATATGCGCAAAAGTCGTAGTCTAGTGATTAATAAAACCAAAAATGATATTATAACAAATAGATATGAGCAAATTTAATGAATTAATTATCTGATTATAAATCAAATATTAAAATTCAATTTTATTCAGTAAAAGTATTTGTTTAATATATATATATATATGTGTATATATATATATATATATATATATATATATATATGTTTATTCTCTCAATAATTTAAATGAATCAAAGTTGATAAAATTCGTGTAAGATAAGGAAATTGATTACGTAAAGTTTAAATCAATAATCAAGGGAACTTAATGACAATATAGAATTATACAACTGGTTTATAGTTGTATTCCAAGCCAATACTTTATAGTACAACTAAACTAACCAGTGAGATCTAACTCAAATAATTAACGTACAAGTAATATAATTTTTAATTCGAGTATCGTAATTATATAACGTCAAAAGACGATTAATCTGATGTCTTATACATAACCATTAAATTAGAATTGAAGAAAACTTTTTGCAACTTTAAAATCACAAGTAAATTTTGATTATTGACAAATGTGACAACTTAACTATTTCTGAACCATAATATTAACCTTGATTGATAATTGAAGAATTTACCGTAGTCTATATATATTTAATTTATGAAAATAATATTTTAACTGTATCTATACATAATTAAAAATAATCATGAAATATATTATAAAAGACGCTAATATTTTGTTTGGATATTGCACATATATATGTATACCTTATCTTTATCTTCTTACCTTGACTTTTTATATTTTAATTTATCCAATTAAATTTTCAAGTTCTAAGCATATATAATAAAAAAATCCTTTCAAAATTTGTGTTCTTATAAGCAATTTTTAATATTTCGCGCTTTCCATTTAAATACACTAAAAAACTTCTTATCTCTCAATAAAGTCTTACTTTAACAAAGTAAGTTTTAAACATTGTTCAATATTTCGAATATCAAATTAAAGTCTGCTAATTCTTCATAATATTTGAATATTTACTTATAAGTTTTTGGGCATTTAAAGTTTTTTAAATAAATGATATATATTTCTTATAAATAGAATATTAACGTAAGGGAAAAAATTGATCAGTACAAACAAAAATACTTAGGTTGTTAAGAGTTAAAAGAGCAGTTGAGGTTAGTTGGTGGGACATAGTATTGTGTAGGTTACAATTTGTAAAAATATATAGTTTTTGTGTAGTTTGACCAAACAATAAAAATAATAAAAAAAAAAGGAAATGAAGTTGAGGTTTAATTATCGTTAAAAAAGAAAAAAGATCTCAAAGTGTAACAGAAGTCATAAATTAGGTTGCAAAGGGTAATTTTTCTTAGAAAAGCAATTTTAACAAAATATACATTTTAAAAATATCATTCGGCATTTAACAAATATTTTCAATAACTATTGTAGGCCATAATTGTACATATACTCGAAGCTCTGTTTTTTTGTGATAAAATAAATTTATCAGCAGATTTGTTCATAAAATGATTGTAAATAGATATTAGCTTTGGGCTTCGATTTAATAAAACATGAATTTCATTATTTAAACAATTATTTTTCTTCCCGTGTAACTTAGATAACGAAAATGTTTCAAAGTAAACGTCTTAGATAAAATAAAATAATTAGTTGTATTTTCGTAAAATGTGCTCCATTAGTATTTTATTAGAAAAATATTTTACTAATGTTTAGTAGCCAATCAAGCCAATGTAGTGTAGTTCAATTTACAATTAACACTCAAATCTGGAATAACTAATTACCAACAAATAATTTATTTTCTTAAATCAAATATCTCATTACAATAAATGCGCTATTGCTACTCAAATTGAAGATCATGAAAACTTGAATAATTTGATTTATTATGCATAAAAAATGGATTATAAGTAAATATAGTATTTATATTTAAAAAAAATGAAAGAAATTTATTAATTAAGCAAAAATAACGAAAGGATACCAATTATGGTTTAAAATTTAGGATGAAAAATGAAAACTACCTAAATAACCTGCATTATACTTTTATATATATGTAGATATATTATTATATAGTTACAAAGTAATTGGTTAATATTTCGAAAACCTTTTCTTCGATACTGGGGATTTTCATTTTATCACAGTAGCAGCGTAGAGTTTAAGGTTGCAGACTTTAGGCCGAGCATTGGGGGGGGAAGGGAAAAAATTAAAAATTACAAAGGTGTTTTTTTAAAAAAAAAAACAAAAACTTGAACATAAAGGGACATAAAATTAAGGACTGGGCTAGAATCGAAACCGCGACCTGCTGCTCCCAGCCCTACACTCGTTACCGCTTTAGCATGTTAGGCATTTTGTACAGTTGAGTCTCATGTTTTTTCTTAAATCATCTATTTCTTACGTTCCTCAATAGTTGCCGCCTTAAATTTGAAAAGGCGCTTCATTTACCCTGAAACCTACTTCTTTCGCAACCCTTAATTAGGGATTTCAACATTGCAGCGTCTCCGATTGTGTTCCGTCCAACCGTAGTTCGTTTTCACCACCGTGTTCCGGACTCACCCACCGGAAGTGCTCGGACCAAGTTAGATATGTGATATCTTCGTTTATCACCGAATGGCAGAGTTGGCAGGTTCATCTGGCAAGGACGGTATGAGGTTTCTTTTTACTCAGTTGCGTATTTCTACATTTCTTTCATGGGTTAATTGCAAGTTTTATGTTATTTGGGATAAACTCAGTTGCCCCGTCAAATTTTACTGGTTTTATTGAATCTCGGTAGGAATAGACGAGCCGGTTGGGGAGGGGGGGATGGGGGGGATGGTCAGTTGTCGTGAATGTATTATTTTACATTTGTTTGATATGAGATGGTGTTTTAATATATTACCTGAATTTCACTAGAGAACAAGTCATCCCTGAAATTTTGAGTGTGGCTTTTTGTTGTCTGAATTAACATGTACTAAACTAGTAAGAGCTCGTTTGGTAGATATGTTAGGATATGACACGATAGTTTAGTTCAAGATATGTATCGTAGATTAGGAATGATATGTATCGCATTCTTGTGTTTGGTAGACAAGATACGTGAATGAGATGTTATAAGTTGGATGTTGGGTAGAGATGTTTAAACCTGTGACTAACTTTGCATATTACGGTTTTGTGCTAACAAAGTATGTAACTTTCCAACTGATCAACCAAAGTTATCAACACACATTATAAGAAATCAATTTCCTAAACAACGACATCAATCATGTTCAACTTTTCTATTTTGAACAATTAGGAAAATACATGGTAATAAGTGATCAACTTTTCTGCTCTAAAATAGCACAATGTATTATTTAGTGCCCCGTCCATTGTAAAAGACAAAGTTTATTAGGGTAATAAATGAAGAGAAAACGGAAAATAATGAGGTGAGATTAAAAAATAAAACATTATAAATGAAAAAAAATTAAACAATGTTGTAGTCCAATGTGAGGAAAAGACAACAGCGGAAGTAAAGCACCATGGCTCAAATCCCTATTATCTCACCGAAGTTTTTAGTTAAATTATGAAAAAAAAATGGAAATATGACAGTGGAAAAAACAATGGGAGGAAGGATGAAGCTTTTGCTTTATATGTTGTGCAATTGAACTGAGAATAAAAGTAGAAGAAGCCAAAATCTTATCCTAGGAACCTGGGTTCGTCTTCCTTGAATATGGAGTAAGAGTATGGAAAACAGAATTGGGTTCTTTTTATAACTGGGAATTCGACAGGGTATAATCAATTATTTCTATGATTAAGGGGCATTTTTTGTCATTTAAAAGTCTCATCTTGATTACTGTTGCAGGATGTAATAGCCATCTCACCCCTCAGGCCAGTTGTGTATTATGAAGGTGAATAGTGGATTATTTGCGGTGCTTCATTTAGTCAGGGGCCCAAGAGATTAGCTATGTATGCTACCAAATGGCTGAAAGGGGGAGAAGGGTATACAGTCTAGGCCTTATCTAGTCTACCTAACTGAACCTAAGGGTAGACTTAGTTTGAAAGAATTGGAAGGAAACAGTTTCCATTGCTTATGAAATTGCAGTTTACCGCGTAAGGTCTTTTTTAACTACTGATTTGTCTCTGAATTCTCTAACCTTACTGTGATTTCTTTAGGTAAAACGGGTAACTCAGGAAGCCGGCCAATGCGATTCTTCAGGTTTATTATGGATGCATCCCTTGAAGAAATGGTTAGTCCTTGTTAATTAATTTGATCACAACTGTTGTTTCCTTACACCAATGTTTCGTTTAATGAATATATTTAATCATATAATGTGTAGGGTTTCCTTTGTTGTAATGTCTAGTAAAGTTTGTGCTCTTGAACAAAAAGGAAATAGCTTTGATAAACAAATCCCTGATAGGAATTTGTTTATTAACATAACTAATGTAAACCTGCATTTATCTTTTATTTACATAGAAGCAATTGCTACCTGCCCACTAAAATACTTAGGGTCAATTCTTTCGAGGTCCCACTAACACGAACTTTTATGTTAAAACGACCTAAAAAATGGCTTTAACTAGGTCCTAGTACGAAATAAACATAGCACGGGCTTTGGAATTTGATAATGTAAAGTGTAATTTCTTTGGAGCCGATTTAAATTGTCTGCGCGAAACTTCTTGTCTGTTTGAGATGGCCATCAGTAAATTGGCAAGAACTGTTATTGCGTAAGGGGTGTAATGGGATAGGTGGTGTTGCAGGTTTTGCCACCCGAAGCTTCTCGTAGGCTAGCTGATCAGCAACTTGATCATGCTACCTTGCGCACACCCTTTGGATGTTGGGATACCCGGGTAAGGAGGGATGATTCGGGAAGCATCAGTCTTGGTGAAGGGTGGTCCAGGTTCCTACAGGAGGGTGGGATCTCCGTTGGAGACATGCTGAGCTTTGAACACGTGGAGGGGATGCAGTTTCTTGTCCGCAAATTTGATACGAGTGCATGCGAGGTCAGGTCGAGAGAAAGAACTCCTCGGTCCTTTGTGGTTAACAATGACAGCTCGGACGGTAAGATGGAATAGGAGCATGTACTTTATATTTATGTTTCTGGATCATTACTTATTTTGAATAAAGAATTTTGAACACTTCTAATTTGTAATGTACAGGTGAGGGACCCGCCAACAGAGCTGCTGGATTCACTAGTGACAACCCAAATTTCAGGATCACGGTGCAGCCTTACCATTGCAATCCGACATGCAGGCCCGTAAGTTGATTTAATGATTTAATATATGGCAAAGAGGTTAACTAAATTATCAATACTTGTTACACTATGCCATAGAACAACTCGAATTGCTCTCCCTTGTTGTCCTCTTATCAAATTGAATCTTTGTTTCGGCTAACATCCGTAAATGACTACTTTTGCAGACTATCCCCGGAGAGTTCGTGAAGGCAAACAACCTCCGACGCAACTTATCGAAGGCGTCTCTCAAAGACCCAAAAGGATGCGTGACTAACGTGAACGTTGGTTGCGACGGATCAGGACGGAGTTTCCGGGTAAGATTTGGAAATGGATGGAATACATTTTTCAGGGTGAATAAGCTGGAAATTGGAGATATCTGCATATTCGAAATCGGAGCTGGGCAGGTGTCCGGAGCTAAGGTCTCGTTTGATGTACACATTTTCCGTAAGTAGTAATATGAGACATTTGATTGTATGTTTGATTGGACAATATGTTTAGGCTCTCTGTTTTTGTTCAAGGATTTTAATTCTAGACATCATCATATGCTTACAAGTTTGTCTATAACCGTGCGGGAGGGTTAATTTTGGACTTAACAATTATCTAAATCCTCGTTTTGTGGTGTTTTGCGGATTCTAGTAACTTTATAAATATGTATTTATAAAACAAGATCACCAACATACCAATATTATTAAATTTTAGATCGAGGAAATAATTTCAAAATTATATGGTCTACTGACACCTTAGAACAATAGCAATCGATTTCGTTTTGTCGATTGCTTCCTATTTCGACATTGTTGAAGGAAAAATTTTACTTAGGATAAATCTAAAGAGAAATTAATAAAATTACAGTAATGTATTTATCTTATACATAAAAATATCTAGAATTTAGAAATTTTATGATGTCCATATAATTAAAAAAATTATCGAGATATTAATGTGTAGAATATAGTCACTTTTGACTTCGTACACCTTCCAATAGCGGATATTTGTCGTTTACTTTCTAGTTTGGGATCCTAAATGTATGATCAAACTTATGGTAAAATACAAAGGAAAATTAAAGAATATCATTACGGTATTAATTTTAAATAATATATATAAATTTAAATATTTTTTAGAAAAAAGAATATAACAAAATGTTAGTCGAGAAAGCCTATTGGAATGTCCCCCTATAGGTTAGTTTTTGGTAAGTCTTGCCATTTACCAGTCGAGATTGAGCATCGAGCCTATTGGGCGGTAAAGCGTTGCACTATGGAATTGGAAGAAGCTCGAGGAAGTTGGATTTGCAAGAGTTAGAGGAAATCTGATTGAATGCCTATGAGAACTCGCGCATCTACAAAAGAAAAGACGAAATTGTTTCATGATAGTTCGATCTTGAGAAAGAAATTTGAAGCGGGTAAAAGGGTGTTACTTTTTAACTCTCGTCTTAAACTTATGCCGGGTAAGCTTCGTTCTAAATGGCTTGGTCCTTTTGTTGTTACTAATGTGTTTCCTTATGGTTCAGTGGAGATTAAAAGCTTAGATATAGATAAGGTGTTTAAAGTGAACAGACATCGTCTTAAATTGTTCAATGAAGAAGAGAATGTGTCATATGTCATTGATTGTGACTTAAGAGACCCCGTTTATCCATCGGCGTAATGGAGTGAAGGACGTCGAGCATAACGACGTTAAAAAATTGCAAAATTGGGAGGCAACCCAAATTTTTATTTTGCTTTGATTAGTCTTAGTGTGATTTTCGAGTTTCTTAGGTTTTTTGTATTTCGTTTGATTCACGTAGTAAAATAGGTCCGGGGTTTACTTTTTATTTGGCGTGGTCACGCCAATTAAACAAGTTACATTCCTTTTAAATAGGTTAATTTTCGTAGGGGGGCAGAAGACTAGTCGCGTTTTGACGTGATCACGCCAAATTCGGACTAGTCAAGCGATTTGAGTCAGTATCAAATTGGGCGTGATCACGCCCAATTCACACGAGTCTTCTGCACAAATTGTGTTGTCCCCTTGTTTTAATTAATTTTCAGGTTTTATTAAAAAAAAAAAAAAACGAAAATTAGAAAATAGAAAACAGAATCTGGAAACCCCTAATCCCTAATCTCACGTCTTTTCTCTCTCAGCCGCCTCCCTCTCTTCTCTCCCTCTGGCGACCACCGCCTACCAAGCGATACACCGCCGGCGCGACCGTCTTCATCCAGCGACTTTCCCCCCCGCCTCTTCTGCGCACAACCGCCGTCTTTCTCTCGTCGCGCGGCCGCGCCGTCAATGCCACTATCCCCTCCCTCTTCTCTCTCACTCCGGCGACAACCGTCTGCGCGCCCATCTTCGTCCGAGGACCACCGCGCCACTTTCGCAATTTAGACCAGAGTTGTTGGAATCTTTTTCCCTCTGCACCAGCTCGCCACCGCGTCCCATCTCCGCCTGTTTCATCGGCGCACTGCCTCTTTCCGTGCGATCGCGCCGACGCGACTCTGCCGTCAAGTTCGAACCACCACTCATTGTCGGTATTTTCACTTTACAGTGGTTTTCCATTATTCCATTCCTGCCACAATTAGTCTAGATTGGTTAATACCTGTTTGATCTTCTGATTACAATTTCTTTAATGGTATGAGTTGTTATAACTGATTGAAGAAATCACTATTGCTTGATTGTAGTTTGCCATTGAGTTTGGTTGCACACTCTCACTGATTTTGCTTGGTTTTACGTGGTTAATTGCACCTTTGATTCTTAAACTGTTTGAATTGTCTGATTGGTTGATTGAGTGTGCAGCGGGATTTGTTGAATTTTACGTGTGATTTTGGGTAATGGGGAAATCTATTACCCGATCGCGTACACCTCAGTCTGCTAAGGGCAAGTCTACCAAGGGGACGAGCTCTAGTAAGAGCTCCAAACCTTCTGCCCCGACCAGTAAGCCCACCGGTGCTTCTCGAGCTCCTGCTCGAAGTGCCAAGGCCAAGGCCATTCTACCTCCCTCAGAAGAGAGTTTACAAGGTAATCTCCAATTTGATACACCGGCCTTACAGGAAAGGTATACCAAGGTACGTCTGCTTGAGATTATTCCTTGTAAATGTGTTGACATTCCCACATTGGAAAAATTGAACATTAAGCATGCATTTGATGAGCTAATTGATGGCAGTGGTTGGAACGAATACTGTCAGATTTATTGCCCTGCTTTTACTGAGTTGACTCAAGAGTTTTACACCACCTTTCGTTTTGACCCAAAGGCTATTTATACTTTAGATACACCTAATATTGTGTCCTACCGAGTAATGGGGAAGGAATTCTCTCAGAGTATTACTGAATTCAATCTGGCATTAGGTGTCATTTCTGAGGAGTATGTTCACACTGACTTATATAGGAATTCTTTAGTTCAATTTGATAACGATTTTCACCCCCAATTGGAATGGAAGAATATGTCGAATGATATCTTTACTTATGATCCAAGTCAGTCGAAAAGTACCCATCTTCTGCAACCTGTTTGGCGATATGTACAGCGTTTCTTCGCATTTAGTTTTTCTGGTAGGAAGTTTAGTTCCAATACATGCACTAAAACTGAATTGTTTTTCATTTGGGCTATGTTGCATAACATTAAGGTTAATATAGGCCATTGGCTAGCATCTCAAATGTCCACTGTTGTGAGTCGAAATAAACTTTTGATTCTTGGGTCTGTTATTACTCATTTGGCTGTTAACCTTGGTCTGCTTGATCTTAGCTGTCCTAACATGCATATAGCCTGCAAGATGGAACCACTCAATGTGGAGTGTTTGGAACGGATGGGCCTGGTTTCCACGGTGGGGAATATATGTCAATTTTTGCCCCCCGGGAAACCTCGGACCAGAGCAGAACTACGAACTCAGTTGAAACGGAAACGCACTCAGGTATCCAATGATGCTGATGAGGTGGATGACTCAATTCCTCCTACTTCCCCACCTCTTCGTGATATACACGATCGCCTTGTCCAATTGGAGGATACGGTTGTGAATGCTATAGCCAAGTAAGAGGCTTTCTACGAGAACACTACGGCTAAGATGGATGCATTCTTCCGATTCATGAATTTTGATCCTCCTCCTCCTCCCACATGACTCGACATTCAGGGACGCTTTCTTTATTTATTTATCGTTCATTTTTTTTCCGTTCCTGTTTCAGAGTTTATTGTGCATACATTGAGGACAATGTAGGATTTAGGTGTGGGGGAGGTGTAATTTTGATGTGCTAAAATTTTGATAATTCATGTCATTTGAGGACATTTTCTTGTGTTATATGCTAATTTTGTGGACTCGGTTGTCATGACTTTTTTGAATTGAGTATGATTGGCATAATAAAAAGGGGTCAAGTGTGATTGATGTTTTCTTGGCACTAAAATCAGTAGCGTGTCTCGTTGGTCTTAATAGTGGATAGAATGCAAGTGTACAAGATTCGACACAAAATAGCCTTTTCCGTGAGCTTTTGAGCCTATGAGCAATGCATCAATAAATTGTGCTCTCATTTCTTTGTGTGTGTGAATCAAGCATATATTGTTTATTCTAGAACTTGCTTTGTTATGCATTTCGAGACCACATTCATGCGTTGTGCATTAAAATGATAAGGGCACTTAGGTACACCATTTGATGGCCTTTTCTTTCTGAATAACCTACCCGAACACTTTTCCCCTAATTGAACACGTTGAGCTATAGCCTATTCTTGGATTTTACCGTGTTTATACATAGCCTAGTCCTTTCTCTTATTTATGACTGTCTACCTGAAAATTTTGAACCTTCTTGTCAAGAAGTGTGGAATTGCATGTCAGAAGGTGGATTTGTATTGTGAACACAAAAGGGATGGGGAAGAAGTAGAATAAACGTTGTGGCAATGAAAAATAAAAGAAAGAAAAAAAAAAGAAAAAAAAAAAGAAGAGAAAAACAAAGGGGGAGCAAGAATGAAAAAAAAAAAAAAAGAAAGAAAGAGGAAAAAATAGACATTGCCGTGTTGAAGAAATGGTAGAAAAATTGTGAGGTTGTCAATGTTTTGTATTATTCTCTTCATGTCAAAAATAAAAAGTTTGACATATTATTGCCACTTGAGAGTGACACCTCTAGGCTATTACTTGATTTTGCTTTGATGATTCTTATGATATAGTTAGATTACCGAGTAGTAGGGGTAGGAATGGTCTTGTGATTTAATTTCGAGAAGGTGTGTTTGTTATTAGAGAAAGCGTGCATGTGATCTTCTATTACTTCTTGACTTGCTAGCCTTGAATTCCTCTTTTATCCTACCTTTAACCAAGGCCCCGTTACAACCAATGAAAAGACACTTTGATTGATGCATAGTTCATATTCTAGTGGTGGAGATTTGATATATTAGCAAGCATATGGTAATGGCATGGTATGTTTTGATGTTGAGTGATTACATATACATACCCTGATCATACACTTTAAATAGCGGAATGAGTGTTGTGTTTGGTGAGGTGTTCTTTATTGTCACACTTGAGCTTATTGAAGTTGTTAAGTATTGATGGGACATGTGAATTTCATAAAAAATTTGAATTCATGATCACTTACTCTTATAAAAGCTGTCTACTTAAATGCTTCATTGCATGGTGATTTGGGTTGTCATAGAAAGCATTTGAGAGGAAGGGTTGAGAGAACAAAGAGTGTTAATAGTTGTCACCTTGTTCTTATTTGATTTTATGCATGCTTGAGGACTAGCATGGTTTAGGTGCGGGGGAATTTGATGTGTCTTTATTATTCCATATTTTATATGCATTTTCCCCTTCTAATTAGTCTACTTTTGCATTTTGATTGGACTAATTGATTCTCTTTGATTGTAGGAAGAAATATTTTGGACTTAAGGAGAAATTGGGCTTAAAGTGGTTATTTGGGCTTAAATTATGGAGAATTGGACCAAGATATCAGACGGGCTGAATTGGAGATTGACAAATGGGCCAAGATACCAAGATCATATCATTGTGGGCCTATTAAGAGATTTATTTAATAAAAACTCTTATTCTTTTATTGTAAATAATTACATTTTATTTAGATATTTTCTTTTTAGATAAGGTTGGATATTGTTAAGATTTGGTTAGGAGTAGGAATAGGAAAATAATTTTCCTAGCGTGATTTATAGAGAGGAGCGACGCGCCAGTTTAGTACACAATTCCAGTACGCGCTCTCTCTCTCCTACCCAGTACAATTCGCCAGTGTTTTCCTTTCCCTTAATTTTTAACCCTTTAATACAATTGCTAGAATACTTTTTATGAAGAACATCAATTCCGGCATGTGTGGCTAAGGTTCTTATTCTGATTCAAGGGCTTTAATTTCAATTATGATATTGTGAGGCGTTGTATTTTATTGTTCTTGTTCATTTCAAGTGCTTATGAATTCGAGTTGGTTTATATAGAATTTATATATGATATTGAATTGACGACTCGATTGATTAAATAAATTCTAACTGCTATTTAATCGTTCATGATCCGTAATTATCAAGAACGATTGAACCCTAGTAGCGATAGGTTAAATTGATTGTGTTATTATAATTAATTCAACTTAATCGAATTCATAAGGTAATTATTTGTAGCTGCAGCTATCTCTGCTATAAATAATTGGATTTAACCGTTTTCATAATTCTCTATGCTATTATTAATGTGATATGGAATGCTATCGTGCCCAACTCATTAATACGTATTGATCGGTTGATGGGATTGACATTAGGAAAACGTAAGATTTATTACGGCTATCCTAATAAATCTTTGGTTAAACACTTGAACTGCAAGAAATTCATTAGTAAGCCTAGGATCAATATGTAATTGAATGTAGACCCTTGGATCAGACTTTTCTCATATTGTTAATTCATCTAAATTTCATTCTGTCTTAGATTATTAAATTGATCTTTAATTTCTTGGTTGTTTAGTTAATTATATTTAGGATTTTAGTTAATAAACCAAATTAGAAAACCCCCTTTTTAATTCCTTTCCTATTTAAAAGAATTTAATCACTGTTTCCCGTGGATTCGACCCTACTTGCCATTATACTAGTTTATTTTGAAAGTAGGTTATTTAATTTGGCGATTTGACACCCATCAATAGCTTAAGTGGCAAAGCATTAACTACACCTTTAGTCTTAGGATCGAGTCACCTTAGGGGCAAGGGGAGGGTTGGAGACTTTTTTTTTTTAAAAAAAAATACATATTTTCACCAATATTTGCCAAAGACACGAAATCAGTAACACAACAACTGGACATATTCCTCAGAAGAATCAAATAGACAAACGAACGGTAGAAGCTCAATACAAATGGATGAATAAGCCGCAAATAGTCCTTAACAGTATGTGTTATGAAACAATGTCATTATTTGAATAGGGTAACCTCAGGAAGAAGACAAATCTGGTGGATTCACCTTTTGAGACACATAATCAATAGAATTGAAAGGCAAAAGTAAGCCCGCGTAATGAAGGTTTACCTAAACTCGTTTTCACTATTTTTAACTGTCTACATGAATCAGCATCAAGATCGTTTAATCTCCCATATTCTTCTTAGAGTGACGTTTCCCATTATTTTAACAAGAATCAATTCAATCAGTGAAGAAACAAGGTAAAAATAACAGCTACAAACATACAAGAGGTAAGAATGCATTCGCCATGATTATGCTGTCGCAAAAAAAGTGTGAAGTTTAGAATCGGCCCTTCAACCTGTAATCAACTCCTATAATTGGGAATACGTATTATCATGACGCGTCTTTTAGCATTACTTATATCTTTCAGAATTATATATTTTGGCCAATAAGTTAACAATAAAGTTTTGGTAGCAACACCAATAACACAGTCCATTAGTCCTGATTCCTGAACAATCAAACATCAGTAGTCCTGAGAAAGCAATAAATACCGGAAATAATTACTTTAGGAGGAAGGAGAGGGGCCTCAGGATCATATGGCATGCTAAGGCATCTATTCCAGAATCCCTCAAAAGTTGAGATCGGGCGGCCATCCTGATCATGAACTTCCCATGGCTCGTACAGAAAGTCCGCATTAAAGGACTTCACTGTCACACCTTGTGCGCTTAGTACTTCCTTGGCTCGGTGATCCCTCACCAATGATATTGGGTCAAAAACGGCAAGACAAACATAATCATTACACTAAAAAATAACAGAATATTCTCAATTACTAAACATCATATTGAACAGCAGCTCAAGATAACAGGTAGCAACAAACAATTATAACAAAACTCATTGAAGAAAGAACATAACCTTCACCAACAATATCGGGTCTAATACGACGACACAAACATAATCATGACTCTCCCAAATGACAATAAATTCATCCTTTTAATAGCTTTAATAGAACAGTTTTAATTACTAGATAACAACTAGCACCACATGATAGAAAACTGATTCAAGAAAGGGCAAAAACGGACCGTATAAATGGTTGGAGCAAAGCTGAGTGTATCCAGTGGATTTTATGACTTCAAGAAGAGTAACAACACTATCAGTGGATCTCTTAGTGACAAGTGAAGTGCCAAGTTTCCTTAAGGACATGTCAAGATGGGCTAAGCTTTGTTTAAGCCACCATCTTGAAACCCTACTAGGATAGTAGTGCCCTTCCTCCTCAGGTGCCCATATAAATAGAGCTATAACTCCCCCAGCCCTCACTCCAGCTGCTAATGCTGGATTGTCATCTACTCTCAGATCCCTCCTGAACCAAACTATACTGCATCCACCCCCTAACATAAATCACCAGGATTTTTTCTAAAAAGGGATTTTTTTATTAAAAAGAAAAATAACCACCTACAAATCCTCTCTCTCTCTCTCCCCCTCTCTCTCTTCAACAGTTTCTAACAAGGGATATGAAAAATAAGCCCATATACAATCTCTCTCTCTCTCTCTCTCTCTCTCTCTCGTTCTTCAAGAATTTCTAACAGGAAAGGGAAAACAAGCCCACCAGTAAACTATCTCTCTCTCCAAGAGTTTCTAACAAAGAGAAAGGGAAAAAAACCCACAAGCAAGCTCTCCCTCTCTCAATAAAAGATTCTAACAAGGGAAAGCCAAAAAAGAGCTCACTACCAGCTTTCTCTCTATATATCTAAAAATATGAAATCTAGCTTTGGTATCTTTGCTGAATAACGTTCACTAGCACATACAGAGGGAACATAAGAGCAAAGAAGAATGCAGATAAGTTCCCAAAACTAGATGAAACATATAGCAAAGTTTGAAAAAAAAACAGAAGAAAGGTATTCAAGAATATATGGGCAATTAAGACTTTAGAGCAACATTGACAAAAACTATGTAGAGCAAGGTCAGAGACGTTTTGGGGGGACATACTAGGTAAACTACGATTGAGATTAGCGTGAGGCTCAAGTCCAACCCATTCGACATATTTAAAGCTAATGAGAGCCAGAGAAGTCAGAAAGTAATGAAACTGGAAACATGATAGTAAAATAAAATAAGCAAATGCAATTCTAATCATGACCAATGATAAATTCGCACTAGGGGGGAGGGCGGGGGGGGGGGGGGGGAAGGAAACTCTATCTAGATTTCTACCTCAAACACTCAAGAACAATTATTCTCTTTCCAATAAATCATATCTCTCCGATATCTACCTCTAAAGGATTGAGCAAGAAGATCACTCTTTACAGGCTTGCACGAACCAAAATCAAACAAAGAAATACACCTCAGCTCATAAGACAAGTTCCTGTCAATTAGTATTGATTTATTTATATGTTCCCTGTCATCAATTTCTTGATCTGTTTCAATTTATAAGGTACAAGTTCTTCCATATTTCCAGATTTTTGCAGTAACTAGCAATTAGCTTGAACAAAAACCCTAAAAAACAGAAACTCTAATTAAAGTACATCTAAAAAGTAATCCATAATATCTAATTCAGAATTGATGCAAACAAAGATCGGAAGAATGAATCAGGCCTATTTAATTTTTTCTTCATTAAATTGATTTACAGAAGAAATATTAAAATCCTAACCTAGTAATTGCAGAATGTACGAGCATATGGGGCGGATTGGATTTAGTCAAGAACAAGCTGCGAGGAAGGGGCGAGGGGCGCTGTGCACAATGGCCGTCGGCGATAATCTTCTCCGAGGAGAGTGTAGGAAGTAGAGCAAGGGCTTTGGACTTCATTGAGCGGAGGCGTTTTACTGCATCAAAGGGTGGGCAAAGTGAGGAATAGCAGTGCAAGCTTCCTGCGGAAGAAATTCGAACAGAAACAGTCCACCCCATGAATGGTGGAGAAGAGAAACGAGATAGAAAGGGTTTGGATTGAAAATAACGATTTTAATCTCCAAAGGAAAAGAAATATTACCGTTCAGTAAAAATTTCAAGTTACAAAGTAGTAAAATTACAATTATATCCTTCATAATTTTTTAATTAAAAACTAATAAATTAACGGTGGAGATTGGATGGACAATGATCTAATGGCTGAAATGCTATGGTTGCACAAGTGCAACCATTGCACACAAGATACGTACAAATATGTAAAGTTATAATATTCCTTATAATTCAAATCTTATGTCAAGATTAAATATATTTTATACACAATATTTTATGTTTTCTTTTGTAGTAAATATTAGTAAGCATTAGCTCGTGATCTAGTCACCACCATATGTCGGGCTGGATTGGTCCAAATTTTTGTTGGCCCAAAAATTAGTGAGTCCAGCCAACTCTCTAAATAATAAAAGAAAAAAAAATGATGTTTTGCCTTTAGCACTTCATCGAGGACTCATAGAAATATGAGATGATACAGATGACATATAAAATTAAATTTCAAAAAAATAATATGATATATGAACAACATAAAATAAAAATAGAAAAACAAAAAGTAAACGGAAAAATAGAAAAAATAAAATTCAATGTTTTACAATGTAAGAATATGAAGAGTCAATTGTTACCCATATTACCCAACTATTTTAATGATCATTGTTTGTCCCCTAAAGAAAAAGAAATGGTCATTTTTAGAATTAGAGTTACCACGACAACTTTACCACTAATCGCGACAGTTTTTCAGGATAAATATTAAATACATGTTATTTGTTATGGTGTCAACGTTGACTATAAATTCTTTATTGTTACTCAAATTAGTACGTTAGAGGTTTGGAAAATTTATGATTGTTAATTGTATATTCTTTCATTGATTACTTTGATACCTCCGCTAATAGAAAATCTTTTTTTTCTTATATGAAGTGTATACTATAAAATATATTAATTATAGTTGTAACTGTCCGAAATTTATATTAAAATCTAGACTATCTAGACTATCTTCATTACTTTTATCCTATTTATTTTGTCATTAATTTTTTTTATTTTTACTTTTGGCAAGCAATTTGGGCGAAAAAATCAGCCCCTTCTATTTTGTGACTGACTTCTACTTATATCTATATATATATAGATAAGCTTCTACTTTATTTCATACTTATTGGGCCTGTTCTAACTGGGCCGAAATCTGCTTTTAATTCATTTACAATTATCATCATGTTGGGTCATCTTAGTAATTGAGCCCGTTTGTTTATTAGGATTTTTAATTCGACTTAACTGTTTATTTGGCCACGTTATATGTATATGTATTGTATATAATTATAGGGTAGTTCTATAATACAATTATGTCTTTTACTTACTATAACAGGTTAGCAACAAGTAACTTTTTAATTGTTTTTAATCAATTGTGTAGGACCCATAACACATTTACCTCATTTCTTTATAGATCTAATAATGAATTAATATTGATATTTTCTTACAATCCCAACCAAGAAAAAAATATTTCATAAATAATAATTAATAATAATATACATTTTTATTTTTTAAAATAACTAATTCAGTTTCGTATATATAATAAAAATATGTCATCTCATTACGAGTTACAAGTTTATAGGTTATTTATAAAATATAAAATATTTATGAGTAAACTTATCAATCCATGTTGTGTCAAAAATTAATCTAGCTTTATATAATATTAATATTAATAATACTTCTTGTCCCTAAAAAAATTAATAATACTTCTTTTAAACTTGGCAACATTGTATCAGTATATTGTATTAAATTGAAGGAAGAATACAAAAATGATGTGATATTATAATTCTTTTTTTCATTTTTTAGGTCCGTAAAATTATTAACAAACACTATGTAGATGATTCAGTTATCGTTAGTTAAAAAAAAGAGTAGGAGTTGATAGATCTTAGATGATGTTTAATTAATTCAATTGTAATACAAATAAAATTGAAGCATGACAATAAGTTATGAAATAGTATCGTACACTTATCGTGGATATATGTTAATATGCTATTGGTCACATGTCAATATTAACAAATGTTGATTTTATGTAAGAGAATTAAGTGTCTTTTTAAAAAAATATTTTTTTCTGATTTTTATTTTATTTATATATTTTTTATAAAGTGTTTTAAACTTTTTAAATAAAATTAAATTTTGTAAAAATAGTTCCAAGGGTTTTAAGTTAATTTTAATATATTTTAAATTAATTTTCAGAGTTTAGAAATAATTTTAGATTTTAAGAAAATAACTTTATAATTTTTAACTTTTTTTTTATTTTCTTGCCGGAAATTGTCATTGGAGGTTGTAATTTTGTAAAAGAAGTGGAGTACAAGTTGTAATGGGTAAAATAAAAGTTTAGGTTCCAAAGTAACAAAATGAGTATAGTACAAGCTGATTTATGTAATTGACCCTAATTTGAAATATTATAAGATAAAATATATAAATTTATTCTAAAATATTCTGAAAGGGCACACCAAGATGCTACGAAGCGAAATAATTCTACCGACAAATTTGGAACAAGATTGATAACTTTTGTTAAGATTAGAAGGTATATCTAGAAAATAAACTGTGGAAATAATTTAGATTATCTTACCATAAAAAATATTAGAAAATAAATTTTAAAATTTTCACATAAGAACTTAAAAATTGTTATATGAATTTGAAATTTATATTTAAAAGTTAACAAGTATTTAATAACTCTATAATGATAAGGTAAAATCTAAGATATTGTAAATTAAAATGTACCTTTCTTTATAAAAGAAATATATGTATAAAATTATTCATTTCGTAAGCTAGATCTTATTCAAATTAACTAAAATTTTACAAAATTAAAAATATTTTTCAGTAAATATAAAGTACATAATAAATACTTATACTTCTCAAAGTAATTAATACCTTACTTATTTAAATTAATCAAAATTACAAAATAAAAATACTTTTCAAGTAAATATTAACTGTGTAGTAAAATATTTTTAACTTTCAAAATAATTAATATCTTAAAAAATATTAAATGAATAAAAATAGTTTATTAAAATCCTATGATTATTTAATAGAATATAAAAGTAAGAAGTAAAATATGAAGTACTATTACTAATAATAATAAAACATTATTTGTTTAAGTCATTAGAATCTTGATACCTATTGAATAGGTAACTGGTTAACTAATTTAATGGCTAAGATTACATTAAAAAGATCCAAGGATTGTCATGATTAGGTGTATTAATATACTAGGTGTATTATAAAAGGGCCCTAATTATAATATTAGTTATTATATGTTATACGCACACATATATATATATATATATATATATAATTATGTGCCAATGTGTCTGTGTGCGTGTTGTATAAAGGCGAATTTGCATATTATTGACCCCACCGGAACTTGAATAAGTACTAAAATAAATTATATTTCTTACAACCTTTTATGTAGTTATAATATTTGTATTTATATCAATTTATAAATTTTAATTCATTAATGTCTGACTTATTGCAATGCATTATTAGAATGGATGAAGACGTGACAAAACAAGCAAGGTTGTTACTTCGAGCTCAGATGAATAAGAAAAGACAAAGATCATATAATGGTATGTTTTTGTTGGTCTATGCTAGAATTTATACAATAATCTACAATCAAGGTATACTTTTTCTATGTGTAACTCATTATAAATTAAATATTTATAAATATATAAAATACTAATTTTTGTACCTTAATTCATTTTTTAAAATTGTGTACTCTTAGTTGTTCGTCCGAGTTCACCTGCATCGAATTCAACTGCTCGCCTTCTTATGGGAGAGGTTTCACACATAAATTCAAGGATTGCATCTCATGATAATAACAAATGGTTTGGTTTAGGAAATTATTCTTGATATATTTGTTGACAACAGTATTGTTTGTTTTTAAATTGCATATATAAAAAATATTGAATAATGTTACTTTTAATTCCCTTTTTCTTTAGATCTCTCTCATTCAAGTGCCAGAAAAAAAATGTCGTTCCACTTTAGATTTGCCTACAATAAATACGGCACAACTTGACTCACGTACTACAGGTAAATGATTTATTTCAATGTTATTTTGGATTTAATTATTTTATATAATCAAATTGTATCTTACAGATATAAAATTATATAGCTTGTATATTAATGTTTTTCTTTAAATTGAGTTTTTTTAGGTACCTATAGGAGCTCATCGACCCTGGAGCCGATATCTCACGTTCAAATGGGAAATAATACACATGATCAATCACATGACCCATCTATTGACATCCCAAATGGTTAGAGTTTTTATATATTTATTTAAATTTTAAATTTATTTTTTGAAATATTTTTTTTTCAGTTTGTGGCACAAGTAAAGCAAACCAAGATGTTGCATCATGGTAATTTTTATCTTGTAGTATATTTAAATCCTTTATCGTTTTGTTTTTTTCATATTATTTTTATTATTATATTTTACTGTGCTTAAATCAATTTTAATTTTCAGCCTCGAGGAAGATGTGGTTGTAAATAATGAGTACTGTGATGAAAATGAATAACACAATGTCCTTACTCAGAGACGGACTTACAACCCTCCTGTCCCCCGTACAAATTTATTATTATATAAATGTATTTTAGTCAATTCTGATACAACTTAATTAAATAAAAATAATAATTATATTGTTTAACTTGAATAATTGTCTAATAATAATCAACGGATGTAATTTTAAGTGTAAACAATAGGGATATAAATTTTAAGAAAATAGAATGAATGATTACAAACGTTATCTCTTGATTGTTCATTTTTGTAATTTGAATCAATTTATTAATTTCATCAACCTTATTCGTACTTTCTAGTATTTGAATTGAATATTATTGAAACTCTGGACTGATTAAGGAGGCCCAAAATGATAGTCCAACCTTTTATATTGTCGAATTTTTTTTTTTTTCTAATGTAATTTATCCTATATTTTTAAAAATAGAGTCTAATATATGAGAGTTTGGTTTTCAGTCTCCTCAAAGTGTGCCTCATTTGGCATAAAAATTTTACCCTCATAAAATAAATTTACAGATTTAACTGTAGTTGGGCCCCCCTCGACAAAATTCCTGGGTCCGTCACTGCTTATACTTCTACATGTAAGAATATAAATTCCTAAACTTTTTCCACATGCATTAGCGATATTGTTTATCAAATACATTTGTTTTAGATTATTGGGGTGATATTGGAGATGTTGATTTAAAATGTGAGTCCTGTGGTACTTTTTTTTGTATGAAGAGAGATTGCGCTCGGATAAAAAAAAAAAAAAAAAAAAAAAACAAACAAAATGCTCGCTTTGTTGCATGCAAGGAAAGATTCGTCTCCCTGCTATGAGAAAACCACCCCAACTACTAGAAGACTCACTGAGTGGTAAGACTCTGAAGAGCAAACACTTCATTAAAAACATATTATCTTACAATAGTGTATTTGCATTGGGAGGAATGATCGATAATAGTCCAAATGCTGGAAATTCTCCTCCAATATTAAGATGCATGGAGAAAATTATCATTTAATTGGTAGTTTGTTAACCCCTGATGGTTGTACTCCAAAGTTCGCTCAACATTACATATATGACATAGAAATGAGGTTTTCAATAGAATAAACTCTGTCATGCATGTTACCGTCTTCATCATTGTATATTACTTTATTATAATTTAAAATATATTAACATTAATCTTAGTTGTTAAATATTTAGAAAATAATAAATTATTTTGTGTAACTTGACAGGTCAAGAGATAACACCGATACCCATCATGCTGACATTGTTTCTGATCTCAAGTCAATGCTCGATGAGAATAATATTTTAGTAAAATCATTATGGATGGCAAGGACTAAACCGAGGAGAGTCTTAAATTTGGATGTGAAGCTTAAGCTTATTGTTGGGAGAGGTCATGATGGCAGAAGGTACAACTTACCTTATGTTTCAGAAGTAGCTGTCTTAATTCTTAGAGACTTTGACGAAGCTTTAGGCAATACAGATATTGCGGTGGAGACAAAGCCAGGTCAATTGAAACGTATTAATGAGCTACATTCTTCTTATCTCACTCTACAATATCCTTTGTTTTTTCTATATGGGGAAGATGGTTATAGAGATGACATAGCAATGGGCGACACAACAACTTATGTTGGGAAAAAGAGAGAGAAAATAAGTCCAAGAGAATTCTTTGGTTATCAATTTCACGACATGGAGGGTGAGTATGGTCTCTTACTGTGTTGTAAAAGACTATGCAATAATTTTCCATTGATGGATACACTACTTTTGAATTTGGACAATTACTTTTTGTAAAGACACATCAAAAGCAGTTGCGATGTGAGATATCTAAAGGTCTTGCTGATGCGCTTTTACAAGGTGATATAGATGCATCGGCACAAGGCTTGCAAATAGTATTTGTGGGTACATCGGACATAATTCAAAATTTTCATGACGCAATGACTATTTGTGGGTGGAGGGAATATCGAGATTTGTTCGTTACACATGTAATGCAGAATGGCCCCAAATAACACGCTATCTTCAGCCTAGAGGGTTAAAACCTGAAGATCATCCTGATGTAGTGTACCATGTTTTCAAGATGAAGTTGGATGGGTTGCTTAGGGATCTTAGAAATAATAGTCTTTGGACGTGTTAAAGCAGGTGCTCATCTAGCTTTAGCTAATTTGTTTCTACATTTATTATTTTTTGTAGATCTATAAAGTTTAAAAGTATTGAACATTGTGCTTAGTAATGTTGTATTCTGATTATATATATATTTTTGTGGTAATATACACTGTAGAATTCCAGAAGCGTGGACTCCTGCATACCCACATATTATTGTTTCTTGCAACAGAAGACAAGCATATTACTGGAACTGATATCGACCAAATTATCTCTGTGAAAATTATGGATGTGGTTACGGATCCTAATTATTATGCTGATGTCCAGAATTACATGATGTATGGTCCGTGTGGTATTTCAAATATAAAAGCAGCTTGCATGTCGTCAAAGGGTTGCACTGAATACTTTCCGAAAGATTTTGCTGATGCTACCACTTTTGGTGAAGAATGATTTCCACTACAAAAGAACTGTTATAAGAAATGGCGTACCACTCGATAATAGATATGTAGTACCACATAATCTTTATCTGTTGATTAAATATGGTTGGCATATCAACATGGATTGGTGCAACTAGACTCGGTCGATCAAGTATTTGTTTAAGTATATAAACAAAGGAGATAGTCGCGTTACTGCTAATTTTTTTAAGAGTGCTCGTGATGAACAGACTGGAAAGGAAGTGAATGAGGTGAAGATGTATTGTAATTGTATATATGCTTCACCTTGCGAGGCAATGCAAAGGATATTTACATTTCCTATTCATTATAGACATCCTGCAGTCGAACGTTTGAGTTTCCATCTTCTTGGTTAGCAGAATGTGATCTTCTATGATTCTGATCCAATTGAAGAAATTTTCGTTCGTCAAAGTTTTTTGAAGAGAAAATTTGAGGCTTGATTCAAGGAAAACAAGAAGTACCCTAAGTTAGCCAATCATCTAACTTATGCAGAGTTCCCTCGGTTTTTTTTTTTTTTTTTTTTTTTTTGTTTGGAAGCAAAAAACAAGAGAATGGGCCCCACGTGAAAAGGGTATTGCACATCAGGTGATGCTTACTAGCAAAGGTACCTTATTAATGTCATTAGAGGAGCAAGATATCACGATCATATGAAGGTTGCACATGGTGTTCAATATGAGACATATCATGATGCTTGTTATGCGTATGGATTATTAGACGATGATAAGGAATACATCGATGGTTAAATAAATAGATTTTATTATAAAATGAAAAAGAAAATAAAGAGCAACAAGAACGTCCAAAAAAGAAAAACTAGGAACCAAACGCAACATGAACTAAAATGAAATGCTAACAGACTAGCAAACAACGCTACGCAGAGCGTGAACAAAAATCAAACCCAGCCTGGCTGACCAGACTGAGGCGGTGGATCTTCCAGCTCGATTTCGTCAGACCAAAGTCCCGTTGCAGCTCTACGCATGGCGCGGAGAGCATCCGAACTTGTCTGAGCATTAATGCGAACATTGGCCGACTGCTGTAATTTTGTGACCGTGGACTTTGCTTGCTTGAACGTTCCCCGTCGTGGAGGAATTGAAGAAGACCTTGAATGATCATTCTTCGAACACCATCGGCGGAATGCATCAACAGATTCTGGAGGAGCTGTCGAAAGTGGAATGATGTCAGTCAGAACTCCCGTATCTTGAGGGACAATTATCGTGTCTGGGACTGAAGATTCTGATTCTGAAACTGTAGATAACATTATTTCCTTTGAGGAGCAATTGACGGTCTCCGACACTAAAGATTGTAGCATTGCAGCTGATATGGATATCTCGATCGGATCCTTATGACTCGTAAAAGGCAAGGACTCGTGCATGAATGAAGAAATGGGCACGGAAACTTGTGTAGACAAATAAGGCTGCATGGGCACGTGGAGGGATGACTTTGTGGATAAGTGTGATTACTGCATGGAAAATGAATGCATGGATGTTGACGGAAATGATGATGCTGCATGCATTGGAATATCAGCATGCACATGTGACGGCACATGGGAAGAATCATGCTGCACCATTTTATGAGACTTGGAAGGCTTAGTCAACGCCTCTGTGGAAACAATTTCTTCAAGACCTTGAAATGGGTTCATAGTGTCTACAGTGTCTACAGGCGGGTCATGAACCTGCAAACCAACAGTGGTGGGTTTTGGACGATAAACCTGAGTCGGGCGACCACGAGAACGTCCCCGAGAGCGGTTCCGACTAAAGTTCCTAGATTTTGAACGAAACCTGGTTGTCCGCGGAGGCTGTACCACAGAGGTATTCAACTTATCAGAATAGTTAGCTGTTTGGGGCTTAAGCTTATTACAAGAATTCTTGTCATGCCCCACTATACGGCAGTGTGTACAAAATAGTGGACAATTTTCATAACTAATAGATGCAACAGTACATTTACCAAGAGCGTCCACTTTAACCTGTGTCGGAAATTGAGACTTAGTGAAGTCTATTTCAACCAAAATTCGGGCAAAATGACCCTGAGCTCCTGCTGAAGCACGCTCATCTATTTGTAAAGGGTTTCCGACTGATTTAGCAATTGCCCACAACCAAGGAAAGTTTTTGGGCTTCTGCTCATTCCTTACGTGCAATGTTTGTTACATTACTAACTGCCAATACAGAGTATGTTTGGGAGAATTGTTGGGAGTTTTTATCTGATGATGTTTTATATAAACAACGAAGAGTTTTCAATGACAAAGGTATAGGTTCTACTTTCATTGAACATCTCATTACATTTATTATTCTTTTTTTAAGATCTCTTATAAATTTATTTCTCACTTGATTTTAATGTCGGTTTGACATTGACCGATGTTCAAATAAAATAATTTGTCATTGATTGAAATTGAGAAATTGTTACATAGATGTAATCGCAGTCTCAACATTTTGATGGTATGCCCTTTCCTGAATTTGATGATATTTCCACTTTCAAAAACTATTTATTTCATGATGAACTATCGTGAGATCGAAATTCTCTAAGGATAGAGCATGATGAGTTACTGCCTAAGTTGAATGATGAACAACGCACTGCATATGATGCTATTCTTGAGTCTATGCAATTTGATAAAGGAAAGATTTTTTTTTTTTCCTTTATGGATCTGGTGGAACAGGAATGACGTTCATTTGGAGAACTTTGTCTGTAACACTTAGATCAAAGGGAGAGATTGTACTCAATGTGGCTTCAAGTGGTATAGCGTCTTTGCTTTTACCTAGCAGTAGGACTAGGCATTCTAAGCTTAAAATATCTCTTAATCTGCATGAAGGTTCGATGTGTGGTCTTAGGTTGGGGAGTGACTTTGATGAACTTATTGCAAATAGTAAGTTAATAATTTGGGACGAGGCTCCGGTGATGTACACGTTTTGTTTTTAGCCTTGGAAATGATGTTGAAAGATGTGATAATGGTTGTTGACAGATCAAATGCTTTCAAATCTTTTGGTGGCAAGACTGTTTTATGAGGAGATTTTCATCAGATATTACCAGTCATCCCAAAGGGTAAGAGACAGGATATTGTTAATGCAACAATCAACGCCGTAAGTTTTTTGAAAGATTGTCAGACTCTTAGGCTCACAAAGAACATCAGGTTTCAACGGATACCTCCACTGAAAAATGTTCTGAGTTGAAGAAATTTTCAGATTGGATTGCAAGTGTTGGAGATGGTGTAGTAGGTGATGGAGATGATGGGTTGGTACACGCGTTTATTTATGCACTTTAAGTCTGTTAGAGTGATGAATTGTGATGTTTGCGTGTAGAATGGAGAGTATTTGGGTTGTTTTAAGTGCCTTTGGACTATTTGACGTTTGTGTTTTCATTTTGAGCTAAATAGGTGATTTAAAGCTAAGTATTCGTACTCGGCCGGATGCACAACGAGGAAATGAAGCCCGGATGTCAAAAGGATGGAAAAATCACCGGAAAATGAAGAACAGAGTACCGCGACCGCGGTAAAATGGCGCGGCCGCGGTCCAAGTGAAGGAATAAGCAGGAAATCTCTGGACAAGTACCGCGGCCGAGGCAGACTTGCGCGGCCGCGGCGGGGTGCTGGACCAGGAGCGGGCGCGGGCGCGGTCCGTAAGCGCGGTCGCGGCCCGTTAAGGCGATTAATTAATCCTTGGGCCACAAGAATTCCGTTTTAAAGCCCAAAATCAACCCAAATTGACCTCCTCTATAAAAAGGGATCCTTATGCTCGGAAATAAGAGACCAGAACATTACGAGAGAGCAAGATTGAGAGATTCCGAAGGAGACGAGCAATCAAGATCGGCAATACTCGGGTTTTCTAGTCCTTAAGTCTTTACAATTATGTATTTTCAGTTTAATTTGTCTTTTGTCACCGCCATGAGCGGCTAGTAGGTTATTTCAGTCCTTAGTCGAGTCGAACCCTAGTTTTACTATTTTGTGATATTTACAGTGGTTATTAATCAGTTGATTCCTTGAAACGTTGTTATACTATTTGTTTATCCTTCAATGCTTGTGTGTTTATATGCTAGATTGATCACCTAGGATTATAATTGCATAAGTAACGCTAGGTTATAATCGTAATCCGTAATTGTTACGAACCTATAGCCACTTAGTAGCGAATAGCGAGTGATATCGCTAGGGTAGTATATAGCTCGGTCTGAATGGGTCCGAGCTTACGAGGTCCACACCGTGTCTATCCCGTTATCCTAGTTCTCTAGGCGTCCGGTTAATGAGATCCAGAGAGCTTATTCTGAGGTCACTCAACTGGATAGACTAACCAAAGAGCTTGATTTGTTTAGTTAAACATAAGGGATAACGAGGTTAGCAGAGCTTGTTGCTAACCTCGGGGTAGGAGTTTTAAGGATAAAATTGGTTAATAATTGCATCTATCACAGGGTAGTAATAACTAGGGGGAGATAAGATTAAGGGCTGGGATTCGTTATTTTATAAGTAGAACAAGTCATAGTTAATTTGCTTAAATTCTGTTTTAGTTCCTTAGTTAACGTACATCAATTCATAAACCCCCATTATTTATATATTTATATATGTTGCTAGTATTAGGACTTACTTAAACACTAAGATTCTTCCTGCTCCCTGTGGGATCGACCCTACTTACCACTTCTACGAGCTAGAAGGGTAGCTAGGTTTAATTAATTTTACCGCATCGCGACAGTGCGGTCATGGGTCATCACTTATAGAAATTCCTGAAAATGCGTTGCTCTCTAAAGGTGGAGATCCGATTGAAACTATTTTTAGATAGAACTGATGATCCAGAATATCTCCAACAATGAGTTATTTTATCTCCAACTTTTGATGTAAGAGATTCAATTAACCAGTACATGATTGGGCAAAATACTGGTGAGAGTCATACATACTATAGTTCAGTTAGTGCAAGGAAATAAGATATAATAGTTTATGTAATGACTAATGTACATACACCAAAAAATTTAAATGAAATCAAATATTCTGGTGTTCTGAATCATGAGTTGGTGCTAAAGGTTGGCACTTTGGTAATACTTCTGAGGAACAATGATCCTACCCTCGGATTGTGTAATGGTACAAGGATAATTGTCATTAGGCCTTGTATGCATGTGATCGAAGAAAAAGTTGCTACTGGAACTAATGTGGGTACGAAGGTCCTAATCCCCAGATTATAGTTTAACCCATCAAATGCCATGATACCTTTCAAATTTCAGTGTCGTCAATTTCCTATTACGATTTCATATGCTATGACAATCAACAAGAGCCAAGGGCAATCACTGTCCAGTGTAGGCCTCTTCTTGCGCAAAACAGTATTTAGTCATGGCCACCTATATGTTGCTTTGTCAAGAGTTACAAATCAATATGGTTTGAAAAGCCTGATATGCAAAGGAGAGAGACAAGGTGGCAATTCGACTGTCAATTTTGTATATAGAGAGGTTTTTCAAAACCTCTAGTTTTTATTGTTTGTTGTATTTTTCTTTCTCCAATATTTTACTTCATAAAAATTAGATGTTCCATTTTGTTATTTCATACCTTTAGTACTAATAATATTTCATGTTATACAATTTATTTCATTAAATCATCCCCCTTTAATATAAAAGCAGGATTATCTTGCTGATGTGTCATCTCAAGAGTGATTATAGCTTTTTTTTTTTAATTTTCTTTTCTTTTCTTTTTTCTCTTTTTTCTTTCTCTCGCTGATATTTGTTTTTTTTTTCTTTTTGTAATTCTTTTCCGTTGAAAATTTGAGACCATTACTTTTCTCTAATTTTACTTTCCTCAACATTTATTTGGACGTATTTTAAAATCCTTTTTTTCAATTCCAAAACTCCTGTATTTATCAACATAGTTGAAAATTCGTTTTTTTCTTTTCCAAAACTCCTGTATTTTCGTATTTTTCAATTACAAAACTCCTGTATTTATTTACGTAATTAAAAATCATTTTTTTCTTTCCAAAACTCCTGTATTTATTACAATTACTTAAAAATACATCATACATCATCATTTATAATATGAGGCACACTTATATGTCCCTTAATGTCATTTTATTTATTTTGTTTATTGTAGAGCAATTTAATTCAATATATTTATCGCATTTTATAGAGTTACAAATCGAAAATGATTGAAGATTCTTATAATGTGATGGAGAGAACACATTAATACTGTTGTGAATGTTAGGTTTCCCGCAATTTATAGATTGTATAGTACAACATTTTGAATATTCATAATTATTTCACACAATACAAGTATCATGCTTTATTGCTTTTTTTAATTTTAATTACCATTTTACTACATGATATATCAATTATGCATTATCCTTAAAGAAATGGCTATCCCGTGCATCGCACCGGCGCCCGGCGGACATCTAGTTGTAATAATACATTGTGCTTTTATATAAAATGCATATTAAAATATATAATCTCAAAAAAAAGTATAATATAAAAAGTTAAATGCCCGTGCCATGAGGGGAAATCTAGTTGCAGTAACGGAAAACTCGTCATTACGATATATGCAAAGAGTCATACCACTACAAGTCCAATTGTCCATTGTTGAAAGATGAAACGATTTCCAGCAAGAATGCAACAAATGACGATGATTTATTCTACTGAAAGAAACTATCACAATTATATTCTTTTCTTATGCATGGTTTCACAATATTTTTCATATTCATTTTTGTCAGATGCTTTCGTTGACACTTGATTGATGCTAAAATAAAATAACAACATTATAGGTGTTCACATAGTGTATATATATATATATATATATATATATATATATATATATATATATATATATATATATATATATATAATCCTAATGTGGAACCCATCGATGAGTTTTCTTATGAAGCCCACCGCTTACTCCACTAATAAAAACGCGCTATATATATTCTTTTCCACCTAACCTTTCTCCTTTCTTTTATAACGACGTTATCTTATCCACGAATTTAGAAAACATATACTTTTGCAATCATAAGTTGCTTAAGTATCAAACATTCTAGCTTTTATATCTAACCAAAATCACTTTTATTTCAAACACTACCTACTTTTGATTTTAAGCTATTTGCCACCATCTTTTTTTTTTTTAATCACTTTCTTCAAAAGTTAAGCAAAGAAAACTTTTTATTTTAGGCTATTTTGCCACAATCTCTTTTTCTATAGGAAGTTGAGCAAAGGAAGACACCCCCAGTGTTTGAGAATAAAAGTGATTTTAGTCAAATGTAATAGCTGGAGTGTTTGTTACTTAAGCATCTTTAAACTTATGAGTGAGAGAAAAAACTTCTATTTATTTACCAAAATACCAAAAAGTTAAAAAAAAACTATTATTTTCTACTTTTAGCTTTTAACCTAAAATCACTTCTATTAAAACTAGAGTTGTTTTCCCAAACACTCCAAATTTTTTTTTTCAAGTTATAAGTTGAAAATCACTTGAAAAAAGTAATTGCAAATACCCCCTTAATGAAAACAGTTCCATCTTGCATTTTTCCTGTCAATTTCACTGGCTAACACAAAAAATTCGACTTAAGTCGTGACAAGGGAGAGCCTTTCTCCTTCACGCTCGGCTAAGGGCAAATCATCAAGGGATGTGATCAAGGTATCAAAACGATGAAGAAGAGCGAGAATGCAATTTTCACCATACCACCGGAGTTGGCATGTAGTGAATCTGGCTCGCCACTTACTATACCTCCAAATGCCACTTTACAGTTTGATGTTAAGCTTCTCTTTTGGGTTAGTGCGAAGGATATGTTCAAATTAAGAAATAATGTATTGAACATGTGCTGGGTAAATACTTGTCATTTCCATCAAACGTTTAGTTGATGTATTACTAAACAACTATTATTTATGGTCATACCATTTAGTTTAGTTGTTGTGGTTCTTGACGAGAGCTCTGATCGAATTTTTTGTGTTGGCCAGTGAAAATTGACAGGAAAACTGCAGGATGGAATTGTTTTCATTAAGGAGGTGTTTGCAATTACTTTTTTCAAGTGCTTTCAGCTTATAGCTTGAATTTTTTTATTTTATTTTGGAGTGTTAGAGAAAATAACTTTAGCTTTAATAAAAGTGATTTTAGATCAAAAACTAAAAATAGAAAATTGTTTTTTTTCCAACTTTTTGGTATTTTGGTAAATAAATATGTGTTTTTTCTCCCACTCATAAGCTAAAAGTTGCTTAAGTATCAAACACTATAACTTTTATATCTAACCAAAATCACTTCTATTCTCAAACACTGTGAGTGTTTCATTTGCTTAACTTTTGAAGAAGTGATTAAAAAAAAGATTGTGGCAAAATAACTTAAAATAAAAAATATGTAGTGTTTGGGAATAAAAGTGATTTTAGTTAGTTATAAAGCCTAGAGTCTTTGATACTTAAGCAACTTATGAGTGGAAAAGTATATGTTTCCTAAATTTGTGGGATAAAATAACATTAAAAACAAAGGAGAAAGGAATAGGTAAAAAAGAATATATATATATATATACCGTGTTTTTATTAGTAAAGGTGGGCTCCATAAGAAAACCCACTAGTAGGTTTCATATCAGAATTATATATATATATATATATATATATATATATATAATTTGATATAAGACGTTTTTTCAGGACATAAAGATTCGATTTTATGGTTTTTCACGCCTAATTGTCATTGTTCACTCTATTTTATTGCACTATGCACAATCATATATATTGTAACATGTCTAGCTCATTCAAGTCTGTTTTTTCCTCTCTTTTTTTGTGAAAAAAATCGATGCATGTTGGCTAATATCAATTTAGTATTTATTTCACAATTGCTCACATTTAGGACAAACATAAAATAATAGGCAATCGAATTGTCACATATGAATATAAATTGTTAATATATTTTTTTAGAATAATATATATTCATGAAAAATTAGAATAATTCAAATCCATTTCTTTTTTGCTGGGTTTTACTGTTACTCCTGAAAAAATCCGTACGATAACATTATTTCCAAAATTAATAATAATTTAGGAGAAAATTAAGTTCACTCATAGGCAACAGTTTTAATTATATTCTTTCGATACATGATATCAAATATATTACTATTTTTTTTTAATTCGAAATTTATCAAAGACAAATTTTAAGATCAGATTACATATCACGAAAATTAATTAATTAAATCACTACGAAATTCAAAACCCAAAAAAAAAGGATAAAATAGTAAGGCCCCAAAAATATAAAACGTCTAATTATGATTAATGACGGATTTGGAGGATAATGTATATCTTTTTTAAAATAACAAAAAAATTATAGTATTTAACCTATAACCTGAAAAGTAGGTAAATACGTGATATGAACACAAATATAAACTTCATTTTTTTTAATTATCGCATATATTAAAGAAAAGTATAAATGCTTACACATGGACATATTGATCATGTTTATTTACTTGATGTTTACAATATAATGCATGCTTTTTGGTTCATGTCTTCTAAGAATCATGAAAACCACACTTTTCTTAAACACACATGTGTTTTAACTTTTTTTTTTTTTTTTTTTTGGAATATTTAACACAATAAAAATGCTCCATTTTGATTGATTCTTTGCAATTTTATTGTTATATTGTGAATCACACTTTTGTATAAACCTTTACTATTATTATTTATTATTTATAATTTAGTTTAGTATATTTATAAATACTCCCTCCGTCCCGGCTTATCTTGCACGGGGGGTCGGCACATATATTAAGAAAAGTTGCTTTTTGGTTGTTTGTTGACTTTTCAAAGGTGATTTGAAGGTGGAGATTGAAAGTGAAGATTTTGAGGGTGAAGATTATGTTATAACTTTCCTTTTTTAGGCTGTGCAAGATAAGGTGGGACGGCCGTTTAAGGAAAGTGTGCAAGATAAGGTGGGACGGAGGGAGTATAAGCTTGGCAATAGAGCATATTAGAGCAGTGGGCAAGCCTCCATCCCCGTATTTGCGGGATTTCTGTTTCCATGAAACTAGCGGAATATTTTTGTCACATACCTATAGGAATCTATTTGTTGTTGAATATCTATACTTTAATTTAATGTATCTCTAGATAGGATTATAAATGAAAGGTTGCCCTTCAACTTCTTCAAAGATGGCAATTTCCTCAGCAGATTTGCATTGCGATGAAGAAAACTATGTATCACTTTTACTGATTATAGATTAGATAGTAATTTATGTTGAAAGGAAAAATATAATTAGTGTGTCTTCGTCAAAAATAATTGATGAAGGGTAATTTAAGTATTCACCAAATATTATGTATCTGTGAAACCCTTGTATTTGACATCCTATATAAAGGGGATCTGATGAATAAGAGAACCATAATTATTCCGTGTCTTTTTTTCTTCTCTATTTCTTGTTTATTTATGTTTCTTCTACAACACGTTATCAGCACGTGTGCTCTTCTCCCTCTCATCTCCATACCGTGTGAACGTTTTCTCTCAAAGCAGCAGCTTTACTTTCTGGCGGGCATCTCGTTGTCGTGAATCAAGTTAAATTCTATTATATCCCTTGCCGAGAAAATAGGTCAGTTACGCCAGACTATAATTTTGAGAATTTACTTATAATTAAAGATGTACATGTGTGATAGGTATGGCCCAGTAACTTCGGGTCGGATCAACCCGACCCGGAGCAATTGAGCCCAGAAGAACGAGCCTAGCAACCAAGTCGGCCCAGAAGCGCGCACGAGCCTGGAACAACCCAGTCGCGGCATATTTGGAAAGTGAGATCCCACGATCTCCTTCCAACTCCCATGCAGATTTGGTGGGCGTAATTGTAGGGATTTAGTTAGGGTTTGAATTGAGTAGTATAAATAGCAGAATTGTACTCGGATTTAGGGTTCGCATTTTGTACTCCTAAACGGCAACGTGTAAGATTGAAAGGAAAATAGTGAAAGACACCCCGGCAGGTGATTATTTTTGCCCGTGGACGTAGATCTCCGGATCGAACCACGTACATCTTGTGTTCTTTAGTTTTCTTGCATTGGGTTACGTTACAAATCGGACTTTACTTCGAGTTTAGTGGATTACCGGATTGCGCATTATCAATTGGCGCCGTCTGTGGGAATCGAAGGAAAACCCTAGAATACTCCCGAAATCGCTATGGTGAATACTCGTCGATCTGCAAATCCTACCCGGTCTCGTCGTGATCCTCTTGTGGACCAGAACCCACCACCCCGTCAACCGAATCAAAATCCACCCGCGGAACACACCAACATGCAGAATCACCCCCCTGCTGATGATCCAGCGCAAGTTAACCCGCCACCTGCCCCCGAGTTATCGCAGGTGCAACAAGCCTTTCTTCAGGAGCACGCCACTCTATTTCAAGAATGGAATAATCGGCGCGCCCACTCCGGTGAGCGTGCCAACAACGGCGTCGACCAGGGTGTGAGAAATTCGCCCCGCAATTTATCACATGAATTGGATGAAGATCCACCTCATCGAGTGAGGCATGATCGTCGTCGACAGAGGACAGCCTCTCCAGCGGATAACCGCAGCTCTAATGGGTCGAGGCCCCGTTACGCCCACGAAGGCGTGCATCGCCGCAGACCTGTAGACGCCCCAAAGCGTGCTCGGTTAGACAAATCCCGTGTGTTGGATCCCCAGGAACAAGAACAAGCTCAATTTGCTGCGGAGCTTGATAAAGTGTTGGGTCTCGATGCTGACGGGGAGATCATCATCCCGTTCTCCGAGGAGATTCTTACTACCCCACTCCCCGAGGGGTTCAAGCTTCCCCCCGTGTTCGTCTACACCGGCACCGGAGATCCCAGCAATTTTCTGAACGCCTTCAAATACGCTATGTTCAACCGCAATTGTACACCTCACCACTTGTGTAAGGTGTTTCCTGAGTATCTCTAGGATGAAGCTAGACTTTGGTTCGATTCTTTACCCCGGGGCAGCGTTAAATCTTTTCGGGATCTCGCCGAACAGTTTTGGGCGCGTTTTCATACACGGGCAAAACCCATGGCCACCTTGGCTGATCTCATGAATATGGAACAACGGGATGGGGAAACTGTTACCCAATTTCTTGATCGCTTCACGGCAGAGAGCCTTAAGGTGGGAAGCCGGTCTGATGATGTTATCATCAACGCTTTTATGAATGGCCTTCGCCCCGGGCAGCTTTACACCGAACTAGTCCGGAACCCTCCTACTACGACCCGGGCTCTGTTCAACATTGTATGCAGGTTTTCCAAGGCTAAGGAACAAACCCGCCGTAAACGCGAGAAGCATGCCAGCAAGCGACAATCAGATAAAATGCAAGCCGGGACCAGTACCCGGCCTAGTGCCTTCTCTCGCCTAAGCAGAGGACGTTTGGAATCTCGCGGAGATATCCCTCAACTCACCCCGCTTACAAAATCGAGAACAGAAATTCTTTCTGTTCACAAGAACGACCTACGACCGTGCCCGCGGATGACTGCTCCGGCAGAAAAGCGTAATCGCGACAAGTGGTGTGCGTATCACCATGATCATGGACATGAAACCGAGGAATGTCGAGAACTTGGAAAAGAAATTGAAGACTGTTTAAAGAGGGGTTTCTTACGGCAATATGTCGCTTGGACCGAGGACAGGCCTCGGTCAAACCAAAATGGAGGTTCGCAACAAAGCCGTGGAGGCTACAATGACTGAGGTCCGCGGTAAAATTGGCCACTGTGGCAGAATAACAGGCCTGGATACAACAACTATGCTCGGCAAGATCAGGGAAGCCGTCACCAACCCCAGTTGCTACCGCAACCGCCTCCTCATGGAGGACCCGGAGACAATCCGCCCACTCACGTCATAAATGTGATCTATGGGGCCATTCCCACCGGGGCTTCCCGAAGTGCCTTGAAGGCGGAAGCGCGCAAGCCTCCTCCCGAGGAGCCGCGCCACAAACGCTTCTACCAATCTGAAACCGTAAGTTTCACCGATGAAGATCCTGTTCCCGAACTCACCCCACATACTGATGCCATCATAATCGACATGGCCGTAGCTAATGTTATAATAAAACGGGTTTTCATCGACAACGGAGCCGCAGTTAGCGTCATATTCGCCAACTGTTTTCAGAAAATGAGCATTCCTCGTGAACAACTCCGATCGGCCCCCGGGCCGTTACAGACCTTCACCCAGGGTGAGGTCCGACCTGAAGGAGTCATCAACCTTCCTGCTTCGCTCGGAACTTATCCCGCCATAAAAACCATCTTCGTTGATTTTTATGTGGTCAATTCCCCATCTCCATACAACATAATTTTAGGCCGAGACTGGCTCACCCCGGCGAAGGCTGTTTGCTCCACATACCATCTCGCACTGAAATTCCCAACACCCCATGGCGAGGTGACTATCCGTGGCAACCAGCGGGTTTCTAAAGAGTGCATGTACGTAGCACTTAAAAAGACCACAAAGGTTCCTCCCAAGCCCCAGTTCCAAGTAGCCACCTCGGCTCCCACCTCGGATTCGTCTGCATCACTCGGGGACAACACAGTTAAGGTGCTGCTAGACTCGACCAAGCCAGAGCAGACTGTTACAGTTGGTGCTGTAGACACACCGTTGTTACATAATGCCATCATCCAGACCTTGCGAGAATATTCTGAAGTTTTCGCGTGGTCTCCCTTGGATATGCCGGGGGTCTCTCCGGACTTCATTACCCATAAGCTAAACATTGACCCCAGCGTGAAGCTCATACAGCAAATGGGGAGGAAATTTGCTCCGGAGAGGAACGTAGCCATCCGAACCAAAGTACAATAGCTCCTAGATGCCGACATCCTATTCGAAGTACACTATCCTTCCTGGCTTTCTAACCCCGTGATGGTGACGAAGTCCAGCGGGGCATGGAGAATGTGCGTCGATTTCTCTGATCTCAATAAGCACTGCCCCAAGGATTGTTATCCTCTACCCTCCATGGACCAAAAAGCCGAGGCCATTACTGGGTACAAGGCACTTTGCTTTTTGGATTTATACATGGGATACCATCAAATTCATATGGATTGCCACGATTCCCTCAAAACGGCCTTTATCACTGACTTCGGGTGCTTTGCCTTCAAGAAAATGCCTTTTGGGCTCAAGAATGCGGGAGCCACTTACCAGCGCCTTATGGACCACGTCTTCCGAGACCAAATCGGTCGAAATGTTGAGGTATATATTGACGATCTTGTTATTAAAAGTTCCTCTCATACTACATGTGTACAAGATATTGCAGAAACGTTAAGCACATTGCGGCGTTATAATCTTCGCCTCAATCCGGTAAAATGCACCTTCGGCGTTGGCTCGGCGTTGGCTCAGGAAAATTTCTAGGATATGTGGTCTCACAGCACGGTCTCCAGGCCAATCCGGCCAAGATTAGAGATGTATTGGATCTGTAGCCGCCGAAGACGGTAAAGGAGGTTCAGCGTCTTACCGGTGGTCTTGCGGCCTTAAATCATTTCCTGTCTAAGGCTGCGGAGCGTCAGCTCCCATTCTTCAAAATTTTGCGTCAGGCAAAGAAATTCGAGTGGACTTCGCAGTGCACCGAGGCCTTTGAGGCTTTAAAGCAACACATCAAGCAGTTGCCCACTATGTCCGCGCCTGTCCCTAGAGAGCCCCTTTATGTATATTTAGCATCTGCCGAGGAAGCAATCAGCGCGGCTCTCGTCCGCGAGGCTCATGGGAGTCAGCAACCCGTGTATTTTGTGAGCCAAGCACTCCAAGGGGCGGAGACCCGGTATTCCGTGGTAGAAAAAATAGTATTGGCTCTCGTCATGGCGGCCGTCGCCTGCGCCCTTATTTCCAAGGACGTGACATCAGGGTTCTCACTAATCACCCCATTCGCCAAATTCTCATCAAGCCCGATGTGTCAGGGTGCCTGGCTAAGTGGGCCATCGAACTGGGGGAATATGATATTCAATTTTTACCTCGCCGAGCTATCAAAGGTCAAGCCCTCGCGGATTTTTTGGTCAAGGCACCATTTGTTGACCCTAGCTCGACTACGTATGATACTAATCCTAACCACGCCGATCTCGAAGCTAAAGCCTGCAAGTGGCAATTCTACGTGGATGGTGCCTCTGCGACCCGAGGCAATGGCACCGGGGTCCTTCTCATTGGCCCCAATGGCGTTGAAATCAAATATGTCTTGCGGTTTAAGTTCAAGGTGACTAACAATGAAGCGGAATATGAGGCAGTTCTTGCTGGGCTCCGGCTCGCTCAATCCTTTGCAGCCTCCCATCTCCGGCTTTTCAAAACTCCGAGGTGGTTTCTAGTCAAATCAAAGGCACCTATGCAGCTAAGGATGACATGTTGAAAAGGTACCTCGCTTTGACACTTAAGCTTCTGTCAACTTTTGCTTCGGTTGATATCCAGCAGGTGACTTGCAAAGAAAATGTTCAAGCGGATGCTCTCAGCAAAATGGCTTCCGCGGTCCCTACTAACATGTCTCCGGACATCATCGTCGAAGATGCAGTTCATCCTTCCATTCATGAGGCCACAGTTTCCGTATTGACTGAGAACAGTCCCAATTGGATGACTCCGATCATCCATTATCTCCGGGATGGTACGTTGCTAGACGATAAATTACAAGCTCAGCGGATAGTTCTTAAGGCACCTAAGTATGCACTCCACGATGGGATCTTGTACCGTCAATCATACTTACAACCGAGCCTTCGTTGCCTTGACCCTGTTCAGGCTGACCATGTTCTCCGCGAATTTCACGAGGGGGCCTGTGCCAGCCATATTGGCTCGCGGACGTTGGCCAAGAAAGTTCTTCGGTGGGGATACTGCTGGCCCATGTTGTTTAATGATGCCCATAACATAGTGGCAAAATGCGACAAGTGTCAGCGACACTCTCGAGTGAAGCATTTACCACAAACCGAGCTCACTGGCATACAAAGTACCTGGCCATTTATCCAGTGGGGAATTGATATTGTGGGCCCGTTTCCAGTCGCTCTGGGAGGACTAAAATTTCTTTGTGGTTGCTGTTGATTACTTCACCAAGTGGGTTGAAGCTGAGCCCCTCACTGCTATCACCGGTCAGAACATCTTGAAGTTTGTTTGGCGAAAAATCATATGCCGCTTCGGCATCCCGAGCGCCATTATCTCCGACAATGGCAAACAGTTCGCCAATGACCCCTTCCGATCCTGGTGCGAAGAGTTGCACATCAAACAAATTTTCACCTCGGTCACTCATCCGCAAGCCAATGGTCAGGTCGAAGTCACCAATCGCACACTGCTTACTGGTTTAAAGAAACGCTTGGATCAAGCTAAAGGTCTCTGGGCCGAGAATCTTCCGCAGGTTCTTTGGGCCTACCATACCACGCCGCACACATCAACCGGAGAAACCCCATACAGCCACACCTATGGCTCCGAGGTTGTCATCCCTGCAGAGGTAGGGGTACCCAGTCCCCGCCTCGTTACTCTGGATCCCGAGGCTAACAACGATGCACTCCGTGCTAACTTGGACGAGCTCGAACATCATCGCGACCAATCTTTCATTCAGCAAGCTAAATGTAAGCAACGCGCAGCTCAGTATCACAACCTCCGGGTTAAGGGTACTCGGTTTAACGTCGGAGACCTAGTACTCCGGCTCAACTCTGCCAGCAAGGCTACCCCCGAGGGCAAACTGCATGCCGCCTGGGAAGGGCCTTACCGTATCATTGCCGCGCATGACTCCGGGTGCTATCAATTAGCACATCTAGATGGTACGACGATTCCCCGAACATGGCATGTTACCAATCTGAAGCGCTTTTATCTATGAGTACCGATGGCCAAGTATCTTTTCTACCTTTACATTCCTTGTACGCTATTTCATTTCCGTACTATAACGTCTTCTTGTTTATGCATCTCTTTGTATTTTTCAATTGTTCCGACAATTACTTTGAATAAAGTTTTCACTTTACGAATCTTACTGTACTTTTTTCTACGCTGCGGGGACGCCCTAACTTAGACTTATCATTATTTGTCTCCTGACACATTGATCTCTCGCCTGATCCGTCCGGAGAGATCAACATTTAGTCCACGGACTTATATTCCCTCTCGTTCGTTTAACCGGAGAGGACCTTTACTCTCGCCCGATTCGTCCGGAGAGACCATTAACTCCCGCCCGATCCGTCCGGGGAGATTCTTTTCCTTGTTTCTCTACCAGGCCTTACTCACATATTGTACTCCCGAGTACTAAATACCTCATTACTTTTGTAATGACATGTCAAAATAATTTGAAGTACTTGCATTTGCCACCTGATCTAAAGTTAATCACTTTTATTGAACATACTTATCAAAGCATATCAAAACATTTCTTCCATTTTACTTCTCGCAAGGAGTTCTTTACATATACGCATACATTACTACAACAAGTAAACATTATTTTCGGCCTCCGAGCCAATACTCTGTGCTCCGGCGTTGAGATCCGTCCCGGGGGCTTCTCCGCATCCTCCGGGATCTGGAGGGTCCTCGGCTTTGAGCTCCCGATCTTTCCCTGCTTTGACTTCCTCTACGTCGAGGACTTACTCTTGGCACTGTCCTTGGAACGTCATCCCTCGCTCTGCCCTGAGGACTCGGGTGAGACGCTGGTCTCGGAGTCTTAGCCCATTCCGTGGGATCCCATTCCGCGTGGTCCATCACCTCGATCTCCTCGGCTAGCTTCTCAACCCCCTCCTCCGCAACAGCCACTGGGGCCTCCTCGACAGCAGTCACTGGGGTCGGCTCCTGGATTACGATCCCTTTGCCTTTCCCCACCGCTCCCTTTTTACTCCTCCATGGAGCTTTCGTGATCTCCGGGCCCCGGCTGGAGCTTGCAATATATTCTTCTGCCGTGTGACGCCACCTGCCGCGGCCTCTCAAACCTTCGTATATATTAAGGAGTAACTCCAGTACTTCCCGCTTTCTTACATTAAACTAAACTAAACTAAACTAAACTAAAGGAGTCAGCATGTCCGGCCGTCATCAGCGATGAGATTTCGTCCTGAATCTCGGTTATCCGCTCCTCGACCTCCTCGAAAGTTAGCAGTTCGTACTCCGTCAGTATTCACTCATACTCCCTTTGGTGGATGATGACGCGGTCTAGTTCGGCGACTGTCGACAAGTATTTCAGCTCCCTGTCTCTCGCCTTTTCCGCGGCCTTGGCCACCCTCCTCTCCAACCGAGGAACCACTTGTTTTTGCAGGTTATCCTTCTCTCCGCGGAACCAGTCTAAAGATTGCATGAGTTTCTTTATTGTATTGTGCAGCTCCTCGGTATCCTCCTGGTCGCAGTACACAATCAGTACTACGGAACACACTCACATCATCACAAAGCAATAACTTAATAGTATGGACAAAAAAGGACTTCATATTCAATACAAAAAAGAAGCATACATCGTCTGCGGTCATTACAACAAAGTTACAAATTGTTCCTATCGTCTATCATGTATCAAATCATCAAAATTGCGGGGAACGACTGACCTACCCCTCTTGGCCTCCTTCAGCTTCCTGCGGCGCCTCCACATCGACCTCGTGCTCTCCCTCCGGCAGCTCTTGGATCACCCCCCGCGTCACATCTTGCTGCCTCCGCGCTGATCTCCATGCGTGGAGGTGGATCCTTGTCTCGGGGCTCCGGGATGAATTCACCGTGTCGAAAGGCCAAGAACTCGTTATCTTGGTCCGCATCGCAAGCAGGGATCTCCTCGGCACTCAAGATTTTCTTCTTCTCTGCCAGCGCCTTCACCAAGGGCCACTCCGGGACACGAGCCAGTGCCTTGTAATTCGCCTCTTCCACCGAGCCCACGGCGTTAAAATTGTATCCGAACTCTGGATGATAGACATCCACGTTCGGATAGATTTCCTTGATTTTCTCCAGCAGCACTGATCGTGTGGCCATGTCCCCGACCGCAATGAAGTTGGTCTGATAGTCGAGGAAGGTACTCGTTTGCAACAGCTTCTCGGCAAATGCCTGCAACACTGCCCCCTGACCGTCCACTACAGCCGCCTCCTTGGCTTTCATCTCCGCCCGCAGTTCCGTTGTTTCGCCGAGGAGCGCTTCGGCCTCTGCCTCCACCTCGCGCAACCGCGCAACTTCTTTCTCCACCAAGGTAGCTCTCTTGCGCGCCTCGAACTGATCATGCGTTAACCTATCATTACGGGCGCGCAGCTCCCTCACGGCTTCGGCCAGTCCTTCCTTGGCTTCTCTCTCACTCCTCCGATCGAGATCCATGATCCCCTGCGCCAGTCGCAGAAGCTCCTCGGCATCCGGCCCTTCCAAGCCCAACACGCTTATAGGCCCTTGCCCCTTAAAACACAAAAACTGAAAAACAAACATCAGAAACATGAAAAGAGCTTCAACCGCAATCTTTCACTCCGGCAAAGGGTTATACATGCTTTACCTCGGGGCTCGGCTCCGTGCGGAGTCTTTTGGCCGTCCCTGGTGGAGTCACAGATGGTTCCGACCTCCTCTTTGATCCCAGGGTTGCCCCCACCACCACAACATCCTCCTCCGTCCCTGTTGACGGCCTTGGACTGGGCGACGCCCTACTTCTAGGGGCTACTTCGGTCGCAGCTCCCTTCTTCTTTGCCGCCGCAGGCACTGCGGGGCTTCCCATGGACTCCTTTCCGAAGCGTCCCACTGCAAAAGAAATTCGTGGTTAATCCTGTGTAGGTTGTTGTATGTTGCGCAATTTTAAAAGTTCCTACCCTCCTCGGCAGCCCCGGCTTCCGACTCCTGCCCCCGGGTGGAAACCCCCTCTGCTCCGCCTGAGTAATACGGGCTTAATCCTGCCTCCTCCAGCTCCTCCTCGATGCAGAGGGTCTTGAACGTGCCTACAGTACGGAACTGCCTAACCACCTCCGGCTCCGCCACCGGGGCATTATCTAACACCTCCTCCCTCCTCCACCTCGGGAGGGCCAGCCCCGTCTTCACATAAATAAATTTCTCCTTCCACCCCTCCACCTTGCTCGGGTTTTGCACCTTAAACCCACCTCGGGCCCGGGGGCTAAAGGAGTACCAACCCTTCTATTTCCCGAAGGCCTTCAGTTGGAAGAAAAACCTAAATAACTCTATGTTTGGTTCTACCCCGGCATTTTTACATACAAACTTGTCTCACGGCATTGGGCGCTAATTGACTCAGGGCAATGTTGTAATATCTCAGCAGCTGTACCACGATGTCCTAAAGAGGGAATCTTATTCCTATTTTCAGATGATCTATATACACGCTAATGAAGCCCTTCGGCGGGCAACAAGCTCGGTCACTAAGCTCCGGCACTATGTATTCTAAATTAAATGGGAAGTAAAAAGATGGAATCAGGGTTTCTATTTGCACCCGCGTCATCCGCAGTGCCTCCACAGCCACCTCAAAATCCTCCTCCAGACATTCACCAAACCCTACTGCCCGGGTGCCGGATTCCATAAAATCTGCCCTATATACCATCCTATTCACTCGTCTTTCTGGAATAATATAACACAGAGGACGTACATTTAACGGGGTGTTATCGGTTCCTACCTCCCTAATTGAAGATAAAGACGATGAGGAAGACATACTTACTTGGTGTTGAGAGATAGTTCACAAATGGCACAGATGAATCTCCTTTTTTCCCGTTCTCTGTATCTTGTAAATCGCAAACGAGAAGATGAAGTTTACTGTGCAAACATTCTCTATATATACTCCTGCATCAACGGCTCAGATTTGGCACTTTCAAATTCCGCATCTTAGATTCGCGTGTGGTGGTCACGCGCGTTACAGTTACCAAGGCGCGTGGGAGACACGCTTCTTGGAAATCTCAAACGCGTCACTTCACATCCCTCTTTCTAATGATGGCGCCGCCAATCACATCAACCTCATTCTTCCCCAGGAAGCTTTGGGTCTCACTCCGGTGTTCCTTTCACCTCGAGCAAATTCCAGTTCGGTCTCGCTAAACCTTATTACCCCGGGGGTACTCTACTTTGGCCCCGGTCACCCCATCACCCCGGGGATACTTCAGTTCGGTCAGGTTTGGTCTTCGCGGAGTCCATCTCTCCGGGAATACATCATCTCGGCTCCGGTCTATCCTCGGTCCCCGGGGATACTTCGGTTCGCCATAAGCCGCTTCCCTCCTTGCTCGCTCAACATTGGCACCTGTTACACCTTGCCCTACTCCTAACCGCAGCTCCTACCTCGCTCCGGCTGGGGAGGGGGGGCATCTGATAGGTATGGCCCAGTAACTTTAGGTCGGATCAACCCGACCCGAAGCAATTCAGTCCAGAATAACGAGCCCAGCAACCAAGTCGGCCCAGAAGCACGTACGAGCCTGGAACAGCCCAGTCGCGGTATATTTGGAAAGTGAGATCCCACGATCTCCTTCCAACTCCAATGCAGATTTGGTGGGCGTAATTGTAGGGATTTAGTTAGGGTTTGAATTGAGTAGTATAAATAGCAGAATTGTACTCGGATTTAGGGTTCGCATTTTGTACTCCTAAACGGCAACGTGTAAGATTGAAAGGAAAATAGTGAAAGACACCCTGGCAGGTGATTATTTTCGCCCGTGGACGTAGATCTCCGGATCGAACCACGTACATCTTGTGTTCTTTAGTTTTCTTGCATTGGGTTACGTTACGAATTGGACTTTACTTCGAGTTTAGTGGATTACCGGATTGCGCATTATCAATGTGTATTCAAATTACACAACATGTTCGCTATTTTAATCCTCGCGCATAATTATGGTTGTTTATAGTTTGATACTTGTTTGAATTGGTACCGGCACATAATTACAATGAGTACACATACCAGATTCTATAAGTCAAACCCCGACGCGGTTGATCCATAATTATAATTGATTTTGATGTTTAAATTGATTTTTCTTTGCGCATGACTATAATTGATGTAATAGTATAGCATTGATGAAAATTTACAGTTCATGTTTTCTCCTAACTGTTAGTTGTTAGTTATATAATGATTTCATTCTAAAAAAAAAAAAAAAAAAGTGTTAGAATGATTTATTTTTCAAAACTGTTTGTACTTGGGGTGTTTAATTGCCATGAGATTACTGCCACACATGTACAGTCAGATTAATCACATAAGATTCATCTTAGTTGATGCCATCGTATTGATATTTATATGATTTATGTGATTACCTTCTAGTTAATAGATTACTAGTCTGGGATGTTTGGTTCAACAAATTAATTGATCAATTATTGATAACTATTCTTTTTGTGCAATGAACTTCTTACGAGGACCATCTCGATTTGGCACGGAGTTTCGATTGGAACGCTTCAGCTCTTGACTACAAATTATCACTATAAAATTTGAGAAGTGCCATAGGAAAGAATCGTATCTTTCCTGCAAGGTAAATTAATTTACTCTACTTTGTGAAGTGTGAACTATGAATAGTTAAAATTTGTTTACAATGATATGATATGTATTCGTCTATAAACGATGCAAATCTTTATATATATACTTGATGACTTAAATATTTTTGTCAAGTAAGCATGAGAAATTATATGAGTACATGTTTCTCCTATGGCATGCAATTGTAGTTTTAAGAAAATTGAGATAGATTCATATGTGTATATATATGACAGTATGTATAATCTTGACAATTTGTTTTGACATTTTCTCATGAAATTGAAAGTTATGTAGCCAAATTATTATACTCTAAGATTCTATAACTAGAAATTGTGATAAGTTGATCACGTGAATTGTTTACGCTTAGAGATTTTTGTAAATTAGTTTATTTGCTCGAAAAATTGGGTACTTGATCATGCTTGCCTATTAACTTAGTTAAGTACTATTGTATATTTTCATAATAAAAGAAAATTCATGGAAGTTACATAATCAGTACAAATCAGCTACATGATAAAGTAATTTTATAAAGTATCGAAAAACTTGTGATATATGGTCTCGAAATCTAATTCATAAGAAAATGATTAGACTCAGAAGAAATTGAGTTATCACAATTGATATTTCTAATATGAAAATATTTCCACGAAAAATAACTACACCCTGTACGAACTCTCTTACGATCATATCATCAACCGACCCCAATGACAAAGCACTGTCTGACATAGGAGAAGTCATAGTCAATGCTCTAATGAATTTGAGATGACACATTAATCTTAGCTTACACTAGGAGTATTGTTTAGTTCAAAAATACCCGATGAGCTGCGGAATGCAATAAAAGAAATATTAAAAATGTAGATGAATCTCTACTTCCGATATTAACTATCTAGTAGAAAGAAACCCACTCACTAGACTACAAAAGGGTCAATAGCCTCAATAAGGACACATTGTGTAAAGAAATCACAGAAGATGATATGATACATAAAATCTCTTTACTTTCCTACTCTAATGCTTATATTAGCGAACATGTAGAGGTTAGAGTATGAAATAAAAGAATTACAATATTCAAATAGCTAATCAACCAGTGCAAGTTGTTGAGAGGCATGATCAGTTTCTTCTACAAAGTAACACCAAACGCGCTGGGATAAAGAAAATTCTCCAGCCTAAATATGATAAACTAAATAGTGAAAATAACCCCAAAGTAAAGGGACCAAATGTATCTGTCTCTACAGTTGTGGTAATGATACACCACAAAGTAAGGGATGTAGAAGCCCTAGAGGCTTCCGATGTGCCTACCCAAATGGACATGGTGGTTATGGAAACAATGTGCAAAATACATCTCGAAACCCTCTAAACAAAAGGGATAGAGTTGGTAACGAACTTTTAAATAAGTGTGAAAATATTATACTTTTGTATAAAAACTGCTAGAGCAGTTAACTATAAGAGATACAAGAAGTACAAAGAATAGAGACTCACTGCATCACTGCATAATGACCATCATTGAATCACAAGTACTAAAAAGACGAAGAATCGTCAAATTCTCTAGATGTCTAATGACATAACAAATATAGTCACAAAACGCTCTATATGCACCAAGAGCTATTATATTCGTGTCAAAGACTATCATTTCAAAACTACATGTGAGAAATGGAATTGAATAAATTATGATACTTCTAATGAATGTGAAAGGAAGCACATCTTAGAGAAATAAATGAGTCAATCTAGTGGCATGTACTCCACTACAACTCTGATCGTTGGATCAAACACTATCACCATAATGAACTTTGGAAAACTGAATCATATGTTACCCAAAATGAACTTTGGGACATTAATTCATATAGGTTTTGGTACGACTTTCTTAGACATCCAAGTCATAACATGATGATCCATATTTATGAAATTATATGAACATTCTTTCTTTCGAGTGAAATACAAAAGGGATGGAAATCTTATACGTACAGTGTCAGTACTAATTTTATTATAACAGAGTTAATGCTTTCTAAAGTACTAAAAGCATCCCATTCTGCCTCATTAATTATTTTAGGGCATATCACTCATTCTACCAAGCTTACTGTATAGCAATAAGTAGGATCGAGACCTTCCTATGCCAAATATATAAGCAAAACATTTCATTCTTACAAAAAGAACACAATATAATATATGTGGACCTATCAAACTAGAAAGCGGGCCATTAAAGTATCTACGGTTCTGGTAAATGCTTTGACACACTAACTGATCATCACATTATTGTCCACAAGAAATGTTGCATTTGAAAAACTCCTAGAAAATATTATATAAGGGCTCACCACCCTCACTTCATAGAGTCTATAAGACTTATTAACTCTAGAGAGTTCTCATCATAAGGATTTGATGATTATTGCATATCTGTCAGGATCAATGTATAGCATCCTTTAACCCATGTGCATACACAAAAATGGTCTCACATGTGCCACTATCAAAAGGATATAGATAGAGGATTAGGCGTTGAACTGCGTACTAAAATGCCTATTAGATATGGGGTTATGCAATATCATTGCAACTTTACTTTATTGTCTCGGACCCACTGCTAATCAATAATTTATGCGTACCAGTTGGTAACTGGATTTAGCCTTATATTTTTACATTTACGCATATTTGGTTACGCAGTATATGTGCCTATTTGCGTCCCCACAACGCATAAAATGAGTCTTTAAAGACAATTAAATATTTATGTTGGTTATGGATTTTCAACTATTACCCGCTATTTGAAACCTTTGACAGGTGAGATCTATTTACCGCTAGATTGGCGGATTGTCACTCTAATGAGACAGTCTTCCTGTCGTTAGGGGGAGATAAGAAAAAGAATTTTCTAAGGGAACAACAGGAAGTGTTTCCCAGTATGTCTCATTAGGATCCCCACACTTCATAATGTAAAGTGAAGTAAAACGAATTATCGATCTTCAAAGTATGGAAGATTTGATTGTTGATGCATTTGTTAAAATCGCTAAAGTGACAAGATCATATATGCCAGCTGCAAATAAGCCTGTAAGGTCAAAAGTCCCCAGTAAGGGGCACAACACCGCAGATAAAGGTGTCGCAACCACACTTAGTGGAGGTGTGGTTGAGGTCGTGGCTCCCAAAAGGAAATGGGGGATGCCACGTGGTTCGATGAACACCTGCTCAAGGAAGGAGGTAGGTGTGGCACAATTTGAATCATCAATGAAAAGAAACACTCTCAAATTATCTCTAATTAATTATGTCCATGAATCATCACTGGAGGACGCTCCAAAGTTTAATATGATTCTAGAGGTAATGAGAGTGCATGTGAGTTAATGGAAAAATCTTTCACGTGCATTGATGATGTATACATTGTTGTTCAATGAATTATAGAACTCAATAATATCGAACCACACTCTATTGTAAGATATCAACAAAGAGCATATTGGCCTATATGGAATCAATCCAGGTAGAACTCGATTCTATGACATAATAACAGGTATTTGGTTTGGTAGTGCTAGCCTTACCAAGTGTAAAGCCTGTAGGACATAATATATGTTTTGTCAGTAAGCGTGGTGAGAAGAATAAGTCCTGAGATGCAAAACTTACCTTGAAGCACAAGGTTTTCTCACAAAGCCCTGGAATTGACTACGAGGAGATATTCTCCCGCAACGGACGTCATAACGTCTTATTGATAAGTTTCCGAAGGATTGAAAATGCAGCATACTAATGTGGTTACAACATATCTCTTTGGGGATCTTGTTATTGAGATATGTGAAAGTTTCAGATGACTTGCATTGCCCAACTCAATTGACTCTAGACCACGGAGTGCATTTACAACATTAGATTGAAATGCTCACTTTGATTAAAATAAATTTGGATGGAAATGGTATACCCGTCTAAGTGATACTTGATTGGGAAGGGAAAGAACAAGTAGTATTGTCCCTATGCATTTATAAAGAAACACGAGTTCTATATTTGCAACTGTAGCCATTCATGTCGATGTTAAGGACATAATAAGTACTCTTAAAGAAATAAGAGATACTGTGATTGAGATAAAGGATCATGGGAAAACTCTCCGAGTTTGTGGAATATTAATTCCTCAGTTTGCATATATCCAAAAGATCAGCAGGCGATTTCACATGGATAAAGTGCAATCTGTTAGCACCCCTATGATTGGTTGAAGTGTGGACATAAGGAAAGATCCATTTGAGTCCAAAGGAAATGACGAAAGAGCTATTGAGATGAATATGTAACTCCTAAATAAATGTTGAAGCTACCCCCTACTACGAAATACTAAATACTACTTTGGTAGGTTTAGATGTTGGTTATCTTAGTGGCTAATGTAAAGGTCATTATCAAATCGGTTATGTATTAGCATGAGAAATACGATGAAAACTTGAAGATCAACCTATCACAACCACTCAAGTTACCTCATCACATTACTCATGGATGATATCTCAAGAAATTTATTAACATATATGGTCAGAATATTAGTGACTTGAGTTATACCACCGAAGAGCGTACCCGATGTTATGAAGATGAAGTTATTTGCAACAAATAGATGGATTATGCTACACATCAAAGGTGGCGAGACCAAGCATGTACCGTTAACATTTTTCTATAACCAGCAACCCCATAATATCCTCATGATTTATGTAAAATTGAGGATGAAGAGATTTTCAAAACTCTCTTGATAGATGTATGTATCAAGGGAGAGATGTAGACTTCAGGGGCAGTCTCAACAAAGGTGCGTTGCACTCTTTTTTCCTTTAACCAAGGTTTATTTTTTTCCCACTGGGTTTTGTTACTTGGCAAGGTTTTTAACGAGGCAACAAGTTATGCACCAATTCCCCTTTGACTTGGCACAAGGGGGAGTGTTGAAGGAAAAATACAATTAGTGTGCCTTCGTCAAAAGTAATTGATGAAGGGCAATTTAGATATTCACCAAATATTATGTATCTGTGAAACCCTTGTATTTGACACCCTATATAAAGGGGATCTGATGAATAAGAGAACCCTAATTATTCCGCGTCTTTCTTTCTTCTCTATTTCTTGTTTATTTTTGTTTCTCCTACAACAATTTAAAAGTAAACAAAAATGATAGTATAAATATTATATTATCGCATATTTACTCATACCTTTAATTAAATCACAAGAGGACCCTGTGTCCACGGATTTTCACTAGTTCTCATATACATACACAAGATCCGTGCAATTTAGGCTAAAAGACTAATCTTATTATACTGAAAGATGTTATATGTTCCAAAAAACAATATTATGCTGAAAGATGATACATTTCTTATAAAAAAAATATCTTCATAAACACTGATACATTTTCAGCATCATACATTTTCTTAGAGATAGTAATACCTTTCAAGATGAACAACAATATATTTTTATAAAAATTGTCCATGATAAAAATTGCACGGATCGTAAATTATGTACATGAAAATGACTCCATTCTTAGGGCTGTCAATCCATTTTAATTTTAGTTAAGGTGTCCTCTTCAAATTAGATAATAAATTGATGATATCCATTTCCCAATTTTTAAATAAGTATAATTAATTTTTAGGTCATATAAATGTACTTACAGAAAAGTTTCGTCAATTATACTCTTATTATTTTACTTTTCTTTATATCTGCACGGGCAAAACTTTTTGGTTAGATTAGAGAAATGCATGTATATGTATCCGTGCCCACATTTTACAATATATAAAAGTTAAACCCTCTGAATTAGGAAAATTTTACATTTGGCGTTCATTATTCGCAATCCACTAAATTTCTTAATACAGTTTACTTCTTAATGTGGCCCATTTATATTTAAAAATAATTACAAATTCCTTAATACAGCCAACTTAATACCCATTTTATCCTCTTATTAAATTATACTCCCTTCGTCCCAGCTAACTTGTCACACTTTCCATTTTGGTCCGTCCCACTTAACTTTTCACACCCTTAATAAGGAAATTTCTTTCACAATCTCCACCCTCAAAATCTTCACACTCAATCACCACCTTTAAAAAAAATCAAAGAAAAAACAAAATCTACTTTTGCTTAACATCTGTGCCCGGTCAAATGTGACAAGTTAGCTGGACGGAGGAAATATTATTTAAACTAGTAAATGCACCCGTGCTTATTCTAATTTATAAGTAAATCGACATTATCAGTAAAAATGGTTTCATTTTGAAAAGGGGATGTTTTATATTTTACTCCCTCCGTCCCGACCTAATTGGCCAACCTTGGTCGGGCACGGAGACTAAAGAAAAACAGATTTTGTGGAATCTTTGACTTTTTTAAAGGTGGAGACTAAGAGTGGAGATTTTGAGGGTGTAGATTGTGAGAGAATTTGCCATTCATGGGCTAGGACAATTAGGTTGGGACAAACAAGTTGGTCAATTAAACCGGGATGGAGGGAGTATATATTATGAAAAACATTTGAAAGATAAAAAAACAAATATTAAAGGGATAATTATAAAATGGCCGCCGAACTATTAGCACTTTTTCACTTCGGCATATAAACTATTAACAGTGACTAAACCGCCGCCAACCTATTTGAATATTACTACTCGAAAGCTGCCGGCCAGAATACCGTCCAAATTCATTGCACATCCGGTTTCGGAAAACCACATTTTGGGACAAAATTTGGGCGGTATTCTGGCCGGCAGCTTTCGAGTAGTAATATTCAAATAGGTTGGCGGCGGTTTAGTCACTGTTAATAGTTTATATGCCAAAGTGAAAAAGTGCTAATAGTTCGGCGACCATTTTGTAATTATCCCAATATTAAACTATGAAATGTTCCAAGACTTAGAATTAGTGTAAAGTAAACAATTTTTAAAACATTACAACGAAGTAAAATAAATATCTACAAATTCTGGAATATTTCCTTATACACAACATTAGTAGTCTTACTACTACATTTACCATCGGTACCACAACTTAAAATTTTCAAACCTTTATGATTTATAACTCTAGACACCGCGACATAAAGCTGTCCATGGCTGAAAACAGGTCTCCTAAAAAAGAGTCCAACGTTTGAGAGTAACTGACCTTGGCTCTTGTTTATTGTCATTGCATATGAAACAATGAGAGGACATTATCTTCTTTGAAACTTGAATGGCAATCTTTTATCTAAAGGTATTAGAGTCATTCTAGGTATTAAAACAGTATCACCTACATTACTTCCCGAAAGCAAACGTGTCTACAGAACGTGATCAGCCATCTTAGTAATAATCATCCGTGTTCCATTACATAATCTAAGTGAGTGGTCAATGTCCTTAACATCATCACACCTACTTTTAAATTAAGCTGATGGTTAGGTACTCCAGAACACTTGATTGTATTCAAAAACTCAGGTGCGTGTACATCTTGCAATAAATAAACACCCCAATCTAACTTGTAGTGGCTATCAGAACTCAAATACATCTTGCCCTCATGCTTATTTTTTTACGTACTCATTTACAGAGTTCACTTTATCAAGTGCTGGTGCCAAGATTGCTCTACCCTCTAAGTATGATGAATCATCAATTGTCTGTCCAAAATCAGGATAAGTGTTATCTACTATTGTGGCAATAGGATCCCTGAAGTCTCTAGCAATATGTCATTTGGTATTTCAATATCCACAATACCATCATTAGGACCTCCTAGCGTACCATCTCCTACACTCGCAATCCAGTCGGAGAATTTCTTTAACTCATCACATTCGGCATTCGAAGCAAGTTTTTGTAGTCTCATGTTTTTGGATAATCTCATTATCCTAAAATCTGACCATAAATATGATGAGTTCACACTTGCATTAATGATATCTTATCTACTACCTTTGGGAACAACGGGTAATATTTGACGAAAATCACCTCCAAGAACAATCGTCTTTCCACCAAAAGTATCATCGCACTCTATTATATCCTTCAAAGTCTTATCTAGAGTCTCGAAACAATGTTTGTGCATCATTGGTGCTTCATCCCATATTATCAAGCTGCACTTGATAAAAAGTTCTGCTAAAGGTGTTCCTTTTTTGACAGAACACAGTGAATCTTCATTGAGATTGATCAGGATCTTGAATCTTGAATGGCCCGTTCTTCCGCCTGGTAGTAGTAGTGATGTAATGCCACTTCATGCAACGTTCAACACTATGTCTCCCTTTGACCGGATTGCTGCAGACAGAGTTCTCTAAACAAACGTTTTCCCAGTGCCTCTGTAACCATATGCAAAAAAGATACCACCTTTATCAGTGTCAACTGCGTCCATAACTGTCTTGTACACACGAAGTTGGTCAGTATTCATCATACTTAGCAACTCTTCATGTTGTTTATGCAATTCCTCTTTATTATACTGTAACTCATCTACAATGAATTTGTTCTGATAAGTTGTGCATCTTTGCATGTCAGGCATGGGCATCGATGGATAGTCACTCAATCTCTTGCCCCGATTCATAAGTAACTTCTCAATCTCCAGTAAACTAAAATTCTTTATATCCTTATCATCTAGGACTAAGTCTGCAATTATAAACATAACAAATTATACCTAACATTTAATTTTCAATGTTATGTAACAATACAATCAATTAAATTAAATATCAATATATATATTATTACAAAATTTATGTTAATGTAATAGTATCTTGATTATTTATCAGTTGTCGCTGTCTGTACAAAATATCGTCGGATAAATATGTCCAACAATGTTCCCAAACTACTTCAGGTCGACTTAAGCAATCTGATGAAAGAAGCGTCGCAAACAAACCTCTAACTGACTGCGCTGATGCCCAATAGCTTGCCTCGACAATACCATCTATGTACTCTCTGTCGTCTTCCAATAAACCTAGTGCATAGCAAGCATCGCGATATGTCTCATACTGTACATTGTGGATCTTTTTAATATCATTGTGACGTTTGCATCCATTTACAACATTTAGAAGACATTGCACATAGTATGCATCCCCTGTTCCAGGGGGTACATAATAAAGTCTCGCAAGCGAAAATCCTCTCTCACTAGGCACCCACTTTTTGTCCTTTAGCTTCCAAACAAACTTTTGAGGAAATTCTACAAACGTGAGATCTTTTGCAAGACTTTCATACTCTATGTTAGCTTTGAACCACCCCAAAAACACGCTTTCATGAACAGTAGGTCGAGTCATAACTGAATTCAACATACTAGATTCTGAAAAGATAACGGGTTGTTGATTCGGTAGATGAAACGACAGTCTCTCAACTGGAGGCTCCTTGTATTGGATCTCATATCCAAAAATTCTCCACGCAGCTTCACACGAAGAAATGTACCGGCAGTCATAATACATATCAATCTCGTTGACAATGTTTTCTCCACCATCATTATTTCCACTCTTGTAAAAACCAGCAGTTATACGATCGTTACCTTTGTGCACATATTTGAATAGGTATTTTATAGATCGAGAATGATTACACCATTCGACATTCAAATGTGCTTCGTATCTAAGTAGTAGATACCTATTATGTGGAACGACATATCTATTGTCCAGATGAATACCAGACTTCTCAACTGTTCTTCCAGTATCTCGCCGTCTGTACAAAGGGTAACCATCGTTGTCCACATTCGTTGCATCCACAATTTTCTTAGGGAAATGTTTTGTGCAAGATTTGTTAACCATGCAAGGTGAATTTGGCTTTAGAACCCCACATGGTACGTGGATCATACAATCGCATACAACAACATAGTATTTCGGATCATCTTCTTCATTTGGAATTTCAGCCGAAATTATCCTGTCAATGTCATTCCCAGTAGGGTACTTGTCCTCTTTCGCAAAAAGTAGAATGTGAGCGTGTGGAAGTCCTCTCTTCTGGAATTCTACAGTTTATATGACTGCAAAAGTAAATTTATATTATGTAGGTTCCATGATATTAAAAAAATTAAAAAAATAGATAATGTATATATTATAAAATGATAAACAACATATAAGTAATGATAAACTATTACCTGCTATGATTTTCTCAAAAACTTTATTATATTTGAGATCCTTTATGAGTAGATCCTATTTCATTTTGAACACTCGAACAACTATATCAGGCCGATCTTCCAGTTTCAGATTCCTAGGTTCAAGAAATCTTGTAATTTCTGGCCACTTTGGATTGGAAGTGAATGTTATGAAAAGATCTAGATAATCTGCCCATCTGCATATTGTCATTGCATCTTGATAATTTTGAATCATATACCTGGCCCCACCCGTAAAGCTAGGGGGTAATATAATCCTCTGGCCAACCTTACTTGGATCTGTTTCTCCACAAATAACTGCATCCTGCAAACCACTGTACATATCACAATGCAGTTGTGTCTGGTGAGTACGTACAAACCACAACCTGGCAAACTCAATCAATGTATATATATCGACGGTAAACTGCTGCGTGAGTCTTCGACTTGAAATAATCAACGATACCTCTCCGTTTCTTTCATGTAACCTGTATGCTACATACTCTCGCTGACTGACCCTTTTCCCACCTCCAGAGACAGAACCTCTTCCTTCAGAAAAAAGAAATATCTTCCCTATAGCCATCTTCTCCGTAAGGAAAAAGCAATGGATACTGTAATCCAAGATAAGATGCGTGTAACTCGTTGATACGCTTTAGTTGTCTAGGTCTTGTTTCGACTATGATGTCCCTGTCCCCCATAACTCTATCGAAATCACCTACAACCATTGTTGCAACCTTTGTAGGCATATTATACGTCCTTGCATCCCCGTGCCTTCTTCCAATTAGTTGGAGTTTAACATCAGTACGACCCTCAACAATTATTTTTTCCCGTGCCATTCTAAAAGACTTGGCCTAAACATTATGTTCGTCTAACATGGCTCTCAGTGCAGAAACAATATCCAGATGTAGATTATGATCGATAGTATTTGACCTAAAATTATACAAAGTGTAATGTGTTTATAAAAATATAGACTACAACATGAATATTATATTGATTTTTAATGGCATATTTAAGTATATAGAAAAATTGAGCTACCAATAATACCTGACGGACTTTATACGATTTTGAAGTTCATCTTCCGTGTCGTATATATATAGTTGAGCAAATTTCGGAGGTGAACCTTCGCATGGCAGTAAACTCCCAATAAGGTGATAGTTTTGATCGTTAAGCGTGAATACTGGTGGAGAATTTTCTATATTCATACTTTTATCCACCCTTCCACCCATTGACGTGAAGTAAAACATGTTATTGTATGATCTAATATTATCCAAATAGTGTTTTGACTTATCCGAATGTCCAAATACTAAATCATACAATAATGGCGGTGGAATGTGCATTTTTGGCAATTGAATTTTTCCATGTACGCAACAACCTGAATATCTTGGAGTTGTTTGACGTCGTGGATTTAATCTCTCATCATACCAAAATAATGCGTTACAATGTTGGCATTGGAACGTCGAATCTCCGAGATCCCAATATTCTGTTCATCAGGAAAAAAAAAATTGGAATTACCTAGTATATTGATATAAAACGAAAACAAAATATTAATTAAAAATTATGGATGTTGTTTCATACTGATATCATTTCGGACATGAGCTTCTTGATTACCGATAACTTCTTCTATATCGATATTAAAAAAAAAAAAAAAAAGGTTAGTATCGTTCAAATTTATGCTCTGAAAACTATAAAATGGTAACGTAAAATTATAGTACCAAAAATTAAAATACCTTCTACAACAGGGATATCCACTTCATGAATATGATTTGGTATTTGATTTATGTCCCCACTTTGATTATTCAAAGTCATATCATCTTCCAAATCAATTAACTGGCTCATTGTTTAGCGTATTGAATCCTCTTTTACCTTGTTTCCTTTTTTAATGTTAGGGACCATTCCTTAAAAATAAATACAAAATGAAGATTATCATCAGGTTTTTAAATGAATAATTAAAATATAAAAAATACTTGACATATTAGGTATTTATTAATATAATAAACTGATATTGATTAATTTCTAAATATTTTATACCAATTAACATAAATATTTCAAAATTGTTAGAAAAATACCTGAAGCGGAATTTGTTGTTTCTTCCTCATCCAAGTCCATGATAACTTATGCATCCATTGTAAAAAATCGAGTAGCTCGGAAATTATTTATGCCCAATCGACTACTTGTTTCAGGCACTAACAACAATTTATAATAAATCAAACAATTTATAATATAATTTGAAATAAATGATATAAAAAATAAGAGTATAATGTGTATATGAATTAAGTACCGTTAGTGATGTCACCAAAAGGATTCCTAGGTTTAGGAGTACAGTATGATGAATCTACTGAAAATCCAAGACGTCTGTTAAATGGGATCATGACAACTGATTAATGCGTCATCAGCCTTGTACTGATTTCTAAACTTTTTGTATATAACCATTACTACACTTAAAATAAAAATGTTTAATTTAATTAGAAATGAAATACCATTTCAAAATGGTATGAAACAAAACTATTATGTAATCACCAAGGATGAAAATATCGGTATTTACGGAGATATCGATCTTTCAATTTACGGAGATATCGGTGAGATCTCGATTAATATCGGAATATCGGTGAATTTTTTTTAAAAACGCCGAAAAATGTATTAAAACACTTAATTTATCACGATATTCGCTAGATTGTCATAAAACTAGCTAAATTCTAGTTTTTAATTTAAAAAAATAGAATCAAATACACGCATATACAACTATTGGGTAAATAAGAAACATTACATACACTGTTCACACGGTGAACAGGTAGCCATTATGAATTATTTTCATCATACATTACTACCTTCAAGTTTTATACATTACTACCTTCAAGTCCAAATCTTCTAAACAAAATAATTAAAAATCTAGACGAAAATCAATTAAATTTACCGTTGTTCTTCGCTGCTTCAGGACTAGGTAGACATTTTTTATCGGACTCCTACTTATAGATCAATTTTCCTACTTCCTGGTGCTTGCTTAAATTTTCTACTCAATCCAACTACTTCAATATCCGTGTTCTACAAATTAGAAGAAACTCTTCCTACATTTATACAAGATTTCCCGGACTACAAATTATTGTGACTGTACAAATTTCATACATCATTCTATCCAAAATATCACTCATATTCCCTCAACAGTTGTTGGTTGTGCAAACCTGCAAGGCAATAATAGAAAAGGAGCAAAAAAGGCCAAACTAAATCCTGCCATTATCAATAACTTAATTTATATGAAAGTGCATAAAATTAATACCTTGTTGAAGGAGCTATCAATATTGAGAAAATGTTTTCTTTATTTGACTAATGGGCTAAGCTAATAATACATGACCCCAAATGGCAACTTTCTGTAGGGGACAAACTGACCGACTGAAATAAACAAAAATATAAATAAAATGATAATAAGAAATTAAAAAGACTCTCATACCAATGCCCCACCCACCAGAAAATAAGTCGGTCTCTGCAAACAAGAAAGCCCCTTAATTCACCTCTTCATCCCTCAATTAAAAAATCACATAAAAACCATCAAAACAGAAAAAAGAATGAATCTTTACCCTCCAAAGCGGAAGCCTCCATAGCTGCGGTTCAGTTTTCAACAGAATAAAGCCCGCATTACAACCAAAAAGCCCGCTTCCTTCTAAGAAAAGAATTTACGTCGTGTAGAAATATGCAAGTGTTATAAGATACATATACATATATATATGTACATACACCATGGTCAAAAAGCAACCTGCAGCAAACCTGCAAAGCTTAAAAAAAATACAAGAGAAATGAGATTTTGGCCGATTTCTCGCCTACAGCTAGAATCCACAGAGCAGACACGCGGTGCAATTCTGGACGCGATTTTTGGCCGAGATTCTGGCGATAAATCGTTAAATCTCGGCGAAATTATGACAAAACGTGATTACCTGCATATATCGTCGCGGCTTCCTTATTTTCGCGAGAAATCGGCGAGATTTCACCGATTTCTCGCGAGATTTTCAACTCTGGTAATCACACAATTTACAATATATTCTCTTATAATTATATTAGAGAAAATTTAACTTAAAGCAGGTTTTGTTGTATCAAACATAAAACCTCATTAATAAACAAATAATAAATTAAATTTTGTAGTATAAAAGTAAAATTTGAAAAAAAAAATGCAACTAACTTATCAAAAATAATATAATCAATATACTCTAAAAAAGACCATGGATATAAACAACAATTACACATTCAAAAAATTTATAATAAATTTTTACAAACATCACAAATTTTAAATAGAAAAATAAATTATTTATTTGCCATATCAAATAAAATCTGAAGTGGGCATGTAAGTTACTTATAATATTAATTGGGCTTCATAATTATTTTTTTAATGATACAGAAAAATCAATATTCCAGAAGAAATAAAAATATATTCTGCCAACAGGCCCAAAAGTAATTCCGTTTTTTTAATGTTCCAGAATTGGGCCCAATAACATTTTTTGTTTTAGTTACTTTCTGTAGACCAAAATCTGCCTAATTAATAACCAAAAGGTCCACATATTGAAGGCCCATATATTTGTAACTAGTATTTAATAGCCCACAAAAAATGAATGACAATAAATATGAGGATATAATATTCTAGACATATCCAGTCTGTTCTCTTTCCTAAAGAATTTGGACCACAAAAAATGAATCCATTCTCTCACTACCCATTTTCGTCTGAATGATTATCCTCATTCACCTCTCAATATCAGAACTACTCTCTCTCTCTAGAATTCTATAGCTCTCAATTCTGTCTTACAGATTTCTTATTTCACCAGCCCGTGCATCACCAAAAGCTTTTTATCTACAAATGATCTACATAGTCCTTTTAGATTTCACAGTTTACTGAGCTTGACTTTTAGCTCAGATTGATGTTTTTTCATCAGATCTACACTTTTATATCTTTGTCGGCATTTTTTTTCGTCCATTTTTTGCGAGATTTTGTTTGAAAAGAACAGATCTGTAAGATAACTTACAGATCTATAATCAGTTGCGTATATATTTTTGTATTTTTGCTTCAACTTACTAAATCGGTGGTGATATAGTTTCACAGTTTACTGAGCTTGATGTTCCTATCAGATTGATGTATGTTCATCATATCTATACTTTTATATCTATGTCGGCCTTTTTTTCGTCCATTTGATGGGAGATCTTGTAAGTGCATGAACAGATCTGTATGTTAACTTACAAATCTGTAATCAGTTGCGTATATATTTATTTATTTTTGCTTCAACTTACTAATTCGGTGGTGATATAGTTTTGAAACAAAAGATCTGTATGCTAAAGCGGCAGATCTAATCATTTGGGTATATTTGTTTCTCTTTATCGTTCTAATCCATATAAATATGAGGAGATATGGGTTTAAAACAACAGATCTGACAGTGAGCAATAGTAGATCTAAAGATTTTTCTACATTTTTTCATTTTGTGTTAAGACATGCAGTTTTTTAGATATATCAAAATGAGAGAATTGTAATGATAAATGTGGTTTTTCTGTTTTATTTTTCTGATATAATTCTATTTTTCTAAGACATATGAAATAGTGGACTATTGCTTCAGTGAAACAAAAGATCTGTATGCTAAAGCGGCAGATCTAATCATTTGAGTATATTTTTTTCTCTTTATCGTTCTAATCTATATAATTCTGAGGAGATATGGGTTTAAACAACTTATATGACAGTTAAAATACTAGATCTAAAGATTTTTCTACATTTTTTCATTTTGTGTTAAGACATGCGGTTTTTCGATATGTCAAAATGAGAGAATTGTAATGATAATCTCAGTTTTTCTGTTTTATTTTTCTGATATAGTTCTATTTTTTCAAGACACATGAAATCGAATTGCATTTCTTGAGTATAAAGTCGATTGTAAGTAAATACATAAGGATTCCTTATATTTACTAGAAGCAAAATATATATTCGGTATCGAACTTGTTGTTTTATCATTTCTCCAAGAGTTTGTGGTTTTTGTAGTATATAATATAGTCTCTAGCTAAACGATTGTAATTATATGGAGCTATGAAACATTGTACTAATTTTTAAGCACATGGAGAAGATTTTTCAAAAAGAGGTATAACTATTAATTTAATATATATAGATTGTTATGTTTTCTTATGATTTTCGTTTTATTGCATGTTTAAAAACTAATATATGGCTATTTTTTGTCTTATAATTGGAGTGGTTGATTGTCTTTCAATGGACGGGTGAAAGGCAGTTCATATCCCAAATTGATAAGAAGGTAAACTTTAAAGATAAACATGAATTTTTTTGTGTTATTTTTTATTGTTGTGCATATTATGAAATAAGCCTGATTTTCCAAATTTGTTTATATTTAGAAAATTGTATAGAAACTTACGGTTTTTATCTGAATAACCCTATTACTGTTTCTGTATGTTGATATAGTGAAATAATAAGATTCTTAATTTATGTTTTCTTGAAGCCTTAACATAATTTTTAAGTCAATACTGAAGTTGTTGTGCTGAATAATTATGTAAGGCAAATAGAGTTGTCATTATCAGGTGTAAAAATGTATAAGAATTTTGTTATAACTGACTTCAGTTTTTTTTTTTTTTTTTTTTTTTTTTGTTGTCATGTGCATGTTTTGAAACTGATTCAAAGTTATTGATTGTTTTGTGATATGAATACAATAAAACTTAATAAAACAATATTTCACTGTATAATAAAACTTAATAAAACATTTTTCTGTGTATTGGAACATTTTTCTGTGTATTGGATTTATTTTCAATATTTTATGATTCTCTTAATATTCTGTATGTAACTAGTAAATGCTCCCGTGCGATGCACGTGCTATTTTTTAAAAAAGTAAATCAATATTATTAACATGAATATTTTTTTTATTGAAAACGCATTTTTATTTGATAATATATAACAAAAAAAGAAATGGTTAAAAATTTTTACAAAGAAAACTTTTGTGTTCTTTTGCAGTGTTATTCATTCCTTGCCTCTTACTCCGGAAAATCAGTAATTTCCACTAATAAAAACACATTTTAATTTTTTCACGAATTTCTTACTCGTATCTTATTCCAGATTTTTTTTTATTTATTTATTATTTTTTTTTTATCTTGTCTCTATCAAAACATTCATATTAAATTATGATAAATTTTGAATAGATTACACTGATTGATAATAATAAATAAAGCGAACATACATAATTCAGAATCCGATATCAGTTAATAGAATTGAGAAACAAATAATCTAAAGGATTATTCTTATATAAAATATTTTATTAGTTTACGTACAAAACATCTTCTATTAGAAACAAAAATAATTTTTTTTAAGGATTATTCTTATATAAAATATTTTATTAGTTTACCTACAAAATATCCTCTATTGGAAATAAATTTTAAGAAAGACATAGAAAATACAATTTTATTTTAGAATGAACTGAATCTTCATAGTCCATATCATGAGCTCATTCATATAAATAGAGTTGGATTGAATTTAGAATTTTAAAAGGCATAGATGACCTCAAATTTTTCAATTTTTTTATCGAATAATCTCCTATATCCATATGAGCTCATTAATATAAATAAAGTTGGATTTTGATTTAGAAAATTAATGAACTAAACTAATAAAATACTTTATATAAGAATAATCATTAAGAAAATATATTTTTTTCTCAATCTTATTAAATTGTATTGCAATTCTGGATTGTATATCTTCGTTGTTTATTTATTATTATTAATCAGTATGATCTATTTCAAAATTTATTATAATTTAATATTAAGATTTTGGAAGAGAGATGAGAGAAGAAAAAAAAATGAAATTATTTTCGAGAGAAGAAATAAAACGGATAAAATAATTTAGAGATAAAATAATTTTGGGTATAAAACTGATTTTGTGGAATAAGAGGCGAGGAAGAAATAAAAAATATATTTAGTGTGTTTTTTTGGTGGAGTGTGTTAGCTGGCCGAACACATTATGGGTGGGCTCTATAAGAAAACCCACCGGTGGTTCCATATCATTATTGATATACAATAATCTATATATAGTTTGATACATTGATTTTTACAATTTAGAATTTCTTGAGATCGAGCAAACGACCATCCTTTTGCCGTTTTTATAGTTTTATAGAGAGTATAGAAAATTAAAAATCATATCTGAAAGATTTGGAATGACTTTTGCCGTTTTTATAGGGAGTATAGAAAATCAGAAATCATATCTGGAAGATTTGGAATGATCTGGATATTCTGTTATCAGATATCTTCAATTAAAGATTACATATTATTATATATTAAAAAATTGATAAAATCACATCTGTTTTGTGGTAAAGATATGATAATTCATATATTAATATACACATCATAATTATAATTCATATTAAAATAAATATCGGTCTATAATGAGTATTGATTTCGCTAATCATTCCAATTATATGATAGTTCTAAATTTATATGTGATATCATTTTATAGTTGTTATCCACCAATCTGTATATTAAATTTATTTTGTTTATAAGATAATATTTTGTAATTTTTTCTGCAATAGTTCATGATAGTTGTTAAATGAGATATTTCTTCTTAAAAGTACTGCGTATAGTCGACTGAGTTTTATTAAAGTTTGATTGTAAACATATTGTAATGACAAAAAAAACTCAAAGTTTAATTGTAAACATATTGTAATGACAAAAATGAAATACTGCGATAAAATTAGAATTTCAATTGAAGTTGATACATGAAACTTATTTTTGCAGAAATTAAAAAATTGAATTCTGCTACAATAAAATCAGAATTAGTCTTCAATCTCAGCTGCCTCGAAGAGTTGATTGTCTCTAATCTTTTGCCAATATTTTGAACGGATTAAGACTGTACATGTTATAAATAAAATGTAAAGTTTAGCACAATATATAGACAATAATATAAATAATTCACATAACAGAAATTAAAAATATAGGTTGAATTTTTATATGATTACATATTACCGTAGAAAACGATGATGGTAGATAGATTTGAATTCTGCAATTATCAAACTTGTTTTCGCCAGAATCAAGATTCAGTGTTGCTGATTTTTTCTTATCTTGATTTGCATGTAGTATTGCGAGCATCCATTGTGAAGTACCTATCAAAAGTTGACCCATAATAATCAAGGAATGAAGGGATTATAGAAATTTAGAGTAAAAAATGTAAATTGTGAAATGAACTATCAAAGTTGACACATAATAATCAAGGAATGAAGGAATTATAGAAATTTTCAGTAAAAAATTTAAATTGCGAAATATTGCGAAATGAAAAAGAAATAGGAATATCCAGCTGTAAACGTGAGTCTCCACTAATGTGAATGAAATACACTGAAATAATTGTGAAATAAAGAAATTGCGAAATGAATAAGAAATAGAAATACCAGCTGCAAACGTGATTCTCATTTATTGAAAACCTTATGTATTTATAGGAGCAATAATGTTATTGGATAAAGATTTTTTTAAAATTCAAATTTCAAAATTTTAAAAAATGTGCAACAAATTCTGTTATACGTATATGTACAGATTTGTTATTGCTGAATTTAGACGGAAAGAATATTCGAAAATTTGAATCCTGCTAATATCATCGGATTTTTCAAATTTCAAAATTCAAATTCACATCTATTTATGGTAACTATTAAAATGGGCGGGAAAAATTTCAACTTACTAATTCCGGATGACTTGGCTTATTATATATATATAGATTTAATGTTATGAAACTTTTTTGTAGAACATGCTAATTAGTTTGGTCATTATTACATACTACGGCAAGCAATATCATCAGTTAATCATTCCAAAATTCCAAGATAGTCTGAAAAAAGATAAGTATTCCTCGTATTTAATTGTCATTTTTTCAATATTTATTCATTTTATTTTGGTGATTTATTTTATTTTGTTTACACAGTGCATTGTAATACTGCACAATTAACTACTATGACATTGTAATATCTCTTGTTTTACAATTTGTCAAAGATATTGTAAAACATTATAAGATCTTACTTTATAAGATAAGATAATTAAAAATATACATTTTATTGTTTTATAATGTATATTGATTAATATAAATGCAGTTTAAAAATACAATGGCAAGCAAGAAGATCAGTTCTCATTCCAAGATTGTCTGAAAAAAGATAAGTGTTTTTCGGATTTAGTTGTTATTTTTCTATTATATAGTTTTTTTTTTTTTTTTGGTGTTTTTTTTTGCCTTCATTTACTAAGTTCTTTAGTATTAATTACTATTAAAAAATTTACACAAATCACACGGTTAACTGTAAATTACTAAATATTCATTTATAGAGATCTTTTTAACTTTAGTCTTAATAATGTAGAGTACTATTTCATACTGTGAGCGGCTCTTCCGAATCAGAAATATGCATTATTTAGTAATTGTCAGTTATTTTCCCAGAGCTCATAGATATCACCATAAAATATAAAAAATATCATAACCCTTGAGTGTAAATAATGATTAGAAAATATTTAAAAAAACTCAATTCATTTGTTGTGAAATTGTTACGACCAACATTGTTTACTGATAATTTATATTTAAATTCGATTTTATCATAATAAGCATTGTTTTTACCGTAATTCAAAATCTGAAGTCTGAAATTATCATAATACCAAATACCATATCAAATAATATTCGGATATTATGCAGGATTAAAAAGTCAAACTTTTGCAAAGCTGAACATCATAAAAAAATCAACTATGTTGAAGATCCAAGTAAGTAATACTAACCTTTCGTATAGTTGTTCAATGACTTCCCTTTTGTTAGTGAAAACAACTCAAGAACACACAACACCAAAGAACCTGGAAATCGTACGAAGAAACTCTCTCTGTCCGGCCAAAGTTGAGAAATACATGCCGAACTCACACCCGCAGTTCGGCCAGAGTTGTGGCCGAATTCAGCTTACGCAGAACAGAAATTAGAAATGAATCAAACACAGTTTTAACGTGGTTCGTTCAATATGAACTACATCCACGGAGGCAAGGCACACCTCAATCTACTAAGAACTTCAATCAATTACAGAGAAATAGCTCAAGAAATGAAATGCCCAATTCTGAATGCGAATTAGGGCACGCACACTCTTATCTCTAAATACTCTCTCTAATCTAAAGTACAGGAGACAATGCTACATGGTTATCTTCTCCTCAATGAGAGCTTTTCAATGATATATGGCTTTAAGCTCGAATACAACTGGATAGGAAGTTATAACCGCAAGAAGTTCACGCTGCTTTCGTTGAGCTACAGGACAAATGTGACGGTTTCGCGTCGTCACTAACTGAATCTGCTTCGTCACAAATGGCTGTTACATTACCTAACTCGAACCCGGTTTGCTCATGACCAGTTTGTCTTCTTGATAATAAACCCCAGTTTAAACCGCCGGTTCTCCACTCCCTAACTCCGGTTCCACATTCCCAACACACCATATTACAAAGTATAGGCTCACTTGATAAAATTGAACATCACCTCACAAATCTCCACCTCAATGAATCATGTGTGCCTCTTACTGCCTCACCACTGCCTTGTCTGTCAGTGCTCTTCATGGCATTGCTCAAGCTGCAGCAGGCTCGAGCAATGCTCCACTTTGTTCCCAGGTACACCCTTAGTAAGAAAATCAGCAGGGTTATGCAATGTGTGTACCTTCTTCACTTCTACAGAACCAGAATCAATAATATCCCTAGCAAAATGCAACCTAACATCAATGTGCTTTGACCTTTCATGAAATGCTTGGTGTTTCACAAAGTGTAGAGCACTTTGGTTATCACAGTAAATCACCACACACTTTTGCTTGATGTCCAAATCTCTCAAAATTCCTTTAAGCCAGATTGCTTCTTTGATGGCTTCAGTGAGAGAGATATATTCTGCTTCAGTGGTTGAAAGTGCTACAACTGATTGTTGTACACTTCTCCAGCTGATGGCTGTTCCAAATAAGGTGAACACAAATCCAGAAATAGATTTCCTAGTGTCTATGTTTGCTGCAAAATCAGAATCAGCAAACCCCTCCAATGAAACAGTGCTTCCATTCCCTTTCTTCTCAAACTTCAGTGACAAGTTCACTGAACCCTTCAAATACCTCATCACATGCTTCAAAGCTTCCCAATGTTCAACACCTGGGTTTGACATGAACCTGCTCACTAAAGAAACAGCATAGGCCAAGTCAGGCCTACTACAAATCATACCATACATGAGACTGCCAACTCCACTAGCATAAGGAATATTGCTCATATGTATGACCTCCTCTTCAGTCTTTGGGCATTGTTCTTTGGTGAGTTTCTTCTGCAGATTAACTGGAGTGGAGAGAGGTTTAGATTCATGCATGTGGAACCTCTCCAAAACCTTCTGTAGATATTGCCTTTGAGATAACCAAAGAACTCCAGCTTCTCTTTTCCTCAGAATGTCCATGCCCAAAATCTTCTTGGCATCTCCAAGATCTTTCATGTCAAATTCAGTGTTAAGTCTGTCCTTCAACCATTGTACACTCTTCTTGTTCTTGCTGGCAATCAGCATATCATCCACATACAAAAGAAGGAAGACTTTATCTTGCTTTGAACACTTGTTGAAGTAAACACAACTATCATAAAGACTTCTTACAAAGCCAACACTGATCATGAAGTCATTGAACCTCTTATTCCACTGTCTTGGACTTTGTTTGAGTCCATACAGTGACTTCTTCAGCAAACAAACTTTGTCTTCTTGTTCAGGAACGACAAAACCTTCTGGCTGTTTCATATATATTTTCTCAATGAGTTCTCCATGTAAGAATGCTGTCTTTACATCTAGTTGTTGTAGTTCCATGTCCTCTTGAGTAACCTTTGATAAAAGCAACCTGATTGAGCAGTGCTTTACTACTGGAGAGAAAACTTCATTAAAATCAATCCCTTCCCTTTGTGTGATAATGCGCAATCTGGTATCCAGGAAACTTAACGGAAATTTACGTAAACAATATGAAAACACACAAGATTTACGTGGTTCGATCCGGAGATCTACGTCCACGAGCAGAAAATCACTCTTGCCGAGGTGTTTCTTTCACTAGAACTTTGAGTTTACAAGCAACAATTCAGAATACAGAATGTGAACCCTAATTCAGAGTTTTTTTCCCATATTTATACTCAACTTTCCCAAACCCTAACTAATTCCCTATTCTCACGCCTATTTCTCGCTGCATGGCGGTTGAGAACGGATCGTGAGCCTTGATTCGCGGAACAAACCATCCGTTGGGCCGACACGTGTTCCTGGTCCTGCTGGGCCCACGCGTGCTTGCTGGGCCTACGCGTGCTGGGCCGGTCAGTGGGCTCAGGTGTTAACCCGACCCGAAGTGATCGGGCCATCCCTATCAGATGCCCCCCCCAGCCGAAGCGAGGAAGGAGCTTCGGTTGTCACCGGGGTGGAACCGTAAGCAAGAAGGGCCGTGGTCGCGGGCGCGCCGAAGTGTTTATGGATGACTAAGTCTATCCGCGTCCCCGGGACTCCGCGGAGCAGTCTGCGGAAGCGGAGTCAAACTAGGCCGAAGTGCACAGGACATATAGCGAGATACCGAATTTCCTAGAAGCAAGAAACATGTCGGAAGTATATAATGACCTGGCCGAGGTGGAGGGTACACCGAAGTGTAGTAGTCTGGCCAAAATGAAGGAAGCACCGGAGTGTGGTAGTATGACCGAGGTAAAGGAATCATCGGAGTGTAGTTTGAATCTTCCTGACGAAGGGTGAGGTTGATGTGATTGGCAGCGCCATCATGAGAGAGAGGGATGTGAAGTGACACGCTCTGCGATTTCCAAGAAACCTGTTCCCCACGCGCCTTGGGAACTGTAAAGCGCGTGAAGAGCACGTTTGAATCTCCATCATTGAATTTGAATAGGCTGTATCAGAGCCGTTGTTTTTTTGCGTATATATTTGGAATAACTGCACAGTAACTCTTCATCTTCTTCATTGCGATTTACCAGTTTAGAAAGCGGGAAAAAGAGGGGAATTCTGTGCCTGTGATTCATCTCAAATCAAAACTTCTCAAATTCAACCCAAGTAAGTATGTCTTCCTCTTCATCTTCTGCCTCATCTTCTGCCTCTATTCAAGAAGTAGGGACTACGAGTGCCCCGTTAGATGTCCCCCCCCTTCGATACCTCATTCCGAAGAGGAATGAGATTAGGACCGTAGACAGGGCCGATGGGCTGGAAAGCAACGTTATGATGGTTGCCTTTTATCAATGCGCGGAGGAGGATTTGGAGGTGGCCTCTGTAGCGTTACGGATGACGCGAGTGCAGATTGAGAGAGAAATCCCGTCATTTTACTTTCCCTTTAACTTAGAGTATATAATACCGAACCCCGATGATAGGGCCTGCTGCCCACCGCAGGGGTTTATTAGTGTGTACATAGATCCCCTTAGAATAGGCCTGAGACTGCCCCTGTGGGACATTGTGATCCGGTTGCTGCAATATTACGGTATTGCCTTGAGCCAACTAGCGCCGAACGCGGTGAGGCAGGTAGTGGGATTCACCGTGGTGTGCAAGAACGCCGGGATAGAACCCACCGTAGAGATTTTTAGGTTTTTTTACCAATTAAAAAACTTCGGGAAGTCCAAGGGTGGTACTCCTTCAGCCCCCGAACCCGAGGTGGGTTCAAGGTTCAAAACCCAAGTAAGGTAGAGGGGTAGAAGGAGAGGTTTATATTTGTAAAAAACAAAGTAGCCCTCCCGAAGTGGAGGAGGGATGAGGTACTGGATACTGCTCCGGTGGAGAACCCGGAGCCCGAAGTTATACATGTGTTCCGGTCAGTGGGGACTTTCAAAACCCTCTGCACCGAGGAAGAACTAGAGGAGGCAGGACTGAGCCCGTATTATTCGGGCAATGCGGGTGCCGAAGAGGGTAGGAGTTCTTCTATCTTGCTTTTTACAACTGTTGACTGTGTATATAACTAACTTTATCTTCTGTGTGCAGTGGGACGCTTCGGGAAAGAGCCGGCTGGAAACCCCGCGGTGGCGGCGACGGCCAAAAAGAAAGGCAAATCTGCTGAGGCATCTCCCCGGGGAAAGATGCCGTCCGATGCGAGGCCCAGTGCTGGGTCCGAGGAGCAGGTAGGGATAACGAAGCCTACCCCTATGTCCAAGAAGAGGCCGGAGCCATCTGGGACTCCTCCGACAACAGCGAAAAGACTCCGCACGGAGGGGGGTATGGAGGTAAGTTCCAGTCGTGTTGTCAGCTACTGTTAATGCAATTGCATTGAATATTCTTCTGTGCTGATCATTGTGTGCTATCATTGGTTCAGGTGAAGGAGCAGGGGCCCCCAAGTCTGTTGGGGTTAGAAGGCGCGGACGCCGAAGAACTTCTGCGCTTGGCGCGAGGTATCCTGGACCTCGGTCGGAAGAGCGAGAAGGGAGGCAAGGAGGAACTGGCCGAAGTGGCAAGGGAGCTTCGGGCGCGCAACGACCGGTTGACCCACGACCTAACTGAGGCACGCAAGAGGGCTACCTTGGTCGAAAACGAGGTTGCGCGTCTGCGCGGGGTGGAGGCAGAGACTAATGTCCTCCGAGGTGAAGTGCTGCGGCTGCGGGCAGAGATGGAGGCTCGGGAAGCGGCCGTAGTCGAAGGGCAAGGAGCGATGCTGAAGACATTTGCCGACAAATTATTCCAAACCAGCACGTTCCTTGACTTCCAAACGGAGTTTGTGGCAATAGGGGACCAGGCTACACGATCCGCGCTGCTGGAGCAGGTGAAGGAGGTCTACCCGAACGTGGATGTATATCGTCCAGAATTCGGGTATGACTTTGAGGCAGTGGCCGGGGTAGAAAAGGCCTATTACGCTGCTCTAGCGAATCTGCTGGAGTGGCCCCTGGTGAAGGCTCTAGGGGAGAAGAAGCAACTGCTGACGGCCGCGGAGATCGCTAACTGCGAGGTGGACCAGGACCAAGAGTTCATGGCATTCCGCCAGGGTGAGTTGGTCTCCGAGCCCCGAAACAAAGAAACCCCCCCCCCTCCACGGATGGAGGTTGAAGCCATAGCTGCGGATGAAGCTGTCGCGGCAAATGAGGAGGGAGAAGCCGAAGTGTCAGAGGGCCGGCGAGAGGTGTTGCCCGAGGACATTGAGGCAACTGAGCGGGAGGTCAGTCGATCCCCGCAAATTTAAAATTGTAGATAATAGGAGTGCGTGCAAACATTGTACTGATTCCTGGATATTGTACTTCCATTCTGTTAAATATAATGTTTGTTTCTCAGACACTTCGTCTTCCTTTTGCGTGAATGATCAATGTTTGTTGTTTTTGAACTGAATTCCAACTCTTTACATACTTGAGATTGATCGACCTGGTTGACTCTTCTTTCTGTTTAGAACACCGCGGAACTACACGAAACAATAAAGAAACTCATGCGATCACTTGAGTGGTTCCGCGAAGAAAAGAACAACCTGCAAATGCACGTAGTGCCAAAGCTGGAAAAGCAGGTGGCCGCGGCAGAGAGGAAGGTGGTTGAAGCCGAAGAAAGAGCCAAAGATTTCGAGCTGAAATACCGGACTACAGCTGCCGAAATGAGCCGCGTCCTTGTTCATCAAAGGGAGTATGATCGGATACTGTCGGAGTTCGGCCTTCTGACCTTTGAGGAAGTGGAGGAGCGGGTCGTGGAGATACAGGGCGAAATCTCGGCGCTTACGGCAAATAACCCCGCGGAGGCCTCGGAGCTCGTAAGAAAGTGAGAAGTTCTAGAGCTGCTTCTTAGCATGTACGAAGGGCTGAAGGGCCGAGGCAGGTGGAGGCCTTCTGCCGAGGAATTCATTGCGAGTTCAAGTCGGGGCCAAGGTACTCCTAAAGCTCCCAGAAGGATAAAAAGAGGCCCTCTGGGAAGAGTCAAGGCATTGTTATTCGAGAGCCAGCTCCGGTGACCACGATTGAAGAAGAGCCCGCTGTGGTTGCCGAAGAAGTAGTCGAGGAGCTGGCCAGAGAAATTGAAGTGATGGCTCCGGAGGAGTGGGACCCTGTGCAGTGGGCCCAAACCCCGAGGTCCGCTCCACAACCAAGTAGCCGAGCTCGGACTAGAGACGAAGTCCCCAGGCAAACGCCCAGAGCAAGTCCTCGGCATCGGGAAGCTCGCGGGGGAGAAAGAGCCGGAGCCCGAGGTCGAGGATCTACAAGATCCCGGAGGACTCAGCGCAGACCGAGGAGCAGGCCTCAACGTCGGAGCGCTGAATATTGGCTCGGGGGCCGTAGATAATGGCTTATCTTTTTTTTTTTTTTTTTTTGAAGTTTTATGTAAAAAACTTTTCGGTGTTATATCATTTAGAAGATAATAAAATCGATTTGATGTGCACAAATGTGTTAAGGAAAACAAGCTATTAACTGTTTTAGTTAGCTGTCCGGGAACACGATTCGAATAACTCTAATGTAAATCTCCTCGGACGGATCAGGCAGGATTAAAGTAAGGCTCCCCGGACGGATCAGGCGGGAGTAAATTCTCCCCGGACGGATCAGGCGGGAGTAAAGTAAGTCTCCCCGGACGGGTCAGGCGAGAGTAAATTCTCCCCGGACGGATCAGGCGGGAGTAAAGTAAGTCTCCCCGGACGGATCAGGCGGGATAGTAATATAAGTCCGGGGACGAAATGTGAATCTCCTCGGACGGACCGAGGGAGAGATTTAATTGTCCGGAGACTAATAATGATAATACGATTGCGTTAGGGCGTCCCCGTAACGTAAAGGAAAACACAGCAAGATGCATAAACAAAGAATTTTTATTCAACGATGAGTGCCGGAGCAAACTAAAGAGTACAAAGAGAGATAACAATCATGAAAGAAACGTACAATGAGCATGAAGATAAGATTGTACTTAGGATTTGGCATTCACAGATAGAAGCGCCTCAAGTTGGTAACGTGCCAGCTTCGGGGAATCGAGGTCCCATTGAGATGCTCTAACTGATAGGATCCGGAGTCGTGCGCGGCGACGACGCGGTAGGGACCCTCCCAAGAAGCATGTAATTTCCCCTCGGGGGCAGCTTTGGTGGCCGAATTAAGCCGAAGCACTAGGTCCCCGACATTGAACTGAGTGCCCCGGACCCGGAGGTTATGATACTGGGCTGCACGTTGTTTACACCTGGCCTGTTGAATGAATGATTGGTCACGACGATTTTCAAGCTCATCCAAATTTGCTCGGAGAGCCTCGTCATTATCCTCTGGAACCAACGTGATGAGGCGGGGGCTTGGTACACTGATTTCCGAGGGAATAACGGCTTCAGATCCATAAGTGAGGCTGTAAGGAGTCTCCCCGGTAGAGGTATGAGGTGTCGTGCGATAAGCCCATAAGACTTGCGGAAGGTTTTCAGCCCAAAGACCTTTGGCATTATCCAGGCATTTCTTTATACCCGTGAGCAGTGTACGATTGGTGACTTCAACCTGACCGTTGGCTTGAGGGTGAGCAACCGAAGTGAAAATTTGTTTGATGTGAAGCGCTTCGCACCATGACCGAAAGGGATCATTGGCGAATGGTTTACCATTGTCCGAGATAATAGTACTCGGGATGCCGAAGCGACAAACGATATTGCGCCACACAAACTTCAAGATATTCTGACCAGTAATGGCCGTAAGAGGTTCGGCTTCGACCCACTTAGTGAAGTAGTCTACGGCAACAACCAGGAACTTCAATCCCCCTGGAGCAACTGGGAATGGGCCGACAATGTCTATTCCCCATTGAATAAACGGCCACGCACTCTGGATTCCAGTGAGCTCGGTCTGCGGCAAATGCTTTACACGGGAGTGCAGCTGACACTTGCTGCATTTGGTCACTAAGTCGTGAGCATCGTTGAACAGGGTTGGTCAATAATATCCCCAGCGGAGAACTTTCTTGGCTAATGTCCGGGAGCCGATATGGCTGGCACAGGCCCCTTCATGAACCTCCCGTAGAACTTGATTAGCTTCGGCAGGAGCGAGACACCGGAGACTCGGTTGAAGGTATGACCGCCGGTACAAGACTCCATCATGAAAGGAGTATTTGGGGGCTTTGAGGACAACTTGCCGAGCTCGCAGCTTATCAGTAGGCAGGATTCCATCTCGGAGATATTGAATGATAGGAGTCATCCAATTCGGATCACTATCGGTCAGTACCGAAACTGTGGCCTCATGAATCGCTGGATGAGATAGGTCTTCGACCATGATATCCGGAGATATATTAGTTCGGACCGCGGAGGCCAATTTGCTGAGCGCGTCTGCTCTTGCATTCTGAGCACGCGGTATTTTCTGGATAACAACTGTATCAAGAGTTGACATAAGCTTGAGTGTTAGAGCACGATACCTGACCATTGTTTCATCCTTGGCGACATAAGTCCCCTGGATTTGCTTGGACACGATCTCGGAGTCCGTGAAGAGCTCAAGATGACGAACGTCTAAGGATTGAGCGAGCCGGAGCCCGGCGAGAACTGCCTCGTACTCCGCTTCATTATTGGTCACCTTGAATTTGAATCGAATAACGTATTTAACTTCAACCCCCTCGGGGTCAATGAGAAGCACCCCGGCACCACTTCCTCGAGTTGTGGATGCTCCATCCACGAATAATTGCCATTTCCGAGGTGAAGATACGAGGGTAGCGGGGTGATGTGTATCACTGTCTGCCGGAGACTCATGATTGTCTCCCGGGGTTTCAGCCAGAAAGTCGGCGAGTGCTTGACCCTTGATTGCTCGGCGGGGAAGGTATTGAATATCATATTCGCCTAACTCGACAGCCCACTTTACGAGGCGCCCAGACACCTCGGGTTTGACAAGAATCTGACGGATAGGATGATTGGTCAGAACCCGTATTTCACGCCCTTGGAAATATGGGCGCAGACGCCGAGCTGCCATGACAAGAGCCAGTACAGTTTTTTCCAGCATGGAGTATCGTGTCTCCGCCCCGTGGAGGACACAACTTGTGAAATACACGGGATGTTGAACCCCATTGACTTCGCGCACAAGTGCAGCGCTAATAGCTTCCTCGGCGGATGCTAGATACACATAAAGAGGCTCTCCGGAGAGAGGAACTGACAAAGTAGGCAGCTGCTGTATATGACGTTTCAAAGCCTCGAAAGCCTCGGTGCACGCCGGAGTCCATTCAAAGGACTTCGATTGTCGCAAGATTTTGAAGAATGGGAGTTGGCGCTCTGCCGCTTTGGACAGAAAATGATTTAAGGCCGCCAAACCGCCCGTGAGGCGCTGAACGTCTCTGAACGTCTTCGGTGGCTGCAGATCCAAAACATCCCGAAGTTTGGCTGGATTAGCCTGAAGACCGTGTTGCGAAACCATATATCCAAGGAACTTGCCGGAGCCAACGCCGAAAGTGCATTTTGCTGGATTAAGTCGCAAATTGTAACGCCGCAGAGTGCGCAACGTTTCGGCAATGTCCTGTACACATGAAGAATGGGTGGTGCTCTTTATAACAAGATCATCAACGTAAACCTCGACATTGCGGCCAATCTGGTCGTGAAAAACACGGTCCATGAGACGTTGATATGTGGCTCCGGCATTCTTGAGCCCGAAGGGCATTTTCTTAAAAGCAAAACACCCGAAAGCAGTGATGAATGCTGTCTTGATGGCATCTTGCGGATCCATAAAGATCTGGTGGTATCCCTTATACAGATCTAAGAAACAAAGTGCCACATACCCAGTAACGGCTTCGGCCTTTTGATCTATGGAAGGTAGGGGATAACAATCCTTCGGACAATGTTTATTGAGGTCGGAGAAATCGACGCACATCCGCCACGCCCCGCTGGACTTAATCACCATTACCGGATTGGATAGCCAGGAGGGGTAATATACTTCGAACAGGATGTCCGCATCCAAGAGTTGTTGCACCTCAATTCGAATTGCGTCATTTCGCTCCGGAGCGAATTTCCTTTGCTTTTGCTGTATAGGCTTTACGCTGGGATCGATGTTCAGCTTGTGTGTTATTATATCGGGAGAGACCCCGGGCATATCTAGAGGAGACCATGCGAAGACATCGGAATATTCTCGCAAGGTCCGAATGATAGCCTGGTGTAGCCATGGCACATCCACGGCTCCGACGGTTACAGTCTGTTCCGGCTTGGACGGATCAAGCGGTACTTGGGCGGTGGCATCCCTCAATGAGGTACATTCCCGAGGTTCAAGAACCGCTGATGCTACCTGAAGCTGCTGTTTGGGAGGAACTTTAGCAGTCTTCTTGAGTGCCACGTACATACACTCCTTTGAAACCCGCTGACTCCCGCGGATAGCCACTTCGCCATGCGAAGTGGGGAACTTTAGTGCGAGGTGATATGTGGAGCATATGGCTTTGGCGGGGGTAAGCCAGTCCCGGCCCAAGATCATGTTGTACGGTGATGGGGAGTTCACCACATAAAAATCCACGAAAATGGTTTTTATCGCCGGATAAGTCCCCAAAGACGCCGGGAGAGTGATGACACCCTCTGGCTGGACTTCACCCTGAGTGAAAGTCTGCAGTGGCCCGGGGGCCGGCCGAAGTTGTTCCCGAGGAATCCCCATCTTCTGGAAATAGTCGGCAAATATGACACTCACTGCGGCTCCATTGTCCACGAAGACCCGCTTTACTGTGATATTGGCCACAGTCATGTCGATGACAATGGCATCAGTATGAGGTGTTATCTCTGGAACAGGGTCCCTGTCAGTGAAACTAACAGTTTCAGATTGATGGAGGCGCTTGTGACGTGGCTCCTCGGGAGGAGGACGGCGAGCCTCTGCCTTCAAGGCATTTCGTGAAGCTCCGGTGGGAAGGGCCCCGTATATCACGTTTATTACGTGAGTGGGTGCATTGTCTCCGGGTCCTCCCGGGGGAGGAGGTGGTGGCAAAAAACGAGGCTGTTGGCGATTGCCGGAGTCTTGCCGTGCAATATTGCTAGGCCCCGGCTGATTATTCTGCCACGGCGGCCGATTCTGTTGTGCGCCCCGGTCATGATAACCTCCATGGTTATGAGACGAACCCCCATTCTGGCTTGTCCGAGGTTTGTCATCGGTCCGCGCGATGTATTGTCGCAGGAAACCTCTCCTTAGGCACTCCTCGATTTCCTTGCTGAGTTCTCGGCACTCCTCTGTCTCGTGCCCATGATCTCGGTGGTACGCACACCACTTTCCACGGTTTCTTTTTTCAGGTGGAGCAGTCATCCGCGGACAAGGCCGTAGATCGTTCTTGTGAACAGAAAGGATTTCGGCTCGTGACTTCGTCAACGGAGTAAATTGTGGAATATCGCCTCGGGACTCTGAACGCCCCAGGTTCAGATGGGAAAAGGCACTAGGTCGCGTACTAGGCCCAGTTTGTGCCTTGTCGGACTGCCGCTTGCTAGCATGTTTCTCACGTTTCCGGCGAGTCTGCTCCTCGGCCTTAGCATATTTGCACACCGTTTTGAACAGTGCTCGGGTTGTGACTGGTGTGTTTCGAACCAACTCAGTGTAAAGTGTTCCAGGACGGAGTCCATTCATGAATGCGTTGATGACTACGTCTTCGGAGCAATTTCCCACCTTGAGGCTTTCCGCTGTAAAGCGGCCAAGAAATTGGGTAACGGTTTCACCGTCCCGCTGTTCCATATTCATGAGGTCGGCCAAGGTGGCCATGGGCTTCGCACGTGCTTCGAAACGCGCCCAAAAGTGTTCGGCGAGTTCTCTAAAAGAGGATACGCTGTTGCGTGGGAGAGAATCAAACCAAACCCGAGCTTCATCCTGTAAGTACTCAGGGAAAATCTTACAGTAATGGAGGGATGTAGTGTTATCGCGGCTAAGCATGTTGTGCCTGAAAGCTCCAAGAAAATTGGCTGGATCTCCGGTGCCATCGTAAGGTGGTATGGCCGGCCGTTTGAACCCTTCGGGAAGGGAGGTGGCCATGATTTCTTGGGAGAACGGTGTGATGATATCTCCATTGGCATCAAGGCCCAGGATTCTGTCCAGTTCAACATTGTGTTGGACTCGCTCATACTCTTGAAGATCTAGAGTATGAGGATGGGCATAACGAACTCTCTAAGCCGCGTTGAGTGGACGGCGGCGATTCATATCAGTAGGTTCATCGTTGCGCTGTCGTGATTTGTTAGAACTCCCACGGTCCTCGGAAGAACCAGGTCGTTCCCGTCGCCGATCCTGACGCCCGCGATGCCCTAGGTCTTGATGATCACGCGAGTGCTGACGATGTGGGGGAACCACGGGATTGGCATCATGTCCGGCATGCCCCGCGGGGTGTAGGCGATTAGCCGCCCAGTCTTGAAGAACATGGGCATGCTCTTGTAGGAAAGCCTGGAGCAATTCTGGAGTGATTTGAATGTTAACCGGTGGCTGGGCAGCAGCAAGATTAGGGTTTTGCATGTCTTGAGGGGGTGGAGGTAAATTCTGATTGTCTGGATTCGCAACCGGGCCTTGGTTGCCCTGATGATGAGATGTACCTCTTGTCGGTGATTGCCTCGGCGGCAAAACTTGATCCACGGGTGGATCTTGGTTGGATTGATCACCGTGGCGAGATTGATTCAAACGAGTCGTCACCATGATCTTTGAATACACTGCGAATGTCAAAAATTGCTTTACGTTCCCACAGACGGCGCCAATTGATAATGCGCAATCTGGTATCCAGGAAACTTAACGGAAATTTACGTAAACAATATGAAAACACACAAGATTTACGTGGTTCGATCTGGAGATCTACGTCCACGGGCAGGAAATCACTCTTGCCGAGGTGTTTCTTTCACTAGAACTTTGAGTTTACAAGCAACAATTCAGAATACAGAATGCGAACCCTAATTCAGAGTTTTTTTCCCATATTTATACTCAACTTTCCCAAACCCTAACTAATTCCCTATTCTCACGCCTATTTCTCGCTGCATGGCGGTTGAGAATGGATCGTGAGCCTTGATTCGCGGAACAAACCATCCGTTGGGCCGACACGTGTTCCTGGTCCTGCTGGGCCCACGCGTGCTTGCTGGGCCTACACGTGCTGGGCCGGTCAGTGGGCTCAGGTGTTAACCCGACCCGAAGTGATCGGGCTATCCCTATCATTGTGTAAAGCCCCTAGCCACCAATCTTGCTTTAAACCTCACTTGTTTGGATCCTGCAGTCTCTAACTTCTTTTTGTATATCCATTTAGAACTCACAAGTTTCTGACCTTTTGGTTTATCCACCAATGTCCAGGTCTCATTCTTTTCCAGGGATTCCATCTCTTCAATCATTGCCTGAACCCAGTGTTCTCCATCTTCACAATCTAGTGCTTCTTTAAAACTACTAGGCTCTTGTGATTCCAGGTCTTCAGCAACACTCAAGGCATAATAAACACTCCCTGCTTGACCATAGAAGTCAGGTCTATTGATTGTTCTTCTAGGTCTGTTCCTTCCAATGCTATATTCTCTCACATTTTGTGAAGGTCCAGCTTGTTCTTCTTCTTCAGATGATGAATCACTATCTTGTAGATTCTCTTGTTGTTGAGATGTGTGATCATCTTCAGCAGGATGCTCCACCTGAATTGATATCTCTTCAGTCTCTTTAGCACCATCAAGTTCTACTTGTGATTATCTTCTGATTTCCCTTCTCTAGACACCACAATCTGTAGCCCTTTATCCCATCTGGATATCCAAGAAATACACATCTTAGAGCTCTTGCATCTAACTTGTCTTGCTTGACATGGACAAAAGCAAGACAACCAAACACCCTTAAACCTTCATAACTTGGTTTCTGTCCACTCCACACCTCTTCAGGTGTTTTGAACCCAATCACTGATGAGGGTGACTGGTAGCGTCGTTTCCGACTACCAAATTAAATCGTGTATGAAGATACACTTAAACCTTACCGACTACTCTAACTAGTAGAGTGGCAAGCAAGGGTCGATCCCACGAGGAACGGTCGAACAAATTTTGCTTTTATGTGTTAAGCTATTATTATGAAGAAACATAAAGTAAATAAGCTAGAAAACAATAAAGAAGTGGGGGGTTAATGAAATAACAACTACACCTAAATAAACAAAGACAAATAAAGAGATTTTTATAGGTTTTTGGTTTTTAAATAACAAAACGATTCACCCTTGATCATGTTTCACCGAGGTTTTGGACGATTTATGTAACTATTGTCAATGCCCTATTCAATTGTGATTCTAGCCCTTATCTCAAGACTATTAACAAGCTCTAATAGCCTTGTTATCCCTTAATCTTAGTTAATCAAAACAAGCTCTTCGACTAACCCTATTCAGTTTAACCGAATCCTCGAAAAAGCTCTCTTAGATTCAATCACCAAATGCATTAAACACTAGGACAACGAGATAAATTCAACATAAAACTCGCAAGCTCGGTTTTAGAGGTTAAACTTTGTGTTATCACCAATAAATAATTATTGTTTGCTACTCGGGAATCAGAAATCCTACAATTACGGATAGTAATCTCCTATTCTAGCAACACATTCACAAATCCCTTAAAGGGTGATCAATCCAATAATAAATTCATAAATGTGAGTCAATAACAGCAAATAACACAAAACACTTGAATACACAATATTTTCGGTAACATTAACCGTAATAATCACATAAATGTCATGAACTCAAGGTTCCACAATAATCAAGAGTGAACTAAGGGTGCTAGCCACCCATTTTACCTAATACAAAGATAAACTAACAGAAAATTAAAGAAAAACATGAACATAGGATAGAAAGAACCAAAGGTTAGGGGTTGAAGATCCCTTCCATTTCCTTGCTTCCAATGGAGAAAAGTGGCTGATTATGTGTGGGGGATGGGTTCTAGGTTGTTCTAAGTTAGGCTAAATTCGAATGGGATGATATATATATAAGGAGAGAAAGTGCTAGCTCCAATTTAGGCAAAAACGTGTTTGGGTTTTTAAAACAGGGAACCCCGTCGCGGCCGTGTCATAAAGATGGCCGCGGGCGTGGTGAAACAAGGGTTTTGGGCCCAATTTGGGGCCGCGGCCGTGGTCTATCTACTGCCTCGGCCGTGGTCTTTCTTGGACTGAATTTGCCTTTACTTCTGGAGGACTGGCCACGGCCGCGGTGGATACAGACCGCGGTCGTGGGGTTTGGATCACCACGGTCGTGGTGTTTGTTTGCCTCGGTCGTGGCAAATGATGCTGAAATGTGGCCTTCTCTGGAGGAATGGCCACGGCCGTGGCGTTGGACTGCCTCGGCCGTGGCTTGGGCCACGGGCGTGGCCTCACCACCTCGGGCATGATCCCCCTGTTTTTCCTTGTTTTCTTCATCCTTTGAGCTTGATTTGTCAATTTGAGATTTTCGAACCTGTTTTTCGGCCTTAATTCACCTGTCTTAACATGAAAATGAAACAGACACGTCAAATTGCCCAATGAGAAATAAACGCACAAAACACACGTGAAAATGCACACAAAAGTCCGTAAAAAGACACTTAAATTGACCTAAAAGTGTGTGCACTACCACGTGCACCAGTGACCTGTTAATGAGATAACATGCTGTAGCAATGGTTTCACCCCAAAATACCTTTGGCAACCCAGGGACCAAAAGCATACACCTTACTCTTTCAAGAAGAGTCCTATTAAACCTCTCAGCAACCCCATTCTGTTGAGGATTCATTGGGACAGTCCTATGTCTCTTGATTCCTCTTTCTTCGCAAAAGTTTGTGAACTCAGTGGAGAGGTATTCCAATCCATTATCAGTCCTAAGGTGCTTCAACTTCTTCCCTTTGACATTTTCCAGTTGAATCAACCATGTTTTAAACTTATGAAAAACATCACTCTTATTCTTCATCAACATGATCCACACCTTTCTACTGTAATCATCAATCAAAGACATGAAATACCTTGCTCCACCATGAGTCTCTGTCCTTGCAGGACCCCATATGTCAGAGTGGACATAATCTAATGGCTCTTGAGTTGTGTGAACACCCTTTCCATAGGGCAGCTTCTTGGACTTACCCAAAGCACACTGATCACAAAACTCCAGGTTTTGGTTTCCCATGTTTCCAATTACGCCACTTCTTGACAATTCCTTCAACCCTTTCTCTCCTATGTGTCCAAGCCTCTTGTGCCATTTAACAAGCTCAGAACTGCTCAAGACCATATCAACACTCTTAACAACAGGTGAACCAATCAAGATAAACAACCCATTATGCTGTCTACCTTTAATCACCACTTTACCATGTTTAGTGATATGCAAGAAGCCATCCACTGAGCTAAACTGACAACCACTAGTTACCAAAGAACCAAGAGATAGAAGATTTCTTTTAAGGCCAGGAACATATCTTACATTAGAGATGATTCTTACCACACCATCAAACATTCTTATGCTCACTGATCCAATCCCTTTGACCTTGCATGATTGGTCATTGCCCAGGAGAACATTTCCACCATCTTCTCTCTTCAATTCATCAAACCATGACTGGTGTGGACACATATGAAAGGAGCAGCCTGTGTCCAAGACCCATTCTTTCACCATTCTTGATTCAGTAACATTCAATACCTCTGGAGGATCTTCTTGAAGGTCAATGGCAGCAGCTTCTGCCCCTTGGTTTCCACTTTTCTTGTTCCTTTTAGGACAATCCTTCTTCAAGTGACCAGGCTGCTTGCACTTGAAGCATTTCCTCTTCTCAACCCATTCATTTCCCTTCTTTGGATTAGAATCTCCCGCTTTGAAGTCCTTAGAATTCTGTCCCTTCTTCCCTTGCCCAGGTTTCTTGAATTTAACATTCAAACCTTCTCCAAATTGCACCATGCCTTTATCACCTTGAGTCTGGAAGCATTTAGACCTCAGAGCCTTCACTATCCCGTCATAAGATAGCTGCTCATCTCTCCCATACATCAAGGCATCCTTAAAACTTTCCATGGATTTTGGAAGAATGTTTAACACCATCAATGCTTTATCATCCTCCTCCACTTTCACATCCAGGTCTTCCAATTCCTCAACCATCTTAATAAACTCATCAAGTTGATCAGAAATTACCTTATCTTCAGTGATCTTGAAGGCCAACATCTTCTGCTTTAAGAACAGCTTGTTGGAAACTGACTTAGATTGATACAAATCTTCCAACCTCTTCCATGCTTCTAAGGAACTCTTGCATCTTGAGACCTCTCTTAGCGGTTTATCACCCAAACACAGAAAGATAAGACTGAGGGCTTTCTTATCCACGGATACAAACTTGGGTTTCTCACTGGCTTCCCAAGAATCAAGAGGTATCAAAGCAAGATCAAGGCCATTGTGAACCAAAACTGCATTCATCTTGATCTTCCATAGTGTGAAGTCATTTCTCCCTGTAAACTTCTCAAAGTCCATCTTCATACCAGCCATTCCTTCCCTTCTTCAAGCTGTGAGAGTTGTTTCCCACATACGGCGCCACTTGTTAGTGAAAACAACTCAAGAACACACAACACCAAAGAACCTGGAAATCGTACGAAGAAACTCTCTCTGTCCGGCCAAAGTTGAGAAATACACGCCGAACTCACACCCGCAGTTCGGCCAGAGTTGTGGCCGAATTCAGCTTACGCAGAACAGAAATTAGAAATGAATCAAACACAGTTTTAACGTAGTTCGTTCAATATGAACTACATCCACGGAGGCAAGGCACACCTCAATCTACTAAGAACTTCAATCAATTACAGAGAAATAGCTCAAGAAATGAAATGCCCAATTCTGAATGCGAATTAGGGCACGCACACTCTATCTCTAAATACTCTCTCTAATCTAAAGTACAGGAGATAATGCTACATGGTTATCTTCTCCTCAATGAGAGCTTTTCAATGATATATGGCTTTAAGCTCGAATACAACTGGATAGGAAGTTATAACCGCAAGAAGTTCACGCTGCTTTCGTTGAGCTACAGGACAAATGTGACGGTTTCGCGTCGTCACTAACTGAATCTGCTTCGTCACAAATGGCTGTTACATTACCTAACTTGAACCCGGTTTGCTCATGACCAGTTTGTCTTCTTGATAATAAACCCCAGTTTAAACCGCCGGTTCTCCACTCCCTAACTCCGGTTCCACATTCCCAACACACCATATTACAAAGTATAGGCTCACTTGATGAAATTGAACATCACCTCACACCTTTTGTATGAGTCATTTTCTTGGTATCACTGCCTCTTTAATCTTTATTCATGTTATGATCTGCTTTATTGTCTTCCATAACAACTGGCTTATCGAATCTTGATTTAGTCGAAAAATAGTTCAACTTTCTGTGTGTGGTTGTTTGTTAGTATGGTATTGCAATGCATTGTGTTTATCAGATGTATTAGGTGTGATTGAATTGACGATTTATCGCCTCTGTTGTATCCTAGAAAAATAGGCTGGTTTTCTGATTTTATAGTGTTGTATTCTAATGTGTCTCCCGTCATAGTGTAATCTCAATTTGATACGGTTCATAGATTACATCCTTATAATCAGGAGTTTTTATCTATTAAAAATATATAAGTTAGATTTTCATGTATATCATAAGCAAAATTTTAGGGGTTAACTATTAAACCAAATATCTTATTTTTGTTCTTCTGACAGTTTTTTCCTAATATATAGGAATTAATTGTTATAAACCAATTTATTCGAGATTTTTTTTAACTATAACATATATTGTTGAAATATCACTAACTTTTCAGTCTGTACATGTGGCGTTTTATTTAAAATAAAAAAGTATTTATCAACATTTGTTCTGTACATTAATATAGTATTGATTATCCAAAAAAGGTAGAAACATCTAGTATATTTGAATGCACACACTAAATAAAATGAGCTTATATGTACTTACCGTTTAAAAGAACTATATATAAAATTACAAACTTACAGCCTTATTCAGGAGGAATATGGGATATTTCTATTTAATTTGGTTTACTGTTTTTAAATATACATATTAGTTCGAGATTTTTCATACTTTATTATATATCAGGTGTATCACAACTTTTGATTTGGTTAAAATTATATTTTTCAAAATTGAAAATTGCAACAGTTTGTCCATGCAGATTATGAGTTGTGGGGTATACATATTAAAAAAACACATAACTCTTACAGTATAAAGTTACACTATTTGGTTTGATGACATTGCATATATTTTAAAATTCACTTCTTATACCTTAATATTTAATGATTATTTATATTTGGAAATCTACAGTCCCTCGTTAAAAATGTGGCGTATGCAATAGCTTAAGCTCGGAAAAATCTATGTATCACAACTTTTGATTTGGTTAAAATTAATTTTTATAAAATTAAAAATTGCAACATGTTGTCCATGCAGATTATGAGTTGTGGCGTATACATGTAAAAAATGTACATAACTCTTGCATTATAAAATTACACTATTTGGTTTTGAAGTGTATATATATAGATTTAAAAAATTACACTTCTTCTACCTAAATAGTTAATGATTATTTATATTGGAAACTTACAGTCTCTAGTTAAAAATGTGGCGTATGTAAAAACACATTCTGAAATTGCTACTGAATTTGATAATTGAGTAACATATTCATTCTGGAACCAATTTTTGTTTGTGTGCATATGTAATAGTTTTTTTTACAACAATGAAAAAGACAATATAACAGCGAATTTTAATGTTTCGGTCTCAAATTTGTTAAATTGATGATTTATCTTTTAAATATCAGAATGTGTTTGAAAACAAATACTGTAATTAAACACAATTTAGTAAATGACATTAGCAACAAAATGACAATAGATACCACTAAAAATTCAAAGTATTGTGCATCGATTCAGAAAATGAGTGAAAAATAACAGTGGAAAATGAATCCCAAAAAACATCTAAAAAAATAGGAACATCTCAAAGTAGTGCAGAAACATAAAAGTTCAAGGCTTTTCTGTTTTGACTGAAATCGTCTTTGGCTTCTTATTTGGTGGAAAATTCTTCATCAAGCCTCATTTTTACAGATGGACCCACATCATTAGGAGTAAACTTAACAACTTCTTCATCATCAATCTCTGTGAGTTCATTCTTCTCCGGTGTATTAACTTCATCATCAGACATTCTTCATCCTTCGCACTATTTTTGATTTATTTTAAATATCAAACATTACCTTTGACAAAAGGACACGATCTGTGGATCAGATCCATTGACCACCATCTTAGTGATGTGATACGTATTTGTGACTTGCTTCTCGTCTAACTGTTGTGGGCATGTATAAATTAACAAATTATTATATTTACTTTGTGCATGTTTGTATTGAAAAAATAATAATATGTACTATCATTCTTACGCAGGTACTCATTCAAACGTGCGAATTGCATTGCAACCACAATAGGTTCCTTAGTATCTTCATTCAAGAATGACATTACTGCCTTAATATACTCGTCCCAAAGGGTAACGGTAAGTCTTTGATTTCAAATTTAATATTCATAAAATAAATACATAGATATTAAAAAAATTAGTGAGTGGCTTATATTTGTTCACTTGAATCTTATTCGAGATCCTCTAGGTGTAGGTTCATAACTTTTTTTCCACTTGCCGATTTGTGTGTTGGTTCCTTCTCCACAACCCTACCAATAACATTTGTAAAAATAAAAATTGTTGTAAAATGAGGCTGCAACAGTGTTAAATATTTAGGTGAATAAAATAACTTAGTTAAAAGAAAGTATTACCAAACAATTTGAAACATGTAGATTCATCCATAGAATGTATAATCTCGTAGGATACGAAATTGTACATATTTGGAGTCTCTCAGAGGTACAACCTTAGCTTTTCCAATAAATTGAATCTTGTATGGATGCTCACATGGTTTATATGTTAATTTAGGATTCACCTCAGAAACCAAAAAGTTTGAGATGATATACAGTCCACCTTCTTTAAGCTTAGATTTATATATCTCTATCAGTGATTTCTTCACAGTGGCATGTATAGTTCCTCCCTTTACAAAAAACATATATGGATATGAATATGATGTGGGGAAGAAACAATAACATTAGAAATGAAGATATAGTATCAAACCGTGACTAACTGTTAAATTATACCTAACGATCTTGGAGTATGAGATCACAACTGTAAGATTCATCTGTCCTTCCCCATATACGGACAACATATGCTCTTACAAATCGTACTCTAATGGCCCACAACATTTTTTCCGGATTGAGATCATCAACCATGTTGAACACTAGAGCCATTCTTTCTGTTTGTGTATTTTTCGTATTCAATGTTTAGAGACGATGGTCAATAGGGCTGTAGGGAAACATATATATATACTTAAACAAAAACCCTAAATTTTACACATTTAAATTTTAAATTTCTGTTAGAAAGATTGCGAAAATATCTTCATCTCATATTTACCTCCTAAAATATATGAATACGTCAGATGTATGATAATTTTAATTCAAATCGTTCCTTTTTTTTTTTTTTTTAATGTTGACGTGTTTGCCTCATCTCATCTTATATTTACCTCATAAATAATCTAACTTGTTTGCTACATATTTGTATGTACAAATCTGAATATAACAAACATATCTTCATAACATGATTTTTTTTTTTTTTATTAATAATATCTGTATATTGGATAATTCTGTTTAATTTTTAATTAATCGTCTATTTTTTAATTTTATCACATATATTTTTCAAAGAAATAGTAATTGGTCATACACCTATATCTACGCAATCTTAACATGATTTTTATCTATCTATATATATATATATATATATATATAGATATTTAATATTTTTTTTATCTATTTACATATCTATATATATATATACATATTTAATATCATTTTTTATACATCTATATATATTAATTCAGAAATAATTTTTACCAGATAACATATATCTCATGTTATTTTCTATATAAAAAAGTTTTGCTTTAAATATCTATATAACATATTATCAGACACGCATTCATCAAAATATAACTACATACCATAAATTTCATTTTTATATTATTATTTTCCTTTATCAAATTTGTAGCTCTTTGAGGATTTATAATTATGTCCAGTTACAAAAATTTCAAATATTAAAACTGTTTTATTTTAAAAAATAAAATCGTTAAATTACATGTTATTTGGTTTTTAGTTTTTTTTGGATGTTTATATATATGTTAGGTGGAATCAATAATAACTCTTTGATGATTTAGAAAAACCAACTCTTAATATTATCTTTAACATTTTATTAACTCTTTTCTATATAATGCAGATAACATTGCATTATATAATTTTGAACATAAACATGTGCCTTATGTAAAATTGTTTGTTTTTACATTAAGTATGTTCAATTGATGGCTTCACAAAAATATAAAATTCTGTAAAAAGTAACGATTTATTGTAATTTTGATTCCTCTAATGTTGTAATATGTATTTTTGAAATCGAACTTGCAGTATACCTCTTTTGAAATTGATTTTTTTTTATGATAGAATCTGAAAATATATAATTCCGTACAAAATTTAAGATCGTAAATGTAGACATATTAATATTGTTGAAAAAGATCAATCAGTGCTCGAATATGTAGAGAAAAAATATTTCATTACAGAAATAATGTAATTCTGAAACTGAAAATGCAAATTACTCTTACTGATCCAAAGGAAAACAATTTAGCTACGACTAATACGGGTAAACTATTTTTCCTCTACATGAAAACTTAGTTCTTCATTATTATGTAGAGAAAAAGTCCACTCTAAAACATCTTCTGTAATCAATTATAAAAACTCTTGTTTCCTCTCCTTCCATAGTTATTCTTTCTTTCTTCTTCTTCAACTTGACGATCCAGGTCTTACCATTTGCTGTCACTGTGACCGTATTTGATCTTTTATGTTCTTTTGTCAGTTTTTCTCTCCAAAACTTCATAGGGATGGGCTGAAAAAATATATTCAAAAAAATTATATATCAGTAGATACCATAATCATTATTTCATATTCTAAATAAAAAACTTGAAAATTTTAAAAAATACCAATCTATTCCTAACTGTATATGTATTACATAACTCCAAAGTAAACGAAAGAGGAATTTGGCTACTTTGTCCTTGTTCACACTGACTCTCAATAGTTTCTCGTTTGTGCATTCGACCTGCGATATAGTCCATAATGTACCCAGGCAAAATAATGTTGTCAGAATTTTTGTGAATATCTGTATAAAAATTAAAACATTAACATTTTAAATTGATAATAATATTTATATGATCGATTTTAAAAAAATATTGGAATAAATAAATGTATTACCTTTAGTGTAAAGATTGCTTTCACTGTCATATATATTTGTTTTGAAGACTCCATCGTGTGTAAATACGTTTACTTTGAACATTGAAAATTCCATCATAGTAGAAAATGAGTAAGTCACCGTTTTGCAAACAATTATTGGATACAAAGATATCCCATCCTTTTGTTAGTTGTACACTGCCATCTTCATGCACTTTGGTTTCAACATCCTAGTACTTGTTGAAATCGTTCTTAAACCAAAACCGGGTGGAATTGGTTCTGTTTTTTTGAATTCATCCACGAAGTCATAGGGGATTAATCACCTATAAACAAAGAATATAAAAAGATAAAGAACTTCATGTCATATTGCTGAAGGAATTAGGGTCACTTATCAAAGATAGAAATTCGTATCATTGCATTTGCCATGTTGTTCGTATACTGAATACAGAAAAACATAGTCGGTGGTTTCATAATTGTATTGTAACGTAGACTGGAATAGGATGATACGTTATTTTTCTGAAAATTATGAAGTTAATGACGTTTTTATAGTCAGTATAAGAAATCAGAAATCATATCTCTAAGATTTGGAAGGATTTGGATATTCTGACATGCGATATCTTCAATTGAAAATTACATATTATTGTATATTAGAAATTGATAAAATCAAATCAGTATTGATGGTAGAGATATGGTAATCCGTATGTTAATATACACATCATAATTATATTTCATATTATTATAAAAACACGTCTATAATGAGTATTGATTCCGCTAATCATTCCAATTATGTAATAGTTATCAATTTATATTTGATGTTATTTTATAGCTGTTATTCACCAATATGTATATTATATTTTTTTTGTTTGTAAGATAATGATTTCGAAATTTTTCTACAATAGATCATGATATTTGTTAAATGGGACATTTCTTCTTTTAAGTTTTGCATATAGTAAATGTTTTCAACCGAGTTTTATCGTTGTTTTATTGTAAAAATATTGTAATAATAAAAATGAAATACTTCGATAAAATTAAAATTTCAATTGAAATTGATACATGAACTTATTTTTGTAGAAATTAAATAAATGAATTCTAATACAATAAAATCAGAAGTATTCTTCAATCTCAGTTGAAACTCCGCTGCGTTGATTCTCTGTAATCTTTCGCCAATATTCTAAACGGATTGGCTGTACATGTTATACACAAAATGTAAAGTTAAGCACAATAGATGGACAATAATATAAATAATTCACATAACAAAATTTAAAAATATATGTTGAATTTTTATATGATTACACATTACCGTACAAAATGATGATGGTAGATAGATTTGATTTCTGCGATCATCAAACTTGTTTTCGCAAGAGTCAAGATCCAGTGTTGCTGATTTTTTCATTTCTTCATTTGCAGATACTACTTTTCGAGCATCCATTGTGAATTACCTATCAAAATAGACACATAATAATCAAAGGATTGAGGGAATAATAGAAATTTGCAATAAAAAATGTAAATTGCGAAATGCTTAAGAAATAAAAATACCAGATGCAATCATGATACTCATTTAGTGAAAATCTTATTTATTTATAGGAGCATTAATGTTATTAAGAATTTTTTTTTTTTTTAAATTCAAATTTCAAAATTTTAAAAATTGTGCGACATATTCTGTTATACATTTATGTATAGATTTGTTATTACTGAATTTTAGACGGAACAGATATTAAACAAACAAAAAACACGCTAATATCATAGGATTTTTCGAATTTTAAAATTCAAACTCACATCTATTTTTGGTAACTATTAAAATAGGCGGAAAAAATTTAACTTACTAATTCCAGCTGACTTGACTTATTATATATATATATATATATATATATATATAATTTATTATAAGCAAAAAATATTTAAAACGTTAAAAATTCTGGCTTCCTTCTTCTCCATTTCCCTTTCTGTCGTTTCTTCTTCCCCATTTTCCCAAATATGTTTCATTTTTCTGGGTTAAGCTCAACATTCTATATAACTCTCTAAAAACCTTGTTCATCCCTCAGTTGCAAGAATCACTGTATAAGACTAGAAGATCAATTCCACACACCACAACAACTTCACAAAGATTAATCCCTCACAGACCTTGATAACTATAAAATTGACTTCTCTACAAGCATCTCATAGAAATGGGAAATTCTGGGGAAATAGTTTTAATTGTATATTGACCACCTTTTCTAGTTTAAACTTAATTCATAAAAGTCATCTAAAAGACCTAAACTTTGAATATAGCTTTCTACAGTAGTAGTATTTCTAAACAATGAACTCATTTCCAAAAGATATTAGTAATCTATGAATTTGGTGAAGCTATTAACATCTGAAACAAGACATCAATAAGAAGTAAGAAGATGAATTCAATCTTCCAGAAGTTGTGGGGTTCCGGAATTGAACGTAAAAGAAAGGGGTGTTTCGTTCAAGATAGGACTAGAAATGTGGAAGGAAGAGGTTAGATTCTTATTTTTCTTTTTCAATTTCTTTTTTTGTATTTTTTAATTAATTATGTTTGTTTCATTAAGAATATTCTAGTCTTTTTATAGTCATATTTTAATTAGTTAAATTAGTGGGCTGTATCAAGAAATTTAGTGGGTTGCGAATAGTCCGCGCCTTTTTCATTTTTCTGCTTTTTTACAATTGCTAAAAATAAATTGTTGGTTCTAATTAACTAAAGTAATTACAACAATTTATGGAGAAAATTTGTTGCCATTGAAATTCTTTTTATGTTTATATTTTAATGTCAACTAGTAATATTCCCGTGCGATACACGGAAGATTATTTAAAAAGTAATGATTTTAATAAAACTAAATATAATATAATCTAATCTAATATTTAAATATGTGACAATTTAATCCTAATATTTTTTTTAATAATGTAGGATATAACATAGATAAAATTATAAGTAATGTAAATATAAGGTTCTCGCACGTTATATATGGATTTTGTATAACTTACTTTATATATATACATATATATATTAACATCAATATAAATATTAAATATAAAAAAAAAAATCTTTTTCAACATGATCATTTCTTATCTTTGAAATCAAATCACACATTTAGTGTGTCCGTATCATTCTTCACCTATATGCATATAGCTTAATTAATTATTAACGTTACATCAAACATAAATATCTAAATATCAATTCATATTATTAAAAAAAAAAAAACTGAATAATGTTATAAGAAAATTATTCATCTTTAATTTTTTCCATTTTACTTTAAATATTTAAATTTATCTAAATAAAGGTTTAAATTTTATCTATAACTATTTACTTTCAAAAAATCTTATTTGCAAGTTTTAATACTTTAATTGATATTTCAGAGATACAAAGAAAAACAAAATAACATTCAAAAGTTATTTAATAGTTGAAATAACAAAATAAAAAATATGAGTTCTTCAATATTTCTTAATACTTTCATATATATATTGAAAAGTTTCAATTAATTAATTTATATTGTAAATAGTAGATTCATTTAAAGATACAAATTGTGTAATATAAAAAAAAATTGCTTAATTAGGTTGCAAAATGTGAAAAAAAAAAAAAACAGAAGAAGAAGAAGAAGAAGAAGAAGAAGAAGAAGAAGAAGAAGAAGAAGAAGAAGAAGAAAAAAAGACATAATTGAGGTTAATTAATGTGACCAAGTATTGTTTAGGTTACAAAGTCTTAAAAAAATATAGTTCAAGTTGATTAATTTTTCTTATTTTAAAAAAGTTTAGTTGCAACTTATATAACATCATAGTTTAGGTTATATATATGAGCAAAAAGTCATAGTTTTATGATTTATCAACAAAAATAATTATTATAACAAATAAACATTATCAAATCTAATAATTTCATACTTTGATTATAAATTAAATATTAACTATCGCTTTTACTTCTATAAAGTATGTGTTCAATTATATATACATTAATTTTTCTCTCAATGTAATAAATGAAGAAAATGTGAGAAAATTCATGTCGGATAAAACAAACTGATTAATTGTGGTTTTAATGAAATACTTATGTAAAATAATTTGTAAAAGAGAATTACTTGAATGATTTTTATTCCGAAACAATATCGTATTTACTGTACAATCCCCAATAAACATTGTAATCATACTCAATTAATCATCGAACAAATAATATAATATTTTAAATAGAATATCTTCTTCTTCTTCTTCTTCTTCTTCTTCTTATTATATGGATGTCAAATCAAACATCATCAAAAGATGAGTGACATAGTATACTTAATAAATAGATTAGAAATGAAAAAAAATATTTGCAACTTTAGAAAATAAAATAAATTTTGATTCTAACCAAATGTGACAACTTACCAATCACAGTCTAAAATTTTAGGTGGAAACTGTTACTTATAGAATGTCCATATTGTGGCTTATATATATAAATATATATAGATTTTTTAATTTATAAAATAATTTTTAAATTCTAACTATAAATAATTAAAAATAACCATGAAATAGATAATGAAAGGAAATATTTTATTTGGATATTTCATATGTAATGTAAAGTTTAATACTTTTTTCTTTATGTCTTTGCTTTTATTTTATATATTTTTTTAATTGATCTAATTAAACTTTCAAGTTCTAATTATATATATTTAAGTTTCTCTTTCGGTTAGATTTTCATTTGCAACTTTTAACATTTCATTTGGTGATTTCAAATATACTTAAATATTTTTTTAATAAATTATTATTTTAGCAAAATAAATTTAAAAGTTATTCAATAATTCGAATAACAAATTAAATTTTATGAGTTCTTCAAAATATTTGAATATTTTAGTATTTTATTTTACATTTATATATGAAAAATCGAGATAGGGTGATATAACCCAATGTCTTCCAAAAGTAGAACAGGTGTTAGAAGGTATTGTAAATTATTTATATAAATGTTATATTTATCTTTAAATAGTCTATTTATTTGAAGGTAAAAATTGATTAGTGCGAACAAATTTATATAGATTGTTAAGAGCAAAAAAGACATTTGATGTTGATTAGTGCGACAAAGTATTATTTAGCTTACAAAGTGTAAAAGCATATAAAAATAAAAAATTAAAAAAGATTGCAAAGTGTAACAAATGTCATGATTTAGGCTAGAAAGTATAAATTTCCTTAAAAGAGTAATTTTAACAAAATACACATTATTAAAAATATAAATAGGTAATTATAAATAATTTCAATAACAATTTTAATACGCAATTATACATATGCTCAAATCTTCAGTACTTTCATGATAAAAAAAAAAAAAATATTAGCAAAATTTGATGATATAATAAGTTCATTATAAAATGGATATTGATTTTTCTGCCTTTGATTTAATAAAGGAGGACTTTTATAATTTAAACAATGGCCTTTCTCCCTACATAACTAAAATAACAAAAATATTTGAAAATTCATGTCAAATAAAATAAATTGGTTAGTTGTATTTTTATTTAAAAAAAAATACTCATGTTTTATTAAAAGAAATTATTTTACTAATTTTAATTGCAACTCAAACCAAAATAGCATAGTTCAATTCACGATAAACATCAATCTAGCATAAATAATTAACCAACAAATAATCTGTTTATTCAAATTAAATATCTCATTATAATATATGCGATATGGATGTCAAATCGAAGATCGAGAAAAAAATGAATAATTTGGTATATTATGCATAAAAGTTGAATTAAAAATGAAAAAAGTTATTTGTGTTTAAAAAAGAAAGAAAGTTTTGAACTTACCAAAAATAAGATAAAAGTTACTAATTGTATGGTGTAAAATTTTTGGAGGGAAAGTTAAAGTGACATTAACGCCCTCCATTTTACTTTTATATATATATATATAGATAATTACAATAATTTATGGGAAAGATTTGTAGCCACAATATTCTGCCATTTATTTTTAATTATGGAATTCTTCACATTTAAAAAAAAAAAAAAAACTAAAAGAAAAATCTTCATGTAATTTGCAACTATCATTATCATTATCCCTTCCATATTCGTCACACATAATAAGCAGAAGATCAAAATCTGTAATGATTAATATATAACAAAATATCAAATTATGGTGTAATTAATAAATAACAAAATCAAAATTTTCCCGTATATAGTTTGTTCAAATTGTTAAATTTCAAGGTGTAAATATGCTATATGAAAATTGAATTCAAATATTAACATATTCAAATAAGTTAAATTCAATTAAATTCATTTTTGCATATAGACGTAATTGTATTATAACACACAATTAATTCATTACATATGAAAACAAGTAAATCAAGTAATTGTCTTTAATTTTATAATTTTTAATATAAAATTGATATCACAAAACTATTTTCAATATTGTTTTGATAACTTACTATATAACAAAATGTAATCCTCTATAGGTAAGTTTAATTATTACAATACAATAAGAGATATGTATATACTACTATATAATAAAATAATGCAAAGAATCTTGCTATATAATAAAAGACAAACATCTATAAGAGGAAATTAGGGTGTTTGTCGTTCATTTTATCTGCTAAAAGTATGTAATTAAATGTAATTATTACAAATATAACAAGAGATGTGTATATATAGTAAAATAATGCCAACAAATTAGTTTCAAGTTTGGAATTTTTGGGTAGTTGTTATATTAAATAATTTGTAGGTGGCAGTTTATGATTTATTTATTTTACACAAACAAAATTTTCATTTATTTTCATTTTAATTTATATATAATGTATCAAAGTAATTTTTTTTCCCTTTCAGGGATTTAATTTCACATCTATATTACATATTTTAAGAGAAATTACATTAAGAAAAATATAATAGTTTGTGAATTGTCTAGGTTAGACTGTGTATGTAGTGTCTTTGTTAGACGTCCAAAAAAATGACTATCTTTCTGAGACAGATGAAGTATGAAATATTAAGTTTGAGATAAGCAACTTTTTGTTGGTTGATCATTGAGGTTATATTTAAATATCATTGTGAGACAAATATAGAATATTAAATCCGAAATAAACCATTGTTTGTTGGTTAATCATTGAAATTAGATTTGAATATGTAATATTTGGGATGCAAATAAAATAAAATAAAATTTCTTTTAAATAAAACAAAACGGTATTTATCTTCTTTATTTAAAAAAATTAAATTATTTAATTTTTGTTCCTTTTTTTTTATAAAAGAATATTTTCTCTGTCCCGACTTATTTTGCACACTTTGCGTTTTCGGTTGTCCCAACTTATTTTGCATATCGCTAAAATAAAAACTAATTCACATAATCTTCATCCCCAATCTCCACCTTTTATATAGTTAAAGAAAAAACAAAAGTTACTTTTTCTTAATATCTATTTTCAATTAACTGTGCAAAATAAGTCGAGACGAAGAGAATATGTTTTAAATCGTGCATCATGATAATGTGTAATTCTAGTGAGGGCCCGTTTACTTCATAGGATAAGCCTGAATAAGGACAAATTATTCAAGACAATCCAATGTTTACTTGGTGGGATTACAAAAGTCAGCTTATCCCTGTTATCCGGGATAACACATAATTCGAGGCAAAATACCCCCGTTAGAAATCCCACCTCTAGAGGTGGGTTTATTTATCCCGAATCAAGGATAAGCTCTCGTCATTTCTTTCTAATCTTACAGTTGTTAACTTTGGCCCATTATCAATTTTTCAAGCTTGAAATTAATTCTTTTAATGCCTGATTTCTTTTCATTACATTCGACCTTAGCAACAAATGAATTTTTATTTTCATTTGGCACCATGTGATGATGAAGAAGATCATGATTTGAGTTTATTTATTTTTTCTTCTCCTCTCACCAAGTCATTATATTTTTCTTCTTCATTTCCATACGTACATTAAATAAGGAACGAATTAAGTTTTAAGTGGATTTAGGTCTGCGTTGAACTGTTCTTCGTTGAATATTTGAGTGGTTTAAAAAGGTCCAATATAAGGTGTCCGGTATTTTTATGTAATTTTGAAATACTTGATACTTTCTAAAAAAACAATCCCTAATAATCTTCGAGAAACCAACAAGTCAAGGTAATCGCAAGATAAGAATTGCCCTCTATAAAAAATTCAATGTAAACATTGGATATGACAATACATATTTTTTCAATCCCCAATTTTAATACACCCTAATCTTAAAGTAGAAGATATAAAATGAAAGGTTATATAAGCAATGAGAATGAGTTGCGCAACAAGAAATTAAGCAACAGAGAGGTGAATATTGGGTGAGGCCGACTCCGACGGCCGTTAACCGTACACACATAAGGCAAACTTCCAAGAATCTCTCTCTCCACTCACACATACGACTTTCCCCATAATCTTCTCCGGAATATCTTGCCCTCTTCCAATTTTCGCATCCCTAGTTTAGTTACGGAGCAACTAAATACTCGCCGCATATCATCTCATTTCTTTCTTCACTACAAATACCCCTCGATTCGTACCCTCTTCTTTCCATTTTTCATTCTTCATTTGATTAAAGCTTTCAATTTTGTAATGATGAATCCATGTTGTAGAATCCTCAAGAACACAACCTATCTGCGTCTCTCTTTCCCCAAATCACCCAATTTCTCATTTTCCTCCAATTCCCACCATACATCCGCACCTGGCTTCAAAGCGATTTTTACCCGAACGCTGAAGCCGAATTCCGCATTCGCTTCCACTTGGGGTCAGTCAAGATTTTTCTCAAGAAGAGCCTATGTTTTGGTTGCTAGGGTTGCTCCAAATCTCAGGGATTTCTCAACGTCCGTTGAAACCCGTGTCAATGACAAGAATTTCGAGAGAGTCTACGTCCAGGGCGGCCTCAATGTTAAGCCGCTGGCGGTGGACAAAATTGACTTGGACGAAAATGTAGTGTGTAAAGAAGATGATGGAATTGAGGTTGGAGGTGTTGGGTGTGATGTGAAGGAAAATGAGAGATTGAAGGAAGAGGAGTCTGAGATCGAAAAGGAGGCATGGATGCTGCTTAGGGGTGCGGTTGTGGAGTACTGTGGGAGTCCGGTGGGAACTGTGGCAGCGAATGATCCCAACGACAAGATGCCGCTTAACTATGATCAGGTGTTTATACGCGACTTTGTTCCGTCTGCCTTTGCATTTTTGCTCAAGGGCGAGGCCGACATTGTGAGGAACTTTTTGCTTCACACCCTGCAGCTACAGGTAATGTGTTTTTCTCGATCCCTCTCTCTCTTTCTTTTGTATGTGTCTCGATAATGATGATGATGATGATGATGATGATGATGATGATAACCGGTCTTTGATTAATATATGAGTCTTCTGTTAGTTTGGTTCTTCGTTGCGCTTCTTCTGTGGATAATTTATTTGGATTGCTGAAGAAGTAAATGTTCGCTATAGATTGAGTTTCGCGTCTTAAAATTTGTGATCTAAGTTCAAGAAATCGGGGAGTGGGAAAAAAATGTGAAGAGGGTAACTAGGAACACGCTTATTTTCTTGCACGTTAGCAATTCAGGTAGGTAATTGTGGTATTTTCCCTTTTTAGAGCATTGAAACATGATATTCATTTGGAAATTCATGCGTTATGGAAGAAACCCAATATGAGAATTTAAAGATTGGCCTCTGTATTTCCTTTTCAATAGTTCTATAATTGAGAGTTGAGACCATATAAATCCTAGCTAATAATGTGTGTGTTAAGAGTTATACTTTTAGTTCTTCTCTCTAGAGCATGAAGCGATTTTATTTTCTTGGAAATCCATTTCACACAAGAGAAAATTATGCATAGTTGGACTGCTAGAACAAGGATTTTGCTTAATTTTTGTGGCTGGTGAGTGATGTGGTTTCTTATTTCTTGTTCTTTATTTTTCTTATAGTCCTGTTATGTTTGCAGAGTTGGGAGAAAACAGTGGATTGCTACAGTCCCGGGCAAGGATTGATGCCAGCAAGTTTCAAAGTAAGATCTGTAGCAATTGATGATAATAAGTATGAAGAAGTTCTGGATCCAGATTTTGGGGAGTCAGCTATTGGACGTGTAGCTCCTGTTGATTCTGGTATGCAATTTCGTTTTCTTCTCCATTTGTTATAGTGCCACAATTCTTCCTCTCTCCTTCCTCGGTTCTTCTCATTTTGGTATTAGTATATTCTTACAATGGAACACTGGTCCGAATTTGATATTTGCAAGTCATGGATATTTATACCTTCAATTTTTATTTATTTTTTATTTTTATCAATCTGAGATGTTGCAACATTCCCAATGTTATCTAGGACTCTGGTGGATTATCTTATTGCGAGCTTATGGGAAGCTCACTGGGGACTATGCATTGCAGGAAAGAGTGGATGTTCAAACGGGGATTAAGCTTATTCTTAATCTCTGCTTGTCCGATGGCTTTGATATGTTTCCTTCTTTACTTGTGACTGATGGTTCCTGTATGATTGATCGCCGGATGGGTATTCATGGTCATCCACTGGAGATTCAAGTAAGTTTATGCTCTGAATGTTAGTTATAAGTTTGTTATTTCTTGACAGATTTTAGGATGGGACTTTTTGGACTTTCTTCTTCTTCTTCTTCTTCTTCTTCTTCTTCTTCTTCTTCTTCTTCTTCTTCTTCTTCTTCTTTTTTGGGTGGGTGGAGCTTGGGGTGGGTTGTTACCTAATTGATGTCTGGCCGTTAATATGCTGTAAAGTGTTAATGGTCTTCAAAAGTAACGCCCCTGCTTTGTATACAATTCTTGAGATTCTTTAATCCGCTTTTATCTTTTTTCACCTGGCAAGTAGTTCTCATCTGTTCAGTGGATTGATGGTAGTTGAAGTGTATTATGGACAAATTAATGAATTTTGGCAATTGGAATTTAAGGGTCCGTCTGCTTAAGATTGGGCTTAGTAGATTTAGAGGACCGAATCCCAATAAAGCACACTCATTAATTTCCTCAGTCAGGTTTAGCCCAGCACTCCCCAGTCTTAAGCCAACGGACCCTTAGAGTAACTGGGTGTTAGTTTCATTTGATACTGTTAAAGAAATCTCTACGCTTATATTACAGACAACCAATAAATAATGCAAAAAATACCTTTTTCCTTCTGAAAACATGTAAAAACACAACATAGCATATTTGCCTGAGTTGTTCGACTATGAGAAGGAAGTGCTTTTAAATTGGTGTAGGATTGATGACAATAGCATAAGATAATTTTCCTTTTGCAATATCTAGAAGCTGCTCACAAAATTCAGCTATCAGTTACGGTTATTTGGGTGGAAACCAAATAAGTAAGCATATTGCGAGCAGCAAACTGTTCACAAAATTGTGTTGACTTGGCATGGTTATTTTTCAATCCCATGATTGGGTCACGGAGTAATCTGGAGAAACTAATAAAGTGGAATTAGAATGCATATCCCTTTTCTAAATGTTGCAGAATCTCATGCTTGACATTCCTGTTCTGCAGTCCTTATTTTACTCTGCTCTTCGGAGCTCCCGTGAAATGCTTGAATTAGATGAAGGATCGAAGAATTTGGTGAGGACCATCAATAATAGACTCAGTGCATTATCATTTCACATCAGAGAATATTACTGGGTTGATCTCAAGAAAATCAACGAGATCTACCGTTATAAGACCGAGGAGTACTCTACAGAAGCCACTAACAAGTTCAATATATACCCTGAACAAATTCCTCATTGGTTAATGCATTGGATTCCCGAAACGGGTGGTTACTTTATCGGCAATCTACAGCCAGCTCACATGGATTTTAGGTTCTTTACTCTTGGAAATCTCTGGTCTGTAATATCATCTCTGGGTACTCCAAAACAAAACGAGGCTATATTGAATCTCATCGAGGCGAAATGGGATGATCTTATTGCTCAGATGCCACTTAAAATATGTTACCCTGCTTTGGAGTCTGAAGAGTGGCGAATAATCACTGGAAGTGATCCGAAGAATACGTAAGGCCCACTACTACTTTTACTTTTTGCATGACTGCTGCTTTACACTATACTGTATGTATCCATCTTGTATGTAAATAGTGCTCTGCTAAAAAATGAGCTGTGGAACTAATTTTATGAATATTGTTGGACTTTTGCAGGCCTTGGTCGTATCATAATGGTGGATCCTGGCCAACACTTCTGTGGCAGGTAACAATGACCTTGGTCGTATTCTATTAAGAAAAGGCAAAATGCATTATTATTCCTCTAAGTATGTTCTGTTCTGTTCTATTCTGTTTAGCCCTTGTTCTTTTATTTGAACTCGTTAAGCTCTTGAAATTTGATTGAGTATATAGAGTATACAGTGGAAGATGAGATTATGACGACAATTGCAATAATTCTCACAGTAAAGATGTCCATTTGCTTAACAAAAATATGCTTGAAACATACAAAAATCACATTGAAGGGCTCAATGTATGTGATAAAATAAAAGTGCAACGGCTTAATAGAACAAACCATAACCTTAGGGGCTTGATAATTTTATTTTTCCTTAAGAAGCGGTGACATTAACGCATGACATAATAGCAGCAGACTATAAGAAACGGTGTCCATCAGCCCTTTAAAAATCATGTCTCATGCGACCACTCTGTTTCTCTCAGTTCACATTGGCATGCATGAAGATGGGTAGGACTGATCTGGCAGAGAAGGCTATTGATACTGCTGAGAAACGGCTTCATGAGGATCACTGGCCCGAATATTATGACACGAGGAATGGAAAGTTCATCGGGAAGCAGGCCCGACTCTACCAGACCTGGTCGGTCGCAGGATACTTGACGTCCAGGATGCTGTTAGAGAATCCGGAGATGGCTTCAAATTTATACTGGGATGAAGATTACGACATTCTGGAAAACTGTATGTGTGCGTTGAGCAAGTCCGCCTCACGCAAGAAGTGCTCCCGCATGCTTGCGAAGTCTCAGATTCTGGTGTGATGAAAGACATACCAAAATACCCATTACTGTACAGAAGATAGTTAAGTAGGTTATTCAGGTGCTGTTTTAAAGAGAAGCCTGAAAAGTTGTGTTCTAGTGCTGTGCTATTGTGTTAGTTTTGCATATCGCTCTTGCACTTTATGTGAGCGCGTAAAATTGATTTTTTTTGTCATTGTACAGTATAAGTGTAATTTTAGAGTCGAGAGATTCTCAATGCACCATTTTACATCGCATTATCTTAGTCAAGGGCTTCCTATTTCTACCCAACCTTCACCTTAAATTTCTTAGGAAGTAGTAAAATTTCATCTCAATGTTGTTTTCTTTACATGCTCACAAGTAAATTGCGATGAGAGCTTCTTCTTCACTCCACTCACAAGCATTTGGCCACCAGATACATGTCCTGCAATTGGGGCATTATCGATTATACTAGGATGAGGAAAGAGGTGGGGAGAAGTTGAAGAAGATATGACAACACTCTAATGTGAAATATAGGGTTCTGCTTGCATAACCCTATTTCAGACCTCAGGTGCTCCTATTTTGTTTTACAAATTTAAAGTGCGCCTAAACTCCTAAAAACCATCCCATAACAGATTAACAAGCTTAAGAGCTTTTAAAAATATTTGGTAAAAAAACATAAGCTTTTTAGATGATATTATTTTGGTACACTATCAATTCGCCTAGATGGTAAAATCTTGCAGTTCTTTTGCGAAATTGTTCATTTCATTGTTTCATAATCGAACGTATGCATACATATTTTCCTGACAATGAGAATGCTTACACAGTCAAAAAACAATAGATAATAAGAGTTCCAATAATTTAGGAAGACTAGAAAAGCGTGAAGGGCAAGCAAGATTCCGAGCCTCTTACTATATCTCAACAGCCTTTTCATGGCTCCGGAAACTTCACAACAGATCAAAAACCAACAATCTGTAAAACCAAATCACTTTTCAAATAACATAACTTAATAAATCAAACTATTACTGTCGAGTCAAAATCCAAATAACATATAAAATCACCATCTCCATCTAAAAATGTGACAAATGAAGCATAGTGAAAAACCATTGCACAAATAGTACTAAATGACATGTTAGAATCTTACCTGATTGAAATTCTTGGACCGTTTATATTAACTTATGCAGTTTTTCTTGCACATCAGTCCAAGTGCATGCAAGGGCCACCAACAAACACCATATAAATGTCCTCTTTGTTATAGCAGTATGATATGGTGTCCTACTACCAATAATCCACGCAAGAACAAGAACCTCGCTTGAAATGGTGAAACATGTGCCGATCCCTGATAACAATCTCACGATCAAAAGCTTTAGACACCAGTTTTGCTGCTGTATGACAATCATTACAGATTCTTAAATTTTTAATTATTCTTATTGGTATGGGTGCACTAATTGCAAACAGGCCATAGGCAATAGCAAGCTTCTCACTATGTCTGAATAGATTTGTTTCTTTCTCCTCTTCATCAATATCAAGTAAAACCTCACTTGTTCCAGGTGCATAACCTAGCCTCTTCAATCTCCCACCCATTTCTTCCAACATCCCCTCTATTTCCTTTATCTGCGGGTGTGACATATCTCCAGCCAGAAATTCATGCACAACACCATTGGCTTCGATAATGCTGCATCCCGGAGTTTTGACTACACCTTGCCTTGTCATGATCCCTCTAATCTCCAGTACATTGTCCCAATTACCTTTAGAAGCATATATATTTGACAACAACACATGAAACCCGTCATGCTGGGGCTGAAGTTGAATGAGCTTCCTCCCAATTTTCTCTCCCATTTCCTTGTCCCCGTGTTTCTTGCAAGCTCCTAAAAGAGCACCCCAAGTTGCAACATCAGGTGCCATAGGCATAGTGTCAATTAGTTCCTCTGCTTCCTTCAGCAGCCCTGACCGCCCGAGAAGATCAACTAAGCATCCGTAATGTTTAATGTTGGGTTCGATGTTGTATTCCTTGACCATGGAATCAAAAAAATGGCGGCCTTTTTCTACCAGACCCATATGTCGACAAGCACCAAGAACTGCCACAAAAGTAATTTCATTTGGCACAATTCCGCATTTCTTCATCTCTTCAAACATCTCAAGTGACCTCTCTACCTGTCCATTTGTGGCCAAACCAAGGATCAGAGAATTCCATGACGAAACCCACCTTTCCTCCATCCCATGGAAAACCTCCATTGCATCTTCTACACTTCCACATTTCATGTACATGTTAATAAGAGTTGTACCAAGAATTACATTAACTTTCAGCCCATTCTTCCGTATGTAAGCATTTAACCATTTGCCTTGGTCAAGGGCAGCAAGTTGCGCACAAGCTGAAACAACACTCACCAAAATTGTCTCATCGGGCTTAACATCTTGATGCTGCATTTCGTGGAATAATGCTAATGTCTCGGAGAACTTATCCAGTTGGGCATAGCCTGATATCATCGAACTCCATGACACAACGTCCTTCTCAGGCATGCTATCAAACAATTCCCTGGCCTTCTCTACCAATCCACATTTCATGAATGCAGATATCATGGAATTCCAAGTTATTAAGTCCAAGAAACGACCAGTATTGAACAACTTCTGTGCTGCTGACACATCCCCACATCTGGAGTACATGTGAATCAAAGCATTTTGCAGATTTACGTAAGATTCATAACCAAATTTTGTTACCAAACCATGGACTATTTCCCCTATCCTGAAACTCAATAAGTATGAACACGCAGAAAGCACAGACACAAATACCACCTCGTCAACAGTAATTTTGTTTCTATGCATAGTCGAGAAAAGATCTAAAGCCTCTTCATACATCAAATTCTGCTCATAACAAGATATCAGTGCTGTCCAAGATACCACATCTTTCTCCTCCATCTCATTGAATAATTGATGTGCCTCACTTAACCTGCCACTCCTGCCCAACAACACAATCATAGAATTTGATGCGATGATGTTTCGTTTGGGCATCCGAGCATAGAATAATGTTGCTTCCTCCACATTTCCCTCTACAACATATCCTGCTAACATTGAGTTCCAGGAAACAAAATCCAGAAGAGTACTTCCATCGAACACCTTTCTAGCATCAGTAATACATGCACACACACTATACATATTTATCAAATTGTTCACTACATAAACATCACCAGAAAAGCCCATTTTAACTACATGATCATGCACCTCTCTTCCCTCAAATTGAAAGAGACTAACAGAGCAACCCTGAATTAAGATGGGGTAGGTATAATTATCAATGCATAGGAAACCATTCTTTAACATTGATTTGTACAGAAATATTGAATCTCGAGGTCTGTTCTCTCGCACATAAGCTTTCAACATTGTATTCCAAATGAACCCATTTGTTTTCTCAATTTTTTTGAAGATTTTGTGAGAATAATCAATTTGAATGAAGGGCGAGTCAGTAGAAAACCTGAGAATTCTGCTAGCAGCATAAGTGTCCTTGATTAACCCTGTGCAGATCGTCTGACATAAAATCTGATTGAATAGCTTCAGATTTTGGCATTGGAATAAAAGAGCGTCCAATTCTGAGCAAGTTATCGTTGTTCTTGAAGTGGTTTTCTGGTTAGCTAATGTGTGAATAGCTGAAAATGTAGTTGACTTTGACAAACGCATCCCATTACAAAAATTGTTGAGCAATGAATCGACGTGCTTAATTTCTTTAGCGACAGTCCTACAGACCACATAATAATAGAAGATCTCACGACAGCATTCACAGAGTTACTTCCAGAAAAAAGCTCCAGTCATAGGAAGAAAGTGTGGAGCACTTCTAATATTCAATTAAAGCTTACCTCATATCCTGACAACGTGATGAGAAATTTGTCTTATATCCAATGCTTTGACATTGAAATGCTGAAGCCCTCTGTAGAACTCAGCCGTTTGATTTCTTCCACTTTTCTCAACTTTTGGAGAGAGGAGTCACTCTTAAAAATATAGACTTCAGTACAATACAGAGGAATTCTTTCCTTCTATGTCCAACCTTGGCCACAGTGGAAAATAATGGACCTTTGACGACCACAACTCATCCACCGGGCGTCGACTAAATTCCGCCGCCTCCACAGTCGCGCCACCTCCGTCACCTTCTTTCTGCGTTTCGCCTGATTTCAACTTCGGCCTATGAATCTGATAGTGTTCAAAAGTAGGGGTTGGAAATCTAACAATAAGAAAACATGTTTTTTGTGCGAGTTTTTAAAAGGTTTGAAATCACGATTAGGCCGACTCTGGTGGTGGAGAGGTATGGGAGAATTGAGAAATTTGGCGATGGCGCCTGTTTTTTTCTAAATAGATGTCTTCCAGAGAAAAACAAGAGCATAGGATTTGTCTTTTTTTTTCTGTTTTTCTTAACAAACAAAAGTATCGAATTCTTCAATAATACGCTCGTGTACCTTTCCGAATTTTTTAATTCCTATTAATTTCGTATTTTTTAGTAAAAAAAAAAATGTAATTAATATCTGAAGATTTTTAAATATAGCAATAATTTCCGCAAAATGTGAAACTTTCCTTAACACTTTTACTTTTATTCTTTATTTAACCCTTTCTTTTTAATTCCCAATTTAGAAGTAATCACTTATCCTTTATCCCTTAGACTAGCTTTATCAATGACTTTCACCCAAGGTCATTGGTTAAAAGATGGTCTTAGACCATCTTTATCCATGCCCTTGGAGGGCAAGGACATGGCTAGATGACAAAATTTGGGGTTAAAAATTAAAGGAAAAATGCCCAATAATTGATGACCTAGGTTGTGGATGGGGTTGGTCAACCAACCTAGTCCACAACCCAACCCCCTTCCACAACCTGCCATATGTCGGTACCTCATTTGCTGTATTAAATTATTTATTGGATATAATTTTAATAATAAATAAATAATATAATTTTTATTTTATAAAATTATCAAAATTCTTATTTTTTTTTCTCGACGAGTAGAATCTAATGTTGATATATTTTGAATTAAAATTTGAAGCTCTTTATTTTATTCTTTTTATAAATAGTTGGCTCGTTTGGACCGGTCCGATGGGCCAAATTTTGGTCCCTCTATAAATAGAGCCTAATGTATTCTATTTCCTCACATAATTTCTATCATTTCATATCATGGATCCAAACCATCCAAATTATTTATCCTACTCTCAAAATTATCCAAACTCTCAAGATTATCCAAATTTTGAATCTTTTATAAATTTTGAAGATTACCAAAACTCTCAATATCATCAAACCTCTCAATTTTTTTTTTCGATTTCGTAATTGAACTTTTGCAATTTTAATTTGGTTATTATTTTATCATGTTATTTTAAACGTACCGGAAAAACAAAATCGACTTTGTAATTACGGAATTCAAATATTTTTTTTATTCTTGAAATATATTAGAAAAAGCGCGAAAAATAATATGCAATTATTAAACCGTATCAAAAATATTAATTTTATTGGAAAATAAGATCTGTATTGGGATAAAAGAAATTAATATATATTAAAATGTTGGGTTGGGTTGAGTTGTTGATAAAGTGTGAAAATGTATTTTTTAGGTTGTGGAGTAGGTTGTGTATGTGGAAGAGAGAGAAATGAATATTTTATTGATAGATTGGGTTGTGGGAGGTTGTGGGAGGTTGTTGATAAATATGGTCTTATATACTAAAAGCGGAACCACTTAAACAAGTGTCATTCTCTTAAAATTTTGGGACAAGTGTCATTTTCATAGAATTTTGAGAATAAAAACTAATATTTAATATTTATATCTTCAAAATTTCTATTTTTATTATTTAAATATTCAAATATTTAAATTCATTTTTGTCATGATTTACATACTATATCATAAATTTGATACAATTTTTAGTTAGGATTTTTTTAATGATTTACTAATTCAACTTTTATTTCTAATATATCACAATTTTATAAGATAAATTATTTGATCAAAAAGTGCATGATTAAAGATTGACATCATTTCATGCGTGATTAAAAAAACTATATACCTAAATTATAAAACTTATGTCAGGGATTAATTTAACAATTAAAAAAATATTCTAAAATCCTCCTTTACTATTAAAAGAAAATCTCAAGACACGTGTCAGTCAGTCATTTACTTAAATTCCTTTCTTTTAGCTGCGACAAGTGTCCTTTTTTAATTTTATTTTTACAAAAATATATTATTAATATAAATTGTGTAGTTTGAATTTGAATCTGAATTTTTTTAAAGTTTTAAATGTCATAATATAAAACCTAATTGTCCTTATTTTTTTGGGATGTTAACTTCCATCCTATGTCACGTTAGTTTCACTTTTTTTTTTTATCTTTTCCCCTCAAATTTTAAAAGTGTGATAAGTTTTTCGTCTCAACTCCGTTTCTATGAAAGTTATATTAAATTAATCTTATTTTCATGATCTTCGATTTGACATCCATGATGTATATATTTAATTTAAATATTAATTTTTTAAATGTGGAATATATTTATTATGATTATTGTAATATTAAAAGTAAAATATATAAATAAATACATATAAGATACGACATGGAAGGGGAAGAAAAATAATTGGGTAATAATATATGAATAGGTTAATTCATTGACACCTATTCCACTTGATACTCTCAAGTAATGTATATGACATAACTCCATTATATTTTATTAATATAATAGAATATATTAATCCCGTGCTAGGACATCTAGTATAATATAACAATAAAATAATTTAAAAAATCTTGAAGGAAAATTTATTCAAATTAGTGACCACATAGTAATGAATTTGACATTATTAATAATGTAATGCCTACTGAATGTCTTGCTCAACAGTAGGAAAATATATATATGAAACCAACTCAAGATTATTAATTACTCATTTATATATAATTTTGAATTATATAACTATTATTAGTGAATATATTCGATTAGTCTTCTATTTACTTGATTTTTAGATAATTCTCGAGACTTGATAACCTGCATTCTTTTAGAGATATTTTATATCACAATTATCTTATAATACATATATGATTAATTATAATTATTGTAAATTTTCTACTTAACTTATGTCTACTATCGCAATCAACTGAAAATTTATGGCTTCAAATATACAATAAATTTATATATTGAAAAACTCAAATTTGATCATAATGAATTTATCAAAATTCACATGACCCTCTATTCTTTATATGATAAAAGATAAAGAAAATTAACATGTGTTATGCTGAGAATCATTATAATATCTCAAAATTATAAGATTAAAATAATTTTAAAATCATATGAATTAAAAAAGAAATCAAATTTCATGATTTACGTTTATAATAGTTTAAGGTTTTAATGTTTTCCATTTTTTTTTAAAACATAAATATATTCATAAATTAAAAGTGTTTTGAAAAGTAAAACAAAATTTAAATAGACCCGTGAATATTATTCACGGGTACTGTACTAGTATATTCTAAAAAATTATAAAAAAATAACAACTTAAAATGATTAATTTGTTAAATAAAATAAATTTTAATAAACTTTAAACCTATATTTACATAATCAATAGTAATACATGTAGATCATAAGAAAATATTTGGACGCTAAATATTTTTGTAAAATATAGAGAACACAAGTTATATATAATAATTACTAAGAAAAACAAAATGATATTAACAATACAATCTCAGGCACTCTAATAATAAATTGCAATAGCTATAAATATTTGAACTTAGAACAATTAGCATAAAATTACAACAATCAAATAACATTTGTAATAATTGATCAACCTAAAAGAATTAATAAATTAACATCTAAACATAAGATAATTAATAAATTTAAAATATATAATTAAGGCTATGAAATATTTAGTTAAAGTACTAAACCCGATTTATTCCTAAATAATTCATTGAATTTGGTCGATTAGACGTTATGTTTTCGATCTATCCGTTTTATTCACGAATAAAACCCGAATTGCAAATAATTCACAGCACCGAATAATACCTGTATCCGAATTTTGTTAATGTAGTATCAATACCTAGATTTTAACCATTAGAGGCCAGAATACTTCAAAGACTATGGTTGGTCCTAGTCCATGGTATAGGATTATTTAGTAGGATTTCAAGAGATTGTCCAATCATATAAACCAAAGTTTACATTTCAGTTTCGTGATTTAAAAAATAGTACAATCTCATGTTGCTTTATGACTCATGTCTAAACAATATAGGAATTTACTAGTTTTCCCCTCCCTCGTCTCTTCTCTTCCTCACCCTCTTAATTTTCTTTTCTTTTATGTTTTCCTTTCTCTCATCTCATCTCTTCGTCATGCTCTTAATTTATTTTCTTTTATGTTTTCCCTTCTCCCATCTCTTGACGAACCTTTCCTCTTGCAACTGTTTATTCTTTTTCTTTCTTTTTTTTTCTTTTTAAATTCCGCCCTCACGTATAATACACCCGCACACAAATTCATAAGCAACCCAAAGTAATATTTCTATGAACATAGTTTATCACTTTTCATGTTCTTTAATAAAATAAAGAACAAGATCAGAACCCCCCAAAAAAAAAAGTCAATAAAGTTATAAGCAATTCAAAAATCCAAAGAAGGCACCAAATGCAAAATAAAAACAAATGCATGTATAAGCAATTCTGGCGTCATATTATATACATGGTTAATACTAATAATTGTTCCTGTTGAATGGAAGGTATGGCAAACACATTTAAATCAAATCCGTTGATAAGTGTCTGGAAAAACTGATCTTGAGCTGGTTGGAAGCTAGAAGCTAGAAGCTGGAAAAAGGCACATATTGGAAAACAGCTAAAATGCAACAGTTTGGGAAGAGGCAAAGACAACGGTTTTAGACGTTTGAATTAGTTAAAATCGTTGTCCAGTATTTGTGGGACCGAGCCGGTGACCAAACCGGACAAGTCACCGGTTCAAGATTCGACCGGTCAAAGGCAACTTGTTGACTTTTGGATTTCAGTAGTTGCTTATATGTAATATAATCTAATTTGATATTAGAGTTTAACTTGTAAAGAAAAGTTCAACATATATCAATATGAATTAGTCCAAAGATACTTGTAACTCTAATTTTTTTAATAAAATCCAAGTGCTAAATTTAAAATTAGATTTTAAAAATAAGGGTAAGCTGAAGATAAAGGTGAAATTTGTTATACTTAATACATGTCCAAACACAACTTTTTTAAAAAAAATTGAATATAATGCCGGTTCAATCGGTCCGACGGTTCCGCGGTCGAACCGATTTTCACCGATTTTGACCGGTTTTCACCGGGTTTGATCGGTTTTCAACGGTTTAATAGCATTTTCGGTTATTTAATGCTACCAGACCGGTTCTAGGCCCGGTTCCCGGTTGAACCGGTTGAACCGGCCGATCCGGTCCGGTCCTACAAACCATGCCGTTGTTGCTTTGGCTATAAACCGTTGTCGTTTTTGTGATTAATAGATTTGAACTGAAATGTGGAGTTAGTCATTTTCTTTGTAATTCTGTCTATTTCCAATCCTTGTAGATAGTTGTTAGGAGTATGAATAGTGTCATTAACTATGTTAGTTAGTGTGATCAACACAATTTAGAAAGAAACATAAGTGGTGAGGAATCAAGTTTGTTAGAGAGGGTTATTCTCTAGTGATAAGGTTCATTAATTCTATTAGCTTGTATCTCTGAATTCTTGTGATTAGTGAAACTCTCAAACCTCCTGTGGATGTAGGTGATTGAACACCGAACCACGTAAATCGCTTGCATTTCAATTTCTATTTAGGATTATCATTTGCACACTTGCACCTCAAGTGTTTGAAGTTTTGCCAACAAGAGTTTCTTAGAAGGTTTTGGGTGTTCTTGGCTTGTTTCTGCCAACAACTGGAACCGTATGTGGGAATCTACCACACTAATTAGAAAGGATTGTCAATCATGTCAATTTCCAAGATAAAAGCCGAAAAATTCAACAGCAAAAATGACTATGGGCTCTGGAAGATCAAGATCAGAGCCCTGCTGGTTCAGCAAGGGCTTGCAGCTGTACACAAGGGTGATGATGGTTTCCCTGAGACGTTTGATCGAGCTCAGAAGCAGGATGTCATGGATAAGACGCACAATTTAATCATTATGTGCCTCTTAGATAAAGTTCTGAGAGAGATTTCAAAAGAAAAGGATGTTCCAAGTGTTCTTAAGAAATTAGATGATCTTTACATGAAGAAATCAATGACAAATCAACTGATATTGAAGCAGAAACTATTTTCTTTCAAATTCTCTGAAGAAAAGAATGTTGAAGACTAGTTAGATGAATTCAACAAAATGTAAGATGATCTGGAGGCAATAGAGGTAAAAATGGAAGATGAGGATAAGGTTATCCTCTTGATTAAGTCTTTGTCAAAATCCTATGAGCATCTTAAAGATGCAATGTTGTTTGGGAGGGATTCTGGAATATCCTTGGTCCAAGTTCAGAATGCTTTAAGGGCAAAAGAACTTCAGAAAATGAATTAAGAAAAAAGAGATCCCATTGGTGAGAGTTTGCACATCAAAAAGGGAAAAATGATTCAAGGCTAAGAAGGCACAAGCAACTGAATTTGATAAGAAGAACAATAAAAAATCCAAAAGTTTTGAAGGGAAGGAGACCAGAAAATGCTATTACTGTAAAAAGCCTAGACATCTTAAGAAAATTGCTTCGAATTTAAGAAGAAACAAGCTCAGAAAGCCGGAACATCTATCAGTTCTGCAGAATTGGTGGATGCAGGAGATGAAGAACCTCAAATTCTCAATGTTACAGACTTCAAAGCTGGTGATGACTGGATTCTTGACTCAGGGTGTTCATTTCACAGGTGCCCTCATCTGGAGTGGATTGAAGAGTTTAGGGAACAGGAAGCAGGGACTGTAATGTTGGGGAATGATCAAATCTGCCCAGTTAAAGGGATAGGCAGCATCAAGCTGAAAATCCATGATGGATCAATCAAGCTCCTGAAGGAGGTCATGTATATTCCTCAACTAAAAAGGAATCTGGTCAGTTTAGGCACCTTAGATAATAGAGGGTGTAGTTTTAAATCTGAGCATGGATACTTATATGTTTTAAAGGATTCAAAAGTAGTTATGAAAGGGGTTAGAAGAGCTAGCTTGTATTATTTGATTGGAAATGTTATCTCTGATAGCTCTAGTGTTGTTGTACTAAATGATTCTGACTTGTGGCATGCCAGGCTTGGGCATGTCAGTGAAACTGGTCGAACTCAGTTAATCAAGCAAGAGTTAATCAGTGTTAAAAAAGACATTAAGTCAAAAGGAGAGGATTGTATAATGGGGAAGTCAAAGAAACAACCCTACACTACTTCAACGTAATGTTTTAATTCTGTCCTAGACTATGTGCATGCTGATTTTTGGGGGCCATCAAGGTTTCAAACTTTAGGAGGTGGAAGATACTTTCTGAGTCTCATAGATGACTATTCTAGGAAAATATAGATATATATTCTGAAAAGCAAATCATAGTGTTTTGAGAAGTTTAAAACCTGGTGCCAAGAAGTTGAAACATAAACGGGATTATCTCTTAAATGTTTTAGGACATACAGTGGATTAGAGTTCTTATCTGAGGAGTTTAATAACTTTTGTAAAGCAAAAGGAATTAAAAGGCATAAGACTATACCTGGAAAATGGAGTTGTGGAAATGATGAACATGACCTTATTAGAAAGAATAAGGTGTTTGTTGTTGACCTCTGGTTTAGACAAGAGGTTTTAGGGAGAAGCTGCTGCTACTACAGCTTATCTAATAAAATACCACACCAGAAGAAAAATGGACTGGAAGACCACCAACATATAAACATTTAAAGGTGTTTGGCTGCAGATCTTATGCTCGCATTAAGCAGGATAAGTTGGATGCAAGAGCCTTAAAATGTATCATGGTGGGATATCCTGTGGGTGTGAAAGGATATACGCTGGGGTGCACAGAACCAGGAGCTGGTAGAATACTTATCAGTAGAGATGTGGTTTTTAATGAGGATATCATGCCATTTAAGCAGAATCAACAAGTTAAAATAACTCCAAACACTGATCCTACTGAGTCACATCTTAAGGTGGAGCAAATTGACGATGTCCAAGACTGAGAATGAGATGAAGAAAAAGATGAAGAGTTACAGGAAGAAGAACAAAGTTTGCAAAACTATCAGCTTGTGAGAGACAGGGAAAAAAGAGCCAGAAAACCATCAACTAGATATGCTGAAGATTACCTTACTCCTTATGCTTTTGTAACAGTAGAAGACACTGAATACAATGAGCCAAAGGATTACAAAGAATCTATAAGCATTATTGATGGAGACAAGTGGCCCTTGGCCATGAAAGAAGAGATTAATTCTCTTGAGAAGAACCAAACCTGGAGATTGGTCAATAAACCACACAAACAGACCCTGGTGTCTTGCAAATGGATTTTCAAAAGGAAGGTTGAGGTAGCACACACTGAGTCTATCAGATTCAAAGCTAGATTGGTTTCAAGAGGTTTCACACAAAGGGAGGGAGTAGATTATAATGAAATATTTTCCCCAGTAGTGAAACATTAAACTATTAGGATTCTTTTAGCTCTAGTAAACTCAATTTGATTTAAAACTAGAGCAACTAGATGTAAAAACAACATCATTACGATCTTAAAAAAAATGGTCTAAATGTCACAACATGAAGGATTTGTACTACCTGGGAATGAAAATAAAGTATGTTTGCTTCAAAAATATCTATAGGAACTCAAACAGAGCCCAAGACAATGTTATATCAAATTTAACACATACATGAAGTCAATAGGTTTCATAAGATCCAAGTATGACAATTGTGTGTATCTTAAATTTTCTAGACAGTATGTGATAGTGTTTCTTCTGCTGTATGTTAATGATATGTTAGTGGCTAGTAGAAGTAAAGAAGAAATTCAAAGCTTAAAGGAAGAACTACAAACTGTGTTTGAGATGAAGGTGTTGGGAAATGCAAAGAGAATACTTGGCATGGACATTGAAAGAAACAGAAGTAGTGGAGAGCTTTGGTTACATCAGAAGGATTACATTAAGAAGGTGCTCAGAAAGTTCAGTATGCATGAAGCCAGGATGGATTCAGTTCCTCTTGGACAACAATTCAAGTTGTTTGAATTGTAGAGGCCTCAGACCCAGGAAGAAGCTAATGAAATGAGTAAGGTGCTCTATGCAAATGTAGTGGGTTGTGTGATGTACAAAATGATCTACATTAGACCAGATATAGCACATGCTATAAGTGTGTTGTGAGCAGATTTATATCAGATTCTGGAAAGATTCATTGGGAAGCTCTTAAGTGGTTGTTGAGGTATTTGAAGGGAGCATGAAACTATGGGATTCTGTTCAAGAAGAAGACAGAAGATGATGAAGATATGCTAGTAGGGTATACTGACTCTGATTTTGCAGCAAATGTGAACTCAAGAAGATCTCAGTCAAGCTACATATTCACCTTATTTGGCTCAGCAATCAGCTGGAAGTCCATGCTACAGTCTGTAGTAGCATTATCAACAATTAAAGCTAAGTCCATGGCCTTTACCGAGGCAGTGAAAGAATTAGTTTGGCTAAAGGGAATACCGGAGGAATTTGGGAACAAACAAAGGTTAGTAAAAGTGATGGTGGACTCACAAAGTGCTCTACACTTGGAAAAACACCAAGTGTTCCATGAGAGGGGCAAGCATATTGATGTAAAACATCACTTTGTAAGGGATATCATTGGTAAAGGAATTGTAGAGCTGGTTAAAGTTACAACAGAGGAGAATGCATCTGATATGCTTACCAAGGCTCTGACTTCAGAAAAATTAAAATACTGCTTGCAGCTGGTGCAAGTAGTTCAGTTCTAGTTTGTTTGAAGTGTGATTTAACCCTGTAATGGGGTTGGTTTAGAGGAAGGGGATGTTTATCTAATCAAGGTGGAGTTGTGGTTAACTTCATGTATTTACCAAGGTGGAGATTGTTGAACGGAACGTTAGCAAACACATTCAAATCAAATCGGGTGATAAGTGAAACACAATTTAGAGAGAGAAACACTCCAACCTCCCGTGCATGTAGGTGATTAAAATCCGAACCAGGTAAATTGCTTGCATTGTTCAATTTCTGTGTAGGATTATCATTTGCACACTTGCACCTCAAGTGTTTGAAGTTTTGCCAACAAGAGTTTCTTGAAATGTTTGTGTGTTCTTGGGTTGTTTCTGCCAACAGTTCTAGCATCATTCAATAATTTACATCAAACTGGAATCAGAAATATATGACTGACAAATTGTTTTTAGTTAAGTGTTTCTGCCCTAAATTAGATTGAGGGGCTAATTTTGTGATTTACCTCCTTAGAATCCCAATAGATTAATTCGCCCAAAGGGGTGAGGTGGGACCAATTAATCATGTTTTAATATCTACAGTGTCTGGGTAACCCATGCAGACAGATTAATATATATTAGGTGCCCATAAATGTAAACATGGGACAACTCAGGATTATTAGCTGAAATCTCATGTTATCCATTAGTAAACTGGCCCTAGATGAACTATTTTAAACCACAACCATAAAAAAGCTCGATGTGATTGGTTAATGGCCAAGCATGTCACTCATGCCTAATGATTTAACCTGCATGATGTTATAATGATTGCATTATCTATTTAAGTTGAAGACTCTATGAACTTGCTGAGAAATATGCCCTAATTAGATTAATAAGTATGTAATCCGGGTTGCAAGCTTACAACCCTTGACAGAGGTAGTATAAGAGATATTGTATCCACGAGAAGGATTTTCCATGAGAACCAACTTTAGCACTTTTGAATAAGTTAGACCAAAAAGGAAATTAGAGTGGTGATTAAGCTAATCAACATAAATGAAAATAAAGAGAATCAATGAGGAAGTATTGCCGAGGTTCGGTTTCACCTAAACTAAAGAGGCAAGCATTGAATGTGGAACTAATGAAACCAATTCAAGTACTACATAGAAGTTACCGTCACCCTCCATTGTGTTCTTATCCTTAGCTAACCTTAGATAACGCGGAGGTTTGCATCATCCCTTATCTTAATTAAGTCATACAAAGCAAGGGAAGGTTCTTAATTATGGTTAAGTTTGAAAGTTTATGTAGGAATGACTAGTTTTATGGTGAGGCTCCAACCCCCTTTTAAGGCTCATGGTAGCGGGCTTGAGTGAATATTGCTCAAGGACGAGGGGATGATACATTCATCTCTTCTCTAGGCGACAAAGATTACTAGGGAGATAAGTTTATTAATCAAGCCAACCGGTACTTACTAGCACTCTTACCCCCTCGCCAGTTGAATATTTCTCATGGATGAGGTAATTAGGCATTCATCTAGGTTAAATAACATGATTTTGGTTCCCTATGTAATCCCCATTGTCAATCGGAAGACACCAACATACAAATAATTTGCAAAGTCAATAAGATTAAATATGACTCATGTTCTTAACTCCAAACATGAACAATAACCCTAGCCCTAATTAACCCATAAATTTCCACAATCAATAGTATAGGCTACTTCTTAACCTCGGACAACAAGGTACTACTCAATTATAAATGAACGATAACAAAGAAACAACATCATTAAGCAAGAAAGCAGAATAATGGAAGATAAAGAGAAGGGGAAGTGAATGCTTAATAAATGAAGAATCCTCGTTAAGCTTTGATGATCTTGATGGGCTTTACAAATATTTGAGCAAGTATCGAGCTTCTTCTCCAAAGATAGCTTCCTTCTTCAAGAAAAACAGAAGAAAAACTTTGACTATGAAATTGAGAAATATACCTAATATTTACATAATAGGAAATGAAGGGGAATGACGCATATTTATAGGCCAACCAAACCCTAGCTAAGAAAGGGAAACTCTTCAGAAAATGCCCAAAAATAAGGGGCCAAAGTGCAATTAATTAAAAGTAGAATTAAAGGGAACGACCAAGTTGAATCGGGTGCCGGTGAGTTGGTATTCTCAGCAAAACCGGAAACAAACAACATGGTATCAACTCTCAACTTATTCTACAAAGTTGTAAACTCTTCATTATCTTTCCATAGCAACTCAAACCACTGTAGTCGAACATCCGATCAGGAAGATACAACCTGGAAAATAAAATTGTGATGGGGTGACTCAGCGAGTCACTCGCGGGTCATGCCCTAAAACCATACCCCCTCAAGCCAACATTTACCCAGGTATACTGATGTGTACTGATACTGGTACCGGCGGGCGGTACTGGTGGGGCTATCCCTGGTATCCGCCCGCTTCTTCACGCGTTGTCATTTTTCGTCGTTATTTTGGGTCTCTTCCACTCATTTTCTCTTCCCAGTCCCTTTACAAGTTTAATTTGTGACTCGACGAACTTTGATTTAACCTAGGCTTGGGCCCGATTAAGGCCCGTTTGTACCTTAAAATGCATGTCGGAATGGATGGGTATGTGGAGACGGCTTTCTTGGTTTCCCCTGTTCTTTTAACCTACGAATTATGTTACAAAAACACTGAAAAGCGCATCAAATCATACAAAGAAGAAAAATCAACTCGAGAATACACTTTTGCACATTATTGGACTTAGATACGTCAAATGAATGCAACTCTAATTAAAATATGAATGTGAAATACATGTAGAATGCGATCATTTTGTTCATTATCCCCACAAGCTTAAGTTTTTCTCATCCTCGAGCAAATTTAAGAATTAAAACACAAGAAAACGAGATTGGAAAATATTGAAAGTTGTAATAATACTGATTTTATTCACTGTGAAGAATGATGAGATATACATGCGTTTAAATAGTGAAGATTACAACAACCATATAAGGATCCATCCTAATTACATGGAAAGAATCACATAATATGTGTGCCATATATAAAAAGATACTAATCATATTAATTTAGGATTTTTCTTGCATAATTTCTTTATTACCCCCCACACGTTGCAAGCGCAGTGTAGAATTTTGAGTGACGCGAAGCTTGGAGCGCAACAATTCAAACATCGGATGAGGTAAAGTCTTTGAGAAAATGTCAGCCAGTTGGAGATTGGAAGGCACAAAACGTGTTTCAAGACGCTGACTGGAGACAAGTTCTCGGACGAAGTGACACTCGATATCAATATGTTTGGCTCTTTTGTGAGCAATCGAATTTTGGCTCAAGAAGAGGGAACTCGTATTATGACATAAAAGAAGTGGACGAGCAGAGGGCAGAGCACGCAGTTCTTTGAGAAGTTGCATTAACCAAATCATTTCTTGAGCAGTGTGAGCAAGGGCACGATACTCCGATTCACAACTGGATTTAGCTGCACTCCAAGAAACAAGATTTCTACCTAAAAATATGAATAACCATACGTGGAACGACGAGTCTCCACACACCGAGCCTAATCTGCGTCAGAGTAGCCAATAATATTATAGTCTGAGGCAGGTGTGAAAGAAAGACCAAAGTGAATAGTCCCTTTGACATAACAAAGGATCCTTTTGACAACGAGAAAATGTGCGTCCGTTGGACTTTGCAAGAATTATCTGATATGGTTGACAACAAAAGATAAGTTCGGATGGGTGATGGTGAGGTATTGAAATGCACCTACGAGGAAGCGATATAAATTTGGATCTTTGAACGGGCCTCCAGTGCAGACAAATGATTCTCCTGCCGCCAAGGGTGTGGAGATAGGCTTTGAGTCGAGTAGAGAAGCGTGAGATAAAATATCATGAGGATACTTTGCTTCATCGAGAAAAAGACCGGATTCGGAATGTGTCATTTCAAGGCCAAAGAAATAGCTGAGCTGGCCTAAGTCCTTCACCACGAACTCGTTGTTGAACCGAGTGAGGAAGGTTCGAAGAATATCAACGTTACTACATGTGACAATGATGTCATCAATATAGAGTAACAAATAAATAGTGCAATCAGGTCGATGAATGAAAAATAAGGAGATATTAGAACGACTTCGAAGAAACCCCAAAGAAATCAGAAAAACACTAAATTTGTCAAGCCAGGCTCATGGAGCTTGGCGAAGGCCGTAAAGGGCCTTTTTTAGTTTATGAACATGGTTAGGATATCGGGGATCAACAAAGCCTGGTGGATGTGACATGAAAACGAGTTTGTCAAGATGACCATGCAGTAAAGCATTTTTTATGTCCAGCTAGTGAAGGGACCAATTTTTTTGAACTACAAGAGCCAAAATCACTCGAACATTGGCAGCACGAATAGCTGGACTAAAGGTATGGGAGAAATCAAATCTTGGAATCTGGGTGAACCCTTGAGCAACGAGATGGGCCTTGTAACGGTCTATGGTGCCATCAGAGTTGTATTTTGTATGCAACACCCACTTTGAACCAACAATATTTTCATTTGGGGGACGGGGAACTAAAACCCATGTGTCGTTTGAGTGAAGAGCATTCATTTCATCTTGCATAGCACACAACTAGCGAGGCAGCTTGAGGGCAGATTTAAAGCCTTTAAATTCTGTAGAGGCAGAGAGAGAAGACAATAAGGCCGTACAAGCAAGATCAACAAAATATTTGGGCTTTAAAATATCGGACTTGCCCCTTGTTTACATGGGATGAGTTGAATTATGTGATATAGGAATATCGGGGTTTGGCGGTACACGATCGACCGGGTTAGGGGGCTGGAGCGTACCATCTACCATTTCAGGATCCAGGTCATCCGCCAAAGGAGCGTGGGGTTGGGGTGAAACATCAAAAGAATGCAGGTTTGAAAGTGGGTTGGATTCTAGGGGACAAAGCGAACACGGCTCATTTTGGAAGTGGGCTGTTGGTGAAGTCTGATGAACGTAAAAATTACCATTTTTCTTGCACTTTTCACGTTCATATTTTTTAGAAAATTATGTGTAATTGCTATGTTCACGTACAATTTTGTGCTTTATTGTATTCCTGGGTTGATTTCCCTTTTTAATATGATTGATGCGCTTTTGGGTGTCCTTGAGTCGTATTTTGAAGGTAAGGAAACTTGGAAGAAAGTAGAAGATCGTTCGAGTCCACTTTCACACTTTGGCCCACATCTTGAGGCCCAAACGGGTCTAAAAAGGGCCAGGGTTAGGCCTAAACTAAATATCATCAAGCCACGAGAAACGTTCATGAAGAAATCAGGCCGAGAAGATGGGTAGAAAAGCCCCAAATTGAAGAAGGAAAGATGACAAGGGCAATCACACATGCTCCACATTCCAGCCTACAAATTGAGGCTCAAACAAACCCAAATAAGACTCAACAAGAGACTAAATCGAAGTTCGTCGAGTCACGAATAAAAGCTGTGAAGGGATCGGGTCAAGTAGACGAGAGAAAGGGCTCCGAAATGATGACGGAAGACGGAGGTGCAAAGCAGGGGATGAACCGGACCAAACAGCCGCAACACCTACCGGACCGGCTGGCCTCCGGCAGTTGGTCCAGAACTGACCCAGGAAGTCAGCTGGCCATACTACCGGCCCAGCTGTCGGCCGTGCGGTTCGCTGGCCGGTAGCCCTATTTTGTACACCTATTCGTGTTTTGTCTGTAACTTCTTCGTTCGAGCTTCGATTAGAGCGATTCAATTGGCCATGTGTAGTTAAGACAAAGACCTACAACTTTCGTCTTCACACCAAGGACAGATTCAGAGCCGTTTTTCTCTAAAAAATTCAAGAAGTTTGAGTCGTGTACACTTGGGTGTTAAAAAATGAATTTCAAGGAGCTAAGCCATTTTTAGTGAATTTACTTTTATACCCTTAGTGAATGTGAAGATATTCAGCTGATTTTAGGAGGGGGAAGTCCATATATTGGCTCCTTCACCTTTATTTTGGACACAGTTCATAATATTTGGCAAGCATAATTTCTAATCTCTCTCTCTAAAGATTTTCTCCTATTTTTCTCTCCACAACTAGGGTTCTACATTTTCCTTCTAGAATTCACTTAGGGTTCTTGAATACTTGAAGAATTTTAGGGCTTTTTAGATATTGTGGGCGAAATCTAATTGCAAACGAAGATTGAAGATCAATTGGAGCGATTTATGCTAGACTAATTGCAAACAAAGATTGAAGATCAATTTGAGCGATTTATGATAGACTAAGCTTTCTCATCCTCTCTCATTTCATTTATTATGCACATCTCCACTTCATTTTATGCTTAGTTTATGTATTAATTGTGTTCTTGTTGATTTATTCATCATTTGTCAGTAGTTATTTGAGGTTTCTAGGGTTGGGAGTAACCTAACCCTAGAATTTATGATTCTTGTTGATTGTTGATTAAATTATGGGGATTGTTTGTGTTTGGAATCAATACTATGGAATTGTATGACTTATATTGTTGGCCTAGCTAACCGAGAATATATCAGTTCTCCTCAAAGGCCCATGGGGGACGAAGGAAGAACCCGAATCGTGTGTATTGATCTAGTAGGATGTTTTAAGGCCTCGCTCCCTAAGCAAGATCCACTTGGGGTGGAATTTTGAGGATTGACTAATTATTTCATAATTTACTCACCTTTGGGGTCTTAGTAATTCCATTATTGTCCATAATGATTGAGATTGGAGTAAATTAGGTGATAATTGATTGATTTGGTAAAAACCTCTTTGTTACCCATTTGGATTCCCAAATTGGAACAAGACCTTCCAACACAACCCCTGGTTTAATTAGTAATCACAAGGCATAGATTATAGGAAGTAGGTGAAACCTTACCTTAGAAACCCACTTTCAGTCGAGGGTATCTCTTAATCGTAATTACATCTTTTATGTTTTTCTAGGAACTAATCAATCAAACTTTATTTTTCCACTTAGCCTAAATTTGCTAATCAATTAACCTTTAGTGTGCTAGATGAGATTATCCTCCTTGTGGTTCGACTTATTACTACCTTTGTCTATCTCGTACGCTTGCAAGAATGAAAATCTATTTGAAAACAAACGTTTTTGAATGGTTTTTCGGGAAAAGTTCATGGCGCCGTTGCCGGGGAGGATTTCCTCCTCGTAGGCCATTGTAGGATCAATTGTGTGTTGATGTTAGGCTTGTAGATATATTTATTGCTTTTTTTGTTTGTTGCTGGTGTTTGCACTTTGTTAAGTTATTTTTCTCATTAAAAAAATAAAATAAAAAATTAAAAAATATTTATTCTCTTACCTTGTTTGATTTCTTGCTATGAATCGTGGAAAAGGTAAATTTCACTACACTAGGATCACGACTCCCTACTCTCGGCTCACCGAGCCCGCAAAAACTTGTGCTGGAGTAAAAGTCACCCGGGCTATGGTGAATTTAGATAGAGGAATGAAATTTAGTGGGAAAGAAGGGGAAGGTCCTTATAAACATCTAGAGGAATTTTTACAAATTCATGAATATGTAAAATTTCCAATGATGTCATAAATGAATACTCGATCAAGCTCTTTCAATTCACACTCAAGGGAGTTGCTAAACAATGGTTTCGTGAAGGGTCATTCGACCCATCGTCTTTATGGGAGGATTTTTCCACCTCTTTTCTTCACAAATTCTTCTCGGCTGAAAAAAGTGCAAGGCCAAGGCGTGAAATCTCAAGCTTCATCCAACGAGATGAAGAGCACTGGTTTGAAGCTTGGGAAAGACTTTTAAACTTATGTAGGTCATGCCCATAACATGGTTTTGATGATGCCTTCATTATTAATGTCTTCTATGCCAGATTAACTCCCGATGAACGTGTTTTCTTGGATGTAGCTTCGGGAGGATCTTTTCTCTACAAGGAGGTTGATGAAATCGTCACTTGGTTAAAGGAGACGGCCTCCAACCAAAATCAAAGGGATCAAGAAGACAAAATGAGAAAGAGGCAAAATCAAGAGGAAAATGTGAAAAGGGAGAAACGTGAGTCCAATGCTCAAGGTGAGACACCTACTCAAAATGATGTGCATCATGGACTTAAGGTAAGTACTGTTCACCCTCTTTGTGTGGAATTTTTTTAAAAGGATATCATAAATAACAAGAAGGATTGGGGACAAGCGGAGAAGTTCTATCTAGCTGAGGACATTAGTGTCATTATTCAAAAAAAGCCTTATTCTAAGCTTAAGGACCCCGGTAGTTCCACTATTGGGTGCTCTATTTATGATGTTCAAGTAGATAGGGCTTTTCTTGATCTTTGTGCTAGCGTTAGTTTATTACCTTCATCTATTATGAGGCAACTCAAGGATTATGATCTTAAAAACACTTCTATTTCACTTCAATTGACTGATAGATCAATTAAGAAACCTACAGGAGTTCTTGAAGATGTTCCCGTCCGCATTAACGGAGTTGACATTCCGGTTGATTTTGTCATTCTCGACATGGACGAGGACCCTAAGAACCCCATAATTCTTGGTCAACCTTTCATGGCTACTGCCGTTGCCATAATTGATGTGAAAGATGAGAGTGTTTTCCTTGAACTTGGTGACCAAAGGGTTACATTAACCAACCCTCCCCTAAAGAGAAATGTTTCAGGGTAGATGTGCTTGATGGAGTGGTTGAGGAAACAGTGATAAAAAATCCGGAAGAGGCATCTCTGGAAAGGATTCAAGAGCACGTGGGTTGGGGCAACGAACCGGGGTTTAGTGAGGAAGAGGTGGAGCTCGAATCTTCTATTTCCCCCACGAGGTATGATTCTTTTAACTCTACCCTGTTACCTCTCCACCAAACACCCTTTTCCACTTGCATTTATGAAGATTTGAAATTTACAATTGAAGGACCACTTCCTTCTTTGAAATATCCTCTATTTGAACTTTTTCACTCTTCAAGTTCAAACCAAAAAAGTTCTTGTGAGAATATTCTTTTTGAAAATCAAACCTCTATTTCTTGGGGTGATGATAACTTTGATAGAACACTTAATGAGGAAGATGAACTTGAGATTGATTATGATGAGTGGTTTGATTTGGTTGAGAATTTAGGAGATGTTTGCTTTGATGACTTCTTGGAGAATGACTTTTCTTGCAAACGTTTTTCCAAATGAATTATGTTCTATTGATGCTTTGAATGTTGATTTGGGGGAATCCTTCACTTGCATATTAGAAAGAAATGACATGTTTTCATTGAAAATTCTCAAATTGTGAGCATTCCTTATTCCCAAAAAGTTTTGAATAGAAAACGCTCCACTGATGTTGATCTTCAAGTTTGTGGGGGAGCCTCCCCATTTGAGAAGGATATTTTTTTTTCAAGAAAATGCATAACCCCCATACTTGAAAATTTGGGTTGGAGGCATTTGAATCACCTTCCCATTTCTTCATATTCACCAAAAGATGTCAAGAAAGAATTCTTACACATCGCCATGCATGATTTTGTATGGATAGAAAAAATTTCCTCACCCATTACTTTGATTTTCTAAAAATATGGCCTTGGTTAAAAAGTTCTTCCAACTTTCAAAGAAAATCGTTTGGTGAAATTTGTAGCTCCCTCTATTACAAAATGGTATAAAGAGAGTTTAAGCATGTTGGTGAGATTTACCCTTTTTCTACTATATATGCTTAAGCACTTTGTTCTTGTTGATAAACCTTTTTGTAAAGAGGGACCACTACAACATAAATGGCTTTATGTAACACTTCCTCTCTAACACTTTCAAAATTTTGACTTTTATGTAATACATTTATAACACTTATGAATATGTAACACTTCCATGTAACAATTTTGTAACATCTAGAATATATAATACCTTCATGTAACACTTTTAAAATATGTAACATATAACATTTTTTAAATTGTAACACTTTAAAATAAGTAACAGTTTTACGTAACACTTTTTATTAAGTAACACTTATAAATAAGTAACATTTTTATTTAATAAAATTATATATTTCTCTTTTATTCTAAACTAATAAAATATCTTTTAATTTATTTTTCTCATGTGACTTTTAAAGAATTAAAATCCATCAATCGCTTATATATTGTAAAATGACTTTTTGTGACAAAGATTTATAGAGGACTTAATGATTTTCTTATTAATTATATAAACTAAATTTTATTAATGATTTTTTTGTGTGTAGATATATACACGTTATATTTTAATAAACTATGTAAAACGGGTTTTATAACTTGTTATTTTTATTATATTTTTTGAGTAGAAAAACATGGAGTTGAAACATTTTGTCAGGTCATTCATATTCGTAAGTTTATTATCGTTTATTTAATTCTATATTCTATAAAACACAATAAAAGTAATTAATTACTTAATCTTAAAGGTGACTTTTAGGTGTATTCTAAAATAATTTAAAAGTAGAAACATAAAATTATTGTAATTAAAATGAATGATATACTCTTCAAATTTATATACAATAATTAGATGTAACAAAATTAGTGTGATATAGAATAAGTTTTATATATATATACATATATATATGTGTGTGTGTGTGTGTGTATGTGTGTATAAGTGGGCGAAATTGGAAAAAATAATTTATAAAATAATTATGTAAAATTAGATAGTGGAATAGCTTAAATAAAATCTAGTTAGGTTGTAGTTTGACAAAAAAATAATTAATCTTGTGAATAGTATATTGATGTTACAGTAAAAAATTGTATATATATCGTTTTTCTTATAAAATAAAATAAAATAGTTATTACAGTCTAGTGGTTTGTCCTTTCCACTTAAAGATCTTGTATCCTTGAAACCTGGGTTCGAAACCTAGCAATGACAAACAATCAACATTATTTATTTTTCTAAAAAATGTGTTACATAAATGGTTATATGTAACTTTTTTCAATGTTAATATGAAGTGTTACAATTTAAAATTTAATGTAACACTTATGAAAAGTATTACCAAAGATCATCCAAAGTATTACTATAGACTTTAGGTAACACCAGCAAATGTAACATCGATAAAGTGTTACCTAAAGTCTATTGTAACATTTTTTTGTATGTATGAAATACTTTTTAGGTGTTATATTAGCCCATTTATGTCGTAGTGGATGAAAGCCAAAGGAAAGACCGACGGTGGAAAACATGTAGGAAGTGGTGGAATGGAGTTTAAAATGTCAAGAAAAGCGACTCGTTGGAGATTCGCTAAAGGAGAAGTGTTTGAATGCAAGGACGAGAATTCTTACTTCGAGTCCCCTTGACAAGCAAGACGAAGATAGGGTCAAGCTAGTGACCTTAAAGAAGCGCACTTGGGAGGCATCCCATGCAACTTTTGTCGTTTTCCTTAGGAGAATGTAGGGGTTGAGGATCATCCCCCCTATTGGTTAGTCCTCGCTCTTACCTTTTATTGATTTGATTGAGTAGGATAAGTTTCTTTTGCTTTTAATAAGGGCTAGCATGGACATGAGAAGGGTTATGATTCCTTCTTGGGTTAGTCAATCATGGCATGTTTGGTAACCTTGCATACATGTAGAATTTTTTGTTTGCTATTGAACAAATTGCCTATTGATGCATGTGTTTCCAATCTCCTCCACAACTTGGTTGGGAGGGAGGAGTGTTTATTGTTCTATGTTCTTGACGAGGATGATCCTTGTTGTTGATTGATTCTATTGTGACCATGATTTAAGCCACCCTTCCATCATCATGTCTTATGTTTTATGCATTACGCTTTATGCTTTGTTTGAATAAGTGTGCTTGAAGAAATTTTGGTTGAGGAACCCCATTTTGTGTGAATAATAAGAAAAAATGGAAGTGTCCACTTGTTTTGTAAAAAGAAGAAAAATTGAAATCTCTAAGAAGGATTGAGCAATAAAAACTAGAGAGTTCCTTGCCTAAATCAATATGAAGGTGAAATTACAAATTGTTGAGTAAAGAGAATTTCGGCATAATAAATAGGACTAGAAGTATGAAAATAAAATAGCTTACCCCGTCATCTTGTTGCTTGTGGGCGTCACTTTAATTCCAAAACACACACTACACGACCAAGGACGTTGAGCGAAATCTAGGATGCATTAGCCATAGACGAAAAAATAAAGAAGATGTAGGAGGAGTAATAAGGTGGATTAAGCCGCCGGGAAAAGTCATTGCAACTCTTTGTTTGTACTACATCCTAGTAAACTATTTGTAAACTCTAGTCATTGAGTCGAGCATAAAAAGGAAAAAAATTACGTGGTATGAACCGTAAGAAAATAGGAGCTCAAGGAAATTGATCGAGTATGAAATCATTGTAAATGTTGTGCAAACTGGAAAAGAGTCTTGTTTGATATGTACAATATAGCTTGGATGATAATTTCATCTTTATAGATTAAGCCCAGTGGAAAAAAGGAGAAATGGGGAGATAAAACTAAAAATTAGTTGGCTCAAGGGAGAAAAGGGCCTCATCACCCACACCGGGTGAGTGCGTGGCCTCTTTCTAAAAAAGAACCGACCTAAATCGCCCGTGGTTAAGAATTTCGAAAATAGCAATTCATCCAAGATAACACACATGAGCACATTTTGGGAGAGAAGTGAAGAGCCCCTAGTGGTTAACTTAGGGGAAAAGTGAAATAAAAATAGCACTTGTTCTCCTAAGTCTTATGCCCTTATATTTCTCTACTCTCTTGCAAATCACTTGTTTCAAAACTTGAATTAGGTAAGTGCGGTGAACTAAAAAGTTAAAAATGTTGCTCACCTAGAAGAGACCTTAATAAGTTATGTGGACCTCCAATGACTCTACAAATTCGTTTTCTATTTGTGCTTAATTGTTTAATTTGCTCGGGGACGAGCAAAGCTTAAGTTTGTGGGGATGATGAACGTATAAATTACCATTTTTCTTGTACTTTTCACATTCACATTTTGTAGAGAATTACGTGTCATTTCTATGTTCACGTGCAATTTTTTGTTTTATAGTATTCTTGGGTTGATTTTCCTTTTTAATATGATTTGATGCGCGTTTGCGTGTTTTTTAGTCGTATTTTGAAGGTTAGGAAACTTGGAAGAAATTAGAAAATCGTTCGAGTCCACTTTCACACTCCGGCCTGTATCCTCAGGGCCAAACGGGCCCAAAAAGGGTTAGGGTCAGGCCTAAATTGAAGATCATTAAGCCACGAGAAAAGTTCATGAACAAATCGGGCCGAGAAGATGGGTAGAAAAGCCCCAAATTGAAGAAAGAAAGACGACAAGGGAAATCACACATGCTCCACATTCCAACCCACAAACCGAGGCACAAGAGAATTCGAATAAGACCCAACAAGAGCATAAATCAAAGTTTTCCGAGTCACGAACAAAAGCCATGAATGGGTCGGGTCGAGAAGACGAGCGGAAGGGCTTTGAAATGGCGAAGGAAGATGGAGGTGCAGAGCAAGGGCTGAACGGACCAAACAGCCGCAGCACCTACCGGACCGGCCGGCCGCCAGCAGTTGGTCCAGACCAACCCTGGAAGTCAGCCAGCCATACTACCGGCCCGGCTGCCGGCTGGCGGCGGTTCGCGGTCCGGTCCGCCTGTTTTGTATACCCGTTCGTTTTTTGTCCGTAACTTCTTCGTCTGAGCTCTGATTTGAGTGATTCAAGTGACCATGCATAGCTAAGACAAAGAGCAACAACTTTTGTGTTCAAACCAAGGACATATTCGGAGCCGTTTTTCTCCAGAAAATTCGAGAAGTTTGAGTCGAGCATACTCGGGTATTAAAAACTAAAATTTTAAGGAACTAAGCCACTTTTAAGTGAATTTACTTTTGTAGCCTTAGTGAATGTGAAGATATTCAGCTGATTTTAGGAGTGGGGGAAGTCCATATATTGGCTCCTTCACCTTTATTTTTAACACGCTTCAAAATATTTGGCAAGAAGAATATCTAATTACTCTATCTCTAAAGATTTTCTCCTACTTTTGTCTCTAGAACTAGGGTTCTTCATTTTCCTTCTAGAATTCACTTTGGGTTCTTGAATACTTGAAGAATTTTAGGGCTTTTCAGATATTGTGGGCGAAATCTAGTTGCAAAAGATTGAAGATCAATTGGAGCGATTTATGCTAGACTAAGCTTTCTTATCCTTTCTCATCTCATTTATTGCACCCATCTCCACTTCTTTATGCTTAGTTTATGTATTTATTGTGTTCTTGTTGAGGTATTCATGATTTGTGAGTAGTTATTTGACGTTTCTAGGGTTGGGAGTAACCTAACCCTAGATTTTTTTATTCTTGTTGATTGTTGATTAAATTATGGGGATTATTTGTGTTTGGAATCAATACTATGGAATTATATGACTTATATTCTAGGTGTAGCTAACTGAGAATATATCGGTTCTCCTCAAGGGTCCATGGGGGACGAAAGGAGAACCCAAATCATGTGTATTGATCTAGTAGGATGTTTTAGGGCCTCGCTCCCTAGGCAAGATCCGCTTGGGGTGAGATTTTGAGGATTGACTAAGTTATTTCATAATTTACTCACCTTTGGGTCTTAGTAATTCCATTATTGTCCATAATGATTGGGATTGGAATAAATTAGGTGATAGTTGGTTGATTTGGTAAAAACTCCTTTGTTACCCGTTTGGATTCCCAAATTGGAACAAGACCTTCCAACACAACCCCTAGTTTAATTGGTAAACACAAGGCATAGATTATAGGAAGTAGGTGAAACCTTACCTTAGAAACCCACTTTTAGTCCACGGTATCTCTTAATCGTAAGTACATCTTTATGCTTTTCTAGGAATTAATCAATCAAACTCTACTTTTCCACTTAGCTTAAATTTGCTTATCAATTGACCTTTAGTGTGCTAGACGAGATTATCCTCCTTGTGGTTCGACTTATTACTACATGCGTCTATCTCGTACGCTTGCGAGAACGAAAATCCATTTCAAAACAAAGTTCTTGAAATAAAAGTGGGCAGGTGCATGTGCATGAAATAAAAGAGAAAGACCAGTTTCGGTGATGTGTTTGTATTTTCGTTCAGCACGACCATTCTGCTGGGGTGTGTAAAGATAAGAAAAACGATGTAGAATACCACGAGAGGTAAAAAACTCTTTTACTCATTTATTTGTGATTTCAGTTCCACTATTACTTTAAAAAGTTTTAATAGTAGTGGAAAAAAGATTTCAGACAAGTGCAGTAAAACGAGTGAGCACATCATAAAATTGAGACTTCGAATGGTAAGGATAAAGTCAGGAAAAATGGAAAAATCATCAATAAAACGACATAATATCGGAAACCATCACAGGAATCAATTGGGGCAGGGCCCCACAAGTCACAATGAACCAAGTCCAAACCACATGATGCACGTTTATCATTCAAATTAAAAGGAATCTTCTTGCTTTTGTCCAATTGGCAAGAAGAACAAATAATATGTTTGGTCAAAATAGACGAAACAGATAAAATGCCCAACTTATTTAACAATTATATAATAGAGAAAGATACATGTCGAGTGCCATAGCTCAAAAGAAGATTTTAAGAAGCCGCGACGTAAAACAACAGTAAGACTCGGAGAGTCGTGATCCAAATATATAGTCCATCATTACACCGTCCCCGAGCTAGTATTTCCTTTGTTGCTCGAGTCTGTATCACAAAAGATTGATTAGAAAATAAAACATCTATAGGTAAGTCCGACGTTAGTTTACTGATTGAAAGAAGATTTTTGTGATAAGAGGAACAACGAGAACATCAAGTAGGGGCAGTTTATTAATGAATTTAGAACCCAAATGAGAGATGTTAAGAGAGTCGCCGTTACCAATGATGACGGTACCATTACCATTGTAGGGCTCGGACGAATCCAAGGAGGAAGTAGAGGTGGTCATGTGCACAGATGCGCCAGCGTCGACAAACCAATTAGAGTAGGAGGAAGGAGAAATGGAGCATTGCGCGTCAAACGCCTACATAAGATTGGCAGCCTGTATCGGTGGAGGTTGCGCATAATGGTCTGGGCAATGGTTGGCATAATGAGGTCCTTGGCAAATATGACACTTGGGAGTATATGGTCGCTTAGAGTCACCATTTGAAGGAGCAGCGACAGAAAGATTGGGAGCAGAACTGGAAGTATTCATGCCACGGCTGGGATAGGACGGGTGGGGAGAGCCACGCTCATGGGACCAGTTAGCCGAGCCACGTTCGTCACCCGAATTAGTGGATCGGTTTGCATAAAACGCAGCCTGTGGTAAAGAGGAGTCCGCAACAACAAGGGTCCGCTCACGCAACTCGTGATCGCTAACGAGCTCTCGGAAGGGTAATTGGGGCATTATGGAAAGATGCACATCAGTGAAGGTGCGGAATTTCGGCCCGAGTCCATGAAGGAACCACCGACTCTTATCCCCCATCAGAAATAGCCTTGCTAATCGCTACAAGTTTGTGACATCAAACATTAAATTTGCGAATAAAATCCATAATAGACAAGTTACCTCGCTTTAAGAATTAGAGATCATCATGTAATTGTTGAGCGTGAGAGGAGGATATGTGGCTAAACACAGTTTCTAGTGCTACCTAAACATCGCGTGCTGTTGTTAAACCAACAACCTCGGACATGGTTTCTTCAGTGAGAGAAGAAAGGAGGAGACTGTACACACAATCATTTTGCTTACACCAGGTCTTATACGTAGGATTAGGAACATCTTCATTGGAATAATTTTTCATAGTCCGGGACGGTGCAATGGCAGTTGCGTCGATAAAGGGGTCAGCCAATTTGAGCATTGGTAGGACCTGTCCTTGCCAAATTAGAAAGTTGGAGGAGGTGAGAGGAATTTTGACCATATAGATTAGGGTAATGAGAGGGACGGTATCATTGAAGGACTTAGCAGCAGCCATGATTGGAAGAAAACTGATGGAGGATCAAAGAAAGATAAGAGAAGCGAGAGAAAGAGAGAGAGCAGAAGAAAATGAGCGCTAGAGTTTAGGTGTCTGTTGATACCATGTAATAATATAGATTTTATTCACTGTGAAGAATGATGAGATATACATGCGTTTAAATAGTGAAGATTACAACAGCCATATAAGGATACATCCTAATTACATGGAAATAATCACAATAATATGTATGCCATATATACAAAGATACTAATCATAACAATTTAGGATTTATCTTGCATAATTTCTTTATTAAAAGTCCTCTAAATGTGAATTCCCTTTGGTCAAGCATTTTTATGAGCTTCTCGATTCACCTCAACACGTCCTAATTGGTTTATTGCAAGGGTTTCAATATATGAGTAGGGAAACAAAAATGCATAAGACTTAGGAAAAAGTGATATTTTATTTCCCCCCAATTTCCTGGGCTGTACACGCTCCTACTTCAATCCCCAAAACGTACTCAAAGTGGGTGCTTCTTGATAACACATTATTTTTCAAAATTCATAATGTTCATTGTCAATGAAATTAACACTTGGACATCTAGCTAAGTCACAATATAGAACTAGAGATGCAGTAATAACTGATGTTGGTTGTATCGAGAGTGCTGAGCTATGATGAGTTCATTCGACAGATAAAGATTGGAGAGGCGAGGATCACGCTCCTGATGTCCTCCTAATGTCCCAACATATCCTAAACTCAAGCTTCTAGTTGTAAGTAAATCATTCAGGTGTCCATTTATCCATGGATATATTTTTTTTGTGAAAAACCTTGTTAAGTATCAATCTCTTGCAGCTAATGCTAGGAGACGTCGTAATTTCAATCGAGACAACTGCATGCCAGACATAGGAGAGAGAACACACTATTATTGATGAAATTCGCATCTTCGTGGTTGGTTTGATACTACTTTTATTAACCATAATTTGATTTGTGAAATGAGAAATGTAAAATTTCCTTAGGAAATAAAAATTAAAATAAATGCTATGGCATTGCAGGCCAGTTACATATTTGAATTGTATGATTACATATATTTGTTGAAAGATTCAATCAGGAATTGTATTAGTTTATATGGGTTTCACACTTTTCTTGCTTTTGATCGTTCTAAAGATATCGACCTTAGGAATTTAAGTAATCAAGAATGCTCAGTTCATTGTCCATGCTGATCACCATTCTTTTGGTGATGACAGATTGTTTAGTTCCAATGGCAATCTAAGTGACTGTATTCCTGCTTTATTTATTTGATAGACACTACAACAATTTCATTAATAGACAACAGTAAAAACACAACGATTTTTCAGGAAATGTTGTCTATTCGTGAAATAACAACAGTTTTACCACAATCTGTTGTCTATTAGCGATATGACACACTAATTAACAATAATTATACATCGGTTTTCAGTGTATCGTCTATTAGCGCTTTTTGCGCAGATTCACAAAACTTTTATCAATGGTTCCCCAAAACTGTTGTCTATTGCTAATACTTTACTCCAATAGACAACATTACTGTCAACGGTTCTTTGAAACCATTCTAAAGCTAAAATCATTTTAATCGACAACATTTGTTATTGCGTTGTAAAAAAGGTGTTGTGTTAGTTAAACTAAAGAAAATAGTTCTAGATATCTTAATAAACTCTACATTGATTTTTTTAATAATTAATCATATATTTGAAATAAAATATTAATTATGTATTTTATTAAAAGATTGAAAGATTTTCAACTAATTCATGAAATTTTAAATTCATTACCATTACAAGGAATTTTATTTGTTATATCATTTTTCAATAATTTTTTATATCTAATCGTAATTAATTTCAATAATTTACATGGAATTGAATTTTTTTTCTTCTATTAAAAATAAAAGAAAATAAAAAAGAAATAAAATTTTCTTCTTAAAATATTCTTTTAGTTTTTCTGGGTTAGTATAATACATTTGCAAGATAACGACGGATTTAGCGACAAAATGTCTTGGTCGTGAAGTATCGACAGAATGGCGACCATATATCGACAATAATAGGAAAACTTTAAAAAATAAAGTTCGCCGATGGATTACCAACAAACTAACCACCCTAGCTTAGCAACCAATTTTTTATGTTGGTAATTAGTAGTAAATAATATGCGAATTTTCTATACAAAAAATAGCGATCTATTTAGTAACGGATTATACCGATGTGTATAATTTCGTCTGTAATTTTTTTATTTGAATCTTGCCAATTGATTTTGCAACAAAAATGAAATTAAATTTCTAAAGCTTGTATTTGGAATACATTAACCGATTCTGAAATCATAGTAATGAATATAATGTTGATTTTTTATCTGAAATACACCAACATTATACCAATTTTGAAATCATAGCAATAAATACAATGAATATAAGTTCCGATGAAATTTTAGGCTAGGATATTTGATAAAAAAAAGTTCCTATCAAAAAGGATATTTAATAAAGAAAAAATGATATATATATATATATATATATATATATATATATATATAACAAAAAGAAAAAAAAATTGTATCCCCAAATTCATTTCATCTCTGTTCACATTAAAACCCTTCCATCATCGATATCTCGCCGGTCTCCACGAACCTCCACCACCTCCGGCACTCTTAGCCGCCTCCAACGCAGTCCGACACTCTTCGTCGTCTCCCCTAACAGAGTCCTACTAATGTTTTTGGTTGAATTTTGATACAAATTGGAGGCTGATTGAGGGTATTGGTCAGTATAGCGGTGATCCTCTTCAGCCCTGGCTGAGTGAGTAATCGGTGCTTAACAATAGCTTTATTATGTTGGATATATCATGATTTTTCAACTTTTTGTAACTCTAGACAAATCTAACGTGGCTGTATAATTATTTTGCTTATATTGTTTTCTTATTTTTTTCCGTCTCCATGTAAGTCGGAAGCCAAAAGTAAACCACATACTTTATTCACTTCATTTTCCTAGCTTGATTGGGTCGTAGGAGGTCACGTATTGGTTGCTTGGGCTTATTGCTTGTTCTTTTAGCCAAAAATCTTTATCGTGGAATAGTCGATGTTCTAGGAATTCTTGAGGCAATTGTGCCCATCTTTCAATATTGTCTTCAATTTATCTTCATTGAGGGAAAGCTTTATACATTTCCGAATTAGGTACTATTGTGTTGAAAATAAGAGTCAGCCTCAAGTTTTTAGTGTTTGAATAGTTTCAATTGACTACTACGTGGTGCCTCCATTTCCTGGGTCCAATTTATCCAATAGCACGTTCTACAATACTTATTTTATTTCTTGACATAATTCTGATTGCTCCTATTCCTTTCTCCTGGTTATGGTTTTCTTTTTCAATTATTTACTTATATTAAATTTAAGTAGTCTAATGTTGTGAAAACCTACCATTTCTAGGTTGGAAAGTGGACGAGGTTCCAATGATAAGGATGTAAGGTTCAACTCCGGCTGGTCAGAAGATTGTTTGCACGTTCATCAAGCATGGCTATTTGATGCTCAAACTCTTATTTGTTTGTTTGATTTTATTTTAATATTAACGTTTGATTATGTACATTGCATTTGAAAAATTTGGAAGTACGTGCAACTATGAATAATATAATATATTTTGCATGTGCCGACATTTTCTGGAGCTTAAAGTGTGGAGTCCTACTTCTGTGCAATGGTGACATTGATACAACTACTGCATTTTAGCCTTCGGATCAAAGAACATTCAATCTCCACCATTGAATTATGATATTCTATTAAAAAGTTATAAAGGGTGTAACTGTAATTTTACTATTTCTCTAGTTTTAACTTTTGCCAAATAATAATTGTACTTTCATATCTTTCCAGGTAAAAATTTCTTTCAGATTCTCTCAGCGTTCTTTTTTTATTTTCAGCTTCTCCCTCATTTTTTTTTTTCTTCAGAAATTCGGTCTTATAACCAGCAGGAAGCAAGAAATTTCTCCTCCTCTTTCCCTGCATTCATAAGCTTTTCAAGCATGGAAATCCACGTAACACAACATTCCTTCTGTTATTACTAATTACATCTATTTTCAAGCTGCATCTTTTCATTTATGTTCTTTTCTTCTTTCCCAAGTTTTTGGCCACTGCTTCGGCGAAATGTTTTGCCTTCGACGATGTTGGACAAAGACAGAAAATCGGAATTGATTATGTAACTAGAGGAATTATCGTTAATTCTTTTGAATAACTTGAGGTAACTGCCATTAAATCTCTCTTTGAATTAAATGATAAAATTCCCCCAATTTACTGTATTGGACCTCTACTTAATTTCAACAATTGAAGGAGCAAACTACAACCAAATTATTAGCTGGTTGGATCAACAACCTCCTGCTTATGTGATCTTCTTCTGCTTCGGAAGTATTTGAAATTTCAATGGGACATAAATCAAACACCTGGCATACGTAATCTATTCCAGCGGATATCGATTCTTATGGTCTTTAAGGACGTAAAAAATGACTGATGATTTAATTCCAAATGATATTTTATCGAAGGGTTTCATAGAGAAAAAATATGGAGTCGGAAAAGTGGTGCAGTGGACGCCGCAAGTGGCGGTGCTACCGCACGCCACCGCCGGCGGCTTCGTTTCTCACTGCGGGTGGTCGATACTGGAGAGCTTATGGTTCGGAGTTCCGATTGTAGCATGGTCGATCTATGCAGAGCAACAAGTGAATGCATTCCAAATGGTGTGGAATTTGGAATGGTTGTCGGAATCAGGATGGATGACATGGATAATGGAGAGATTGTTGTGAGGTCAGAGATAGCGAGGGGGTAAAACGACTTATGATATATGGAGGAGTGGAAGGGATGTGAGAGAAAGGAGCTCAAGGGCATTAATGGAGGTTTTTTGGGAAGTTTAGTACATAGCAGTTCCCTTCAACTGGTATAAATGATTAAAAAATAGATAACAATATTAAAAGGTTAGTTTATTAAGAAGGGTCACACATTAATACAGAGAATGCCTATTTTACCCTTTCATTGTATACATGCAATGGTCGTACAACAAAATAACCCTAAAGTATTAGTGAAATTGGTAACAATTTGAAACTTGCATATTATATTTTAACTTTATGAAATTGGTAACAATTTGGGCTTCTTATTTGTCCAAGATACATATAATTTTATTATTACTTGAAATATCCTAGCTATAGCACTATCATCATATGCAATAAGTTGATTTTTGTTCGGACTATTTGTTGATGCCATCTGATTTATGGAGAAAAAAGGGACCATTAAAATGAGAACTCTAATGTATCGTCATAGAGTTACTATTTAGAATTACGTACATATATTTTTTTTGTTCTTTTGTTTATGTTATGATGGTACACATGATTGTGCACACACTTTTAGGTCAATTTAAGTGTCTTTTTACAGCTTTTGTGTGCATATTCACATGTGTTTTGTGCGTTTATTTCTTATTGGGCAGTTTGACGTGTTTAGTTCGTTTCTGTGTCAAAACAGGTGAGTTAAGGCCGAAAAACAGGTTTTGAAGATCTCAAATTGACGATTCGAACTCAAGAGGAAAGGAGAAACAGGAAGAAACGGGACCTCGCCCGAGATGGTTGAGCCACGCCCACGGCCCAAGCCACGGCCGAGGCAGACAAGCCCACGACTGTGGTAAATCGTCCAGAAGATGGTCAAAATTCAGCCTTCAGCGCCTCGGGTGAGGCAAAATCAAGGCCACGGCCGTGGTAAATCATTCAGAAGATGGCCAAAATTCAACCTTCAGCGCCTCAATCGAGGCAAAATCAAGGCCACGGCCGTAGTAAATCGTCCAGAAGATGGCCAAAATTCAGTCTTCAATGCCTCGGCCGAGGTAAAATTCAAGCCACGACCATGGCGAAGGATCTAGAAGATGGGATGAAATCTAGCCCAACCAGACCTCGGCCGTGGCAGCTGAAGACCTCGGCCGTTGCCCCAAATTGGGCCCAAACCCTTGTATTCACCACGCCCGCGGCCAATTGTGTGCCACGGCCGCGGCGCGGCCCCCTGTTTTAAAAGCCCAAACATGTTTTTGCCCAACTTTGAACTAGTACTTTCTCCTCTATATATATAACCTCCAAATCGAATTAGACCTATCCTAGAACATATTTCCAGCCATTTTTGAGCCACCAAAGCCACCAAGGAGGGAGATTGGGCAAGAGATTGAAGGATCATATTCTCCAATTGACATCTTTGGTTTCACCCATCTTAGTATCATGTTTCTTTGCTTTTCTACTTATTTTCTGTTTGTTTTAGCTTCCATGGGTGAGTAGCATCCTTATTTCTATCCTTGATCATATGTAAAACTTTAAGTGATAATGTTTACATGATTATTGCTAGTTGATGTTACCTTTTGATTGCAATTTCAAGTGTTCTACACTATTTGCTGTTATTGACTCATATTTATATGCTTTTTCTGGGCTTGATCACCCTCTAGGAAGTGTATGAATGTGTTGCTAAAATTGAAAATTACTATCCGTAATTGTAGGATTTTCGATTCTCCTAGTAGCAAACAACGAGTGATTTCGTTGGTGACAGTGTAGAGTTTGACCTCTAAACCTGAGCTTTTGAGGTTTACGTCGAATCTATTTCGTTATCTTGGAGCTTTTATCATTCAATTGCGAAATTGAAGAGAGCTTATTTGACATTTTAGTTTAATTGGATAGGGTTAGTCGAAGAGCTTATTTCCAATAGCCAGAATTAAGAGATAACACGGTTGCTAGAGCTTGTTAGTAGTCATGAAATAGGGACTTGAAATGCTTTCAATTGGGCATCAACAATAGTTATGTAATTCATTGGAACCAAAGGGATACTAGATCAAGGGTAGATACCTTAATCATATTTAAAAAATAAAAAAAATAAAAAAAAGTCAATCTACTTATCTTGTCATCTTTTGTTAATTGAATCTTAAAGTTTATTTGATCATTAGTTTAATAGTTGTTCTTGGTAATCGCTAGTAGTTTATAGTTGGATAATCACTATCAAATCCCCCCCCCCCCCCCCTTTTCCTATTGTTTTTGTTACTTATTTATTTTTCCTATTTCGAGGTCCTTAGTGCTTGATACGTATTTAATACTATTCATCCGTTCCCTCTGGATTCGACCCGCACTTACCACTTTACCTTCTAAGGTGAGAAGTTCGGAAACTTTACAGAATATAATTAATTTTATACGGTCCAACGACACGTATCAAATTTTGGCGCCGTTGCCTGGGAACGGTGTTTATTAGTGTTGTTTTTAGTATTCAAGCACTTTTTTTAGTTTTATAGATAGTTGTTTATTTTTTAGGATGGTTTCGTTTTTGGTGTTAAACACAATATGTCATTGGAAAATATGATAAAAATCTTGGCTTCTAACACTTTGCAATTTCAGGAAGATACACGGTCGAGAATCATAGGAAGATACACGGTTGAGAATCATGAGTCTTGAGACTCAAATTAGTCATTTGGTTACCGTGGTATGCAGGTTAGAAGGACAAGAACACCTGGGTAGGGATGATGAATCTTTCCCCAAAGATGAACTCCGAGAAATGTGCAAAGCACTCACCAAAGAAGACCCAAACCTTCAAGAGGTAGAACTCAAATCTAAACAAATGTTTGAAGTGATTGATGAATTTAAGAGTGAAGTTAACAACGTTGAAAGTGGTCTTAGTGAATGTTTTGACATAGCTTACGATGTGGAATATGTTTGCTTTGATGACTTCTTGGTGAATGACTTTTCTTGCAAACATCTTCCAAATGAAAAAATTTCCCTTGATGTATTCGTTGATTTAGGTTAACCCTTCACTTGTACTTTGGAAAAGGATGACGTCTTATTTTGGGAGGATTTTCAAACTAAGAACATTCTTGATGAATTGAGCATCGATTGAGTGAATCCTTCGGGTTTACGTTAGAAATTGATGACGCCATCTTTTGGGAAAATTTTCAAATCTTGAGTTTCCCTCATTTCCAAAAAGTCTTGGATGAAACTCCCTCTACCCTTGTTGATTTTCAAGTTTGTGGGGAACCACCCCCGTTTGAGAGTGATAATTGTTTTTCAAGAAAATGTGAAAGCCCTAAACTTGACAACCTGTCTTCGGGGCATTTGAATTGCATCCCCGCTTCTTCATATTTACCACAAGATGTCATGAAAGAGTTTTTAGAAATTGCCAAGCATGATTTTGTTGGGACGGAATTTTCTCCTTACCAACTAACTTGACTTTCTTAAAAATTGGCATTGTTTTAAAAATTCTTTCAAATTGGGAAGGAAATCTTGTGATAAAATTTGAAACACCCTCGTTTGCGAAAGAGTATCATGAGAGCTTAAGCATATTGGCTAGAATTGTCATATTTCTATTGTCTATGCTCACTTTGTTCTTGTTGAGTAACATTTTCGTAAGGAGGGAAGGAAGCCAAAGGAAAGATGGAAGATGGAGTACATATGGGAAATAGAGGAATGGAAATCCAAAAGATCAAGAAAAGCGACTCGTTGGAAATTCGCTCAAGGGAAAGGCTATGAAGGCTCAGACGAGAACTTTTACTTCGAGCCCCCTTGAAAAGCAAGAGGATGATAGGGTCAAGCTAATGACCTTAAAGAAGCACTTGTCGGGAGGCAACCCGATGGTTATCGTTATTCTGTTTTCAAATTTTCCTAGTTTATGGTCATTTCATGTTTGTAGATTTTGTCTTATTATTTTCTTCTAGTATGTAGGGGCTATGATGACAAGAAACCGACCAAACCACGAAATGCAAAGAAATAGCACCAAGTGGGGGTGACAATGCCCAAAAAGTCACTGTGAGTTGGAGCACCAAGACGTACCACTTTCTTTCCCACAAACCTTGGTTTTCAACCAAGTTTGGGGAATGGGGTGGTAGTGAGACGTCTTGGCAGCTCACGAGCTTATTTTCGTATGCTACTCTATTGCCTTTGGGATTAATTAGACTTGGATTGGATTTGGTATCTTTGCACGGATTAGTCTTTTACATTGTTAATTTGAGTCAATAAGAACCAACCGATAGTGTTGATTGATTGATTTCCTTTTATAGAGCACCAATTTGTACCCCTTACTTTCCCACAAACTTTGGTTTTTTCAACCAAGTTTTGGGAAGGGGGTGGTAGGTGTACGTATTGGCCACTCTCGATCTTGTCTTGACTATGGATAATGATGGGGATTGATAATTGGCGAATAGTTAGTGATGAAGCGATTTTTTTGCAAAATTTTTGACAAATGGCAAATGATAGAGCATGATAGGCAAATGAGATGAAATTGAGCTTGTACTCAAAACTTTTGATCAAGAAAAATTGTCTTGTGAGTTTTTGAGCTTCAATTGTACTCCCATTTTTGGAGTTACTTATACTTTATTTCGGTGTGTATTTCATTGATTGCATGTGATTGTCTCTAGAACTTGCCTTGATTCTCTATTTTGAATAAGTCGATACATTGTGTGACTTAGAAAATGATCTTAGGCAATTCTTGACTTTTAGCCTATTTGTAAACTTGAAAATGTCACACCTATTTCACCAAATATTGGAAAATTGTCCCTAGTTAGCCCCTTGAGCTTTTAGCTTTTCGTTTGATAGCCCAACTATACAAGCCAAGTACCTTTCGATTTATCCTTCAACCCTAATTGGACTATTTGCGTATGAGGGAGGCGGTTGGAAGGTAGTCGGGTAAGTTTGGGATTAAAAGGGGGAAACTATTGGGAATATTGAAGGGTGAAGAGAATTAAAACAATAGGCAAAGAATTGGAAAAACTAGTCTCCCCTAGTTTGCTTTAAAAAAAAAAAAAAAAGGAAAGGTAAGAAAAAGTGGATGTATATATTTAGTTCACTGCTTTTGATTGGGAGAGACTAGTAACATAAATGCTTTTTGACCAATGTTCTCAAAGTCAAAAAAATTCAAAAGAAAACACTTCCAAGGGAGAATTTAAAAAGAAGCATTTAGGTTATGAGTTTGTAAGATTTTTTATTCTTTGTCACATGTATTGATTATAAATTCGAATTTAGAAGATTGGCAAGCATATGGTAGTCATTGCATGCATTTCAATGTGAACGAAAAATACTACCCACTTGATACACTTGAGAGTCGAGAGATACACTCACCCGGTGAGGATCTTTAGTTGAGTTTTCAAGTCTCAAAAGTAGTTGAAGTTGTTATATCATATATGCTCATCTTATCATGATTTCCTTGCTTTTAAAAACCTCGTCTGAAACTGAATTCGCCACTTAAATTGGCCCTAACACGTGTCCTTCTTTCTCTTTATTTGTTCGGGACGAACAAAGGTCTAAGTTTGGGGGGATTTGGTACACATGATTGTGCATGCACTTTTAGGTCAATTTAAGTGTCCTTTTACGGCTTTCGTGTGCATATACACATGTGTTTTGTGCATTTATTTCTTATTGGGCAGTTTGACGTGTTTAGTTCGTTTCTGTGTCAAAACAGGTGAATTAAGGCCGAAAAATAGGTTTCGAAGATCTCAAATTGATGATTCGAACTCAAGAGGAAATGAGAACAAGGAAGAAACGGGGCCTTGCCCGAGTTGGTTGAGCCATGCCCACGGCCCAAGCCACGGCCGAGGCAGACAAGCCCATGACCGTGGTAAGTCATCCAGAAGATGGCCAAAATTCAGCCTTCAGTGCCTCGGCCGAGGAGAAATCAAGGCCACGGCTGTGGTAAATCATCCAGAAGATGGCCAAAATTCATCCTTGAGCGCCTCGGCCGAGGCGAAATAAAGGCCACGACCGTGGTAAATCGTCCAGAAGATGGCCAAAATTCAGCCTTCAACGCCTCGACCGAGGCAAAATTCAGTTCACGGCCGTGGCGAAGGATCCAGAAGATGCGGTGAAATCCAGCCCTACTAAACCTCAATCGTGGCAGCTGAAGACCTCGTCCGTGGCCCCAAATTGGGCTCAAACCCTTGTTTTCACCATGCCCGCGGCGCGGCCCCCTTTTTTAAAAGCCTTAACACGTTTTTGCACAACTTTGAACTGGCACTTTTCCCTCTATATATATAACCTCCAATTCAAATTAGACCTATCCTAGAACACATTTCCAGCCATTTTTGAGCTACCAAAGCCACCAAGGAAGGAGATTGGGCAAGAGATTGAAGGATCATATTCTCCAATTGACATCTTTGGTTTCATCCATCTTAGTATAATGTTTCTTTGCTTGTCTACTTATTTTCTGTTTGTTTTAGCTTCCATGGGTGAGTAGCACCCTTATTTCTACCCTTGATCAAATGCAAAACTTTAAGTGACAATGTTTACATGATTATTGCTAGTTGATGTTACCTTTTGATTGCAATTTCAAGTGTTCTACTCTCTTTGCTGTTATTGACTCATATTTATATGCTTTTTCTTGGCTTGATCACCCTCTAGAAAGTGTATGAATATGTTGCTAGAATTGGAAATCACTATCCGTAATTGTAGGATTTTTTATTCCCTTAGTAGAAAACAACAAGTGATTTAATTGGTGATAGTGTAGAGTTTGAACTCTAAACCCGAGCTTTCGAGGTTTATGTCGAATATATTTCGTTATCTTAGAGCTTTTATCATTCGATTGCCAAATTAAACAGAGCTTATTCGACATTTTGGTTTAATTGGATAGGGTTAGTCGAAGAGCTTATTTCAATTAGTCAGAATTAAGAGATAACACGGTTGCTAGAGCTTGTTAGTAGTCGTGAAATAGGGACTTGAAATGCTTTCAATTGGGCATCAACAATAGTTGTGTAATTCATTGGAACCAAAGGGATACTAGATCAAGGGTGGATACCTTAATCATATTTAAATTAAAAAAAAAAAAAAAAGTCAATGTACTTATCTTGTCATCTTTTGTTAATTGAATCTTAGAGTTTATTTGATCATTAGTTTAATAGTTGGTCTTGGTAATCGCTAGTAGTTTATAGTTGGATAATCACTATCAACCCCCCCCCCCCCCCCAACTTTTCCCTAATTTTTTTGTTACTTATTTAGTTTTCCTATTTCGAGGTCCTTAGTGCTTGATATGTATTTAATACTATTCCTCCATTCTCTGTGGATTCAACCCGCACTTACCACTTTACCTTGTAAGGTGAGAAGTTCGGAAACTTTACAGAATATAATTAATTTGGTATGGTCCAACGACACGTACCATATGTATATTTGTTTTTTTGAGTTCAGGCGATAAAAGGATCAAGATCTATTCAATTAATTTAATAAGATCAACTTCTTCATGCAGTATAACTCGTTAAAATTTCAATAGAACATACAACTACGAAAGAATAATAAAGGGAACAAAATATTTGATTAGGTTGCCTTGCCTCCAGTTATTCTATGTTTTGTTCACCCATAGAGGTGGCCATGAACTTTTCCAAGCTTAGCACTTATTCAATTCTCTTTATTGTTTTGCTTAGTGAATGAGTAAGTAGGGTCTGATCAAGATAATTAGTTGACTGGAGAATGCATCGGCATCATGTTTAATCTTTCCAATTAGAAGCATATGATATGATATAAATAATAATACCTTCCATTTCTCTTTGTAGTATCACCCATACTTCCCTAGTTCTGTGAAAGAACTTGATGTATTTATTGTTTTGGCTCCAAAACTCCAGCTCATGGCTGAAGAAGTAGGCAGTGTTAAGTTCAACTTGTTATGTCTAGTCTAAAGTAGGTATGTTTATCGAAAATGAGATATTTGCATTGTTTTTTTGTCTTAGCTTCTTTGCATGCATCCTTACTAGCTAGATTGATGGAGCTGATGGATTTCAGAATACCCACCATAATTGAATCTGCAAAGTTTTGCATTAACCAGGTATCGAATTTCCGAGAAATGAGGAAGATTTTGTTCCATATTTCCCTGCCTTTCACTTTATTCTTTCCTCCGCCTACTTTGGGTTACTTTTTATGAGATTTTGAGTTGGGTTTGTGTCAAATAGCATTCATAGTTAAGAAAGTACATATCATCTAGGAGCATTTATTACTTTCTTCAGTTTAGGAGAAGAGTATGTTCATGATTCTAGAGGCCAATTTTTTCAAGATTTGCGAGAGCGATACTTCTTTTAGATGATATGGCGACAGAAGAAACATTACAGGTACAACGCGTCATATCATTAATTCTCAGTTAACATATGTAACTATTAAGCTGAAACATCTTTTCTCTACTCATTACAACTTCAAAGTCTGATCCATTTGTTGTTTGAAAATCTCTCGTCTTTTCTGGAGCCCCTCTTGGCCATTGACGATAGAGGAAAGCCACAAGAGGCTCAAAAGGACAGGGATTATTTAATAATATCAATTAGAAAGTTGAGAAAATTGGCTGGTATGAATCTTCTTTTTATTCCATTTTCTATTCAAAAAGTTGCCAATTGTGCATCTTTAAGTGACATCATCTTACATTTACCTAGCATTATTATATAGAACTTCCGGGTATGCCTTTGAAGTCTATTACTGCTTCACGGGAGAGTGGTGAGCTTGCTGATCGCAATTTCAAATCATCGAGGTATAGCAATCGATACATCATGTGGATTAGTCAAGGGAAAGTATAGAAATACCATGTTCTTCGAAGTTTTCACAAACTTCAATACAAGTTTTTATTCTGTTAGGCATGTCAAATAGTCAAGGGAAAAATAAAAAAATTACCAATTTATATCCTACAAATCTCATGAATTGTGTTGAAAATTATGGTGTGAAGCTTTATAATTTAGAAACAGACCCCAAGCTTTTGCCTTGCACTTTGTTTAGACATCTAATTTCATTTTCAATTTATATTTTTACGATTCGATTCATGTCCAGAAAATAATCGGCAATGTTATTCGACTCATGTCTAGAAAAATAAAACAAACCAAGTATTACATCATAATATTTGCAGATTAATTTTATGTTAAGCTATGAATATGATATTATTGTTCTTATGCTAGTTATAAGAATTTTACAGTACATAAATTGATATGGTCATCTTATGCTATGCAGCATGGTCATTGAAGAACTAATGATGGATTAATTATGAAGAAATTTCAGGATGGAAAGATCAGCGTTTAAATTATTAAGTATTAAGGGCTCATTTTGTAGCTATTATTAGTTTAGGTTGTATATACTATCATGAGATAGGTTATGTTCCATATAGTGTATTACCTATCTCATCTTGCGTTTGATAGGTTGTATAGTGGCAGGTCATATACCATATCAGCTGTTTGGTAGGAATGATATTACCCCATATTAGAGCAAAATACAATGTAGATGTCCTAAATACCCTTATCTCATGTTTCAGCACTATTGTATAAGCCTTTATTCCAATTAAGATTTCAACGAGGAGAAGGTAAAAAAGAACAACACAACTTCTTAGCCATTCCGACGCGGCGGTGCCCTCCGAATTGTGCTCGTCCTATGGTACCCTGCGAGAAGATCTGGATTTGTGAAACGTATGACCCATAAAAGAAATTAGTACCAGACCACCTTGGATTGCTATCGCTCGACGACGCTCAACGACGCTCAACGTATTTCGACTTCTAGCATCGTATTTTGATGGGCGAAACGGGTTGTAAGGAATTCAAAAAGAAAAAAAAAAACAAAAAGAGGTCAATATCAGGTGTAGGGGAAATAAAATACGGCAGAGTTCCTCTAAGAAGATAGAGGATGAAAGATTGCTTACGTTCGACTGTCGAGCAGGAAGTCCGTCGCGACCAACTCCATTGACTTAGACTGCGGCGGATTTGATATTTGGACCGAGAGGGTAACTAGGGCTTCGATACTATCCAAATGGTGATATAAAGTCAAGTGGGTTGGGTATATTGGGGGTAATGGGCTGTGTGGAATTATTGCTACAGTAGTCAATATATGTTATCAGGTCAAATAGCCCTGATTACATATAGGGGTTAATAAGGCCCTAATACCGGGCCCCTTGTATTTACCCATATATGTTATATTCGGTACCAAACGAACGATTAGCTCCGATAGCATGTATTATCAGGCCTTATCATGGCTGCCAAATGAGCCCGAAGTATATAGATATAGGAACTGTTTGAGTAAATAAGACTTGATTTTGGTTTTATTCTAGGACTTATTTAGATGAACAATTCGGATTTGTATTATTGTATTTGATGTTCCTCAGATAATATTTTAAAATGTTTTGATTATTGTATATTCCATATGTGAATATACATCAAGTTTTTTTGTTATCTTTGCTAAGAAAAGACAGCGGTTTTTATCTGTGGTCTTTACTTATAAAGACAACAGGGTTACAAGATTGTTAATAGTTTTTCACTGTTGTCGATCGTAAAACAGACAATGATTTTGTATTGTTTACAACAGGCAACGGTTTTGTACTGTTATTGAAGTTGTTGTTTATTGCTAAATAGATTTAAACTGTTGTTAACAGAGAACTTTTAACAACATTGACATATTTTATTTTGAATAGACAACAGATAAAATTCGTTGTGTATTTACGAAATTCTTGTAACAAGAGGATGATACATGCATAGCGCCGGAGGTTAAAGTACCTATTCTGATGGCATTTCATCATCACATACCGTAAATGGAATTTTACATGCATGTGAGCAGAAGATACTTGCATATTCATCGGTGCAATATCCACCGATGGACCGCAGGGAAATATTTGAACTGGATATGAGTAGTCATTATGTTAATCAAATATGATTTCCGCATCTGCCTCCAAAGTTCCGACAAGCTAAATAGATTTTTTTGTAGGCTGGCTTTAGACGAGAGTTGAAGGGCAGTTGGCTCAAAAACTGGGAACTCATTCTTCAAAGAACCTCGATCAATATTCATTTTCCTGCAGGTTGTCGTACCTTAATCAACAATATTCAACTGAGCTGGCCTCTACAGCTGATCTTACTCTGCTGCACATAATATCATCATCTAGATCTCATGCATCATCCATGCATAAGTGTTGACTTGTTTTTGGTATATTTCTGCAAGATAAGGTAAAGTTATATGCGCCCTTTTTCATTTATTGCTTTTTTGTCCTTCAAATGGAACTCCTATTATTCAAGTTTCTTAACAACTTCAGTATTCCTCTTCGTCTAACTGCCAAGTACCTATCAGTTGGCAACCGCCTCTTTTCGTTTTTACTTTTTAACTACACACATTGTTAAGGCGCAATCCGGTTATCAAGAGAACTCCTAGGAAAATTCCTCTTGACCCAATACCAGATATAAGAAAATTAAAGAACACAGGATATGTGTGGTTCGATCCGGAGATCTACGTCCACGGGCGTCAAATATCACCTGCCGAGGTGTTTTTCACTATATTCCTTTCAAGCTTACACATTGTAGTTGAAGAGTACAAAGTGCGAACCCTAAATCTGAGAATAATTCTGCTATTTATACTACTCAACTCTAACCCTAACTAAATCCCTACAATTATGCCCACCAAATCTACATGGAAGTTGGCCGGAGATCGTAGGGATCTCACTTTCTGAATACGCCGCAACTGGGATGTTCACGCCTCTGGGCCGCCTCTGGGCCAACTTGGTTGTTGGGCTCAGTTTCTCCGGGCCGGGTTGATCCGACCCGAAGCTACTGGGCCATACCTATCAGATGCCCCCCCCACCAGCCGGAGCGAGATAGGAGCTGCGGTTATAAGTAGGGCAAGGTGGAACGGGTGCCAATGGTGAGTGAGCAAGGAGGCATGCTGTCTATGTCGGACCGAAGTAAGGATCGACCGGAGCCGAGATGAGGCACTCCCTGGGTGATGGACTCCACTAAGACCAAACCCGAGGTCATGAGGTTGATGTGAGCCGTACGGAAGTATCCCCGGGGTGATATAGCTGTCCGGGGCCGAACTAGAGTTCCTCCGGGGTATTACGACGAAGCGGTAACGAACTGAAGGCACCCGAGGTAGAGGGAACACCGGAGTAAGGCCAAAAACTTCCTGGAGAAGAATGAGGTTGATGTGATTGGCGGTGCCATCATTAGAAAGAGGGATGCGAAGTGACGCGTTTGAGATTTCCAAGACGCGTGTCTCCCACGCGCCTTGGTAACTGTAACGCGCGTGTCGCCACGCGCGAATCTGAGACGCGAAATTTGAAAAGGCCAAATCTGAGCCGTTGATTCAAAAGTATATACATAGAATGTTTGCACAGTAAACTTCATCTTCCTCACTTGCGATTTACAAGTTACCGAGAGCGGGAAAAAAGGGGATTCATCTGTGCATTTGTGATCCATCTCAAACCAAAATCAAGTAAGTATGTCTTCTTCATCGTCTTCATCTTCAATTAGGGAAGTAGGAACCGAGAAAGCCCCGTTAAATGTACCACCCATACGCTTTATTATTCCAGAAAGGAGAGTGATTAGGATGGTGTATAGGGCCGACGGCATGGAATCCGGCACCCGGGCCGTAGGTTTTTGTGAATGCTTAGAGGAGGGTTTCGAGGTAGCCGTGGAGGCACTGCGAATGACTCGGGTGCAAATAGAAGCCTTGATTCCATCTTTTTACTTCCCAGCTAATTTAGAGTACATAGTGCCGGAGCCTAGTGACCGTGCCTGTTGCCCGCCAAAGTGTTTCATTAGCGTATATATAGACCATCTGAGAATAGGAATAAGATGCCCCCTCTGGGACATTGTTGTACAGTTGCTCAGATATTATAACATCGTCCTGAGTCAATTAGCACCCAACGCCGTGAGGCAAGTAGTCGGGTTTACCGTGGTATGTAAAAATGCCGGGGTAGAACCTAGTGTAGAGTTGTTTAGGTTCTTCTTCCAACTAAAGGCCTTCGGGAAATCAAAAGGCTGGTACTCCTTCAGCCCCCGGGCCCGAGGTGGTTTCAAAGTACAAAACCCGAGCAAGGTCGAGGAGTGGAAGGAGAAATTTATATATGTGAAGATGGAGCTGGCCCTCCCGAGGTGGAGGAGGGAGGAGGTGTTGGATAATGCCCCGGTGACGGAGCCGGAGCCGGAGGTAGTTAGGAAATTTCGTGTGGTTGGTACATTCAAGACCCTCTGCACCGAGGAGGAGCTGGAGGACGCAGGATTAAGCCCATATTACTCGGGCGATGCAGAGGGGGTCTTCCTCCGGGGGCAGGAGCTGGAAGCCGAGGCTGCCGAGGAGGGTAGGAACTCTGAAAACTGCGTGATATTGACATATTGTGCAGGACTAACCCAAATTTTTTTGTGCAGTGGGACGCTTTGTAAAGGAGTCTACTGGAAGCCCCGCGATGCCCGTGACAGCAAAGAAAAAGGGGATAGCGACCAAAGTGTCCCCCAGAGGGAGGGCGTCGCCCAGTCCGAGGCCATCAGCGGGGTCGGAGGAGCGAGTGGTGGCAACGGGGTCAACCCCCGGAACTAAAAGGAGGTTGGAACCATCCGTGACACCTCCGGGGGCGGCCAAAAGACTCCGCACGGAGGAGAGCGCCGAGGTAAAGCATGCATAATCTTCTGCCGAGGTGAAAATTTGGCTAATATTTTCTTTAAATTGCGGATGTTGATTCTGGTATTTACTTTGTTGAAGGGACAAGGGCCCATAAGTGTGTTGGGCTTGGAGGGGGCGGATGCCGAGGAGCTGTTGCGCTTGGCGCGGGGAATTATGGATCTTGGTCGTAGAAGTGAGAGGGAGGGCAAAGAGGAGCTGGCCGAGGTTGTAGGGAGCTGCGCACGCGCAACGACAGATTAACGCACGATCTGTCCGAGGCGCGCAAGAGAGCCGCCTTAGTGGAGAAGGAGGTCGCGCGGTTGTGCGAAGTGGAGGCGGAGGCCGGGGCTCTCCGTGGTGAAACGGCCGAACTGCCGGCGGAGATAAAGGCCCAGGAAACGGCTGTGGTGGACGGGCAAGAGGCGGTGTTGAGGGCGTTTGCCGAGAAGCTGTTCCAGACGAGCACCTTTCTCGATTTTCAGACCAACTTCGTCAGAGTCGGGATACAGCCACCCGATCAGTGCTGCTGGAGAAAATCAAAGAAGTTTATCAGAACGTGGACGTCTATCGTGCGGAGTTCGGATATGACTTCGACGCCGTGGGAGGGGTTGAGGAGGCGTATTATCAGGCCCTGGCGCGGGTACCGGAGTGGCCTCTCGTGAAGGCACTGGCGGAAAAGAAGAAAATCTTAAGTGCCGAGGAGATCACAACCTGCGAGGCGGACCAAGATCAAGAGTTCTTGGCATTTCGACGTGGTGAGTTCGTCCCGGAACCCCGAGACAAAGAACCACCTCCACGCATGGAGAGCACAGCGGAGGCCGCGGGAAATAAGGCAGGGATGATCGGAGAGCTGCCGGAGGGAGAGCACGAGGTGGAGGAGGAGGTGCCGGAGGCAGTTGAAAGAATCGAAGAGGGGGAGGTCAGTCGTTCCCCGCAATTTTGATGCCATGTCTAAATATAGTAGATGATAGAGATAATTGTAATTCTGATGTAAAAACCGCTGACAATGTATGCGTCATTTGCATTTTGAATATAAAGTCGATTTGTGTCCATGCTATCGAGTTATTGCCTTGTGATGAGTTGAGTGTAATCTGTTGCACTGATTGTGTTGTGCGATCAGGAGGATACCGAGGAGCTGCATAATACAATAAAGAAACTCATGCAGTCCTTAGACTGGTTCCGTGGGGAGAAAGATAACCTGCAAAAACAAGTGGTTTCTCGGTTGGAGCGGAGGCTGGCCATAGCGGAGAGAAGGGCCAAAGAGGTTGAGGAGGCCAGAGCCAAGGCTGCGGAGAAGGCTAGAGACCATGAACTGAAATACTTATCGACCGTAGCCGAACTAGACCGTGTCATTATCCACCAAAGGGAATATGAACGGATACTGACGGAGTACGGCCTGCTAACTTTCGAAGAGGTTGAGGAGCGAATCACTGAGATTCAGGGCGAAATTTCGTCTCTGATGATGGTCGGACATGCTAAGTCCTCGGAGCTGGTAAGAAAGCGAGAGGTGCTGGAGTTACTCAAAATATGTATGAAGGTCTGAGAGGACGCGGCAGGTGGCGGCACACTGCCGAAGAGTATATTGCAAGCTCCAGCCAGGGCCAAAAGATTGCGAAAGCGCCACGGAAGAGTAAAAAGAGACCGGCGGGAAAAGGCAAAGGGATAGTGATCCAAGAGCCGGCCCCGGTAACCGCAGTCGAGGAAGTCCCCGTAGTTGTTGCGGAAGAGGAGGTCCAGAAGCTGGCGGAGGAGATCGAGGTGATGGACCCCGCGGAGTGGGATCCCGCGGAATGGGCTAAGACTTCAAGACCAGCGCCGCAACTGAGCCCTCGAGGCAGGACAAGGGGCGTCGCTCCAAGGCAGGTGCCAAGGGTGAATCCGTGGCGTAGAGGGAGTCAAAGTAGGGAAAGAGCAGGGGCTCAAAGCCGAGAAGCCTCAAGATCCCGGAACACACGGAGAAGCTCTCGGGACGGATCTCAACGCCGGAGCGCCGAGTACTGGCTCGGAGGCCGAAGATAATGCGGACATTTGTAGCTATGTATGCAAATATGTAAAGGAGTTTTTGCAAGGAGTAAAACGGTAGAAATATTTTGGTATGCAATGAAATGAATGTTGAAAGTAAAGTAATGAACTTTTGATCCGAATGCATGCATAATTACTTTAACTTGAACTCGGGAGCACAATATGCACATGATGCCTGTTAGAGAAACAAGGCAAAGAATCTCCCCGGACGGATCGGGCGGGAGTTAAGGACCTCTCCGGTTAAACGAGCGAGAGGGAATATAAGTCCGGGGACCAAATGTTGACCTCTCCGGACGGAGCGGGCGAGAGATCAAAGTGTCCGGAGACTGATAATAATAGGAAGTCTAAGCTAGGGCGTCCCCGTAGCGTAGAAGAAAGTACAGCAAGATTTATAAAGTAAAAACTTTATTCAAAGTGATTGTCGGAACAATTAAAAAATACAAGGGAGTTCATAAACAAGAATACGCGACAGTACGGAAATTAAAAAATGACGTACAACGAATGTAAAGGTAGAAACGATACTTGACCCTTGGTGCTCATAGATAAAAACGCCTCAGATTGGTAACATGCCATGTTCGGGGAATCGGAGTTCCATCTGGATGTGCTAACTGATAGCACCCAGAGTCATGCGCGGCAATGATACGGTAAGGCCCTTCCCAGGCGGCATGCAGTTTGCCCTCGGGGGCAGCCTTGCTAGCCGAGTTGAGCTGGAGTACCAGGTCTCCGACGTTGAACTGAGTACCCCTAACTCGGAGGTTATGATACTGTGTTGCACGTTGCTTACATTTAGCTTGCTGAATAAAAGATTGATAACGACGATACTCGAGCTCGTCTAAGTTAGCACGGATGGCCTCATTATTAGCCTTGGGATCCAGAGTAACGAGACGAGGACTAGGTACTCCAATTTTCGCAGGAATGACAGCCTCGGAACCGTAAGTGAGGCTGTAGGGGGTTTCTCCGGTTGTGGTGTGCGGCGTGGTGCGATAAGCCCAAAGAACCTGCGGAAGATTCTTGGCCCAAAGACCCTTAGCTTGATCTAAGCGTTTTTTCAAATCCGTGAGCAGTGTGCGATTGGTGACTTCGACTTGACCGTTGGCTTGGAGATGAGCGACCGAGGTGAAAATTTGCTTAATGTGGAGCTCTTCGCACAATGACCGGAAGGGGTCATTTGCAAACTGTTTGCCGTTGTCTGAGGTAATGGCGCTCGGGATGCCGAAGGGGCATATGATATTACGCCAGACAAACTTCAAAATGTTCTGACCAGTGATAGCGGTGAGAGGTTCGGCTTCAACCCATTTGGTGAAGTAATCAACAGCGACCACAAGAAATTTGAGTCCCCCCGGAGCGACTGGAAACGGGCCTACAATATCACTTCCCCACTGGATAAAAGGCCAGGCACTTTGTATGCTAGTGAGCTCGGTTTGTGGTAAATGCTTCACGCGAGAATGTCGCTGACACTTGTCGCATTTGGCCACCAAATCATGGGCATCGTTAAACAACGTGGGCCAGTAATACCCCCACCGAAGAACTTTCTTGGCCAACGTCCGCGAGCCAATATGGCTGGCACAAGCCCCCTAGTGAAATTCCCGAAGAACATGATCAGCCTGGGCAGGGGCAAGGCAACAAAGACTCGGTTGTAAGTACGACCGGCGGTACAAAATCCCATCATGGAGTGCATACTTAGGTGCTTTAAGAACTATCCGCCGAGCTTTTAATTTGTCATCCGGCAACGTACCATCCCGGAGATAATGGATGATCGGGGTCATCCAATTGGGACTGCTCGCAGTCAATTCGGTGACCGTGGCTTCACGAATGGAAGGGTGAAGGGCATCTTCGACGATGATGTCCAGAGACATATTAGTAAGGACCACGGAGGCCATTTTGCTGAGAGCATCAGCTTGAACATTTTCCTTGTGAGGTACCTGCTGTATATCAACCGAAGCAAAAGTTGACAAAAGTTTGTGTGTCAAAGCGAGGTACCTTTTCAACGTTTCATCCTTGGCTGTGTAGATGCCCTTGATTTGATTAGAGACAACCTCGGAATCCGTGAAAAGCTGGAGATGGGAGGCTACAAAGGATTGAGCGAGCCGGAGCCAGCAATGACTGCCTCATATTCCGCTTCATTGTTAGTCACCGTGAATTTAAACCGCAGGATATATTTGATTTCGACACCCTCGGGGCCAAGGAGAAGGACCCCGGCGCTACTGCCTCGAACCGCAGAGGCACCATCCACGTACAGTTGCCACTTGTGGGTTTGAGCTTCGAGGTCGGCGTGGTTAGGAGTAGTGTCATGCACAGCCGCCGGACCGGGGTCAACAAATGGTGCCTCGGCCAAAAAATCCGCGAGGGCTTGACCCTTAATGGTTCGGCGAGGGAGAAATTGAATATCATACTCTCCCAGTTCGATAGCCCACTTAGCCAAGCGCCCTGACACATCGGGCTTGACGAGAATTTGGCGAATGGGGTGATTAGTGAGAACCTTGATATCACGCCCTTGGAAATAAGGCCATAAGCGCCGGGCCGCCGTGACGAGAGCCAGCACTGTTTTTTCCATCACGGAGTACCGGATCTCCGCCCCTTGGAGTGCTCGGCTCACAAAATACACGGGGTGCTGACCTCCATGAGCCTCGCGCACGAGAGCCCCGCTGATGGCTTCCTCGACAGATGCTAAATATACATATAGAGGTTCTCCGGGGAGAGGAGCGGACATAGTGGGCAACTGCTTAATATGGTGCTCTAGAGCCTCAAAGGCTTCGGTGCACTGCGGGGTCTACTCAAATTGCTTAGCCTGCCGTAGAATTTTGAATAATGGAAGCTGGCGCTCCGCGGCCTTAGATAGGAAATGATTTAAGGCCGCCAGACCACCAGTAAGGCGCTGAACTTCCCTTACCGTCTTCGGCGGTTGCAAATCTAATACATCTCGAATCTTGGCCGGATTGACCTGGAGGCCGTGCTGTGAGACCACATAGCCCAAAAAATTTTCCGGAGCCAACGCCGAAGGTGCATTTTGCCGGATTGAGACGTAAATTATAACGCCGCAATGTGCTCAACGTTTCAGCAATATCTTGCACACATGCAGATTGAGAGGTACTTTTTATAACAAGATCGTCGACATATACCTCAACATTACGACCAATTTGACCTCGAAAGACGTGGTCCATAAGGCGCTGGTAAGTGGCTCCCGCATTCTTGAGCCCAAAAGGCATTTTCTTGAAGGCAAAGCATCCGAAGTCAGTGATGAATGCCGTTTTGAGTGCGTCCCGGCGATCCATATGGATTTGACGGTATCCCTTGTATAGATCCAAGAAGCAAAGTGCCTTGTGCCCAGTAATGGCTTCGGCTTTTTGGTCGATAGAGGGCAGAGGATAACAATCTTTTGGGCAGTGCTTATTAAGATCAGAGAAATCTACGCACATTCTCCATGCCCCACTGGACTTCGTCACCATCACCGGATTAGATAACCAGGAAGGGTAATGCACTTCAAACAGGATGTCTGCATCTAGAAGCTGCTGTACTTCAATTCGGATGGCTGCGTTCCGCTCCGGAGCGAATTTCCTCCGTTTTTGTTGTATGGGCTTCACGTTGGGGTCAATATTTAACTTGTGAGTTATGACATCCGGAGAGACCCCTGGCATGTCCAGGGGGGACCACGCGAAGACTTCAGAATATTCCCGCAAGGTCTGAATGATGGCATTATGTAACCACGGCGTATCCACAGCGCCGACGGTTACAGTGTGCTCTGGTTTAGCCGGATCGAGCGGCACTTGGACAGCGTTGTCCCCAAGCGATATAGACGAATCCGAGGTGGGAATCGAGGCGGTTACCTGAAACTGTGGCTTAGGGGGTGCTTTTGTTGCCTTTTTGAGTGCGACATATATGCACTCTTTAGAGACTCGCTGATTACCGCGGATAGCCACCTCGCCATGTGGTGTAGGGAACTTCAGCGCGAGGTGGTATGTGGAGCAAACGGCCTTTGCTGGGGTGAGCCAGTCTCGACCCAAAATCATGTTGTATGGTGATGGGGAATTAACCACATAGAAATCCACGAAGATGGTTTTTATCGCTGGATAAGTTCCAAGCGATGCAGGAAGGTTGATGACTCCCTCAGGTCGTACCTCACCCTGGGTTAAGGTTTGTAGCGGCCGGTCGGAGTTGTTCGCTAGGAATACCAATTTTCTGAAAATAATCGGTGAATATAACGCTAACTGCGGCTCCGTTATCGATGAAAACTCGCTTTATCGTAACATTGGCTACGGTCATGTCAATGACGATGGCGTCGGTATGCGGGGTAAGCTCAGGAACAGGATCTTTGTCGGTAAAACTTACGGTTTCAGATTGGTGGAGGCGTTTGTGGCGCGGCTCCTTGGGAGGAGGCCTGCGCGCTTCCGCCTTCAAGGCACTTCGAGAAGCCCCAGTAGGGATGGCCCCGTAAATCACATTTATGACGTGAGTAGGCGGATTGTCTCCGGGTCCTCCATGAGGAGGCGGTTGCGGCAAAAAGTGGGGTTGTTGACGATTTCCATGGTCCTTCCGCGCATAGTTGTTGTACCCAGGCCTGTTATTATGCCATTGCGGCTTGTTTTGCCATGGACCGCGGTCATTGTAGCCTCCGCGGTTTTGTTGCGAACCTCCATTCTGGCTTGACCGAGGCCTGTCTTCGGTCCGAGCGACATACTGCCGTAAGAAACCTCTCTTTAGACAATCTTCGATTTCTTTTCCAAGCTCTCTGCACTCCTCTGTTTCATGTCCATGATCATGGTGATACGCACACCACTTGTCGCGGTTACGCTTTTCTGCCGGAGCAGTCATCCGTGGACATGGTCGCAGATCGTTCTTGTGAACAGAAAGAATTTTGGCTCGTGATTTTGTAAGCGGAGTAAATTGGGGGATATCTCCACGAGGTTCCAGACGTCTGTGGTTTAGACGGGAGAACGCACTAGGCCAAGTATTGGGCCCGGCTTGTGTTCTATCTGATTGCCGTTTGCTGGCATGCTTCTCGCGTTTACGGCGAGTCTGCTCCTCAGCCTTGGCGTACCTGCATACAATGTTAAACAAAGCCCGGGTCGTAACTGGAGGATTCCGAACCAACTCAGTGTAAAGCGGTCCGGGGCGAAGGCCATTCATGAAAGCGTTGATGATAACATCGTCCGACCGGCTGCCAACCTTAAGGCTCTCCACCGTGAAGCGATCAAGAAATTGGGTAACAGTTTCTCCATCTTGTTGTTCCATATTCATGAGGTCGGCTAAGGTGGCCATGGGCTTTGCTCGCGTATGAAAACGCGCCCAAAACTGCTCGGCGAGATCCCGAAAAGAGGTTACGCTGCCCCGGGACAAAGAATCGAACCAAAGTCTGGCTTCATCCTAGAGATACTCAGGAAACACCTTACACAAGTGGTGAGGAGTGCAATTGCGGTTGAACATAGCATACTTGAAGGCGTTCAAAAAATTGCTTAGATCTCCAGTGTTGTTGTATACGGCCACTGGGGGAAGCTTGAACCCTTCGGGGAGTGGGACAGCAAGAATCTCGTCGGAGAACGGGGTGATGATCTCCCCGTCAGCATCAAGACCCAAAACTTTGTCAAGCTCCGCGGCGAATTGGGCTTGCTCTTGTTCTATGGGATCCAGCACACGGGATTGGTCTAAGCGAGCACGCTTCGAGGCGTCAGCAGGTCTTCGGCGATGCTCACCTTCGTGAACGTATCGGGGCCTCGATCCATTAGAACTGCGGTTATCCGCTGGAGAGTCTGTCGTCGACGCTCGAGCCTCGCTCGTTGAGGGGGATCCTCGTCCAATTCACGTGACTAATCACGGGGCGGATTTCTCACTCCCTGACCGACGCCATTGTTAGCTCGCTCACCGGAGTGGGCGCGCCGATTGTTCCATTCTTGGAACAAAGCGGCATGTTCCTGAAGAAAGGCTTGTTGCACCTGCGACAACTCGGGGGCAGGCGGAGGATTAACTGGCGCCAGATCATCAGCAGGGGGATGATGCTGCGTGTTGGCGGGTTCCGCGAGCGGATCCTGGTTTCGTCGATGGGGTGGTGGGTTCTGATCCACAGGAGGATCATGACGGGACCGGGTAGAGTTAGCAGACCTACGAGTGTTCACCATGGCGTTCGTAATGGCGTTGAAATAAGCTAGGTTTTTCTTGCCACTCGTTCCCACAGACGGCGCCAATTGTTAAGGCGCAATCCGGTTATCAAGAGAACTCCCAGGAAAATTCCTCTTGACCCAATACCAGATATAAGAAAATTAAAGAACACAGGATATGCGTGGTTCGATCCGGAGATCTACGTCCACCGGCGTCAAATATCACCTGCCGAGGTGTTTTTCACTATATTCCTTTCAAGCTTACACGTTGTAGTTGAAGAGTACAAAGTGCGAACCCTAAATCTGAGTACAATTCTGCTATTTATACTACTCAACTCTAACCCTAACTAAATCCCTACAATTACGCCCACCAAATCTGCATGGAAGTTGGCCGGAGATCGTGGGGATCTCACTTTCTGAATACGCTGGAACTGGGCTGTTCACGCCTCTTGGCCGCCTCTGGGCCAACTTGGTTGCTGGGCTCAGTTTCTCCGGGCCCGGTTGATCCGACCCGAAGCTACTGGGCCATACCTATCACACATATTTATATATATTAGTAATACACACGTTGATTACAATTTTTTACTATTAGTGAATAAAAAAATTAACTTAAACGTAAAATAATTGTACATTGTAATATATACACAACCTCGTAGATTATTCAATGTAATAAAAAATTAATCCATTGAACAAACATAATTTTGAATCGACTAAAAACTAGAAGAATCGCAAAAGAGAAATAAAAAAGTTGAATAAACGTTATGTTTGTCTAGTAGATTATTCAATGTAATAAAAAAGTTGAATAAACGTTGAATAAACGTTATGTTTGTCTATATACACAACCTCGTAGATTATTCAATGTAATAAAAAAGTTGAATAAAAAAGTTAACAAAACAAGTTATAATAATTAACGTTAAGAGATTCATAAAAAATGACATTACATGAAGTTTGATTTATTCTAATTATTATTTACTTCTTATTATACACATACTCGACCATCATTAATATATCTTGAATAAAGTTATACGATGATTGAAAAACTCTATACGTAATAATGAGACATATATTTTTATGTTTGTACAAAATGACTGACATTTGAAGAAAAATACATGTTTAATTGTCTCATTACATCATTAATTGACATCCATAAGTTCATCATTTGTTATATACATATAAAATATTAGGCTTAACATACTTTATCTATAATATCTCTAATAAATAATTTCGATTTCAACATAGATTTGCACATGAAATTCTTTACATATTTTAATGTGAGGAAAAACTTTCAGCAACTTAGTATCAAGATCTAACATCCAACTTCTGTTATAAAAATTAATTTCTAATTTTTTTTATTATTATTGTTAAGTACAACCCTCTTTAATACAATTTACTTATTAATTTAAGATTGCTTATTTCAATTTCCTTAATTATTTTCTCAATTCGAAATTTAAAAATTATGTGTAATTTAAAATTAAAATCCTACTATAGTATACTTACAAAATAAATAATATTTTTTTATGGAAGGTCGACTATATATATAATGTCTCACACACTACTACAAATAAGGCTTTTTGCCACTACAAAATGTAGTTACAAAAAAGGAAGAGTAGTCACAAAAATACTTTTAGTAACTACAAATCTAAAAGTAGTTACTATAGGGTAGTCACTTATAATAAGATGCAAAAAGTTTTTTTGTAACTACTTTGTAGTTACTAATGTATTTGTAATTATTTTTTGCAACTACTTTGTAGTTACTAATGTATTTGTAACTACAAGTAGTTGCAAAAGAGCTTGGCATATTGTGGCAAATTTGGTTAAAATTGTATGAAATATTTTATGTAACTACTAATAGTTACAAAACGGGCTACTTTTAGTAACCACTCTTGTAGTTACAAAAGACTAGCGGCAAATACCCTTTTTTCTTGTAGTGACAATCTTTAATCATGACATGCTACAATCTATATAAAATATTGTAAATGTTTTAACTAATTTTTTTATGTCTTTAATTCCTTATTTAGTTATGGTGAAATACTTCTAATTTTTCACAAATTGCACATCCATTTAAAAGTCTTATATACACATGTTTAAACCACGCATTCTGATTTTATTTTTTATTTAGATTATACAGTGGTTTATTCAACGTAATTATTATTTATTTTTTATTTAATTTATACTCCAGTTAATATTAACATTCACATTTTACTATGTTTATTTTTCTGCATATTTTATTTTAGTATGTGATACACATTCATATAGTACAATTTTTTAATCTTTCACATAGTTCAACTTTGTTCATTATTTCTTTATAGTTCTTTTTTATTCTTTAATGTACCCTATAATTTTATATATCATAGTAAATTCATTTATCAAGTTATTACATATTCTTAAAATATATGTATAATATTTTTATTGACTTAATAATTTGTTTAATGTTACATCTTAAATATTTAAAATAATCCGATGCAACTATTCATGTTCACTAATTTTTACGTGTGTCATTTTATTAATTCTATTACTAGTACAATAAAATTTCACACCTCATTTAAACTCCAATTATTATAAACCTTGTGATTTTATGCCTCTCAAATTTTCTAACATAACATCTTTTTCTTTGGTCTACTAAAATTACATCACCTATTAAAAGTATTATATTAGTGAATAGATTTATGTAGGTGTGTAAGGTATGTGATTAAAAATAATGTTCAACGCATATATTTATTTGAATAAAATCGAATTGTATAGACCAATATTGTTTAAAATTAACACAATATCACTATTGATGCATTTATAGTCTTTATATCTTCATATATATCTTTTACTAATTTTATATGTAAGCTACTTTTACCGCCTTCCTCCATCTTTTTCATCTTAAAAATATTATATATATATATATATATATATATAATGACTTTATTGTATACTTTTTGAATTTAATAAAATTTGTAAATCATTTATTATTTTCTCTTGTTGTAATTTACTTATGACGTACATCAATTTCTTTCTTCTAATTCATTGAATATAAATATAATATATAATCTCATTTCCTATAAGCATAATAATTCAATTTATATTTACTTGTTAATGCTCACACAAAGAAATTTATTATGTGAACATATATATTGCTAGTTTAATCTAAATTTCAAAATACTAAATTGTAATAACTTGTATGTACGTCTAACTATAATATAGATATTTAATTTTTGTTTTTGTATTCTTTTCTGATAGTATAATATATTTGACTTTATCACGTTAGTTTATTATTTGCTTTTTCATTATATTACCTAAACTCGTCTATCATAATTTATTTTTTCATAATGAAAATTCGCTTATACCCTTTAATATTGATAATTTTTGCATTAGTTTTTTTATAATTTTGTTCATTATGTTAATAAAGTTATACCTACTAATAATAAAGTCTATTCATAAGTTTGTGTTATCTTTCTTCACAATGCATTTTCTCACTTCTATTCATTTTATGATCATATAGTTCATATTCACTTGTTTTGACAATATTTTTTATTGTTGGACTTTAATAAAGTGGTATACACAAAAACATATACAATTTTCTAACATGTCTTTTCACTACACTGAAAAGTTAATTTTAAATATAATATCAGCGAGTCTAGATGCAAGTCTTTTCATTCTTTGGTTTAGTATTTGCTTCAAGTTTATATTATAATGAAGTTTGAGTTACTATTCGCATTAAGCTCTAACCTTTGATCAATTCAATAGTTTACACTTTAATCTATTTTATATTCATATTTTATTTTTCATTAGATAACTTATATAAATTCTTTTTTTTTCTCAATTTTGTAATATTGATACTTTAATAATTTAGAAAATTATGGAAATTATTACAAGTACCAAATTTATAATATTCAAATTTAGACAAATAAATTGTTACTATTAGATAAGTATTATTTTAATTTATATTTATAATAAGAGTTGGTTGTTTTATTTATCACCAACCACTATGTAATAATTTATCAATAATTTATACATAGTAATATAAATAATTGCGAATCATTTACATATTGTTCGGACATATAATGTTTACATCGTTTAAATAGACTAAAAAGATTTTAATTTAATCTCATCTATTTATTTTCAAAAAAATATTTTATGACATTTTTTAGTTAAACTTTCAATCATTTTTATATAATTAAAAAAATATAAGTACGATCAAATGTCAACAATCTTGTATCTATCTCTCGACTATGAAATCAAACTTATAACTATTGAAATCATATTAAATTATTACATTTTACATAATTTAAAGATTTTATCATGTAAGTATTATTAATCTTGAGTCATTCATATATTGTGGTAAATTAAATATTATATAATACACTATAATTTTCTTGTCAACATGTTTTTTGTTGTAGTTAGTGAAATAAGTATATAGATGTTATAGCTACATACCATACCTAAATTAAAAAGAAACTAAACAAAAAAATTATCTCCAAAAAATTAGGGATAAATTAAATCAATAAGAGCTTTCGTTGTTATTCATTGTTCTAATTTTTGTGTATTTGATTTTTTCTTCTTGTTGCTAATCATAAAATATATTAGTATTTTTTCACCATGAAAACACAAAAACTTAATGTAATATTCAATACCCAAATACCTTTATTGTATACCACTCTTGGAAGTTAAGATTCTTGTGGTCATTATCCTAACAAAGAAGTCAAACTTTGTAGCTACTAAACTCCTATTACACTATATTAATTTTCTATAATTTTTTATATGTACATAAATATCTTTTGAGTAAATTTCAATTATTTAATATTTTGAGAATCATAAACTAAATTACTTTAATATTCATAATATTTCATATTCTTACTCCTTTTGAGTAATATACATTATATCAATTTTATTTCGTTTATATACTTTCTTCAATTCTTCATAAATTTCTTATAGTTATTGTAATTGGACTTTTTTACAATTGTAGCGAAAGGAGAAAGATAGAATAACAAAAATTTAAGAGAAAATATAAAGAATATGATACACTATAGTTGTCCCGTCAATATTTTTTTTGCTGTGGTTAGTAGATAGAGGATATATATATACACACACACATATATATATATACTCACTCCGTCCCGAGATAATTTGTATACCCCTCCCGGCACATGGAATAAGAAAGAGCTATTTTTTCCTATTTAGTTGACTTTTTCAAAGGTGGAGATTGAGGGTGGAGATTGTAAGAGAATTTTTCTTTTTAAGGATGTGCAAATTATCTCGGGACGGAGGGAGTATATAATAACTACGTACCTAAATTAAAAAGAAAAAGTATACCAAAAATAAAATAATATCTCTAAAATGAAAATGATAAATAAAAGCTTTCACTATTATTCATTGTTCTAGTTTTGATGTGTATGATTTTTTTCTTGTTATTGCTAATCGTAAAACCTTTTAGTGTTTTTCTCAACATGAAAACACCAAAACTTAATAGTTTTGCAAACATTTAATATCTAAATAAGAGAAAAAAGTTGAAATCATCCCATAATTTTTTACTTTTTCAAATTTGGTCACGCACTTTATTACCTTTTCAATTTAGTCTCACATCTCTAGTAATTACTCTAATTTTGACCCAATTTTGACCAGATGAATGAAAAAGAGTGTAGGAATTTTCGAATTTTTCTAAGACCTTCTTGGTTGTCATAATCCTATATACACATTGATTAATCCTAAACATGCATCTATTAATTTAAATGCAACACATATGTGTTTTAGAGTTGACCTGAGAATCGTGTGCACAACGATTTGATGTTAGACTCCAGGATTGACCTTCTGGACTGTATCTCTGCTTGATCCTCAACGCTGGATGCACGATGAGTTTTGAGAAATTCCAAGTGTGGGAACCAACACTGTCGCCTCCGCCCTATCACTCTGTCCTCTCTACTTTGTGATTTTTACGTAGTTATTAATTTCACAAACTGAGAGATATGTATTTAATACATAATAACTGAGTGTAGGCCTAGCCTGATAGTTTAATTCCCTACTAGGCTAGGAGCCTGATGGGCCAGTCCATGAATTAAATACAAGAAATAAAGATGGACTTAACTATGAATTAATCTTTCTATGTCCAGCCCAGAACATAATTAATTCATAAATATTAATTCATTACACTAAAGAACTAATACTGACTTACCGCTTTATTCCCGGATTGAGTCGGGGCTTGAATTAGACTTAATTAATCCCCGTATTTAAGATATCGCATATCCATTAATTAATTAAAGTCTCTGACAACTTAAATTAATTAAGTGCTTATTAATTTCTTAAGTAATACCACTCAACTTCATTATTGTACCCGAATTTAATCAACTTGCAGGGTTTAGTGACACGTCGGTTTCTAACCTAGTGTTCCGCAAGTGTACGGAAGTAGGTGTAGTAGCGATAATCAAGGTCGATCCCACAAGAAATAGTTCTAGGTAGTTCGGTACCTCAATACTCTAGGATTGTCCTAACTAGATACTAGGTTGTAAAAGGTTGATTTTACTAATTAAAGTACTCAATTAAATATAACTTCAAATTTAGGAAACACAAAGAACTAACAATCAATGAGAAAGGGTATCCTAGGGCTTCGATTTCAAGATATTACTTCAATGTTGAATATGATTAACCTATAGATTTACCAATTCTAGTGTTTATTAGGCGGCACGATAATAATCTAACCATTCTCTCGAAGTGATTAATTAAGCTAATTACCCTCTCGAGTCAATTAAACCTAATAACTCCCAAACGATCCTAAGCCACGGCCTACACGGTCATAGACAACTGCGCTCTATGTTCTAAGTCTGATAATGATTCTCTCCTCTCGAAGCGGAATTGCTAAACTAAATTACTAAATCTAGGTGATCAAGCTAAATCTAGTTATAAGCACAAACATATAAACACATAAAGAATGTAATCGATAAATCAAAACATTGTCATAATAATCCGTACTCTCTAACCCTAGGACACGAATAGCTTAGCTACTCATGCCTAGCAATAATCCAATATAAAATTCTACGAAAAACATTGTAAAAGATTAAACTAGGAAAGAACGACTAAACCCGGATGAATCCGTCTCGATGATCTTCGTCTTCTTTGTCCTCCAAGACTTCTTCTAGGTAGAATGATGATGTAATTGATGTTCTTGATCTTTTCTATCTGACTCCCCCTCTTTCTAGAGCTTGGGGTCCTTTTTATAGAATTGTATAAGCCTAATTGAATTAGGAAATCAAATCCCCTTTTAAAACAGGATTTTTATTGACGGCGGCCTTTTTGACACGGCCATGTTGATCAAGTGACACGGCCGTGTTGCTTGCAAAACATCAATTTATGCGCATCATTTGACACGGCCGTGTTTCTTTGTGACGCGGCCGTGTTACTCCTCCAGAACCTATTTGACCTTTGCGCAACGCTTTAGACACGGCCGTGTTGCTTATGTGACACGGCCGTGTCGGTTCTTGCTCCGTTTTGCTCCTGAACCGGTTCAGGTCAATCTGGACCGGTTCGGGCCGGTTCTTGAACGGTTCGGACCGATTTCCACTGGTTTTCACTATTTTGGGCCGGTTTCCCCTCTGTTCCAACTTGTTTTCTTGTCCGGTAGTCGTAAATCACAACTTTTTATCCTGAAAATGCTCAAAAACACCTTAAAACAAGCCGAGTACGTTAATTGGTCACTTATATAACATTTCATCCAATTCTTGACCATCTATGCACATAATTCTTATAAAATAGTATCGTAACCCGACCTAATTACATGCATAATTAACGTGTATCATTTAGTACAATAAACCTTTTGAGTTCCTTAAGGGGATATCATCATCCTAAACGGATACGGTTACCTAAATATAAGTTATCAGTTATCATATGCAAGTTGTTGTCACCCAAGATACAGAGTATAAAGAGTTAGCACTTAACTCTCACCCATGGTAAATCAAAGTGACACACAGACATGCACACATAACTGCAATCTTATTAATAGTTTAGATTACAATAAGTCATCGAGATTTCTTGTTCTTCACTAAGGCCAGACATAAGAACTTATCTCACCGTGACCTATCAATATGTAAAGACGTACCAGTATAAGTAAATAGTCAAGATAAACTATTCCTACTTGATACTGCAGCATATACCAACAACTCGTCCTCAAGTTGTCTCAGCTGTGATATATATTTTATATCTCATTAAGTTTAACCAATCATATGATCTTCTGTGATCTACAACACACCATATTATCTGCTTATAGAGAGAGATATAGGGACATATATAGTGATTAGTGTAAACAGAATCAGACAGGAGCTTAATAGTGAATAACTGGAAATATTGTATAAAAAATGTCTTGCTTTCAGTATACAAATCCAGTATAAGCCAATGTGAATCGCTGGGAAGAAAGAAATACAAATTGCGTTTTGGTTGGAAGTGTATTTTCATGTTTGATTATAAATTTTTTTTTTTTTCATGAGTCATCAAATGAGGTGTCATGCTACGTGGACCTATATTTGCCACGTAGATGCTGTCGCCGAAAATCCCCAAAGTTATGCATCATGTGCATGGCACGTGGGATATTCTGGCGAATTTGGCCGTCGGAGACGAGTAGTGTCCTTAAAAATTGGGCAATTTTCGCAATATACAGGACTAAATTGAAATTACCTAACATATAGGACTTTTACTGGGCACGTTCTAATATACAGTACAAATAATGATTTTTCCCTTTTAACTGTTGTCGTATAGAAGCAGACAACAATTATATATTGTTGTTAAAGGAGGTACCTATAACAATACCACTATTAATAACAAACTTTATGGGTGATAAAATTTCATTGTCTATTAATGAAATTCTTGTACTGATTGTTGTCAATTTCTAAAGATCTCGTATTTTCCCCTCACTTAACCCTCTCTCTTTCGCCATTCACACATACACACACACACACCTCCCCCTAAAGTAGGGGCGAGCGGTCAACTCGATGTGGACGGGCCTCCCGTCGGCTAAGGCCCCATTTTTTTTTATTAAATATATATGTATATATAGTTAATAAATATATATAAATGTTATTAGACATATTATTATTAGTTGAGTAGCTCAAGTGGTCAATATCTTGTTTATCATCCTCCTAGAATTGAAAAGTCATGAGATCGGACCTCCTTCTCAATTTATTTTTCCATAATTTATATATATATACATATGTTTTTTTAGGTTCACATATACATGTGTTCTTGATAGCTTTTTTGTATTTGTGCTTTTTTTCATTAATTTGTATATCTATACATATGTTGTTAGCTTTTTTGTATTTGCCTTCTTTTTCTCTATAATGTACACACATGTATATTACATACGTAGGACTATCAACCATTAAGTAGGTTTCTTTCTGTTTTTATTTATTTATTTACATAATTACAATTAATTCTTTTTATTACAATTACAATTTAATTATATTCTTATTATTTTATTTTCACTATGGAGAAAATGTGCATTACGATATGGAATTATGTGTTTTCATCTAGGGGAGGTACAATCATAATTAATTTATATGTTTACATTTTTTTATGCTTTGTTTCATTAGGTAAATTTGTGTATTATGAAAAAGAATTCAGGCGATAACAACTTACTCTTTTATTACAATTTAATATTATTTATAGATCTTTATCTTTTTATCAAGAAAAATTATGTATTATATGAAAACTTGTATTTTCACCTAGATACCATAGCGAATTTTTTTGTTGGAATATTCTTCTTTAGATTTTTGTTGTTTTATTTTCATTAGGAAAAAATATGTATTATAATATGAAAATTTGTGTTTTCAAGTCAATGAAAATTATTTTCCTCTTTGCAATGGACCCCTTAAAACAGTGGGCCGACTCTGCCTAGAATAATTTATTTACATAGAGCAAGGGCCCCCTTTTCCTCTTTGCAACGAACCCCTTAAATCATTGGACCGACTCTGCTGAGAATAATTTATTTACATAGAGCAAGGGCCCCCTTTTCCTAGTTCCAACGGACCCCTTAAAACATTGTATCGACTCTGCCTAGAATATTTTACGACTTTGTATTGTCTTCTTTCACTCGACTTTAGTCAGTCCCAATGTGGCCATACATATGTCGTTACGTCACTACACCTTAATCTATTATTAATTTCATGGCTTTTGTTATCATGTTAAAAGAACATGATATTTAGGTTAATCGGTCTAACGAACTAGTCTTTCTAGTTTGCTTGCTCCCAAGTTTAGTCCTCTAGCTCAGATGGTTTGGTTTTCTATTTTTATATGATTGGTTAATTTTGGTTTCATAAAAACAGATGGTTTAGATAACCGAACTGGCTGATGCATACCCCTACCTAGGTCGTTTGAAGTCTTGTGATTTGTCTTTTCCATGAATATATTGGCGCTTCTTTAATTACTCGTGCAAGCAATCATGGCGGTGGAGGTGCTTTGATTCGTCGTGGTGTTGGTTGACGCATTTCTGTTGGGGTGCTTTCTTCAATAACATTTTCTCGAGGGCTTGATGCCTTGGTATCGGATCCAACAGTAAAATCTTTGAGGACTTGAAGAACACAATTTTTAGGAGTTCTTTGATCTTCTTTGCAGAATTGATCTTCAGTATCTTCTACACTTGATTTCTTCTTCAATCTCTTCACTTCTTAACTTGTCTTTTGAATTATGATAAGAGTATATTTTCATATTTACTTGATGGAATGTTGCAATTTTTTAGTTTGTGTAAAATTTAAAAGGACACTATTGTTTTTTAGACTTCTAAGAGTATATTTAGTGATGTATTGAATGCTCTAGTAGGTTAGTTGAGGCGACATTAAAGATGATGAGAGCTATAGGCAGTGGGGCCCAAAATAATTGATATTTCATTTATCACACCTACACCTACACCCATTGCCATTGCATTCCATTCATGCATATGTTAATTACCAATATATATGGATTATGAATATTCATTTCATTTAATCAAATAAAATCTTAAACAAAGCATACAGTAAAACTCGGAAATGTAACTTATTTGTAAATATAGAAGCGATGCAATGCAAGAAAGGTAATTTCCCGATATGTAGATGTAGGTTAAACCTCCTTGACCTGGAGTGGCGGCACAGCGAGTTTGACTTCCTCCTTGAGCGGTGGGTGGTCCTCCTCAATCTGGAAGGCATCGACGGGGAAGGTACGGGAGAGGCCGGTGGGGGTCTTGAAGTGGATCTTTCCGGTGGGGGGATCGTCAACGTAGATTTCGTTGAGAGTGACCCAGAGGAGGAGCTCCTTGGCCTTCACACCAGTCAGCTTCTTGATCCTGTTTGGCTCCACGTAAGCGGTGACCTCGGTGGCGTACTGGACAGGCTTCCCGATCTTCTCGAACTTGTGCTCGCACTTCTTCTTCTGGATCAGCCAAACAAACCCTGTCTCCTTCACGTACCCGCATTCCTCAATGTCCTTCAAAGGCAGAAGCCCGTTTGGTAGATTCATCTCAGTCAGCAAGAACTTCGACTTTTCCTGGCAGATTGCATCGCCTCGGTACATTTCCGATGCCGCTGCTCTGATTTCTTCTGTTATCACAGACATCTCGAAATCAATGTTTGTGTTTTGCAGTTGATGGAGCTGCACCTCATTTATATAGGCAGGAGCAGGAGCAGGTCCCTACACTTTGCCCTTCACTTTCTTCATATTTTCAAAGATGTCCTCTATGTACTCGCTTATTATGTTGTGTCCACCTAAATATCCGACACGCTATTGCAACCATAAATAACATTACCTATTTCATACTAGTATCTATATCAATAATGATGCTTATACTTTTTCTATTTACATCTTACTATTCGACTTTTCTATCGTGTAACTATTGTATTAATACAACAAAATATTTATCGTTTTATCAAGGAAAATATTTAGGGACCCACAACTAATTTATTTAATAACTTTTATTCTTCTTCTCCTTTAATCTCACCCATCTCTAGTTTTCAGTTCTAATTCTTAATCATAAATATACCAAATTTCATTCAATCAATTGTAAGAGTTTTATGAATCGAAATCGTAAGACTGACTTTCCTTAATATGAATAAGATTTCATTTTCATCATTAAAATTAAAAGGGTCTTTTTTCTTCTTTTGTTTGTCCTCTTTATTTCTATAAGCAAAGCTTTCATATTTTTCCTTGTTCAGTGCGTAAGAAAGATGGTAGGATATTGTGTGAACACACACTGTGATCTATCGCCCCATCTTTTCATCAATATTTTTAATAAATTAGTTTCCGCTAATTGTTGAGACAACGGGTACATATTTATAAATTTTTAACTCTTTTATGGACTGTGTAAACACACAATGAGTGTCAGTTGGAGTTATAAATGGTGACTAATTCACTTTTATCTCCGCTCCAGGTGAACAATGGCATAAAATAATTGTTAATACTGCAAAATTCAATCCTCATTTGATAATAGAAACAAAGCTTAGATCTCACATTGTGCAACTCGGTTTAAATCATGGGTGATTCTATGATACATAGTAATATCAGTACCACCATAAGATAAAAATGAAATTATATATTTAGTGGGTCCCTCATATTTAAATACATATGTATTCTTCTCTCACAGTGGTATCAGTATCACAGTGGTACCAAAGTTGAACTCTTAAATCATATATGAATCATAAATTATATATCACTTGATGTTTCTCCTCTAAATCAATCCATGTTGAGTTAATTATGGAGTCTCACGTAACTCTTCCTGATTATTGAACTAAATAGTAAATAATCCAACAATACACAATACAAAATAGAGAGAAGAAACAGAGAGAAGAAAGAAACACATAAAATAGAAAAAAGGAAAGAAGACAAGAACGAAGAAAAATAACTACATTAGCGATCAAAAGTATGGACTGGGCAAAGTTATATCTAACTTTTCAACTCGTCTAAAATTACACTCTTTTTGGAGCGGCGGGAGTATCGCTCAAATTTCAAATGGCAAATGCTCACATACTATAATAAACGTCCATTTTAGTTATTTATTTCATTTTTTCTAATTAAATATTTCAAAATTATGGTTAGTGATATTGTCCCTAGCTACGATAGTGGTTTTGGAATTTCTTTCAACAATTAAGAAACGTTAATCTATGACAAAATAAATATTTAATAATAATCTATGTTTGTTTCTCCCACATAATTGTCAAATTGTATGGATAAACTTGGAAAAAAGTGGTAAAAGTTTGATACAAATTAACATCGGCAAGATAAGTGCATGGTAGGTAAAAGATTTGATTCTCGTTAGCCCAGATTTGATCTTTGAGTTACTCATTTTTATGTTTTGGTTAATTAGTCATCATGCCAGAGTGCCTACCAAGGATCATTCATTATTTCACTTAAAATTAATAAAACTACACAACTGTTTTTTTAATTAAAAATAATAAGATACAGTTTTATTTTATGATAAATAAGAACTCAACTTATAACATCTTAGGAATATAAAGAAACTTTATAAATACTTAATAAAATCTGATATTTTTTACAAAAAAAAAAAAAAAATTGTTTTATATTGATAAAAGAAATTTATATGTTTATTTATTTTGAACAATAAAATTATTTATAGGATAAATAATTTTTAGTTCATTAAATTTCACCTTTTCTTATTTAAGGACATAATCTTTGTGCATTTTGATTTCACTCTTTTAACTTTCAAGAGCAAATAATCTAACCGATTTTTGGTGACACTCCAAAAAAGTAATATTTTGAGACAATAAAAAGTGGTCTTAAATAATGAGCATGCGTCACAACTTATAAGTATTTGTCACAACTTTATTATTAGAGGGAACATGTCGTCACTAATTAGTCGTCTCAATAACTCGGATGCAAATAATATATTTGTGACGACAATCGTCTCAAATATTTATTACAACAACTAGTTACCTCTAAAAGTAGTCTTAAAATAGCCACAAATAATTTATAGAGAGATTTGTTTCAACAAGTGGTCACAAATAACTTACTATTAGAGACTACAATTATTGTCTCAAAAAATATTATATAAAATTATACCTCTTTTATTATAGTGTAAGCCCCATTTCTAAAATTTGAAAGCTGAAGGATTAGTTTGTTGAATTTTAAAAATTAAATGACCAAAATTAAAATAGTTAAAGATGATATTTTTAAATAAAAAAAAAGTAAAACTTAATCAACTAAACAACTATTTGCCCCTACTTATATTAAGTCTTCGTGAGTGAGGGAGGGAGGCTATATCTACATCACTTCTAATTGGCCGAAAACTGAAAATTTCAAATTTTCATGCAATTTTAGGTGAACGAGAGACTAAATTTACGAAAATATCAGGTTTAATATGACTTAAGTGCCAATTTTATCTTTGATAAGATTAATATGTGATATGCTACTACCCCTTTTCACATAATCGACTTTTCTTATAATAAATACAGAGAAACTTAGCGCTCGTTTACTATTATTTTGATTAAATTACCTTATTTATTGAGTTTCTGGATGATATTTTTGACCCCATTCTTGAGTTATCTCCATTTCACCCACTTTGGATAGATTAAAATAGCGTGAACAGTACAATTAGTATCAGGTACTAACGATCTTCGTGATTCCACATTCGAGGGTCACCATGCTAGTGAAGGTGGGACTAGGGTGGATTAATTAAGCATATCCCCCTTATTTGTAGCAATAAACGAGACCTACAAAAAATTTATGGCTTATAGCCCTATATACCTATATCTATTGTTATCATTAATTACCTATTTATGTGAGTTAGTTATTAGGAGTAGTACAAATTATTACTCCCGTGTTAATGTGGTTCAGTGACTATCAGGCATATATATTGGGAACCCTCAGAAATAAAATAATATATATATTACTCCCTATATTTAAAAAATATATGTCATTTTGAAAATATCCATGCATACGAATTAATAATTAGTAGGAACATCACACCTTATGAATATATTTAGTTACAGAATGAGATAAAAGGGTAAATTAGAAAAGGAACATTAGTTATAGCCTTGAAAACGACACTTATTATGCAAAAGAAATTCAGATCTGCTAGTCTTTGGTGCAGATCTACAACAGTGTTCTCTCCAAATTCTCCTGTTCAAAATAGAGGTGCGTCAGATAGAGGTTACATAATGGCCCCCCCTCTCTTACAGGGCAGGCGGTGGTGACCGAAAACCGTCGAAAACGGATCGGAATTCTGGGCAGCAGCCAAGATGAAAAACTGGGAAAAGCAGGACTGTTACATATTGGGGCGGTAGCGGAGCAGCGGTGGTTGGCAATTGGGAGACGGTCGGCTCCCGCCAGTGTTCTTGATGATTTTGTGCTTCAAGGGCTTTGAGTTTTTGCCATTTCAGATTGGAGAGGACTAACCCAGATGGACAGTGCACTTTACAACCCAGATGTATATTTCTTATTTTATTTATGAGATATTTTAATTTGTTTTAATTATTGATTTTAATTTGGCAGGATGATTTGGCAATTAAAATATGATGTGGAATATTATTTATAGTAAAAAAACTAAATAACAAATTTCACCTTAGAATCCGGCGTCACATAAGTAAAAAGCCCCAAATTTGTGCCCGCACGTGACCGACATGTGCATTTTCCGACGAAAATTTAAATTTTGGGAGAAAATTGGATAATTTCAAATCATATGGGACGAAATTAAAAAAAAAAAAAAGAAGATAACTACGAAACTTTTAACGGAAGTCGCTATAGTTATGAGACAATGTATGAATTTTTCCCGTTTAAAAGTTGCAACATAATGTACGATCTGACACTCATATGGGATAACTAATTTTGCAACTCCCATGGTCACCACGGTGGGGGCGATATAATTACAAAAAGTACTTTAAACCTAAATATTAACAATTGATGATGTCGTAAATCAATAATTTAAACACCCCCTCCCCCCCCACTGTTACACCTAAGATTGCTCAAATTTCGTTTTGATTAAGTGATGTGACATCCAGGAGTCACTAAAAAAAAATATCTTTTGATACAATAAAAAATATCTCAAATAATAAATATATATCACAACTTATAAATATTTATCACAACTTTATTATCAGAGATATTATGTCATCACTAATTAGTCATATCAATATTTGAACGCAAATAATATATTTATGATAGCAAAAGTGGTATTAAATACATCTCAAATAGTTTTTTTACAACAACTAATTGTCTCTAAAAGTAATTTTAAAATAATCTCAAATAATTTGTATCACAAATAATTTATTATTAATTACCACATGACCTTAAAAATATTACACGAAAAATCTCTTTTATTGTAGTGGGGGATCTTTGGGTGCAACATAGCCATAATCCTGCCCGAAAAAGTACCTCATGTGAAGAATTCTAAAATTGAAGGGTTCATAATTTTAGTTACAATTTTAAGAAAGATATGACTAAATTGTAAAAAGTGGTAAAAATCATGATTTTTCGGTAATTAGCCTTTTGTTTTTATATCATCAACATTATGACTCATTTCACACCCTACAAACTTGTATTCCCTCTATGCCCAAAATATAATTTAGTATTCCCTTACTTTTGTTTCCTCTTTTTAAGTTATAGTTATTTTCCTTACTAGTAGTATCTCCGTACGATGCACGGTTTGTAAGTGCAAATGAATAAATTAATATTTTTTTATATTTTTATATAATTTTAATATAATAAAATATTTCAATCAATAAATAATAAGATATGAAAAATTATATGTTAATGGAAAAAGAGTGCTGTGAAAAGTATTAAAGACTAAAATATATATTAGAATGGATATTTATTTTTCTTAATGTATGAATATCTCTAGCATCCTTCCATAGAAGTCATGTTGATGATTGGGGCTGGAATTGCAATATGCAGTTGACAGAGGATATATTTGTAATGTTAAAAATTAGTTACTGTCTTCATAAATATTTTTTCATTAATAATAGTCAATAAATTTATAAAAAGAAAATAATTTTAAAAAAATATATTTTTTTCGGCCCAGACAAAATCAGCCCAAATAGCTTTATCATATTTATTTAGGCTAATATATGGCAAGTTATTGCCAATAATTGTGTTTTATATTGGGTTGAATTTTATATACCAAAAATTGTGATTTCCAGAATTAGTAATAGATTTTGGGTAGGAAAACTTCAAAGTTACTAATTTCAGTGGATTTTGTTATTATATTAAGTATAGATAGTTGTTTCCAAATTCTAACCATAAGACCTCCAAATATGACGACATTGAAGTTGGAGAAGAATGCAGTTTTGGGTCACCCAGCCCATTACACGGCCCATGCGATATGAGTCGAGTCTTACATGCATTTTTTCCTAATTTTTTGAGGATTTTCACCCTTCAACTCATATCTTAATTCCCCAACTATAAAGGGGGGCCTAAAGATAAATTTTTATACATCTTATGTCATAATTTGGAGTGTCAAGCAAGGGATTCAAGGAAGAGTTCAAGAATTCAAGAGCAAGAAACATTCAGTTATATCTTTTTAATTGTTTTGTTCTTAGCTACTTATGATATTTTTGAGGATTCATTTTTTACTACCGAAAGGTTTATTATTAAACTCTGACACTCAAAACTACACAGATTGAAATACAATGGTTCCTGAAGAAAAACACCTTCCTGGAGAAAAATCAATATTTCCTCAATATATAAACACCTTCCTGGAGAAAAATCAATTGGGCTTCATTACCGAGCCCATAATATGAATACTTATCAATCACAATCTTTGGAAATTATAATATGATATACTGCCTTGAGTTTTGAGTTGGAAAGGTTATGTTGCGAGATTCCTGTAAATCAATTGTAACTTATTACCAAATTTAAATGCAATTTCGGAATTAAATGTTTTGAATGTTTTAACATATATAAGGTAATATCAATTAATGCAGCCAATTATACCATATATAAGGCTTAACCAATCAATGCAGCTAATATTGAAGTTTACCAGAATTAGTAATGTTGTTTTGGGCGGGAAAATGTTGATATTACTATTCTTGGCGGATTTTGTTATATTATATAGTATAGATTAAAAGGATTCAATATCTCTCAAATACTCTTAGGTTGTGAATAAATGAATTTCAAATTTATATATAGGAGATTTGAAATCCATTCAAATTTTTAAAAAATTGAAAATTTTCATTTTGGTCTTGTAGCTTAGGGACGGTCCAGAAAAAATTCAGTATGTTTTGAATTCTCAAATTTACTCCTATTTATTAGGATTGAGTCTAGTTTTAGTCCTGTATGTTGGGATCAATCCGATTTCAGGACAAATTTTGCCGAAACTTGTAAATCCGCCGGAATTTCTTACTTGCACTGTACGTGTTCACAAATTATGGACTACGTTACTCAATGGCCGCAATGCACCCCCAAAATACCGATGCACTTTTCTACAATCATTCCATATATCAAGTCCAAGCTCTCACCCTACTTCTCCATAAGATTCGAGCCAAATTCGGCATAAAGGTCTACATTGTTGTCTCGAGTGACACCTTTTGTCCATGTGAAGAAGTCAAGAAGCATTGGCTAATCAAGATCCATAATCTGGTGTGATGACCACGGTTGCTGAAATTAACCCCAATGAGAAGAAGGCGTTGAAGATGGCGACAGAGGCGAATGCGAGTGGCTCGGCATTTTTTTTTTTTAAATTTTAAATGACGTGGTGTGCTACATCAACAATTTTGAACAAGTCGGCAATAGTTGATCAGAAAATCCCAAAATTTGTGAACAAATGTAGTGCACATGACAATTTCGTCCAATTTTGCAATCTCCAGCAACATTTGTCCTCAAATTTGACCTGTTTCTACATACATGACTAAAATTGGACTCAATCGTAAAAATGTAGGACTAAAATTGATAATTCAAAATATACATGACTTTTTCTGAACAAGCCCTAGGTCACTGAAACAAAAATAAAATTTCCTTAAAAAAATAGCTCAAAATGGAAGTGATGGATTTCCAAATCCATGATAATCAAAACAACATCAATGTTTTTGAGACTATGAATTTCAAATTCATTTTAAATTCTTCTATTCAAATGCGACCTTAATATTTGTTGGGACTAATCATTAATTTAAAGTACTAAAAGATAATACATCCGTTTTTAATGTAGTTTTGGGGTTTGTGACTTGTTTAAAAATAGAGTTTTTTATAATTTTTTTCCTTTTCTTCAAATACTATCTCTATCACTATCCCTAAAATGTCTCTAAATTGCTAATATATCATATCCATTATCATAAATTAATGAAAGTAGAGATAATTTAAAGGAAATAGGTGGAGAAATTTAAGGGATTTGAGGGAAAAGATAAAATTTAGGTAACAATTTATTTGTCATTCTCCCTATCTTTTAATTCTCTTATCAAACTGAAAATTGTATCTAAAAAGAAACGAAGGTAGTAAATAAGGGTATAAAATAATATTTATGGGTTAAATCTATTTTTCTAATTATTCTAAAAATATTTTCTTCATCGTAAAAAGTAAAAATGTGACTATTTTATGGAATTACTGGACTAATACATATGAAATATGAATAATCCATAATTTAATTTGGATTGGAATAATTTCGAACCCAATAAATATCAACTTTAATTCGGTTTAGTTATTGACCAACTAAAAATTAATTTATTTGACTATAAATTTCACATTTTGAGTAGGAATTTATGCAGTCGACACCTTGCTACGTACATGTAAAATGTGAAGATTTTAATTAAAATAAATAAAATAGATAATAATGGGCAAACATACAAACCGAATTGAATATGCAGCAGCACATTTAAAAAGGAGTAGTGGTAGTTGGAAGGAGAGATTAAAGGAGTAAAGCAAATTTTGTTGTGCAGTTGGGAGAGGGGATGGTGCCCATTTATGTGAAGGCGACATAATAACCATTCCAATTTTCCATTTCTTATTTTTCGGTGTATTTTAAATTTTCTTATCCATATGGGCAGGGAATGATCTAATGGCTTCAAACGAAATATACACCATTATTATGATATGTTGGAATGCTTTGCGGTTCAGTCGGTTAAGGGATTATACATAGTTCTATTATTTGACTTAGAGTCATTCTATACTCTATAAACACCTTGATCACATAATATACTGTTGGTTTGACCCGGGCCATGGGTCCGGTTCACCCGGGCTATTGAGCTCGGTCGAAGGCCGCCCAAGTGGGCTGGCCCAATTATCGGAAGTGGGCTATTATGGGAGGCCCATCTCCCATAATTAGAAATCCACCTCTCCCCCAATAAATACCCTACCAACTGTACCGAATACACTTGATGGAGAATAGTGAGAACAGTTTCTCACTGACGTCAGAAGTGAGAAACAAAAAGGGGAGAAATCAAAAGTGATTTATCCCACACCCAAAAGTACTTTTCCAAAAGCCACCGAAGTTGTTAATGGATTGTGGATCGTGGTGGATTTCCATTCGTGAATTCCACTCCAACCGGAGAGTATGAATCATCGAGGTGAGGCCGTGGTTCGACTCGTATACGATCCGGGTTCAAATCCGCTGCAATTCAAGGTACCTGACCCTAATTCAAACATTTGTATCAAATGCAAAAGGTTAGAATCCGGCTCTCAATGATTTTTTTGTTTCTATTATTTATGATTGCAAAAATGTATTGTACAATCTGCCAATTTTCGTCAATTTTATTTTCGAGATTCTGCTTGCTATTGATTTGATGTTGTAGTACTCTTTAATAGCTTCGTTCTCCAACTTGAATCACTCGATTCCATTCAGAAACGGATTTTATATGATTTTTTAAAGTTGGACCTGTGAATCTGAAAACTGTTGCGAAAAATGATTTTTTGAATCTGTTCGGGTGCGATTTGCGTCCAAAATATGTTCTGATGCTTGCGTATAATTGATATAATCATGTTCTATGTTGAATGAGCTTTCTATAGACGTATTATGCGCTTAATTTTGTTGAGAAACGAATGAGATATGGATCTTTAAAGATTGGACGAAAATCATATGAATCTGAAAATTTTCCGAAAAACTTGAAGATGTTCTTGTTTCTATAAAAACCCAATTTCAGCATGTTAATGTTCGATTTAATACATGTATGTGATATGTATGCGTAGTTTATCAAATGAGCTTCAATTTGATATATTATTTATGATAATCGGACCTGTATAGTGTTAGATAACATGCTTTGAAAATGAAAAACGAATCTAATGTGTTCTTGAATTGTTCTTGATGAAGAACATGAAGAACAATTTTCTTCACTCTCCAAGAACACATTTTCTTATCCAAATACATAGTTAGAATTTTCGGATCAAGAAACCGATTGCACCGTTAGACTTGGAATGGCCGAGAACAGGGGATAGCTGGAGCACCATCAGTCGAAAACGCCGAGAAGGCGGCGCGTGTAGGCCACTCTCCGATCAGTGAGAGTGGACCTCGCTTGGTCAAAGGTGTGACACACTAGTGCCTAGTCAGCACACGTGGACGAATGAAATCGTGCCACTTGTGCCACATCATAACACAGACAGCGACAGCGTCAATAGCCACGTCAGCACACGTGAACGAATCACGTCGCACCACGTGTGCAAGACGTAGCAGCATCAGCAGCCATGTGGCGTCACGTCATCCAGAGAGCCCTAATGGCATGCTGACACGTGGCATAAGTGCCACGTCAGCCAATCGAACCGATCCGGTTCCGCAACCGGTTCGACCTAAGCCGAACCGGTTAGCCACCGGTTCAAGTCGGCTCGTCGCCGTGAACCGTTCGCGGACCACCAGACCGCCGCCGCCGCACTGCTGCACCGCCGACCGGCACCAGCACCCTGCCGACGCGTGGGTTGCGCCTAGCAAATTGTAGTAATCATACACCACAAATGGCCTCAATCAAAATGTATTTGGGGCCCCCACAATACAAATACATATATTGGACTTTTTTTTAGTTGCAGTTTTAGGCTTTATTGGTGACCGTACTGAAACCAATAGCAAATTGTTTTTTCCGAATTTCTGTTAACCCATGAAATAGGTTATCAAATTAAATGACAAAGTCCAAAGTAAATGATCTACATTATGGGGTCCATTAGCAAATAACTTCCAACACTACAAAAAAAATTAGGTTTAGTGACAGGAAAAATTGTGGACAAAAGTAAAAAAATATTATCACAAAAGATTTTTGGTGACGGGAGATCTTCCATGACTATCGCTTTTGTAGTTAATTATAGTGTCCCGTCACTATAAGCAAATAGTGAGAGAAACTCTACTGTCAGTAATTACATTTTTAATGACGAAAAATATTGTTACTAATACAATTATTTCCCCTCATTATAAGGTAGCTAGTAACTAATTATTACTCTCACTATATTTATATCTCCTCCCGGCACTAAATGTTCTAATATTTTAAGAGATTCTCCCTCATTATATAAAAATAAAAGCTACACATTTTACGAATTAATATTCTATTTGTTTGGTTCCACATCATAATAGATCACTATGGTAATTCGAATGTATAAAAATATACGTAGTCATTTTAATTGAACAACTTGTTGGTACTCGTTTATTTGAATAAATACTTATTTTTTTAGCTCGTCTCATAAGCGAACATTTGACTCATTTGTTAAAATCTCGCGAACAAACTAGATCAAAAAAATTAATAATAACAGTAATAATAATAAAAATAACAACGAAAACAATAATATTTATACTACATATAACATAATATTCTTATATATTACATCTTATCATAATGATCATATGGTTAAATTCGTTTATTTGTATGTAGATTTAGGAAAATTGTGTTTATTTAATATTCGTGGACATAATCGAACAATTTCAAATATGCTCGGCTCTAATCGAGTTTGATTAAGAATAAATGAATCGAACACTGCTCGACTAAACTTGGATCGTTTGCAGCCCTACTTTCTATAGTATTCTTGGTATTTGAGGTATATGAATAATTGGCAATGGATCTTTTGCCTAATTCTATATAATTTTTTGCTTATTATGTTAATATATATTAATACAATGTTTTCAGACCTCATCTATAATCGGACCCATGTTAGAAGATAAAATATTTTTTGCTCAACTGAAAGTAGGTTTCTTGGTACTTGCAACTCCCTCCGTTCCGCTCTAATTTGCCTACTTTTCTTTTTGGTTTGTCCCAATCTAATTTGCCAACCCATAAATGGCAACATTATCTCACAATCTCCACCCTCAAAATCTCCACATTCAATCTCCACCTTTAAAAAAGTCAAAGATTCCACAAAATTTGTTTTTTCTTAATCTTCGTGCCCGACCAAGGTAGGCAAATTGGGTCGGGACGGAGGGAGTATTTCTTTTGTTCCTTGATAAAGTAATTTTAAACTTTGATTGACAAATTAGGAACTTCGTATCGACATAATAACCCTCATGTAATTGATCTCTATTATCCAAAAAAAGAAAGAGAACCAATTTAACCAATGAATAAATTTTTGGGGAGATTTATTGGGATATATGTAAGGGCAGTATAGAAAGAATGATGATTTTTTTTTTTCCTTTTTCTGGCGCTAAAGTGACTTGTTTTTGGGTACAAGATGATTTTTTAATTTTTTTACATAGAAATGATGGAAGTATTTTCCAACTAATTTTATTTGGTGTACATATTGTTGAATCTAATTTTTGCATTTTAAAGGAGCGTTAAAAGAGAAACTTTTTTGAAGAATGAATGTTTGCAACATGAACCTTGAATAGAACGAATCTGTGTTTGTTCAAGATTGTAGGAGGTTGTTTGACAACCGACTATGGAGAATCTGATTGGGATAATTGGATTGTGAGTAAAACTTGTTCTTGTTTTGGATAGTTGTGTAGATTGTAGGTTGATTTAAAGTATTTTATTGTAAAAAATGTGATGGGAAAGGTGTTGTAGATAATATGTTATGATTTATTAATGATTATAGTAGTTGTTGAGATTGTGATTGATTGATGATTACCGATGTGTGGTTTTTCATATTATTTATTAGTAAAATATTTATTTCTTATTTTTATTAATTGTTGATGATTTATTAATTTAAAAAATTATTTAGAAACATGTACTTCTTATTTTTATCAAATAATATTTTGCAGTTGAAAATGATAGTTATATATGTGTTTTTTTTTGTGTGTGTATAAAATATATATGATTTATAATACTTTTTTTACATTTAATATTAAAAAAATTAAAATTAGGTAAAAGTATTTTCGGTAAATTATAAAATTCGAGTATATTTTTCGTTTTTAACTAAAACAAATTTGACATTTGAGTTTAATTTAGAATTTATGTTAACTAGAATAAATTAAAAATATTAATTTATCTTATAATTTAATAATTAAGATATTTTAATTTAGCTTCTAAATTACTTTCAAAGATGTTAAAATATTTTAATCTAAAAATGATTAATAAAAATTTGAAAAATCCATTTTTATACTAATTAATTTTTTTTAATTAAAATAAATTTAGGAATTTTTTTATAATATTTCGTTTTTTAAGTAAAATATTTCTAAATTTGAAACAATCTTAACTCTTTTTTTCTATATTATAAATGATTTACTAACGTGTTATTTTTAACTTAGTAATAAATTAAGAATATTTTCAGTATTGGAAATTGATAAGAAAAATGACAGGTGTTGTTACATTAGTTATAGGAGAATGTGAGTGAGAGCAAAGAAAAAGGGGTTGTCACGTTAGTCAAATGAGAGAGAGTATATGAAAAATAGAGAGTGTGTCGTGATGCTAGTCAAGCGAGAGATAGAAGAGGAGCGGGGATGTTATGAGTGGGATTGTGGAGGTTGTCAACAACTATATTGGATAAAATCGAGATAGTTTGGCCCAACACACAAGTGGTTGGACACTACCTAGTCCAAATACACCCTATATTTTACATGTTTGGAACATGAATACTAAATACAACTTAATTTGTTTAACTACTAAATTATTTTCTAGATCTATCTTATGTTTTTTTTTGTTTGAACTTATAACTATATTAATTTTAATTGAACGACTAGTTTGTATTATTTTAATCCTATATGTATACACATTTAATCATATATATACAAGATTTTTTTCTACTTTTATACACATCACCAAGGATGGTCCTGAAATTTTAGTGGACGTGGCATAAACCAAGAAACGTGTCTAAATGAATTTTTTCACATAAAAAAATATTCATAAAATATATTATTTACAAATAAAGCAGGTTTTTTATGTTGTAAATACATATTTTTCTTCTACTCTTCAGAAAGCTCATCTACCAAGAATTTTCAAAGTTGAATTATATATACACTTCATTATTCAACATCTAGAAGGTTGAAAAAGTCTCACACCTACAAAGAAAAGGTAAAAGTTATAACAGATATCGAACAATAGCTTAACCGACTCAACCGATCGCTATCACATCAGTCACCCATATTTTCTTTTTTAATCTTTTATCACAATCAAAAAAAAAAAAAAATTGCTAAAGGAAAAAAAGATAGACTAGCAAATAGAACTTTAGGAAAGAATTTTGTAGAAGAGGAGATTTTTTAATCACGAATTAACAGATTAGAAATAGAAGGAAGGAGAGAAACATGTGATTTCTAAGAATTTTGAAGGAACATGGAAGAAAGCATTGGATGCTCCGATACGGTTACACAACACTAGGTTTGGTTACCGTTTGTAGTACTCTGTTTCTTTTTTCTATTTTATTTACGTTTTGCAGTGTTATTTTTTTCTTTCTATTTTATTTATTAGATTGAGGTTATTTGATGGTCATATAATTGATCTAATAAAAATCTGATAGGCCACTAAAATTATTCACAATATATTGATCCATCTGACAAAATACACACACACACACATATATATATAATATATAACATTATTAAAAAAATTGGGACCAAAACATTTGGTGATCTTAGGCCAATATCTCTCTAAACTACCATCACGACCGGCCCTGCACATCACAACTTATTATTTAATCTAAATCTGCCACTCCAAACTAATTAAATATGTTAATGTATGTTTGATCTAAATTGTCCAACACTTAGTTAGGAATGTATACGTAGTCCGAGTTAACAGGTGTGCCCTTATTTTTCCTAACTTGTGTTTCTATAATAATAGCTATATAAATGGGTCGAATGATGTTGAGTAAAAAGTATTGCCAACGCCCAACAACTTTCGGACAACCGACACATTTAGAACACCGCCACTCCTCCATTTATCACACGTATATATAATAACATTACAAGTACATCATAAATAATATGTAGTGTGATTAGTACTTTTGTATTATAGTAAATATTGTATTAAATATAGTAGAAAATAGGAATCATATTTTTATAGATCCATCAAATTTAATAAAAGCTCATACATACATCAATAAACATACTAGTGTTGTTTCCATTCAGTTCACATGAATTGCTAATTTTGGAATCGAAAATTTATTTTCCAAAACCTATCTAACGGTGCATTCTATTTATGTTGCTAACAGATAACATTGCTTTGATGCTTTCCCTAAGATATTTATTGGTGCACTAAATGGCATCAACCGATCATCATCATCATCATCATCATCATCATCATCATCATCATCATCATTATTATTATATTGTCTAAAGATATATATTTTCGTATAAGACTGGCCTCCCATAAATTGAGTAGTTAAAAAAAAGAGCATTCTCTCCGTTTCTAAATAAAACTCATCAATGAAAAATTTCTTTGTACTTGATGAAAAGTCAACTTGCCCTTCGATATGTCCTAACAATGTCCCTAAAATCTCTTAGATTTCGTTATTACTTAAATTAATTATTCTCTCTTTGATATGGAGGAGAGAGAGAGAGAGAGAGCAACATTATGGTTAAGAAATATTTTTTTTGAAGAAAAAAAGAACTGAGGATAATATCAATTGATTGCAGGGGGTATATTTGTCCATCACGGGAGTTCTTGATTTCTCCCTCAAAGTCTAAAGCGACTTTTATTTAGGGACCGATGTGGTATACTTATTTTTTGGAGAAAATATCACTTCTCCAACAGCTATCCTATCCTTCCCATTTTTTACATGTAAAAGAATATCAAGTTTTGTAATATGATACTTTCAGATAATATATTACTTAGAACATTTTATTGTAAGACGATCTTACGTAAGTGTTCTTATTTTTTACATTAATCATATTTTTTTCGTGTGTCTGTATTGGGAACATTACAAAAAGGGGATATTAACTATGTGGGATTGAATATTAACTTTATGGGATTGGCAAAAGTGACTTAATCTTCGCACATTGAGGACTAATTGAGCCTGGAATTCTCGATTTCGAACTCATGGGTCAACCCAAATACAAGTCTTTTGATGTGTTTAGGGGCGGACCCAGAACATATGCTAGGAGGCCAAAGAAAAAGAACCACCCGCCAACATTGATATACACATGATAATACATATTAAATATTTTATATTTATTATTAAGTATGTCGAAATGTATCATTAGTTACCTATATATTAAAAAACTTAGTGTTTTTTGAAAACTAATATTATTCCCATGCGATGTACGGTTTGTAAATTTAACATGAATATATAATAATGGTTATATATCTATATGATTATAATATAATTAAATATTATAATCAACATATAATAATTGATAAAAAATTATATATTTGTTAATAGAAGAAAGAGGCCAATATAAATATTGAAAAATAAAGAAATATGAATAAGTTTTGTAATACTTATATTTGTTTATTTATGATATGAATATTTCTTTCATCCTTGCATGGAGGTAATTGGGAAAATAATGGTTAATTATCTTGCCAGTTGGAAATTTTAGGTGCATCTCATCTTGCATTTCGATTTTCAACTTTATGAATATAAGAGGAATCGAGTGAAATTTAGTTTGTTGAGTCCCAAGAACTCTATGTCGGTGATTTGAGATCGATTCTAACCAATTTATCTCACTTAAGTTTTGTACTAAATAACTTTGCAGAAAGAAAGAAGCTTATGAACCTGAGTTCAGAAAGAAGTTGAAGGTAACCATTGCAAACTGAAAGTAGTTGAGCAACCTGCAACCAGAAGCACCATTAAATGAAAAATTACACGGCACTAGCTCGAAAATAGGAGACATTACCTTGGATTATTAAGCATTGTCTACTGTAAGCATCATGAGACTCTCTAAATTCTGGTCTGGGGAAGTATTTAGTCTATATCCCACATGAATGAGATGACATCCAAATTGGGCATCAACTCCAACATATTAAATAGCCCATATCCTTCATTTATCCTTCATATATTAAAATAAAATAAAAAATTAATGTTCTTTTTTTTTTTTTTTGGTTCGAAATATTAGTGTTCATTTTGCCACCCTACATAATTAGTTTCTAGTTTTTGCAAGTTTCTTTATGTCATTTCTATTTTTTAATATTATATGTGTGAATAGACGATCTTTAAAAGTGGCTTCGATCTGATTTATTTATATAACATAGATGATGTGGTTGTATTAGAGCGATCACTTATCCACAACCGGAATTTATTATTAGAGTGGCGATATAAACAAGGCGAATGGTCCCATGGTGGGATTCTGCATTTATGTAATTGACATAATGATTTGTATAGCGATCGACAAAGTAGGAGATCAACTTATTTCTTCCTTGTATTCCTTTTTTTTCTCTCTTGTACTATATCAGGAAATTTGAGATTGCAATAGGGGTTTTCGAGGAAATACATGGGGGGTATTTATAGAGGTAAATATTTCCTTTCATGGCTGACACGTGTTCGCCAGGCGGCAGCCATGCACGATACGTGTATGTCATTCAACATGCCTTTCCTGTTGGCTGGGATCCCCCGTATGTCCCATGTGGCGGACAAGTGGGAATCATCATTGGCTGGAGGTGGTGGACATGTGGGCTGGAGGTGGCAAACATATGGGTGAAATCATGTTGTAGGGGCAGGTGCCGAATGATCGATCTTCCACCTTGGTTTCATATGCTTCTTGCGGTTTATGTGTCAAAGAACTAGGTTGGAGCGATCGCATAGGTTAATCAGTCGGTTTAGCGAACATTGAATGTTTCGGAGAATGGTATCGTGCCTCGACCAAGGAGGGACAATCTTGAGTTTAATTATCCTTTTAATAAGAACGATAATTGTTGCTTATCATGGTTAGTAGTCTATAATTTGGCAATTATAAGGAGTATATCCACAATTTCCCCCCTGAGTTGGAGGATCATGGAAGTTTTGGGTGATCCTCAAACTCATCTTTCCACTTGGGCGCGAAAGTAAAATTTTGAATTTTGAATCTTCGATTTTATGGGAGAGAGGGCATTCTTATACAACAGACACGTGTTAAGCTCCTTTCTTGCGGGCCCGCACACGTGGCGAGATAGATGTCACCACGACAACATGTGACGGTTGAGTTTACCGTGTGTCTGCCATTCAACCTGTCTTTCCTGCTGGCGTTGATCCCCCGTATCTCCCATGTGGCAGACACATGGGAATCATCATTAGCTGGAGGCTGTAGACATGTAGGCTAGAGGTGGAAGACATATGGATGAAATTATGTTGTAGGGGCATGTGCCGATCGATCGATCTTCCACTTTGGTTTCCTGTGCTTCTTGTGGTCTATGTGTCAGAGAACTAGGATGGAGCGATTGTATAGGTTAATCAATCGGTATAACGAACATTGAATGTTCTGGAGAATGGTATCGTACCTTGATCAAGGAGGGACAATCTTGAGTTTCATTATTCTTTTAATAAGGACGATTATTGTAGCTTATTGTGGTTAGCAAGTCTATAATTCGGCGATTATAAGGAGTATATCCACAATTTTCCCCCTGAGTTGGAGGATCGTGGAAGTTTTGGGCGATCCTCAAACTCATCTTTCCACTTGGGCGGGAAAGTAAATTTTGAATTTTGAATCTTGGATTTTATGGGGGAGGGGTGACCGCACTGTCGAGGCACGTCAAATTAACTACCTTCTCTACCTCTACTAACTAGTAGCAGCGATAAGTAAGGGTCGAATCCCACAAGGAGCGTATATATTAATTATGCTTCTAATATTAATAGCTAAACGATAAAAGTAAATAAAGGGGGTTTTTGATTGTATTACTCTAATCACTAAGATAATCAAATAAACAATTAAATAACTAACTATCTCAAAGACCCAATTAAACAAATAATAACCGACTTAAATCAATATCAAAAGTAATACTAGTTCTCAGTTCAGTATCCCCCTATCCTTTTACAAATTAATTAACTAATTAAACCTGATTATTATCCCTCAACCTTCTAACCCTAGACCGACAACAAGCTCTGTCGGCCCGAATTATCCCTTAAGATTAGTTAACTAAGATACGATCATTAGCTAACCCTATTTAATTGAACAGCCTAGAACACGCTCTCTAGGTTTAATTCATTCAACGCATTAATAATTAGGATAATAGGTCAGACTAGACTCCAAATACATACGCTCGATTCGGATGGCCTAGATTTGTCTTACCCCTAACGAATTAATCGTTATTGCTACTTGCAATTATAAAATTATAACAATTACGGATTACAATTTTATAACCTAGCAGTGATGAATTAATAACCTAATTCGACGGGCCCTATCAAATCAAGCAATCAACCAATCGTGGGTCATAAGAACAAGTAACACAAATAAGTTGCGAAATAATAAAACAGAATTTAACTACGGATCAATTAACCATAAAAACGAATAGGGTTCAACATCCCTTCAAACTAGTATAAAATAAATTAGCTACTCATAACTAAACTATTGTCTAAAACTTGATAAAAGAAAGACATAATCAAAATAAACGGAAAATAAAATCAAACAGAATTGACGACGAGTCTCGGACTTGTGTTGCCTTCTGCTCCTCACGTCAATTCCCGTACGTCACAGCCCTTCCATACGATGCCTTCCTCTTTTTATAACCAAAGATTGGGCCTTTGCTCATGAAAGGGCCCATTAACCTCCAGGTGGGCCTTTTCTTTAATAAAGTCGGCTGCACATTAAGACTTGGGCTCTTGCCCACTTTCCAAGCCCACTTCGCCCTTCATCTTTTCTTTATGGGCTAAAAGCCTTTCTTTTCCATACGGCTCCTCTTTCAATTGGGCCAATTCCGGCCCAGTTTTTCCTTGACTTGTCGATCCACTCCAATTAATCTAAAAGTATTCCGAATTCATTGCAATTTCACAATAAATACAACTTTGGAGTATTTGACTTAAGTGTGCAGATAAGTAGAAAAATAACAGTGCATAGTAAATAAAATGCAATAAAATCACATTCCTATCAATATAAATAATGTACATTTTTCTACTTATCAAACCCCTCCAAACTTAAACCATTGCTTGTCCTCAAGCAATTTAGCACACAAACAAACTAGGGGAAATAAACAAAGTTATCACTCGCTCAGACACCTTACCAAACACACTTGGTAGGAAGAAGCATAAACTTCCTTTTAAAGCACACAAAATTCCGGACTGAAATCAAACTCCCCACTAAACTTTATTGGTGAAAAGGGCATCGCAGTCCAAATTTCCCGCAATTCAAACACCATTTCGTCAAGCATGCTTCTTTTTTTTCCCTCGATTCTTTTTTTCTTTTTTTTTTTCTATCTATATATATATATACTAACGAAACAAGAACTAGTCGGACCCTTGGATTAGACTTCGTATCGAGGACCACCCCTTTATTTCTCTAATTTTCTTCTTTTTTTTTCCTTCTTTTTTTTTTCGTTGTGGGTGAGGTCGGCAGCTCCACACCACTCGTAGGTTAGTCCGTGTGCTATTATGGATTTGCAATTTTTTTTTGCTTTTGATTGATTTTCACACTCGAACCTATACGAGCAGGCATCTGATTCAGCCCCTCACCATCTTTTCTCACAATTTTTTTTTCAACTAAACACCATTAACCCAAACACAATTATTTTCCATCCTTTGGGGTGGTATCCACAACTACTCCATCTTTTACCAATTCAAGTCCAACTTATTATAAACATAAAATAAAGCAATAAAAATTTAACATGTGAAGCATACTCGACAAACCAACTTAATCGGGACATATTCAGACACAATGTTATCTCTTTCACACAGCTTTAGGGTCATTCAATCTAAGCAAATTTAACCGGAATTTTTTTTTATTTTTTTTAAATAAGCCGACCTCTTCTACCGAAGCAACATACCCCTAATAAATAAAAATTACTCGTGTCATCATCGCGAGTTCCTACTTTACTTTTTTTTTTCAATAAACAAAGAACAACTAAAGCAACTAATAATTAAAGAAAGAAAGTACAGGAATAAAATGCAAACTAATATGTATATACAATTTACTTCACCGCGAATCACCCCCCCCCCCCCTCCCCCCAAACTTAATCGCATGCAGATGTGCAATTAACACATGAAAGGTAAAGCGAAATGTAATAAAGTAAGGAAAGTAAGGAAAGGAGGTCACCGGGTCAACGAGAAGACGACTACTGCCATTTTTTTTTTTCTTGTGAATCAAGGTGAGCGTCCTCAAGTCAACCCTCTAATCCCTGTGATAACTTTCACCCTCTCAAACTTCGCACCAAGGTGGTTTTGGAATAGGTCTCAAATGTGGCACGTCCACTATACCTTGTTCAACACGCCATAGGCTCTATATGGCTAATTACTTTAAACTTTAAAAACTCGGTGGAGAAGATATAGATCTTCGCTAAAAATTAGATGCACATCGATTTGATCTCCACTTTTTGAAAGATATCAAGGACCTGTTTCTCCTTGTTTTCCTGTTCGAGTTTTCTTATTCTAGAAAGAAACGACAACGGGTTAGTAATAACAGAATTAGAAATAGGAGATTTTACCTCAACGAATGATTCTGGACTCGACACATTGGACGACCCAATGTGCTCTTCTGATCCAATGTGCTGCGGCACACTGGATGTCCCAATGTACGTCTGTTGCACGTTGTTCTCCTCTTCCTGTTCTTCTTTTTCTGCGTTTTCTTCATTGTTCATGTTTCCTTCTTCTAGCCCGGCCTTGTTAGGCTCCCCAAGCTGTTTTCCACTTCGTAAAGTAATGGCGCTTACATTTCTCGGATTTATCTCGGATTGGGAAGGTAAGTTCCCACTATTCATGCTTTCCAGTCGACTCACGGCCTGTGGCCAATTGACTTACTTGAGTCTCAAGATTCTTTATGCTCGATTGCGTATCTTTCTGGAATTGCACAGTGTTGGTTGCCATAGTTTTCACGATGTCTTCCAAGGATGGGCTTGAGGTTTGCTCAACTGCTTGTTTCGGATAATACATTCCCCTCGGTGGTGGTGGTTGAGTCTGTTCACCCGCTTGTGGTTTCTGGTTTCCATACTTGAAATTGGGATGATCCTGCCATCCGGGATTATAAGATTGAGAGTAAGGATCGTATCTTCTCCCTTGAAAATTCCCAGTACCAACAATATTTGCATGTGCATCAATTTCATCTGTTAGCAGTCTGCAATTATCGGTGGTATGCTCAAGTGTGTCGCAAATCCGACACGGTTTAACCTGTGGGGTTCCTGCGGCGGCTATCTTCATGACAAAAGAGGTAAGTTCTTGTAATTTATCTTCAACAGATGAAACACCTACCTCCCTTACCATTTTCGGTGGAAGGTCCCTTGCACTAAATTGCTGGGAATTAGCTGCCATGTCTGATATGAGTTCCTTGGCCTCTGCTGGAGTTTTATTAACCAATCTTCCTCCCGCAGCTGCATCTATCATATTACGGTCCATAAGTGACAACCCCTCATACCATCTAAGATTACACATTGGCGTTGAGTCATCACTTATGTGTCACAGGTGGCGCGGTGGTATGCACCCACGTGTGATGACGTGGCCATACGTGGTTGTTGGCTCGGTTGCTGATTGTGCGATAATGTGGCACACGTGGCACGATTTCATTTGTCCATTTGTGCTGACTAGGCACTGGTGTATCATACCTTTGACCAATCGAGACCCACTCTCACTAGCCGGAGAGTGACCTACATGCGCCGCCTTCCCGACGGTGCTCTAGCTACCCTCTCATTCTTGACCATTCCGAGTTCAACGGTACAATCGGTTTCTCAGTCCGACATTTCTAACTATGTGTTTGGATCAGAAAGTGTATTCTTGGAGAGTGAAGAACGTTGTTCTTCATGTTCTTCATCAAGAACATCTCAAGAACACCTTTGATCTGACCCTAATTTTCTAAGCACGTTATATAACTCAATATAAGTCCGATAAACACATATTATATGTCAAATTGAAGCATATTTGATAAGCTATGCATAAATACAACATACATGCATCAAATCAAAATAATAACAGTGCTCAAATTGGGTTTTAAGAAACATGAACATCTTTAAGTTTCCCAATTTTTTTTCAAAAATAACATGATTTTCGTTCAAACTTTAAAAGCTCATATCTCATTCTTTACACAAAGAAAAAATGCACATAATATGTTTATGGAAAGCACATTCAACATAGAATCTAAACATAGTAATTACACGCAAAATCATAACTTTAATTGGACAAAAATCACACACGAAAAAATCATATAACATCATATCAATAGCATACAAAAGATCAACTGTTAACGAGTTGGAGAATGAAGCTATTTACAAGTACTTCAACACCATGTCAATAGCATACAAAAATATCAAAAAAAAATAAAATAAAAAAATCTGACAAAATCAGGTAGAAACGGGACTACACGTTTTCAATCATAACCAAACATCACCGAAAATCATCAAGAGCTAATGAGGACCGAATTCTAACCTTGTGGCTATGATACCAATGTTGGATTTAGGGTCGGGGTACCTTGATTTACAGCGGAATTGAACCCCAGATTGTATACGGGTCGAATCATGACCTCTCCTCGATGTTTTGTACTCTTGGTCGGGGTAGAAATCACAATCGAAAATCCACCACGATTCACAATCCAAGAGCCATCTCCGACGGCTTGGAGAAATCACTTTTGGGTTTCTCTCTTTCTATTTCTCACGTAAGTGAGAAAATGTTCTCACTTCTCTAATGCTAAGTGTACCCAGTACCCTTGATAGTATTGGTAAAGGGAGAGAAGTGGGCCTATATTATGGGAGAAGGGCCTCCCATAATTACCCACTTCTAGTAATTGGGTCAACGCACATAGGCGACCTTGGACCAGGGCCAATGGCTTCGGTCAAACCAAACAGTTACATATTGATCATTGTGTTTCGAATTTATTAGAGCATCTCTAGCCGTTAGCGCTACTTCAACGCCAGATTCACTCTACTCCAGCGCGAAATGCAGCGCATACCCCCAGTCATCTGCGGTACATTTTGCATTACATAGAATATTCTTCTTTAATACTTTCTTTTTTATTAATTTTTTTGAACAATTCTAATTTGCTAATATACTTATACAATTTTGTATATTTCAACGATTTCGAGATGATAACTTTCAAAACATTATAATTAAAAGAAAAAAAATACACAAAATAAAAAATTACACAATAAATAAATATTACGCAAACAAAAATATAAAAATAAATTGATGTTGTTGTAATTTATTGAATATCTTAATGTATTAATTTAAATAGTTTAAAATTTCATTTTTAATTAACTAAATTAATAGTATAAAAAATTTGACAGATATTTAATTTTAGCAAGGACAAGTTTTATATTTAAATGAAGGCAATTTATTTTACTTTTAAATATAATAGGCACACATATCAACTTAATACAACAATAATATTGAAAAAAATGACAATTAATATGTATAGAATTATATTTTTAAAAAAAAATGAGAGTATGGTGAATAGTTGGAGCTGCTCGTTGTTCACCTGCAGCCATTTAGAGTGGGACAACGCAACATTGGAGTAGAAAAACAATAAAAAAACATCATCACTGCGCCGCTTCAAAGCGGCTCTGGAGATGCTCTTAGTTGTGCATTAATTTCTAATTTTTTAGATTACATCCCAGCAGAAAAATGGCCAACAACAAGAAGCTTCTCCTGGGGTAGGCAAGACTACCTCTATGCCTGAGATCCCATTGATGATGGTCGCACTAAGCAGCCAGACCTCTCGGACTCATCGTTCGAGAGGGAAGAAAGATCTAACAGTTCGTGTAAAGCCTCTCTCCGAGATGAATGTACAGGAATGCTTGGCCTATAACCAAGCAATAGCCACTTTGGAGATGGCTGCTTGCAGCGTATCCCATCAACAGAGCGAACTTCCTCCTCCAATTCATAGTATGCCCCAACAGCAGTCACCGACGGAGGCCCAGGTCCCCCCGCCCAAGCGTCATGCAGTCAGTTATGTTCCCAAAGAGATCGTGACTGAGACTCTCTGTGCTACACGGAGAAGTGGCGAGCTCGAAAGTAGGGATATCATCCTCCTGGGGTGGGATCCCGACAAGGTCTCCTTTTTGGACAAGCTCGAAAGTGAAAAGAGGGCCAGCTCCGACCTTCTTGGCGAACTATGTTCGTTGTAAGTCGTCTGATCTTGCCTCGTCTCAACACTTCCTCCTTATGTCTAGGCGGCCATGGAGGTTCCAGTGAAGGCTTGGACCATAACCGTTGTCGAAAATGAGAGCAAGTTGGTATTGATGAAAAAATTATAGTCGGGGTCGTCTAGATGGGACGAGCTATAAATTTTTTATGTCGGCAAATACTGAGACCTCCCATAATCTATTTGTTAATCTTGTGGTCAAGGAGGCTCAAAAGGTCATTGAGCATGCGAAGAGGAAGATAAGGAAGTGGAGGCAGCTCTAGTTCGCCGGAGGGAAGAATTGAAGGCGACCAAAAACATGTGGTCTCCGACAAACAGCGCTTGGCAACGGAGATCGCCCTTCAGGCCCAGCTTGCCATCAAAGAATGCCTGGAAACTGAGATCGCTGCATTGAAGGCTCAACTGGACGCAAGGGATGGGGAACTCAAGGCAAAGGAGGCGGAGCTTAAAGCTAAATAGGAGTCCACTGCCAAAGAGATCGAGGCCGCTCTGGAAGCTTATAAGGCCAGAGATGGTCTTAAATTTCTAAACATGGGGTATCTTCATGCATACCTTGATATTGCGTAACATGCTAAGCCCTTAGTGACCGATATTACTTCTCTACGGAGGAATTTGGCTCGCTATGACCACTGATACACGTTATGTATGCATGCATTTAGGTCGACTTAAGTGCTTATTTTGTAACATTTACATGTATAATTGGTCGAAAACGTTCATATTTGATATATTGGACCATTTGATGTGTATTGACTTGTTTTGTAGTGTTTTAATGGTTTTTAGGCTAAAACGAAGACTTTATGAGATTACATGAAAGAAACAAGTCGAAGAAGGGACAAGATGGGCCATGTTGGGTCAAAAGATAGGCCGACAACGTTGAAGACACGACGCGACCATGCCAAGATTGGACGCGGCCACGTAAAAAAGGCCTTTAAAGAGGAAAATCAGAATATTTGACGCTACCGCCCTAAGAGGCAACACGGTCACGCCAAAAGTAGGCTGGCTCAAGAGTGTGCATCAGTAGGTTGGATGCGGTCGCATCAGAAGTCCTTCCTAAAGTCAATCCAGGTTTTGATGGGCTTTTTATCCTAATCTCTTAAGGATTTCGACCTCAACTTATAAATAGAGGCCAAGCTGTAGCTTTCAAGGATCATCATATAACATCATAATTCTCATACTTTTACATTGGAATAGAAGACGCGAGAGCAAAAAGACGAAGATCGACGAGCCAAACAATCGGATTTAATTATTTCTTGCTTAGTTTTTATTTTCTTTACAATGTATTCCTTGAATTATTGTATTAACTTGATACTAGGCATGAGTAGCTAAATTATTCGTGTCCTAGGGTTAGAGAGTAGGGTTTTATGACGATGTTGATTTAATCTTTTGATTTATAGACTCCAATTTTTGGCTATCTATCTATGTGTTTGTTTTTATATTATAACTAAGCATAATTTGATCAATTGGGTTTAGTCTAATCATTTAACAATTTCGCTTTGAGAGAAGGGAGTCGTTAATAGACGTACAACAATAGCATAGTTGTCTATGACTCCATAGGTAAAGGTCAAGGGTCTTTTGGAAGTTGTTAGGATCAATTGAATCGAGAGAGTAATTGTTCTAATCAATCCAGGACTTAGTCTCTTCGAGAGAAGGGCTAAGTTATTTAAGTTCCGCCGAATAGAAAGTAAAATTGGTTTAAACGTCTATAAGTTAGAAATTAGTCATCATTAGAGTAATTCCTGAAATCAATACCCTAGGATACACTCTCGTTGATTGGAATCACCTTTGTTAATTAATTCAGTTATTAGTTATATGCAATTTAGTTTTAATATTTAATCAAATCATTCACAAATTCCAGTATCTTGTTAGGATAGTCCTAGATAATTAGGGTATCAAACTACGTTAATCTATTCTCTGTAGATCGACATTGACTTCTGCTATACACATCTACACCCATATACTTGCGGTATTTTAGGGTTAGTTCAATTTGCATATAGTCACTTGACAGGCTCTAATTTTAACCCTAAAATACCGCAAGTATACGGGTGTAGATGTATATAGTGAAAGTCAAGGTCGATCCACAGGGAAATAAGCTAACGTATTCGATACCCTAATCATCTAGGATTACGCTAACTAGACACTTGAATTGGTGGATGATTGAGTAATTATTAAACTAATATCGCATATAAACTATTAAACTGAACTAAATAATAAAAGCGATTCCAATCAATGAGAATGTATTCTAGGGTGTCGATTTCAGATATTACTTTGATGAATGATTAACCTAAAAACTATTTTAAACCAGTTTTATATTTATTGGACGGCACTACTTTCACCTAATCCTTCTCTCGAAGTGACTAAATCGTAGATTGATTAGAATAATTACTCTCTCGAGTCAATTGATCCTAACAACTCCTAACAGCCTCTTAACCTTTGTCCACACAAGCATAGACAATCGTGCTATGCGTTATTGTCTATTAACAATTCCCTTCTCTCGAAGTGGAATATTTAAACAAGTAAATTAAACCTAATTGGCAAGATTAAATTCAATTATAAGGATGAAAACAAACACATAGATATATCCTAAACTGGAGTCTATAATTCAAAAGTAACAATCAAAACATTATTGTAAAATCCTACTTTCTATCCCTAGAACACAATGGTGTTTAGCTAATGTTTTTAATGAAAAGAAATAATAATTCATAGACAAACATTTTTCAACGATAAGATAAACAAAGAAAGAATAAACCCCGAATCTTGAGTTGTCGATCTTCGTCGCGTCTTGCACGTTGATCCTTGCTCCCAAGCCTCGTACTTGAAGTATGTAAAAATATCAATTCCTCCTTAAAATCTCAAGCTTGGACCTTTTTTTATAAGTTGGGGATGAATCTTGGGATATATCGGGCTAAAATCCTCTTTAGATTAGGATTTGGACATCAAAACTGACAAGGAAATGCGGCCGCGTGCATGCATGCCCAGACGAGTTTCTAGGTCTGACTTCCAAGACATTTTTTAGGGTCTTGCATTCATTTTTGGGTTTTATCTCTTTCTGGAAAAGTTGTATCCCTTTGAATCAGCTTTTGAACGCCACCAATTACACCTCAATCGGAGTTGTAGATCGCAAGATATGGTCAAAACACTAGAGGTGTGTCAAACTGACAGAAAACTTCACTTTTGGGAAAAAAAATTGACGTGACCACGTTTGGTTAGATGTTTTCCATGTTCTAGGTCACTTTTGACGTGGCCGCATCTGTGGTCGACCTTTTTACTCTTTTAACTCCCTTTTCGTCCATTTTTTACCATATTTGACTTGCTTTTTCTCCGAACTTCGTCCAAATGGAATAAATTCTCCTAATTAACTCCAAAACAAGTCAAAACACGTGAGATGACCCAATATAACACATGTAAATGAATCCCGGCCAAATATGCATATAAATTTTACAAAATAAACACTTAAATCGACCTAAATGCATGCATGCATACACAATCAAAACCAAAACCCTCATCTGGAGACATTAACTAAGGCAGACTGGGCTATGTTCGGGGCTCGCCTATTGCCGAAGAGCTTGAAGGCCTCGAGGATAAGGGAAGCGATGAGGGTGAAGGGGAGGTGGGAATGGAGACATTTGAGGTCACCGGTGATGGTGCGGCTGGGGGTAATAATCCCCAACCTTAGTTAGATTTTGTTTATGATCATTTAATTGTTTGGTTGTAAGGGTCTTCAGCCCCTTTTCTAATGAAATTTTTATGTTTTTCTTTTCTTTTTTTTTCTTTTTTTGCTTTACTTGTCTTTAGATCACTTTTTTAGTAATCGTTTATTTTTTTTATTTTTTTATTTGTTGGTTTCTTATGGACTGCTTTGGTGAGCGAGTTTTTTTGTGCTTGCTCAATGACTGAGTCTTTGATCGTGACTACAATGATTCACAAAAGATGAAATGTATTCACAAGTATTTACATTCTTACAGCGTTCATCTTCCAGCATATGCCAATTAGAAAAACAATATTGGTAGTATATCTTTAAGTGTTGAGCGTTCCATGGGAGTGCCAACTTCTTCCCATAAGGATCTTCTAGTTTATATTCATTCGTCAAACACCTCATCAGTTTGTAAGGCCCATCCCAGTTTGGCCGCTTGACTAGGTCGTTCGCCTAAAATCTTAAGATTTTAGCTGCTTCTTATGAAATCTTTCCAATCTTTGCTTGTAAGTTGCATTCTTCTTTTTGACATCAGTTTGCCATTCTTCCAGTAGATCGAGCTGATATCGTGAAGAGGCATCGTTCTCTTTTTCATTGAATTGGGTCACTCGCAGTGTTGGGGCCCTTATTTTGACTAGGATCACTGCTTCTGTTCCATATGTGAACGGAGTTTCTCTAGTGGAGGTTATGTAGGTCATTCTATACGACCAGAGAACTCCTGGTAGTTACTCAACCCAATAACCTTTTAGCTCGGTGATTCGAGTTTTGAGCGTGTGTTTCAGCACCTTATTGGCAGCCTCTACTTATTCGTTCGACTGCGGATGGTATGGGGTCGTAAAGTGAGCCTTTATTTAAGCCCGTCTTAAAACTCTCTAAATTTCTAATTGTCGAACTATTTTCCGTTGTCGGGGACGAATGGTTTTGGTACTCCAAAACAACATACAATATTTTGGTGTTTTTGCCCCTTTATGTCCCCAATATTTTTCAAAATTATCTACAATTAATATATAAGCACAAATACCATAGATACCATAGAACCATAGAAGTATAGAAAGGAAAAGAAAAGGAACAAATCATGTTCCCAATTTTAGGTCGGCTTTGAATCAAGTTTTCTGTATTTTATTAATAACTACTATATTAATGATCTCATGAGATATTGATATGTGATCCCTTAGCAATGGTTAAACAAGTTATCAGTATTTGATGTTTGAATTGTGTCCACATATTTAGCATGTTTTTACTACTACATACACATGTTTAGCATTATAAATGCATGTCCATCACATGCATAATTTAGTGGTAATATCTATATGGTACGTAATTAATTGTATATTCAACGACCTCTTTCTTTTGTTAAATAATTACAAGATTTGGATTATTTTTCTCATAGATTTACATCATCATAATAACAATAAGCTCACCACACTTAATTTGATGAAACATATTATTCTACCTTTGAAAGTAAAAAAGTCAATGCATTTGTTTAATCTAAACTTCTTTTACATACAATTTGTATTATGTATGTGCGTTACATAGTAATATATCATTTTAGTTGAAGTACTAATTAGAGAACTTACCATATTTGGGATCTTGTCATGTAATCATAGATAAAACTTCTTATAGTTGGGTTTTTATAATGATAAAAAAAATAATGAACATTCAACCTTGAAGAGACCAAAAAGGCAGAAAATAAATAATGAATTAGGTCTTGACTTGCGCACTGTCAAGTTACAAATTTAAAAATAGAATAGAAAAGAATATTAAAAACAACAAAGCTATACCAGAAAGGCAAAATTATAATAATGAATTAGGTCTTTACTTGCGCACTGTTAAGTTACGAATTTAAAAATAGAATAGAAAAGAATAATTAAAACAACAAAGCACTAATGTTGGTTCACATCACCCCTGATATTTTATGGCAAAAATAACAATTTGCACGCTAACATTTGTTTCAGAGTGCAATGAAGCATAATTTAGATTGCTAAGTTTTTATTTTAAAGTATTTTACTCTTTCCCCTATACATTTTCTAGTTTTCTTGTTTTTAGTTCAAATTCCTCTGGTTGTTGTTTTTCCGTTTACTTCAGTAATTTTGAGGTAATTTGAACTTCATGGGACGGGCTTGTGCCAAGGAATGGACGATAGAAGATATTGTGCAAAAATATGAAATGAGTTAAGTTGATCGATGCGCCAACGTAGGTGATCTGATGTCAACTCCGTAAGGTAACAACGTGACTTATCATTTGGGCTCAAGAAAATAACTCACAAATGGATAGTTTCATATGTTGTTTGAGAACATTGCCCACACGTTATCATGCATCAACAATGATTAAAATGTTATTAAAGAGTCCTAAATGAACTCAGAAATGAATTCTCCTAATTGAAGTAAAACCAACATTAAATTACTAGTTAGCTTTCCCGCCTCCAAGGTGCATCTTTAGTTATTAAAAATAATCTTGTGGCAGCAGTTAGTGCACCTTAGCTAACATACAACATATTGGATCTTTTAATGCGTATATAGAGCTACTATTTTTGCGAAATTACTTTTTTTTTCTTTTTCATATTGACATTTTATTATTTTTTTCATTTAATATTCTTTTGTGGGGTGGATGAACATGTAGTTGTTTGAATGAACTAATTTCGAGTATTATTCGGAGATTACGGTACGAGATCGTGTGTTTAGACAAAAAGCTAGACAAGCTAAGAAGATATTAAACCTCTTATATTTTCCTCCAAATCCTGAATCGAGCAGAAAGCAGCCTTGCTAATAATACTGTGTTTGACATCAAATCTGATTTAATTAATTCATGTTTTACCTTTTTTCCATGGCCATGCAGGAGAAGATCCCTACAAGCACTCGAAAGAATTTCATATTGTCTATTCCAGCATGAGACTTATTAGGGTGACTGAAAAACAGGTAAAGCTATAAGCTTTTCCTTTCTCTTTGAAAGACCGGGCAGGGCCTGGCTGTATTACCTCCCACCCAGATCCATCCCTAAATGGACAGAGATGGAATGTAAGTTCATAAATATACCTCCTATGACCTTAACTATAAGGAATGAGATATTTTTCAAGATAAATGCACGGGGAGACTCGTTAGGAATATTAATAATATTTTAAGAAGCTGATAGAAACTTATCCACAACATCAAATTAGTGAATGACTCTTGTTCCGTACTTCTATGAAGGACTATCGCCATGGATCAAAATATGTCAGATACTGTCTCATACATACGCCAACGACTTTATATCAAACATAGTAGCCAACCAACGACAAATCAACACTGGGGATGCACTATTCAAGATGGTAAAAGTAAGTTAGAAGAACTCGCTTCTCTTGTTAGGAGTTGATGTAGAGGGAATTCAACAATTGTGTCACATCGTACTAGATTAATGCACATGCAAATGTCGTCTATACCGGAAATTTTTCAGGAGGAGATATAATCCCTGTCCAACACACAAAATTCAAGATGATGGGATTATCCCAACTTCATGTAAGGGAATTGGTACACGTGTTCCGTGCACGCACTTTAGGGCACTTTTAGTGTCATTTTAGTGTCAATAACGTGCATAATTATGTGTATTTAGTGCTTTTATATTCTAATGGGCAAAATAATGCGTTTGAGCTATTTTTGTATTAAGACAGGTGTAAAAAGGGTCGAAATCGAAGATTAAACGACCGAGGAGTCGAGGGATAGATCGAGGCAAGAAAGGAAGAGCCAACTGAAGATCTCGACCGAGACAGGATGTTAATCTCGGCCGAGATGAGCCTCCAGGGATTTTCTAGAGTTTTGCAAGATTGAAGATCTCGGCCGAGATTCAATCCAATCTCGGCCGAGATGAGTCAAATCCCAAAAAGCCCTAATTTCCCCTGTTTCACGTCTCGGCCGAGATACAACCCAATCTCGGCCGAGATTGACCTTCGACCCAAATTTCTTGAAAACCCTTTTTCACGTCTCGGCTGAGACACACTCCCGTCTCGGCCGAGATTCACTACCTTGTTTTAAAATCCTGAATACGTTTTTGCCTATTTTTGTCTAACACTTTCTCCCTTTATATATATATATCATCCCATTCGAATTTAACCTAACTTTTAGACAACTTTTGGAGAGCTTTTGATACTTGGAAAGCACATTTCAGCCATCAAGGAAGGAGATTGGACAAGGGATTGAAGGATCATCTTCTCCAATTGACATCTTTGGATTTATCCAAATCAGTATCATGTTTCTTCATTTTTCCATTTATTTTCTGATTGTATTAGTTAATATGGGTGGCTAGCACCCTTAGTTCATCCTTGATCATTGTGGAACCTTGAGTCGAGACATTGATGTGATTATTACGGTTAATGTTACCGAGATTATTGTGTATTTAAGTGTTTTGTGTTATTTGCTCTTGTTGATTCACATTTATGAATTAATTATTGGCTTGATCACCCTTTAAGGGATTTGTGAATGTGTTGCTAGAATAGGAGATTACTATCCGTAATTGTAGGATTTCCGATTCCCGAGTAGCAAACAATAATTATTTATTGGGGATAACACAAAGTTCAACCACTAAAACCGAGCTTTCGAGTTTTATGTTGAATTTATCTCGTTGTCCTAGTGTTTAATGCTTTGGTGATTGAATCTAAGAGAGCTTGTTCGAGGATTCGGTTAAACTGAATAGGGTTAGTCGAAGAGCTTATTTTGATTAACTAAGATTAAGGGACAACAAGGCTATTAGAGCTTGTTAATAGTCTTGAGATAAGGACTTAAATCACAATTCAATCGGACATTAACAATAGTTGCATCAATTGTTCAAGACCAAGGGGAAGCATGATCAAGGGTGACTTGTTTTACTATTTGAAAACTAAAACTGAAAAAGATCTCTTCTAGTGTTTTTGAGTTACTTGTTTCTTTTAATTGTGTCTATTTCCTTTTAATTGTCACTAATAGATTGTTAGTTTCCCATCAACCCCCCCCCCCCCCCCTATTGCTTTCTTAAGTATTTATTTCTTGCATTCTTAATCATAAACCGCTTGACATCATAATCAAAACTGTTCGGCCGTTCCCTGTGGGATCGACCCTTATTTACCATTCTACTAAGTAGGATAGTCGGTAAGGTTTAAGTGTATTCATACACAAATTAATTTGGTAGTCGGAAACGACGCTACCAAATTTTGGCGCCGTTGCCGGGTCAAATTTTCCTGAACGCGTAGAACGGATCTCGGCCGAGACACAGAGCCCAAATTCGAATCTCGGCCGAGACGGAAAACAGGTATAAATACCCCATGCGCGAAAATTAGGTCAGTTCTTCCCCAAATTTGCGATTTTCACACACTCACGCACACACTACTCCAATAATCACCCTTGCACTCGATTTCCACCTCTAAAATTCACACCACACCTCACTCACATCACCACACCAACTCTCCTTCGAAAATATTTGGATTTGGAGCACATTTGAGGTCGATTCAAAAAGGGCGCGAGCAACCCAAATTCAAAATTTTTTCGGTTAAACTCAACTGATAAGTACGGCTATCTCCTCCTTTCGATTCATTGTTGCGTATTAGCGTATACATTGTTGAGATTGAAAGTTAATTTTACGTTTATATGCATATTCGTTGAACTTGGTTATACATACAAGTACTTGTATTGATTTTTTTGCCATGTGATAAGTGTTATGCATTTAAATGATAAAATTGATTGATAGTTCGTATAGTTGCCTGATGATGGAGTGGGTGGATTGTTGAGTATAATCTTGTGAGTTTTTGAAAAGGCTAAATTCGTTGTGGCATATTATCAAGCACGTGCTAGGCGTTGAATTCGACTATATTCTCTGTTTCTTTTGAGACTACTTGTTGATATTATTGTAATGTGTGACCTTATTTGAATATGATTTGGTTGTTATTGCATGATTGATACATTTTGCCCTGTTTTTGTTAGAGATATAGTTGGATTCAAATGAATAGACACTTCCTACTTGCACTTGAACTAGTTATTTTGCCACAAGTTTTTGATTATTGAATTGTTGATTTTAGGTACCCATGGCACCTCCGAAACCCACAAAAGGCAACACCCAAGAAGGCACCTCTGCCCGAAAAGTCACGCAAAAAATCCGAAGAAGTCAAGCCAAGGGTAAGGAGAAGGCTGTTGAGCCTACTCCGGAGGTTCCTCCACCGGAAGTCCCACCGCCTTACACTGACAAATCCACGAAGCCCATAGATTTTGATATTGTGCTGGGAACAGAGGAGCAACGAAAACGTTTTGATAAATTGATGAAGAGGGGGGTGTCAGCAACCCGATATGGCGATCCCAAGATTTTGGACGCCATGGGCATCCGGCAAAATGTTCTAGAACTGTTAGACGCAGCAGGTCTAGTTCAGTGCCTCGCCCCCCGCCCAACCTTCCTCAAATTTGTGCTCGAATTTTTCAGCACACTCGAGATCGAGGAGGAGACAAATTCCGGCTCTACAGTTCATCATTTCAAGTTCCAGCTTCTAAATGAAGAGAAGATACTCAGCCACGACCGTTTGAAAAGCATATATGGTTTCAAGACCACATCCCATGGTGATCGCGAGGTGTTGAAACAGTTCAATGTGCAACAATTCTGGGAGCAAATCACTGCCGCCCCTGGAATAGTTGCACCTCAAGCCTACGATCCTAGAGGCTCCAGGCTTACTTCCATTCGAAGCCCCGTGGTGAAGTATCTACAGAAACTGTTGAGCTCCACCATATGTGGACGGAAAGAAATCAGCTCTCCCCGCTTATACGAGATGGAGATTCTGTGGGCCATCGTGGATAGAAAGGAGAGGAACTTCCGATATGATTTGGTATCATGTTTTCAGAAGATAGTGAAGGAATTGAGGACGGAGAGAAAACGAGAAACGAAAATTCCCGACCCGGTCTATTGTGGGGCATTGATAACCCCTATACTCGAGCACTACAATGTTCCCCTTCTAGAGTACACGCCAATCACCACTGATTATTATTTGGACTGGGAGGAGATGGAGAACATGCGCATTGCCATGCTCGGGTACAAAGAGGGCATATCGGGTCCGGCTGTCCCATACGTGCTCCAAAACGAGGGGCCTTACCTCCGCTTACCCAACCCCGAACTGACTTACATCACCAACCTAGCAAGCACGATGAATTTGGAACTGAGCTCCGAGGCACACCTCAATGCCTCCTTGGAGCCAAACCGGGAAGAACTGACCAAATTCAAGCGTGCCAAAAAGCCACGTCCGGTGGCACGGGCTCGGAGCGTAGGGGTTGAAGGGGAAGGAAGTAGCCAACCAGCGCAGCCGTCAAGAAAACGATCATCTACTGCCATTCTAACTCAATCTAAGTTCCAGGAAGGCCAGGAGGGCTTAATGGCGGCCATGGGGGACGAGATCAAAGGCGTCAGAGCCGAATTGGTGGAGCTACGAGCATCTATTGGAGCTGAGCTGAGAGGAATCAAGGAAACTATCCAAGAAAATCAGACCAAGATTCTCGACCTTTTCAAGTCAATAAAAGGATGTTTCACCGGCTCGAGTTCCCGACCTTCCCGCTCGCTGTGAGTAGAGCGACCGAGAAGTCTTACCTTTTTGTCCCAAACTTAGTTGCAAAACTAAGTTTGGGGGAAAACAAAAAGATAAGACCATTTCGGTTGCTCGAAATCCCCTACCCCTCGTTTTTCTTCTTTCATTATTTATACTGTTGGCCTGTGAGCCATTTGACATGACTTGCTTGTTGGATTTGTTGTGATGGCCTGTGTGCCAATTTGATTTATATATTGATTGCTTTTGTGATATTGTCCATTTGTATTGTTGGTAATATTGCCGGCCTGTGAGCCATTGTCATTTTTTTTATTAGCCTTGGTTGGTAATGTTATTACATATGCATTTGGCTATTTCTGATTTTTAAATAATCATTGGGTGCTTTAAAGTCAAATTGTTTGTTTGTGTTGATAACTCCACACACATTTTCCCTTTATTGTTATAGGAGTAGGATTATTAATAAAGTAGTTCATCTAGTTAATGTTTGTGAATAAACGTGTAATAAAATGGTTAAGTTCGGCGAGCCACCAAATTGTACTCCTCTTTTTCCACAAACTAAGTTTACAACTAAGTTTGGGGAGGGGGTGGGATTCGTACAAATTGGCAGCTCGAGAAAGCAATTGGATGAAGTTTAGGACGAGAAAATGTGGCATTGATTAATGATGAAAGTTTTTGACAAATATCTTTGAAAGAAGCACATGGTAGAGCATGATAGACTTTTGAAACAAAATTGAACATACACTCAAAACTTTTGATAAAAAATTGCAACCGAGTGAGTTTTTGAGCTTTAGAAGATACTCCCACCTTTGGAGTAACGTAAACTTTCTTTCGGTGTGAAATTCATTGAGTGCATTTAGTTGTCTCTAGAACTTGCCTTGATTCTCTATTTTGCATGAGTCGGTGCATTGTGTGACATTGAAAATGATCTTAGGCAATCCTTGATTTCAGCCTACTTTCAAGTTTGAAAACACATCCTTTTTACCTAATTTGATATTGTCTCTAGTTGAGCCCCTTGAGCTTTTAGCCTCTTGTTTGACAGCCCAATTCTACAAGCCGAAACCCTTTCGATTAGCCTTTGAACCTAATTGGACTATTTGAGTATGAGGGAGGTGGTTGGAAGGTAGTCGGGTAATTTGGGATTGAAAAGGGTGAACTATTGGGAATATTGAAGGGTGAAAGGAATTGAAACAATAGGAAAAGAATCGAGAATACTAGTCCTCTCCAATTTTTGTTTGTGTTATTAAAAAAAAAAAAAAAAAAAAAGTCGAAAATCGAAAAAAGTCGAAAAATCAGAAAAAGAAAAGAAAAAGTTAGTTGTATATACTCATTTGTTACTTTTGATTTGGAGAGGCTAGTAATGTAAATGTCTTTTGATAGATGTTCTCAAAGTTGTAGAAATTAAAAAAAAAATATACTTCAAGGGAGAATTGAGAAAGCATTTAGGTTGTAGACTTTGTGGTAAGGTGAAGAAATCAATTTTTGGGATTGGTTTACTAAGGAAGTAAAGAGTGAGGTAGAGTGACCATTGTTTGAAGGGTAGATGGGTAGTGCACGACTCATTTAGTCCGTTTTATAGTCACTTCTACCCAAAATTATCCCACCTTACCCCAAGCCAACATTACAACCTATTAAAGACCTTTTTGATTCTTTGTCACACATGCCGGTATACATCGAAGTTTAGATGATTGGCAAGCTTATGGTAGGCATTTTATGCATTTCAATGTGAGCGTATACACTTCCCTTTTGATACACTTGAGAGTCGAGAGTTACACTCACCATGTGAGGATCTTAAGTTTAGAGTGTTTTGTCTCGAGAGTAGTGGATCTAGTCTACCACACATGCTCACTTTTATCATGATCTCTTACTCTTTTTCATGAAAATTCGGAAACCAAATGCCACTAAACTTTGCCCTAAACACGTGTTCTTTTGTCTTTCTCTTTATTGTTCGGGACGAACAGGAATCAACCTGCAACACAACATGTTGAACAAACTCGCCGGCTACCACCATACAGAGGGACGTCAGAAATTATTCATGTCAGAGAAAAAGAGACAAGATGCAACAAAGTATAAAGGCACAATTAGATTATTTTTCATAACATTTCTGATTTTCTTTCTTCATTTGCAAAATCCTAGTGGTGATGATCTTGATGTGTGGCTAGCTTTCTTCCTTCGAGTTTGAAAGAACATTAACTGTAATATCCATAAAAGATTACTGTTATTATTATTATTATTATTATTATTATTATTATTATTATTACTATTATTACTATTATTACTACTACTATTATTATTATTATTATTATTATTATTATTATTATTATTATTATTATTAAGTTGAACTCTGTATTATTTTGTGATATAATTATATTTTTTAATTATTTCATAATTTATTAACAGAGCCCATGTTTTAGAAACAAAGCCAAAGTGCATAATTTTCCTTCAAAAAGATAGGTGTTCCATTTCAAAAATTCCCCCTATTTAGAGAACTCCAAAAAAAATTAGTTTGTTTTATGGTGTCACCGTCTATGTCTATGATGTTCTTTCTAAAATTTTAATTTGGGATGTATATTATTCATCTACTTGTCATTTATCTTACATAATATTCAAGGACTCATCCATTTGAGGTATTAAGTTTTTTAGTCTATTCACTAGAGTTAAAAAATTATAGATTCCTTACCATTTATGAGGTAAAAGAAATATTTATTTCCTACTGCATGGTGAACATATACGTAGTGTCTGGATGGAGGGATATGAAATCCATGAATTTAGAATCAATGAATTTCAAATCTACTCAAGATAGAGAGTATTTAAAATCCACTAAAATCCCTAAAGAATAGCTCAAAATGAAATCATGAATTTCCAAATCCATTGTAATCCAAATAACAACAATGAATTCAAGACTATGAGCTACAAATCTATCCTCAAATTCTTTAACCCAAATGTGACCATAGAGTTTTTTAGTTCTTTCAAATCCATCCTCAAAATTTCCTAAAATATTTATCAAACCCTAAATTCACAATTTTCTAAATTCCATACATATTAGCAACTAAGATAAGCTAATTTATGCTAAGTGATGATGATGAGGTAAACGCGAAAGTGAAGGTTACGGACAATAGAAATTTGCATCTACATACAACGGTGCTACTGATTACTCAAGGTGGGTATTCCATTTAAGGCTATGTTTGTCTTCTTTAAATGCTTTGAATGTGATATTTAAGTCTAAGCGCAACATTTCATACACGGCATGCTATAGTTTATATGTTATGTTGTTATCTGCTATGTTATACTTAACAGGCTAACAGGTTTACATTTTTTACCAACAACCTATTTCACAATGTTTTTATAGTCATTTGTAAGGCTCACAAATTTGTGGGGTTCCTATTCTATCTATAGGCTATGTTTGTCTTCTTTAAATTTTATGAGGTGGTGATAATCAGTGTCTAAGCGCAACATTTCATATTCATAGGCTACATGTTATAGGCTGTATGCTATGCTATTTTATTTGTTGCGATACGTTCAACATGCCACATTTGTATAATAACGGCCAACTATCTATTTTACATTTTGTTGTAATCATTCATGAATTATTTACATGATTAGTGTTTAATGTTGACCAACTAGTCCACGTTAAGCCTGTGACTTGCTCACCGTGTACAATATTTCACTTTCTATAAGTTATTGGAGCTCGGTAGTGGTACAAGGGGCCGGTAGATGTTATTGGTCAAAGATTCTAAAAAATTTCCTAATCTATTCGAGTCATAGTATATTTCCTATTGACGTTTGAGTTAAAAAAACAGCTCTCGCACGCATGCTTCTGCCAAAATATTCTATTCTAGGGTATTTTAGTTGATATGTTCTAAAAATTACGTTATTTTAACTTCAAATATGTCTTTTCAATTGATAAATAAAGCGGGCCTCAAGTTGGAAACGTGCAATGCAGCTCATTTCCCTAAAAATGTTATTTAATGTTGTGAAAATCGGGGTGTAACACCATCTCTTTTACCATAGAAATTCATTATGTTTACTATATCTTTTTTATTAAAGTTATTCGTCTGCTTGGTTTATTGATTTATGATACGGTGATTTGATTTAGTAGGACCCACTATTGTAAGAATACAAACCATAATTTGTGTTGTTATGATTACATATTTGTAACAACAAATTTCGTGTATAAAATGTATAAACACAAAAAGATGCATAAAATAAATTATTCGGATCAAAAGAGTAAAATTTACAACTTTATGGATCCTATCTCTATTTCTCCTCTGATTCTTCTCTTCATATTTGTCTTCAAATTCGTTGACTTGAACAACGCTAATCTAGAGCTTGTAAGCTTAATTTTGGATTAAACGTTGTTTGTTGCCGATTTGAAGAACGTCGAAGAACACCGAAGAACTTTGAAATTCCTTTGCATTGGACTTCTTCGCTTGATATTCCTTTGTACCGGAATTCTTCACTTGATTCTTGATTTGTGTTGTTATGATTTTGGTGGAGAATGAGACACTGTTTATAGTTGCAGGATGGAAAAACCCTAATGGGCTTGAGTCGGAATGGAGCGATATGATTGGTCCTTCACAATATCATTATCCATAAGATAATTATTAAATTAGTTATATTTAATTTAATAATTACTGCAACAACTTGACACATGGAGCATTCTTATTGGTCCATCATGACTTGATGTTTATCCTCATCTTCATGGATAATTACTAAATTAATTTTATTTAATTAGTAATATCTGCATCATCTTGACACGTGGCGGCTTTCCATTGATCAATAAAATATATAACAAATCAACTAAATTGACTATTTAATATAGGAATTATATTTAATTAATTCCTAACATTAAAATAATCAATATAAAATTGATTCTCAACCTATATTTTATTACGTGACGCATTTTAATTTGATACGAAATTTGCGTATCAACAGTATTCCTCGATAGTAAAATAGTGAATAAATCACTAGAGATAACACAAATCTAAATTTTCTAGAGTCTAGCTTGTCCTATCGTTTTGATAAGTAATGTGTTTGACAAACTAAATCTAAAGAGCTTAATCATGATTAACTATGGCAAGTCAAAGAGCTTATTTTTATTAACTAAAATTGAGAATTGGTACATTTTAAAATTAATTGATTGATTTATATTATTTATTCATTTCTAGTTATCTATTTTGATTAGAATAAATTCAAAACAATTCCCCCTTTCCACTTTTTGTTTAACAATTAGCATGAGAAAACAATTATTTCATCTCTTCCATGTGGGATGACATTTACTTGTCATTACTACTCCCTCCGTCCCGAATGAACTTGCATACTTCCCTAATCGGGGTGTTCCACCCCTTTTGCACACTTTTCATATCAGGAAATAAAACTTTACATCTCTACCCCACATTAATCACATAATTACAAATCTGTCATCACATAAAGGTAAAAACAGATTTGACTAAGTCAACATTTATAAAAAAACAACTTTTCTTAATAAGTGTGTCGGGGGGTCAGTGCAAGTTCATTCGGGACGGAGGGAGTACTAATTAATAGAGGCAGAAGAAATGTAATTTAATTTTGCATCCCATGATAAGCGCGCCCAACTTTTTCATTGGATCGATTACCCCAAAAAAATCCTTAATCCATATCTATATCTATATCTATATAATAACAAAATCCACCTAAAATAGTAATCTGGAAATTTTCCCGCCCAAATTCTTTTGACATTTCTGGAAAATACTATTTTTGGTATAAACATTATTTTTGGTATCAAGCATTTCATTTCGAAAACATTATTTTTGGTATAAAGCATATTATTTGGGACTAGCTTAATTTGAATTTTGTTTCCTTTTTTAATTATTTTCTTAATCATATAATAAAATAAAATTGAATTATTTTGTAAATATTTTATAATTTCACTTTATAATTACAACCTTTATTTTTCTTCAAAAAAATAATATAATTTTTCGAATTTTCTTTTATTTCATGTCTAATGTGATTTTTCTGTATAATTAATAAATTAAATTAGTCATCTATTATCGATCTATAGTTTGACACCATATTGTATAAATATATTAAATTAAAGATAAACAATTGTTTGTTGGTCGATTATGTGGGTTAAATTATTAGTGTATTTATGATACAAATAAAAATTAATAAAATTAGAATGTAGTGTTATTGATACTCACTAAAAGCTTTTGAAACTTTCTTGAACATTATATTTGATCAAATAAATTTTTGTTATACTTTGGATAAATATAAACGTTTTCACAAATTATAAATATACATATATACACTCATCATTTGTACAATATGATCAACATATGACCTCCATACATGGATCCTAGAGATATTCATATATTAAGGAAAAACAAATATAAATATTTTGTAACTTACTCAAATTTATATATTTTAATTTTTAATGTTTTTCATTTTCATTAACATGTAACTTTTAATCTCTTATTATATATTGACTGCAGTATTTTATTATATTAAAATTATATAAATATATAAAAATATTATTATTTATTCATTTACATTTACAAACCGTGCATCACACGGGGATACTGCTAGTATATATATATAATGCATGAACCAAATAATAAACGAATACAATTGACCAAACATTTCTAATTGCTGGAGCTCAGCTCATAACCCTATCTAATAAGCTGAATATTTGTTAATACTTTAGAAATAATAATGATACAACAAAAAATCCATTCTTATTTTTCATTTAATTTGTATGAGAAACCATTCATATCATGGAAACTTTATTGGGTCCGTGAACATATTGATGGTCGTAAGATCACATAAATTGCATAATCAATATATATATATATATATATATATATATATATATATATATATATTCCATCCTCAATATATGTGTGTGCAGGAGGTTGTAATATAACATTCATTAAATATTTAACATCTTAATAAATTCATGGATATATTTACAACCACGATTTTTCCCTAAAAAAAAAAAAAATAAGCCATTTAATTTATTTCAAAATTATATTTTAAGTCAAACAACCCATTTAGACAAATAAATAATTATAAACAAATATTTTGGTATGTAACTTGAGTGGTTAATATAAATTTATAACGAGTAAGTCCATCAGAGCACCATTTTACAAAACAAAGAATTATGATTGACGATGGAATGAGAAATTAAACTAAATTGGTTAACAATTTAATTTCTATCAATAACCATCAGGCAAGTTAACCAATATTATAAAATATTATGTCCAATGATTAGTTAGATATATTTTTCATGAAAATGAGAGTTGAAAGAAAGAAGTTATGAGGTTTGAAATTTTGAGTTGAAAAATAATTGGTGGGCGATGCACCGCAGGCATGGTCTCAATGCATTTAACTTGTTTTAGTTATCTTAAGCAAAAAACTTTCACCAAATCATACCATCCCGACTTTTCACTCTCTCATAAATATCAACCTGCCCTCTACTATGGAACTGCGTCGCTTTCTCTAATCCACCATAAAATCAACTCAAATTAAAACCAATATTTTCAACCTACTCTTCTTTTAAAAACAAAAACAAAATTCAAGGAACCTGATTTAGTCTGAACAATCCATACGCATAGGAGAAACACAGTGAACAATAAAAGTTCTCTCTCTTAGGAATCAGATTACTATCCAAATTAATTAACAAAACAACATTCCTATCCCACATTGTTTCTAACAATCTTAAATCTAAGATAATTAATTATGTTTGGACAAGGATGTGGATATGCACATCCAAAATGTGTATTGGGATGAAGTTAGGGTGGAATGTTATATGTAGATGTCGAATCAATAGGTTGATGAATGATGATTTATATTATTATATTATGAGAGTGATAGGTAATGATTAAAATGTTGTTGTAATTTATGATTTTATATTAGCATATTGTAAAAAAGTGGTATGAACAATATTGATCAATAAGGTAATGATTGAAAAAATAGTTAGAATTAGCGAATGATGGTAGGTGTTTGATGGGGAACGTGCCACACATCCTTGCACAAACATAATAGAAGCTTACAACACAAGTAAATATAGGAACTAAAGGTCTAAATGCAATATTAACCAAATCAATTGGGCCAAAACTTTGGAGCCAACAATGCATAACAAAGCACTATCAGAATAGTGCAAGTGATTTACCTCCCATGCTGTTTCAAATTGTCAGCAATTATCTGAAATTCATTTCATTTACCAGAAGCAGTCTGTATTGACTGACAGGACCGCTCATTGTGAGTTTCCACCCCCCTCCCGTTGGACAAATTGTTGAGCAATGATCCCAAGTGACTGATTTTTTTCGGTAGTGAACCAGTAAGTACCTACTCACCACAAAAAAGAGGACTCCATGACCATAATTGCATCGAATCATCGACTCCCAACAGAAAACGCAAATTAACAAATCACTGGATATCCTCATAGACGATGACGTTTGACCATTTTCTAAACAAAATTATAGAATTAAAATGATGAAAAAAAGGAAATGAGTTCTGCCCCTGAGGTTTGTATTTTCCTAACAGTTACCCAGTCCAGTTTGTGAAGAAAGTAAAAGACGGGCGCAGTTGAAAGAAAGCTGGATAAGTTCTGTAATTAGGCTACTTCAAAGATATACTTTGTTCATAGCAAGAGACGATTACCAGGCTGCTATTAGAGCTTCAGAAATCAGAATCAATAGAAAAACTTTACCTCATGTCCGGACTCTGTGATGAGGACTTCGTCTTCTATCCTTATCCCAATGCCTTGATATCTGCATTTCATGCTCCATTTAAGCAATAAATATTGGTATCGTATAACAACAATCTATGTAAAGAGAATTGTTCGTGCAATGTTTCACTGTGGGATAAGCACTATTCTAGGGTTACACTTAAGAGAAACAAGTTCTTTCAAAAGGATGGAAGAAGTAAATTAGCCATAACGAGTCCACTCTCCAACACGAATGAACTAATAAGAAATTTGACTATATCACCTTGATGGAAATTAAATTTATAAGAGAGAAAATGTTAAAAGTTTTGTAGAGGCACAAGCCAATGTTAAGGAAAAAATAATCTATTCTGAATAAAAGCATTAACGTTAAACGTCTCATCTAGAAATGTCAATCTTCTACATGGACATTTCCCAGGTAACAACGAACTGCCATTTTCCACAAAAAAAATGAGTAGCCATAAGCAGTACTCGTTATACAATAATTTCAGGGAGTTATAGTTTTCTTTTTCCCCTCCATAACCCTCAACATCAAGATTTTTGAAGGAAGAAAACCATGCCCAGGAAAGACAGACCCACCACTTTCTCGGAGTTTTTTCATTTTCAATATCATGACACATAAAACTGTTTGAAACATGGGGCCTTAGTAGAAGGTGATGGCACAGAATATATGAGATGATTCTTTTGAAGTGTTCCAAGTCTTAAAAACAAAACTTCGATTCCTTTTATCAAGTTTCTTTTCAGTTCTAAATCATTTTGACAAAAATGTCAAACCATCAGCGGACCTTCATGAAAGATATGGTAAAGTGCATGTAATGATGCTGAGTTCTAACAAGTAGCTTTATCAGTGAGCAGTCAAACAAAGGGTCAACAGAGTTCTAGGCCCTGTCTCGTATTCTATACTCAGGAAATGAGTATTTAAGTGCCAAACCCCTTCAGCCACTGCCTAGACATGCTGATGATTTTCAAATAAAGAAAATTCATATCATTTAAAAAAAACCAATTACCTCTCAGGGACATTAAAATTAGAAGGGATGTAGACTCCCGGTTCAATTGTGATTACCTGCCCATGGCAAATTTTGCACAAGAATTAGGCTTACAACAAAAACAAAGGACAAAGAAAGTAGAAGCAGGATGGGGGAAGACAACACTGTCATTCAGCAGATTATGCAAAACTATTGATACTTGCTACTTCTGCCATATAACTATTTCCCCAAAATTTAGGCAACAGTGTATCGCTCAATTTTGTTTTAATCACATTCAACTTCATCTCAACTAATTAAATTACCCCATTTTTTTATCTGAGCTTACTGCGCATCACATAGGCAGAATGTTATGCAAAAATAGAGATAGCATGGTTGAAAAAACATGTCAACCTCCACCGCTAGTAACCCCTAATAAATAAATATTTAAAACAATGGTTTCACATAAGGACAGCTGCTTGAGATATGTCTTTCTTGTAAAATATAACTTGAAAATTTCGTCTACGAACACATCCTACTTAATCATTTAAACGATGAGCCTCGTAGCTTTGAAGTTTCAGTGTCTTATGATATAAGCCATTACTGTCTGACTTTCCAATACAAATTTTTTTCAATCACCAGAGTATGAGTGCTTAACCAGATTGAGTAATCATTATCATTTTAATTGTTCCTCTCACAAGAAGCTGAGCTCTTGGCATATGAAATAATAAAGCAGCAGTCTCCAGGAGATTTTTCTTTTTCCCAAATTTAAAGAAAAATATAAGTTAGATGACGGCACTATTTTAGTTTTGTTTCCAGACATTCATTCTCATTCTCAAAGGATAAAAATATTTGGTACACAAGATATTTAACATATTTGCATTGTCCAATTTTCATTCTCTGAAAATATCAATTATTTTAAACTTTACTAACTACAACAAAAGATTGACAAGACACCTACAGTTGAAATGTTTCCTACTGACCACAAGATAAAAATGCTAACAATAAGAACACAAAATGTTTCCTAAGAATACATCAGCCATGGTTTTCAATAAAACCATCCAAATACTTAAAATTCCGGCATGTTTTCAATTCCACTACCAGAATACATTCTCCCAAAATAAGCTTTCCAGAAAGACCAGAAATGAATCCAATACAGCACAAGCTCTTTTCCGAAATAAACAATAATCAACGTTGACCATGATAAAAGAATGTTTTAAAGCAGGTACCTTTATCATTGTGGATCATTATAACTTACAAGGAGAGTTGTCATAAGATTACTCAATGTGAACAATGAAATAAATACATTATTAAAAATCCATAAGGTCAAGAGTCAGAAGTCTAGAAGTGAGCAAGGGAACTCACAACACCGGGCTCCAGAGGGCGACTATAGGCAATTTTGGAGCAGTCGTGAACATCCATTCCTAGATAATGACCTGAATGAAAAAATAAATACACACCATATCAGATCAATATTTGGACTTCCAAGTAACTAATTACGGAGCAGATCAAACATCCGATACAAACATTAGTGCAGATAAGTCGATGAAAGAGTGCAATGACCTATATTGGTGGGGTTAAGCAAATGGTAACTATGAGACTGATCACTTTTCAATATTCCAAGTTCTTTGAATCCCTTTTGCAGCTTATTAACCTATTCAAGAGAACATTAAAAAGTCATTAGGTTTAAAAGTCAAAAGAGATTGCAACAGAATCAAATATGCATCCAATGATTGAAGGATATCAGATGTACTTCAAATCAACTGGTAACCATATATTCTAAAACAATTACCTTTTTTTTAACACATATGCAGACCGAACAACTGTGTATCTCTCAGAACCCTTACTTCCGTTATCATAATTTATGGCTTAGTTTCACTCTATAGTGGTTAGTAGGGTCAGTACAACAGATAGATGATTGAAGGGTACAAATATTATAGTGTCAAATCCTAGAATCGCTGATCCAACAAGACCATATGGGTCAACATGGACCAGAAAAAAGAAGGAAAAAAAAGAAAGAACAAAAGATTTTTTCTCCCTTCACCATGATCTCATGGAAACCCTAGGTAGATCTTTCCGTAATCTGATCCATCAGAAGTATACTTGGGAAATTGAGGAGTATGTTGAAAGTCGTCCTAGACTTCTAGTGTTGAGGTGGGTTGAGAACTCTTGATGAAACGGTTGACTAGATTCTGATAGCAGCAGACGCAATTAAAAATGTGATTCTACAAATTGAGTGGCGTACATTTATTCCTACTATTGTGTATACATGACAACCTTGTTATATGTATGGCTAGTACAATTAGACTTCTTGGACGTCCATATAGAGCCCCTTTATTTTTCTTCAATGTGCCAGTTGACAGCTAGAACTTATCGAGTCATCATTTCATGATTCGGCTGGTACTTTTCAAATACTGAACTTAGTTCGGAAAATTCCAGGAATACACGGAAATTTGTTCAAGAACATAAAGTTTACATTTGTGGTGTTCAATAGGGAGGACTATGATTTTAAAAAGTTAAGGTCTCTCACAACATTTTTATGTTTCAGAATATGTACATTTTAAGAATATTTTTATTATATATCGCAAGGATATATGAAAAATTTAAGATTATGTTTTACAAATTCAAAATAAATTTAAGTCATAGATGCACAATATAACTTTTTATCATTGGACTGGTGAGAAAATTTGCATTAGCTGCTTTTTATCATTCAAAACTAATACGCCGTACCAACGGAAAACTGTTGTGGGTTTTAAACCTCAAAGATTCAGTTGTAGTCCAGCGCAATCTTTCATCCAGATGCAATGAAACCAACAAACTAAACCTTAATCCCGCTATGCACGGCTGGCTCATGGATCATATCGCATCATTGTCAAGACACATGTCCTCAAAATGCCTTTTCTGATTGTTTCTTTCCAAACTATTTTGGGTCTTCACCGTTCACTTTTTAATTTTAGTTGAAAATTCTCTGGTTTCTACCTGCCGAACTGGTGCATTTAAAGGCCACCTGTACACAAGTCCAAATCATCACAAATGTGCTGCTCTAATCTCTTAACTTAGGGCTTACCCCATCTTCTTTCTATTGCATTTGTTACTTATTTTATCTAATTTACTGTGTCCACACATCCATCTCAACATTTAGATTAGTATCACAGTGAGTGCCATGTGGATATAGTATATTACTAGCAGTACTTGGATCCTTCACTAACCTACATCATCATCATTTCATGAGAAAGAGGACTTTTAGACAACTATAACTCTTCAAAATATCAGTAATATGTGTTCAATAAATTCACATATTTCAAACATGAGTTTTCCAGCAATTCTGAAAAAATTACTGTACAAACAAGTAGATAACACAACATGCACATTGCGAATTCAACAAATACATCATGAAACATGAACGTCTCTCCTGCTCTTTATTCGAGACATCAAATGCATATTCATGTTTCCGTCACCATCAATTTTCTTGAAGTCTATCTCTTCAACAATTTATATTGTGCATGTAGTGGCAAAAGGAAAACTAAGGCATAAATATGATCCATCCATATATATATAGACACACATGCAGACATGTATATATACTGAAAAGGAAAGAGCAAGAAGATAATGAACACCTAATTTGGTTATTTCAAGTTTTACCGAATAGTTGTGAATTTCTTGAATGCTGCTGCCTGGTTTGCAGAATCCCAAACATTCTTCATTTGTTTCCAGTATAAGGCTGTACAATTCTTCCTGAAATAGTTTAAATTAGACGTGTTACGTGTCAAATTGGCCTACTCTTTTCAAACATTATGTATGAAATTTAGTGAACAATCTATATTTTCGATGAAGTCACCTGTGAGGCTTAAGCAATCTACAGGAGAACAATACAAATAAATTTCACTGTCACAAGGCAAATTGTAGGAGGCAATATTTGAAGGTCAAACAGTAGGAAACAAGAAATGAAGGCTCTCTCTCTCCCACCCCCCCCTTCTTCCCACTCCCCCCAACTCCTCAAGCACCCCACCTCCCCTCCATCCCACCCAAAAAACAAAAAACAAAAAAAAAAAAAATATGGCTGCTCTCCCTCGCTCTTCCTCTCCCCCAGAAAGCACCAGGAAGGAAAAAGAATTGTTGCTCTCATAAAGTTACAGAAAGGAGGTGATACATACATCTAAAGTTGGAGGTTTAACAACAGATCATTGTCATTCAGGACTTCACACAAATAGAGATTCCAAGTTTATGCTGAGTCTAAACTACTAGCAGAACCAAGATGATATTTTCAACCGTGTCTGATGTTACTTCCATTCCGCTACACGTAGTCGATATCTAACCAAGAAGATATCTTCATGTGTTGATTTTACTTCCAGTCTGCTGCACTTAGTCGATATCTATCTCTAGCGTTTAAATTTATCACCCTGCCACTTTCAGCAAAAATTGAGATTATTTAATTGTTTGCTAACAATTTGAACAAAACAGTTAAAAACTTCTCCCAAAGATGATAAGAGTTTTTCTTACAGCTTTAATGGCGATATCAACATGCAATATTTGTGCCATGATGTTTCCAAATAAATAGTCAATACAATAAAAGTAGCCTCATAGAGTACAGGGAAAATTATTCAATTGAAAGAAAATAGATATATTTGAAATCCCGGGATGAATCCCGTCAGCAAACTCCCAGGTGAAGGCCGAATATGCAGAAACTCCAACTAATTTTCCGCCTAACTCGCTCCTTAACACAAACATTAGTTATACTACAATAATCCTAATACCTTGCATAAATCAAGCCACTAATTCGCTGGTAATTTCCTAATACCTTGCCCTAAATCAGCTCCCGCGAATCAGACCATTAATACGGTAATAACCTGCTAACTATATCCAAGATTAACTCTATCAATTACTCCCCCATTCAAAACAACCTTATCCTCAAGGCTGAAATTAGGTAATTGGCATAGCACAATCATCCATGGTCTTTGATTTCAAAGTCACTTTCCCCTGCAATATCTCCATCCATTAATATGCTTAGAGATTTGTTGCCTGGACCAAACACAATGTCGCCACTCTTAGATGGGTTTGACAGATCCCTCTACCTCCCTTGCTAGATGCATGGTATCAAAGAATTCAACGGCCATTTATGAATAACCCGGACCATTCAGATTCAGAAATTATTTGTGGAAATTGAGCCACTAGTTTCATAAGTTCGTCAGCATATTCATGCACTTCACCAATTTGTTTAGCGGGTGCGAAAACATTAAATGGATCTATCGTTTGATTTATTTCCATCTGAGAACAAACGGACAGTTGGTCACAGATTGGCATCTTGTTGCTTCCTTCGCTAGCATCTGTCATTTGGCAGGCACCTCCATTATCTTCAGTTGATTTTTCTGTAGCCATCAAGGTTAATAACTCTTCAATCTATCTAGTTCTCTAACTTTGTATCTGCTATGACAACTCTTTCCTTATGGATTCCATGCTCTTACTCTATCGCATCGAGTTGGTTCTTGATTCGAGTTTGAGCCATTGATCTCAGAGTGAGGAAATGAGATTGGAAGAACCGCAGGCCGGACCAACTTGATAGAGTGCAGAGCAAATTATTTAATTGAAAAGAAAATAGATATGTTTGGATGAAAGAAAAGAAATCCTAGGATGAATTCCGTCAGCCGAAGGCTGAATTTGAAGAAACTCCAACTAATTTTCTGCCTATCTCCCTCCTTAATACAAACATTATTAAACTACAATATTCCAAATACCTTGCAATAAGTCAAGTCACTAATCTGCTAGCAATAAAATAGTAATTATTCCTCATATAAGCTCCCCCAAGTCAGATTATTAATATGGTAATAATCAGCTAGTTGTATCCAATATTAACTCTATCATAGCCTCCCATATTCTAGTCAAAATAGTCAGTCAGAGAATGATAATCCAATTAGTGTCAGGGGCTGCTAGAAGTTCTCCCCCACAGCCAATTTAATGAGAGTTTAGAGCAAGTCTGTCTGCTTTTTCTACAATGTTTACTTCAACCTTGATAGTTATCTCTATATCACCAAGAATACTGGCCATCATCACAAATGAATGAGATAAGCCAGTAAACACTTCCAAAATACCGAGATATAAATTAGGGTGCAGATTTGTTTCTTGTGATCCAGTAAAACACAATGTGGCAAATCAACAATAAGAAACACAATACCTTCCCATTCTGGTATTACAAAAACTTAGAAGGAATTTATTTTTCAAAGTTTCCTTCTATAATAGTCTGAAGAAAAAGTGATCACATTGTTCTTCAAAGAACTCAAACAATCTGCCACAGTTAGATTGATCAAGTAACTTCTAGGCAAACTTACTTATCCTGGTTTCACAATTGAAGTTGTAATATAAAAAAAAAAAGCTTTCAGCAAAAATAAGTAATCAGAGTTCTTTTGTGATAGGATTTGGTGCACTAAAGAGCTGTTACTCTACAAGTAAGCTTGTCTAATGCAAAGGAAGGGGCGCTCTTATACATGGAACACCAGGGCCTCTCTTTTTGACATGGTATACTATTTTGTAGCTTCATGCTGTTAAGAAAGTAAAAGCAAGATTCCTGAAGTTGAAATTTTTGAAGTATGGAATAGATCCAGCACCTCATTTGAGTGTAGGAAACTTACATATCTATTCCATTACAACAACGAATCAGAAGATAACCACACGAATACATACCTGAACTGATGAAAATTTACCACAGGGTGGCCATGTACGAGTAAGATCACTAACATAACCATGAAGCTCACATCCTACATCCATAAGAACTAAATCGCCATCCTCAATCTGTTAATAAAGACAGACAACTTATTTAGAGATTATGGAAACAGAAATTGGACATAAATATGCCAGAGAGCAAACTCACTCTCTGATCGTTCCGAGCATAATGTATGACACTGCCATTAGGACCCCCACCAACCACAGGATTGAAGCTGTAGAAGATTTTTTTAAAAAATAAATATATAAAGAAATAATAATAAAATTATCAGAAAATACTAAAATTGATTTGCAATAGAAAAGCTTAAGCCTGTCCAGCAATTCCAGGAGGATATAGAGCAGTAACAGATGAAAACTCCATTTAAAGCTGGATGAACTTCACTATCACAATCATATTTGCTTCATAATACAATATATTCATGTAAAAGAAAATAGCGATTGAAAGAAAACTTGTGCTTCCTATCATGTTCTGCTTATAGCCAACATCTATAAGTATATCAAGAACCTTACGCCATTCTTTGGGCACCTCTGATTTTGCATTCATATTCAACCTTAGCTGACAGCATGCCCTCGTCAGGAAATGATCTCGAATGCAACATTGTCTGCAGAAGAGCCTATCCAACATACAACATGAAAAGGTTGAAAGATTAGATGTAATCACCTGAGGAAGAAGCAGGGGTTCAGGTGGGTGAATTAATGACAATATACTTCTCAAACGCAACTCACCAGACCAGTCAAACAAGGAACTTGTGTAAGGCCATTCTGTTGTATTACTTTACGCAATAAACTAATTTTTAGTGGTATTTGAGAAGAACTTTTTATGAACTCATATCTAGGCCCAAGTTTCAAAGTACAGATCAAGAGAGGTATTAATTATTAGAGGAGAAAACCAGAAAGCATAAGTAGCAAGCTAGCTAATTATGTACTATGATAATCATGTTGTATTAGTGTCCAATCAAATATCATTGTTCATAAATCTTCACCACTTACATATTGCATATGAAATATTGAAAGTTGTATCAACATCGAATTAGGCATAACTTTTTTACATAATAACTATATGCCTATAGGTAGATTTTGCTGTGAACAGTATAAAATATTGTTTCCAAAAACTATCATCAACATCAATATTAATTTTGCTGTGAACAGTACAAGATGTTGTAAAAAAGCTCATATAAACAAGCATGACTATTCATTAGTGACCATTTGCCCCTCCAATTCTTCCAGATAAATCAATGATGATTGATGAGTGCAGATATCTAACATGAAGCCTCATCTAATTAACAGTCTAAGTATTCTATACTCTATCTCTCCAATACCAAGGTACCTCCACCTTCTGCTTACTGATATCCTGCACTAGTACATAATCCAGAACCAAAAAAAATTTGTTCACTTAAGGTAAAACCCCACTCGCATGAGGAAGATTGATGATGAAATGATTGCAGCTAACTCGAGTTTGCTACGTCATATCTTTTCAGTTAATGCAGCCACAAACTGCAATGCACTAAAATGATTACATCTAAGGGGAATACTTTACTATGAACTCCTACCTGCAACATTTAGTTACCTGACAAGCTATGGATGCAGAATTTCTCATCAAATTAAGCTCGGCTTCTGATTTTATCCATCGTGCTTCGTGACTATAAACCGAAAAATCTTTCACTTTGCCACTGTAAGCTGCTTTCTGGAAGCTCTCCAAGGTCATGTAAGCAGAATTAGCTGTATTTACATTATGGAACAACTGGGATGAGCGATCTATCATTCTTGAAAGGATCTGCAGCCATAGTTCAGAAAATTAAACATGAAAGCTAAACCAATATTGTCTGGGCAAGTCACGAATATACCAAGGACAAATGAGACAGCCTAGAGGCAAGCTCTTAGGTACTTGTACTCTTGATTCTAACAGAATGAAGAACAGCAAGAGTGTAACAACAGACGTATAATGTTTCATAGGCAGACCCTTTATCGTAACAATGATGCTAACCATGCATAAGATTCTCAATACTGTAGGACAAGTGAAAGCCAATATCTATTATAAGTTCTGAGCAGCATATGACTTTAAATCATGTTATTCATCAAACAAGTTAGATCATCCATATATATATATATATAAGGGAAGTCAACCCCAAAATAGTAGAGGTTTTGATTATCCCGCAAAACTCACTCTCTAATTCAGGAATATAACATTTTCTCACTAATAACATTTATTGATTCATTTAAAATTAAGATATGTAACATAAATATAAATATCAATATTATGATGAGATGACCAACAATGATTATAAAGGTTTTTCAATATAAAGTTTACAGATTGATTGGTCATGTTCTTAGAAATTGAACAAGCTCCTATTTGTAAAGGGCAAATACCAAGAAAGTGGAAATGAATCTATTAACTGACATTGATTGTTACATTATGTTACTACCATCTATTTCACTTTGATACTCGAGTGGTATGGGTAAAAAATGACTCTGCGGATTCTTATAAGGTAAAACATTGTATATTATTTTTCCTACATTCTTTCTTTTAATTATTAGATTTTTTTTATCCATATCACATTGTTTTCTTGAAATTTAATTTATGTCATCCATATTGTCCCATACCTCTATGATTCCTTGTTGAAGAATTAGCAATGAAATAGTTGCTAAATATTTCACTTTTCTGTATGCTATCAAATACATGAATCCCCTATGGTTTTCACGCTAACATGTCTCTACCTCTTCATGCATCTAGAAGAAAATTTGTTGGTAAGAAGAGCGTCACTTTGGAAAGCAATTGATGGTTAGTTGTAGCAAAATTGGCCCAGCCGATCGGTTGGCCCGAAGAACTATCAGGCCCAACAAGCTCGACCCACTGGGCCAATTGCTAGACAGGCAGTAGGTCAGCCCAAAAGTATTCGTATAATTTAGGGGGATGAGCTAGGATGGATTTACTAATTTTTGGCCAATTAAATTGTGGACTGATCCGGCCGACATATGGTGTTGAACTGACCCTGAATTGCCTAATCTGAGACTTACTAATATTTATTACAAAAGAAATCCAAAAGAACATGTATAAAAAATATTTAATCTTGACACTATAATTTTGAATAAAAAAGGTTATAACTATACACATTTTTACGTAATAAAAATATATAAATTCTATATGTCCGTGCATCGCATGAAAGCATTACTAGTTAATTCGCAAACTTAAACAGCAAAAAGTATATTTTACTTCGACGCATTCAATGATGAAAAGTAACATTTATTAAGTTGATTGTGTTGGACACACCAAGTTCTGCTTTACCTTCAAGAGTATTGTATATACTGAAGATTCAGGAAAGACAGTAAATAAAACAACTTACACAATCTTGAGAGGCTTCAATGACCAAAAAAAAGACGGAGAGGTAGAACACTTAAATGCAGCATCGCAGAAATATAACAATATCTATTTTTCCATCATAAAAGAGAGCTACTGCTTGGAGGTTTAAGGAGACAAAACACTAATATGAGACGTAAGAACAGCTTTTCAAAGGAAATAGAAACTAGGAAGGACAAATATCAATTGTTGCCTCATTCCAAGTTCTAGTCAAAGTAAGCAATAACATGACAAATTTATAGGCCTTCTAATTATAACTAACATTAACAAACTTCAAGAAAAGAGTTTAATTAACCTTATTTAGTGCACTCGTAGTGTATGCTTCATCAGCCATGAATGTGCTCAAAGCTGCATCAACTCCAGCAATTTTACCTTGCCACATAACATCCTGAAAAGATTACATGAACTATTAGTTCAAGAAGAAAATCTGGTGCTATACCATATTTTGCAGCAAAGAAATGGTGTCGACCGGATATGCTTGGATATCTAGCTTCAGGATGGGAAAATATTTCTATAAATCAAAACAACATGCAATTCCATACTGACAAAGACCTATTTTCATGGTTAAAAAATTCTCTCTCAATCTAGGAGGACTGTTAGGACTTTGTCGGGTTTTGATGCAGAGGAAGTTTAGGAGAATAAAAGAGAGGACTATTCAGTTTTGCATGTAGTTGAATCTACTGGCGATTTTTATAACTTAATAGAAGTATAATATCATATAGCTGGATAGGAAAAGAACTATAATGATAACAATTGTTTAAGAAACTAATTATATCATATGTTTCTTAGATGGCTTCAGAACAAGCAAGTCTCTGTTCCTTTAAGATATGCAATTCTGCTGAGAATGCACTGTTGGTCCAATGATCGCATAAACTGACCATTTCACTGGAAATGAAGGTGTTATTCTTATTCAGACATTGAGCCTGTATGCTTGTAATTATCATTGTGCATGAATCAAACAGGTAAATCTTTCTTATACAATAATCAGGACAGGGATAGTCCAACTACTCAGCTTAACTTTTTTACTGGATGACCAAAAGACAGTCAAAATCAAAAGCATAACTGAAACGAATAAATGATTGCTTAATCTAGCATTGACATTTTCTGCTGCAGGGGATATCTCATAGTGATTTCATTACAGCTATATATGTGGTTGCTCGGAGTTACTCGCAACATGCAACCATTTTCCCTTGTTCAAGGTAAATCTCCTCTCAACTGCTATTTTCTAGAAGAGCATATACTTAGAATTCACTATGCTATATTATATTCATAGAACTCTATATCTTATTCAAAATTTAATTTACACTAATTTAGCTGAAAATATGGGAAATATAAACGGTGCAATGCAGGAAACTGATATAAGCAATTTTTTGTCTTACATGAGGCCCGGCTTCTGGCATGAACATACATAAACCACAGTCATGACCCAAAACTGCAACACCACCGGGCTGTTGGCAGCCAGTGATATAGAGATAGTCAGCATCTTGTCGAAAGGTGTATGGCACAACATCTGTCATCATCTTCACTGGGGCAGATGCAACAATTGCCAAAGCATTCTCCGGAAGAAGCTCCAACAACTTCTTCCGCCTCCAGATGTACTCATCGCTGCTAATGCCAGGTGTAATCTCCCCTTTCTTCAATAACTACAGTAGAGTACTAATGGTCATGATTCTCGTCCAGAACAAATATCAATGAAATGAAAAGGATGAAGGGAACTGCATAGGACACCTGCGGATGAGTGCTAGCCGTAGGCTGTCCCACATCATGTACTGTCTTAGCCGCAAACCCTCTCGCCTTTGCGACCTTATCCAAATCAAAGGGCACATTAACACAATACTAACAAAAATATGTGAAAACAAAATTGAATAAATTGTACGTTAAAATGAAAAATCATCGGCAAGAACATTGGATCATGAAACAAATGTACATCTACTTCATCAAGTATGCCATAGAAGAAAACAAGCCTCAATAAAAGTTGATTAAAACTCATATAATTTGCGTATCCAATTATTATCAACACGACATACCTCCTCATACTTATAGCGGGAAATGTAGATAAACTATTCAACTTTAGCTTCAGTTTGTAGATTAGTGAATGAAACAAGAGATATGAACGTATAATGATCATTAAACGATGCCAAACGAAGAAATAATAATAATAATTAAAGAAAGAAAAAAGCAACCATTGAACAACAAAGGTTTAAAGCATCAAATGAAGAGAGAAAGTGTAAGCGAACTGTTACATACCTGATTGTAGAAATTGAGAGGAAGTCTCTGCGTCAGATTTCTGCGGAGCATATTCATATGGTGTTGGGCAGAGCAAGAACCGGTACTCTGTCAAAATCTGCAAAATGTTTTTGTTTCGAGGTTTAAGACCACTGACTTGTCGAATGATGATAGTTTCTTCCGCATTCTCTCTCAAAATTCAATTTGGGGTACCAATTGAAAGACTAAAATATCCTTCATTTTAATTTATTACTCCCTCCGTCCCAACTAATTTTGCACAATTGATCGAACACTATTTTAAGAAAAAACAGATTTTGGAAAATTTTTTATTTTTTTAAAGATGGAGATTGAGGGTTGAGATTTTGAGGATGTAAATTGTGAGAGAAATTTCCTTTTTAAGGATGTCCAAAATTAAGTGGGACGAATCAAAAAGAAAAGGGACATTTATTTAAATGACTTGGTCAACCTAATATATTATTTAAAAAACCTTCCTTTATAAACCTTTATTTAAATAACCTTTTTTTTTCAAATTAAGGAATTTCTTAGAGGGGAAGGATATACAAATTTAAGTGGGACGGAGGGAGTAATATTCTCGTTTTCTTTCATTAGTGGAACGAAGAGGTGTACAATTTGAAAATTTTAGCATAGCAATCATTAGTAATAGTCGTCAAGTAGTAGTTTTGAACATGTAGAAATGGTTCCGACTATTATTCACTAGACGAACTCAAGCAGTGACTGACTCGAACTGTTATAGACTATAGCTACTGAATTAACAAGCTTCATATAAGTCTTATCTTTCTCTCTTTTTTTTACATCCAAAAATAAAGGAAAATAAGCCAGATAAGTGATGCTCCATAAGTGGGTGGATCTCTTTTGCTTTGAAATGCAGACGACGAGCTAGAGACAGTTATTTATTCTTTTTAATTTGTACTTTTTATGTATAAGGTCAACTTTATCTTTAAGTGAGGTGTGTAAAGATGAAGAATACATTTTTATTATTTTGTGAGGTTCAAAGTCGCTGATTATGTAATAGAAATTGAAAGCGCCATAATGCAACAGTCTCTGACTAGCTACGACTGGTTCCCCTGAAGTACTAGGCTCTTCTTTTTTTTTATTATTTTTTCCCACTTAATAATACACAGTCTAGGTCCGTCTAAGCCCAATTAGTCGTTAGATCCCAATTTACTGATTGATTGATGTACACCTGTTAATTTTACATATATATAATAAAAAAATATGTTGACGATGAAAATTCTTTACATCTCATTTTGGAAACTATAACTTCATTAAGTTAGAATCATCTAACATTTGAGAGATGCTCCGCACCATCAACAATCTTCAAGCAGAACGAAGTTGGGTGGACGAGAAGGGAGTAATTGAAAAATTATAATTTATGTACATATTTGTACCCAAGTGTGAAACAAATAATTATACGGGAGACTTTAGACTTTCATTCAACACATCAAAGTTTGGAAATGTTTCCTTATCCTATTATCTACTATGAGTACATATTAATGTAATCACCTCTAAAGTGTAAATACTTTTATCTTTAAATTTTGGATAAGGTAATATAATTTACTGAAATAATAGATATCCAAATCATGCTAAGCATCACAATGTGGTAGTCTAACTCACTCACTTCAGTATGAAACGCGTTCATGCAAGTCATTAACAAGTTGGGACGTAATCTCGATCCCCTAAGAATTAAGATAAATACAGCTCCAACGACCACGCTATCACGACCTCAATTCCTTGTACATGCGTGCATCTACAATAATTGGCATGCATATACGCCTACACAACCATAGATGAGACGTTAGTGCTCCATGACCTGTTAAAATGTAATGATTATATTCCCCACCAAAAGATAGGTCTATTTGTAGGCCCATCAGGCTCGGCCCTGAGCAAGGACAGGTTGAGCGATCATCCAAGGCCTCCAAATTTGAGGGACACCACAACACATGTATTCATCATATATATATTCCAATTCTCTTGGACTTTTCTTAGGGGAAAATATTTAAATTTATTATAGGTGTATCTTTATCATTTGGGAAACTCAAGAATCCAATTATTAAGCTTAACTTATTTAGATACGAGATTAAAAAAAATAGCCTTATGAAGAAAAAGAAAAAGTATGGCGAAGAGTTTTTGGGTTAGAATCCTTCTTCTCAATACTCTCTTATTATTAACTATAGTTGATTAACATTAGGATTCTAAGAGTTTCTCATTGTCCCTAACTAAACAAGAATATTCAATGGTTTTATTTGTGGACTAAGGGGTTGTTTATTAGCCAGATCCTGATAACCCATTTGGGTTTTTTTGGCTAATATCATTTAATGAAGGATTTTAATCCTTTACTACTGCCACATACCTTCCATGATAAAGTGGGCTTCCATAAGGCACATATCACTCGACTCTTCACATACTTAGAAGGATTAAAACGTCCAATTATTACTTAATTGGTGGACCCTTCAGTGAAAGCCCAACAATGCCCTTTGCAGACCTCACCCTTTATAACTTCAAGAAACTCTCCTCTTCACCATTAGCAAAGTTTCTCCAAGGAGAGCTATGCCCAACAGCCCCCACCGGATTTGTTCATCAACGGTATGTTCATCAATGACGCTGAAACTAGCATAAAGCAATGTGATGACACTTTACGCCGTTGATCTAACGAGATGATCAATAAATTACCTCTAAATTGCGAGTATTTGTAGACTGCAGTCTACGGCTTCATCGCGTAACTTGATCTAAATCTGATATAGAAGAAGTAATCTCAGAGCCCTTTCCTAAATGCCCAGATATCGAAATGTATATTAATCAACTATGACACATTAAAACAATGACCAAACTCGAGGTTATTTTGTCATGGGGAGTCACTGTTCAGGGGTGTAAAGGTAACATCATACATATCCTCATATGGCTGATATATGAATACCATCTCTCCCCATGGGATTCAAATCAACCAAACAGTAGTTGATAAGTCAAGTTGTGTCGGGTCTCATGATTAAAAAATCCAGAGAGTCCATCATAGGAGACGTCGGACTAAGGGGGATTGTTTGGTCCTAACCGCGGGAGTAGGACTAAGTAAACGACCCCTAAGTGATATACAAAAAATGCTCAATTATTGACGTTGTTCAGCCTATCTCTAGTGATCCGTTCACCACGAAAATCCACCACCTTCAAAACAACATGTGTAGTTTTATTTCTTATATTTTTTCGGAATAATGATAATTAGTTTGTTTATTACTTCTAAATGTTCTGCTATAATTTGTTTTGCCTTTCTTGGTTGTTTTAATTTGTTAGTACAAGTATGAAAATTTAATAGGATTAATTTTGACAAAGTACATTACCATTGTTTAAATTAGTTGTCCACTTATACGATGCACGGGTCAGACTTTTAATAAATATTAAAAAAAGAAAAATATGTTAAGTATTGATCTTTTATAATGTATATATACATATATATATATATATATTATTTGTATTATTGATACACTATGAGTAAACGAAATTGCAATAATGAGGGGAAAAAAACTGATTAACAATGAAACTATGTTTTATACTCCGATGAATTATTAAAATGCGACTCAATTAATCCTAATTATATATTTTATATATTTGAAATATATAAATTAAAAAGCATGGCAAAAAATTAAATAAATTATAATTGGGATATGATGCCTTTTATTAAACTAATGAGATTGACGAAAAATAAGCAGGCTCATCTTAATCTTAATTATAAAAATAAGAAGAAGGATGTTGTAGCCCATTTTATTACTCTGCCAACATAAAAAACAAAATAGAAGTGGAGCTTGCTGCATTTTCTATAACGGCCCATAAATATTAACTTGAGCCCAAATTGAAGTAAAATGAACAAGTGCTCAATATATATCAAATGAACGTGGCCTACAGCCCATACTAATACAACATTCCATCCCACTTATTTTAAACTAGTAAGAGTTTTTGTGCGATGCACGAGTATAAAATGTATTTACAAATTGTTTTAATAATGTTAGAAAATTTAAATACTTCATAATTAAAAGAAAAAAGGAACTCTATATTTAGTGAGTGGGTTTAATGTTTAGTACTCAAATACGCATGGTGTGAAAATATTTTTACTTAATACACAATTATAAGTGTCTCAAATTTTCATATAAAAATTAACAAATATATGATGCGTATTACAAATTTTGAAAAATATATATACAACATGTGTTGTCGTCTTTGTTACAATTTTTTTTTTAAAAATTAATGACTTTTGACACAACACACAACTGATAATGATCAAAATCTAACTTGCTAAAAAAGACAATATTAGAAAACAATATTCAAAATAATCAATAGATATATGATCGAATCAAGTAACCATATATGATAGTTATGAGAATTCGATTTAACTTAATTTTAAGACAAATAAAATCATAGAATCTCATAATCTAAAAATCTACAATCTATTAATTAAATGTTTTAACTTGATAAACATTGAAAAATCTCTTTCTACATCCAAAAGTAAGATTTGTTTTCTTTTGTTATATTTTATCTTTAATCATTGTCCAAACTTATGCAGTTTCTTTTACTAAATTACATATTCTTATAAATCTTGCAAATAGGTAAATCGTGACTTTAATCATTTTATACCATCTAGGCACATAGATTAAAGAGTGGGACTTGTGTGCATGTGATGTACAATAGGCTTATTGTACATCACTCCAAATTAAAGCATGGACTCCAAAAAAAGGCTCAACTGTAATGTATAAAATTTCGCGTCTGCACAACCCCGCGGATCGCGCATTTTTTTTTTTAATGTACAGTTATTATGTTTAAACTAATAAGGCTGCATTTGAATCACAAAGATGCTTGATGGCCTGGTGGTAAGTGCTCACTGCTTCAATTGTAAGGTGCTGGCACTACAAGAAAAAAGGGTATTTACCGCTAATCTTTTGCAACTACAAGAGTGGTTACTAAAAGTATCCCCTTTTGTAACTATTAGTAGTTGCATAAAATATTTCATAAAAATTTAACCAAATTTGCTACAATATGCCAAGCTCTTTTGCAACTACTAGTAGTTACAAATACATTAGTAACTACAAAGTAGTTGCAAAAAATAGTTACAAATACATTAGTAACTATAAAGTAGTTACAAAAAAACCTTTTGCATCTTATTATAAGTGACTACCCTATAATAACTACTTTTAGATTTGTAGTTACTAAAAATATTTTTGTGACTAATCTCCCTTTTTTGTAACTACATTTTGTATTGACAAAAAGTCTTATTTCTAGTAGTGTGGGTTCGAAACCCAGCGCCTCACCTTTTTTTTTTTTTTTTTTCTTTTACAACTTATTATTATATATAAATAATTAAGCATTAATTACATATAAATGTGTTGTGTCTTGGTGGTTTAGTATATAAACTGTAAAGTGTGAGGTCCTGGGTTCAAAACTTGTACTTGTTTTTTGTACTTTTTTATATATGTGTTATATTTATTTGTTAATTTATAGAATTAATAATAGTAATTATTATAAAATTAAGATTGAATATACTATAAGCTAAGAATAATTATACTATTAATAAATGAAATTATATTTTTAATCAAGATAGTTTATACTAACAGAAAATAATAATTATACCATTAGGCAATATAATATATACTATAAGAGAACAATAATTATATTGTAAGTTAAAAAAATAAATGTACAGTAGTAGACAAAAAGAAAAAAAAAACAAGAATTATTAAGGATACTGTTGCTGAAAGAAAAGTATACTATTAGGCAACAATATATATACTACAAGCGAATCATATTTATATTGTGAGTAGGAAAAATAAATATACAGAAACAAAAAGAAAATTATACTATTAATAAATGAAATTATATTTTTAATCAAGATAGTATATACAAGAAGAAAACAATAATTATACTATTAGGCATATAATATATACTATAAGAGAACAACAATTATACTGTAAGTTAAAAAAATAAATGTACAGCAGTATACAAAAAGAAAAGAAAACAAGAATTATAAAGGATACTATTGCGAAAGAAAATTATACTATTAGGCAACATTATATATACTACAAGCGAATAATATTTATACTGTGAGTACAAGCGAATAATATTTATAGTGTGATTAAGGAAAATAAATGTACAGAAACAAAAAGAAAATTATATTATTAATAAATGAAATTATTATTTTAATCAAGATAGTATATACAATAAGAAAACAATAATTATACTATTAGGCATATAATATATACTATAAGAGAACAATAATTATACTGTAAGTTAAAAAGATAAATGTACAGTAGTAGACAAAAAGAAAAAAAAAAACAAGAATTATAATGGATACTATTGCGAAAGAAAATTATACTATTAGGCAACATTATATATACTACAAGCGAATAATATTTATACTGTGAGTACAAGCGAATAATATTTATAGTGTGAGTAGGAAAAATAAATGTACAGAAACAAAAAGAAAATTATATTATTAATAAATTAAAAGCAATTAAGAATAATTGTAGAATTTAAGATTTGAACCCAACACCTTAAAGTATGAAATGAAGAAACTACCACTAAGCCACCATCATTTACTGATGTTTATCTGCATATTAATTTATATTATTTCATACACTAATTTATATAAAACACATAAAAAAAATGAACACACTAATTGGAGGCAACAGGGTTCAAACCCTTGCCCTCCACATTCCAACGCCTCCCAGCAACTGGGATACCATTGCGCCACTCACTACCTTGTTTTAACAAATGCTGTTTTAATATATATAACCTATATGTTCCGCGAATAAAAAAAAAAAAAAAAAAAAAAAAAAAAAAAAAAAAAAAATTGGCGCGGCTCGGACCAACAAAACGGGTCGCGCGCGGATCTTTAATTGGGTTGATGTACAATAAGCTTATGGTGCATCATATGCACATAAGTTTTTCCCTAGATTAAAATACATGTGAACACTTATAGATAAAAGAAAAAAGATAGATATGATGATTCTACCTAGAAAATGGCAAAAGCTGAAATGTCTCAAAATTTGCTTGTAAGTTCATTAGATTACATGATCATTTCTTACCATATAGAAGATAAACATTGTTGTGAATGCATTATGGAATTGACTATCAAAACAAAAAAATAATATAAATTAGAATATATGATCACTTACATAAGGATCGACCAAAACATAAGTAGTCATTGGGTGTGTTTCTTTAAGGCTTGAGGGTGTTGAACGACTGTTGGTTGAGGTAAAGAAACTGGTAAAACGTAGGTGAAAAGGTAGGTTTATCTTCCCCAATATATTGGGAAGAACCATAAACAAACACACACATTGTGTTCAACTCTAAAGTTTAATAATAACGCATACATATACATTGCATAACAACAATCATAAAAAAGAAAAAGAAAACGTAAAAGATTAAACTTCCTACGAAACCATAAGAACCATACGTAAGGAAATTCCTCTTCATAAAAATAAATAACAGTTATGAAAAAGTTCCTAGCCCACATATGTGTATGTGAATGGGTCAAAGAAAGATTAGCGTCGAATTTAACATTTCCTTTTCTCCATTGAAATTGAAGGTGTGAACACCTCTATTGTATGCCATCACCAGTGGTGGGATTTCGACGGCTGATTAGCCACTCCCACTATCTCAGGAGAGAGATGGGTGTACTCTCCTTCAAATACTTGTTAATTATAACATGTATAAAGGATGTAATTAATGACTAAAAAATAACATTTTAAAAATAGATAATTTAAACTAATTAATATAAAACGACAAATAAGGATTTTGAATAATAAGCTTACTACCATCAGATATGTAATATAATAAGCTTATGGAATTATCATAATGTTTTTCAGTAGAGGAAGAGGTGCCTTAACAAACCTTTCTTAGACTGTGCTTGTTTAGAGTATGAAGTAGTAGATCAAGAAGCACGATTATGTTTTTTCAAGTAGTTGAAGCTTTCGAGAGATTTGATATACATAACACTGTCTTTTTAGAAGAAGTTTTCTTAAAAGGAATATGTGGTCTTTATTTCACAATGTTGAGAGATGATTATGTGTGAGGCGTTAAATATGGTCATCAAATCATCATATTTATAGAAGAACAAATTATGCCGATTTGATGAGTTTATACAATTGGCTTTTTAAATATCAGCTACCGAAATTATCATTCTAGTAATTAAAATATTAACAGAATCTAAGATTTACGTTAATTTAAATAGATGCTGATATAAAAGGAAAGAAAAACAGTACGACAAAAAAAAAAAAAAAAAAAAAAAAAAAAGCAGCCAGTCCTAGCTCTCTATGCAAAGCTTCAAAGCTTAAAATACAGAACGCCCAAAAGAGCAAAAATAAAAAAATGCGCAAAAATAAAACAAAACACTACCACATGCCGGTAGTAGACTAAAAAGAGCATGAATCACAAAGCATGATCTTCATGTCCAACCAGTATAAGCACCATGCTTTGACGACGGATCTTCCAATTCAATGTTGTCAGGCCAATTGCCTGTGGCGGCTCGGCGCATGTCCAACAATGCGATTGATGTGGGTTGATTCACTATCTGAAGATTCGCCTTAGTAACAGACTGTAACTCTTGGAGCAAATCCGTGTTTGAAGTGTTCTCATCCTGGAATTTATGCTACAAGCAAGACGACGTGCGGGTGGGAAAGTTGCCCCTAAAAGCACGAGCATGGGTAACTGAGGGGATCTAGGGGAGAGGAACCGAGGGAGGAGCCTCTATGTCCGAAGGAACACTGGAACGCTAGGAGTCAGCGTGTTCATGGTGGATGGCAGGCCCATGCATGCAGGAAGGCCTGATCAACTGATACCTGGGGATGAATAACCAATGAATTGGAGATCATTTTTGGCGGATCGAGGTCATCCAATTCGGCATCCAATGCCGCAAATGAAGTAAAGCATGAGTTTCTAGTAGCCGGAGTGGAAGATGTAGTCGCGGTAGGCTGAGCATCAAGTGGATCCAAATCATCCAAGTCGGCCTCCAATGTCATAAAAGAATTAGAGCATGAAATCTTGATCAAGGTAAATGCCAAAGAGGGATACATAGTTGGGGTAGGCGTAGGCTGAGACTGAGGAGCAGCTTAAACGAAAATAACCGATGAATTGGAGGAAACTACTGTATGAGCCTCTGTCGTATGATCGGTTGTACTATCAATCAATTTTGAAATAGAAGGCTTCTTAGGAAGATATACCTGTCTGGGAACCTGGGATTGGCGACGTTGCTCAGTGGGTGAGCGTGGATGAGATTTAGACCTGGTCGTCTGGCTAGTCTGGAGAGAAGCACCGAGTTTCTGCAAACAATCGGATAAGCTATCCCTACAATAGGGCAATGGGTACGAAAATCCGGACAATTCTCATACGATATACTAGCCACAACACAAGAATCAGAGATCTTAAGCATAGACTGTTCAACAAAAGGATGTTTAAAGTCAACCTCAACCGAATCCCGAGAAAGTGCGTGTAAGAACCCGTCAGCACAAGCTCATCCATCTGTAAAGGGGTGCCCACTGACTTAGCAACCCCCAAAATATTCGATGGATCACAATATTCAATATGAATGTCATATATCCTAATCCACACCTGTGCGACCGAAGAATTGATATTATAGAGATCGAAGTCCGACACCCATTTAGACAAACAGAGGGTGCCAGCCTGCAAGGATAGAACCTTTCAAGCAAAAGCCATATCACGGTCCTCTGTGCTACCAAATTGAAAATTATAACACCCAAGACCCTGAGGAACAATCCTCCAAGGGTGCGATAAGCCCCAAATAACATCCAATTTATTTTTCAATCAAGTAAAGACCACGGCTTAATATTTTTAACATAGAACACCCGACTAGTGAAAGTAAAATCATTGGAATATTGCACACGAGCATTATAATAGGAGACATCAACCGAGATGGAAGGAACAAAGCCTTTTAGATTAGGCTCCGACGGAGGCACCGGAGGAAGTTGAGGACCGAAACTGGTTGTGGATGAGATGCCCTTGAGTTCTAATCAAAGTTGCAGCAGTGGGACCACGGGATTGGCTGCTGAACATGGCAGTGTTGTGTTCGGCCTTGATGAACCGAACAAGATGTGAGCATTCAGCCCCGATGTGCCGAACAGGACCTGCGTGTTCAACCCCGAAGAACCGAACAATGCATGGGCATATGATAGGTTCCAAACCAGGAACCGAGTGCACCATAGAAGCGTTGGGAGCCTAACTTGCCGGAAGGGGGCTTATAGTCCTCGATTGCTTCGCCGATCGGGCTTTCTGCGGTTGAGTATTCTGGATTTTCGGATGCCAGATGTGGTTGTCCAGGTAGTACAGAGTTCAAGAATCCAAAAGAGGGGCTATTAGCCTGATCCTGCTAGGGAGGTTGCCGAAAAATAGTTTTATGAGAGCTTATGCAAGAACTCAAGATCCGAAAGAACCAACTCAGCTGCATGATTGTGATGCACTGGAAAAGCCTGAGATTGGTCCATATGGTGATGCATGATAGCAGATAGTATGGAGAGCAAGGCAAGAGGCCTTACATACGCCCAGATCTGTGAAGCAGAAGCCCTAGACGACGGCAAAAAGAAATTATCCTGAACCCTAGGAACCTGAACCGTAGGATTCGGAACATAAGATGTTATGTACAGGACTTTTTTATCCCCGTGAATGTTTCATATCAGAAACTCCAAACAACAGGCCTGATGATGGAGGGAGCGCGGGTAACATCGTGGTCACTGGTGGCGACGATAACAGGGAAGAAAATAGATCCTCCTGCATCAGAATTTCTGAAAACCTAGATATTGAGAGTAGCGAAGAAGATGCAAAGTGACCTGAGGATTGAGAAACAATAGGAACAAATGCCGGATTAGTTTGAAACGTTAACATAATCGACGTCGGAGAAGAAGACAGGGTTGATAGACATAGTGGAGAATTGCCTGACTTGCCAAAAATCCTGGCTGATTTGTGGGGAATCAACCGGGGGTAGTTCTTGATCAGTTGTATTAGGACGACATTCCGATTAGGTTTCGGCAATGCCATGCTAGAAAGATGTGATTAGATGAAGAAGATGAATGACGAACCAAGATGAATGAAGGTTGCGACATTCGTGGTCATGGAAAAATCAAGATTTACGTTATTGATAATTAATGAACAATTTCCTTGTTTATTTAAGTTAGAAAAGATCATTTCTTTTCCTCAAATAATCATAGATGCACTTTCAATTAAAAGCATAATTTTCGGGACTTCATTAATTTTTGAAATCCAATTTCTTTTTCAATGCTAAAAGAATAAGCATTTATACTTATATAGATGTGTCTTCGATATTTTATTTTCACATGTATAAGAAGTGTAATATGTGGAAAGAAGTATGTTTCTTCTTGGTGGAATTAAAATATGAACAATAACTATAGAAAATAGTTGGCTACAAAAAAAATTACAATTGGAATCTGAAATATTTTGTATACACTTGAAATTACCGCGATATTTTTTGAGTTGAAAATAGAAATTTAAAACCCACATAGTACTCTAAATTTTTAGGTCGATCAGTTGAGTTAAAATCGAGAAAATAACCACACAACAACGTGAGCTCCAGAAATCCACCATTTTGAAATTTCAAATGTTACTTTTTTTATTGGATACTTACAGGATTTTTGGTAAATAAATTAAAGAAAAAATAAATATATGTAAATTTGTTGAATCCCACATTAGGCGCCTAAATATTAGGGGATTCGAATATTTAAAATTCAAAATTTCAAAACAATTCTCATTTTAATAAATAGTATTTTTGGCGAAAAAAAATCCCCGTACTAAAAGTGGTGTACTTCTATGTATATATAGATTGAATTACACAAATCCGTAGAAGGTACAATAAATGCTTCTAGATAACTCCAGTAGTTATGCGTTTTGTTTGCTCAGCAAATCTTAATTTGTAAAGCCTCTAACACTTATATAAAAGGGGATATGAGTCTCTCTATTCCTGAAGTCGGCGACTTTCTACATTCTTCTGCACAATTTTACCTCTCTCCATAGATATAGAACCTCAAGTCTCTCTCTCTCATCTCTTTCTCTCTGCACTGGATATGTACTCATAGTACTACTGTAGCTCATATACATTTGCTTTAACCTCCCTTGAGCTTAATCGGCTTCATCTTTAAAGATGTTTTTGTGGTTGCATGTGTAAAATGAGTTTCAGATCTCCACTTTTTTTTTTTTTTTTTTTTTTTAATCTGTCTGTCATCATTAGCAAAAAATATTGGTGATATTTTTGTATCTGTGGAATACTAAAAATGAAGCAAATAATAGATTTAAGCTAATTAATAGCTTAAATTATGATTTGATTGCTTTTGAAATATCGTTTTTATTTTATTTTGTATTTCCTATAGATCTATACTATCTATCTAACAAAAAAACGATGGTTTACAAATACAAAGTAAACTAATAGTAGTTTTGAGCTAAGTAATAGGTGAAAATGTGGATTTTCATTTAATTTTGAAATATAATTTTTTTATCTACTAATAATATACAATAAATCTGCAATATGTATGGGTAAAAACCATAAAAAAGTAACAATATGCAGAAAAATAATTATATTATACATTAGTGTAAACCTGCTTAGGCATAAAAGTTCTATTTTATTTATATGATGTATTTCTAATTTTTCTACTTGTATTAAAAGATTAGTCTTTCTTTCTCATTTTTATAAAATAAAACAATTAACACTATATTTTCATAAGACCATCAATATTAATACATTTCTTTTAGATTTGCATAAAAATAAACAATTCATGTTTAAAAGATATTATATTCCCAAAAAAAATATTCCATTTCTTTTATATTTCTATTTTTGTAAGTGTATAATATATACTAATACATTGTTTATTTTATAACTCTGTAACATAATAAATGTTTTTGTTTTAATTATTCACTAATCTTCTTAAATTAGTCTGTAAAGGGTCAGATGAAGAAGAATCAGATTCTGGCGTTAAAAGGTTACCTGAAAAATCAGATTAAGAAGAATCAAATTAAGGTGATAAAAGTTATCAGTAAAAGGTGAGAATTTGTATCCCTACAATTCTACATTTTGTTTCATGATTTGAAGTTCTGTATAAACGTTATTCCTTCTCTCTTAGAAGAAATATATATGTATGTAAAAATATCAATGAGATGTATAAAGTCCAAATACGAATAGACTTAAATTTTTTGTTTTGCTTTTGAATACTTTGAATCCGAATTTTATCAACTTCTATGGCTGAATGCTTGTTTATTCGTTCGTAAGAAAGAGTTTTTCTAATCTGTGTTTGAATAGTGAAAAACGTGAAAGCAAATGTTGATTTGTTATTTGAAATTTGAAACAAATAAAATAAATATATAAATCATGCAACAATTTAAAAATTTATATTGTTTCCTTCAAACTCTAAATTAGTTTTGTTAGAAACCTAGAACCAAGTGTTATTGATTAGGAAAACAAAGTTCATGTATAGTTTTGTTTTTTGTTAAAAGCTTACCATCCACATTGTATGTTTAATCTTGATTCGTGAATAGACTTATAATAATTGGAATTACGTGAAATGATTTGTTTATGAGGGTAATCGGTTGTATGGTTGCTTGTAGTAGAGTTGTTGCCTTCTAGTTATTTAATGTCATAAGAGATATATATATTTTTTTTTTGTGAAACACTTGTTATGTACATGTTTCGTTAAACTTGATGCATTATGTTATAATATTTGAAATTAAGCAATATACTTCATTTCTGAGGGTAGTATGTTTGATTGCAATAGAACTGCTGGCTTTTAGTTTTTAAGTTCAGATAAGAGATCCAGAGATAAGTAATGCAAGTAGAAAACAATAATAGTAACATTCGATAATTTTAATGTGTTATGCAAATTAGTATTTAAAAATAAGTACGATTTTGTGTAAGAATATACTCCCACTCTTCAATGATAAACTCCATTCTTCTGCCTTTTGTTGTTTGAACAGGTTGTAACTGACATTAGATAGGGCGATCAATCACATCTGTATATTAGTATTTCATTACAACCAACAAATTAATTAGTATTAATTATATAACTTCATAGTTATTTTAACATTTTAAATTCCAAACTGATTAAAAGTCGATTTCTCCATGTGTAGTTTAAAATCCTTGAACGAATTCAAATGGTGAATGATTGTTAGAACATGATCACTCTTAAAACAAAACAAAAAATAAATAAATTTTGAGTAATATACATAAAAAATAAATACGGTATAATTTGAAGCATGATATTCATATTAACATCTTGGTCTTGAAAGATGTATTTAAAGTTTGCTACTTTGCTCTTATTGTCGGATGCATGTGCCTCGTAACTTCGAACCAACCAGACCTTCTTTGCCTACAGGGTCATCGATAGGCTAAGATCTTTCATCAAACTGAAAAAGGGCGGCATATTTCTCACAAGACATCTTCTTTTTTTTTCATATTCTTTAGAGCTGGATGAATGTTGTTGTGTAATTTTATTTCTTTGCAATGATGGGATTTATAGGTGTGAAAATTCAGAAACTACAAGTACCCATTGCTTCACCTATTGATAGACATAATATCATAATGGGTGTGAAGTAGTGGGCTAATTCAGTTTTTGAATTATCATCATCATCATCATCATCATCATCATCATCATCATCATTATCATTATTATTATTATTTATTTATTTTTTAATCTAAGTATATTATGGATAGTATACTTTACATTTTACAAATATTGCAGAAAAAAATATAATTGAAATTTTTTTATTATAAATATAAATATGGTCATAGAGTGACATGCTCCACAAATTGGAATACCATTGTTTGTAATGGGCAGGTTTGTAAAAGGTGTACTTGACACTCTATAAGAATTTCATTTCATATTCCAAATCTGGTTTTTGAAATTTCATAATGTTCTTTTACTGAGTGATATGGATATATGTGAATTGAAATAATAAGAATTTTGATAGAAAGTTTGGATTACTTCTGTAGATCTACTATTCAGATCTCCTAGGTTACAAAATTAGTTGGTAAAATTTACTTATTCACTGTCTTCACAAATTAAATAATTTTTTAACCGAAAATGTAAATTGGGCAACCACACTATGAGTTTGTCACACCTCGAAGAGACCAACAACTGTCATCCAGTTTTTATATTATTTAACAAAAAGTTAAATTGTGTGAAATTAAGTCGAAGCGCCACGTGTTTTTCACGAAATTTCAGCGACTTTCTTTTACATTGATTCGATATAAATTGTGTGAAGTTGTGTGAAGTAATAATTATATTCTTACATTCTAGTTATATATATATATACACACACACACACACATACAAACAAAAGTATCTAAAAAATTTCTTCCTTTGTATTGGGGCCTCATTTTCTTTGGTCGCCACGGGCCATAAAATGTGAGGGCCGGCCCTGGTCCCCACATTAGAAAAAAAAAGGGATTAGTAATACATAAGAGCGCATAAGGGAACATAGAATAGCATGACCTATTAGAATATTCAGGTCGATATAGCCGAGCTGTGTGATAGACAAATCGTTTATAAAAGAGTTTCTCACTAGTTCCCCTTTTATATTATGTTGATTTGTCTTAATTCTCAGATGTTTACTATTTAGTTGTTTATTGTGTGTGGCAATTATGCGGGTAATTGATGCTACACCATCGATTGCATAAGTCATCTTTTTAATTTGTTATACATATCAACCATTTAGTGTTGGAGGAAGGGCCTAAACCTACCACGTTCTAAAAATCCCCATAGAAGTATTGTTCTTTGGTCATTTAAGTTGAAATAACTCAAAAGATCAGCATTATGCCACATAAGTCTAGTTCTCAGATTGGCCCTGAGCAGTGGGTAGGAAGTCAATCCCGTAGTAGTCACCGAGTCCCGGTTAGGGGGCATTAGCATAGGCATCATGATGAAGCTGATTCTGAAGTCCTATTGCACTTAAATGCAAATATGATTCTTCATCAAACTCATCGCCATCTAGCTGAGCCATCCAGTGCCTATCATGGTGCGAATCCTGCCTCTCAATTTAGTCAAAGACTTCCCACTTACGTGGAGGATGCACATAGTAGTTCTCAGGAACAAACAACGACATCGCTCGTCAGAATGTCTCAGTCTGCTATCTCTAAAGATAATCATACCCACGAGGTAGTCGACACTACACGTGGAGGATCTGTTCAAATAACTTCAGAATCATTGACTAGAAATATTGTCAAATGATTAGGTACTCATGAATTGCCATGAGGGAGACAAGGACCAACGCCTCAAAGGCGTCGCTATCACCAAAAGCATCTTGCTGGGGCACAGTCTTCCCAGGAGCAAACTCCAGTCTCTAATTACAAGTTAGTAGTGATATAAATTGTGATGAAGCCCCACGTCGAAATAGGTGTTGAATAATTAAATAATTAAAGTATGAGTAGTCACTTTAATTAAATAATTAAATGGTTGGGAGTTCAATTTTATAAGAATTAAACTCTATAAGATTAATCTACATATGTATTTGATAATCTTAGCATCTTGAATTTCTCAAAACCGTCTTTCGGTGAGTGAGAAATTAATTTTCAAAGTTGGCTACTTGATTGTGTAATGTGCTGATAGAGAATGTAAGAATGTGCATTTATTTCTATCCCACATGTATAACTAAAGTATTGATGACTAGTATAAATGTAGGAGCACAATATATCATATTAAGTATGCTTGTAAGGAAGTCCTCTTGGAAGCCCACACGAGCACAATATTTCTCTTGGAAATATTCTCTCCAATAGTGCGCCTCTATCCACTTAATTCTAGCCATCGTCACACGTCTTGACTTGGATTTGTTCCAAATGTATGTGAAAACTACATTTCTTACTGGAAGTTTGAATGATGAGATTTATATGGATCAACAAATTGGTTTTATGGCCAAAGTGAAAGAGCACAAAGTGTGGAAGCTAAAAAAAATCCATATATGATCTCAAACAGTCATCTAGACAGTGGTATAAAAAATTCCACTAGGTTATTACGTTAAGTGGAATGACAATGGTTGAGAAAAACCACTGCGTGTATGTTAAACATACAAACCAAGGGATATTGTTCCTTTCTTGGTACATAAATGACATTTTACTGGATGGAAACAATGATCAATGCTATTAAGGAGTGGTTATCTTCATCTTTTGAGATGAAAGACATGGATGAAGCAAATTATGTTTTTGGAGTAAAAATCATATGGTATCTCTCTAAAAGGCTACTTGGTTTGTCTCAAGAGACCTATCTAAACAGGATGTTAGAAAAACATTGTATGCACTTCTCCAACCAAGTTGATACTCTAATTGAGAAAGACCACACTTTGAGTTATGAACGCTATCTAAAGACTAATGAGGAAAAAGAAATAATGACAAAGGTTCCATATGCAAGTGCAGTTGGGAGTTTGATGTATGCTATGTTGTGTACACACCCTGACATGTGTTTTGTAGTTGGCCTAGTTAGTCGCTATCAAAGTAACCCTGGTAGGTCCCGCTTGCAAGTTGTCAAGAGGATCTTTCGCTCCTACGTTGTACAATAGACCTTGTTCTCTGCTTCCAGGGTGGAGATTTACAACTTAAAGGCTACTGGTATGTGGATTGGGGAGGTGATAGAGATGAAAGAAAATCAAACTCTGGATACACATTCATATTGGGAGGAGGTGCCATATAGTAAGAAACAAACATGTGTTGTTTTGTCTACAATTGAGACAGAGTATGTAGCACGTTCCACAACAGTACAAGAAGTTGTGTGGCTAAAAATTCTTACAAGTTTTGGCCATCCGACATGTGTTGTTGAGCCAGTTGAGATGTATACTGATAGTATGGTAGCATTCAAATATTTAAAGGATCCAAAATATCATGGCCGCACCAAGCACATAGAAATTAGCTTTTACAATGTACACAACATGGTCAAGCAATAAGAGGTAACATTGAAAACATATTCTACTACTAGTATGTTAGCTGACCCAATGACCAAACTCACTGCTAGAGATGTGTTCAAGTCCCATATTAGGAATTTGGGACTACGTAGAATATGATTTGTTATCTTTTGAGTTTTAGTTTAACATTTTGGTTAGAATAAAATGTTGAGATTTACCTTTCTCATTTGGCATAAAATTATGTTGATAGTAGTTTTGCCGCAAGGTTTTTTGGTCAGTCCTCTCATACGGGTGAACACCCTAACACTTAAGTAGTGTGTAGGATGAATCCACATTATTTTTGTACTTGGTGTACAATATATCAGCACAACTCTCATGGACGCCTCAGTAAGAAACTGCGATGAGGCTTATAGAAAGTCGCACATGGTTTTTTTTTTCCATGCTACCATGTAAAACCTTTATTTTGAAGGCAAAAACTCGTATGTGACCGTCACACGGCCGTCACACGGTATGACTGAAAAAAATATCACTTTTATTGGTAAAAGTATCACGTTTATCTGTAAAAGTATCACCTTTTTTTAACAAAAAAACGTATCACTTTTTGTAGCAAAAGTATCACCTTTATCTGTAAAAGTATCAATGTAGTAAAAGTATCATTTTTTTTTGTAAAAGTATCACTTTTTCCTGTAAAAGTATCAATGTTTTCTGTAAAAGTGTATTTCGTCACACGTGTGACCGTTCACACACAAGACTCACTCTATTTTGAAAGCCGAATCTTGAGAAGTTAGTCCTCATTGTGAGCTTTGGACAAGAAGATTTGTACAACGTATGAGAGTGACTGAACTTGTCTCGAAAACCCCTAAAACGGATAAGTTACGGAAATATCTTCTTAGACCGCAAGCGAATGATTTAAGACAGAGGTACTAAAAGTCAAACGACAAGGATGATATTCGTGGAGCACACCAAAGGTCTCTCGCAATATTAAATTAGGCACGCTGGAAGTTGAAAGTTTGATGATTACTATAAAAGCATACAAATAAGCAATTTAATAGATAAAAAGATACTCTCTACAATAATGGGTTTCTAAGGTGTGGTTTCACCCTAAACCTATAGGATTTACTTCTAGTGATTACTAATTGATTTAAGGGTTATGTTGGAAAGTCATGTTCCAAGTTAGAAGTATAAGTGCACAGACAAGAGGGATTCACCAAACTAGTCGATTATTCAATAATTCACCCTAATTCCAATTACTAAAGAGCGATAATGGAATTACTGGGCCAAAGGCAAGAAAATCAAGAATACAATCTAATTAACGCTAAAATCCCCATCCTAAGTGAATATTGCCTAGGGAGCGAGGCCTTAGGACACCCATCTAAATCGATAAATGTGATCCGGGATCTCCCGTTGTTCCCTATGGGCCCTCGAGGAGAACCATTATACTCTAGGTTAGCTAGGCCTATGGTTTAAGCCATACAATACCACAATATCAATTCTAATCACAAATTATCCTTTAAATCAACCACACAATCAACAAGATATCAAACCCTAGGGTTGGGCTACTCCCAACCATAGAAACCACAATCCATAAACATCATCAAAATACCATAATAAATACAATATCAAAGCATTAAATAGAGAGGAGAGAGAGAATAATAAATGCAAAGAGAAATAAATGATTAAAAGAGAAGAGAAAGCTTAGTCTTGAATTTAATGGCAAAGATACTCTTCAATTCTTGCTTGCAATCGACTCCTCTCGATAATCCAAACAAATCCCTAAAATTCTTCAAGAAACTCAAGAACCCTAATTGAATTCTTCAAGAACAATGGAGAACCCTAGTTTTCTTCTAGAGAGAAAAGAGGGAGACGAATTCTAGAGAGAAAGTAAATAGAAATGTGAATTTTTACAAATGAAGTGAGTTGTTTACAATTTGGGTGAGGGGGTAATAATAGGGGGGACTTCTCCCACATTCCTCACTAAAAATCTACAGAAAATACCCCTTTAGTAAGGGTTCAAGTGTGAGGTGATGTTCAATTTCATCAAGTGAGCCTATACTGTGTAATATGGTGTGTTGGGAATGTGGAACCGGAGTTAGGGAGTGGAGAACCGGCGGTTTAAACCGGGTTTTAACATCAAGAAGACAAACTGGTCATGATCAAACCGGGTTCGAGTTAGTTAGTGAAACTACCGTTTGTGACGAAGCAGTTGCAGTTAGTGACGAAGCAAAACCGTCACATTTGTCCTGTAGCTAAACGAACACAGCGTGAACTTCTTGCGGTTATAACTTCCAATCCAGTTGCATTCGAGCTTCAATCCATATATCATTGTAAAGCTCTCATTGAGGAGAAGATAACCTTGTAGCATTATCTCCTGTACTTTAGATTAGAGAGAGTATTTAGAGATTGAGTGTTCGTGCCCTAATTTGCATTCAGATTGGGCATTTCATTTCTTGAGCTAATTCTCTGTAATTGATTGAAGTTCTTAGTGGATTGAGGTGTGTCTTACCTCCGTGGATGTAGTTCATCTTGAACGAACCACGTTAAAACTGTGTTTGATCCATTTCTATTTCCTGTTCTGCGTAAGTTCAATTCGGCCACAACTCTGGCCGAACTGAGGGTGTGAATTCGAATTGTTTTTCTTCGTACAATTTCCAGATTCTTTGGTGTTGTGTGTTCAAGAGTTGTTTTCACTTACATCAAGTGTAAAAATACAAAAGGGAATGATTGTCCCTATAAAACGTTAAATTGAATTCTTCGTATGCGTGCGACCCAGCCTTCTTGCGATTTATGGGAAATAACGGTGCAGAATCAGCTCTTGACCCAATAATAAAAGTTGTAGATCTTCGTTTCAAAATTGTATAGCATCTTGAATTGCTCAAATACGAGTCTGTATAAGAAAGTTATGACCGAAATACGGAGGAGACATGCTGAAAATAGGCGAAACAGGCCCACTACTGGACCGGCTGCCAGCGGCTGGGGTCGGTACCGGACACGCAAGCAACACATGGGTTAACCTACCAAACTGGCAGGGTGGTACCGGTCCAGTTTGGCCCATTTTCTACCCGTAACTTGCACGTTGGCCTCCCGTCGCGTGTTATCTTCTACCGTCGCCGTTTTGGATCCATTTCTCTCGTTTTCTCGCCTCGACCCCTTCATAATTTTTGTTCGAAACTCAATGCTCTTCAATTTGGGTTTTAGTGGGGTTCGTTTGAGCCTGTTTGGGCCTTGGTGTGCGGGCCCAACTGGGGAATCGAGTGCAAACGACCTCCTTGAGCCTCTTCACCGTTTTGAGGCCTTTCCACCAATTTTCACGACTTTTGTTCGTGACTTGAAGAACTTCAAGTTAGGCCTGATCTGAGCCCATCTTGGCCCCATTTGGGCCTCAATTTGCAAGTCGGGTTGAGGAAATAGGTGCAAATGACCTTGATCTCCCGGATTGTCCTATCCTTCAAACATAACTCAAAAACACCCAAAAACACCCAAAAGCGTATTAAATCATATCAAAAGGAAATTCAACCCGAAAATACAAAGAAACACTAATTTTCACTTAAACATTATAAACACTCGTATTACTTATAAAAATATAGTGTGAAATATGCAAGAAAAACGATATTTTTCACGTTCATCAGTGACACTTCCAAGTGGAAGCTCCGTTGTATCATGCACTAGTGTGTGCATGTCCTGTGGCCATATTTTAGGGAGTGATATGATGAATCACTTCTCAATCACTGTGTGAGCCTAAATAATTTCTGTACCTTTATAGCTTGGATTTATCTAGATGTTAGCTCTAGATGTTGCTAATTTGGCATATGACCAAGGGTTATGAGAGATTCGTCCTAGTGGTAGTATGTCTAAGAAAGTAGTTTAGTTGTTAGAAAACTTTATATGATTATCTAAGAAAAGATAAGTTGTGAATGCACCCAATATTTTATACTTCATAGCCCGGTGGCTGCTTGGATTTGTTGCCATTTGTAGTTATGGATTATAGAATAAGTTATATGGAAGAACTTTTAGCGCCATGAGATGATCTCTCGAAGGATATGGATTACTAGTTTTTGGTGTAAGCAATTATCTAAGGTATTAATGACATCCTGTGTTAGTTGAGGGTTACTTAATACAGGTGTGCTGTGATAATGTCATCAGGTCGCACCTGATACTACCCTTGCAAGGCTCGAGGAAATATTTAGATGTTATTCCCATGTGAATGAGTGGGAGATGATATAATATTATGTGCATCCACAAGGGATATTTGTTATCCCATCCGATAAGGTTAACATAAGATATTAGTTATCGCATGTCAAGGGTATTAGCCCTAATAAAGATTAAAAGTCTTATTAGAATAGGGCTCCAACTAATCCCTAGTTGCCATCCAGACAGAGGATGGAGATATATCAATTAGCAATCTCTAGTTACTTTCCAGACTGAGGACGACGGAGATGCATTAATTAGTAATCAGAATCAAGGCGATCTAAGTACTACTAATACGCTTCTGCTAGCTGTAATATTTTATATAAACATATGTATATGTTTTTGTTACCTTTAGATGATGTTGAGTGTTTGGCTGCTTCCTTACTTTTGCTTTTGAATATCAATGAATTACCCTCCGTTTCTAGTGATAAAAAACTACTTTGGATTGGTAGGCCGTAAAATTTCATAGCTCATAGTCAAGCCCAGTTTGCTAAGCTAGCTCTTTTGATTGTATGGACTGACTTTCTCCGTCTCCGTTCCTTTGTTACTCAATGTTGAGTGTTTCTAGCAATAATTAATGAAAATTTTCGAAAAAAAAAATATGCACAATAAGTCAAACCAACTCGCTCAAAAAATCACAAACTCTCGCAAATAGAGCACCCTAATGGATTTGCTCCACACATGTTGTGCGTGCTCAAATCATAATACTAATAAAAAATAGTTCTTTTAGATATTCTAGAAAAATATCAGTTTTACTCCATAAAGTATTATTATTTTTCACCATAAAAGTCTTATGTTTGTTTGATTAATTACAAAATTTTAGTTAAATTCCGATACTTGTTGGACATAAAATATTAATATCAGGAAAATAGAGTAGTGCAGATCTGCATAATGAATAGCCATATTGTACGTCACATCTCCACACCAAATCGGTATTCTTACTCTACTCAATTACCATATTACCATCTGATTAGTGATAGATTCTTTAAAATTCAAATACTTATCAAATTCTTAAGATGATAAATATAAGAAAAATACTAAATGCCAAATTAGTTAAAACTGAAACCATAAGATAAATAATTAAAAACAAAAAGACATATCGATTTAATTTGTGCTCAAAATAAGATTTTGATAGCAAGTGAACATAAATAATCTTAGATAGAGTTTACCATGCGTTTGATTGTATATAAGCATTTACATTCTAAAAAATTATTCTGGCAGAATATAACATGCAGAGAATGAACCCATATTGTGATGTTCTGTTCAAAATAAAATGATTTAATTATGAGACTAATTCATTTTACTATAGATATCTTTTCAACATCGTTTTATTATGATTAATTAGGGAAGAATATTTTCAACCCTGAATGTCATATAAAATTTACTTTATTGTTTAGTTACCATAATAATTATTTATTAGTAACTCCACCGTATCATTGTTCAAACTTGTCTGAAATATTCTCAGACATTTCATATTAAGTTTGAGTTAATTTGATTATTAATCGGTTTGAGCTTGAACAAGCTTAAGTTGAGTTAAAGTCCAACAGTTTGATATAGTCATAACTTCTTTAACGAAATTTAGAGCTCAAGATTATACATAAAAATATACTCAAACTTCTTTGATATATTTGACAAATAAATGAAGTACAAGAGAACTCTATTTAAATAATCTCAAATCAAGTAGCTTGACGAATCTAAAAGTCTAGATCAACGCCCATACAAAGTGGGAAATTGGGAAAGTAGTAGAAACATTAAAGGCTCATTTGTTTATGTGATAAGGACTTGATAGATGAGGTATTCTTTCTTATCCCATGATTGTTTCATAATATTGATAATCATTCAGGCCCTCTAAAATGGCTGGCCCTATTCCTATAATCTCTTTTCCTATGATTATCGATACCACCTATAAGGTTGGATCCAACACCCTACCCTTTAATATCATCAAGATTAGATGCCCAATTTTAAAAAATACCCCAATTTCCTCCATTTATTATAGAGTTGACAATCTCTGACACGACCCGAACAACTCAACACGATCCAACTTGAAAATTGAGGATTAGGATCGACATGAACCCGTTGCGGGTCAAGAATGGGTTGAACCCGAATGACCTGGAAAAAAATGGGTTAGGTTAGGTAAACTCGCAACCAGCATCCTATTTTCACATATATAAAAATATATTTTTATATATATAAAAAAAGAAGTTATAAAAGTAACACTAGAAAAAAAGTAACAAGTAACCTAAGTTATCCCTAGCCCTAATAATATATCTTTCACGTTTTCTTCACTCTTCAATTCATTTCTCAAATCTCAAGCACTGCACAAACCTAGCCACCGCCGCATCCTCCGCCGCCGCTGCATTCGCCCGCCGCCGTCGCCACTGCATCAGTCGATTTAGTCGCCTCCTCAAAAAACCAGGTTAGTTCTTTTTTTTTTTGTGTGTATTCTTTTTCGTTTCTTCTTTTTTCTGATCTGAAATTATTTAAATTGCTGAGGTAGTAGACATGATTTTTATGTTAAATTCTGAGGATTTTTCACTTTTTCTGCATCTCATTTAAGTGGATGAGCTCTGTACTTTTGTGTCTAAATCTCTAACAATGTTAAATTCAGTCAAACTCATGAATATATAAAATATCAATTATAGCTGATCAGTATATGATATGCAATCGTAATAGGCAATCACAAATACACCAGATTAACAAAATCAAATGCTAAATCCAGTCAAAATTCATGAATAAATCAAACATCAATTACAACCGATCAGTAATATAATCAAATTATACCCATTGGAATTTAAATTGAATTATTTATGATTTTGTGATTTTGCGGATGAGTTTCTGAGCGTGAGCTGAACAGATCGCTAGTTTCATCGGTGATCTTCCGCCGTCATAATGTAGAAAGGCTAATTCTTCTTTCTAAATAATGTATATACAACAATTTTTATTTTTATTGTTGTATATGTTATTAGTATATTTAATTGTCACTGTGATTTTGAGATATGAATTTACTAGCTTTGCTTAAATTTTTGTTTTTTTTAAAGAAAAATTAGATATGGATATCAGTGATTCAAATCCAGTTAATATTGATGAAAATGACGAAGATGACATGGAGAAGATGGAAGTTGATGAATCACAATCTTCCCAGGCTAATGTTGGTGAAGGGGAACAATCCCAGTCGAAAAGGCAGAGATCAAGAGTTTGGTGATATTTTGAAATGCTTAAAACAAAACCAGGGGAAATGCCAAGATGTGCATGCAAAACATGTGGGCAATCGTAACCTAACTAGGTAAGATGTACAATGCTTCTGGTTGAAGTAGTATAGGTAACCTAACTAGGCACATAAAAAAAAAAAAAGTCCAAAAAGGATAAATAAGGACATAGGACAGATGATTATTGCTAATAAAAAAGGTTTCGTGTCTACAAGAAATCCACACTTTTCTTACGAGAAATTTAGGGAATTGCTAGTACAAGTAGTTATTCAGCATGATTTGCCATTTTCTTTTGTGGAATATGATGGGTTTAGAGATATTTTTAGGTACCTGGAACCACAAGTTGGAACTATCTCTAGGAACACATGTAGGTCAGACATAAAAAAGATGCACAATTCTGGAATTGAAAGACTTCGCATTGAATTGAGAGATTGTCCTAGTCGCATATGTCTAATTTCTGATGCAAGTAGTTTTATTGTAACTGATGGTTATGTGAGTTTGACCGCACACTATATTGATTGAGATTGGGTGTTGCATAAGAAAATCTTAGCATTTTCTTATATGCCACCTCCTCATAACGGGATTGGTTTTGCCCAAAAAAAATTCAGTTTGGTTAGTTCTTGGGGTATAGAAAAGAAACTATTTACTATGACACTGGATAATGCTTCTGTGAATGATGTTTGTGTTCAAATACTTCAAAACCAGGTTAAGTTAACAAATTCGTTGGTGCATGAGGGAGTTTTATTTCATGTGAGGTGCACACATTTTGAATTTGATAGTGCAAGATGGGTTGAAGTAAATTGATCTTGTTGTTGCTAAAGTAAGGGAATGCGTCAAATATATCAAGGGTTCTCAAGTAAGAAAGGTAAGGTTCGCCAAATATGTAGAACAAACATCTCTTGATAGTAAGAAAGCATTGGTTCAAGATGTTCCAACTAGGTGGAATTTGACATATAAGATGCTTCTAGTGCTCTTTATTATCTTTTGGCTTTTTGTCTCTTGCAATTGAGTGATTCAAACTTTCAAAGTTGTCCATCAGTTGAAGAGTGGGAAAAAGTCCAAAAGATTTGTGGTTTTCTTGAGATTTTCTACACTGCAACCAATGCCTTCTCAGGGTCACATTAGCCAACAACAAACTTGTACTTTCCTCAAGTGTTTCCGATTCAATTGAAGTTAGTTAATGAATGTAAAAGTCATGATGCTTTTATGAAGAAAATGGCTGAACAGATGTTTGTGAAGTTCAATAAATATTGGTGTGAGTTCAATCTCTTATTGGCTATTGTTGTGGTATTTGATCCTCGATAGAAGTTCTATTTTCTCGAGTTCAGTTATAATAAGCTATATTGTGTTGGTTCAACTGAATTGAGAAAAGTTAGAGATACACTTTTTGCTCTCTTTGCCAAGTATATGGCATCCAAAACATCCAGTGGATCCACTTCAAGTTCTTGAGGTACTAACAATGTGTAGACATCTGAAGAAGTGCAACAATCAACTGATCCTCTTAAGGTATGAAAGTAAATATTTATTGTTCTACTACAATGTTGTTTAGTGTCACTTATTCTTTGTATTTGTTGATTGATAGGAATTTGATATTTTGATAGTTTTGAGTTTGATGTTGATAAAGACAAGAGTCAACTGGAAATATATTTAGATGAGCCAAGAACTAACCGAACCTCAACTCTTGATGGTCTTGTCTATTGGAAAGATCATGCATATCGTTATCCAGGTTTGAGTAGACTTGCTAGGGATATTCTTTGTGTTCCTGTATCAACTATTGCCTCAGAGTCTGCTTTTAGTCTTGGTGGTAGGATTCTTGATCAATATCGTAGCTCATTGGCACCCGAGATTGTTGAAGCATTGATTTGCACCAGAGATTGGTTGTTTGGAGAGAAAGGTATATTAATAAATTGTTCAATTATTTACATATGTTATTTGCAAAATGCAACTTCGTTATTTAATATATATTTATTTTCCATCTTGATTTAGGAATGTCAACATCAATCGATGAATTGATTAAAGATGTCATAAATTTGGATATCAATGATAAAAGTGAAACTCAAATGGAAAGTGCAACAGATTCTAACTCAAACGTGGTGAGTCTACAAATCACATAATTTATACTCACTAATTAGGAATTGTTTCTTGCATAATTACACTGTTACATGTCAAGTTTTAATGATTGTTTTGTTTAATAATCTTTTTTTTTTTCTTTTCCTTTTGCAGGCTATTTGAAGTTGCGATTGAATTGTGTTACTATGGGAGCTATATGTTTTGCTTGTGGTTGTAATTATATTGTTAGACATATCTAGAATATTTTTTTGTGAATTATTCATAAAATTTTAAACTTGTTTTGTGGACATGTGTAATTGATTTGTAGTTGTACTATCTACATATATAGTTTATTATAATCTTTTGGGGGCATGGATATATATTTGCAATGCGTTAAATGCAATTAGAATTTTAAAAAAAAATTGTATATTTTGTGATGTTTGAGTATTAAAATAATCATTTTAGGTTTCTATGGAACAATAGAATTTTTTTAAATTAAATTAATTATATTTTTTAATTTCTAATTTTTTTGGGTTGAAATGGTTTGAGTGAGTCGACTCGCAACCCGAACGGATTGGGTTAGGGTTTGCGGGTCTCAACCCGTTCGAGTTGTGGGTCGGGTTAGGATTAAAAAAAGTTCGTAATAACTAGGTCTCAACTTGTCCGGCAAACCCGTAATCCTCTAATTTATTACCTATAGATTTAAACAATGTTCTTTTTATAAGTTCATTGTCTAAATTTACCTACGTTAATTTTAGGTGAAATTTATGTTATACCGTGCTAGTACTTTCCAATTATGATAATAGTTTGTCATCAAAATCTCAGTATTTTGTTCCTCTGGTCATCACCTTATCATTTACTTTTAGGAGAAAAATCACAAGGTGTTTCTTTTGATGGACCACGCAGAAGGACTACATGATTTTGATTTCATCAAAACTCAAAATTAGATATTGATAAAGTTTGTAACAAACAATGTGAATAATTAATTCAATTTTTTTTAGGAATGTGTGGAATCTTAGTATGAAAATTAAATTCAATAATAACATAAATAAAGTGAATAATATCCGTAATTAACATTACTATTTCTTTCTTGGCCAAAAATCACTTTTGGTCCCATAAGTATTTGTTTTTTCTATGTTAGTCTCATATGTACTTGCCTTTTCAATTTAGTTTCGTAAGTGCTTAAATTATCTAATTTAAGGATAATTTTCGCTGGAGAACACCAAACTCCCCGGAAAATGTCACTTGACCCCAAAATTTGGGGCAAACCGGCGGAATAGATGACATGTCTATTTTTTGGGTGAGTTGGGTTTATTTGGGGCACACCGACGAAATAAGTGACATGTCACAGAACAACGGCGACTCGATCCCTGCTATAAGATGCCATTGTGGGCTTCTTGCACCATTTGTGACCTCGTGGAAGGACGAGAATTTAGGTCAGTGATTTTGTGGATGTCAAAGTTACCCGATATGTTCTCTTTTTTTGTCGAAGGTGTTTGTGCAAAATGATGTTGATCTTGATTCTCCCTCTAAATCTAGCTTATATTTAATCTAGTGGCAAAAGACTTGATGACATAAATATAATTTTTGTTTACAATTAAAAAGTTGAAGGGAAATAAGTCACTCACCCAAAAAATAGACACATCACTTATTCCGTCGGTTTGCACCAAATTTTGGGGTCACGTGGATTGCACATGACTATTTCCAGTCGGTTTTGTGTTCTCCGGAGAAAATTATCCTTAAATTGGACAATTTTAGCACTTACGAGACTAAATTAAAAAAAACAAGTACTTATGAAACTAAAATAAAAAAAAAAAAGAAAAATACTTATTAGGACCAAAAAGTGATTTTTGGCCTCTTTCTTCTTGCATTCAAATAAATGATGTTATTCAAGAATTTTATCGATATAGTTATTTTTTGTTTAAATTTGCCTTTATAATTTATTTTAAATATTAATATGTGGGGAAAAAGGTTTTTTTATCTCCACAATTTTTTTTTTTTTGAAAAATCTGTAATTATTGGAAAATTTGGAAGGAGGTATAATAGTTAATATATGAACTAATCACAATCTTAGGATATTAAAAAAAAAATTTAGTTGATAATAAAGGGAACCCTCTAAATGTTATTACTAAATCTAGAAGTATTAAATTTATGGTAAAAAAATTTTGAATGAGGAAATCTCCGATTATATATTAGCTATATTTATAATGATATGCTGCCGAAATTGAACCCTGTCATAATCTGCCAAAAATTACTCTCATATTTAAGGATATCTCTAATCATATATTCTGCAATTATATATTAGCCATATTGGTAATGATATTTGTCAATAATTACTCGGCCATATTTACGAAAGAACTTCAATCATATAAAACTGACTCGTCATAATCTTCAGAAATCTACCCCATATTGAAGGAAAATCTCCATTCATTATTAAGTAAAATTTGTAATTATTTGGTCAAATTCTAACGCATATATTTGCTGCATTTATTTTGGGTGAGTTCAATGATACATCTTAACAAAGTTTTCTGCCATTTACTTTAGGAGAGTTCAAACCATGTATATTAATGGGTAAAAATTGAGCGGGAAATGGAAAATTTTCTATCTATAAACATCTGCCTTACTCCTCAACGTCGAGTTTATCAGTCAAAATTTCTCTATTGCTAATATTTACCAAACGAGTTATTAAGCAAATCGAGCAAACCAGCTGATTATAATAGATAACTACTATATTTATATCAATCAGAGAAGATTCTCAAACTATTCAAATGAATTTTACGCCTTCGTGATATTCTGTCCGGGTGTTTTACAATCAGTGTTTATCAAATAATACACGCATACAGATAAAATAGAATCAGATTTGGATATGTTTGTATTCGTTGAAGTCCTCGATGCATATTTTGTTAAATAGGATCCATATCAACTTGACCTCCTGGGGTCTTCTGTGTGGTATACAACCCCACGAAGCATGCGCAGTATATTGTAATAGAAAACAATCTATTTTATTTATTTATTTAATCTTATATTTTTTTATCTCTTGGTTTTCACTATTTTCTTATCCACAATAAATGTAGGTTGTCACTGAAGAGCTCTACGTAAACTTTTTCAAGGAAGTTCCTACACAATTCAAGATTGATATGTCACAGGGTGTGCCGCATGATGTTCAAGTGATTCTCCATGATGATTTTTACTACATTGAAGATGGTTGATGTCATTTTATCGAAGTCTCGAAGATTTGACATGGTGATCGTATCAAATTTAAGTATTTTACACCCTCAACATTCCATGTGTCCGTATTTTATAAGTCCCGAGCGACTACAGATGGTCTATACATTTTATATATTTTAGTTAATGATTATGAATTATATTTCAATTTTGGGTATTACTTGTGCTGATGTCGGGATGTTCACTTACTATCTTAAATAAATAAAATCATAATTCGACTATTTTTTAATTCTTAGTCTATCTATTATTAATGTTCTTGTATGTATTATTTGTATAACGTTTCATAACCATGCATCGCACGGGAATTTACTAGTAGTATATTACATATTAACATGGGATATCATGGAATTCATTTATTGCATAACAAACTAGAAATTAATACATAACACTAGAGAACTGATCCTAATATTATGTACAACACCTTATCCCACCAAGTAAAGCAAACAAGCGGTAAATATTTCTTTACAATAGAAATAAAGAACATGGACAACCTTTCATTTGGATCGTTGAACAGCAGACTCAGTCCTATCACGAATTTTAATTTTATGTCCATATTGTAGTGACATTTCTTTTAAAAAACACAATTTTTACATTAATATATATATATATATATATATTTATATTGTTCGCCACCACTAAACAACTTAAGATGATACTTTATTTGACTAGAACCTAACCACACGAAGTAATAAAACAAACTGAAGCATTTATTTCCTCTACATTTGAGAATATGATAAAATTTAGAGAAAATATGGTTTGCCCTGTTTGGTGCACCAATGATTGATATGAAATAAAACAATGACAAATTAATGTACGTGGTATACATAGAGTTATTTGGAAGTGAAAACCCCCAAATCTATCACCTTTTGTAACAAACATATAAAATGTATCATTTTTGCAAAAACATATTAAATCTATCACATTTTGTCTTTTAGCTACCCAACCCACCCCTCGGTTACCCACCCCACTACATGTACTTTAACAGGTACCGACCCCCCACTACACCACCTGGTGTAGTACAAGAACCCCCCACCCCCCCATTTCCCCCCCTCCCCATGACCACTGACAGCGACATGACCTCCCATGAGCTCCTTCCTCTCTCCTCTCTCCTCTTTCCTCCTTCCTCTCTCCTCTGTCTTCTCTTCTCTCTCCTCTGTTTACAGCCATATCCGTCCCATTATCTGGTTTTACACCCTCCATTGTTGTTCTGGTTCTCACAAGTCAACATTTTTCCCAAAAATTTTCCTTTATGTATTTCGTGCTTGCATTGAAATATTACAGTTTTTTGCAGTCCGTGGCAGAAATATGATTCACTGCTCCGGAAATGTACAACAAGGGCTAAGTATGTCTCTTCTGGAGACCACAATGTTTCCCCGTGGGGACGAAAGGATTTTGGGGCATTTGATGAAGGCACGAATATTATAATTCCTATTCACGGGCCTGACGCGAATATTTCAAGCATTATTTATGTATTGAAACCTAAAACACTAATGTTTAAATGAAAAAAGCAGAATCGTGCCATACTCATTTAGCGGCACGAAGATATACTCAGGCATGATTCGGGACTAATCAATTCGGTAATGTCACTCCAGTGTTCAGGTACCCGAAATAGTGATCGGTGCTCCGGAAATGTACAGCAAGGTCTAAGTATGTCTCTTCTGGAGATCACAATGTTTCCCCGCGGGGACGAAAGGGTTTTGGGGCATTTGATGAAGGCACGAATATTATAATTCATATTCACGGGCCTGACGCGAATATTTCAAGCATTATTTATGTATTGAAACCTAAAACACTAATATTTAAATTAAAAAAGTAGAATCATGCCATACTCATTTAGCGGCACGAAGATATACTCAGGCACGATTCGGGACTAATCAATTCGGTAATGTCACTCCAGTGTTCAGGTACCCGAAATAGTGATCGCTGCTCCGGAAATGTAGCACACACTTTATGGGGAAGGGGTTCCAGGCACATTTCTTGTTTGTGTTTATGTGACATCACACATGTAGAGGTTTATAATGATAGCATGGATGCCTGGGTAGTCGTAAGATAAGTTTACAACAAAGTAATGATGAATCGTGCCACTATAATATTTTGGCACGAACGTATACCTCGGCACGAATTTGGCAAAATCTTTTAAGGGTTTAGGGTATCATAAAACTCGCTAACAGCTTAGTGGAAAAGTTGTGTTTTGGGCACACACATCAAGACGAACGGGCTCCAGCGTTTGGGTGACACCCCAATGCTACACCCTCGTAATGTCTACTTGGGTTTAGTGCTTAGGTTTTCACTTAGGTTAGTTTAGGGTAGGGGTAGGTATTGTGCCAACATATTATTTTGGCACGAAGCATTTAGCAGGCACGAATTATGTAAAAATAAGTTAAGGCCATTCATCTTCATAAAAGTAGCTTACAAGTGTGAACCAGCCTTATGAGTACACACATACAGATGAAATGGTTCCGGACACAAGGGGATGTTCAAACAACATAAAGTAATTAAGTTAGGCCTTTTTACGGTCTAGGAATCCCAACGGAACCCTTTATTGTCTTCGTAGAGTTAGTCGGTGTCGTACCCCACGTCGGTCAGCCAGTTTTCATCAGCAATGTTTTCTTCAGCCTGAGTGTTTATGGGAGCCCGACTATCTGCTTGCGTCGGGAGTGGGTTTTCGTCTACTCGGCCGAAGATATCCTGCAGCCGATCCCAACTACGTTCACCCTCACTATAGTAAGCAGCTGCGAAGGGGCACATCTAAGAAAGTATTCCGTTGTTAATCACATGCCCGCAGTTGCAGCTAAAACAAAAAAAGAAAAGAAAAAAAGACAAAAATTTAAAGAAACCTAGTTGGAATAACGTAATAACCTCGGTCAGTTTCACCCATGTGCTGTCTGGGGCAATGAGCTTGTTCGTTCGAGAATCGTAATGAACCAATTTGTGGTCCTTCACCCACCTGAATACGTCGTATCGTTCCCTCAGCTTTGCAATCTCTGCAGAAAGCCGCTCGTAAGGCCACTCCCGTCCGGTCTCAACGGCCACATCGAAAACTGCATATTCAAGAGCCTCGTCGTAGCATTTAGCCAGCCGGCAGCTCCTCCTCATGCAAGTACCTGCGAGTGAGTCGACAAGCGCTACATTCATTTCCCGAGTCCAACCGTTCGTGTAGAAATACTCCGCCTGGGTTTTCCAATTTCTAGGTGATGTAGGAGGCATGGGCATTAGGAATTGTGCTCAGTTGAGCCTGTGACCGTGTTCCTTTTTTGGGATACATTGCCAACAACCGACCCCCACACACATATATACATGCATGGGGTCGAATATGACATGCATTTAATATATACTTTAGGTCTATGATGTCGGAGTTACCAAGGTTCACTGCATGTAACTGCATTATAAATGTAATATAGCTGGCACGAATGACTTCCCTCTGGCACGAATAATGCTTACTCAGGTGGTTGTGTCAAGCGTCATGTTTGTTAGGTCCAGATTACCGAGCAAACAACACATGCTGCGTCAACCATGTTGTTTTCATAGAAAACGTATGTCAGCCCTTGGAGGGCGTGATGTGCCAAACCTATTTCATTGAACATTGAACATTACACGACGTCACTAAATATGGATTAAACCAAATCTAGAGGATAAAACAACTCCTAAAACACAGTTCCAATTACACATTGACGCTGGGGGTAAAGATAAACTGCTGACATATTAGGCCTAGTTGCAGGGCACGCGAAAAACATAGATTATATTAGGTTGCGTTAACAGGTACAAAGATAGTTATAGAGGACCCCTCCAGAGAGTACGCTGATTCAGCCGAATATCATTTTCATTGTACGGTAATGTGCTTCTCCCTCCTCTGAATATGCAAAGACAATGTCTCCATATAGTGACAACCATTCAATCCATTGGGTATCCGTCGCTAGCAGTCGATTTCCATATTCATCCCACGAAACTCCTTCAGTGTCCTTAAGTTTCTTGAAGAGTTCATACCTCTCCTTTAAAACCTCTAGGCGGGCGACGACATCCTCACTGCTGAATTTGCGAAGGTGTAGAAATTTTTCCCGCAGGATTGAACGAGCGGCGACTATGCTGAGGTTGTTGGGTGGATACTCGCCAGGGACCCAATATCGACATTGTACTTCACCTTTGATGACCTCTAGGATACAATCATCCATTTCTTTGGTCCAATCGCTGTCCTCGTAGAAATATATTGTTTGGAGTATTAGTGGTGGTTGTGAGATGTAGCTCGCACCGGCCATGTCGTGTGTGTACAATTTTGAGGGTTTCTGGAGGTGAGTGGCGTTAGGGCTAGTGTGGTGGTTCCTAATTCAGCTTCGCTTATTTATAGGTCTAAATTTTCTTGTGACCCCCTACTAATTTATTAATATAAATATTTTTCATTTTTCTTGTTTAGGTTTAAGGTGGACATGTGAGACGGCTATAAATACATCCACTCCGTTTTGTCCACAAAATAAATACATCTGTGTTTAATTAAGGAGATGCCGCGAGGTCATCATAACATCCGACAACGTGCTAATCGGCCATCAAGTTATCAGGATATGTTTATGTACCCCAAAGGGTGGTCCAAAAATGTAGATCAGTCCTTCATCGTGTTCCTTGCCGATGAAGTTCTGAATGGGAATTTTAGTTTGGGTGGGGGGCACAGCATGATGCTAGAAAAGGCGAAGGATTTTTTGTTCCAGCAGCACGAAAAAGTGGTAACCACCGATTATCTAGCGGATAGGCTTGAAAAGCTCGGGCGCCGACACCGGTTGTTCAAATCCATCGTCGAAAATGAGGGAGTTGTATATGACATCATGAACAACTCAATTTGATACACACCGGATTATTGGGCTGAAATTTTCGAGGTTAGACCGTAATTTTAGTCCTTCGACAAAATTTTTGTTATCAAACATAATTATGAGCTAATGATTTGCATTTTTCATTTTTGCACGACCTTTAGCGCGACACTCGGGCCCTAGCGTACAAAGTCAAAGGTGACCCTATGTGGGACGCACTACAAGTAATTTTTTAGCCAAGGCAAGTTCGTCGGTTTCCCCAGTCTCCCACACCGGCGGGAGTGTGATGGTTGGAAATACCTTGATTGTGACAAGTACATGAAGATCAATGACCTCCCCAGAAAATCAAACATGTTTATGTGGATTTAATTGTTGGCTTGGCTTCGTCACACTTAGGGTTACATCTGTTCAATAGTGTAACGTATGTAAGCATTAGCGATGATGGTTGCGTATTATTGATGCCAACTAAATTTTAAGATAGCGCAAGGCACGATATAGCCGTGACGTTTCGGCATCACAAAATAACGTAACTGTAAGACCCATGAAGTTTGGTGTTCGAGTTATATTTGAAGTACTATTAATATTCCAACGTCCGAGCATGTCGGGCCCAAGCACATTGCATTGGTTTGATTATACATATTATGTTGGCACGATAACGGAATACGGGCGTCGCTTGGGTTATTACAAGTGCTTGCTGTAGCTAGTCTAGATGCACGAATTACGACTGTTACCTTTGAGGAATGTGTGGAGCACTTCAATATTGGATTAAATAATTCGAAAGAAACATATACCTGCATTGGCTAATTAAAATCGAGAAAGAATGTTAGGCACCAACGTGTCAATCATTGCTAAAGTTTGCATAAATAAATAAATTGTGCTGGTTGTGATTAATAGATAATACTTAGATCCGGCCCGGGGGTCTGGCAATCATTAAAGCGTTTAGTCTTCGGTGCTCGAATAACCGCATTGATACAAAGCTTCGCCGTCCTCCTCTAGACCTCTATAAAGCTCGGGCAATGGAGTTAGTGAAAGCGGTCCGTCAACTTGGCCAAATATAACCTGCAGACTACGCCAGTCGAGCTCCCCAGCGTTCTTGTATGCGGCCGCGAGTAGGTGTTCCTGAATAAACAAAAAGAAATAATTGTTTGGTTAATTGAATCAATCTACTTGGGGGTTGTTCACACTTGACAATGTAATGAATAATAAATATAGACGACTATTCGAACAATGCTACTATTTATGATCATAATCTTGAGGCTAGACCTCCCGTAGTTTTTCCCATACATCCTCGCCCGCAATTATTTTATCCGAGTGCTTGTCATGATGGACACCCTCTTGTTCCTTGATCCATTTGAACAGATTGTACCTCCTTCTTAGTTTCTCATTCTCTTCAGCGATCTTAGACAAGGGCCAACCGCAGTACGATCGTATTGCGACCGTTAAGCGTCCATTTTTCATTGCTTCATCCCAGCAAGAATCGAGCAGGCAACCATTTAGTTTGCACGTTTCCTCGAGTGCCTCTAGTAGCCCGTCGTTCATTATCTCTGTCCACCCTTCTGTGTAGAAATATTCCTGCTGGGGCCTGTAGTCCCATCGAGTCATTCTCACAAAGAAAACTACAGATACTCTCAACTAAGTTAGCACATACCCCACCACGTAATTGAAGAACAGTTAAAGCACTAAACTTCTGCTAACCTGGTCACCTGTAAGCTTTGGTGGGGCTCCTGACAAGATGACAGGATTCGCTTTTTGGTGCATGCTATGTAGTCAGGCACGCCATCAATTTGGTCCAAGATTCGAGCATCAGGCAGGCTTTTTTTTTTGGCATAGATCATCTCGTGACTGGATTGGACTTAACGAGCGCAGCGTGCCTACGGTCCAATCTGATATAGCTGGCACGACTACTATCGTTCCTCATGCAATGTGGCTGACACAATAATCTTCGTGAGTATCCTTGACCCGTCAAAGTGGGGCACCCTATGCTTCTACAAGAATTATTCGTCGAAACACACCCTTTATTTACACCAGCGACAATCGTCTTCACACATCAACCAAAACGAAACAAATCTGCCTCTTATTTTGATATACACGTTAGTCGGTGATGTCTACCCCACCAGCGCGTACAGTTCCCGCTCCCTCCGATCCTAACACTGATTGGTATTCTGGGTCTCAGTGGACAATCAAAATGGATGCCTGTCTGATAAATCTACTTCTAGGCCAACGCAGTCTAGGCAAGTGGTCGTCGGGTACTGAATTTGGTAATGGTATGACTCTAATGTACATTCGATGTTGTCTCCGCGAGCGGTTCGGAAGTATCCCGTTGTTTAGCTTTTTAGGCGTCTGTAATCGCGTAATGATGTTAGAATCAAGATATAATGCATGGAGGGCCATCTTAGGTACGCCGGGTGTGTCGTACGACGGACAAACGAACAGTGTTACTATGGAGCCGGACCTATGGGTCTCCCTGACTGCTAAACATGGAGAGGTTGTCCGCTCGTCCGCTCGTATGACGGTCATGGGGAACCTCTGATGGAACAACTGGTACATCTATTCGGGCCAGCTGCCTACAACTCTGAATCCACTTCGTCCTCAGCTAGTGTTGCATATCCTGATAGTCCCGAAACACCAGGCTCACCTGAGTTCTAACCTGCTTGTTCTCGCAATGTACTGTTTCTTGATCTGTCCGGACGTCTAGTTGAATCCACCCAGGGGATTCTAGGTCATCTAGTTATTAATGTCGTTATCATTGTACGTACATTAGGTTTCGGTAGGTTACTTTGATGGTGCATTGCTCCATTTCAACACCACCTATCGCTGAATTTGAATTTGTTGTTATTGCATGACCATTTTCTATACCGTCCAGTACTAGAGAGCGTTCCGCACAGTCGCACCCAAACAATAACGTACGTAAAATGATTTTTTACGGTGGATTAAGTACGGCTCACACATACATTAAATATTTTTTCCGGTCAGTTTTTAATTTATTTAGTTTAGTTTTATTATCTGCTCCAACATATAAAGTTTTTCAGTCTCTCGGTGCCCCGTGATGGCGCGGGGAGAGCCACTGGAGGTTGTCTGTATTTGACATGGGGTAACACAGAAATAACCCTAACATCAACCACGTTCCCACAAGTGTACACGTTTACACGGAATAGTATGGAACTAAATTCCGTGCACTTCTACTATATAGACTACCGTTACTTCAATCTATTAGTACTACCCCTTCTTTCCAGTGGTCTTCGAGTCTTTAGCGGACCCGCTGTCGTATCCTTCATTCCAGAACTCTGGAAAATCTTTATACGGGTCGTATTCCTCGTTGAACGCATCTTGACCTGATGAATACGACGGTGAAGGAGTCACTCCGTCCACACGGCCAAAGATTTCCTGCAGTTTGTCCCAACTAGGTTCGCCATCATGATAATATGCAGCCGCGAACAAATTTTGCTACGGGGACATATAAATCACAAACGTCAGCGTCTGGGGTCCTGAGGGAGAAAATAGTGTTCTTCGTAATGTTTAATAGTTAAATAGCCAAACGGGCGGATTACTTCTGTTATACGATCCCATTCTTCGTTTGTCGCAATGATTTTTTTTTGGCGTGTACAAAATTGGGTGATTGGAGCATCGGTGAGCCATTTGAAGACGTCATACCATTTCTGCAACTTTTCGATTTCGTCCTTGATCTTTCTCGTTGGCCAAACCTGGAGTGTCTCCACAACAACATCGAATACAGCAGTGTCAGCTGCTTCGTCGTAGCATTCATTCAGAAGGCAGCCTGTTCGCCGACAGGTTTCGGCAAGAGACTCGATCAATGCGCGTTCATGCCTAACGTCCATCCTTCAGTGTAGAAGTATTCACTCTGAGCCCTCCATAGGTCAGATGGGCTTCGTGGCATCAGTTTTAACACAAGCAATCAGACTGTTACGCTACTGTGCGAAGTATTTGTAATAATTACTTATTTACGCTGGAAGGTTGCTCTTCTGTGTGCTAATGCTGCGGACGATGGTAGTTCGTTTTCACTCGGTATAAATAAAAGTAGACAATCAATCTTGCTGTTTAGGGTATTTTGGTTGTTGGGTGTAATGAATCCTGTACTAGACAAGGTTCATTCATGATGGATTCAGCACTGTCCGGTCATGTAGCCCGTTGTCATAATTAATGCAACCAGTGAGTGGTTGGTTTGCTCTCACCAACTGGATTTATTAGCACTTACTCACCTTGCCCTGACCGTCCTGTTGGAGAGTGCAATTAATAAGGAGGGTTGACGGGTGTACATGTGTTAATAAGGTTTTTATTTCAGTTTAGGGTACATTAACCGTTGAAATTACATAATTGTGCATGTTCTTTTAGGGTTGGCTGTGGCAACTACTGCTTGAAATCTATTCGAACAAGGCCAGGCGTGCCGCAACAACACGACTTTGTAACCATTGGTCCTCGAAAAATATGTGTTGGTCTTGCTGTGCCGAGTAAGGTTCACCCTTTAAGGATTCCGGAAAAATTCCCAAAAATTATAAAAATTAAAGAATTATTGCGTTGTCACCGTGACATTAACTAGGCCACAAATGCACGTGAGAATTTACTGAAGCATTTCCACATGGAAAAAGACGATGTAGTTACATAATGGCAGGTTTTTCTTCGAACCGTTAACCTATGTATTTTTTGAAAATTGGTTCATACTTAGAGCTACATTAGGCCGGTCTGTCGTTAGTCAATCTTTCCCTTGGCAGTGTCCTCTTCGTTGTTGCGGTCTATGCCACCAAGCCACTCATCCCCAAATTCCTCGGCCACGTCCACCTCGTAACAGCTAGACATGTCGCTCGTCGTCGGTGAAGCCACTGGGTAGCACCCATCCACTCGACCGAAGATCTCTTGTAGCTTGTCCCACTCCTGCTCCCCTTCATGGTGGTACGTTGCAGCAAACAAGCACCTCTGCCAACACCAAACGAATGCGATAACTTCGTAAAATAGAATCAAAGAGAGTATTGGAATGAATTCGATTTCACTAGATAACATTGTTATCGCAGCAACCTCACGGATCTGTTCCCAGGTTCCATAAGTTGCGACAACTCTGTTGGTTTTTGGGTTGTACTGCACGTCAGGCAACTCCGTCACCCACTCGAAGGTATCATATCTGTCTCTCAGCTTTTCCAGCTCGATATCTATCCTGACGAGTGGTCATACATGACCTGTCTCCGTCACTACGCCGAGCATCCCGTCTTCTAACGCCTCCTCAAAACATCCTTCGAGATGGCAACCGCGTTTACGGCAAGTTTCAACTACTGAGTTGATGAGAGCCGTGCTCATGCTCTCGGTCCATCCTTCTGTGTAGAAGAACTCTGTCTGTGGCCTCCACATGTTAGAGGGGTATTCTGGCATCTTGCAGAATTGGAAACTGGTGTTGCCCTTAATTGTGTTTATTAAGATTCTATGATATTAAAATTTTATTGTTCCTTTTTTCCCTTTTTTCCTTATTTTATGTTGCAAATGCATTTATTATATATAGACTGTTGGAGTAGCAATTAATGGGCGCGTAATGTAGCCCACCAACCAACATAAACCACCTTGATTACATTCTGCACGACTTTAAACCAGAGAAGTGAAATGAGCAAAAATTGGATAAAAGGAGGGAAATATCGATTAAAAACGGGGATCCATGCAAACTCGATAGGGATAAGTTTAGGTTCAATTATTTTGCATATTTTGTGGTCTAATACAACAACAGCCAAATTTCAATTGTCTCGTGCCAGTATCATCTTTGAGGAGGTCTATTAACGAATGCCAGGAATAGAAAAATAAAAAGTCTAGCAAGCTGGAATTCGGTTACAAGGAGCTATTGAAGACTTAATCTTTTTTTCGTGCCTCCACTACGGACGATGCACGAAATTTATTAAACAGTGGTGGTGCATGATTAAGATAACGAATAACGGTTCCTATGGAAAATTATATACTATAACAAACACTCTGACGACGATGAGCTTCGTAATTATGTCGTGCCTCCTAGGTTGAAATCTACGGGTTGCCCGCTTCATTCAGGCATGAGACCATCTGCTCCGTGTGTGTTAATGCAAGCCACACATTTACGCAGTTGATATCCCTTCATAAACCCATAACACCCCTCCATTGATATTCCTTCATAATGACACAACATAGTCATCGAGTCCGGCTGTATTCTCCAACGCATCTACATCGAGACCTTCTTTGCGCGTGGATGTCTCATCCATTATCTCCGTGTCCAGAGTTGGCTCTTCGTTCAGATTGAATACGAACCTATTACGACTCGTCCAGTCTTGCGTGCCCTCGTCTGACTCAGCCTCATCTGACGTTGCATTGGTATCATCACGGCTGCGATTGACATCTGCACGTGTATCCACCGACGCCTTGCTTGTCTCGGCCTGGGTTTTTGCTTGTTCCAGCGTTTGCTGTGGTGCCTTCCCTGTGCTGACGTCACTCACAGGGCCTGGGCATTTGTTTGCTCGATGACCCTCCTCCCTACACACGCTGCATTTTCGTTTCTTTTTCCAATTGATTGTTTCGTCTACTGGCCCTCCTGTCCAACTTGCACTTTGGGTACCGACTGTTTCGGGTAAACGAACCGTGCAGTTTTGAATGTTGTGGCCAAACTCACCGCAACGACTACACGATCTTCTGGACTTATCTGTACTTGTTGACTTCTTCTCCGATGGGTGGGGTATCCGGGTGGTCTTTGGTCGACCCGCTTGTTTTAGACATTTAGGTGGTTTGACGTCGTATTTACGTACCTTTTCTGATACGACCCAGTCGTCTGGCCTTGGGACCGGAATAATTTCCCCGCTGTACTGTTTCCGCAACGTTTCTGTCTTGTAGTATGAAGCTACGTATTTGTTGACATCATTGCGTATATATCTACATGAAAATAGGAATAAACAATAGCATTAGATAAACTTTTTGTGGTTACCGCTATGTAGTATTTTCGGCGATTCCATACCAAACCACGACTAATAGACCTACCCTATGCATGCACATGCGTGTGGGCAAGGAACAAGATCGAGTTGGAACTCATGGCATGTGCACGTTGACTCCGACAAGTCTACCACATGTAACTGCGGTGGGTCGTCTACCCGGTATTTCGCCTCGGTTAGCCTTTTCACAGTGAACTTCCTCCCTCTTTTAGCGTTCGTGGCTACCTTGTTCACAACAACTGTTAGCTCGTTAATGCGTGCCTCATGTTTGTGCCGTCGTTCACTGAACCAGTCTTCAATGACACTCCTAATGGATTCTAGGAGAGAACTAACCGGCAGTCTACGGCCCCATAGGATTCGTTTGTTCCATGACTCAGCAGCATTGGATGTCATGAAACTGTAATGCCTAACCGGACACATCAAACGAGACCATGCACCAACACCTTCACCATCTAACTTAGCATAAGCACCGAACTCGGATATCGATTTAATCTGTGCATAACACTCATCGAACTCCTGTTGGTTATAAGTGTAAGCAGCTTTATAAAATAATGTTGCCACATGCTTTCCGTACGATGACAGTGATCCTTTCAAGTGGTAGTAGCAAAGGCTGTGAGGCACACCCTGGAACACCGATTTCACACTACTGATAATGGCCGGGTGCTTGTCGGAGATAATTAGAAGATCCTTTGGCACGCCAACGCATTCTTTTAATTTCCCCAGGAACCAGGCCCAAGCCGGGTTATTCTCGACATGTCCTATACCGTACGCAATTGGCCACAATTGCTCGTTTCCATCCTTAGAAACGGCAACAAACAAGATGCCCCGGTACCGCCCTTTCAAGTGAGTCCCGTCAATAACAATAACAGGCCGATTATATTTCAGGAATCCGTCCACACAAGCTTTCAGTGCAAAGAAATAGTTTTCGAATCGCCCTAAATCATCTTCAGAATGTGCTGTTGTGGTTCCCGGGTTCATTTGTTCTAGCATATATAGATATGATGGAACCTTGAAAAATGAACTTTCGTACTCCCCATAAACCATCTCATGCGCGAGGTGCCGTGATCTAAGAAGTATTTGGTAATCTACTTCAAATGAGTGGTCCCATTTCATGTCTCGCTGCATCGCTTTTGCACTTAGCGTGTGGCCCTCGATTAGTTTTGGGGCATACAAGGCGGCAATGGTCTTCGCTGGGATCCGTCGTGGTCCAGTATTATTGTGATTCATGGAACAATCGTGTGCGATCAACATCACGATCCGCCAGAAACCGTTTTCCCCAACAGCATTCATCTGGAATTTACATGTGCTGAACTTGCACACTATATAGTACCTCGATGGACTAGAACGCTTTGTTCTGAATTCGGCCTTATGTGCGATATGATAGAGTCCTGCTGCACATATAAGATCACCCTTCGAATTGAATGTCTTGCCTTTAGAAATCTTAGAATCTAAGCTTGGTTCCAAGTGACATGGTATAACTGTACCGTCGTCACGGTGGAATTCTACACCGGGGATTATCCACCTACTACTTGTCGGCTTAATGGGTGGGACATATGGAACAACTGGGAGGGATTGGCAGATATCATTTGTTACCGTAGTATTTCCATCAGCTCCATCACCCCGTACCCAGTTCGTATATTCCATACGATCCATCTCCTGTGACCGAGCATTTAGATTTTCTAGTTCAACGTCTTCGTCCGGGTCTTCCTCATCTTCATAGGTGCCGCTGGGGTTATTATCAGTTCCATGGGACCCCCAGTCCGGCGCAAACAAGTCATATGTTAGTCCGCTGGTCCGCCCACAAATGGGGTCCCCGGCAGAACCGTCAAATGCCGAGAAAGTGAACGGTTCCTCCGCGTTGCCTGCCACCGTTGTAGTGGACACTCCGGGAACTCGCTTGTCTGGTCGAGGTTCACCGTGGTAGGCAGCACCCCGTCTTGTAGCAGAGTCCCCCCACACCCCACATGCGATTGTGTTGTGAGTGCTATCGGATACAAAGTATGGCACTGGAGTTTGATCAGGGGATGGTGGGCATTGGTATAGGGCAGTTGGAAAATCTAATTGACCGACCGCTGTACCAAATTTAGTGCTATCGTGAACGACCGTCGGAGGGTCCTCTTGACATTCTCGGGGCCTCATAATCACATATATAGAGGGTGTTGATGAAGTGCTTAGTACATCTGCTATGTCGTCGTCCCCTAGAATCCTTAACTTCATTCTACGTCCTTCCTCATTTTCCACTAGACCATAAAGCACATACTCATGCGTTTCCTGGCATAAATGTATTATGTCGTGGACTATATCAACCAGCTGCGCTCTACTCAGTTCTGACCCCCGGACGCGAAACGACTCTTCGTCTTCACCTACGTAGTTTAGGCCCTCCCATCTTCCCCTATAGACCACAGTGACGTGGCGACTGACCATTTCTCCCTGGTAACCTGAAGAATTGGCCGGCAAACAGAGAATTAAAACACACCGTTTGAAAGCTTCAAGGACAGACAACACTTGTATTAATTAAAGAGCCCCTATTATTTGGCAAGTTGTCCCAGTTTGGGGCAACTCAACAAGGACTTTAACATCTGCACACTTGGTGCACAGTAGTCACTCTAATTTAGCGAATATGTCAATTGCTAAGCCAATTACAACTTAAACATGGTGCAAAGACGTTCTACGGCGGAAATCTATAAATTCATGACAATATCAGTAAACATAATCAGACTAATTAATTCTTGTAATTCAATTTGGGTCAGTAAATCTTTGGGAAATGAGCTATATACATTCGGAAATGACTGAATTCGACTGAGTATTTACCTAGGTCCTCAAAGTTTAGTGCTCCTGTATTGTGGAACCGGTCAACACGCTATTTTATAGCTACTGGAACAGATTCCCGGAGACAAGACGACGTCAGCCAATGGCTACCAGTGTGCGCAGCTGCAAATGGCGAGTTCATGAGCAGAGATTATAGGGTAAATAACCGGGATATAGATGCCCAGAGTATCTGGGCATCGACAATCCTCATCTTTTGGCGGGATTATATGTCGGCAAACCCAGATTAAAACGGGGAATGTCGGAAAAAATAATTTAAAAAAAAAAAGGACCAATACCTCATGAACCAACCTGGCCTGAAAACAAATAAAATTGGATGAAAACCTGAGAAAACCCAGATTCAGAGTTCCGTGTAGTATTTTTTTTTTCAAGGGGTTGGATGGAGGCGGTGGGGGTAGATTCAGTGCGCTTTTGGGTTGTTTCTGTTTGTTGGTGTTGAGTGGGTGAACCCGACTAAGATGTATATGGGTTCTTATGACCCATGGACTAAGTTACGGGGTTCACTAGAAGCGCTGTGGGGGCCACAAATCTTGCTAATAGGCTAGATGCACGAATTTGAGCGGTTCATGCACATTGTAGGTGTGGTCCACAACAAGGGCGATTTAAACATATGAAATCACTGTGGAAATTTATTTTGACAAGGAATGAATCGTGCCCCCACCAATGTAGGCACGAATCAATTTGGGAGTAATTTTTTATGCGTTGTGATGCTTCCGAAAGCCTATTCTGTATAGATGGAAGGAGTCTTACGAGCTAGAAGTAGCAAGCGGTTCGTTTATAATACCAGTTGGCCAATTCGTGGAGATCACCATAAAATTTGTAGGAAGTGCAAGTTTGTCTAGTGGGATGGACGCACGAAATGGTCAACACCCTCCAGCGTGAATTTGTGGACCAAGAGTATGATGATATGAACAAAAAAAAGGATTAAGTACTTCCTAGTAAACAGGGAAGGATTCGTGCCTTCACCCCCTTAGGCACGCGTATGATTGGAGCCCACTCAGTTGTAGTCCGTGTGCCTGCACCATTTGGTTATGGAAGGAAAGCTAACGAATAAGGAATGACAATATTGTTATGGTGACCAAACTAAACTAGGCCACAGACCACAAAAAACAGAATAACCCACAATTTCAACTGGCCATAAGATATGTTGATGCTGAACTACTAAATCCGCCGTAGAAAACATCAACACCAAGACTGCACTGTGTAATATATACAATGGCATGAGGCCATTTCGACCTAATACAACTAGAGAGAGTAACATACTTCTAAACAACGATAGTATTCACAAAACAAAAGCAGCTATAAACAACCCAAACATGCTGTACATACTGAAGCTAAACCACTGTTCTCGAACTAAACTAAACCCCACCGTTTGTCCACAGATGACCTTCAAGATGGAGGGCCGCGATCCCCCAACGTTTCGGATGGAGTACTGTAACGGAATATTGTGTCCCTGATGTGCCTCCGGTACTTCCCTCGCATGCGCTCCTCAGCCTTATCCTTGGCAGGTTCAACTTGAGCCATCAAACATTCTATGGTCGCAAGTGAATATGGACCGCATTGGATGGAGTCGGCCTGATCGAAGCAGAAATGTTCCATGGCTCCGGTGACTAACCACTGGCGCATTTGTGGACGGAGGTTCGGACGTTGAGCGTAAAAGCCACTCTCGACCAGCAAAGACGGCAGGACACGAATAAGGGGTAAGAGGTGCAGAAAGCGCTTGTTTATAATTTCAGGGGATTCTGCCCATTTGTGGCGCATGGAGTCATAGATAACCACTCGTGCCCGGTCCAGGCGAAGTTTGATGCATGCCCAATGGTCATTGAAGTGCCAGCACGTGATGACCTGATCATAGCAGAATCTTAGATTTAAAGACGCAGATTTAACGTGAACAGATTGTGGGGAGAAATTGAGGGCTTTTCAAAAACTAACATAGTTATTCGGCCAACAATTGTCATCGCCAAAAGCAATAAGCACACTGAATAGTATTACACAAACTTTTGGTTTAAAAAGCATCGTACCGTGTTAACTCGTGCCCACGGTTTCATGTTACGCCACGCTGGGGCTAACCCGTGCACGTACGGAATTAGATGCTGCAGTTCCTCCTTGGTAAACACCTCATATGTACTGGGGTCAAATTCGTAGTGGCTTGTGTACTGAAGCTCGTTGTTTATCAGTGGATACCTACTCTGCCACAACTCTTTCAACAATGCCTGGACAAGCAACGTCAAATACCGCGTAAGTAAGTGTAGGGCGATCAATCAACAACACACAACAGAATACAAGCAATTGAAACCAAATTGCATCCACTACGAATATCCTGTCAAGCCAAATTTGACTTTACGTGAGACATGGGCAACAACACAACATTGGTAACTTCACGCGTTTTTATATTGTTACCGGTGATATGGAACCATACATAATAAATAAATTAAAAAAACTCTAAACAAAGAAGGTCAATGGGGAAGGAAAATTAATATCCCAATCAAATAAACAATGTAGAATGCACTACACTGACTCACATGGAATTCGGTGTCAACCATCACATATCGACCAGCTACGTCTGGGCTGACTCTAACTTTAGCCATCACTGGATCGGACATCAGTATCCCCATGTACGCGTCAACATGCTTAACATCAAAAATGGATGCATCGTGAATGGAGGAATTCAGAAAAATACTATACTAAAATCACACTAACAACACAATTTAACGCAAGAGACGTACAATCTCCTCGAATTGTTGCTTCGGATTTGCAATCTCTTCAAAGAAATCCTTCCCGATAGTCCATCGAATGCCGAAGTTCCTCCTAGTTTATCATCCGTGATTAGTATTCAGTTCAAAAGAAGAAAGACCAAAAAACAAACGACCATCGAGATTTGCTAAAGTAACGACATATAAATCACTAGATGAAGATGGTTAAAGAGAGTACGCACAGTCCGTCTGTTTTCATGAACGCTTCGAAGGCACGACGGTCGGACATCTAACGTCGTTCGAATAGCCGATAAGGACTCATCACTACGGCCGACTCAGACCTCAGCTGATAGCCCTGATTCCTCGATCGGATGAGTCATGCTCGACGGGCATTGATATAGGACCTATGGGCTCCTCTTCATCGGCTATCTCCATTGGGTTAATCTCTAGCGGGGACACCTCTTTCGGCAGCTCGAGCTCCTCATCCTCATTGTCGTTCCCAACATCGTCTTCCAGCTCTATAGAAATCTGTTGTTCGTTGTCCGCGGTAACGGGGTCCATCTGGCGCACCTCTATTGTCCTAATTGGCGTGACATAACCAGAACGTGGTCTAGTTACGCGCTCACTCGCGCTCTGCGGGTCGACCTCAGATGCAAGACGCATGCGTCCAATTCTACTCGGGCTACCACTGTGGCTTGTAGGCTCCCCCCCCTCCAATTGTGACAGTTTCTTCTACCCGGACGGCAGCAGGGGTAACTCCAGCCTACAATCCCGTTAAGACAAGAGTTTCATTTAAACACAGAGCACGTGAATATAACGCAATAAACACGTGCATGAAATGTTTACGTTCAGAAGTGGTCTACTTACCGGGGACGGATTCAACCCTCCTGCCACAGGCGTGTTGATTGGTGTGGGTGTTCGATTGCGCGACTCATACCTAGAATCTCCTCTCTGCACAGGCAGAGCATGTTTATTAGAAAAGTATGGGAAAGTGATACCCTTAATGAACAAGTTTTGTAATTTAAAATAAGGGAAGAAAAAAGGGGCTCAAAAAAAGGTTCGGCCAAAACTCACCCGCCCGGCAATATCTTCATCTTGGGCATTGAAAATTCTAACAAGTTCTGCTCGAACTATACCAGGAACCTCATTCCTGATTGTCTCAATCATCTGCTGTTGCACCATACCTGGCACAACATCCTCGACCACAGTCCGCATCACCTGTCCCATTTCCCGCGCAATCTCGTATAACCAACCGACATCACTAGATCCGTCCCGTGGGCCTGTTTGTCTAGGTCGATTATCCGAGTCATCAGAGCTGGCGTCGTCCTCAGTAGAGGTCGTTGTGTCGTCCACCAAATCAACTGGTTCATTAACATCCTCGTCGTCATCTCGGTACCCCTCGGCAGCGTTGGAGGCCACAACCCGTCTGACGCGGGAGCTACGTTGTAACCCTACGACGGGGGCTGCTCGGTGAAGACGTCTTCTCCGTGAGGAAGCTCCACGTGCTCCGCCACTACTCGGTCCATCATCCCCTCCCGCGTCTTCCGATACGTGACCACTTAAATTTTCTGGGACAGGGTCAGGAACTAAATGTGGCACGGCTGGCGGAACAAAAATTGGAACGACCTCCTCTCCAACGCTTAGCCAATAAGCCGTAACTGGCTCAGCCGCGGTTGGGACGAGTGTTGTAAAACACAGATGCTGCACAAAAGGAAAATACAGTTCAAATGGGTAAATTTTACCGTTAATATGTCAATGAGTGTATCTTGCCACACAGAATCGCGTTAAATTTACTGCATGTTCGGCATAGCATCTTACATCTCTTTGGAAAAACCGATCGGCCTTGTAGTCAACCCCGGTCCTTTTGGGCCTCCACCTTAACATCCGAGGCAATGCATCCTCGGCGACCAAATCTCCACAGTCCTCGCCGATCTGCGGGATGGCCTCGAATATCCATATCTATACCACCGAGATGGTACACAGGTTTAATTGACTTCTAGGTACATTCCAGTGTCATACTAGAAATGAAAATCAAGTAGAGTAAAATAATAACTCACAAGGAAAGCTGTGGTGAATCCGTAAAAATGATAACGATTCGAGTCATTAGTGACACTAAGTGTAAGGTCCACCATGTATCTGATCAGATTCATGTAGGTGTATCTACCCCAGGGGAACCTGTCCCATTCGGTTTCGCTCTCAACCAACGTCCACACCCAAGGGTCAACAAATGTTTTTGGTGCATCCAGTCCAAGCAGAATGTAGTACAAATATAGCACCTTAGCGACCTTGAGAGTGTCGTTCAGACTGTTATTAAAAACCCGGTTCTCGAACATCGTCATCAATCGCTTCAACCGAATATGCCTACCCCTCAAACGTCTCATGAACACCCCGCTAGCTGGTGGCTCCGGATAACTTTGAAGATTGAAATCACCAAATCTGAGGCCCGTAACCAAAGCATACTCTCTTTCGCCAAACCCGATTGGCTGTGTACCAACTTGAAACCACATCTCAGGTGTACCCATGACACCTCTCTTCACTATCTCAAATGATACAACTGCATCCATTGCTACGCTCGGGATTCTCAACACATCACCGTCGAATTGGAGGAGGGGCCCGAACACTGATGATCTGTATGCCTCGACTGCAGCCGGTCCTATCTCGCCCAAATTCCGCTTGATTATTGTAGCAACGCTAAACCGACAATAACCATTGATCCTGTGCCGTCTGGCTTACATTAATGGATGCTTCCAATACCACTGCACTGAGAAAAAAAGAGTCACTAATGCTAATTAGAGGGAGTAAGTTGTTTATTCTATCAAACACCATGAATGTAGTAAGAAGGATGACATGTAAGACAAGGGGTTATTGGCAATAGCGTTTTATCTGAAATTAAGATCACCAACCTGTCACCTATTGAACCAGAAATACTTAATTTACAGTGCCCGTCATCGAAAGAACAGAACAGTAGCTTTTTACGATAACGATTACTGCATGTTGCAGATAGCCGTAGCAAACGCACGAAAGCTCTCTCACACATTATTATCACCAACATAGTGTCAAATGTATATGAGAACACACGCATACGCTAGCGTTCTCAATTGAATGCATCCGTTCTTTGCAAATCCAGTTTATATTGACGAAAAAGGTAAATTGTCATACCCAAACATTTAACTCCCGGACAACCCCATCACAAATAGAATAACATGTAACATGTAATACCCAAACATTATTATGCCACACGAATACAATACAAGAGTGTTCCATCCAAAATTGTACTAATTGATTAAGGCAAATGCGGAGTCAGTCGGAGGCCCGAAATTATGATTAAACTACATAATGAATAGAAAGTAAACAAAACTCATTAGATAGAGTAATGTCGTTGTCTTCGTGCTAATGATACGCGATCAATATTGAGGCACGAAAACAGGACAACAACAAAAGACCAGACCTTGAAGCACATACGCCCCACACGATCTGGCCCCACAACGCACATCAATAACCAGGCCCGAATTACATGGAATCCAAAACCAACACAACAACCTCTTCAGATAATCTGTGTTTTTATAAACAAATTTAAAACCAACTAAATGCCAACGCATTTACAGTATCTACGGCTCGAATTTTTCACCATATAACAAACGGATATAACATATTATAGGACAGGTGAGAGAATGCACAGCAGAGCAGACGGGAAATCAAATATTTTTAAAAAATAAATTGGGAAAAGAATTCAAGTATCCATCTTGCATTAATAACAAACCCACACGATAAACAAATATTTACCTCGTCGCTGTCTTCTCCCTCAACGAACCCAGACGAAGAGGGGCCACCTCCTCCCGATTCATGACTAGGGGAGAGAGTGCCTGGAGGACCAGTGGCCTGGGCGGGTTGTTGAATGCACGAAGACGTCTGTACATGCCTAATCTGTGTCCCTGTCGTCCCAAGTTCTCTTGCAGCGGCTGCTCTTGTACGAACTCCAGGGCTAACTGGCACGGGAGGTGCTGGAGCAGATTCGTTCCTCGACGATTCGGGGACTGTATTTCGCCTTCGAGGCGACCGACCGACTGAACCCCTCTCAGCCGTTATTTGGCGCACGGCACCGGCGACTTGTTGGGGCTCGGAAAAAAGAACGCGACCCCGTAAGGCGGACACCATTTTTAATTTTCTCTTGTAGATGGTAAAACAAGCTCAAGCGACGTGGACTCTGAAAGCGGTGAATTTTCAGAATTTTGGGAGGAAAAAGTTTACACAGTGGTAAATTTTCAAATGAGGGTGAGAATGAGCAGGTAAAATGGAGGAAGATGAACAGGCGCGCTGTTTATATGACAGAGAGAGAGAGAGAGAGAGAGAGGGGAGAGGAGAGAGGAGAGAGAGAGAGTGAGGGAGTGGGTTAGTGGGCGGCGGGTGTCAGTTCATGAGTTGGCTGTGGGGGGAAGGGGGAGGGGGGGGGGGGAATGAGGGGTGATAGTCAAAGTGATAGTTTTGATAATATATGAGAAGTTGGTTAGATTTAATATGTCCTTCCCCAAATGTGATAGATAAATTTTTTTCTCTATTTGGAAAATGGAATTTTTATATACATATGAAGATGTAAAATTTGAATACGTTGCAAAAGAATTGTGAGCATTGTAACAAAGGATCATTCTAGAATGCTGACTAGGGTAACAAACTTCTCAGCTGACGTGGACACACGCGCTCTTCCTTTATATTCTTACATTATAACACACTTTCTTGGCCAACCTCTGGTAACGACTTTTTAAAAAAATTAGCTAAGTACTGATCTTCAGATGGCACAATCTCCTTCAGTTGCACCTGGTTTCTGATATAATGCATATCAATTTCAATGGTAGCAAAACTCAAGGAAACATATGTCCTGTACTTGCACTCCAAATATATACTTGAAGCAAGGACTTTGTCTAGACCAATTCTATGGTATACTCAGACTTTGTGTTGCTTCCACCTACCACACTCTACTTTCTTAACACCAACTAATCAAATTTGTTATACACAAAAGACGTGGCTATTCGTGGACCTGAATACAACTAACATCCAAATGATTGTTGTGCAAATTTGAACATTACAAAAAGTGTTGAAGTTGTGCATGTGAGCTGATTTTAATGACCAACTCACCCATGCAAACTTAGCTAGAAATCTAATACATGTTTGAGACAGAGTCTCCATCTTTTTGCCCAATGAAAAGGATCCCCCTGATTGTGTGATATTGTCTCTTTATAGACTTGAGAGTGGCTAGCATGGGACAAGTGTAAGACATGCAGCTTGCATGATGTATAAGTGCCACATGCAATGTGCATGGTCAACACATGTTGGTCATGTAATGTATCGCTAGGAATTCTGCCAATTATCCGTCACTCAGATCAAATCGTCTATTTTGAGGTCGTCGGTTATTGACTCCTGCTCGCAGGTCCTCCTTAGTTATAGGTACTTGCTCTGGGTCCTCGCCCAGGTTGCGTTTTCGGTCCTCTCGGCCGGATCGGGCCAGCTGCTTGTATCCACAAAATTCTTCCCTAGAAATTATACTGACCACTGGTGGATTTTCTTCTCATCAACACGACTTGCCCAATCCGCATCTGAATATCCCTGTAACACAAACTTTGTATAGGAGGAAAAGTGATCCCATGAGTTGTAGTTCCCCGCAAAAACCATAGCATCCTCTTGCATGCCTTCCCATGATTGGAAGTGGAACTGTGCATAAACGGACTTAGATTGTTTACTATGAATGTGATGTTTCGGTGATTCATGCTTAGGTACTACAACGCACCAATCACACTCATGTAAGGAGTAGGTTGATCGAAAGAGAAACTATCCTGCATTGCCAGCTTCTCGTTGGGGATATAACGGCTTAAAGTTTTCCAGATTCGCTTTCTTGAGTAAGTCCCCGACATACTTACTCAGATTGAGAAAGAAACCTCCATCACATGTTTGTTGTGCCTCAATACCTAAATAATAATGGACAACTCCCAAATCTTTTAGTGAAAAAATGCTTGTCAAGAAGCTCTATAATACAACTGATCATGATGTTATCATCCCCTATTACTAGTATGTCACGAGTAGAAGGCTGCCTTTGTGATTCCTGTAGAATAGAGATTAATCAGATAGAGAAGTGTGAAACCCTTGATTGATGAGAAATTCCTTAAGGTGGTCATGCCAAGCCTTTATACCTGCTGCAACCCATACAATGATTTATTCAGCTTCAACACATAAGAAGGGTTATGCTGATCAACATACCCCTCAGGCTGTCTTATATAAACACACACTTTCAATTTCCCCTTCAAAAAAGAATTGTTGACATCTACTTGGTGAACATGCCACCTTCTAGTAGCTTCCAAAGAGAAAATCAACCTGATTGAGCAAGGGCTTCACAACAGGGCTAAACGTGTCCAAATAATCTATTCCAGCGTTTTGCTAAAATCCCCTATTAACAAACCTACCTTTTAGCCTCTCTATGGAACCGTCAGGAAGGTATTTGGACTTTGGTTATAAAAAGCCATTTACAAGTGATAGGTTCATGTGTTCATATTAAGGAACACGAGTTCAAGTATTATAGGGGATGAGAGATTGATATTTCACCATCTATGGCTTATTTACAACTTGAATTAGAGAGGACTTGAGTAGCATATGTAGGTTCGGAATATGAAGGAATAACATTGTAGAGTTTTGGCCTGTAGATTCCAACTTTAGCTCTAGTAATCATGGAGTGAGCATTAGGGAAGAGTGGTTGTATAGTAGGGGAAGTAGACTGATTATTTTGAGCTAAATCAGTAGAACATGTACTGGATGAATTTCTCTGAGTTGATGTTTTAGAATCAGTCTGTGATTGAATGGAGTGCTGAGGATATGGACTAGATGGTGCTGAAGAGGATGATAAACTGGAGGAGATAGGATCTGGAGTAGGAATATGAGGTATTTCTTGAACAAAAGGAAGGGAGGAAGAGACCAGAGAGTTATCACCACCACTCTCGTGCTCAGAAAGCATATGAGTATAAGGGAACTCAGTCTCATTGAAAGCTACAGTCCTTGCAATATACGACCTGCCTTCAAAACTTAAGCACTTGTAACCTCTATGATTAGGACTATAACCTAAGAAAATACATTTAGGAGATCTGAAATGGAGTTTAGAGTGATTATATGGTCTGAGATATGGAACGCATGCACATCCAAATACTTCAGAAATTCATAATCAGGTATCTTGTGAATGAGCTTGGTTAGGGAGTTGTGCTGCCAAGGACAGGACTGGGAAGTCCATTTATGAGATAGATTGTTGTTTAGAAAGCAGACCACCAGAATTTGGGAGGAAGAGAGTCATGGGCCAGTGGAATTAGGCCATTTTCAAGAATGTTTTGATGCTTCCTTTCTGCTGTATCATTTTGAGGGTGTGTATGTGGGCAAGATTGTCTGGAAACAATCCCTAGAGATGAGAAGATAGTTTGTAGAGGTCTATGTCCCCCACCCCAACCATATTGCACACTCTTAATTTTAGTATTAAATTATCTCTCCACCAAAGAGTTAAGGTTTTGGACACATAAGTGACTTGAGATTTCTAAGTTAGAAGGTATATCCAGGTGAACTTGGTGAAATCATCAATGAAGTAGACATATTATCTATAACCTTCAGTGGGTAAAACTGAAGCTGATCCCCAAACATATGAGTGTATGAGTTGAAAAGGTGTTGTGGTAGTATGTAGACGGAGGAAAAATCCATTTGATGCAGTTTCCCTAGTTTACAAGAATAACAAAATAGAACTTTATTTATTAATTCTGATACAATCCGTACTTTTTGAATAGGAGATAACATGTTTTTACAAGGATGCCCCAGCCTGGCAAGCCAAACATCTAGTATATTTCTGGTAGATAGAGTAGTAGCTGAATTATGAGATGGAAGGAGGGATACCAACATGAACTAAGGAGTAGAAGTATCTGAGGAACATCATATAGATGAAGAGTCCTGGTATAACTTGCTTGGGAGTTGCATCTTGTATAATCCAGCTTTAATTGCTCCTCTAAAAAGCACCTGATGTGTATTGATGTCCTTAACAACACATTGAGAAGAATAGAATAGGACATAAGCTGAATTATCAGAGAGTAATTTGGTTATGCTGATGAGATTTTTGGTAACTTGAGGAACAAACAGAACATTTGTGAACAAAATAAACTTGTTTGTCAGAAGAGTAGGGAATCTAAACTTCCAATAAGTGATGGAGCAAGCACGAAGCCATTGCCTACTAGGAAAGAGTCCTTACAAGTATATGACCTTTGGAGAGTAAGATTGTTGAGATCATTGTTGACATGCTGAGTTGCTCCACTTTCTAGACACTCGTCTGATTCATGAGCAGCTACAGCATACACATAAGGAGTATAGGCACCTACAATAGAGGGAGATACTAATCCGGATACAGAGTTAGAGGAGGAAGAAGGATAATCCAGAGTTTGAGATTTGGAGAAACCAGCCGAGTTGATTGAGAGGTGCAGGGATGATGGAACCATATTTGGCCATTGTTAGGAGGTGCTTGAAAAATATCAGTATTAGCTTGAATAGCCTGAGTGTCCAGACCTGGAAATTCCTCCTCAAAACACCGATACCACTTTGGTGCAAAGTGATTATCCCTTCCACATATCTGACAAAATAACATTTTTCCTCTACCACAACCACCAGATATGCCCCTACTACCACCTCTGGTCTGATTTCTACCACCTATGAAATGATTTGGAGCTCTTGAGTCAGCGATTCCACTTCCGAGGTTTTCTATTCACTATATTGACATTATGTTTTGAATCAGTGCCTAATCCGCATTTCATGTATCTGCAAATGATATTGAACCTCAGCTAGGTCAAGTGATCTGGCCTGAGCTGTGAGATTTACTATGATAGACTCAAATTGTGGTCCTAAACCCCTAAGAATATGCAATGCCAGATTGTCATCATCAATTGTATGACCGGCAACTTGAATATCATCTTCTATGCCTTGTAATTTAAGCACAAAGTCTTTGATGCTCAGATATCCTTTCTGTGTATTCTGATGCAAGAATTTGAGATGTACGTAGAATTGGTGACTTTGATGAAACAATGTCTCCAATAGCCTACATATTTTGGGTGACGTGGTGCATCTTCGAGTATGACTTAACACCGCATCGATCATGGAATTCAGCATCCAGTTACAGAGGATTTGATCCTTGCGCAGCCATTGGAGAAACAACGGATGTGATGTGCCTTTTGTTTTATCAGTTGCATCAGCTGCTGAAAACTTGAGATATTCAAATTATTCTACAAGAATCTAGCATCCATTTCTGACTCTTAATACAATGGTAAGATAGAATAGAGAGAGATGAGAAGATATTTTTATTAATTATGAATCTGAAGAGATTACATAGTACCTAGAGAGCAAATGATGATTCTAGAATGCTGATTAGGCTAAGAAAGTTTTGTTTCCACTAAGAAACTTGTCAGCTAACATGCATGGACATGCACGCTAGCTCTTAACATGAGGCATTGATCACACCCGCGAACCTAGTAGGCCTGCAGACATATGAACACCGTGTCAGTAAGAAACGAGCCAACTAATACATAACATTTGTACCCACTTATATAGGGAATGATTATTTTTATCATCTTTCCAAATTAAATATTTTCATTTCCTTGTTTATTAGAATGTTAGATAAGTAAATGTATTTATTTATCCTTAATCAGTTACTATTCACAGACTAAACTATATTTCACATGACATGTATTACTAATCAGAAAATTAGATGATCCAATCTGATACTATTGAGTCCTGTCAGCTGATTAAAGACAAATAAATCCTCTTACTAGGCAAACACCATTGAATTCAAAACAAAAAATGATCAATATGAGATCTGACATTATGTGTTCATTAATGATGTTACCAAAAATGAAAGTTATAGAGAATCTGATTCAAAGATCTACCTTGAAGAATGATGATAAAAAAGAAGACAAGAGTGACAAAAAATGCCAAAAGATTAGTCTTAGTGGAAGACCCCTTGTGCGTTTTCATTTTATTAAAGGCCCTCATACTTGCCATCTTTCTACGTTTCAAATTGAGCTCATAGATTTCCTTCACCAACTTCATGTCATAAGGCCCTTTGGAGTGTCGGTGTGGCCTCGGAGGTCTACCCCGGCCGTGCTTCCTCGTAGTCTTCTTCTTGTGATGGCCAATCTCATCGGAATAGTCTGTAGCATTACTATGTGATGGTTCTGAACTACTCATACTTAGTATCCTTGAACCCTCAGCTTTGTCTTCACTTGTAGTACCCCCACTCTCCAGATCGACCTCCGAATCTACTTCCATTCTACTCGAACAAACTTGTTCCATGTTCGTAATCTCTACCTCCTAATTACCAAATCGAATGCTCTCTCTCAACTACTACCCAACCTGTCTTTGGAGACACAATGCTTGTCAATTTAATGAAAAATATCCACATTTTCATGTTCGACAAGTACTATCAACACAAGAAAATATAGACAGAGACCAAAATTTTGGAAAAATGCCATAAAAGTGACCTACAAATATGTTGATCCCACTATTGGAAAAATGTACAAAAGTTTGTTGGGCCATGCACGACACATACCTTTAGCTCTTAATATATATAGGATCAACCAAATCAGATTTGTTTTTTGTTATTGGGATAAGTGACTTGAGCAAGACCCAAAAGAACCAAATGAATCCATATATAAATGATTCAATGTAAAATCTAAATGATTCTTGACCGTACATATATTTCTTGATCATGCATGCGAAGTAAGTATGCATCTAGAACCATATTCCAGATTCTGCTGTATAATGATCAGAAAAGGGAAATTAATTGAGAATCTTTGATCTGAAATCATAGACAAATTGAAGAAGGAAGGAAAACAAACAAGTTATATATGCATAATGACATCAAAACATGAATCTGTTGTAAACTTTATGTACAACTGCAAAATTATACAAATTAAAGAATAAACAGGATTCACATACGTACGTTCAAAGATGGACCCACTTAATGGAGTTTCAATGTTTGTGTATAATTCTAACCAATTATTTGTTCTTACTTGCTGGTTATAAATAACCAACATTTATTTTTCTTTATTTAGAAATAAACTACCAAGTTACTAGATTCAGTTTAACGGTGATTATTTTTTATGTCCCCAACAAATACCAAAGTTAAGCACACATACGTCATACACATTACTTAATTTATACATGTATTTAGTTCGATTTAGGTATATATTTTATGTCATTTACATGCATATTAGGTCAAGAGTTGTTTATATTTGTTATATTGGGTCATTTAACATAATTTTTTTTATTTATTTTGGAGTTAATTAGGTGATTTTATTCCAAGTAAACGAAGTTTGAAGAAGAAACAAGTCAAATAAGATAAAAAAACGGAGAAAAAGGAAATTAAAAGGAGCAATACACCACAATCTCGAAAGAGATCTCACGGATCTAAGGTTTTTTCAGAATGGGGGCACAAAACTAATAATTCTTAGCCTGTATCTGAAAGTTATTTAATTAGCATCATTCATTACTACTTGACTTCCCATAATTATAATACCTTTTCTCCAATAGAATAGGAAATAAGCTTTGATAATTTTTACTAGTTCTTGTTAGAGGTGGCATAATCGGCCCAACCAACCCGACATTTTAGATGGGTTGGATCATAGAAATTTTGGCCAAAGTTATCGTCGGAACCAACAGGTCTGACTCAATGGGACAAAAGCTCGATGGACCATGGGCCAACTCTAAAATAGTAGTATACTTTAGGAGGTGGGCAAGATTTTCTTCACTAAATTTTGGCAAGATAAAATTTTAGGTCGTCACGACGCAACACGACATATGATGTTGAGGGTAACGAGTTGAATTGGATCGGACGGGACTACTTGAATTGCCAGCTCTATTCCTTGTAATTTTTTGTTATGTCTCAGTTCAACAACAGAAAATTTGAAGTACAAGCTACAAATTTATTATTTTAATTACGAGGTTTGGTGGGAGGAACCACAAGAGGGCACATTAAACCTTTCCAACCTGTTGCAATATGATGCAAAGAAACACCAAGATTCACTCCCTAAACCTCACAAACAATACTACAATCACTCTTTGTAAACAAGATGAATTAATCACTCACAAACACAGGAAATTAAGCTTGAACACACCGGAATTACGTGGTTCGGCAAATGCCTACATCCACGGACCAAAGAGAGAGAGATTTCACTAAGAGATCAAGAGGTTTACAAGTTACACCATGAATCCAAGAGCTTGAACCTAACTTAATAAGCTCTAATCAAATGTAACCGCCTTCTAGAAGGAAAGCATAACCAACCATGTGCTTATAATGTCAGTTATAACCATCTAACAATCTAGCTGAATCCGGGAATGAGAAGGTATAACAGAAAAAACTCCAAAACATCACAACTAACTCATCATTCTGTTAAGCTAAACGACAACACAGATAAGACAACAGTTTTTCTCTTCATAGACAACGGTTTTGATGGTTAAGTTAGTTAAAACCGTTGTCTTATAGCTGAACTCAGTTTTTCCAGAATTCTTGAGCTGAAAACTTTTCCTTCTGATCCTGATTAGCTTCCACACTTCTTCCAGGTTAGTTCCATGATTGTTGAGGACACTTCTTCACACTTCACATTCTCCACCTTGTCTGAAACAATCTATTTATCTTACCACTTCTGCAATCTCAATCAAACCTACTTCTCTCCTTAATCAACCACAGCCTTACCAGGCTGCTATTTACTCAAATCTGCTCCACCTGAACTAACTGCTGACAATATTGAAATTTATCAGCAGTTAAAGCTTTTGTTAACATGTCTGAAGCATTCTCTTCTGTTTTTACCTTCACCAGTTTAATCAATCCTTTTTCAGTGATATCCCTTACAAAATGTAATCTGACATCAATATGTTTGCTTCTTTCATGAAACACCTGATGCTTTGCTAAGTGTAAAGCACTCTGAGAATCACACAAGATTTCTACATATTTCTGTCCCAGACCAAATTCTGTAAGAATTCCTTTAAGCCACATTGCTTCCTTCACTGATTCAGTCACAGCCAAGTACTCTGCCTCTGTAGTTGATAATGCCATAACCTGTTGTAGCATAGACTTCCAATTTACAGCAGTTCCATACATGGTGAAGATATATCCAGTCTGAGATTTCCTTGAATCCAGATCGGAAGCATAATCTGAGTCAACATATCCTTGAATAATCCTTCCATCAGAGACATCAGCTCTTTTAAACACCAAACCAATACTGCTAGTTCCATTTAAGTACCTGAGTACCCACTTCAAAGCCTCCCAATGATACTTACCAGGATTGGCCATATACCTGCTGACTACACTGATTGCATGAGCAAGATCTGGTCTAGTGCATATCATAGTATACATTACTGAACCAACAGCATTTGCATAAGGTATTCTCTCCATCTCTTCAGCTTCTGCCTTTGTTTGTGGCTTCTGTTGTTCTGACAATTTGAATTGATGACCTAATGGAATTGATACTCTCCTTGATTCATGCATGTTGAACCTTCTGAGTACCTTCTTTATGTAATCTGTCTGATGTAAGCAGAGAATTCCAGCTGATCTTCTTCTCTCAATATCCATCCCCAATATTCTTCTGGCATTTCCAAGTAACTTCATGTCAAATACTCTCTGTAACTCAGACTTGAGCTGATTGATCTCTCCTTTATCCTTGCTTGCTACTAGCATGTCATCAACATATAGTAGCAGGAACACCACTACCTGTTTGCCAGAAAACTTTAGGTACACACAGCTATCAAACTTGGATCTTTCATATCCAATTGTCTTCATATGTGAATCAAATTTGATATACCACTGCCTTGGACTCTGTTTGAGTCCATATAAAGACTTCTTTAACAAACACACTTTGTCTTCATGCCCTGGCATCTCAAATCCCTCTGGTTGTCTCATATAAATCTGTTCTTTTAAATCCCCATGAAGAAAGGCAGTCTTTACATCTAACTGTTCTAACTCCATGTCAAACTGATTTACTATTGCAAGAAGAATCCTTATGGAGCAGTGTTTGACTACTGGTGAGAAAATTTCATCATAATCGATCCCCTCTCTTTGTGTAAATCCTCTTGCAACCAGCCTGGCTTTGAATCTGACAGACTCAGTGTGTGTGACCTCCACCTTTCTCTTATATATCCATTTACAGCTCACTAGTTTCTGCTTATGAGGTTTATTCACTAACACCCATGTCTTATTCTTTTCTAGAGATTCAATCTCTTCCTTCATAGCTATTAACCACTTGTCCTTGTCAAGACTGCTAACAGCTTCCTTAAAAGTTCTTGGTTCAGGGAATGCAACCTCTTCAGCTGTTATCAATGCATAAGCTGTAAGATAGTCTTCAGAGTATCTGGTGGATGGCTTTATTACCCTCTTTTCTCTGTCTCTTACAAGTTGGTAGTCTTGAATATCATCCTCTTCTGTTCCATCAGTATCAGAGTCTTCTGATTCTGCAGTGTCATCTTCATTTGTATACTCCACCTTAACTTGTGACCCCTTTGGGATAGATTCAGTGATCAGTTTCTGGTTGTATGATTCATTGAATGGCATTATATCCTCTGCAAACACTACATCTCTACTGATGAGAATCTTTCCTTTCCCAGATTCAGTACACCAAAGTCTGTAGCCTTTCACTCCTGCAGGATATCCTAACATAATGCATTTCAATGCTCTAGACTCCAATTTGTCTTGTTTAAAGTGCACATAAGCCCTGCACCCAAATACTCTCAGATGTGAGTATTTTGGAGGTTTCCCTGACCATATCTCTTCAGGTGATACACCATTGTTTGCTGCTGATGGACATCTATTTATCAGATACACTGCTGTGGAGGCAGCTTCCCCCCAAAACCTTTTGTCTAGACCAGAGCTGGAGAGCATGCATCTTACTCTCTCTAATATAGTTCTGTTCATTCTCTCAATGACACCATTTTGTTGAGGGTTTGCTGGAACTGTTTTATGTCTTTTAATGCCCTTATTCTTACAGAAATTATTGAATTCTTCTGATAAGAATTCTAAGCCATTATCTGTTCTCAGGCATTTCAGTGTTGTCTGCTTCTCGTTTTCAACCTCTTTGCACCAGTGTTGAAACTTATCAAACACTTCTGTTTTTGTCTTGATAACATATAGCCATACTTTCTTTGAGAAGTCATCCATCAAACTGAAGTAGTATCTGCCTCCACCTAAAGTTTGGACCCTTGAAGGACCCCATAGATCTGCATGAACATAATCCAATATAGCTTGTGAGTTTGATTTTCCTGTAGGATATGGTAGCTTCTTGGATTTCCCAAGAATACAGTCTTCACATCTTGGTAGGCTGTCTGCTATGCCTTTGCACTCAATTGCTTTGATCTTAATCAGCTGTTGGATTCCAGATTCACTAACATGCCCCAATCTGGCATGCCAAAGACATTTGTCCTCAGAAATTATGGCATCAGCTTCTCCCTCAATTACAGAACCATCTAGGTAATATAAACGGGATCTTCTAACTCCTCTGAGAACCACCTTGTTGTCTTTTATGACCTTCAGATAACCTTCTCCAGATTGAAAAATGCATCCTCTGGCTTCCAGTGTCCCTAGACTTATCAAGTTTCTTTTCAGTTGGGGAATATACCTTACATCCTTGAGTATCTTTACAGAACCATCGTGGATTTTCAGTCTGATGGATCCAATTCCTCTTACAGGACACACATGATCATTTCCCAGCATAACATTTCCAGTTTGGAGTTCTTTGAAGTCATAAAACCATTTGATATTTGGACTCATGTGAAAACTGCATCCCGAGTCCAAAATCCAACTGTCTTCCCCCTTTGTTTCTGATACATTCAAAATCAGTGGATCTTCTTCTTTGGATTCTGCAATTTCAGCAGAGCTTGATGCATTGTTGCTCTTTTGGGCCATCCTTTTCTTCCATTCAAAACAGTCTTTCTTGAAATGCCCAGGTTTCTTGCACCAGAAACACTTCTTGGATTCTTTGTCATCTGCAGCTTTGCCTTTACCATTTGCCTTTTTCTTTGATGAATCAAAGTTTCCAGGTTTCTTGGATTTCCAATTCTTTCCTCCTTTTATGCTCAGGCTCTCAGAATTTCCTTCTGACTTGTCTGTATGCCCTCTCTGCATTTCCTTTGATCTCAGTGCCGTTTGAACCTGTATCAGAGTCACAGTAGACTCTTTCCCATATAGCATAGCATCTTTCAATTGATCATATGCTTTAGGTAGAGAGTTTAATAGCAGAATTGCTTTGTCCTCATCACTCATTGTGACTTCTACAGATTCTAAGTCATCAAGAGTCTTATTGAAATCATCTAACTGATCTTCAACTCCCTTTTCTTCAGAGAATTTAAAGGAGAAAAGTTTTTGTTTAAGGTATAACCTGTTGGCAGTGGACTTTGCCATATACATCTTGTCCAGAGCTTGGATGATTCCTGCTGCATTCTCTTCCTTTGACACTTCTCGGAGAACTTCGCGAGGCATAGAATCACTAGACTGTGAGCCTTTTCCACGATTTCTTGCCTCTGATCAGGAGCCATATCCTTTGGAAATGCACCTTCCCCCTTCAGCGCAGCAGACAAGCCCTGTTGAACCAGGAGGGCTTTAACTTTGATTTTCCATAATCCATAGTCGTTCTTGCCGTTGAATTTCTCAGTTTCCATCTTTGTGATTGACATGTTTGAGTTTGGGATCTTCTCCTTCGCACCTGTTCCCACAGACGGCGCCACTTGTTGCAATATGATGCAAAGAAACACCAAGATTCACTCCCTAAACCTCACAAACAATACTACAATCACTCTTTGTAAACAAGATGAATTAATCACTCACAAACACAGGAAATTAAGCTTGAACACACCGGAATTACGTGGTTCGGCAAATGCCTACATCCACGGACCAAAGAGAGAGAGATTTCACTAAGAGATCAAGAGGTTTACAAGTTACACCATGAATCCAAGAGCTTGAACCTAACTTAATAAGCTCTAATCAAATGTAACCGCCTTCTAGAAGGAAAGCATAACCAACCATGTGCTTATAATGTCAGTTATAACCATCTAACTATCTAGCTGAATCCGGGAATGAGAAGGTATAACAGAAAAAACTCCAAAACATCACAACTAACTCATCATTCTGTTAAGCTAAACGACAACACAGATAAGACAACAGTTTTTCTCTTCATAGACAACGGTTTTGACGGTTAAGTTAGTTAAAACCGTTGTCTTATAGCTGAACTCAGTTTTTCCAGAATTCTTGAGCTGAAAACTTTTCCTTCTGATCCTGATTAGCTTCCACACTTCTTCCAGGTTAGTTCCATGATTGTTGAGGACACTTCTTCACACTTCACACAACCATTTTACTGGTTCACGTAAGTAACGCATTAAAATCTATACATCTATACACTAATATAAAAATGTCTTAAGTTTTAGTCAATTTACGTTTGACTTATTTTACCCCTTTTAAGTTTAAATATTTTAAGCATAGTACTGTAATTTTCCTACCATATATATCATAATTAATATATTCCAATCCTACGTTTGACTTATTTTACCCCCTTCTAATTTAAATATTCTAAGGACAATATTATAATTTCCTACCATACATATCCTAATTATTATATTTCAATGCTAATTTTAATCCTAACTGTATTATAATCACGTATTTTAATTATATACACAAGCATCGACTTATTTGAGAATTAATTAAGTTTAAATGAAAGTTCAATTTAAAGTTAAAAAATTTTAAGCACAATATTGTAATTTTCTACCTTGCATATCTTAATTATTATATTCCCACCCTAATTCTAATTGTATTATAATCATGTATTCTAATTATATACACTGGCATCGACTTATTTGAGAATTAATTAAGTTTACATAACTAAATGAAAGTTCAATAAGATTGAATAGTTATGTGTTTGTGACTTTCGCTTGACAAATTATTTACACTCGCACAAGTTAGCGATCTTTCTTTATTTTAATAATAGAATGTGTTTGTTCGTATATTAATGTGATTAATATGAATCCTAATTGTACACGAAGCCTAATTCTACGCATCCTAATTGTGTACCGAAGTATCGTGCATAGAGGTACAACACAAAAATATCATGGACAAATAAAAAATTGAATCTAATCTCAAATTGCTTATTGAACGAGATTTCTCGAAGCAAGAGCACCCTCGATCTTTGGCTAATCCCGGAGAAATCAAGAAATGAATCAAATCGCTTGTTGATGATATTATAAAATTATTGTCCTGATATATTTTTCTAGATCAATGTAATTAGCTTATTGATTTTATAGGTATTAATTCATAAAAGTAAAGTTATGAGAAGATATGACAGAAAATGAAGGACAAAACATTAGAGGAAATAGTCAATCAAAAGTCAATGATTGCCCTCGCAAAGATTACATCAAATGAATTCAAAGGTAATTAATTAAAAAAAACAAAAAAAAATGAAAATATTAGGAAATTGCAATTAAGCTTAAATGTATTTTCATGTTAGGCGAGCTTTAATTGCAAACAACACCAACTTCAACTGTACAAATTAACCCACCTTTCGAAGAGCTCGATGATATGAAACAATGGTAAGAACTTTATATATAATTTGAAAAAAAAAAATAGTATGAGTAAATTATTTTAAAAAAGTTTATATGAATAGTTAATATATTAAATTTTGTGTTGGTCATGCACCATTCAGGATGCGTTAGATATGTGCAAACTATCAATGGTCCAAAGGATAAAAAGTGCAAAAGTAGAAAACACTTGAAGATTTCATATAACAAAAGGAATGTTTGACAAAGGTAAAAATAACAAAAAATATAAGTAGACAATAAAATATAACGATAAAAATAAAATTAAAATTAAAATGCACATAACCGTGTATCTTAATGTTGGTTAAAAACATATGCAAATAAATCTGCTTAAAAAACCATTCAATTAAACTAAGAAATCAATTAACATAACAGTGGTCTTTCATAGGATGCCTACTAGGCTACTACTATTTTACTGGAATGGTTGAATGTGTTGAAAATGAGGCAAACATATGAAACTTGCAAAATTTATACTGGATCGGTGCACAAAAGTGAGACTACTGCAATATGCAACAAGTGCTACGATGAGCCAACGGAGGCAATACCAAGATACAAATATGTCCACAATATAATCACCGTGATACTTTTTTAATGATGTACGCTAACATTAAGGGATTCAAGGGGAGAGAAAAATGTAAAGAGGGGCTTATTTGTTTATTCTCCCTATCCCTTAATTTTCTTATCCAAGTCTAACAGAACATTAAAAAAAAAAATGGAGGTAGTATTTGATATACTAAAGGTACATAGAAGTGGCAAAATTGACCCGTCCCGAAGGATCGGCCAGTTCGTCCAATATTTTTGATGGGCAGGGCCACATGAATCTTGTCCCGACAGACCTGACTCGACTGACCAAAAGACCGACGAGCCGCCAGACGGCCTATAATCTTAGTATCTATAGAGGCTAGGCTGGGGCCGTGCTGACTAATTTCAGGCCTGATCAAATTTCAGCCCCGCCAGGTACATAATAAATCTAAACGTTCATCAAATAATCTACAACGCAACAATAACCATGTATGATGAGATAACAACAGTATATGTTGGATGCTTAGCACAGGAGTGCATGAAGTCCATAGAAAAGATAATAACTTACTATGCAATAACCAACTCTAATAGGTTTGTATATTGAAAAATGCAATCTTACTAAGATAAATTTAATATTAGGAGAAAATGAATCCAAATACTACAGATAATTAATCTTATAGAATGCAAATGAGGTGTGGTTTTTCATCGCACAAAATTAAAATACTAATTAAAGTCGTTAAAGGAAGGTTGAACACAATAGCAGAGTCAATTGAAATGATAGAAGCCACATAGCAAAAAGAAGAGAACGAGAAAGATACAACTACAATAATACTTCAGGATAAAACTACCAATGTGGAAGGGAAGATAACGAGCCGAACAATAAAGAAAAAATAAGAGGATGAAGAAACTAAAAGAACAGAAGAGAAGAAGAAACGACGGGACACAAAAATAAAAGTAGAAGACTGCATTCATGAAAGCAGTGTTGAGGTGATAGACATCACAAAAGAAAAATAACGAGGGACAAAACTACAACTTCTGTTTTGGAGGATTAAACTACAGAAGTTGAAGGGAATAAAACAAGAACGAAATAAAAGAAAAAACAAAATGAACAAACCGCAACAACGGAAAAGAAGAAGGAAGGAAGAAATACAAAGAGAAAAATAAAGGACAATAGTCAAATAGAGAACGATGATGAGCAAACACTCAATTTTTTTAGGACAAACCTTTACACTATTATAAAAGTGTCTTAAGTTTCAACCAATTTATTTTTGACCTATTTTTACTCTTTTTAAGTTTAAATATTCTAAGGGAAATATAGTAATTTATTAATATATCCTAATTACTATTATAAAAGTGTCTTAAGTTTCAGCCAATTTACGTTTGGCCTATTTTGCCCCTTTTAAGTTTAAATATTCTAAGGGCAATATATTAATTTCAAAATATATCCTAATTATTATATTCCGACTAGGGGTGAGCACGGTCCGGAGCGGTTCGGAGATATGGAAATCTCCAGAACCGAACCAAAACTCGGAGATATTCGGAGATTTCCAAAATTAAATCTCCAGAACCGCTCCGTTGATCGGTTCAGTTCCTTTCGGAGATCGGTTCTTTCGGTCCGGTTATTCGGAGCTATTCGGAGTTTTTCCTTTAATATTTTTAGCAAAGTGCACGAAAGAATTATAGTGTTGTTCTTGACAATAATATCATATTGTTAAAGAAAAAGTGTAATATTAAACAACTTATAAGTTATATATTAAGACAAGTTTCAAAATCATAACTTATAAAAAATAATTACAAGTTACTGAAATAGTTATCTCGTTCAAAGAAGAATAGCACTAAATTATAAAGTTGTTAGCTATCGATAACCTCTTTGGACATTTACCGATTATTTTTCATCGATAAAGCTCTATTCGTATACATTGTCAATAAGTAAAGGTATACATTGTCAATAAGTAAAGGTAAACTTAATATGACTAACTACAGTAAAATTAAAGTTGACTTCAAACGAAAAAGGTGTGTGCACGAGAAAGATGGAGAATCAAAGAAGAAGAGAACAAGAAAAGAGCCACTACTTGGAATTCAGGAGTAGGACAGTAACTATGTGCAGTGAGTTCAGGTCTAGAATTTTGACCTTTATATATGAAAATAATTAAATATTAGATATAATAATAAATTTTAGTGATTGGATAAAAAAAATGTAGAATTGAATTGGAACATATCATAGTAATGTATTTCTTTATATAAACTATAAACATATTCACTGTTCATATATTTATAATTAATAGATATATGTTTATTATGAAAATGATTTATTATAAATATTGTACTCTATTATTAATTACTAAATCTTTTATAAAATACTAAAACAATAATTATATCATTGTTAAAATTTACTAAAATTCATAATGGTTCAATATTATAGTATAAAAGAAATGAATTAAATGATATAAAAAAATTCTATAGTTGATTACTTAGAATCGGTTCTACTCGGTTCTATTTTGGTTTTTCGGTTTGGATCGGTTCGGATTTACAACAAAAAAATTCGGTTTGGTTCGGTTCGGATAAAGTCAAATAGTCAACGGATATTATCGGTTCGGAGTGCTTTCGGTCCGGGGTTCGATGCGGAGCGGATTATCTCCGAGACCCGTGCTCACCCTTAATTCCGACCCTAATTCAAATCGTATGTCTTAATTATTATATACCAAATATCATACATATCCTAATTATTATATTTCGATATTCCTAATTCTAATACTAATTGTGTTCTAATATATCCTATCTATATACCAAGCATTGTGCTACCCAAAAATTCTGAAGATCCAATTTTTGTTCACAAAAAAGGTACAAACAAACCCCCAAACTATAGTTTTGTCCAATCACACACTTATACTTTCACAATCAAATAAATAGACACTCAAATTACATATTTTAAGATTCATACTTCCATCATGTTAAGAAATGAATCACTTACAACACACACAAACAAATTCAAACCAGAAAAGAATGAAAAACAAACTGGAATTCGGCCAAACAAGAACCGAACGCAAAACCAGAAACAAAATGAAGAACACAAAGCTTTTACGTGGTTCGATCAATGTGATCTACATCCACGGAGGCTCTATACACCTCAATTCACTCAACTAAACAATCAATTACAAGAAACAACCCAGAAAACCAGAAGCCCCAATTCACAAACTGAATTGAGCTTAAGAACCCTAGCTTTCTAATTCTAATGATTGTGTAGTGTTTATAGAGGGAAAATAACATGTATCAACTCGTCTCTACAAGTGGAACAAATGTATATAAAGGTCTAAGCTCGAATCAAGAAGCTCCATGAGTTGTAACCAATTCTGTTTCAACTGGTCAAAACTGGTAGACGGGCCTTCCACAACGGTTTTACATGCAACGGTTCCAAACCGTTGCATAATTCTGTTATAACCGCTTTGATTCTGGTTCTTCACTAACCTTCAAACCTGATCTGCTTTAAAACCGATTCTCCAGCCCGGTTCTTCCCATCCTGAACCCGGTTCCTGATTCCTCACAACCTCTACTACACACCATGATCACTTGATGAAATTGAACTGATATCTACAAATCTCCACCTCAATGAACTCAAGTGTACTTCATCACCTCAACCTGCCTTGTTTGCTCCAGATTTAACTACATTGTTCAAGCCTTATCAGGCTTGAGCAATGAACCGTCTTACTCCCTGGGACTGCCTTAGTGAGGAAATCAGCTGCATTGTCCATAGTATGCACCTTCTTTACTTCAACAAATCCTGTTTCAATCACATCTCTGGCAAAATGAAGTCTAACATCAATATGCTTAGACCTCTCATGAAAAGCTAGATGTTTCACCAAGTGAAGAGCACTTTGATTGTCACACTGAATGGTAACACACCCTTGTCTGATCCCTAGGTCTTTGAGAATCCCTCTGAGCCACAGAGCTTCCTTGATTGCCTCAATTAAGGCAATGTATTCTGCCTCAGTTGTGGATAGAGCAACCACAGACTGTTGCACACTTTTCCAGCTCACAGCTGTTCCATACAAAGTAAAAACATACCCTGCAACAGATTTTCTTGTATCCAAATTCCCAGCAAAGTCTGCATCTGCATATCCAACCAGAGGTATAGCACCGGCTTCTAGTTTCTGAAACCTTAAGCACATATTGACTGGTCCTTTCAGATATCTCAAAACCTGCTTTAAAGCTTCCCAATGTGTTTCTCCAGGGTTTGACATGTACTTGCTTACCAGAGATACACTATAGGCCAAGTCTGGCCTGCTGCATATTATTCCATACATCAAACTGCCAACACCACTGGCATATGGAATGTTCTTCATGTGAATCTCCTCAGCTTTTGTTTTAGGACACTGATTCTTGGACAGCTTAGTCTGCAGATTAACTGGAATACTTACTGGTCTTGACTCATGCATGTGAAACCTCTCCACAACCTTTTGTAAATACTTCTTCTGTGAGAGCCATAGTGTTCCAGTCTTCCTTCTTGTAATGATGTCCATTCCCAGAATCTTCCTTGCTTCCCCAAGATCCTTCATGTCAAATTCTAAACTCAATCTTCCCTTTAGCTGTTGTATCTTATCCATACTCTTACTGGCAATGAGGATATCATCCACATATAACAGCAGAAATACTTGTTCAACTCTTGAACCTTTGTTAAAGTATACACAGCTGTCATATAGGCTTCTTATGAATCCTGCATTAATCATGAACTCATAGAACTTCTTATTCCACTGCCTTGGACTCTGCTTCAATCCATAAAGTGATTTCCTGAGAAAACAAACTTTCTCTTCATTTCCTGGAATCACAAAGCCCTCAGGCTGCTTCATGTATATCCTTTCGATTAGATCACCATGCAGGAAAGCTGTCTTGACATCTAACTGCTGTAGTTCCATGTCTTCTTGAGTAACCTTTGATAGGAGTAACCTAATAGAGCAATGCTTCACTACTGGAGAAAATACCTCATTATAATCAATACCTTCTCTCTGTGTAAAGCCCCTAGCCACCAGCCTTGGCTTGTATCTGATTTTATCAGCCTTTCCAGCCTCCACCTTCTTCTTGTAGATCCACTTTAAGCTAACTAGGTTCTGCCCCTTTGGTTTGACTACAAGCTTCCAGGTTTGGTTTCTCTCCAGAGATTCTATTTCCTCCATCATGGCCCCTATCCAGTTTTCAATCTCCCTACAACTTATTGCTTCCTTGAAATTGCTTGGCTCTTGAAACTCCAAGTCTTCTGCTACACTTAATGCATAATAGACACTTCCAGCTTGTCTATTGAAATCAGGCCTTTGGATTTGTCTTCTTGGTCTGTCCCTACCAATGCTATAAGTTCTGAGATTTGCAATCTCAGTTTGACCTTCTTCATCTTCTGATGAACTGTCATCTTCTTGTTGAGCTTGAGTATCCTTCTCTAGTGATATCTGCTCCTCAGTAGGCTCCACCTGAATAGAAATTCTTTCAGGTTCCTCAGCACCATCAGCTTCCTCTTGACTTCCAGTAGAGTTATATCCCATAACATCCTCATTGAACCTTACATCTCTACTTATCAAGAGCTTCTGGTTTCCCTGTTCCAAACACCATAGCCCGTACCCTTTTATGCCCTCAGGATATCCTAAGAAAACACACCTTTGTGCTCTTGCATCAAGTTTGTCTTGCCTAATGTGAGCATAGGCCAGACACCCAAACACTCTCAAATCATAGTAGTTTGGTATCTTCCCACTCCAAACTTCTTCTGGAGACTTAAATCCTAGAGTTGATGTTGGTGATCTGTTTATCAAATAGCATGCAATATTTATTATTTCTCCCCAGAAGGATTTGGGTAATCCAGCATCAATCAACATACATCTAACTCTCTCCAGCACAGTCCTGTTAAATCTTTCAGCAACCCCATTTTGTTGAAGGTTTAATGGGACAGTTCTGTGCCTGGTGATGCCCTTATCTTCACAAACCTTGTGAATTCAGTGGATAGATATTCCAAGCCATTATCTGTCCTAAGATATTTCAATTTCTTCCCTCTTAGATTCTCCACCTGGCTCAACCATGTTTTAAACTTAAGGAAAGCATCACTCTTATTCCTTACGACATATACCCATATCTTTCTACTGTAATCATCAATGATGGACATGAAATACCTTCCTCCTCCATGTGTCTCTATTCTTGAAGGCCCCCATATATCAGAGTGTACATAATCAAGTGGTTCTTGAGTAGAATGTATCCCTTTAGCATAAGGCAGCTTCTTGGCCTTTCCCAGAGCACACTTGTCACAGAAATCTAGTGTTAATTTTATTTCCCATTTCACCAATGATGCCCCTCTTTGATAGCTCCTTCAATCCTTTCTCTCCAATATGACCCAGTCTTCTATGCCACTTCATGACATCTTCTCTAGTTATCACAGATTCAGCACAACCTAACACAGGGGATCTAATCAAAATAAACAGGCCATTGTGTTGCCTTCCTTTGATTACCAGCTTGTTGTGTTTAGTGATATGAAGATAACCATCTAGGGAGTTGAACTGACAACCATTTGCCACAAGAGATCCAAGAGATAGGAGATTTCTTTTCAGTCCAGGAACATACCTTACTTGAGAAATGGTTTTGATGACTCCATCATACATTTTTATTTGAACTGATCCTGTGCCTTTTACTCTGCAGGAGTGATCATTTCCCAGTAATACACATCCACCATCTTCTTTCTGTAAATCCTTGAACCAGGAATCATTGGGACACATGTGGAATGAACAACCAGTATCAAGAACCCATTCCTTTTCCATCTTTGTGTCTGTGATGTTTAAAACTTCTGGGGTGTTTTCTTGATGCTCAGTTATAGCCACTTATGCCCTCTGATTTTCCTGCTTCTTCTTCTTTTGTGGACAGTCTTTCTTTAGATGTCCAGCTTGCTTGAAACACTTTCTGGTTTCAACCCAATCTCCTTGTTTCTTTGCATTCTGAGTTCCAGATTTGTTATCTTAAAATCCTTGGAAGTTCTTCTTTTGATAGTTCTTTTGAACTTAATGTTTAAACCTTCTCCAGCCTGTGTTGAGCCCTTTTCCCCCTGATTTTGAAAGCACTTTGTCTTCAATGCTGACAGAATGGATTCATAACTGATTTTACCATCCCTTCCAAACATTAATGCATCCTTGAAGCTTTCCATGGACTTGGGAAGAACATTCAATACCATCAGAGCCTTATCATCATCCTCCAAGTTCACCCCCAGATCTTCTAATTCTTCAATCATCTTGACAAACTCATCAAGTTGATCAGAAATGACCTTATCATCAGTGATTTTGAAAGACATCAATTTCTGCTTCAGAAATAGTTTGTTGGATATAGACTTTGATTGATAGAGTTCTTCCAGTTTTTCCCATGCCTCCACTGCATTCTTACACCTTGATACCTCCCTCAAAGGTTTATCACCCAAATAGAGGAATATAAGACTCAAAGCCTTCTTATCCAGTTCTGGAAACTTATATTTCTCAGCATCAGGCCATTGATCAACAGGAAGAAGTGCAGAGTCTAGGCCATTTTGAATCAATACAACATTCATTTTGATTTTCCAAAGTGAGACGTCGTTTTTACCTGAAAACTTCTCCACATCCATCTTCATTCCAGCCATTCTTTCTTCCTCTTTGAATGTGTGTGCAAGCTTCCCACAGACGGCGCCACTTGTTAAGAAATGAATCACTTACAACACACACAAACAAATTTAAACCAGAAAAGAATGAAAAACAAACTGGAATTCGGCCAAACAAGAACCGAACGCAAAACCAGAAACAAAATGAAGAACACAAAGCTTTTACGTGGTTCGATCAATGTGATCTACATTCATGGAGGCTCTATACACCTCAATTCACTCCACTAAACAATCAATTACAAGAAACAACCCAGAAAACTAGAAGCCCCAATTCACAAACCGAATTGAGCTTAAGAACCCTAGCTTTCTAATTCTAATGATTGTGTAGTGTTTACAAAGGGAAAATAACATGTATCAACTCGTCTCTACAAGTGGAACAAATGTATATAAAGGTCTAAGCTCGAATCAAGAAGCTCCAGGAGTTGTAACCAATTCTGTTTCAACTGCTCAAAACTGGTAGACGGGCCTTCCATAACGGTTTTACATGCAACGGTTCCAAACCGTTGCATAATTCTGTTATAACCGCTTTGACTCCGGTTCTTCACTAACCTTCAAAACTGATCTGCTTTAAAACCGATTCTCCAGCCCGGTTCTTCCCATCCTGAACCCGGTTCCTAATTCCTCACAACCTCTACTATACACCATGACTACTTTGATGAAATTGAACTGATATCTGCACATCATATTATCAAGATAACAACATCAATTTTTTATCTGACCAAATTTTGTTTTGTCACTTTCCCATGTGGAACAACGTTATACTATTGAGCCACTCCTCAAAACTTCAAATCCAAATCCTTTTAATTATAAAACAGAAACTTAAGAATAACATGAATTTTCGCACGTTTACAAAACTTTTTTCTATGGGGTTTGTGTTGAAGCGAAAGAACTCCAAAAATTGCGTGTTACAAAACCGACTTCGTCAGTTAACTTGAGCGTTGTATTTTCTCGAATTATTATCGACGAATCCTACTGGGTTGTTGTTGGAATAAGATTCAAGCTCCAATATTGTAGTCGAGATTCTCGACGCGGGAATATGACATGAACGGTGTAGTTTCTAAAATAAATGCTTGAGTCCCATCCCTTCAAACTGCACTGTTGCATGATATTTCGTCGACGGGTGAAACTCGAAAGGACAGAATAAAGGAAAAATTGGTAAAAATATCTTTTAAGTTTGGCATAATTAAGAAAATATCCTTTAAGTTTGACACTTTTTACAATTACCCTGTAAGTTTCAAAATATTGATAAAAATGCCCCATCACCGGCTATTGCAAGTTACCCAATCGGTAATAGGCTGATTTGGCAAATTTTTTTTGACATAGCTTTAAACATTTTAATTTTATTGCTGATTTGACTTACTAACCTAATTTTAATATATTTTTAAATAAATTTATTATAGATACATAATTTTTTTATTATTATTATTAATAATATTTTTTTTATAAGATTATAAAATCATAAAAAAAGAAACTATTGGTTTCTTTCTTTTTAATATTGTAATTTTTCTAAAATATTATTAAATATTTTTTATAAAATTATAAAATTGTTAAAAAATTAAAATGTATTCTCAATCTACTGTGAAGAACGAGTAATTTGATGAAGATTGGCAAGATCAACAATCAAAACTTTGAAGAATTGGTAAAGATTCTGAGAAGGTTTAATGTGGGCTAGTTTCTCTAGATATCATCTTGTCTACTTCATTGAGATATTTGAAGAAATTGAAAATCAAAAGTGCTGTATTTGAAAATCAAAATTCAAAATCATTTGAAGAAATTAGATAACTTCAAAATCAGTTGGAGGCGTCAGCATTTTCATGAAGATGAGATGCAATCCCTACCCTCTTTTACCACCACCAAACACTCAACAAATCTCTACATAAGAACCGCCACATTTTTCTAATTAAAAAAAAGGTTTAATCTCAGTTAAATCAACCATTTCCAGCGTTGAAATTCAAGAAACCAAAGATGAAGAACTCAACACCAAAGATTCAAGACCCTTGAACGAAATTTGGAGAGAGATCTAGGGGAGAGAAACTGCGAGAATCTTCTAGACCCCAAGAATTCTCATATTCAAAAAGAAATTATTCGGTACGTTGAAATGGCCCAGGCCTGCTATGATGCGGAGAAGGAGTGCCTAGAAGCCGGTAAGGGCGTGCGAAAGAAGCGCCGGCACACAGAGCAGATTCAAAGCTAGATCTCAAAATCGTCACCGCCATCTAGCGTCGCTCGATTTTTTTACCAATTGGGGGTGAAAATGGGGTAGCAGAGGTAGCGGTGTTGGGCTGGTCGAGGAAACGTGGGGGTTGGGGGGGAGGGGTTTGGGGGTTGGAATTTGGGGTAGAGCCGTAGGGCTCAACGAGGAAGATGATCCTCCATTTCTTTTCCTTTTCTTTTAAATACTTTTAGTTTTTTTTTATGTATTTTTTATAAATTTATTTAAAAATATATTAAAATTAGTTTATTAAGCCAAATCAACAATAAAATTAAAATATTTAAAGCCATGTCAGAAAAAAATGCCAAATCAGCCTATTACCGGTTGGGTAACTTGCAATAGCCGGTGATAGGACATTTTTATCAATATTTTGAAACTTACGAGATAATTTTAAAAAGTGTCAAACTTAAAGGATATTTTTACCAATTTTCCGTAGAATAAATTCTTGTGCTTGGATTTCCATTCCAACAGAATAAAAGAATTTTGTTAACTTTGGGGGAACAGGCGATTGGCCCATTAAGCTAAAACTTAACGCCGTGATTTGGTAATTTAACGGAAGTGTCTATTTTTCAATTGTGGAAGTATAAGTGTTTTATTGGACAAAAAATTAGTTGAGGGTTTATTTGCACGTAAGATATAACTGAGGGATTTATTTGTATCTTATCCCTAGAAACAAACCTAATAGCTAAAAAAAGACTTTAATCAAGATTTTGATTTTTAATTCATTCAGTAGTCTCGGTTTTTTGCCTAACCCCGAATAAATCAAGAAACAAATTCAATTTAGAATCGCTAATTGAACGAGATCTCTTGGAAAACATCATTCAATTTTTGGCTAATTTCGGAGAAATAGAAAAACAAATTCAATCTAGAATCACTAATTGAACGAGACTTCTTAAAAAGCATTTTCAATTTTTGGCTAACCACGGAGACTTATGAAACTAATTGAATCGTCATTCTCGAGGAGAAAACATAAGTGGGTGAAGAAACTACAAGAATGGAACAGAAGAAGAAACGAGGGAACGCAAAAAAGAAAAGTAAAAGACTTCATTCAGATTGGAAGCAATGATGAGGTGATAGAGATCACAAAAACAAAAAATTAAGGGAGACAAAAATACAACTTCAGTTTTGGAGGATAAAACTACAAAAGTTGAAGGGAAGAAAACAAGAACAAAATCAAAGGAAAAACATGAACAAACTGCAACAACGGAACATAAGAAGAAATGAAGAAACACGAAGAGAAAAATAGAAGACAACATTCAAATGGAGAACGATGATGAGCAAACACTCAAATAAATTTTTAACAAATCACAACAAAAAGGCCTTGGTAACAAGGAAAATAAAAAAGGAGAAAAAATAGAAACAAGTGCATCTGTAAAAAGAAGGATTACACCTTTTCCAAATAATTTCCAAGATAAATGGGTTTCTTTTTTTCTTTTTATTTATAATTAAAATAGATGAATAATTTCATAAAAATCAATTTGAAGCAATGCATTTACGTACTATGACAAATTTGTGATGTTACAATTTTCATTGGGTTACTCATACTATTTGTTATTACTTATGTTAGGATGTGGATTTTAGAATTTTTGTCATTAATATTAAGTAATATTTATAATTATAAATGTAGGTTTAATTATTTTTATCGAGTACAGATAACTAAAAAATCCAGTTGAACGGAATAAGGAAGATCATGTTGATTATTTACATGGACAAATTCTTGGATGAGGAATTAGTCGAATATGTGCTGGAATATTTGGAATCGAACCATGAAGCAAATCCAGGGAGATATGGTATCAAGAAGATAATCAAGGAAAAAGATCTTGAAGATTATGTTCACATTATGGTAGCCTTATCACATAAGGACAAGGCTTTGGGCTTTCTATATACTCGAGAAGATTATTTTGGTGAGATTTCCGTCCAGCAATGTTATAACATAGGTTATGTGTCGAGTATTCTCAGCGAAATTTTAATGAGGAATTAAGTAGTATACTCAACTGAGTCATGAAGTTTGATATAGCCGCTGGTTATGTATAAACGTTCAGTTGGGTCATAACTTAGAGTTTTTGAGCGTCAGTGTTACAACAGAATGTTCTGCAGGAGAAGAAGCTTCAAGACGAATTCGGGAGAGCTCGCTCGACCTTCGATGGCTTTCCGTGTCAGTGGCGACCAAGTCAACGGGAGTCGCCCGTCGTTATTGATGATACAATAGGTTTAGGTATAGAAGAGTGATGTCTTCTTGTAAAAATAGTCTATTTGATGATATTATTGATAGGTATGGCCCAGCAACTCCGGGTCGGATCAACACTCCGGGCCTGATCAACCCGACCCGAAGCTGCTGAGCCCAGGAAAGCGGGCTTAACAACCGGCCCAGAAACGTGCATGAACCTTGAGAAGCCCAATCACGGTGTATTTGGGAAAGAGGATCCCCACGATCTTCTTCCAACTTCCATGCAGGGATGATAGGCGCAATTGTAGGGAGTTAGTTAGGATTTGAGTTGAGTAGTATAAGTAGGAGAATTGTACTCAGAATTAGGGTTCGCATTTTGTATTCTGAAACTATTATGTGTAAACTCAAAGAGGATAGTGAAGAAACACCTCGGCAGGTGTTATTCTTAGCCCGTGGACGTAGATCTCCGGATCGAACCACGTACATCCTGTGTTCTCTAAGTTTCTTGCATTGATTTACGTTTCCAGCATTTCTTCATTCGGAGTTTATTTGGTAACCGGATTGCGCGTCATCAATTATCAATAACATAAAGTTTGAGTGATTCAACCCCGTGTTTATATCGTGTGTTTGATTCATAATTGTTTAGATTTTAATTTATACAACAGTTTGAATCCGAGTTAGTGTTATAACACATTGTTAGTGAAAACTATAAAATTTTAACTTAATTTAGTAAAAAGGTTGTAGATGTTATTCTAATTACTATGTTTAGACTTTTACTCAAGCTCAGTTAAACTATTTTAGGACAAAATTTATAGAATATTTTTTTAAAAAATAGGTTACTATTGAGATATGATTAGTTTCACTTAATTATACGAGAAATAAGTTGTCTTGTAATAATATTATGATTCTCTTATACAATTCTCCAAGAAATTATTAATTCTCTCAGTACTTCCTGTTGAAAACATTTCGAAATTGCTAAAAACTAAAAAAATTAATACAAAAATTAAGTGTCAAAATATAATTTCTAAATTTAATATATCAAGTGTTGCACGTGCAACGGACGTGCCAAGTTCTAGTAAAGAGTAAAAGGTTATGGGGAACATGCATCCACAATAAGATACGTAGAGCTGTCTTTTGGTCATAATTAAGAATTTTTTTCCAAAATGAATAAGTTTTGTGAATTAGGGTTTTGTTAATACTTCATGTTTTGATAATGTTCCGTTTTAATTTTTGGAGTTGTTTTCATTTTTTATTTCCTTCTTTGTTTAGGGTTTCATTTTTTTATTATTTTTCTTATTTTGAATCAGGGTTTAGGTCTTAAGTTCATTTTCCTCTAAGGTTACTTCAGGTTTTCCTTTGTAATTAAAATAATAAATGTGCAGCTAAACATAACACAATGAAACTACTTTGCATTTTTTTTGTGCGAGGTAATCCTGATAATTATTCTTCCAATTACCTTTCTTCCTACAAGAAAACATTTATCCCTTTTGCTTCACTTTCCATCTTGACTCTTTTTGCATTTCGTTGATACCTTTTCTGAATTTGACTTATTCTTGTTTATTGGCTTGAACAAGGTTAATTCATTAAAAAAATAACAACTCATGCATTATTATATTTTTCCTGATGAACATTCTTAGCACTTTTGAGCTCCTTTATCAGCTCACTTAGGGATATTTTCAGCTTATAGCTGAAATTGAATTTCAAAAACTTCTTTAGGAGTCTCTAATTCTATGTCTAATTGAATCTCCAACTGATTCAGCCCCTAAAGTCTCAACCACATTAATCTGAACGATCGACGCAAGCATATGATTATCTCCGATGGGCGGCTAGGTTTCAAGTGCACGTTCATACTAGATCTTATAGGAGCCGGACAAAAATTTGACATCCAAATACTTGAGCATCTTATGAAGACTTTTCATGATTCTTGGTAATTTCCACATTCTAATGTCTTCGCTGTAACACATTTGAGATTAATCCCAATTGTAGTAAAAAATTAACACATCAGAATAAAATCAACTATCATATGCCTCCAAATGTTCAACATTGGATCCCTTAACTGTTACAGTGAGAAATAGTTCAGCTAACACAAATTTTGATTCTTTTTATTAAGAAGTAAAATATTAAATAACCTTCCAATCAATATAATTTTCTCCCACTAGTTGACGGTCAAACCAGACTTTGGATAGTGAATTTTTAAGGCATTTTACCAAAACTAAACAAATTTAACATGAACTTGCATGGGATGATTGAAAATAAATAATAGCTAATTTAATGAGTAGATACAATTGACTACTTCATTATGCAACGACCTAAAATCCAAAATTATGATATACCCCTTTAATTACTTCATATTTTACGGGATTTATAGACATATTTTTACAGCTAAAACTGTACATTTTTGCGTAAATTAGTACATCTTAACCCATATTTCATATGTTTGGCAGATTTCACGTGTTTGTTACTTTTGTCGTGTTTTCAGTACAAAATAACGTATTTTGGAGTTAATGATGAAATTGCAAGTCCAAACGGATAAAAGAAGGCATGGACTGAAGGAACTAAGAATTAGACTCAAAATAGCTTTTGGACAGGTCCAATATGGAGTGGAGAAGTCCAAAAGGCAAGCTAAAAAATAGAAAAAAATGAGCAACATTTGCTTTCCTAAACAAGAAAGTGGTTCGATCATGCAAGCTTCATAGGCGAGAAAATGATGAAGATGGAAGACATATACTCGACCGAACATGCATGTGGTTCAATCGTGTATCTTGCAAGAGTGAATATAGTTCGTAGATGAAGAGCGTTTGCTCGACCAAATAGCCTTGTGACTAGATCATGCAAAGTGCCGTATGTTTTGACGGTTGATGCATTGTCAAGGTTTTTTATCCGAGTTGGTCCCCATATTTAACTACTATTATGTACACCTATAAATAAATACATAACCTTAGGTATTTTCAGATATACAATTTTTATCTTAGTCTTTCACCGAGTTCATAGTTTAGAGAGTATTTTAAGAGCAATTGCCAAGGAGCCGGAGAAGACAATGGAGATTCATCCGACGAATTCGATCGGTGACTGTAGTACTCTGACTTTTATTTTATTCCTGTTATAATTTTGTTGAATAATGATGTTATTTGTGCAATTTCGTTTTTTAGTTATTATTCTATAGAGTAGTTGTTTAATATCTCAGGGTTAGAAAATATGTTTTGATTACAAATGTGAATGTTTATATGTATGTATAATTGCAATTTTTTTTTATTATTCGATGTGTTGAGAATCGATTGATGTTAGGATAGATTGATCACCTAGCATAGCACTCATGAACCACATAACCAAATAGAACCGGAAGATGAGGGTATTGATGGTCAAACAACACACGACATAATATATACTGAGAAACTAGAAGGATAAGGTTCCATAGTAGGGTAATTCCTAGGTTCTTTTAGGAGTTATAGGCACTTCATATGGATGGTTGTCTGTTGTCTATAATCCACAACTTACGCACTCCGGAAGAAGGTTTAAGATGCATAACCGAAAGCCCCATAGAAATAAGACATGACAATTATAGTTATATACTCATTTACATATGTGGTTGACTATGGTTGCACGGTAGTTAATTCTGAAATCTATATCCTAAAATAGTCTTTATCATTTTTTTTTTTATCTTCGTTAATTAATTAGTCATTTGTTAGTCAATACTAGTTAATAGATATTCTCACTCTTGTCTAAGGTTCTACATACTTAGTCAGTAGGATAACCGCTTATCAATCATCTTTTCAATACGCCTAGATATCTGAGTAGTAGGATCACTATAGTACTTTGGTTAGGTCATGTTCACTAGTACTTGTGGGATACGACCTTGCTTCCCACTAGATGCTACTACATCGTTCACTTGCGGTATAACTGGTAGGGATTAGAATGATCAAGTTTTTGGGGCCATTGTCGGGATTAGTATATTGGTGCTTATTAGATATTATAGTATTTTAGTCATAAGTAGTCTAGGCATTTATTTGTTTTAAATTTCTGTTTTAGGTTTTATAAAAAAACTTGACATTTTTAATTAAAGAATTTCGAAATTCTGCACTATGTGCCACTTTATCTGCTTTGGTTTCTGACTATTATTTGGTGTTATACCTTAGGGTTTCTGTGTGGACTGCATGAAAATAAGGTCTAAGGTAGGAGAAATCATACCCATAGACCTACAGATAAAAGCCACTATCAGAAAAAGACATTCGAGTCAGAATAGACAGGAAACTGTTCCCAATGATAGACAACCAAAACAGATAGGAAGAACACGAAAATGAGCCACACGAACAAATCCATCCACTAATAAAGGACTTGTTCAGGCCAGTGGTAAACCAGAATTTTAGAGGAATAAACAGGCCATCTATTCAGGTCAATACATTTGAACCAAAGCCAACCTTGATATCCATCCATAGCTGAGCAAAACCAGTTTGGAGAGGGAGCTGCAGAAGACCCGAATGGCAATCTGGGCCATTTTCTGGAGATATGTGACACCATCAAGATAAATGGGGCCTCTGATGATGCAATCCGCTTACGCCTTTTCCCATTCTCGCGAGGGATAAAGCGAAGGCTTGGCTAACCACATAATATATCAGTAGCTGGCCTGATCTGAGCAAAAATATCCTGTGTAAATATTTCCCGCCAAGTAAGACCTTAAAGTTAAAAAGTGAAATCACACAGTTTCGCTAACAAGATGTTGAGCTCCATATGAGGCATGAAAAAGGTTTAGGGAACTCCTCTAAATGTGTCCAAGGCATGACTTCCCTGAAGATCAGCAAATCTGTTATTTTTATAATGGGCTGTTGTGACACACCATGACAACCATAGATGCCTTATCTGGAGGTGCACTATTGGCTAAGTCAATAATGATGCAATCGTAATCTTGGAAGAGATGGCTACAAACAGTTTTTAGTGGCTAGTAGAGAGATCGACGTCGAGGAAAGTGACCAAGATCTGAGAGAAGGAGACTATCGCGGCTCTTACTAAAAGATCGCGAAGCTAACTGAACAAGTTAGCTTGTTAACTAAACCTCAGTAGGAGGTAGTGATGAATCAGGGGGTAAGGTGCATACATAGTGGCTATGAAGAGGCCTACTGTCACATCCACCCTTTAAAAAAACTTATTTTATATTAATTTTAGCCTTACAAAACCTGTATATTATTATTATTTTTTTGAAATTATCAACCTACAATACTTTTCTGACAGCAAAAATTCACCTACATATATTCACATAGATCCAGGTCGAGTACAAAAGTATCACACTCCATTCAACACCATATTTACCGAAATATACATATTAAAGTTCCTTAACTTGAACATGTCCAAAAAGATTATAATAACACTAGCAAAAGCATACAAAGTCCACGGTTTAGCCCCACATGTCGTCATTCATATACACGGGGCACCAAAACTTGCAGAAGCTCCAACAATATGCCAGATTAGTCCACGAGCTCATGCGTAGTCAAACTCACCTACAATGCAAGAACTATCTGAGTTAAAGCTCAGTAAGCAGAAATCATGCATGAGCAGTGTACAAATACAACTGACTATAAATCGTGTCTCAGATGAATTTGTGAGATGCAAATTATAAAACCATTTCTTTCAACTATTTTCTCAAAAGAAATCATATTTGGTGGGAATTGGCTCCCGTCAATAGCACAAACCTCCCCAAAATATCACTCATTGGCCATAATCGTGACTACCAAGGGTCCCTCCTCCCTCTTTATAGTCCACTCGAGACATCATTGATAGTTGGTACGACCAAGTGGCTATCCTTCCGAGACTACCAGGGGTCCGCCTCCTGCATGCTCCCGCAGTCCACCGAAAAGTCTACCTCTTCCCGTACCCATCATCATAAAGTTGCTGAAGTGAGAACCTCTTCCGCGTGCACGCCTGTCACCAGAAGCATCCCGAGAGATACCATATATATACATAATATAGAAAGAAACTCTCAATGTGCCAGTGGTGACCAACCCCAAAATATTTTCAATTTGTGAGATTATGTTGTTTATAGAAAGAAACTCTCAATGTGCTCATGATTGATATGCTCATAAGTAGAAACATGTCCACTTTATCCAGCGGAATAGAACACTTAATGCAAAGATATACAACTGCACATATTGAAATCAATTATCACATATAATAAGCATAGATACTATGTTCAGGCATTGTAGTTACAGATGGATTTCTACTTACCTCAATTCTAGAACTGACATAGGCTTGAATCCCTATTCACCTTCTAAGTTTCTCAATAAGATCTAGTCAAAATAAATTATAAATTCTGATTTTCAAATATCACTAAAACTATAGTAATTGCTCAAAACTGAAAGTACTTAAATCAAATTAATATTACAAAATCATCCCAACATGATCACTTCGGCTGAATAATTGTGGGTATTAAATCATCAATAAGCTTGGATACTTCAACCTAGAACATATTACCATGACAAAGGCTACCTAATAGACGCATAAATAGAACATATTGACCTTAATTAACACTTTTCACCTATTCAATTATTGAATAAAATTAAGACCATAAGGTTTTGATATGTTAAAAGTAATCATTAGATTAATATAATATAACTTCATTTCCACCACACACTTTGTAGCTTCTAAATCTACTATTTTGATTATTTTTTATAATGAACTTTATACACATATTATAATTAAGTATAATCAAGGAAAGGGAAACAAAATTAACATATGAAAACTCACCTGGCTACTCTTCGGTACTTCCCAGGTTGAACTATATAATTACTCCCTTTTGTTTTCTACTAACTTCTCTCTTAAGATTTGTAGCTCTTTTTTATTGTATAAATAATATATAATGATGAAGTTGGATCCCATCTCATTTCAAGAGATGTCGGTCACAACTTTTCATCTTTTGGTTTCATCATCATATTATTATTATTATTATTATTATTATTATTATTATTATTATTATTATTATTATTACTATTACTACTACTACTACTACTACTACTACTACTACTATTATTATTATTATTATTATTTCGTCAATGACACCCTCACATCCATGTACTACCTATTCCAATATTTTAGACTAAGGGGTTCTCGACCACTAAAATAAACATTCCAGAATTCAATCGTGAAGTACATGACAAATAAAATATAAATTACAATATATATAAAAATGTAAATAGTATGTGAAAATGAAATCCATGAAATGCAATAATTATATTGGCCAGTGAGTTGTGAGAGACTTGGGTATTATACCTACTACATGAACAACATGGGAAATCAAAACTTTAAGTCACGATTCAGACTGTCCAATTGGGAATGGGGAGTTATCTGAGGGCACTATTCATGGCATCAGACTGTTTCTATAATCAATCATTTGACTTTGACGATAGCAGAATTCCTTATTGCGCTAATAATTGAGATGAGAATGAAGAACAAATAGATTGAAAATCACTTGGGCAACATGGATGAAAGAATTCTGACTTGGTAGAAATAGTTGATACTATGGGATCATGAATAACACCGCTTGAGGAAAATGTGCATCAACAAATAGAGCAAGTCGATCAGAAACCCTACTGTAGGACCATTTAGCTAAGAAGTGGAGCACAATATGAAGGACCTCTAATGCCAGATACCAAGCTTATCAAAGACCAAGGAACAAAAACTGACCAAAGGCATCAAGAGGAGCCAGAGAAACAAGACAGTAGAGCAAAATCAGATGAACCTCCCGAAAGTCCAAGCGTCACAGCAAAAATACCATACCCTCAACGACTACAATAAAAAAAACTCGAAAATAAGTTTGAAAAGTTCTTGGAAACCTTCACAATGGTGAACATTAATGTTCCTTTGATAGAGGCACTCCAACAGATGACCAATTATGTGAATATTTTAAAGGAAGTAGTCTCTTAAAAAGGAATTTTGAGAATAGCGAGACTGACAATCTAAACAAAGAGTGCAATGTAGTGCTGCAAACAAAGATTCCAAGAAAGAAACATGATCCGGGCAGTTTTATTGTTACTTGCATTATTGGGGGAGATGTTTTCGAAAATGCTCTTTGTGATTTAGGGGCCAACATACATCTAATTTCAGGATCTAGTTATAAGAAATTGGCAATTGGATATCTACGACAGATAACTATGGCTCTTCAAATAACAGAGAGATCCGCAAGTTACTTGAAGGGGATAATGGATGATTTATTAGTTAAGGTTGATGAGTTTATCATCCCAACTGACTTTATGGTCTTAGACATGGTACAAGATGATGAATTTTTCCCTCTGAGTCTAGGAATACCATTTCCTTAGACACTAGGAGAGTTATGATATATATGCATAAAATGGGAGCTCACTTTAGGACAAGGCGACTTTCTCAATCTATAGAGCCATGAGATTCAACGGTCATGAGAAACTGAAGAAAATAGTAGAATGCAACACAAATGAAGAATGCATAATAGTTAATGTAGTGCCCCGGTTCGATTTAGTGAACTGAAGTGCCACATACTCATGACCATTTTTTCTTTTCTTTTTACTTATCCCTTCTTTATTTCTCACTTCCTTATTCATGCTTTCATACTTATTATTCATTTTTCTTACTCTCTTATTTACTTATCTATCCTTATCGCAGTTATGAAGCGGAAGAGGAACTTGTAGCCTAAGCTGTCTTGAGCAGAAACCCACACAAAAGAAACATATACAAGTGATAAGTTGAACGAAAAGTAAATCAAGACATTATTATCATTAATCATTACATGCCGGGGTTCATTGTCTACGAGAAGTGCTTAAGGAAGATTTTCCAACATAGCCAACACACAAACAAAAAAAATCCTAAAACCTATGAGATATCTAGTCACCGTCACTGCACCGGGTCATGGCGTCACCAATCCCTGAAAAGTGGTTTTAGGAAAAGCGTGAGTTTTAAACCCAGTGAATAAAAATGACATTTAATATAAAAAAATTATAATACGCATGCTCGTCTGAAGGCATTGTATCCCCCCCTTAAGTAGAGTCAGACTCTCGTTACATGATACACATCGTTTATACATGCTTTTTAGGTCAATTACGGACATATTTGAAAATATTTGCATGTGTATCTAGTTGAAATATACTTAAATCATCATCTTGAGCTAGATGACGTGTTTGTGCTTGTTTAAGTGATAATCAGGTATACAAAGGCTAAAAAGTTCGTTTGGGCGAAGTTTGGATGAAAAACGATAAATTGGAGCTGGGCAAAACGAGTCAACTCGACCGAGGCTATTTGGCAACTAGGTCAAGGCTCAGTTGAAGGGAAGACAACAAGGTCCAACTCGGTTGAGGCCCATCTAACCCGGCCGAGTTGCTCAACTCAGGCGAGTTACTCCCCAACTCGGGCAAGTTCCGTATGGCGGTGCAATTATGGATTTTACACGTTTTTGTCTGTTTTAAGCCCATATTTACCCCAATTCATTCTCAACTATAAAAGAAGGTCTCTAGGTCCGAAAATAATACACGACACACATTCAGAGAAGTTTCGGAAGCGAGATAGAAGAGCAAGAACGTGACGAGATGAAGGATTCAGGTTTTTCTAGTCTTGTATTTAGTTAAATTTTTCAATATGTTTATTCATGAGTATTGTTGGATTATTACTTTGATTATGAGTAGCAAAACACGTTTTGTGTTCTAGGGTTAGAAAGTAAATTTTGAATAATTATGTCTTAATTTTATCGTTTAATTTTAGACTCCAATACATTGTGTTTATCTATGTGTTTGTTTTATCGATTTAGTTTAAATTGATCACTTAAGTTAAATCTTTACGTTTAGAAATTTTTCTTCAGGAGGAGGGAATTGTTAATAGACGTACAACACATAGCGTAGTTATCGAAACTATCCGAAAGGAGTGAGATAATTGCGTAGGCATCGGTTTAGGGACTTTTGGGAGTCTTTAGAATTGATCGACTCGGGAGAATGAGTAGTCCTAACTGATCAACAATTTAATTGCTTCGGGAGAATGGTTAGATTTATATACGTGTCATCTAATAAACAACATAATTGGTTTAAAAGTCTAGAATTTTAGGTTAATCTTGCATAAGAGTTCATAATTGAAATCTATACTATAAAATACAATCTTAGCCATCTAACTTTTCCTTAATATTGATTACTTGTCTTCCAAGAATTCTTATTAGTCAGTTTATTTAGTACTTGTAGTTAAATTAGTATTAAATCTACAAACAACCGAGTCACTTATTTAGAGTCTAGTTAGGAGAGTCTAGTTAAGAGAGTATTAAATTACTCGGAGTAACGAACTATGCTAGAGTCAATGTTTGTGGATCTAGCTTGACTACCGTTACCTACACCTACACTTACACCGTACACTTGTGGAATACTAGGGTTAGGAAAACCACTGCCAGCACGTCTGCTCTCTCATCATACATACTTATTTATCACATGCTACATTTTCTCGGTTAGCAACCTCATCATACTTGTGGCCCTTGTGGCTCACTTAATTCACAAACATATATATAAAGTGGAAAATTAAACAATAATATTACCCACTTTCGCAGTTAAGTCTATCTCGGTGACTGCTTGGGAACAATCTGTGCTGAGTTCGTCTTAGTATGCTACCTATCATCATAACAACGTCATCATCATCATATCATCTCTTCATCAATACTTTGATCAACATATCACTTGGTTGTTCACCAACATCATCATATCATCATCATTAACATTATAATTATTTCCTTGTTTACCCACATAATCCGTTACTTATTGTGCATAATCCATTTCCTTATCTAATTCACTTATTCACTCAACACATTTATTCGCATTTAAGTTATAACACATTTTTTTTGTATTAAAAGCATAACGTGCTCATTAGTTAATTAAATTCATATAACACTTGTATACATTATTAAAATTAATTCACATGAACTCATAACAACATTTAACACAGTATTCTCAACTAAGATCCATAAATATATAACACATCTTGTATAATAAATTTAAACACATCATCATAATCAAACATGTTGTCCAAATATACAATAAATCACATAATCACATAGAATCACATAACCCTAATTCGAAACCCTAATTCATTTCCAATCAAGTCCTAATTCCAGTTCTGGATCATTTATTTTATTCTAGTGCAATATCATACTTCGAAATCTAAGTTCCATGTCTAAGTTATTCATATCCTAGTTGATTTTATTCCATTTCATTTTATTCTTTTATTTGTCAAATAACTATAATATTCCAATTTATCCAATTTTTTAATCTAATTACACTTCTAACATCTAATCTCCATTTTATTTGTAATCAATACTTAATCAATCAATTGGCTTTGGTTTTGATCTCGATCCTACACGTCTTAGCCCGGTTCGACTTATTGAGCCCGAAACACGATGTTTCGGCCCACTAAACATTCAATCGGCCTAATTTAAATGTCCTAAACCCATTTGGTGATCTAAAGCCCACCAAACCTTCCTTTTATTCCTTTTGAACCTAAAGCCCATTTCATATTATTGTTAGTCCATCTAAATAATTCTAGGCACAATTTTAATAAATCTAAGTCCAATTACACATGTACAAGTCCAAGTTTAATCTAAGTCCAATAAATCAACAATTCAATAATTTATTACTATTTTCTATCCAATTTATATCCAAATTGTTAATCTAATATACTAAGAACTTATCAAAGTGATTTCACGTAGTTTATGATCAAGTAATTTTTCCGGAACGTGTATAACACACAAATCATCTCACTTATAATCATCAAATAATTCATCAAACAATATGTTCCAACAATCATCATAATTATACCAAATCATTACCAGAATATCATCAATTTCACAGAATTATGAAATATCATCACACTCAGCCTAAAAATTATCCTTAGCTAAACATGATCAATAAAATTACAAATTTAGTCTTCAACTTCATTTTATCAAATCATCAACATTCTAACATTCACATACCATTTTTTATAAAAAACATCTTTTCAATTCACCAACCAACATGATCATTAATTAATGTGAGAATATAATGCTTTGTGTTTCTCATTATTCACCAGGATATTTATGCAAAGCAATTACAATAATTGTCCGAGGCTAATTTACATACAAGATATGGCTAATTACATACATGATTTAAAGATATATATGGCTAATACACCCCCCAGTCGAAGTGGGAGGCTCGCGGATGCCGAGGCTGGAATGAAAATCTTGAAACATAACACGTGGAAGACCTTTGGTAAAGTTGTCAGCAAGTTGGTAGCGAGATGGAACATGCAAAACACGAACTTGACCATGGGCGACTTTTTCGCGCACAAAGTGTATATCCATTTCAATGTGTTTGTACGCTGATGTTGAACAGGATTCTCAATGAGATAAATGGCACTGACGTTATCACAATAAATGAGCGTGGCTTTTCGAATAGGAAAATGAAGTTCAAGTAATAAGTTTCGAAGCTATCATGATTCAGAAACGACGTTAGCAACCCCCCCTATATTCAGCTTAAGCACTCGAGCGAGACAAAGTGGGTTGTCGTTTGGACGACCAAGACAAGAGATTGTCACCGAGAAAGACACAATACCCGGAGGTGGATCGACGGGTATCAGGACAACCGCCCCAATTAGCATCTGAATATGCAGTAAGAGTGGAAACCGACGAGTTATATAAATGAAGCCCAAAATGAAGTGTACCTTGAAGATAACGAATAATACGTTTAAGGGCTGCCATCTGAGCATCCTTAGGATCATGCATATACAGACATACTTATTGTACAACATAGGAGATATCGGGGCGCGTAAATGTCAAGTATTGGAGGGTTCCGGCTAAACTTTGATAGTGTGTAGGATCGGCAAAAGGAGCATCTACCGAGGCTCCCAATTTGCTATTTGTGTCAACTGGCGTCGGTTTACAGGCAGACATGTCGGCTCGTGCAATAATTTCCTCAGCATATTTCTGTTGGCTAAAAAATAGACCGTGTGCATGGCGTTGAATAGCAATTCCCAAAAAATAACTCAACAGACCAAGATCTTTCATAGCAAATTCAGAAGCAAGACAAGCCATGATCGATTTTCTCAAGTGATCAGACGAAGCTGTAAGGATAATGTCGTCGACATAGAGAATTAAGTAAGCTATATCATTACCTTTGCGATAGACAAAATCAGAGTTGCTGTGATTAAACACAATGGTGGACACATAGTCGGTGAACCGTTAATACCAGGCCCGAGGAGCCTGGTTCAACCCATACAAAGATTTCTTCATTAGACAAACATGGCCTGGCTAAGAGAAGTCCCGAAAACTATAGGGTTGATGCATGTAGATGGTTCGGTGAAGTTTGCCATGAAGGAAGGCATTCTTCACATCCAGCTGATGAATATTCCAAGATTTAGACAGAGCAATACTCAAAACGGAACAAATCGTGGCTGGTTTAACAACAGGACTGAAAGTTTCATCACAATCCACGCCAACCTGTTGAGACCTGCCATCACCAACAAGACGGGCTTTATGCTGCTCAAAAGAACCGTCAGAGTTATTTTTGTGGCAAAAAATCCACATGCATCGAATAATGTAAGAATCAGGGGGACGGGGTACTAACTCCCACGTCTCATTTTTAATAAGAGCGTTAAACTCATCTACCATGGTAGCTTTCCAATTCGGGTCAGTTGGAGCGGTTTTGGGATGTTTTGGAATAGGAAAAGGGGAGGTCGTGGAATGGAGATTAAATTGGCCTTTGGGGCGATGAATCCCATGCATGCTACGGGTGACCACAGTTCGAGTGGGTGGATGAGGAAGTGGGGGGAAAGAAGCATTGGGGTCGGTTGGCGGGTGTGTGTGAGGTGAGGCGGGGCAGGGAAGGTCGGGTGGAGAGGTTGTGGGTGGCGGCAGAGGAGCCGAGGTGGGGCATGGAGCGACAACAGTGGAGGATGATATTTGGTTTTGAAGTATGGGATGTAATGGTTCGTCCAGAAAGGAGTATATGTGTGGGTCAGGTTGGTGGATTTGGGCAAAGGGAAACGTACTTTCATCGAAGACAACATGTCGGGATATAAACAATTTATTAGAGGAGAGGTCATAGCACTTGTAACCGTGATGATCAGACGGATAGCCTAGGAAGACACACGGAGTGGATCGAGGTTGAAGTTTGTTGATGGTGGTTGATGGATAAAGTGGGTAACATAAACATCCAAATGTTTTTAGATGTTTATAAGAGGGAGTTTGGTTATATGACATGTGAGTGGGAGAGAGATTGTTGAGGAGTTTGGAAGGAAGGATGTTGAGCATATATGTGGTCATTTGGAGGGCGTGATGCCAGAATGTAGAAGGTAATGAGGCATGAGCCAGAATGGTACGAATGATGTTGTTGATGGCTCGAATTTTCTTTCAGCTTTGCCATTTTGAGGTGAAGAGTACGGACAAGAGAAGCGGAATTGGAGACCATTATTGTGGCAAAACTGCTTGAAATTATGATTACTATATTCCTTGCCATTATCACACTGAACACTTTTAATAGATTTTTGGAATTGAGTACGAATATATATAACAAGAGAGGAAAACACAGATGAAACTTGAGATTTATGTCCAAGAGGGAAGATCCACAAAAAATTAGTATAATCATCTAAGAATAACACATAATATTTGTGACTTGTAGAGCTTAAATCAGGAGAAGTCCATACATCACTATGTAGAATATCAAATGGGAAAGTAATGTGAGATAAAGAGGAGTAGAAAGGCAATTTTATATGTTTACCAAAAACACAAGAACGAGAGGAGGAGACTGTTTACAAGAAATTAAATTTGATTTTATCTAGTGTGCCATAAATTTGAAGATATAGCCGCAAAAGCTGATGTCTGAGTGGCCGGGAGATTGGAGGTAGTGATGGGATATAAGTCCCCAGAGCTGTTACACCTCATTATCAACGTCCCCGTCTGAATATCCTAAACAGAAAATCCAAAAGGGTCAAATTCAATTGTAACTTGATTATCAGTAGAGAAACATCGGACAGAAACAAGATTTTTTATAAGACGGGGAGCATGAAGAATATTATTTAAGCGAAGGGGTGGATGGGGTGGTGGTAGTGATGTGTGACCATAGCCCCAAATTAGAATTTCATGTCCACTAATAACGATGATATTTTTAACTGTGCTCGTATTAAAATAAGAGGAGAGTCTACCAGTAGAAGCAGTCATGTGAGAGGTAGCGCCGATGTCCATGTACCAGTTCTCATCCGGAGTCTGAAGGGACATGGTGTGCATGGCCTGTTCAATATAAGTGGGCTTATATGTAGATGGTGGAGGGGCTATCTGAGCCGTATAAGACTGTTGTGGGCGAGGGCCAAGAATACCCGGCCCCTGCTTGAGAGGTGGAGATTTCGTCGAGGGGGCAGTGGGGTACGGACATAGGGGCGTGACCCATGGTGGAGGAGCCCAGGCGGCCCATGGGTTAGGATAGGCCCATGGAGGGAATTGGGAAGGCGGGGAGTGTCCCCGGCCCGTGTTGCATCCTCGACTGGCGGCCTGAAGTGGAGCCACCACGACCGGTCTAGCCGTGAGAGGGGTTCCTACCGGATGATTTGTTTTGCGGTGGATTAGGGTTGGATGGCGCGTCGCAGGGAGACTGCAGTGGATCAACAGTATTGACGAGTGCGGCACCAGCAACAACAGAGGCAACAGAGGCATTTTTAGCCTTGCGTGACTCCTCGAGAACCAACCGAGATCGTGCTTCATTGAATTGGGGTAGTGGATCTGTCTGGGAGATGAATGAAGCAATGTTATCATAGGTCTTGTTTAAACATGTAATGAGTTGGAGAACTAGACGTTGGTCAGTGACGGGTGTAACAACAAATTTTTCATGTATAAAATGTATAAACACGAAAAGATGTACAAAATAGATTTCTTTTGATCAAATGAGTAAACTTTACAATTTTGTGGATCCTCTCTCCAGTTATCCTCTAATTCTTCTCTTCGATTGATTGATGTCGGAGTTAACCTTGATTTTTCCCGGTTTTGGACTTTGACTTGAGTACCGTTAATTCAAAGGCTTGTGAGCTTGATTTTGAATTAAACAATACATTTGATTCAATATGCGAAGAACGTCTTCGAAGATCTTGATGAACGACGAAGAACACCTTCGAAGTTTTGACTTAAAACGTCGATCGGAGGGGTTTAGCACCTTGATCTCGGATCAAACGTTGAAATTCTTGAGATTGGCTTTGTAACGCCTTGAAAAAATCTCAAGATTGGCTTCGTAATGCCGGATTGTAATACCGGATTAGCTTTGTAACGCCTAATTTTGGCTTTGTACCGCCTTAAGCTCAAGATTGATTTCGTCCCACCTTTCTTGAGCTTGTCTTGTTGTATTTTCTCAAAGAACGTCGAAGAACACCGAAGAACGTTGAAATTCCTTTGTACCGGAATTCTTCGCTTGATTCTTGACTTGTGTTCCTGTAATTTTGGTGGAGAATGAGACTCTATTTATAGTGGTAGGATGAAGAAAACCCTAATGAGCTTGCGTCTGAACGTAGCGATATGATTGGTCCTTCATAATATCATTATCCATAAGATAATTATTAAATTAATTGTATTTAATTTAATAATTACTGCAACAACTTGACACATGGAGCATTCTGATTGGTCCAGCATGACTTGATGTTTATCCTCATCTTCTTGGATAATTACTAAATTAATTTAATTTAATTTAGTAATATCTGCATCATCTTCACATGTGGCGGCTTCCAATTGGTCAATAAAATATATAGTAAATCACCAATTAAATTGATTATTTAACTTAGGAATTATATTTAATTAATTCCTAACATAAAAATAATCAAAAAATTGATATTTAACATATATTTTATTACGTGGCGCATTTTAATTGGATACGAAATTTGCGTATCAACAAATGCCCCCTCGAGACTTGTTCACGAACGACGTGTCTTGGAGTGGATAAGTCTCGAACTGACTTTCAGAATTTCTCCGGACATATTGATATTTTTATACTCGCATCAAAGAGTTCTTGAATTTGGACACTGATTTGGACTTGTAGATAGTTTATGCTCATATCAAGGAGTTCTTCATTTGAACTTGAATTTGGATTCATAGATAGTTTATACTCGTATCAAGGAGTTCTTCATTTGGACTTGAATTTAGATTTGTCGATAGTTTATACTCATATCAAGGAGTTCTTCATTTGGACTTGAATTTGAATTCATAGATAGTTTATACTCGTATCAAGGAGTTCTTGATTTGGACTTGGATTTATAGATAGTTTATACTCGTATCAAGGAGTTCTTCACTTGGATTTGGATTTGTATTTGTAGATAGGTTATACTCGTATCAAGGAGTTCTTGATTTGGATTTGGATTTGAATTTGGATTTGTAGATAGTTTATACTCGTATCAAGGAGTTCTTGATTTGGACTTGGATTGGGATTTGGATTAGTAGACCTTTTAAGCTCGTGCCAAGGAGCCTCGAACTTGAATTTGAAACTTGTTGGTAGTTTATACTCATACCATTGAGTTCTTGAATTTAGAAGTTGAATCTTCAACATTGTGGGCTTGGACGAATTTGACATATTTGACTTGGAAATGTGGATTTATCTGAGGTTGAACTTGACAATCCAATTTGAGGAAATCAAATAACTTGACAGCCTTGGAGCTTGGATTTCTAAATTCGGAGCAACTTCGGAGAGGGAAACACAATTTAGGCTGAACTTAGAATATTTCTAAGCTGCCTATGTACCCCGGTGAAAGGGATCAAGTCATAACGTAGTTCAAATTTTCACTTTGTCTTTTGTTTTTTGGGGGGTGCCGAACACAGTTTATACTCATGCGGGCCAGGAGTAACTATTCTTTAACCACTTTAGTCAAAGTGGGGTAAGTTAGCATTTTAACCACATACTTTACCTTTGGTGGTCGCCGTGCACAGTTTATCCTCATGCGGGCCAGGAGGTCTTCCTCTTTTTCTTCATTTGCCATTTTTTTTTTTGTTTTTTTTGTTTTTTTGTTTTTTTGTTTTTTTTTTTTTTTTTTTCAACAGGTTTAAGTAAATTTCAAGAACTCTCCGTTTATGGGACTGACTCGTACACCACGTTTAAATTCAAGTAGCGCCTTTTCATCATCTTCCTCTTCTACATGTCTATTTTCGTATTTGCTTCATTGTTTGTCCGTTTTGTAGCATGTGGTGGCACAAAGACCATTATCTTCCAAAATAGCTGTAAAGTTTGTTGTTGCATTGCCTTCATCTAACACTATTTTCCCTTGTCGGGCTAACTGCATGACCTTGTCCTTGAATATGAAGCAATCCTTGATTGGATGGCCTACCAAGCGATGGTACTTGCAGTATTTTGGGTCATCAGTTTGTCCAGCTTCTTCAGGCCGCTTCTTTTTTGGCAACTCGATGAGATCTTCTTTGATCAAATCATCGAATATTCCAGAGACATCGGAGTCCAAGAACGGATAAGTCCTTTGCTGCTTCTCCTTCAAAGTTGATTTCCTTTGCTCTCTGTCTTGAGGGATATTCTTTCCCGTGGCATCGTTGCTTCTTCGGAATTTGATGGACATCGCACTAACAACCACGGAGTTTCTATTTTGATTTTTGGCAAAAGACTTGCCCTCATTGTTGAACTTATGACACTCGTGAATTGGGGGTCCATCGACTCCAACTTCAGCCATACTCAGCTCCATATCATGAGCTCTACTTGCTAGTTCTTCAAATGTCCTCGGCCTAATCCCTTGAAGGATATATCGGAGGCCCCATCGCATGCCTTGGATGCACATTTCGATTGCTGAACTTTCAGATAGTCGATCTTTGCAATTGAGACTCAAGTTTCTCCATCGATTGATATAGTCAATAACAAACTCGTCTTTCCACTGGTGGGAGTTTGTCAACTCGATCATGCTCACAGTCCTTCTTGTGCTATAAAAGCGATTGAGAAACTCATGCTCCATTTGCTCCCAGCTATCAATTGAGTTCGCTTCTAAGTCTATATACCAATCAAAGGCATTCTCCTTCAAGGATCGGACGAACTGCTTCACAAGATGATCACCATAAGTTCTGGCGTCATTGCACGTCTCGACAAAATGTGCAACATGCTGTTTTGGGTTTCCTTTACCATCAAATTGCTGGAATTTACGGGGTTGGTAACCTATCGGCATCTTCAACTTGTCAATTCTCTGAGAGTATGGTTTGGTGTAAGTTACGGATGACTTAAGCGTCCCATTGAACTTGTCTTTGATGGTTCCCAAAATGATCTCTTTCAATTGGTCAACAGGGACCAAACCATCAGCGGAGACTTGCAGCTCATTCAAAGTTCTCTCCTTTTCAACTGGTTGATGTTGATGTCCCGCAGACTCTTCCACTTCGTCTTGGTCCTCCACATGTTCTTTCCCAGGAGCCCGACTTGTATCACCATTGTTGGCTTTGCTCATTAGCTTTTCTATCTTAGAGTCTTGCTCTTAGACATGTCTCGCAAGACCTTCAATTGCTTTGGTTAAGTTTACAATTTGTTCCTCTAGAGTTGAACTATTTGTCATCATCACCGGAGCAATGTCGGGAGCGGATGAAGAGCTTGATGTAGAGCGAGGAGTAGAACATGCAGAGTTGTCTTTTTCATCTCTATTGCTACCCACAATGTCTGGCACAGACTTCTTGATCGCTCCGGATGAAGTATTTTCCTCTGAAGGTGCCAACGATTGTGATTGCCTTGATATACTCCTTGTGACGACATTGACATTTGCAGTTGGAGAGTTTGTTGCAGCGATCTTCGTCAGCGCGATCTTATGAGGTGCCATAACACTATCTTCAGTTGTTGGTTGAGGAGAAGAGATAAGAGGTAGAGATGTCCCACTGAGCGTGCCAAATTTGTAACAACAAATTTCATGTATAAAATGTATAAACACGAAAAGATGTACAAAATAGATTTCTTTTGATCAAATGAGTAAACTTTACAATTTTGTGGATCCTATCTCTAGTTATCCTCTGTTTCTTCTCTTCAATTGATTAATGTCGGAGTTAACCTTGATTTTTCCCGGTTTTGGACTTTGACTTGAGTACCGTTAATTCAAAGGCTTGTGAGCTTGATTTTGAATTAAACAATACTTTTGATTCAATATGCGAAGAACGTCTTCGAAGATCTTGATGAACGACGAAGAACACCTCCGAAGTTTTGACTTGAAACGCCGATCGGAGGGCCTTAGCACCTTGATCTCGGATCAAACGTTGAAATTCTTGAGATTGGCTTTGTAACGCCTTGAAAAAATCTCAAGATTGGCTTCGTAATGCCGGATTGTAATACCGGATTAGCTTTGTAACGTCGGATTTTGGCTTTGTACCGCCTTAAGCTCAAGATTGATTTTGTACCACCTTTCTTGAGCTTGTCTTGTTGTATTTTCTCGAAGAACGTCGAAGAACACCGAAGAACGTTGAAATTCCTTTGTACCGGAATTCTTCGCTTGATTCTTGACTTGTGTTCCTATAATTTTGGTGGAGAATGAGGCTCTATTTATAGTGGTAGGATGGAGAAAACCCTAATGGGCTTGAGTCTGAACGGAACGATATGATTGGTCCTTCATAATATCATTATCCATAAGATAATTATTAAATTAATTGTATTTAATTTAATAATTACTGCAACAACTTGACACATGGAGCATTCTGATTGGTCCAGCATGACTTGATGTTTATCCTCATCTTCTTGGATAATTACTAAATTAATTTAATTTAATTTAGTAATATCTGCATCATCTTGACATGTGGCGGCTTTCAATTGGGCAATAAAATATATAGTAAATCACCAATTGAATTGATTATTTAACTTAGGAATTATATTTAATTAATTCCTAACATAAAAATAATCAAAAAAATTGATATTTAACATATATATTTTATTACGTGGCGCATTTTAATTGGATACGAAATTTGCGTATCAACAACGGGTGAGCCAATGTTCGCGAGTTGGTCAACCACCATTTTTAGCTCTTGACAGTAAGTTGAGACATTGGGAAAGTTGTCCAGATGAATTTTAGTGAATTTATTTTCAAGAGAGACAGCGCGAGAACCCTTGTTGTCCTGAAAAATACTTTCCATCTGTTGTGCTATCGAGTCAGGCTTGAGAATGGTGTGGAGAAGATAATTGGAGATAGTTATATAGATCCATTGAAGAACTATGGTGTCAAGACGAGACCAGAGAACGGTGTCAGTTTCGGCAGCCTTATCTCCGGCGGTGACCGAGGAGTCAGTGGCGATCGCCTTGTCTTTGTCGGTAGAAGGAGTGGACGAGATGATGTGATCGATGACATCGTATGCATGGCAGTGAATTTTGAATAGTTCTGCCCCTGATGAGTATTGACCTTTCTCCATCTCAAAAGTAATGGGGATGAAGTTACAAACATTGTTGATGGCAAGGGCAGGGTGAAATCTGGGATTATCGGATTTGGTGGGGTCCAACATCGTGGAAGAAAAGAGTCGTAAGTGACACGTTGGTTTTCTAACCTAGTGTTCCGCAAGTGTACGGTTGTAGGTGTAGTAGCGGCAGTCAAGATCGATCCCACAAGGAATGGATTTTAGGTAGTTCGATACCTCGATACTCTAGGATTGTCCTAACTAGATACTAGGTTGCAAAAGGTTGATTTTAATAAAACTGAGGAATTTAACTAATTAACTAAATTACTTAATTAACTATGACTTAACACTTGGCAGTAAAAAAGGAATAACAATCAAGGAGAAAAGGTATCCTAAGGTTTCGATTTCAGGATATTACTTCAATGACGATTATGTTCAGCTTATTGATTTTTAAACCAATCTAGTGTTTAGTAGGCGGCGCTCTATTAACCTAACCCTTCTCTCGAAGCGGTTAGATCGTTGATTAATAGAATAATTATCCTCTCGAGTCAATTAATCCTAGTAACTCCCAAAAGCTCACAAACCTATGCCTACACAGTCATAGACAACTGCGCTCTATGTCGTACGTCTGATAACAAACCCCTTCTCTCGAAGCGGATTTGTTAAACGGTATTACTAAATCTAGATGGCCAGTCTAAATTCAGTTATAATTACAAACATAAAGATAAACACTTTAAGAACGGAATCCGTAAATCAAAACATTGTTATAAAAATCCCTACTTTCTAACCCTAGGACACGAATAGCTTAGCTACTCATGCCTAGCATAAATTCATTACAAAATTCTAAGAAAAACATTGCAAGAATTGAAAACTAGAAAAGTAAACTAAACCTGGATGAATCCATCTTGATGATCTTCGTCTTCTTCGTCCTCCAAGCTCCTATATCTCTTCTTCTAAGTGTATGTGAAAATATGGAGTGTCTAACCTCTCACGAGCTTGGGGACCTATTTATAGTTATGGGTTGAAATCCTTGAGATATTAGGACCAAAAGCCCAACTTAACCAGATTTTTGCTTTCGATCTAGACGGAAATTGATGCGGCCTTGAAACCTATTGATGCGGCCGCGTCGAGTTGCACTATATTCACTCTTGTGAACACATTTTGACGCGGCCTTGAATGACAATGACGCGGCCGCGTCACTTCTTGCTTCAAAATACGATTTTCTATCGTTTGGCCCAACGTGGCCCATTTCGCCTATTCTTGGTCCGTTTCGTTTCTAGTCTGCCATATACTTTATATTTTGGCCTAAAATCAACAGAACTCCACAAAACACGTCAACTAGTCTAATATAGCCAATATAAGCAATTCTCAATTGTATATGTATGCATATGATATAAATACACACCTAAAATCGATCTAAATGCATGCATATATGACATGTATCAAAATTCCCCAAACTTAAATTGTTGTTAGTCCCGAACAACATAAAATAGAACAAAGACTCATGTATTTAGGGCGATTGGATGACAAATTAGTCTCAGACTGATTTTTTTTTTTTTTTAAAAAAAAAACTAAACATCATAGTGTAAGTGAGCATGTGCAATAGAGCAAAAATTATCTACTTTCAAGACTTAAACTTTCGAAATTTTTTATCCTCACCAGGTAGGTTTTTCACTCATCTCTCAAGTGTTTAGGCTAAAAATATCATTCCACTCAAATTGGACTACATGCACAGTTTACCATAGGCTTGCCAATCGTCTAAGCTAAAATCAGAACTCGGCATAAGTGACAAAGAATCAAGTAGGGCTTTCATTGGTTGTAATGTTAGCTTAAGGTAAGGCGGGACAAATTTGGATAAAAGTGACTATCTATTGGACTAATCAAGTTATTCCTAACCCGACTACCCCTCAATACAATCACTCGATCTCACTCTCCCAATCTCAGCAAATCACCCCTCAAGGTGACTTCTTCACCTTCCCAAAAGTGCTTTTCAACCAAGTGCTCTTCATACTAAGTATTCGGGTACCACATCATGGGACTACCCCCTTTTTTTTTTTTTCAAATCAACTAAGCACTTATTTCTTCTAACCTCTTCTTAACACATTAGAACAGTAAAACACTTATTTGCAGCCAACTCTTTCTTTTGCTTTTCCCTTTTTTTTTCCCTAAACTTATGAAGTTTAAACTCAACACAAATAAAAAACTAGGAGAGGTTATACTTGCTTTGAATTTGCACCTATCAGTTCAAATTCCTTCTACCCTTCAGCTTATCCCTTATTTCGCCCATTTTGTTCCCAAAAATCCAATCTACCTTCCAATCCACCTCCCTCTTTACTCAATTAGTCCAATATAGGGCCAAAGGCTAAAATTAAAAGTTATTTGGCTTGTAATATGTAGCTATGAAATAAAAAGGCTTAAAAGCTCAAGTGGGCTAACTAGGGACAATTTTTCTCAAACTTTTTGGTAAAAATGATATTGTAAAAAGGCTCCAAATAGGCTACAAATCAAAAAATGCCCATATCATTTTCTAAGTCACATTGTGCACTTGACATATTCATAACAAAGTCTCAAGGTAAGTTCTAGAAATTACTACACATATCCAATCAAAATCACACTGAAAGAAAATATATTGCTCCAAAAATAGGAGTCACATTAAGCTCAATTCCTCACAAGGGTCATTTTGATCAAATATTCTAGGCTTAAGCTCAATTTCATCTCAAATTACCTATCATGCTCTACTATGTGTCTATTTTTCAAATTTAAGCATAAAATCTTCTCATGATTAACACATCATCATCAATCGACTCCCTAAAGTTTTAACAATTACAACTCGGGTTTTTTTTTTCCTTCTTCTAGATTCCAACAAAATAAATACTAACTAAAACAAATGCAATAAAATAAAACTACTATGACCAACAAAATTGGGTTCACAGACCCAACATCTTCAACAAATACCAAACCACACCTCACAACACATCATTGACTCACATGAACAAATGGAAAGCATATAGACACAACCTACATTAATACATAAAAGTAAATAAGCGGCCCAAATCGTTTTTTGTTACGAGTTTTCTTTTGAAGGTTATTTCAGACTATCGAGCCTGACTTAGTCTTGTGCATTCAGTTTATACACTATTTCGGCACTCAACCCATTAGACTCTAGTCATCAAAAAGTAAATAATCATAGTAGCTTATAAAGGAAAAAAAAAAAAAAAACAAGTTCATGGTTGTAACTTGAAGCTCTATTCTATTTGTAGAAATACTGAAAGATTTAATTTATCTTCACTTCTGATTTACTTTTATCTTTCAGAGTTGCATCGGTCGATTTTTATTTCTTTTGATATATTATAAATGATTCAATTCATACAAAACTTGCCAAGAAAAGCTCTAATATGAGCAGTTAGTTACAAAAGAATCTAAGCTCCAATTTTATTTAAGGTGATTTTGATAGGTTGTTTATGTTTCTCTTCTTCTGAAACTAGTGAACGGTTGTTTATTAATTGGTCCATTTGTAAACATGTATGAAATTTGTTTTCTTCACTTTGCCAGTTTCAAGTACTTAATGATTGTAATGTATGTTGTTTGGTTTCAGCAAATTAAGCATTATGAGAATTGTTGTTCCTTTTCTTCTTATATACTTGCAAGTTCTAAAACAAGAAGGTTAGATTCAATAATTGGTTTTGAGTGAATTGAAAATGCCCTCTTTACCAAATATTCTTCCTAGCTAGGTTATTGGCATGTTGCCAAATCTTGGGAATTTTTGTTATATACAAGTACAACAATCTTGTAGGATGAGGGTTGATCTTTTCTACTGTGTTGTTCTCCTAAAAGCTCCATTCTTGTACTAATTCCAATCTGAAAATGTGGCACTGCAGCTAGCAACGCCATCGTTTGACGCGAATGGAATGATATATGGGTCGAACACAACAGGAGAATATGCGAGAGGATCACAAGCTGAGTGGCTTCACATGCAGGTAGGAACTAGTTATGACGAAAGACCAAGTTGATATGGACAAATGCCTAACCTAGAATGACTGACTATCCCCCTAATTCGATATTTCTTTCTATTATTCTTTCCTTTAAGGTGTTTCATAAAGTTTCAGGTCTATATCTTTGAATGATTCATGGCCATTAACATATGTTGTCATTTGTATTTGAAAATTGTAACTATATATTAATGTTTCAGTTTAGAAGGTTCAAAATTTGGATATATTTTCACTGTTGCAAGGGAATGTTCCTGCTGGAACTTGTTATATTTTCACTTTTACCTTTCCAAAATTGCTACATAAAGTAGAAAAAAATTAACCAGATAGAACAATCTTGTGTTGCAAAATTATAATAGATTATCTGGGAAACAGAGTTGTGTGATTGTGAGATGTCTGGATTGATTCTACCGTGCAAAGCTTCCAGCTTGTTAGAGTCATGCCTCTTGGGTTTGATCTCCTCTGCACCTGTGATTAACTTCTCCTTTAATCTCTGTATGTGCGTGTGTTTTGTGTTCTGTACAAATTAATTCTTGTCGTACAAAAGGTTGTGGATTGTTTAGTTTTGTTCTGTGTAATTTCTTGAAACAGTCCATTATGCTTGCATAAGTGTTTTTTCATCCATCAGGGAATTGAATATATTACTGTCTAAAATGTTTTGCTCCTTTGTATTTTCTGGCGCCTATCCTAGTTGTTGAAAATGAGATGATACGTCTTTAGGAATTAGGACTTCTTACAGCTTTAAAGGATGTCGTTCTGCTTCTTAGGCTTGCTATACGAGTTGTCTTATGTTTTCAACCTTGCTCAAGTTTCCGTGTAACAAGCAATTTGGTAAAGAATATTTGTAGACAAAGGCAACTTTTTTGTTCTGAGGTATGTAAATCTTTGGTAACTGATTTTTGTTTACTTTTCGTAATATTATTCTCGCTTCAGAAGTTTTTGGCATCAGTGCTCTTATATTCTCATTTTGCTGTGGTATTAGGTTAATGCTTGGAGAAATCATCAAACACCTTGTTACTTATTGCCTGCAAGCTCATTGCCCCTTTAAAAGCTTTTAACTTCCTCTATAATTTCATATGTTTTTTCTCTATTAGCTGATGCATGTGTGCTTTTCACTATTTCCTTTCTCTTTTTGGTAGAAAACTATAAATATGGGTCTGAGGTTAATTTGCTCAGTGGCAACATAACCACTTCCGAAGCAAGCTGAAGAATCTAATATGGATACACCAAAAGAAATCTTTTTGAAGGATTACAAGCAACCTGATTATTTTTTTGACATGGTAATTCTGTGTGTTGCTGCTTCTAGATAAAAGATTGAATTGGGTAGAATTTGATTTTTTTGGTGCTTTCCCTGAGCCAAGGACATGTTTGTGTCTTAGGTGCATTTGAATTTTGAATTGGGTGAGGAGAAAACCATTGTTTCTTCCAAGATAGTTGTGTATCCCAGTCTTGAAGGTACTTTCTAGTGTTGTTCTTTTATTGGTTATAATAATATTATAAATACTATAAGTTAGGCACTGTCGCCAATTACTGGACTAAAAGGGATTTACATAGTGCTTCAGGAATCAAGTCGTAACATTTTTTGTACTTAACTAGTATAAGATAATCTACCAGAATGCACTCCAATATAGAATTCATGAAAAACTTGTCTTTCTGCCTATCCATCACTGAGGAACAGTTCATGGCCTTTTAAGATTTTAACTGAAATGTGTTGCAGCTAGTCGACGTCATGCTTAAAAAACAAATATGTGAACAATAAACTGCTATAAGGTGGTAGAGATTGATATTGAGTTGTTATAATTCACTAAATGATTTTAACCCAAGAGTGTTGTCATCGAACTGCAAGGTTCTTACCATCTCAATTTTACAAGATTAGTGCTAAAAAATAGGAAGGTACGAGTTACAGACTCCCAACAATATTGGTTGCAAAATTTATTAAAGGAGAGGAGGAGATTCCCGATGGTGTTGTAGCGGTGCTGACCCCAGATATGCCTGATGTTCTGTCGCATGTTTTTGTTCGAGCAAGGAACAGTAAGGTTGTAATTCTCTATATGTGTGTGTGCGCCTGTCGTTTTCTGTTCTTTCGTTCAGTATGTGTATGAACTTATTAAGTTGGTATTCAATCTACTGGCAAGGCTGTCTATGTTTTTGAATAGTTGGTGGTCTTTAATATTTTACTAACTATTGGATCTCAACGGTTTCTGAACTGAATTAGTAGGCTGTAATTCCTAGTTTTTTTCTTCTCTGTTTACCATTGCTGAAAGGCTAAATTGATACAGGACGCATACCTTCCACAACGCCTTTTGGATAATTATGTGGAGATGGCTCGAATAACTGTTGTTCCCATTTCCAAAGGACAGAGCATTAAGGTTTACATTAAAGATCCATCCCTTTTTGAGCAGTGGATGGTTACAAGGTCTGTTGGCGGATAAACTGCTAATCTAATATCCTTTATTTTTAGGTGTTGTCTCAACTTCTAAGGAAAGCAAAACAGAAGAATATGGTTATTCCAAATGCGAAACAGGCTGGATCTCATATGGTTATTCTCTTTGCTGTTGACATATAAACATTATTTATCCTTCTCCTTTATTTGCAAATACATTGCTTAATTAACTTCATGACATGGTCCCGTCTATCTATTGACATCTTATTTTAGTTCAATTTTCAATTACAACATGACATTTAAACGTAGCAATATTATTCACCAACTTTAATTTTTTTCAATTTATAAGTTTATAACATTGACGGTATTTTTTACATCTAATTGTGCCACCACCGCTAACATTAGGTATACTGTAATGGAATTGTCCTACATCGACTGCAACTCGTAGTGAATATGTGATTAAAGTTATTATAACATATCTTCCACTACCAATTATCAGCAATGAAAGTGACAAATTATGAAATTGGTGAATGACAAAATAAGATCTCGTCAGATATCTAACAATGACAGCAGTGACACAATCAAGATCATATGTAATTGAAAATTGGATAAAAATCATGATTTCGTTAAAATTAATTCAAATAATAATAATGGAGAAGGTGTAGCATAAAAAATCAGAAGGTTCGGTTGAGATGGGCCTATGATTTTTGGTGTTGGGTGTAGTAAGTTATGGAGTTCACATACATGAAGGGATCTTGTATGTAGGTTCTGGAAGCCAGAGCAGGATTCTATGACAAGCCTATTGCAACACAGGGTTCTGGAAGCTTCATAACTTATGTAATATTCTGTCTCATAACTCTCGGTTCCACATATAAAATCATACTTCCCTTTCCTATTGTCTAATTATGCCTTCTGAATGTTGTCTTCTCCCCATATTACTTGAAGCAACTATATAATTACAACTCATATTCTTTATTCATTAGAATATTAAGAAGCATATGTATGTAGATTATGGACAATATTTTGATTAGGTTCATTTTTTATTTATTTTCGTCATTTTTCTCTCTTTTTATTTATTTTTATTGATATACATTTTGCATTTTGCGAGGTACTTGTGATCTTCATGAGCTGTTGGAAAATGGAGGAATGATTTTTTTGCATATTGAGAAGTGCGTTGAAGCTCAAGAAGATCTGGTCGTGTAATTAATTTTTAATATTAGTTTTGAAGCATATTGGTAGATGTTTTTGCCAAGAAATTGTACTAGATGTATTAAATTGGATGATTTTTTACTATCAAAATAATTGTTGGTTTATTCGGGTTTTTCTCATTTTGTGTGATGTATTTTGTTAAATTATTTATTATTTAAAAATATTAAAAAAATTAAAATAGGAAAACAAAAGCTAATAATAGGTACAACAAACCCATTGTTATAAAGGTTGAAAGACAGCGGTCATAAAGCGTTGTCTTTACTGTTGTTGTAAAGATTAAAACGATAACGGTAAAAAACACTTGTACTGACTGTTGTTGTAAAGGCACAAAAGACAACGGTTAATAACTGTTGTTAACAATAAGTGTTGCTATCCAAACGACAACGGTTTCGCTGCGTTGTAACGGCTATTGTGGTAAATATAAATTACAACGGTTTTAAACCGTTGTGATAGACTCCTTCGACAACTGTGAAAACGCGTTGTGGTAGGTCTGGGCTACCACAACGCCAGGTACGACAACGTTCAGTGATTCTAACTTAAGTGTCCCCTAAATACATAGTGTTTGGCTAAACTTATTTTAAATATCTTATAAGCTCTAACATCTTATAAGTTATTTCAAGAGCTTATAAGATGTAATTTTTAAGGAGTTTATAAGTTAACAAAGTGTTTGGATACAAGTGCTTATAAGCTTGCAAATGAATATAATGATTTAGTTATAAATTTGGGGTCTAATTTAAAAGTTAATATTAAACACACATTTTGATTAGTGTATGAAATGTATGTAGTGTGTGAAGCGTGTATAGTGTGTGAAATGTGTGTAGTGTGTGAAATTTGTGAAGTGTGTGTAGTGTGTGAAATGTGTGTAGTGTGTTTTACGTGTGTAGTGTGTGTAAGTGTGTGAATTGTGTGTGAAATTTGAGTGTAATAATTAATATCTTAAAAAATAAGATAGAAATAAGATGGGGTATAGCAACTTATTTAATTTAGATCTTATGAGCTCTTAGAGCTTATTTTTTTATCTTATAAGCTCCTAAACATTTTTTTCTGTCAAACACTTTGCAATAACTTATAAGTTTCTAAACATCTTATAAGATGTTTTTAGAAATTTATAAGCTCAGACAAACCCTTGGCCAAAAGATATCTATGTTTCCACATATAATTAAGTGTCAATAATAATTTATTCCAACCTATATGGTGTTCTAGGCCAAACGAACACTTATATAATCAATCTAAGTTGATACATGTGTACAAGAAAAGTTATGACATAAAATATGACACACATAGATTTCGAAACATTTCATAACAAGAAATGAGTCACCTAAAATTATACGTGGGCTTATTAACACATAAGTGGGTTTCGAACCCTTAACGAAATATTTCTGACAATAACCCAATTTATTAAACATGTAATAAGCAATAAAGTACAAGTGTAAGCACACTATCATGTCTATTCGAAACATAAGGAAATAAGACGCATTAATTCAATTAATATAATAAAAAAATATACAATAAAGTGTAACATGATAACTACCATATTTTAGTAATTACAAGAATAACATAATCATGTCACATTGAATATTTCGAAGCATATAACCATATGAACATATAAATGAGGTTAGTATCTATTATTATTAAGTCTGGTAAGTCTTTAGATCATTTTATTCCGTTGATTTTGTTTGAAATATAACCTTATTTAATTATTATCCTTATGATTTCCTTTAACCTTTTTCATATCCTTTTTCGTAGTCATGCTGCCGACTGTGTATTAGGATGTTTATATTTATTTTGTATTTCATCATGTATCTTACTATCCCACATCTAGTGCGTATAATTGTATATCTATTCTTCTCAAGTGTGAATACAATATATCTTTTCCCTTAATCTTCTCACTCTCTATATGGTATCAAGAGCCATATCAGGCTAATGCCCTTTTTTCTCTCTTTTTTTCTGATCCTACGGATCCATCACGATCTTTTCGTTATTTTCTGCAATAACAAAATCATACCCACCCCTATCATCCCTTCTTCTCCCTCCTTGCACTCACTGCATCTCTTACATCTCTCCCATGGCAGCACAAACTCCCACAGCTGCAGCTCCCAATGCTTCATCCCTCATTGCCTTCAACACAGACACTCAACTCCCTCTCAAACTCACCCACACCAACTACACAGCGTGGCGGTTTCAAGTTCGAACCCTTCTCATGGGTTATGATCTACTTGGTTTTGTCAGCGGTTCGCACCCCTGTCCACCCTTCACCGTCAAACTCAATGATGTCATCTCTAAATCTGGCTCACGCCCTATGGATTTGTCAGGTCAACTTATGGAATCACACATCTCACCACACCACCTCACACACCTGAACATAATGGCTACTCTGAACGGCGTCATCGTCATATAGTTGACACAGGGTTAGCACTCTTACATAATGCCTCTATGCCCATCACATACTGACCTTATGCTCTATCCACTGCTGCCTACCTTATAAATCGTCTCCCTAAAGTCAACCTCTCCATGCAATCGTCCTTTGAACTCCTCTTTCGTCGTCCTCCTAATATATCCAAACTACGTGTGTTTGGTTGCAAATGCTATCCCTGGCTTCGTCCCTACACACATCACAAACTTGAAAGTCGTTCCAAACCATGTGTCTTTATTGGATACTCTATCACTCAGAGTGCCTGTCTATGCCTCGACACTTCCTCCTACAAAATCTACAGTTCTCTACATGTCGAATTTATAGAAACTAACTTTCCTTTCGCCACCCTCCGTAAATCTCCCACACCACTTACCACTGATCCTCTTCCTGATCCATACGTTCCTCCATAACCTATTGAGCATGCCTAAACCTCACCGCCCTCGTCCCCTGTTGATCCTTCACCGCGGCTACCTCCTGCTCCTCCATTTGCCTCTCCATCAACACACTCCCTGACCACTCGCTCTAAAAATGCCATTTTTAGGCCGAATCTGAAGTATGGTCTAACTTTTTCTACTTCTTCTACTGTTGAATTCACCACTGTTAAACAGGCGTTGGCAGATAGTTGTTGGCGAGATGCCATTTCCTCTAAATTTAATGCCCTTCTCACCAATGGTACCTGGGATCTTGTCCCTGCTGACCCTTCTCAAAATGTAGTTGCTGCAAATGAATCTTTCGAATCAAACGCCAACCTGATGGGTCTATCAAAAAGTTCAAAGCCAGACTTGTTGCCAAGGGTTTCCATCAGCATCCCAGGGTTGACTTTTTGAAACATTCAATTCGGTAGTAAAGCTTGCCACTGTCCGCATTATCTTGAGTCTGTCAGTCTCTTATAATTATCTTGAGTCTTTTCCCTTAATCTTCTCACTCTCTATACTGTGTAGCCCCATCTCACTTTGCAGTGAACCGAGTTGCCACTACTTACATTGTCCATTTTTTTTCTTTTCCTTTCCTTACGTATCCTTACTTAATGTCATTTTTCTTACTTAACTTATCATATCTTACTCGTGGAGTCATGTAGCGGAAGAGAAACCCGTAACCTAATCTGTCTTGAACATAAACTCAAATGAAAGGAAATACAACTTTAAACTTAACTTAACTTCCATTTCATTCTTCAAACTTGTTATTTATCCATTACACTTAACCCTCTGGTGTTACGGAAAAATGCTTCAAGAAGATTTCCAACATAGCCAGCAAATGAAAAACACAATTATTATTCCTACAAGGCATCTAGTCAGTGTCACTGCTTTGTTGCAAGGCCCTGTCATTACCTGAAAAGTAGTTTTTGGGGAAAAAAATGAGTTTTTGACTCAGTGTGATAAAACTGAAATTTAAATAAAAACTTTAACAAAATGCACGTCCGCGTGAGGGCATTGTACCTTCCCCTTAGTAGGGTCGGACTCTCGGCGTGTCTGCCCTCTCATCATACTTTGCACACTGCCTTTTCTTGATCAATGGCCTTAACCTCACTTGCGGCACTTGTGGCAGCTCATTTTTACGAACAAAGATATAAAGTAAGAATCTAAATAACAACATTACCCACTTCCAAAGTTTAAGCTGTGGAGATTGACTACGTGGAACTATTCGTGTCGTATCCTTGCCTCAAATATGGAACCTATTATTTATTAAGATGTTAAAATATTTCTTATTTAGCCGTGTTTATGTTATTTATCGATTTATAAGGGTTATCTAGTATCCTAACTCAATTATGAATCGCGTACTACTTATTCAACCAAATCTTTTGCATTTCATTTCATTAACTTCTTGATCACTCTTAATCAACATCATAACATCATCATCTTTCATTAACTTCTTGATCACTCTTAATCAACATCATAACATCATCATCAACTTCATACATTTGGTATCACTTATCATCATTCATTTTTTATTCCGTTTTTTAATCATTTTAACCTAAGTTCGTTTAGTCTAAGTTTATCTTTCCTCTAAGCCATTAACATTTATTTCTAAGTCATTATTCTCTAAATCAACCAATTTCATTTTATTCCCTATGTTGTAATATAATTCATGTTTACCCTAAGTTTACATATAATCGTAACCAATTTATTTCTATTTAACGATTTCACATAAAATCAGATAATCAACATTACTTAAATCACTATTGTTACATACATTATTTGATCGAAACACAACCTCACACATTCCAAATAAAATAATAATTTGTCACATAAAATCATATAATTACACATAAACCCTAAATAAAATTCTAGTTTTAAAATTTCGAGTTAAAACCCTAACTCAGCTCCTAGTTTTAATTCGAAACCCTAGTTCCGAATTAAAGCCTTAGTTCAACTAAACCTTATTCCATTTTATTCCTAACACTTTACTTTATCAAATCCTAAGCCTCATATTTCATTTTCTAAGTCATTTATCAACTGTTTTTCCCTACTTCACTAACTTATCATAATTTCATTCTAACATCACCTAATGTTTAATTTATAACTTAATTCTCATTTATTTAACCTAATATTTCAATTTAAATTTCTAATCTTTGTTTAATCATTTTCAGTTTTGACTTGGGCTCGACCAGGCCCGACTTAGCCCCTAATCGGCCCATTGGGCCCGAACTCCAACTTCAGCCCATTTGGTTCAGTTTTAGTCCAATTAAATCCTCGACCCATTTTATTTATTCTAAAGCCCAATTCTAGCTCTATAAATCACTAAAACTCGAAGGAAGGTTGACAAGAAGATTGATGTTGAGCCTCAAGCCTATCTCGAAGCAATCCTAAGCTCCAAGTGCATAATGTGCTTAAAATTTGGAAGCTAAGAGTGATGGAGAATGAAGGTCAGTATCTTCCGAAGCACTCTTGAGTGAAAGGGATATGCTTATGCTCTTTATTTAGAGGGAGAATGAGGGAGATAATGAGAGAATTATAGTGAGAAAGAGTAAGAATGAGTTGCATAAGGGTAAAGGGTGCTTGTGGGTGTGTTTCTTCGTCTATGTACAAGGAGTATCGTGTTTGGTACTATTCATCCTCTTAGGTGGCAAAAAAGATGGTGATGCATGGGTGTGTTGGCAACATGAGTTGGTGAGGCGGTGTGGGAGGTGGCGTCGAAGAGAGGGGGGTACAAGGTGGGGATGTGAATAGTGCCCTCCACCATTGGCTTGGTGGCCAAGTCGAGGGGGTTAAAGGGGTGTTTGTTCTATCATTTTGGGGTTTGGGAGGGTGTTGTGTTCATTTGTACAGTTAAGCTAGTTTGAGGTATTAATCTAGGTGTGTTCTAGTAGGTTTTGGTAAGGTTTAGTCCTAATAAAATGGTACCCTAAAACCCTTATGTCGAAATCGTATTCTAAATTCACCAATTAGTACACTAATCTTCAAGTTGTACAATAAACCATAACCTATATGTGTTCTAATAGACCTTGTAGTCTAAGAAAAGCACCTACGGCCAAACGTACTAGGTTACGAGACTAAAGTTCTAATCAACTCAAACTTAATTCATTTAAAAGCTTAAAGGGTTCTAAGGAAACTTAATTCGTAAAATAATCTAACCTAAGCGCAAATAATATGAAGATGGAATCATATTATTTTTATATCCTAATTTTCGAATTATAGTCTAAGTTACACTATAATTTTTTTATTGTCCTAGTTGGGTTTCGAAACATGCTCTTCTTATTCCCATATTTCATTTCAATTTTTTAAGTATGTGTGTGTATGTGAGCATGTAAATGTACAAGCATTAGCAAGGTACTACACAATTAAGGTACAAGTCATGTGGTACAAGCATATCACAGTTTATTCAATTTATGAGTCATAACGCAAAACTCAAATAAGTCTATACTTAGACAAAATTCATGTCATTTCGAAATATAATCAACAATTTAGCATATAATTCAACATAAATCATAACATGTGAAATATAATCAAGCACATAGTCAAATAATCCAAAACATCTTTAAACCAATAATCACATAATTTATTATTATTTATTTATTAGGTCGAATAAGTCATTAGTCCAGTTATGCGGTTGTTTGTTCGATATCTAAACTTTTCCGTTATCTAATTATTATCTTTTATTACTTTTTAGTCTTTATTGAGTTCACACCAAGACTGGTACATATGAATGTTCCTACACACTGAAGTAAACAGTCAACGACACAATCTTAAGATAATGATATGATATGTATATTACTGTTAAACTAACTAAATGAAATGCAATGAAAGTTAACATATCAATTAAATGTGCTATGCATGCTAAAACATATTTCGGGGTCTTACTAACTAGACAGTACGAATGTCCCTACACACTTAACAAACTGTCACTAATACTGAAATGATAGTTATATTGTATGAAACTATACTATGTGGTGTGTAATGATAGTTTAAAACATAAAATAAACATGTTATGTATGCTAAAATGATTTTCGGGGTTTTACATTCCCATCTCATTAGAAAATTTTCGTCCTCTACGGATGACTAGTCATAATCTCGTCTTCTCTCTCCCTAGTTACCTCTCTCACGTCGTGTCTAGTCCACTGAAATAACACTGACTAGATTGTCGTATTCTTCAACACTCGCTCCCATCACTAAAGAATCGCTTCTGGTTGTTCCGAATACATAAAATTGGGTCCTAACTTCAGCTCATCGAAGTCAACCTTATGTTCTGGTCCTGGTATGTATTTCCATAGTGTTGAAATGTCAATTACCTTGTGCACCCCTGAGAGATATGGCGACAAAGCTACTCGATAAGCTACCTCTCCAATCCTTTCTAGAATCTCAAAAGGACGCACAAAAATGAGGTTTAAGTTTCCCTTTCTCACCAAATCGTCCTAAACCTTTCAATGGTGCACCTTTTAAAAGACTTTGTCTCAAACCTCGAACCTCAAGTCCTTACGTCACTTGTCTGCGTAAGACTTCTGATGGTCTTGGGCTGCACGAATACGCTGCTTGATCCTTTCCACGACATTTGTAGCTTTCTGGATCATCTCTGGCCCTATATTTCCTTTACCCGTGTAGGGCCTCAAATGGGGCCATCCCAATGGTAGCTTGATAATTATTGTTATAAGCAAACTCGACCAATAACGAATGTTTTTTCCACGATCCTCCAAAGTCTAAGTCACATGCTCTAAGAATATCCCCCAGTCTCCTATTTGTTCTTTCAATTTTTCCATCAGAATAGCGAATGTTATGAACAATAGGACAATTTGCATCAACATACCAAGTTGCATTCACAGTTTAGGTGGGGGTTTACTGTTTATGATCATTATTTGCTTAATTAATTGTGTCGATATGTTTGTTATATTATCAAGTTTCAAGTGTATATTCAATTTTATTGGATGTACAAATTCAAGTTCCATGAGTACATGAATTACAAGTTACAAGTTTATATTCAATTTATTGAATATACTATTCAAGTTACAAGTTGCATGTTACAAGTTACAAGTTACAACTGTTTATATTATATGCTTTTAATTTGTATTTAATTGTTATAAATTGTATCCTCCACGAGGTGAAGGAAGCTCACCCAACTCACTATTGAGCCTTTCAGGTTAACTTAGAGCGAGACGTTGGAGTACGAGGCGGAGCCGAAAGCATAAGATGAACAACGATTCATTTTTTATTCTATTAACGCAAGTTGAATAATTAATTGTTAATAACTATTTGTTAATTTTATTTGACTAGCTAGTTATGATAAGCGTCATTGTTAAGTTTTAACTTAATATGAATTTATTTGAATTATTTCTTATGTTATGAATTGAAGTATTTCTAGGTTTGATTGACTGGTTCCATGGTTAGGAGATGGTTTAGACTTCATAAAAAAATATGATAATTTGGATATTCATGTTGAACTGTTTGAATACTATTAGAAGTGTTTATGTGTAAATATATATCAATTGATTTCTTGTAGCAATATTATATGGTCAATGTCTTAAGTTACTTGCTATGGATAAATTAAAAAGTATAATTTATTGTGAGCATGTGAATATATGTTATACTAATTTTCCCTGCTACATATGATTTATATTTGAATTTATTAGGTTAGAAATAATATGAGATTATGGTATGAAATTAATGATGTTTTATGTTAATTTGTTAGATACATGTCTAGGACTTAAAGAAGATATATTATTTTCCGTTGCTACATGCGATAGAGAGTTTAAAATTTGCATGTTTATGTGTTTTCCTTAACAGATGGATTATGAATTGTCTTTTATTTATATGAAAAAAATCTCACGATTTGATTTATAGCAATATAAATAGATTAAATTATTTTATGGACATCAGGTCGTTACACTTCCTTTAGGGAGACCAATTAAATTGGCACGTGAAAAACACGTCTTTCTACTTATAAGTTGTTCGTCCATTGAACTCAATTCAGTAATCGAAACAGTGCCGTCCTCCTATGGGGAGACTAATTAAATTGGGATGAGCCATACACATTTTCTTACGTATGAGTTCATTAAAATAACTCAATCTAGTAACCAAATTAGTGCAACCCTCCTATAAGGAGACATACACATATTCTTATTATTGAGTAATTATATATATATGGGCTCAATCTAGTGATCAACATGGCACCTTTCCTTTAGGGAGATCAATCAGATTAGCACGAGGTATAACATATAATTACTAATGGGCTAATAGGGGAAGTTTGTGTTCGATTGAAAAAGGGCTAATATTAAAAAAAAAAAAACCCCTATATTATACGCGTTTTATCACTTAAATACCTAAACATTTTTTATCTCAGATTCCAACTAGTAGTTTGCAAAATTTTCCGTTTGCAACACATCTTAGCTTTCCAGCGAGAAAATTAAAAAACTATTAAAAAAAATATTTAAAAATCGTTAAATTATTTCACAAAAAGTGAAAATTATTTTAATAATTCTAAATATTCATTCCTGAAATTTTCGAATTATTTTTAAAAAAATCAGATTTATGAAAAAAAGAATATTTTAAAATTCTAAAAATTATTTATAAAATTATAAAATTTATTTAAAATATCTAAAAACTGTTAGAATTGTTTTTTAAATTCTCAATTTTATTATAAAAAATAAGAACCATAAAATTATTGAAAAAATATTATTCTAAATTTCTAAAACTAATTTAAATTATCTGAGAAAAAGTTAGATTTTTTTTTTAAATTTTCATTTTCATTAAAAAAATTAGAATCATAAATTTATTTAAAAACTATGAATTTCTTTTAAAATTCTAAAAAGCGTTTAAAATATCTGAAAATTTTGGAATTCTTTTAATATTTCAGTTTTATTAAAAAATAAAAAACCATAAATTTATTTATACGAAAATGAAAAAGCTTTACTCTAATGAAATAAGGCTCTTATTTTGAGATGTTGGGAATATTCTTTTTATGGGTTGAACCTTATTTAAATTTCTTTTAAGTTTTAAAAATTGATGTTGAGCTATTCGTACGTAAAATTCAACTTCAGTTGTTATGTTTATGAATAAAGTTCAATACATTAAAAGAAAGAAAAAATAAGAGGAAAAGAGGGGGGCCATAATTCAAATAAACTTTTATAAAATTTTGAATGTTGTATACATTTATTTGATTTTAGTCATATCATTAAATGAATGAGATAAATGCACAACTTGTATATGACTTGATTTTCTCACCCATTCAGCTCTTCAAAGTTTTTATAGTTCGAAGTATCAAACCCCACTACGAAATGACAAGTTTATAATTTTTAGAGTTTTTAAATAATTTTATGAATTTTATACTTTTTAATAAAGAAAATTTAAAAATAATTCCAACATTTTCTAATATTTTAAATTAATTTAATTTTAGAAATAATTTTTAAAAAAAATTATAAATTGTAATTTATTGCTTAATATAAAATAATTTCAGTATTATTTAGATATTTCAAATGATTTTTAGAATTTTAGAAAGGAATTTTAGATTTTTAAATTTTAGCTTTTTAGTAAAACTACTTTTCTTAAAAATAATTCTAAGATCTTTCAAATATTTTAAATGAACATTTATAATTTTAAATAAATAATTTTCAGATTTTTTAAAATAATTTATAATTTTTTTTTTTTTTATATCTTTTAATTTTCTTGCCGGAAAAGCTGGCATGGAGTTGCAAATAGAAAATTTCATAAATTGCAAGTTGCAATCCGAGACAAAAAATTAGGCACTTAAGTAATAAAACGCGTATAGTACAATGTGCGTTTTGATATTAACCCTTTGAAAAAGTACACCCTCTCTCACTTAATATTTTTATTAGAGAGAAAAATGGGGTTTTATTAATAATATCTACGTCATCTTAAAATAATTCTATGATTAATCAACATATCTATTATCTTTCTAATTCGGAATTAGAAAATAAATATATTTATTATGCATAACAGTATAACCTAGGGCGATGTATATGTAGTTCTATATGACATGCTATATGAATTAATCCACAAATAATTAAAACATTAAAGCAACAACTAGAAACTTGAACAAATTGGAATTGGTTGTAAGTTAGTTGGTAAAACATCTTGTAACTCAGGCCGATGACCAGAGACCAATTCCCACCAACCTCACCCCGACTAGGAATTGTACTAAAAAAACTTGAACAAAGTTATAGCTCATCCTAGACTCAAATTACAAAAAATGAATTTCTCAATTGAGCCATAAGTCAGCTCACCTCTTCAACCTCCATTTGCAATTTCCATCATCTAGGTAGATTTTTCAACCGACTCTTGTGCCCAATTTGTTTGACCAAAATTGATTGTCTAGCTCAACAATTTAGCGCAATTTATCCGGCCTAAGTCTCTAAGTAATTGAAATCCATCAGATCATCCTATTCATTTCGCGGACCAAATCGTGAACCCAAAATAAAATTCGGAAGCAAAAAATTCAACTAATTCAGGCACATCAAAATAATAAAATTATGTCTTTGGTTAATATTGAAGTCCAACTTTAACAAATTAATATTATTCTAGTCTATCAATATTTAGTCCATAATTAATTTTGATTTCTAGGTCCAAATCTTCAAGTAATTGAAATCCATTTAACTTTTTAATTAATTTCCTAACCCAACTCTTGAGTAAATTAATTTAATATTCAAGTCCATAAATATCTCATGATCAATTAACAATGTTAGATCCAACTTCGATTTTCTAGTCCAACAATTAATATTCTAGCAACCCATTAATTTAATTTTATCAAGGTCCTAATCAAAAAATTATTTGATCATTAACAATTATTCTTATTTTTCCAAATAAATACCAATTTGAATAGCCCAACAAAAATTAAATTAACAATGATACCATAATAAAACCAATTAGACAACCCATTTTACTGAAAGTAAAATAGGCCCATTCCCCAGTCTGCACACGACTATCCTGTTAATGGCCCATCTACAAAGTTAAACCAAAACAGGGACAAAAGACAGACAATCAATGCTTTAATGCCAGCAAACACCCAAAGTATAACAAGAGACCTAACAACATTTCTTTTGTGACCCAGCGACTTGACCCGGTCCAGTAAAAACGAAAAGACTCGGCCCAACAGAACATACAACCCCACCCAATCCGGTTAGAGTTTTGCAGAACCCTAGCCTGAACTGTCTACATAACCGCTGTCGCTGGCTCTGGCGATGCTGCACCAACGACTCACATATGTTACGCTATCATAGAAAGAAGAACAAAACCATTAATTTATGTTATTTACTATTCCATTGTTTCATTTTTTTTTTTTTTTACTATTCTGAGAGTCGTGCTTTTATTTAATTGGTAATATGCGAGTCTTAGTGGGAGAGGCAGGATACGACGTCGTTCCATTATGAGAGTTTGTTAAATAGTACGTTGTACAATAGAGGCTGCATGTTTTTTGTGACAACTCATTCTCTGAATAAAATTTGAATATTCCTTCCCTAATTTCTCTGCTTCTTCTCCCATTTATGTTCTATCATACTCTGTGTGTGTGTGTCTATTATTGCGTATGTTTTAATCGCTCGATTAGAGCATACGTAAAATTTGGTATCCAGAGCACATATCCTGATTGCTTTTGGATTCTATGGCAAAGAACAATACAACTCGGATCGAGCCTTGGAGAAGCAGGTGACTGAGCTCACGCAGGGTCAAGCGATGATCCTACAGGTCCAAATAGAAATGAACTCTCATATGGATGGCTTTAGAGAACTCGTTAAGCTGCAAGTCATAGAGGCATTGGAAGATATGGCACCGAACAACAAAGGTAAAAAGCCCGTTACTCTCAATATAAACAATAATGGATCTGGATCTAGTACTTTTGGCAAAAATGACGGTGGAAATCTGTCTCCCACCCTAAATACGCAAGCTAATGAATCCTTAGTTAACCAAAGAGCCCCTAAGTTTTGATTTTCCGAAATTTAATGGTGAAAATCCTAGATCATGGCTTAAGATGCATAGGAATTTCACCTTTAATCCAATATCGGATTATGAGAAAATAATGATGGCAGCTATGAATCTAGAAGGAATGGCTGACCAATGGTATGTTGATTATGTGGATAGAAAGGAAACTATTCCATGGGATAGATTTTCCGATATGATTCTTATAAGGTTTTTGAACAGTGAAGGGTTTGGAATTATGGCCTAGTTTAACAAACTCAGGCAAAAGGGAAGAAGATTATCATACTCCTACACACTGGCATCACTCATAGGGTTTCTAGATCCATCTTAGCTGATAATATAGGCTATTTGGTGGAATGCACCACTCTAATGATAGTAACAGTGGTTGATGGAGGTAAGGTCGAGTGTGATTCCAAGTGCTCCCAATTTGAGTGGGAAATGGGGAACTGTAAGTTTACTTCAGCTGTGAGATTATTGACATTGGGTGGATATGATATGGTTATTGGAGTAGATATGTTAGGCCAACTAGGGCCAGTTACCTTTGATTACACAAAACACCTGATGTTGTTTGAAAATAAAGGGAAAACAATCACACTACAAGCAATTAGACCAGAGGTTAGAATAATCATGATCTCAGCTAAACAAATGGAAAAGATTATGGGAAAGAAGGAAAATGGATTACAAGCATATCTATGCTTGATTTTTGGAAATGAAAGCAGAGATACTGAAGAGATGACAATGGAAATCGAATCTCTGCTGAGTGAATATAAAGGTGCGTTTGAAACACCAATTGAGCTGCAACCTAAAAGACATTGGGACCATAAATTTTTTATCAAGGCTGGTAAAGAACCCATCAAACATGTTGAAGAGCGGGGTGATCCAACCAAGCAATAGCCCATGCTCATCTCCTATTTTGCTGGTTAAGGAAAACGATGGAAGCTGGAGATTTTGTGTAGATTATAGAAAGCTGAATGCAATCACTATGAAGAGTAGCTACCTTATAGGGAGTTCTAAAACTTTCTCAAAGATTCATTTGAGAGTTGGTTATCATCAAACCAGGGTGGCACCTGAAGGTGTGTATAAGACAACCTTTGTAACTGCATTTAGGCTCTATGAATTCAGAGTCATGCCTTTTGACATGACAAATGCACTAACACCCTTTCAAACAGTGATGAGCTAGGTATTCCATCCATTTCTGAAAGAATTTTTAGTGGTCTTTTTTTATGACATACTGGTATATACCTCATCCATGGTAGAGCATGTGGGGCATTTAAAGGAAGGTATTTCAGTTACTGGTGGAGAATCAACTATATGCCAAAATGTCCAAATGCACTTTTGGACAAGCTCAAGTGGAATACTTAGATCACATCATTAGTGGTGAAGGAGTGAGTGTTGATCTAGAGAAAGTGAGAGTAATGGCAAAGTGGCCACACCCTAAGACTGTAAAAGCTTTGATGAGCTTCTTAGAGCTAACATGATATTATAGAATTTTTTTAGAAATTATGGAATTATAGCCAAACTACTGACCACTCTTACTAACAAGGGTCAATTCTAGGGGGATGAGAAGGCAATAGAAGCCTTTGAGCTGCTTAAATCAACAATGGCATTTGCACGAATATTGAACTTACCAGAATTTTCCAAGCCTTTTGTAGTGGAAAACTGATGCTTTTTATGGGGTGATTGGAGATGTGTTAATGCAGGAACATCATCCATTGGCTTATCTCAGCAAACCATTTGGGGTCAAGAGTCTGGGATTATCTACATATGAGAAAGAGTTCTTAGCGATTCTTTTAGTTGTGGAGAAGTGGAGGCATTACTTAATACATGGGCCTTTCACTATAAAAACTGACTAGAAAATCTTGAAGTATTTACTTGAGCAGAAAATCTCTACTTCTTTAGAGCATAAGTACTTAGCTGAACTCTGGGGGTTTGATTACATAATTGAGTCTAATAAAGGAATAGAGAATAAGGTAGCAAATGCCTTATCAAGAGTGGAAAAGTTGCTCTTCCTTGTCCATAATTAAGCCTTTTTGGATTATGAGGGAGATTGGGAAGTTCAAGCTATGATTATGAAGTGTTTAGCTGAACATTACAATACTTCTTTCTTTTCTTATAATGTTGTTCTACTGAGGTATAAAGGGAAGTTGTATGTTGGCAGATATGGTGATCTCAAGCAGAAGATACTTGAGTATATACATGCCTCAGTAGAAGGAGAACATTCAGGTGAAACTGTGACCTTTCATAGGATAAAAACTTGTTCTTGTGGCCTAAGTTGAGAATAGATGTTCATAAAGATGTCTCAAATTGTCATCAATGTCAGATCAGCAAACATGAAAATCTAAAGTAACTAGGTTTGCTGCAACCTTTGTCAATCCCAGACCAAGCTTGGAGGGCACATTTTTATGGATTTAGTAGCAACAACCTAATTCAGCTGGAAAAGATACTATATGGGTGATAGTGGACAGATTCACTAAGTACAGTCATTTCATTGCTCTCAGACACCCTGTCACAGCCTCCAAACTAGCAACTATTTTCTTGGATTCCATCTACAAGCTACATGGTTACCACAAAGTGTTGTATCTAATAGAGATATAATCTTCACAAATCTGTTTTGGCCGCAACTCTTCCAATTATTGGGAATTCAACAGAACATGGGTTTTGGATACCACCCTCAATCAAATGGGCGAACTGAAAGGGTGAACTGATGCTTAGAAAATTACTTGAGGTGCATGTGTGGTGCAACATCTAGTAAATGGTTTTCTTTGCAATCTTTAGCAAAATTCTGGTATAACACCAGCCACCATACAGCTATCAGAATGTCTTCCTTTGAGGCATTGCATGGATTCACTCCCATACCCCTCACATTTTGAAGCTCTATTCAGTGTTTAGTGGCTGGAGTAGAAGCTACTTTAAAGAAAAACAGGAGACTCAACAGTAATTGAAGCAGTTCTTACAGAAAGCTCAAGAGAGGATGACGTTTTATGCCGATAGAAGAAAAATTAATAGGGAGTTTGAATGGGAGATTGATGTATTTGAAGCTAAAACCATACAGGCAGAGATCATTACATAAAGGGAAAGTTTGAAAGTTGTGCCTCGAGTATGCTGGACCCTCTCAAGTAATTCAGAAAGTAGGCAAGGTAGCTTATAAACTTATGTTACCTGATACAACAAAGGTACATCCTGTGTTCCATCTGTTTGTACTCAAGAAGAAGATAGGATCTAAATACTAGAATCGCCTCTGACCTACACGTATTCGATGATGAAGGGAAGGTAGTCTTACAACCTGTCAAGATTTCAGCTCGCAGACTGATCAAACAAAATAACAAACCTGCCACACAACTTCTAATGTTATGGGCTCACTTACCGGAGGAGGAAGCTACATGGGAGAATTACTCTTCATTTAGTGAGAGGTTGCCGGAGATGATGATGTCTTGAGGTCAAGACATTATTTAATGGGGGCAAATGTCACAGAAAGAAGAACATAACCGTTAATTTTTGTTATTTATTATTCTATTATTTTATTTCGGTTTATTTACTATTCTGAGAGTCGGGCTTTTCTTTAAGTTAGTAATATGCGAGTCTTAGTGGGAGAGGCAGGATACAACGTCGTTCCATTATGAGAGTTTGTTAAATAGTACGTTGTACAGTAGAGGTGCATGTTTTTTGGGATAACTCCTTCTGTGAATGAACTCTGAATATTCCTTCCCCAATTCTCCACTTCTTCTCCCATTTATGTTATATCATACTATGTGTGTGTATGTGTGTGTGTTTCTATGTGTGTTTTAATTGCTCGAATATAGCATACGTAACATACGCCATCGCGAACATCAAGTTGTCGCTAGTACTGGTTGGGCTTCCCAGAGACCACCTGCTCCGCCCGGGGCTTAACCATCTTCACTGTAGGAATTTTGAATTTTTCTAGGTTCTTCTTGGATTATCATAATTCATCATAGATTGATTAATCCTAAAATGCATCAATTTAATTTAATTGCAACAATTTGATGTTTAGAATTAACCTGAGAATTGGGTACACAACGAACTGATGATCGAAAATGGGGGTGAAGGAGTCCAAAATGGAGGAATTACCCTGGAGAAACACCACGTCCGTGGCATACAATGCCTCGCCCGCGGGTCTCCTATCCAGAAAAATGCGAACCCATTCTGGACAACCCACCTCGGCCGTGGCTCTTCAACGCCACGACCGTGGCGAAGTATGCCTCGCCCGAGGCTTTTATGTGAAACGGCCGTGGCACAAGAAGTGAAAAATGTGAACCCATTCTGGACAAAAGGCCACGGCTGAGGCAAGTGAAGCCCACGGCCGCGGTGAAGAAGAGCCTCGCCCGTGGCGTTCACATACCACGCCCGAGGCCATTCATGCCCAAAATCCCTGAAGCCCACTCGAAGAATTGCCACGGCCGCGGGATATCAGTGCCACGGCCGCGGTAAGCTCGATCATTCGCCACGGCCGCGGCACGCTTTGCGCCTCGGCCGTGGCCATTTTCCAGGTATAAATAAGCAGACGCGGGCGAGGTAGGGCATTTCTCCCGCTCCTCCTCGCGAATTTGCGAAACATACACTTACACACACACACAATCCACCCTTTTCACTCAATTAAAATCACTCAGACTCACACCATCACTCACCCACATAACCACACACATTTCCACCCGAAAAATTTCGGATTTGGCGCGGATTTGGAGTCGAGTCGAAAAGGGCGCGAAAAATCAAACTCCAAAATTTTTCGATTAAATCCGACCGGTAAGTATGGCTATCCTTTTCCTTAGTCTTTTATTACTATTCATGAATGCTTTTGTGAGATTAAGGGCGAATTTTGTACTAGAATAGCTTTTGTGTTGATGTTGGTTATACACGATTTTTTTATTGTGATTATTTTGTCAATGTCGACTTATTTTAAGCACTCTAGGACTCAATTTGTTGTGATAGCTCTAGGCTTTACATGATTGTTGATGTGGGATGATGATCGGGTTGACAAATTTTAAATTTTGGAGGTGAAATTGATTGTGGCAAATCATCGAACACATGGCATGCATATTTGATTGTTATCCTTTTGTAGTTTGTTTTGATTGATATGCTCGATTTTTAGGTCTATTAGTGAAATTGTGGTGAAACTAGGCAATTTTAGACTCTTGTTGCCTAATGAAGAAAGGTGACCTATTTTTGTTGAGTAATTGATCGATTTTAGTTACAATAAGGATAGTAATTGGAAGTGTTTGACATATTTGCAAAGTGTTCTCTTTTTTTAACCTTTTTAATTCAGTTAAGTTAAGTTTGGTTAGGCGTACGACTAATATTGTAGCTTATCACCTGGCCTAGTTTGCTTTTACGTTTGATAGACCTATGAAAATGGTCGGTATTATGCCGGATACACTTGAACATATTATTGTTTCTAAAGTCGTTTACCGATAATTTATGAATATCTTTCTCCCTCCCAAAAAAGAGTCATGGAGGGTTGTTCAGTCATTTTATCTTTTCAACCAAAAAGTTTAACAATAATTAGGTAAGTTTTTGTCAATTTTAGTAAGTTTGTTATAAATGCATATATATATATATATATATAGTTTAATTTGTAATCCGTTTTTATGCATAGTGTATCAAATTATTTATTTATTTTTAGATTTTCAATTTGACATCCATATCACATATATTATAATGAAATATATAGTTTTTAAAAAATAAAATATTTATTGGTGAATTATTTGGGTTAGATTTGAGTGTTTATTGGAATTGGACTATATCATTGGGTCTATGCTGCAACTATAATAATAATAATTAGTTGTTTTTTTTTTTAAAGTAAAACAAATTAATTTATTTTATTTGACACGGAATTTTTAAATATTTTCTTTACTTAATTTACTCCTCGACCCTGATAAAATTGTTTACCTAATGAAACTCCTACATTATTAAATTAAAGGCAAAATGTCAATATAAAAATATTATTAAATGTTATATCTGGTAACATTTAATATATATATATATATATATATATTTTTTATAATAACAATGTTTATTTGATTACTCATGAAAGTACCAGAGCTTTTAGCATATGTAAATTTATATATTAGAATTATTGTTGAGACTATTTTTATTACTTATTAATATTTTTTATAATGTATAGTATGTTAAAATTACTTTATTAAGCAAGTTTACATCTTGAAATTTAAATTAGTGAGATTTGAAATACATTTCAATTTTTTTATTTTTACAGAACCAACATCAACCATATATATTTTTTTACACTTTGCAACCAAAAAATACTATAACTAGCTTCAACTTTGTCTTTTTCCACTCTTTTCAACCTAACCAATTTTATTCAAATTACAAAAAAATATATTTAATTTATTTAATATTTATGAAAATATTTAAATATTTTGAAGAACTCACATACTTTAAATTGTCATTCTAATTACTGAAAAACTTTTAAATCTTATTTTGTTAATTTTATAATTTATTTGAGAATAAGTAGTATTTAAGTATATCATAAATCATCAGGTAAAATGTTAAAAATTGCAAGTGAGAATCTAATTGCAGAAAGAAACAATTAAATATTTATAGTTAGAGCTTGAAAATTTATTTTGATATATTAAGAAATTTGTACATTTATAAAAGCTGGAAGAGAGTTAAATTGCAAATTGCATTTCCCCACAAAAATATTTTGTGTTATTTATGGTTATTTGTACAAGTTCTAACCTTTAATTTGTTTGTTCTTTTTTCTTTTTCTTTCTTTCTAAGTTTTTTGTTTTCCAAATTTTAAGACAAATATTTTTTTGTATCGTAATGGTGCTATATTTAGGTTACAAATAAGAATGAATTAAATATTCTTTCTAAAATATTTATTTAACAATTTTTTAATAATTTGATTTACTAATTTATTGTAGTCACCTTTTTATCTTAATTTTATTTTATAAAAATTAATTTATCTATATTAATATCCATATAAACGTGTGCGCGCGCATTGTAATGAAATAAATTGAGCAAGATATGTTAAAAATTATTTTCCCGTGCAATTGCGAAATAAATATTTTGAAGAATTGTATTCATACATATATGTCCTTAAAGATAAGTTGTTGTAGTGTCAGTATTCTATCAATTGTTTTTCACAAAATTTTAGTAAGTTGTGTCTTATTATATTTATGATTGTTTTAATATATATAGTTAATTGAAAAATTTGCGGTTATTCATAGAGACTAATTAAGAATGATACTGACTAAAGGTATATTTGATTTAAAAAAAAAAATTTAAAATAGCTATTTTTATTTGTTATTTTTTAATTTTATTTCGATAGCAAAAAATTATTTATCAATATTAAGTATATTCAATCCGAAAATTGAACGATAGAAACTAATATGAGTGAGTTTTGTGTGTGACAGGCTCACGGTGTAACGGTGTGTGGGGGAACACATTTCTACAGGAAAAAAGTGATACTTTTATTGATACAAGTGACAATTGATACTTTGGCCTAGGAATTAAAGTGATACTTTTAAAAAAAGTTATATTTTTACAAATAAAGGTGATACTTTCGATACAAAAAGTGGTACTTTCTTTTGTTTAAGAAAAATAATACTCTTACACATAAAAATGATACTTTTGCTATAAAAATGATATTTTTTCCCGTCTCACGGCCATCACACCGTGCGACAGTCTTACACAAATTTTTGTCAACAAATATTATGATATTTGAAATTTTACTATAATAATACAAAATTTTGAAAATTTATTTTAATTATCAAGTATACAATGTTCACATTTTTAAATAATAAAATCATGTAATATATAGTTTATTTAAAAGATTACTCTAGCAGAAAACTTCCGTGCATCTCAAGGGGGAGTAATACTAATTCACCCTAAAATGAGGACTGAATTTGTTTAATTAGTATGTTAATTAAAAATTTGCAAAAGTTGTTCATTGAATTGAGGGACCGGGGTAGTCTTCTAGACCCATTATGTTCTAGGTGTGGCAATTTATGCCCATCTCTAACTACTGTAGCTCAATTTATTTATAAATTTCGTCGAAAACCTAATCTTTCGCTAGATTTTACACGTGAATTGCATGTGATTTTGAGACGGACAAAATTTCAAATAAATACTTGGTAAATGATTTAGAAGACTGTTCTACTGATATAAATTTTAAGTTAAACCTAAAATAATGTTGAATCAAATTTGAACATATTAGAATTTAAAAGTTTGAAATTAGTTTATAGAAACTTTGAATAATTAATAAAATAAAATAAAATAAAAATAATAGTAGATGGCACATAAGCTTGAATTGGCGTAAATTTAAGATTTCAAAGAGACATGAGCGGGCAAGTGCAAAGTCCGGTGGGAACATAAATTGAGGTACAATAGTGAGGAACATGAATACAATGAGTCCGGAAGTCCAGCCACTAATAGCATGTTTGGTTGGGGTTGGTCCAACCTCTCATCAGTTTGGCCAACTCAATCTCATATTTCTTTGAGATGGTTTGACCAAGCCCGAATATTAGGGTTTGGTGGAGGGACATCAATTATAAATTCAAACACTACTTTAATCATTCTCTCAATCATTAATAACTACCTCTTACACATATTACATCACATTTTACAATTAATAATTAAATATCATACTCCAACCACAATTCCAGCCACTCAATTAAACATCTCCAGCTGAGCCACCCCAGCCCCAACCAAACATTGCCCAAGTTAATTGACAAACTTTGTAATTTTCCGTATATTAATTTAATTTTAAAGGAAGAGTGAAATGAGAGAGAGAGGAGAAGTTTTGTAGTGTTGTGTTGGTGGGCTAATTGTAATTGAAGTTCACATGGATGCATGTGAGATTGTTTTCTGCATAACAAAACAAAACTTTTTGTTAGTGGCTCTCACTTCTCTTTGCCTCTTTCTTTCTTTTTTATTCTACTCTGCTTTGTTGGCACCACAACAACCAAATGAATCTTGGCTACGTCATTATTTCTTTTTATTAACTTATCCACTAATATTCAAAAACTTCTCACTAATATTCTATATTTTCCGACATGTTATGTGGAGGCTCGTAAATTAAATTTCTCACATCGCTAAGCTCATTCATGTTTATTGCCTTACAACATATGACAAACCATTAAACAAAAATTATATGGAAATTTAGATTGTTGCAAATGTGGGGCTCACTAGGATATATAGTTCCATCAGTAACTAGCTTAGTAGCCATAATGAGCATTCAAGTAGTACATTAAATTAAATTCTTGTCCAAATTGTATGTTAATTTGGAGGGTGGATATTTAAAAGGAACGCAGGGGAGGGGAGTTTTGCAAACATGGTATAATCGTGTGCACGTGTTAGTTGGTAGCTGGGAGACGTGTTACCTGGAACACCATGAAAAAAGGGGGATGAACAGTAGTAGTTATTGTCATGTTGTGGAGGAATGTTAGGCTTTATTTCATGTGACAAAATCTTAAAGTTGGCTTGCCCAGATTTTGTGTCCTTTTCTCCATTTTGCAATTCAATGTTATTTAATACATAAAACCATATATCTTTGTCCAAACACCAACCGCCTCTGTCGTTAACCAATCCCATTTAATTCATGCAACATTGCCTTCAAACACATACTACTTTTATTTCCTTTTTCGCATGTGTAATAACAATTTCCACCTCTGCAATTAAACTAAACAAAAATTGATATAAATAAAACTCAATGTGTGTTCTTCTCTTAGGTTAACTTTAGAATTTAAGAGAGGAGTTGATATCTTGATATTTGACTTTCATAGTGTTAATTTATAAACTTGATCGCTTCATTTTAAATTAAACATTCATTTTGGAAACTTCCGTGATCAACGCCTCTGGTATGGAAAGAAAGTCATTGAGACCGCCAAAGAACAATGTGTGATTTGATGGATTTGTGACTTAGATAAACACCAATAGGTGGGGCTCGACACCTTGATCTTGGATCGGATGTCGTTTTCTTGACAAACTTTGATGAACGCCTTGAATCACTGGAGAGGAGCTTGTAGGAGTCTTCTACAACTTTTTCACTTCTTGAGTTGTGTCTTCACTTCTTGACTTGTGAAAAGATCTCTTTTTAAACTTGCAGGATATGATTACTTTCCATATACACTTGATGGAATGACGCAATTTGATTGATCATTCTTGATTTGGTGGTATTCTCCATAACTTTGATATGAGGATTTGATTTGATTATATTTATTACCAAAACCTTGGCAATTTCCTTTCTTGTATGCAAGATTGCATCATCATTGCCAACAAATAAAGATTTGGACACTTGGAAATATCCAATTGATTATTGAGCACAAATATTATGTTCCTACAAATGCTCCCTCGAGACTTGTTCATGGACAACATGTCTGGGAGTGAATGGATCTCGAAACCTTTTCCCAAGTTTTTTAAAACACATGGATAATTTATACTCATATCAAGGAACATTCAATTGAATTTGATTAGTATTTTATACTCGTATCAAGGAGTACTTACATTTGAATTTATAGATAGTTTGTGCTCATATCAAGGAATCTTCACTTGAATTTGATTTAATTTGTAGGCATTTTAAACTCATGTCAAGAAGCCTTTATTTGAACCTTGCCTGTAAACCTTATAAAATCGTGTCGAGGAGCTTTGATTTGAGGGACTTAGATGGTTTTGACTTGTATCTAGGAGCACAAGAGATAGTTTAAGCTCGTATCAAAGAGCATCATTTGATTTTTGGGACTTTAGAAAGTTCATGCTCGTATCTAGGAGCGATATAGACGGTTTATGCTCGTATCAAAGAGCGTGTAGACAGTTTGAGCTCGTATCAAGGAGTGTTACATGATTTAGTTTTCTTCACTTGGAGTGCTGGTAGAAGTTTCGCCCCATTCTTGTTCTCCTTGAAGCTCTTGAATCAGAGGACTATCGATTCCGCTTGTCATCATGCTCAACTCCATATCATGAGTTCGAGTAACTAGTTCTTCGAAGAAATTTGGTTAAATTGATTGAAGGATATAGCGGAGACCTTATTGCATCCCTTGAATACACATCTCAATGGCAAAAGCTTCGGATTATTTTTCCTTGTAGCTTAGACTAAAGATTCACCAACTGTTGATATAATCGATGATACGCTCTTCTTTCAGTTGACGTGAACTTGAAAGCTCGAACAAGCTGACAGTCCTTCAAGCTGTGGAAGCTTGAGTGTTGACCGTTCAATTGCTCTCAACTATCGATTGAATTTGCCTTGAAGTCGGTGTATCAGGTAAATGCACTTCCTTTCAGGAAAAGGACGAATGTCTTCACCAAGTGATCTTCATATGTTCCGGAATTTTTCCATTTTCTACAAAGAGAGTCACCTGCTACTTTGGACTGCTTTTTCATCAAAATGCTGAAACTTTAGGGGTTGATAGCCCGAAAGAATCTTCAAGATGTGAATTCTCGTGGTGTATGGTCAGGTATAAGTTGGAGGTGACCTAGAGCTTTCGTCAAAAATTTAGTTGATAGTCTCAATGATGAGATCCTTCAACTAATTTGCAAGAATCGATCCGTCCAACAAAACTTGCAGTATTCTGGGTGAAGACTTTTCTTGTTCATTTGAGCATTGTTTTATGAGCGTCTCAACTTCATCATGTTTCTCAACTGGTTTATCCCCTAGATGACTTATCTTTTATGCTCACAAGCTTTGTGATCATAATGTCTTGGGCTTGAACATTTTTGTTGAGTTCTTCGACGACTCTTGCTAGGTAAGCGATTTGCTCTTCGATGGTTGCCATGGACTTTACTTAAACCTTCTTAAAACTTGAGAACTCAGGAGATGAGAGATGAGAGGTAGAGATTGTTCCACCGGACGTACCAAATTCATACCAATTAATTTTGTGTCTTCAATTAAAAATAATAAGAAAATTGTGCAAACAAAATTTATTGAAATGAAAATGAATATGTGATTACAATCTATATGCAAGATTGCATCTTGGTTGCGAAGAAATAATGATTTGGACACTTGAAAATATCCGATTGACTATTTGATTGAGCACAAATTTTATGTGCCCACAACATGTCTAATAAAAATAGTCTCGTGCAATTTCTTATTTGGAATGCATTAAATGCTTATTTTCCCGATATACCCTACTAAAGGATTGATTAGAATAATCATTACACTTAACATACTTTAGTTCACCATATTAAATAAGGACACGTGCAATAAATGAATTCTCAATCTGTGTGAAACTTTAAGAAACTATCTTTGCAAGACGGATGGAGTAATTTGTAATTTTAGTGTTCTCTTTGATGTTACTATAAACAGTTTTAGTGTTTTGAGATCACAGTTTTTGGTTATGATAAATCCAATCATAATAATGGCATAAACGGGAGATGTTTATGAGATGTAGAAGTAATTTACATGTTTGTTTTTTGATAATAGTATTAGTCTATTACTAGGGTTGTGAATTTAGGTTAATGGGTGGATTTTATGCTTGTTTTGGATCAATTTTAGATTATTCTTGAAGTATATCAAATGCTCTATAAACGTAAACTAACTACTCCCTCCTTCCCAGCTAACTTTTCACAGTTGATCGGGCACGGATGTTAAGAAAAAACAGATTTTGCTTTTTCTTTGACTTTTTTAAAGGTGGAGATTGAGTGTGGAGATTTTGAAGGTGGAGATTGTGAAAGAAATTTCCTTTTTAAGGGTGTGAAAAGTTAAGTGGGACGGACCAAAATGGAAAGTAGGAAAAGTTAGCTGGGACGGAGGGAGTATATATTTTGAGATAAGTTATTTAGTAATTTCGTAAAAATTGAGCAAATGTACTTATAATTAATTTTTAATTTTATCATTATACTTATAAAAAATATAGAATTATATAATTAAAATCACGCATTTGTATATATGTAATTAATTAATTTTAGTAGGTATAATCTATGTTGCTTTTGGTAATAAATTATTTTTTTAATTTTTTCTTTTCTTTCCTCCATCACTTTCTCTCTCCTCCTTTTATCCCCTCCTGAGAGATGTACACGAACCGAGATAAACCGAATATCTAAGAGTTTGAGTTTGATTTATTAATTATCGAGCCGAACTCGAGCTTAACTTATCAAATATATGGACGACTTGCGAGCTTATTCGAGCCTCCCACGAGTCTAATCGAGCCCAAAGGAATTCAATAAATATAAATTACAAACATGTTACTAATCATTATTTAATTAACAATAAGCTATAAATTATTAAAATTATAATATACCTACTAAAATTAATTAATTACATATATACAAATGCATGATTTTAATTATATAATTTGATATTTTTTTATAAGTATAACTATAATATTAAAAATTAATTATAAGTACATTAACTTAATTTTTACGAACTATCTCTCGAGCCCACAAACGAACTTGCGTGCGAGCTAACGAATCGAATATCATCAATCTTAAGTTTGGTTCGTTTATTTTAACGAGCCACATTAGACTAGCCGATCCTGCTTTTCAAGAACCGAGACCTGAATAGTTCACGAGCAAATTGGTTCATGTACATCTCTGTCCCTCCCTCCTCTCTCTAACCTAATTTTCCCTCATCCAAACACCACTTGGTCTCCTCTCTCCACTAATCTTTATAAGTTTCTTCAACACAAATCCTCTTCTTCGTTACTAATTTACATATCAGAAGAAACTAACTCTAAATCATCTGGAAATTCGATCATTATCGATGACGCCAACGAACATAGCAGCACAGTTCAACGACATAACGTACACGAAAGAAAAAGACCTAGCTGGGAGTTGTTCTAATTTGTATGTATATTTGTATCTATACTCATTCATTTCTTCAAATTCTCCTGTTGAAAGTGATAGAGGGATGAAAAGAAAAAATAAAAAAGAAAAGGATTTATTACCAAAAGTAACCTGAGGTATACCCGTTTTTACCACTTGCTCAAAATTGCGTATATGTGGCATGCTCTTGATTTTGCCTGAAATTTATTAGGAAAACACACTTAGGTTGTAATTGGTAAAACGCGAGTCAGTCGGGTTGCAAATCGGCGAAGAATTTTAAAATAGGTTGGAAGTGGTAAAAACGGGTATAATTCAGGTTGCTTTTGGTAATAAACCCTAGAGAATATAAGGAAAATAACCTTCTCAACTTAAAAATGATCAACGATAAAATCCAGAATGATTTTCTAAAGTTGCATGAACTTGAGCTTCACTCTTCCTTTCATTTAGGGATAAGAAAAGGTGATCATGGGCATAAATTGAAGTAAAAAATGCAGAAAAGGGAAGCCCATGAAATCTGCTTGACCAAGCGGCGACCCACTCGACCGAGCAGCGTGCACTGCCTGCTTTTTTTTTTTTTGTCTACATAGTTCTCGACCAAGCGGATTTCCATTCGATCGAGAGCTTGCACAACCTCAATCCCATCTCCAGCAAGATCCGCTCAACCTCGCAGGATTCTGACCAAGTGGTTTCCTTAGTATGCCCCTTTTTGTCTTTCATCGTTTCACCTCGTTTCTTGCTCCTTTCTTCTCCAACTTTTTCCTAATGGACTTTTGACCCTAAAAGCACATATTTATCTATAAAACTATCAAAACGAGCAAATACGTCAGATATTCACAAGGTAATGCAATTTACTCCAAAAGTGCTAGTTATACATGTAATTACTCATCATTTCATCATCTAACTAAGCCCAAAGCATGTATAACAGATGTGTATCGACCCCCTAAAACCAAGTAGTTGTTCGTCCCCAAACAACAAAAGAAAAACAAGGCAGGCTTCAGGGAGAATCAATAATGAATCTTGTCTAAGGGTATCATATTACAAACACAAGCAACATAATATGTTAAGCATATAGTGTTACAACATGTACTGACTACTCTTGCAACTTAGCACCCTAAATAAGTGCTCCTTACCCGATGGCGTATCTCAAGTGTATAAATAGGGACGCATTTACACCCATGTTGGTTCACATGCGCGGTCTACCATATGCTTGCCTATCGTCTGACCTCTCTATTACATTCAATATATGTGAACAAAGAATAAAAAATGTCTTTTATTATGTTGTGACGTAGGCTTTTTGGACAAGGTGGCATAATTTTGGATATAGTGACTCAACTTGGATTTGTTGAGTTATACACAACTTTCATCAGAGTTACTCCAATCTTCACTTTTCCACTACCTTTAACTAATTTTCAACTATGAACAATGAGCTTAACAAAGATTTTCTTCTTTTCTAACTAACTCACCCGCAATAAGATCATTCTATTGAACTCTTCTGACCCCATTCTAATCTTAAATTGTAAATAAACATAACAACTATGTATGTATATTTTTTTCATTGATTTTTCTCTATTTCTCATTTTTTTATTTCTTTTCTTTCCTCACAAGGGTCAAAAGAGTCCCATCCGAGATTTTATTAATTTTCCATTCAATCCACAATTACCTCTTTGTTTTCTTTTGTCCTTCCTAATCATATTAATTACTGTGTCCACATCACTCATACCCCTTACCTCTAACTACCTTCCAACTGTCTCCCTCTCTCAGTTAGTCCGACTATAAGGAAAAAGGCTGAAGGAATGATAAAGCTTGTAATGTTTGGATTTGTAAAATAAGGCTACAAGTTCAAATTGCCTAACAAATGATAATTTTTATACAAGGGGTAAGAAAAGATTTAAGGCCCAAATAAGCTAAAAATCAAGGATTACCTAAAATCATTTTCAATGCTCACATATATACTTAGTACTTCCAAGAAGATCCAATGCAGGTTCTACAGTCAACGATACATGACCAACACACCACACTTGAAAATAACAATATATAAACTCTAAAAAATGGGAGTTTCCTTTAAAGGCTCAAGAGCTCACAGGTTCTTGATCACTATCTAAGGTACATGCCCAATTTTTGTCTCAACACACATACATGCTCTACTATGTACGATTCAAAAAAATTAGAGAATAAACTCATCATCGACACATCATCATCAGTTCAACTACCACCCTAAGACTCAAGACACATCATTTCAAGTTTTACCACGAATGCAAACATGCAAGTAAAATATAATTTAAGAAAACTAATTTTTCAAACAACTAAAACTACCCAAGCAACTACCAAAAACCAACAAGCCAATGTGATCAAAATACCTCCATCAATGATTGTTGTTCTTCCATAAACTGTCTTTGATGCTGCATCAACAACTGATGTTGGGCCGTAACTACCCGCTAATCATCTGCCATTGACTGTTGTGCAATCATCATTGATTCGAAATGGGTGTCATACATTTGAAATTCTCAGACAAGGCTTCAATAATATTGTCATAAGCAGTGAATCGAGCATTTGTTTGTGCTCAATAAGCATCGAATCTCTTTCCTAACTCGGCGTAGCACCATGTCCATGCTCTTCTCCCCCTCTTTATTGGCCTTGCTTGTTATGGAACTAGGCCTGAAATAGCTGGATCTCAACCTCTGTTGGATATTGTGAAACAATATGATGTGCTTTCGTAACAAGGTCCAATTCTACCTACCCTCCTTGCTATTGACCGTAGTTCGGTGAGTGTTGGGCAATACCATGGAACCACCCTTATTTTTAAGCACCTCTTGCTTTATAGTGTTCTTGTCCCACTTTAATATTCGCATGCTCTCTAGTTCATTCTGTGAGATTAATTTTGACCTAGCCACTGGCGCAATATCTTCCAAATCTATGCCTGCAGTGAGAACATCATCGTGATTTAGCCTCTAATGGAGATATCCCCTATCTGATGGTTAACCACCCTTTCAAATTGACTTACCAAATGTGCACCAACATCACCACTCTTTGCCCAACAAGCATACTCCACAAGAGCAATATCTCATCTTTCCGGCACGAGCCTCCTTTCGGTCGGGCAAAAAGATTAAGTGCGATCATTCCGTGAATGTAGTGGAATATTGGATTCTGAGTCCACTTAGCCTTATTTCTCTATTGAATACTTTCCATGTTCTCAACAAGCCGTGGCACCCCCAGAATCTAAGTCCAAATCATAGATTCATTGTAGGCGTTTGGTCGACTGAACTCATCATTCATTGGTAAGTCATACACTTGGTTCAGCTCCTCAATGGTCATTATGTGCAAGATGTTATTTAATCGAAAGGAGATCCTTGATGGTCGCTTGTTGTGTTTCTTTTCCATCTCTATCTCGAGGGTGCTCAAGAATTATAGCGTGAACACTTGGTATGTGTCCTATCGCCCTTGCATAAACTTGGTCCATCCAATGTGCAAGAAAAGCTTCCAGACATCATCATGAATCCCTATTGACCCAGTGTGATTATCATCGGAGTAACGAGTGGGAACCACCCATCTTTGAATCAGTTTCTTCCATTGCTTAATGCGTTCTTCCGATTTTAACTCCATATTATAAAGTCAGTAATCTAATGGACCAAAATCGGGTTGTGGCTCTTCAACCACCTTTTGTTTCTTCATTAATCGAGGTATATTTTGTCCCGAAAAAATACTCTCAACCACAATTACTGCAACTAGAACTCAATATTTAGCTATATTTCTTTAAAATGAATCATCTCGATCAACTTGTACATGCTATTGATTCATAAATGTACCAACCAATTGATTACCCCTTATAACATCAAAATTGAGAAGTAAATGGTTTACTAATCAACAAGCCAATCATGATGCAAGAAAGTTCAAGTTATGAACTAAATTAGGCCTTATATCAATCTCACATGTTGTGTGTTCGATGAAATGCTCCAATGAGTTTTCCTTTGTAATTATGAATTCTCTGCAACACACATGACCTCAATATGCCAAATTTGAAAAGCACACACTCAATTCAAAATCAACGTGCTAAAATCAACATCGCAATTCATAAAAAATATTGTACTACAAGTACCCAATTGGTACATGTATTTATGCATTCATATTAGGTCGATTTAAGTGTTCATTTAATGGTATTAACATGCATTACAAAGAAGCCTGCATTACAACTGAAAATAAAGACCTTTTTTATTCTTTGCCACACATGTCGAGTACGAGGTCTAATTTAGATGATTGACAAGCATATGGTAATCGTTGCATATATTTCAATGCGAGTGAAAATATGACCTACTTTATACTCTTGAGAGATGAGTGATACACTTACCCGGTGAGGATCAATTGTTTGAAAGTCTCAACTCTCGAGAGTAGTTGATGTTGCTATGTCGTACGTTCTCAGCTTATAATGTTGCCTTGTTTTTGTGATAATCTTTCTGAAACTAGAATCGCCACCTAAATTGCCCTTAACACGTGTCCTTTTACTTTTCTTTGCTTTGATTTGTTCAGGACGAACAAAGGTTTAAGTTTGGGGGATTTTTGTACACGTGTTTATGCATGTATATTAGGTCGATTTAAGTGTTCATTTAATGGCATTAGCATAAATAGTCGATCGTGAATGGCTTATATTTGTTATATGGACCATTTAAATTGTATTGACTTGTAGTTAATTAGGTGATTTTATTCCCTTTGGACGACGTTAGGAGAAGAAACAAGTCAAATCAGATAAAAACATATGAAAAGAGAGTTAAAAGAGCAAAATAGTCGACCACGGACGCATCAAAAGTAACTTAGAAAGTGCAAAACATGCTGACCAACCTCCACGGCCGCGACCTACCTTCACGGACACGACGAAAAGCTTCCCGAAAGTGAAGTTTTCTGTCAACTTGACACGCCTCTAGTATTTTGGCCATATAGTAAGATTTAAAACTTCGATTGAGGTGTAATTGGTGGCGTTTGAAAGCCGATTCAAAGAGCTACAACTTTTCCAGAAAGAGAAAAAACCCAAAAATGATTGGAAGACCCTAAAAAATAGCTTTGAAGTTGGAAAAGCAATGCAATGTCGGCCCATTACTTGGCCCGCAAGCTCAAAAACGAGTTTTGGACGAATTTTCCTAATCCGATTAGATTTTCTCCCTCTTTATCCTAGATATGTACTCCTATAAATATCCCAAGGCTCTAGACATCAAAGGAGGGACTTGGAACTCGGATTTTGTGAAGATTTCGAAGGAGAAGAACAATTAAGACTCGACATTATTGGTTTCGTCTTTCTAGTTTGTTATAGTTTTATGATTTTCATTGAACTCATATCTTTAGTTGTCGCCATGAGTGGCTAGTCGTTTTATTTTATTTTTTAATCGATGTTGAACCCTAGTTTGATAATCTTGTAATTCTTATGGTAATTGTTCAGTAGTTTATGTTTTGGAATGTTTTATGCTATTCGTGTTTATATAAATTCTTATGTTTATTTTGATTGATCACCTAAGTAGTTAATCACATAATTATCACTAGGTCATTTTCGTAGTACGTAATCATTACGAATATATGTCCACTAGTAGCAAATAATGAATTAATCACTAGGATAACTTGTATCGAGCTTGTGAGTATTACACCGTGTTTATCTCGTTGCCCTAATACTCTATGTGTTTGGTTAATGAGATCTAAAGAGCTTATTCTAAGATCACTCAACTGGATAGACTAATCGAGGAGCTTGTTTAGTTAAACTTAAAGGATAACTTAGGTTAACAGAGCTTGTTATTAATCTTTGGGATAGGAGTTTCAAAACTAAATTGGCGAACAATTGCAATAATTATGAGGATAATTTGGACTAGGGGATACTAGATAAAGGGCTGAGATCTTTACTATATTTGAGTTTTAAATCACTTCTTGTTACTTATTTTTTACTTCTTGCTTTTAGTTAAATTAGTTATTCTAATCAAATCAAAACCCCCTCATATATATACTATTATTGTTTGGTTAATATATAAAAAAAATTTAAATCTTCTTGTACTATGTGGATCGACCCTGACTTACCACTTCTACAAGTTAGAAGAAGGATGCTAGGATTGTTAGTTTTACTACACCTCGACAGTGCGGTCACCAACAAACATCGAAAAATATTACTCAACTAGCATGAAAATTTCTCAATTTAACTTCAACTCTCAACCAGCAATATAAAGTAGGAATTCCAGAAAAAATAAGATGAGAAATTAGTACATACCAATTGAGTTTATTCAGAGACTTTTGCCAAATTTGAGCCCTAGATGAGCCCACATGAAATAACACGTCTCTCTTGAACTTAATCAGGAAAATTAGGTGTTTTGATGTGGGTGTGTATAGCATTGTGTTAATTTTGTGTACAAGTTGCAAGAAATTGAAGAATTAGGTGAGGAAAGGGAAGGGATTCGCAACATTTGACAAAGAAATAAGAGTTGGGGAAGATGACTGAAGAAATGATGTAAAAAGGAATCTTAATCGTGTAAAAATGCATTTCCGCTCGACCGAGCAAATAATGTTGCCCTAGTTGCTATTCTCATTGCACAATGCTCGATCGAGGAGGTCTGGCGCTCAACCATGCATCAAGTGCTGACCAGTATTTCTTTTTTCACTTATGTGAGCAGCTTGACCCAGCAGCTAGCTCTGCCCTCCTACTTTGATTTTTTCTAGTTTTCCCCCTTTTTTTTTTTTTTTTTTTTTTTTTTTTTTCATAAACACTACGTGCAAAATTAAGACTCAACATTAGAATAGATTAAAAATTACAAAGAACAAAATAAAAACCAATTCAAGAAAAATAAAATTATCACGTTGCCTCCCGATTAACGCTAAATTTTACGTCATCAACCGGACACATTTTTCTCTTTTAAACCGTATCTAAACAATTGGGATTAAATAATCCATCCCTCTTACTCTCTCCTATTTCTCTAATGATATAACATGCACTTTTGTCACATATCTTAGGCCCTCCATGCATAGGGAATGTTATCTTCTCGTTATAAATACAGAAAAGTTATCTCCATTTAATTCGATTAACACTTGCCTAAGATAAATGTTACATCACTCTCTCCACTTATATCCACAATCATGAAACCACTAGAAAACTCGAATTTACCAAGTTTAACAACACACCCTCTGCTACCTCATAGGAATGCAATAAAGATTCATCGGCTAACTGGATAGTAGTAGAGGTTGTTTTAAGTTACAGAGTCCTAATGCACGATACACTTTCAAATGCATCAAATTTTATGCTCGATCCTAAGTCACACAATACATTCTTGAATCTAGAGCTACTGATGGTATTGGGAACTGAAAAACTCACTGGATCAGTCAATTTTAGTGGTCTCTTCAGCTGAATAGTTGTGTTGAGGTTTCTCGAGGAAGCACTTTCTTTTCCACTCTCGCCTTCTTCTTTTTGTGTACCTTTTCTTTCACTTTCTGGGTGCATCTTGATATCTCTTCAATGGACCCAGATATTTGTCTTTTTATGGTATGATGTGTTCCATGACAATATTGCACTCCTTAGTCAGGTCGACTATTTCATACTCCTCTACTTCCTCTTCCTCGCGATCTCTTCATTTAAGAACTAGGCAATTAAGGTTCAACATTTGTAGTAGAGATCCAATAACAGAGATATTGGCATCAATTTTCTCAAAAAATTCCATACATTTAACAAATTGATCATCAAGCTTTTTTCCTTGAAATACTATAGGAAAAGGTAGCGGCAGGGTTGTATTTAGGAATTTCAGAGCTGGAAATTGATTTAGGCTTCTCAACCCCTTTATTCATTGACTCGCTCATTTGAGTTTGCAAAGGTTTTATATCTTCCCCTTGCTAACGAAGTTCTTGTTCATCCCGACGTGCAAGGAATTAAAGTTCTTGTCAATGTGTATGAAATTCTCATCCGCCTTTGTTATAAAAGTTATAAGTATGTTCTCCAAATTTGGCTTCTTTCCATCATTGATCATGCCATGTTAAACTAAGAAGTCCAAAGGAGGTTAAAGTGCATTTCTTGGATTCCCATAAGAGAAATTCAGGTGATTTCGCATGCCCGGTTGATACTGGTTGGACTGTTGGTTATTTCAAATTTATTAAATTTTGCATTGGTTCAAGTAGTTGATATCTTCAACCATTTCTTGAAAAGCTCCCGACATCGAATATTTCTCAACATGAACAGTGGTTGAGCTTGAGAAAGAGAACTAAGATGCTTTGATAGTGCTACTATTTGAGCTGTCAGTGAAACGGTTGAATCAGAACCGGATAGACTGCCAACCTTTATTAGCATACTCCTTTCATTCGGCCCTTGATAGTTGTTGGTGGCCATGTCTTCTAGACTGACAAGGGCATCACGTGCACTTTTGAAAAATAATGAACTGCCAGTTGCAACATCATGGATTACGCTCGTGGGCCCGGGTAGTCCAATATAAAAGTAGCAAACCTGCTCCTTCTCTTGGAATCCTTATTGGGGAAACTTCCAGAGTAGATCTCGAAAACGCTCTCATGCTTCACACAGTGGCTCATAATCATATTTCTTGAAGTGTGTGATCTCGCTCTTTAGCCTAAGAGTACTACTCAGGTTTGGATAGTACTTCAAAAGGAATTTCTGACACAACTCATCCCAGGTGGTAATGTTGTTAGATGATAATGATGTGTACCACAACTTCGCCTTGTCTCGAAGGGATAGAGAGGAAAATCAGAGCTTAATGTGGACATGAGGTACTTCATTCACCTTTATGGGATAAAAAATATAAAAAACTGGCGAGATGCGCATTCAGGTCTTCTTATGCTCATGAAATCAAGGCTGATTTGAGCTTGAAATTGTTGGCATTAATGGGTCATCTCGTTACCCTTCCATAATATGATTGCCTAAGGGATGTAAGAAGTCCTTATAGCTGTCTGATACCCTAGTGGTTGTGGGGTCTATTGAGGTGTTGGTTGATTTTGCTCTTCGTCTTGCCATTGTTGAAGATTGTGCATCTATTGTTATTGTAATTGCATCATTACCTTTGCAACACTTGAGCTTGATTCTGATCTTCTTATGCCATTTCACCAGTTTTCTTTCTCCTTAATCTGTGATGGGTCGGACAGTAGCTTCAGTTTCAGGATCTAATAGAATCAGATTAGTTGATCCCTTGGACCGTGTTTGCATGAACTACCTTAAATCCTATACAATGAGGAGAAATTCCTTAAACAAGAAAACCAAACAAATACAACATGTAAAATAATATTGAAAACAAAAGTCTAAATTAAGGTCGAAATCTCTATCATAATATTAATTGGCATTAACAACTGATCCCCGAAAATGGCACCTACAACATTTACACCCCTATAAAGGCTTATGCTAAGCATGACCGCAAGTGTACGGCGTAACTGTAGCTAATGACCAACTAATCGTGTTAATTTACTGTGATCTTAACAACTCGACTTTATCTAAACCATCGATTTTGTTTTGAATAACTAGTAACAAGAATTAAAAGCTAATTAGATAAATAAAGTGGAGATGTAGGTAAGTAATAGAGGGAGGAATCAATCAACAAGTAGATTCTAGGTTCGATTTCGACTATGTGTCACTATAGAGTAACACAAGTGGTCTATACCCCTTCTCGGAGCCAATAAATTGTAAATTACATGGTAGAGCCATCATCGTTAATCGACTACTACACACGTATTTCCCAAACATATAATCAATTAATGCTCTCACAATTATCTCAAACTTCATAGTTCTATTGAATAATTACGCTATATGGTGTAGGCCTATCAACAAAACTCCCCACTTCGTTCCTGATTTATTAAGTCTACAATGTGTAACAATTGGCCAAATCATCAAACATGAAATAGAACAATCATATAGATAAAAAAGTATCACGAGATTCAGTCGACCCAAGTACAAGTAATATATCAACATAAAAATGCTCTAACCTAGAATATATAAAAATCTAGCCAATTATAATCAAAATTAACAATAGAAAATATCCGAAAAATAACATTCACGACTAAATTCTTATCTATTTATTTTGACCGGTTGCTTCAGTGGTTTTAATAAACAAGACGCCAAAAATAACATACTAATTGCCCAAAATAAGAAAAGATTTTTATATTAAATAACAATGCAACTCCAATATCCATTAAACTAATTAAAATGTACATACACATATCCAATAAATCAAGAGTGTACAACAATTCCAACAACATTTCCACCAATTCCCACAAAATGTACTAACAGGTATCCAATAAATCAACAATTCATTAAATTATCCCAACATACATGAAAAAACTCCCTCTATCAATCAACAATTTCCAGCCAAACATCCAACAAATCCCATATATGCAAAAAACTTCAACTCCAAGCACAACTGCTTCAACATCTTGTTCTTGCATTTATTCGAGACAACAAACAAGAATATGTTCAGAAAATTGAATAAACAAAAGTCAACAAATTGAATGCTAAAAAATTGAAGTTTTAAATCATCAGCCCATGGAGAAATAAGTCCTGCAATATAAGACACAAATGAGCTATATCTTAACCGAGTAATCAAAGAAACTAAATGCGTTAAAAGAATTATAAGGCTTAAATCATCAGCCCATGGAACATAAAATCCAGCAATACAAAGTACAAAGTTAAGAAACTAAACCTGTTAAAAAACCACATAGAAAGAATTATCAACACATTGAACAAAAAATCTCCACAAATATAAGGCACAAATGTAGTTTTATCTTATAATCCACAATGCTATAAATAAACTCAAATTATCTTCCGCGCTGATTGATATTTCTAAGGAAAAAAAAAAAAATTCTGAACAAATTGAGAAAGGAATCCACAAGGCACCAAATGTTGTGACATCCACTCAATGATCGATTTTTTTCTATAGACAATCTACTTTAATTGAATATGACAAAAGATATGTGACTTTGTTATAACTACCAGCCTCTTCTCCAAGGAGTCGTAATCTTCCTCCAAAGACTCATATACAACATGCAAAGTTGTCACCCTATATGCCTTTCACCGTTTAAAAATGAAGTAGTCCTACAGAGAAATTCCATATTCCATATGACTAGTTAACAAAGAAATCCACAAGCCACTAAATGCTCTACCAAGGTTAATTGAATGCGACAAAAGGTACGTGGCCTTGTTATACCTGTCGGTTAGTACTTTACGTAGTCGTAATCGTCCTCCAAGGAGTTTTACTCAACATAAAAGGTTGCTAACCTATATTCATTTTCACAGATTAAAAAACAAGTAGCCTTATATAGAAGTTCCACATTCCACATTACTAATTCACATTAAAATCCATAAGTCACCAAATTCTCTTCCTTTAAGCAAATATTTTTTCTCAAAGCCATTATAAATTAAAATACATGTTATACTTAATTCATCAAATAGAATATGCGACGTATACGACCCATTCACTATGCACTTAGTCTATTTCTTCTATAGAGTACTCCCTTTGTTTGACATTTTACCAAGCAACACAATAAATTAGAAATAAGTTAATTCTTAAAAGAAAGAATAAATATTGTAATTCAACTAGAATAAATAGAACAAAAGAATTGTAAAAGTGTTACCAACATGCTGCGCACAAACATTTTGTGTTGGTATAATTAGAGACACCACAAAATAAAATGAGAAATCTTAATTGAGTTCTTACATGAACAGACACCCAGATCAGGTCCTTCAACTCAGTTGGTACTTTTTTCCATGTTTTGTAAGTCTCATAGATATTCACTTGAACCACGCAACAAGTTAGCATTAATGGTCATGTAACAGTTTAAATAATAATCACATATTCCAGACTATGTAAACATCATTGTGCTCATAAAAAACACCCTAAGCTGTCATTGCCAAAAAAAAAAAAAAAAAAAAAATAGACATTCTCTAAACGAATGTATTTTTAACAATCATAGTCACCATGAACCCACGATGGTTCATTTTCATCACTCTTACTAGCATCCATTGATGGAAATTTTTTGGCGCAACCTTGTGGTTCGATTGCAATATCTCCCAACTCATCACCATGCATGTACTCACACTTTTCATACTTGTAGTGCAAGCTACAACATACCAGGCAGGTTCTTGAGGTTCTTAGATGTAAAAACCTTGCTTTGCTTGATGACTCACCAAGATAAATGGATCTGATCTAAAACCTACTATTTTTAGGTTTACCCAAGTAAAACCTAGATCGTCTACTTTAATACCATTATTGTTCTCCACCTAGCTGCATTTAACATTGGTACGTGGAAATCATGGTAATTAAGCTCCCAAATATCTTCTACGACTCCATAAAACATCATGTCCGTAACAATTAGATTTATCCTTCGCACGAGAAACTTTTATTCTTTTAGCTATTAAGCTAACTCTCGAGTTCTGAATTTCTTGTTTTTCATCACGCTACCTTGTGTGGTATGTTACACCATCGATCATATAACTATGGTAGCGCAACACCTGCTTATTAGGTCCATGCGTTAACCACTTAAACCTTTTGGATATTTGATGAATCGTTAGGTAAAAAAACTAAAACCTACAATTTATAATAAATGTATGAAAAATGTCATATTTAAATATTTTTCAAGTAGGAGATGAAATGCAAATAAATGTAATACTTACATCTTGACGAAACCAACTGATGGATGTTTGATTATGTTCATCTTGCAGTTGTTTGCCCTTGGATTTTTGAGGATTTGATGCCTTTAAATATATCATATGTTCTTGAATCATGTAACGAAATTGAAGACCAAGAAATGTAAAACCATATTCAGTATATGATTGTATGTTATACTTACTACATGTTTGGATCAATCTCAGCATCATTTATCAACATGTAAAGATGTGATTGTTCCCACTTCTCCTAGCTTTCTAAGTGCACTTGAGCTCCTGATGTAGGTTTCATAAGCATTGTTTCATGATGCCTTGATGGAGTATCAATTATGCGTACATTAGACAGATATGCTGAGAAAAATTCGACAGCCTCTCCAGCAATATAACATTGTACTATACACTCTTTGGGCCGATTATGATTCCGAACATAGTCTTTCAAGATTTTCATGAATCATTTGAACGTGCACATCCATCTATACCATACTGGCCCACAATGTATAACCTCACAAACGAGATGAACCATTAAATGGACCATTGTATCGAAGAATGTTGGTAAAAAATGTTTCTCCAACAAACACAATATGGTCAATATCTAGGTTTTAATGTCATCCAACTTCAAGACATCTTTCACTTTTCCACAAAGCACATTGAAGAAGAAACACAACAGAGTGATGGAATATATGACATGTTTTGGCAGGATACCACAAATGGCCACTGGAAGCAATTGTTGTTTAGAGTGTGATCATTATATGCCTGAGGTCAACTAATTTCAGGCAAGACTATTGTGTTAGATGAATAACTGGTGAGTAGTTTCATTCCCAACAAAGAACTACAAACTTTCTTCTTCTCATCTTTACTCAGTCTATAACATCCTGATGGGAGATAAGTTCTGTTTCATTTTTCTGTTGGTGCCAATTCAGCCCTTATATTCATGTCCAAGAGGTCTAGTCTTGTTGCTAATACATTCTTTGTATTATTTGAAATATCAAGTAGTGCCCAAAGAGACTTTCTGACACGGTTTTCTTGATGTGCATCACATCAAGAACATGTCAAATATATTGATGTTTCCAATATTCAAGTTCAAAGAATATTTATTTCTTCTTCCAACACGATTTGTCATCATCATCCTTTCGTGTTTTCTTCCAAGTCCCCTTCCACTAGCAACACTCTATTCCTTGAATTCTGTCTAGAACACAACTTCACTCAATGGCCTCGGCGGGGTTTGATCTCTTAGTTCCCATTGAATGTTTTCCTTTGCTTGCGATAAGGATGATGCGCCAGTAGGAACCTCCTATGGCCTGGGTAAGACATTTTTCTCCCATGCTTCAACCTTTTTGCATATGTTTTTTCACCACAGATAGGGCAAGCACGATGTCCTTTAACAATGCAACCTAACATGTTTCCGTATGCAGAAAAATAATTAATCATCCATAATGAGACAACTCTGAGCTGAAACCTTTCTTGATAAAAATTAAATGCTTCAACACCCGTATCCCATAAGAGTTTTTGGTCATCATATAGAGATTCCACATAAAAGTCTATATCATTCCCTGACTGTTTAAGACCAGAAATCAACATAGTGAGCATCGTGAATAATCTCTTCATACACAACTGTGGTGGTAGATTGTATGTGACCATAACTAGCCAACAACTGCACTAGTTTCATAACATGCAATTCAGCTGGATGTCACAAAAATATATCTAGAACTCTCTTTTCGGCATGCCATCGCAAATCTTTGGATATTCCTTGTTCTGGAGCAATCTTTATAATCTAGGAATAGGTGAAAATACTATAATGTTCTCGTAGGAACCCCTTGATTTTTCTTAGGCTGCTTGTCAAATTTGTACCTGGGCGTGCCACACGTAGGGTAGATTGTCAACTCTACGTAGTCTTCAGTATTAAATACAATCATTAGGGCAAGCATCGATTTTCTCATACTTCATCCAAAAAATAGATAGGCTTCTCCTCACAGCATACGCCAACAAAGGTAGTTCGTTGAAGTCCGGAAGAAAATCCCCAACCAGGCCAAGAAACATAGTAAAGCTAACATCACTCTGACCAAATTTTGCTTTCAAATTGTATAATTTAACAAAAGCCATAACTTTGAAAATTTAATACATCCAACATATAAAGGTTTCTCTACGTCCTTAAGTAACTTGCTCAATTGGTCCAGATTGACACTATTAACTTTGTTGTGTTGAAATCAGCCTCCAGGGGTGATTTCAGTGTTGCCATTCAAGGCCGCGTCGGACACGTTCAAGGGCGTGTCAAAATGTGTGTTTTGAGTGAAACGGAAGCCTCTCGCAACGCGACCGCGTCAAGGCTTTTCAAGGTCGCGTCAATATCCTTCCAGAACTCCAAATTGGGTTTAAGTTGGCTTTTTTTTTTGTCCTAATCTTTCAAAATTTCATCCCGAACTTATAAATAGGCCTCAAGCTCGAAAATTTAGAAGGTAGACACTCCATATTCTCACATCCGCTTAGAAGAAGAAGTAGAAGGCTTGGAGGATGAAGAAGACGAAGATCGACAAGACGAATTTGCTCGGGTTTAGTTGTTTCTTTTCTAGTTTTTGTTCTTTACAATGTTTTCCATGAAATATTGTATCAAATTTCTGCTAGGCATGAGTAGCTAAGCTATTCGTGTCCTAGGGTTTAGAAAGTAGGGATCTTTACAACAATGTTTTGAATTATGTTTTAATTTATAGACTCCATTTTTATGTGTTTATCTCTGTGTTTGTTTTTCTAACTGGATTTAGACTGGCCATCTAGGTTTAGTAATATCGTTTAACAATTCCGCTTCGAGAGGAGGAAATTGTTATTAGACGCACGACATAGAGTGCAGTTGTCTATGACTGTGTAGGCATTGGTTTATGAGGTTTTGTGAGTTATTAGGATTAATTCACTCGAGAGGGTAATTATCTTAATTAATCTACGATCTAGTCGCTTCGAGAGAAGGGTTAGGTTATTAGAGCGTCGCCTAATAAACACTAGAATTCGGTTTAAAGGTCTATAAGTTGAGCATATTCATCATTAAAGTAAATTCCTGAAATCGAATCCCTAGGATACTTTTCTTGTTAATTGGAATTCCTTTTTGTCTGATAAGTCATAGTTAAGTAGTTTAAGTTCTTTAATTTAGTTGAAAACAACCTTGCAATCTTAGTATCTAGTTAGGATAATCCTAGATAATCGGGGTATCGAACTACCTAACCTATTCCTTGTGGGATCGACCTTGACTGTCATTACTACACCTACACACGTACACTTGTGGTAATTAGGGGTTAGAAATAGTCCAGTCAAGTTTTTGGCGCCGTTATCCCGTTCTTAGTCAATAGCCGGTTAAATTTTTATCTGCGGCCCGTTTCTCAGCTCGCTCGTGTTAAAAATATATAATTAAATAACTATCAAACAGTGTTACCCACATCTGTGGTTTAAGTAGTTTTTTGTTCCTGTGGAGACAATCCAACTCTGATCCTCATCAATAGTGTGCAACCTATTCAGGTTTAGACCGTTGCTGTTTCCTTGTTATTACTTTATATCACTAATTATGCCCTATGTTGTACACTTGCTACCATTGATTCTATATATATTTCATTATCCTCTTAAACTTGTCAATCCCACCTAAGTCCAATTATGTTTATCATATTACTATCATCTCCTTTCCTACACTTACCTTCACCATTACTTGTCCACTAGGTTTTCTTCATTTCAATTATAATCATTAATGTATTATAATAAATTGCTAAACAATTTTAATATTTAACCATCAAACATTTAACTTTCACGAACAACATACGCATAACATTATAACCACATAATTACACTTATGTCATATCACAAGATCAAGTTCGTACACACAAAAGCGGTACATTGAATCATCATATTAAATTGTACAAGTTAACCAATTTCTTTCACTTATTTCTAGCCCTTTTCTTACTTCACTCCCTCTTTATTTATCTTTTATCAATTCTCTATACCTAGGTCTCCAGTTAAATCCTAAAAGTTTATTCAAATCATATATATTCTAGTAACACTTATGTTGTTTATACAAGCATATTAACTCTTTGTTATTACAAATCAAAATCTATTTTTCTTCATCACCTTGATCTTGCTAAATCAATTATGCTCTAGTGTTTGCTATTAAGTTAATTCGAAACATTTCATTCCTCCTTTATCCCTTATTTATTTTAATTTATCTATTACGATTTTATTATTTCTCCCTTTTTATCCTACTTTGTTAACTTCTCTCCTTTTATTATCCATTTTTACATGTTTTATGTTTTAATATTAGTATAAGGAAGTGGGATATTTAATTGAGAGTTATTGTCATATTGAGCATATTATATTTACTATTCGAATAAATATGCATAACCTTAGCAAGTTTGATTTCGAATCCATGATTAAGCGTGTTAGAAATTGTTGATTTTATATTATGTTGAATTTGATAGTTGATGGCTTCCACTAACAAGCCATAGGTGTAATTTATATTGTTTCTTACTTATATGTCAATATGTGATCTTAACTAGTCTGACTGATTGCGTATGGGTGATTTTGGGAATAGTTTTATAATTGACAATTGATTGGTTGGTTGAGGACTTGGTTGATGATAATACAAAGGTGACTTTGCTAAAAATTTCCTAGAATTTTTAAAGTCATCTATGGATTATGTGCTTTAATATACATAATATGGATTTAATTAATTTGATTTATGTTCTAGGATTACGGATTGTTATTTATAAATTATTCTAACACTTTGGAATCTTTAGTTGCAGAAAATGTGACAAAAGTGAGCAAAACGAAACACAGTTGGAGGAGCTTCAATTTCTGCAACTCATGTATACAGAGTTAATGAACAGTGGGAGATGGCATATGTACATGGACAGTGGGACAGTGGGAGGAGCTTCAATTTCTGCAACTCATGCAGTTCGTTTTAACTTAGTTGAGAGGTCGTGTGGAATAATTTGGCCCAATGGACAGTGGGAGTCACAAGATACTCTGCATTTGAGACCACAAAGGTCCTTGATATTCACTAGGATGTGTGGGCTCTGGTAGACAGTGTTGGATGACGGACAATGCTTGAGTGGGAGATGGCATATGTACATGGGCCTTACTTCAGAGTTTTTGAGCACCTTTCAGATGAGTAAGAATGACCGCCGCACACCATAAGAGATTACCTTTCGTCTGCTAAACAGGCAGTACAATATGACCATGAGCGATCTACCCATGTGTTTTGATTTCCCGGCTGAGAGGATGTATCGAATCCCTGGGTTGATGCTCGATATATGGGAGGTATTGATGAGATGAGTGCCACTTGGGATGCCGACTAGGGGGGAAAAAGTTAACCATCAGAAGGTATCCTTGCTCCGAAATCTGATTATGAGATTCCTGCATAAGATACTTGCCTTTGATGGTCTGCGCGAGTAAGAAAATCGAGAATGCTCGGGCACATGAGCTTTTAGTGTTGCGGTACGCCCACGAGTGACGACAGTTGGATGGAGCAAGATATCTTGTTTCCACATTCCAATGCATCCTCAGGTGTAGAGAGAGTCGATCATGGTTGGAGGCATGATCATTGCTATTGCGCAGTATTTAGAGGTAGATTATGATCCATTTGAGATCATAATGGGTAGTCTTGATTTGACAGTTCAAGACTTTGTGAGTATGCACTAGGGGAACATTACCTATTCATCTAGTCTCACGGAGACTGGTTCGAGTTGCCTAACACCACCCTCACCATATTGTTACCCCAGGGGAATGAACGTAACCTCTTGACGGATGCCCCTGAGCATCAGAGAGTAGCCTAGTATAGAGCACATCACCCTACACCACCATCTTATGAGGTCCTTGCTATAGCCGTGGAAGATGAGGATGAGCCATTTGAGCTACAACATCAGCCGGATCCTGCTCCTTCCAGTGAGCGTGGAGAAAGTTCTCAGCCACATCCAGAAGATCCTTACAAGCAGCTTGATTGCTAGATATCAGACTTTGAGATTACAAAGAGGGGCCACCTCAACAGGCTCCAGGAACAGTGAATCGAGATTCTCAGGAGGTACAATCTCAGTTGGAGATATTTGATGAGCTCGAGTCATGGGACGTCTCTTATGAGCACTAGTATTATCTGCCCCCCACCTCCTCCTCAACCTTAGCTGTTTTTCTTCTATTGCATTTGTAAGTCCACGCACAGTATACAACTTATCCCCACAAGCTTGTTTTCAAAACAAGTTTGGGGAGGGGGATGAGTAGTACAACCGTGGGATATTGTTATTTTTTCTTTATCTTTGCCCTTGTCCCTGTTTGCTATATAATCTTTGCGAATGTAATTTTGCTAATTATTTTATTCGGCCTGTAACAGATAGTCAAAATTTGATTTGAAATTTGAATTATTGCGTTGTTACATATAGATTGCATTTTAGGTTTATTTTCTTGTTTTGCACGTTTACTTTTTCGGAGGATAGGCTAGTCGAAAGAAGTGTGAAGTTAGTAACTCCACCGACATAATAAAAGCATCATGGTGACAACCTCATGATGAGCCGAACTTTTATTAAAACTAGGAAATATGCACTTGGTAGCACATAGATCGATATAGCGATACTATATGGAAGCTAGTTTCTTTAGGCATTGATAAAAAAGCCGTGAGAATTTAAGCCGTATTTGAACTCCAAGTTTTTTAGTACTATTTGTTTTTTCTTATGTGTGTTTCGTTAGTTATAACATATTGTATCTCTAGAACTTCCCTTGAGTGTGTCTAGATTTGTCTTGTGTATAAACTTGGAAAGTGATCTTAGGCGTTCTTGTAAAAATTATTATAGCCTCCTTTAGCCAAATTTTCCTTACTTGAAAACAAAAAAAAATAAATCCTTGGTTAGCTAATTTTGAGCTTTAGCTTTTCTTGATAGCTTAATTCAAGCTCATATCCAATTTTAACCTTTTTCCTAATACTTGGACTATTGAGTAGAGGAGAGAGGAAAATAAGAATGAGCGAGAGAGGTGTTGGGTGATTAGAGAAGAATAATGGGTGGAAAAAGGATGGTATAATACTCGTGATTTGGAAAGGTTATAATATGAAATTAGAAAATTTCTGTTGCCTACTAAAAAAAAAAAAAAAACACATGAATTTATTGTGTAGGTAGGGGTATAAAACAATATATTTATGCCGCCTACATTGTAATTTTTGTACAAAAAAACATCTAAGGCAATCAACTTAACAAAGGACTGCTTTTAGTAGAAAGGTGGTTTGCAAGAACTTGCTAACAAAATTAGTCTTATGGTTGGCTAGTGTAATACTAACAAGGGAGAAGAAAGATATTCTTGAATTAACTTTATTAAGAGATTGAAAAAGAAAGGAAACTGTGATTTTAAGTGTAGTTTAGAGTAGCTAACTCAATTAGTCCAAGTTAAGTCAATTTATCCAAATATTTATCTCACCTTTATCAAAGAGCCTACATTACAACAAAAAATAAAGACCTTTTTATTCTAAGCTATATAAATTTAAGTGCGGTGAAGAGTTAGGCAATATGCAAGCATATGGTAGGTCATATGCACAATACAACTTCGTCAAGTGAAATTGTCCTTTATTATATAGTTGAGTGCTGAGTGATGCACATACCTAGTGAGGATCAATTGTCTAGAGGGACTTAGCTCTCAAGTGTATTTGTCGCTATGTGTCCATGATATTGTGTTGTGTATAGTTTGCAAAACTAATAAGGCCTGAAGCATTAAGTTGCTAATGATCCATAATACACGTAGTGCCTGCTCTAGGTCACATTGTTTTCATTTTAGTTGTTCGGGATGCACAAAAGGAGAGTCTGGGATTAATGATGAATCCATATTTTAAGTGACTATTAGGCACATATTCATAGGTAAATTGGTGCATTATTGCGTAAATTAGTACTTCTAACCTTTTTTTCATATGTTTGGTAGATTACAATTATTTGTCGGTTTTGTAGTGTTTTCAGCACAACATAACGCGTTTTTGGAGTAATGGTGAGATCACAAGTCAAAACGGATAAAAGAAGACTTGGAAGAAAGGAATAGAAGATTTAGGCCAAAAATCGCCCTTAGGTAGGCCCAAGATGGAGCGGAGAAGCCCAAAAGACGAGGCAAAAAGGGGAAAAAAACCAAAATAGTCCCATAAATTTTTACTTTTTCGGATTTAGTCCCACAAGTTATTGCTTTTTCGATATAGTCATACATCTATTGTAATTGCTCAATTTTAGTCCAATTTTGACCCAATGTTGATCAACTGACTGGAAATGGTCACATGGCCTTCACGTGCCAGCGCGGTTTTGAAAATTCCAGCCAAAATGGTCCCATAAATTTTTACTTTTTCAGATTTAGTCCCATAACTTACTATTTTTTCGATTTAGTTCCACATCTCTAGTAATTGCTCAATTTTGGTACAATTTTTGATCCAATATTGACCAGCTGACAGGAAAAGGTCATGTGACCTTCAGGTGCTGGTGCGGTATTAAGATTTCTGGCCAAAATGGCACGTGTCGCCGGACTTCCGAGGTGGAATCTCAAAAAAATTATTTCTGTAACCGAGATACAGGATGAGCTACTCGTTAAAGAAAAAAAACAAGTGGAGTTAAAGAACAAGGAGTTGGAATCCATCAACAATGAGTTGATAAAACATATAAGTCGGCAGAATTTCCAAAATCGCGTCGTCACGTGAAGGTTACGTGGCATTTTTCGGTTAGCTGGTCAACATTGGGTCAAAATTGGAGCAAAATTGAGCAATTACTAGAGATGTGGGACTAAATCGAAAAATTAATAACTTATAGGACTAAATCCAAAAAAGTAAAAAGTTATGAGACAATTTTGGCCGAAATTTACAGAATCGCGCCGGCACATGACCTTTTCTGGTCAATTGGTCAGTATTGGGTCAAAATTAGACCAAAATTGAGCATTACTAGAGATGTGAGACTAAATCGAAAAAGCAATAATTTATGGGACTAAATCTGAAAAAGTAAAAAATTATGGGACTAGAGAATAAGAAACAATGACAGATGTTCGACCGAATAACCTTGCTTCATTCGATCGAACGTCAATCAAGAAAATAGGTATAGGTGTTGAGCATTTGTTCGACCGAACACTTGCTTCGGTCGGGTAAGTAAAACGACGAGTTTTCTCACCAAACGGATTTTTATGGGATTTTATCCGATTAAAACCTGGTCCAAACCTTTTGTTGTGTACTCCTGTAAATACCTAACCTTAGGGATTGTTTTAGAAATCAGCAACATCATCATTAGTATTAGTATTATTAGCAATATTATAGAGGGCAGTAGTTAGGATAATTAGAATAATTTTCTGCAGTCTCTAGGAGAGCTAGAGAGGACGTCGGAGATTCTTCCGCTCGAATTCATTGGTAATTCTAGTACTTCTATTTTTATGTTAGTTGAACAATATGTTTATATAATATTTGTTTCCATTTTATTAGTATTGAGTATTCGTGTTATCTCTTGGAGTTAGAAAGTAGGTTTTAGTCACGAATATATATTGTTCTATGCATGCTATATTATATGTTCTTGTTCAAATCCTATGTGTTGAGATATGATTGCTGGTAGGATAGATTAATCCCCTAAGCATAGCACTTACAAACACATACCCAAAATAGGACCATAAGGTAATGGTATTGGTGGATAAACAACGCATCACATAATATATACCAAGATAGGACCCGATGGTTAGGGTATACCATGGGGGTATTTCCTAGGCACTTCTCGGAGTTATAGACATGTCAACTTATGGTCGTCTGTGGCTATAATCCACATCTTAGGCACTTCAGAAGAAGGTTTAAGAGCGAAGCCCCATAACAAAAAGGTATATTAATTAAAGTAATTCATATAACTTCTGCATGTGCGATTGTCTATGATTGCACGGTAATTAACACTAAAATATATATCCTAAGATAACCTTTAATATCTGATAATATTCGTTAGTAATTCGCTATTAATTTATAATGAAACATTAGTTTAATTAAGATATTCTCTTGATATTGTCTTAGGGACTTTATATATAGTAAATTAAGTAAGATAACAAACCAATCAATCAATCATATATCCGATCCGCCTAGATATTTAAGTATTATGAACATTGTAGTAATTTAATTAGGTTTCATCTTCACTATTCTCTATAGGGTACAACCTTACTTGTAATTTAACTACACCATACACTTGTAGTTTAGTTGGTAGAGATTAGAGCAACCAGCAACCACGACTAATAGTAGTATTATTCTACCGACTTAATGTGTCTGCCACCACATTAGCTTTGTCGGATGGTATGAGATGGTACAGTCGTAATCTTTTACACACTTTAATCATCATCTCGATCGTATGTTCAACTCCTTCTAAGGGACGAAATATTTTAGACTTTTGTGATCCTTACAGATCTCACATTTGCTTCCACATAAGTAGTATCGCTTGATCTTTAGAGCATAAACCATAAATGTTCAGTTCCAAATCATGAGTTGAGTTAATTTGCTCATGCGTCTTTAGTTGCCTAGATTCATAAATCAGCACCTTCCCATTGCATCAAGAAACAACCTATACCCACTCTAGAGATATTTGTGTAGAGCACGAATCCTTCTGTGTCATCAGAAATTGTTAGTATTGGAGCAGAAACTAATGTTCTCTTCAGTTCTTGGAAACTGGTACACGTGATCATGCATGCAATTTAGGTCGCTTTAAGTGTCGTTTTAATGATATTTTCATGCATATTTGATCGTGTATCATGCATATTTGTGTTATTAGGCAGTTTGATGTGTTTAGTTCATTTTCATGTCAACACAGGTGAATTAAGGCCGAAAAACAGGTTCGAAGATCTCAAGTTGACAATTCGAGCTCAAAAGGAAAAGAAAACAAGGAAAAACAGGAGACCTTGCCCACGTTGCTAATGCCACGGCCGAGGCTAACTAGCCCACGACCGTGGTAATTTGTCCACAAGATGGCCAAAGTTCAGCCTTCAGATCCTCAACCGAGGCGAAATCAAGGCCACGGCCGTGGTAAATCGTCCAGAAGATGGCCAAAATTCAGCCTTCAGCTTCTCAGCCGAGGCAAAATTCAGGCCATGGCCGTGGCGAATTATCTAGAAAATGGGTAAAATCCAGCCCAACCAGACCTCGGCCATGGCGGTTTAAGACCTCGGCCATGGCCCCAAATTGGCCCAAACACTTATTTTCACCACGCCCGCGGCCAATTGTGTCCCACGGCCGCGGCGCGGCCCCCTGTTTTAATCCTGAAACACGTTTTTGCCCATTTTTTAGCCCAACACTTTTTCCTCTATATATATATGGTCATTTTCGATTTTGACCTAACCTTGAACCCATCGCACATACATATTCAGTCACTATTCCCCACTGGAAGCAAAGGATTGGAGGGAGATTGAAGATCAAGATCATCAATCCTATCTTTTGGTTCCTTCTATCTTATTTTCATGCTTTCTTAGATTTTCTCTTACTCTATCTTTATAATAGTTGTAATGGGTGGCTAGCACCCTAAAATCATTCTATTTGTCTTTGTTTATTTGAATTGTTAAATTGCTAAGTATTCTTAGAGTATTTGTTATTTAGTTTGCTTAATAGAAATTTAGGTGTTTGTTGTTATTTCATTAAAATACCCCCCACTTCTTTATTGTTTTTCTAGCTTATTTACATTATATTTCTTAATCATAATAGTTTAATACATAAAGCAAAATTGTTTGACCGTTCCTCGTGGGATCGACCCTTACTTGCCACTCTACTAGTTAGAGTTGTAGGATAATGATAAGTGTATGTTTATACATAATTAATTTGGTAGCGACACACGACGATCCTACCAAATTTGGGCGCGGGGAACGATTTAGAACGATTTTGTTTTATGTGTTAAGCGTTAGTTTTATTTACATAGATAGTTGTTTGTTTTGTTTATTTAAAGAGCATCCGTCGAGCCAACGACGTTAAAGGCGCTTGTCGGGAGGCAACCCGACGTTTATTGCTTTTCATATATTCAATTTCGTAGTTTAGGTTGTTTACTTATATTTAGATATTGTCTTATTATCTTCTTTTAGAGTGCAGAGACTATGATGATGAGGAACCGACCAATCCGTGAAATTCAAGGAGATAGCACCAAATGGGATTGAAGAAGCCCAAAAACCACTGTGAGTTAGGACACCAATTCGTACCCTTTCTTCCTCACAAACTTTGGTTTTTAACCAAGTTTGGGGAAGTCTTAGTAGGTGTACGAATTGGCAGCCCAAGAGTTTAACTTTACGTATGCTACTCTATTGTCTTTTGAATTTATTAGACTTGAAATGGTTTGGTATCTTTGTATGGATTAGTCTGTTGCATTTTTAATAAACTGTAAAGTGGTAAATAATATGGTTAAATTCGACGAGCACCAATTCGTAACCCTTTCTTTCCTACAAACTTTGGTTTTTCAACCAAGTTTGGGGAAGGGGGTGGTAGGTGTATGTATTGGTCGCTCTCGATCGTGTTTGGGGTTGACATTGGACGAATGATTAATGATGAGACGATTTTTGAAAAAAAATTGAAAAATAAAAAAAAAAAAAAAAAAAAAAATGGCAAGTGGTAGAGCATGATAGACACTTGAGGTGAAATTGAGCTTGGACTCAAAACTTTTGATCAAGAAAATTTTGCCTTGTGAGTTTTTTAGCCTAAATAGATACTCTTATTTTTGGAGTTACTTATACCTTCTTTCAATGTGAAATTCATTGAATGCATGTGACTGGCTCTAGAGCTTGCCTTGATTCTCTATTTTGAATAAGTTGGTACATTGTGTGACTTAGAAAATGATCTTAGGCAATTCTTGATTTTTAGCCTATTTGTAAACTTGAAAGTGTTACACATTTTCACCAAAAATGGGAAAATTTCCCCTAGTTAGCCCCTTGAGCTTTTAGCTTTTCGCTTGATAGCCCAACTCTACAAGCCAAATACCGTTCGATTTAGCCTTTGACCCTAATTGGACTATTTGAGTACGAGAGAGGCGGTTGGAAGGTAGACGGGTATAATTTGGGATTAAAAGGGTTAAACTATAGGGAATATTGAAGGGTGAAGAGGATTGAAACAATAGGCAAAGAATTTGGGAAACTAGTCTCCCCTAGTTTGTAAAAAAAAAAAAAAAATTACAAAATCAAGAAAGGGAAGAAAAAGTTGGATGTATATATTTAGTTCACTGCTTTCAATTGGGAGAGACTAGTAATATAAATGCTTCTTGACCGGTGTTCCCAAGTTGGAAACAAAATTCGAAAGAAAACATACCAAAAGGAGAAATGAAAAAAAAAAAAAAAAAAGAGCATTTAGGTTGTGAGTTTGTAGTAGGGTGAAGAAATCAATTTGGGATTGGTTTACTAGGGAAGTGAGAGAGTGAGGAAGAGTGAATGTTGTTTGAGGAGTGATTGAGAGTAGCTAACTCAGTTAGTCCAAGAATTAATCACTTGTGCCCATATCTATCCCACTTTACCTCAAGCCAACATTATAACCAAAAATAAGACCTTTTTTATTCTTTGTTACACGTGTCGAGTACAAATTCGGATTTAGAAGATTGGCAAGCATATGGTTGTCGTTGTCTGCATTTCAATGTGTGCGAAAAACACTACCTATTTGATACACTTGAGAGTCGAGAGATACACTCACCCAGTGATGATCTTTAGTTGAGAGTTTTTCAAGTCTCAAAAGTAGCCGAAGCTGTTATATCACATATGCTCATCTTATCATGATTTCCTTGTTTATGAAAACGTCGTCTGAAACTCAATTCGCCACTTAAATCATCCCTAACACGTGTCATATTTTCTTTTTCTTTGCTTCGATCTGTTCGGGACGAACAGAGGTTTAAGTTTGGGGAGATTTGGTACAAGTGATCATGCATGCATTTTAGGTCGCTTTAAGTGTCATTTTAATGTTATTTTCATGCATATTTGATCGTGTATCGTGCATATTTGTGTTATTGGGTAGTTTGACGTGTTTTGTTCGTTTTCATGTCAAGAAAGGTGAATTAAGGCCGAAAAACAGGTTCGAAGATCTCAAGTTGACAATTCGAGCTCAAAAGAAAAAGAAAACAAGGAATAACAGGGGACCTTGCCCGCGTTGCTAACGCCACGCCCTTGGCTTATGCCACGCCCGTGGATTATGCCATGACCGAGGCTAACTAGCCCACGGCCGTGGTAATTTGTCCAGAAGATGGCCAAAATTCAGCCTTCAGCGCCTCGACCGAGGCGAAATCAAGGCCACGACCGTGGTAAATTGTCCAGAAGATGGCCAAAATTCAGCCTTCAGCGCCTCGGCCGAGGCGAAATTCAGGCCACGGCCGTGGCGAATTATCCAGAAAATGGGTAAAATCCAGCCCAACCAGACCTCGGCCGTGGCGGTTTAAGACCTCAGCGATGGCCCCAAATTGGCCCAAACCCTTATTTTCACCACGCCCGCGGCGCTGCCCTCTGTTTTAATCCTGAAGCACGTTTTTGCCCATTGTTCAGCCCAACACTTTTTCCTCTATATATATATGGTCATTTTCTATTTTGACCTACCCTTGAACCCATCCCACATACATATTCAGCCACTATTCCCCATTGGAAGCAAAGGATTGGAGGGAGATTGAAGATCAAGATCATCAATCCTATCTTTTGGTTCCTTCTATCTTATTTTCATGTTTTCTTGGATTTTCTCTTACTTTATCTTTGTAATAGTTGTAATGGGTGGCTAGCACCCTAAAAAGTGTTGGGCTGAAAAATGGGCAAAAGCGTATTTCAGGATTAAAACAGGGGGCCGCACCTCGGCTGTGGGACACAATTGGCCGCGGGCGTGGTGAAAATAAGGGTTTGGACCAATTTGGGGCCATGGCCGAGGTCTTAAACCGCCACGGCCGAGGTCTGGTTGGGCTAGATTTTACCAATTTTCTGGATAATTCGCCACGGCCGTGGCCTGAATTTCTCCTCGGCCGTGGGCTGGTTAGCCTAGGCCGTGGAATAAGCCACGGGCGTGGCATTAGCAACGCGGGCAAGGTCCCCTGTTTTTCCTTGTTTTCTTTTCCTTTTGAGCTCGAATTGTCAACTTGAGATCTTCGAACCTGTTTTTCGGCCTTAATTCACCTGTGTTGACATGAAAACGAACTAAACACGTCAAACTGCCCAATAACACAAATATGCACGATACACGATCAAATATGCATGAAAATATCATTAAAACGACACTTAAAGCGACCTAAAATGCATGCATGATCACGTGTACCAGAAACTCCACTCACACTCGTTTGTCCAACAAAAAATGCTTATTTTACTTAGTGAATTGTGTGAGAGGTTCGGCTATGTGGGATAAATTCTATATAAATCTCTGATAATAGCCGGCTATTCCCAAGAACCTTTGCACTCACTAACATTGGTAGGTGTCATCCAATTCATCATTACCTCTACTTTGGATGGATCCAGCTTGACCTCCTTAGCTGAGACAATGTGTCCTAGCAATACCACTCTATCTAACCAGAATTCGCACTTGCTGAACTTTTCATACAACTTTTCTTTCCTTAATGTCTCCAATACAATCTTCAAGTGTTTTGCATGTTGTTGTTCCTTGTGTTAGCATATGAGAATGTCGTCTATAAACACCATCACAAAATGGTTCAAGTACTCATGTAACACTCGGTTCATCAAGTCCATGAATACAACTAAGGCATTAGTAATGCCGAAAGGAATTACGATAAATTCGCAATGTCCATACTGCATTCGAAAAGTCGTTTTAGGTATAACACTCTCTTTAACTTTGGGTTGGTGAAAATGTTGCATTTCTTAATTGATCAAACAACTCTTATATCCTTGGGAGAGTTCTTGTTCTTAATTCTCAAGTGACTCAGCTCTCTATATTCGATGCACATGTACATAGAGCCGTCCTTCTTGATGAACATCACGTGTGCTCCCCATGGTGAATGTTGGGTCGTATGAACTTCTTCTCTAGCAGTTCTCGCAACTGCTGCTTAAGTTCTTATCATTCCAGAGGTGCCATCCTGTAGGGTGATTTAGACACTGGTGCCACTCTAGGTATCAATTCTATGATAAACTCTAGGTGTCTATCCGAGGGTGTTCCTTACAGATCCTCTAGAAAAACATCTAGGTAGTCTCTCACAACTGGTACATGAGACAAGGTTGACTTCTCAGAATTCACCTCAGTGATGTTCACTAGGAATCCTAGGCGCCCTTTCATAGCAAGCAATTTAGGAGCTTTTATTGTTTAAATAATGGGTATCCCATTAGACTTGGGCGCGCTCCGTTAAAGGAAGCATTTCCCTTCTATGTAGTTCAACTCAATTTTTTTCGATCACAAAATATTATGGCCACCTGCTTCTTCAACCAATCAAGTGCTAGGATTTCTTCTAACCCCTTCATCTTTATTATGAACAAGTCAACACTTATATGAACCATTCCCAACTCCAATTCTCTTTTACCCTTACTGTGGAATCTATAGTTTCCCTAGTGGGTACTCCTACCTCAAGTCCCTTTACCTCCGTCCCCATAAGGCTTAATCTCTCCTCACATATTTTCAAAATGAATTAATGCGATCCTCATGTATCAAAAAGTATGTGCACTGGTTATCCATGTTTAGAGATCATCCCGTCAATGTATCTCCTATGGGGACTTTCTCATCCTCCTCGGGCAGTTGTTCTTTTTCGTGCTCCTTATCCTCATGTACATAATCTACAATGCATCTATCCTCTAGTAGAGCATTCAATTGGGCTTCTCTTCGGGAATCGCTAACCATCACAGGTTTCCAAGGGATTGCCATCGGTCCGCACTTGTGGTATCATGGAGAGAGGTAAGGCTAGCTTACTGGTTGAGGGTCCAGCATCATCACGAAGTCCAGAGAAATCTAATGCTCAATGTCCTGGTTGGTTACACTGGAAACAAACGAACTTTCCTTACAGACACTCCCTAAAATGAGATTTCATGCACGTGGGTAAGGTTGGCTTAGGCGCCATTGGTGCTTGTACTACCGGCACCAGGCGGAAGTTTGGTCTACCAAACCCTGGCCACCACCCGTCATCGGTATTCATTTCCTCTTTCTCAGATTTTCTATGGTGATGACAGCTGGCCACTCCATCCCCTAAGCTCATTGAGATATTTTGTGCACTCCTACATATTTCTCAGTATTTAGCAGTTTAAGACCGCACATGATGCTCCCAATCTCAGACCGAAGGCCGCGTTAAAACACCGTACTTTTTTATCATCAGTACTCACTAAATGAGGTGCTTACTAGGAGAGGTAGTTTAATTTCCTTTCATATTCCGCTACAATGTGTGTGCCTTGCTTCAGGCTCATGAACTCTACCACATTTTGGGATCGAAGAGCTTGCGGAAAATAATGGTCTAGTACAAGGCCCTTAAATTATATCCAAGTTAGGACATCTCTCTATTCTTGGGTCAGAGTCCGCTCATGTGACTTGCACCACTGACTGGCATCTCCCAATAATTGAAATCATGCACATAGGACATTCTGGCTACTTGTTATTTCCATGCATTCAAACACTCACTCCATCATTTCCACTAAACCTAGTGGCTTGGAACCTATGGAATTGCTTAATCACTCCTTGATTCCTTGATATGCTAGTTTTCGTTGCTTGCTAGTCTTGAGTCGTAGCTTGCTGCAAGATTTACTGCAGAGCCTAGAGGAAATCCCATGCCACATCTGCCCTGCCATAGGGATCTATCGGCCTTGTTCCTGGGTGTGCCTTTCCCCTTGGGATCCTTTGGTTCTTTCTAAGTCAGTTCTTCTAGCGGGTCATCGGGATGCTCCTGCTATTGTGAATCTGGTATGGTGTATTTTATTAGATAACCTAGCTAGCTCATAATAATTGTCGTCATGTCCCTTTCCTAACTTGGGGTGCTAGATTAAACAATATATCTACCGAACCTAAAGATATCATCATGATGATTGTGAAATAATGATAAGTGTGTTTGATGTTAGCGTTTTTTCAATGCCAAATCCAGAGTTTTATAACTAAACTGTTAGGCCATCACATTATTTGAACAAATAGGGTTAGCGTTTTCAACCATATTAATCATCAATTAAAGTTCAACTTCAAATATTTGTCCATCATTGCAAAAGGAGAAAGATTGAGGTAAGGGAAAAAATAGAGTAGCAGAATCCATAATACACATAAATCCAAAATGTAAAGAAAACATCAGCCAAACCTATCACTCTAGTCAGTGACCTCCCAAGGGGCCTACCCCTGTTAAGTCCCATATGTCGACCCTAGGCTAGAGGGATCCACAGAACCTGGAGTAGGAGGGTACGGAGGGTGTCCCCGTAGGCCATCTGTGGGGATGGTGCTAGCATCGTAATAGCTCGGCCCCACAAGCAGATGAAAGGTTGCTGCTAAAACATGTTGTTATTCTTAAAACATTTATTAATAGAAGAACTTTTAGTAAAAATATGAGCCACAAAATTTATCAGTGACAAATTTATTTTTCTCATAAACCTAACTTCTAAAAACCCACAAACTTGAGTCAACATCCCTATTATATTTTACAAGATCATAAGTAATATAAACTTCTATTGAAAAATATTTAAAAGATAAAACACTTATCAACTTTAGCTTATCATATATAATTCTAACATTTGTTCTTCATAGTTACTCAAACTTTGAAGTTTCTCTTAGAACATTTGCATCTTTAACTTATCTTACATAAATTGAACACTCGTTCTACTTTGACATTTAAACTTTAAAACTACATTTACTTTATTTTATATACTTCTTATTGAGAACTTGCCCCCACCAGCTAGATCCCCTACCCATCCATTAGACCTAAAAATATTTAAGCATAGCATCATGAGTTCTGCGAGCCCTATTGACAACACTTATTTAATATTCATTAAGACTGTATACTGACATGCAACACTATAATCAGCCAACCCGTCGGCCAGCCAACTATTGACCAGAAGGTGTATGACCCGAAGGTCCTATATAACGGAATGACACTGAGGCCAAGTCGGTGATCCAAAGGCGCTATATAACAGAATGACCATGACGCCAAGCCGGTGACCCAAAGGTCCTATATAATAGAATGACCCTGAGATCAAGCCGACGTACACAAGAATATACAAGTAGAAGCATATTAAATATAAGTTACCCACGTTTCATGTAGACTTCTTTGACTGATTGGATGTTCTTTGACTAATGTAGACGTTATTGATTGAATTGCTCGGAATAAGCTCTAAGGTTGTCCGGTTCAACTTGTAACTCGTATTGCACTCGCCACACCTTTTATCTTATAATTTTCCTTATAATTATTTTCTCTATCATAACTTATTATTATTATTATTATTATTATTATTATTATTATTATTATTATTATTATTATTATTATTATTATTATTATTATTATTATTATTATTATTATTATTATTATTATTATAATTATTATCATTATTATCATTATCATTATCATTATCATTATTATTATTATTATTATTATTATTATTATTATTATTATTATTATTATTATTATTATTATTATTATTATTATTATTATTATTATTATTATTATTATTATTATTATTATATATATATACATCATAATCTTAGCGTGTACGTATAGCTAGTGGATATGCATACTTATAGTTAGTCACATCTAGATCACACTAACAAATTAAGTAGTATGTGATACATGTAAATCATAACATAGTAATATATTCGCGTGACTTAAATAACTTATTAACACACTCATATTCACATAATTATAAGAACTTAGATTCGTATAGAGTGAATACATCTTTTTAGGTGAACATAATTGACTTCTAGAGTAGGAATTTAGTTATATATAAGTAATCAGACACTTAAATTCACAAAATTTATATAATAATCGAAAGACTGTGAAAATTTACATATCGTTTTATTAATTTAAATTTTTTAACATACTAAAATATTTCAATACAACTTAAAGTGGGCATTTTTATAAAAACTATTTCAAAATAGCTGAAAATTACTATTTTTAGGCCATAAGACCTCCTTGTCTTGTGAATTCACTATAAATTACACAACCCATGAGAACTTCTATTTTTTTAATCAAATGCTAACATCATATGTTATAGCATACTAAAACGGTTTTATAAGTTTCACATGGACTTATTTTATAAAAAATCATTTTCTAGGATCAAAATTGGCCAAATTTAGACTTAAAATCAATTTATCTTGTAAGATTCATTAAAAATTATATGATCAGAAAAATACCCTCAAATTTTAAGCAAAGACTCCTAACGCCATATATTTTATCATAGTAAAGTATTTTTCAAAAATATAAAGTAAACATTGTTTTATAAGTTTTCGAAATTGCATGTAGAACATGAATTTTGACAAATAACATATTCAAGTAAAGTTCAAACATTTAGATAATATAACTTCTACTTATATAACACCTAAAAAACCATAGAAACTCATAAATGATCAATAATAAAAATAGATGAAGGTAGAAATCCCATTTAATTACTATATGTGTACCGATTTTGCATCACGTAGCAAAATAGGTAAATTGATCCTACCAAAAAGTAATATCCATAAACCTAAAACTAAGGGAATCATCCTTGATCAACCAAATAACATAGCAAATTAGGCCCTAAGCATGGATATAAAATTATAATTTAATGATTTAGCCATTTTACCTTATTTTCTTGAAATAGTGGAAAGAGATCACGCGAAGATAGATGGATGCTCCATCTTCTCTTCCTTAGAAATTTGATGGACTTCTTCCTAAAAATACTTTGTGATCTTGAGAGTTGAAGGGGAGGGAGACTTTGATATATCTAGGAAGAGACGATAATTAGGGAGAGATAGAATTGAGCTTGAGAAAGAGTGCGACCTTTAATCCTTTTATTGCTGAGTTTACATGATATAGAGGGCTTGATGTTCTTATCACTATTACAACTTAAAAGCTGGTAAATATCTTGTACAAAGGAATATAGTATTATTTCTTAGTCCTATTAAGGTAAGAATAGTTGATCTTTTAATACATAAACACATGGAGGACTTGGAGCTAAGTAATATCAAAACATGTGGTTGCATGGCTAAGAAAGGTGTCGCTATTTAGTTGTAGTTAGGTGTCTTATATATAATTTTTTGTTACTTAATCACTTGGTTGTACGTATGATTCGTTAATATAATGTATTATATATTAATACCTTAACATAGATAAACAACGACAATCCAAATAGAATGACTAATTTGTGTATTGTTTTATATTTTAATAATCATGGTGCTTAATACGTTATATCACTTAGGAGATACTATTTGAGTATTATCACATTAAAATTAGATAATGAAATTGAGTAAAAGTATCAAGTAGGATGACAACTAGCTAGTGTAATCCCTTATTGTATGTTCCGAATGATTACCTTTAAAATTTACGGTAAGCATTTTGAAAATATTATGTTACATTATACATAAAAAAAGGTACGCATAAATTCATTTAAATGATCGGCTCATATAATTCGTATTAGAATTCTAGTCATAGTTTCTAAAGAAAATTCTACTAGTGTGCTAACATAAAATAGAAGTACATTTTAATATCTCTTAGTTTGTAGTTCACATCTTATTTTGGAGAAGTGATATGAGTAGACTCGGCCCCTATGATAGCTCCTCTAGTAAAATAAAAACACTGTGTTCTTCGATACTGCATTAGCCTCAACATTTGAATAAATAGATAATTTGACTTTAAAGATTCCTCAAAATAAATAAACTTTAGCCAAACGTTCTATAAATAGTTAATTAAAATGCAAATGGGAAATGGCAGTTACTTTTGTTTTGGGGTGTCACAATCCCCCCCTCTTTTTAAAATTTTGTCCCCCGAATACATGTATTGGATAAATACTTTAGATCTTTGGACATAGAGGTGCGGTCAAGATAATGGACAATTGTAATTGTTGATCAATTCTTAAGTGTTTTCCGACTAGTTCCTCAAAATAGTTCCAGTCTCGACTTAATCATAGACAAAAGGCACCATATCTTACATGAACAAGCGTACACTGGTGCACTTAGAGGCCAATGTATGTAGTAAGTTATAATACGTTGACAGTAGTGGCACTACATAAGACAAATAGAGAAAGGTCCTACCTATATCGACGATTTCTCATTGATCTTTAAACATTCCAAGGGTCTCCTTAATGTATTAACTTCAAGTTATCCAATTAAAATTTAAGGTTTCTCCGTCTATAACATCAAATAAGTTTAGAACTCAATTAAAACTTAGGTAATATATAGGCACAACTTTTCCAAAATGCATACTTATCTTATAGACACTAGCGCAAAATATTGCAGTTAGTAGCCCGTACTAGTAGTAAGTTATAGTATGTTAACAAATGTGATATTGTCAAAGACAAGGTAGAAAATTATCTAGCTATATTAAAATTCCAATGGTTCAAGTTTTCTTTGAGACTTTTTTTTTTTTGGCATATTAACTTGAAGTGAACAATTTAACGAAAAAATTCTACAATTAAACCACGCTTCATTGCGCTAGTTGATATTCTCTGTTCTTTTGTCGCTTATCCTAAGTGGATTTTGGCATGGGAATTTAAAGTCAATTATGTGTAAACTTGTAACCTATTTCTTCACTCATCCTATCCATTCCTGCTCACTTAGATTCATCTTAACATATTTTTGCTAACCTTGAATGGTTAGGTAGTCTGCTAAAGGTGTGTTGGCTTCTAAGTTCACATTATATTGCATTCTAACCTGGATTCTTTTCCAGGCTTCTTTTTTTAAACTCTAATTCTGATGTAGATTTCATGTCAGTGCTACGCATCAGCCTAGAAAATTCAACCCTAGAAACTTATTTAGACATATTTGATTCCTACAGGGAAAATCCTTGTAAAAAGAAAGGTCGTTCTAGTTAGTTGGCAAAAAGCAAAGTTTTTAATTTAATCCGTACTTTACTTTGGTCCTACAATCAACATAAAATAATATCCGAAATTCCAGATGCAATAATTTCTAGCAATTCACGGGGACATGAGTTATAATGCGATGCTTGAAATCCTTAAGCAAAGCAGATGGACAAAATTATTAACAATTTTTGGGAAGAGTAAGTGGATAAATCATAATCTCATATTTTGTAGAAGTTTCATTTGTCTTACATCTACACTTATTTTCCTTTAAACATAACCTTTTTTAATAATAAACACCCACAGATTCAAAGAAAATTCATAGAAAAATAATTCGTAAATATTTCCTTTTCTCGAAAAAATATTTTTCAAAAATATTTCTCCTTTCCATTTTCTTTCACACGTTTAGACTCATCTCATCTCATGAAAACTCTTTTGAAATTTTAAGTACATATCTCTGGACAACTCGGATTCTAGCTGAGTTGTGGTCCCCTTTTTGGTAAACTTATTTGCTTATTTGTTTCTTGTCTCTTATAAGTACTGGTTTAGAAATTAACCTCTCTTCTATATTCATCCTCTTTGGTGCCTACTACAACATAAATGGCTTTAAGTAACACTCTGTTTGTAACACTTTCAAAATTTTGACTTTTATGTAACACTTTGGTAACACTTATAAATATGTAAAACTTCCATGTTACAGTCTTGCAAATTTTTTTGAATATGTAATACATTCAAGTAACACATTTAAAATATGTAACACTTTTTGAATAGTAACACTTTTGCATATGTAACACTTTTTACGTAACAGTTTTGAATAAGTAACACTTTCATGTTACACTTTTTATGTAACATTTTCAATTAAAAAAATTATATATTTAATTTATTCTAAACTAATAAAATATCTTTGGATTTATTTAATTTTCTCATGTGACTTTTGAAAAATCAAAATCTTTCAATCGCTTATATTTTACAAGTGACTTTTTAAGGTGATGCAACGAGCGTGTACCTAGACAAAGAAACACAAGCAAACAAAAAGAAACACTAACAAATTTATTCCATTGATATAACCTATACCGGAACATACACTAATAAGAAGGGAAACTTTAATTTAATAATACTTCAATGACTAAAAGAATTACAAAGCATACTTATTTATACTAATAGATATCTAGCATAGCATAAAGCATAAAGCGATGTGGGATAAAATAATGCTATTTATACTAGGAGATTCTAGCACACCACAAAGCATAAGACAATGTGGGACAAATAAAAATAAAGCTAATAAAAATTTTACAGACTAAAACAAACGAAAATTTATTTTATCAAGCACGAGCAGGTCATGTTTTGCCAAGAACATCAATGCAGCTTCATCTCCATCATTCTCCTCGGTGTCGAAATGATTCGCCCTCGAATCAGGAGCAACTTTGTCTCCGGGAGAATTATCCCCATGGAAGGGCATCAAATTTCTTACATTGAAGACGTCGGAAGTATGAATATGGCTTGGCAGACAAAGTCGGTAGGCATTGGGGTTAATCTTCTCAAAAATTTCCATCGTTCCGATCTCTCGAGAAGCTAATTTGTTATATTATACGCAAGGAACCGATCTTTAGTCAACACTGCCTACACAAAGTCACTAACCTCAAAATGGACATCCCAGCGGTGTATATCAGCCGCCAACTTATATTATGCATTGGCATCCTCCAACTAAGCCCGAGTTGTGGCATGTACTTGCTGCAAATTGGCAAGCGAAGTCCTTAGCACACTTTCACCTGGACGAATAGAAGGAAGAGTAAGTAAATCCACCGGGCCATGCAGAATAACACAATACACAATTTGAAAGGGACAAAACCCCGTGCTTCAATTAATTGCCAAATTAGGCGCAAATTCCGCCTGGCTTAGTTTAGAATCCCAAGTATTGCCAACCAAGCACCGCAATAAATTTCCTAATGAACGATTAACCATCTCTGTTTAGCCATAAGTCTGTGGGTGGTAAGCACTGATGAAATTAAACTCAGTCTGAGACATACGCCATAGCGAACGCCAAAAGAGACTAAAAAAACAAGTATCTCTATCCGACACAATAGACATGGGCAAGCCATGTAAACTATACACCTCATGAAAGAAAAATAGGGCAATGTGAACAACATCAGCAGTGCGTTTACATGGAATAAAATATACCATTTTGGAAAAACGGTCAACAACAAAAAATATGTAATCATTACTGCTTTGGGTGCGAGGCAAACTAAGGACAAAGTCCATACTTATGGCAGTCCATGGTTGAGATGGAATAGGAAGAGGACGATACAAACCAACATTAGAAGTCGTACCTTTTGAAACTTGGCAAACTCGACAGCGTGCACCATACCGAGTGACATCACGCCACACTGTAGGCCAAAAGAAATGCTGCCAGATCAACTCTATAGACTGATCACGCCCTACATGGCCAGGAGAATGGACTTCCGCAATTACTTTAGCGTGCAAACTGCATGAAGGCACACATAAACATATACCATGGAAAAAAAACCCTCATGAATGGTATAGTCAGGGTCCGCCGTCGAAGATACGCCCCAATAAATATGACCAACAAACACATCAGTCAAGTACAGGTCAAGAAATCCATCAAAACCCGAAATTATAATATGCATATCTGACACTAAGCATTGACGCCGGCTCAAGGCATCAACTACTTTATTTGTGGTGTCGGATTGATATTTAACTACAAATGTGAACTGTTGAAGAAATGCCAACCACTTCGCATGTCGTGCAGAAAAAGAATCCTGACATGCAAGATGGTTAAGGGCCTCATGATCAGTATATAATACGAATTCATGTTGTAGCAGATAATGCCTCCAATGGCGGACAACTCGAACAATTGTGTAGAATTCCACATCATTCGTACTGTACCTAGTTCGAGGACCGCTTAATATATCACTAAAGTAAGCCACATGGAAAGCTCCTTGGATCAAAACTGCTCCTATCCCCACCTTGGAGTCTTGGATGCATCACAATATAACTCGAACGATGTACAGAATTCCGGCAACACAAGTAACAGTGCATGAGTCAATTTTTGCTTCATCAAACGAAATGCAGTAACTGCCGCAGTTGTCCAAGAAAATGAATCTCCATGCATAGAATCAGTAATGGGCACCATAATGGAGCTAAAATGTGGGATAAAACGGCAGTAGAACTAAGCTAAACCATGAAAGCTACGGGCCGCAGTCATCGTAGTAGGGGTAGACCACTCCCGAATTGCCGTGGTCTTTGACTCATCAACACTAATCCCCATGGAAGATATACAGTAGCCCAAGAACAAGTTTGAATCGACAAGAAAACTTCATTTAGCTGGCGTGGTATAAAATTGTTCATCCCATAAGATGAGAAAAACTTTGCGCAAGTGCACCAAATGCTCTTCAGCCGATTTACTGTATACCAGTATGTCGTCAAAATAAAAGACACAAGAGCAAATTAGCAAGTGTAAGGCCTGATTCATGACTCGCATAAATGTGCTTGGTGTATTAGGCAATCCAAAGGGCATGACAAGCCACTCAAAAAGGTCTTCTCTTGTATTGAAGGTTGTTTTCCACTCATCTCCAAGACGGATGCGTATCTGATGATAACCACTTTTCAAGTCCAATTTACTAATGACCACAATACCGCCCAACTGATCAAGTAGATCATCGTGTCGTAGACTTGGAAAGCGATAACGGCTAGTAATTTTTTTGATGGCCCGACTGTCTACATACAAACGCCACATGCCATCCTTTTTGGGGATCAACAAGGATGGCACCACACACGGACACAAGCTCTCTCACACTTGACCCTGAGCCAACAATTCTTTAGCCTGTCAGCGCATCTCCTCATGTTTCGTGGGACTCAAGCGATAATGAGGGCGATTTTCGGTAATGGAGCTCCCGAGATTAAATCAGTATAATATTGAATATCCCGGATAGGTGGAAGCCCAACTGGTAATTCAGACGAAAACACATCTGCGAATTCATCAAAAAGTGAGGAGACCAAAGGCAACACTTGCACCGAAAAAATAGTGTCATGATCCATAAGGAGATAAACAAATGGAGAGTCAGTGGACTCACGAATGAAATCACCATGAGATAAAATAATACAAATCTATCACGAGAAGAAGATGGCAATGAAGGAATGAAAGGCACAAGAACAAACTTCACCACCGAAGCAAGAATACTATAAGTATTATGACGCCCATCGTGCTATACCTATGATCAAATTTCTAAGGACGGCCCAACAATAGGTGACATGCATCCGTAGGGACATTATCAATGTCACACAAATACGTCTATCCACAATTATATTATTATCACAATTTAACCAAGCAAAACTATATGGTTATGGATGAACTTCAGATAATAGAGCTAATTTTTCGAAAGTAGTAGCCACAATAATGTTCTCACAAGACCCCGGGTCAATTATTAAATGGCATACCTTTCCATTGATGGTGTACGTCGACTCAAACAATGTATGACGCTGAAGGGACTCCTCATTAGCTTTTGGAGTAAAGCAAGACCGACGTAAAACCAAGGCCATTTTGTCTCCTATCAAAGATTCTTTGGCAGGTGGGGGTTCAGCATCGAACACTAGCTCTCCTTCATAACCAACATGCCCATCATCGTCCATATAGAGGCCCCGAGTTAGTCCTCACTTACGATAATTGAACATAAATGGCCTGTTTCTCCATAACTAAAACACTGTCCGGGCCGAGAGAAGGGACAGGGGTCGTCGGGTTGTGGAAAAAACTGACTGCCCTAGCCGTGATCAGTAGAACGGCGGGCATCGTTGCTAGGCCGCGTGGAGCAGGACGAGAACCTAGCTGCATAAATGGTCCCCGAACACGCCAAGCAAGCTGGCGTTCAAGGAGAATAGCCTGCTGATGTGCCTCCAAAATTGAAATAGGGTCGAGCATATTAAAACATCCTGGAAAGGGAGACACATACCCTCAAAATATCGAGAGACAACCTGGTCTTGTGTTTCAGAGTGATCTGTACGAGTGAGTAATTGATAAAACTCCTCCGTTTATGTATCAATAGTACGGGTTTCTTGGCGTAAATTTTGGAGCTTCAAGTACAAAGATGCGTGAATAATTGTACGGAAATAATTCAGCACGTAGATGGTTGGTAAATTTCTCCCATGAAGCAATCTTAGGCTTCCTTTGCCGACGATGCACAATCTTTGTTTGAGACCACCACGAAGACCCTGGAAATGCGTACTTACCAAAGGGACTCGCGTATCTTGTGGCACTTGCTTGTAGTCGGGTACCTCTTCCACAGTCAATAACCAATCGAGAAATTCATCAACATCCATCCCTCCATGAAATTTAGGGAGATATATTTTGAAACTGGACTCCCAACGACTCGCATCATCAACTCGGGAAGCATCATGATATGCCAACGATGTGAAGGGATGGTCAATGGTAGCTTCATCATCCGACAACACCATGAGATCAGGATCATACGTGGGATGCTGGCAAGAGGGCGCATGGTATTAGTCTCGGGGAGCGGGATTTAGGGGGCGAGAGGCGGCAGCTATGCCTGGAGTCGTTGGACAGCGGTCACCAATTGTTCTGATAACTCATCAACTCAATACTTGAGTGTGGTGATAGCAGGATCGCATCGTGGCGGTATGATTCAGGATTGTACGACTAGCAATGTGATACCAACTGATGCAACAGGTGTGTAGCTAGGCAAAGAAACACTAATAAGCGTATTTCATTGATACTACATATAGCGGAACTGACACTAATAAGACGAGAATAAACCTAAACTTTAATTTAATAATACTTGAATGACTAAAACAATTACAAAGCATACCTATTTATACTAATAGATATCTAGCATAGCACAAAGCATAAAGCAATGTAGGACAAAATAGACCGATTTAAACTAGGAGATTCTAGCATACCACAAAGCACAAAATAATGTGAGACAAAGAAAAATAAAGCTAATGAAAATTTTATAAACTAAACAAATGAAACTTATTTTATCAAGCACGAGTGGGTCATGTTTTGCCAAGAACATCAATGCAGCTTCGTCTCCATCATGAGGCTAAGGTTTATTGACATGTTACATCTTAACTATCACAACATAACATTCGTAACATGAGATGATGAAAATAATCGACTAAAATAACAGTTTATTAGAGTACCTAAGAATGAAAAACTATCACTTTCTTCTCCCTATTTCTCTATCTAGAATGAAAAGCTCCCACCTCTCTTTAAAATCTTCCAAAATTCCCAAACTGTAAACCCAAATAACTCTCATCTCGGTTAGAACCAAGGACAAAAAAATCGGTATTCGCGGAGATATCGGTCTTTCAATTTACGGAGATATCGGTGAGATATCGATTAATATCGGAATATCGGTGCAATTTTCTGAAAATCGGCGTAAAATGTATTAAAACATTTAATTTATCACTATATTTGTTAGATTGTCAATAAAATAGCTTAATTCTAGTTTCTAATGGAGTAACATAGATCAAAATACACACATTTACACCTATTCGATAAAGAATAAACATTACATACACTGTCCGCTGATGGGATTACCATTATAAACTATTTTCATCATACAATACTACCTCCTAACACCAAAATGAATTCCGGTGAGGCTCAACCTGAGAGTATTGGTTATCGATGTAATTACAATAGTGGTACCAGCTAAGGGAGTTAGCGTAATTTTGAAGATAATCATCAAGATAATATAAATATGTTGAAGCGTCTCGTCCAACCGTCTGTCCATATACTGGATAATTCGGATTTACCCAAGAATTGTACTGTTGTTCTTCATAAATCACGTGAGGGGCTGTGTCCTCAAGGGGGATACGATCAGTCCAGGCTGAATTTCGGGATCTGTCTGCTATTCTATGTGGAAATAAATTAGGATACAGATCTTCCCGATCGGTGCTCACACTCATCGAGTCAAAATTCAACGAGAGGGAAGCAAATTCTGCGTTTGAGCTTGTTCCTCGGTTCCGCCCTCGTCTGCTCGTGAAATCCTTCCCAATAGCACCGATCCCTGGACCCCCAGCCCTACTTCCGTGATCTGCATCTTGTGTAGAGTGTGTGTACAACCCTTCAACAGTGAATGGACTAATTTCCCTTGGACTTAGGTTATAATCTTGATGGTCATCATTACGTCTTCCACCGCCACTCCCATCGTCATTACTTCCGTCTTCATCTGTGGAGCTCCCTGTCTGTGTTTCACTACTTGATACACCCACTTCATCACGCATTACCTGATCCACATCAATTCCGAATTCGCTTGCCGCTTCAGCGACCTGAGGATCAGGATTGCCTGCTTCGTCGTCTAGGTGTGCTGGTCGAATCCATTGATAGAGCTGATCACCCTCTTCGTTGTCGGTTTCACCGGTGATGTCCACTAAATCTATGAATTCTTGCTCAGCAACCCTATCTGCTTCCGCCTCCAAATCTCGTATTCTTAACTTCATGTTGTAGTAGCAAAATACGAGCTTCTCGAGTTTTGGATAAGCAAGACGATTTCGTTGTTTAGTGTGTATCAAGGCAAACGTGCTCCAGTTTCGCTCACATGCGGAAGATGATGCAGTCTGCGCCAGTACTCTAACGGCTAACCCTTTCAGTGTTGGTGCTGAACTACCGTGCATAACCCACCAGTCAGCTGTCAAATAAGGATTTAGGTCAATAAATTGAATGGTTTTAGGTTGATGCAATCTAAACCAAATTAAAAACAAATTTAAAATAAACTCACATGCCGCCATAGTATTTCGAGCAGCTACAGCGGTTCGGTTTCCGAATGATTTTTTTGCATCGCAGAAATAAATTAGCTGCACGAAATGAAAGATCAACAATGATTAAGTCACTAATTCGATATTGATTTTCAGTTGCGTTAACGTTACCTCATTCCCAAAATCGGCAACCCCCGTTGGTCCGGGATATAGCTTATCATAAACACGAAGGACTGCCTGTATAAGGTCTGTGTCCTCGCCAACTCCGGGCTGGTACTGGGTTTTGGGGTTAAGGTAGTATGCTACGAAAATTAATCAAATATTGTTTAGGAAATGTCAGTGAATCATTGCAAAATCAAGGTTTAAAGTTAAAAATAAAAAATTGATTATGGACTTTATTACCTGCTGCGTGGAGTGGGTGAGATAGTGTTTTGTCCCACCTGGACTCAATAATCCTAGTCACCCACTGCGTAGATCTTAGTGATTGGACTTTCTCTTTCATTACCTTAATCAGATCGTACAAGATTGGCATAGTTGGAACGACCTCTGTGTCAACCACTCGGAGCACTTGATATATTGGCTCAAATAAACCCACTGCGTGTTGCACTCCTTCCCAAAACGAATGATCAAGCACGTTTTTCTCTACTTCTATGCCAACTTTCGTACGACTGAGTCTATTGGCTGCCCATTCATCACTGGTGAAAATCTGCTTCAGGGGCGATTTTTTCTTATACAAACTCTCCAAGGCGATATAGTTAGTGGCAAAACGTGTCGCTCCGGGTCTAACAATATCACCTTGGCATACCTCCCTCACACGCGCAAGTAACCAACCGTGGTTATATATGAAGTTGGTTATTTGCCTCGCAGCTACAATGACCGCTTTGACGTTATCTCTATTCCCGATCTCTTCCAAGATAAGGTCAATACAATGAGCAGCGCATGGAGTCCAGTATAAGTTGTAGCGCTCTTGTAGCTTTCTTCCGGCTTTCACATAGGCCGATCCATTGTCTGTAACAATTTGCACAACTCTGGACTGCCCGACTTCCTTCACAATGTCCTTGAGCAGCTCATAGATGTATTTGTGATCTTTTATCCGGTTCGATGCATCCACTGATTTCAGAAACGCCGTTGTCCCCTTACTGTAAACCATAAAATTAATTATGGACAGCTTCGTCGGCCCGGTCCATCCATCCGCCATAATTGTGCAGCCATACGTCTCCCATTTTTTCTTTTGGGTTCTGACGTATTCCTGCATTTCCTCATACTCCGCGTCTAGATACTTGTGCTTTATCTCATATGGAGTAGGGGTTGCAACAGCCGGCCCTACGTCTTGAGCACAAGCAATCATATTCTTGAAGTGATGTGACGAAGCTTTGTTCGGCGGTAAATTATCGTAAATAAAAAATTTACTGATGGCCTTGCCCAACTTTTCCTTTAAGTTGGTACCAGAGAACATACTTTTTATCCTCTTTTGACATGCATCAGCGGATTTGTACAGTGCAGGGGCCGGACAAGGTTCGAAGTGGGTTGATCGACCACTCTGTGAACGACGGAATTGGGCAGGTTGTGATCCCGAGCGCATACTCGAACTACCTCCTCTGCTGCCACCATACTGTCTCGTCTGTTCCCTCTCCCACTCACTCGCCTTCGACGCTCTAACAGCGGCACGGTAGTCGCTTCGCTCCTCCGGTGTAAGATCTGGCGGACATGCGATGTATTCATCATCGTCGTCATCGTCTTCGTCTTCGTCTCCCCGGGAGAGTCCCTGTCGTAATTCTGATCTTATATCAGACATTTTTTCAGCCTTCTTCCCTTTGGCCATATTTTTAGCAATAATTAATCGACGAATTTCTTTCTTCACATCTGGTGGGACCTTCCTACACGGTGCAACGTTCTTTTCTGGGTCCGTACCGCTAAGATGATATTTGAACCTAGTTATACCCCCGGAATTTTGGACTCCACAAAACTGACAAACGGTAGCAGTTTTATTCCCTGGAACGGCAGTGGCATACCTCCAAGCGTAGTCAAGTCTTGAAGACCTGCGATCACCAGCATCGTTCTCGCTTGCCATTACTTTCCCACCTACACAGTTTATAACATTATTATATTGTCCAATTCTAGTAAATGAAATGAAATTCAATGTTGGTTTCTTATGGAGCTCAATTGATACATGTCCAATTCTAGTAAATGAAATGAAATTCAATGTTGGTTTCTTATGGAGCGCAATTGAAATTCTAATAATTATTACCTAATTTTAATTTTTTTACAAAATTACTAATATATTTTATGGTGAAACTTAAACTCATTCACAAAATACACCCTTTCTCTCCCTCTCTCTCTATATATATGAATATATCAATATGCATATGTGTTGTTTTTATCAATATATAAATATAAGAGTCCATTTGCTGAAGGAGTTAATGAGTGTATTTTATTGGGATTTGTTTGGGCCTTAAGAATAAAAGGAAGATTATATTTTTCAAAAAAAAACTAGTCATCTCTAAAAATTAAATGTATATAAATAAATTAAATAATATAAAAAGTGTATTGTTACGAAAAGTTGAGACATAAATTATTATTAAAGATGATAATTTTCTGTAAATAAATTATAGGGTTAATTATTCCAATTCTACTAAATTAGGGTCGTTTTTTTGTGTATAGTTCTGAATAGAAAGGAACTAAACAAAAAACATAATGAAAAATAATAGGGCTTTAAATTTTGATATTCAAATTCAAATAAACGTGAGATCAATAAACATCTACAATACAAACAACTAAATATTTGACTCAATGTTTCAAAAAGCCCCATCAGATAACAATGAATTAATTCCAAGAACAGAAAATTGATAACGATAAAAGCATGGGCTGCATCCAATCCGATTAACAACACAAATATGCAGCTTATAGATGCACGTCAAGCAATAAAGAAATATGTATAACTGAACCGGAAAGACTGAAATAAAAAAATGGTAACATAAATTAAATTACCGTTGTTCTTCACGATCTTCAGACTGGATAGACAATTCTTATTCAATTGCAAAATTGCTATTGCGCCTATTTATATCTCGATCTCTCTACTACCCGATATTTGATAAAAAAAATCACTAAACTACGTCAATTTTTTTGTAGAATGAACAAATGAACTCTGCACTCCATTTATACACATATATACAGCAACCCTCAAGCTCAAGCTGAACAAATTATCTCTCCAAATGTCACACCAATCAATCCATTTGTCACCTCCACTTCTTCTTTACAGCCTGCCAAGGACGAAAATTATCTGCACAACCTCGTGCCTCTGGAAATTGAAGAGAAGCTGTCCCCTTGACTAATTTCAGCCTGTCCCCTTCAATCAGCAACAGAAAAAGAAAAAAAAAATGTTTTTCGCCGATATTTTGGCGATATTTCGGCGAGATATCGCCGGAATATCGCCAAAAACCGACAAAAATACACAGCAGACATTCAGCGCGGAAGAAGGCCGATTTCTCGCCGAGATTTTCGCGAGAAATCGCGAAATCTCGGCGATAACAGTACAAAACGCAATGTTAGGCGTATTTCGTCTCGGTGTGTTCATTTTAGCGAGAAATCGGCGAGATTTCGCCGATTTCTCGCGAGATTTCAGTCCTTGGTTAGAACTAGCCTAATTCCTTTAGAGGGATTGGTACCTGGGATAAGGGAAACATTTTTCACCCACCACTTTCTAGAACAGACTAAGACTTTCATTCATGGTGATACGCCATCACTTTTTGGAGAAACTCGCAGGAATTTGGTGCCAGATTTTACCCTTAGATAATTTTCAAGTTTTGCAAACTTTATGCTCATTTTCATGTTCCTTGATCCCTCAGTATATTACCTTCTATAATCACTACCCTCCACATGAGCTACGTTTTTCCCAACACTGCAATTTCATTTATGGGTCTTTTGGTTTCTTTGAAGAAGTGCAAGGAAATTCAAGAATGCTTGAAAGTATGGAAGATAAAAGAAAAGGGAAAACAACTCCATCTCATCCTCAAGGGGAGTCAAGTAAGAAAAATTGAGGTTGTCATGAGAAATAGGAAGCTCCAACAAAAAATAAAAAGAGAGCATAACAAGGGCAATATGCTTAATCCTTCAAACTTATTACTTACACACTCTTTTTATACGGAACACATGGATATTATTTGTAAGATTGTTCAGTATTCTATGTTTATTGAAGTATAAAGGTTGAGGAATTTTCGCCATGGGAGGAAAGTAGAGGATTGGCTTGATAATACAGGTTTGGTACCCCTGTTAACCACACGTGCAAACACCAAACTCAATGTGTCAATTTAGTGATTTAGCTCCTTTAATGTTGATTGTATAGAGGGTTGTTTTGCTTTGAGTAGAATACAATTTGTGGTTATGAGAGAGAGAGTTAAAATGAATGATGAAGATTTCGAGGATATAGTTGGTTTCAACAAAAGAGTTCTGAAACTCTTAACGAGGATGATGAGTTCCTTCTCAATCACTTTTGGAAGAGTCTTACAGGTGAAGCAAAGCTCCAAGAAGCATGTTCAAGCCCCTCTCTCATTCGTGATAACAACATCCATTTTATGCACACCACCCCAGAACATATTATACTGGACGAGGATGGCATCTACAGAGTCTCCCGTAGCTATATTCGTTGTGAGAAATGACAAATGAAAAATTGATCAACCTTTCTGCTTATGCGATTGCACATTGGTTGAAGGTTCAAGGAGCAAGGTACCCCTATATATACTTTGTGGTTATGTCACCACACTAGCTTAAATTTTCCCTTGGATCACCTTCTTACCTAGGGAACTAATTTCTGGGAATGACCTTCTCACATTGCCTAAAAAATTCTATAAGGATGATCAAGAAGAAGAGGAAATAGAATTGGTGATCATCCTTACAGAATTGTGACTTTAGAATGATGTGTCTCGACCTTGGAAATACAGTGGGAATCAAGTGCTTCTTGAGGAAATTACTGCTCTGAGGGAGCAAAATAAGGAAGTCGTGGAAATTCTTCACATGGTTTATCAGAGAGTAGAAGTGGTAGAGAGACAAGGTTGTGAGAACCACTATATTCCCCACTAGTTTTTGAAGGGTGGGGTCAAGAGTCTACGGTATCTTAAGAACATGTTTAGAAGGGTTTAGACATGGAAGAGGTAACTAGGGTCGAAAGGGACTCAATAAAGCATGTCCCTTAACCCTGTACTTCCACTTTTAGCATCCATTTCCACTTTCCAACCACCATCTGTCAAAACCTATGGTCCGACATGGCAATTGAGACACTCGTTCAAGAGGGGGACATCTTGACTTCATGTTGTTACAATGAACCATCCTTGTACCAATCAATGATGTACTCCTAGCAGGTAAGGAATTGGAAGGGATTGAGACTCCTCCTCCTTGGGGTCAGTATGCTTACCCTCTCTCTTCTTAAAGCTCGTATCGCAGTAGTAGTAGTATGTTTGCTTTTGATAAATAATTGGTTAAATTTGGAAATGTGAATTTATTGAGTCGCTACTTGATTGACTATATCTAATATGCCTTCTTAACATGCCCATGTGCTTATTTGCTTATATCTTACCCTGGGGTTTGCTGCTTTTTTGTATGCTTCCCACCCCTTATAAGCTTGATAAAAGTTCATGGGCGGTGGGGGGGGGGGGGGAGAGAGAGGAACAAAGGTCATGTTTAGAAGTTTAGAGGATGCTCCTCATAATCATTTTGTAGCTCATATCATGAAACTATGCCTCTTTTACCTTCTTGCATTACATTTTTTTATCTTAATTGTTCGTATTGTATTAGGTGTTGTGGTTGTGATGATTTGGGAAGTTTGAAGTGTCCCATATTCTGAATCGTTCAAATGAATTCTCTAAAAGTTAAGCATAATAAACAGCTAGAGGATTCCATGCCTAAATTAGGAAAATGAATAGGTTGATGCGATGAAGTAGTAAGGGAAATTTTGGCATAATAATTAGGATTAGAATTATAAATAGAATTGCCTATCCGAAGTCGTGCCACTTGTAGTCCAACTTCAGTCCCAAAACACACACAATACGATTATGGCGATTGACTAAAAAATAAAACGTGCTAGCTATTAAAGGTAGAAAAATTAAGGGGAGACATAAAAAGAGCTACAAGAAGTTTAGGTCACCGGGTAAAATCAATGCAATTACTTTTTTGTTATATTTTAGTTCATCATATTGTATCGCCACAAGTTGAGTCATTCTACGAAAAGAAAAAAATGTTGGTATGAAACGTAGATTAGCTTAACTAACCTCAAGTCTTGTATTTAGATGAAGACCTTGCGCGTAGCTCGAGAAATAGTAATAGAAGATTTATCTTTTTGCACCTAACGCGGTGGAAAAATGAGTAATTAGAAGATAAAAAGGAAAAAAGTTGCCCCGAGCGAGAGAAGAGCCATATCACCTACACCTAGTGAGTTCATGTCATCTCCCCAAAAATTAATCTAGCTGAGACCACCTTTAGTCAAGGATTTTAGAAAATAATGGGTCGTCAAGAATCACACACATGAACACAATTTTGAATTGAAGTGCGGGCTTAGTCTATACGGCATAGGGTATTGGGTAAAATGAAAAGCACTTAGTTTCCTAAGTTTTATGTCTTTCTCAATATTCCTTTACTCATATAGAAAATTCCTTGAAATAATCAGTTAAGACATATTGTGGTGAATCGAAAATCTTATAAAAATGCTTAACCAAAAAGAGATATTACTATCTTCACTTCTAATAATTTCCAGCCTTGTCTTTTTGTGCATTATTTTGATGAATTTTCTAAAGGACGAGCAAAGCCTAAGTATTTGGGGAGGATAAATGTCAAAATGATTGTATTCTACATGCGTTTTACATTCATATTCGTTTGGAATAGTATTCTCGTGTTGATTTTTCTCGTGTTTATTGTATTCTCATGTTGATTCTCGTGAAAATTGTATTCACATGTTAATTTTTTCTATTTGTATGATTTAATGCACTTTTGGGTGTTTTTTAGTCATATTTTGTAGGTTAAAAGAATTCGGGAAACCAAAGAAACCATCTCCACATACACGTCCATTCCATCATGTATTTTGAGGCACAAACGGGCCCCAAAAAGGCTTAGACCCAGGTCAAATCAACTTTTTTCTAGTCATGAACAAAATTTGTGAAGGGGCTGGGAGGAGAAAATGAGCAGAAGAGGCCCAAAAAAATGATCGAAGAAGACGATGTTCAAAGAGGTAGAAGGAAACTAGAAGGCATACTTTGTCCACTGATTTCCATTACCGGCATCGCACCAGTAACGGTCCCGCATACCTGTCTGATTTACACAACTGGTTTGCTTTGGCAAATTCTAAGGAGAAAGTGGAGAGCCCATAATGGTTCGATATGGGTTTAGGGTATGACTTCCTTGTCCAATGTTCGATTCCAGTGATTTAAGTTGTTATAGTAATCCAACAAAGAGTTATAGAACTCTGTAGAACAATTCAAGAGCCGATTCTGAGTCGTTTGTTTCCAGTTACGTCGAGAAGGTTGACTCACCCGCAACAAGAATCATCTCAACAATCCCTTAAAATTTATTTTTAAATATATGCACTTTGGCCCCTTATATTAGGCCATTTTTCATCTAATCCTCCTTAGGGTTAGGGAGATGGAATGCATCTAAAAATACCCCTCTCCTCTGTCCCATTTCCTACTTTTTCTCTCTTAATTTATTTCTCTCTTTTACTTAGTTTTTTTCAAGCTTTTGTAATCTTTTATCTAAGGTTTACTCTTTCTTCGAAGGAGTCGACCAATTTGAAACGAAATACTTGTGGATTGCTCAACTCTTATAATGCTGACCGTCACCGAGGAAGACTCTCCAAACGATGTCATTTATAAAGCATTCATTTCCCTTAATATCTTTTTTTTATTAAGTTCGCTTTATAATATTGATTGTTGTTATTTCTTTGATGATGTGTGAGTAGTTCACTTGTTTCTCGAGGTCAAGGACTAACTCGAACATCAGGGTTGATGTATTGATGGTTTGAATATATGATTTATTATGGGATTGATGGATTTAGGGTTGTAGGATCTTCTTATTGTGTTATTACTATTATGTTGGGTATTAGGATTTTACGATCCTTGAATTATGATTTTATATGCACGTAGGGAGAACAATGGCTTTGAGGGGATTATGGTTTAGTTAAGAAATTATGATGGAGGCATTTACCTTGTGCTTGAGTAATTTATGATTTGAACTCCGGTCTATAATGTGAGAATTTGTGGTGTATTTTCCTCTACAAAATGGGATTGATTAAACCCAATAATTTGTGCTTAAGTAATTTAGCCTCACCTAGGGATTTAGCTATATCCTCCTTCCCTAGGTCAAAACTCGTTGACCTTTAAGGTTCACCTAAACCACGAATGAGTGACAGTAGCCTTGTGGGGTTTGATTCATAAGGACTTGATACCCCTAACACGGTAGTTCTACAATGAGTCGTACACTCGCTTCAATATGTTGGCCCCTTCTAGGTTTGTGAAAACTGATCCTTGGGAAACTCTTCTACATTATTAATCTTTTACTGTTTAGTTTCTTGTTACTTGTACACTCATACACACATTCTTAACTATCAATTTTGCTAAACTTATGCCGAACAATTGACTTAGCTTGTTTGCATGAAGAATCTTCCCCGTGGTACGATATCTCTTATACTTACTTTCTAGGGTTGTATGCTTGCAATCTGGAATATGTGCTACTTAAGACGTACTTCCCAACAAGTTTATCTCTAGACATGTGTTTTAAATTTGTTGTATAGTCAGTACAAGAATTCGTCTTGTTTCCCATAGCTAATTTTGAATTTCAAAAATCACTGGCTTGTTCACTGCTTTGTATCTTTTGTTGACTGCTTGCTGCTTAGGCTGCTATACAATCCGAAATGATGTATGCAATGGATGGTGCTTCTGGTAGACATTGTTGAAGGCAATTTTCTCTTATGTGGACTACTCATGTAGTCTTCTTACAACGACTGAGCCTTATTTCCTACATCGGAGTTTTCCTAGTTGCTTGCTACTAATGATTATGTTTTATCTTTTTAAGCTGTGAATTTTACCGTAGAAACTGGCCTTATTTATCACAATAGATTACAGAGTTTTTAGGGGCACTAGTTTCTATTATAATTTAGGTATGCATCTTCAATACAATACATAAATTTTCTAACAAAAAACACTTCCAACTTTCTTTACCAGGTCATCATTATATGATTAGCCATATACGAAACAATCATGCCGATAATATTCAACGAGATTATCCGGCGTTGCTCACTTACTCCCTTTTCCTAGTTAAGTTTTGATTTAATATGATTTTTTTTCCATTGACCAGTGTTTATTCAACCTAAAAACATCTTTTTTTTTTGGACCTAAACATACTCGACCAGAACTTGTACCTTTTCTTAAAGACCTATGAAAATCCAATCGAGCCCTATATTTTGTGTATTACATGGATTTCACTTGTTTATAATGTCTTGGGGGAAAACTAAATGAAGAAAGGGTCCAATAAGAAGAACTGTAGTGATCGAGTCCAAGAAAGGCCATGGACTGGCCTAAAATGCACAAGAGTAGAACGAAAAAATAGAGAAAAGCGCACAGACAAGAAAAGTCTACTCGGCCGAGCCAAAAGCCAAAGACGAAGAAACAGTGAGAATCGCCCGGCCGAAAAAAATTTGCCTAGCCGGGCAAAGTTCTGTTCTTAACGATTTGCCCTATCTAGCTAAAATGACTTGGTCGAGTCAAACATCTTGTCTATCACGTGTATGTACATGTAATTAAAGCGTATATCTAATTTTCTCCCAACTTGACGTAGTTTATACACTCCTATAAATACCCTAGAGCTCTCTACATAAAAAGAACATTCAGGATTTGATATGCATTAAGTGATATTCACAATATAAAGTTAGATTTGAAAAGCCAAGAAGAAGGAATGAATAGCAGCGGATATCCAGCATGCCACCACGCCATATAACGTCTTCGGTGATTTTAATTACTTTTACTATTTCTTGTATGGAGTAGCGTTTTCTATCTTAAAGTTCTAGAAAGTAGGTTTAGATTATAATGTAGACAACATAATCATTGAACAAACCATGAGGTTGAGTGATTATAGTGGTAGTTTTAGACACATTTAAGAGTAGTACACATGGGCTGAACCAAGAGATCATTCTGTGTATATGATCTACACCTCAATTACTTTGGGAAGGGATTGAAACACATAAACGAAGCCTCATAGTAATAGAAATAACACGGACTAAGGATATATTATCTTTGTTGAAGCTGTAATTGATTCCAAAATCGACAATTCTAAGATAATCTTTTAACAATTGAATTTTATTTATAATTTGTTAATTGCTTTTAATTGTCTATTTATTTATAAAGAGTCTAGTAATATTAACTAGGGCAATCACAATTGTCACGTAATCAGCTAGCCTAGAAATACTAGGAGTATGGCCACTGTAGTAATTTTGGTAGGCCATCTTCACTAGTCTCTGTGGGACCTTGTTTTTCACTAGATAGCAACTATATCGTGAACTTAAAATTTGGGTTGTTAGAAAATAAAGTGATAAAATTTTAGGCACCATAAAAAATATATAGATATTATGGTGTTTAGTTAGGTGTAGTCTAGGTATTTTATTTTTGTTAATTATTAGTGTTTAATCCTGAAGTTTTTTTTTTTTTTTTTTTTTTTTTTTTTTTTTTTTTTTAATCTGAAAGGAATATAAAAAATATCAAAATTTCTAAAGCTTAGAAATTTCTATCTTGTTTTATCCCTATTGTTCAATTATCTCGTCAACTTTGGGTTTCAATTTGTGTTTGGTTTTATTTTAGGGTTTATGTGTGTGAACTCACGACCTAAGCCAAGAGAGCTTATACTATTGAATATTGAAATTAAAGCAACCTCCGCAAGTAGAATTCATACCGGATCAAGCACAACTTATCTGTGATAGCCGATGATCAAAACAGATAGCCCCAGCTAATGGACAGACTGTTGAGCATCAAGAAAACGTGCAACACCATATCCATGACTTATTTAGGCCAGTATTTAATCGCAACTTTGGCATTATCACCAAGCCACTGGTTCATACCAATACATTCGAGCTAAAGCCCGTACTAATCTCCATGGTTCAGTAGAATCAGTTTGGAGGTGGAGTCATGGAGGATCCTAATGGGCATTTGGTACAATTCTTAGAAATATACGACACTATCAAAATTAACGGCGCCTCTGATGATGCAATTTTTCTGCACCTATATCCATTCTAAGTGAAAGATAAGGAGAAGACATGAGTAAGCTCACAAGCTATTAATAATTAGGTCGACCTCTGTCAAAAGTTCTTAAGTACTTCCCACCGAGAATGATATTGAAGCTAAATAGCAAGATTACACAAGTTTGCCAGTTTTATGGAGAGCCTCTCTATGAGGCAAGAAAAAGGTTTAGAGAGCTTCTATGGATGTGTCCTCACGGTTCCCTGGAGGACCAACAAGTCTATTACTTCTATAACGGATTGTCTAAGCACACGAAGACTATCGTCAACACTTCATCTGGAGGTGCATTGCTAGCTATATCAACCAATGATACTATAAAAATTCCTAAAGACATGGTTGAAAATAGTTTTCATGGTCGGGTGAGAGGTTGATGTTAAGGAGGATCGCAAAGGTGTTCGAAAGGACACGGTGGCAACATTATCGGAAAAAGTTACAACTCTGATTGAGCAAGTGAGCCTGCTATCAAGCTAGCTCAAGAAGTTGCAATAGGGCAACTACACAACAGTATGGATGGGGGAACGAAAGAGATATACTATATGAATAACATTGGTAACCAAAACTACAATCCCAACTTCACGTCTAACTTGATGGCTAATTGGTATAGTCGGAGATGCAACGTCATCCTAATTTATCGTATGTGACTCCTAACATTGCTTTGCATCCACCACCCCGGTGCATAGAAAATAATGAAGTGATCGAAGAGCCAAAAGTTTTCATTCTATAAAAGATCTTTACTTCCTGCATAAACGAGTCGAGGGTAAGAAATTGGAAGGATGAAGCCCACATGAACAAGCTAAGGGAAATTTTACAATTGGATACAAATGCGAGCAACATGGGAGCCTAAATTAAATCTTTGTAGACCTACTTGGGTCAGCTAGCGTAGATAGTGGGCAATGCACATCACTCGGGCAGGTTTCCCAGTGTCGCTGAGTCCAACCCAAAGAAACCATGCCACGTGATCATAAAGGAAGGCCAAGAAGAAGTATGAAGTAAGTAGTTGAAAGAAAGGAGGAGAACATTAAGGAGATCCCAATGAAGAAGGAACACACTATTGAAATGAACAAACAGGTTGAAAAACCCATTTATAACTACTTATTCCATTAGACAACGAGATCAAAACTACTTGCAGTAAGCAGAACTCAAGCAGAATCAGACACAATCAATTTCTGATGGTTGACGACCAAAACAACTAATAATCCCCAACTAACGAGCAACAAGTCAATCAACAAGCTGAAATCCAACCACGAATCCAATTACTAGGCCACCAGTACAAGCAAAAACATTCCAACTCAAGCCCGCATTAATTTCTATAGTTCGACAAAACCAATTTGGAGAAGTCGTAAAGGACGACCCCCAATAGGCATTTGACATAATTTTTGGAAATATGCAATACAATTAAGATAAACAGCACCTTCAATGATGCTATTAGACTTCTCGTGTTCCTATTCTCACTGAGAGATAAAGCAAAGATGTGGTTGACTTCGTAGACGATTAACAACTGGGTTGATCTGTATCAGAAGCTCATTTTCAATTACTTCCCACCTAGCAAGATGCTAAAGTTGAAGAATGAAATAACGTAGTTCCATCAATTTGATGGCGAGCCTCTATGAGGCTTGGGGCATATTTTGGCAGCTTCGATGAATGTGTCTGTAAAACGACTTTCCGAATGATCAACAACTCTGCTATTCGTATAACAGATTGTCCGAGCATACCAAGACTATTGTTGATGCCTCATCTAAAGGCACTATGTTGCTAAGTCGATCCATGATGCGATTTCTATATTAGAGGAATGCAGCCAATGACTTTCAGTGGCCTTGGGCATGATCTATATTTAGGAGAGTTGTGAAGGTTTCTTACAAGGATACAATAGCGGTACTAACAGATAAAATCGGAACCTTGACGGATCAGTTAAGTCTGCTAACTAATCCTGTCTATGATGTTCCAATGGGGCAATTAAGCAGCAGTATTAATGGGGGGATTGAAGAGGTTTATTACATGAACAATATGAACAATAGAAACTTCAATCCAAACTTAACATCAAATCAAACAAGCAATCAGTTCAATCTGAGGATATGGAATCAGCCGAATCAGTCATATGCCAATTCAGACAATGTTCTACATTAATTGCCCCGATTGTTGTGAATAATCGTATGGTTGAAGAACTAAAGAGGGATAGCCTGTACGAGATTGAAATGTCCTTTGTGATAAAAAAACTAGAGCGAGAAATGGAAAAGATGAGGACTAGATGAACAAATTGGACGGCTAGATGAGATCCATCTGGGTCAGTTGGCGACGACTGTGCAAGTGTACATCGAGCGAGAAAATTCCTAGTAACACTGAGCCTAATCCTAAGGTTAAGGTCACGCATCATCAAAGAAGAAGAAGGGAAGTATGTGAGAATGAGAGAACAGTCGATAATAAGAAGAATGCCATCGAGGAAATTTCTAGAAATAAGGAACAAACAGTCAAGTTACAAAAGAGCGTTAGAAAACTAAGTTTTAATTTTTCTGCTTTCTTACCATTCCTAAATGCGGTAAAAATAATGCTAATTAAAAAGTTTGTTGTGTAGATGTGTGGAAGGAGATTCTTCGATATGAAAATAAAGTTAAAGAATCAGTTGGAATAAAGAAGAAGGAAATGGGTGTTAAAGGAGGCAAACACATACAGAGATGCAGTGCTATTGTACAAACTCAACTACCTCCAAAATTAGAATACACAGGGATTTTCTCGATCCCGTACTTCATAGGAAAAATTAAATTCGAGAATGTCCTATTTGACTTATGGCCAAGTGTTAATTTAATACCCCTAGGAATTATCATGAATGAACACAGAAAAATATAAAGCAACCTCAACTACCATCAAAATAGCAAATTGGTAACTGCTACACAAAGTAAGGTTAGTTGAGGATGTTGTATTATAAGTTGGTACATTAGTTTTTCTGGTAGACTTCACTATTTGGACATTAAAGAAGATAAAAATTTGTCACTACTTTTAGGACGAACGATTTTGGCCATGAGTCAAGCTATGCTTGACATGAGGGAAACGAAAGTAACTTTTAGTATTGTAAATGAAGAAGGGTAGATCTGCTATAGCAAATATGTCACTACTTTTAGGACGACCGATCTTGGCCACGAGCCAACCTATGTTTGACATAACATTAGTATAGTGGTAATTATTCCCGCCTATCACACGCGTGATCCAGGTTCGATCCCCAGCAATGGCTCCAAAAACTTGTTGCACTATTTTCTAACCTAGTAAACCGCAACTGTACGATGCTAGTATACCTAGTGGAAAACAAGGTCGATCCCACAGAGACTATGTCTAATGTTCAGTTTAATACCCTAATTTTAATAATTCTACTCTCCCTACATCTCGAATAAAAGGATTTGGTTCTTTAATCTAACCTAAATTGCATAAATAACAAATTAACTAACTGATTGCTTGGTAAAAGAAAACAAATAACAAGGAAAGATCTAAAAGAGTTAAGATGTTTCTAGGGCTTCGATTTTAGTTACGATTTCATACGTTTTATTATCCTAAATTCTAGATTTTTAAATTGATTTTATCGTTTATTAGGCGGCATGACTATTGATTAGCCCTCCTCTCGGACGTTGCTAATGTTTAGATCATATAAGGACACTTACCCTTTTGGCTAACTATCACCTAATGACTTCCAAAAGAACTTAAAACAATGCCTACATAAACACCTCACTCCTCTCGGACGATTATTGATATCTACGCTATGTGTCGTAAGTCTATAAATGAAACTCTCCTCTCGGACACCGAATCGTTAAACCTATTTTTTTCTATTTAGCTCAACATATTACCTATAGGGGAAGTTATCTTCTTGTTATTAATACGAAAAGTCAACTCCCCTTTTTGCACATCTATTAATGCTTGGTTAGTCACCAAGAAAAGTTGGCCCAAGATAAAAGGGACATCAGTATTCTCTTGCATATTGACAACTAAGAAATCACTAGGGAATTCAAAATTAAAAACAATAACTAACACATCCTCTACCACTCCATATGGCGTTCGTAGAGATCCATCCGCCAGTTAGATAGTAGTAGAGGTAGTTTCATTGTTCATAGCCATAATTGCCTATATGTTTTAAGAAGCATCAAATAAATGCTCAATCCTAGGTCACATAACACATTTCGAAATTTATAATTACCAATAGAACAAGGGATAGAAAAACACCCTAGGTCAATTGCTTTTGATGCTCTTCTTGGATGTTTGTTAGTGTTGATGCTCCCTTTAGGACTTGCTACCTTTTTCTTATTTGCCCCTTTCCTTTGCACTTCTTCTTCTTTTACTCTCGTGCACAACTAAATTTCTCCACACGTGGATCCGGCACCTTCTTGGGTACCCCTTACTTAATGCTCTTCTTGGATGCTTCTTGTATCAAATTCCATGTACTAGCACAATCTACATGATCAAGGTTAGCAAATAATGTATCATAAAGACAAAATTCTAAAGAATAATCAATAAGTGGAGGTAAGATTTTCTTATAAATACTATCCCGGCCATCCTCCTTGTGCTTTGCGACCTTGACTTTTTCTAGCTTTTTCTTCTCACCAAGATCCTCTAAAAGCTTAGCATAATTAGTACAATGAGGATCGCTTTCTTTCTATCCAATACTTGAGGGTAGGGAGGAGGAATATATTTAGGACCATCCTCGATGGTAATCGATCGTGGCTTCGCAGTCCACTTTTTTAGCAACTCGTAACCATCCTCTTGGACTTTGTTGTCCTCCTCCACTTGCTTCTTCTCTATCGCCCCATCTTTGGATTCTAGTGGATTTGGGCTCTAATACTTAGCCTCATCCATCGAATAGATGGCATTGCACTGCTCCTTTGGATTTACTATGGTATCATTGAGGAACTGCCCCCTCTGATGTTGAGACCCTATGGCTTGTGCAATCTGACTTAAATGGGTTTTCACCTCCCTCATGTCGGCATTGTAACTCGCCTTGACATTATGCAATTCAACTGTTATGTTCTTCATCTCCGTCCCTTCACTCACAAGTGCCCTGTTCACCTCTATGTGCTGACCATCCATTTTCTTCTCAACTTTTATGATCTTATCATCATACTTGGCGAATTGAGACTGCACTAACTTCTCTTGAGTAGGTTTCGTTCCTTCATGTATCATGCCATTGATGACTACAAATCTCGGTGGTGGATGGAGTGAATTATTAGGATCGTTGTATGAGAAATTAGAATGATTCCTCGCACCTTGCTGATATTGATTGTACCGCTGCTTGTTGCCTTGGGAGTTGTTGATGTTCCTTTGATTAACATAATTTGCATCTTCAACTACTTCCTAAATGGGTGAGTGCTGTAAATTAGGCTCGGTATGCTAGGTTAATGTCACACTAGTCAACAAATTCATCTGTTTAGTAAGAGTGTCAGATATCACTGTAATTGGATCGGCCTCAGTCTCTGTGACACTGGATACACTTCTTGGCTGATTTCTCTCATTTGACCATTGCCAACTAGTTGCGGCCATCTCATCAGCTCAAGGCGGGAACTTCTCGGGTCAAACTATGCATCCCTTGTGTTCTTTGCCAATAGATCCACCCGCTACTATGTCTACAAGTACTCTCGCGGGCCCAAGTAGCCCTTTATAAAACTTGCAGATTCGTTTATCTTGAGTGAACCCGTGTTGAGGGAAATTTCGAAAAAGATCCCGGAACCGCTTCCATGCTTCCTTAAATGGTTCTCCGTCCATCTATTTGAACTGAGTAATCTCAGCCTGCAATTCGAGCATCTTGCTCGGCGTGAAGTACTTCAGTAAGAAGCGCGTGCTCAACTCTTCCTATGTAGGGACATCCTCCAGAGAGTTAAACCATTGCAAAGCTCTATCCTTTAGAGAGAAAGGGAACAACCCCAAATTAACCTATTCATGTGGCACTTGATTAACCTTCAAGGTTTCAGACACTCTCTTAAATCAGCCTAGATGAAGATCGGGATCTTCCAGTTAGCCCTCCACCAAAATGATTTTTTTGTACAATCGATATCAAATTCGGCTTGAATTCAAAGCCGTTGGCTTAGATTGGTGGCAGTTCAACTCCTCCATAATGCTAATTAGGCACGGACATAAACAGTCCATGATAGGTGTTTGATCACCCTCTCGTACATCTTGCGCATGTGGTTGTGGCTGTAACTGTTGTTATTGTTGTGTCAAAGTATTTATTTCGATTCGCTTATCAGTCACTACCCCAAAAAACTCTCTAACCCTCTCTTCCGTGGTCATGTTTTACCGTAGTTCGGCCATATAGTATAACAAGTTCTTCCTCGTTCCGTATCCTCGAGCAGTTGCTTCAATTTCTAGATCTAGAGAAATAAGATTGATGTTTCCTTTAGATCATGTTTGCATATGCAAACTGAGAATACCAAAAAATAACACCACCATAAACCGAAGATAAACTAAAAAACCAAAAATGAAAATAAAAGTGCAGAAAATAATGTCTAGTCCAGTATTAAACTATTTATTAGAATAAAAACTAACATAATTACCAGTCCCTAGCAACAATGCCAAAAACTTGATGCACTAAATTCTAACCTAGAAAACCTCAAGTGTGCGGTGCTAGTGTACCTAGGGCAAATAGGTCGATCGCCCAAAGACTGTGTCCTTTGTTAACTAAATACCTCAATTTTAACAATTCTACTTTATCTGGACTCTCGAAAAGGAACTGATTATTAAACTAAAACCCTAAGTGCAGAAAATAACTACTTAACCAATTAATTACTCGATTAACAAGAAAGTGAATAGCAAAGGACGATTCAAGTGAGAATAAGACGTATCTTAGGGTTTCAATTTCTACGACCTTCTATGTTTGATTAACCTAAATTCTAGACTTTTAAAACGATTTTATCATTTATTAGCCCTCCTTCGGATTAGGGATGGCAACGGGGCGGGGCCGGAGGGCATGTCTCCATATTTTTTTAATTTTATTTAATATATCTACTAATAAAATTTAAAATAAAATAAATTTATTTAATAGACTGAAATTTAATAAAGTCGACAAAAAAATGAGGATATAATATATCTAGTTCATTTTAATATTACAATAATAGTAATATGATAAAAATAAAATATATTTTTACTAATTAAATATATAGAATTACATTATATAATTGGATCCCCACTACATATATTAGGAAAAAAAAGAAAAATTATATAGCGGGGCCCCGCACAGGGTTCCCCGCCCCCGCCATCGGGACAAAAATCTCCCCCGTCGCCGCCCCACCGAGGGAAGAAAATGGGGAATCCCCGCCCCGTTCGGGGCGGATCCCCGCGGGGAATGGGGATTCCCCGCCCCACTGCCAACCCTAGATAGGCCGAACGGATCAAATGACGGGTACTTGTTGATCCAAGAACCCGAATCGGGTCAAATGGAAGACTTATTGATCTGAGAAGCCGAATCGGGCCAAATTGAAGACTTATTGAACCGAGAAGCCTAATCAAGTCAAATAGTTGTTGCTTGTTGATCCGAGAAGCCGAATCGGGTCACATAGTGCGTACTAAGTGACTTGATATGCCGAACGAATCAAGTAGTGGGTACTTGTTTATCCAAAGAGCCAAATCGGGTCATATAGTGTGCGCTTAGTGAATTAATAAGTAGAACGGATCAATTATTGGGTACTTGTTGATCTCAAAAGGCGAATTGGGTCAAATGGAAGACTTGTTGATCCAAGAAGCCGAATTGGGTCACATAGTTGGGGCTTGTTGATCCAAGAAGCCGAATCGAGTGACGTAGTGCGTACTTAGGGACTAGATTGGCCGAACGGATCAAATGGCGAGTACTTGTTGATCCAAGAGCCCAAATCGGGTCAAATGGAAGACATATTTATCCGAGAAGCCGAATCAGGCTAAATTAAAGACTTGTTGATCCGAGAAGCCTAATCGAGTCAAATAATTGTTTCTTGTTGATCCGAGAAGCCGAATCGGGTCACATAGTGCGTACTTAGTGACTTGATAAGCCGAACGAATTAAGTGGTGGGTACTTGTTGATCCGAGAAGTCGAATCAGGTCAAAAAGGAAGACTTGTTGATATAAGAAGCCGAATTGGGTCAATTGGAAAACTTATTGATCCGAGAAGCCGAATAAGGTTACATAGTGCACAATTAGTGAATTAATCATTCGAACAGATCAAGTATTGGATACTTGTTGATCCGAGAAGCCGAATCGGGTCAAATGGAAGACTTGTTGATCTAAGAAGTAGAATTTGGTCAAATAGTTGGGCTTGTTGATCCAAGAAGCCGAATCAAATCACATAGTGTGTACTTAGGGACTCAATAGGCCAAACAAAAGAAATGGCGGTAACTTGTTGATCCAAGAACCCTAGTCGGGTAAAATGGAAGACTTATTGATCCGAGAAGCCAAATCGAGCTATATGGAAGACTTGTTGATTCGAAAATTCCAATCGAGTCAAATAATTGTTGCTTATTGATCTGAGCAGTCGAATCAGATCACATGGTGCATACTTTGTGACTTGATAACCCGAACGAATCAAGTAGGGGATACTTTTTGATCCGAAAAGTCGAATCGGGGTAAAACGAAGACTTGTTGATATAAGAAGCCGAATATGGTCAATTGTAAAAGTTATTTATCCGAGAAGCTGATCGGGTCACATAGTGCGCACTTAGTGAATTAATATGTCGAATGGATCAAGTATTGGGTACTTGTTGATCCGAGAAGCCGAATCGGGCCAAATGGAAGACTTGTTGATCCGAGAAGTCGAATTGGGTCAAATCGTTGGGGCTTGTTGATCCAAGAAGCCGATCGAGTCACATAGTGCGTACTTAGGGACTCGATAGGCCGAACGGATCAAATGACATGTACTTGTTTATCGAAGAACCCGAATCTAGTCAAATGGAAGACTTGTTAATATGAGAAGCCGAATTAGATCACATAGTCGGGGCTTGTTGATCGGAGAAGCCGAATGGGGTCACATAGTTTGAGCTTGATGATCCAAGAAGTTGAATCGAGTCACATAGTGCGTACTTAAGAACTCTATAGGTTGAACTAATCAAATGGTAGGTACTTGTTGATCCAAGACCCCGAATCGGGTCAAATGGAAGACTTATTGATCCGAGAATCTGAATCGAGTCAAATTAAAGACTTGTTGATCCGAGAAGCCTAATCGAGTAAATTAATTGTTTCTTGTTGATCCGAGAAGCCGAATCGGGTCACTTCGTGCGTACTTAGTGACTTGATATGTCGAACAAATCAAGTAGTGGATTCTTGTTGATCCGAGAAGCCGAATCGAGTCACATAGTGTGCGCTTAGTGAATTAATAAGTAGAACGGATCAATTATTGGGTACTTGTTGATCTAAGAAGGCGAATTGGGTCAAATGGAAGACTTGTTGATCCGAGAAGCCGAATTGGGTCACATAGTTGGGGCTTGTTGATCCAAGAAGCCGAATCAAGTCACATAGTGCGTACTTAGGTACCCGATAGGCCGAATGGATCAAATTGCGAGTACTTGTTGATCCAAGAGCCCAAATCGGGTCAAATGGAAGACATATTGATCCGAGAAGATGAATCAGGCCAAATTGAAGACTTGTTGGTCCGAGAAGCCTAATCGAGTCAAATAATTATTTCTTGTTGATCCGAGAAGCCGAATTGGGTCACATAGTGCGTACTTAGTGACTTGATAAGCCGAACGAATTAAGTAGTGGGTACTTGTTAATCCGAGAAGTCAAATCAGGTAAAAAAAGAAGACTTGTTGATATAAGAAGCCGAATTGGGTCAATTGGAAGACTTATTGATCCAAAAAGCCGAAAAGAGTCACATAGTGCACAATTAGTGAATTAATAATTCGAACGGATCAAGTATTGGATACTTGTTGATCCGAGAAGCCGAATCGGGTCAAATGGAAGACTTGTTGATCTAAGAAGTAGAATTTGGCCAAATAGTTGGGCTTGTTGATCCAAGAAGCCGAATCAAATCACATAGTGTGTACTTAGGGACTCAATAGGCCAAACAAAAGAAATGGCGGTAACTTGTTGATCCAAGAACCCTAGTCAGGTCAAATGGAAGACTTATTGATCCGAGAAGCCGAATCGGGCCATATGGAAGACTTGTTGATTCGAAAAGCTGGATCGAGTCAAATAGTTATAGGTTGCTGATCCGAAATGCCGAATCGGATCACATAGTGCGTACTTAGTGACTTGACAAGTCGAACGAATCAAGTAGTGGGTACTTGTTGATCGAGAAGTTGAATCAGGTAAAAAAAAAAGGTTTGTTAATATAAGACGTTGAATTGGGTCAATTGTAAGACTTATTGATCCGAGAAGCTAAATAGGGTCACATAGTGCACAATTAGTGAATTAATAATATGAACGGATTAGGTATTGGGTACTTGTTGATCCGAGAAGGCGAACAGGGTCAAATGGAAGACTTGTTGATCTAAGAAGAAGAATTCGGTCAAATAGTTAGGCTTGTTGATCCTAAAAGCTGAATCGAGTCACATAGTGTGTACTTAGGGACTTGATAGACCGAACAAATGAAATGGCGGTAACTTGTTGATCCAAGAACCCGAGTCCGGTCAAATGGAAGACTTATTGATTCGAGAAGCTGAATCGAGTCAAACGGAAGAACTATTGATTCGAGAAGCCGAATTGGATCACATACTGCACACTTATTGAATTAATAAGCCGAACGGATCAAATATTGGGTACTTGTTGACCCGAGAAGCCGAATTAGGTCAAACGGAAGACTTGTTGATCCGAGAAGTCGAATTGGGTCAAATAGTTGGGGCTATGGGGACCGGCAAAAGTTCAGTCACTAAGTGGTGGTAAATACTTTCTCTCCATTATTGATGATTACTCAAGAAAGGTATGGGTCTATATACTAAAAGCAAAGTCTGAAGCACTCAGCAGATTCAAAGAATGGATAAATGAGGTTGAAAATCAAACAGGAAAAAGAGTGAAGTATCTTAGAACAGACAATGGGTTGGAATTTGTATCTGATGAGTTCAACAAGTTTTGCAAAGAGAAGGGAATTCAAAGGCATAAAACAGTAGCTGGAACTCCACAGCAAAATGGACTTGCTGAGAGAATGAATAGGACTCTACTGGAGAGAGTTAGATGCATGATGTCAAGCTTAGGAATTGCAAGAAATTTCTGGGGAGAAATGGTAAATACAGCAAGCTACCTAGTGAACAGATGCCCATCTACAGCCTTAGATTTGAAGACTCCTGAGGAAGTGTGGAGTGGAACACTAGCAAATTATATGAACCTCAAGGTATTTGGATGTTTGGCATTAGCACATGTCAAACAGGATAAGCTGGAACCAAGAGCACTAAAGTGTGTGTTCATAGGTTATCCACAGGGTGTAAAGGGGTTCAAGTTATGGTGCATTGAACCTGGGAATCAGAAGTGCATAATAAGCAGAGATGTTACCTTCAATGAGAGTGTTAAGCCACTAAAGAAGGAAAGTTCAAGCACAAATCAGGTGAATGATCTAATTCAGCTTGAGGTGGAGCCTGAAATAATTGTTCTAAATCCAGAATCTGAAAATACTGAGTCAGTTAATGAAGATCTGAACGAATGTATTCCAGTATATCTCTTGTTGTATGTTTGGCCTTTGGGAACTTCATTCTTTGAGCTTTGCCATAAACACAATCTTCACAGAGATCAAAATCATTTAGTTTATCATTCCCTAAGAGACCTTGTTTTCCCAGTTCTTGTAACCCTTTGAAACTGATGTGACCAAGTCTCTTATGCCAGAGAGTGGTTTTATCAACACTTGTAGTATGTGATACTTCCCCAGACACAGTAGAGCCCAAAAGAAAATATAATTCATTCATTTTCACTGCCTTCATTACAACATTATTACCTCTAGACACTATTAAATTTCCACCTTCAGATTGGAATTTATACCCCATAGTGTCTAGAATACCTAGAGAGATGTTGATCCAAGAAGCCGAATCGAGTCTCATAGTGCGTACTTAGGGACTCGATAGGAGTTCGGATTAGCCCTCCTCACCCGCCAACTATCACGTAAAAACTCTCAAAAGACCCTAGACCAGCGCCTACACAACCACCTCACTTCTCTCCGACGATTATCGATGTCTACACTGTATCAATGAATCTGATAAATAAAATCATATGAATAAAACAAACACATAGATAAATGCTAAAATGGAGTCTAAAATTCAAACGAAAAATTCAAAACATAGTCAATACGTAATTTACTGTCTAACCCTAGAACACAAAAAATTTAGCTACTCATACATAAAGATAAACCCAACATAATTCATAGACAAACATAGTTGATTTATAAAAATCAACGAAAACAAACAAAACCCGGTATCTCGATCTTCTGCTCTTGTGATCCTAGCTTCCAAGTGTTTCCCAATAATCTTCAATGTTGCTCAATGTCTCTTTCTCGGACTTGGGACCTTATATTTATAGTTTGGGATGGATTGAGGTTGAAACGGGCCAAAAATAGCTCTAATCACGTAAGGAAGTGACAAACCGACTTATGTGACTAGACCGAGTTGGTCGAGTTTCTTAAACACATAAAAACCCCGAAGCATTGACTCGACCGAGTCATTATATTGACTCGACTGAGTCGACAAGGGCTTCTCCAGGACTCGACCGAGTCACTTCCTGCACTTGACCGAGTTGATCTTCAACTCCAAACACGTTAAAAAACACTAAACATTGTCTTGACCGAGTCACAAATGCAACTTGATTGAGTCAACCCTTTAAGGCCAAACTACACAAGTTTGGCCTTACACATGTAAATTAGACGAGTTTGGATGATTCAGATCTCGCCACCGTAGCTGGAAGACCTAAATAGATAGCATGTATGTCCACCAAGCGAACACCCATCCTCCCTGCCAAACTCTCCCACACCCACATTTTAACTCCACCACTAACACAAATCTCCAACTTTTTCAGGGAAATCAATTGCCCCGATGCCTCCTCATAGCTTCTTATAATATCCCCGATAACATCCACTTGCCTCTCATTGGCTCGGCAAAAGATAAGGCTATTGTCTGCAAAAAAAAGAGGTGAAAAATCGACGAGGCCTGCTGACATATTCGAGGCACATGTAATGCACCCCTCTCTTCCACCTGTCTGATTAAAGCCGAGAAAGCTTATGCACAAACAAGAAACAAAAGTCTCCTTGTCAGAGACCCCGTGTAGGGGTTAAAGAAACCCCCAGTTAACCATTAACCAATGCAAAAAAAAGAAACAGAAGTCATGCAACACATAATCAATTTGACAATTTTCCAATTAAGTCATAATCGCAACATCGCTCTTTCAAGAAACACCCACTCAACACTATTTGCTCCTATCAATTTTAAAAGCAAAATACCCCCTCTCCCTAGCACTATTGTGACGCATATACTGAAAGGTTTTGACGGCAGCTAATGCATTATCATTAATGAGACGCCCCGGTACAAAAGCAAATTGGTCGGGAGAAATTCGATGAGGAAGGAACAATTTCAAATGATTAACACAATAGAAGTATGGTTTAGGACAACCGGACTAAAATTATAATTTAGAATATTAAGAACAACAGATAAAATATCATAATTCAAGAAAGACCATAGTTTATTATAAAAGATAGCAGGCATACCGTCGGGTCCTAGGGCCTTGGATGGATGCACCTGCGCAAGCGCTGAAATCACCTCTTCTTTTCAAAATTCCTGAGCCATCATATCCCGCATGTCTGCCATTACTATCGGCTCCACCGCATCCAATGTATGATCCATATTGAGATTCGGACTAGCCCTAAAAAGATTCTGAAAAATACCAGCTTTTGCAATATCCTCATCTTCCTCAACCCAACCCCTCCCTCCGGTCAAATCCGTTCAATCGAATTTCTCAATTAGCGTCCACTAGTCGTTCTATGAAATAAAGGGTCTCATCCCCATCCCAGATCCAGTTAACATGAGACCTCTGATACCACATGGTTTCTTGCCTCATCTGCAGCTCCAAAAGCTTCGACTCAAGTTGTCCAATTTCATCCAACATATAGTTCAAATCGTTTGTTTGTGCTTTCGCCAGTTTTGTCTCACAATATTTCAATTATGTAGTGATGCTCCCAAAATGTGTTCGTTCCCATAAGCTTAAACTAGAGCCACATTTCGAAATATTCTCCATAAGGCCATTCGGTTCTCCAATGCCACCTCCAACATCAAGCTATCTTTAACGATCATTTGACAAGTTTCATCTTGAAGCCACATGGATTCAAATCGATAAATCTTTACCCGATTTCGCTTTTTCGATCTTTGTTTCCACTTCTTCCATGAGATTAAGATCGGACAGTGGTCCGACCGTTTCCTAGTTAAGTATTCAAATCTTTATTAAAGAAACCTTACCTTCCATGCATCCTCTGACACATTTGTCCAACTTTTCTTGAATATTATCTAAACTATTTTGAACCTTTAATAATGATCAACTTGGCATGTGAAATTTGAGCCTTGATTGCACTCCCATTATTAGAGTTGTGTATTGTTCTTTCAGTGTGATTTATTGGTTATTATGTCACTTAATCTCTAGAACTTACCTTGAGCATGGTTACAAACGTTGTCAAGTACATGATGTGGACTTAGAAGATGATTTTAGACGTTATTTTCCTATAGCCTATATTTTCCTTATCTACAAATTACAAGCTTATACTGTTACTTTTAGTGTTTAGCCCTTTAATTGGGATAATTAAGTGTGAGGAAGGTGTATTGGAAGATAGAATGAGAGAAAGCAAAAGGTTTTAAAGTAGAATGGATAGTTGGGATGATTTGGTGGAAAGAATAAGTTGTGATAGACATAAGATTACAAGAATTAGCCCCTCCTAGTATATTTGTGTTATTTTTGTCATTATTTAGTTGAAAATTAGTCAAAAAAATCAGAAAAGGAAAAAAGAGAAAAATAAATTATGTTTATTATGTTTCATTTTGTCGTTTAGGAGAGGTTAAAGATAGAAAAAAATGCTTAATATGCCTAAATATTTGAAAAATTGAGTAGTCCCAAAGTGCGCAAATATTATTGGCATTAAGAGCAATTGGTTAATGAGGCTATTTAGATTGCTTTTTTGGGGTGAAGAAACCACAATGTCTGGTTCTCTAAGATTTGAAGAGGGAGGAATGAGTGAATATTGTTTGAAGGGTAGTTGGATTATGAATAACTTGATTAGTCCAAGAATAAGTCACTTTTATCCAAATTTATCACACCTTACCTTAAGGCTATATTACAACCAAAATAAAGATCTTTATGATTCTTTGTTCACATGTGTCAAATACAATGAATAGGCTAGACGATAGGCAAGCTTCTGGTACACGGTGCATGTGGTCCAATTTGAGTGTTAACACGTCCTACTTTATACACTTGAGAGATGAGTGATATACTTAACCGGTGAGGATCATTTAGTTAAAAAGTATCTTGTCTCTAGAGTTGTTGATTTATTGTCATGTCATATATGCTCAATAATCTAAGTTGTCTATTTTTCGAAAATCTTCTCTGAGGCTAGATTCGTCGTCTAATCGCCTTAAACGCTTGATTTCTTGTTTTTTTTCTACTTTTGTTGTTTAGGGACGAACAACAATTTATGTTTGTGGAATTTTGATACATGTCGTGTATGCATGCATTCAGGTCAACTTAGAAGAGGATTTTATATCATTTGCATGTGTAATTGACCGATTTGTGCTTATATTCGTTATATTATACCGTATGACGTATGTGTGCTTGTTTTGAAGCTATGTAGGTTTTTTTAGGCCAAAAGTCATTTGGACGAAGTTTGACGAGCATAGGAGCAAAGACAATGGGAAGAAACGGAGAAAAAAGTAAAAAAAAGGACGAAGGTTCAACTCGATCAAGTCACATAAGTAAACATGAGTAGCTAATTACCTTGTGCTCTAGGTTTAGAGAGTAGATTACAATTAAATATGTTTTGATTTCGTTTTATATATATTCTAGACTCCATTTTTTATTGTTGATATATATATACACATGAATTTATCAAATTGATCACTTGATATTGTTATACATGATTAAAAATTCGACGCTCGAGAGGAGAGGATCGTTAATAGACTTATAGAACAGAGCATAGTTATCGATAATCATCTAAGAGGAGTGAGATATCTGTATAGACCCTAGTTTAGGGTTTTCTTTGGAGTATTTATGTGATAGTTAGCCCAAGAGGGTAATTGTTCATAAGTAATCAACATGTTAGCATTATTTGAGAGGAGGGCAAATCAATAGTTGTGCCAACTAATAACAATAGAAATCGGTATATAAGTCTGGAATAATAGAATAATCAAACATATGATTGTAGTTGAAATCGAAATCCTAGAATGCGTCTTTTATCTTATTGAATCTTTCGTTATTATTTGCTTCCTTCTATTCAAGCGTTTATTTATTTTAATTAGTTATTTTCTGCAATTTAGTTTAAGGATAATCACCAATCAATCACCTTTCGAGAGTCTAAATAGGGTTGAATTATTATAATGGGGGTACTTCATTGTCATAAGTACACAATTCTTGTAGGATCGACCTTGCTCACTGCTATCTACACTAGCACCGTTCACTTGTAGTAAACTAGGTTAGAAAATCGTGTGTCAATGGCCAAAAAATTAGTCTAGTAATTTATTTTTCAAACATGTATAGTTTATATATATCATCAATGTGAAAAAATGATGGCTTATGTGCAAAAACGCTAATAATCTGGTGTTGCATATATTTACGTACTAAGTAAATACATTACTTGTTTAAATATGTTAGAAATTAAGCATCTAAAACACATAATCATGTATGTAGAGAATCGATATATACCTCAGTTTATGCAACGAAAATAAGATTATTCGATCACTAGATGTTGGATCTCGCTTTGATCATCTACAAGCCCGTCCTGACGATTACTACCAGAGTGTCCGCCGTTTACTACACACCTTAGACTCTTGGAGGACTTCGGTGATACTCCAAGAAGAAGAATTAGAGAGAAACAAAGAGTAATGTATTTTTGTGATGTATTAATTCCGTACCCTACGAATATCAGATATATCCGTATATATACTGGTATGAGAGAGATCTCTCTCCTATTATGGATAGGATCTCCATCCCTATCGGAAATATATCTGATAAGATATCAAATATCTAGTCAGACATATATCCCAACTATATTGGGATCCATCAGATATGGATGCAACCAACATCTTCCACTCATACAAATCTGATCCGACTCGAATCAAAGACTCCATAATTCTCATCGTCACATCTCTTATTTCATACAAAGACTAAGGCGTGCGACTAAGTCAGAACATAATGGAACAAAGTGAGGAGAGTTATATTAAGTTATCACTCAACTAGCATAACTCATCAACTCTGGAGACTCGCTGTGTACCCTAAATTATGTGGTTGCACTAGACCAAACATCTCTGACTCCTCTTATGCATATAGAGCATGTTTGACCTCTTTATCTATGCTCATGACTATGTTAAAACTATTTTGACTTAGTCGGCCGACCTATGAGCCATAGTATACAAGTGCATTACCGGCTTAGTTTTTTCTTGGCCTCTTATGTCAATCTGCTTGGACTTGACAGCTTTCTTAGTCATGCTCCGACAGTTCGTACCAACCATGGCCATTGAACATATACTAAAGTAGCGTCATCAAGCTTACACTTCATGACAAAGTCCAAAGTCCCAAAAGGCACTAAAAATCACTATAAGTGCTCTCACGGTGATGAAGCAGGGATCTATTCGGTCACTCCTCTTACTAAGGTCGCCATTAAGCACATGTAGTATGAATACATGTCATGCTCTCAAATTTTGGCATGTCACGCTCTAAACATCATATGAGTCTTAGTCCAGTTGCTCTTCTAGCGTCTGACCTGAGTACCACTAAAAAATTGTCTCTAACACAACTTCCGATGATTCGCACACTCGGCTATTAAGAGGCTTTTATGAATTTAGGACATTCTTCATAATCGATCAACTATGATCTCATCCTGGCCTCTTGCCAAGGCGACTATCGAAAACAACCTTTCGTGTGATCCTGGCCTCTTGCCAAGGCGACTATCGAAAACAACCTTTCGTGTTGTTCTTCTCACGAAGGTAATCACTCGCAAATAAGTGTTTGATCTGTCAGTCTCATCCTTCTCGCTTACCAAAGCGCCAGGGCAATTTTCCGTGTAGTGGCACAATCCGAGCCTTGTGATATATCACATATAATAGACACAATACTTCTAACATATAATAAGGACACATCACATCTCATTGATAAATAAAATTGTTCATACAGGCTAAAAGAATTTAAATTCTACGAAGTCTCATACTCTTAACATGCCTTTGAAATACATCTCTACTCAAAGGCTTGGTGAAAACATCAGCTATCATTTCATCAGTAGGAACGTGCCTGAGAACCACTTGCCCCTGCGCAATATTATCTCGGATGAAATGGTATCTGGTGTTAATATGCTTGGTCCTCCCATGATACTTGGGGTCCTTAGCATATGCTAGTGCAACTGTCTTGTCACAAAGGACAACTACTGCATCATCTATGTGTGCCGTAATGCGCAAAGTCTAGAGAAATCTTCTCAACCAGATAGCCTCTTGAACTGCAGATGTACAAGCGATGTACTCTGATTCCATAGTGGATAAAGATATACAAGGTTGCTTCTTGCTACACAATGTGATAGTAGCGCCACCCAACAAGAATGCATATCCCGATGTGGATTTGCGTTCATCTCTATCCACTGATCCATCAGTGTCACTGTAACCAAGTAGCTTCAGACTGCCACCGTGATAGCATAAAGCTAAATCACTTGTCTCCTTTAAATATCTAAGTATCCTTTTGACTGCAGCATAGTGAGCGCGTCCGGGATTACTTTGATACCTACTCACCATCCCAATTGCAAAGCACAGGTCTGGTCGATTACACATCATTATGTAAATCACACTACCTACTGCGCTCGCATAAGGAACTTTAGCCATGCTTTCTTTTTCATCATCTGTCTTTGGGCATAAATCTTTGTTAAGAACACAATTCTTTTCCATAGGCGTGTCAACGGGTTTAGCATTATGCATACGGAATCGCTCCAGAACCCTCTTAATATAAGTCTCTTGAGACAAAGTTAAAAGTCTCTTTAAGCGATCTCGGTGTATCTTAACACCAAGTATGTATTTTGTGTCTCCCATGTCTTTCATCTCAAAAGTAGATGATAGCCACTGCTGAGTGGCGACAATCATCTCCGTATCATTACCAACCAATAAAATGTCATCCACGTACAATGAGAGAATTGTGAATTTTTTTCTCATCCCTTTTGACATACACACAGTGATCTTCTTTAACCATTGTAAAGCCTATCGAGGTGATAGCTCGATGACATTGAAGGTACCAATGTCTGGATGATTGTTTCAGTCCATAAATGGAACGATTTAAGTGGCACACTTTGCTCTCTGGTCCCTTTACCTGAAAACCCTTAGGTTGATCCATATAGATCTCATCACCCAGTTCTCCATTGAGAAATGATGTCTTTACATTCATTAGGAATAATTCCAAATCAAGGTGCGTGACAATTGCTAAAATGAGACGGATAGAGGCAAACCTCACCACTGGGGAGAATGTCTCTTCATAGTCCACACCTTCTTTTTGGGTAAAGCCCTTCGCCACCAAGCAAGCTTTGTACTTATCTATTGAGCCATCTGTTTTTTTATTGACTTTGAGAACCCACTTGTTCCCAATTGTTTTGCGTCCAGACGGTAGATCTACTAGCTCCCAAACTTGGTTCTTAGCCATCGAACTCATCTCTTCCTCCATAGCACTTATCTACTCTTTAGTATTTGGAGAAGTTACAACCTCTTCATAAGTGGCTGGCTCATCAACATCCATAGTTGCGCACATGAAAGATTTCCCCTCAAGTTCAAAACGTCTTCGGGGCACCATTCCACGCTTGCTCCGGCGTAACTCTAGATCTTGAAAGTCTTCATGCAATAGATTTCTCCTACTGACTCTAAGATCGCTCCCATTATTCCCATCGATTGCTTGATTTGGTTGTGCAACCACATCCTCGCCGAGAATACCAACGTTGTCTTCGGGATCTTGTAACTCATACAGTTTAAGATCTCCTTTAACTTCTCCAATTGTTGAAAATTCCTCCTCGAGGAAATTGACATCGCGTGACTCAATTTATGTCATTCCTCCGTCAAGGTGTTCACCATACATCACATAGCCTTTCGAGTGGTCACAGTATCTTATAAAGATATGTTTGACTGCTCTGGGACCAAGTTTCCCATGCTTATGAGAAGTATTATGAACAAATCCAGCTGACCCCCACGGGCGCAAGCCTTCTAAGTTAGGCTTTCTTTCATGCCACAACTCATACAGCGTCGAAGAAACTGACTTAGACGACACACGGTTTAATATGTAGGCAGCAGTTAAGATTGCATCTCCCCAAAAGGATATTGGTAAATTTTCTTGCGCCATCATTGATCTAGCCCTGTCTATAAATGTCATATTCCTCCTCTCTGCAACACCATTTTGTTGCGGAGTGTATGGAATTGACAATTGTCTAATGATCCATTTTTCCTAACCGTATTGTCTGAACTGATCAGACAAGTATTCTCCCCCCTATCAGCGTAAAGTTTTAAGTTTCCTATCTCTTTGGTTCTCAACCTTTGGTAAGAATCGCTTAAAGCAATCAAATGCTTCTGAGCGGTGCGATAGGACATACACTGAACCGTAGCGCGAATAATCATCAATAAATGTGAGGAAATAGGATGCACTGTTCATGCCTTCACATTTACGGGTCCGCATATGTCTTAGTGAACTAACTCTAGAGGTTGAGTAGCTCTCTTTGCCTTTCCAAAAGGCTTCCGACAGGTTTTTCCTGCCAGACATGGTTCGCACACAGGAAGGTTGACTTTAGCGAGATTGCCTAAAAGACCTTCTCGAGCTAACCTAGTCATCCTTTCACGTCCTATATGTCCTAACCTTGCATGCCATTTAATAGAATCATTCAAAATATCAACAGACGAAGAAACAAGAGAAGTGCATGCAATAGATGAATCTAACATGAAAAATCCATTGTTCATATGACCTATGCCATAAAGGTTGTTGCCGAGAAAAATGGATAACATAATCTTTTCAAACAGGAAAGAAAAATCTTGACTCAAAAGTGCTGAAACTGAAAGTAAATTACACCGAATACTAGGCGCATAAAGCACATCACTAAGGAGCTAGTCGCACCCAGTGCTAAGTTTGAGCTAGTATGACCCAACTCCTACAACCTCTTCTTGCGCGTCATTTCCCATAGCAATATAGTGGTTGCCCGCTGGTACTCGATGATAATCTACAAATCCTGCTCAATCTCTTGTCACATGTTTGGTTACTCCTGAGTCTACAATCCAACCGTGGAGAGAGTTAGCAACGAACACATGTGAGCAAACAAATGAATCAGAAGAGCTAGGAGCAGGTCTTACCTTCTTTGGCTCAGTACAATTACGAGTAAAGTGACCCGGCTTTTCACAGTTATAGCAAGTGTCTTTCTTCTTTTTGCCCCTTTTATCACGATAACCCTTTTTAGCCTTTTCACCTTGCGGGCCTAAATTTTGATTTTTGGTGTTGCTTTGTCCTACATCCTTTTGCTTTTTCCAACGGTTGCCTTTGTTAGGCTTGCGTTGCCCAGCGTGTGCGACAAAAGCAGCTGCTTGTGCTATTTTGCCTCTCGACGGTCAGCCTCAAGTCTAAGTTGACTAACGACGCTTTCAATGGTCTGGATGTGCTCATTGTGCGTGAGCACAAGTTTAACCTGTCCCTAAGTCTGCTCAAGCAGCGAGCTTAGGACTGCCAAAACTTGTTGTTCATAGGTGAGTTCATTTCCAGCGTTTTGAAGCTCTCGAATCATGTCTTTCATGACATCAAGATGTTGGCCATAGTGTGCTTTGGGTCAAGTACGTACTGGTTAAACTTAAGGGTTAAAGCCCTTAGTCTCGTTGTCGAGGTAGTGTCATGCGTGACCTTTAAGTCGTCCCACAGCTCCTTAGCTGTAGGAAACGTCTCAAACTCACGAATCAGATGATCCTGCATGCAGCTCAGCATAGTATAGCGCGCAGAATGATCTTGATTCACCCACTTATTGTACGCGTTCAAATCGTGACGATATTGGGCATTTTGTCCGTTCTCTGGCTTAACTGGCATAGTCATAGTATTGGTGAGATGGTTAAGAATATTTTTATGGTGTAGCAGAAACTGGATCTTATGGTGTCACATGGCATAGTTCTGGCCATCTAATTTGCTAGAGCCATAAAGATCAGAAAAAGCTACTTGGGTATCAATTTCTGTTAATATTATGCGCAATATGTTAGAAGCTTATCTATTTTTTTTTTTTTTTTTATTCGGGTCCAAATAAAATTTTATTATTTCTCACAAGTGAATGAGATCGAAAATTTTGCCACATAGGCTCATAATCATCTCCCACTCAATTGAAGACGATAATAAAAAATCAAATGAACGCGAATAAAAAAAAATGTCAATCTCAAGAAACATCCATTAAAAATATAGTGGGATGTCAATGACCTATGGTGGTATGGCCTAAAAAATGGCCCATCTAATACATCTACCCTAATAAGAAACGAAAAAATAATATAGAATTATAAATTTCGTTCCTACTACATGAATCTATATAAAAAGGATTACATATCAACATCGTATAACCACCACCGTCATCAACATGTCATACATACATACATCAATTAGCATTACGTAATTAAAAATACGCAAATAATTAAATTAAAAGAACATGATACATGTAATAATAAAAAAAAATGATTTTTTTATTTTTATTTTTATAACTCAGCCCATTGAAAAATGGCCAGCCCATGTAAGCCCAGCTCCATATTATAAGGTCCAGCTAGAGGTTTTTTTTTTTTTTTTGTATTTTTTAAACAGGCCCAATTAATTCTGGCCCAGCGAGATTAAATAGGCAGCCCATTTCCTAACAAGTCTAGATTAAAAAACAGGCCCAAAAAAATATTTGATCCAACCTAAAATCGGGCCCAAACATATTTGCACAGCCTCGGACCCCCACGAGCCTCGCCAGACTCCTCCACCGCCTCGCGTAGCAGCAATGCAGCAGCGGGAGCGCCGTCGTTGTGGCTGACGGACAGGGCAAGACGAGAGCAGGGTTGTCAAAAAATCCAGTTTTGTTTTGGGTAATTTTTTTATTTATGGTCTTGATTAAAAAAAAAAAATTCCCAACGGAATAAAAAAATAACAGGGGAAATTAACTTTATAATACAGGCGAGAACGAATCAATACTCGCTCTGATACCACTGTTAGAAATTAAGCATCTAAAATACATAATCATCTATGTAGAGAATCGATATATACCTCAGTTGATGCAGCGGAAATAAGATTAGTAGATTCTCTAGATGTTGGATCTCACTTTGATCGTCTACAAGCCCGTCCTGACAAACATTACTTGAGCATACGCCGTTTACTACACACCTTAGACTCTTGGTAGACTTCGGTGATACTCCAAGAAGAAGAATTAGAGAGAAACAAAGAGTAACGTATTTTTGTGGTGTATTAATTCGAATTAGAGAAAAACAGGAAGTAACGTTTTTTGTGGTGTATTAATTCCGTACCCTACGAATATAAGATATATCCGTATATATACTGGTATGGGAGAGATCTCTATCCTATTATGGATATGATCTTCATCCCTATCGAATATATATCTGATAAGATATCAATTATCTAATCAGATATATATATCTCAACTATATTAAGATCCATAAGATATGAATGCAGCCAATAAAATAAAAATATATTATTGGTTGACCCAAAAGGTGTTACTTGATAACTTAATGACTATAACTTGTACCCAGCTAAAATAAAATTCATAATGGCTCAGTATTATTCACTAAACCAATGGATATACTCATAACCAAGGAGAACTCCATAACCATTGGCCGACGAATAACAACGCAAACTATTTTTTCTCTTTTTTAATAGAGTTTTTTCAATCTACCCGAATAGGATCAATTGAGTCCTTACATGTCGAGACCGAATTCAGAATTTTTTTATGATAGGGACCCAATCAATATATAAAATGACACAATCAATATACAATATATGTTGCATTAAAGAAAATCAAAATATGGAGACAATTTTATTTTTTTTTAACCTTAATTAATGTATTAATCTTTAAAGGATAAAGTAAAAAATCAAAGATTTTTTATTTTGCAGAGGAGCGTGGCCCCATACTGAATTGTATAGATCTATTTATGGACCTGGATGGTTTGTAGTTGAGGGTCGTGAATTTCGATGCAAATCTCTCACATACTCTTCTTACAGTGTAGTTATTCATATTATTTTTGTACAAAGTTATTCACACCGTAGAGATAGAATATAAAAGAAGTAAATCGAAATATACGGTGTCAACTATAGTTACATGTGTTGTACAAGAGAGTGAGATCTTCCTAAAATGAGGGATAATTTTTAGCAACTCATTATAATTGTTAATGTTATTATTTTGATATAAAGTTGATAAGGAAAATAGTTTGTAACCTGGGGTGGGCACGTGAGTAAAGGGGGGAAAAGAGTAGCATTTTGGCAGCGCAATAAATTGATGAATAGACAAAAGACGCGTGTGTTGTCGTTTCTTCCCTCTCTGGCTCGACTAGTGCTCCACTACTACCTTTTGCCCTTTTAATTTCTACTGTCTCTCTCTCCATATAAATCCTAAATAACAACCCTTTCTCCACAACACACCCTCTCTCTCCTCTGCTTCCGACGATTTACTTTTGTATTCAGGTATCATTTTTTTGTCCACCTAACAGCTCCTTTTATTTCCTGTAACGTTTCCATGTGTTTTGTATTTCCTGTTTGTTAATCATCTTTGATTTTGCAGTTGACTTTTCAATCTCCAATTCCGAATATTTGACTATGGCGGAATCATCGTCTTCTATGTCGAATCCTGACTCCAATTCGCGCAAGCGGAGAAAAATCGACCCAGAAAACCAGACCCGGCTTTGCACTGAAACTGGCCATGCCCGGTGGCGGACCAAAACCGAGCAACAAATCTATTCATCCAAGCTCGTCGACGCCCTTCGCCATCTCCGCCAACCTGAAGGCACCAGCCACGCCGTCCGCGACGCCGCAGACCGGGTGCTGGCGGTCTCCGCGAAAGGAAAAACCCGGTGGAGCAGAGCCATCCTGAGCAGTCGCCTCAGCCTCCGCCTCGCTCAAATCCACAAGAAGCACAAAAAAGCCGCTAGACCGTCCCCCCGGATGAAAAAAACGGCGGCTGAGAAGAAACTGCCGGCGTTGCAAAAGAAAGTAAAGGTATTGAGCCGATTGGTTCCAGGCTGCCGGAAGGTGTCGCTGCCCAACCTTTTAGAAGAAACTACTGATTATATTGCGGCTTTGGAAATGCAAGTCAAAGCGATGACTTTCCTTACGACCCTACTAAATGCCACCGATTCCGACCATTATATTACTTCTTCTTAGCTCTTCATTCTGTTTTGGGGTTAAATTTTTTTAATTATAGCCTATGTTAATATGTAAATTTGCCTGCATTAACTTTCTCTTTTATTTTAATTTAAATTAATCGATCCATGAATTGAAACTTGACAACTCAATACTTTGCTTTTATATTGTGTATTATGAATTGTTCATTATGTTTAGACTTTATAGGAGTAAGTTATCTACTAGCTTATTTTATGATTTATACCTTATTAGTTATATATAGTTATTAATGCTTCAACAAACACAAAGAAATTTTGGTGTCAAAAATGGATAAATAACCCTTCAACTAGATATGACCACTTAGACAATTAGAATTTTTTTAGGAATAGTTATGTGGAACAAAAATTAAAAAGATCTTTTTTATAAATAAATTAGAAAATCTAAAATGACATCTAAATTAAAACAGAGGTATTATATAGTTTCGAATAAGTAAGCAAACAAAAACTAAACATTGCATTAACTCTTTATTTTGTGGCTATAACAATTTGAGTCATTAGTCACATATAATGAAGTGGACCTTGAGTTTGTCATTGATGCTGATTGTGATGCTCAACGTAGGCTGCCAAATTCATTAATTTGTTTCTTCTCTTAACTTATACTCTATCGTTTTGGTAGTAGTTATTATTATTAATGGTGTTGTTCATGACAGTTTAAAATATGTGGGAGGAGATATTTGGACTGGACTGAAATGTCGTGAGGAATGAGTTTAATCAAAAGTATGTTGTTTTAAGATTTAGATAGGGATTGGCTCATCCTTTCCCATCTAACACCTTACTGGCTTTTATAAGTTCCGACTAGAGCTGGCAATTCGGCCCGCCCAGCCCGGTCCGGCCCAACTCATCGGGCTAAGGTGTATGCTCGGGCTTGGCTTGGTGGGCCCGATGTCTATTGGGCTGGTAAATGTATAGCCCAACCCGACCCACCTCGGGCTGGGTTGGCCTGTGGGCCAGCCCATCACCTAATTTTTCTCTCAAACAACTTGTGTTATGACAATTAAAAGATTTAAATTTAAACAACCACAACAAAAAAATAAACAAAATGAGAAGCTTAATTTAGAACTTGAGTTAAGTGTAGAATAAAAAAATATTTAATTAGTATTTACTAATTATTATTTAATTAAACTAAAAATCAATGGATAAACTAATAAAGTACCTACATGTTGATGAAGTGATGCTCCCACCATGATACAATGATTATGAATGTTAAAGACTTACTTAACAACTTAAGGATGAGGGTGGGGAAAAGGGGATTCAAGAAAAAGATAAATAGAGGGCGGGCCGGCCCGCCTCCCGTGGGCTACAATGGGCCGAAACCATGGGCCACGTCGGGCTGATGGGTTGGGCCTGGTGGGCCCGACGACCCCTGGGCCAGCAATTTTAGAGCCCAGCCCACCTAAAATATCGGGCGGGTCGGGCCGGCCCATTGAGCTGGGTCGATTTTGTCGGCTCTAGTTCCAACAACTTCTTAAATTAATATCAATCGACAAATCATTATGTATATTATGTTTCATAATATGAATATAAAAATCTATCAATCTCAACCATTTTTAATCATCATGCCTTCAATTCAATAACTTTTTAATCATTACTCACCATCAAGAACCGAGAGAAGTCAATCAAGTTAGAATTGGTAAGCTTAATAACAAGATGAACACTTGCTAAGATGTCAACGATGTAATATATGTAAAAAAACTCCGACATAAATATATATTCACAACAGTAATTAATTCTAGGCTTGCTATCTATATATATATATATATATATATATGGAAATACTCATTAATTATATGTACTAAATTATTTAAATATTATAATCTCATAGTTTTTAAAATAAAATTCCTCTCTTTTTCTATCTCAATCAAATGAGTTTAGCTCTAAGTTGATGAAAAAAACCTTTTCCTCAGCCATAAATGCAAGTGTGCAAGACAAAGATTGTAGCAATATATGCTCATGTATATTCTACAGGTTTTAAATGTAAGAGGCTTACAGAATATGTATAAACATAGTACTTTTAGAGTAATATATGCTCATATACATATGATGTTGGTTCCAAGTGAAAGAGGCTTTGAATGTGCGCATAAACCTCTTACCTTTTCTAATCTTTTAAACAGTGTAGTTTCTTTTCGTTCTCTTCTATAAGAAATCTGCTCTTACAGCAGAACTTACAGTAGTACGTTTCTATACTATACTTAAATAATGTCTTCGAAATCGGAAATATATTACAATTGTTAGTTACACTTTACAAATTTAGTGAGACACACAAAACTCGATTTGTTTCCTACAACTCCAGTTTCACCTAGCCTCCGAAGGCTAGTTATATGCTACGTTATCTTTCAGAACAAAGATCTTGTAGAATCTTAAATTCAATCAATATACCTTTATACCTCACTTGTTAGAAGTTTGGAAATGAAGTTCTTCAACTGAAAAACACTCGTTGAACGTTCTTGTTCGTCTTCCAATGGTGGGCTGCTTTATTGAGGATTTTTTAGAGAATGAAATGTTTTTTGCAGTTGTAGGCGTTTGGTGTCGCTAGTTGTAGCGTTGTCTTCCTATAGTCATTGTAACCTCTATGGTGACAGTTGTTGACTCTTTATTGCTTACTCTTTGTTGTATCTTTTACCTTATAGTGAACTAGTCCTATTACTAAGTATTACAATGCGAAAATGGGGCCTATAATTTGGATCATCGAAATATGAACATAAATTTGGTAATATACGCCATCAATCATGATATCTAGCTATTGGAATCATGTTTCTTTTTCAACAAGAATCAAATTGTTGGATTTTCAAGTAGAAGTCAGGACGAGCTTTACATTGTGGATGGTTCCCAGGAGAAGACATTGGTATTATCTCAAATTCAACATATAAAGCAATCAAACCCATACCTACTAGTGAACACACTTACCTTTCCATTATCAATTAATATATGTCCAAATATGGTTTTGAAGTAGCTAGCTAGATGTTTGTTATCTTATTTCGCCGTCGTCATTATACATACGAATTATGTAGCTAAAGTACACAGGGTTTGACATCACAACTTGAATAATAATTCGTCTAATTATCGCTGAGTAAAACTTTTAATTTTGTTGACTGTGTAATTCTCATTTGACATGTTAGAACTTATTTTAATGAAAAATACCTAAATTTATTGAGCAGAGAAAGAAAATTGGTTGGTACTCAAATAGAGAATATAAAAGTAGCGAGGGAAATGTAATAACTATATAATGCATGCATGTTGAAAGATAATAAAGGGAAAGCCCCACAGAGGTTTGAAAGTAGCCAAAAGAAAAGCCTAATTTTGCAACAATATTGGCTTTTAATCCTTCCCTCCCCGGTGACTCGAACCCAGGACCAAAGGCCTAGGTAGTAGATGCTCTTGCACTTGAGCTATCCAACTTCGTCTTTTGCAACAATATTGGCCACTCACTTATGGCACATGTGAGATGCCCTATTCAACATTTAAAACCTTTCCAACTTTATGGTCTACAATTATCCTTGCATTCACAATCACAAATTACACACCCAAAACATAATTATCATATCTCTTTATAAATAAATTATATTTTATCTCGTATTTCATACAATAATATAAATTATGAATGTATTCATAAAATTATTTTGTGCAGATAGCATCTATGATGATATACAGAATATGAGGCTTCTATGGTATACCAGGTGTACCGGTACCCCAATAAATTCTAGCCATTAGATTATCAATTTGTAAAGACAACCATTAGATTTTGTAACCTGCTACCTGAACAATAAGTTACCATATTAGAAGAAAAAAATTAAGGCATCGACTATTCGCAGCCCATAAAATTTCTTAAGGCAGCATACTAATTTAATAAATTAGAATGCTATTAGTATATTACTATAACACCCTTAATGAAAAATAAACATAATCAATTAAAACATTATATATATTATTAAAAAAATATAATGTCTTTTTCTTTTATGTCATCTTCAACAAGCCCTGTCTTTTTTGTTAGAACTCCATAAACCTTAATTTTCTTAAGACTTCATCAATGAAGGATGTAATAATCATTGATCATATATATGATCTTAGAATAAAGATCATAATAATAAGTATAAAAAATAAAGTGATTCCGCCAATAGCAACAGGCTGCCGCCGATAGCCATAGCATGAAGATTGAGAAACAACAGTAGGAATCTTCACTCTTTTGGGGTATAAAACTTATGATATCATATATGTACACTCTCCTATATTATTATTATTATTATTATTATTATTATTATTATTATTATTATTATTATTATTTAATTATTTATTTATTTTGTGGAACACATAATTGCCAAACCGTCTCGCTATTTCCCTATATACCGTTCATAGAACAAAATGGTACAATCTTCACAAAGAAAAAAGAAAAAGAAATGAACTCCTAAATTATTTGGTTGTAGATTCATTGAAAAGTAAATGATTCAATTGATTAGATTTAGTTCGCAGATTCATTGAAAAGCAAAGGATATTGAAAAACAAAATTAGTAGACTAAAAAAGCAGTAGGGGTCTCTCACAAATTTGTTGAAAACTCAAACATCACAAAATCAATTGTATCGAAGAAGACGACAATGAATGAATTTGCAGAAGATACATAAATTATGCGCACTCTTTTTATTGTTTTATTGTTTTATAGTATTTCAGTTTAAATTATTTAATTTAATGGAGAAAAGGGTGCCATTGGTATTTAATGGGTTGTATTAAGAAAATTCTACTGAATTTTAAACAAAAGTGGATTAAATTGAGAAGTGGATTGCGTTAGAAAATTTTGTGGGCTGCGAATAGTCGTCACTAAAAATTAAACATTCCAACCTGCCATCCACCCTTTCCCCCTCTAGCCCTCCCCCCCTCCCCCTCCTCCCCCTCCTCCCCTTCCCACCATAAAACTTTGGGTGACAAGAACCTGTGCCCATTCAAAAACTCTAAAAAACTTTTATGACACTTTAACTTTTTAATTGCAAATATATCCAAAATGACCAATATGCCCCTGATATCCCTTTTAGTGAAATTGCTCACTATTTACTTTGATTTATAAGTTTTGTGTGAGCAAATTTCTACCTCTATCAATTCAGTCCATAAAATTTTCTCTTTCCAAGTTTTGTCCGATTAAAATTTCGTCTCATATTTTCTTAATTTTTAATTGGCCCTAAATTTAACTAGTCATGAAAAATTGATCTTCAAACATAAATTTGAAAATAGTCCATTACGACTATATCAGGTCCATCATGCTTCCGTCAAATAAATTCTTGAAACATAAACCAAGTTTTATACATTTGACAAAATCGTTGTAGTGTCGTATCCACTGGGTTTTATGAACTGCTCCTCACAGCCCAACCACTCAATCGCAAACAATGGTTCCAAACGTAGACTACTTCAACAGCAACCAACACAGTCTCGTTTCGTTTCCTACCTCGAGGCATACAATATTCTACTTGCTTGATGAACAGAACAATAAAACTTTTGGAAGATGACGAACAAAAGCCCAACTTTTATTAAGAAATCAAGAACTTATTTATTACATTAGTACATGTCATTTTAGGAGGAGACGACTTATTTAGCTACCCATGGTAGCTATGCTCTCAGCACAAATACACCCGAATGAAAACTAGAATGGAAGAAAACTACAAACTGACTATTATAATGTTTATTTTTGTAAAAAAACATATGGAAATGGTATATGCATTCTGCTTCCTTCTACCCCTGATTTCATAGAGATTTGAAACCCTCTATCCTCGAATTGTTGTATTCCGTTGTAAACTTCTCATTCGTGGTTGCAGAATTCTGGATCCTTCCTTATCTTTATTATGGACCCGTCTTCACATGGTTTTCATGAGTGTGGACCATCACATGCAAATTTAAATTATTCTTGTTTTGGATGCCTCTTTATCTTTTCACCTTTTGTCTTTTTTGGTGGAAAAAACTCTCGTTATTCATTCCATTACTGCTTGTCAGGGAACCATTTATTATTTTTTTCTAGGTGGTCCCTTTGGCTTCTTTTGCTTTCTCGATAATTCTTTCTTGTTTTTCTTTTCCTTGTCACTTATGACCAGGAATGATTGCCCAAATAGTGCCTTTTCTTGTTCCAGACACCTAGGACAAATCCAACTCGTCCACTGTCCGTTGTGCGCCATATTGAAATATTTTCTGGTGGTCTCTGAACTTGCCGGAAGCTCATTTTCCATAAGGTTTCCCTCTTCTACTTAAAGATAGACTATGCATAAGAAGTGGTTTTTGATGTGATGGTGTTGATCAAGAGAGGTCTGTTATTCGTCGTGTTATGAAAAATCTTGAAACTTCCCTTGGCCTTTCTCAGTTCCATGAGGCAAACTCATATGCCCCAAGCTCTCCTTGTAGTGATATCATCTTCCGTCAAGGTTAATACTAAGAGGATCTTGTGACTTGGGGCAGAAATATTCTTGTTTGCCTATCTCGTATCGCATCTTTGTAACTTTATGAAATGAAAAGCTTGGTAAGATCCGTTCTTGTATGGTTACGAAGCTGCCGATATAAACTTCAGCTCCAGTACATCTCCTCATTCGAGGTGGTCATTGTTCCCCCACGTCTCGAACACAACCTTTTAAATCCATCCCGGAAGTTTTGAATTTTTTGGGAAAATTGGTGACGTAGTATGAACCGAAGCCAGAGCTCCAAAATCATACAATTCTTTTACTTCTTGTGGATTGGCTCCTAGTAACGTCCACATTCTTGGATATTTACTAGATCGATCAATCTGGTATTTGGCTGGGTTAACACTAGCTTTTATGAGAATTTTCTCCCATGTCCGTTGATAAACTTCAAATGGAGAAACTTTAAGCTCGTTAATATCAATCTTAGAGGTGCCAGCCATTGACCTAAGATTGATCTCTCCCATTTTTACCCCAGAGGTGATAGGTTGGCTTGAGTCGCAGGAAAAGTATCCTCCGTTTGCTCAACTTTTTTTTTAGCTAGGTCCGTGTAAGGATCCAACCTAGAACTCGTGCTCACAGTACTTGAATCTGTGGCGACCAGATTAGAGGCCCGTTTTCAAAACTTGACCTTTCGCTTCAATAAGGAAGCTTCCCATCGGATAGGAATAATCAGGTTGTCCCAAAGGCAATTACTTGTAAGTTACGTAGCCTTCAGCGCGTGTCGGACTTTTGACAAGTCCTCCTGTTGTACTCAACCCGCGACCTTGGCTTGAATATCCAGGTCGTTGATCATTTTGTCAAGCTCCTCCAAACGGTCCAGGAGATGCATGTATCCAGTTAGGATAGAGTCGGCTTCGCTGAACTCCATCTCTCGTTAAAAAGTCTGCAAGAACATTCTTATGAAACTTTATAATGACAACCTCATAATCAAAATATTGACAATCAGCTTGGCATCTAAGTAGTCTAGCTTTCTCAGGTTTAGATTCGATCTTTTTTGTTAAGAAAGCTTTAACACTTGTGTTATCAATTTTAAGAATGAATTTCTTAGGCAATAGACATAGAGGCCATTTTTCGAAAGCTTTTCGCACTGCAAAGAATTCTTATTCATTGATATGTCATCTTGCTGCTTCATTTTCTGCAAAGAGACTGCTGAAGTATCTACATGACACTTCTCCATTTAGGGTGGCTTTAGTTAGTACTGCCGTCCACCAATGATCATTGGCATCTGTGTACAGTACCAATTCATCTTCATCATTCGGTATTGCAAGCTTTGAAAGTTCTTTACAGATTTCTTTAAGTTGTAGCATCGATTCTTTGTGTTTATTTTCCTATTTGAAATCAACATCTTTCTTTAACAATGGGTTGAGCACTTTCCTGTATTTTGCTAGATTTTTTATGAATATTCTAGCAAAATTGACAACTCCAAGAAAACTTCAAAGTTGCTTCTTATCTTTGAGGTCTTCCGGAAATTCTTGTACCTTCTCCACAATATGTTTCTAAAGAATGATTCCAGACTCATCGATCTAAATTCCAAGGAACTCGATTTGTCTTGTGGCAATCACTGCTTTCTTTTCCAGATATTGGCATATAAGATACGTCCTTTCATATTTTTTTAAACATAAGTTCAATATACTTGAAATTATTTGTCAAGTATTTATTTAATATTGTTAACTAAATAATACTCCCTCCATTTTAAAATAAGTGTCGCTTTAAACAAGATAAAAAAAGAAAATTCAAAATAAGTGCCTCTTTAGCAAAAAAACACAATTCTTCCAATCTACCCTAAACAATCTACTTAATTTAGTTGATTATTTACTTATTCCATAAAATATATCCAAATTCAATGAATTATGTATGGATATATTTTTCTTTTTTATCCATCCTTAATTTTTTTCAAAACAAGCTTAAATGACACTTATTTTGAAATGGAGAGAGTAGTAAATATAATTGATTGTTTTTGTTAGAAGGATCTACTAGACCTTAAAAATAGGTTATGATTTTGAAAATAATGAAACAAAAAAAGAGGAATATCATTGGAGAACAAAGTGAAAATCACAAGGTGATTCGGACCTTCTCCTGCAAAATCTTTCTAATTCGTCTTTTTAAAAGTTTTCCTTTAATGGATGATGTAAATTACTGTTTACATCTTCTACAATCAATATTTTTGTATTTAATTACAGTAAGAGTTATAAGAAGATTATGTAGGAGGGAATCTCTCTCGAGGCTAGGCCAATTGAAGAAGGAACAAGTGTGAGTGAATGGCAGTTTTTGCGATGGAGATCAAGAGGGTTATGAAATCAATTTAGGACCACACTAGCTAAATGTGTATGTGTTTGTCTTTGTATAAGCATAGCCTGGCCTAGGGGTTTTAAGGTATAAGTAAAACAATTATGAGGTCACATTAATTTGCAGGCCACATGCATATGCTTTCATGTGAGTATTCTGAGTTAGATCATTTACTCGACAATCTCATTGTGTCATCATCTATATATATATGAGAGTAAAATGAGGGTTATTATAGTAATTACCTTTTTCCGCCTAAATATATCTTTAATGCATTCTTAATTTATTTTAAGACATTAATTATATTTTTTTTCTTCAAATTAATACAATATTAAGTATTACCTTCCTTAATAAATGAATATATACTTTATTAAATTAAAACTAAAAGTTAATGTATAATTTCATGATTGACTAATTAAATTATTGTATTTACATATATTAATTTGTTATAATTAATCATGGGACTAGGACTTTCACATATATTTATATATGATAATTAATCTTGAAATTATTTTTTATTACATATGCATATTTTTTATTTATTAATATTATTTCTTTATAAATAATAATTACACTTTGCAATCTAAACTATGAGATTATACATATGCTACAATCTATATTTCTATTTAAAAAATAAAATTAACATGTTTGAGCTAACTAGATTTTTCAGAGCTCTCAATATAAACAATACATTGTCGCATTTTCCCATATTTTGCAACTCAAGCAAAATATACAGACATATATATATATATATATATATATATATATTAATTGTATCTTTAAATAAATTTCAACATATACATATATTATTCAGATATATATTGAAGAATTCATATGCTTTATTTTGTTAGTCCAACTATAGAATAATCATTGAATTTTATTTTATTAATATCAAGATTTATTTAAAATCTAAAAAATATTTGAGTATATTAAACCACCATGTAAAATATTAGAACTTGAAAATCAATTTTTCTTAAAATAAAGTTAATATTTATAGTTAAAATTTGAAAAATTATTTGGATAAATCAAAATATTTAAAAAATTGAAAACAATAAAAGAAAACACTAATTTTCTTATAATACAATTCAATTTATTTTATTTGATATATTTTGGTGTGTCGTGTTATATTTATGTGTTTGTGTTTATTTTAATATTCATTTTTAATTAAGCTATTATTGTGTTCACATTGGTTAAGGTGGATACACACACATACACACAGACACACACTAAATATATGTTTGGGTTTCAATATTAGGAGATATTCATTCTTAAAAGTAGATATAATTTATTTTTTACATTTAATAATTTATCTTAATGTAAATTTATAAAATAATATATTTATAAAATGGAAGTTATCTTAAATCCATATATCACTTGGGAGAAATTGATTTTTACATTATTTATATTTTGGGTTTATATTATTTTCCAACATGTAGTATGCGCATTTTTCAGTTTCTTTTTTTTTTTTTTCAATCACAACCTGAGCTATTCATTTTTTCACGTTTGCAACCTCTGCCAACAATTTAAGTGCGAAAAATAAAAGAATATTAGAAAATATTTAAATAACATAAATTTTTAAAAATCTAAAAAAAAAATTTAAAATTCTAAACTTCATTTAAAATACCAGAAAATTAACTTAAACATGTTGAAAATATAAAAAAAAATGAGTTTTTTTAATTAAAAAATTCAAATCAAATCATTTTAAGCAAGAAAAAAAAAGTTATTATTATTTTTTAAATCATAAAACTATTATAAATTTATGAAAATTATCTTTTAAACTCTATAAATTATTTAAACTATTTGAAAGTTATCTTGAAAAATTATTTTAAAATCTCTAAAATTTCGTTTAAGACATATGGAAGTATCTATGAAAAGTCTAATTTTCAATTATTTTTTTTGAAAAAATAAATCCTTTTAAAAATATTTAAAATTATTTGAAGTAATATCAAAATTATTCGATCTTTTTTAATGAAAATTGACTTTTTATTAAAATATTTTCTACATTTTTCCAGTTAAGTTTAGGATATTTTAAATATTCTTTTAGAATTTAAAAATAAATATTGTATTTTCTAAAGATTTTTATTATTTTTAAATAGTTTATTTTCTCTTCGAAAATTGCTAGCAAAGGTTGCAAAGTTGGAAAACGCAAAGTTGAGGTTGATTGTAAAAAAAGAAAAAAATGATTTTTCAAATATTCATTTAGTTAGAATATAATAATTCTATTTTTTCATATTAGATAATATTATATTTAATTTAACAAAATATTTATTTTTTAAATAAATTTCCATGCATCGCACTGTAGCGATCCTAGTGATTGTTAATAGCAGCTATGAAATTATATGGGCAAAAGAATCTACTATTAAATTCCTTTTTAAATGTAAAATTTGGTGTTGTAACAAATTTTAAGCAGAATATATCCACATGTTGATTTGTTTAACATATTGAGCTAGCTAGGTTTATAAAGGAAAGTTTACACAAAGGCATGACAGTTTGGTTCCCTAAATCTAACACATTTACAAGAGAATCCTTTAATCATTAACCAAGTAGCTAGCTATTGTGGAAGTCTCATCTACCATTTGGATCGATATTTTTCACGGTAAAATACATATTAATACCAAGTACTATTTGTGCTAGTGAAATTTTTTTCTGAGTCATTGTTATAGTAGATCAAAATGAAATAGGCTCGTATTCAGTTGGACTGCAACTTTCTCACTCATGGCATGCTTGTAAGTGAAGAGAGAACCGATCCTACGGCAGAAAAAAATGGTATTTTGAGACTGTGCGTGTATAGTTGAGATTTGAGGGGCATTCTAAGATTGTGCAGATATTGAGTGTATTGTTAAAGCTATGATGATAGCCCTGCAAATTCGGTTTTCCATCAGAATCCCATTCATTTCTGAAGATGCATTAATTGGTGATTGTTTTTGTACATGTTCGGGTCGGTTGGCTATAGATATTACATATTCTCTCAACATCTTCTAACTAACAAGAGATAAAAAGATACAGAACTTTGTTTACAATTGGTTATTGTTCTTTATTAACAGTTCCTTATTGTTACAACATTTTTCCTCTTTCTCCCTTATTCTTGATGTGAGTATATATGTTAGTTGAAATTCCCATGCATTAATATCAAAGTTGTTGTTGATGTTTAAATTCTATGTTTATGTTTTTCCACCTCATTATTAATTTTTAGAGTGGGACATGGTGCATTCAAGTTTTTGCCTATTTTTTATTGTTTGCACATGAATTACCATTTAACAACCATACTTAATAGTAAGATCATATAAATCCATGTCAATTACTATCAGTCTTGTTTTATTTTACTGTATTTGCAGTGGTCTCAAATAAAAATATATAGGTGGAATAAATGTTTGACAAACATGTTGTGCACATCAAACAAAAATGATAATTTATTCAAAATAGAACATGAGCAGTTGTCGTGTCTTAACAAATATTAGTTTTCTAAGAAACTGGTTAAGTTGATGATAATAATAAGGGAAAATTGATAAAAATGCCCTTTAATTTTGGGGTAATTAAAAAATTATCCACTAACTTTGATCATTTAAAAAAAATTGATAAAATTACCCCGTAATCGGCTGTAGGCTGTTAAGCAACCGGTCAACTATCGACGTGGCGTTGATTTGCTGAGATGGCATTAATTTTGTCAATTTTTTCATATTTTTTTTTGTGACTCACTTATTATTTTATAAAAATATTTAAAAAGAAATTATAATTACCCCTCCCTTTTCCCCTTCTTCTTCTATACATATAGATGCATATATATATATATATATATACATATACCGCCACCGCCGCCGACCGCCGCTGGTAACAAAAATTGGCAAGTGAGTGGGAAAGCTATGGCCTTGCTCGAATCTGAGGGAAACAAAACCAAGCTACAAAATCAGATAAAACTGAAGCGAGAGAAACTTGGGGACGTGAAGAAGGAAACAGAAGATATCAACAGGAGACTGCGCAAAATTGAGAGTGAAATACAAGTTGTTGAAGTGGACATGCAGAAACACACATCATATGTTGAAGAAATGAATCTGAAGCTTCAAAGTATCATGAAGGATAAAGAGATGCTTCTGGAAAGGCGGCGGCGGCGGCGGTCGACGATGGCGGTCAGCGGTGGCGGTCGACGATGGCTGTCGGCGATGGCGGTCGGCGGTGGTGGGAGGGCTGCGGCGGTAGGAGGACCTGCAACTTAGACATGTATATATATATATATATATATATATATATATATATATATATATATATGCATCTATATATAAAAGAAGAAGGGGGAAAAGGGAGGTAGTGGTTATAATTTCTTTTTGAATTTTTTTTAGCACACTAAAATATAAAAAAATTGAGAAAATTAATGCCACGTCAGCAAATCAGCGCCACGTCGACAGTTGACCGGTTGCTTAACAGCCTACAGCCGGTTACGGGGTAAATTTATCAACTTTTTTTAAATTACGGGATATTTTTTTAAATGGCCAAAGTTAGTGGGTAATTTTTTAATTACCCCAAAGGTAAAGGGCATTTTTATCAATTTTCCCTAATAATAAATAAATAAATATAGATATAGGACATCAGTTATTGGCCTCCAGTAAGTGAGCAATGATTAGCGGGTTGGGGTTGTGTTGTGTTGTGCATTTTGGAAAGAAAACGAAAGCATGTGCTTGTTTCATGCAAGGATTAAAATATCTCCGATATTCACCATATCTCTCCGATATCTCTCTTTTTTGGCGATACCGAAACGAAATTCGGATGTAATAAATTTATGTCTGAATATCTTCGATATATCTTCGAAATCTCCGAAATTTCTCCGAAATCTCCAAAATATCTCCGAAAATTTCGATTTGGGCTATCTCCAGGTATAATTTGCTGTAATTTCGTGAAAATTTTACCAAAATTTCGGTGAATTTCGATAAAATTCGATTAATCTCGGTGAGATTTCGATTCATATCGGTGAAATTTCGGTTAATATCGGTGAATTTCGGTTAATATCGGTGAATTTCGGTAAAATTCGATTAATTTCGGTGAGATTTCGATTAATATCGGTGAAATTTTGGTTAATATCGATGATTTCCGTAAAATTCGATTAATATCGGTGAAATTTGGGTGAATTTCGGTAAAATTTTCTTAATGTAGCCTTAGTTGTAAAATTTCGGTTAATATTGGTGAAATTTCATGATCCTTAGTTGTAAAATTTCTAAATTATCTTAAGGCAACCCAAAGATTTAATAAATTAAAATATTATTGTAAAATACTTGAACATTCTTAATGATAATAAGAGTTCATAATGTATCTGTGTGGCCTGATAATGTTTCTATTGTTTATTATTTGTCAACTAGTTGTAAATATGTGAATTTCACTCAATATTTAGATCAAATATTTGAATTTAAGTAGGTTTATAACAATCTATAAAATATCGTGATAAATTATCTGTTTTAATACTTTTTCGGGTATTTTTAAAAAAGTTGCACCGATATTTCGATATTAATCGAGATTTCACCGAAATCTCTCTAAATTGAAATACCGATATCTCCGTAATCACCGATATTTTCGTCCTTGGTTTCATGCCACTACTTTCTATCACCATATCATTATTGGCAAAAACTCTTGTGCATAAGGTGCACAATACCCTTATTGTGCACCAGTCCGGTTCGGTACCGGTTCACCCGGTTCGGTTCGGTTTTTTTATTGAACCGGAGTATAAGTACAATTTTACACCATCTTTTCACCATTTTCAGATCTAATTTCACCCCCGGTTCTCTCTCTTCGCTCTCGTCCCCCCCTTTCTTTCTCTTCGATCTCGTCATCTTCCGCCAACACCGACTCCGCCTCCGTCCCCGCCGATTCCGCCTTCACCCCGACCGACGTCGACGCCGACTACCAATCGTTTGTACGTTCTTCCCTTTGTTCAGTTCTCAAATCAAGATTTAGGGTTAATTTGTTTTCTTCATTATATGTGGAGTATATAATTTCCTCAACTTTTGTTAGGGACAAGGTTTCCAGCCATCAATGGGCATCTTCTATTTTATTTTTATTTTTCGTAATATTATTTAATATATTTCTTGGATATAATATTTATTTATATGTGCGTGTATATACCTACTACATGAATGTTAATTTGTGTAGTTTTGTCATTAAGCTACTAAATGAATGTTAATTTGTGTAGTTTTGTCAAGAAATTCATAATAGAGTTGCTAAAACTGTTTCTGGCATATAAATTCATAATACTAACATTGCTTGAACTTGTGCTCTTTTCTTCTTTAGCATATAAATTCATAATATGAATGTTAAAACTGTTTATGTCCAATGCTCTTGAACTTGTGCTCTTTTCTTCTTCTCCATTAGTTTCGAGGTTTCTGTTGCCATTAATGAAAGGATTTCAAGGTTTCTGTTTCCATTAATATATTATTGATATTGAAGTGATTTCCCTTCTAATTTTGTACATGAATAGACAATATTTTTAGTGTGTTTTGTGTATAATATTTGTTCTACTTGGCGAGTTTGTTGATAGAAGATTTCTAATTTATTATAGACTTTGTAAATTCAGGTTTACATGGCTGATAAGAGTGACCAAGCTTTGAAGAAAACGGGTGGAACAGGTCGGTTTAAACAACCAATTGCTGAGCCTAAGAGGGTGACGAGGGTTGTAGCTGAAAAAAAATTGATGTCTTCTGCTGGGAAAACATGTTCCGAAGATGTTCCAAATATCAACAATAATGTATATGTTATGTTCAAAAGTACTTTATGAAATTGTTAATCATACTTTATGTAAATATCAAACATACTTTATGTAAATATCAAACACACTTTATGAAATTGTCAAACATACTTTATGTAAATATCAAACACACTTTATGAAATTGTCAAACATACTTTATGTAAATATCAAATATACTTTATGCAAATATCAACAATAATGTATATGTTATGTTCAAAGTACTTTATGAAAATTGTCAAACATACTTTATATAAATATCAATCATACTTTATGCAAAGATCAAACATACTTTATGAAATTGTCAAACATACTTTATGTAAATATCAAACATACTTTATCCAAATATCAACAATAATGTATATGTTATATTCAAAGTACTTTATAAAATTGTCAAACATGCTTCATGTAAATATCTAACATACTTTATGTAAAAATCAGACATAGTTTATGCAAATATCAAGCATACTTTATGGAATTGTCGAACATACTTTATGCAAATATCAAATATACTTTATGAAATTGTCAAACATACTTTATGTAAATATCAAACGTATTTTATCAAAATATCAACAATAATGTATATGTTATGTTCAAAGTACTTTATGAAATTGTCAAACATACTTTATGTAAATATCTAACATATTTTATGTAAAAATCAGACATAGTTTATGCAAATACCAAACATACTCTATGAAATTGTCGAACATACTTTATGTATATATATAACATACTTTAGGTAAATATGAACAATAATTCTTGTTGTGACTTGAACGGGGATTTGGTGCTATAGAGTTGGCGCGGCCGCACTCGGACCACTGGAGCTGCGTCATTTATGAAAAACTTAAACATACTTTATGAAAACGTCCAACATACTTTATGTAAATATCAAACATACTTTATGTAAATACAAAGAATAATTTAACTTTTATATGGCAACATTATTAATATTGTGCAATTCCTTTGTGTATCATACTTTCATATACTATACTAGTGATGAAAATATATGACATTGTAATGGAAATATACTTTTAACTTCAGAGATATGATAAATTTAATTTAAAAAAAAATATATAGCAAGTATTGGAACACATAAGCACATACTTTAAACAATACTTATACATACTTTATCAAGACTCTAAGAAAATATTATAAGTGTGAATAAAACATATTGTAAGAGAAACAAAACATACTGATAGATTAAAATATATTTATAGTTAGTACATCATATTGTAAATGAAACTAAAACATACTTTATTAAAATGTCAAACATACTTTATGTAAATATCAAGCATACTTTATGAGTAGATCAACTATACTGTATGAGTAGATTAACCATACTGTATGATTAAATCAAACATACTGCAGTTATGAGTAAATGAAACATACTTTATGAAATAGTCAAACATACTTTATATAAATATATAACATACTTTATGTAAATATGAACAAGAATTCTTGTTGACGCGGCCGCGACAAATTGTGACTTGAAAGGGGACTTTGGTGCTGTATAGTTGGCGCGGCCGCGCCTGCTGGGGCTGCGTAATTTATGAAAAACTTAAACATACTTTATGAAAACGTCCAACATACTTTATGTTAATATCAAACATACTTTATGTAAATATAAACAATAATGTATGTTTAATATGGCAAAAGTATTAATATTGTGCACTTCCTTTGTGTATCATACTTTCATATATTGTAATTGTGATGAAAATATATGACATTGTAATGGAAATATACAGTGAAAGAAACAAAACATACTTTTAAATTTAGAGATACGATCAATTTAATTTTACCCAAAAAAAAAGGCAAAAACTGGAACATAAGCACATACTTTAAGCAATAACCAAACATACTTTATCAAGACTTTAACAATACTGTATTCAATATGACAATATACTTTTTAATGTCGCTCCACTATTATCTTCATCACTTAGATTGTGTTCAAATCCCCCATTATCATGTTCTTCGTATTGTATGACATCCATTGTCTAACTGTAGTTGAAGAATAACAAAATCAATATGTGGCTCGAAGAAGAGGAGATCAAATAGCTAAGATGGCGACGGGGCAGATAAGATTCAGCGAGAAATTGTTTGCCTTCGTAGCTCGAAGAAGAGGAGATCTACGAATGAGATGGCGACGGTAGAGACGTCGCTGGCGGTGCTGGAGTTGCCGACGGTGTTGAAGTCGCGGCGGTGCTGAAGTCGCGGTAGTGGCTTCTTTTCTGCTTCTATTCACACTAAAATATTCAGCCTTTTCCTTTAAATTAACATATTATTTATTTTTACTTTTTACTTTAATTTTTTACCATTTAATTTCTGATTTTCCTTTTTTTAATAGAATAAAGAAAGTGGTGCACCATAGCACTATTGTGCACATGGTGCACCCAAGACCTACTCATCTTTATTTATTCATTCTTCTATTTTCATTTTTATTCACCACCATATATTATTACATTTGCTGTGGGGGACTTTCATCCTTATATATATTGCATGCTTACAAATTTGTCTCTTTAGATAGGGGGTTCGATCATTTAAGTTAAATAAATTTATTAATTATTATTTAATATATTTTTTTATCACTTTTTAATGATGGTTTGATCTTCTTTAAAAATTTAATGTATTCGAAAATATAAATTAAATCTAGAGTTCATACAATTAAAATTTTCATGCACCACCACGAGCTTTCCGGCGAGTATCATCTCCACTTTTCAATGCTTGGCGTTTACAACTTGTTTGCAAGATGTAGCAAAAGCTAAGATAAGCCGACTGCAGAACGGGCAATGGTTGTTGCGTGTAATATTTGGGTTTCCAAAACCCAATTTTCAAGGAATTCCAATCAACAGAATAGTGCCATGTTTTATTAAATAGCATTCTCTTGATTTAATTTACAATCCAAATTGAAGAATTTCAATTAAAATACACAAATAATTAAATCAAAATAATTATAAATTGGGTTTGGGCTCTGATACCATTGTTGGATATTCTCGATGTCATCTAATGTGCACAGCGGAATAAGTAATCGAGACTAACAATCGTGGTCTTTAATTAAATTAAACGTTGAGCAATGATCACACAATAGTTAGAACAACTTACTTGTCGCGTAATTAGTTAGAAGGTATCCACGCGTATGCCGTCCGCCGCAAGAACTATCCTCGGTACAATTGTTCAATAAGTGATTGCTAGGAAATCACTTATTGAATCTACAGTGTCTCTCTATGTTTTATCTAATAAAAACCTTTAATTCTCTACTATAGAGAATATGTATATATAGTACCATATAATCCTAGGTTTATGAGTCTAATATCCATGTCTGCTCAATAAATTAATTAGTCTAACTTATTAATTAATACAACCCAATTATCTTAATCTAATCCATATCTTTCAGGACATTGGATCTAATTCATAGGATATAAACTACAATAATGAGAAATAAAAATGAAAAGAACGCAGAGATGCACTAAACTGTCTATTCAATTTGTCAAAAAATTGACCACATTTAGAGACGCTACTAAATCAGAGTTTTAATATTTTCAAGACAGCAAAGTTACATCACGGAATGGGGTTAAATATTTAAATCAGCCTGTACTTTGTGAGTTTTTACACTTTAATATCTAATTTTTTTTTCTTTTTTTACCGATTGCAACATGAAGTCCACGAATTGTACAAGTTGCAACCTCCGTCGGTTTTTTCTGGACAAATATCAAGCACGTAACAGTCATATGCCAAATTGGGGGATTTTTTTTTTGCTATTTCCATGATTTGTTGAGGCAAATTCACAATTCAACAGATGTTATAACTTGACAATAGTAAAGTGAGTGTGAAGTGTTTGGCATGTGAATCTACTTCAACAAACCATAGAAATAGTCAAAACCCTCGTAATTGGCATATAATTGTCACGTGTTTGATATTTGACCCAAAAATTTGACGGAGATTGCAAATTGTACAATTCAGGACTTTAGATTGCAATGGATAAAATAGATAAATATAAAATCTTGCAAAGAAGCAGTATTTAACCCAATTATTTATAATGTAAAACATAGGCATCTAAGTAGAGTGAGAGTCCACATCCTAGTAATAATGTGATTGTTTGGGGTAATTTGTAGGCAAGTTTTTGTTTCCACAAAGATGGTATATATATGACATGCACAATCCAATCCAATAAAGGATTGTAACATTAGACAAGGATTCAATTTTGTGAAGTTGCACCTAATCCCATCCCACTTGCAAGGAAGCAATTAGCTCAAATCTTCTATGCAATCTCTTCATTCGCTCCAACCCAAATGCTATAAAAACAGATTAACTCAAAACTGATTCGTTTTATACCCTCCTTTTCATATTAATTAACGTTTTAGTATGTTCTTTCATTTTTCAATTAATTAACGTTTTGCATATTATTCATCAATTCTACCAGTTTTCTCCCTGACTGAATCCTAAAATATCTCTACTTTTCAATCTATAAGGGATATTTTGATTTGGTCAAATCTTTAGTTGATGGTATATTTGTCAAAATATTTCATCCTTAATTCTTCTCTTTCATCCTAAAATCTCAATTAATATAAAACGAAGGGAGTACTTTTTAAGAAAAATACAATGCTTTATGCATTTTTAAATAAAAACACGCATTTTCTTTATGTATTCGTTTCAACCTAATGAATAGACACCAAATATTTAGCTTCTAGAATTAGTTTAATCCATTGTACATGAAAATATATATGGATACAATGTATATACATCAAACTCGAGCAATTAAAGAAAAATAAAATAATAATAATGATAATTAATACTCCCTCCGTCCGGACTTAATTTACCTAGGTTGATTGGGCATGAAGGTTAAGAAAAAACAGATTTTGTAGAATCTTTGACTTTTTCAATGATGGAGATTGAGGGTGAAGATTTTGAAGGTGGAGATTGTGTGAGAATTAAATTTGTCATTTATGGGCTGACAGGTTAAGATGGGACGAATCGAAATGACAAGTAATTAAATAGATTAAGCTGGAACGGAGGGAGTAGATTGTATATATAGCAGTACAATCTACTATTTAGTGGATCTATGTAACTGTACCACGTTATATGTGCTTGATTCGACCCGAAGATATGGGATTCATGTGTGGGATTTTCCCGCGATACTATAAAAAAATAATATTTTATGATAATAAAAAATGGTCTTGAACAATAAATATATGATATAATTTTATTATTACAAATAATATATTGTTATTAATTAGTAGTCTCAACGCCTCAGTGAAAAATGATATATTTGAGATAATAAAAGTGAAATCAAATACGCCTTAAATATTTTTTGCAATCACTAATTATCTCTAAAAGTATTCTCAAATGATATTAAATAATCGTAGAGAGTTTGGTGAGACAAGGGGAAAAAATTATTTTTGGTCCCATAATCCTCACTCGTACAGTTTTGATCCCAAAACAAGTTAAAAATTTAATTTTATCTCGTAACTTTGAAATTGATCTGGATTTAGTCATTTTTTGGCTACCGGTGACCAATTTAGCCGTAAAATTGCACGTGTAATTCACGTGACTCATTTCTCCGTCCGATTTTTAAATACATGGCACCGGCGAGTAACGAGGAATTAAAAAAATTATATATATATATATATATATATATATATTTAAAATTTTAAATTACTTCAACGTCACTCACCGATGCTAAAAATATAGAAATTGGTTGGAAAAATGAGTCACGTGACCGGCACGTGCAATTTTTCGGCTAAAATGGTTACCAGCGGCGAAAAAATGACTAAATTCAAACCAATTCAAAAATTACGGAACTTAATTGTTTTTTTATTTTTTTTGGACTAAAATTATATGAGTGAAAAGTTACGGGACTAAAAATTATTTTAGTAATCACAAATAACTTATCATTAGTGATCACTATTATTGTCTAAGAATATGTATCAGAAAAGACTTTTTTGTTGTAATATGAGGTGTTAATATGAACTAGATATCTAACCCATGCACAAATAAAATAATGTGTTATAGTAATGATGTCACTAAATTTTATTATTATTACAAAAGACAATACGATATATAAGAAACATGATACGATGAAAAAGAACTTAAAACTTGTAATATTATAATAAATCAAAAGTTGATAATACAAACAAAGTGCGACGAAATATAAAGACTTAAAAAGCTAATAAACTATTTTTAAATCATATCGTTATGTGACTCTCGAGGAAAAAAAAAAATTCTAAATGACTAAAATTTTATTTTTGTAAGAAGAGGTCAATATACAGTGGTAACTAATCATAATTCTTATGGGATTGTCATAGCATATGAAATGGTAACATAAATATATTTGTGTTGTTTCATTGAAATTTGAAGGGTAGTTCCAAATCGGATGAGGTAATATATAATGCACAATTGTTTCATTTTTCATATATTATTTTGTAAAACATATAAAAATAATGTATGGGGGAATGTTGTGTAAAAAAAACTCGTGCATCTCTAAGTAATCTAGTGGCAATTGCAATCACTCAATTGTCTATCGAAATGACATCCAACCAAAACAATGCAATCCTACTTTTATAATGAGTATGATATCATATACATACATATAAATAAATATTAACATGAAAACATCAATTAAATAACCTAAAGAATCTAATAATTTTTTATTTTTTTAAAAAACACTTAGGGCCCATTTGAATGGAAGGCTTTGATTTATCAAGGGATATAAAATGAATGGATTTCAAAATTCTTAGATTTGAAATCCATGGACTTGAAATCCCTTGTTTGGATTTATGATGGATTTGTGAAATGATTTTCAAATCCATTATTTGGCAAAGACTAATACAACATTTGTAAACTTTAGCTTTTTTTGTCTTTAAATTCACAATTTTATAATTTTTATTAAGTAAAATAATATTTATCTACATCTAAACTAACCGAGCATTATTCTTTCTAATTATATATATACACACATATATACATTTATTATATACCATATACGTCACATATTATGCCCTGATAATACCACAAATAATCATAAGTGAAGCATTCCAAAGATAATATATAATACGAATAACCTATAAACCATTAGTTCAGTCTGAAATAATTTTTCTAAAACATATACTAGCCGTTCGAGATATCCAGTTCCGTTCACCATAGATAATAAAATATCTTCATAAAATTCAAGGTATTACAAATACACTAACACAACCACAACTAAGAATCGATAAGGAAATAGATCCATTCTATCTTCTTTTCATCCGGGAGAGCTTTCAACAGCTTGAACTCTTCCGAGTCACCGTTAATCAACTTCCGAACAGCCTTGAAAATCTCATCACTTTGAAGATCGGGAATCATTGATACAACCTCATGTATTTCAATACCAGTAGGCCTATCATCATTCGTCTTCTTGCTAGCCACGTAATCTTGAAATGTAGAAGTCATTTTGCTTACAGCTTCAACTAAAGAATCCTTTTTAAGCTTCTTTTTCTTGTCAATCATGAATCTGTGCAGCTCGATGGTCGTGCTTTTGCTTTTGATCCTTGTAAAGATTCGGAACTCACTTCAATTTCATTTTCCTCTTCCATTGCTTCACTACCTTCTTCATAAGTTTCAGCACCATGACCTAATGCTCTATCCCTTCCACACAGAATAATAATAATCATCCCACTTGTCAATAACTTTATTTTGCATGTCTCCTGCATCCAGATGAGACTGCAAATATATGTTAAATCCAGCCATTTTAACTGTAGTCTATACATGCACAAAACAAAATATAACAAAAGCATATTCAAGATTCCATGTCACTGCATATGGACATGAAAACAGTTTCACAGTGCATTACTACCACACAACATATTCAAGATGCCATGTCATTAAGTGCTTTCATCCAAAACATGGAAATTTGATAGCATTAACAACTTCAGTGGGATGGTAAAACATATCCCATTCAACTTTTGGGAGATATCAAATATCTATTTATTGTGTAACACCTTGGCTTGATCTCACTACAATAATGCCATATATTAAATATTCAACCGAATATGTAATCTGAATCATTGCACATCAATTGTTGAGCGAAACATGAAATTCAGATCCATGCAAATTCAAGAATAGTATGCAAAAGGTAAAACATAAAGGAACTAAAACAGAGGAAAATTCAAGAGAATTTACAGAGACAGGTTGAAGGCTTCATCTTCCTAATTTACACCTTACAGAACCATGAAAAGATAGTAATACGAACTCCCAGTTGAAGATATATAATCATGTAAAACACACTAAAACTCATAACAATCTTAATCCACTGTTTTGAAATTCAAACCTCAAGAATCTATCTAAGAAGAACATTCAAATGAGAGAAAGAGATAATCCATGTCCATGCAAAATAGTTGGAAAAAAAAATAAGAAACGAAAACTTTATGAATGCAAAGAGACATACTCTGCGAAAAGGTTTGACAGAAGATAAATAGCAACATTAAGAAGAATAAGGCGTCGATATGCAACTCACCACCATAACTTAGAAAGTGTTTCATCTCCCAGATCATCATACCCAACATAGTCACTCCACGAGCTCCACATATCCGACGTGACAACAATCATCTTCCAATTCTCGTCCCACGTAAATCCGCTCTGATTACCTTCTCAAAGAAGGCGTCGGAATGACCCTGTTCATAAATCCTCTCTTGAAGGGCGGCAAGATCCGCACAGTGCTCAATGAGGGTTGTGTGCATATTCCAAAATATGTTGGCGTTCCAAACCTTGACAACCTCCTTTAGTCACTTCAATTTACGAATCACCCGACAGAGGGGATCTGTACGGGCTAAGGGACCAGCCCATGAATCATTGACCAAAAAGCGAAAGTCAAGATGTTCCGTCCATATCTTTGGAAACCGGAATAGGCGAGGATATGAAGGAGCAAACCATGTGCAAGTGATCAAAAGAGGATGATGATCTGAATTGGTCCGAGGAAGAGTCAACTCTTGAATAGAATTCCATAAAGCCACAAAATCATTGTTGACAAAACCACAGTCCAACTTAGATAATTTAAATGAGCCAATGGTACGATGAGAGCACCAGGTATAAGTGCATCCCTCATTCTCAATTCCAAGCAGCTTAGCTTCATCAATAGCCTGCCGAAACTCAGAGCAAGAAAAAGGGGGAGGGGAAGCCATACTCGTGCGCTTATGCACACCAATTACAACGTTAAAATCATCAATAATACAACAAGGCAAATAAGCAACATTTATGATATCTGACCATAAAGAACGACACTCAATATACTCATTACAAGCATTTACAAAAGTGAGATGCACGGGACAATCCCGAATAACAGAATAAACCAAAAGCAACTTATTCGAGAAATAAATAACAGTAGAGGACTCCACATAATCAGCACGAAAAAGAATCCAAATTTTGGGAAGCAAAGGGGGACGGAGCTTTCACCAAGAAAATTGAGGTGGAGAGACCTCCAAAAAGTGTGCAGGATAGAAGACGAACGTACCTTAGGCTCGACAATGGCGAGCCAATCAGGGGAGTGCAGGCGACAGCAATCCTGGAGAGAGTTCCTAGATTGCTCATCATTCCCCAACCCACGAATATTTCATATCATCATCTTCATGTCCAACCGGAATAAACGTCGTGCTCAGGCGGCGGATCATCCAACTCAACTTCGTTTACCTAACTTCCTAAACAGCACGGTGCATGTCTCGAAGTTCCTCTCAACCTCGTCCCTCCACATCAGGTTGGTCACTCTGAGACTCCTACGGCTGCCTCTCAGCCTTCGAGTTCGGGGTCTGTGAATTCTGCTCCTTTGATGTCCACTTCAGACACTCACAATGGTCCCTCCCTGGATACTATCAACTCCACTACGTCTACTGCCCCCTTTCAGCGTTCGAATTCAACTCCCATGTCTACGTCGGTGGTGACTTCAAGCTCCATGCAGGATAACCTTGGGATGTTTTCAAGACACATGTAGACTTTGGGCTCCATGCAAGGTCAATTTGGGCCCATATTGGGCTCCTCTATGGCCCCCATACAGAATTTAAGCTTCATGCAGGTTTCGGGCCAAGGGTCAGGTTCCATGCAGGCTTCAGGCCAAGAGACCATGCAGTCAGGCCTATCTCCTACTCCCCCTGCGACAGACTTTAGTGATCCCCACACCACAAGGTCATGCAGCGAGTCCTAGGTCCATGCCTCAACTTCAAATTTTAATTCCCAGAATCTACATCCTTCAAATATCAATCGGAACCTTAGAATGACCAATAGATGCAGAGGGATTAGAGGGGTCGAGATCACACAGAATTTGGAATGTGTTGGAGGTGATAGGAACATAGATAGTCTGAGATGGAGTACCGGCAGAAGGTTTGGTGGATAAACTTGCTGAGGCTGAGCATTACATGCCTGAGAACGGCCTCGTGACTTGGATCGCGAATGAGACCTGGATTGTGGGTTAAACGTTGTTGGACCTGAAACCTTCTTCCTGGCAATAGTTCGTTTCTTACAATTAGATGCCAAATGACCCACAGTCTGGCAATGGTTGAAAAGTCTTGAAAACTCTCATAACCCATGGAGGCTAAGTGTTACCCCAAGGATACAATACTACCGTAGCTAGTAGTGAGCATGGTCGATCTCATAGAGACAATTTAACTATATTGAATTTAAATACCCTGATTATTATAGGTCAACCATGTCTAGACTCTCAATAAAAGTGGTTGCTTAATAAACTAAAGTGCCTAAAATAATAAAGAAAGTAAATAAAATATGTAAAACTCTCCCAGAGGCAACAAGAAGTCACAAAGGAATAAATTAGTCAGGTAGAAGAATGTATTATAGGGTTTCGATTTCAATTACAATCTCCTATCTTTGATTATCTTATTATTCTAAATTTTAGACCAAATTTTATTGTTTATTAGACGGCATTACTCTAGTTAACCCTCTTTTCGGACGATGTTAACATAAAGAATGGAGTCTAGAATAAAATAAATCAAACATAGTCAATTGCAACCTACTTTCTAGCCCTAGAACACAAACGAGTTTAGCTACTCATATCCATAACAAAACCAAACATAAGTTCATAGACAAACATAAGACGACATTGAAAAAAAATATAAACAACTAAATCCGAAGTCTTCGTTTCGCGCTTCCAGCGCTTCGATCCAATCATCCAAGACAATTCTTATAGTATGAGATGTTGAATTGATGTCTAGAGCCTTCGGGTATTTGTAGGATTACATAACTAGGATAAAAAGGAAGAAAATATGATGTGAGATAGGAATCTGACCCTAAACGCGTCTATGAACTTGTGGGCAAATAATGGACCGAAATTGCACTGCTTGTCCAACATCAAAGCTATTTCGGAGGTCTTCCGGTCCGAACTGGGATTTGGTTATTTCGGGCAAAGGTGTAGCATTTTGAATTAGCTTTCCCCAACGCCACCAATTTCATCTCATTTGGAGTTGTAGATCAAGATATGTGCAAAATATAAAAGACGTGTCAGGATAGAATTTAACACTGCATTCCACTCTTTTCATCGGTTCACCTCTTTTCTTGCTCGTTTCTTCTGCAAACTTCGTCCTAATGGACTTTTTACCTTAAAATCACATTTTTTGCTACAAAATGAGCAAACACGTCATTCGGCTCAAGATAATCAAATATAATACAAAGCCACCGAATTTGTATGCAAATACTACCAAAATGACTATAATCGGCCTAAATGCATGCATACACTACGTGTATCAGAGAGTTGATTATGAGTCAACCGTTAAAATTTATTTTATCCTTTCTTTTGTTTTTTCCCTAAATATTTGAAAGTCTTATCTTTTTCGTCTCAACTTCGTTTTTTTTTTAAATATACTTAATTAATCTTCTTTTCACGATCTTCGATTTAATATTCATTATGCATATATGATTAGAATATTAACTTTTTTAAGTATAAGTTACTTTTTTAGGATTATTACAATATATTTAGATTTTAAACTTTTTGTATGTAAAAAAGTTATTATATAATTTTCAAATAATATCTCTTAAGGATAATATTATCTTTTTTTTTGAAGATTTTTTTCTAGTTTTGTTTTTTTTTTTGTAGTAATTTTGGATTATTTGAATCATTTTGTTTTAAATAAATTTGCAAAAAAAGATTTATGGTTCCCAGTCTTGAAGTGTGTAATGATACAAGGTTGATTCACCATACTTGGTGTGCATGTACTTGAAGGAAATAATTTAGGTATAAAAGTGTTAACTCCACGATTATCATTGACTTCATCTGATGTGAGAGTGTCTTTCAAATTTCAACGTCGTCAATTTCCTCTTACGGTTTCATATGCTATGACAAATAACAAGAGTCAAGGAAAATCACCGTCTAATGTAGATCGCTTCTTGTGCAAACCAGTATTCGGGCATGACCAATTATATGTTGCTTTGCCAAGAATTACAAATCGACGTGGTTTAAAGATCCTCATATGCGATGGAGAGTAGAAAGGCAATTCAATTGTTAATGTTGTATACATAGAGGTGTTTCAAATGCTTTAGTATTTAACTTTTTTCCTTTAGTTTGTGCTTTGTATAAATCTACGATAATTAGGCATATGTCTTTATCATATCAAACTTTTATCCCTTGTAATACATCATTCCATACAAGTTCTTTATAATATCTTATTCATTACTTGTTTTGCTATCCATTAATATACATATTTACCTTTATATTTTAACAATAATTTAATAAAAAAATTTATCTAGCCCATGCATAGCATATGTGGAAAACTAACAAGGCAAAGCAAATTTCGGAAAAAACTTATTCACATTTTTATATAGAAATAGATTTCTTTAAAAATGAAAGTTTTAGTTGAAAAGTTAATATCTTATTTTATTAGTTAAAATAAAATTATATATATAGAAGTTTTTAGGACGAAGAGAGCAAGTGAAATATATGTTTTAGAAACATGAATCGCATTTGTAATGAAGGGAATAATATCTTACCAGTCACATTATTAGGCAAGGAGAGGTAGAGGAACAGCTGACTATATGGTCATATACAAGAGCCAACCCCAACCTCTAGTCACTAAATGCAAATTGTTCTTTTCCCGGAAACCGTACGTGTTACATCTCTTCTTACAATTGAATTAATACTGGACAATTTACATATCAAAGAAATTCTTTATAGTTTATGAGAATTGATTGTCGCTCAATTGGTTGAATTCCATCATAACCCCCACGATTAGTTCACCATGTTTCAGCTTTCAACTACCAGAAATCCTGACAAGAACATTGTCCATTTCTAAAATGATGATATCGAACACGATCTCTTACGATAATCTGGCGCTGGTATACTTGAGAAATGATCTTGGTTGCAGAGTGGCAATCCTCACACACCCTCAAATTCTTCACAACACGAATGGTTTCTCCTGGTTTCGTATTTAGTATCCCGAAAGCTATTGCTAGCTTTTCACTATGGTACTTAAGTGATGTCTCCTTCTCTTCTTCACTTATATCAAACAACACTTGTGTTGTATCAGGCTCATGCCCTTTTGACTCTATTTCTTCCATCATCTTTTCCAGCATTGAATGGATTTCTTTCATCTGTGGATGCGATGAATCTCCGACTTTGAACTCATGCACCGCACCTCTAAGGTCAATCATGCTTTTTCCGGTTACAGTTTTCACTCCTCTCTCTTTCATCAGTTTCCTCACTCTTTCTGCTCTTTCCCATTTCCCTGCCTTTGCATAAATGTTCGAGAGCAACGTGTATCGCCCACTGTTTTCGGGCTCTATGTCTAGCAAGATTTCCCCGATTTTCTCCCCCATTTCGACATTCCCATGTATTCTACAAGCCCCTAAAAGTGCTCCAAAAACAGCACTATTGGGCTTCATTGGCATAGTTTGTATCAAATTCTCTGCTTCGCTCAAGTACCCTGCTCTTCCTAATAAATTCACAACGCAACCGTAGTGCTCAACACATGGTTCAACATCGTACCTTCTCTTCATCGACACAAAATAGGTTAGGCCCTGGTGAACATATCCAGCATGAGCACATGCATTTAGCAGCGCTATGAATGTGATACCGTTGGGCTTCACGTTATCCATCTGCATCTTCAAGAAGAGCTCAATTGCATCATCTGCTCGGCCGTGCATCGCGAGCCCACCAATCATCGCATTCCAACAGAACACTTCTTTCTGTTTTGTCCTCTCAAAGACGTCCCATGCCAAGTCAAGACGCCCGCATTTTGCATACATATCTATCAAAGAGGTTCCCAATATTGGATCTAATGAAATTATATTCCTCTTAATATAAGCATGGATCCATTTCCCTTGATCAAGGGCTCCAAGATTAGCACAAGCAGCCAAGGCACTCGAAAGAACGAATTTCGTTGGCTTGATTTCCTCTCTTTGCATTTGATTGAATATTTCAAAAGCTTCCTTGAAGAATCCAGCTCTATTATAGCCATCGATCATTGCACTCCATGAGATCTCGTCCTTTTCGGTCATTTCGGCGAAGTAGGTCTCCGCCTCAAGTATCATCTCATTGCTAAAAAGGCCACTGATCATCACGTTCCAGGATCCTACGTTCTTCTCCTTCATGATTTCAAATAAATCTATAGCAGCTCTCACGTCTCCGAACTTCATGTAACCGTCCATCATAGCATTGCAGCAGATAACATCCGGTTTTTGTCCAGTCGAATCCAGAAGATTCCGGGCTTCTACAAGACAGCCGAAAGAGGCATACATTTGAATACCAGCACTTATTATGTGTCTATCTGTATTTAGCCCGCATTTGATAATATGGCCGTGGACTTGCAGGCCTTCTCGGATAGCTTGTTCTACAGTGCAAGCCTTGAATAATTGCGGGTACGTGTATCTGTTGGACCTGGAGCCCGAATCCACCATTTTGTAGTATACAGAAATGGCCTCAAAGGGATGCTTCAGATCAAGACAACCTTTGATAATGCAGTTCCATACGAAAACATTAGGTTCTGGAACTTGGTCAAGAATCCGGAATATAGTGGATAAGCTTCCAAAGTGAGGGTTAGCATAGCACTTCAGTAAGGTGCCTGCAATGTAATGGTCTTTGAAATGACCAGTTTTGAGGATTAAGGCGTGGGCCTGCTTCAGATTATGCAGTGAATTGGTGCATTTTGTGTTGAGAAGATTTAAGATTGTTTTGTGGGACTGGGAGGAAATGAAATTTTCTGCAGTGTGTTGTACGAATGGAGGGTGATAAGGCAACTCAGTGCGCAATGCTCCCATGTCCCCTGCTAAAAAGGATCAGACACACATGGATAACCTCATATACTTGTCCTATTTATTATCAAAGTAACTCACGCCCACTTGCAGTTTGGACAAGAATAAGAATTCATACCTGCTGCAAATTAATTTCAGAATCTCCAGGTGGTTTGAAAAATATGGCTTCCCAAGGTATGCGACATGATTTCAGCTTCCCACCATTTTTACTGTGTGGCTAAGGAACAAGATAACCCTATTTCCTACCTCACAAGTTTGATAGGGTCCAACTTCAGATATATAATTAGTTCATTTATATTATGGTCCCCAGATAATTTTCCCCAAATTGGATAATATCAATTTCACAGTAGGGATGGAGATTGATAACATATGAATATCCTGTCCTTTTCAAAAACAATATCCTAAAATCATTGTAACTGGAGTATATTTCACTTTAACCATCACATGCATATATGACCCAACGAAACAAAATACAAACTATACAGAATAGAGAATTCAAACATAGATTATATCTGCAGATGAAACTCTCCCAGCTCTAAACAGGCAGGGACACTACAAAACGGGATATCTGGAAAGAGCCACTTCCCACTACCGTTTACCGGCTTTACATACAAACTACTACACTGACTACACCACGTACAACCATATTTACATTGACGCCTACAGAAATGTACAACACAGCATGGAGCCATTATCCAAATCAATCCGGAGCATTTTTCATTGCCTCAATTGCCAATTCAAGCATGGATTCATCCGGAGAATGGAAATTTGCGGAGTCTTCTTCCAGAGACACGTGATAAACATCATCAGGTGTGGAGAAGTTTAGAATGCTTGGAGTTGTGATGCTAAACAGAGTTTGGCTCTGAGCATTCTGGTTGTCTCTTTGCTGCTTATACATAGCAATCTCTTTGTTGTATCTCTCCCGGTCAATTTTACTCGCCTCTATGTAAGGCTGCAAAATAAAATCAAGAAACCCGAACTTCAAACATGATGATGTGGTATCACTTCAACAGAATAGTAAATAATCATCAAACTCCAAAGAAATTCAGTAACTATTATCTTGTACGAAATCAATGAGTGATATTACACAGGTTTAGGATCCTTATCCTTAAAATACCAGGTACAGGTACTCCTCCATTCCCAAATACTAGTCGTTCAGAAAAATCACATTTCTTCAAATATTACCCCTGATGTATTTCACTAAATCTCCTAATCTTATCATTATCTTGATAAAAAAATAACTATAGGTAAAAAGAGAGTTTTTGGGAGGAAAACAAGGGATTTAAGATGGTAGAGATAGATCACATAGGGTATATTTGTCTATTGCAAGAGTTCTTAATTTCTTCCACAAAGTCTAAAACTACTGGTATTTAGGAAAGGATACTAAATTGCTACTAGTCCAACAACACTATCCGCTCATTTTGGCCCACACACCACATGAGCACTCTATACTAATGGGAAGGGAATTTTGTGATGCATTAGCATCATTTATGAGGTCACATCATCATCAGATTAAACATGACATGATGACAATCACATCAATAATTTGGATGATGAAAATACTGATCCAAATAATTGATATCCTTTTGGCACAAGGGATTGATTAAACTATTTGTCGAATGCTACTTTTCCTGCCTCACCATCCAAACGCTTGATGATGGACCCCATGGAGACAAACTATAATACACAGGATACAAAGGTAGATTACCAGTTTATCTTTCTCGGGGAGAGATCTCCATGCATGGGTGGCCATTTCCCGAAGATTTTGCGTATTGGAGCTCTCACCAAGAACCTTCTTTAATCTATCTATTTCCAATCTAAGGAAGATGTGATATCCAGTCCTGGGCTTCAAAGGAGCATCAGTATCCTTTTCGGTTTCATTCGAGTTTGGCGAATTTATCATGCTTGAAATTTTCTTTGCTGTAAGGGGCCCTGCATATTCACACAATCATTATTGAAACTAGGGAACTGATTGCAAATAAATTACAACCACAAACCTTAACCTACAAACGTTGATCTGTGAGACACATCAAAGTCATAGAACCAGCACACAACGGAAAGAGTCTAAAATTAAAAAGTTTCCAATACTGCAATATGTAATTAACAACACTGTCGATTAGCATTACACAGTAGTGTAGAATTGGTTAATTTCATTTGACTAAAAGGTAACCTTACTCAAAATATGCTTAAACAGGTCTAGAGTACTAATTTGGATCAAAAAAATTAGAAGGTTGATGGGGGACCGAGAGAGATTCTAAAGATTACAGATTTGAGATTCAGACTTCAGGGTGCAATGGTTAACAAATCATTGTCTTAGACTAAAAAGTCAAACAGATGCTTCATTTTAACTACATGAATTTGAACATAGCATCATCTTGTTAGATAATATGCGAAATACCTGCGGCAGATTGGCATTTATCATAACTATGCTCCAGTTTAACTGCTGGGTTTTCTCGTTCACCAAGAAACGAGCTTTCGCAGTGCTTCCGCTTTCCTGTTGCACAGCTTGGATTCACCCGAGAGAACAAAAAACCTGCCGAATATCATTCACTTTATCTTGAAAGATATAGAAAGGAAGCTTTTTAATAATTTACAGCTGTGTGGAATAAAATCCGTTAAAAGCACCATAAAAGGAAGCAAATAAAGCATTTCAACCTTGAGAATTTTTATCGGGCCATATGTTTGCTTGATCACGCATCTTGCGACTGTACATTAGTTCATACTGGAGAATGAGCATCTCATAAACATTCTGAAGTTGAGCTGCTGACATAGGCGAAGAGCTTTTCAAGTTCGATGCTGATGCAACATCGTCCCATTTTCCCTTTTTCGTCACCTTAAAAGATAGAATAAAAATTCTCAATTGAATAATAATTGCAGCAGTGGTGGTTAATGTTTAAGGTGAAGATTTAAAACAGAAGCCATCCACGACTTGATGGTCATGGGTTTTGGCATAGCTCCAAATTGAGATTTATAACTGCTACTACTAAAAAGTACTGCATTTTAAATTTTCTCTAATGATTTCTTGAATTAGGGATCAACAAGTCCTTTTTATTGAAGCAAAAATTAACTATTTAACACAAAAAGGAGATAATCAAAGGGGGGTGGGAGGGAGGCTGAAAGCCTGATTTAAGTACACAAATATGAACAGTTACACCTGATAAAACCCTCCACGCTTGATCACTTGATTGTAGAAATGGTGCAAATCCAACATTGTTTCGCGAAAGTTAAAGCTGCATTCAGATAAATTCAATCAAATCATCCATACTGCCATTGAGGAGGCTAAGGCCACTAGCACTACAACCTTTTTTTCTTTTTGAGTTCAATCAACTAACTAATTAAGGAATTAGAAAGTTTCAAAGAAAGATCTGCAAAACATATATTCAAACGGTAAATAGACGTATAACATAAGATTCAACAACAGGATTTTTACTTTTTTACCACTTATGACATTATTTTCCTATTTAGTAACATGACTTTTAACTTTACCCAATTATCATTTATCATTCTCTTCATAACATAGAGCATTTTCCATTTCAACCTCATAGTTCAATTTTGCCAAATAAACTTCCAGAAATTTACCCATGGCCAAAAAAAGGCAACGACAGCAAAACCTTCAAGTTTATTTAAGTTCTGTAAATAGTATCCAATATTGGATAATGATCCTGTGTGACTCCATATGCATCAATGCATGTACATATAAGCATATGTGTATGTATCTTGGCTGCTCACATATACATTGTGTTTGTGTGTGTATAATTGTAGAGTGAATGCATGTATGGTTGAAGAAGAGATGACTCACAGTAAGCTGAGGCCAGATGGCTCATTCAATTTACAAATTTTTTCATAGAAAAGATCCACAGCCGCCTTGTCATGGTCGGAATTCTTTAAATTTTCCTCGCCGGAAAGACCACCGGCGTTGCCGCCCTTCTTCACCATTTCCGCCGGAAATGTTTTGTTCTATGTTTCTTGGTTTTCATGTAAGGAATGTGTAAAGCTTTGACCATCCCACTACGCATATTCGCAGCTTCTTTATTTGATCACAGGATGCTCGTTCATTAGCGATGAGATGTCCGCAACTAGTTGGCAATAACCGAATGAGATAAATCACTCAAGAAGAGTAGTCAGTGTTACCGAGACTAAGGCGATCCAATTATGGTGAGATTGGACACTTTTACTAAACAAATGAATTTGTTGACTGGTGTGACATTAGCCCAGCATATCGAGCCAAATTTACAGCAACCACCTATGCAAGAAATAGTTGAAGATGCAAAATAATATTAATCAAAGAAACTTCAAAATTTTCCAAGGCAATCAGTATCAGTAGGGTGCGAGAAATCATCATAATTTCTCGTACAACAATTCACTTCAACCGCCACCATGATTTGCAGTCATCAATGGCATTATCCATGAAGGACGAAAGCCAACTTAAGAAGAGTTAATTCAGTCACAATTGGCCAAACAAGATGAAAGAATGGACAAGATGGAGAAGAAGATAGAAAACAATCATGTGGATGTGAATAAAGTTGTAGTAACTCTGGGGGCAGAGATGAGAGTGATACAGACGAATCAGACCACCCTAACAACACATATGGGTCAAATAGCAAAACCTTTGGCAGCCATACATCAGAAAGGGCAATTTCTCAGTGATACCATAGTAAATCCAAAGGAGCAGTGCAATGTCGTCTATTCGACGGATGAGGCTAAGTATGAGAGCCCAAAGCCACTAGAAGTCAAAGACCGGGCGATAGAGAAGAAGCAAGTGGAGGAAGATAACAAAGTCTAAGAGGATGATCACGAGTTGGTAAAAAAGTGGGCTACGAAGCCAAGATCAATTATGATTGAGGATAATCCTAAATATATTCCTCCCCTCCTCTTCCCTTAAGCATTCTATAGAACGAAAAATTGCTCCTACTTATGCTAACTGTGCTAAATTTTTTGAAGAGCTTGAAGGGAAGAAAAATCTTAAGAAGCCTAAGACAACCAATAAAAATGAGGATAGTCAAGCTACCGCATAAAAGAAATATATACCTCCTCATTTTGATGATTCTTTAGATTGTTGTTTATATGATACATTCTTTGCTGACCTTGATCCTGTAGATTGTACTAGTACATTTAATTTGAAATAGGAAGAATCCAAGAAGAGCATTGAGAGTGAGGGGGTAACCAAGAAGTTGCCGGATTCACTTGTTGAAAAATCTGGTTGTGCACAAGAGGAAAAGATCAAGAAGCACAAAAGAAAGAGACAAATAAGCAAAAAATGGCAAGTCCTAAAAGGAGCACTAACACAAACCTCAACCAAAAGAGTAGCAAAATTTAATGATCCAGGGGGTTTTTCTATCCCCTACTCTATTGATAGTCATACATTTTGAAATGTGTTGTGTGACTTAGGATCAATCATTAGTCTGATGCCTCTGAAAAATATAGGCAATTAGGACTATGGGCTGTGAAACAAGCATTTACTAGTATTCAGTTGGCGGATGGATCTTTACTGACGCCATATGGAGTAGTAGAGGATGTGTTGGTTAGAGTGTCACATTTTGAATTCCCTAGTGACTTTTTAGTTGTCAATATGCAAGGGAATATTGATGTTCATTTCATCTTAGGCCGGTCTTTCTTGGCAACTAGCCAAGCGTTGATAGATGCGTCTAAAGGAGAGTTAACCTTTCGTGTTCAAAACGACAAAGTTACTTTCTCAATATATAATAGGTCGGGGCTAAGAGGGAAAAACAAGTGTTGTATCGTCTATACTGAGGAAAAAAGGATAGACCACTTATAGTAAATTTGGGAAAGAGGTACGAGTTGTTAATTGATGATAATACTCCTGGCTCTGGTTGGTTGGAATTCAGCTGAGTTGTTATACGGGTCATCTGGATGAAGACGTACAATTAAGCGCTTGTTGGGAGGCAATCCGACATTTACGGCTTTTATTTACTTTTGCGTATTTATTTATTTTGTTGATTTTTGTGTGTTTATTTTTTAGTTTTAGGACACTAACATGAACCAATGACGATATGCAAAACAAAATTGGTTGAAAAGGTGAAAAAAGGACAAAAAGAGACAAAATACGAAGGTCTAGCTCTACCGAGTCACTTATCAACTCAGTCGAGTCACTGAAAGACCATAATTCTGGGCAACAACTCGACGGTAGAGCTCGACCGAGTGCACATGCAACTCAGTCGAGTCGAATTTCAGGGCTGAAATAGAGCATAAGTGTGAAATATTAGCTCGACCGAGTCGCCTAGTGAGCTCGGTCGAGTCGCCAACAAACAGTAAATTGAGCTCCTTCCACCTCCACCTCAATAACATTGTGAGTAGCACCTAGTCATATTACTTATTTCTAACAAACATTGATATTAGACCAAAGTTTGGCGAAGGGAGTATAAGTTGGATGACTTGGCAGCTCTTATTTTTTTATGTTCTTGGTTTTATTATTTTTTTAGTTGCATGCTAGCTAGGTTGTTTAATTTTGAGTTATTGTTTTATTGTGTTAGTTGTTGAGTTAGTTTAGTAGACCCGGAGTTTTGTGATCTTAATGAATGAACATCTAAAAAGGTTTGATTGGCGATGATATGTCAATGAGGAGACGATTTTTAAAATTGTTATGACACGTAGACGAGCATGATAGACATATTTGATATGAAATTGAGCATGCATGTAGAATGATGATCACTTTAATGCATGAGGTTTTGATTAAACTCTTACTTTTTGAGATATAGATATATATATATATATATATATTGTTTTCTTACGGTGTGAATTGTTGGTCAACATGTATGTATGTCTTTAGAACTTGTCTTGCATCTGCTTAAGAATCATCAAAGTACATGTTGTGAATTTAGAAAGTGATTTTAGACTTTCTTTCTTTTAGCTTAAATTGATCTTTTGACCGAATTTTGTTTAAAATTCATAGTCAGCCATTTTGAGCCTCTAAGCTTTGATTTTCATAGCCGTATATTACAAGTTTATAACCGTTCCTTTTAGCCTTTGTCCCTTTACTTGGACTAGTTGAGTGTGAGGGAGATGGATTGGAAGGTAGTAGAGAGAAAAAATGAAAGGTTGAGTGGAATTGATAGTTGAGAAAATTTGGTGATTAGAATAGATGTGTTATGGGCAAAAGATGAAAAAATTAGTCCCTTCCTGTAGTTAGTACTTTATATTCGCATTTTTTTTATATAAAAAAAAAAGAAAAGAAAAGAAACTTTTTGCATACGTTATCAATATTTTTTTGTGTATGTTGAAAAAAATAAGGAAGTTGTTATTTATTGATTTATTTTTAGTTTATCTTGTAATTGATGGGGTTAGTTAGTGAAAAAATGGTTAAGATGCCTAAATGTTTGAAGAGACGAGTAGTCTCAAAGTTTCACTCAATTATTGTTGGCATTTAGAAGTACTTGGTTGATCTAGTATATTGATTGTTTATATGGGGTGAAGAAGTCATAATTGTTAGTTTTCTGATATTTGAAGAGTGGAGCAAACATTGTTTGAGTGATAGTTGAGTTGGGAATAACTTAATTACTTCAAGAGTGAGTCACTTTTATCTAAATTTGTCTCACCTTAACTTAAACCTACATTACAACCAAACACAAAGACCTTTATGATTTTTTGTTCACACATGTCAAGTACGAAGCATAGGTTAGACAATAGGCAAGCATATGGTAGACTGTGCATGTGATTCACCTTGAGCATAAACACGTCCCATTTTGTACACTTGAGAATTAAGTGATACACTAATCTGGTGAGGATCATCTATTTGAAGTGTGATGTTCCAGAAGTAGTTGATATGTGTCATGTCGAATATGCTCTATAGTCTATGTTGTCTGTTTTCGAAAAATATTCTAAGACTAGATTTTTCGCCTAAATCACCCTAATGCTTGCGTTCTTATTTTTTCCTACGTTATTGTTCGGGGACGAACAATAGTCTAATTTTGGGGAACTTTTGATACACGTAGTGTAGGCATGCATTTAGACCGATTTATATAAGTGTTTCGGCAATGTTTGCATATAGATTCAGTGATTTTTTTTGTTACATTTGATTATCTTGAGCGAATAACGTGTTTTCGTATTTTGTAGTAAAAATCTTAAATTTTAAGGTCAAAATTACGTTAGGATGAAGTTTAAAGAAGAAACAAGTAAGAAAAGAGGTGAAACGGTGAAAAGAGCAGAATGCAAGGTGAAATTTGTGGCATTCAAAAGCTTACTCAAAGGGCTACAACTTTGTTTAAAATAGAAAAATTCTAGTTCGGATTGAAAGACCTCCAAATATGGCTTGAAAGTTGGACAAGCAGTGTAGGTTCAGCCCATTACTTGGCCCCCAAGTCCATAAACACATTTTTTGCCAGATTTTCCTATCCCACATCATATTTTCTTCCTCTCTATCCTAGGGATGTACTCCTATAAATATCCCAAGGCTATAGACAAGTTGGAGGATGAATTCATTATCTCATATCATTTGAAGCACCTTGGAGGCTTGAAATAAAGGGCAAGAAGCGCGAAGTGGAGAAGATCAAGATTGAAGACTCCGGCTTTAGTTGTTCTTATTTATTCTATTGCTTTAGAATGTTTGTCTGTGAATGTTCTTTGGTTTATAAACATGAGTAGCTAAACACATTTGTATTATAGGGCTACACGGTAGGTTACGATTAAAATGTTTTATTTATTTTATTCTAGATTCTTTTCTATGTGTTATCTATTATGCTTGTTCTTATTTTATTAATTAATTAATTTGGTCAATTGATTATATTCTAATTACTTAATAACTTCATGTCCGATAGGAGAGGGTTCTTAATAGACATACTATAACATAGGTATCAATAGTAATCCGAGAGGAGTGAGATATCTGTGTAGGCATTGGTTTTAGGATCCCTTTGAAGTTATGTATGTAATAGTTAGCCCGAGAGGGTAGTTATTCATACGTACTCAACATGTTAACATCATCTGAGAGGAGGGTTAACTAGAGTAGTGTTGCCTAATAAACAATAAAATTCGGTATAAAGGTCTTGAATAATAAGATAATCATACACAGGAGATTGTAACTGAAATTGAACCCTAGAATGTTGTCTTTACTCTGATTTATTCCTTCCACTACAAGAAAAAATCCCTAATATGACACTTGTACGCGTCCTATTATGTAATATAATAGGAGCCTCTTTGCATTAGGACACTTTTTACATTGCATCCCTTTTCTAGGCGACACAATAGGTGTAATAGGACGCTTCATTTATTGGGACGCTTGTAAGTTTCCTATTATGTGTCAAGGTAATGGGACGCTTGTAAGTATCCTATTATGTGTCAAGATAATGGGATGCTTGAAAGTGTCATATTACGGGTCAAGGTAATGGGACGCTTGTAAGTATCCTATTATGTGTCAAGTTAGGACACTTGCAAGCGTCCTAATAGAGTTTCTTAATATCAAAAAAAAAAAAAAAAAAATCTAAAATAACCAAATTAGCGATCTAATCATTTTCCAAAAACCTAGAAGATAACTAAAAAACAACACAAATATCTAAAATCTCATGAGTATCACTACACATTAAATTTGTGTCATCCAATTAAATAATATCAAATACATATTTGTATGATTATTAATTGTGTCAAAAATAGATGTTAGACAAATATACGACTGATAGAAGTGACTTCTTCATTGTCTTCACAGTCTTGGAGTGAGCAGGACAAACCTGCAATCAGTCCAATTTTTTTTGGCACAAACCAATTGAAAATGAAGCTCTTGAGGCATTTTCTTTGAAAAATCGTATATCTTTTTACGAACTATTGGAGGAGGATAAGCTTGAATTTGAGGATTTAGCTCCTCCTTTCTATGATTGTTGTGGATTCTGAACACTCTCTTAATAATAGAAAAAGGAAAAAAAAAAAAAAAAACATTATTTTGTGGCGACATAAATATAACATAAAACTGCACAATGGACTCATTTATGTTCATCACACATACTAGCCATTAAGTAATGTTGGAATGATTTCACAATGTCGTTTCTTCAATACAAGGAAAAGAAAGTTGACAAAGTTAGGAAACTCACTTCCATAGAGCATCCAAAGACTAGTAAAATTTGAGCTTGATTTCTTCTAGAAATTATTAGTAGACATGTTCCCTAAGTTACCAAAACTTGAACTTCTCAACCATATTATTTATTTCTCTCAAATCCTTATGGCTTTATCTCTGACTATGTTTCATAATATGCAGATACACACACACACACATAAGAATGTATGTAAAATATAACATGCTGCCTGTAAAAAATCCCTAATCAGCTTTTGACCACTTAGTTTTCTCTTTCTATGTTTCAATAATACTACAGAATCGATTATTGATAACAAGAAAACTGTGTATGATAAAATGATTAGATGACTTAAAAGGAAAAGTAACAATACTTTGTGCATCAGGAGAGACAAAAATAGATAAACATGACACCACCAAGACTCCGATAAGTAGGTGCATCTCCACAATATCATATCAATCATGAGCTGGAAGTGAAAACCAGCTTCTGAGCTGCCACTGAAACATTGCAAATGCCTCGTCTATGCGGATTAATACCGAAAAACACCAAATCTGTTATATTTCCTATTGATAAAGGTAAAATGTTTTATAGTTGCATACCATTTCTTTTGCATCCAATTATATCAATCATGAGCTGGAAGTGAGCTGCCACTGAAACATTGCAAATGCCTCGTCTATGCGGATTAATACCGAAAAACACCAAATCTATTATATTTTCTATTGATAAAGGTAAAATGTTTTATAGTTGCATACCAGTTCTTTTGCATCCAATTATAGTTCCATATTTTCCAATTAACTTCACACGCCAATTCAAAGGAAACATAACTATGTTTGTGATTGTTGCTAACAACCATGGGCTTCTACTCTTGGACTAGCCCCTCATAGGTTTTCCCACAGGCTGCCACTCATAGGACTGATTGACAATGTCGATTCTGTAAAAAATGACCCATATCTTGTTTGTTGCACGAACTTCCATGACTCCCTTACTCAACCCGAAACTTCTGATTACATCAACAATCTCCAAGAAGAAACCATGATCTTCACATATCATCTGCATAAAAAAAATTATGGTTAATTTGAAGTTCCTAAAATACATCACTAAAACTCGTTGTTGATTCGTGTTCTTTCTTGCCTTAATCAACATTTGACCAGGGGTACCAAGTTCTTCTACTATCAGTGGACACTCCATAGCCTGATCACCAACTTCACATGCCCATGTAGCTCTACACTCATTTCCATTGTCCTCCCTACTCTGTAATAATATTCAAATTAAAGTTAACAGGGCTTGTGAAAAGCATAAATACATAATATAATATAAAGATGTTTAACTTAACATACCTTTGCCTTCTTTATTTGTTTTAAACTTTCAGCATGCCTTGTAAGACTCTCCATGAAGTTCAAGTGTCATATGGTTCATTCCAAACGAGTAAATTATTAAAGAAAACAAATTTATATATAAGTAATAAGTTGAAGAACTGAATAAGTGATGTCTAATACATGTTGTTTACATTACACAATTTTTTATTTTTTTTTTAATTTTGAAATAAGAAAAAGGAAAATACTAGGTATTCTATCTCATCTATGTTATGGAAGACAAAAGATCGTAAAATGGACAACTCTGAGCAGTCCTTTAAGTTGTTGTAATGAAACAAGTACAGCTGCACCAGCCATGAATCCGACTAGAGTTGCCTTCGACAGGAAATCAATAATAAATCCTAATCTGGAAATTACACAAGTAAGGTTAAGTTACATAAGTTACATTAGTTTAATTTTTTCCAAAGGTGGTAAACAAAATAACTCGAAAAAAGTGTAGATTATGTTGAAAGCTATGTGTAGTTCTTAATCATAGCATAATTTATCTTTACTAATGTTGACTTTGTGCTCATAGTGATCGATTCTTGTGGAATACTTTTGTAAAGATTTTTCCACTTTGCAAAGTGAATGAAAAGTTTCAGACAACAAATAACATATAACGCACGGAGAAAAAACTTTAGCTAATCAAGAAGTATCTATTATATACCTTAGAAGTCTAAGAGAAGCTTGATTAGTCATCGTGTTCCTAGTCTTCCAATGTTACTAGAACAAGTCTACTTATTTTGTACATTAGAGATGCTACCTCAGCCTGTAAATTGTCAAAAAAATGAAAAAAAAAAAAGATATTTATGGAGTTTACTAAACAAAAAATAGAATAAAATGACAATGAAAAGTCGGTCGATTGTACGATGAACTCATCAAGACATAAAATGATAGATTCATTGTGAAGTGGAATTCTTAATCATAGCAGCTCTCAATAAGAGAACCATAACAGGAGATACTGTACGAATAGAAGTTGGAGAGATGCAAATAATTTATCCTCTAAAGGCACACAGTTTTGTAAATTCAAGTGCACTCCTCATCACGAATGCATAATAAGTAAACAAATGGCAGGAATACATATTACCGTGTGTGTGCGAACATAACTATATTTCCATATCAGTCATTCGAGCGTCTCGTCTATAGGATGTGGTATCTTGGGGTGCCTTTCAATCTTGGAGCCCAGCACATGTTCATTGCAATACATTAGGTCAGACAACAAACATATCTCAATTGTCTTCCTCTGCTCATTAATAACATATACGAATACATGACATGTATCAAAAGTTTGCAGTAAAATGAAAACACATTGTACTAGAAGCAACCAACAACTCTTTGAACAATAACTCGAACATGCACACACTGGTCCCAAATAGATAGAGCTAAAAAGCTGCAATCAGGTTTAACCTTAGTTTAGTTGTTTCCCTATTAATTAACTTTTTCTATAGTGAGAAACAAACCTTTAGTAAAAAAATAAAAGTGGTACAAAGGTATGAGGAGTCCTAGAGTAGATTACAATCTAAAAAACAGTGCTCCAATCCCTAGACAAATCAAAACAATACTCTAGACTTGATCCTACTGTAAACCTCATTTAAAGACTCCATGTTTTTCTATTTCACTCAAGCCAAATGGACCAACAAAGGGTTCAGAAAATGATTTTTATTGCTTTATCATTTCTTATGGATTTTATTATCATTAATAATAATTTATTTGTGGTGGTTCACTAAAATAACAATCAAAGTAACAAACCTTTACATTACTGACTAATAACATAAGTTAGGTAATAACAGGCAGACGTACTAGGCCAACTACGTTATATAACTGATCAGTTTTACCTGCTTGGATGAAACTTCGTATTCAACTTCCCAGCCAATCTAGGCTTTCTCTAAAGCTGAAAGTTTTTGTATTTGTCTTTTAGCTCAGCTAGAGGCATCTCCCCGAATATTGAAAGTAATATCAAGAACCCCAGCAGAAAAAATTATAGGAATACTAACCATGTAAATCATGATAGAAATATTATAAGTCACCTGATAGACTCCCCAAGTGCGGGATGGTATATTTGGTATGTTCTTAAATCAAACGTGAAACAAGGATTAGAAATTTACAAATTTAAAAATAATCGAACATGAGATGAGCATGCATCTGCACTTATATAATATTACACACATATATAGATTTTTTACATTAATTCGTCTTAATAACTGTTAAAAAAAAAAACAGTTATCGTGGCTTCTGAGTTTGGAAAACAAATGGTATGAAATTCCAAATAAAAAAGAGCATATCAAATGAACCAAGATGAACAGTATGAAGATAAAATAGAACTGGCACAATAAGCATGATCCTCATGCCACAATAGTTGAGAGGCAAATATGTTCCACTAATAACACGTATAATTTCTATAAATAGACCGATGGCCATAATCAATCAGATGCATAATGGAGAGGGCAAAATAACAAGATAACTATGCATTTTATGGGGTATGCCTCAAACTTAAAACAAGACCAAACAGTTGCAGCAAAATTCATCACGTACTCACGGTGATATTAACAAATTTAACATTTCATAAGAAATCATATTCATACCCTTCAAATGCTACAATTGAATGTCTCTTTCCCATCCATTCTCTCCTTGATTCATTGAATCCATAATACTACACAGAAAAAATGTTTTAAGTATTAACCACCATGAGCTTATATAAACCAATATAATGATATCAGTCACAAAGAAGTACCTCCCAAGCCATTCCTCGATCCAATGAGAAGGTGAGTAATTCAGTCTATGCCCTAGATAAAATGTCAACATGAACAATCTGTCAAATGTAGATGTTAGAGACTGTCTACCTTACTAATATAATATCAATTGACAGAAGACCAGATTAGTTCCTACTACAATCACAGAACAACAATTCTACTTCACCCATAATAATCATAATAGAAAAGTTAAAAATTGAAAGAAAAAAAAGTCCAAACAAATAAACAATTTCAGAATGAAGAGTCAACTGTAGACAAATTCAAAATGAGGTGTTAAGGAGGACGAAGGGTTTCAAATTTCACCGCAAGAGAGGACATCAACGGAGCATAGGATCGACAAAGCACGATAGAGAGGGGTGGAGCGCAATATCATCAAAGCACGGCGGAGTGAGACGGATACCAGCGGATCGCGGCGTATCAAGATGGATACCGGTAGATCGCAGAGAGTATTAGAGGAGTTCGATGTTTATCAGAGGAGTACAACATTGATCGGAGGCATGTGTTCAGAGAGAGTGTCTTCTCTTTTTTGTGTCTGACGGTAGAATTAGGACTCCTTATTTCTTTTATTTCTCTAACTTCTTTTTCGTACTGTACATGTTACTTTGCTCCACCATTCCGTCAATTACATATAATATTCAATAATAATAATTTAATAATAGGACATTTGTTAAGAAGTATCCTAATACATATATAATAGGACGTTTTTCTATGAATTGTCCTAATAAGAGTATCCTAACAAGCCAATTTTCTAGTAGCGTTCGTGAGTTCTTGTTGCTTCTCTGAGAGCTTCATATATTTTATTTACTTTATTTATGCACTTCAGTTTTAGATTAATCATCACAAATACTTTTATTCGAGAGTCCAGATAGGGTTGACCTATTAGGATAATGGTATAGAATTGAATATAGGGCACAATCTCTATGAGATCGACCTTGTTTCCCACTAGCTACACTAGCACTGTACACTTGCAATTTACTAGGTTAGAAAATAGTGCATCAAGGTTTTGGTGACGCTGTTCTGAGATGACGCTAAACTAAACGCCAGCTACATCCTCAATTAATCTCAATGAACAACATGTAATCGTATATATTCAATAAACATTCAATAACTTTACTTTTTAACTTGATTATTTTTCGAATTATGAAAGTAACAGTGAACTTCATGAAACACCATCTCAAGAAGTAAGAAATCTACATAAGAGAGATTGAGGAATAAACAAAATCGTGTTTTATGTGGCAATTGTGTGTGGGTGTGTGTGTGTGTGTGTTTTTACACATTATTTTGGATATTGTTATGATCTTATTAATATAACCTTGAATTGTAATAAAATATTATAGATACTCTACCAATTTCAAATAATAAGAAACAGACAACAACTAGTCGATGTACATCAACTTCTAACAATGTATCAACATCGTCCACTGAAAATAATGTTATTGGCAGAGGCAACAATATTTATTTCATATTTGATTTTAAAATATATTACATGTCATGGTTTTTTTAAGAATATTTTTTTAATATACATCATTTATGCCTATTATTAACGACCAACTCATTATCATAATAAAAAAAAAAAAATGTCAATTAGGTATTTTTTTTTTTTTTTACATATAAGTTTATTTATAAATCTACACTTTTGATTATATGTATCACAACATCACCAAATTTAATCAACATTATGAACTTAATTGTTAACAGTTTTTCATAACATTCTATTTATGTATCAACCAGATATAAACAAGGTCATTAGAGAAATTACCACACTTTCTTCAGGCCAACCGAACCTTAGTAGAGAACCTGAAACATCAACATCTAATAATGCATGTATACATACAAATTCCAACTGTGACTCTATATCTACAACTTGTACATATCCATTTTTAAAATAAAAATATTAATATGTATGTAAAAGATTAGTAGAATATTATTTATTTATTTACACATGCTTTATTTTTATCTTTTTAGAATATTGGGATTTGGGAATGCTGAATTAACATGTGAGTATTGTGGCATCTATTTTTGGCTTGCTGAGTTAAAATCAAACAACCACTCAAACCGACCAAATTGCTCGCTTTGTTCCTCCCATGGAAAGAGTAAGCTTCCTACATGAAGACTCCTCCGACAGCTTATTCAAAATCTTCTAAATGGTGAAGATTCTAGGAGCGTTCATTTCATAAAAAACATTCGCATAGTATGTTTGCATTCACATCAATGGGAGGAAATATTGACAACTCGGCAAACACTGGATATTATCCTCCAATTTTCAAACTCCATGGCCAAAACCATCATTTGATCGGCAATTTATTAACAAAATTTGTTCAGCTTTACATATATGATACATAAAATGAAGTTGTCAATACGATCAACCTTGTTAGGTAAGATTTATTTATATATTCCATGTTCATTTTATAAGTTGTTTTTTCAAACACTATTTATATTTTTTATCTTACGGTGTTGTTAAGGTTTATATCAAGTTTTGGATGTCAACAACATTAGTACAATCTTGTAGGATGGCTAGAGACAAGCTCTAGCAAGGCAATGAAGCAAATATAAAGTGAAATTATTTGGTATGAGGAGAAAGATGCGAAGACATACAATCTTCCAATAGTATCTGAAGTTGTTGCTTCAGTTGTGGGCGACTTTGATGAAGCATTTGGTGATAGAGATATCATTGTTGAGTCAAAGAGCGGAGGTCTTCAGTGTAATAACTGAACTTGATGCATCATATCTTGGGTTACAATATCCTATCATATTTCCTTATGGAGAAGATGGATATAGAGAGGATATTTCTCTTGCAAATCAAACAAATTTTCCTTCAAGAAAAAGGACAAGAGTTAGTGCAAGGGAGTTTTTCGCATACAGATTTCATGATAGAGAAGGGGAGAGTTATTCAATCGTAAGTTAAAGAAAACTTACCCAAAAATTAATTGTGGATGGGTACACAATCGTTGAGTCAGGGAGGCTATCATAGATTAAAAGAAATAAAAGAACTTTGTGTTGTGACCTGTACAAGGGTCTTACAGATGCTTTGATGCGGGGTGAAATAAATCTTTCACTTCATGGTATGAGAGTTATTTTGCCATCATCATATATTGGTAGTCCTAGGTATATGATTCAGAATTTCCAAGATGCCATAACTATCTGTGGTTGGGCTGGATATCTAGGTTTGTTAATTACTTTGACATGTAACGCGAAATGGACAGATATAACTAGATACTTGGATAGAAAAGGTTTAAATCCTGGAGATCGTCCTGATATTATTTGTTGTATCTTCAAAATGAAGCTAGATGGTTTAATCAAAGATCTACGGAAAATAAAGTCTTTGGTCGTGTAAAACCAGGTACTACATTTAACTTTTGAAAATTACTTTTTGTACTTATAAATTGTTCATTGATTAAAAAATATGTTTTTTTTTATAATAAATTATATTAAATATGGAATATTTTATCTATTGTTGTCCAGTTGTGTATGCTATCGAATTTCAGAAGAGTGGATTACCGCATACACATATCCTTATATTTTAGCTGTTGAAGATAGAAATCCCACAACAGGAGACATAGATAGAACAATTTCTATTGAAATTCCAAGTAAGGAAATTGATCCTCATTATTTTGCTTCTGTTAAAAAACACATGATTCACGGACCATGTGGAGAATGAAACACAAATTTGCCTCGCATGTCTGAAAAGGGTCTCACAAAGTATTTTCCAAAAGACTGTTGATAATACTACTTTTAGTGATAAAGGATTTCCGGTGTACAAAAGGAGGGACAATAGGTTTGTAGTCCCGCATAATCGCTACTTACTGCTAAGGTATGATGTTGACGTGAACATGGAATGGTGTAACCAACCAAGATCAATTAAATACCTGTTCAAGTACAAAAAGTTTTTGATCGTGCAACTGCACAATTTGTTAAGACAAAGAGGAATGAATAAACATGAGAGATGGTAGACAAAGCGAAAATGTACTGACTGTAGATATATCTCCCCATGTGAGGAAATATGGAGTATAGATGGATTTGAGATCACACACAAAGACCTGTCTGTTGAACGCTTGCCTTTTCACCTCCTGATGAGCAAAATATGATTTTCTCTGAAACAGATCGACTGGAATCAGTTGTCACTCAGCAGAAAATTGTGAGGATCAAATTTGAGGCTTGATTTCAGGCTAATATTTATCACCCAAATGCTAATAATCTAACTTACATTGAATTTCCTCAACACTTTTATGGAAGCAACAAACAAGAGAATGGTCTCCACGAGAAAGATGTTGTGCCTTGGGAAGAGCATACTATGTCCCACCTGGAGCTGGTGATTCATACTATTTGAGGTGTTTACTTAATATTATTCGTGGTGCAGAATGTCACAATGACATGAAGGTAGCTTATGATTTTCAATATGACCCATATTGAGATGCTTGCTATGCATATGGGTTATTAGAAGATGCCAGCGAATATATTGATGGGTGAAAAGAAGTAAGCTCTTGGGAATCTGCTTCCTATCTACTAACACTGTTTGCAACATTGCTGATGGAGAATTGTGTGGGAAGACTTGAAATTGTGTGGGAAAAGTTCTGGGGATATTTATCAGATTATGTATTACACACTCATCAAAAGTTGAATCACCAACAAGGTATAACTTTAACGATTAATAAACATGTATCAATCATAAAATTATTTATGTTTTATTCTTTTCATATATTTAAAGTTACACATGTATTAATATATTGATATTTATTTCTTATGTTTAAATGGGGTTAGCATTGAGTGAAGATTAGGTAAAAAACTTTGCATTAATTGAGATTGACAAGTTGTTGCGAAAAAATGGTAAGATGTTACAAAATTTTGCCTCTATGTCAATTCTTGATTACGAGGATACTTCTACATATCAAAACAGTTCATTACTTGATGAATTGAGATATGATAGAAAAGTACTGACTAAAGAACTTCAAAGTTTATTGCCTAAGTTAATAGATGGGAAACATATTGTTTATGACAATGTTATCAACTCAGTTCATCATAACAAGGGAAAAACTTTTTTCTTTATGGGTACGGTGGAACAAGCAAAACATATGTATGGAAGACATTATCTGCATCCATTAGATCAGAAGGTGGAATTGTATTCAATGTTGCGTCATGCGGTATAGCGTCTTTGATTTTACCTTAAGGAGAGCCGCACATTCTCGATTTAAGATTCTTCTAAAACCACATCATTATTCAATGTGTAGTATAAAACTAGATAATGAGCTTGCTCAACCTATTCTCAAATCAAAGCTCATTATATGAGATAAGGCTGCAAGGACACACGTATATTGCTTCGATGCTTTAGAAAAAAGCTTTAAAGTTATTATAAAAGGTGTCAATCTAGCAAATGCAACTAGAACTTTTGGTGGAAAAACAGTTGTTTTCTGCGAAAATTTTCGTCCAATACTGCTAGTGATTCCTAAGGGCCGAAGACAAGACATTGTAAATGCCACGATTAACTCTTCATACATTTGGAGTTCATGTGAGGTTCTTCGCTTGATAAAGAACATGAGGTTACAAAGTCAAGGTCCAGAACATGAGAAGAAGCACGATAATACAATTATCAATGATGTGTACAAGGAAGTGTTCAAAAATTTGTAAATTTTTTCTTTGTTTTTATTTTATTTTAGAATTTTATAATACAATTTTTGTATTTACATTTATTTTTTATTACATGTTTATAAAATCTGAATACAGTTAAAAGAATTGTATTGCTTATTACAGTTTGATTATTATTCCATGTGATATTTTTGTGTGCTTAATTTTAAATTTGTACTATTTCAAATTATCATGATAAACAGATCTTGTTTTAATTGAAAAAAAATTGCCATAGGTAGAAAACTAGTTAAATTATTAACCTCCTCTACTAAAAGAAGGTCGCTACAAAAGGGGGAAAGACACGTGTCAACATTTTAGAAATTTCGCAAAAATAAAACAAGTATTAAAATAAGGTTAATATATGATATTTGCCAGTTGTCAAAGTATCATAGGCTACCGAGAAACATCTCACACTATGTGAAACGCGCTGAAATAACTTTTCATAAGTTTTTCGTTGTAGAGTTTCGAACTGTGGACCTAGAGACAGATTTGCCAATTTCTTGTATAATATTTAAAAATTATTTATTTAAGATAATTTTAAAACACAAAATGATTTTTCAATATTGTAAGGGATGAATTCAACACACTATCCCCCATTTTCAGCCTAATGTTTTCTGAAATACACAATTTATTTATTTTCTATCATACTAGGTGTTATATTAATTTATTTAGTTCACAATTAACAATATATAATGTAGATACATATGACATGATATATATAACACTAACAAAATTATGATTATTATAATAAAACTTAAATTAGCAAAAATATAATTTGAAAATAAAAAAATATCATTGACCTTACACACTAAAAGTATATACATTGCACATGCACACGCAATATTCTGACTTAAGCTATATGATTTAACATTTTATAATATGACTTTTTATACACACAAATAACTGATAGAACTAGAATTCTCCCATCGTGCGATGCACGAATTGTTAATGTATCAAATATATAATATAAATGATATATTTATATAATTATATCGTAATATAATAAAAATGTAAATTCATATATTTATAAAAGAAAAAAGCTCAAAAAATTTAAAAATACATAAGTATGGATAAGTTATGAGATAGTCATATTCACTGGTTTAGGGTGTGAATATTTTTGTTGTCTTTGCATAAAAGGTTGTTCTAATCTTCTTTTATAATTCACAAAATTGATTGAACATTACTCAAATTAATTTTTCAGAATAACTTCACATTTTTATTTTGTATAAAATATTTTAAATATCAATATATATATATATATATACATCAAATATTAACCAAATAAAAAATTACATAATAATTTGGTATACCTATTTCTATTTTTTCAAGTTAATGTACATAGTTAAAACAAATATTAACAGTATTTTTCAAACTAAATCGCTTCACAAATTACTTTAGTTAATACCAAATTCTGTATCATTTGTTATTAATGTAAACCCAAGAAATTTATGCCATATAAAATAAAATAATTTTTATAGGCCAAAATTATTTTGTAAATAGACGAAAAATGTAAAAGAAAAACTAAATAATATTATCTAAATATAAAAGAAATTTGTACTTCTTCTAGAAAAAAATTAATTTTCACAAATAACCTCATTTTCCAGCTAATATATTGATATCAATATTTGGAATACGAAATTTTCGGCTAATTTTTTTATATTTAGAAAATATTCTCCCAGTATATATCGACGGAGTTCATAGTAAGATTCTGCTATCAATATTTGGAATACAAAATCTTTTGCTAATTAGAATACGAGTATTTTATGGTAAGATTCTGCAAACCACAAATTTCGACGGATTTTCGGGTTGTAATTGCAGTAAATCTTACCATAAAATTTGTGATTATAATCTTACTACAAAATTATTATTTATACATTAAGTAAGTGTGTTTGGGTGGGAAAATATTGAAATTACTATTTATAGAGGATTCTATTTTATTATATAGTAAGATTATAGATATAGAAATCTTTAATAAATTAACTGTTGGATATGGAGCCTAAAATGGCACAATGGATGTCATGGCCGTGACCAAAGGTGCGGAAAGGGACACATATGCGACAGCCAGACGCGGGCGCGAACATCGGTGTTGACGATACGCCTAGCGGGTGCAAGTTGGGGTCGCGGCTGCAACCCGTAGCGGCTGCTGAAATTTGGGGGACAAGTTTTAGAGTTATTTTGCCTATTATAAATAGTTGTATCCTTCTCCACTCATTGTATTCTAAAAATCATCATATTTAGTGCATATCCTGGCTTAGTATCACCCCCAAACATAGTTACGCTTCGTTACGAACTGGGTTACCAAATTCGTGTGTTCTTGTGTGATTGTTTATTCTTTTCTCCTTTCGTTTATCTTGTCGTTTCATGGTTTTGTGTGTGGTTCAAATTCCCAATAATTGGTATCAAGAGCATCAGGTTCGTTTCCTAGAATAATTCACAATGAACGACGGAAAGATTTCGGTGAAGAGGTTCGATGGAACTGATTATGGCTTTTGGAGGATTCAAGTTGAAGATTACCTTTATGGTAAGGATTTGCACCAGCCCCTCAAGGAGAAACCCGAGAAGATGTATGCGGAGGAGTGGGATTTATTGGACAGGAAAACGATGAGCGCGGTGCATTTATCGTTGTCCAAGGAAGCTTACCATACCACAAGCGCGAAGTCTACATGGGAGATGCTGAAAACCTTGTAGGAGATGTATCAAAAACCATCGATGGCGAACAAATTCCATCTGATTAGACGGCTGTTTAATCTGAGGATGGCGGAAGGAACGTCGGTACATCAGCATCTGAATGAGATCAACATGCTAACCTCACAGTTGGACTCGGTGGAGATTAAATTTGAAGATGAGATTCATTTTGTAATTATGCTATCATCTCCGCTAAGCACTAGGCCGGTACAGTGACAGTTGTTAGCGCCACAGACGCTAAACTGAAGTTGACGAGGTGAGGGATCTAATGATCGGGGAAGAGATTCATAGGAACGAATTAGGATCAGGATCATCCTTAGGGTCAGCGTTAAACACCGAGAACAGAGACAAACCGAAGGGAAGGAAATTTAGGGAGAGGTCGAAATCTAGAGGGAAGAGTCAGATAAAGAAGGACGTGAGTTCTGGGAAGTGCTGGAACTGTGACAAGCTCGGTCACTTCAAACACTAGTGCAAGGCGCTGAAGAAGAACAAGAGGGGACCAGCAGACAAGAAGACAGCGAATGCAGCCACGGACGAAGATGATGGCGATGCGTTGGTCTTGAGTGTGTGCAGTCCCATAGAATCTTGGGTCTTGAATTCCGATGCGTCATTCCATTCTTGCGGTAATATCTATATTATGCAAGATTACATTTCTGGCAATTTTGGATAGGTATATCTGGCGGATGATGAACCCCTGAAAATCGTGGGAAAGGGAAACGTAAAGGTAGAGACATCAAACGGATCAAAGTTGATGTTGAATGGAGTAAGACATATCCCTGGATTGAAGAGAAACTTACTTTCAGTTGGACAACTTGACAAGGAAGATTACGTGGCAACGTTCGGCTGTAGCAAATGGAAAATTACCAAGGGAGCTATGGTAGTAGCTCAGGGTAAGAAGGAAGGAACGCTATACATGACTTGTAATTCGCAGGATTCCCTTGACCTTGTGAATGGTAATAGTGATGTGGTTTTGTGGCACTGTCGATTGGGCCACATGAGCGAGAAAGGATGAAACTGATGTGTTTGAAGGGTAGATTGACTGGCCTGCAAACTGTAGAAGTTGGCCTGTGCGAAGACTGTATATTCGGGAAACAAAGGCGCGTGAGTTTCTCAAGTTAGTGGCAAAGCCCTGAAGAAACATAAGTTAGAGTTGGTCCATAGCGATCTATGGGGACCAGCGATGATGGCATCTCTTGGAGGATCGTTGTACTACATGACGTTTATCAACGATTCAACTCGAAAGGTATGGAGTTATTTCTTGAAAAGTAAATCTAATGCATTTGATGCTTTCAGAAAGTGGAAAGCTTTGGTTGAGAATGAGACAAGGCTGAAGGTGAAGTGTTTATGATCCGACAATGGAGGTAAGTATGAACTCAAGGAGTTCAAGGATTATTGTGCTGAGCATGGGATTCGTACGGAGAAGGCTGTACGTGGAATGCCCCAGCAGAATGGTGTGGCCGAGAGAATGAACAGAACACTGAATGAGCGAGCAAGGTGTATGAGACTGAAGAGCGGCTTGCCAAAGCTATTTTGGGCGGATGCAGTGAGCCCAGCTACGTTCTTCATCAACCGAGATCCATCGATTCCCTTGGACAATCGGATACCCGAGGAGGAATGGACTGGAAAGGAGGTAAACTTATCTTACCTACGTATTTTCGGTTATGTTGCTTACGCTCTTGTGGATTCTATTGACAGAAGTAAATTAGATGCAAAATCCATCAAGTGTACGTTCTGGGTATGGAAGCGATGAGTTTGGCTACAGGCGATGGGATGAGCAAAGCCGAAACGTAATTCGCAGCCGGGATGTAGTATTCAATAAACAGGTAATGTACAAGGATAGGTTGAAGGATTTGTGCACTAATGCTGCAAAGCCTCGCACTTTTAAGTTAGATGATCTAGACTCGAGTGGGAGTAAGTTGAGTCAGGTCGATGAGGAGGTTCTTGATGATGAACCAACAACACCACCACAACCTCAAAGACTAGTTAGAGATCGAAGGCCACCTGATAAGTATTTGCCCTCTAACTACTACTTATTGCTTCTAATGGTGGTGAACCTAAGAGCTTTGCAGAGGTATAGCAAGTTGGTGATAGACGAAGATAAAAGCTGTCATGGAAGATGAAATGGCATCTCTTCGTGTGAATGACACTGAATTGACTGAGCTTCCCAAGGGCATGAAGGCATTGTACATCAAGTGGGTCTACCGAATCAAGAATGAGGTCGATGGTAGTAAGCGCTACAAGGTGAGGCTAGTTGTGAAAGGGTTCGAGCAACAGTACGGTATTGATTATACGGACATATTCACTCTTGTTGTGAAGTTAACAACAATTTTCATGGTGTTGAGTATGGGAGTTGCGAAGAACCTGTTATTACATTAGATGGATGTGAAGACGGTATTCCTTCATGGTGATCTAGTGGAGGAGTTGTACATGGTACAGCCGGAGGGATTCGTGGTAGATGGAAAGGAAAATCTTGTGTGCAAGTTGAAGAAGAGCTTGTATGGGTTGAAGCAAGCTCCGAAGCAATGGTACATGAAGTTCGACAATTTCATGATGGAGATTGGTTACCATAGATGCCACGCACCATTGTTGTTACTACAAGAGGTTTGACAAAATCTATCTTATCCTTCTTCTGTACGTTGATGACTTGTTGATTGTAGGAGCCGATCCAAGGGAGTTGGAGAGGTTAAAGAAGAAATTGTCTAAGAGGTTCTCCATGAAGGATCTTAGAGAAGCGAAGCAAATTTTAGGTATGAGAATCGAGAGGAATAGAGCATCAAATTTCTTGTATCTTTCGCAGGCGGATTATATTCAGAAGGTCCTGGAAAGGTTTAACATGGAGGATTCGAAGCCGGTTAATGTACCCTTAGGGGGTCACTTTAAGCTGTCAAAGAAGGAGTCGCCGAGTACTAAAGAGGAACATACCTAAATGATGAATTCTCCATATGCATTGGCAATTGGCAGTATCATGTATGCCATGGTTTGTACTCGTCTGGATATTGTGCATTTAGTGGGAGTAGCGAGCCAGTTCATGGGTGATTAAGAGAAACAACATTGGGAGGCGGTGAAGTGGATTCTAAGGTACTTGTGAGGTACCACAAATAAAGTATTGTGCTTTAAAGGAAGAAATTCCGAGTTGGTTGGTTACGTTGATGTATCCCTAGAATAGAACGATCTTGATGGGAGAAAAAGTACGACCGGGTATGTCTTTACTTACGGTGGTACGGAAATTTGTTGGACATCGAAGTTACAAAAGGTGGTTGACTGTCCACCACGGAGGCAGAGTACATAGTCGTGATGGAGGCGAGCAAAGAGATGATGTGGTTGCAAAGTTTCTTGGGGGAACTTAGGAAGGAGCATGAAAATCGTGTACTCTACAGCGATAGTCAGAGTGCAATTTTCTTAGCTAGTAATCTGGTCTTTCATTCGAGTACAAAGCACGTTGAATTGAAGTATCATTTCATATGGCACCTATTAGAAAAGAAAGCCTTGCAACTTTTGAAAATTCTCGGGAGTGAGAATCCAGCTGACATGTTTACTGAGGTGGTAACCTTAGAGAAATAGAAGTGATGCATAACTTCAATTGGCCTTGGAACTTGAAGAAGAAGAGGAGATGGTGATACCGAGCGGAAACTGGAAGACGAGCTCAAGAGGAGTTGAATGGGGAGGATGTTTTAGTCTCCAAATGGGAGATTGTTGGATATGGAGCCTAAAGTGGCGCAGGGGATGTCACGGCCGTGACCAAAGGTGCACAAAGGGGGTTCGAGGATGCGACCAGAGCTTGCGGCTGCGACGGGGAGTCGAGACCGCAACCAAGGGAGCAAGAGCAGAGGCCTTGATCGAATAAATAGTTGCAGGTGCGACAGCCAGATGCGGGCGCGAACGGTTTTGATGATATGCCTGGCAGGCGCTAGTCGGGGTCGCGGCCGCGACCCGTAACGGTGGCTGAAACTTGGGGGACAAGTTTTAGAGTTATTTTGACTATTATAAATAGTTGTATCCTTCTCCGCTCATTGTATTCCAAAAATCATCATATTTAGTGCATATCCTAGCTTGGTATCTTCCCCAGACATAGTTACGCTTCGTAACGAACTGGGTTACCAAATTCGTGTGTTCTTGTGTGATAGTTTATTCTTTTTTCCTTTCGTCTATCTTGTCATTTTGTGGTTGTGTGTGGGTCAAATTCCTAACATTAACTTATATATGAGGATTTGACAATCTGCAAAAACAATCATATTTATAACAATCGTAGTTATATTTTTACAAGTGCTTCCAATTAAATCAAATTATATGCTATTTCAACACATAACATGTCAAAATAATCATGTAATTGCAATTATTGCAAACAAAAATACCAACACATTTTTTCCAACATAACAATCATGCAAGCATATTGGTTTCATACATTTAACAAGCATCAACAAAAGACACAATACAATAATCGTAGAAATGTTATAATTACAACACTTCATATAAGGTGCTACAATTGAATTAAGTACAATGGTCTTGCCTGAGCTGAAAATTAATTGTATTCGATGATTTGTTCCTTGCCACACTCGAATGGTATCAGTCCATATCCTCAATCATGTGGCGAAAAAAATTGAATAGAAATTATTAACAAATATCATTCATTGTATAAGTCATGCATCATGAAAAAAAGGCTACTTGAACATTACACATATGTATATTGATTTTACAAAATTCTACAATCACGTACAAGTAATCAATCATATTTGTTTTTTCATATGATTTTATAAAATATCTTTTAATTTATTTTTTTGGAAAGTGCTCGAAATCCTAATTTCCAGTTATTAGTTAGCTGAAAACTCAATTTCTTCTTCCAGAAACACAAAAAATATGAATAACTTGCTATTAAAGTTCAAGTCATACTTTTGAAGAACATACTTCTTATTTAAGAAAAAAAAGATGGATCTACAGTGTAATATCAATTAAAATTTTAATTAAAATTCTGAGTAAGGTCGAAATCATAATTTCCATCTATTACTTAGCTGCAAACTATTCTCCTCCAGATTTCTTATTCCATAATAACAATTTTTTTCAAATTAGACTGTTTAATAACATACTTATTGAAGAAAAAAATCAATCTACAGTTTATTAACAATTAAAATTAAAAAAAATATATATCGGAGTGAGGTCAAAATCATAATTTTCAACTATTACTTAGCTGGAAACTACTATTCTCCTCCGGATTTCTTATTCTAGATAAAGAAAAAGATCAACAAAATCATCTGCCATCGGTGACAAAAAATTGTACATAAAAACTCAGATCGAAAACTCAAATAACACATGCAACATCTAAGCAAATATCCAGATGTACACATAGATTACCATTACTGAAAGAGAAGTCTGAGTTAATGTATCCGTAGAGAGAGAGAGAGAGAGAGAGAGAGAGATTAGAGTTACTGTATCTGTAGAAATGGAGAGAAGATTTTTGAAGAATGTAGTGTTGGAATTTTGGGAAAATATTATATAGATGAAAATGGTTTTTTTTTAGGCGTGTTATTATACCACTGTCCTAAATGATTTATTTGAGTAATCTCTCAGGATACAACAAAACTTCTAGCTTAAGCTAGGTTCATGAATCAACGAAACAATACAATAAACCCAGCAAAAGTATAGTAATAAAAGATGACATATGATAATAGTTGAAAGACCACTTGTCTCACTTCTTACTACCAACACACACACACACACATATATATGCTAAAAAAGTTATGGTAAAATAACTATAATTAATAACATTCATGACAGTCATAAGAAAAATAATAACTAGGGAAGTTACATGTTAAATAATAAGTAGTAATAGTAAAACATTAATAATAATAATAATAATAATAATAATAATAATAATAATAATAATAATAATAATAATAATAATAATAATAATAATAATAATAATAATAATAATAATAATAATAATAATAATAATAATAATAATAATAATAATATAAATGAGTTATTTTGGGGTTATGGTCAAACTCTTCTTAAATGCAAGATATATATTTTCAAACTATTACATACAAATATTATTATAATATATAATTAATATAAACAATTTCTTTTGAAATAATTTTTCCAACAATCTCCACATATTTCAAAAGAAAGTATATCATGAAAAAACTATTTTTGCTGGGATAAAAGTGTAGAATGCATCAAATCTGTTGTCTTTTGGACTATGAACCAGACCTAGTTAAGATAAGACATAACTCACAGAGCTTTAGTGAAGTTTTTTTTACTTCTATGAATTAACGTCTCTTTAGTGTAAGTTAAAATTATTATCATTCACATCCTACACATAGTTTCGTTGTTTAACATGGTATTGCGCTTTTTCGGTCATGCGTGTGCCTGGTAGTTCATGAGTGCTCTAAAGACTTAGTCAATATCTCATAGGAGCAGCCCACTCCACACTCATATAGGTGAGTCCATCAAGTATATTTTGCAAATAAGATACCACCTTTAAGGGATATGAAACTCATTAAAAACTTCAGATTTTCCTCTCAATTTTGCAGTCTAGCACCACACACACCATAGGAAGGGATACGATTATAAAGATGCTAGCAGGACTAATAAGTGACTTGTTATTACCCATATGAACCTGATTCACGGGATCTCTAATCACACAGGTTGGGTTACCCTCACTTTTAATCTCTAGTGTGTCTGTAAGCACAATGGAAAACTTATTGCAAGAGCAACTTAATTAATATAAAAATCTCTTTGCTCAACCTTAATAGGACTTTCCCACAATTTGAAATATTTTATTCTTATTATAATTAATCAATTATTATAAAATGCAATCAATTTTCTCATACATAATTAAATAGCCAATATTGAACTATAATATCCAAAAACACCTCTCATAAAATTTGAGGAAACTTAACCATCCCTTTAATCAGTGAAATTAAAGTAAGATACATTTAATATACTCAGTGAGTACCTACACAAAATCAATTTCATCTGTAATAGTTTTCTCCTCAAATATCTACATGAATATCAACTCGATTATGAGAGTGATATATATGTTTCATATATTGAAAAACACATTTTTAAAGAGCATCTCACAAATGTAGATTCCGCTGATGGCATATATCAAAAAGCAAGCATCAATAGAGCAATCAAACTAATTTGGATAAATATAAACAAAACCAATATAGATTTGAAAGTCTAAATATAATATTGGAACTGGAATTTCTTACGCTATTTTCTTCCAACCAGTAGTAAGTAAGTTATAAGAACAATTTCTCCCACACAAATTAAACAAAATGAAATTTATGAGTTTTACAACATCAGTGGTATAAGAAAAGAATAATGACCATGAATATGACATTCTCATGCTCTGTTTCTAAGAAATATATGTGTCAAGTAAATGACCTCTTAATTTATGTGGACACTAAATTTACATGAAATCTCCATTTTCATATTTTTACATTTATTTTAGATGAGTGAGTACCAACATCTAGTGATTATGCAAAACGTAAATTAGGTTTTATTAATATATACAACCAGATTCATAGTAAATAGAATATGCAATAACTAAAAGTCGCATAATATAATCACTATTATAAAAAATCCGACAAAATACATGCAATATAAATAATTGAAATCGGTAGTGCACCCTATCAATTATTCTAATCAAATGTTAAATCACCATCAAATTGAGATTCTAGATTCAGAATATTAGTAAACTACTTTGAAACATTACTGATAATCTCCAATACTTAAGTTCATGTGAATTAGACAATGCAACTATTGAATCACGTTTTAGATGTACACATGTATAACTAACAATAATATTTCACTCGCATATTGGCATCAAACTTTTTTCTTTTGAGCAATGAGAAGAAAACATGCCTATGATAGAATTAAATTCAGAATAATAAAATTACCGGGTCCCAATTTGGTTGTAGCTATTTAGAAGCATGATACTTGATAACAATGATGGACTTTCTTGCTCGACTTAAATCCCTCAGTCAAGTATAGACACATCGCTTCAACACTGGAGAAGCCTCCACGTTTGCTTAGAGGGTATTTGTATTTTTTTGGGGATTAATAAATCCTTTAGATTGTTGGGATTTTAGGAAAATATTATATAGACGAAAATAGTTTAGTCTGAGGCGCATTATTATAACACTATCCTAAAGGATTTACTTGAGTAATCCCCCAAGATACAACAAAACTTCTAGCTTAAGCTAGGTCTAGGAATCAACGGAACAATACAATAAACCCAACAAAAGTGTGGTAATAAAATATGACATATGATAATAGTTGAAAGACCACTTCTCACTTCTTACTACGAACACACACACACACACACACACACACACACACACACATACACACATATATATGCTCAAAAAGTAATGGTCAAATAACTATAATTAATAACATTCATGACAATCATAATAAAAATAATGACTAAGGAAGTTACATGTTGAATAATAAGTAGTAATAATAATAATATAAAGGAGTTATTTTGGGGGTTATGGTCAAACTCTTTTAAAATGCAAGATATATATTTTCAAATTATTACATACAAATATTATTATATTATATAATTAATATATTCAATTTCTTTTAAATAATTTTTCCAACATGTAGAAGGTTATTTCGCCGACATAGAATTAGAGAGAGAAAGGAAGACAGAGTGGGAGGGACCCGAATCCTCTGTAGTTGAAGAATGTGCATTTCGTTATTCACATTTATTTCTACAATGTGGGTAACTCTGTAGAGAGAAAATTTGACTTGTAGAGAGAAAATGTGAGTACATACACTGAAATGTACATCCTTCAACTACAGAGGATCCGGGTCCAGGAGGGAGACTGTGAGTGAAAAGAAGAGACCTAATTTAATATATAGAATTAGTTGTTGCAATTAGGGTTTTACGGGTGAGAGAAATGTGTGACCCTTCATATTCCTCTAGAAACATTCCCCGCTCATGTTTTCCTCTCTCTCTCTCGAAATCAAAACAAAGGTCTAATTCACAGTTTATAAATTGAAATGAGGTCCGATGGGTCTTACAGGCCATCCTCATGTTATATAAAAAAGGGTATGTTCATGCGAACCCAATAATTTCTCTTTACAGTCATATTACATATTAGTTACCTATTCTACCTTTAAAATTACTATCTCCTTAATTTACTATAGGGTCATTCTATTGTGCAATCGTTGCACCGATGTAACCAAAGGGCATAGATGATTTTTACTAATTTTAGTGGCACCCTTCTGAATTTAATAACATTTTTGTCTTCTTTTATTTAATAGGCCATCATTAATAGTAGGCGGTGATTCTTTTATTAATATTTTTTTGCAAAATGGAAGACACGGATACCTAATTTGAATCTTGACTGGATGGAAATTTGAAGGAGATGAGTGAAATGAATCGTCAATATTCACGATCGATGGTGGTAAATTGTGAGATTTAGTCTAGAAGAAAACTTGGTCGATTTACAAAGAGTGAGTTGACAAAGAGGGGCAAAGAAATCAATGGCGCACGATGGAATCCTAATCAAGGAGTAGATGAAAATTCCAAAGATAAGAGAATCGATAATTTCGTGATGGAGAATGACAAAACATGGTCAATTATGAGAGTTAAGCCAGAAGAAATCCGTCGTCGATTTACTTGGATGCACAAAACGGGGGGAGGGGATTGAGAAGCGGCAGTTGGAGATCCTTGCTCATGCCCACGATGAATTAGGAGTAAATTAGGCGCAGAAATGACTAATGATGCATATAAGTGTTCTTCCACCTTTTTGTTTTTTATTTAATTTTGTGTTTACCATTGATTGAACAATTGAAATTTACGAAATACATAGTTTGTTTATCCATATCGTGTTTGATTTGTTCAATTACTACCCTACATCTTCTTTCATTCGTACACTTTGTTTCGAATAGTGTGCCTCACTGTTAATAAATCTCATCAATTTTTTGGAAGCAAGCCAGTTTTTTGTTTCAATTTATGTCCTAGATTGGACCATCGAAGTATGTAGTAACAGTGATTATGTTTCCAGTGAATTCGAGGGTAGGGAGGAGCAAACCATTAAGAGCGGGTGGTTTTAGGTGAAGTAGATTTTTTTGCAGAGAAAAAAAAAATAGCCTGTAAATGCTTTCAAGAAAGAAGGATCACAACTTGGAGCCTGTGGACATCGTTCGCATAATTCATTATAAACATGATCAAGCGTAGTAGGTGGATGAGTCTGGATTTCAACTAAAAAGCAATGTCGTTTCCTATAGCTGGGAAGATGATGCACAAGGGTTCTTGAGCAACCCTTGTGTTAGCCAACTCCTTCATTGTTCTTTCTTGACCTTGATCCTCAGCCATTTCTTCCAAGTTAATGATCTCTTCAACCCCCAAATCCAACACTTCGATTCTTTCTCGGACTTGCTCCAAATCTCGAGCTCTCCTTCTCAATTCTCGTTCACGTTCCTTAATATCCGGTTCAAATAGCAATTCTTTTTCTCCTTGCGAACGCAAGAACATTCACTACAAGTAAACAAAAATAAGGAAACAAAGTGAGATTATGAAATTACTAATCTAAACAAGAAGATAACTATATATGTAATTAATCATAATGCTTGATCAACAAATCAACTCTATTCTAATCACGGTTCCCCGGCAACGGCGCCAAAATTTGGTAGCGTCGTTTCTTACTACCAAATTAATGTGTATGAAGAGTACACTTAACCTTATCCTACTACTCTAACTAGTAGAGTGGCAAGTAAGGGTCGATCCCACAGGGAACGGCCGAACAGTTTTGATTCCAATGTTAAGCAATTTATGATTAAATATGCAATAAGTAAATACTTAAGAAAATAATAAAGATGGGGGGAATTGATAAGGAACTAACAATCTACTAGTGACAAATAAAAGCAACTAAAAACAATTAAAAGAAACAAATAATCAAAGACAATAGAAGAGATCTTTTTCGGTTTTTAGTTTTCAAGTAATGAAACAATCCACCCTTGATCATGTTTCCCCTTGGTCTTGGACGATTGATGCAGCTATGTTAATGCCCGATTAAATTGTGATTCCAGCCCTTATCTCAAGGCTATTAACAAGCTCTAATAGCCTTGTTGTCCCTTAATCTTAGTTAATCAAAATAAGCTCTTCGACTAACCCTATTCAATTTAACCGAATCCTCGAACAAGCTCTCTTGGATCCAATAACCAAATGCATTAAATACTAGGACAACGAGATAAATTCAACATAAAACTCGCAAGCTCGGTTTTAGTGGTTGAACCTTGTGTTATCCCCAATAAATAAATCTATTGTTTGCTACACGGGAATCGGAAATCCTACAATTACGGATAGTAATTTCCTATTCTAGCAACACATTCACAAATTCCTTAAAGGGTAATCAATCCAATAATCAATTCATAAATGTGACTCAATAACAGCAAATAACACAAAACACTTGAATACACAATAATCTCGGTAACATTAACCGCAATAATCACATCAATGTCCTCAACTCAAGGTTCCACAATGATCAAGGATGAAATAAAGGGTGCTAGTGATACATGCTAGTTTTACATGTATTTTAGGTCATTTAAAGGTCGTAATATGGGACATATGCATGTGTATTTGGGCGAAAAGTGATTAAATTCCATCTTTTGAGCTAGATGACGTGTTTCTGCTTGTTTTAGTGTTATTCAGGTATAAAAAGGCCAAAAAGTCCGTTTGGGCAAGGTTCGGATGAAAAACGAGCAAGAAAAGTCGGAAATAGCAAAGAGGAGTTGAAGCATGATCAGAAAGTATGACTCGGTCGAGGTATTTGGAAACTCGGTCGAGTGAGAAATGAAGAGCAAAACGTCAATTTTGGCCAGAAGCTGCAACTCGGTCGAGGCCGATTATGACTCGGTGGAGGCAGCTTTCCAAGTCCAAAACTGAATGTGCGCGTTTTATGATTTTGAGCCCAATTTAGCCTTAACTATATAAGAAGGTTCCCAAACTCGAAAAAAGGAGTTAGAGATCATTAGAAGGCATATTGAAGAGGAAAGCAACATCAAAGGATCAAGATCAAGACGGCGATTAGGGTGCTTATTCATTGTCTTATTTTTTCTATTTCAAATCATGTTTGTCTATGAACATATTTGTGTTATGAATATGAACATGAGTGAGTAGTTCTTTATTATTCTAGGGTTTTGAAAGTAGGTTTTAACGACGTTTGATTAATTGAAGTTTTCTATTCTAGTTAATGATTGTTATTCGTTATCTATGTGTTGTGGTTTATTTTCATGAATAGTTAATTTGATCACTTAACTATTTCTACATAATTCATAAGTTGGCATTGAAAGGAGGAATTTGTGAATGGAAAGACATCATATAGCGTATTTGTTGAGCGCTCTGAAAGGAGGTGAAATAAGTGCGTAGGCATTGGTTTAAGATCGATTGGGAGTTCGTTAGGTCTAGTCGACTTGAAATGGTGGCTAGGGGTAATGAATCTACAAGTTAATTGCTTCGAAAGGAGAGTTAACATATATAAGTGCCGTCTAATAACGATAATAATCATTGCTAGTTTAGAATAATTAGATTGTCATACTTAGTCAATTCTGAAATCAATTCTCTAGAATTTGTCTTCCAATCTTGATTATTTGATAAAGTGTTTTCTTGTTTCTTGAAACTTGAGTGTTAAGTAATAGTCTAGAATTAGTTTAATAATCAAATCAATCCAATTGAGAGCCTAGTTAGGAGTGTTTTAGGATATTTAGAGTATCAAACTAGTCATTAAGTCAGTCCTTGTGGGATCGACCTTGCTTGCCGTTATATACACTTGCACCCGTACACTTGCGGATCGTTAGGTTATAAAATAGGCGAACAAGTTTTTGGCGCCGTTGCCGGGGACTGAGTTTAGTGTTTTAGTTTTTATTCTGATAACTAGAACAAGACTAGACTAGGCAACAATTTATTTTTGCATATTTAATTTCTGTTTTTATCTTTATCTATTTCGATTTTACGTGGGTATTTTCTTGTTAGTGTTTTCAGGGATTGTGCATGCATACCAGGTCTAAGGGAAAAGAACATCTTGTTCCGTGTGATCCGGAAATTGAAGCTACGGCCCGAAGACACAGAGCAAGAAGAAATCAACCAGTTGAGATGGAAAATCCACCGAACCAAGAAGAGGTTATGAACCGCATCCTGTTGGCACTGGCCAATTTGGATGACAGAGTCACAAGCATTCAACAACAACAACCTCCACAGAATCCAGTACTTCCAGGAGGAAATCAGAATAACAATGAGAATGACGATGAGGACACTTCCCCAATAAGTGACTGCCTTCGTCCCCTGCCTAATCAGAATCCTGGAGGAGTACAACCGCCACCACTCAATGCACACAGTTCTGAGCTCAAACCAGCGCTCATCAATATTGTGCAACAAAATCAGTATGGCGGTACTGCTTTGGAAGATCCGAACACTCATTTAACTAAGTTTCGGAGACTGGCTGATACGATAAAAATCAACCACGTACGGCATGAGCAAGTGAAGATGAGGCTCTTTCCTTTTTCCTTAAAGGATAGGGCTCTGCAGTGGTTTAATTCATTAGAGGAGATCACTGAGTGGGATGAATTAAGTGAAAGGTTTCTATTGAAGTACTTCCCACCCAGCAAGATGCTAGAGTTGCAGAACAAAATCATACAATTCAGACAGTTGGATCAGGAGCCACTAGGTGAAGCATGGGAAAGATTCAAAGATTTGCTCCGAAGCTGTCCTCAGCATGGGTTCACCAGGAAGCAACAAATCTGTAAGTTTTACAATGGCTTACTTGCACCAACTAGAGATCATGTAGACGCTACGGCAGGAGGGAGTCTGATGGAGAAGAGTGTGAATTCTGCGTTTGCCATTCTAGATGCTTTGTCTAGAACCAGTTATCAATGGCCGAACGAGCGTAATCAGCCAAGGAGAGTTGCTAGTGTAGTTGAAGTGGAATCAAATCAGAATTTGGCTTCTCAGATTTCAGCTCTGACGACCCAAATGAACTTGCTAACTAATCTGACGTTAGCACAACATTCTGAGCAATCATAGCCGCAACTCACCCAAGAAGAGATGGAAGATGTGAACTTTGTGAATCAGCGGAATTTCAGTAATTACCAAGGTAATCAGCCAAGGTATAATCAATATTCACAAGGTAACCAATATCCGCAAGGGAATCGGAATTACTCCAACTTGGCTTATGGAAATTCAAAGAATACCCTTACTCCTCCACCAGGGTTCAAGGTCACAAACGGAATCATACATGATGGAAGAAACCCGACTCCAGAAGAGTTAATAGAAGCACAAGCAGAAAAGTTTGATGAGAAGTTAGTTCAGCTGGAGAAGAAGATGGAAGGAAAACATAATGAGCTGAGTAAAAACATAGCATGTATGGGCGCAGAATTGAAAAGTGTGGCATCGGACATCCAGCACCTGATTAGAGCATTAGCAGCCCAACATAAGCAAGGACAGTTTCCCAGTGATACAGTGGTGAATCCAAGAGAGCACTGTCAATCCATTCAATTAAGGAGTGGGACCGAATATGAAGGACCAAAGAAACCTGTGGTGGAAGGAGAACTCGTTGAGAAAGAGCACTTGGAAGAACAAGCTGAACCGAAAGGAAAAGGCAAAGAAGCGGAGAAACCGATAGAGAGGGGGATTACATTTGAAGGTGGCCCTAAATATGTGCCTCCCATTCCATACCCTCAAGCACTAAGACGAAAGAAAGTGGACGACCAGTTTGCTAAGTTCTTAGACATCTTCAAGAAGATTCAAATCAATATCCCATTCGTAGATACACTTCAACAAATGCCCAATTATGCAAAATTTCTAAAGGAAGTGCTAGCGAAGAAAAGAAAGCTTGAAGATTATGAGACCGTCAACCTGTCTGAGGAGTGCAGCGCAGTGATTCAAAGAAAGTTGCCACTGAAGCAGAAAGATCCAGGTAGCTTTACAATTGCTTGCAAGTTAGGTAATGTCACGTTTGATAGAGCACTATGTGATTTAGGAGCTAGCATTAATCTTATGCCCTTTTCTATTTTTGAAAAATTAGGAATAGGCACGTTTAAACCTACCACCATTGCACTTCAAATGGCTGATAGATCTCTGACTTATCCTAGGGGAATAGCAGAAGATGTTCTTGTGCAAGTAGATAAATTCATATTTCCTGCAGATTTTGTGGTCTTAGATATGATGGAGGATAAGGATGTTCCTTTAATTCTAGGTCGCCCGTTTTTAGCAACGGGCGGTGCTTTAATTGATGTCCAAAAAGGAGAACTCACACTTAGAGTAAATAAGGAAAAATTGACGTTCTCTATTTATAAGGCCATGAAAATGCATGATGATGAAGTGGTTAATCAAGTTGAAACATGTAGTGCTATAGATAGTTTAGATACTACATTTCATGGAGAAATTCTTGCACCAAGTGATTCTGCTGCATTAAAGAGTCGTATTACCAGTTCAAATTTTTCTGTGAAAGACAGTGATGCTACTAATCTTGATCTTGTGGATGGGGTTAGTGCTTTGAATAACTTGCTAGAAAAGAAGCTGGAAGATGCAGAGAAGGAGGACATCACTGAGAAAGTTGTGAAAATAATATCTGAGGAGAAGGTACGCGGACCTGAGCTAAAACCATTACCGGAGCATCTAGGAAAGGAATTCCGTGATCTTGAGAAAAAGCCACCGGAGCGCACAAAAAGGGTCCATGGTCAAATGCTAAAGAATCGACACTTTGAACCCAGTGAACAAGTTCTCGTGTGCAATTCGCAGCTGCCATTGTTTCCTGGAAAGTTGCAGTCACGATGGACGAGACCTCTCATAATCAAGCATGTTCAAAAGTCGGGCATAGTGGAATTGATGGATGCACAAGGAAGCATATTCCTTGTAAATGGTCAGAGGATCAAGAAACAATACATCCCGAGTCAAATTACAACCGTAGATGAATTACGGTTGACCGAGCTGAGCTAAAAATCCAAAAGGTCGTCGAGCTAAAGACGATAAAAGTAGCGCTTGTCGGGAGGCAACCCGATGTTTTTATTTTGCTTTAAATTTTCGTATTTTGAAGTTTATGTTTTGAATTGTCTTAATTTGTTTGTTAGTGTGCATAGGAAATACGACGTCATCGAAAAAGCAAGGAAAGAAGTGAAAAGATGCGAGAAAAAGGAGTAAAAACGGAGAAAAAGGCTAAAACAGGGGAGATTCAGCGAGTTCAACTCGCCCGGGGCAAAATCTCACTCGCCCGAGGTGAATTTGAAGAAAAAAAACAGAGCCGTTCCAGCAAGTTGGACTCGACCGAGGCCAATGCTACTCGACCGAGTCAGAACCATAACTCGACCGAGGCCATATTCACGCGGTCGAGGCGCAGTACAGGGCAACACGGGGCTGTTTTAACCCACCTCCACCACATCCGCCTCAGTAGCACTGTGAGTAGGCACCAAGACGTATCACTCTTTTTCCCACAAACTTGGTTTCAACCAAGTTTGGGGGAGGGGGTGGATAGTGCTACGTCTTGGCCGCTTTTATTGTTTTTTTGTTGTTATTTCATTCGGTGTTATTGAGGTCATGATTGTTCTTGGTTGTGTTTCGTATTTTATATCTTGCTTGCGTTAGTTGGTAAAGGGTCTGTGAGCCCTATTGAGTATTGAGTAGTGTCGGGTCTGTGTGCCCAAATAGCTGATTTGATTAATCCGTCATATTAGTTAGTGTTATTTTATGTTTTGCATTTTAATTGTGATTTTAGGTTAATTTTAAATTTCGTTGTTTAGAAGTCGTCAATTTGGCTCTTGATAAGCATAAAAAGGGTATTAAATGATAATTTGTCAATGATGAAATTTATTTTTGGAAGTAAATGAGGGTAGGACACATAACAGAGCATGATAGGCAGTTGGAGACAAAATTGAGCTTAGACTTGAACAATAATCACAAATTAACCTGTGAGGTTTTGAGCTTTATATGTACTCTTATCTATAGAGTAATTTTATCATTCTTTCGGTGTGAAGTGATTGATCACATAGTATTTAGTCTCTAGAACTTGCCTTGCGTCTTTATAGGAATGTGTCGAGTACATGTTGTGGCATAGAAAATGATATTAGGCATTCTTTTGCTAAAAGCCCTATTTTTTAGCCTTTAAAAATAATCTTTTGTACCCAAAAAGTGAAAAAATCCCTAGTCAGCCATTTTGAGCTTTAAAGCCTTGTTTGTCAAAGCCATACATTACAAGCTTATACCTTTCTTTTAGCTTTGGCCCGAGTAATTGGACTAATTGAGTAAGAGGGAGGTGTATTGGAAGGTAGATGGGTAAAAGTATCAAGGTGGAGTGGATGTTTGGGATGATGTGGTAAAGAGATTCGGGGAGGCAAAAGAGAAAGAAGAGAAAAATTCCCTCCTAGAAAAAAAAAAAAAAAAAAAACAAAACAAAACAAAACAAAAAAAAGAAAAAAAAGAAAAAGGTAGTCCCAAATGTGGTACTCGATCGGGTAGTCCCAAAGTGGTACCTGTGTGAAAGTGGCATAAATAATCTTGGTTGATGTATAAATGCTTTGGTAAAGTGAAGAAGCCATATTAATTGGTTTTTCTGAGAATTGAAGATTGAGATTGGGTGAAAAACGTTGAGGGGTATTCGGGTTAGGAATAGCTTGATTAGTCCAATGCATAGTCACTTATATCTAAATGTATCCCACCTAACCTTAAGCCAACATTACAACCAAAAGTAAAGACCTATTGATTCTTTGTCACACATGTCAAGTATGAGGTCTAATTTAGACAATAGGCAAGCATATGGTAGACGATGCATGTGATTCAATGTGAGCGCAAATACTTTCCATATCATACACTTGAGAGATGAGCGATACACTTATCCGGTGAGGATTGTTGTTTTAAGGTTAATGTCTCGAGAGTAGTTGAAACCTGCCATGTCACTAATGCTCCAATGTTATGTTGTTGGTTTTGAAAGAAAGTTATGTTGTTGGTTTTGAAAGAAACCGGCCGCGGGCATGGTGAAAACAAGGGTTTTGGGGTCGTGGCCGTGGTCTAGCTCCTGCCTCGGCCGTGGTCTTGCTTGGGCTAAATTTGCCTTTCTTCTTGAGGACTGGCCACGGTCGCGACAAAGTCAGACCGCGGGCGTGGGACTTGGCTCGCCACGGTCGTGGCGCTGGCTGCCTCGGTCGTGGCATTTGAGCTGAAATTTGGCCTTCTCGTGAGGATTTACCATGGCCGTGGTATTGGGCTGCCTCGGCCGTGGCCTGAGCCACGGGCGTGGCACCCTCACCTCGGGCATGGTCCCCTGTTTTTCCTTGTTTTCTTCTTCCTTTGAGCTCGATTTGTCAATTTGAGATCTTCAAACCTGTTTTTCGGCCTTAATTCACCTGTCTTGACATGGAAATGAACCAAACACGTCAATTTGCCCAATGAGAAATAAACGCACAAAACACACGTGAAAATGCACACAAAAGTCCGTAAAAAGACACTTAAATTGACCTAAAAGTGTGTGCACTACCACGTGTACCAAATCTCCCCAAACTTAGACCTTTGTTCGTCCCGAACAAATAAAGAAAAAGAAAAAAGGATACTTGTTAGGGAAGATTTAAGTGGCAAAATCGGTTTCAGAAGAAATTTTCAAAAGTTAGGCAATCATGATAACATTGAGCGTAAGAGATAGAGCCATATCAACTACTTTCAAGACTTGACAGTCTCAACTTGAAATCCTTACCGGATGAGTGTATCCCTCGACTCTCAAGTGTATTGGATAGGTAGTATATACGCTCATATTGAAATGCAAATAGTGTCTACCATAGGCTTGCCAATCATCTAAACTTCAATGTGTACCCGACATGTGTGACAAAGAATTAAAAAGGTCTTTAACGGGTTGTAATGTTGGTTTGGGGTAAGGTGGGATAATTTTGGGTAGAAGTGACTATAAATGGACTAAATGAGTTAGCTAATCTCATCTACCCCTCAAAGAACAATCACTCTACCTCACTGTTTACTTCCTTAGTAAACCAAATCCCAAAAATTGATTTCTTCTCCTTACCACAAAGTCCACAACCTAATTGCTTTCTCAATTCTCCCTTGGTGTGTATTTTCTTTTAAATTTTTACAACTTGGAGAAAATCCATCAAAAGGCATTTACATTACTACTCTCTCCAAGTCAAAAGCAACAATATATACAACTGACTTTTTCTTTCTTTTTCGACTTTTTTTTTCCAAATATAAACAAGAATTGGAGAGGACTAGTATTCTCGACTCTTTGCCTATTGTTTCAATTCCTTTCACCCTTCAATAATCCCAATAGTTTACCTCTTTCAATCCCAAATTACCCGACTACCTTCCAACCGCCTCCCTCATACTCAAATAGTCCAATTAAGGTCAAAGGCTAAATCGAAAGGTAATTGGCTTGTAGAATTGGGTTGTCAAACAAGAGGCTAAAAGCTCAAGGGGTTAACTAGAGGTAATTTTCGATTTTTTGGTGAAAAGGTGCGACATTTTCAAGTTTACAAATAGGCTAAAAAAAATTTCAAGAATTGCCTCAGATCAGTTTCTAAGTCACACACCGAATCATCCAAAATAGAGAATCAAGGCAAGTTCTAGAGACAACTAAATGCATTCAATGAATTTCACACCGAAAGAAATTTTAAATCACTCCAATTCTGGGAGTATCTTTTAAGGCTCAAAAACTCGCTAGGCAACAATTTGATTAAAAGTTTTGAATGTAAGCTCAATTTCGTCTCATAGCCTATCATGCTCTACCATTAGCCAAATTTTCAATTTTTATGAAAAATTTTGTCATCATTAACCGTTTGCCACGTTTTCATTCCAATTTGGTGGTCCAATCAATTTTTTCCAAGCGGCCAAATCCGTACACCTACCACCCCCTCCCCAAACTTGATTGAAAATCGAAGTTTGTGGAAAGAAAGGGTACGGATTAGTGCCTAACTAACTCAACCATTTATTCAAAACATCCATCCCAATCTACTAAAAATACCAAATTATTACGACTATGCATGTAGGTGCCCAAAACTTCATCATATAAATAACAAAACGCAATTTATCTTAACCAAACAAAAATGATAGTAGAAAATGGCACACAGGCCAATCAAATACATAACATCCTAAAAGAAAATCCGACACATTATTGAATGAAATAGTGCAAGCAAGTTCACAAAGGCAAAAATAACAATCAAACGGCCCACACGCCGTGAATCCCAAGTACAGGCAAAACAGAAGGGGCACATAGGCCTAAATAGTCAACAAGCAGTAAGATATGAAAATGAAACATCAGAGATTGCAATACCGGGGTGGCCAAGAACATCCTACTTCTTACTTTTCTCCCCAAAACTTAGTTGAAAACTAAGCTTTTGAAAAAAAAAAGAAGGATATTCTTGGTACTCCTACTCACAAAGATTTGGACGGTCGTGAAGATCGGGAGCTTTGGCCACCAAAACATGCTCGAAGGCTGTTGAGTGCCTCGAGGATCTTGCTCTGATTCCCCTTGATCTCCCTAATGTCCGACTTCATCTCTCTGATGTCCCCCCTCCATTGTGCTTAATCTCTCATCCAATTGTTGTTGAAACTCGGTCTGGGACTGAACAGCGGATATGGGTCTCTTTCGTGAATGACGGCTGCTCGCACCCTCGCCTGTGAGGTCTATCCCTTCTGCAGCAGGTTTCGACACTTGGCCTCTCTGATATTTCCAAAACTCGAGGTCACTGGGTTCCCTCGAGGCTGCCCGGTGTGCAGCTGAGCTCAAGGCCAAGTTGGCTGTGGATTTGAGGTCTCTGATGCGGGTGAGGTCTGAGTTGGGTAGGCGTAGCATTGGCCCTACATTTTGGATCACGTAGGGGACGGAGACTCCATCTTCCAGTCCCAAAGCAGCAATCCTCATGTTGGCTAAATCTTCCCAACCCAGAAGGAACGAATCTGAAATAGCCTTGAAGTCGATCAACGGAACTCCACAATGCTCTAGAATTGGTGTGATAAGAGCTCCGCTGAATATTGGATCATATTGCTTAGGCTCTTTCTTTCTGGTCGCCGCTAGTTCCTTTACCGTCCTCTCAAAAGACTCAATCATCACTTCTTCATATCTCCTATCGGTCCTTTGGAGAATGGACCACAGGATACTGAGCTCAGCCATCCTTGCTGCCCCCGTCTCCTTCCTCCCAAAAAGTGTCAACGCCAGAAGCCTTTGTAGAACCTTTACGACTGGACTTCTGATCCAGCTCATTTTGGAGCTCTTAGAATCGAAGGCTTGCGGTTCAACCAAGCCGGAAGCAACAGTTATTTTCCCCCAGAACCACCCGACATTGAACTCATCGATGCTTTCCAAGTCTGTGGTGGAGGGGTTTTCTTTGAAGCCATAAATCCTCCTCAACTCCGCTGTTGTGAGTGTCATCTTTTTGTTCAGCAGGTGGAATGAAATGCTGTGGATTCTGTTCCCACATTTTTCAGAGTTGGATCGGACAGTCAGTGTGCTGAAGAACTCAAGGACGAATCGTTGGTAGGTGGGCCTTGGAGTGAACAATCCAATGAGGCCCGATGCTCTCAGAAACTCGTCGATATTATCCTTGATTCCCATATCAGTCAAACACTCGGTTCTAAAATAACGGGTGGCAACAATCTGACGCTTCATTAATCGGACAAATCTTTGTTGGTGAACCGGGTCGTCCAATATGATGTCGAAAAGCCGGTTGTCTGGCCCTGTGGACGTTGGGACCTCCGGGGTTTGGATCTCCGGTTCCTCCGGGAGGAGGTCCCGGATCACCAACTTGCCCTTCCCCTTTCCTATATTTGGTGTGCCCTTGCTTGTGCCAGCACTTTTCTTTGATGTCCTTTTTTATGGTCCCATTTGGCCTACGAGACAAACACACATACACTTAAATTCCGAGTTTTAAAACTTATCACCAATTGAAATATTAACTCTAATCAAATAGAAGACCAATCACTCATGTTTCAATCACTCATGTTCAACTAATCACAGAAAATCACAAGTGAATTCGCAATCTAGATGACTCAGTTGACATGATTAAATGTGCATAAATGGCAAACACGCCCAATTATTATCCTATTGCAAGAAAATTCTCCCAATGCTCAACAAAAATAGGTTAATTTCGTTTCATTATTATAAAGAGTCTAAAAATGTCTACTCTTCACACAAATTTACCAATCAACCTAATAATCGAACATAATAATAGAATCAAACAGCAAAAAGGGTAACAAAAAGGAATGAATGTCAAGTGGTTGGTGATATAGCAAAAATCAACTTCAATCCTTAATTTTCAATGATTCTCAAACTAATCCTCATCCATCATCAACAAATCATGCAAAAACAAAGGCTATCACTACAAATTTAGTGTTAGATTACTTAAAAACATTCAACATTGGCAAAAATTCACAAAATACGTGTGCATAACCAATATCAATATATCAACTAGTCCAACAAAAAATTTGCCCCAAATCTTAACAAAAAAGTTCATAATAAAAAAATAAAGATTGAGGGGAAAAGATAGTCGTACTTACCGGTCGAGTTTAATTGAAAAAATTTGAAGTTTGATTTTTCGCGCCCTTTTCGACCCGACCCCGACTTTGCTCCAAATCCAAAATTTTTCGGATAGAAATGTTTATGATGATGTGGGTGAGGTGCGGTGTGAATTTGAGAGGAAGAAATTGAGTAAAAATGGCGAATTTTGTGTGTGTGAGAGTGTGTGTTTCGCCAATTTCGCGAGGAGGAGGGTGAAATTCCCTACCTCGCCCGCGTCTGGCTTTTTATACCTGGGAATTGGCCGCGGCCGAGGCCAAAATCTCGCCGCAGCCGTGGGGGATGATAAGGCTCACCGCGGGCGTGGCAAAGATATGCCATGGCCGTGGCAATCCTTCTAGTGTGATTCAGGATTTTTGTGCATGAATGACCTCGGGCGCGGTCTGGGCACACCACGGCCGAGGAGCATCTTCACCGTGGGCGTGGCATTTAATTGCCTTGGCCGTGGCCTTTTGTCCAGAATGGATTCAAATTTTCATGTGCTTGACCTCGGGCGCGGCAATACTAGACCTCGGTCGCGGCATTACTTGGACACGGTCGTGGCATGGAAGCGCCACGGCCGAGGTGAGTTGTCCAGAATGACTTGACATTTTTTCCCGTTGAAGGTCGCGGCCCAGGTGGATTATGTGCCACGACCGTGGTGATTTTCCCTGGGTAATTCCTCCATTTTGGGCTCCTTCACCCCCATTTCACACTATCTCTTTGAATGGATTGTTGGGCACCTACACACATTTAAACAAAATAATTTAAAACACTAAAATATTAGTAAAGCTACTAAACTATGAATTTTTAAAATGCGAGAAAACGAGTAACCGCCGGGTTGCCTCCCGATTAGCGCCTTTGTTTAACGTCGTTGGCTCGACGGACGCTCTTTTAGTTCAATTGACCGGGAAGGGTTCCTCGGTCCCTTCCTTTCGTGCTTCATTCAATCCCCGCGGGTCCTTACGGGCCTCCCACTCTTCCTTACCATCTTTTGGCAACTTAATTCCCGGGTCCATTTCACCCGGAATCTCTTGGATCCCCAAACTTATTCCTTCCACATCCTTTGCTTTCCTTCTATGCAATCTCTTTCTAACTTTCTTACTGTTCAAAGCAACACTATCTTTCCCAAGCAATTCAATAAAACCAATAGAGAAAACATCATGTACATCTTCAGCGTGTTTCATGGACTTGAATATATTAAACTTCACAATTTGACCTTCACACTCCATGGTAAGAGTCCCCTCACGCACATCTATTTTTGTTTTGGATTGTTCATGAACGGTCTTCCCAACAAAATAGGTGTGAGTTTGTTGTGTCTCCTTGCATATCTAATATATAGAAGTCGGCCGGGAAAATAAGGTTATTAACCTCAACAAGCACATTTTCAAGCAACCCATCCGGGAATGAGGTACTTCGATTGGCGAGTTGGATAACAACCTTAGTTTCTTTCAATGGTCCTAAGTTTAAGCTCTGAAACATCGAACGGGGCATCATATTGATTGATGCCCCCAAATCAAGCATAGCTTTCTCAATTAGACAATTACCAATCTTACACGGGACGACGAACATTCCCGGGTCCTTGCACTTTTTAGGGAGTTTCTTTTGGAATATGGCAGACACACTTTCCCTCCTGAGTACCTTGTTATTTCCTTGAGGCCTTCTTTTATTTGTGCATAGACCCTTCAAAAATTTTGCATACCGTGGGATCTGTTTCACAACTTCAATCAGTGGAATTTTGATCTCCACTTTCTGAAATATTTCAAGCATTTCCCGTTCTTTGTCTTTGTCTACAACTTTCTTGATTAGGCACGAGAATGGAAGTGGTGGGGGCACGGTTAACGTTGGAGTGTTGAGTTTCGGATCCTCAATTCTTCGACAGATTCTCTTTCTCTTTCCTTTCCTTCTTCATCCTCCAAGTGAGGGAGGCTCTTGGGTGGCTTCTCGAGCACCTTTCCGCTCCTCAAGGTACTTACACTAACATTCTCAACTTTGTTCTCTACCTCTTGAAGGGCCTCTGTTTCCTCTCCCTTGTCTTTCACCTTCTCGGTTTCCTTGGATGAGAAGTATTTCTTAATGGGGAATGGCAATAAATGGTTGGAAAAACATGCCGCCATTGCTTCCTTTTGCTTCCTCGACTCCTTTGCAAGTTTCCACTTTGGTGTCCGAACTTTAACTTCAGCCACATGGGGAGGTGTGTACCCGGGCTTTTCAGGCTCTCCAAGTAACTCCTCATTCACAGCAAAAATGGCACTCACGTTTTTCGGGTTGACTTCCGGCTGAGCCGGTAGTTTTCCTCCTTGTGCACTTTCAAGTCTTGATACTGCCGAAGCTATCTGACTAACTTGATTCTCGATGCTCTGAAATCTCGAACTCGATTCTTTTGCAATTGAAGCGTGCTAGTAGCTAAGCTCTTAACAATGTCCGAAAGAGATGGATCACAGGGTACCTGCTCGGGTTGCTGTCTTTGCTGGAACATTCCCCTAGGAAAAGGGGGTCGGTTTTGCCCACTGTGGTCACCTTGTTGATTCATGCTCGGATTCTGATTGCCATATTTGAAATTCGGATGGTCCCTCCAACCCGGGTTGTATGATTGTGAATACGGATCATACTTCCTCCCGGATGAGTTGGGATTAAAGTTGTGAACCACGTTGGCATGGGCCTCCATCTCTTCCCCGAGAATAGGGCAAGTGTCAGTGGAGTGCTTGGTTACTTGACAAATTCTGCAAGGCTTTGGAGTAGGCGTGCCACCCGAGATCACTTTCTTCACCAAGTCGGTGAGTTGGTCCAACCTCTCTTCCACACTCGAGCCGATCACATCCTTGACTCGTCTCACCGGCTCCCTACATCCAAACTGTTGAGTATTGGCAGCCATTTTGGATATCAGTGCTCGAGCCTCAATAGGTGTCTTATCAGATATAACCCCTCCACTCGCCGAGTCTATCATATTTCGATCCGTCAGACACAGTCCTTCGTACCAATACTGAATTAGCAACTGTGGAGTGATTTGATGTGCAAGGGCAACTTCCGACAAGTCTATTAACGTTCCCAGTACTCATATAGTGTTTCCCCTTGCATCTGCCTCACTCCACTGATCTCCTTTCAAATGGTGGTGGCTCGAGAAGCTGGGAAGAATTTTTCAAGGAATTGGGTTTCCATTTGCTCCCAAGTTGTGATTGATCCGGATGGAAGGTAGTATAACCAATCCCTAGCAAGGTCCTTCAGTGAAAACGGAAATGCTCAAAGTTTGATATGTTCTTCCGTCACCCTCGATGGCTTCATACTTGAACAAATCACGTGAAAATCTTTAAGGTGTTTATGAGGGTCCTCTACGGACAGCCCATGAAAGGAAGGTAGTAGGTGGATGAGTCCGGATTTCAACTCGAAAGCAATGTCGTTTCCTATAGCTGGGAAGATGATGCACAAGGGTTCTTGAGCAACCCTTGTGTTAGCCAACTCCTTCATTGTTCTTTCTTGACCTTGATCCTCAGCCATTTCTTCCAAGTTAATGATCTCTTCACCCCCCAAATCCAACACTTCGATTCTTTCTCGGACTTGCTCCAAATCTCGAGCTCTCCTTCTCAATTCTCGTTCACGTTCCTTAATATCCGGTTCAAATAGCAATCCTTTTTCTCCTTGCGAACGCAAGAACATTCACTACAAGTAAACAAAAATAAGGAAACAAAGTGAGATTATGAAATTACTAATCTAAACAAGAAGATAACTATATATGTAATTAATCATAATGCTTGATCAACAAATCAACTCTATTCTAATCACCGTTCGCCGGCAACGGCGCCAAAATTTCGTAGCGTCGTTTCTTACTACCAAATTAATGTGTATGAAGAGTACACTTAACCTTATCCTACTACTTTAACTAGTAGAGTGGCAAGTAAGGGTCGATCCCACAGGGAACGGCCGAACAGTTTTGATTCCAATGTTAAGCAATTTATGATTAAATATGCAATAAGTAAATACTTAAGAAAACAATAAAGATGGGGGGAATTGATAAGGAACTAACAATCTACTAGTGACAAATAAAAGCAACTAAACACAATTAAAAGAAACAAATAATCAAAGACAATAGAAGAGATCTTTTTCGGTTTTTAGTTTTCAAGTAATGAAACAATCCACCCTTGATCATATTTCCCCTTGGTCTTGGACGATTGATGCAGCTATGTTAATGCCCGATTAAATTGTGATTCTAGCCCTTATCTCAAGGCTATTAACAAGCTCTAATAGCCTTGTTGTCCCTTAATCTTAGTTAATCAAAATAAGCTCTTCGACAAACCCTATTCAATTTAACCGAATCCTCGAACAAGCTCTCTTGGATCCAATAACCAAATGCATTAAATACTAGGACAACAAGATAAATTCAACATAAAACTCGCAAGCTCGGTTTTAGTGGTTGAACTTTGTGCTATCCCCAATAAATAAATCTATTGTTTGCTACACATGAATCGGAAATCCTACAATTACGGATAGTAATTTCCTATTCTAGCAACACATTCACAAATCCCTTAAAGAGTGATCAATCCAATAATCAATTCATAAATGTGACTCAATAACAGCAAATAACACAAAACACTTGAATACACAATAATCTCGGTAACATTAACCACAATAATCACATCAATGTCCTCAACTCAAGGTTCCACAATGATCAAGGATGAACTAAAGGGTGCTAGCCACCCATATTAACTAATACAATCAGAAAATAAATAGAAACATAAGAAAACATGATAAATTGAAAGATTAAACCAAGAACATTGGGTTGAGGATGAATTGGCCTTCAATCTTCTTCCCAATGTGTTCTTGATGAGGATGGAGGCTTCAAAGTGGCTGGAATTGTGTTCAAAGGTAGGTCATTTTCGAATGGAGGATATATATAGGGGAGAAAGTGTTAGCTCCAAATTAGGTAAAAACGTGCTTGGGTTTTTAAAACAGAGAACCCCGCCGCGACCGTGGCACAAAGTTGGCCGCGGGCGTGGTGAAAACAAGGGTTTTGGGCCCAATTTGGGGCCGCGGCCGTGGTCTAGCTCCTGCCTCGGCCGTGGTCTTGCTTGGGCTAAATTTGCCTTTCTTCTTGAGGACTGGCCACGGTCGCGACAAAGTCAGACCGCGGGCGTGGGACTTGGCTCGCCACGGTCGTGGCGCTGGCTGCCTCGGTCGTGGCATTTGAGCTTAAATTTGGCCTTCTCGGGAGGATTTACCACGGCTGTGGTATTGGGCTGCCTCGGCCGTGGCCTGAACCACGGGCGTGGCACACTCACCTCGGGCATGGTCCCCTGTTTTTCCTTGTTTTCTTCTTCCTTTGAGCTCGATTGTCAATTTGAGATCTTCAAACCTGTTTTTCGGCCTTAATTCACCTGTCTTGACATGGAAATGAACCAAACACGTCAATTTGCCCAATGAGAAATAAACGCAGAAAACACACGTGAAAATGCACACAAAAGCCCGTAAAAAGACACTTAAATTGACCTAAAAGTGTGTGCACTACCACGTGTACCAGCAGGGAGTACACATGGCCAGAAGAGTGTGCCATCTCAACAAAAGAGGCCCCACGTGGCACCATGCCACCTAACCATGACACTTGTCAAGACACGTGTCAGTTATGCGAGAGCAGCTCCGAATGGCTATAAATACTCCAACCCCCCCCCCCCTCCAATTGTAATGGATCATCCAAAAGTAGAGAGAGAAAAAAGCAAGAAGCTAAGACTAGACTCGAGATTGTAACAATATACTTCTACACTTATCAATCACATATTAATCAATTACATCAGGTTGTTATAACGTTTACTTTGACATCATAACTCTGTTGAACGACCGCAGAACCATTCCTCTTGTTATGGAGTGATGGTAAAATTAGCGCAGCCATAATGTAATAAATTACAAACTAAACCCGGTTTACAGGAATACTCAAAACCACCTATCCCCAATTTGGCGCTAGAAGGAGTGGTTGAACCTCCGAACCCTCAAACTTTCGAAATGGCAAATGAGTCTACCTCTTCCCATACCCTATCAAGACATGCGCTATCAAGGTGCAACCGAAGGACCTCTCCTGAGGTCTCGTCAATACAACGACAATCTGAAGGTCGTCAAGAGTACAGTCTGCCCCCTCCAATAAATCAAACAGAGGCGGAATTGCTTCGCGAAATCACCAACAAAACACAACAATTGGCTCAACTGCAAAAAAGAAGGGCAGTCCTGGTCGGAGAATCTTCACGAGTCCACTGGGATGTTGCGTCCAACAACCGGCGGCGGTAGACCGCGACTCGAAGAAAAAGGGGGCCTACCGGTCCCCAACACCAATACTCGATCGAGACACGCGTCGACCACAGAGTCCTCCCAACGTGGCCCCGATAAATGCTCCAACTGATCAACCACACAAGAAAAAAATTAAGAGAGAACCAACACTCCCACGAAGAGTCGCAGCTGCGATAAAGTTCGATCGCCACAAAAGACGGTCTTCGAAAGGCTCGGGAGCAGAAGAGATCCCGTGCGAAGGCCGCGATGACCTATTTCTCCTCACGGACAGAAGTTTAAAGAACAACCTCCCCATAACGAATATTGGCAACAACAAAGGACTGAAGAGCGTCCAATGAGAGGCTCCACGACCACCACGAGGTGGATCAAGAGGAGATTACTAGGCTCAAACATCGTTTGAGTCAATTGGAGGGAAGATCGCAGATGCAGCTGTCACCTGTGGAGGAAAGTCCAACATTCAGATCGAAATCCCGATTCGTGATCTCCATACTGAAGGTCAAAATACCCAATGAGATACGACCACCGAATATTATGTCGTATAACAGTGCGACCGATCCCTCAATGCGCCTAAATACATATTTATCTTGTATGGAACTCTTGTCGCCAACCGATGCGACTTTGTGCCTAGTGTTCCCCACAATCCTTGGAGACAGGGCACAATGCTAGTTTCGAACCCAACCGCCTCACTCAATAACAAGTTGGGACCACTTGGCAGAACTCTTTAAAGCAAATTTTATGAGTTTTAAGACGCGCATAATGCTAAAGGAGAGATCACAATGATTGTCTAGGGAAAGGACGAAAGACACAGCTAATATTTGGAACGGTTTAACAAGCAGCTAATGGAAACAGAGAGAATGTCAGACGATGCAGTGTTAATCGTTGCAATGCACGGCCTGCAGACGGACATACGTTTCTGATGGGCCGTGCAAATCGAGGGTCAATGATCAAGGCGGACCAGCACATTAAGGCAGAGGAAATCTTGGACGAAAAAAGAAATGCTTGCGGGCAAGAGAAAAGCCGGGAATATAAGAACCCGGGATGGAAAAAGCTTCCGCACTGTGGAAATTCAAGAACAGATGGACAATCTAAAAGAGGCCCTGACTATCAGCCTAGAGGAGGTCTTTCTTCAGATCAAAGGACAGGGTCTCCTGAAGGAGCACCAAAAATCGAGGTCGATCCTTCCAAATTAAATCGGCAAAAGTTTTGTAAATACCACAAGTCAATCGGCCAAAATACCGATGAATGCCGAGATTTGATGACTCAAGTCTATGCTCTCTATGAAGACGGGAAGTTAGATCGGTTTATTACGCCCAAAGCGGTAGCCCGTAATCAGCAACCACGGATAGTGAACCCCCTACCACCGAGGCAACCAGTAGCTCGGGTAGCACCCCCTCAACGAAATGGCAGAGACCCGGAGGAAAACCCTCCACGAGAGATTATCATGATAGGCAAGATAGGCGACCCTTATGCACGGTGCAGCAAAAGTGCACGGAGGACACAATTACGTACGGCCCAGAACAATTATTAGAATGGTCCCCCGATGTATAATTTCCACCGAGAATATTCTTACCCAAGCAAATCTACGGTCGCGTCGGTCGATCGCCACGAGAAAGCTCAAGGGTCCTCCAACCCAGCGTGGGATGAGGCGGGACCCTCCTATACTCAACATATGAGACCTAGCATCGACACGATCATGCGGCAGATGTAATACGGCCATGATAGGGCAGTTCACGAATTCACGCCAACAAATCAAGATATCCATTTCTCCAACAACGACGCGACCGATCTTGTCCTGCCTCACAACGATGCCTTGGTAATTGCTGTAAGGATAAATGGAACATTGTTCCACCGAACGATGGTGGACACTGGGAGTTACGGGAACGTCCTATTCCTGAGTACATTCAAGAGGTTGGGACAACTTCACTCTTATTTGGAGCCCTGTTCGGAGGTTATTCGAGGCTTTGGTTCCGGTGAAAAGTCCGCCCCATTGGACAGATCACGTTACCCGTAAGGCTTGAAGAAAATGGACAAGGGGTCTCACATAACCTAACCTTCAAGGTGGTAGATCAGTCGTCGATCTACAATTGTATCCTCGGACGACCATGTCTGATGGCATATAGAGCGGCAATATCAATCTATCATTACTGCGTAAAGTAGGGGTCGGAGAGATTACCATAAAAAGAGATCAAGTGAATGCCCGAGAGTGCACATACAATATACAACCATATTAGCTGAACATGATGGATCAAGTACTCTTGGAGACCGTCGAGAAATCTCACCCGGCACCTAACTTTCCTGGGCTAGGTGACCTAGAGTGGGAGCATATGGATCCACGCAAGGCCCTAAAAAAGAAAAAGGGCCGAACCTTCAGAAGAATTGGTGAATGTCCCGGTCAACCCAGACCGACCAGAACTTTAAGTTGTTATCAGTGCAGAATTACCCGAACCAGAGTGGACGTTGTTGCCGAAATTCCTCCAAAGAAATCTAGATGTATTTTCCTGGTCCCACGAGGACATGATAGGCATGGACCCTGAAGTAATCACCCATCAATTAAATGTGAATTCAAAAGTACGACCGATCTGACAAAAGCGACGCCGCTTCAATCCAAAAAAGTACGATGCACTTGAGTGCGAAGTGCAGAAGTGACTGGCTAACGGTCTAGTACGCGAAATGTTTTATCCACAATGGATCGCGAATCCAGTCCTCGTGTTAAAACCAAATCTCACCTGGCAGATGTGTATAAACTTCACGGATCTGAACAAAGCTTGCCTGAAGGACAGTTTCCCACTGCCTCACATTGACTAGTTGGTTGATGCGACAACAGGTAATGAATTAATGAGCTTTATGGATGCTTTTTCAGGCTACCATCAGACAGCGATGCATCTCGATGATCAAGAGAATACCGCTTTCATTACTAATCGCGGTCAATTCTGTTGGACTAAGATGCCTTTCGGCCTTAAGAACGTTGGAGCAACATATCAACGTCTGGTAAACAACATGTTTGCACAGTAAATCGGAAAGACCATGGAAGTCTACATCGATGACATGCTGGTCAAAACTCAGCACCGAGGCGACCATGAAATTTCGAATGAAACTCAATCTAAAGAAATGTGCCTTCGGAGTTGCTTTTGGAAAATTTATAGGGTTTATGGTGGGTGAAAGAGGGATCAAAGCCAACCCTCGAAAAATTCAAGCAATACTGGATCTGCAGCCACCGCGAGAAGTAAAGGACATCCAATCCTTAGCAGACAAGGTGGCGGCCTTATCCGGTTCATTTCTAAGTCGTCTGATAGATGCAAGCTCTTCTCTCAAGCTATAAAAGAAGGGGAAAATGTTCGAATGGGACGATTAGTGTGTCCGGGCTCTGGAAAAATTAAAGGAATTCCTCCTAACGCCTCTACTTTTATCCAAAGCTCTAGATGGAGAGAAACTTTACCTATACCTCGCAGTGGCGGACAAAACAATTAGCGCAGTCCTTGTTCGAAATCAAGAAGGGCAGCAATACCCCTTATACTATGTAAGCCAGACTCTACATGAGGCTAAAATCCGCTACACTACCGCTGAATAGTTAGCATATGCACTGGTGATTGCAGCTCGGAAGCTGCGACCTTACTTCTACGAGCACACGACAATAGATTCTACAAAGGCCAGATACGGCTGGAAGACTGTTGAAGTGGGCGGTCAAACTAGGGTAATTCGACTTATTAAACGTCCGACGTACGGCGATTAAAGGCCAAGCCTTAGCTGATTTCATCATGGAATTCACCCCCGTGGTGGAAATACAAGCATCTGAAGATGTTCCTTGGGAGATTTACGTAGATAGATCTGCTACAGCACAACGGGAAAGTGCCGGAGTCGTACTCTTGAGCCCCCACAAACAATACTTGAGCTCCATGATGCAGTTCGATTTTAACGCGACGAACAACGAAGCGGAATATGAAGCGATCCTTTACGGGATGACCACCGCTAAATCATTGGGCATCGATAGTTTGAAAATCTATAATGATTCTCAACTAATGGTTCACCAAATAAATGGCGATTACGAAGCAAAAGAGGAAAATATGGCGAAGTATCTGAAAATGGTCCAAGAAAAAGCCAAGGATTTCAAAAAGATTAAATTTCAGCAGATCCCGAGAACCAGGAACGCGCAAACAGATGCCCTAGCCCGGTTAGCCACGTCTGAAGGTGCGGAAAATTTAACATCAGTGGTGTTTCTCTGAGCGAACGTCCTATTTATTCAACAGGAAGACTCGATGCAGATTGAGGCGAACCAAGAAGGATGGATGGCACCGACTGAGCGTTACCTCAAGACCGGCGAACTTTCTTCAAGTTAATTGGAGGCTCACCAACTCCGTATGCGATCGGCACGTTACATCTTGCTGGACGGAGTTATCTACAAAGTTGGATATGTCGTGCCATTGCTGTAGTGCGTCGGGGAGACCGAGCACCCGTACATCATCGCGGAAGTCCATGAGGGGGTCTGCGGAAACCATACAGGAGGACAAGCCCTTGCACAAAAAATTCAAAGACAAGGTTATTTCTAGCCGACGCTCAAGTAGGATACGATCCAATATGCAAGATCATGTCCTCTATGTCAAAGACATGCTCCTTTCCTTCGTCTCCGACCAGAGGTAATAACTTCAGTTCAAAGCCCATGGTCGTTTGCCAAGTGGGGGATCGATCTTATAGGGCCCTTTCCAAAGGTCAAAGCAGGATATACACAAGCCATTGTTGCGGTTGATTACTTCACAAAATGAGCAGAAGCCAAAGCCTTGAAAAGGATTACCCATAAAAAGGTAGAAGATTTCATTTGGAAAAACATAATATGCCGGTTTGGGGTTCCGACTTTGCTCATAACAGACAACGGCAAACAATTCGACAATCAGTAGTTCAAGGATTTTTGTGCTGGTCTCAACATTAAAGCTCATTTCACCACTCCATATCACCCGCAATCAAACGGACAAGTGGCGGCGGTCAATAAGTTCTTAAAACACACGCTGAAAACCCGCCTAAAGGAGAAAAAAGACTATTTGGTAGAAGAGCTGCCAGACGCCCTATGGTCATATCGGACGAGCATAGGTCGTCCACTGGAGAAACCCCTTTTAGCCTGGTATATGGAACAGAAGCGACCATACCCATGGAGATAGGGTCTCCTACTTTGAGAATTACCCAATTCGACGATCAAACCAATGACGAAAAGTTGCGAACACAGTTAGATTTCCTCGAAGAACGACGATTGGAAGCTAAAGGATGAAACATTACTTACAAACAATGCTTGGAAAGATACCATAACAAACAACTCAAGGTTAGAAAATTCTAAGTCAACGATCTTGTCATGAAAAAGGTCTTGCCCCTAGCTCAGAGCATATGAATTGGAAGATGCTAACAACAAAAAATTACATCACCCCTGGAACGCTCTGCATGTAAACAACTACTACCAGTAGAGTTATCATTGTAAAATATCTTATGTAAAAACAGATGGATGTTTATAAATGAATGTTTTTTTATCTACAAATTATCTTCAAATTTCATTATCGTATAAAAAGATTCACTAAAAAGACTAAAAAATGATCGAGTACGAAAAGACTTTTCTATGGACAAGCATAATTAGACTTGTCTACGGACAAGCACAATAAGACTTGTCTATGGACAAGAGCAATAAGACTTGTCCACGGACAAGCACGACGAGCCTTACCTACGAATAAGCACGAAAAGACTCATTACTCGTCAAAGAACGAGCAAGCAGTAATGGTTGAATACAGCTAACTTTGTCTACAAACGAGCGTAAAAGAATCCTGATGCAAAACAAGCGCAAAGAAACCCAACCAACAAATACAATAAATTCATCTAAGTATAAAAGGATCGGGCTGAAAGGCAAAATGAGACTTCATTAGAACAAAATTTTCTTACAAACATAAATATCCAAAAGAAGGAAAAAACTAAGGTATAGCAGGAGCGCTTAATGACAGAACTGGGTCCAGACCCCCTAGATCGTCAGTTGTGCGAGGACCGCCAAAGATGGCCCAATCATCATCATCCAAATCCTCATTGTGAGGATTGCTCTTAACGAAGCGAGCCAAGTTCCTCCTCAAGAAGGAACATATACACCATGCTTGGACATCACAGTGGCCGCCCCAAAGTAGGCCTGAATATAGGCAGAGTTAGCCCATGCTAGCCCTTCCTTCTGAGAATAAGCCTTAATGAAGCTCTCGATAGCCCCCTCTCTTGCAGATCGCTCCTCCGATCTAACCTCTTCAATTTTAACAGATAGCTCCAGCTCTTGTTTCTTCAAGGTCTTCTCCAGCTCGGCCTTAGCAGTCGCGATCTCAGCTTCGGCAGCTGCAGTTGCTGCTCGGGCATGATCCCTCTCTTCCTCGGTATTCTTCAGTTGCTCCTTAAGACGAGCATTCTTCACTTCTACCACAATCCATTTACCCTGATCTTCAGCAAACAACTTTTGAGCCTTGGTTACCGCATGGTTAGAGAACAGCCTCCTAGAAATTTCCACATGCGCCGACATCAATAAGTTGAGGGATTGGCCCAGATGCATCGCAACAACATCCATCTTCTGGCCAAAAGAAAGCGACGTGTCTGCATCTGCAAGACCCATCATCCAGCTCTTTGCAAGGGCTATCATAACGGCCTTCATGTAAGAAGGCATCGCTTCAACACTGGAATGATCTGGGGAACGGGAACGCTGATAGTTCCTCAAAAATGTTGGAGGAGGGTTCTCACCTTCAACAGATCGTTTCTCCAGCATAGCCACCATCTAAGGATCCCACCCCAGAAATGACTGATCAGAGACAAGTGAAGAGCTCGAATATTGCGTCACAACAGTGGGACGAGATCACTTGGGAGACGGAGCGGACGCTTCAGTTGGAGACCTCTTCTTTTGAGAAACCTTAGAAATAGAAGGTGGAGCGTGCACCTCGATAGCAGGGGGAGTAGTCGAAGGATTGATCGAGACAAGAACAGCAGGTGTTGGCCCTCCACGCGCAAAAGTCCCAATACCCTTGGAAGCTTGAAACTTCTTCCATTCTTTCATCCTGGCCCTCCAGTAGTTTCTCTCGGGTACCGTCATCTCCTCCCAGGGCTTAGGAGTGATTGGCTCCGTCAACGGAGAAGGGACCGCCTGACCTTCGACTGCGATCGATGAGATTGGAGGAACATCCAGAGGTTCATCATGCTCGAACCCTCTAGCAGAAGATTGGCCGCTAGCCATAGGAGAAGGGAAATGGAAATCTACAGTCACCAAATTAATATGAAAGAGAAAGGAGCGAAAGAAAGAAAAGTTAGAAGACATGTAGACTTATGTATAACCTACCTAGATACGGTGGGAGAGTTTGGTGGGGAATGATCAAAAGCCCACAATCACGGAGCTTTTTCCTAGTAGTGTACTTCTGGACGTCGTAGGGTTTATTATGATTCTTCTCACGAAGTTCTTTACGCGATCTCTGAACCCTTTGGATGGCACCGCTGAACTGCTCCGATCTGCAAAGAAAAAAAAGAGGGGGGAGGGGGGAGTAAGATCAGCAAAATTTGAGAAATATAAAACAAAAGAATGTACCACGACAAATAGCATAATCAGTAGGTATCAGAATGCGATCACGAAGATCTTCTTGGCCCATAGGAGCTGGCGAAGCCCAATCACCCCCAACAAAGAACCACTTATCCTTCCATCCAGGGACTGAATCTCTTAAGTGACTAATTAACTTCCAGCCTTTACGAGGGGTAACATAATACCACCCCGGAAGCGATTGATCGCGCTCCACTAACTTATATATACATCCCATCTCCTCGGGAGTTGGAGCAGGCAACCCCTTGGACCGAAAGAGGCAAACGGTGGCATGGATCACGTGCCAACCGTTTGCAACAATTTGAGAAGGCTACCCTCCAGTATCGCAAGTACGCACTGAGGATCGTTGGTAGAGTTTCCGAATACCCCTCTTTATGGACCACATTGTAATCTCAACGCAACCCTTCAACAGTCGATCTACCCTCTCGGTTGGATCAGGAACGTGAAAACGAACGTTCCCAAGAACGTCCGCCTCTTGAGCAGCATCAAACAACTCCATCGCGTTCACCGAACTAGAAAAACTGCCCGCACCTAATGCCGATAGACCATCAGAAGTCCTTACAGGTGGCCGACGCGTTGAATCCAAGTCGAAATCGGGTACAAGGATTCCTTCAGCAAGTACAAGTTCCTCTGGGTATTTCCAAAAAGGGGGACCTGCTACCGATGTACATAGATCGACGCCACGATCCGACGCCCTACCGTCCCAAGGACTAGATTCACGTGAAGAAGATTCAGCGTCGCGACCAGCCAAAATTTTTAACCCCGATGTCCTTTCTAGATCGACGGCAAATGGCTCGACTTCCTCTTCATCAATTGGCACTGTTGATGGAGTTTCCAAAAGTTGGTTCGCACGGTGGATAGCATCGGCATCATTCCCCAGTAGAGCTCTTTCGATATCTCCATCCTTATACCCAGACTCCCTCAAATCCTTTATTATTTTTTCTCGATTGGCGGACACCTCCTCGCCCAAATCAACATCAGAAGGGCCTTCACCCTCCACATTTTTCAAACTAGAGCTTATCTCAACTTCAGGATTTGAAAAGGCACTCGTAAACTCTCTCTCTCATTAACAGTTTTAGAAGAAGAAGAACTGGAATCCGGTGAAGACATGAGAACCACACAAACAAAAGTAAAATAAAAATTACCTGAGGCAGCAGTAAATGCGAACGGTCTTTAACCCTCAAACTTGATCGACTAAAAGCTTGAGAAAAACTATGGACAGTAAAAGAAATTTGACAAAAGGTAAAAAATCCAAAGTGAGTCAAGGGTACAGTTTATATAGTGGAAGAAATTCCACAGAATCAACGGACACGATTAAAAAAGCTAAACGACCATGATGCAATCGTGAATTAAGCCAATGATAATCAGACATGTGTTCTCGTGTGAATCATACAAAATGACGCAACCATGCAACAAGACGTCTGCCTTTCCACGCCACACGCGGTCGATGACGTGTCATAGAATTCCCCCCAATCAAAGATTTGAATTTTTGAAACGTGACGTATTCTCCCGCCAAAAAAATAAAATAAAAAAATACAAACGGCAGATCTCAAATTAGCAGATCGTCGCTATCTTCTCCGCTCTCCTAACTCAGGGGGGCACTTGTGGACACCGTTCATGCAATTCATTATAAACATGATCAAAGGAAGCACAAACGACCCCGGTTAGACCGCGAAGGTAACAGACTGCTCCTAAAACTTGGTAGACCGCTCTCACGTCTCGATTGACAACATCAACCCACAAAGAATCGTCAAAAGGTCATATCTCAGACCCTGACCGTCAACCGCCGTGATCATTGCAGCGCAGGGAGTACACATGGCCAGAAGAGTGTGCCAGCTCAATAAAAGAGGCCCCAAGTGGCACTATACGATCTAACCATGACACTTGTCAGGACACGTGTCAGTCATGCGAGAGCAGCTCCTAATGACTATAAATACCCCAACACCCCCATTGTAATGGATCATCAGAAAATAGAGAGAGGGAAAAGCAAGAAGCTAAGACTAGACTCGAGATTGAAACAATATACTTCTACACTTATCAATCACATAATAATCAATTACATCAGTTGGTTATAATGTATACTTTGACATCATAACTCTGTTGAACGACCGCAGAACTGGTCCTCTTGTTGTGGAGTGATGGTAAAATTAGCGCAGCCATAATGCAATAAATTACAAACTAAACTCGGTCTACATGAATACTCAAAACCACCCATCCACAAAGCCTCCACCGATAAAGTGAGTTGAATAGATTGTAATTGCTTCTGATTGATCAAATTTAGATTATTACTTTGTATTGTTATTTTATTTTTGTTTTCATTTTTGAAGATTGGTTTGCAACTTGTTAATGCTAATACCGGAAGCCATCAATTGAAGATCAACGACGGGATGTCTTATGATATTGGAGTTAAGAGAGCTAAAATCTATATATATAAATGGAGAGTTCAAACTCTCCAAGCTTGCCACGTCATATTTTTTTACACCTTTGAAGCTACCATGTGTCCACATATTTAAGAGCCAAATTACATTTCTTCCACAAATATTTGTGTCTCTTTATGTTTTTCACTTCACAAAAGTGTTAGCGTCTGCCTCTTCATTTCCTTCAAGCGTTTTTCACCCTTTATTACCGCACAAAAATTTCTCTTTCCCCTAAACCCAAAATCTATATATATAAAAGGTAAGGCGGTATTGCTTCGAGTGACTGAGGATTGATTGAGAGGAAGATTTGTTTTATTTTCTTTTTGTTGCTTTTCATTTCCCTTGTAAATCCTAACGTCTTTTGTAAGTCTTAATTTTTGTGTTTAGTATTTACAATGTTTACCCTTTTATCTGTTTTCTTATTTGTAGGAGACTATAAGTAATTGGTGAAGTTTGACTGTCTTTAGAATGACATGAAATTGTGGCTCAAGTCAACAACAGGGTTTAGCTTCAACCAGCAAAGCATGTTTATCATCTACTATGTGGGCTAGATTGAAATTCCGTGAAAACTATTGCTTTTAATTTCATAAGAGATTTAGTTATGTACTTGGTTTAATAAGTCCCTATTTTCGTTTTAGTGCAATCATTGATGGTTTGATTAATTTAAATTTTCTGTGGTTTTCATGACATATTTGATTGAGGCAAGGAACATACATACAACAGAACCTGCTGATCTTTATAAGTTTTCCAGGGATCAAGCCTCTTTACTAATCAACCATCAATATTTTAGTTCTATTCATGTCATGTAGATATGTCATCAATCGGAATCTGGAGTGACAACCATAGGAGAGTGTCTTTAATAGTGGAAAACAGGGTTGGGTTTGGATGAGTGACAAATTATGAAGTATAATTCTATGGTTTTCTCTATTTTTCCGGATTCATTATTGGTTTTTCTAGTACATTTGGAAGGAATCAATGTCTGGCCACTGGTCTGGTTACAAGATGCTTTACCAACTGAGTTACAAACAATTTCCTCAAATTCTTTATCGTTGTAGCACAAGTGTTTCTTTGTACATCAACTTTTAAAGCTTAATCTACTTATGTAGCACCTCAACTAATATAAATTTTCTTACTCTTTCGATATTTGTGTTCTTAGAGACTATGCACTTTATAAGGCAAAAACTAATAATATTTCCCCAAAGTTTGGTTACAGATGACAACCTACTCTATTTTTGTAATTATCCCTTTCTTAGTCTATCAAAAGGGAGGTAATTTTATCTTGAAACTTTCATTATTCATCAGTTGTGTGACTTAAAAAATTTTTGAATTATACTTTTCAATCATGTAGTAAAAGAGACATTTCATGTTGGTATAGATTATATCGTTAATGTGCTCTATTTACATGAGATGACTTTCTCTACGTTGAAGGAGCATAGATCAGCAAAACTCCCAACAATCAAAGATTTAGGTCCTCATACATGCAACTATCTGAATGGAGCAAGGAGTTGTGATTGGGGATTCGGCAGGGTAGGTTCAACAAGAATGTTGGTCTATGGGTATTGGAGGTACATGTTGTCGTAGCACTAGCATGTTGGGAAGGAATTGACTCGCGTCTTCTCTACAAATCAAGCAAAATGTTTGGTATACTAATATCAATATTCTGAAGGATTGATTGGTGATAGCAACACCGTATACTTACGATTGTCGCATTAGTATCTAATCTAGTGTGCATCAAAAGAGTGTCCTTTTACGATATCCGTTTAGTGATTCGGTAATTGAAATAATAATTTCAATATTATAACGTCATTTAAGTCCTAAGGACTCTAATAATTATAAGACATCAATTTTTTATCTTTTTCGATAACCTAAAAGATAAAGGTATTCTTTTTATTAAAAAAATATAGCTAAATTACTTTAAAAGGGTTTCTTTTTATAATATTCGTTTAGTGATATGTTAATTGAAATAATAATTTAGATGCCTGAGGACATTTGTAGTTACTAGGTGTCAATTTCTATCATTTTCGATATACGAAAAGATAAAGTTTTACTTTTTATAAAAAAAATACAAAAGAAAATTATAGGTAAATTATTTAGAAATTGTGTCTTTATACGATATCCGTTTAGTGATATGGTAATCAAAATAATAATTTCAACATTATAAAGTCATTTGACCCTTAAGGACTCTAATAGTTATTAGGTGTTAGCTACTATATTTTTTCGATATCCTAAATGATAAATTTATTACTTTATATAGCACGCATAACACAAATAGAAATAAATTAATATTTTATTGGTAAATTAATTCAAAAGGGTGTCCTATATCAATTCAGTGATTAAGGATCGAAATAATAATTTATTTACTCTTATGTCGTTTGACACTTAATAACTTTAATGGTTATAGGGTATCGATCTTTTTCAATATCCTAAAAGGTAAAGTTATGACTTAGATAGAAACATAATAAAAAATAAAAAATTATCATTTTTTTAATCTTTATAGGTAATTAGTTAGAAAGGATGTCCTTATACGATATCCATTTATTGATAATATACTCGAAATAATAATTTCTATAATATAAAGTGTCAATTGCTATCCTTTTCAATATCCTAGAAGGTAAAATTATGTTTTTCACAAAAAACATAATGAAAAAAAATAAAAAATTATAGTTAAATCAAAATAATAATTACAATATTATAAGGTCATTTGACACCTAAGGGCTATAGGTAAAATACTATGAAAAGTATTCTTATTTGATATCCGTTCAGTTAAAAGATAATCGAAATAATAATTTTGATATTACAAAGTTATTTGACACCTAATGACCTAATCTTTATAAGGTGTCAATTTTTTATTTTTTTTTTTATATCCTTTAAAGTTATATTCTTGATAAAAATATAACGAAAATAAAAAATAATATTATTTTATAATTTATAGGTAAATTACTTAGAAATGGAGTCCTTTTACAACATTCATTTAGTGATAAGGGAATTGAAATAATAATTTTAATATTATAAGATTATTAGACGCCTAACGACTCTAGTAGTTATAGATATCAATTACTACATATTTCGATATCCTAAGAGGTCAAATTATACTTTTAAAAAAATATAATAAAAAAATATATATATCTTATGTACATTTTATATCTAAATTATTTCAAAAGGATGCCCTTACGCAAAAAAAAAAAAAAAAAAGAACCAGCTTACCAAATAGGATAGGTAGGCTCTGTCTACCTAAGCAGTTGCTAAAGGATCGTTGCTAAGGCTTTAGCTTTCACGTAATCATCATGTATAATTACATACAGCTCAGCATAGGCGGAGCAAATTAACTACCAAAATAAGCCAAGATCAAATGGAAGGTTGCGCGTATCAACAAAGCAGAATACCAAATACGAAGAGGTAAAGAATCCATATATTTTGGTACACGTGATTATGCATGCAGAATAGGTTGAATTAAGTGTTCATTTAGTGACATTTGTATGTCTAAATGACTGTGTATTTTCTCGTATTTGCATTATTGGACAATTTGATGTTTGTGACTTGTTTGAAGTTATTTGGGTGAATTAAGACCAAAAAGTCAAAATCAACTAAAGATGGATGTTGCAAACAAGTTCTACAAGTCAAAAGCCGAGAAAAATTGAGCCAAAGCTTTAGGAAATTGGGGTCGACCGAGACTAAGAGAGCTCGGCCGAGCCAGAAGGTCAGAGAAAACCAATAAGTTTGGCTGTAGAAGAATCTCGGCCGAGACAGCCTATTCTCGGTCAAGAATTTGGTGCATAAGTCTCGGCCGAGGCAGCCGTTCTCGGTAGAGACGCAGGTCCAGTTTAGATTTGTGTGCAGATTCTCCTTTTCCAGCCTAAATTGAGCCTAATTCGTCCCCAACTATAAATAGAAGATCCTAAGTCCGAAATTATAACTTTTACATCAATTTGGAGAGCACGGACTTGGGAATTATGAAGAGCATGAAGAATCAAGATTCGGCGACTCGGGTTTTCTAGTTTAATGTTCTCCTTTATTAGTTTGTTCTTAGCGATTGCTATGATTGGCTAAGTTATTTATTTTCGTCTTTAACCATGTTGAACCCTAGGAAAATGTTTTTGTGATTATTCCGGTGATTGTTTGACTAAATTATGTTCTGGAATTATTTATGTTATTTGTTTTTTTTCATATCTTTTATATGTTCCCTATTTGGACTGATCACCCGGGTAATAGGCATATAGTTTTTGCTAGGCCATAAATCATAATCCGTAATTGTTATGCGTTTGTGTCTAAAAGTAGCAAATAGTGATTTATTCGCTAGGATAACATAAGTCGCGGTCACTTGTACCGAGCTTGCGAGTACAACACTGTACCTATTTTGTTGCCCTAATTCTCTTTGCATTCGATTAACGGTCTTCTAGCGATCGTATCCTAGGACTACTTAATTGGATATGATCAATTGCTAAGCGAACCTGTGATTAATTATACTTAAGGGGTAACAAGGATTAACTAAGCGTATCTGTTAATTCTTGGGATAAAGATTTCAGAACTAGTTTGTCAAACAATTGCAATAGTTGAAAGAATCATTCGGACTAGGGGGATACTGGTTAAAGGCGGGAATACCTTTTATTCATACTTTAATTTCTCTTAGTAGGTTAATTTAGTTTTTAATTGCTTAATTATTAATTAATTATTCTCATCAAAACTCCCCCCATATTATATTTATATTATTATATTTAACTCATATTTAATCATTATTGGTTTTACTTTTGTTATTATTATAGTTTTTGTTTTATATACACTGGGCATTCACTTGTTCGTTTGCATCTTATTACAACTGTGAATGATCACTCATTCACACGAAAGCAAAGACTTGTAATTCGATCCAGAGATTACTCGAAGACATCGCATTCTGAGGAAACAAGCAAGAGAGATTCAAGAGGAAACTTAACCTATCCTTTTTTAATCAGAATTTGAACTAGTAGATATGGCACAAGAAAAATCTATGAAAGATTTGGCTACTGCTGGAGCCACTCATCGGCCCTTGTGCATATTTCCCCAACTTGGAAGAAAACACCACATTCGAGTTGAAATCTGGGCTAATACATCTGTTGCCCTCCTTCCATGGTCTTCCGAGCGAGGATCCCCACAAGCATTTAAAGGAATTCCACGTCGTCTGCTCGAGTATGAAGCCCACTAATGTTAGTGGAGATGCAATCAAATTGCGGGCTTTCCCCTTCTCCTTGAAGGATTTGGCCAAGGTTGGCTTTACTATTTGCCTCCATCTTCTATTACTACTTGGGAGGAGATGGAGAGGCTATTTATGGAGAAGTATTTTCCTGCCTCTAGAGCGACGAACCTTCGAAAAGAGATCAGTGGAGCTATACAGATGCACGGGGAGAATTTGTATGAGTACTGGGAGCGGTTCAAGAAACTGGAGGCGAGCTTTCCTCAACATCAGATAACAGATCAACTGTTAATCCAGTATTTTTATGAAGGATTGTCACTAACAAACCGAAATAATATAGATTCAGCTTTTTCTTTGATAGCCTTACTTTACAAGCCAAATCCTTTTTATATTAAACCTTTGGCCCATTTGGACTAAGAGTGAGTATGAGGGAGGAGGACTGGAAGGTAGTCGGGAAGCTTTGGGATTGATACGGGTGAGATTTGGGAAGTTTTGAAGGAAGAAAGGGATATAAAAATGATAGGTGAAAGAATCGAGACTAAAGTAACCTCTCCTAGTTGTTATATTTAGAAAACCAATTCATCCCACTCTTTTCCTCACAAACATTGGTTTTCAACAAAGTTTGGGGAGGGGGTGGAAGTGTGATGCATTGGTTATTTGTTACTAGAAGTTATTTTACAGAAAAAAAAAAAAAAAAAAAAAAAAAAAAAAAAGGAGAAATGAAAAGAAAGAGTTCGTTGTAAATAAGTGTTCTATTATTTTTGTTCAAAGGAGAGGTTAGGAGTCTAAAAGTGCTTTGTTGGCTGAATTGATTATAGAAATTGGGTAGTCCCAAATTGTGGTACCCGAAAATGAAGCATGAAGAAGCACTTGGGTTATTGTAAGTACTTTTTAGGGGTAAAGGAACTTTCTTGCGGGAAGTTTGCTGAAATTGAAGTGTGAGGATTGAGTGATTGTTTGAGGGGTGGTTGAGTAGGAAAACTACATTAGTCCAAAGATTAGTCACTTTAATCCAAATATTTCCCACCTTACCTTAAGCCTACATTACAACCTAAATAAATACTTTTTTTATCTTATGTCACACATGTCAAGTACGAGGTCTGATTTAGATAACGGGCTAACATATGGTAGGCGTTGCATGCAGTCCAATGTGAGTGAATTGAATTTATCTTATACACTTGAGAGATGAGTGATACACTTAACCTGTAAGGATCACTTATTGAAAGTATTAAGTCTCGAAAGTAATTTAAGTTACTATGTCGGATATGCTCGGATTATTATATTGTCTTTCTTTATAAAAACGGTCTGAAACTATGTTTGCCACTTAAATATCCCTTAACACGTTTTGTGTGTTTCTTCTTTGTTTTGTTTTGTTTTGTTCGGGACGAACAAATGTTAGGTTTGGGGGGATTTTGGTACACATGATCATGCATGCAGAATAGGTCGAGTTAAGTGTTCATTTAGTGATATTTGTATGTGTAAATGACTGTGTATTTCTCGTATTTGCATTATTAGACAATTTGATGTTTGTGACTTATTTTAAAGTTATTTCGGTGAATTTAGACCAAAAAGTCGAATTCGACTAAAGATGGATGTTGCAAACAAGTTCTATAAGTAAAAAACCGAGGAAAATTGAGCCAAAGCTTTAGGAAATTGGTCTCGGCCGAGACTAGGAGAGCTCGGCGGAGCTAGAAGGTCAGAGAAAACCAACAAGTTTGGCTGTAGAAGAATCTCAACCGAGACAGTCTATTCTCGGCCGAGAATTTGGTGCATAAGTCTCGGCCGAGACAACCGTTCTTGACCGAGATGCGAGGCGGTACAGTTTAGATTTGTGCGCAGATTCTCTTTTTCCAGCCAAAATTGAGTCTAATTCATCCCCAACTATAAATAGAAGATCCCAAGTCCAAAATTACAACTTTTACATCACTTTGGAGAGCACGGACTTGGGAATTATGAAGAGCACGAAGAATCAAGATTCGGCGACTCGGGTTTTCTAAATTAATGTTTCCCTTTATTAGTTTGTTCTTAGCGATTGCTACGATCGGCTAAGTTATTTGTTTCCGTCTTTAACCATGTTGAATCCTAGGAAGATGTTTTTGTGATTATTCCGGTGATTGTTTGAATAAATTATGTTCTGGAATTGTTTATGTTATTTGTTTTCTTCATATCTTTTATATGTTTTCTATTTGGACTGATCACAAGGGTAATAGGCATATAGTTGTTGCTAGGCCATAAATCATAATCCGTAGTTGTTATGCGTTTGTGTCTAAAAGTAGCAAATAGTGATTTATTCGCTAGGATAACATAAGTCGCGGTCACTTGTACCGAACTTGAGAGTACAACACCGTACCTATTTCGTTGTCCTATTCTTTATGCATTCAATTAACGGTGTTCTAGCGATCGTATCCTAGGACTACTTAATTGGATATAATTAATTGCTAAGCGAACCTGTGATTAATTATACTTAAGGGGTAACAAGGATTAACTAAGCGTATCTGTTAATTCTTGGGATAAAGATTTCAGAACTAGTTTGTCAAACGATTGCAGTTGCAAGAATCATTCGAACTAGGGGGATACTGGTTAAAGGCGGGAATACCTTTTATTCATACTTTAATTTCTCTTAGTTGGTTAGTTTAGTTATTAGTTGCTTAATTAATTAATTCTCATCAAAACTCCCCCCATATTATATTTATATTATTATATTTAACTCATATAAATTGGTCTAATATGATATTCAGTTAATTTCTCTGTTCTTTGTGGGATCGACCCTGACTTGCTCTATCTGCTATTAGAAAAGGAAGTTTGGTAAAAATAACTAATTGGACGTGCCTCGACAGCGCAGCCATATTTACTCGATTGTACTAAGGGGGTGTCTTTTTTTTTTTTTTTTTTTTTTTGCTTTTACTTTTGAAGAAGTGATTAGAGATTATGGTAAAAATTGCTTAAAATCAAAAGTAGGTAGTATTTGAGAATAAAAGTGATTGTGGTCAAATGTAAAAGTTGGAGTGTTTAATACTTAAGCAACTTTTTAGCTAATGAGTGAGATACTTTTTTTTATTTGTTTACCAAAATACCAAAAATTTAGAAAAAATAACTATTTTTTACTTTTCCAAACACTCCAAAATAACTTTTCCCAAACTATAAGATGAAAAGTACTTAGAAAAAGCAATCACAAATATCCCCTAAGAACCAAACGGTTCAGATATTAGAGCACTAAAAGAGTCGCACGAAAAAGCAGCAACGCTAAACTACAGTGCTCAATCTCCATCATGATTTGGTAAGTTCGTAACAAGCATATTACTTCAATTCTTTATTTGATCAAGGTTGTTCTATAGAAACACGAATACCCAATACATGGACAATATAAACACTCAATAAATGAGATTAAATAGAGCATACTCGACTAATTACACAATAAATAGGACCAACACTCCATAAATAACCTCACAACTAAATACCAAATACAACAACTATTAATTTAAAATCAAGGGCAACAACCAGCCGAACGAACCTTCCCATTCTCGTTGCAATCAGAACACCTCCTCAATTTCCCCTTTTCTTCTTCATAAACCTTTCGAATCCCATTGTAATTGGGGCATGACACAAACCTCGCATCCCCACAACTCTCGCAAATAAACCCCAATCCATAAGCAGAAGCCCTTCTAATAGCTTCACCAGCTCACCCACCTCATTAAGATGCTTAATGTCCTCCGCTCCACCAATGTCACCACACAGAAAATGCAGCTTACTCATTTACTTACAACAGGAAATAACATTCTACTAAATTCCCAATAATGGCCAAACCCAAAGCAGTACATCCTTAAAATGAAGTATCAGTAAAAAGTCGTTGAAATAACAGAAAAATGCGACATCTTCTAATCTGGACAAGCACAAGTTCTGGTACAAGAGTCTAATGTGAATTCCCCCAGAAATTATGTTTCCACTTCTTCTACCTACATGTTGAATAACAACGTATCATTTTCAGATGATCCGGTTGAAGTTAGAAAGAGAACAAAGATATACTTGAAATGTAAATGCAAATCAAATGAATGTGCATAAGAAAATAAAAGAGCAATTTTTTGTAAGCAGAAATGGTAATCAAAATCAATCTTACGTAGAATGAGCTATAAAATGATTAAATGAGAAACAGGAAGTACATATGATTTACATCCTGTCGTTTTGACACCGACCACAATTCCAAATAACTAGTACAATGAAGTGCATGTATTTTCATGAGGTCTAGTCAGTTGCTATAATGAAACTTCATATAACACAAAATTTTACCAAAAGAAAACACCATAATTCTATTCTTCAAAGCAATATTTTCTTTTTCTGGATTAGTAACCACATCTAGAAGGAATTAGTGATTTTTCATTTTTATATAAATAAGTATTTGAAGCATGTATAGTAAGCAACAATAATCCCCAAATTAACATAGATATGACATTAATAGTTGAAGACAAATCACTTTAGTTTTCAGAACTGGAACAAGCTTACAATAGATGCTATAAGATTGCAGGATTGTCACAGTTTTGAATTGTGATATTCCTAAAGAAAGGTTGGGGTTGTTCCTACAAAAATCTCCCTTATTATCATAGTATTCAATTTTATTTTTTTTACTTTTTGTTTCACAAAACCAGAGGAAAGCCAACAGAAACAGTTCGGTGCCTCAAACATTGCAATCCCAATTTTAGAGCACAAAGTTTAGGTTGATGGTAAAAGGAATAACAGAAGGTGGTCCATTGCTCTTTGTATGTGATACAGATTTCTAGTGCCTAAACATACTAAATACTATTGTTTAAGGTTAATTGTTAGGTATGAATTGACAGCTAATATTGCAAAGACTACAAGACTTCAGTAATTTGAATGTAATACAGACAAGAAATTTCTAAGTAAAGACAATTTTGGCCTAACGTTTGAGTCTAAAAGCCAATTCTAAAAAGTAAACCCACACATAAATGCATATATTTTAAAGCTTCTAATCACATTGTAAGCAAACAAAATTCTATTATACTCACCGCCATTCCATAAACGAAGCTCTAATTAGAGGACACAATCAAGAGACAAAATGAGTGTGTAGTAGCAAAGGAAAATAAAAAAATAATAAAGAAAACGCGGCAACAACATCCATATATGTTGACCTAATTAAATTTTTCATGAGCCTCAAATTATCTATCAAGATCGAGGGTGACAAAACCTATAGTAGAGCGATATCCTGAAAGCATAATTCACGGTCCAACTACAAGTTTCAAGCACAACAAGTAGCCTACGTGATCGGAGGTTACATTATTAAATCAAACAAAAACAAACAAAAGTGTAGATTACAATACACTCTTGCATCACCATCCATAAGCTAACACTATTTGCATAAACCCGTCATTTTGTAGTTTCTCAATTGATTCGGTTGTGCGATATGAAAGAAAAAAGCCCAAGCAAAAGATGAAATATAAAAAAATGTAGCAATTCATTAGGGCAATTCAAGAACGGTCTGCCAGGGTTAGTGTCGGAACACGAAAAACCACATCAAAGCTCTAAGAGGGGTTACATCAGCACCTTCGCTCTTCCTCATTATAATCGAACCTAGGACCTCGACAGATCCAGCCGCCGGAGGTTGCGCAGAGGGAAGCCCGCAACAGTGGCGCTCTTTGGAGGAGGCCTCGATTCTGTTAGGCATACTGACTCTCTGTTACAGGATGGAGAATGGTTGGGGGAGAAGACATAAAATTTATGCTGCAACGAAAGGGGAAGAAAGCTTGGGCAACTTCTGATATGGAGGCGCGTTTTCGAAAAAGAGGGAGAGAGAGAGAGAGTATTGAATTGAGTTTTGAAAAAGATGTACAGGGACTTGTGATACTTTATCTTCCGATTCGTGTTCTATCTTGTATTCCAAAACAACCACAACATGCCACGTGTATATGATGACATCACTAATTAACACATGGCGTGTGGTAGATATAATGAAATACTAGAAGGAACACAAATTAAAATAGAAGATCCAATTCGATACTTTATGGGGACCAGGAGAGAGTGAATTTCCATTTCAGTCCTTTTCTATTTTTTTAATATTTATAAAGAAATTAATGATCAGGATTGAACTAGAATAGATCTAATGGTTGAATATCAATGGTTGTAGTGGTGCAACTATTGCACACAAGTAGGAGTCTTTACTATATCCTCCTTAGATTTTTTTTTTTTTTCTTGTGTTCATAGCCACCACCCACAATGCTCCATCTTACCTTTATTTTGGTCCATGATTTTTTAAGCTTGCCATTTTGATTCTTGTTAAATTAATTTTGTCATCTACAATTCAAGCATCATATCTCTTTTATCCTCAATTTTTCATTGTTCTCTTACTCTACCATACTCCCTTCAATGGTGGCGGAACATAACGAAGCACCTTCACTATTATTAAAGCCGACGAAATCAGGAAATTACAAGAAGAAGAAGAATCGAGCAAGGAGAAGCAAAACAATATTGTTGGGGAAAATAACATTTTTTCCAACTCCTCATCTTCTTCTTCTTTTTTTTTTTTTTTCTTTCTCTAATTTGGAAGATTAAACTTGATCACCATCTTAAATCTACATAAGAAAATGATAAAAGAACACACAAAATCTAAAATCTTATTTGAAATGAGAATCTGGCATTGATGGCTTGTTGCGAGAGAAGAAAAGAGATTTAGTTGGCTGTGTTGATGGCTACGAGAAGAAAAAAAACATACAAATTTGAAAGCTAAAATTGAAAATTGAAGTATATTATGGCTGTATATAGAGAATTGTAGGTTGTAATTAGAGTTGCCCCTTAGAATCTATATCTATATATATATAAAAGTAAAATGGAGGGTATTAATGTCATTCTAAATTTTCCCTCCAAAATTTGTACATCATATAATTGGTAACTTTTTATTTATTTATTTATTTATTGTATGTTCATATCTTTCTTTTATTTTTTTTAAACAGAAATAACTTTTTCATTTTTAATCCGACTTTCATGCATAATTTACCAAATTATTTATTTTTTCACGATCTTCGAATTGACATCTATATCACATATATTATAATTAGATATTTAATTTGAATAAATGGATTATTTGTTGCTTAATTATTTGAGCTATAATTAGGGGTGGTTCGGTACGGTATACCGTACCGAATTGCCCATACCGTTACCGTACCGAAATTTTCGGTACGTCGAAAATCTATACCGTTACCGTACCGAAAATTTCGGTATACCGAAATTCGGCATACCGAAAATTCGGTATGATATCGGTAAATACCGATACCGTACCGAAAATTCGGTATACCGAATTGTGTATCGGTATCGGTATATACCGATCCATACCGTTGATTTCGGTATACCAAAATTTCGGTATACCGAAAATTTACGGTATACCGTTAGGAATTTGGTATACCGAAATACCGAACTACCAAAATACCGAAAAAAAATTCGGTATACCGATATATACCGAAAATACCGAACTTTTTTCGGTATTCGGTATATACCGAAATACCAAAAATTTCAAATTATCATACCGTTACCGTACCGAAAATTTCCGGTACGGTATCATACCGTACCGAAAATTCGGTATACCGAAAATTTCGGTATTTTCGGTAATTTTTCGATACGGTATGTGCGGTATTTCGGCATTTCGGTATTTTTCCCCACCCCTAGCTATAATTGATGTTTATTGTGAATTCAATAATATTTTGGTTTGAGTTGCAACTAAAATTAGCAAAATAATTTCTTTTTTTAAAAATATGTGTTTTTTTATTAATAAATATACAACTAATCAATTTTTTTTATTTTACATGAATCTTCAAATATTTTTGTTATTTAAGTTATGTTGGAAGAAAAACCATGGTTAAATAATGAAAGTCATACTTTACTAAATAAAAGGCAAAGAAATCAATATCTATTTTATAATCAACTTAATATATCATCAAATTTGCTATAAAAAAAATTTATCGCGAAAGTACAGAAGCATTGAGTATATGTATAATTGTGTATTAAAATTGTTATTGAAATTATTTTTTATTACCTATTTATATTTTTAATAATGTGTATTTTGTTAAAATTACTATTTTAAGAAAATTTATTCTTTGCAGCCAAAATTATGACATTTGTTACATTTTGCAATATTTTTAAATTTTTTATTTTTACTAAAACTTCAATTATATGTTTTTACACTTTGTAAGCTAAATAATACTTTATCGCACTAATCAACATCAAATGTCTTTTTTACTCTTAATAATCGAAATAAATTTATTCGCATTAATCAATTTTTATCTTCAAATAAAGTATTTATAAGAAAAATATTACATTTATATAAATAATTTACAATACCAAATAAAATACGAAAATATTCAAATGTTTTGAAGAACTCACGAAATTTAATTTGTTATTCGAATTCTTAAATAACTTTTGAATTTATTTTGTTAAAATAAGAATTTATTAAATAAAAATATTTAAGTATATTTGAAATCGCTAAATGAAATATTAAAGTTGCAAATGAAAATCTAACCTTAGAAAGAGAAAATTGAATATATATAATTAGAACTTGAAAATTTATTTAGGTAAATTAAAAAAATATAAAATAAAGCAGGGACATAAGAAAAAAATAGTAAACTTTCCATTACATACGAAATATCCAAATAAAATATTATTATTCCTTTTATTATATATTTCATGGTTATTTTTATCTATTTATAGTTAGAATTCAAAAATTATTTTATAAATTGAAAAATCTATATATATTTAATAAATAAGCCACGATATAGAAAATTCTATAAGTAACACTTTCCAGCCTAAAACTTTAGACGGTAATTGGTAAGTTGTTGTCACATTTGGTAAGAATCAAAATTTATTTTACTTTCTAAAGTTGCAAATATCTTTTTTCATTTCTAATCTATTTATTATGTATATTATATCAAATTAATCATCTTTTGACGAATTTTGATTTGACATCCATATGATATAATAATAATAATAATAATAATAATAATAATAATAATAATAATAATAATAATAATAATAATAATAATAATAATAATATATTCTATTTAAAATAATAAATTATTTTTTCATTGATTATTTTAGTATGATTCTAGTGTTTATTGTGGGTTGTACAAAAAAATATAGTGTTCGGAATACAACTAAAAATCGTTCAAATAATTCTCTTTTAATTTTTTTTTATTTAATTATTTCATTAAAACCACAACTAATCAGTTTGTTTTATCTAACATATTGTCTCAAATGTTCTTCATTTATTACATTGAGAGAAAAATCAATGTATATATAATTGAGCACATCCTTTATCGAATTAAAAATGATAGTTAATATTTAATTTATAATCAGAGCATTAAATTATTAAATTTGCTAATGTTTCTTTGTTATAATAATTATTTTTGTTGATAAATAAAAAAATTATGACTTTTCCTCATATATATAATTTTATATGATCATTAATCTTAATTTTTTAATACTTTTTATATTTTACATATGTTAATGTTATTTTTCTATAAATAATTACATTTTGCAACCTAAACTATAATATTATACAAGTTGCAACTAAACTTCTTTTGAAAAAATCTAAATTAACAAATTTGAACTATATGTTTTTAAGACTTTGCAACGTAAACAATACTTGGTCACATTAATCAATCTCAATTATGTCTTTTTCTCACATTTTGCAACCTAAACAATTCTTTTCACATTAACCAATGTGTATCTTTAAATGAATCTACTATTCACAATATAAATGTATAATTTAATTGAAACTTTTCAACATATATATGAAAGTATTAAGAAATATTGAAGAACTCATAAGTTTGATTTTGTTATTGCAACTATTGAATAACTTTTGAATTTTATTTTGTTATTTTGTTATTCTTTGTATCTCTGAAATACCAAGTAAAGTATTAAAACTTCCAAATAAGATTTTTTAAAAGTAAATAATTATATTTATAATTTAAAACTTTATTTAGATAAATTTAAATATTTAAGTAAAATGGACAAAATTAAAGACATAATTTTCTTATAATATTTAGTTTATTTTATTTAATAATATGAGTTGATATTTAGATATTTATGTCTATTTTAACATTCATAATTAACAATGGCCCATTAACAATAATTTAATTGTACAACCTACAAATTATATTATATATTATAACAAAGAGTCTGCTAAAAATTAAAACTTGTTTATATGTTAGATATTTTTATATTTACATATTACATTTTGTGAATATCACAAGTTTACATGTTATTTTTTATATTATTATATTAGGCAAAACTTGGGTGCATAAGATGTACCATAGTGTTATTGTACATCTTGTGAGCCCCACTGGTTCAGTCCAAATAAGTCGCGCGGTTCAGACCGGTCTGAACCGGTTCAGACCGGTCTGAACCGCGTCAATTATTATTATATTATTATTCGCGCGCGCGCATGTTATATATTTAATGGTCTGTTTGTTGAACACTAAAAACAAGTAGTCTGGTGATATTTAATATAGTCTTAAATATCTCAACCTTGAGGTCAAGGGTTCAATTTTGTTTACATCTTTTTTCCTTCTTCCTTCATTTTTTTTTTGTCATACATCATAATATACACCCTGTCAGACATCACAACGTAACTAAAACAACGTATACTGTCAGGCATCATAATATACACCGTATCGAAATATTAAATATACTGTGAGAAGTTTAAGTTGGAAAAAATAAATATAGGCATCATAATATACACCGTATCGAAATATTAAATATACTGTGAGATTTGTAAGTTGGAAAAAATAAATATTTCGCAGTATGAAACAAAAATTAACTAAAACAACAGATACTGTCAGACATCACAACGTATACTGTATCGAAATATTAAATATATTGTGAGTATTGTAAGTTGGAAAAAAAAAATTCGCAGTATAAAACAAAAATTAACTAAAACAACGTATACTGTCAGACATCATAACGTATACTGTATCAAAATATTAAATATACTGTGAGTATTGTAAGTTGGAAAAAATAAATAGTTCGCTGGATAAAACAAAACTTAACTAAAACAACGTATACTGTCATGCAACATAACGTATACTACATCGAAATATTAAATATACTGTTAGGCATCATAATATATGCTATGCTCTACATCGAAATATTAAATATACTGTTAGACATCATAATATATGCTATGCTCGAAATTTGAATATACTGTTAGGCATCATAATATATGCTATACTCGAAATTTGAATATACTGCTGGTGAAAAATAAAAAGGAACAACGTATACTGTCAACATAACATATACTATGCTGGTGAAAAATAAAAAGGAACAACACATATACTATGCAAATAAAAAGGTGCTATTAAGATTCAAACTCACACACTAAAGGGTACAATGTACCGCCTTTACCAACTAAGTCAGTGCCTATTTTGTGATTTCAAACACATCTTAATATATATATATCACGCGCACGAAAATTATAAGTTGACCTCACGAGATGTACAATAACACTAATGTGCATCTTATGCACAGGAGTCTCACTCATTATATAATTATACTATAAAAAAAGTGTTACCGTGCATATCATGAAGATGTTAAAAGAGCAGACACACGATTACTAGCTGGCAAATCCATTGTGACGTCAGCGAGCGATTTGTAGCCTCTATACACCATCCACTTGGATTTTTCCGCCCCACGCCTCCAGTCCCGGCGGCCGATATCATATCCACATAAACCCACCCCGCCTTCTTCATCCCCTCCTTTCTTACTCTCCAACGGTGTGCTCGACAGTGGTTTCTGGAATGAAATTGACGGAATTAGGTGAGAATGCTGCATGAATATTCATCAACAAGAAACACAAGTAGAAGAATTGGTAATCGGAGTAAAGTTGGAGAGAATTACGCCTTATAGTAGTTGTGCTGTGCGGCAGCCCTGAAGGAGAACGACGGCCATGGGTGTGGTTATCACTGCTCATGGTCAGCCTTCCGCTACTCTTCGCCTACTCCAAACTCAATCTGTCTCTCCCTCCTCGTCGTCTTATCTTAAACTACGCTATTCTAACTTATCCTCTTCCCAAAGATGGCTGAATCCCAATTTCCCTCCTCCCAGGTACCGGACTTCTCTGGAACTTGTTTCTTTTGCTGCCTCATTTTGCAATTTGATATTTGTTTGTTGATGATGATTGCTGGCATGCATGGGAGTGCTGTTTCAGGGCTGATTAACCGACTGCGTTATGCTTTTTTCTCATGCAATATTGATTTATTTTGCTTTTTGAAATTTAATGGTTTCAGGATGGACGATAGATTGTGCACTCTTGTTTAAAATCTACCGTGTATCGTAATTTTTTGCCTGAACAATGAACATCCGGCTTCATTGTTACTTGGACTCTTGCAATTTAGAATGATACAGTCCTCTTTTCCCTTTCAATAAATTATATGTGGAGTGATTTCGGAGATGTCAACTTTTTTTCTTATATCTATAAATGATTCCAGTGATTTATGATCAGATTATTTATTTATTCATTTATTCTCCTCATTATGTCTGTAGAGTATAAGAATATTTAGCTAGTGATGGAAACGCATGTAAACAAAAAGATGCACACATACACGCGCACACACACACACACATATATACATATATAAGCTCACGATTATATACTGTACATATATGAAATTATTTTCTATCGAATTTCCTAAGATTTGCCCTGTCGAGATTGATCAGTCTCCTTTCAGACTTGTTATGCCATTAGTTCTTTTATATACAAGCAATTGAAGTATTTCTTCCCTTCAGAGGAATATTTTTGGGGTTCACTTAATTGCGGCTTCATAATGCCAACGAATTTGGATAGTATAGGTGAGAGAATTCTGCAGAGAATGATTTAAAGTTGATTATACAACTTAAGATATATGTTCAACTTTGCTTATTTCTTGAAGCTGATTGTCAGTATATTTACTTTTATTAGGTATTGTGCAGATGATTTTGTTGTGAGGAAAATTTTAGTATTATGCTACTGTTCATTAACTCGTTTATTGTTGCAGGCTCAAAGCATTTAATTTAAGGTGTTCATTGACCAATACTGATGTCTTGAGTTCTGTCGCAACTGAGGAAGTCTATGAGGACACCACATGTCTTGATTCAAATTGTTCAATACCTGTTGTTCATCTCAAATCTGACACCTTGGAGACAGAATCACTTAACTTACTTGCTGGGGGCACCTATGTGGATACTATTTTGACGACATTGCCTGTGAGTTTTGTCTCTTCCGTGATTCTCCACATCTTAACATCCTTGCAAGTTTGGAATCTATGAATCTCTATTTAACTTGATGTTGGTCATCTTCATCTATTGGATTATGTAGGTGTTATCAGAAGAGGAGCAGAATGCAATTGCTGCAACTCCTGCCCATCCAACTGGATTATATGGTTAGTTCTCCTATGTCATTAGAAATTATTGAAAGATTTGAAATTTTATGAATTTCAATATTTTAATAAAGTTTAAACATATGTATATTCTCTTTTTCCTGTATCAATCTTCTGTTTGGGAATTTATATATATGATTGCACTGTGAATTCCTAACTTTTCTTGGTAGTATTTCTTAAATTGACTATCCCTCATGTAAAGTATTATAAGAGATTTGAAATTTTATGAATTTCAATATTTTAACAAAGTATAATACAAATATACGTGTATATTCTCTTTTTCCTGTATCAATCTTCTGTTTGGGAATTTATATATATGATTGCACTGTGAATTCCTAATTTTTCTTGGTAGTATTTCTTAAATTTACTATCCTCATGTAAAGTATATAAGGATTTTCGACTTAAAGAGGCACTGGGAAACTTCTTGAGTGACTGCTGTTGTTTTCCTATGCAGCCTGATTAAAGATATACCTCTATTTATGCTCTGACTGTCAATTGAAGTATAATTCCTCCATTTGCTTCAGTTACCTACTCACTAGCACGACAAATACTCTTTTGAGGAGGTTTTTTCGGTCGCTCGTATACATATCTTTACTGTTCTAAAATATTCTAGGCTGTCTTAAAGCTGCTTCTAATTAAAACAGTTTTTACCACATCTGGAAATTTTGTTCCATTTATATGTGTTAATCCAGCTTCCATTGATGGCCACATATACAATTAGCTTTATATGGTAGCTGCTTGGCCGGGAATTTGGTTGAACAACTTTGGAATTTTGCCTGGCCTGCTGCCATAGCATTGCTTCATCCAAGTCTTCTTCCTGTAGCTGCCATGGGTTTCTTTGCAAAGGTATTAATCACCATAAATAACAAGACCTTTAGATAAGAAGCAGGTTAACAGTAGAACAATGTGGACTTTAACAGCTTGCAGTAATTGTTGGAGGCCCTTTGGTAGGGAAACTAATGGATCATTTTCCACGCGTGCCTGCATATAATTGCCTGACTATTGTCCAGGTACCCCCAGTTTTTTCTTGGCTGCATCGATACTGAAGGGAAAACCGTTTTAGCCAAAGTTTTATGCTCATACTTCTTTCGTCCAGGCAGCTGCTCAGTTGTTATCTGTTGGAATGATAATCCAAGCTCATACCACCAGACCGACACCTGTGTCTTCTATTCTTGTGCAACCTTGGTTTGTTGTGCTTGTGGTAGCTTTGGCTGTTGAAAGACTCTCTGGATTGGCACTGGGGGTTGCTATGGAGCGTGACTGGGTTGTTTTGGTAATAATATGTGTATTTTGTTGGTTCCTTCTCCACATCATAAATATATGGAGATCACTAGTACCGGCCGGTGCTATATTGAATGCTGTCTATGTAAATTAGACTTTGTTATTTCAGTTGGCAGGAACAAATAGACCAATTGCTCTTGCTCAAGCAAATGCAATTCTTAGCAGAATTGATCTCCTTTGCGAGGTAATTATCGAAATTTGTTATTCTTGTCAGTTTTCCTATTTTTGGAACACTTAGTATGCATGTCTAAAAGGTCTTTACTTTTGACATACAACATAGTCGTGATATCTTTCTTTATCAAATGTTCAAATGTTAGTGCTAATGATTTCATGCTTTACTAGTGCAGATTGCAGGAGCATCATTATTTGGTATTTTCTTATCTAAACATGAACCAGTGAGATGCTTAAAGTTGGCTGCTAATTTGATGATATGGTCACTGCCTGTTGTGGTAGTATACTCTTGCTGTTGTCCTGGTACTCAATTTGGAAATTTATCATTATTTATCTGATACTCTTTCTGCGTAACCTAGGTGTTTCTTACCTGGTTGACCAACAAGCTTTCTGCTGGAGTCCTGGACCGCGCCAAATGTCCACAATCATGTTGCGGGAGTTCCTCTCCTGGATCTATATTATATACCACAAATATATGTAAATAATAACAGATTTTTGTTTTTTGGCAAAAATAATTCATATTTATGCATCATCATCATCATCATCATCATCATCATCATCATCATTCTTTGGTATAAATTATTTGTTATGAGATGCATGTATATATTTATTTATCTTATCTCTGCATATGTGTGAAATTCTGCGGTATATGCTATAAATGTACACATAAGAATGAACACTTACACTTTCATTTAATTTAACTGATATTTGTCATATTTTATTAACGATTTCCCTATTTTTGTTTGCACTTATGATATCTTTCGTCTGCGTAGTGGCTACAAGTGTAGAAGCTATCAAGCATGGGTGGTCTGAATACATTCAGCAGCCTGTTTTGCCGGCAAGCCTTGCTTATGTATTACTCTATTTCAATGTTGTTCTTGCTCCTGGAGGACTGATGACTGCCTTCTTAACACAACATGGTATTGTCTGGAATGTTCAACCTAAACAACTAATTCCTGCATGACATTTGTGATTTGTGGATTTAGTACAACTTATTGCATCAATATCTGGGTCCAACTTTTGAATTTTCATTAACTGGTGACCACTAGTTTAGCTTGCATCTAGAATCAATCATTTATTGTCTTGTCGAACTTCCTGAAGAAATATAAACATAAATAATGTCACTGATTAGGGACTCAAGTATAATATTTAAAGAAATGATATTAAACTAATTTATATACGAAGCACTTCTAGAAGTCTCCTGTATCGGCATAGTACTTAGTAGTTTGCATGGTGGTGCAGCATGATTTTATGACACTAGTCCATTCTTTTATCAAATAATTACTCCTCTAGTTTTTCATGAGATGGTGAAGGACTTGACTAACCTAAAAGAGTTACCCATGTGAAGAAAATTGTCACTTGGAACTTCAAAAAACATATGTGATTGTGGATGTTGGTGAAACTCTTTACAGCGGTATTGAACATCAACAAAAAATGGGTTTTAGAGATATCAAGAAATTGGTGTTACTTTTTGCCAATTAGGCTTGTGAAAGGCACTGCAGAGAGAAGTCTTGTGGATCTTGGTGCCATATTTGGGGAAACGAGTCTCGTCTTTTTCAAATATTGACATTGTCTTGGTCCAATATATTCAATACTTCTAAATTCTACACAAAAATACATAATTGCAAAACTTTGCTTGCAAATATATCTTCGAGTTGCCAGTGATGTTCATGATAGTTGGAACATCAACTGTACCATCATTTTCCGGAAATCCTTTCAAGAAAGCCTGAACCATTTAACATATGCAGTTTCTCAAGATAAGCATCTAAATAGGTCCTCAAAGGTAGCCTGATTAAGGAGGAAATATGCTACCTAAGCAATCGGTCATGGTGGAGTATTTAGTTGCTATTGCCCAATCAAGTAGCGTTCCTTCAATGACCAATGAGGTGATAGCAGCACCTGATGATTACAGGTTAAACGTATAATATTTTTGAAAGGCTATGCCTTATTTTATGGTCAGATGCGAACTGGAAGAAGGTAACAATAAGCTGGAGATGTTAAACACTCTTTACTTTTAACATCTCTTCATAAGTGTAGAATCTCACTGGAGATGGAAGATGTTTTAAGTGGAACCAATCTAACCTTTTATGATTCATTAATTTTCATTAATGAGACATTGACTTGTGTGGTACTTAAATACTTTATTGTCTCGACCGAAGAAACCAAGTTTTTACATTGGCTACTTTGAGATTTCAGGTTTAAGTCCTTCAATTATTGGAGGATTCAGTGGATTATGTGCACTTATGGGTGTTGCTGCAACATTTGTCTCTGCAAAGATGGTTGAGCGCCTAGGAATTCTTAAGGTATCAAGTAACTGTATATTCTATCCCTATTAGCTTCTCTTTGTGAAAGGGTTTAATTTTATTGTTAGAAATTTTTCCCTTAATCTTAACAAATTGCTTATGCCAGGCTGGAGCAGCTGGCCTTATCTTTCAGGCTTCACTTCTCACCATTGCTGTTGCTGTGTATTTGAGTAGTTCCTTTTCCCAGAAAGTTCCAGTTGTATTCTTCCTATGTTTAATCGTGAGTTCCATTTGCTTTCCTGTGGTCCTGTGTTTGAATTTAGATCCACACGAAGTTCCTGAATTAGTCTTAGCCTCTTAGGGTTAGCTTAATTATGGAGGCTATGTTTGGTTGACTATGCTTTCACCTTGAAATTCGTTCTTGCGCCGAGAAAAATATATTTTGTGAAATATATATCACTAAATCATCTAATGTTGCACCGACTATATAATAAATTTCAGTTATAGCACTAAATACATCTTGGTATAAAGAGGTTGATATGACATTTATGAAGATTTTTCCTTTACTTTCTATTATTCCTTACACAACTGATCTTACAGATCTGCAGTTTCATGTCCATGCCTCTAGCTATATATAGAGATTGAACCTTTTCCTTATCAACGAATGAACTTGAAAATGTGGGAAAAAAAATTACTTTGTCCTCCATGCACCTATCTCTACAAAAATCAAAATGGGTCTACCCAATTTATCATCTTTGTTTCTGAGGTTCTGTACCGTGTAGTATCCAATAGGGGCCACGGAGACCTTGTATCAGCTATAATTTGCGTTTCAAACATGTTTTGGGAATTGTTCGATTCAGATAGCATCTAAATCAATTTCCACTCTTACTAATCCTTGATATCATTATCAGTATATGATGCTAAATTATTACAAGGTCACCTGTTTTTTGAGTTCATGCATTTTTCTGCAGGTTTCTTACTTATTTCTGGTGATTATTGTCTGAACGAACAACTGGTTTTGTACTTTGCTTAAAAAGATCTCATATCATAAAAATATATGTTGGGGAAGATATTATTATGCAAGTAAAAATATGGTAGAAGTTTGATGCGCTGCCAGAGTACCTCCCCTAGGTAGTATTGATGAATTTATGCATTCGAATACTAGTTATTACTGGATAAACTACCCTATGTACCTGACTGTACTGATGTTTGTAGCCGTTCTCAGTATATATATACTCGATATAGTTAACCATCACCTGTGTAGATCAAGGGTTTGACTCTGTTGTCTGCCGTTACGGCATTATAATTTTTTTGTTTTTTTTGGGTGGCACATAACTTAATACATTATATAGTTGAGCCATTCTGACCTTGCCTTATTTTCGTTCAAAACATGGACATTTTGCCCCAACCAGATATTGTCTAGATTGGGCCACATGTCATATGATGTTGTAGGGGCACAGATTTTACAAACCGGGATCCCTGCATCTAAAGTTAATCTTATTGGGACAACAGAGGTTGCAGTTGCTAGTTTGGCTGAATCAGTAATGTTGGGAGTTGCAATAATTGCTAATGATGCTTCACATTTTGGGTTTCTAGCAATGTTGTCACTTCTATCAGTAGTTGGGGCAGCTTGTTTGTACTGTAGATGGCTGAAGAGTCCCACTGATGTGCAAAGGAGTCTCTTTTCTTTTTGAGGGGCAGTTCACAGTTCACACAACGTAAGTGGAGATTTTCTCATAACCTTGACATACTTTGATTAGTATAAGAAAGTTGTTAGTATGCTGATTTGTGCTTCTTTTGGTCCTTTCTAATACAAGGGAAATGGGGATTAATATACAGAGATTCTTTTATGTGATCAACTTCCAAGCGACATTTGGTAGTCCTACTAGAAAATGTTGCTGTTTCTGTGACGTATTTCTTGTTTCCATGTTTGAAAGATAAGGCCTCGTTTGATTCTACATTCAGATATTAGAATATAAGGCTTGGTTAGTCTAAAAAATTGGGTAGAGAAATTGCTTTTTGTGATTAGTTAACTTCTTTAGTTGGTTTGATCTGACAAATTAGTTTTTGCCATAAGATGCAAGAAAATATTGGAAGGAGAATTACCAAATGGAATTAAAATTTATTGCTCCAGACTTTCTACACTTATGATGATGTTTCAAGATTGAAAATTTTTGTACACACCCAATGATAAGACCAGTGGAAGTATTTTTTATTTCTTTCCTTCTTTTTTGGGACTCTCGATCGACATAATGTCTAGTTCATCTCCGGATGACTGACTAACCAAACTTGCCCTTAGCTTTGAGGATTAAGATCAATTTTTACGAGGATTAGGGGGAAAAAAGATAAGTTGGTTTCAGCATTTAGAGTATAAATTCATATTTTGACTGCTCTACTGTTGCACTACAGCTGCAGAGGTGTACTTGAGCAAACCTACTGAAACCATGTCTAAAAACTCCATGGAAGGCCAAGGCACATGTTCCCTGGCACAGAAATCAAATACGACTGCTGAGGTTGAGAACTTACAATCTCGATTTTCCGCCTACATAAGTTATTCAAAATTATCTGTAAATACATATACGGACACTCTGTAAAGATGAGACCACATTTTTGTTGGCAAAGCCAACTGATTTTTAGTCGATAACTACACTTGTAGTAGCTTATTCGGGATGAACATTCTAATTATCCACCGATATTTGTAGAAGTCTCTTAATTATGGAAATGCTTGCAAAGTTCTTTGGTTAATAACATAAAGTCCCTCGGGGGATAAAAAATATATCCTCTTGTAAAATACTCCCTCCGTCCCGGCCCAATTTGCCTATGTTGACCGGGCACGGAACTTAAGAAAAAGCAGATTTTGTGGAATCTTTGACTTTTTTAAAGGTGGAGATTGAATGTGGAGATTTTGAGGGTGGAGATTTTGAGAGAAGTTTGTCATTTATGGGTTGGCAAATTAGATTGGGACAAACCAAAAAGAAAAGTAGGCAAATTAGAGCGGGACGGAGGGAGTAATAGTTTTACTTTTAATAAATGAGGGATCTTTACAAACATTTTTAGTAATATCTTTGCAAATTTTTTGTGGTTAACTGATGGAGTTTTACGAACCTAAAGGGATAAATATTGCATGTTCATAAATTTTTATGCTGTTTGATAAAGTTTAACTAATCCAAATTATTTTTATTATTCTAAAGGGTACATGATGAACATGTATGAACAAAATCAGACATAAAATCTTAATTGCGTTGATCTATTACTGTGAAAACTCTATTTTTTTTCTATAATTGTCTGATATTTACAAAGCAAATAATATTACCCAAAGGTTAAGTCTTAAATTTTTAATTGAAAATAGAAGAGATTGGTTTTAGTTTTAGAACTCCAATACTTCAACTATATTAATTTTCACTAAAAATAAAATTAAGTGATATTTCCTGCAAGCAAAGTGATGCCTTTTTCATAAAAGTGGGATATTTTATGTGTTTTTTTTTTCTTTTTAACAAATACGATATTTTTTTAAAGTATCACTTTTTTACCAAAGGAGTATCAATCCTTGGAAATGGGTGGACTCGGACTCTAAATTTTCAATATCTTTTGATGTAGTTATTTTCTTGAATTTGAGGTTTGCGTAATAAGATGGTAAAATGTATTACTTAATTGGTCAAAAATATTCTTTTTCTTAATAAAAATATTCGTAAAATTGATACTTTATCAATAATTTTATCGGAGAGAGTAATACTTTTGAAAAATTAAGTAAATAAATTTACCAGAAAAATTGAAATGACCATTATATATAAAAATATCGATGTATATGATGTTCATAATTCTAACTCAAAACTAAATTGGTTCGAAGTATTAGTCTGATAGAATGACACTCATGTGTACAATAAAAATAATGCGCACTTCTCTCGTTGAACCTAAAAATTGGGTTAAAAAGTAATACACTAGGAATGTGTTTGCTTAAAACTAAAAAATGTTAAGTCAAATTTAACTGAGAAGTTGGAGTGTGCTTTATTGATTGGACGGTAAAGACGAAGTTGGATAGCTCAATTAGCAGAGCATTTACTACCTAAGTCTGTAATTTTGGGTTCGAGTCCCCGTGAAAGGAGGAAATGATTTTTTCTTTGTTCTTATATTAGGAGAAAAAAAAAATTAAAAAATATTGACTGAACGGTAAAATAAATGCAAAAATTCACGTGCTAATCACACAGCTCTCTCACGGCGATTCTCTGTTATCTCACAGGCGAACCATTAACTCTCCTTCCTCCTTCAAAATCGCATAAGCAACAAAAATGGCAGCCCTAATCTCTCTTTTCTCCTTCAAACGCGTGTAGCAGCCAAAATGGCAGCCCTAATATCTCCTTTCTCCTTCAAATCGCAGCCCTAATCTATCATTCTACCTGCTTCAAAACTCGCGCAGCAGCCCTAATTTTTTGTGTTAACCTCTAGATTTTTGAGCTGTAAAAGCTGTCGAAGATATAGGTAGAACAACAATGGCGGAGGGTTTGTCATTGGGTTGAAGAAGATTTGGCAGAATGTAAGCCATTTCTTTTTGTTTATTTTTTCTTAGTTATTCAGTTGTTTTTGTTTTCATTTTGTATTGTCACACTGTGGGCAACTATAAGTTCATAGGTTAGAATCTAGAGGTGAAATTATATTTTTAATTTTTGGGAGCATTATTTAATGAGATTCTACTTGTTTGACTTAATTTGCTGCTTTGGATTGTTCAACTGGGATTACTTTCTACTGCCCAATGCAATCAACAGAAACAACAAAAATATTTTGCTTGTGGGTTGTGATAGGGATGGCCCAGTCACTTCGGTCGGGTTAATACCTAATACTTCGGCCCACTAATCGACCCAGAAGATCCAGAAATACGCGTCGTCCCAGATAATGTGGCGCGGCCCAATTCATGGCTTGTTCCGCGATTCAAGGCCCACAATTCGTCCCCAACCGCCATGTAGCGGAAAATAGGCACGACAATAGGGAATTAGTTAGGGTTCAGTAGGGTTTAGTATAAATACGAGGAAAGAACTCTGAATTAGGGTTCGCATTCTGTATTCTGTAATTACTACGTGTAAACTCAAAGTTCTAGTGAAAGAAACACTTCGGCAGGCGTTAAGACAATTATTACTTTTGGTTAATAACTTGTTGTTTTCCTTAACACATCACAACTACGCACAACAAAACAATTTTATTATCCTCCTTCGAGGTGATGACAAAAAGTTTTTTACATAAGACTTCAAAAAAAAAAAAAAAAAAAATGAATAAGCAATTATCTACGGCCCCCGAGTCAGTATTCAGCGCCCCGGCGTTGAGGCCTACTCCTAGACCTACGCTGCGTCCTTCGGGATCTTGTCGTTCTTCTGCCTCGGGCTCCGGCTCTTTCTCCCCCGCGGGCTTCCCGATGCGGTGGACTTGTTCGTGGCGCTTGTCTGGGAACTTCGTCTCTTGTACGAGCACGGCTGCTTGGCTGTGGGGCAGACCTCGGGGTTTCGGCCCATTGCACAGGGTCACATTCCTCGGGGACCATCACCTCGATTTCTCTAGCCAGTTCCTCGACTGCCTCTTCGACAACAACGGCGGGCTCTTCTTCGATCGTAGTCACTGGAACTGGCTCTCGAATAACAATGTCTGTGCTCTTTACCTCGGGCTTCTTTTTACCCTTCCGGAGGGCTTTTGAAGTACATTGGCTTCGGCTTGTACTAGCAATGAATTCCTCGGCAGAAGGCCTCCACCTGCCTCGGCCCTTCAGTCCTTCATACATGCTGAGGAGCAACTCCAACACCTCTCGCTTTCTTACGAGCTCCGAGGACTCGGCCGGGCTCCTCGCCATAAGCGCTGAAATCTCATCCTGAATTTCTACGACCCGCGCCTCAACTTCCTCAAATGTCAGTAAGCCGAACTCGGTCAATATTCGGTCATACTCCCTTTGATGGATGAGGACTCGTTCCAGTTCAGCAACTTTTGCCAGATACTTCAACTCCTGATCAAAGGCTTTCTCCTCGGCCTCCTTCGCCTTTCTCTCTACCGCGGCCACCCGCTTTTCTAGCCTCGGCACTACGCGCATTTGCAGGTTGTTATTCTCTTCGCGGAACCACTCAAGTGATCGCATAAGCTTCTTCGTCGTCTCATGCAATTCCGCGGTATTCTAAACAGACAAAAGAATCAACGGGAACAATCAATCTCAAACATACAATGAGCGGGAATTCAGTCCACAAACAAGATTTATATTCAACAAAATCGAAGTACATTATCCATGATTCAGTACAAAGTTTACATATACTCCTATCATCTACAACTTTAAATTTGAGGGGAACGACTGACCTCCCGCTCGGTCCCCTCAGTATCCTCGGGCAACACCTCTCGCCGGCCCTCCGACACTTCAGCTTCTTCCTCCTCATTAACTGCCGCAGCTTCATCCGCGGCTACGGCGTCAACCTCCATCCGAGGGGGGGGGGGGTTCTTTGTTTCTGGGCTTGGAGACAAGCTCACCCCGGCGGAATGCCAGAAACTCCTGGTCCTGGTCCACCTCACAGTTAGCAATCTCCTCGGCCTTCAAAATTTGTTTCTTCTCGGCTAGAGCCTTCAACAGAGGCCACTCCGGCAGATTTGCTAATGCTGTGTAATAGGCCTTCTCCACCCCGGCCACTGCATCAAAGTCGTACCCGAATTCTGGACGATATACATCCACATTCGGGTAGACCTCCTTGATCTGCTCCAGCAACACAGATCGCGTGGCCTGGTCCCCTATTGCAACAAAGTCGGTCTGAAAGTCAAGAAACGTGCTGGTTTGGAACAGTTTCTCAGCGAATGCTTTCAGCATTGCTTCTTGACCTCCGACTACGGCAGCCTCCCGAGCCTCCATCTCTGCCCGCAGCTGCAGTATTTCCCCTCGGAGGACACCGGCTTCTGTCTCCACTCCGCGCAGACGCGCAACCTCATTTTCAACCAAGGCCGCCCTCTTACGCGCCTCGGTCAGGTCTTGTGTTAACCTGTCGTTGCGCGCCCGAAGCTCTCTAGCCACTTCGGCTAGCTCCTCCTTGCCTTCCTTCTCGCTCTTACGACCGAGGTCCATGATTCCTCGCGCCAAGCACAGAAGTTCTTCGGCATCGCCCCCCTCCAACCCCAAAAGACTTGAAGGCCCCTGCTCCTTCAACTGCCACCAATAACAGCACACAATGATCAGCACAGGTAAACATACAATGCATTTGCATTAACAGTAACTAACAGCACATCTTGGATTTACCTCCATGCTCTCCTCCGTGCGGAGTCTTTTTGCTGTTGCTGGAGGAGTCCCAGAGGGCTCCGGCCTCTTCTTGGATACAGGGGTAGGCCTCGCCACTCCTACCTGCTCCTCAGATCCAGCGCTGGGCCTCGCACCAGGTGACATCTTCCCCCGGGGAGATGCCTCAGCAGTTTTCCCTTTCTTTTTGGCCGCCGCAGCCACCGCGGGGCTTCCAGCCGGCTCTTTTCCGAAGCGTCCCACTGCATACAGAAGTTAAAGTTAGTTCTATACAAGGCAACAGTTTGTAGAGAGCAAGACATGAGAACTCCTACCCTCTTCGGCAACCGCATCGCCCGAATAATACGGGCTCAGTCCGGCCCCCTCCAGTTCCTCCTCAGTACAGAGGGTCTTGAAAGTCCCCACTGACCGGAATATATGTACAACTTCGGCCTCCGGGTTCTCCACTAGAGCGGTATCAAGTACCTCATCCCTCCTCCACCTCGGGAGAGCTACTTTGTTTTTCACAAATATAAACCTCTCCTTCCATCCCTCCACCTTACTCGGGTTTTGAACCTTGAACCCACCTCGGGCTCGGGGACTGAAGGAGTACCACCCCTTGGATTTACCGAAGGCTTTTAGTTGGTAAAAAAACCTAAATAGCTCTACGATCGGTTCTAACCCGGCATTCTTGCATACTACGGTGAATCCCACTACTTGCCTAACCGCATTTGGCGCTAGTTGGCTTAAGGCAATGCCGTAGTATCTCAGTAACCGGACCACAATGTCCCACAGAGGCAGTCTCAAACCTATCCTTAGGGGGTCTATATACACACTAATAAAACCCTGCGGCGGGCAGCAGGCCCTATCACCAGGGTCCGGTACTATATATTCTAAGTTAAATGGAAGATAAAATGAGGGGATTTCTCTCTCAATCTGCACTCGCGTCATACGTAACGCTACAGTGGACACTTCAAAGTCCTCCTCCGCGCATTCATAGAAACCGACCATCCTAACGTTGGTTTCCATGCCGTCGGCCCTTTCTACCGTCCTAACCTCATTCCTCTCCGGAATAACATATCGAAGGGGTGGCACATCTAACGAAGCGCTCTGAGTCCCTACTTCTTGAATAGAAGAAGAAGATGAAGAAGAAGGCATACTTACTTGGGTTGAATTTGAGAAGTTTTTGATTTGAGATGAATCACAAGCACATAATTCCCCTTTTTTCCCGCTTTCTAAACTGGCAAATCGCAATGAAGAAGATGAAGAGTTACTGTGCCATTATTCCAAATATATACACAAAAAACCAACGGCTCTGATACAGCCTATTCAAATTCAGTGATTGAGATTTGGACGTGATATTCACGCGCTTTACGGTTCCCAAGGCGCGTGGGGAACAGGTTTGCTGGAAATCGCAGAGCGTGTCACTTCACATCCCTCTCTCTCATGATGGCGCCGCCAATCACATCAACCTCACTTTTGGCCAGGAAGCTTTAAACTACACTCCGGTGATCCCTTCACCTCGGCCACACTACCACACTCCGGTGCTCCCTTCATTTTGGCCAGACTACTACACTCCGGCGATTCCTTTACCTCGGCCAGATCATCATAGACTTCCGATACCGATTCTTGCTTTTGGGGGACTCGCTATCATCCCGGTGTAACTCGGCCTAGTTCGGTTCCGCTTCCACGGACTACGACACGGAGGTCCTTAGACGCGGAACAATCTTGGTTACCCACAAACACTTCGGCTCGCCAGCGACCACGGCTCATCTTGCCAATAGTTCCACCCCGGTTACAACCGAAGCTCCTTCCTCGCTCCGGCTGGGGGGGGCATCTGATAGGGATGGCCCAGTCACTTCGGGTCGGGTTAATACCTAATACTTCGGTCCACTAACCGGCCCAGAAGATCCAGAAATACGCGTCGTCCCAGATAATGTGGCGCGGCCTAATTCATGGCTTGTTCCGCGATTCAAGGCCCACGATTCGTCCCCAACCGCCATGCAGCGGAAAATAGGCACGACAATAGGGAGTTAGTTAGGGTTCAGTAGGGTTTAGTATAAATACGAGGAAAGAACTCTGAATTAGGGTTCGCATTCTGTATTCTGTAATTACTACGTGTAAACTCAAAGTTCTAGTGAAAGAAACACCTCGGCAGGTGTTATTTTGTGCCCGTGGACGTAGATCCCCGAATCGAACCACGTAAATCCCGTGTTTTTTCATATTGCTTCCGTAGGTTTTCGTTAAGTTTCTTGGTTATCAGATTGCGCATTATCAGGTTGTGAAGTTGAACTCATGGGCTCATCTGTTGCGACAATGGTGGGAGATTTTTGTCCTCAAATCATATAAACCAGAAAGCCCTGATTCACCAGAGACCTACAATTTGGAATCTCATATTGTTTGTTTTGTTTCTGAGCAGTATCAAACTGTTCTAACATTCTATTCACCCCTCCACTTTCTTGCTTAGGGTTAGACCATCTTTATTCACAACCTCCCACAACCCAATCTATCAATAAAATATTCATTTCTCTATCTTCCATATACACAACCTACTCCACAACCTAAAAAGTACATTTTCACACTTTATCAACAACCCAACCCAACCCAACATTTTAATATATATTAATTTCTTTTATCCAAATACAGATTTTATTTCCCAATAAAATTAATATTTTTGATACGGTTTAATAATTGCATATTATTTTTCGCGCTTTTTCTAATATATTTCAAGAATAAAAAAAATATTTAAATTCCGTAATTACAATAAGTCGATTTTGTTTTTCCGGTACGTTTAAAATAACATGCTAAAATAATAATCAAATTAAAATTGCAAAAGTTGAATTACGAAATCGAAAAAAATAAATTAAGTTACAAATACATGTCTGAAATACTAAATTACAAATGTAAAAGATACAACTTATATATTTAATTAGCGGGACCAAATTTTCGCCATATATGCTCGACTGAGTCGTATTTAAGAGCGTTGTGAGCTTCCCTATTATGAAGTTGCTCCCTATTACTCATGTAACTGGTCCAAAATTTAGTCGGCCCGACCCGGTCAGGTGGGGTCTGTCGGGCTAACGTCGTATTTTGGATCGGTTCAGGTCGAGGCAAAATTTAGTTAGTCCTAGATATATTCGTCCGACCCGTGATATTTCCCTATAATATACTAAGATTATCGGATCGGCCCGGGGCCCACCGAAGATTTAGCCCATCGGACCGGTCCAGACGAGCCAACTATTTATAAAAAGAATAAAATAAAGAGCTTCAAATTTTAATTCAAAATATATCAACATTAGATTCTACTTGTAGAGAACAAAAAAAAAAGAATTTTGATAATTTTTTTAATTTTTATAAAATAAAAATTATATTATTTATTTATTATTAAAATTATATCCAATAAATAATTTAATACAACAAATGAGGTACCGACATGTGGCAGGTTGTGGAAGGGGGTTGGGTTGTGGACTAAGTTGGTTGACCAACCCCATCCACAACCTCGGTCATCAGTCATTGGATATTTTTGCTTTAATTTTTAACTCCAATTTTTGTCATCTTCCCATGCCCTTGCCCTTGGGGGCATGGATAATGATGGTCTTAGAGGTGGCAATTCGGGCGGCCCAGTCGGGCCGGGCCGGGCCCAGTCGGGCCAAGAGAAAGTTTGGGTCGGGCCGGACCCGATTTATTTCGGGCCTAAACATGCTAGGCCCGGCCTGAAAGACCTCGGGGCCATCGAACCAAAAAAGTCCATCAATAAGTTTTTTTCTTTTCTTTTTTATTACTTTAACCATGAAGTACAATTATATATTGAGGGGAACTTCAGTTTAATTCTCTTAAGAAAAAAATTGATCGGAAGATAATATATTACTATTCGTTGCAATATGGGATAATATCTATTAATCTATAGACATGTCTCAAATCCCAGGTATAACAATAACAATAATAATAATAATAATAATAATAATAATAATAATAATAATAATAATAATAATAATAATAATAATAATAATAATAATAATAATAATAATAATAATAATAATAATAATAATAATAATAATAATAAAAAAGAAGGAATTGATGATGATATATAGTTATATACTACATGTCACAAGTTTAATTTTTGTGTACGTACTATACTACATGTTAATCAATTTTTCATTTTTCAACACATAACAATTAATGAGCATGCTTGGATTCAATTCATTTTCCATCTTCGGCTAATAAAATTGAAGAATTAGAGTATTAAATTAGTCAAATATTTTAATTTCTCGGTAAATAGATACATTTACGCTCTGCTAGAAAAAGAAAAAAGAAAAACATGTTTCAAATAGTACACAAGATATTACCTAATTCCTAAATTTTTCTTATTCGATTAGTGAGCGAAAAAAAATTCAATTCCATCGGGCCGGCACTCGGCCTTCGGCCGGGCCGGGCCGGGCCCGCCAAAAGAAAAGCCCGTTTGAGCCAGGCTAAAAAAGTCCGAATTTTTTTCGGCCTCTAATATTCCGGCCCAGCCCGCTCTATATTTCGGGCTAAACGGGCCGGGCCAATTTTGCCAACTTTACTTATATGAACTCATATGACCGTTTTAATTATTTATTTAAGCATCTAATACACTATGGCAATGTTTGGTTGGGGCTGGGTTGGGGAAAGTGGGTGGAGTTAGTAGCTGAGATGTTAGAGAGTGATGTTTGGTTGGGTGGCTGGGGTTGTGGTTGGAGTGTGATATTTAATTATTAATTGTAAAATGTGATGTGATATGTGTAAGAGGTACTTACTAATGATTGAGAGAATGATTAAAGTAGTGTTGAGATTTGTGATTGATGTCTCCCATCAAACCCTAATACCCCGACTTGGCCAAACCAGCCCAAAGAAATATGAGGTTGGATTGACCCAACTGATGAGATATTGGGCCAACCCCAACTAAACATGCCCTAACTTGTTAACTAAAATAAATATTTGTTCATTTCAACAATATATTTTTATTCAATTTATAAAGTTTTAGTCAATACTGGAACATGGTAACTATTACAGATAAACAATATACCCTTGTATTGTTTAACAATATAATTTTATTACACAAACAAGCACCCTAAACTTCGGGCGTTTTTTTCCCTTTTTAACCTAAATTATATTTTGTATCAGATAGCAATCTATAGTTCACTTCGGGAAAAAATTTCGGTGAAAAAAATATAAAAAATATTTAAAAACCATAAAATTATGTAAAAACCAGAAAAAAATATTTTTAAATTCTGAAGTTCATTTAAAATATCATAAAATTAACTGAAATTTTTAAAAGTAATTTTCATAAAATTGAAATTTTTATAAAAAATTTCAAATTCTTTAAAAGGAATTTAAAATTTAAAATTTTCTAACTTTAAAAAAATTATTTATTTAAAAAAAATATATTTTCTTAAAAAATTATTTTCTGTATTTTAAAAAGTTTTTATATTTTTCATAAATAAACTCTTTTAATAAAATCAATTTTTTTTTTTAAAAAAAAAATTTACTTCCAACATTTCATAGATATTTTTGAGTATCTTGAATGAATTATTTTAGATTTCAACTAATTTTCAAATTTAATAAAAATTATACGATAAAAAAATTTAAATAGTTATACGATAATCCAGTTAATTTGAGATTTTCCTGAAAATGTTTAAAAAATTTGGAAGTTGGAAAAAAAATTAAATATATACCATTTTGAATAATCCTTAAATAATTTATTTATTTTTTTTGAATAATTTATATATTTTTGTAATTTTTTTTTAAAAATAATTTAAGGATTTATCATAATTATTACTTTCAATTTATTTAAAGTTTCAATTTTAAAAAAAATCCTGATCATCTCCTAAAATTAGATTTTTAAAAATTTATTTATAAATGAGTAACTTTTTTAAATTCATAAAATTTAAAATTTTAAAATCTTTTTAAAGAATTTTAAAAATTTTACAGAAAAAATCAATTTTATGAAAATTATTTTTTTTAAAAAAAAAATATTTTCAGTTAATTTCTGATATTTTAAATGATTTAGAATTGATAAATATTTTTCTGATTTTTTTATTTTTACATAATTTTATGATATTTAAATATTTTTTATATTTTTTTTATATTTTTCTCGCCGAAATTCTTCGCCGGAGTGAAGTATAGGTTGCTATCTGATAGAAAATATAGTTTAGGTTAAAAACGGAGAAAAAACCCAAAGTTCAGGGTACAAAATGATATTAATCCAACAATATAATATATACTTCGTAATATATCCGTTTCTTGCAAATTGCATTGTTTTCATAAATATCAATGCATCTTCAGTGGTAGGTGTAACAGCAAATTTTATGTAAAAATAATTAAACACGAAAGTTCATAAACTTTAACTTTTTTGTTTCGTATACCGATAAAATGTAGCATTTGTGTATGTTATTGGGAGTGTGAGCGCCTAGTTGGATAGAAGAGATGAGCTCCGACCTAAATGCATTTAGCAGACAAGAACACCGAAGAACTTTGCTCTGGAATTCTTCACTTGCTTCTTGACTCGTGTTATTGATTTTGGTGGAGAATAAGGCCCTATTTATAGTGTAGGATGAGAAAATCCTAATGGGTTTGAGTTTGAATGCAGCGATATGATTGGTCCACCATGACTTGATGTTTATCTTCATCTTCTTGGATAATTACTAAATTAATTTAATTTAATTTAGTAATATCTGCATTATCTTGACACGTGACGACTTTTCATTGGTTAATAAAATATATAGTAAATCACCAATTAAATTGACTATTTAACTTAGGAATTTTATTTACACAGTTCCTAATATTAAAAATAATCAATATAAAATTTATATTCATCATATATTTAATTACGTGGCGCATTTTATGGGATACAAAATTTGCGTATCAACTGTAGGATTCAAAGAACACGAGCCTCTTGTATGTGTGTAATGATAATCTTCAATCTGAGACACTCACGAACTGCTACACGTAGAATAGTGGTCTCTGAAGGATTTGATGAAGTAGTTGTACGAGTTTGTATGGTTTATCTCCAAGATGTCGTCGTGTTCCTCATGACACTACATAACCGTTTTAGTAATGATCTTTACATGGGACAATTAGGAAACATAAACTATATTATTAAGAATTAAGGCTGTAGAAATTTTGGAGGTTTTTCTCCTCGGCATTTTCTCTCTCCACCTAGGTTTTTCTAGTTTTTTCGCTCCTTGCTGCCGGGCATACTTTCAGATTTTTAATTGCTTTCTTTATCTATTAATCTAGCAATTTCTTTTGTTGATCTACAAACAACTTTCTTACGTTTCGTCATTCAAATTGTTGTTTTCAGAAAACTGTTCGTTAATTTTTTATTGGTTTTCATATTATCAAGATTTTCGAAACCTATATACATATGGTTCTCTCCCTATTTTCAGGATCACCGTGGCTAGGGTTTCATTATGCGACATTATGGTGTGGCGGCGGCGCCGATCTGGGCGCCATTGACTCGCCGACATGTTACTAGACTTCTTGCGGCGATTCTCCTCAAATTGCTTAGCCATGGTGTCGGACCAAGAGATAGCAAAAGTCGTGGTGATAGTGCTCAATCAGTCAGATCCCAACACTGTCACTTCGTTGAAAAGGGTAGTCCAGCAGCTCGACGACAAACTAGGGTTGATCCTGTCTCTGACTATGGTGTCGCATGCCTACACTCCCACGTTTATCATCAAAGGAGATTTCATGATTCACAGTCTAGACTGCCTTCCTGTTGCTAGATTCTTAGGCTGCCTTATTCTAGTTTTGCTAGTCTATGCAAGATTCTTGGGAAAAGATTCATGTAATTTGACATGGACTTTAGTGAAAAACATATGATGACAAGGATGTGGTGGATATATACAACAAGCTTAATTGCTCTCCTTGTGATGCACGAGTGATTGATTTTGACAGCACTCGATGGGTTCCTGGTTTTACTACCAAGGGATGTCCCTTGTATCAAAGCAACATCCGTGTTGATTACCTGCTAACTTCTCTTCGGTGGCATTCACGTCGTAAGATGCTTCACATTGAGGGAAATCCCGTTATTATCTGCTCATGACAACAATCCGCTATATTTTCATTATTTTTGTAGCATCCCGGAGCGTACTCGGTCGCAGAGTACACCATCTTGTTACTTACTTTGCTGGACCCTCTAATTTGTTCAGACCTAAGAAATCCGCTAAAATTTCTAGGGATATTGGACTCACACTCTGTGAGGAGCGCTGGATTCCCCACACTTGGATTTCACGACATAGAGCAAGGGATGTGCATTTATGTAGCTTGTCTGGTGCAAGCAATGTTAGCTGTTGATGGCGCTTCTTTTTTGCTTTGTCATGTTCCTTACCCTTTTACCTGATAGGGTTGTGGTATTGAAAATGTTTAGGTTGTCTTTTGTTTTTTTGCTACTTTATGAATAACCAGCTTGTGGTCCCCATATTTTTATTTCTTGTCTTTTTAGTTATAAAAGCATATATTTACATGGGACAATTAGGTCACCAATATAAAAAAGAATCAACTAAAGTAGTAAGCGATGAACGTTGAAATAGTCATTTTCATCACATGTTCCACGTTCATATTTGTTTGAGAATTACGATTATTTGTTACGTTTGAGTGCAATTTTGTGCTAAATGTATTTTCGAGTCAGTTTTCCTTTTTGATATGGTTTATGCACTTTTGGGTGTTTTTGAATTGTATTTTAAAGGTTAGGAAAACCTAGGAGCTCAAGGAGATTGTTTGCACTCAATTTTCCACTCCGGGCCACAAATTGAGGCTCAAATGTGGCCCAACTGAGTTAGGCCCAACTTAAAATTCGTCAAGTCACGAGCAAAAGAAGTGAAGAAATCAAGCCGAGAAAATTGGTGGAAATGCCCCAAAATGGCGATGCATGAAGACGACGCAAGTGGTGGGAGTCGAAAAGGCCCAACGATCGAACGTCAGGCACAAATCACTAATATCAACAGCGGTACCGGTATATACTTGAATGGCCCCCGTTCTGATTTGATAGGTACACATATATTGGATTCTTTGGTAAGAACAAAATGTTTTGCTTATACCTTTGGCATAAGGTCCCGATCCTACTTTTTTGCTAGATAATAGGCTTAGCATAACAAGTGAGATGTTGGTTGTGATTCTAGTGCTTTACAAAGCATTTATTGTGTTGTGGTGGAATAAGGGTTGATATTGTACATCATATCAGATTTTATCACATTTTTTGTTCCACTCGAAAGAAACAATGTCCATATATTTTTCTTTTAAATACGAATCATTATGTCATTAATTTGGTGTCAAAGTTATTGCACTTTCATTGTTGGTAACATCACATGAGTCAATGTCCCAAAACCCATAGTTGGTGACAACACTTACTTTAACAAGCAGGTGGTAATGGGGTACATACCACTAGGTTGACTTATTAATTGCCCTAATATGTGTTTCCTTCCACATTCATTAGAAGTATCATAATATATTTAATTTCATTCTCACAGTTAGTTTTTAAATGATCATTGTTGACACATATATTTTATATAACAATGTTTAAGTAGCTGTTGGTGCATACAAAGCTTTTGTGACTTTATTCATTGTACTCTTTCGAATTAGAATTCGGCTATTCTTCGACCTTTTAATAACTGTGATGGTCTAATCATCATTGCCACATACGAATTATTAGTACAAGGAATTAACTTTAGGACCAATATTAATAGTCTAATTAGGTAGGGTCATTATGCCTTCACTACATAGTAAAAGTCAGAAGCATTTATTAACTTCGCAAAATCGTTATTTTCCATTTAAGACTGCAATCATGAGGTAGACGTAATGACTTTTGTGAGTCTATGTTCTTTGGATGTCTTATAGCATTAAAATTAGTTGTTCTAGTAGTTTTATACAAATGTGTCGTGTCTTTACACTTACAACAAAATTCATTACCAACTCTTTCACTTTTGTTTGGAGGTTGAAATGTCTTTTGCACCTTGGTGTCACAACAAACATGTCCAGGACCACCATGTCCATTTTGGTGGTAGGTAGGTATATTAGGAGAGCCTCTATGGCCCCTATGGTTCTTACCATGTGTTGTACCATTACCACATCTATAGGAATAGATACATCCCACTCCCTTTGCTTTGAGATTATTTCCATTGTTTAGTTTACCATAGTTAGGCGAGGGAATTTTCTTTATCCCAACATGTTTGGTGTAATTTTTTAGAAGAAACCGATAATGCCTTCTTCAATTACTTGCATCGGTTGATGATTAGCTATTGCAATTCTTTTATTTTCATACTTCAACTCTTATATGTTTGATAGTATAAGAGTTGGAGTATGAAACTTAGAGTATTTTTATGTATCATATCATCTTCTATGATTTCCTTTACACATAAAGTAAGGTGCATTTTAAGCCAAAAATTTCGTCATTGAATGGACACTTTGTTGTCTAGCAACCCAATTTCATTCCAAAACATTTAAATTTGAATGTAGATAGACATTTTATGTTTTCAAATTGCCGCTTTAACATCCCATAGTCCCGGCAATCCTCCAGGTGTGCTTAACTAAAGATACTCATAATGTAAACTATGATGGATGTGTTTCCTCAAATTCATTAGGGCATTAACTTTGTCAGAAATTTCTTTGTCTTTGGGGTAGGTATGATTGTGAAATGATGTCATATTCAACAGTGGTACTCAATTCCTTATGAGTCCAATAGTTCAAATTTGTAGTGAGTTGGTTTAGTCATTTCTTATGGATTATAGACCATGTTTGAAAATACTTACTTTTTCACAAGGTCAATATGTTTGGTTTGATATTGTCTATAATTTTCCTTTATTACGGAGATACATAATTATCATGCTTAAATAAAACGTGTTGGCAAAGAAATGATCAAATTCTCATATAATCATGCAAATAAACTTATTTACAATTTCTAATTGTAAAACCCTCTAAGACATAAATTATGGCTTCCTAACCTTCAATTCCATAAAAAATGAGAATCAAACCAAATATAATTGGGCTCTAAGAAAACCAAGTAAGACTCTATTATTGCCAAAATTGTACATAACGGTATTGTTATAACCGAACCAAGATCAACCCGGTCTTGCCACCGGTTAGCGGTTCAACCGATCGGATCGATCTAACCAGTGGTCCAATTGTTTTAATAAAAAATGATAATATGTATATTAGTATATGTAATTTTTTTATTCTATATGATTATTAAGAAATAATAAGATAAATAACTAAGAGATAAATAAAATTCAAGCGAAACTCTAAAGTAAAATGCAATTCTTTCATTCTTGGACAAAAAAAAAAGAAATTCATAATAAATACAATAGTTGTAAGAAAGACCTACAAATATCAGGACTTAGTCATCCGAAAAAAGATAAAGAAAATGCAACACCTCCTCTCATTTTTATAGAAATTGGGTCGGGCAATCATCCACCAACAAGAAAAATGAAAACTCAACAATATCTCTCATAATTTAGGTTTTCTACACCCATAACCTTTTCTAGTGCCTTTTGTAACTCTCTCTATCCCCGCTCTCACACCATAATTCACTGAGATCTACTCATCACTCTCGTTTTTGCTCTTTCTCACACACATTAAGCAGATTATATGATAGATCTTATAATATTTACTTTTATGAGTTCTAAATCCAAGTTTTCAGATTTGATGACGAACAAGGAGACCAAACCCATGAGTTGGATCAGTTTTTCGAAAAGTTCAGATCCAAGAGTTTGATAATTTTTTCAGAGTTTCTTCTTCTCCTCTTCTTTAGCTACCAGTTACACTGGCTTCCGGTTTCACCTGGTCACATCGAGTTCATTCCGATTTCCCAAGGTTTTTCCAAGTCTAACTTGGATTTCGGTTATATACCATCATCCGAACAAGACAAGTGCTCGGTTCCCGATTAGATGATTGAACCGGTCGATCCGGTCCGGTTATGACAACACTGGTACATAATAAAAGTCAAATGCATATATAAATCCATTATCAATTTGTATTAAATATATAATATTAATAAATCGTTGGAGAGATACATATTCAAACTCCTTCTCATGCTATATATATATATATGTATATAAATCATGAAGTTTATGATAACTTGTGTCACAAACAAATATACGTCATGCCACTATTAACAACTATTAATTATTTAAACTTATAGAATAGAGTTATATGATTAACCTTGAATGAAAGACATGATTCTTTCCTATAACATTTTTCAAAATTTACAAAGACTGATTGGTTGTCTAGGAATAAAAAACTTCCCCTCCAAACACCACACCAATAGAATCGAGCGGAAGTGCATATACACCATTTAGATTCAAATAACGGAATTAGATATAATGCGTTACACATATCCTTAACAAAAATAGGAAACAACTACAACATACTAGAATTTATATAGCCGCTTTATGATGCAAATCAATGATCTCATCAATCAATATATAAAGATAATACAAATTGTATCTATAAACTAATATATCTAATTTCATTGGTCAGACCCATAAGTTAGGGTGTGAAACAAAGAAGATTTTAATGTGTTGGAAATTGGGATAAATGTAAATACAACCACTGATTACATAAAGCATAAATAATTATGCTTTTATTTCTTTAACCAAGCATATGTCAGTTTCTTCTGTTGGAAAATAGTTTTAAGAAAGTGGGTAAGTCCTGAATTTAACTAATTTGGAAGTGGCATTATGAGTAGATGATTGTGGTGTGTTAATTTTCTCAAAATCGAATTTCGGTGAGTGGGAAATTAATGCACCGGAGTTGACCACTTGCTAAGGTATTCATTTGTGGGAGATGAAAAGACGTCGTAAAGTCTATCTTATGTCGGAATGTCATGATGTTGTCAAGTGTTGGTCCCAAGTGGTAGAGGTTTAGAGAGGGTGAATAAACCACTAACTTGTTTTTCTCTTTTTAAATACTTTGAGCACAAGATCGTTGCTTACTGCAAGAAACTAGTTCTTCTAGCAAAGCTAATACAGTAAGCTTACTTAGGCAGTAGGCACAAAGCAGACTAGCCAAAAGTAACTTGCAGGAAGCAAAGCTCAAAGGAGTTTTACATGCAAAAAAATATGCTTAAATGTTTTCTTACAAATCTATGCAGTAGATAAGTAGTATGCCAGCAATAATAATAAAAGCAATATAAAAGTAGACACAACATTTATAGTGGTTCGAAGGTGGGGGTAATCATTCTACGTCCACTCTTCCCTCATACAGTGGAAAAATTCACAAAGTAGTTTACACACAGTATGACTTAGCTACTCCAAAGTCTAAGTCTAACTTAGCTCCATACAATAGTTTTTGTCTATCCTCGGAAGGCTACTCCTATATTGTACACACGTTTCTCGGAATACAAGTTAGCTTTTAATCCCTGACTCAAACGAAGACTCCTCGTTTCAAAAACCTTTCGATATTGGTTTAACGAAAGTTTTTCTTCAACTTCTGGTAGTTGCCTCTAAACTTGATTAAAGTTGAGATGTGGGAAAACTTCATGGTTCGAGAAGGATCAGGATCGAAGTAAAGTTTGAGAGCTAGATTGACTTGAGATTTGTTGCATCTTTTGATCTTCATTAGATTTCTAGTTGCTTGCTATCTTGCTCTTGTATACTTGCATAAACACTGGTATGTTTATCAGAGTGTATGCTTTAAAGCTTTGAATAAGAATGTTGAGTTCTTAATGCTAAGTAATTTTGAATGCTTGAGTTTCGGTTGCCTCTACTTCGTCCTCCATCTCCTTCTATTTATACTAGTTGTGATTTCTTCTCGTTGAAGAGAGAGAAATAATATCATTGACATTTAATGCTCCTTGTACGGTAAATAGCATTTGTCATTTCTCACAGAAAGTAGGTCAGAGTGGTTTTGGTTTGGTGTTAGTGTCCAGTGTTGATTTTTCTTTTTTAAGGTGATGTGTCCCCACACTATTGGATACTTAGTACAATGTTTCAAACTTGTCTCCACTGGCTATATATTTGAATTCGAATATCCTGACGTTTGACCTTGACTTTGACACTGTTGACACGACTCCTGCTTGCTTGCTGGTTGTACCTTCCTTGCTGCAAGCAATGTTGTATACTAGATGGGCATACACAAACTTACTACGTGCTCACTGCAATCTCTTTTCTTACTATGATTGTGAATGTGTTGCTTCAAGTGACCTTGATGACCTTGCTGCTTGCTTGTTTCGAGTTATGCCTAAGTAGAACTAACCTTATCTTTTACAAAGATCTACAAAATTTATGGGGACACTAGTTCCTACCTTACATAAGGTTTTTCCATCATCAACAATAAATATACATTTCCTAACATCTAGCTTCGTTATAACTAAAATGAGGAGTAACTCCTACATTGTAAAGACACATTATGGTGGTAACTCTCACATTAAAGAGATATTATGGTGGTATCATTACTGCATCTAAGGTGTTGCATGACGTGTTGTAACACCAGACTTATGGTGTTGTAACTCCTGAGTTATAATGTTGTAACACCTGTTGTAACACCTTCTGTAACACATGGAGTCAAGAGGTGTAACAATTGCGTTACAACCTGGATTTGAATGCCTTAATGAGCCTTTAAGGGTATAATTAATTCCTAATTTGAATGGAAGATGCAGATATAGGTAGGTCATATTTTCTTGCAAGGATACATGAAAAATCTCACAAATCCTTTCAAAGTTGCATTTCATTTCATCTCTTTGAAATTCTTGCATCCAAAATAAGTTTTAGCATATAGTACATTACCCAGTTCTTACCATATTTCTAGTTCGCCAGAGCTTCTGGATTTGTGGCGCTACTATCCAGAAGAAGAAAGTCGTTTTATCTTTAGAAACGTTACATTAAACCGTGACCACTACCCGAGACATTTAGTGGATAGAGGTCTAACATCGACCCGACTTTACCTTTATCATCATTCTGCTGTTTTTAAGTGTTGTAGAAAGTGTTCGAACACTTTGTCAAGATTTTAGTGTTGTAGTCAAGGTACTTCTAGAAGTGTTGCAATACCTTCAGCAATACCAGAATCTAATTGGTGTTCTTCCATCGATTCATACAAGATCTCCAGCATCTTTGTTGTTGTTTCAACGTCGACTTTCAGAAGTACCTTTTGAGCTTTGTGAGGTGTAATAGTTTGATCTAGAATTAGTTGTTTTTATTTTGTAACTTTGTAAGCCATTGTTGGGTGTACCTATAAATCTAATAATCACAAAATGAATATAGCTCCTGCAGACACCCTCACAATGCCGAATTCATCCTCTAAAGCTCAATTTGTTGCACTTGCCCGAGGTGAGAAGCCCGAGGATTTCTTGGGCTTCGAATTCAAGAGGTGATAGCAAATGGTATAGTTCTACCTCTCGATGTTGAGTCTAGCGCATTTCCACAAGGAGGATCCCCTGGTTGCTTTGGAAAACAAAATAAATGCTGAAAAGCGTGTCGGGTTTAAAATATGGGATCAAGGAGATTTCTTGTGTCGTGACAATGTCCTGGATGGGCTTAGTGATTCTTTATACAGAGTATATAGTGTGGTGAAAACCTCTAGGAAGCTATGGGACTCTTTGGAGAAGGAATACAAAATTGAGGATGCCGGTACAAAGAAATTTGTAGTCGGTAGATTTTTGGACTTTCACGTGGTGGACTCAAAAATAGCAATGGAACAAGTTCAAGATTTCCAATTGATCCTGCATAATATCACAGATGAATTAATGATCTTATCGGATGCGTTCCATGTGGCTGATGTGATAGAGAAGTTGCCTCCAAGTTGGAAGGACTTCAAGAGTTATCTCAAACACAAGCGTAAGGAGATGACTTTGGAGGATCTTATTGTCAAGCTTAGAATTGAGGAGGACAATAGGGCGAATGATTCCAAGCCGTCTCGTGCTTCAATAGAGGCCAAAGCCAACTTGATGGAACATGGTACCTTTAATAAGAGGAAGAGGCCCAACAACAAGGGAAAGAAACCAGCAAAGTTCCAAAGGGATTGCTACAACTGTGGCAAATTGGGCCATTTGGCTAAGGATTGTCACCAACCAAAGAAAAAGAAAGGAAAGCAATAGTCAAATGCCATTGTGGTTGAGAATAAGGAGCTAACAGATGATGATTTGTCAGGTTTGGTGTTTAAGCCAATATGGTGGATAACCCAACAGAATAGTTAGTGGTACATCGGCACTGCTTTTTATGTGTGTTGAGCTCCTCTGCTTGTTAGAACACAGTAAACTTGTGGGGGGTTTTAAATAACCTTACATGATTATGCTTAGACGTAGTGGGATAAAAATCATGTTTAAATAAGGTTTAATATGGTGCCCAATACAATCAAGTCTAATTGGTTATGGTCGTGGACATGAACATGTCGAGTGTTGTAAAAAGTATTGAAACAATATGTTTCGTCTAGTACTTTATACTTTAAATCAGTTGAACTTGAAAGAAAGCTAAGTTTTTTAGCTTGAAGATAGCATGGTTGTGGTTTAATGTTTTAACATGTGAACAATATTTAAGCTTGAAAGAGAGCTTGAAGCTCAGTTGTGTGAGTGTAATGTGGTATAAATGATTAATAGTTTATACTCAAGTCTTTAAAGAAAGTCTTATGAGCCTTGAAAGGCGAAATTATGAGCAATAGCCTTGAGCCATGTAGCATGATTGCTATGTTGCTAAGTTTTACCACAAAACTTATGGGGGGAAGCTGTTCTTACAGCTAATCATATACTTAATCAAAGTGCACTAAAAGGTACGGATGTAACTCCTTATGAGTTGTGGAAGGGACGTAAACCGTCATACAAAAACCTCAAAGTGTGGGGGGTTTTTTTACAAAGGTTGAAGTACCTAGTCTAAAACAAGTTAGAATCGGGCCAAAAACAATCGATTGTGTGTTTATTAGATATACGCTCAATAGTAGTGCCTATCGGTTTTTGATTCACAAATCAGGCGTACTCGATATGAATGAAGTCATGATGATTGAGTCCAAGAATGCCATATTCTTTGAAGATGTCTATCCGTGTAAAGAGAGGGTATATGTGGGTTCGAATAAGAGAACTTACAATGTTTCCAGTAGTTCTGCTCGAGAGAGTGAAGAACCGAGATGTGGCAAGAGAGCTAGAATTGTTAAGACGTTCGGTCCTGACTTTATAACATGTGTTAGAAGACAAATTGAAGTCTATCAAATAAGCTCTGTCTAGTCCAGATGCTACATTCTAGAAGGAAGCTATTAATAGCGAGATTGGTTCCATCATGTAAAACTATACTTGGGAGTTGGTTAATCTCCAGCAAGGTTGCAAGCCCTTAGGATGTACATGGATCCTAAAAAGAAAGTACAAGAATGATAAATAAATAGATAAATTTAAAGCCCATTTTGTTGCCCAAGGGTTTAAACAAAAAGAAGAGTATGATTTTTCGACACGTATTCCCCTGTGACAAGGATCACTTGTATTTGTGTGCTTCTCGTGATTGCTTCTTTCCACAATCTTAAGATTCACCAAATGGATGTGAAGACTGCGTTCTTGAATGGTGAGTTAGCAGAAAAGATATACATGGATCAATTAGAAGGGTTTGTAGCACCTGGTCAAGAGAAAAAGGTGTGCAAACTTGTTCAATCATTGTATGGGCTTAAATAAGCTCCGAAGAAGTGGCATGTGAAGTTTGATAACATGATGTTGCCAAATAGTTTCAAGATCAATAATTGTGACAAATGAGTGTACGTGAAATGTACATCGGATGCATTTTTCATAGTATGTCTATATGTAGACGATATGGTGATCATGGGAAGTAGCCATGATGTTATCATTGATACGGAACACATGTAGAAATGAAACTTTGACATGAAAGATATGGGGGTGGCTGACGTGATTCTAGGAATCAAGATAGTTCAGACATCTGAGGGCATTGTCTTGACATAATCTCACTACGTTGAGAAAGTGATTATAAAAAATTCAACTCTTATGACGATCTATCGACCAAAACACCAATGGAACTCAATGTTCATTTGAGTAAGAACAAAGGAGAGCCAGTGGCTCAATTGGAATATGCAAGGATCATAGGGATCTTAATGTACTTAACGAACTGTACGCGTCCTGATCTTGCATGCTCGGTGAACAAGTTGAGTAGGTTCTCAAGTAATCCAAGGAATCATCATTAGAAAGTTCATGTAAGGGTACTAAGATACTTGACGTACACCCTTACACTGGGCTGCATTACATGAGATTTCCAGCTGTACTTGCAGGGTACTGTGATGCTAATTGGATTTTAGACACGAAAGAATCATTTTCCACAACTGGATATGTCTTCACTATATGTGGAGGGGTGGTGTCTTGGAAGTCCACTAAACAAACGTGTATAGCTCAATCTACCATGGAACCCGAGTTTATAGCTTTGGATAAAGTTGGTGAAGAAGCAAAATGACTTTGAAACTTCCTTGAAGATATTCTATGTTGGAACAAGCCTGTGTCATGAGTGATGATTCATTGTGATTGTTAAGCTATCATTGGCAGAGCACAAAGTGATGTATAACAGTAAGTCTACTCAAATATGTGACCATGAGACATTTGATCTCAAATAGCATAATTTTGATTGATTACGTAAAGTTGAAAGACAACTTGGGAGATCCGCTAACGAAATGGTTAAGTCGAAATCAAATGTGTAAGTTGCTAGAGGAAATGGGTGTAAAATCCACATAGCAAAGAACTGACATAGTGGTAATCCAACCATGATGAATGGAGATCCCAAGAACTTAGTTCAATGAGAAAAGTAATCTATGAAAGATAAGTTGGAACACTTGGAAATAAACTCGAATTTATCCCTAGAGGGTAACATCCAAGTGTTGAAACTTGCAATATGTGGTGATGCCAAGTCATTTGATTTTTAATGATTCCTAAAACCCAGTGCGGTATAGTATGGCAGGATACTCAGGATAGGAGATCGCCTTAAGTGTGAAGTGAGGGCCGCTACAAAGGTAAATGCTATAAATCCAAAGACGTTGTCCATGGCCAAAACAGACAAAAACATGAGAACAAAAGCTGGTGAGGCCTTATTGTCTTAATATCATTGTCTCGGTATACACCAAGGGGGAGTAGTTCAAGGCATTGCGTCCACTAAGCCGCCAATATGCCCAGTGGTATTAAGTATGGAAGGTTCGAAGCCACAAACTACTTATCCTTATGGAATTAGTTCTCTCGAGAACTGGGTTGCATGTATGCGTACATATATGCATTAATTTCTACTCTCGTGGGGGATTGTTGGAAATTTTTAAGAATGTGAGTAAGTCTCGATTTGGACCAATTTAGAAGTGGCATTACGAGTAGATGATTATTATATATTAGTTTTCTTAAAACCAAATTGTTTTTGTTGAATGATAAATTAATGCATGGGAGTTGGCCACTTGCTAAGACATTCATTTCTGGGAGATGGAAAGACGTCATAAAGTCTATCCTACGTCGGTAATACCGTAATGTTGTCTAGGTTCGTTGTAACTGAAAGGAGGAGTAACTCCTACATTGTAAATACACATTATAGTGGTAACAGTGGTAACTCCCACATTAAAGAGGTTTTATGATGGTATCATTACTGCATTTAAGGTGTTGTAACGCCAGAGTTATGGTGTTGTAACTCCTGAGTTATGGTGTTGTAACACCTTCTGTAACACATGGAGTTAAGAGGTGTAACAACTGTGTTACAACCTGATTTTGAATGTCTTATTGAGCCTTTGAGGGTGTAATTAATTCCCAATTTGAATGGATGATGCATATACAAGTAGGTCATGCTTTCTCCCAAGGATACATAAAAAATCATATAAATCCTTTCAAAGTTACATCTCATTGCATCTCCAGAATTCTTGCATCCAAAATCAGTTTTAGCATATAGTACATTACACAATTCTTACCAGATTTCTAGTTCGTCAGAGCTTTTGGATTTATGGTTCTACTATCAAAAAGACGAAAGTCGTTTTATCCTTGAAAACATTACGTCAAAACGTGAGCACTAGTCAGGATGTATTTGTTTTTCAGATAGAAGTCTAACCTCGACTCGACTTTACCATTGTCATCATTCTGCTGTTTTTAAGTATTTCATAAAGTATTGAAACACTCCGTCCAAAACCTATCTAGATTCCAATGCTACAGTCCAGGTGTTTCAAGAAGTGTTGCAACACCTCTTGCAATACCAGAATCTAGTTGGTGTTCTTCCATTGAAAAATTTCGGAGAGCAAATTAAAAAAATATTCAAAAATCATAAACTTATTCCACAAAATCTGAAAATTATGTAAAAATTAGAAAGATATTTTTAAATTCTATAATTCATTTAAAATATTAGAAAACTAATTGAAACTGTTTAAAAAAAATTATAAAATTAAAATATTTATAAAATTAAAAAAAATTAAACATTTAAATTGTCTTAAAAGGATTTTAAAATTTCTAAATTAGAAAAAGTCTACTTATGTTATAAAATTAGGAGTCCAACTTTAGTGCACCTGGGGTATCGGTGCACCTGCACTATTAATTACCATCAGATTAGGTCTTTTCATATCTTAACCGTTAGATCAAAAAAAAAAAAAATCTCTCTCCTCATACCGATTACCTATTCTACTGGGTTTCTAAGATTAATTAGCAAATAATTACATTATTATTAGTAAAAACACAACTCATTTTACATTGAACAAATTCTTATTTTTTTATTCAAGAAATGAATCCTATTTGGATAATCTCATTATAAGTCCAAAGATACTAGCCAAAAAAATGTTTCAGTTTCCAGACATAAATTAAAGGAATGGTGCGCGTTATGCATTGCTGCTGACTTTCGCTAATGAAGGAGATAAAAGTTAGTTTTGGTGACCTAATTATTTGCCCAGTATACAAGTCATTAGAAAATAAAATAAAAAATATCGAATTTATCTATAGATATATTTGTGGACTCAGAGTTTTATCATTTTAGACGAAATATTATATAAGAAAATTCTCTTTTTAAAAAAAAAAACAAAAAATACTTCCGACATTATATAGATATTTTTACATATTTTACATATATTTTTTTTAGATTTCAAAATAATTTACAGATTTGTCAACCCTATTTGGATAATCTCATTATAAGTCCCCAAAATATTTTGCAATGTTCTAGAATTTGAAAATTTTACATAATAATAATTCAAATAAAACGGGTTAAAGTTGTACCCCAGGAGTAGTTGCTTATTAACGTGCGTATGTCACAAATAATTAATAGCATTTGTAAATAACTTAGTTTTTTAATGAATACCCTCATAATCTGTCGTCAACCTGAGATTTTTCTCCCTATTCGAACAGTAGATTGATAAATAATTAAAAGAAAATAGTTTGAAATCTAAAAAAAATCATTTAAGATATGTAAAAGTATCTAAGAAATGTTGGAAGTATTTTCAAGAAGAAATTAATTTTCTTAAAAGAGTTTAAAGTAATTTATGAAACATATAAAATTATTTAGAATTTAGAAAATAACATTTTAAGAAAATCTAATTTTATAAAACAAGTTTTTTTTTTTTTTTTTTAAATTCAGAAAATTTAAAAATTTAAAATCCTTTTAAGACAACTTAAAATTTTATAAAAAAATTAATTTTTTGAAAACTAATTTTTCTAAATTTAATATTTTCGGTTACTTTTATGATATTTTAAATAAATTTTATAATATATATCTTTTTATTTTTACACTAATTTCAGAGTTTTTAGATTTTTTTATAATTTTTAAATAATTTTTAAGTCTAATGGGGTCAAAAGTGAGAGAGTTTGGACAAAAACGCAATAAAGTGTGTCCAATAGGATCAAAACTGCAAAAATCTCTAAATTATGACGTCCCACTAACGCCTGAAATTTTTTGAGACTATTTATGTAAAAAATTGACGTTTGGGATTGAACTTGCAACATTTGAGTCTATTTGGGTCAAAAGTGCAACTGTTGGGACCAAATCGTAATTTTGACGTGTCTTGTGAGACTAAAGTGCAAAATTCTCGAATTCAAACTATTATTTACGATTAAAATTAATATTTTTCATTAGATTAATACATACTCCACTGTTGTAAGCTCCAGGCCCATTTTACAAACTCTTATTTGAAATAATCTCCTAAACTAAAATTTCTAAGAATTTCAATGAGCGTCGGTGATACACATTAATTATGCATGTATTTAGATCGATTTAGAAACATATTTTATATCATTTACGTGCATCTTCGGTCGAGATTTGATTATATTTATCATATTGGGTCATTTAACATGCTTTTACTTGTTTTGAAAGTTTCTAAGGCTCCATTTGGATGGAGGGATTTGTGCTATGGATTTATAAATCCATTGTCAAATCCACTCCATGTGTTTGGATAAAATACTAAATGAGTGGATTTGAAAATCCAGATTTTTAAATCAACCCATTTACAAATCTAGGATTTGAAATTCTCCATTTTACACTATATTTGGGTGGATTTCAAATCATTTGACAAAGGTAGTCATTTACAAATCCCTCCTGACTCACACTTCTCTCTTCCCCCCCCCCCCCCTCTCTATCTCTCTCGTCCTCTCTCTCTCTCTCTCTCTCTCGTCCTCTCTCGTCCTCTCTCTCTCTCTCCTCCCCCGCTCTCTCTCTTCTTCTCTTCTCCCTATCGCTATCTCTTCCTCTCGTTCTCCAATAAAATGCTCATAATATTTTTTTTAATTCTTTTTTTTCCTTTTATCTCTAATTAAATGCTCCCAATAAATTTTTGGGATATAAAATACATAATATGTATATATGTGTGTATATATATAATTAGAAAAAAAAATTATTCGGTTCATTTTGATGTAGATAAATACTATTTTATTTAATAAAAAATATAAATTGTTAGTTTAAATTTTAAAGAAAAAAAAATTGAATTTTACAAATATTGTATCAGTGTTTTGCCAAATAATGGATTTGAAAATTTTGGATTTCAAAATCCTTTCACAAATCCGCCATAAATCCAAACAAGGGATTTCAAGTCCATGGATTTCAAATCTAAGGATTTTGAAATCTATTCATTTTAAATCCCCTGACAAATCAAATCCCTCCATCCAAATGGAGCCTAAGTGTTTTTAGGTTGAAAATTTATATTTTACGATTATTGGACGAAAGAACAAGTCAAGAAGGGGAAAGACCAATTTGAATAGGTCTGAAATAAGGTTGGACCGGAATAAATCGTCGCGACCGCGATAAAGATGTCTTGCGGCCGCGACAAAAGAGCCCTGGAAAGTAATATTGAAGCTGGACATGTATCGCGATCGCGACAAAGCTTGTTCACGACCGCGGCAAAAGCGATCGTTTGAGCCTGTTTTGGAGAAGCATGTCGCGACCGCGACGTATCTGCGCATGGCTGCCATAGAAGCCCAATTTTGAAGATTCGTCCTAGTTCAATTATGATTTGGATCTTATCTCGCAAGATTCATCCCCAACTTTATAAAAAAGACTTCAAGCTCGAGTTTTAACAGGACAATCTCATAGAATTACATACTCGAAAGCAAGGATCGAAGATTAAAGTGTGATAAGGCGAAGATCGGCAATTGAAGATTCAGGTTTAGTTATTTATTTATTTTGCATTTGATTTTCAATGACGTTTGTCCATGAATGTTTATTTGATTTGAATACAATTATGAGTAGCTAAACACGTTTGTGTTCTAGGGGTAGAAAGTAGGTTACGAAGAATGATGTATTGAGTTTTACCATTTAATTCTAGACTCCAAGTTAGGTGTTTATCTATGTGTTTGTTTTCTTCTTATGATTTAGTTTAAATTGATCACTTAAGTTCAATCTACAAGGTTAATAGTTTTGCTCTGGGAGGAGGAAATTGTTAATAGACATACAACACCTAGCGTAATTGTCTATGATTGCGTAGACATTGGTTAAGGGTCCTTTAGGAGTTTTGAAGTTTAGTCGACTTGGATGGGTGACTAAGTCTAGTGGATCAACAATCTAATCGCTTCGGGATGAGGGTTAGGTTTACTTGAGTGCCTCCTAATAAACACTAAATTTGGTTTTGAAGTCTAGAATTCTAGGTTAAATTACACATCAGGATCGTAATTGAAATCTATACCCTAGGATACGCTTTAATCCATCTAAGTCATTCTTAAGAATTAAATCTTTGTTTTCCAAGTTATTCATGGCTTATTTCGTATTTTTTTGCACATTATTATTAAGTTTTTTAAACAACCATCACTATTCTAGAGTCTAGTTAGGAGAGTCTTAAATTATTCGGGGTATCGAACCAAGCTTAAAGTCATTCCCTGAGGATCGACCATGACTACCACTACCTACACCTACACTGTAAACTTGCGGTAAACTAGGGTTAGGAAAACCTATGTCAAGTTTTTGGCGCAGTTTCTAGGGACTGGTTATATAGCGTTTTAGTTTTTATTCTGATAAATATGACAACACTAGCCTAGACATTATAATTCTACAATTTAAATTTAGTTTATTTATTTTTATTTACTTCTCTTATTTTCGTTTTACGCGGTATTGATACTGTTTGTGCTCTTAGGTAGTACTTGCTAACTAGATCGAAAGGAAAAGCTCACCTAGTTCCTCTTGATCCTAAAACAGAAGAAACTGCTGGAAGATACCGAACAAGAAAGAATCCATTATTTGAGATGGCTGAAATTACACAGAATATAACTCAAGAAGAGATGATGAACCGACTGCTAGGAGTCATAACAAACCTGGATGCTAGAGTGACTGCTATACATAATCAGCTTCCACAGCAGCAGAGACCAGCACAGAATGTTCAAGGTGATCTAGACGATGACACCACACCAATCAGTGATTGTCTTTAGCTTATGCCGAATCAGCCCACCGGAGGAGTTGAACCACCACCACTGAATGCAAACAACTTGGAATTGAAGCCAACTCTGATTATTATAATCCAACAGAACCAATTTGGTGGAAGTGCACAAGAGGACCCCAATGTTCACCTGAACAAATTCTGTAGGCTGTCTGAAACCATAAAGATAAACCACGCTCCACATGAGCAGGTCAAAATGAGATTATTCCCATTCTCACTGAGAGATAAATCACTGCAATGATTTAATTCGCCGGAAGATGTTATTGAGTGGGAACATTTGAGCACAAGATTTCTACTGAAGTATTTCCCACCGAGTAAGATGTTGGATCTGCAGAATAAAATCAATTAGTTCAAGAAATTAGATGCAGAACCATTTGGCAAGGCTTGGGAGCGATTCCGGGATCTTATCCTGAGTTGCCCTCAATGATTTACCAAGAAGCAACAAATATGCAAGTTTTAAAATGGACTGCTCACGCGAGCAATGGATCATATAGATGCAGCAGCAGGGGGTAGTTTGATGGAAAGGAATGTAAGCGCGACATTCTCTATCTTAGATGCAATGGCTAAAACAAGTTATCAGTGGACAAATGAAAGAAATTAGCCAAGAAGAGTGGCTAGCATGATAGACGTAGAACCGAAATGATACGGTTACCTCTCAGCTAACCGCACTGACAAATCAAGTTAGTTTATTAACTAGTTTGACTTTAGCCCAACCTACCGACTCTTCATCGCAACAGGCATTTGGGCTAGAACAAGAAGACACTAATTTTGTTAATCAAAGGAACTTCAACAACTTCCAGGGCAACCAGTAGAGGTACGATCAGTACCCACAAGGAAATCGGAACCACCCTAACTTCTCTTATGGAAATCCCAAGAATATACTGGATCCTCCATCGAGATTCACCGTTACTAATGGCATAATTCATGACGGGAGAAACCCAACTCAAGAGGAGTTAAAGACAGTCGCAAATGGCAAAGTTTGAGGAAAAATTAGCTCAGCTTGAGATGAAGATGGATAGTAAATATATTGAGCTGAACAAACACGTGACTAGTCAAGGGGCGGATATCAAGGAGATCGCATCCAATGTGAGTCAATTGATATAAATCGCAGGAACTCAACATAAATGAGAGCAATTTCTGAGTGATACAGTGGTAAATCCGATTGAGCAATGCCAAGCAATTCAGTTGAGAAGCAGAACTGAGTACGAAGGTCCAAAGATGCCAGTTCACTAAGAAAAAGCTGTTGAGAAAGACCAATTAGAAGAAAAGAGAAACCACAAGAAAAAGAAAAAGAAGCTTCGAAGCTAAGCGAAAAGGGAATTATTATAGAAGAAGGCCCAAAATATGTCTCTCCAATCTCATTCTCACAAGCCTTAAGATGAAAGAAAGTTGTTGAAGAATTTGCGAAGTTTTTCGACATGTTCAAGAAGATACAAATAAACATCCCTTTTTCTGATGCAGTACAACAGATGTCAAACTATGCAAAGTTTCTCAAGGAGGTGCTAGCAAGGAAGCGAAAGCTTGAAGATTATGAAACTGTTAACTTGACAGAGGAGTGTAGCGTGGTGATTCAAAGAAACCCTAAACCCTAAACCCTAAACCCTAAACCCTAAACCATTGAAGTGAAAAGTTTCGGGTAGTTTTACGATTGCTTGTAAAATAGGCAATGAAGTTTTGAAAAACCATTATGTGATCTAGGCGCTAGCATTAATCTTATGTCATTATCTATTTTTGAAAAATTAGGAATATGCATAATAAAACCCACTACAATCGCCCTTCAAATGGCTTATCGATCCTTGATTTATCCAAGAGGCATTGTAGAGGATGATTTATTACAAGTTGGCAAGTTCATAATTCAGGCAGATTTCGTAGTCTTAGATATGATGGAAGATAAAGAGGTTCCCTTAATTCTAGGTCGTCCGATTTTAGCAACGGGTAGTGCGTTAATAGATGTACAAAAGGGAAAATTAACTTTGAGGATAAATGATGAAAAACTGACATTTTCTATCCATAAGGCTATGCAATTTCATCAAAGGGAGAGAGTTAATCAAATTGAGACATGTAGTTCTATACAGTGTTTAGATTCTACATTACATAGAGATCTTTTAGGCCCTATTGATAAAGATGTATTAGAAGTCTGTCTGTCGAATTCAGTCTTTGTCTTAAATGATATTGATGCTACTAACCTTGATCTTGTGGAAATTGTTAGTACATTGAACTCTCTACAAGAAGCAGCCAAAGATAGCTCGACGAAAGAGGACATACTTAAAGAAGCTCTGAAAGAAGAGCCAAAAGAGAGTGCAAGTGGGGCTGAATTGAAGCCATTACTCGAACACTTAAGGTATGAATTCCTTGATGATGAGAAAAAGCAACTGGTAATTATTTCTGCAAATTTGATTGATTCAGAATATGGGAAACTTTTAAGAGTGCTTAGGAAACATAAGTCGACAATAAGATGGACTATATATGATTTGAAAGGGATTAGCCCGATTGTGTGTACGCATAAAATCCTAATGGAAGATGTTTATAAACCGAGTGTCTAAAATTAGCATAGACTAAACCCAATGATGCAAGAAGTGGTTAGAAAAGAGGTACTTAAATCATTAGATGCATGTATCGTCTTTCTAATTTTTTATCGTAAGGAGCTAGTCCAACTCAAGTGGTTCCTAAGAAAGCGGGGATGACCATAGTAAAGATTGACAACGATGAAGTCATAGCCACTAGGTTAGTCACGGGTTGGCGTGTGTGTATTGATTATAGAAAACTAAATGCAGCCACTCATAAGGACCATTTTCCCCTCCCCTTTTAGATCAAATGTTTGATTGGTTAGCAGGGTATGAGTTTAATTATTTCATAGTTGGTTATTCAGGGTACAATCAAATTATGATTACCCTGGAAGACCAAGAGAAAACCATGTTTGTGTGCCCTTATGGAATATTTGCTTTTCATAGAATGTAATTCGGGCTATGTAATGCGCCTGCTACCATTCAACACTGTATGATAACAATCTTTAGTGGACTCATAGAGAATGTTATAGAGGTTTTTATGGATGATTCTTCCATTTTTTGGGTCGTCCTTCGATCATTATCTCGATAACCTTTCTCTAGTGTTGCAGCGATTTGAGGACACTAACTTGGTTTTGAACTGGGAGAAATGCCACTTCATGGTAAGAGATGGTATAGTATTAGGACATAAGATTTCTGCTGCAGGTTTAGAAGTAGATAGAGCAAAAGTAGTTGCAATCGAGCGACTACCATCTTAAGCAAATGAAAAAGTAGTAGAAACTTTCTTGGCCACGCGGGGTTCTATCGAAGGTTTATTCGTGATTTCTCTAGAATCTCTAAACCTTTATCTTGTTTGTTAGAAAAAGATACTGTTTTTCTCTTTGATGATGCATGTGTGTAGGCTTTTGAGACTCTAAAGAAGGCATTAGTATCTACTCTAATATTGATCACACCAGATTGATCCCAATCGTTCGAACTAATGTGTGACGCAAGTGATATGACTGTTGGGGCAGCTTTAGGCTAAAAGAGAGATAAAATCTTCCGAGTCATCTACTACGCCAGCAAGACCCTTGATTCGACTCAAGCTAATTACACCACTACGGAGAAAGAGATGCTAGCAATCGTTTATGCATTTGATAAGTTCCGATCCTACTTGATTAGAGCGAAGACAATAGTGTATACAGACCATGCAAATATTCAGTACTTGTTCGACAAGAAGAATCAAACCCAAGACTCGTCAGATGTATCCTTTTATTGCAAGAGTTCGATGCCGAGATCAAAGACCGGAAGGGGTGTGAAAATGTAGTTGCGGAACATTTATCTCGGATCACAAATGAAGCTGACACAGAAGAACAACAAGAGGCAATCAAAGAGACATTCCCAAATGAGTGTATTTTGGCTGTAGACGAGATGCCATGGTATGGTAATATAGTGAATTTCTTGTCATGTGGAATACAACCACCTGTTGACATCTCACCAAAAGAAGAAGTTCTTTCATGATATTAAATTCTACATATGGGATCATCCTTACTTGTATAGAAAATGTGCTGACACAATCATTCGAAGGTGTGTTCCTAATACTGAAGTGAGGGACATAATTAATCAGTGTCACTCGTCTCCAAGTGGGGGGCATTTTGCTTCAACTAGAACTATAGCAAAGGTGCTATAAAGTGGGTTTTATTAGCTGACGGTCTACAAGGATTGTCATGACTTTATCATTCAGTGCGATCGTTGCCAACGAACAAGGGATATTTTGAGAAAGCATGAGATGCCTCTCATAAGCATCATTGAAGTGGAGTATTGATTTCATGGGACCCTTTCCTTCATCTAAGGGGTTCTATATATACTACTTGCGGTCGATTATGTCTCAAGATGGGTTGAAGCAATTCCAACCCAAACTAATGATTCAAAGGTAGTGATCAAATTCATAAGAACATCATCACAAGGTATGGAGCGCCAAGAGCTTTACTTAGCGATGGAGGTTCTCACTTCTACAACAAATGGCTAACTGCTTTATTAGCCAAGTATGGAGTGAAGCATTAAGTAACTACGACATATCATCCTCAAGCCAATGGAAAAGTGGAGTTGGCCAACCGATAGATTAAGCGAATTCTCGAGAGATCATTGAGTGGAAAAATGAAGGATTGGTCTACCAAATTAGATGATGCACTATGGGCATACATGACGGCACACAAGACCCTTTTGGGACTGTCGATGTATCAACTTGTTTTTGGAAAATCATGTCATTTACTGGTAGAGTTAGAGCATCGTGCTTATTAGACAATCAAGAAGTTGAATTTTGACTTCGAGGTAGCTGGGTTATTTCGTATTCTCAAACTCAACGAGTTGGAAGAGTTCAGAAATCAAGCGTTCGAGAATTCCAGCTTATACAAAGAGCGCACAAAGAGGTTCCATGATCGTATGATACAAAAACCGAAGATTCAAAGCCAGTCACCAAGTCCTATTGTTCAATTTGCGTCTGCGAATATTTCTGAGAAAGCTTAAATCTAGGTGGTCGGGACCATTCACGATCAAGACTGTTCGCACCTCCGGAGTAGTAGAGTTGATAAACAAAGAAGGAGACACGTTTCTAGTAAACGGGCAAAGGATAAAGCAATACTACAAGCCGAGCAAATCAAAATCATGCACGAAGAGCAGTTGACAGAGCTAAACTAAAACTAAAAAGGCCGTCTAGCTTGGGACGTAAAATGAAGTGCTTGTCAGGAGGCAACCCATTTTTTATTGTTTTCCTTTAGTTACATTTTTATTTTTCATTTTTATGATTTCACATGTATTTTTAGTTGTTTTTGAAGATTTAGGAACCAACATGATACAATATTGATGAAGCAATGGAATGGACTCGCGATAGCAAGAAAGAGGGGTTGAAAGAAGGAAAAAACGAGCATAGGCCAACCACGGTCATCACGACCGCACCGCTATTAGTTGCGGTTGCGTAAAAAAAGGCCTAGAAAAGTTATTCTCGACTGGCAAACAATCGCGACCGTGACCGCGACAAGCCTTGCGCGTGGCTGTGGCAAATTCAGCCCAGAAAACCCACTTTTAGGTTAAGTCCATTGCGGCCACGATAAAGACGTCTCACGGCCGCTAAGAAGATAGGCATATTTAAAAAAACGAGAAACTCAGTTTTCCCTCTCACTTTTCTCTTCCCTCTTTAGTGCGAAACACATACCAACACACTCACAAATCCAAATTCTTCTTCTATACACCATATTATCACACATCATCACTCACAAACACAAGCACACACGAATAACCATCAATTTCACCAAGAAAATTTAGATTGAACGAACCCAATAGGACGAACTTCGGGAACTTCCAATTTTTTACTTTTGGCTAAACTTCTCTAGTAAGTACGGCTAACCCGAGCTTTTTCTTTTGTTGCAATTATTTTTTCATGCTAAATTATCATTGAGATTCATCGATTTTGCATTTGGAAAGTGTTTGTTCATGAGTTGAATTGATTTTGGCACTTGTAGTGCATAACATGAGATAGAAATTATGTTTGTTCATGAGTTGAATTGAGTATGAAATGGTGTTTTTTATGTTGATGGAAATGGGAGTAGTGGAACAAGATTACAAGTAACATGTTATGTTCATTGAGGAATTTTGTCGAGCATGTTATGGGCGAAACTTGATAGTAGGTTTTGCTTGATTTTGATAACCCTCTTATGTTTCTATGTGTGATACGATGATGGATATATTATATTTTACATGTTTGATGTTCATATGATTTGAATTTAACCATAATATTGTTTGAATTGAAGAAATTAGATGCTAAGCATATTTGGGGGTTAAAAATTGAGTAATTTTGCTAGTTGTTGAAAGAGTGTAGATTATGTTCGTAAATAGGATTGAATTACTCTTCGGGATTCAATTATGACCAAAAACAAATCTTTGTTGAATAGAATTGATTGAGTGCTCGAAGGTAGTTTATGATTTATTGAACTATATTGGGTGTTGAGAATTGGTTTGTTGAATTGGGTGTGTGTAGGTTAACCAAAATGGCTCCTAAGAAAACAAGTTCCATCCGTGGTAAGGGCAAGCAACAAGTTGTTGAGGATGTTCCATCACCGAATCCAAATGACAGCCGAAGTCTATTCGAGCTCACTTTGGAAAGGAAAGAGCATCGTAGTCGACTTGAGCATCTCAGTCAGCACCAAGTTATGGCTACACGATTTAGCAATGATTCTCACAAGAGCTATGGGGATACATGATAATATTAAAGCTTTGCTTATAGTGAGAGGTTTGCACAAGTTCATATGGGCAAAGCTAACATCAAGAGGCTCACGATGGAATTTTTTAGCACATTTGCCATCACCGTTGCAAGTGACCCGCATGATCGTCGACCAAAAAATATCACATTTCAGCTGATGGACAAGAAATGTTCACTAACATACGCCTAGTTGGACAGGATATTCGGCTTCCCTAGAGCTGACACGGACAGCCCACTCGAAGTATTCAACATTCTAGAATTTTGGAGTCTACTGACAGCTGCTCCTCCACTTGTGCAACCTCAGACGTACGTGGCGAATAGTGCCAAAGCCACCTGGATTAGAAACTCGATGTTACGTTACCTTCAAAAGATGTTGGCTCATTCTTTATTTGCGAGAAAAGAGACGGGTACCATGAGACGAGCTTCAAATGATCTGGATTATGCTCCATCAGCATAAGGTTGATAACGCCAAATTATTTATGGAACACTTTGAAAATGTCATCCGGAAGCAAAAAGACAACATCATGATTGGAGAGTTGATCACACCCATTGCCGAATTCTTTGACGACATCTGTTTAGAAGATATGATATCGATAAAGGATAAAGTCCAATTTACGTGGGAACTTTTGGAGAGCATGCAAGTTGTGGTGATGGGGGAAGATGGAAAGGTTCCATATGTTTATCAAACCGTGGGGCCATTTCTTCAGCTTCCCTACATGGAGGCAACGGTTGTTGTAACTACCAATGTTATACTTAACTTGGCCATGTCCTCTGATGAACATCTTGCTTAGTCCTAAATGCCGGACTCAGTGGTGTTTCAGTCTACGCGAGGAGCTGAAGGAAGTGGCAGAGCTCCTCAACCATCAAAGAAGAAGAGGTCGGCAACCACTGGTGCATCCTCGTTAGAATATAATAAGGACGTGGAGGGGTTAATCACGTCTCTCCAACATGACGTTAAACTATATCACGACGAGGTGCAATCACTTGGCGCCTGAATGGAGAGGCATCGAACAGAAGTACGAGGGGCGGTGCAGACAATTAACACCGAACTGACCAATCAGCGAGTCATTTTGAGCACCCTCCTCGAACGAAGCAATGAGGAAAGTACATGGTGACAGAAAGAGGGAGGAGGACCGGAAGGTAGTTTGGGTAAAATCTTGGAAGTGAAGTGGAAAATTAGGGGATATTTGAAGAATGAAGTGAACGAGAATTGATATGCGAAAAGTCAAGAAAAATAACCTCTCCTATTGTGTTTATTGTGAAAAAAAAAATTGGAAAAATCAGGAAAAAAAAAAAAAAAGAAAGAAAGAATTCGTTGTAAATATGTGTTTTAATTATTCTGTTGAGGAGAGGTTATGAATTGAAAAGTGCTTAAGTGTGTGAGTTTAAGAAAAATCAGGTAGTCCAAAAAATGTGGTACTCGAATAATAGCATCAAAAAACACTTAGTTGTAAGAACTTTTGTGGGGTGAAGAAGTTATTTCTTTTGAGCTTACTTGCTGAAATTTAAAGAGTGAGATTGAGTAATTGTATTGAGAGGTAGTCGGGTTAGGAGTAACTTGATCAGTCCAAGAGTAGTCACTTTTATCCAAATTTTTTCCACCTTACCTTAAGGCTACGTTACAACAAAAAACAAAGACCTTTTTTATTCTTTGTCGTATATATCAAGTATGACTTCTAATTTAGACAATTAGCAAGCCTATGGTAGACGGTGCATATAGTTCAATTTGAGCGAAAACATGTCATTATTTGAACACTAGAGAGATGAGTGAAACACTTACCTGGTGAGGATCAAATTGTTCAAAAGTTTCAAGTCTCGAAAGTAGTTGATTATGCTTTATCACAAATGCTCAATTTTGCTGTGTTACCTGGCTTTTTGAGAAAAAATCAGTCTGAAACTAGATTCGTCATCTTATCGCCCTAAACATATGCCTAATCATTTGTATCTTTGATTAATCTTTGTTTTTATTGTTGTTCGAGATGAACAATAGTTTAAGTTTGGGGGAATTTTGATACACGTTAATTATGCATGTATTTAGGTCAATTTAGGAACATATTTTATATCAATTACGTGCATATTTGATTGAGATTTGTTTATATTTATCATATTGGGTCATTTAACGTGTTTTTACTTCTTTTGAAGGCTTTTAAGTGTTTTTAGGTTAAAAAGTCATATTTTACGATTATTGGACGAAGGAACAAGTCAAGAAAGGGAAAGACGGGTTTGAACCGGTTTAAAACAAGGTTGGACCGGAATACACCGTCGTGACCGCGATAAAGATGTCTCGCAACCGCGACAAAAGAGCCCTAGAAAGTAATATTGAAGTTGGACATGTATTATGACCGCGACAAAGCTTGTTCGCGGCGGCGACAAAAGCTATCGTTTGAGCCTATTTTGGAGAAGCATGTAGCGATCGCGACATAGCTTGCGCGCGGCCGCGATAGAAGCCTGATTTTGAAGATTTGTCCTAGTTCAATTAGGATTTTGATCTTATCTCCCAAGATTCATCCCCAACTTTATAAAAAAGACTTCAAGCTCGAGTTTTAACAGAGCAATCTCATAGAATTACATACTCGGAAATACTCGGAAGCAAGGATCAAAGATTAAGGCCTGATAAGACGAAGATTGACGATTGAAGATTTGGGTTCAGTTCGTTCTTTCTTTTGTATTTAATTTTCAATGACGTTTGTCCATGAATGTTTATTTGATTTGAATACAATTATGAGTAGCTAAACATGTTTTTGTTCTATGGGTAGAAAGTAGGTTACGAAGAATGATGTGTCGAGTTTTACCATTTAATTCTAGACTCCAATTTAGGTGTTTATCTATTTGTTTGTTTTCTTCTCATGATTTAGTTTAAACTGATCACTTAAGTTAAATCTACAATCTTAATATTTTCGCTCCGGGAAGAGGAAATTGTTACTAGACATACAACACATAGTGTAATTATCTATGATTGCGTAGACATTGGTTAAGGGTCCTTTGGGAGTCTTTAGGTTTAGTCGACTTAGAAGGGTGACTAAGTCTAGTAGATCAACAATCTAATCGCTTTGGGAGGAGGGTTAGGTTTACTTGAGTGCCATCTAATAAACACTAAATTTGGTTTAAAAGTCTAGAATTCTAGGTGAAATTATACATCATGATCGTAATTGAATTCTATACCCTAGGATATGCTTTAATCCATCTAAGTCATTCATAATAATTAAATCTTTGTTTTCCAAGTTATTCGTGACTTATTTAGTGTTTTATGCACATTAGTATTAAGTTTTATAAACAACCTTCACTATTCCAAAGTCTAGTTAGGAGACTCTTAGATTATTCGGGGTATCAAATTACGCTTAGAGTCAGTCCCTGAGGATCGACCTTAACTACCACTACCACTGCCTACACCTACATCTACACTGTATACTTGCGGTAAACTAGGGTTAGGAAAACCTATGTCAGTCTGATGTCGAGAAGGTCGGCCTACGTTCTCGATATCATTTGTCTGTATGCATCTGTGAAAAGTTGCAGCATGGGGCACTTCTCTAGGCACCTGACAAAGTTAAAATGACCAAGTCTTTTACATAACAAGGTGGCATTGGGACTACTTTTTCGTAGACCATCTAGACTTAATTATTATTGCATACAACACTTGACTCATACCTGTATAACCTCTTCCTGATGATGATCAACACAAATGATCTCAACATAAATCACATAAACTATTAGTACATATCTTATTTTTACATAACTTTGTGACATAATTTATTGTCTTCCAAAATGAAGGCAATGGTAAGACAACAACATCAAAAGAAACCAAGAAATGAATCAAAATTTCCTACACTTCAGTTGAGAAGCTAGTAAACGAAGACTTATGAAAGAGCGAAGTTTCCGCTCTCTAATTATATCTCTTCCTGCAATAGCCAAGTCACGGTCGAACCACGTATGCCATAGCCCACCTCCATAAGCTTGAACACCAACTTCTAGATACCCACATTTCGAAACCTGAAATGACCATTATGAAGTCTTTTATGCTCTATCCATGTTAATTATACAAGGCATCAAGTGTAAAAACTATAAAATGAGCCATTACCTTTGGAACCGACTTCAATTTTAGGCATGGATTGTATGTATTAGCACCGAATATATAGATCTTGTTACCAGCAACATACCTAAGTCAAATAATCAACTCACACCACCCACTCGATTCATATACAAGAAACCAAAATAGTTTACATTTGATCACTGCATGTAGTGTGTATTAGTGAAATAAAATACGAGATTATAATATAAAGAATCTAACAATATTCAAGCATACAATCTTCAATATTTATTTGTCATTATATTGCAGAAGTAAGTAACACACTAACAATATAAACAGAGCATCCTTTGTTGTAATGAAGTAGAATATAGTAATATGTATACTGTTTCTACAATTACAATTGTTATGTATCATTTTTCATCAGAATTAATCAAATGAATAAATCGTGAAATAGTAGGAAATTGTCAAACACCTTGCGCACACTAAAACTTTCCAAGAATTACTTCAAAAATGTCAGCTAGGCAAATATTCAAACACCTGGCGATCACTATCCTTTTCTATCCAATGATGACCTTTGAATAATAAACCACTGGAGCCCCAACCCCTGACACTTCATCAATTTGGAGCTCCAATTGACATGAATAAGATTCATAAACAGAAGAAAAGGAATGAAAATTGATCAATGCAAACAAAAATTAAAAGAAAAAAAAAAGAGTTCTAATTTATGCAAGATTAGGTTTGATTATGATTCTGACTTGCAAAAAGTTGGGATTCTGGGCTAAAATACCACTGAAATTTCTGAGAATCTTCCAATTTGCAATTTTAGTCAAACTGCTAGTGATTATTTTGGTTGGAGTTATTTGATTCATGAGAAATAGTTATCAGCTTCACTACTCCACATTTCAATTCTCCAAATTTCAATCCTCCAATTTTACTAGTATGTTTGAGGTGAGAGAGGAGAGAGAGAGAGCGAAGATAGAACAAGCGAGAAGAGAGAGAGTGTGACGAAGAGAGAGGGAGAGAGGGATTGACTGTTCGGGAAAATGTCAAATTAGATTAATGGTAATTTTAATTTTGTAGTCATGTTTAGTGTCCTAATAGTTGTTTTCTAGGTCACTTAGCAAAATTCTCATAATAATAAGTGTCCCAATAAATCACTTTTGTTGTAGCACAAATATAAACTGCTTAGAGAATATTTAAATTACCCTTGATAAGTTAATTTTGATGAAAACACATTAATTGTGTTTTTTGTTTAATAATCCTTAAATATTTGTAGTGAAAATATGATGAACCACATATAATTTGAATATTCAACGTAGTAAAATTTGAAAAAAATACCAAACAAGACCAAACATTCCAATTTCCAAAATTAGTCATTCAAATTTGAAAAGATATGGGGAGTAGGGATGTAAACGAGCCGAATCAAGCCGAACAGTACCAGGCTCGAGTTCGGCTCGTTTGATTTTTAGTGGGCTCGAGTTCGGTTCGAGTTCGGTTCGTTATATAATTACCAAGCTCGCGAATAGTTCGAGTTCGATTCGGCAAAAGCTCGATAACATAATAAAGCAAACTTAAGTTCGAGCTCGGTTCGAAAAAGCTCGAAAACATAGTTTGAGCTCGGATTCGTGAAAAGTTCGATAACATAGTTCGAGGTCAGGTTCGTGAAACCTGTAATAAAGCTCGAGAGTCACGAAAACAAAGCTCGTTTATAGACTAAGCTCAGTTTCTAAATGAAAACATTTACTAAAAGTCATAGTTGGCCTGGTAGTATAAAACCTCTGGCTTCTTTTAAATAGTCTAGAGTTTAAATCCTATTGAACACATATATTTTTGAAATATATATATATATATATTCGAGCTGGCTCGCGAGCCAGCTCGTAAGCTCGGCTCGCGAGCCTGAGTTCGCGAACAGGCTCTCGAGCTTACGAACCAAATACTTGCAGGCTCGAGTTCCGCTCGAAAATTTTGTCGAGCTCGAAATTAGGCTCGGGCTCAGTTCGTTTAGACCAGCGAACGATCCCGAACGAATATTTTTTCGAGCCGAAACCCGAATAGCTCGCGAATAGTTTGGTTTGATTACATCTCTAATGGGGAGTGACGCAGTTGGGTTACCGTAAAAAACAGTTGTTCTTAATGATAAGGCACAAGTCAACGGTGAAGTCTGTCTTCCCTCTATGATATCCATCATCTTCTTTGAAATCTGCATCTCCCCCCAACTCCCAAATACGTCATTGTTGCCATTCATGTCGCTCTTGATTGCCTGCTTTGTTGTATTGGGCTGGTCGCAGTTGGCCGCTTCTCATCAAGAATCTGGTGAGTGGCACTGCGAGCCCGACGATGAGGCCCGAATCTCGGCTCAGTTCCGGCCCGGGATCATTACTCTTGATGGCCGGGCTGACGATTGGGCCAATGTTGATGGTTTCGAGTTTCCTCTGCGCCCAGCTCTGGACCCTGATGAAGATAAGGAGTACAAAGCTGGAAAAATGTCCATCAAGGTACCCCCATCAGCTGTTTTGTATGATTAATTGATGAACTACAATGGAAAATCTTGTTTCTGGATTGCAATAGGAGATGAATGCTAGTAGCATGTATGCGCTTACTGTATATTCATGATGAAAATTTCTTACATCATCGGCGTCGCATTAGATTAAATATTGACACAAAAACAAGTCTTTCAGCTGACCAAGGTGTATTTCTGATGATTTTGACAATCATACATAGGTTTGTATAAAGCATTCCCTTGTATAAATTACGATAATGTGAGTTCTGGAATACAGTGAATTGATTGATATAGAGAAGTGCAGGTAAATTTTGTTAGTAATGCTATATAATCTTTCTTTACAATGATGTATAGGCTTTGCATGATGGAACAGATGTTTACTGGATGTTGCAAGTTGAAGGTGATTATGTATACTCCAAAGGGTGAGTAGTCTTCTAACTACTTTCTTCTTATATTCATTTCTGCATCTGCAGAGGGCTTTCCCTGAAAATTTAGTTATCATGTTTCAAATTCTATGCTTGTGAAGATATCAACTCCTATGGCTCCAATTTTTTAGTTTGTTATGGTCATGTAAATATCTTAGATGATTATTACCATCAGAATTTTTCTTTTACGAGAGTCACTGTCAGTTCTCGAACCAAATATGGCTTAGGTTTTTTTAATGGATTTTTACATAGACCATCCTGAATCGTTAAATCAGGTAGCAATGCATTCCTTTCTTCTAAATAGTCACAAGTGTGGCAGACCTTTGTTCTTCATGGTAAGACTGCATTTTTGTAGCGCAATGTTGAATTGTCGGATTGGAACTTGAAACGGATCTGATTCCATGAGTATTGATTCCCAACTCCTATCCCATGCTGGAAACCACATGGTTAAGGTCATGTTCTTTTGGTAATACTGTAGAGTTTATCTTTATTGTCACGATCTTATTCACCTCTCAGTCCTAGTTCATCGCTTATTAGAAGTAGAAGGGACTCTGGTGGATCTTCACACACTGAAAAAGATTTCAGTCCATTTGATAATGATCGAGTTACATTGCTTCGCCGGCGCATCTAACAATGCATCTTCACTGACAAAAAACTATAGATCACCCCCTTCATTCTGGGTTGACGGAGGGATTGTACCATTCAACTCATTCTTTTTACATGCTTTTCCTGGAGGTCTGGATGACCAAGGGGGGTACTTGTTCTTGGTTCTCTTGTAGCTGGAATCCCCGGAACTGACTGATGGTTAAGCTTTGATTATAACACTAGATGACGGTATCCTTACAGTTAATAGTACCACAATCTGAGGAAAAGTTTCGAGTACTTAAAACAGAGAAGTAAAATCTGTATGTCAATAAATCTATATGATTGTTAAAGTAGGTGATTTTCGCAGTGTAAATTACCACCGTTATCTATTAAACATGTAATACTGATTAACCCTTCTATAGGATTCATTGAGAATCTGGCTTGTTTCAGTGAGATCTCTTTGGTGTTTGTGGATCTAGAGGTCCTCATCCGTACTTACTACTGAAAGAAATTCAGAAAACCCTGTGTTTCAACGTTTCTGAGTTGATTGTCGGCATCTTCTGTAGATCTAGAATTAAGATTCCCCATTTCATGAGAAAGAGATACAATTACCACTAAACTATCGAAGGAAGAGGGATAATGCCTTTGATTTTACGATAGTAAAATTGGCAAAAGTACAAACACGCGCTTTTCACTCCTGATGTTATGCATAGACATAGCCCGAGCAGAATTCTCAAGAGAGGAAAAAGAAAAGAAAAAGAAAAAGAAAAAGAAAAAGAAAAAGAGAAAAGAAAATCTCAAATGCTCAATCATGTAGTTAACAATCTGAGGAACTTGTTTAACAGGCAAAATGGATTATAGGTCACTTCAGATGCATAAAATGACAATCTACAAAGTTCTACTTTGCAACCTAAAGCATATTGTGAGTTTAATGTGTGAATGGATCTTCACTCTTATTTCTTTTCGTCATTCCTTGTAGTGTCACCATATTGGTAGACTATGAGGAATAATACTGGTTCCGATATTAAGTCTGTTGTTATTGTATGGGTGACTTTTAGATGCACCCGCTCAGCGGGTAGAAGGAGAGAATCTCCAACTCGAACTGAAGAGGGAAGAGGAACGCCTAAAAAGACTCTAAATTAACCGTAAAAAATAGTACATTTTATATTTAAACATTAATGAAAGCATGTTTCCTTGAGGGCATCACTCACATACAAACATATCATATTCTGTTTCTAGTTCATATAAATTTGCTAAACTCGTCAATGCATTTACCAAATGTTTAATGCGCTTAACAAGGTTCGTGGTTTCTCTCTTACGACAATCTTGATCAAGTCAAAACATGGCCTACACATGGAAACTGAATCACTATTGTTTATTTTGGCTCCTTAAATCATGCAGAGATGACCATAAGTGCCCATCAGTAGCTTTGATGTTTCAAGTTGGTGAAAGTGCAACATATCATAATGTATGTCTATATTATGTAAACGTTAGTCTATGATTTCAGCATATATGGTTTCTTTCCTATTTATATCTTTTCTCTGAAATGTGTTAAATCTTTATTGTTTAAGATGGGTGGGTGTAAAGAATCACCTGATACATGCAACCACACGAGTTGCCGTGGCTATGAAGTCGACATTATGCGCTTCTCAATCGGAAATTCTATTCCAGGAAGATTGTACGGTGGCAATTCAGTAAATGAAGGAAACAAACGAGACAGGTAAAGATGTCAATGGGATTTTCCCTTCTGATCACTCGTTGTTGGCATTTTCTACAATGGGCTGATACGAAGTTGGTTAATCTTGAACAGAATTGGTTTGGTTGATATGTATTCTTGGAATCCACACTGTCGAAACATTGATGGTAGTGGTCCTTCAGGTGCTTTTCATATGCTTTACATTTTATAATGGCCACAATTTGGCTGATTCATAAGTAACTGAGCTTTGTTTCCTGTAGACATGAGGACTAGACTTTCTTTCTCTCGTCATGGAATGTGACACTATGAGCACTCCACTCCCACCCCTAAACGAAAAATATAAATATAAATAATAAATAGAAGTTATTCTTATAATCTGTATACTGATAGGAAAAGATAGTTAAAATATGTACCACATTTAATATGCATATGTATTATGTATGTGGAGTTTAGATGTATAACTCTAGCAGATATGCACGGATATTTTTTCTTCGTATATAGACTTTGAGACCGAATTGATTGTCATCTTTACTGTCTTTGCTCCTTCTGAAAGTGAACTCTATTCCATTGTCATATGTTAGTATAAGCACACAGCAGAAATCAATTTTCTTATAGTTTTTTTTTATGAAGCAGACATAATTTCTGGGAGTGAAGGAAAACTGAATGAATTGATTTAACAGGAAATGATTCTACTGAAGTGAACGACTGGAAAGGTGCATGGTGGCACAGCAGTTTTTCAACCCATGCAGGCAAGTGTTTCCCCATTTGCAAGATTATGTTCATACTTGTTTCTGGCGGGAAATTACTTTGCAAAAGAAAATGAGCAAGTTTTGGTGTGGGTTTCTTTATTGAATAGCGGCAGCCACATTAGGTCCAAGGCAACAGTTCTGTATTCTTTTCAACATCACAGAGCATGTAAACTTGTTTTATTTGGATTAGCAGGGTATATTGAGGTGGACAGTCCTTACGGATCATCTGGGGAGCAAGGCAGATATTATTTCGAATTCTCTCGGCCTCTAAGAACCATGGATCGTCTTCAGCAGGTTGTTCCAACTCTTTATATGAAATCTGTACAAGGATAAGCCAAAATAATAATGGTCTGGTTTGAGATAATTGAGGATTGTGAATGCAGGATGCTCAATTGACAATCGGGCAATCGAGCAGATTTTCGGCTGCACTTTGGTACCCGGGTGATGGAAATCCATGGCATGGTTCGGGGCATTATACAGTGAGCTGTGATTGGGTGGCGATGGATGTGGTGGCAGCTGGGTACTACAAAGTAGGATCAGCAGGAAGGTCTTGGGATGCAGCGAGTGTATTTGGATTTGTGGTATCTCTTGTTGCCTTACTCGTATCCATCTTTGTGGGTTACTTACTCATTTCTAAAACAAAAGATATCCCTTTTACTCCAATTGACCGTCTCTAATTCTCTCTCTCTTTCCTACTTTATTTGTTGGAAGGAAACGCTGACATCAGAATTGTAAATATCTCAGACTGCTTCATCTGATCTTCATGTTTATAAACTTCTCATTTGACCAGGATTGAATAGCTAGTTTCTGAAATACTCGATCCTACTCTTCTAATTTGCTACTGTGCTTTGCTTTATACTACTTCTGTCCCATATGACTTTCTTCTTTAAATTATTTTTTATTTCCGATAATAGACCTGATCAAAAATTAATGTTTTATTTTATGAATGAGACTGAAATTTAAATTAACAAAAAGATATGTGAGTTATACTTATATATAATTGAATGAATTCAATCAACAAGTAAAAAACAATAGTATAAATAATAAGTTACAATCTTCAGAAGTGAATATTCTTTTGTAAACAAAACGAGGATATATATTTGTTGGGAGGTCTCTTGTGATATCCGTGCAATTCAGGTTATTGGTAAAAATGTATTAAGTATTTATGAATGTATGATATGTTTTGAGTAAAAGTATCATGATGAAAAATAATTAATGTTTAGTACCTTTATTCAGATTAAGTGATACTTTTGTCAAGATAAAAATAAATACTCCTTATATATAATTTTATAATTGATTAAAATATACTCCTTAATATATATGCATCTTGTATTAAAGTCTTACATAAACTGATAGAGTACTTTGAATGCTTAATCTTAACAAACTAAAAAGAAATATATTAAGTATGATTTGTAATTAAAAGAGACTTCTTACCAAAGTGAAACAATGATATTATTTATAATTACACATATGTGGTCCACAAAATGTTGGGGTTATGGAGCGACTGCTTCACAGCGATCCAACTCGCCGGTCAGTTGGCAGGAGTTCAAGGGGCAGAGACCCCGAGGAATTTTTCTGGGGCTTGAAAAGCAGTATTTGAGATGAATGAGCTTTTAGAGCTACAATCCAGCTTGTGTTATAAATAACACTATGATTCATTGTATTGGTTATCACCGAAATCATTAGTTATCTTCTGATCACTTGATAGTGCCCCCAGACATAGTCATTCTTGACGAATTGGGTTAACAAATTTGCGTCTTTTATTTTTCGTCCTATTAAATTCTCAATTAATTGCACCATATTTTCTAACAAAAAAAAAAAAAAAAAAAAAAAAAAAAAAACCTTGTTTCAAGAACACTTTGTACCATAGAAAAAGAAAAGAGAAAACATTGTTTTATGAGAAAATTGGTAAAAACATCCTTTTTTACACTAATTATAAAATCATCCTGTATGTTTACCACTTTAAAAAAATGCCCAATAATTTGAAAAAAATTGGTAATTATGCCCTGTGACCGGGAATTCCCTATGACCCATCCGGTTACAGGGTGACGTGGATTAGAGGAGCTGTAATGTGTCTACGTGGTGACATCCGGGCAGCTGAGGTGGCATTTAGGAGGGAAATAGAGGCATGTGCATATCACATGACCTCCTATGGTAATTAAAACATCATTTTAACCTCATTTACTTCATCTCCTCCCAAATTAACTGCATTTCAAGTTTTACAGTGGACAAACCCTACTTCTTCGCGGCGGATTTCGAACAGTTGCAGGCCTCAATCGCGAAGGACTTCGAGAATGCGGTTCAGGGACCCTAGTAAAAATGATGACCCCCCTCCGGATTGTGGTATGTTTTGTGCGAACCCTAAACTCTACAAATCGAAGTCGAAATTACTTGTATATGTGATTTATTTGTTTATTCTTGTGGGATATCCTAAAATCGATTTCGTTTAGAATATTGTGTGATAGAGTGGTGGGGACTCCGCGGTTTTTTATACCTGTGGGTGGGGGGGGGGGGGACCATTACTTCAAAAGAATTGTCGGGGAAAGTGATGGCACATGGGGATGTAGTCAAAACTTACGATTTTTGCTGTTGAACTAGGTATCTGTGCATACTTAATTTAATTGGTTTCGAAAATTGGATGTAGTGGTTTGGTAAAGTGCTTGTGATCTTATTAGGGTTCTAATTTTGAAGTATTTGTTTGTTTATTGCTGCTGATATTTTAGTCCTGTGGACCCCACTAATGTGTAGGGTATCACTGGTTTTATTGCAGCAACCTAAAAAACTGAAGTGGTTGGATGGGGGTTGGGGTATGTTAACTGTAGTAATGTATTGTTATGGTGGTTAAAAAAATTTGACTTGAATTGACCGTGAGTTTTTTTACTTGAATTGACCATGGGGTTTTTTTACTTGAATTGACCATGGCATTTTTCTTGTTATTTTGTTTTGTATCAGGTGATTGTAGTTCATTATATACCTTTTGTATCCATTACAAGGGTATAGTGGAAAACTGGGAGGGGGCGTATCTCGGAGGAGAAGTTGTTAAGTTTGACCACGTAGACACTACCCGTTACACACTCAGGGAGATTACTCTATTTGCTGCCCATCTAGAGAACTGCAAGTCCCCTCTGTTGTGGAGGTTGTGCCCTGGAGAGAAGGCTTTCAAGCCTCTAACTACTGTTGAGGATTTAGCACTGCTCCTTGATGAGGCGAAGGAGTCAAGGGAGGTTGACTTGTACGTGGAGGATGATGGAAGAGGCAGTGTGGGGGTAGAAGACACATTACACGAGGTGGTTGTTGAGTTGCCGAAGGATGATGATGTTATGGTTTCGGGTAGGAAGAAGGGTGAGAAGCAGGTTGCGAATACGAAGAGGAATGAGAAAAAACGGGCTGTTAGGGAGGCATCAGATGAGCAGGGTGTTCGAACCAGGAGTAAGGGTAAGCAAATTGTTGAAGAAAGTAGGGAAGAGATTAGAAAGGGCAAGAGGCTTGTTGAATCTGATGATGATGTAGACGATCCCGAGTGTAGGGATAGTGACTTCGAAAGTGAAGAAGAAAGTGAACAATTGGATTGTATGAAATCACTTACTTACTGCCATTTGCCTATTGCTTATGATATTGATAAGTTACTAATTTACAACCATCATGATCACCCTTTTTTTATTACCCTTCTGTTTCAATTTTGTATACAACATACATAACACATTTGACAGGGATGATGTAGTGGCCTATTGTCCATTTGATTACATAATTCATTGAGAGCAATTGACAATGTTTCTGATGCTATCATAATAAATTCCGAACCACTTCGACACGAATGATGTAAAATTGAACAAGAAATCGGAATCAGAAATTGATAAAGATACACCAATATACAATACAATACAATTCCAGTACCAAACGATCTAAAATAGATCATCATTTAATACCAAGCATTACAGACTATAATCTTGCGTTTCGTGAATTGCGGAAGTTAGTATCTACTGCAAATTGCAATTCAAAAATACAAAAAAACGAAGGGTGAGAAACTATAATATCCGTAAATTGCAGATGTTAGAATTCATTTAAAATTGCAATTCAAAATACGTAAACCCTAACAATCGCCTACTTACTTAACGCACCATTACATCCACAAATTTATCAAAACGGACAGGATTAGAACCCAAGAAACTGTCGAAATAAGCTTGATTAATTTGATTTTTCTGGCAATTTTGTCGAGCCTCTGCTGCATATTGTCGAGCTTCTCCGTAAGCTCCTTTAATTCAGCCTTTAACTCGACTGCCATAGAATTGGACCCTCCAGAAATTGGAGGGTCGATCCACTGAAAAAATAAACACCCATCCGTCTGCGAAATAGGGAAAAGACATGTGAGCTAAAAAAGTTACAAAAATAAATAAAAAAATTAAATAATAAAATCTGAATCCTAAGCAAAATAAGCCAAATATTTCGCCTTCTACTTTCACCCAGAAGAAATCAATTGGGATTTAATGGAATATTCTAAAAGATGAAGCAAACTTACATTCCAATTTCTACACCCGAAGAATCTTCTTCCACGATGAGGCTCTTTCTTTGAAGTCTGAATTACGGCGCGTAAACCGCAGTTGCAGCTCAGAAACCCCGACGAAGACGTGTAGGATGAGGTCATCAGGAAAGAAGAATCTTCCGGTTGCTTCGCGAAACTGAGAAAGGAAGAAGGAGATAGTGAGCTTCTTCTGTAAATTAGGGTTCTCTTTCCAAGCTTATATGGAAATTAAAGAGTTCAATTTAATATAAAAGTAAAAAGAATGCCACCTCAGCTGCCCGGATGTCACCACGTAGACACATTACAGCTCCTCTAATCCACGTCACCCTGTAACCGGATGGGTTACAGGGAATTCCCGGTCACAGGGCATAATTACCATTTTTTTTTTTAAATTATTGGGCATTTTTTTAAAGTGGTAAACATACAGGATGATTTTATAATTAGTGTAAACTTAAAGGATGTTTTTACCAATTTTCTCTTGTTTTATTAGTCAAAACAAAAATTAAAACCGTCTCTTGTATTATTACCACCTCGCCTCTGAATCCCCTGCCCATCACCCTGCCTCCAGAACCCCCAACTGGTTAATGGCAAAAGTGGATATCTATTGAGATATAAAAATTACATTTAAACTAGGGGAATTTCAAGAAAATAATATTTATCGTTCATTTATATTTACCGTTAACTTATATTATTTTATTTCTAAATATATTATACAAGACACAATTTATATTATATTTAAGAAAACAAGTATTAACCTCCTATCCCCTCCTAAATTACATTATATAAGATCTGTTTTATATTTATATTATTCTTAAAAATTACTTACAAAGTAAACCCCAAAATCAAGCTCAATGTATGTAAAATATTAACAAAATAAATATATCTTTATAATTTATATTTCTTAGTTTGCCGGACTAGACCTGAAACCTTAACTAGTCGTTTCCAAGCCTGGCCCAAAACCAATGCTAACCAAGAAGTAGTATTAGTGGCCCCCTCTTCCATATATTAGCGGTGTCTGCCTCAAAATTGACTGCAAGATCAACCCTTCCTTTTCACAATTTTGACGATTTTAGTGGAGAAAAAACGATCGAACTAATAGGATAGGGAAGAGGTGGAGGAGGTGCTCCGAATCGTAACACAGGTAGTAGATTTTTAGCTTAGGTTTTTTCGTGGCTGCGATTTTTTTTTTATAAAATTTCATGTTTGGGGTATGATAGACCGTGTTATGGATATTTTGGTTTCTTGAATTGAAACGAGAAAGCAATTACAATAATGATTCTTTGTTTTATTTTCTTTTACTTTGTTTATTCTACGTCTGCAAATGTTAGATAATTGTTATGCATTCATTATTATTGATTTTCAGCTCTTGCCTTTGCAGGTGGTGAACATGGGTTGCACAAGCAGGCGATGCAATTATGGATTTACATGTTTTTGTCTGTTTCAAGCCCATCTTCACCCCAATTCGTTCTCAACTATAAAAGGAGGTCTCTAGATCCGAAAATATGATACAATACACATTCGGAGAAGTTTTGGAAGCGAGATCGAAGAGCAACACGTGACGAAGATCGAAGAGCCAACCATTTGGGTTTATTTATTTCTTCTAGTTTTGATTCATTATAATGTTTTCCTTGAATTATTGTTTGGATGAGTAGCTAAATACTCGTGTCTTAGGGTCAGAAAGTAGGAATTTACAATTATGTTTGATTTTATAATTTAAGTTATAAACTCCGGTTTTTAGTATCTATCTACAAGTTATTATTTTATGATTGAGCATAACCTGATCAATTAGGCTTAGTCTAATCATTTAACACTTCCGCTTCGGGAGGAAGGAATTGTTATAGACGTACGACATATAGCGTAGTTGTCTATGACTGCGTAGGCAAAGGTTGAAGGGCTTTTTGGAGTTGTTAGGATTAATTGACTCGGGAGAATAATTGTTCTAATTAATCTACGACTTAGTCGCTTGGGGAGAAGGGCTAGGTTAATTAAGTGCCACCTAATAGATATTAAAACTGGTTTAAAGGTCTATAATTTAGAGATTAATCCTTCAGTAACGTAATTCCTGAAATCAACACCCTAGATTAAGGGTTCGGATTACAGCTGTCAAAAGAATGTGATTTTGGACCATGAGTTGTTGGATGAAGAGTTCTACCTATTATTTCAGTAAATCGGATGTTTGAAAAGTAGTTCTCTTGTGTTTATTTTTACTGGAGCTTGTAATTTTTTTCTCCATGACTTGATATTGTTAGGATATTTTACTGTGGTTGAGTAATTAAATTTTAGTAAATAATTTTGACTTTTATCACATTCCTTAGATATATTATAACACAAAAACAAAATTTATATAAGGAAGAAGAAAAATATTGTTAAAGAGATTGGTTATTTATCAGTTGTAGTTTACGTGTTAGATAACGGTTTTTACCTGTTGTGGCTACATGGAAAAAGATTGTTGTAGAGGCCAGTGTTGTAATAGATCTTCTAAAGAAAATGATTTAAAACCGTTGTCTTTTAGTAAATAACAACGATTAAAAATCATTGTATTTCATTGTAGACCTGTTGTATTTTTCAGTAAACGACAACAGTTAAAGACTGTTGTCTTTCAGCATGACCTATTACAACACTGGCTTCAACAATACAGTCTTTCCAGCTGAAAGAAAATAGATATAATGCGTTGTCTTTCAGCTTTTCTCGTGTAGTGATTAATTTTTTGTACAATTAAACACTTTAATTCTTAAAATTGCACACATAGACCCTCTAACTTTTTATTGTAGTTTAATTTAACACTTCCAAATGTTTTACAGACGTTGTTAATTCTTTTATTCCTTTGAATTATTTTGTGAATTATTCTTTCATTGTAATATGAGATTATCAATTAATATTTTATTCAATCATTATTCATATTGGGAACATCAATTTTGATCAATTTCGATGAAGGCAGAGTCCCTAAAAATAGACCTTATGAACGTTGCACCTCATTCCCCGTCGTTACTTTGGTTTTGTCGCTAGGGTTCCGTCGCTGTGGCGACGACGACTCGCTGTGACTTCCTTCATATCGTCATGTCCAGTTTGATTTAGTACACTACGAAAAAAATTCAAATATAAATAAGTCTGTTATTAATAGTGGTTTTGTTAAAACTACCCTTTTGACAACAATCAGAAACTAATGTTTGTTTAGCAATAAACAACAATGTCCACAACAACACAAAACTGTTGTCTACTCAATTACAGACAATAGTGAAAAATTGTTGACCTTCTTGTAAAACCATTGTCTTTTTAAGTAAAGAAAAGCAGATAAAATTCATTGTCTTTTTTAGAAAACAATAAAAAGAAAAAAAAAATCGTTGTCTTTCAATGAAAGACAACGGTTTGATTATTAAAGATTGTATTTTAAATGCATCTTCTCATATGAAAAATCTAATAGTCAAAACATCATAAAATATTTAAGGAACATCAAATCCAAAAAACTGTCAATAAATTCATCAACACTAAATTATTACTATAATAATATATGAAATCTTCAACTAAATAAGTCCTAGAATAAGACCAAAAACCAAGTCTTATTTACTCAAACAATTCCTATATTTATACCAAACTGACCTACACCTCGTGGAGACGAAGAAGAAGATCTCTTCAGCTTAATCTAATGCAAATGAAAGCATTACAAATGAATAGAAAGGTTCATTTATTTTAAAAAGAAAAAGAAAATAGCCAGGCTAAAATAAATATATGATGAAATAACTTGTAGCACCAACATGCAAAGGACCTTCATCTCATAAAACTGAAAAAATAGAGGGTGGCGATCCATAAAATGATACTACAAGCTAACATTAAGAAAATCTCCAATCTGCAACTGCATTATGTCGATTCATTGACTGATGACTCGATTTAATAGAGTATGTTCAGAAATTAATTTCTACGGTATTGATAAATAATTAACCTGCATTATCTGAAGATATAACACTGGTACTGCTCATCTATCAACCTAACGCACCATGCTTCAAGCATTGTGCTACCCCAAGTTTCAATTGAAGCATATTTTCCCTAGCCAACTGCAATATAAAAGTTCGCCCTTAGTATACGAGATAGGGGTGGGGGGGGGGGGGAGAGAGGGGGGAGAGTGAAACGGTTATCAATGAACTTCAATGAAATGGTTTCATGGGATTCAGCCAATTGTCTTGGTTGCAGAATATCATTGAGAAATAGGAATCTATGTTATCAACAGATTTCTTGCTATTATTTCCAACGTGGAATGAGTCGTTCCAAAACCAAGGTTCAGATGCCACATGTTTAGGTGAAGATTAACATGCTCACATGAATTCGTGCTAAAAAAGTTATAACAAAGAACATCTTCATAGGAAGATTAAAATGCCCCCTCCCCCTCTCTGTTGGTTTCTTTAATTGCTTATTTCTAACCTCTTGTATAACAAATGAAACTATTCAAGTGCAAAAATAAGAAAAATATCATTTCAGAAGCACTCCAAAGAGTGGAAAATTTTCGAGAACCATAAAATTTTAACATGGAGCAACTCCTAAATAACATAAACATACCACCTGGACAGCCGTGATTCTACTTTCAGCTCCATCGAGTTGAACATTATTTTCTTGCTCCACTTGTACGAGAACTTTCTTATGGGCTGCTCCTAAGAATGCCAATAAGGAATCGTTATGGGTCAGGATTCGTCAATGTTCAGCAAGCAAATATTATATGATAAATGACATTGGTTCACAACTTTTTTCTTTCTTAATTCAACAATAGTGACTTAAATGAAAATGCAACAGCTGGAAGCTTCTAGTTCTCACTAGGACAAGACACAAGCAGTAATTAAGTGAGAAAGCTTTAACACCACAACTTCGTGATGTTTCAATTCTTGATTAGTTTTACAAATTTAGATTCCACCATTCAATTCATTTCAATGCAATCCATGAAAAAGGCTATTCTTACCATACCCTTTTATTATAGAACTGATTTTACAATTTGCACAAGTTTGTTGATTCTTACAAGTGGCTGAAAATATGAACCATGGTTATCGGCTCTAATATCTTATTTTGAAATGTAGATCTAGTTTTAAAACCTTTATCAAACACTTTAACGATGCTTATGAGCTCGCAAATATCTTATAAGCTCGGCAAAAGATAAAGCTAGAATATCAAAAATTAAAAAAAGACACTTGTGCACAAAGTCTATTTTGTAAAAGTATTTCTTAAAGGTCGTATATTAAGCTACTAGGAAGAGGGGTTTTACAACCATCGTCTTCATTAAACTCCAAATGCTACTATTTTCATTCTAGTGGTAAGTTCTAATAAAACAAAAGATAGAGAGATTGGACTAGTGGTGTTAAATTAGATCAATTTTTATACATGTTTCTTGCTAATTCAATGACTAAGGATCTTCATCGACAGTATCAAGGTCGAATCACCAACAACATCCGCCCATCCATAATGTGGGTTGCCCTTCATTTTAGAAGTTACAATAGTTAGTTCATTTGCAAAGAGACAACTCATTGAGAAGTGACATAAACAGGTTTGTAGTATGAGGAGAGTAACAACTATATTAATGGGTTAGATAAACAGACTTATACCTCTTTTATATTTGGCTATAGTAAACCGCCTAGCCTTTTAAACTTCTGCATCCACCTTTCTCTAAAAAACTTCCTTTTTTTTTTCTTTTTTTTCTTTTTTTTTTTCTGAAGCATCTCAAGAATAAGCAATCATATTCAGAAAAAATTAAACAGAATGAGGTATCAATGAGCCAAATAATCACTAAAATCCGATCAAAATTAGACTAAATCTAAAGTTACAGGGAAAAAAACTCGTAAGCATAGAGGGCAACAAATGGACAAAGCCAAACTTAAATGATTAAAAAGATTCCCTCAAGATTAACCCCATAAACGATAATGTAAATAAGAGGGGTGTTTTTAGCACTTGATCTCAACTATGAATTCAAGCTTAACAAAGCTGGTCTATACATGCATATATTACTGAAATAGGAATTTTCAAGGAGATCTAGGTAAATTTTGTAGCTGGAGCTAGAATTCGAGGTAAGCAAGTATAACTCTTACCCCTCCACCATCAATATACCCTAAAACAAGGATAGTTATTGAAGGAATTTATGCACTGGTCATGAGAGTGTTACGCTGAGTGTTATAACACTGGGGCGAACACACTCTATTTAAAGTTGAATTGCAGGTTGTATAAAACTAAAAATAACAAACAGAGACGAGATAATTCAAACTCAGACAAAACAAAATCTGAACAATTTATCATCACTCACAGCGGAATTGAGTTTTATATAATGTCTTCCAAAACCTAAATTTGATCATACAACAAACAATCAAATTTACACTTAAACTAGGCCAACATACAAAGTGATTCTCTTTTGAGAGAAGAATCACAAAAGTTCTCACAATGAAAAGTGTGAGATGTATGAAGATTAGCGTTCAACTTTTGGTGCGAAAACGACTTGGAGATATCTGATCTTTACGCTTCGGTTTTCTCTCCTATTTCCCACACCTTGATCTTCTTCTTGTTGCCTATAAATAGTCCTTGAAGAATGACAGTTGTAACCTGCAAGATAAGATAAAAAACACAACTGCCAATCTTCCAAGAGAAGACTTTTGGTTTGAATAAGTTTCACAAGCAGTTATACATTTAAAACCAAAGTTGCCCAAATACACACATACCATAAACATAGAATGAACATACAAGGGCAGCAAGGTAAAATACAAGGAAGAGTAGAACATGTTTCTCAGGGTGTTTTAACACAGGGTGAAACACTAAATCTAGAACACTGGAAGAAACACATGTTCTAACAATCTCCCCCTTTTTACCTTGATGGCCAAAACAAACACACAATCACATACTTAATGCACTAACAACAACAAAACTAAAACAAGTCCTAATGTACGACATATAACACACAAAACCACATAACATTCATCCCACGAGAGAGGTGAGAGGTCACAAACAGCTCCACTCTCTCTTCCCCTAAATATGTACAATACAAACATATAAAAGGAAGAGTAAACAACTCCCCCTCAAACCAATGTCCATGCATCATTCCCAAGATGTCCAGCATAAAAAACCATCATCAACATACAAGCACAACTATCAATTATCCTTGGTACCACTGGTACCAACAATGTTAGTCACATCCACAAATCCACCACCTGTTTCACCATCATCATTTTCCCCCGCACCAGCTCCAACGTCAGCATCTTCCTCCTCTATGTCACCACCGGCACCAGCCTCACCATCACCAACACTTTCTCCCCTTTTTGGCTGGCAAGTATGCTTCACAGGTCCCTCTCAACACTTCCCCAGTAGGCTGCATCCTTTCTGCACTCCTTCTCCGAGCTTTAGGCATCTGAATCCAGTTCAAGAGTTGTATGACTGGGACAGAGACTGTTCCTGAGTGTGTTGCACCACGGCCAACAACACCTCCTCCTATCACTTCTTCTTCTATAGGCTCCACACGTTGTACATCCCGCACATATGGAGGACCAAACCGTTTGGAACCAATAGTGATCTTGTGGAGATCATGGAAGTATTGTGAATTGGCAGAGATCTTGATATTTTGACTTCGAAGCAGCTTCCGAATAAGGCAAGGGAAAGGTAGATATTGATGTTGCGACTTCCTCTCTGCAAAGTTAGTAATTGTATCGAAGACAAACTAGCCAAAGTTAAATTTTACACCGTTTATGACTCGGTACAAAAATTTCATCTGTGTTTGAGTTACAACATTGTGGTTCTTGGTGGGAAACCAATTAAAGCAGCCAACCTTGTGTAGGATGCATACTTTAAGGTAATGAGGAAAGCTGGAATTTTCTGGTTAAATGGCCAAACAGCCTTGTGACCACCTGTGGCTTGGGCAATCACGTAATCTAAGTCATGAAGCTCTTCCTCTTCATTGTTTGGAGGGAAATGGAGGAGGTCATTGATAAGGGTAGGAATAAAAAGCACAACTCTTCTCCTAAGATAAACTTGTCCAAACCTAGAATTATTAGGACTCTTCATGCCTTTAGTCAAATTACAATAAAATTCATGTACCAAATCTTCAGCAAAATTGCAATTTAACTCCAAAGTTTTACCTAGATGAGCTGCTTCAATTATGGAAATAAGGTCATACCTTTCAAAGTGAGGAGTGTCAAGCTGTCTCTCAGAGATAACCGCCCTGTTTTGGAAATATTCCCAGTCCTTTAATGCTTTCTCCATATAGAAATAACTGCTATGAGCCATGTTTGCATTCAGTGTTGTAGCACCTCTTACAGCATGTCTGGGCCTTACTAGAGGTAGGGCCTCTTCTTCACTTGAACTCTCATCTTTAGGAGCAGCTTCTTTCATTACCACATCTTCATCACTGAAATCATCAAATTCTTCAGACTCCGTCTCCTTAGAATCCACATTTTCTTTCTCCTCTGCCTCTTCATTTCCAAATTCACTTTCTTCCTCATCAGTCCCATTTCCTTGTTCCTTTTCAAACTACTCTTCTAACTCAACATCAAGTTCAGTAGCAAATTTAGTAATGTCATCATCAGGTGTTTCAGCAGGTGCTGGAACACTGGATCCTTCACCAACTTTTCAGGGACTTTGTTCTTCCTTTTCACGGCTCTCAGCTAGTCAACTAGTGTCTCCTCCTTGTCATAACCTGGTACTTGTTCTTTGACAGGGGTTTCTGGTCGAGGAAATCCATTAGAAGGTGATTCATGGGGTGCTGAATCACCTTCAACAACACTTAAAAGTCCTTTACTTGAACTTGCCTTGGTAACCTTCCCTTTCTTTCTGACCTCTTCAGTGAACATCTTCTGGGCACTTTTTGTGTGAATTAGAACTTCATAGTCAGGATCCTCCTCTTTGTCATCTTCAATATCCGAGGGCACCTAAATGGTGGTGGACACCTAGGGAGGGCCCTTCTTCGTGGCTGGAGGCTTATTCTCCCCTAGAGTCGGTGAGTGCCCTCGTTGCCTCTTTGTGACACGTTTGATTGGACCAGAATAGGCTTGAATGGTGTCCCTAATCAAGTCAAATGCAGGAACATCCTCCACATCTATAGGATTTTCTTGATCCTCTGGTAGTTGCATGTTCAGAAATGCATCTGGAGGAACAAATTCTTCAAGATCCATACTAGGGTTTTCTTCTTGAATTTCAGGCGGGTTTTGAACCGGGATTGCTGTAGCATCTGGTGGAAAATCATCCCTTCGAGCTCCTGCATATTCACTCCTAATGTCGTAAGGATCTCTGGTCAAATCTGCCATAGGTTGTGAGTGTGAGGTTTCTGCAGAAACGGAAGAGGTAGCTTGAGTTTGAGAAAACGTTTGGGAAAGAATAGGGGTTGTTTGTTCTTGTAAACTATCTTTGAAAGAAGAAATAATCCGAGCTATATCCTCCTCTATATCCGACATTTTGTCAACAATAAATCAGGAAAAAATAATGAACATGCCCAAATTAAATACACCACAAAAATAGTTATTATACTTTCGTTTTTTTTGCAAAATAACTCCCCCTAACACTAACGAGTTCCATCACTATGATAACCACCCACAACTTCCATGAAAATAGGAAAATGGTTAAGATCTAATGTTACACCACTTACTCAATAATTGTAGATATATATATATATATATATATATATATATATTTTTTTTTTTTTAAAAAATACGAACATAATTTAAAACACAAAAGCAAAATAAACTAAAATATTATTTCTAATGGATTTTTAATTATTTTAACTTTTTATTTTATTTTTAATATATATGTATAAATTATTTATATTTTATAAAAGGAAAGGACAATACTTCATTATAGAATTTTTTAAATGGAAGTAAGACATAAGAAGATTCACAATAACCGACCAAAAATGGTGTTCCATACAATGATCCAACACTTGATGTAACACCTTAGTTCAAGTGTTTTTCTCCAAAATTATAGAGAACATGTCACATAATTGCATGTTACCTATAGATCATCATCAGCAGAATCTGACAGGGTTAAGAAAATCAGAATTGGATGATGATTTAGGTAAAACATCTTGTGAACAAGGGATTGTACAGAATACCCATCGAAATCAAGTTCTAGCAAGAATCATCTGTAGTAAAATCCATCCTTCCAACAAGAACTCTGTAATGAGTAACAAGAGTACAAAAGAAGACACAAACATAAGAATAATACTTATATACAAAAGGGTGTTGTAACACCCAATACAACACTTAAGAAATTTAAATAATACACAAGCCAAGAGATTTCCTTAGAAAGGAAAACCTCTCAAAATCTAATGATTTAGTAAAAATGTCTGCAATTTGTCTTTCAGTTGGTATATGTTCTATGTTCACAACATTCTTTTCAACCAAATCCCTTATGAAATGATGACGGATGTCAATGTGTTTTGTGCGAGAGTGTTGTACTGGATTCTTGGTGATATCAATAGCACTAGCATTATCACAATACACCAAAAGACCATTACTGTTAAGACCATAATCATCTATCGTTTGTTGCATCCATAACAGTTGAGTGCAACAATTCCCTAGTGCAATATATTCTGACTCGGCAATGGATAAGGAAACACAATTTTGCTTTTTACAATGCCATGACACCAAAATATTTCCTAGGTAAAAACAACCTCATGAGGTACTCTTTCTATCATCTACATCACCAGCCCAATCAACATCACAAAAACCTACCAAATTAGTGTTAGTGTCTTTAGAATACCAAATTCCTAATTCTGTGGTTCCACTCACATATTTTATGATAAGTTTTACATCATTTAAGTGGATCACTTTAGGATCAACTTGATAACGTGCACATACAGAGACATTATAACCCAAGTCTGGATGGGTAGCAGTCAAGCATAGCAACCCAATCATACTCCTATACAAGGTGTTCTCAACACCTTGTGAAACACTGTCTTTATAAATCTTGGTACAAGAACTCAAAAGAGTTTTCATTGATTTAGAGTTCACCAAATTAAACTTGTTAACCAGACCCTTGGCATATGTTGATTGGCTAAAAAATGTTCCATTTTCATGCTATTTTATTTGCAAACCAAGGAAGAAACTTAACTCACCTACAAGACTCATTTCAAAAGATGTGGACATTTGATCAATGAAATCTTTCAAATCCTTTTCACATGTTGATAAAAAAATAATGTCATCCACATATATTTGGGCAATGGTGATCTGTGAAGACCACTTTTATAAACAAAGTTTTATCAACATTGCCTCTTTGAAATCCTAGTGAAATGAGGAATTCAGTCAACCTATCATACCATGCCCTAGGTGATTGTTTCAATCCATATAGAGCCTTCTTAAGTATAAACACATGATCAATTTTATATGGATCAACAAACCCCTTGGGTTGCTCAACATAAGCTTCTTCATTCAAAATTCCATTTAAAAATGCACTCTTAACATCCATTTGATAGAGCTTTATATTGAGAAAGCATGAAACAACTATCAGGAACCGGATGGATTCTAACCTAGAAACAGGAGCAAAAGTCTCATCATAATCAAGACCTTCAACTTGTGTGTGCCCTTGTGCCATAAGTCGTGCCTTGTTAAGAATCACTTTTCCTAGTTCATCTGTCTTGTTCTTGAATATCCATTTTGTGGCAATGACATTCACACCATGAGGTCTAGCTTGGAACTAAATCCCAAACATCATTCCTAGTGAATTGATGAAGCTCTTCATACATAGCATTAATCCAGTTTTCATCATGTAGAGCTTCATCAACATTTTTTGGTTCCAAATTGGATACAAAGTATATTTCATGAATTTTCATGAAAGTAGAAGATACACAAGCAAGTTTTACCATTTTTGAGTAGTCAGTTTTTCCTTATGACGAGTACGAACATGGTCATTTACATTACCTATGATTTGAGAAGCTGGGTGCATCTTTCGGATTCTACCTGGTAGATCTGTTCTAACCATGACTTCATCTCCCACACCTTGTTTAAATATTATGTATCTTTTTTAGCTTCATGACTGGGAGAGTTTGAATTTGTGGTATTCTAAACATTGTCACCTAGAGGTGTTTCAACATCTTTGGCAACACCCTCAGTATTTTGAGAGTGTTGTTCAACAAGGTCCAACACATCATCTTCAACTCTCTTCCCTTTTGCACATGAGTTGCAAACTTTATCAATCTTACCACAGAAGTTTGGCAAACCTCTCACAGCCTCCATTGAAGCAAGCCTTTAAAGCTGACGGTAGTTGATATGGCCCAACTTTTGGTGCCACAGCTCAACTTCATCAATTTGTGCCTTGTGACATGATATTCCTTCCTCAATAGAATAGAAATTGTTGGAGGCTCTTGTTCCTGTGTTTATACACTCATTTCCACCCTCATATACACTGCATAAATCTTTTTCAAACTTGACATGAAGATTTTCATCACAAAGTTGACTTATGCTTTTTAAGTTTGCCATAAGGCCTTTTACATGCAAAACATTTTTCAGGTTAGGTAATCCCTTGACATCAAGAACAACCTTACCAACAATCTACCTTTGGCTCCCCCACCAAAAGTAACACTGCCACCATCGAGTTCTTCAAACTCTTTTAAAAACATTTTTGTGCCTGTCATATGCCTATAACAACCGCTATCAAAATATCATACCCCTTGAATATCAACTATTAAGGAGGTGTAGATCATGTTACAACAACTATCAGATAATAGCTCTGGAGGAGAAATGGTCTTAGGCTTAGTGCAGTGTGAGGTAGATTGTTGCAACACAAACTGTGACACTATAGAATTTTCTTTTTCTCCTGAAGCAATAAGGTCTTTTACGACCACGAATAGCGCAATAGTCACACATTACTCCTCTATCATTATCATTAGATCTGGACCTTTTCGATTTTTTAGAGTCATTGCTATCGTGTTCTTGGTAATTTCTAACCTCACTACTAGTGATGGATAAATTACCAGTTTGTTTGGTTATGCTAACAATGTCAAAATCATCTTTCAACATTTTAGGAGGAGTGTTCTCCAAGGATAGATTTTGAAACCTATTCATTTCTTTAACAAACACAGGAGTTTCGAATTCTTCAAAAATTGATTTAGAAGAACTTTAGGACGAATGATTATAGCTAATGCCAAATGACCCATGTTGTTGTGCTGAAAGAATTTCATTCATTTTTTAAGTACCAGAATTGAAATGATTCAAGCACTAAGTTTTCCTTTTAAGATCGAGAGTCACAGTTTCAAGATCTTTATCTTTGAGGGACAATGATCTCTCCAAGTGAGAAATTTTACTTTTGAGAAAATATAGCTTCATTTAATAATCGGACAGAAACCACAAGTTCTGATGCATTTCTCTAAAAGCCATTAGAAGAAGTTCATACTTAGATGGATCCGAGTCAGTGTCACACATGTTAGGTGTTTCAACACTTTGATTAACACTCAATTCATCAATTGTTACCATGAGTGCTGAAACATTCTGTGAAGCACTGCCTCCTTCTCTCTCATCATCAGACTCATTGTCACTCAGTGTGACAACAAGATTTGTTCCACGTTTCATAAGATTGTTAGCACATTGATTAGCATAATGTCCATAACCTCTTTCATCCAAAGATTTGATGTAGGCTCTCATTTTTATGTTCCACATGGAATAGACGGGAGGCCGCATCAATGCTGTTTCAGGCACGTCCATGATTCTTTTTTTCCCCAGAATCTCACTTAGTAGCGTCAAGTGATCACTCTGGTACCAATTGAAGGAATTTATGCACTGGTCATGAGAGTGTTACACTAAGTGTTGTAACACCGTGGCGAACTCACTCTATTTAAAGTTGAATTGCAGGTTGTATAAAACTAGAAATAACAAAAAGAGACGAGATAATTCAAACTCAGACAAAACAAAGCTTGAACAATTTATCGTCACTCACGACGAAATTGAGTTTTATATAATGTCTTGCAAAACCTAAATTTGATCATACAACAAACGATCAAATTTACACTCAAACTAGGCTAACATATAAAGTGATTCTCTTTTAAGAGAAAAATCACAAAAGTTCTCACAATGAAAAGTATGAGATATATGAAGATGTTAGTCTTCAACTTTTGGTGCGAAAACGACTTGGAGATTTCTGATCTTTACACTTCGGTTTTTCTCTCCTATTTCCCTCACCTTGATCTTCTTCTTGTTGCCTATAAATAGTCCTTGAAGAATGACAGTTGTAACCTGCAAGATAAGATAAAAAACACAACCGCCAATCTTCCAAGAGAAGACTTTCGGTTTGAAGAAGTTTCACAAGCAGTTATACATTTAAAACCAAACTTATCCAAATACACACACATACCATAAAAATAGAATGAACATACAAGGGCAACAAGGTAAAGTACAAGGAAGAGTAGAACATGTTTCTCAGGGTGTTTCAACATAGGGTGAAACATTGAACCTAGAACACTGAAAGAAACACATGTTCTAACAGTTATGAGTTCCCTTTGTTTGGAGGCTAGTGATTTGTAATTCTGATGAACTTTTTTCCTCCATGACTGCTCAGCAACTAGTTATAATTTGAATGTTGCCTGCATATATGGTTTAAAGACACGTAGTAATAAGCAACACATTATTGAAATTGGGAACTAGAAACATATCAGAAACTAAACCAAATTATGAATTAATATGTGTATATATAGCTCACCCCACTCTATTATTTTGCATATACATTGTCAGATTTGTCTTTTTTGACAAATTTTAGTTTATTACTTGGATCAAATGGTTCTTCAATTTAATCATAGCTTTAATATTCCTTAATCATAAATCTAACAACAATTTTAAGTTCAAATAGGAATTTATTTCAGTCAACAGAATACCAAATCGATCTAATTCGGTTCCATTGGAATTTAGTTTTAGTGATTTTTTTGGTTCAGTTCCGTTTCAAATATTTTTATGATTTTTTAATTTTTCTATTTAGATCATTCATTCATTGAACCAATTTTTTCTCTTCCCTGCTTAGAGCTCACACATTTAGTGTTATCATAGAGAGAGAGAGAGAGAGAGAGAGAGTACCGAAGCAAGTTTCTAGATCATGATAGGCCTGTTCCCGTCCTTCTCAAAGAAGTCGTACGCACTACGCGCATGTTGCTCTCAGCTTTGCATTCCTTCCAGCTGATATACGCTGATTGCTGCTGCATAGAATTCTTCGAAGTCCAATTTTCTTTATTGAAGTGAACGAACCTACATATACACATTTCATATTTGTTAAATATAAGTAGCGGCTAAGCCACAACGTTAATTGTGTGTAAAACTTAAACGATATTTTACCATATTAACATATTTCGTTTTTTATCCCTAAAAACTGCCACACGCATTCTAGGTTAGGGAAACTCATGTCAGACTTGAAGAACAAATGATCTAATGAGAACAAAGATATCAAACAAGCAAATCATTTCCTTATTAAAGAATGATAAAAGTATGAATACCTTTTTTATTTTAAAAATTGATAAAAAAAATCCGACAAAGTTATCACAGTATACCACCATAATACTCGCTATGCATACTATGCATACGAAACAAATAGCTTGTTGCTTCTTACAACATTGCTAAAAACAAAATAAACTATAATACCAATTACTTCTTATATAATATAAAATACAAATATATACTAGAGAACATTATTCATTAAGTAGAAAATTTGAATCCTTACTTTGTCAAAATTTGGTTGAGCATATTCATGAGCATAATGCAGTATCTATACTGACTAAAACAAAACAAAAATAATAGAGTCAACCAACTCAATGAAACTAAAATCAAGCTGGACATCTAATTTAAAGTGTTAAGAATCAACTTCAATCGGTCAAACTGATATTTCAGCTCACCGCAATAAATACTATTATGATAAAAATTAATTGAGAAGTGTGAGAGTAGAATGTTAGGTGGCACTATAACAAAGTTAACAAAATCATTTATTCTATTTATTTTATTGTATTTTCTCTGTTCCATCAATACATTTATTGCAAGAATAATTGTGTGAATAAACACAATCGATGGTGTTGATTGCATATGGATTACTATTTACGGTGTATATCCGAAGTATCAATGCTGAACCTTTCAACCATTGTTGAGTTTCTCATGCTCTCCAGATGCGTACTTTCTTCAAGATTGTTAGTGCATAACTATTAAAACAAACAAACACAATGAGGTATAAAAAGAGCAGCGAATCAAGAAAACCAGAGTATTAGCTATCCTAGAAGCAGAGAAAGCTTCAAGAGAATGTAATACGAAAATGACATCGTTTTCAATGTACATTTAACATATTACATACAAATAAATTTGGTAGTGGGAGAGAATACTAAATATTCATAAGGAAAAATATAACCTGTAAAAAACCACTTAATAGTAATTCTATGCACTATCATGGCGATCAACTAAATAGGGGAATCTCATGAGACTGAAGAGGAGCATAGGAACCTAAAGGAAAGCATGCTTAGATTGTCTTTTCTTCTGTTTTCTGATTTCACGAAGGACAAAATGTAAGAAGCACATCTGAATACATTTAACATAATATATTGGTGCATAGGAAAGTCTCACCTTTTCTCTTAATAAGATAGCACCAAACAATGAAGCTGAAAATCAATATTAAAATAAAATCAATTACTACTGGAATTATAATATGTAAATAAGCTATGAATGAGAAAAAAAAAACATTTAAACAAGTATATGTTACGAAGTAAGCTTTCTTATTGTTGATCTGATGAACATTTTGTCTTAACAAAAAGTGATTTTATCTATTTAGTATAGTTTGTCTAAGCTTAGAAGTCACAATTGCTTATATGAAGAAACAGGTTGTATTCAAAATAAAAGATGTTTGCTTAGGAAATCGAAATTGGATTGTTCGGGGGAAAATGATTTCAAACTGAAACCACAAACAAAGATGCCAAAAGTTGAAAAGAGAAAAATGTGTAGAGATGCTTCTACTTATTGCATAAAATAATTTATATTATGTCACTATCCAAGCAAAATCATCTAGTATTTGAATAAGCACAAATGATTATTAAAGAAAGCAACCCAGGTAATATTGCACCGAATTGGTCAAAAGTTGATTCTAAGAACAATAGATAAAAAATGAGAGAGAAAAACTATACAACAAACTTACTATCCATCAGGAAGCTCAGACAACGTCATTTGGACTTTTGAATATAAGGTTTCTGACTGAAAGAAACAACGTCAACACATATAGATGTAACATTAGCCCAAGTCTAAATAGAACGACATTTTTAGTGAAAACAAGTTTTCATTGAGATATACCTTTTTACTCTGAAATATCACACCAAAAAGGACGTAAACACTTAAAGCCTTTATTGAAATACACATTTAATTAGTGTGTGCTTTATCAATGTCATGTCTAACCTACACAAGAGAGAGTGAGAGAGCGTACCCTTAAGGGTCTCCGACTACCAAAAAAGTGACGTCATAAATATGAGCTTCTAATAGCATATCATTAGCCTTCTCCTCCACCATACTATAGGAAAAAATAATTGGTTTTCCGAAAAATCTTTTCTAGCAAATATTCACATAAACACCCACATAGATAAATCCAATTAACTACGGGAAAGGAAAAAAAAAATGAAAAGAACCTAATAATTCGATAAGGCCATCAGAAACAAGACCAAATGAGAGGAGAGAGGATTAGCTAGAATGCTTCTTCCAGCTTATTACACCTACTTCTGAACACTTGGATTTTAACACGATTTTTGTTGTAGTTTGTTAATTAACTACATCAAGTGATTTACTTGGGTTTTATTAGGAAGATTTTGGGGAATCTATGGCTGGACTGGTTAAATTTCGTGAGAGTGAAGTGAAGATGAAGTTTGAATGTGATCATCTTTGTCGTACGTGAGAGATCAAAATATGGGTTTGAGGTGTTTTTCTTGGTTGATGAAATTAGATGGGTGTTAAAGAGAGGGTGTTGTTTTTATTATTTGTTGCCTTATCTAAATCTAAATGGGCATCCATATTGTATTGTGGTTTTCCAATCAGGTACAATAAATAACACCTCTACATCAAATTCAACATTTTGACTAGGACATTGAAAAATCATAGTTGATAACAAACAAGTTATTGAAAAGTAAAAGATCATGATCGGGTAGTTGGAATATCTACGGTAGATCAGGAGCAGTTAATATAAGTTACCCACACCAAGTTATCTTTCCTACACGTAAAAATAAGAGGTCATTACTCAATTATATGTACGAGTAAAATAAACCTAGTCATTGCAAAGAACTAAGCTTGTTAAAATAATATAGAAATTCAACAATGTAGAAGGAAGCACTAAAAGCAATCTAGCAGAGGAAGATCTAAATATTTTCTGAGCCGACTTACAGTAGCACACAAGAAGCATGGCATTAGACCAGAGTCTATGTCCTTTGAGATTACTTGAATGAGCGATTCAGGCGAAAGTAAATACCAGAGGAAGAATCGGTCTTCAGCACACGACAATATTCAGGATGAATTCCTCCTATCTGCAACAAAGAGAAAAAGTATTCAGAACCTTGGTAGAGACACGAGTTACATCTGTGAGGGGGACTGTTACGTTGCCCAGCCGTATTGGTTGGGAACCGACATATATCATCGGAACATGACCTGTAACACCGAGAGGGATGAACGAATTCTAAAAACTCACCAAGGAAGGAGAAAATCCCGGCGCTGAAAATAAATTAGCGCTAGGGACATAACCTAATAGCAGCAGCATGGTCGAACCCAACGCCGAAAATAAACCAGCGTCTGAATTTGAACCAGACGATATGAACTGAAGCATGGACACCGATGTTGAAAATAAACTAGCGCTACGGCTGGAAGTCGGAGTCGTGCATGGGGAGGATGTCCCTCCCTAATTTAGAAACATTAAGTGTTGAATATAAAAGAGAAGGGTTATTAATGCGTACCTGAGTATCAAGGGTTTGCTGTGTCATCTTTGACAGATTCATATTGAAAGTCGGTGAAGTTTTTGTTCCGGTAAGAAGATACATCGACGGTGGGAAGTACATTTGTTAGATCCCTAGTATGTAAGTATGGGAGAAACCAAGGTTTTTGTTGGCATAAACACGGAAAGGACATCTGGTATAATGCGTTTACATCTGCCTGCAATGGAGGAATAATAATCAGAGATGGTATAGGAGAGACGGTTGCCGTCATCGTTCCATTGGGACTGCCCGCTGCCATTGGCGAAGAAACCCTACAGACTGCGAATTAAGACAACCATGGATGTTGGCATAAAAATGTAAAAAATCGGACTGTGGATCTTTTCTACATCCGTCATGGCAAGTCAGGGAGATAAAATTCGATGGAAAATGGTGTGAAAAACGATGATAGTCGGCGGCGAAAAACATAGATTGAGAGAAAAAAAAATTCACGTCATCTAGAGAGAGAGAGAGAACAATGTTGAGAGAGAGAGAGAGCTTTTTGTTGAAGCCATTTAAGTGAGAATATGTAAGAAAACTAGATATTTGAATTGTTGTGATACTGAAAATATGTGGTAAGGGAAATGATACTTATAGTTAAATACATGGATTCTAGTAGGTGGTAATATTAAGTGGAGAAAGATAGGTGGGAATATTAAGTGGAGAATGGTAGGCTGGAAAGGTCAGTAGAGAAAGGTAGGTGGTAATGGTTAGTGGGAAAGGTAGGTGGAAATGGTAAGTGGAGAATGGTAGGTGAGAAAGGTAAGTAGAGAATGGAAGGAGGGAGGTAAGTGTTACTAACCATGGTAGGTGTAGAGTGGTGAGTGTGGTTAACCACAGTTGGTGGAGATTGTTAGATGAGGACTTGTAAGCTTTCTTTCCTAGGTTGGTACATGTGATGTTATATAAGGACGATCGATAGAAGATAGTTTTTTGTTGATTCTCCTTTCTTTTATCTTTTATTAAGCTCATCTAATTTCTTCCTCCTTCCCCAAGAAAAAAGAAATGAAATGAACTTAAAATAATTTTGGCCCTTCTTATTTATTTTCTTCATCAAAGAGAGAGACAGGGAGAGAGAGGGAGAGATTGTGTGAGTGCAAGTTTTTTTGTGTGTGTGTATGTGAGTACTTAAAAGAAAGAACACGCGAGGAAGGGAAAGAGAGTGAGAAGGATGTTTACGTATATGAGAGAGAGAGAGAGTTAGAGAGAGAGGATATTGTGTGTATGTGGATGTCTACGAGTGTAAAAAGAGACAACAAGACTATTAGAGCTTGTTAATAGTCTTGAGATAAGGGCTTGAATCACAATTAATCGAGTATTAACAATAGTTGCATAAATCGTCTAAGACCAAGGGGAAGCATGATCAAGGGTGGATCGTTTCATTACTTGAAAACCAAAAATCGAAAAATCATGCTATTGTCTTTATTTATTTAAAATTTCATTTTATAGCTTTTTATTATCTCAGTAATTTTTAGTAATTGAGTAGTTGACAATCGCAAATTCCCCTCCCCTCCCAACAATCTTTATTGCTTTTTGTTTGTTAGTTACTAATACTACTTCAAAGTCCTAATTGCTTGAGTACATTGAAACGATACTATTCCTCTGTTCCCTGTAGATTCGACCTGACTTATCACTCTACTTTGTAGAGTCAAGAGTTCGGATATAGATATTAAATTTTGTAGTGAACAACGACTTCACCTTACCAAATTTTTGGCGCCGTTGCAGGGGAACGGTGTTAAGAGTAGTATTATTTTGGTGTTCAAGCATATTCCTTATTTACATAGGTAGTTATTTGCTTGTTTTATTTAGTAATCTAAATACTTACCTTGGTTCTTTGTTTGGTTTAGTTGTAGTGGATGTTCTTGCACTCACAAGGGGAGAAAGGATTGTTAATTGAGTCGGAAATCATTGAACGTGAGCGGGTGCTAAGGAGAAGGGCCCGAGCTTTGGAATAAATCCGGGAATAATTTGAAGCTTTAAATATATAGAGTGAGGAAGCCATTGAGTTGGAAGAAATGGCTGATGAACAGATTCGGGAGAGGACCATGAAGGATCTTGCTAACAAAAGGGTTGCCATGAACCCTTGTGTATCACGTTTCCGGAGATAGGGAATGATACCACCTTTGAACTCAAGTCGGGACTCATTCATCTCTTGCCATCATTTCACGAGCTATCGGGGGAAGACCCGCATAAGCATTTGAAAGAGCTTCATGTGGTCTGCTCAAGCAAGAAACTGACAAGAGTGATTGAGGAACAGATTAAACTGAGGGCATTCAGTTTCTCACTCAAAGACCTTGCAAGAGATTGTGGCAATGGTTAATGATGAAAATCTTTGGTAAAAAATTTTGAAAATGGGCCATGGTAGAACATGGTAGGCTTTTGAAACAAAATTAAGCTGGCATCCTGGTACACGTGTTTCGTGCACGCACTTTAGGGCACTTTTAGTGTCATTTTAGTATCAATAATGTGCATAATCACGTGTATTTAGTGCTTTTATACTCTCATGGGCAAAATAATGCGTTTGTGCGATTTTTATGTTAAAACAGGTGAAAACGGGTCGAAAAAGAACCTCAAACGACCGCGGAGTCGAGGGATCGATCGAGGCAACAAAAAGAAGGGTTAATTGAATATCTCGGCCGAGACAGGACTCAAATCTCGGCCGAGATGAGTCTCCAGGGCATTTATGAAGAGTTGGGCAGAAAGAAGATCTCGGCTGAGACACACAACAGATCTCGGCCGAGAAATGTTGCCAGAGAATTTCAAAGTTTTTCAATGACCCAGATCTCGGCCGAGATGATACTTAATCTCGGCCGAGATAGCCTTTCGACCCATAAACCCTTGAAAACCCCTTTTCACGTCTCGGCCGAGACACACTCCCGTCTCGGCCGAGATTAAGTACCCTGTTTTAAAATCCTGAATGCGATTTTGCCTATTTTCGACTAGCACTTTCTCTCCTTATATATATATCATCCCATTCGAATTTAACCCTAATAACCCTAATAAACTTAGAACAACCTAGAACCCATCCCCACACATAATCAGCCACTTTTCTCCATTGGAAGCACGGAAATGGAAGGGGGTTGAAGATCTTGATCTTCAACCCCTAACCTTTGGTTCTTTCTATCCTATGTTCATGTTTTTCTTTAATTTTCTGTTAGTTTATCTTTGTATTAGGTAAATTGGGTGGCTAGCACCCTTAGTTCACTCTTGATTATTGTGGAACCTTGAGTCCAAGACATTTATGTGATTATTATGGTTAATGTTACCGAAAATATTGTGTATTCAAGTGTTTTGTGTTATTTGCTGTTATTGACTCACATTTATGAATTTATTATTGGATTGATCACCCTTTAAGGGATTTGTGAATGTGTTGCTAGAATAGGAGGTCACTATCCGTAATTGTAGGACTTCCGATTCCCGAGTAGCAAACAATAATTATTTATTGGTGATAACACAAAGTTTAACCTCTTAAACCTTACCGACTACTCTAACTAGTAGAGTGGCAAGCAAGGGTCGATCCCACGAGGAACGGTCGAACAAATTTTGCTTTTATGTATTAAGCTATTATTATCGTGAAATATAATGTATATAAGCTAGAAAACAATAAAGAAGTGGGGGGTCAATGAAATAACAACTACACCTAAATAAACAAAGACAAATAAAGAGATTTTTATAGGTTTTTGGTTTTTAAATAACAAAACGATTCACCCTTGATCATGTTTCACCGAGGTCTTGGACGATTTATGTAACTATTGTCAATGCCCTATTCAATTGTGATTCTAGCCCTTATCTCAAGACTATTAACAAGCTCTAATAGCCTTGTTATTCCTTAATCTTAGTTAATCAAAACAAGCTCTTCGACTAACCCTATTCAGTTTAACCGAATCCTCGAAAATGCTCTCTTAGATTCAATCACCAAATGCATTAAACACTAGGACAACGAGATAAATTCAACATAAAACTCGCAAGCTCGGTTTTAGAGGTTAAACTTTGTGTTATCACCAATAAATAATTATTGTTTGCTACTCGGGAATCGGAAGTCCTACAATTACGGATAGTGACCTCCTATTCTAGCAACACATTCACAAATCCCTTAAAGGGTGATCAATCCAATAATAAATTCATAAATGTGAGTCAATAACAGCAAATAACACAAAACACTTGAATACACAATATTTTCGGTAACATTAACCGTAATAATCACATAAATGTCTTGGACTCAAGGTTCCACAATAATCAAGAGTGAACTAAGGGTGCTAGCCACCCATTTTACCTAATACAAAGATAAACTAACAGAAAATTAAAGAAAAACATGAACATAGGATAGAAAGAACCAAAGGTTAGGGGTTGAAGATCAAGATCTTCAACCCCCTTCCATTTCCGTGCTTCCAATGGAGAAAAGTGGCTGATTATGTGTGGGGATGGGTTCTAGGTTGTTCTAAGTTTATTAGGGTTATTAGGGTTAAATTCGAATGGGATGATATATATATAAGGAGAGAAAGTGCTAGTCGAAAATAGGCAAAATCGCATTCAGGATTTTAAAACAGGGTACTTAATCTCGGCCGAGACGGGAGTGTGTCTCGGCCGAGACGTGAAAAGGGGTTTTCAAGGGTTTATGGGTCGAAAGGCTATCTCGGCCGAGATTAAGTATCATCTCGGCCGAGATCTGGGTCATTGAAAAACTTTGAAATTCTCTGGCAACATTTCTCGGCCGAGATCTGTTGTGTGTCTCAGCCGAGATCTTCTTTCTGCCCAACTCTTCATAAATGCCCTGGAGACTCATCTCGGCCGAGATTTGAGTCCTGTCTCGGCCGAGATATTCAATTAACCCTTCTTTTTGTTGCCTCGATCGATCCCTCGACTCCGCGGTCGTTTGAGGTTCTTTTTCGACCCGTTTTCACCTGTTTTAACACAAAAATCGCACAAACGCATTATTTTGCCCATGAGAGTATAAAAGCACTAAATACACGTGATTATGCACATTATTGATACTAAAATGACACTAAAAGTGCCCTAAAGTGCGTGCACGAAACACGTGTACCAAATCTCCCCAAACTTAAAACTTGTTCGTCCCGAACAATTAAGAGAAAGACAAAAGGACACGTGTTTAGGGCTAAGTTTAGTGGCATTTGATTTCAGAATTTTCATAAGAAAGAGTAAGCGATCATGATAAAAGCGAGCATATGTGATAGACTAGATCCACTACATCCAAAACTTGTGATCAAAATTTTGCCAAAGTGAGCTTTTGAGCCTTAAAAGATACTCCCATTTTAGCAGTAATTCAAATCTTCTTTCGGAGTGAAATTCATTGAATGTATGTATTCGTCTCCAGAGCTTGCCCTTAATCTTTATATTGAATAAGTCGGTACATCGTCTAACTTGAAAGTGATCTTAGGCAATTCTTGATTTTTAGCCTATTTGTAAACTTGAAAATGTCACACATTTTCACCAAAAAAGGGAAAATTGCCCCTAGTTAGCCCCTTGAGCTTTTAGCTTTTTGTTTAATAGTCCAACTCTACAAGCCAAATACCTTTTGATTTAGCCTTTGATCCTAATTGGACTATTTGAGTACGAGGGAGGCGGTTGGAAGATAGTCGGGTAATATTTGGGATTAAAAGGGTTAAACTATTGAGAATATTGAAGGGTGAAGAGAATTGAAACAATAGGCAAAGAATTGGGAAAACTAGTCTCTCTTAGGGGATACTTGTGCTGGGATGTAGTGGAATGTGGTCCGTCCGTTGTGGCACGTCCTCGGATGGTACATCCACTTTAATAGTGAAAATGTATTTTTGTTTAAGGGATGTGTAGAGTGGGATGTGTACTGTAGATGTCACATCAGTAGCTTTTAGGTTGGTTGATAATATTAAAATATTGTGATAGGTGATGTAAGTAATGATTAGTTGATTGGGGAATGATTAAAAGGTGTTTTAGAAATTGTGATAGATTGATAGAAGTTGATTTTAATTAATGAATGTGATTGAAGAATCATGAAAAAGAATTGTAGGGACGAATTGGTATTTGTTTGGTAAATGAGAAGAGGCTTGGCATGGGAGTTAAATTTGAGGAAGTAGAATTATTTGTATTGCACCCATAATAAAACGGACTATTGCTTTTTCAAAAAATGAAATAATTAACTAATATCTATATTTTAAAAAAGCTGAAAATGATATGGACTAATTCGATTTGAAATAAGTTTTTTTGTTGATTTATATTTGTATATTTTATTTTTATTCAAACTATTCATTGTGTACTCAAGTCAATATTTTTTACTTTTATTTTTTATAAAACTAAATTGAAATTAGCCTAAATGTATATTTGTATAGGTTACACATCTCGTATTTGTACCTTAATTATAATTTCATTAGATACTTTTAAATTACAAATTATAATAACAACAAACGAAATAATAAAAATTGTAATAATAATAATAATAATAAAAAAAAAATTAAAAAAAAAATAATAATAGTAATATTTGTAATAAAAGAATAGTAATAGTAATAATTATTATAATTATAATAATGGTGGGAAAATAATTTGAAATAAACTCCAATTTTTTAGTTAATACAAAATAGAGCGCAATCCTATTATCTAAGCAAACAAAAACTTCAGTAGGCACGCAATTATGAGAATGTAAACCGGTAAGATCATCCAAATTAGAAATCCTGGTGACGTTCGTTCGCCATTGTTAGGCGTGCCAACTCGTGCAAATGTGTTGCTACCGACTTCACTTGTGTCTGCTCGGTGAAGAGGGGTAGTGGTTCTTGCTCGAACTCGATTACGATTAGTCATTGTCTGTTTGTAAACTATCCAAGCGTCCTCCCATATCAAACCTCCTTGGTGGTCGACCCCAGTCGGACAACAGTAGAAAGTTCGACCCTTATTTGTTGTAGTGTTAGCTACTCTAATTATCATTTCTCCTGCGCCGCACTTACAAGTCGGATGGACTGGAATATCCATAATCTACAATGCATAGTATAGAAATTATCATCCAACACCAATGACAATAATATATTGATATATTGTTAATTTATGACAATTAAAAATAAAAATAAAAACACTCAATATAATAAACATATTAGAGCGGATAGTGAGACAACAGATATTGAAATATTAAGTCATATTACATGCCCGAATTCAAATTAAAATGTTGAAATACACCAATTCACGAATAAAGCAACGTCTTGGAAACATAAATAACTGAGTTCAATACAAAACACCAACAACTGAGGTAGAAGCTATCCACCACCAACTACCCGGCTAAACATGGGCATTTCTAGCTGCCCACATAGCTGCGGTCATCTCAGCCCTTGTGTCATTTTGTGCTTGCACGTTATGTGGGTTCGGGTACGTAGTACCCGAAAATAAGAGAGTGTCAGGATGGTAGTGTGGGTGGACCCCTTCAAAGAGTGGGTCAAGGAGTACATGTCGACGAACAAAGTTGTGAATGACACAACATGCAATCACCATCTTAACTTGATTGCGTAGAATGTAACTTGGCATCCCATAAAGAAGGATCGGGAATTGACTCTTCAAAATACCAAATGCCCTTTCAATGCAGTTTCAAAGACGTGCGTGGCGGTGGTTGAACAACTCCTGTGGTATCTGGGCTGTAACACCTACGACATTCCACTCCGGCAAAAGGTAACGGACATTCCGATACGGTGCTAAGAATGGCCCATAGTTTGCATATCCAGCATCGACGAGAAAAAAACGAGCTACGCAATTAATTTAGAAGTCGAGATTTAATTGATCTAAATCGAGATGAAATACTATTTAGGAAATTTGGTATGTTAATGAAGGTTGGTTTGTTTACCATCAGGAGGCCATGGGAAATGAGCAGCGTCACTCCGGATTGCATTAGTCAGCACGTGTGCATCGCTCACACTACCCTCCCACCCAGCGTAATCATAGTTAAACTGCATGTCGAAATCACATATAGCACACACATTTTGGGCAGTTGATGCTTTTCTTGAACGGAAGATGTTCTAACATCGGATCGATACAGCAGCTGGGATGAGAGTCCCATCCATTGCTCCAACGCACCCCTAGATGAGATGGTTGGAAGCTTACCAATTCTTGTACATGTAAATAAGGGAAGAATACTATACTAGCCTGATATTTCAATAATACCCCTAATATCTACGATAAATTCATGACTAGAAAACTTCAAAATACCTCAAAGTACGGGAAGAAATCATTGTTGTTGAGGATGCGGAGGGGAATGTGCTCGTAATCAGGGGCGGAAATGAACTCGGGAGCGAGACTGACTAGAGCATTCATAATTCTATGGACGTTCCTGTTGACAGTTTCCCCGGAGTGCTGGAACCTCTCCATATTATCAAGATGGCGTAGGTGCATTCCTACTGTGCGCATGAAAATTGCCAAAGACTCAATACACGACACACGTGTTTGGGGGCAGTCCTGTATCAAACCCCTTGACTCCAACAAGCTTACTAGAGCATGAAAATGAGGACGTGTAAGGCGCATGTTATCGAAGAAACGACCATCGTGGCCCATGATCAACTCTCCCACCCAATCACCACCTGGGAGCCTAGAGGTGTGCCGAGGAGTAGTAGTCCTAATAGATGTCATAGGCAAAATAACTTCCGCCATAAAACGATCTATAATCTCTTCTTCTTCCGGGCCAGAATCATCCTCGTTACTTGGCCCCTCGTGATCATTCATCCTCCTTCACTCATAAAAAGAGTAAATGATTTGATAGCAATCGATTAGTATCCAAAATTAAGATAATGAAAACCTCGTAAGAATGTTCATTCATCGTTGATTAAATAAGTACGAGGATTATGTGAATAAGTTCAATACGTAGAACAATCAAGTAGCTAACAAAGCTTTAGGGAAAATTTGAGCATTCGCAAGCTCATGATATATTAATAAGTTGGATTAAAGTCCAACTAGTACGATTCAGACACAAAGAAAGGATAGAATACTACTAGAAGACCTAAGAAACGACACACAGACAACAATAAAAAAAAGATGAAAAAAAAAATAAAGCAAATCAAATTGTTTCGCGGTCAACAACCGTCCAAATACTACATATTACGAATGATTATTTTGAAACCCACCACACCAACCCATAACCCAGCCATCAACAGACGTGGCCACCAACTGACTCAGATAAGGGTGGACACCCAGCCGTGCCTCTCATCCGGGGTAAAGGCCAGAAACATCCTCCTTGCTGCTTGCGACTGCAGCATCACCCCGACCCGCCTCATCTGTGGAGGAGGAATATCCACCATCCCTCGCACCATATTGTAGCAAGTAAGAAACTCGACGTTCATCGCTGCAGAGTGTCCACGACGCTCATCCAGATAGCCATTGAACTTGTCCAGAACTCGAGTGAGAGCAGCATCGCGCTCAGCAACCCCGCTAGAACGCCTACGGCTAGGGACACGAGACCCACCTACCCCATCCTGGCCAATAGTCTCAGGGTTCGACTCCGTCTCTACACTTTGCTCTCCATTGTCGGCGTCGGTGTCTTCGTCCTCCGTGTCCTCAAGCTCGGCTCCAGACGAGCGAGCAGCACTACCATTGGCGGTATTTTTTCCAAACAGATCCTTGCAGTAGTTGAAGTGTAGGATCCCTTTCCGGATGATAGCTCGGTTATCCCGGTGCTCCTATAATTTATTAGTGTTTAGTGAGGTTCTAGATGAAATACTGAATAATTTTGTATTAAAGCCAATATTTTAAGAGAAAGTAGTTAATTAGCAGGTAAATCTGATTCATAACATCATCCGGCCCGAAGACGGTGCCTAAAGACTCGTCCCACCCTAGCCCCGACCCTCTCTTATAACAAAGATCATAAAGTAGCTTCCACGACTTTTTCAGGTTCTTCCATTTGATCTTGCAGTGACCGACTGTGTAGACGGTGCGGTCCTGAGTCATTGCATTTAGCTTAAGACAAATTTGTCCTAGAGTAGGGTTTGAGAAGGTGAGGGTAAGCAGCTGGCCATTCAAGTACTCCAGGTGGCATAAGTGGATGAAATTGGCCTCGTTTTCCTTTGACCAAGTAACCTTCTCCTGTGGTGCGTTAACGCGTGGCATCTAAGTTGGTAGTGTTAAGTTTAAAAACAAGTAAGTTTGTAGGGCTGAAGTTAAAAAATGTATGGTTGATCACGTAATACATAATTAAGTAATATAGTGAGACATCTTAACCTGACTATGTTTGGAAATTTATGGTAAAAGAAAAACTAAAATTTCAAGAAGAAAAAGCTTATCTAGGCTTGTTTATACTACACCACCTAGTTTGACAATATATTATTTTATTACGATCATACAGATCAAAGAGCTATATATTTTAAATTTGATGAAAAATAGTATTGTTTATAATGACCACTGTCATTGCCCGATTGTAGAAAAATTGTAAACTAACCTGTCGAAATAATAAAGAATTTTCAAACATTTGTTTTTAGAGTGATAACTTCTTATCCGTTTGGAAATGACTTTCAAATATAGAATAGTTCAGCTGCGATAAAAGTTTAATAATTTAGTGAAGTAGAGTGCCTGAAACTTCGGTAAACCATGGTTAAATTGTTTCCATATCTGTTGGTTTAATATTCTCGATTCATATTCTGTTGGTTTAAAATTTTAGAATGCTGAACGATTCGTCCGTGATAACTTGAAACAATGTTTACAATAAGCTTATTACTAACTTGCAACAGGGGTTATAATAAAACAAAGGATTTACAAAGGGTGCATTTTCACATGGAATCATCCATGTCCCATAACTTCAACAAAAAAGTACATGAGAAATACTTCAATATTGGGAAAATTCCTCATATTTACAATTTTACAAATAGTACAGCCTATTTACAACAATTGATGTTTGAATACAACAACGAATAATATAACAGCGCAATCAACAAGGGTGTAGATTCGATGCACTCGAGAGAATGTTGGCCGGCTCGACTATCCTGTCGAGCCATGAATTGGCTAGACAGAGTCATCGGCCCGCCTATTTTAATGTTTGTCAACACACGATGCAAGCATTAAACCAAGGACAAACCAAACAAAACACCGAGAGCAAACAATCACGTAGCTAACATACACACATAAACAAATATCAATTGCCAGGGACAAGTTTTATTAACAAATATCAGTTTTTAAAAATAATGCTTGCAATGACGGTGTATTGACATACGAGACACACACATGCCCTGCTGGAATTCACAAGCCGTACTTATAACGAATAACTCATAGATGAATGTCCTATACTCGGTAAAGGGGGAATAATTTACTCCTCTACTTTGTCGTAGAAGAACCCCATACATCGCCGAGACGTCTATTAAGCACGAATGATATAATAACATAGACGATTATCCAGATTCATAACACATATCAACCAGTTCAAGACACATTTTATACAGTTTTTAAGAAAATAGAGGGGAATTCATTGTACTCCAACAGCTTTTCAAAAGAACAACATCACTTCAGATATACAAGGAAAATGGCGTTGGTTGCCTAGATTTTAAAAAAACTTTGATTATTTTTAAAGGCATATTTTCTACTAAAACATACATATCTCCAACCACTTTTCAAAGGAATATCATCAGATATACAAGAAAAATATCGTAGCTACCCAGATTTTTAAAAACTGGGATTGTTTTATGAACAATTTTTTTACAAAAACATAAGATCCTGTACCAAAAAGCACCAGTTTCGGAACACAAACAGGTGTAATCCAAAATATTTTTCAGAAACATCAATCTAAACAACAAATACTCCAGATAAATAGCAAAGACTCAGCATAAACTAAAAATAATCAATATTTCCCCTCAACATCTTATAGAACTCCAAAACCAGTAGTAGCCCTTCTCATCAATAGAAACGAGCTAAACAAAACTTGGCACTCAGAAAAAATACCACCGTAATACACATACTTAGCATGCAACAATTTACCGCACAAAAGCACATTCAAATAAACAGAACAACACCAAACAATCACACTGTGCTTATTGATATTACCTTTCTCCGTGGGGGAACTGGACCAACAGTACTCTGTACCGATTCGACTGACCCCGACCTCCGACCGCGCTTCCTCCTCCCTTTGGACTTGCTTCCAAGCCCAGACACACAATTCTTGCAAGTGCACAGTGTGTGTGATGTGTGAGATTTGTGGACCATATCTAACCAATACTAAGCCCTATTTATACACGGATTAAATACAACATATATAACCTCAGAATCGAAGGGGAAATCTAAAAAAAAAACAAGAAAATCTGCAGATTTAACTAGTCCCAGAAGCTACGCGGTTGTAATTTCAAATCATGCACATCAATTCCAGCGGGGCAACGTCTCACATAAATCTCGACCACTAGGGAGCGAATATATTCGCCTGCAAAAAGTGTATGAAAAAGCTTAAAGTTAACGGATTGAATTTAGAGAAGAAGGTAGGTGAGGGGTGTAAAGGCTCGTCAGAGTTACACCACCATTAAAATCAATTTGTGGAACAGAGAGGGGATAATCTCTCAAACGGGTCTGTTAGGAGGAGTAATGGAGAATAGAGAGGAAATTAATCTTTCTGCAAAACTTACAAGAGAGAGAAAGAGAGATGTGACCTCTCATTTACTTTTGACAGAAGAATGGTGTGGCTAGGTGGATTAAAAAGGAGTAGGATGTAATTGGATGGGCCATCCTTCAAAAAGTGGGCCTGAAGTGATATACATGTGGGATGGGGCATCCCACATCCGGATGGGCCCATCCCAATACAAACATTGCCTTAGTGTTTGAAAATAGGATGTGAAAAAAAAAAATCGAAAAATTAAAAAATCAGAAGAAGAAAGAAAAAGTCGGTTGTATATATTTAGTTCACTGCTTTCGATTGGGAGAGACTAGTAAAATAAATGTCTTTTGACCAATGATCTCAAAGAAAACACATCCAAAGGAGAGCTTAAAAAAAAAGAATTTAGGTTGTGAGTTTGTAGTAGGGTGAAGAAATCAATTTTGGAATTGGTTTACTAGGGAAGTGAGAGAGAGTGAGGAAAGAGTGAATGTTGTTCGAGGGGTGATTGAGAGTAGCTAACTCAATTAGTCCAAGAATTAACCACTTTTATCCATATTTATCACGCCTTACCTCAAACCAATATTACAACAAAAAATAAGACCTTTTTTATTTGTCACACATGTCGAGCACACATACGTTCGAATTTAGATGATTGGCAAGCCTATGGTAGGCGATTCATGCATTTCAATGTGAGCGCATACACTATCCACTTGATACACTCGAGAATTGAGAGATACACTCACTCGGTGAGGATCTCAAGTCGAGAATGTCAAGTCTTGAAAGTAGTCGAATTAGTCTATCACATATGCTCATTATCACCATGATAGCCTAACTTTTGAGAAAATCTTCTGAAATCAATGTGCCACTTAAATCTGTCCTAACACGTGTCCTTTCTTCTTTTTCTTTATTTATTCGGGACGAACAAAACTTCAAGTTTGGGGGGATTTGGTACACGTGATCATGCACGCATTTTAGGTTGATTAATTGCTATTTTAGTTTAAAATTGTGTGCATATTCACGTGTATTTTGAGCAGTTATTTCTTAGTGAGTAGATTAACGCGTTCAATTCGTTTCTATGTCAAAATAGGTACAATTAGACCAAAAACGAGCATTAGATATCGCAAGGTTGATGGATTGAACGAAGTAAGCGGAGGACATGGGCTGAAGGAGCACCTCGGCCGAGACAAACCCAGATCTCGGCCGAGGCATTCATCCAAGGGATTTAGGAAGGAAGGCAAATTTCAATGTATTCACCTCGGCCGAGGCAACCTTCCAGGGGAATTTGAAAAAGAAAATTAGAGCTCAAGGCCTTGGCCGAGGCAAGTATTCACCTCGACCGAGGTGACCTTCCAGGGCTGAAGGTTTTCAAGCTTTCAAGGCCTCGGCCGAGGCAAACTCAGACCTCGGCCGAGGTGATCCATAATCCTAAAATCCTGAAAATCCCTCTTTACCGCCTCGGCCGAGGCACACACTGGTCTCGACCGAGGTCTGAACCCCTGTTTTAAAACTGCAAACACGTTTTTGCTTAAAAAGCCATTAGCAACTTCTCCCCTATATATATCCTCCCATTCAAAATTTGACCTATCTTGGGACATTCCATCACCCATTTTTAGCCTTCATTTGATCCAAGAAGAAGGATTGGGCAAGAAGACTCAAGATCATCTTCTCCAATCAACATTCTTGGGTTCTTCTATCTTGATTTTATGTTTTCTTGTATTTTCATTAATATTCTGATTGTATTAGTTGTAATGGGTGGCTAACACCCTTTGAATTCACTCTTGACATTGTGGAACCTTGAGTCGGAGGCATTTATGTGATTATTGCGGTTAATATTATTCATTGGATCGTGTATTTAAGTGTTTTATGTTATTTGCTGTTATTGAGTCACATTTATGAATTCATTATTGGATTTATTGGATTGATCACTCTTTAAGAGATTTATGAATGTGTTGCTAGTAGTCTTGAGATGGCTTGAATCACAATTAATCGGGTATTAACAATAGTTTCATAAATCGTCTAAGACCAAGAGAAAGCATGATCAAGGGTGAATCGTTTCATTACTTGAAAATCAAAAATCAAAAAATCATTCTATCGTCTTTGTTTATTTGAAATTTCATTTCATTGCTTTTTATTGTCTCGGTAATTTTTAGTAATTGAGTAGTTGACAATCGCAAATTCCTCCCCTCCCAAATCTTTATTGCTTTTTGTTTGTTAGTTTCTAATACTACTTCAAAGTCCTAATTGCTTGAGTACATCTAAATGATACTATTCCTCCGTTCCATGCGGATTCAACCCGACTTGCCACTCTACTTTGTAGAGTCAAGAGTTCGGATATAAATATTAAATTTGGTAGTGAACGACGCCTTCACCTTACCATTGGTATACCAGTTATGTTGTTGCGAAACATAGATCATTTACTTGATTTATGCAATGGTATCCAGCTGGTCATTAAAAAACTTAGTGATTACGTGGTTGAGGCAAACGTTATATCCGACGATAATATTGGTGTAAAGGTTCTCATGCCTTGGTTGTCTGTGACTCCTTCGGATAAGAGAATGCCCTTTAGATTTCAGCGGAGATAATTTTTGTTTATCATTTCTTGTGTGATGACGATACCTAAAAGTTAAAGACAACCGCTTAATCATGTTGGTTTATTCTTGAAGAAACCTGTCTTTTTTATCATGGCCAGTTGTATATTGATGTCTCTCGCATTACGAATGGAAAGGGCTTGAAGATTTTAATATGTGATGAAAAAAATCCTGAAAGAAAGACTACAACGAATGTGGTATATAAGGAAGTTTTTCAAAATTTGTAAATGTTACGTTTATTTGATGTTAAATTTTACATGTTAATATAGCCAGTTGATAAATTAGTATTATCTTGATATTTTTTGGATCATCATAGTATATATTACGTCAATAAAGATTTTTTTTTATTAGGTCAACAAATTATATATTTTAACACCCGCGCCGTACTTATCCACGATTAAAAATCTTTCGTATTGCAAATAGAAAATATATTAATGTGTGAAATATCATATGTGCATCACATGGAAACGTACCAGTCTAATGTAAAATAAAATATGAATATAGGATATTTACACTAAAATATAAACTATTGAATTGATCAAGGGTTAGAGCTTAATGCGAATAGTAACTCAAACTTCCTTAAAATATAAACTTGAAACAAATACTAAAATCACGCTAAAAGAATAAAATGACTTGCATGTGGAATCGCTGAGATTATATTTTAAAATTAATTTTTGAGTGAGTAAAAAGACATGTTAGAAAATTGTATGTTTTTTTTTTTTTTTTTTGTGTATACCACTTTATTAAAGTCCAACAGTAGAAAATAATTTCGAAACAATTGAATAGGAACTACATGATGATAAAATGAATAGAAGTGAGAAAATACATTGTGAAGAAAGATAACACAAACTTATGAATAGACTTTTTTATTAGTAGATAAAATTTTATTAACATAATGAACAAAATTATACAAAAGGGTCTAAGCAATTTTTTATTATAAAAAAGAAATTATAATAGACGAGTCTAGTTAATATAATAGGAAATCAAAGAAAAACCTAATGTGATAGAGTCAAATATATTATACTATCATAATAGAATACAAAAGCAAAAATTAAATATCTATATTGTAGTTAGATGTACATACAAGTTATTACAATGTAGTATTTTGAAATTTAGATTAAACTAGCCATACATTTAGGCTTATTGTTTAATTAAACTTAGATTAAACTAGCAATATACTATGTTTACACAATAAATTTCTTTGTATGAGCATTAATAAGTAAATAAATCAAATTATTATGCTTGCAGGAAATAAGATTATATATTATATTTATTTTCAATGATTTAGAAGAATGAAATCGATTTTCTTCGTAGGTAACATTTATAAACATTACAACAAGAGAAAATAATAATTGATTTACGAATTTTTTGAATTAAAAAATTATACGATAAAGTCATATATATATATATATATATATATATATATATGATATAATATTTTTAAGATAAAAAAATGGAGGAAGGGGGAAAAGTAGCTTATATAAAACCAGTAAAAGATATATATGAAAATATAAAAACTATAAATGTATCAGTAGTGATATTGCATAAATTTTAAATATTATAGGTCTATACAACAGATTGATTTTCTTCAAATTAATTTATGCATTGAACATCATTTTAATCACATACCTTACACATGAAAATCTATTCAATAATGCAATACTTTTAATATGTGATGTAGTTTTAGTAGACCAAAAAAAAAAAATGTTATGTCAGAAAACTGTTATGTTAGAAAATTGGAGAGAGACATAATTGGAGTTTAAACTAAGGTGTGAAATTTTTATTGTACTAATAATAGAAATATAGTAAAATGACAAACATAAAAATTAGTGGACATGAATAGTTGCACCAGATTGTTTTAAATATTTAAGATCTATCATTAAACAAATTATTAAATTAATAAAAGTATTATAAATATTTTTTAAGCATATGTAATAACTTGATAAATGAATTGCTAGCTATATAAAATTATGGGGTACTATAAAGAATAAAAAAAAAAAAACTATAAAGAAATAATTAACTAAGTTGTACTGTGTGAATGATTAAAAAATTGTACCATGTGAATGAGTATCACATAATTAAATTAAAATATGGAGATAAATAAAGATAGTAAAATGTGAATGTTAATAATTACGTTGAATAGAGCATTGTATTAGTCTTAATAAAATATAAAATGAGAAATAAAATCAGAATACGTAGTTTAAACATGTATATATAAGATTTTTAAATGGATGTGCAATGTGTGAAAAATAAGGAGTATTTTGCTACAACTAACTACGGAATTAAAGACATAACAAATTAGCTAAAATATTTATTATATTTTATATAGATTGTAGAATGCGTCTTGATTGAAGATTATGAGACACTATATATATAGTCAACCTTCAAAAAAAAATATTATTTATTTGTAATTATACTATCTTAGGATTTTTACTTGAAATCACACATAATATTTCATTTCGACGTTGAATTGAGAAAATAATTAAGAGGATCTTTGGCAGAGCTTATAAGATCTTGAAAACATCTTATAAGATGTTTAAAAGCTTATAAACTCTTAAAATTGTTTGGCTATTTTTTTAAAAAAAACTTATAAGATGTATAATTAAGCTCCTCAAGAGCTTATAAGCTCTTTTAAAAAAGTACCACCTCCCCACTTTTTTTTTTCATAAGCTCTTTTTAAATACAATTTTTTTGGTAATTAATTATAATTACAAAAAGATCTTTACCAAACACATCAATATCTTATAAGATGTTGAAGAGATCTTATAAGTTATTTGATCAAAACACTTCTACAACTTATTATAAAATAAGATCATACAACTTATAAGCTCTAAAAAACATCTTATAAGATGTAAGAGGTTATAAGATGTTTTAAATAAGCTTAGCCAAACATTCTCTAAGGGAAATTGAAATAAGCAATCTTAAATCGATAAGTAAATTATATTAAAAAGGGTTATTAAAAATAGAAATAAAAATTATAGCAGAATTATGTGCAAAAGTATGTTGAAAACGAAATTATTTATTAGATGTTCGACCTGGATACTAAGTTGCTGGATGTTTTTCCTCACATTAAAATATGAAAAGAATTTCATGTGCAAAAGTATGTTGAAATCGAAATTATTTATTAGATAAATTATAGAGAAAGTATGTTAGGTCTAATATTTTGTGTATATAACAAATAAGGAACTTATGGATGTGAGTTAAACATGTATCTTTCTTGAAATGCCAGTTATTTGGTGCAAAATATAAAAATATATGCCTCATTATTACGTATATAGTTTTTCAATAACCGTATAACTTTATTCAAGAGATATATATGATGGTCGAGTCTGTGTATAATAAGAAGTAAACAATCGTTATAATAAATCAAACTTTATATATATAATAGAAAATTTTGTAAGACTAAATATTTCTACATTATATTATGGTATGTCGTTTTTTATGAATCTTCTAACATTAATTATTATAACTTGTTTTGCTAATACTAAGGTTGTTTAATATTTCTATTTTTCTTTTGTGATTTTTTTAATTTTTGTTGATTCAAAATTATGTTTGTTCAATTGCGTTGAATAATATATGAAATTGTGTATATATATTATAATGATGATAATTGAAATTAATAATAAAAATTTATAATGATGTGCACCAACATGGCCTAAATTGAAGCAATGGAAACGAGTCCTGTGACACAGCTCCTAAAGGAAATATTTTGGTGAAGGCACATAAAATCCTGGTGATACGATATAAGCAATAAAGTGTTGTGGGACGGTAGTAGGTAGTAGTTCCATGCCCTGTGGGTGTGGGTGTGGGTGTAGTGAGCGTAGTACAGTCAAAAAAGTAAGGCAATGGTCAGTCATGGCTTTTCTCGCCAATCAGCTTTCGAAAGGTGGCTGAATGTCTTGTCACACTTTCTCTCTCTAAAACACATACATGCGTCTCTGACTTATATTTTGTATTGACAGGTGTTAAATGATTACAAAAGATCTCTCTAATCCTAGTAAAGTACTCCTAGTGTTTGTTTGCCAGAGTGAGGCCTAGAATTCAGCCTTCATTTTTCACTCTAGTCTTTTCCAAAAACCCACCCTTAATCTCTTTAACTCCCTCACTGTGTGTTGTTTTTACGTCTTTCTTGACCTCAGAATGGAAAGCCTCTGTCCCCTTTTTTCTTTAACTTTATTCCTTTTCCAAAGCTCTTTCCCTTTCTCATGTGTCCTCTCTCTCTCTCCCTATATGTATTTGCCCTACTTCAAGCCCTTGATAACATTGAATACCTAAGAATCACTGTTTGTGATCATGGTTATGCTGGCCTCACCACATGAATGAATATCATGTGCTTGCATTCTCAGCTTGAAAATTGATAATAGTGGTTGGAGATGATGGATGAGCTCTACAGGTTTCATGAATATTCCTCATTTGACACCACTCATTTAGTTGGAGCCAGTAGCAGCAGTGGTATTGGTATTGTTACTCACCATGACCCAACAGGATTGGAGATGTCAGATTTAATCAAGGCCCAGATTGCTAATCACCCTCTTTACCCCAACTTACTTTCTGCCTATATTCAATGCAGAAAGGTTCATACAACAACAACAACCCTGTTTCCATTTAATTCTTCATCACACTTCACTGTTTTGTTTTGCTTTTGTTTTCAGGTGGGCGCACCACCAGAAATGGCTTCAGTTCTTGAAGAAATCAGTAAGGAAAACAACCCTATATCTGCCACCACTGAGATTGGAGCAGACCCTGAACTTGATGACTTCATGGTAAGTAATAATACATGCATCTGTGTGTGTGTAATAATATACTGCTGGCATGCCATATTAATTGTTTGTTATCTTATTTTCAGAAATCATACTGTGAGGCTCTACACAAATATAAGGAGGAACTGTCGAAGCCATTTGATGAGGCCACTAATTTTTTGAGCAGCATTCAAACACAGCTCACTGATCTCTGCAAACAAACCCTACCAACACCCAATTATCATTCTGCTGCTCCTACTGCTACTGGTAACATTACCTTTCTCTTTTTGCTTTTTTTACACTTCCCCGTTCCCATACATATACACTACCTACTTGATAATATTTTCACTCATGTGTACTTCGGTTTCCTTTTAATCTTTGATTTATTTCTGTAGTTGAATAAACAGTTGTTCTAGTGCCTACAATCAGACCACCTGATCTTGAAGGGATCTTATCGATTAGTATGTACTATCTGATCACGGATTTTATTTTCTTAATTTCATTATTTTAAAATATAATTTGATGATTTCATCTGTTTCTTTTCCGAAATTATTAAGTTAGTATTGTTATTTTCCCCTCTAAAAGATATTACTCTCTCATGTTCTCGGTACATGTTGATAAAGATTTTATAAGAGAAATTAAGAACCTTTGAAATGGACAAATATATTCTTATATTGTCTCAGATCTCTCGTCCTAAATTTCTTTTTTCCTCTAAAAAATATTTCCTTACGTATTATTTGCTCTCTCTCCTTCCATACCAAGTGAATTTGAGAGATGATAAAATTAGGAGATTTTTACATAGATTTCTTGGGATATGATCAATGTTAACATTGAAGATAATGTGTATATTTTGGGTTAAAATGATTTTTTTTTTTGCAAAAATGATTTTTACCGAAACGACTAGTATGTATCTAGGATCGGATTGAATATTACTACTGAATTATTGTGGTGAAATATTTAGCAGGTTTCTATATTTAATATAAGGTGTATAAATACAGCCTGAGACTATCTAAATGCTGGAAAGATTGATCTTGCTCAGAATTTGAGGTTTAATTAGGCTAAAAACTTGTTGATATTTACAGTGGTGAGAGCCCAGGAAGCACTTTTGATGACCTAAAATAAGGACATACACAAGTTTATTCTATGCGACGAAATGACATTAAAATATATATATATATGCTGGGTCTATTGGAAATAGGATGTCTGGATCATAAAATAACGTTAAAAATTAATATTGTATCAAAAGGTAAGGAGTAAGAGAGGTAGTATTAATGTTTGGATTAGTTAAAAATAATGATGGGACAATAATATAATTGTCAGATGATGATGAAGCACATTTTGGAGGTTGTGGGTCAGATGAGGATGATGATATGATGAGTTGTGGAGAAGTAGAAGGTTGTGGAAGGGTAGAAGTGAAGGAAATGCTTCGGCGGAAATACAGTGGATATCTGAGCAGTTTAAGGAAAGAGTTTCTGAAGAAAAGGAAGAAAGGTAAACTCCCAAAGGATGCGATTTGTGCTCTGTTGGAGTGGTGGAACGCCCATTATAGGTGGCCTTACCCTACCGAAGAAGAGAAAAACAGGCTATCAGAAATGACAGGATTAGATCAGAAGCAGATCAACAACTGGTTCATTAACCAGAGGAAACGACACTGGAGACCATCTGATGACATGCGATTCGCACTTATTGAAGGCGTCACTGCAGGATCTATGTATTTTGATGCCGGGATCATCGACACTTAGTATTACTAAAATCCAGAGATGTTACCATCACTACTCATTTTCATTCTCTGTTTCAGATTTTACCACTTCTTTTCTAATCAAAATAAAACCTTTGATTTTAATTTCTAGTCCCGGACACATGCATTTGGCTGCTGCTACTGCTACTGCTACTAGTGGACATTCGTAGGTGATGCCAACAACAGAACCCTATACAAATACATGACTCAGCATTTAACTTTAATACGAACGATCATCTATCCTAATACATGCATAAACTTAATAGACACATGCATGCACTATTCTAAGTAAATTAATATAATCCTTGAGGTTGCCTTTCGTTGGAGAAACTTCAAAATAAAATTATTTATATTTGGAAATTCACTCGATCAATTCCTTTATTAAGATTTTGAATTCAAATTAGTGGATTTGAATTATATGAATTTTATTAAAAGAGGATTATAATCAAAGTGTTTAGTGTGTGTAAAATATATGTGGGGTGTATGTATGTGTGAAGTGTGTTTAGTATGTGTCCTCGGTGTATTTGATGTATGTGTACATTGTTTGAAATGTGTGGATGTGTGAAAATGTGTGTTTTTAGTGTGTGAAGTGTGTCTGCCTAGTTGTAAGCAAGGTCGAAAATATCGATTTTTACGGAAATATTGGTGTGTGCCTAGTTGTAAGCAATTTTTTTTTGTTTTAATGACGAAACATGTATTAAAACAGACAATTTATCACGATATTTTATAAACAATCTTATACAAATATATAAGCTAAAATTTTAGTCAAAATTGACATATGTACAACTAATTGATAAATAATAAGCAATACAAACATTGTCGGACAACGCGAGACACATTCTAAACTCTGTGTTTAAACAATATTGGTACAAGTTTATCAATAATAAATAGTTTTGATCGACCCATCATCTTTATTTAAGCAATATTAATACAAATTTATTAATAATCAATATTTTAATTGACCCAATAATGATATTGTTGATGTATATTTTAACCTCATCTGACATTTAAGGAAAGGATTAAGCTTTCTCTATTCAACAGAAAATTTAAAAGAAAACAAGTTAATTATTTTAGATTATAAAAAACTAAAGAAAAAGAGAAAAAGGTAACAGGACCCACCATAATGTTGATAAACGTGAAGGCAAAAGGACCCCCTTCGTCTTCTCCAGATATCTTCTTCCTTAAACAAAAAGTTGCAACTTGGGATCCTTTCAACACCCAAAATTTTCTTAAATTGAAAAAAAAAATTATTAGGCGAGATTCTCGCGAGATCTCGCCAAGAATCTCGAGCACATTCTGACATTTGTGTAAATTGCATAAAGTGTGTTGTGTATGTGTGCGCGTGTGAAGTATGTGTAGTTTGTACATGTGTTAGTGTGTGAAGTGTGTCTAGAGTGTGTTTGCGTAGAATGTTGTAAAGTGTGTTTATGTGACTATATATATGAGAGTGAGAATGAATTTCAAAACGACTAAGTTATGGAAATGATTTCACATCCATAAAAAATGTAATAGAGATTTAGGATGGATTTTAATTTCTTTGATTTGACTTTTTTGCCAAACAAGTTGAGCGGATTTGGTTGTGGATTTCAAAATCCATCACTCAAATCCCTTATGCAACATAAAATCATCTAGTTTTGAACAAGATTATTCATTTTAACAGGCGAATATAGTTTACTTTCAACACTCCACTTTAAACTAGATTTATCACTCCAAGTTCGAAGAGCAACTCCCGAAAACTTGAACATCAACAAGTTTGTAACAATATCCGCTACTTGGTTGTGCTACTTTAAAAATTCAAGTTTTGCTTTTTTCTCGGAAATATGTTTGAAATTAAAATAATACTTAGTATTAATATGTTTGCTTAGATCATGTAACTCTGGATTTTAAAACAATGCAATTGCGACTTATGTCCACATAAATTTCCGTGGGTTCTTATTGTGGCAACTCCATCTCCTTCAATAAACCTCTCAATCAAATAGCATGACAAACACAATAGCTAGCTGTAATATACTCCATTTCACAAGTACATAGAGTCAGAATTAGTTGTTTCTTATAATTCGAAGTGAATATCAAATTCTTAAGAAGAAAAAAAAAACAAATTCGGTAGTACTTTTATGATTATCAAATTACTAGCCCAATCGCTATCACAATACCGAACAAGTTTGAACTCATCAAAATGAGTATAGAAAAATTTATGATCAATTGTACCTTTGACGTATCGAAGTATTCTTTTGTCCACTTTCAAGAGAGATGTGGTAGAAGCTTCTGGTAAACGAAGTTGATCACTCTATATTTTACATGATTTTGAGGCACTAAATCATAGCCAAATCAGTGCAAAAGTATGTGAAATAATGCTTGTTAACCCTCATTTTCGTGTGTTTGGCAAATTTCACTTGTTTATTTATTTTGTAACATTTTATACAAAATAGACTTATTTGGAGTACTTGTGGAACCACGGTGAAAAACATGAAAAAAAAAAAAAAAAAGAACTTGAAAGAATATTAGAAGTGATTGAGCTCACGAAGAACCTTGGACCAGCCCAAAACAAAGTCAGGACCAACCTAAATAACCAGGAAAAGACGCCATCAAGGGCAGTATAACTTGCCCCGCCAGCAAACACTTTGCCCGGCCAAGCAAAAGAAATGAAGTGAGAATGTTTCGCCCAACTACGCAACACTTTGTTCGGCCAAGAAAATTAACGCCTCCGAAATTTTCCCCAGCCAGGCAAAACTTTGCCTAGCAGAGCAAAGGGTCGTGTCTGCTTACACGTTTTATGTGTATTAAGGCCCATGTACGATCCTAGTTTGTGTATTTCTATATATACCTCATTTACAGTAAAAAAATCATATACAATAGACTTTCATTTTACACAAATTTAGAGAGTAGTTTAGAGAACCGAGAAGGAGAAGCAGTAGCATAAATTATACAGAAGGAGCATGCCGTCATACCGTCTACTATCTTCGATGACTTGTATTAAATAATATTTTCTAGCTCAATGAATGTTTCCGTTTATTTAATTATGGAGTAGCTGTAAACAATGCTATCAAAAATCACGAGTTAACTCTTACGATTGTACGAGTTTACGAGTTATTTCTCCCTAAACGAGTGAACTCATGACAAAATCGACAAAATCGGAGTAAACTCTCGAGTTTGCTCATAAGATATTACGAGTTTACGGTTTACGATTTTGTGTACGAGTTTGACAGTTTTATAGAAAAAAACATGTAACATGAATTGTAGAATTTATACCAACTTAAAATTGAGTTTTTAATTTTTTTAGAGCAAAGCATGACAGGTGGCACAAGTCTAATAATGTGGCCAAGTGCTATATTATGAACACTATGTTGTCTACTTTGCAACTCCAGCATCAGGACATGGACGATGCTGCCAACATCATGTTGAACCTTCAAGAGGTGTATGGGGAGTTGGACAGAGCTGCTCGGTTTGACTTAATGAGGCAAATCATGGAAAGTCGGGTGACCGAGGGCAGCTCAGTGCATAATCATGTCATGCACATGATTAATCTCATGGACAAGCTTGACTTGATAGGAGGAGGTATCGACGACGAGGCCAAGGTTGATATAATTCTCAACACTCTTCCCAAATCCTTTGAGAACTTCTGTCTCAATGCTGTTATGGCCAGGAAAGACTATACTCTTAGCGAGTTGCTCAATGACCTAGTTACAACAGAGAGGGTGACGGGAAAGCATGCACAGACTTTGGTCACTACCAATGGGCCCATGTTCCACCGAAAGGTAAGAACAAGAAAAATAGGCGAAAGGGCAAGGCCAAGGTAAATAGTGGGAGTAACGGAGCGGGCCCTAGTGGTGGAGTAAAGAAACCTAAGGGAAAGTGCTTCAAGTGTGGTAAGACTGAGCATTGGAAGAAAGATTGTCCAATGCTAAAGGCAAAGGACCAAGGTACGCCATTAGCTTTAGTAACTGAAACATGCTTAGCCGTTATTTCTGCCCATTCGTGGGTAGTGGATACGGGTGCGACTGATCATGTTTGTTACACCTTGTAGGGCTTCCAGCCAACAAGACAGCTTAGGGATGGCGATATCATCAACTCCATGGGCAATGCAACAAGAGTTGCAGCAGATGCAGTTGGAGATTTTTCTTTACTCTTTAATAACACTGTTTAAGTTTTAAGAGATGTTTTGTTTGTGCTGAGTTTTCGGCACAATTTAATTTCTGTTTTGAAACTTTATTATGATGGATATTCAGTTGTTTTTGGTAGTAATGTTTTTATCATGAGAAATAACATAGTTATCTGCACTGGTGTTTTGAACAATTCTCTTTATACTATAACTTGTCTGCATAATACCCAAAACTTCATTGCATCAACATCATCGAACCCAAGGAAAAGGAAATTATCTTCTCAAGAGGATCAAACACATCTTTGGCACCTAAGACTAGGTCACATCAGTCTAAACCGGATCTAAAGACTAGTGTTCTGATGGAGTGTTGGATTCGTTCCAACCAATTCAGACTAGAGTCTGTGAATCCTGTCTAGAGGGAAAGATGTCGACAAGGCCTTTCAAGGCAAAGGGGAATAGGGCCAAAGAGGTGTTAGAATTGATCCATTCTGACTTGTGTGGACTAATGTCCATCCAAGCTCGTGGAGGGTATGAGTACTTCATCACATTCATTGACGACTACTCAAGATACGGGTACCTTTACCTACTTCGTCGCAAGTCTGAATGTTTTGAGAAATTCAAAGTGTTTCAGGCGGAAGTGGAGAAGAAGCTAGGTAAAAGTATCAAGTCATTGCGGTCTGGTCGCGGTGGCGAATACCTCAGCAACGAGTTCCAATGGTACTTGTTAGAAGTTGGGATAACATCCCAATTGACTACACCAGGTACTCCCCATCAGAATGGTGTAGCAGAGAGAAGAAATTGAACTTTACTTGAGATGGTCAAATCTATGTTGAGTTATGCATCTTGCCCATTTCGTTCTGGGGATATGCCTTAGAAACGGCTTCTTATCTTTTAAACCTAGTACCATCCAAATCGGTACCCAAGACCCATGTTGAGTTATGGTTAGGGCGCAAGCCTAGCTTGAACCATATAAGGATTTGGAGTAGTCCGGCACACATGCTGAACAAGGATGCTGATAAGTTGGAATCTAGGTCTGAGGTAAAAATGTTTATAGGGTATCTAAAGGGAACGAAATGTGGTTATTTCTATAGTCCTAAGGATCAGAAGGTCGTTATTAGCACTAAGCCCCATTCTTAGAAGAGGACTACATGATTAATCACAAGTCCGGAACCGATATTGTCCTTCAAAAACTCGAAGGGAATGTCAATACGATTCCAATTCCACGGCCACAAGTGCAAAATGCAATAATACCAACTACTGCACAACCCGTTGACATAATGCCTACAAGCTCGACATAGTGGGAGAGTTCTTCGTCAGCCTGATCGGTTCATTTTTGTGGGAGAATCTTCGGATTCGATCCCAGGATACGGACATGCCGATCTAGATCCCTGGACTTACGCTTAGGTAGTAAATGACAAAGATGCGAAAGAATGGTGTTGCGCTATGGATTTAAAATATGAGTCCATAACTGCTATGGATGTATACGAGAAAATTGAACTGCTAGATGGCTGTAAAGCTATAGGCAGTAAGTGGGTATACAAGAGAAAGAGAGGAGGGGATGGAGAGGTTATAGCCTTTAAGGCCAGACTAGTGGCAAAAGGGTATACCTAGGTGGAGGGTAAAGATTATAACAAAACCTTTTCGTCAGTAGCCATGCTCAAGTCCATTCGATCCTTCTCGCCATAGCAGCTGACTTAGATCTTGAGGTTTGGCAAATGGATGTCAAGACCACTTTTTAAACGGTTACCTTGAAGAAGGTAGGGACATCTATATGCAGCAACCAGAAGGTTATGTGAGGCAAGGCGAAGAGCATCTGGTCTGGAAGCCCAAGAAGTCCATTTATGGACTCAAGCAAGCTTTTAAGTCATGGAACTTACGTTTTGACGAGGTGATTAAATCCTATGGATTTACTCAAAGTGAAAACGTAAGTTGTGTGTATCGCATAGATGTCAACGGAGATAAAGTATTTCTTGCACTTTATGTAGATGATATTCTCCTAGTTGGTAACAATGTGGAGGTATTATCAGACATAAAGGGATGGTTATCCGAACAGTTTCAGATGAAGGACTTAGGAGAGGCAGCTTACATCCTTGGGATCAAAGTTATAAGGAATCGCAAGAAAAGGATTTTGAGCTTATCTCAAGCGGCCTACATTGATACTGCTAAGGAGGCGGTATGGCTTCGGAATTACCTCTTGGATCTAGGCGTGGTACCTAGTTTGCCTAAGAGTATCACAATCTATTGTGACAACTCAGGTGCAATGGCAAACTCAAAGGAACCCTAACACATAGAGAGAAAGTACCACATAATACGAGAAATCATAAAACGAGGAGATGTGCGGATAGAGAAGATTTGTACGACAGAGAATTTAGCTAATCCATTCACGAAGAGCTTACCGCAGAAAGTATACGACAAGCATGTTTAGGGACTAGGACTGCGATTGATGTCACCCACTTAGGAAACTTCCAGTATAAGTGGGAGAATGTAATAGCTAGATAGTTAGACACCAAGTATACTAAAAGTTTGCTTTAGTATAAGTGGGAGATTGTTGGATTTGTATACTGAAAGCAAAACCTTTTATATACAATGTTTCCAGTTATTCACTATTTATCTCCTATCTGATTATATTTGCACTTTCACTATGTATGTGTCCCCATATCTCTTGCAAATAAGTAGATCATATCGTTGTTGTAGATCACAGAAGATCATATGATTGGTTAAACTTAATGAGATATAAAATGTAAATCACAGCTCAGACAACTTGAGGACGAGTTGTTGGTTTAGGCTGCAGTATTAAGTAGGAATAGTTTATCTTGACTATTTACTTATACTGGTACCTATTTACGTATTGATAGGATCACAGTGAGATAAGTTCTTCAGCCTGACATAAGGGAAGAACTAGAGATCTCGGTGACTTATAATAATCTAAAGCCTAAATAAGAGTACAGTTATGAATGCTTGTTTTTGTGTCACTTTGATTTATCATGGACAAGAGTTAAGCTAAAACTTTTATACTATGTAGTTTGGGTGACAGCTTGCATATAATAATTGGTAATTTGTATTTAGGTAACCGTATCCGTTTAGGATGATGATATCCCCTTAAGGAGCTCAAAAAGTTTATTGTACTAAACCCTGCAGGTTGATTAAGTTCAGGTACAATAATAAGGTTGAGTGGTACTACTTAAGGAATAAATAAGAAATTAATTAATGTAAGCTATCAGAGGCTTTAATTAATTAATGGATATTCGATATCTTAAATACGAGGATTAATTAAGTCTAATTCAAGCCCTGACTCAACTCGGGAATAAAGGGGTAAGTCAGTATTAATTCTCTAGTGGAATGAATTAATATTTATGAATTAATTATGTTCTGGATTGAACAATGAAGAATTAATTCATAGTTAGACCCATCTTTATTTCTTGTATTTGATCCCTGGACTGACCCATATAGACTCCTAGTCCAATAAGAAGAGAGAATTAAATTCCTAATAAGGAATTAAATTCCTAATCCTAGAAGGAATTAAACTACCAAGCTTGGCCCACTCTCAACCATGTATTATAAATACATGGTCTCTCATTCTGTGAATATAGAAGAATTAACACTAAAAAAAGATCACTGAATAGAGAGAAAGAGAGAGTAGGCGGTGGCGGTTTAAGGTGTTCCTTCCCACTTGGAATTCTTCAAAGTTTGTCGTCCATCCGGCGTTGAGGATTGAATAGGGAATATCGTCCAGAAGGTCAAGACGGGAGTCAGAAATCATTCAATCAAAAATCGACTTTTTGTGTAAACAACTATCAAGTCGAATCCCTTAACTCCTATGTGTTGTAGGTGCATGTTAGGGTTTATATAAATTTATAGATCCACCTCTAGGGTTAATCAATAAGGATACAAATTACGACAACCAAGAAGGGTCCTAGGGAAATATATTAATTATATTACTTTCTACAAGAGTATTATAATAGATATAATTCCTACAACATTGACAATGAGTGAAAGTTGCAAAGTCGAATTGTCAGGTATATTTCACTATTTGCAAAGTTATTATTACAATCTTGAGTTTATATACTTTTAAACTTGCAATGCCTTTATTGTAGGTTTGCGTATGTACCATGTCCACTTACCAATGAAGTCTTATGTGATGCCTTAATTGGAACTCGATTGTAATTTATCCACCATAACAATGGATAATTGCTCAACTAATGATGCAATGGTGGATTTTCTCTTGGAGAAATATCTGATAGACTCTATGTTGGTTGCAGAGAGGTTGGTATGCATGCGATGTTGTGCGCATATTATGAACTTGATTGTCAAAGAATGCTTGGACGTCATGGGAGAGACAGTTGGGAAAGTAAGAGATAGTGTCTCTTATTGGTCGGGAACACCCAAAAGATGGGAGAAAAATGAGGAGACCGCACGCTAGCTACGTATTCCAATGGGTATGGACCTTATGCTTGATTACAAAACTCGGTGGAATTCAACTTTTTTTATGCTACAAACTACTTTAGATTACAAATTTGTTATTTTTCTCTTGAAGCATCATGATCCAAAATATAAATGCGTGCTTAGTGAGGAAGATTGGAGTTCAACTAAGGAAATTCGTAGTGGTTGAAATTATTTTATAATGTGACTGACATTTTCTCTGATACTAAATACCCGACTACCAATCTGTATTTTCTTAAAATTTGTGAGATTAAGCCTGTGTTGAACCAGCGGATTGACATACTCCAATCCTAACCCTTAATTACCACAAGTGTACGGGTGTAGGTGTATATACTGGAAGTTAAGGTCGATCCACTGGGAATAAGTTTAGGCAGTTTGATACCCTAGTTGTCTAGGATTATCTTACTAGACACTGATTTTGTGAAGCTTTTGTATTTCCTAAGCTAATTTGCATATATAAAATTACTAAGGAGCTATTTTAGAAAAATACCAGATCAATTATCAAAGAACGGTTTCTAATCAAAGAGAATGTATTCTGGGGCGTTGATTTCAGATATTACTTTAATGAATGATTAACCTAAAAACTATAGATTTTTAAACCAGTTTTATATTTATTGGATGACACTAATTTAACCCAATCCTTCTCCCATAGTCACTAGATCGTGGATCTATTCATACCAATAACTCTCCCGAGTCAATTAATCTAAAAGACTCCTAACAACCCCTAAACCTATGCCCACACGATCATAGACAATCGTGTTATCCGTTACCGTCTATTAACAATTTCCTTCTCTCGAAGTGAAATTGTTAAACAAGTAAATTAAACCTAATTGGCCAGATTAAATTCAATCATAAGGATGAAAACAAACACATAGATAAATATATTAAACTGGAGTCTATAATTTAAAAGTAAAATAAAAACATCACTGTAAAATCCTACTTTCTATCCCTAGAACATGAATACTTTAGCAACTCATAACTAATGATGTATTCATACAACCTTCAGAAAGAAACATTATATAAAAACAAACTAGAAACAAATAGATAAAACTCGATCTCGTCGGCTCTTGGTCTTCGTCGTTTTCTCCTCAATCTCTGATCCATCTCCTCTCCGAATGTGTATTGTCTCTTATTTTCGGACCTAGAGACTTCTTTTATAGTTGGGAACGAATTTGGGATGAAGATGGGCTCGAAAAAGACAAAAACGTGTAAAATCCATAATTGCACCGTCTTTCGGAACTCACCTGAGTTGAGGGTAACTCGACCAAGTTGAAAAACTCGGCCGAGTTGTATGGTCCTCAACCGAGTTAGTGCTCTCGGTCCAAATCTCTCTTTTCCTTCAACTTGGCCTTGACCGAGTTGCTTTTAGGCCTCGGTCGAGTTAGCTAGTTCTGCCCAAGCTCCGATTCTTCTTCGTTACTTCCAACTTCCTTGCTCGTTTTTTATCCGGACTTCGTCCAAACGAACTTTTTAGCCTTTGTATTCCTGATTATCACTAAAACAAGCAGAAACACATCATCTAGCTCAGGATAATAAAATTAAGCATATTTCAACTAGATACACATGCAAATGTTATCAAATATGTCCCTAAATCGACCTAAAATGCATGTATATACGACGTGTATCAAACTCCCCCAAACTTAGACATTGTTCATCCCGAACAATAAAACAAAACAAAATAACATAAGGAGTACAAGCGTTTACGGCGATTAGATGATAAATCTAGTCTCAGAGATATTTTCCATCAAACCGACAACATAACATTCGAGCATTAGTGACATGGAACTATTTTCGAGACAAGAAACTTAATAACAACGATCCTCACCGGTTAAGTGTATCGCTCATCTCTCAAGTGTGTAATGTGGAATGTGTTTACGCTGAAATTGAACCACATGCACCGCCTACCATATGCTTGCCTATTGTCTAAATTAGACCTCATACTTGACATGTATGACAAAGAATCAATAAGGTCTTTATTTTGGTTGTAATGTTGGTTTAAGGTAAGCTGGGATAAATATGGATATAAGTGACTAATTATTGGATCAATCAAGTTATTCCTAACCCGACTACCCTCAACATTGTTCACCCAATCCTCACCCTTCAAATTTCAGAAAACCACTCAATATGGCTTCATCACCTTACAAAAGCACTTCTTTTATCAACCAACGGCTTCAATGCTTATTCTTAACCGAGTGCCACATTGGGACTACTCATCTTCCTCACAACTTAAGCATATGTAGGCACTTTCTCATCATTAACCCCTCCTAGCAACAAAACACAACATGTATTTTCAACTCTTTTTTTTTTTAATTTTTTTTTGTATAAATAAAAGGAACAACTAGGAGAGGTCATCTACTTCATTTCTTTTGCCTAACTCATGTATCTCTTCACCAAATCGTCCCAAACATCCATTCCACTTGATACTTTTACCCTATCTACCTTCCAATCCACCTCCCTCTTACTCAACTAGTCCAATTAATAGACAAAAGACTAAAAGAAAAGTATAGACTTGTAGTGTTTGGAAAAAATAAGGTTTAAAGCTCGAAGTGGCTAACTAGTGATTTTTCAATTATTGGTAAAAAGGGTTTATTTTTAAGGCTCAAAACAAGTTTTTTAGCAAAAGACTTCCTAATATCATTTTCTAAGCCACAACATGTACTTGACTCATTCCTATAAAGATGCAAGGCAAGTTCTAGATACTAAATACAATGTGACAGATTAATTCATACCGAAAGAATGATATAATTACTCCAAAGCTCAAATCTCACAGGTTAATTTTGATCATTGTTCAAGTTTAAGCTCAATTTCGTCTCCAAATACCTAACATGCTCTTATGGTGTGTCAACATTTTATTTATTCAAAATTCAACTAGTCATTGACACATCATCATCTATCACCCTTTTTATGCTTCTTACGATCGGGTTTTTTCATTCCAACTTAACAAAATGTAAATTATCCTAAGAAAACAATAAATGTACAAACGCAAATAATACCTACTTAACATAACTAGTCAAATCAGCAACTGGGCACACAGACCAGACACTTCTCAACACTCAATAGGGCTCACAGACCCTTCACCCCTAAACACAAGCAAGACATAAAATACGAAACACAAGCAAGAACAACAATAAAGTCAATAACACTAAATGAAATAATAGCAATAAGCATAAAAGCGACCAAAACGTAACACTATCCACCCCCTCCCCCAAACTTAGTTGAAAACTAAGTTTGTGGAGAAAAAGGTACGCCTTGGTGCTTACTCATAGTGCTACTGAGGTGGTGGTGGGTTAAAACCCCATGGCTGCCAGAATTGAGCCATTGCATCCAACTGTTGTTGCTGATAAGCTTGTCTCTACTCATGTTGTGTCTACCTCGCATCTTGCTATAGTCACCATGTTGTCTCAGTATTCTATCTCTCATCTAGGTGGGCTCATATTGCCTCTTGTTGTGCTCTCCACTGTTTGTCTTCATCAATTCTTTGATATTGGTGTGCCATCAAATTGTTCAATGATGTGGTCAATGAAGAGAGAACCTGTGCCATGTTCTTGTGGCTTCCTTGGCTCGATTCACTAGAGACGCCAACTTGACTATCGATTCGGTGCACAGCTTGATAAAGTTGAAACTCATCAGGAGTAAGGCGACTTGTTGAGCTTGATGGGCCGGTGAATTCATCTTCTCATTGTCTATATCCCCGAGCCCCTCGATCTTAGTCGGGTAGGAGTTGGGAAGATGGAGGAATCTACCTCTATTCTGCAAAAGTAAATATTACTCCTCACGTCTGCTCTAAAAAATCATCTTCAACCTACAGATATCTTCCACTAACATATGCAACTCCCTGGGCACTCTCTCAGCTGAGTCGTCATCAGTGACAACTTCAAAGTGGTCAGCTAATAGGGGTAATAAGACCCCCAATCGAAATATCGTCCGATTGTTTCACTGCTTGGCGATCAAACTGCTCCATCAAAATTTGGCTGAGATAAATTTGTCGTCCTGTCGCCACACATCATAAGAGAAACATCTCCTTCTGAGTCACAGTGCTTGTCTCAAGTCGAGCAAGCACAGTATAGGCAATGAGGCGATGCAAATATCGAAAGACAGGATTACGAATCCAAGATACCTTATTCCTAGATGGATCACTCTTCATCCAAGGAACCAGTACGGGGACTTCTATCATACGATTCCAAAATGTGTTCTCATTGTAGTCTTCCGGCGGGGTACAATCTCCGGTATTGGGAAGCTTGTAGATAACAGTAAGTGTGTAGGTCTTGTTGTGAAACCGGAATGACATACTGTCTGGCTTCCTGTCTCGAGCAGATGTGGGATGTAGAACTAGAGTAGTGAGAAACTCTAGAGTATCATTCTAGTACATTACTCACTTTTTGCCCAACAATGTCCCCCAACCTACTCTCTTGATTAGCATCCATAGATTCCTTTGGATGCCCAGACGATCTTCCACTCTGTAGACGGTAAATTTAGTGGGGACGATCTTTCTCCCTATGATTTTTGCCCATCTTCTCTCGTCTTGCGGTGTTTGCAATCTGATGTTGTAGGAGAGAGGATTATCCGGCAAAAATGTCGGTGGATTAGACGATGACGCTTCACCGGCAACCTTCCTCTTTTTTCCTTTATTTCCTTTAGGTGACATTACATACCTACAAAACAACCTTCTTCAATTAGTACCATAGTACACACAAACAACACCTTCTATACTAGTCTTAATGACTTTAACTCACTCGCATACTATGTTAACGATAAATTTGTATCAAATGAGCACAAACGACATGTAAACATCAATATAACTATCAGTATTAACTTCTCTATCACTCTCCATTAACATAGAACACAATTGAGCCAAATAAAACTAGTCTATACACAAGAATCATGATGCACATAACATGTTCGGTAAAATGCGACAATCATGTTAATTAAACTAATGTTGCTCTAAATTCAATACCCACAACATAAACTACTCAACTATATCATCCATTCATAAAAGTAAACTCATAATAAGTATTCCCCAACCTATAATTGCTAAAACGTTGCACTACAAGTGCATACTATATTACATGCTCACAAATCAACAATTTCAACTAAAATTCCAACTAATTAACACAAGAACTAATTTTGGTAAATAAGTAAGTTCAAGTTAAGCATTCTTACCAGAAATCTTTAGTCGAAAAGCCATTTTCGGAATTGAGCCTTAGGTGGAGGATGAAGTCCCAATTTGCCTCTTTTACAAGATTAAATTGGTAGAGTTTGAAGAATATGAAGTGGGTTTGTGAATTTGTTTGTTTTTTCACAAGATTAGAGGTTGTTAAGAGGGAATGAAGGGGATGGAAGTGAGAGTTTCATTTGTTAGAGAGGGAGAAGAGAGAAAAAGTGAAAAAGAATGAAAAAAAGAAGGAAAAAATGAGTTTTAAATCTTTTACCTGTGACTCGACCGAGTTGGTGGACGCCTCGGTCGAGTTGATATGTGCTAGAAACGGGCCCTTTTTTACCTGGCTGCGACTCGACTGAGTTTTCGTTGGCTCGGTTGAGTTTGTGTGTGCTTGAAACGGGCATGATATGCCCTGAACTGTGACTTGGTCGAGTTGCCTAACGCCTCGATCGAGTTGGTGTGTGTTAGACCAAATCAAATTTTCTACTGAATCTAGCCTCGATCGAGTTGCCTAGGGCCTCGACCGAGTGGTACCTCACTGGACCAGCCATTTTTTGGCTCAAAACTCGCCTCGGCCGAGTTGGTTTGGCCTCGGGAGAGTTGTTCTTTTTTTGTATATCCTTTTGGCCTTCTAGAGTCCCTTTTTTACTCTTTATTCTCTTATCTTTTCACTTTTTTCGTTGCTTCTTCGACTATGTCCTGTTAACCTATATTCACGGACAAACAAATTAAAACACTTCAAAAATACTAAAAATAAATAACATAAAATTAACATGCCAAAAAAATAGTAAAAAAAAAAACGTAAACGTCGTGTTGCCTCCCGATAAGCGCTAAATTTTACGTATTCAGCCCAACGACCCCCTCAGTTTCTTTACTAACCAAAGCCCAACCAACTAAGTTTACTTGCTCTCTGATTAGTTAAGACTCTATTTAGCAACTCTGGACTCTTCACAGTAGTATAAATGACATAGCATGTGTCCTTTTCTTTTAGTCTTGCCCTATTATAAATGGGGAATGTGACTACCTTGTTTTGAATAAGTCAACTTTCCTTTATGCATGTCTATCACAGCTTGACTTGTTGCTAAAAATGATCTACCTAAAATGAAAGGGACATCCATGTTCCCTTGCATGTCAACAACTAGAAAATCACTAGGGAATTTAAAATTTTCAACTTGAACAAGCAAGTCCCCGACTACCCTCAATAGCGTTAGTAATGATCCATCTGCCAATTGGATAGTAGTAGAGGATTTCTTTACTATCCCTAATACTAATTTAGCATACATTTTGAGAGACATTAGATTGACACTTGATCATAAGTCACACAACACAATTTGAATAATTGACTACTAATAGAACAAGATATGGAAAAACTCCCTGGATCTTTCATTTTGGTTGCCCTTTTTGTGTGAGTGTTTGTGTTCTTTGGGGGACTCATGACTTCCTTCTTTGTTGCCTTTTTCTTGGTGTGCATCGTCTTTAAAACCTCTAGCACATAATCAACTTCCATAACACCTTCTATCCGAAGATTATTTCATGACCTTATTCTCAATTTCCTTCTCGAATTTATCATGCATAACAGAAAACGTACGAGAACATTCTAAAGGAACATGGTTAACAGAGATAGTATCATGTAAGTCTAATTCAAATGAATCATCAACATAAGAAAGTAACATTTTCTTATCTTTGTCATCGTTGCCTTCTTTCTTTTGCTTTTCAACTGTCTCTCTCAATAATCTCTTCCTTGCCGCCCGTTCCTCTTTTTCCAACTTCTTCTTAGCTTCACGCTCCTCCAAGAGCTTAGCATGTTCGATGTAGAGCTACTCATTCCTCTTGTTAATAATTGCTAGAGAAAATGGAATAGGAGGTATGTATTTGGGGACATCTTCGCTTATTATCCTTTTTGGTGGCCAAATTCGACCACTCCTTTTGGTTTTGTTCCATCCCCTTTTCTGCTCTCTTCGGCTCTTGACTCTCTTGTTCAGTCTCGCCCCTTGAGTCGATAGCATTACACTTCTCCCTTAGGTTGATGACAGTATCACTAGAAAATTGTCCCTACTCGTGTTGAGCCCCAACAATCTTTATCAATTGATTTACATTGTTGGACATTTCGTTCATATTCTCTCTGAGGATTGCCATATGAGAAGTTGGGTTGATTCCTATTCGGTTGGTACTGGTTGTACCTAGGTTGATTATTCTGGAAGTTATTGAAGTTCCTCTGATTCACGAAGTTAACATCTTCAACATCTTCCTGACCGGACGACTGCTGTGTTGAGGTATCAATGTGTTGTGCTAACGTTAGACTAGTTAGCAGACTTACTTGGTTTGTCAAAGTAGACAACTGAGAGGTAAGAGTATCACTTGGCTCGGCTTCTACAATGCTAGCCACTATTCTTGGCTGATTCCTCTCATTCGGTCACTGATAACTGGTTCTAGCCATTGTATCCAAGACTGAGAACACATCGTTTATGTTCTTTTCCATTAGACTACCCCCTGCTGATGCATCTACTTGGTTCCATGCTGGAGTGAGCAATCCATTGTAAAACTTGTACACTTGCTGCTTCTTTGAAACCCATGTTGGGGACAGCTCCGGATGAGATCTCGGAATGACTCCCAAGCTTCGCCGAATAGTTCTTGATCCATCTGCCTGAATTGATTGATCTTATTCTGCAGATAACATTTTGCTCGGCGGGAAATACTTCAATAGAAATCTCATGCTTAAGTCCTCCCATTCAATGACATCATCTAGTAAGTTATACCATTGAAGTGTTTTGTCCTTCAGTGAGAATGGGAACAACCTGATTTTTACTTGCTCGTGTGGCACATGATTCATCTTGATTGATTCAACCAACATGCGGAACTTATTTAGATGCGCATTCGGGTCTTCTAGCACGCTACCACCAAATTGGTTCTGTTGCACAATATTTATCAGCGGTGGCTTCAACTCGAAGCTATTGGCATTTAGTGGCAGTGGATGCACTCCTCCAACTGGCTGATTTGGCATGGGACGAAGATAACCACTTATAGGTGTGATGTCCTCGTCTAAGTCATCTTGTGCAATATAAGCTTGTCTCTGCTGGACTGGCAGTTGTTGCTGCTGTGGTGGTGGTTGTTGCTGCTGCAAATTTGTTACTCCATCATCCAGATGGGCCAAAGTCCCTAATATCCGGTTTAGTACATCCTCTTGGTTCGAATTTTGTGGAGCGTTATCCATCTCGAATGTGGGATAGCTTCTCGTTCGGTATCCTCGGACAATTGCCTAAATCTCAGGATCGAAAGGAACAAGATGTTCTTTCCTTTTTTATCTAATTAGCATGCGAAAACCTAAAAACGCCAAAAAAAAAAGAATACCACGAAACACATAATTAAATATGACACTAAATAACAAAAAAACTAAATTACAATAAAATAAAATTTAGTCTAGTATCCTCTTATTACTCAGATAAAAACTAAGACGTTAAACCTATTCCCCGACAAAGGTGCCAAAAACTTGACAGATACTAATCCTAACCCTTAATTACCGCAAGTGTACGGGTGTAGGTGTATATAGTGAAAGTCAAGGTCGATCCATAGGGGATGAGTTTAGGTAGTTTTATACCCTAATTGTCTAGGATTATCCTAACTAGACATTGATTTTATGAAGGTTTTGTATTTCCCAAGCTAATTTGCATATATAAAATTACTAAGGAGCTACTTTAGAAAAATACCAGATCAATTATCAAAGAACGATTTCTAATCAAAGAGAATGTGTTCTAGGGCATTGAATTTAGATATTACTTTGATGAATGATTAACCTAAAAACTATAGACTATTAAATCAATTTTATATTTATTAGACGGCACTAAATTTAACATAATTCTTCTCCCGAAATGACTAGATCATGAATTTATTCATACTAATTACTCACCCGAGTCAATTAATCTGAAAGACTCCTAACAGCCCCTAAACCAATGTCCACACGATCATAGTCAATTGTGTTATGCGTTACCATTTATTAACAATTCCCTTCTCTCGAAGCGGAATTGTTAAACAAGTAAATTAAACCTAATTGGCTAGATTAAATTCAATCATAAGGATGAAAACAAATGCATAGATAAATATATTAAACTGGAGTCTAAAATTTAAAAGTAAAATCACATCACTGTAAAATCCTACTTTCTATCCCAAAACACGAATACTTTAGCTACTCACAAATAATGTTGAATTCATACAACCTTCCGTAAGAAACATTATATAATAACAAACTAGAAACAAATAGATAAAACCTGATTTCATCGGCTCTTGATCTTCGTCGTTTTCTCCTCGATCTTCAATCTATCTCCTCTCCTAATGTGTATTGTCTCTTATTTTTGGACCTAGAGATCGTCTTTTATAGTTGGGAACGAATTTGGGGTGAAGATGGGCTTGAAAAAGATAAAAACGCGTAAAATCCATAATTACACTGCCTTTCGGAACTCGTTAAAGTTGAGGGTAACTTGACCGAGTTGGACAACTCGGCCAAGTTGTATGGCCCTTGACCGAGTTAGTGCTATTGGTCCAAATCTATTTTTTTCCTTCAACTTGGCCTCGATCGAGTTTCTTTTTGGTCTCAATAATAGAGAAAACATAGTTTGTATATAAATAATTAATAAGCAATATAAAGTAAAATTTAATAAGAATTCAAACTTAGACAATCTAACAAAAAATGTTTTGGTGCACTAATTATGTTTGAAATTAATCCATTTAATGAACTTTAAATAGTTAGCATATAATGAATATAATCAAATAACATTTGTTATAATTGATAACCCTAAAAGAATTAATAAAATCAATAATTATACATAGATAAATAATAAAAAAAAAAAAAAGAAAGATAATTAAATTATAAAAATCTTAATTTAACGTATTAAACACGATTTATTCCCAAATAATTCATCAAATTTAGTTGATCGAAACACTGTGTTTTTCAATTTTATCGGTTTATTTACAAGTAAAACACGTACTATGAATTATTCGCATAACCGAAAAATATCCGTTTACTAATTTTGTTACCATGTCAACTACATCTGGCTTTTTTAGTTGTTCTTTTATACATCTGGCTTGTTCAGTTATTCTTTTATACTATAACTAGTATAGAACTCGTGTAATACACTAGTTTATAAAAGAGAACCAATAATTCAATGTTTTAGTTAAATTAAATAAATAATTGATAAACAAAATTTTCTTTTTATGGATTAATAGTTAGAATTAAATTTTGCTATCAAGTTATATTTTATTTAGTGATTAGATTTGATATTTTGTTGATTTTTTTTTCAAAAAAAAAAACCTTTGAAATTCTAGCCTTATTTAATTTAGGCAATTACCGCTTGAAGTTAGAGTCTTGCAGAGTAACAGAGTGGGTAGTTTTGTTCCAGTTATATAATTATTTTGTTAATAAATTAAAAATTACATAAAAGTTACATGTCATGCTAAAAATATTCAAATCTTGTCATGTGGTATAACGGACCTTCTTTTAGTATATTAAAGGTTAAAGATTAAAGATAAGAAAATTACAGGGTCAAAAGAATGGACAAATAAGTCTTTCATCTAAATTTTACCTCTCACTCAAATCCCTTACTATTCTCCTCCTTTATACTATTATTATCTCATTTAGACATGACAGATTAGATACTTAGAGATCGTATAAGAATAATGAAAGAGACAGTGTTGAGGAAACTATGGGTGAAAACTAAAAAAAACACATCTATTTTAAAACGAATCAAAAAATCTAACAGAACAACTAATAAAACCTTAGCACGTTTGTTGTTATATCAATATGTGAGAATGTTAGGGATGAAAGAAAAAAGTCCCGGATAGAGATGCAACATGTAGTCATCGGCATTCCTCTTTCAGGTCTAACTGACAAATCAGATAGAATGCTTCTTTCTTTCTTATAATTTAATTTACATTTTTCCTTCTACTTAAACTACCATAAGATCAGAACTAAGAGCTTGTTAATCCAAAATGGTAGACCTTATGCTTGCTTTCATGTGATCAGTCCAAAAGCAAATGCCCATCACTGTTTGATGACGTATCTTGAACGCAAATTATCGAGAATCTCAGCATAATCTGCAGTCGCCTTGCTGAATACATCATCCCAGATCTTGACAATATCTGTTTCAAATGAAATTAAGAGGCTAACAACTTCAAAGTACAATGCACAGCTGCTGCATTATGTACCACACCACCTCACACACTTAGATATTTTACAATTACAGCAGCTTACTAAAAACAGCAACAAACATCATCTTTTTCTAACAAGTTTAATACTCATGTTTCTCAAGATGCATGGATATGTACCATGATTCAAATTTATTTGTTTGGCAGAAACATAAGAACCACGCATATCCTATGATCAGTGACAGTGACAGACACCATTTCAGTTTAAAAAAATGTTTGCATTGACATACCAGCTTTATCTGCTGATGGAAGGCACATGATGATCATATCAAATCTTGGGATTTTGGGTAAATTCTGCAAGTACTCAACACCTAATGCCATGTCTTCCCTGCCAAACAAAAGAAACCACATATATGTTGTCCGTCAACATAAAGAGAAGGCCCACTACATATTTAGTCGAAAGGAAAGTATCTTACCTAAAAAAGGTGGCAATGCACCTAATGATGTCAACAAGTATCGGAGCTGACAATGCATTTCTAATAATCCCAGGTAATGCACTTGGTGGAGTTACCTGATTAGAGGAAAATCACAGACCTAGTTATGACAAAAATAAAACATTAAGTAAATCAAAACTTCTGCATCTATTACTCCATCTGTCTGTCCCAAAAAAAGTAGTTTCTGTAATGCGCAATTGTCAACCAAATGAAAGTACAACCTGTTACAGACCATCAACTCTCATTTTTCAGCTGCCCCTTCATTTATTTCTTAATTTTTCTTTCTTAATCAAATTTCACCCCAAAAAAAAAATCATAGTTCTTGAAATTTTAACTAATAACTAACTTCGACTGTTCAGACAACTCTTTTTTGGGATAATATATGTTTATGAAAAAGCACTTCCGCCCCTCCATAAGGAAGTATCCTTACAAGAATACTATTTGTAAAGACCATTTAATTTAAGACACAAAATAACACATGCAAACAAATGCCATGATAAATCTTGACCTTTAACAAGCGAGCCTGTAGTGCACGGTCACCAGAAAGTCCTCGCCATGAAACCTCGAATTGATAAGCTGAATTTGGTGGAACAATGTTTTTTGCAGCTTCAGCCTTCGCCAGATTAGCTGCTTTTGCAGCCAGCTCTTGCACAGATGCCTTCAGCTCCTGATCGCTATTTTTGGGTTTCCTCTGTCACAAAATTGAAAAAAGAAACATATTACTGAAAAACATAGAGGAAATGAAAACCGGTATAGGGACATTCTAACAAGAGTCAAGTAAGCAAAACAGAATCATTGACAATTCAGGAATTCAGAGACTCTGAGCAGCCACTCCGAAATCCCAAAATGTCTCTTGATGATGAATATATCAAAACATATAGTTAACAAGTCTTTCTACCATCAAGAAAGTGTAATTTACCACAATGTTGCAGTATGAGTTACAAACATATGAAGATCTGAACAATATTTGCACTTTCATTTCAGATATCTGAAAGCTTACAGAAACAGCATCTCTTGGAGCTTTTAGTTTACAATAAAGGACAAATAACTTAATTATGCTTCACCCATGAAACCACATGGGACCTTATTGGAGCTAGACGTACATATGTTGATATGCACATTTCTATGGGTCCACTAGATTATTGGACAAACTTTAATCATAAGGGAGTTTTCTAAGCCATTCATAAGCAAAATCACATTGTCTCAATATAACCACACAGAAAAATAGGTGAATATCCCCCACCGACCCCTTCTCTTTTCTAATTAAAAAGTTAGTCCCTGATCCCATGTTCAAGTTGGCAGACCCTGCAAAATACTGCAAAGTTTTCAAATCGGGTCTTTAGATGTATATGTCTTTCTGATCGGCATTTATCATTGTTACGGTAACCTTTCACCAACCCTCCACTTTCTGCCCCATACTTACAAGTTACAATAAAGATTAGAAAAATATAAATAAACAAATAAACTATGAATAGGACTCCTGAAAGTGGAAGGCGCAAAGCAGTCTGTCATCAAAGCAAGATGCCAACAAACCTTTGCACTCTCTGAGACAGGACCAGCATGAGATCCATTACTTAACTTCCTGTTTGCTTTATTTTCCATGGATGTCTGCTCAGCAACTTCTCTAACATTACCCTGCCAAACAGATTCTCAGCGGTAGAATAAAATTATTACCAAGCGTCCAGCAAACAGTGAATTATCGGACCAAAAGTATAGAAGGAAGAAAGAGCCAATACCAAAGTGAGATCATATTAAAACTAACAAGGAACTTAACAAACAAATGGCTATTTTGGTTCAGCCCCCACCCCTCCCTTGCATTCAACGTTAAAAATCTTTAAATATACTTCATGAATCTATGAAAAAAGTGATTATATTACAGTTATGTATACACACCTTGGAATCATCTTTCACAAACTCAGCCACTTTTCCTGAACGAGAACTTGTTGAGACAGATTGGAGCTTCTTGTCCACATTAGATTTACCTAGGTGTCTTCCCTCCACTGATCCTGCCACTGTGCCAGATGTCTTCTTCAGAATCTCCTGAAGAGGAATGAAGTGAATAACATATAAAGAAAAGATGAAGTGGACAGAGGTGGAATGCTACAGGAACCAAGCAATCAATTAGAGATGAACCATTCCTGGGAGTTGACCAAAGAAAAAAGAGTACAGCTCAAGTAAGTCTCCTGATTTTTATCAAAATACTAAGTAATCAATGAGATCATACTGTCCCCAGTAGCCAACTTTTATTAGTACTGGAAGCATATCACACTATGACAGGTATATTTCACGGACAAATTAATCTTCCACTCATTTGAGGGGCTGGCTAAGAGATTATTTAACTCTTCACAACTTATCAATGGATACATAATCCTTTAAATGTGAATTGGTTGTGCCCAAAGGAAGAGCATGAATCCTTAACTTTTATGCAGGACCATGATATTAGATCCATTGTAAGAAGAATGATTATTATAAACACTCACTTTTTGGTCTTCCCTCTTTGAGCCCCTCAATCACTACAAGCAACACTCAATAGAGCAATGGAGGTGTCTATTGATCCGACATGGGAGTCTACGTCAACTGAAGGGACAAGGGGTACAACGAAGTTCTCTCCAGTTACATCAGTGTCATTATCAAAAAATGTTGAAACAAGTATGTCCTCTTCAGGAAGATAAAAGGTCCTCGAGTCAAAAGTACAAGATTCACTTGAGTGACAGGTGGAGAAGGCGAAACAGGAAGATGGGTCCGAGCTTTAGGCCCCGATTGTGGAATAGATTTTCCAGGTCTGGTCCAAGTTGAATGGTTCTTGCGAGATCAACTAATGGTACAAAAAGATCACGTTAGGGCCCGCATGAAGGGTTCTACCAACAGTAAACTTGTCAAAATCCAAGTTAGACTTACTTGTCGGCAAGTGATTTCATGGTCCCCCCTTCATTATGTAACGTATACTCATCTTAATGCTACCTAAGATTAAATTCCATTTGTAAATGGTAATTGTAAATTGAAACTAGCTGTTTATCTAAGTAGTTATCAAATGCAATATTCTCATGAAACCCTCAGTTGCAATGGGCAGGGGAAATTACTTTGGTTAATGCATCAGGACTATTAAGCAATAACAAAATCAGAATTTTATCCAGGCATCAAAAGCATGCTCATGTATGACATAGCAAACACATTACCATGTACTACAACAAACTTCACTCATACATTGCTACATAGTAAAAGATGTACCTTTCCGAGCAAAGATTTGCATTCCGCATACTGCCTCTTAATCTCTTGGTTTTGTGGCTCCAATCTCAAAGCAAACTCAGCATCTGCATTTGACTACACAAAGTTCAGTCAACACATGAGGAATGTAGTTGTTCCAACATCAACAAATGAAGATATTACCGTCCATGGATTCTTTGAGTTTCCCGAGTTCTTTCCTTGCAGTTGCTCGACGAGAATATGCTTTTATATACCGATCATCTAAATTCAACGCTTCAGTGCAATCATTTTCAGCATCCTGGTATCTGTTGCCGGATAGAACAGCAGCAATTAATGGGGCGATATGGCATGTCTTTATAGAAGTAACTAATTGCACCTAGCATATACTAAAATACCTTTTAATTTTGATGTATGCCATTGCCCTGTTTGCATAAGCTACTGCAGTTGGGGATAGTGCAATGCTTCGTGAATAGCAGTCTACTGCTTCATTGAATTTCTTCTGCTTAAAAAATTCATTTCCCTGGATACCGGAATAAAATGAAACATTGAAATTTAGAACTCAAACTCAGGCATCTGACGATATTCACTAGCATGAAAGGATCAACAGAATCCATTTAAAGGGCAGCGCATACCAACTCTTTCTCCGAAATAGCATCAACAAAACCCTCTTGAGATGGAAACCCGCTTGATAATTGACTGAGTGCCTCATATTCTTTTAAATAATCATACTGTCTTACGGTATTTACATTGCCAGAGGAGGGTGTTTTCTCCTTTGCCAGTTTCCCATTAACTCTACCGCTATCAGAAAGTCGACCAGCATTAGTTCTACTTGGTTGACCAGGGGGATCCTTTACATAAGATGCAACACAATAGCATAAAAGATGATCAGCGAGTATAATACAAGTTTCATGTGTGGACAATGACAAATGCGACATGATGTACAACTTTTAACCACACGTCCAAGATATCTGAGAGGAGATTCATAAAGAATTTCTAAACTGGTAGACAAGACAACAAACAATTATCAGTCCTAAGAGTAGCTGCGAGATTGACCTCAAATCCAAACTCAGGAGATCGCAGTGAACCTTTGAAACTTTCTTCACAAACAAATAATAAAATTAGAACTTAGTCCATTAAAGAAGCTTTCTGATTCTTTAGGGAAAATGTAATCTTCCATAATTGTCATTGATATCTGACCTGAATTACATTACCATCATCTACACAGATCGAGGAAAAAAACATGATGGGCTACAAATAAAATCTCAACCTGAAAAAGTTAGTTAAGTACCATGACTCAATTTCTGAGCCTTAGAGATGATTATTTAGCTCCCAATCATTATTAAATCCAACAGAAAGTATTCCCAACATGAAATGTGCATAACTCTGTCAGGAAAAACTAGTGTAATTAATCAATATGAAATGATAAGCACAATTCTGTAGTCTAATCATTTTTAAAATCCCAAGCAGATGATGTATATAGGACGAATCACTTCACGACCACCAACACCGAATCTACAATGCAACTAACAAACACTCGGGAAATGTACTTACCATCTTGCCCTTGTTGACAGCATCAGCTCTCAGTTTCTTATCTTTTTCCTTGGAAGACAATTCCCAATCCTGTAAGTTACTTAATAGTCCCTGGAAGTCCTGTTCAATCAGAAAATCCTAATAGAATTAAAGCATATAGTAAACTATTCCAAGACACTTCAATAAGAACAACCATTTTCGCCCATTTAACGAGTTTGATATATGGAAACACAAAACGTCTTACTGCTTTCGCCTGGAATTTATTATATTTATGCTTCAGCATCATCAATAAAACCCTGGTTCCAACTTATATACCCTTTTGGTGTATATTAACACTTTCTGAATAGGTAATTCCTGGATATCCATGTCATCATATACACAATGCTTCAAACAGGTAAAATTGTTTACTTAATTTCTTTAAGAAAATAAACTAATTATCAGTTTAAGAATCGCTGGTTGAGGAGAAGGAAAATCGAGAATATTGTACCTGAGGAAGATCGTGGTCATGCTTGGAAGGGGTTTTAGCCATGTGTAGCTAGAGAGAGAGTCTTTGCTGTGGTTTTGGCGTTCTCTGGGATTCCTCTCCAGACGTTTCTTCGACTGTAAAAAGAATCAACAACGACTATAGTCCCTTTTGATGAAAACAGAAAATGGTCGAAGGAATACTAGACCAGATTGTTACACGACTCAGAGGCTTTTCTTTTTCAATTAGGTTAAATAAATGGGTGTTTGATTTTATTGGTTAGCGATTGAGTTAAAATTTATTTATATTATAAAAGTTGAAAAACGTAATGTGTGTAAGAGTTATTTAGGGATTGATTGGTTGGCATGGTCGGGCCAATGTTGCAAATGGCCCGATGTAAAAAAGAAAATGAGGGTCCTTGAGCGTCCTTAAAAAAAAATCATCAAATAAAAATAAAAATGGCGCGAAAAAGAAAATGAGGGCCCTTAATATAAAAAAAAAAAAAAAAAAAAACAATAAAAATATAGTGCTAAAGAGCATCAAACTTGAGATCTCATCAAAATGTAAAATTTTCCTCTACCAAGACTAACCAAATAAACTGCACCATTTACTAATATAATCACTCATCTGTAATTTATATATAACTTATATATACAGGTATTAATATATAAAACAGTACAAAAAAAAAATCTGGGCTCTGGCCGACTGGGGCCCGGTGCGGCAGCAACGCATCGACCGTCCAAGAGCCACCCCTGTTGGTTGGGATTCGTTCATATTATAAAAGTTGAAAAAAGTGATATGATGTGTGTAAAAGTTAGTTAAGAAATGATTGGTTATTGATCAAAGTGAGGTTGAGAATTGTGTTTGATTGATGTGTGTAAGAGTTAGTTAGGAGATTGTTGTCTCATGTTTTATTGAGGGACAATATATTGCCAGCAACCTATAACCAAATGTGGCTAGGTTGATCCAATTATCAATGGATTGAGTCAATTCGAAAACAAACATGATCAAAATGTTGTTATAACCGGATCGGTGATTAAACCGAACTTGCTTCCATTTAGCAGTTTGACCTGGTTGAATCGGTTTAACAGGCGGTTCAACCATTTTTAAGAAATAATTATATTTTCCTGTACATTTACGTATACAATTGTATGAAATTAATAAAATATTAATATATGATAAGCCATTAATAAAGAACAGTTTATTTTAAATTAAAGAATCTCTCCCCATTTATGATATTTCCTTTAAAAAGTAATAAAATAAATAACTTTTTTTTACTAAGTACAAAATATACATGCACTTAAGGAAGAAAAAACAAGAAAACGAATAAGAAATACAATGTATAGTACTCTCTCCGTCCCGGCTTATTTTGCACACTTTCTGTTTTCGATCGTCCTAATTTATTTTGTACACTCCTAAAATCGAAAATAATTCTCACAATCTTCACCCTCAAAATCTTAACCCTTAATTTTCATCTTTAAAAAAGTCAAAGAAAAAACAAAATTTGTTTTTTCTTAACATCCGTATCCGGTTAACTGTGCAAAATAAGTCGGGACAGAGGGAGTACATAACAATTAAAAGAAAATGCATTTTGCTCCAACACCCACCTACCAGTACCACTGCCACCACATAGCGCTCATCCCTCGGCCGCTTACTCTCTCTCCCCTAAGTCCTTATGAGAAATCAAAGGAACAACAACCCCCTTCTCTCTCTGTTAAGTACTCTTCAGAAGATTAAATTTATTCTTAAGTACATGAAAGCAGTTATAAAAATACTAGGTCAACTCATTATTGCTGGAAGATTAGAATCAGGAATGTTGATAAGTATAGTGAGTTTTAGCTAGGTTAATTTTTGTTTTTTTCTTTACTAATTTTTTTTTCTTTCTTTTTGAATGGCGTGGTTAAAATTGACCCTTTAACAATAAGTAACAACCGACACAAGTGAAATTGACATTAATAAAATTGTGTGCAATAATTTTTAAAGAGATTATGGATTGTAATGTTGAGTGTAATTTTTCTTTTATTTTCATGATTCTAATCCTCCCCTCACATCTATATATTAAAAAGAAGAGTTGACACTCTCCTGCATTGACACGTCAGATTTATGTGCCCTTGAGAAGCCGCCATCTATCCTTAGTAATGTGGGGTGGCTCTATTCTCAGTCTCTTCAATTGGTCTCACGCCCAAAATTTGCCATCTACAGCCGTTACCCATGTTGTATGCTGCCATAATTGCTTGCCAATGCGGCTCTCCTTCTTCTCCCCTCCTGGCATCTCAAACCCGTAGATTTATTGTTTTGTCTATCTACCTTCCATCCACACTATTCACAAGTCATTACCTTGATGATTGATTGTGCACATAAGCGAAAATCGATTGCAAATGAAGGGTTCACTTCTGCATATGTGGGAGGCGAGAAACTTCAAGCAGAATTGTGAGCAACGTGTGTTGAAGTGTTGATTTTCTTCCACTAGATGAGAAGTTACTGCCCGATCTCAAAACCCTTGGAAGTTTTATTAGTTTTTGTTGGAATTGTGACTTTTTCCAATAGAAATTTTCTAATTAAGCCATTACAAAGAAAACAGGTTTTCCTAATGCCTCCTCTCTCTATTCAGAAGTTGATACACCTCTCTCTCTTCTCCGTTGCCCCTCCAAAAAATGACTCTCTTTTCTCCCTCTCTCCTATAAACCTGGTATACTTATTCCCCCTCTTCCTCCAACTCCATAGCCAAACAATTATAATGTTTGCACAAACAGAGAAAATACTCTATTCTACAAGGTAATTATCACGATGTCATAGCATTTAAAATTGAATAAATGGATGAAAAGTCCCTAGACCAGTATGTAGAATGCTTTGGTTTGAAGGTGAATTGTAGGATGATTTAATTTTGTTGCTGTTATTTTGCCCTTTTTTTCTTCTAGAGGCTGGCTCGATATTGTGCCGCTGATTCAATTTGAGAAGCCTAATGGTACCTACTATGTGAGTATGTTCTTATCTGGCTAATTTCTTTATGCATATCATATTATATCTGATTTGAGAAGATTACTACATAGATATAGCTCATTGCTATTAACTTTGACTGTGGAGATTTTCAATTTCCTTTAGGTTGCATTGGATGGAAGGATTTCAGGACGGATTTGAAATTTATAGACTCAAAGTTATTGTTGTTGATTGGATTACCATGAACTTGAAAATCCATAATTTCATTTTGAGCTACTTTTTTAAGAATTTGAGTGGATTTCAAATCCCCCCTATCTTGAGTGGATTTAAAATCCATGCATTTCAAATCCTTCCATCCAAACACAACCTTAGACTTTGGTTAGCTAACTTTACTAATGTGCATTTGGAATTTTGAGATCGTGTTTAGATTTTTCAAGAAAGCTTAATATATATGAAGACAAGCAGAAAGGCTAATTATACCAATGTTATGGAAAAGAAATATGCAATATGTATGAATGTATAAACTTCATTAGTTTTTTAATTTCTTTTAGAAACGTTGCTTCATTTAGTCAGTTGATGTTCCATAGGAAAAAGTAAGATTATTTATTTACTTAAAAAATAAATGGAAGACATGTGAAAGGGCCATCCCTCAATTCATAAGATTTGTTTCCATAGTTGATTGATTTATTTATTTCCTGAAAAAGTATACTTCAATAGTTTTTTACTCCAAGTAAGACATTGATGATGTTGGTTAACAACTTTGTAAAGTTATATGTCAAAGAGGTAAATATCTGAACAATTGTTAGGCATGATATTACTGATGATATCTATTCCATAGAGCATTAGAGACTCAAAACAGGAATTTAGTATATGAATTTAGAAGGATACATGGAAAATTTTGAGAACAGACTCTATTTTGTTGCCTTTAACATTGCTACAAATTGATGGTATCTTGACTTATATGCTTAGGGTTCTGGAGTGAGTGAAGTTCTAGAAAATTTTGGGTACTTCATATTATGTAATATCTCCTTTTTATGTTGTTTATATCTTTATATGATCATGTGTACCTATAAATTTACTAGTTAGATTTTGCAACTTATTATAAGAGTAGTCCTTATTATATGACTAAGGGTCCATGATTTATAATGCTATTCAACAATTAATGATTAGGATTTCAGACTACCCTATAGAGCTTTTCAAAATATTGTAGTAAATAAATTATTTAATATTCATTTTCACATTTTAGAGGTTTGTTATGTCTTTGGTTCTTTTCATATTGCCCTCACATACATCATGAGCATGAACTATAGAGGTTTGTAGTATGCTATTTGCGTCAGATATATATGGTCTGTGAAGAGAAGTCTAAATTGTAGTGGACTTCTATATGAATTAGATTAGTGGTAAAGCACTTGTTGCTGATTTGTATAGATCTTATCCCTAAAGGCATATTTGGATTGGGATTGGGCAATCCGAATTGGGGATGACCCGATCCGCTTGTATTTCACTTTATGGATCGGTCATTCGGATTGTCCATCGCTCCCAATCCACCTCTTATTATCTACATCACCTTTTACAATTCCTAATTAACATTTTACATCATCTTTTACAATTCCCAATATACCTTTTACAATTTTCAATACACTTTTTTATCATTACTCAATCAACCAATCATTACTTACATCACCTAAAACCTATTGATGTGACATCTACAATGCACACCCTACCCTACTACACCCTTAAACAAAAAAACTTTCATGGATGGACCAGCCGTGGATGTGCCCCAGCGGATGGGGTACATTCCACTACATCCCAATCCAAATATCCCCTGAATTTCGAATAAAATAATTAAGTTTCTTTTATGAGATTTTGACACATTAACTAGTTAAAACATTAAAATGTGCCCATGGTGGATAGGGGAGCGCGACTGTGTATTTTTAGTTCCCATATATTGTTAGATATATTATGAATGTGCCCTTATGGGTCCAAGAAAAGACAACATTTGTGTGTCCTTATGGGATCTTTGTGTTTCGTAGAATGCCATTTGGGCTTTGTAATGCACCTGCTACCTTTCAGCGTTGCATGATGGCCATATTTGGGGGTTTGATAGAGAATATCATGGAAGTCTTTATGGATGACTTTTCTGTCTTTGGGTCATCTTGATCACTGCTTAGACAACTTAGCTCAGGTTTTGAAGAGGTGTGAAGACACTAATCTAGTCCTAAATTGGAAAAAGTGTCATTTCTTGGTTAGGGATGGCATAGTTCTTGGTCATAGAATTTTGTTTGTGGGTTCAGAAGTCGATAAAGCTAAGGTAGTTTCCATAGAGATTGCCACCTCTAAATAATGAAAAAGGAGTCAGAAGTTTTTTAGAACATGCAGGATTCTATAGAAAGTTCATAAAAGATTTTTCAAAAATTTCGAAACCTTTACCTCGTTTACTAGAAAAAAATACTCCTTTTGTGTTCGATGATTCTTGCGTGCAGGCATTTTGAGACCTTGAAGAAAGCATTAGTGAATGCCCCAGTATTGATCATACCAGATTGGTCTCAACCATTCGAGATAATGTGTGATGTGAGTGACATGGCTGTGGGGCAGCTTTGGGCCAGAAGAGAGAAAAGATTGTTCGAGTCATCTACTATGCCAGCAAGACTCTAGGTTCAGCCCAAGCAAACAACACTACCATAGAGTAGGAGTTTCTAGTTATTATCTACGTGTGTGACAAATTTAGAGCCTATCTAATCCAAGCAAAGACAATAGTATACACTACCATGCAGCCCTTCGATATTTGTTTACAAAACAAGATTCAAAGCCAAGATTAATAAGATGGGTACTGCTGTAGCAAGAATTCAACTTGGAGATCCAAGATAGAAGGGGATGTGAAAATGTGGTTGCTGATCACTTGCCCAGAATTGAGAATGAAGCGGATGCAAAGGGGCATCAAAAGGCAATTAATGACACATTTTCGGATGAGTACGTGTTGGTTGTGGAAGATGCTCCTTGGTACATCGAGATTGTGAATCATATAGTGAGTGTAATTCCGCCGAATCTACCACCCCATAAGAAGAAAAAGTTCTATCGTGATGCCAAGTTCTACATGTGGGACGATCCCTACTTATACAGAAGGTGTGCAGACATTATTATCCGAAAGTGTGTCCCTTATACTGAAGTAAGGGACATAATCACACAATGTCACTCATCCCCTTGTGGGGGAAATTTTGCTTTAGCAAGAACAACCGCAAATGTGCTCCAAAGCAGTTTTTATTAGCCGACGATCCATAAAGATTGTCATAAATTCATCTTGCAGTGTGACCACTACCAAAGGACGGGAGAAATATCATGAAAGCATGAGATGCCCCTCACCACTATCATTAAAGTAGAGTTGTTTGACGTTTGGGGCATAGACTTCATAGGACCCTTTCCATCTTTGAATGGGTTCCAATATATATTGGTTATTGAATATGTTTCACGATGGGTGGAGGTTATTCCAACCTAAACAAAAATGATGCTAAGGTAGTACTGAACTTTCTCCAAAAGAACATTCTCATGAGGTACGGGACTCTGAGATCCTTACTAAGCGGTGGAGGGTCACGTTTTTGCAACAAGTGGCTAGCTGCACTATTAGCCAAATATGGGGTGAAGCATCATGTCACTACTCCGTGTCATCCTCAAGCCAATGGTTAAGTGGAGTTGGCGAATCAAGAAATCAAGCAAATCATTAAGAAGTCAGTGAAGGGGAACAAAAAGGATTGGTCGATGAAGTTAGATGACGCACTATGGCATATAGGACGGCATACAAGACCCCTTTGGGACTTTCGCCGTATCAGCTCATATTTTGGAAAACATGTCATCTACCGGTGGAATTGGAGCATGGAGCCTATTGGACAGTTAAGAAGTTGAATTTTGACTTTGAGGTGTGAACTTGACCTTCTATTCGATTGAACTTGATGTGTAAATGGGTGATGAAGTTGTTCAATTTGGGAATTTTGATGTGTGTATTTTTTATTGTTTACAAGCACACAATGGAACCACCTAAAAACCCGAAGAACACCATTCAAGAGGGCACTCCCGGTAGGCGGGTAACACAGAAAATCCACAAAAGTCAAGCCAAAGGAAAAGAGAATGTCGTTGAGCCCACTCCAGAGGCTCCTATGCCGGACATTCTAACAACCACCACTGATAAATCCACAAAGCCAATCGATTTTGATATAGTTCTGAGCACAGAAGAACAGAGGAAGAGGTTTGACAAACTGATCAGGAGAGGGGTGTCAGCAACCCGTTATGGTGATCCAAGGATTCTGGATGCCATGGGAATATGGCAGACGTTAATGATCTTTTAGACAAAGCAGGTCTCGCCTAATGCCTAGCACCCCGCCCTATATTCCTCAAGTTCGTGCTAGAGTTCTTCAGCACTCTCGAAATCGAGGAGGAGTCTCTTTCCTACTCGACAAAGATCCACAACATCAAGTTCCAACTTCTAAATGAGGAAAAGACACTGAGCCACGACAATCTGAGAAATATATACGGCTTTAAAGTCTAACTGTAGGCAATGAAAATGAATTGAAAGAGTTTGACGTGCAACAATTATGGGAACAAATCACTTCCGTCCCTGGAATAGTTGCACCCCAGGCTTACGACCCGAGGAGCTCCAGGTTGACTTCCATGAGAAGCCCGATCGTAAAGTATTTGCAGAAGTTGTTGAGCTCGACCATCTGGCGTAGGAAAGAGATCAGTTCCCCTTGATTATACGAGATGAAGATCTTATGGGCTATTGTGGACAGAAGGTTGAGGAATTTTCAGTGTGACATGATATTGAACTTTCAGAAGATAGTCAAGGAATTGAGGACTGAACGGAAGAGAGAGACAAAGGTTCCAGACCCGATCTACTGTGGGGCTCTGATTACCCCCATCCTTGAGCATTACAATGTACCCCTCCCAGAGTACACACCCATCAGCATGACTATTATTTAGACTGGGAGGGGATGGAAAATATGAGAATTGCCATGCTCGGGTACCAAGAGGAAACCTCAGGTCCTGTTGTTCCCTATGTCCTCCAGAAAGTGGGACCGTACCTTTGGCTCCCAAACCCCAGTCTGACCTACATCGAGCGCCTGGAGAACAACATGCCAAACTTGGCGCTGAGCTCGGAAGATCATTTAAGAGACTCACGGGATCCGACCAACGCCAGTTAACACGTTATCAGAGGGGCCAGAAGCCACAGACTATGGCAAGGGAGATGAGTACGGGGACTACAGAAGGGAGCAGTCAGCCAAGCAGGAAGAGACCGGCATCTGCCGTGCGGTCTCGGGCCGAGATTCGGGAAGAGCACAATAACCGGCTGAGTAGTTTAGAGTCGGGCACTCAGAACATCAAAGCTGATATCAGTGCAATGAGGGGAGATGTCCATCAAATGAGAGAGGAAATGAAGGAAATCAAAGAGAGTCAGAACAAGTTACTAGCCTTGTTCAAAAGCATCCAAGGATGTTTTACTAGCTCGAGCCCTCGAGACATCAGGCCTTCCAAGTCACTATGAGTAGAGCACCAAGAATGCCTTGCCCGTTTCTTCACAAACTTAGTTGCAAACTAAGTTTGGGTGGAGAATAAGGGGTGAGACACTCTTGGCCGCTCGAATTCCCGAACCCCCCTCATGCCTATTTTCTGATTCCTTATGACTGTTGACTATTTTGGATTGCATTATTGACCCGTGTGCCTCTTTTCTGAAACTTGCTCATTTTGGTTTAACGGCCTGTGTGCCGAGTAGATTTAAATTATTGCCTGTAGTAGCTATCTTGGATGTTTCTGTTTAATTGTAGTTGACTTTGGTGGGCCTGTGAGCCTTTGCTTATCTTTTGTTGGTTTATGAGCATTAATGTTAATATTTTTTATTTGGTAGTTTGCACACTTAGGAATAATGATTTTGTTATTTTTTCAGTAGAATGGGGTTGGATAATATTGAATAATTGGTTTATTTTTTTTGGCACCAACTCGTACTCCTCTTTTCCACAAACTTTGGTCTTTGACCAAGTTTGGGGAGGGGGTGGTAGGCGAACAAGTTGGCCGCCCAAGAGAAAAGTGATTGGACCGTGTAGGAAGAAAATGTGGCATTTGTTAATGATGAAAACATAGCTGTTAAAGGCGCGCCCGAGGCGCAAGGGGCGGCGGTTTTGGGGGAAATCGCCTTGACGCACAAAAGGCAGGCGCGGGGCAAGGGAAGCGCGCCTATGTTCACATTATGCGCCTTAGGCCCAGGCGACGAGGCGCGCCTTTTGGACGCCCTCGTTTGCTCCTGTTTCAAACACGTTTTTTATGTAAAAAAATGACATTTTTCTTATGTTTTTTTAGTAGTTTAGCACTTTTAGTTTTCAGGCCCATATCTAGGGTTTAAGAACACAACTTAGAATACACAAAATAGTTGCCTCTCCCCTGCCTCTCCCCTGCTCTGCTGCTCACTGCCCTTGCTAACCCCCACCCCTCACCGCCGCCGCCGGGTCCGCCACCTCCAGTAAGTGTTTTTTTTTTAATTTTATATTTAGTTAGTTGTTGATGCATTGCTGTTATATCTTTTTATTATTGTTAGCTGTTAGTTACTAGTTTTTTTTATGCTTTCTAGTATAGTAGTAGTAAACTAGTATTTTATGTGCTTTCTAGTATACTAATGTGATTGTGAGTTGTGAATTTGTGTGTGTATTTTGTAATGTACAAGAAGTATGCTAGTTTAGTTTAGTTTTGTAGATTTGGTGTTATTTGATTTGTACTATACTATTGCAATATTTTCAATGCAAGATTCTTATTTCTTTTCAAATTTTTCAGAATTATTGATCACTTGATCATTTGAAGATCATCAATTTAGTGGAATTGAAAATGGATAGGGGTGATATTGGTTCCGGTAGTATCTCAATGAAGAGTATGAAAGATCCGGGATGGAAGTATTTTGTGTTAGAGAAACCTGACAATAAGAATAATCTAGTGTGCAATTTTTGTAAAAAGGTGACAAATGGAGGAATTTGTCGAGCAAAAAAACATCTAGTTGGTGGTTTTAGAAACGTTAGTGTTTGCCGAGAGTGTCCATCAAATGTCTGGGAAGAGATTGCAAAGTATATGAAGGAAAGAAAGAAGATGAACTTTGCTAGGGTTGCGAACCCAATTTATGAGGATGTTGATCCTTTGGATGTGGATGATGATGAAGATGAAAATGATGACACACTTAGGTCAAGTTCTTCATCTGTGGCCCAAAAAAGAAGGAGGCAAACTGTTCGGGGTCCTATGGATTTGTACACAAGAAGGAGCGTCGATCCAAGTAAGGTGGGAAAAAAAGATAGACAAACGACGTTGGATGAAGCAACCAAGAAGAAGTTAAGAGATAAAGTTGTTGCTAGCTTTACTAGATGGTTGTATGACGGTGGAATAACATTCAACATCGTGAAATTGTCTAGTTTGCAAGAGGCTTTTGATGACATCGGTGCGTACGGTGTAGGTTTTAGAAAGTCTTCTTATCATGAGGCTCGTGTTCCTTACCTAAGGAAAGCCACAGCACATGTGGATGAGAGCTACCTTAGTATTTGTAGAGCTGATTGGGAAATATATGGTTGCAGACTTATGGTCGATGGTTGGACGGACCGAAGACAGAGGACGTTGTTAAATTTCTTGGTCAATTCTCCCAAAGGCTCGGTCTTCATTGACTCTGTAGATGCTTCTAACTACGCCAAGACCGGAGAGAAGCTGTTTCAACTGATAAATGCCTTTGTAGAACGTATTGGTGAAGAAAATGTGATACAAATTATCACTGATAATGCAAGCAACATGGTCGCACCAAGTGAAACATTTAATATATTTCTTATTACTTACTTTCTTATAGTTATTATTTTAATTTTTAACTTCAACTGGTTAACTTATATAGTTATTGTTTTGTTTTTCTATAGGAAAATTGTTGGAGGCTAGGAGGCCTCATCTTTACTGGACACCTTGTGCTGCCCATTGCATCGATCTAATACTAGAAGACATTGGGAAACTTCCCCAGATAAGAAGAACATTCAAGAATGCAATGAAGGTCACTTCATACATTTATAATCGCCCAGGAATGTTGAACATGTTAAGGAGCTTTACGGGGCAAAGAGAGCTTTCTCGAGCGGGTGTGACAAGATTTGCTATGTGCCATCTTAACTTAGAAAAATTGCACTTCTTGAAGGACAATTTGAGAAACATGTTTACTTCGGAAGAATGGTTCGAAAGTAAGTGGTCAAAGGAAGTAGAGAGTAAGGAGGTGACAACAACCTTACTATCGGTAAGGTTTTGGAAGACTGTGCAGTATATCTTGAAGATATATGCACCTTTGGTTGGTGTTTTGAGGTTGGTCGATGGTGAGAAAAAACCGCCAATGGGATATATTTATGAGGCAATGGACAGGGCAAAAGAGGCAATTATAAAAGCATTCAATGGAAAAGAGGAGAAGTATGGTAGGGCGTTTGAGATCATTGACAATAGGTGGAATTGTCAACTTCATCGACCTTTACATGCGGCCGGGTACCTCTTAAATCCTCAATTCTTTTATACACACAAGGGTCCAATGGATCAAGAAGTGATGGACGGTTTTTTTGGTGTTGTGGAGAGATTGGTCCCGAACTTGAATGATCAAGAAAAAATAAGCATCCAACTCTCCAAGTATCGAAATGCCAAGTCTTCATTTGCACGTGAAATGGCCATTAGACAGAGACAAATAATCTCCGGCTCTTTGGTGGGAAAACTTTGGTTCAAGTACTCCAGAATTGTAAATGTTGGCCATGAGAGTACTTAGCCTCACATGTAGTTCATCAGGCTGTGAGCGCAATTGGAGTATCTTTGAGCATGTAAGTTAACTAGTATATTACATTATTATTTATTACTTTAAGTCTTTTATCAATTTTTTGGTTTTTCATGGATAATTACTTTTTGTTTCCTCATTGTTGCAGATTCACAGCAAAAGAAGAAGTAGTTTTGAACTAGAAAAATTGAAGGAGGTTGTGTTCGTCAAATACAACCGTGCACTTCAGCTCCGATATCTTGAGTGAGATAGCATTGACCCCATTAGCTTGAAGGATATAGATGAAAGTTGTGAATGGTTGACGGGCAGAATGGATGATGATTCTGATGAAGATGACTTTGTCTTTGAAAGTGAAAGCTTGACATGGGGTCAAGTCAGTAGGGCTATGGGGGTTGATGAGCCGACATATGTTACTAGAGAAAAGGTGGGGAAATCGACCGTAGCCCCAAGTTATAGTTCTAGGCCGCCGCCACCAAAACAAGGGAACAAAAGAAAAGGCCCCCAACCCCAAGAAAACTACTTTGAACAATAGTTTGAAGTCTCTTTTAAGACTTAGAGATGATGATGATGATGATGATGATGATGATGATGATGATGATGATGATGATGATGATGATGATGAATGTGAGGGAGGAGAGGAAAGTGAAGGTGAAGGAGGACAAGAGGAATTTGGGGAGAAGGATATAAGGTTTTATGACTATAATGATGAGTAGGAGGATGATGATATTTTGGGTGATGATTGATGATGAATTGATGATTAATTGATTAGGACTAGGCACTTGGTTTTAAATTTCAATTTGGACTTGCAATTTAGTTAATGTTTGCATGCATGTTTTGTTGATTGTTGAATTGAAGTATTGAACTAGTCTACTTGTTTATTTGGATCTTGTTTTTTATTTCACTTTGTGTGTTTGATATTTGATTTGTTTATGTCATTATATGTGTAATTATTTACTTTTTAATGCTTGATTTAGCCTAATAATATCATTAGAAGTTGTGTTTTGGGGCATAGGAGCAATTTTTATGGATTTTTTTAGGGCGTCGCAAAGGCGCACGCCTCGGTCGCTACCAGGGGGCTGGCGCCTTGGTCCGCCTTGCGCCTTGAACAACTATGAATGAAAAAAAAAATTGAACAAAAATTTTGAAAAAGGGCACATGATAAGATCATGGTAGTCTATTGCAACAAAATCGAACTTACATTCAAGATTTGTGATCAGAATTTTGCCAAAGAGAGTTTTTGAGCCTAAATAGATACTCCCATCTTTGGAGTACTAAATCCTTCCTTCGATGTGAAATTCATTGAATGCATGTATTTTCCTCTAGAACTTGCCCTAATTCTCTACTTTTGAATAAGTCGATACATGTTGTGGCATTGAAAATGATATTAGGCCATTCTTGATCAAATCTTATTGCAAAAGATTGAAAATATTTCCTTTTTACCAAATTTGACATTGTCTCTAGTTAAACCCCTTGAGCTTAAAGCCTTTTTGTTTGATAGTCAGCTTTACAAGCCAATCCCCTTTCATTTAACCTTTGAAACCAAATGGACTATAAGAGTATGAGGGAGGCGGTTGGAAGGTAGTTGGGTTGGGAGATTGGGATCAAATTGGGGTAGACTAGTGGAAATTGTCGAAAAGAGAAAGGGAAACACATAAAATAGGAAATAATTAAGAACACGAGCCTCTCCATAAAAAAAAACGAAAACCGAGAAAAATCGAAAAAAAAATCAGAAAATAAAAGAAAGAGTTCATTGTATATACTTTGTAGTGTTAAAATTGGAGAGGTTGGTGAAAATCATAACATCTTGTGATTATCATTCTCAAGGTTGAAAAAAAAGTTTTAAGAAACACATCTCATGTGAGAATTGATAAACATTGGAGATGAAGGCTGAAATAAGGTGAAGAAGTCGAGTCCTAGAACCAATTCGAATTGGAAGTGAATAAGTGAGGTAGAGAGATTGTTGTTTGAAGGGTAGACGGGTAGGGCCCACTCGTTTAGTCTATTTTTATAGTCACTCTTACCTAAAATCATCCCACCTTATCCCAAGCCAACATTACAACCCATTAAAGATCTATTTGATTCTTTGCCACACATGTCTACTACATTTCGAGTTTAGATGATTGGCAAGCCTATGGTAGGCATTTCAAGCACTTTAATGTGAGCGTTTATATATTCCATTTAATACACTCGAGAGTCGAGAGATACACTCACCGGTGAGGATCTCAAGTCGAGAACGTCGAGTCTTGAGAGTAGTAGATTTAGTCTATCGCATATGCTCGTTACTTTCATGTTTGCCTTGTTTTTAGAAAATAATCTGAAACCAATTGCCACTTAAATCTGTCCTAAACACGTGATATTTCGTCTTTTTCTTTATTTTTTCGAGACGAACAAAAGTTCAAGTTTGGGGGGATTTGGTACACGTGTTTGTGCACACACTTTAGGACGCTTTAAGTGTCATTTTAATGTTATTTTTGTGCAATTTCACTTGTATTTCGTGCATATTATTCTATTTTGGGCCAAATAATGCTTTTTGTTCATGTTTGTGTTAAAACAGGTGAAAAAGGATCGAAAAAGAGTATCAAATGATCGTGGAGTCGATGGATCGATCGAGACAACAAAGAACAGGGCTAAAAGTTTTATCTCGGCCGAGACAGGATAAATATCTCGGCCTAGATAAATCCCCAGGGAAATCCTAAAGTCTTGAGAAAATGAAGATCTCGGCTGAGATAGGTGTTGCATCTAGGCCGAGATGACCCTCTAGGGAAAGCCCAGAAATTCAAGAGAGTAAGATCTCGCCTGAGATGAAACCCAATCTCGACCGAGATAATCAAAACCCTAAAATCTCTTTTCTCACGTCTCGACCGAGACACATTTGCATCTCCACCGAGATCAACCCTCGATTCATAAGCTGAAAAACCTCTTTTTGCGTCTCGGCCGAGACACACTTGCATCTCGGCCTAGATGCTTTGCCCTGTTTTAAAATTCTGAACGCGATTTTGCCTTAACCTGAAGTAACAACTCTTTCCTTATATATATATATATATATATATATATATATATATATATATATATATATATATATATCCTCCCTTTCGAAATTAACCTATCTTTGGACATTGAATCACATATTTTCCAGCCTCCATCATCCTCAAGGACTCCATTGGAAAGAAGATTGAAGGTTTTTCATTCCTCAACCCAAGTTCTTGGGTTCTTCTACATTTTTATCATGTCTTATTGTATTTCCTTTGATTTACTGATTGTATTAGGAGTAATGGGTGGCTAGCACCCTTATTTCAGCTCTTGATCATTAGTTGAGCCTTGGATTGAGAATATTTATGTAATTTCTATGGTTGTTCTTTGATTGAATTATGTTTTTGGAATTTTCTATGTTATTTGGGATTATTGATTCACAATTATGAATTGAATTGTGGTTTGATCGCCCATTTGGATATTTGTTAGTGTGTTGCTAGAATTGAATTTATAATTTGTAATTGTTATGAATTCGATTCCCGGGTAGCAAACAATAGATTCATTTTATTGGGGATAACATAGATTTCGACCACTATAACAGAACGTACGAGTTTTATATCGAATCTACTTTGTTGTCTTAATTCGTAATGCACTCGACTATTGATTCTTAAAGAGCTTTGTTTTAGGATTTGATAAGTTGAGTAGGATTAATTGAAGAACTTATTTTGATTAATCATATTTAAGAGACAACAAGATTGGTAAAGCTTGTTATCAATCTTGGAGTAGGAGTTCCAAAGCTAACCAATTGAGTAATGACATTAATTACATAGATTGTTTGAAACAAGGGGATACTTGATCAAGGGTTGAATACTTTAATCATACTTTTAAAACACAAAAATCAATCTACTTGTCTTGTCATCTTTTATTAATTGAATCTTAAGTTTAGTTGATCATACTTAAATAGTTGTTCTTGGCAGTTTTTGGTAGTTTATAATTTGACAAACAAAACCCCCCACCTTTATTGCTTTCGTTATTTGTTTTGGTTCTTATTTGAATTTTACAATTGCTTGACATATCGAAACAACATTATACTGTCGTTCCTCGTGGGATCGACCCTTACTTATCGCTCTACTAATTAGAGTTATAGGTTAAGGCTTAGTGTGTATATATATATATATATATATATTCATCTATATATATACTATTTAATTTGGCACGTCCGACGAACGTGATCACTAAGACATTCTAATAAACAACAAAACTTATTATATGAGATTGTACCATTACTTTAATAGATTAAATAGTATCAAATCATAGCATTCAAATACCATTTAAATTAAGGGTTAAAAAGAATTTACAGTCTAAACTATGACCGAATTATCAATTTGGTTCTTAAATTTTTTTTACTATCACTCCAGTGACTGAACAACACGAGACTGTCATTTGCTATCCGTCGGTGACTTTTCCGGCCAAAAGTATATCACGTGTCCAACATGTGATACAAAAGATATTTTTCAATGATACTTCAGTGTCTGAACTACACGAAACTATCACTTTGCAACTCGCCGTATGACATGGATTACAAATATTTTTTAGAATTGCGGGACCTTATGAAATCTTTTTGATAAGTGAGGGACGTTAACAAATATCCGTTGATAATTGAAGATTAAAAGATGCATTTTGCCTCGAAATAGTTATTTGGTGGAAAACAAAAACAAAAGACAAACAAAAGAGGAAAAAGAACAAATTGATTAACAAATTACTTGACTAATTTCACTATCCACTACAAGAAAAACGCTGCTAGACAACGATTTTTATCCGTTGTCTATAAAAAAATAGCAATGTTGTTGAATCCAGTGTTGTCTTTTACCCCAGTAAAAGACAACGGTTTTAAACCGTTGTGTTTCCCGGCAAAGACAACTGTCCTGCATTGCTTTAGATCCGTTGTCTTTCTCCTTAAGCACGGTGTTTTAAACCGCTGTATAAGCCGTTGTCTTTCCTATAACGACAACGGTTATAAACCGTTGTTTATCCAAGGAGTCAAAGACAGCAGTGGATTTAACAACTAATATTTTTAATCAAAGACGATGTTTATAACAGTTGTCTTTTATAGTAATATACATCAAATTTTAACCGTTGTCTTTACCTTTTTTAGACGATTTTCTGTTACTTTTTATCTGTCGACTTTTTTACTATAAATTAATTATCCAATCTTACTTTTTACTTTACTTTTTTATACAATTATTAAAATAAAAGCAATAGTTATGAAAAAACAACACATAATTTAACAAAATTGATAAAACCAAATTAGTAAATAATGGAACAATTAATCGTTCTTCGTACAATACCATCTTAAAATAATAAAAATTTCAACAAATAACATTCCAACACAAATTATAATAAAAATGCTAGTCATAAACCAACTGCGCAACTGCAACTTGGAAAATTGATCTACAACTCCATAAGCTCCAAGTACAATCTGAAAAAAATGAATTTTTTTTCTCAATTCATAGGACTCAACCATCTAAGAGTAATATTATGTGTAAAATATATAAGAGATGTGCAATTGAAACCATCGAGTAGAGCTGCAATCTGTATTATTAAGCACAAATAATAACTAACAAAAGCACTGATAAGCTCACCTAGTCCAACAAAGATGTGAAAATAGACCAAAAAGTGCTAGAACAATAGCAGGCTGCATTGAAGTAAGAAAATAATCACAAAGGCTTAAGATTTTATTGGATACAATATTATAATAAAAAATAAAACTTATAATGCTAAAGCTGCATAAGTTTATCGAAAGAGAAGAATGACTTCTTCGAGCAAGTTATTAGATAAACCACACAAAAATTTAACCAAAATAAATAAAGGTTATGCCAAATAGAACTTATTGATCACAACAAGCACAATTTGATCACAAAGTCATAAGCAAGAGAAACCACTCATGTTTGGGAAAGGAATCTAAGGCAATGTTTGGTTGGGACTGGGGTGGCTGGGTTGGGGGAAGTAACTGGAGTTAGTGGCTGGGGAAGTAGCTGAATATGTTTGGTTGGGTGGCTGGGATTGTGGTTGGAATGTGATATTTAATTATTTATTGTAAAATGTGATGTAATATGTGTAAGAGGTAGTTATTAATGATTGGGAGAATGATTAAAGTAGTGTTTGGATTTGTGATTGATGTCCCCCCACCAAACACTAATACCCCGACTTAACCAAACCAACCCAAAGAAACATGAGGTTGGATTGACCAAACTGATGAGAGATTGGGCCAACCCCAACCAAATATACCCTTAGTGAATGCATATTAAAGAAAATAAACAGAAGACACCTTGTTTACATTAGTCTAATGAGAGGAGATGAATGCAACAAGCTTCCTTTATCTTGCACATTTTTATTTTTCATATCAAGGAACATTACGTCACGTACAAACTTAAAATCGGAGACCTATATGGTCAAATGTCCAAGAAATGTAATTAACATTTTATAAAAAGCAAGATAAAAAGTTGAAATTACCTGTGCTCCAGTCATGCCCATCTTCTCCAAAATCTTCTTGCAGGCAATTTTTTCATCAGTACTGCTTCATATTACAAGGAAAATCACTTCATCATATTATCAGTATTTCATTACCATAAATTTTACGTATATAAGTTTTACTTACTTCCCTTCCAAGACTTAGGCGCAAGAATATCAAAACGATGAAGAAATTCGTAAAAGGTCTTACGAGTAGGGTAGCTAGCACAACTAATTCTAATTGCCTCTAGGGCTCCATGCCAAGACAAGACTGGACATGGAATAACTTGGTTTTATATTAACAAAAGAATTATAAATACCAACCATCTTTATCCCTCCAAACAAAAAAGAAAATGATTCCAAGATTCTCTATTTATTTTCCCCGAAGTACAAACAAAAAAACCAAGATTCTACAGTAATGCCTCTTCTAGTGCATCACCTTGTAATTTACAAGAGAGAGCGAGAGCAAGATAGAAATTGATAACTACTACAGAATATCACTACTTAAAATTAGGATTTCAGTCATACATGAGAAGCTCTGCTACAATCTTAAGATGGAATCCATCGGCGCCGGAAGCCAAGCAGGCTACAAATTTGTTGTTTCACAGATCAGGAACACCACTCAAGAAAGTTCAAAAAATATTAAAACAAATGTGAAAAATTACAACCCTAACTGTAATTTGCAATTGTAAAAAATTTGCAAGGTTATGCCGATGCAACACATCGAGTCAGACATTTAACAAATCGTACCTATGGCCTGGAAACACTTCTTGGTAAAAAATTAGGCTTCAGAAACCAGTATCCTTTTTCAAAAATTCAGTAACCATATCCGAGCGACCATAGTGTTGAAAATCGGGGACGTTGACATCGAGATTGCAACGTACCGAGGGGTCACAACCGGCGCACCACCAGAAGACTTTGCATTCGCCGCCGACATCTATTGCCGCATCTGAACCTGCGCTGCCAAAAGGGGAAAAAGAAGAAAATCAGGTCAAGCTTTTTTCATTTTCAAAGAATTTTCTGATTTTATTGGGTTTTACCATATCCTCTTTTTGTCATCGAAATAGAATGAAAGAACCAAAAATCACAAATAGCTTAAAAATACTTACAGAAAGCTGAAGCCTAGAACAAATCATGTTACGAATACTGGAACTTCTCTCATTAGATTTGTTTTTCTTTTCTTTTTTGCTTTTTTATTTTGTTACTTGACTCTGCTATTCATTAGAATAGATATGTATTAATTCATAATTCATAATTCATAATTCATAGAAGTAATAATAAATATCACTTGTTAGTATTTATATTATGTTTTCGAACATACTAATCATGATAATGGGTTGAGTAAATATTATATTCACTAATTTTTTATATACTTAAGTATTGATATTTTGATTATTACTGATATTGTTATACCCTTCTTTTAACTTCTTCAATTATTATTATAATTCTAATACATGTGTAGAGTATGTATTATTTTTCATAAATATTTAAGATTATTTTTATCATTAATATTAATATAATTACTAGTAAGCTCCCGCAAGACATAAAATAATTTGTGTACTAGGAGTGACAATGGGATGGGTAGGGGTGGGTTTTGGCATACCCGTCCCCGCCCCGTGAAGGGCAAGGGTGGGTTCGGGTATCCCCATCGAGGCGGAGAATCAGCCCCGCCCCCCTCCTTCACCTCATCCCCTCTGGGTTCGGGGGAGGAGGGGGGAGGGTTAGATAACCTTTTTGCCATCCCTAATTGTACATACAAATGTGTAAAATTATAATCTTTGTTATTTATAATTTTATTGTCAAATTAAATATAATTTTTTGTTTTCTTTTGTAATGAATATTAGTATGTCTTTGCTCGGGATTAGTGGTACACGTGTCTCGTGCACGCACTTTAGGGCACTTTTAGTGTCATTTTAGTGTCAATAATGTGCATAATCACGTGTATTTAGTGTTTTTGTATTCTCATGGGCAAAATAATGCGTTTGTGTTGTTTTTGTGTTAAGACGGATGCAAAAGGATCGAAAAAGAACATCAAACGATCGCGGAGTCGAGGGATCGGTCGAAAAGACAAGGGACAGGGCTGAGAGGTCGATCTCGGCCAACACAGGGCACAAATCTCGACCGAGATACCTCTCCAGGGAAATCCTGGAGTTTTGAGAGATTGAAGATCTCGGCCGAGACGGGTATGGAATCTCGGCCGAGATACCTCTTCAGGAAAATGAGAGATTCAAAGAGATGAAGATCTCGGCCGAGATGAAACCCGATCTCGGCTGAGATAACCCAAACCCTAAAAATCTCCTTTTCACGTCTTGGCCGAGATTATCCCTCGATTTACAAATTGAAAAGCTCTTTTTCACGTCTCGGCCGAGACGCAAGTGTGTCTCGGCCGAGATTCCTTGCCCTGTTTTAAATTCCTGAACGCGATTTTGCCTTAAATTGAAGTAACAACTCTTCCTCTATATATATTCTCCCTTTCGAAATTAACCTACTTTGGGACATTGAATAACACATTTTCCAGCCATTTTTTAGCCACCAAAGCCACCAAGGAAGGAAGATTGGGCAAGAGATTGAAGGATCATCTTCTCCAATTGACATCTTTGGTTTCATCCATCTCAGTATCATGTTTCTTTATTTTTCTATTTATTTTCTGTTTGTTTTAGCTTCCATGGGTGAGTAGCACCCTTATTTCTACCCTTGATCAAATGTAAAACTTTGAGTGACAATGTTTACATGATTATTGCTAGTTGATGTTACCATTTGATTGCAATTTCAAGTGTTCTACACTATTTACTATTATTGACTCATATTTGTATGCTTTTTCTTGGCTTGATCAACCTCTAGGAAGTGTATGAATGTGTTGCTAGAATTGAAAATTATTATCCGTAATTGTAGAATTTCCGATTCCCTAATAGTAAACAACGAGTGGTTTCGTTGGTGATAGTGTAGAGTTTGACCGCTAAACACGAGCCTTCGAGGTTTATGTCAAATCTGTTTCACTATCTTGGAGCTTTTATCATTCGATTGTCAAATTGAAGAGAGCTTATTTCGATTAGCCATAATTACGAGATAATACAGTTGCTAGAGCTTGTTAGTAGTCGTGAAATAGGGACTTGAAATGTTTTCAATTAGGTATCAACAATAATTGTGTAATTCGTTGGAACCAAAGGGATACTCGATCAAGGGTAGATACTTTAATCATATTTTAAAATCCAAAAAATCGATTTATCTATCTTGCCATCTTTTGTTAATTGAATCTTAGCTTAGTTGTTCATAGTTAAATAGTGGTTCCTAGCTTGATAAACAACCCCCCCCCCCCTTATGGCTTTCATTGTTCGAGTTTATTCTTGTTTGAATTATACAATTGCTTGACATATTAAGACAATATTGTTCAACCGTTCCTCGTGAGATCAATCATTACTTATCGCTCTACTAGTTAGAGTTTTAGGTTAAGGCTTAGTATAAATATATACATATATTCATCTATATATCTATATATTTGTACTTAATTTAGTTTGGTAAGCGACACGCGACTAAATCGCCCCACCAAATTTTGGCGCCGTTGCCGTGGAACGGTGATAAGAATAGTGTTGTTTTATTTGTTCAAGCATTATGTTTAGTTTATTAGTTGTTTATCTACTTCTTGTTTATCTAGTAGTTTGATATTCTCTTGTTTTCTTGTTTTTGGATAGGTAGTTAATGTTCTTGCGTTCCCAAGGGGAGAAAAAACTTCTTTTTGAGCCAGAAATAGTTGAACGGGAAAGATTATTGCGGAGAAGAGCTAGATTACTTGAAGAGGTCTGAGGATCATTTGAAACCTTGAGTATAGAGAGTGAGGAGATTGAATTGGAAGAGATGGCTGGTGAGCAGGATCAGGAAAGAACCATGAAGGAACTTGCCAATACAAGGGTTGCACATGAACCCTTGTGTATTACATTCCCGGAGATAGGGAATGATACCACTTTTGAGCTCAAATCGGGGCTCATTCACCTCCTGCCGTCATTCCATGGGCTAACTGGGGAGGACCAGCACAAGCACTTGAAGGAATTTCATGTGGTATGCTCGAGCATGAAGCCGACCAGGGTAACTGAAGAACAAATTAAGCTCAGAGCATTTCCTTTCTCATTGAAAGACCTTGCTAGAGACTGGTTGTACTACTTGCCACCGGGTTCCATTACTACTTGGGAGCAGATGGAAACACAGTTTCTAGAAAAGTATTTTCCTACATCTCGAGCCACCACCATCTGAAAGGAAATTATTGGAGTGAGGCAAATGCAGGGGGAAACATTGTATGAGTATTGGGAAAGATTCAAGAAGCTTGTAGGGAGCTGCCCACCACATCAAATCACTCCACAATTGTTGATCCAGTATTGGTACGAGGGACTGTGTATAACTGAACGGAACATGATTGATTCAGCCAGTGGAGGTGCTCTGGCCGACAAGACCCCAACCGAGGCCCAGACATTGATCTCCAAGATGGCCGCCAACACCCAACAGTTCGGATGTAGAGAGCCTGTGAGGCGAGTCAAAGATGTTATCGATTCAAGTGTTGAAGAAAGATTGGACCAGCTCACCGACCTGGTGAAGAAAGTGATTTCGAGGAGCACTCCTACCCCAAAACCCTGCAGAATCTGTCAGATAACCGAGCACTCCACCGATACCTGTCCTATATATTCTTGGAGAAGAAATGGATGCTCATGCTAATGCAGTTCATAATTTTAATCCTAACCAGGCTGGCCGGAAATATGATCCCTATTCGCAGTCGTACAACCCTGGGTGGAGAGATCACTCCAATTTCAAATATGGGAATCAAGGTCCAAATATGCATCAATAGGGTGATCAAGGTGGACACAATCGACCCCCCTACCCTAGGGGGATGTTCCAGCAAAGGCAACCTACTGAACCAGTACCCTCCTCTGATCCATCCCTTTCTGACATAGTCAAGAGCCTAGCAACCAGTACGCTTCAACTACAGAAGGAATCAAGTTCGAAGTTCCAGAGTATTGAAAATCAAGTCAGTCAAATAGCATCGGCGGTATCCCGTCTGGAGAATACCCAAGGTGGGAGATTGCCTGCTCAACCTGAAATCAACCCCAAAAATTTAGCTAATGTGAGTGCAATTGGCATCATTAGTAGGGTAATGCCTGGAGAGCTTGAGAAGCCCGGACAGCCTTCACGTGCACAAACAAACAGCCCACATGACATTTTGGATGAAGAAAAGACCTCAACTCCTCAAGTTGTTGAAGTTCAAGTGTGTGTACCAAAGTGAAAACTTGCAAAGGAGTCCAGGAAACAAAAGGAAGCAGTGGTGGCATGTTTCTCCCGACCATTTATTGCCATTCCCCATTAAGAAGTACTACTCATCCAAGGAAACCGAGAAGGTGAAAGACAAGGGAGAGACGGAGGCCTTTCAAGAGGTAGAGAGTAAGTTGAGAATGTTAGTGTAAGTACCTTGAGGAGCGAAAAGGTGCTCGAGAAGCCACCCAAGAGCCTTCCTCACTTGGAGGATGAAGAAGAAAAGGGAAGAGAAAGAGAATCTGTCGAAGGAAGAACCATACCAATCCCCCTTGAGGATCCAAAGCTCAACATTCCAACACTGACCGTGACCCCACCACTTCCATTCCCGTGTCTAATCAAGAAAGTTGTAGACAAAGACAGAGAACGGGAAATGCTTGAAATATTTCAGAAAGTGGAGATCAAAATTCCACTGATTGAAGTTGTAAAATAGATCCCACGATATGCAAAATTTTTGAAGGGTCTATGCACTAACAAAAAAAGGCCTCAAGGAAATAACAAGGTACGCAGGAGAGAAAGTGTGTCTGCAATATTCCAAAAAAAACTCCCTCAAAAGTGCAAGGACCCGAGAATGTTCGTCATCCCATGTAAGATTGGTAATTGTCTAATTGAGAAAGTTATGCTTGATTTAGGGGCATCAATCAATGTGATGCCCCCTTCGATGTTTCAGAGTCTAAACTTAGGACCATTGAAAGAAACTAAGGTTGTTATCCAACTCGCCAATCGAAGTACCTCATTCCCGGATGGGGTGGTTGAGAATGTGCTTGTTAAGGTAAATAATCTTATTTTCCCGGCCGACTTCTATATATTAGATATGCAAGGAGACATAACAAACTCCACACCTATTTTGTTGGGAAGGCCGTTCATGAACACCTCCCAAACAAAAATAGATGTGCGTGAGGGGACTCTCACCATGGAGTTTGAAGGTCAAATTGTGAAGTTTAATATATTCAAGTCCATGAAACACTCTGAAGATGTACATGGTGTTTTCTCTATTGATTTCATTGACTTGCTTGGGAAAGATAGTGTTGCTTTGAACAGCAAGAAAGTTAGAAAGAGATTGCGTGAAAGGAAGGCAAAGGATGTGGAAAGAACAAGTTTGGGGATCCAAGAGGATCCGGGTGAAATTGACCCGGAAATTAAGTTGCCAGAAGACGGTAAGGAAGAGCGGGAGGCCCATAAGGACCCGCGGGAATTGAATGAAGCACAGAAGGAAGGGACCGAGGAACCCTTTCCGGTGAATTGAAGTAAAAAGAACATCTGTCGAGCCAACGGCGTTAAACAAAGACGCTTGTCGGGAGGCACCCCTACGGTATCTTTCAATTTTTGCATTTTTTCTTTTTCAAATTCCTAGTTAGTTACTTAATAAATGCATTGTGGCATATTTGATGTTTTTGTTTAGAATTGTGCAGGTATCAATCAGAATGACAAAAAGATAGCATGAAATGGGGGTGAAGGAGACTCAAATGGAGGAAAAATTTGCTGGAGACCAATCTCGGCCGAGACACATGAGGAATCTCGACCGAGACGTCACAAAGGTAAACCCAGGTAAAAATTGCTATAAACATATCTCGACTGAGACACAACATTCATCTCGGCCGAGATTGAACAGAGCTCAAATTGGCCCAAAAACGCTGGAAGCCAATCTCGGCCGAGATACCAGATCGTCTCGGCCGAGATCAACTTGTCCAGTAAATTAGCCAAAATTGCTGGAAGCTTATCTCGGCCGAGATATCAAGTCATCTCGGCCGAGATCAATTTGTCCAGAATGCGGGCAATTTTGCTGGAAAGGAATCTCGGCTGAGATACATATGCATCTCGGCCGAGATCCTCTGCTGAGCCAACCAAACCTGAGACCCAAGAACAGATCTCGGCCGAGACACAAATTTCAAAAATGCATCTCAGCCGAGATTCCACGCAGGTATAAATACCCCTGCGCAGAACAGCAGGTCATTCTTCTTCCCCCTCCCCCCCCCCTTGCGATTTTGTGCACACACACGTACACACACCCTCAAAAACTCCATTTTTACTCAATTTCTTCCCCTCAAATTCACACCACACACACTTCTATCCGAAAAATTTCGAATTTGGAGCAAAGTTGAGGTCGGGTTGAAAAAGGGGCGAAAAAGTTCATTTCAAATCTTTCGATTAAATCCGACCGGTAAGTACGGCTATCTCTTTCCCTTAGTCTTTACTTGATTATTATAAACTTTATTGTTAAGATTAGGGGTAAATTATGTGTTAGAATAGTTACTATATTGATATTGGTTGTGCACAAGTTTCTTTTGTGATTTTTTGCCAATGTTAACTGGTTTTAAGTGTTCTAATACTAAATTTGTAGTGATAGGCTTTGTATTTGCATGATTTGTTGATGATGGATGAGAATTAGTTTGAGAATCATTGAAATTGAACATTGAAATTGATTTTGCTGCATCACCGACCACTTGACATGCATTCCTTCTTATTACTCTTTTGTAGTTTGATTCAATTACTATACTCGATTATTAGGTTGATTAGTGAATTTGTCTGAAGAGTATGCACTTTTAGACTCTTGTTGATAATGAAACGAAATTGACCTATTTTTTTGTTGAGCATTGGTAGAATTTTGTTGCAATAGGATAATGATTGGGAGTGTTTGCCATATATGCACATTGAATCATGTCAATTTGTGAATTCGCTTGTGATATTCTGTGTTGATTGAACATGAGTGATTGAATATGAGTGATTGATCTTCTATTTGATTACAGTTGATGTTTAAATTGGTGATAAGTGTTCAATGTGGGAGATTTTGATGCGTGTAAAGTGTGATTGTTGTAGGCATACAATGGCCCCACCCAAAAATACGAAGAACACAACTCAAGAAGGCACTTCCGGTAGGCGGCTCACACAGAAAATCCGAAAAAGCCAAGTCAAAGGTAAGGAGAAAGCCGTTGAGCCTGCTCCAGAGGCTCCCACGCCGGAAATCCCATCAACTACCACTGACAAATCCACAAAGCCGATTGCTTTTGACATAGTGCTGAGCACGGAGGATCAGAGGAAAAGATTTGACAAGTTGATGAGGAGGGGGGTGTCAGCCACCCGTTATGGTGATCCCAAGATTTTGGACGCCATGGGAATCCGGCAAAATGTTCTTGAACTGTTAGACAAAGTAGGTGTAGCCCAGTGCCTAGCACCCCGCCCTACTTTCCTCTCGTGCTAGAGTTTTTTAGCGCCCTCGAAATTGAGGAGGAGTCTCTTTCTTGCTCGACCAAGATCTACCACTTCAAATTCCAACTTCTGAATGAAAAAAAAGATACTGAGCCACGACAACCTGAGAAGTATATATGGCTTCAAGAGTCCAGCCGTTGGTGATGGACATGAGTTGAAAGATTTTGACGTGCAACAATTCTGGGGGCAAACCACTGCCGCCCCTGGAATAGTGGCACCCCAGGCCTACGACCCGAGGAGCTCCAGGCTGACCTCCATCAGAAGCCCAGTCGTGAAGTATCTGCAGAAGTTGTTGAGCTCCACCATATGTGGTAGGAAAGAGATCAGTTCTCCCCGATTGTACGAGATGGAGATCTTATGGGCTATTGTGGATAGCAAGTTGAGGAATTTTCAGTATGACCTGATATCAAGCTTTCAGAAAATAGTCAAAGAATTGAGGACAGAACGGAAAAGAGAGACAAAGGTGCCCTGACCCGATCTACTGTGGGGCTTTGATTACTCCCATACTCAAGCATTACAATGTACCCCTCCCAGAATACACACCCATCACCACTGACTACTATTTAGACGAGGAGGAGATGGAGAATATGCGTATTACCATGCTCGGGTACCAAGAGGAAACATCGGGTCCGACTATCCCTTATGTCCTCCAGAATGTGGGACCATACCTCCGCCTCCCCAACCCCAGTCTTACTTACATCGAGCGACTGGAGACAAGCATGCCAAACTTGGCACTGAGCTCAGAAGCACATTTAAGAGAATCCAAGAAGCTGACCAGTGCTGAGCTAACACGCTACCAGAGGGGGGAGAAGCCACGAACTGTGGCCCGGGAGATGAGTACAGGGACTGCAGAAGGGAGCAGCCAGCCCAGCAGGAAGACCGGCGTCTACAGTGCGGTCTCGGGCTGAGATTCGGGAGGAGCATAGTGACCGGCTGTGCAGTTTGGAGTCGGGTGTGCAGGACATTAAAGCAGACATCAGTGCACTTCGAGGAGATGTCCATCAATTGGGAGCGGAAATGAAAGAAATTAAAGAGTGTCAGAACAAGCTGCTAGCTTTGTTCAAAAGCATCCAAGGATGCTTTACTAGCTCGAGCTCCCGAGACGTCCGGCCTTCCAAGTCACTGTGAGTAGAGCACCAAGAATGTCTTGCCCGTTTCTTCACCAACTTAGTTGAAAACTAAGTTTGGGGAGGGGGTGAGACATTCTTGGCCACTCGAATTCCCGAACTCCTCTTCTGCCTCTTTTTTTATTCCTCATGACTACTGACTGTTTGGATTGTATTATTGGCCCGTGTGTCTCTTTTCTGAAACTTGATCATTTTGGTTTGACGGCCTGTGTGCCGAGTAGATTTGACTGATTATCTTTGGTAACCTTCTTGAATTTGTTTTATTAATTGTAATTGAATTGGTGGGCTTGTGTGCCCTTGTCTATCTTTTGTTTAATTTATGAGTATTACTGTAGTATTTTGATTGGTATTTTGCACATTTAGGAATAATGTTTTTGTTTAATCTATTTTTAGTAGATTGAGGCTGGTTAATAGTGAATAATTTGGTTAATTTCGACGAGCACCGACTTGTACTCCTCTTTTTCCACAAACTTAGTTTGCAACTAAGTTTGGGGAGGAGGTGGGATTCGTACAAGTTGGCAGCTCGAGAAAGCGATTGGATTAGTTTAGGAAGGAAAATTGTGGCATTGATTAATGATGAAATTTTTTTGAACAAATTTTTTTGGAAAAAAGCACATGGTAGAGCATGATAGACTTTTTGAAACAAAATTGAACATACACTCAAAACTTTTGATCAAATTTGCAACCAAGTGAGTCTTTGAGCCTAATGCGTACTCCCATTTTTGGAGTGAAATTAAATTTCCTTTCGGTGCAAAATTCTTTGAATGTATGCAATTTCCTCTAGAACTTGCCCTAATTCTTTACTTTGAATAAGTCGGTATGTGTGGTGACAATGAAAATGATTTTAGGCATTTCTTGGTTTAAGCCCTTTTCGAAAGCTGAAAACAATTCCTTTTGACCAAACATGTACAAATTTCCCTAGTTAGCCGTTTGAGCTTAAGCTTTTTTGTTTGATACCCAACACTACAAGCAAATTTACCTTTCATTTAGCCTTCGATACCCAAACGGACCGTTGAGTATGAGGGAGGCAGTTGGAAGGTAGTTAGTTTGGAAATTGGGATTGAATTTGGGTAAACTAGTGGAAAATGAAGAAGGGTGAAAGGAAAAATGTAAAATAGGCTATAATCGAGAATATTAACCTTTAAAAAAAAGAAAAAAAACGAACAAAGTCGGAAAACCCAGAAAAACGAAAGAAAGAGGAAGTGTTTATACCATTCTTTTGGAGAGGTTAATGAAAATCACATCATTTTGTGATTACAATCCCTTGTTTAGAAAACTCTTAAGAAGCATGATTATTGAGAGGGTTGATAAATATGGGAGATGTAGGTAGGAATAAGGTGAAGAAGTCGAATCTTAAGTTCGACTTGATTAAGAATTAAAAAAGTGAGGTTGAGTAACTATTGTTTGAGGAGTAGATGGGTAGTGCACGACTCATTTAGTCCGTTTTATAGTAACTTTTACCTAAATTTTGTCCCACCTTACCCCTAGCCAACATTATAACCCATATAAAGACCTAATTGATTCATTGTCACACATGTCAAGTACTATTTCAGGTTTAGATGATTGGCAAGCCTATGGCAGGCATTGTGTACATTTCAATGTGAGTGTAAACACTACCCTTTTTAATGCACTCGAGAGAGAGAAATACACTCACCTGGTGAGGATCTTAAGTTGAGAGTATTATGTCTTGAGAGTAGTGGATCTAGTCTATCACATATGCTCGCTTTTATCATGATCGCTTTATCTTTTTCATGGAAACACTCTGAAATCAAATGCCACTAAACTCTGACCTAAACACGTGTCCTTTTGTCTTTCTCTTTATTGTTCAGGACGAACAAGTTCTAAGTTTGGGGAGATTTGGTACACGTGTCCCGTGCACGCACTTTAGGGCACTTTTAGTGTCATTTTAGTGTCAATAATGTGCATAATCACGTGTATTTAATGCTTTTGTATTCTCATGGGCAAAATAATGCGTTTGTGTTGTTTTTGTGTTAAGACAGGTGCAAAAGGATCGAAAAAGAACATCAAACAATCGCGGAGTAGAGGGATCGATCGAAAAAACAAGGGACAGGGCTGAGGGATCAATCTCGGCCGAGACAGAGCACAAATCTCGGCCGAGATACCTCTCCAGGGACATCCTAGAGTTTTGAGAGATTGAAGATCTCGGTCGAGATGGGTATGGAATCTTGGCCGAGATACCTCTCCAGGAAAATCAGAGATTCAAAGAGATGAAGATCTCGGCCGAGATGAAACCCAATCTCGGCCGAGATAACCCAAACCCTAAAAATCTCCTTTTCACGTCTCGTCCGAGATGCAACCCAATCTCGGCCGAGATTATCCCTTGGTTTACAAATTGAAAAGCCCTTTTTCACGTCTCGACTGAGACACACTTGCGTCTCGGCCGAGATTCCTTGCCCTGTTTTAAATTCCTGAACGCGATTTTGCCTTAAATTGAAGTAACAACTCTTCCTCTATATATATATCCCCCCTTTCGAAATTAACTTACTTTGGGACATTGAATGACACACTTTCCAGCCATTTTTTAGCCATCAAGGAAGGAAGATTGGACAAGAGATTGAAGGATTTCTTCTCCAATTGATTTAAATGGAGAGATGTGAAATAGGGACTTGAATTTTCGGGCAGCTCTTTTAACTTTTAAGTTAATTAGACTTTTTAACCTTTTCTTGAGCGTACCTTTCAAGATTTGTTTTCGTGAAGGAAGGAGTCGTCCATTTGACAAACTATGTTTCACATATTTCTTATTTATAAAATTATATACGTACACGCACTACAAGAAAACGCGTAAATAGCGGCGAATTTTTAGCTGCAAAATTCATATTCGCCACTAAAATTATAAATAGCGGCAAAATTTATCCATACGCCGCTAACTTTAGCGACATTTGGAAATAATTTGTCGCTATTTTTACTTCGCGACGAAAACCTACATTTCATCGCTAATTTAGCGATGAAAATACACTATTCGCAGCAAACTTAGCGGCAAATATATTATACTTTGTCGCAAAACATGTGTTTTTAAAAAAATATATAGTTAAATCTAATTTTCTATTTATTATATATTAAATAGCGGCAAAATATGTATTTTGGCCGCTAACATTTAGCGACATATCACTTGAAAGTCGTCGCAAATCACTAAAATATCGAAATTAATAGTAAAATTATTTTCTTAGTAATTTAAATTAAAATAATTTTAGTGTGAAGCCGACAAAAGAAAAAATATTTGCGGCGAAATTTATCCATACGCCGCTATTTATCCATACGAAATTAATAAGAAAAAATATTTTCGGCGAAAAAACATGTGTTGTCGCTATTTATCCATACGAGAATTCATAGCTTTAGTGACGTTTGGAAATACTTTGTCGCTATTTTTACTTCGCGACGAAAACCTACATTTCGTCGCTACTTTAGCGATGAAAATACACTATTCGCAACAAACTTAGCGGCAAATATATTATACTTTGTCGCAAAACATGTGTTTTTAAAAAAATATATAGTTAAATCTAGTTTTCTATTTATTATATATCAAATAGCGGCAAAATATGTATTTTGGCCGCTAACATTTAGCGACATATCACTTGAAAGTCGTCGCAAATCACTAAAATATCGAAATTAATAGTAAAATTATTTTCTTAGTAATTTAAATTATAATAATTTTAGTATGAAGCCGACAAAAGAAAACATATTTGCAGCGAAATTTATCCATACGCCGCTATTTAACCATACGAAATTAATAAGAAAAAATATATGCGGCGAAAAAACATGTGTTGTCGCTATTTATCCATACGAGAATTTATAGCTTTAGCGACGTTTGGAAATACTTTGTCGCTATTTTTACTTCGCGACGAAAACCTACATTTCGTCGCTAATTTAGCGATGAAAATACACTATTCGCAGCACACTTAGCGGCAAATATATTATACTTTGTCGCAAAACATGTGTTTTTAAAAAAATATATAGTTAAATCTAATTTTCTATTTATTATATATCAAATAGCGGCAAAATATGTATTTTGGCCTCTAAAATTTAGCGACATATCACTCGAAAGTCGTCGCAAATCACTAAAATATCGAAATTAACAATAAAATTATTTTCATAGTAATTTAAATTATAATACTTTTAGTGTGAAACCATAAAACTTTAAATTATCAATGATATTTTAAAATTCTAAATTTATTTTAAAACATGATTTATTGTATAAATTATTTTATATATATTAAAATACACATTGTTTAATTATTAACTAAAAAACATGAAATGAATCAATAGTTTATTTGATGACAAAGTACAACTGTTAATCGTATTGTTGCAGTTGATCTTGGATTTATCGATAAAATTGCACGAGATATCATTATCTTTGACCACATGCTTAAAATATTTCGAAAAATTTGATAATTATTTATAATATCTTGTAACTTTACCAAGTGTTATATGTACATATAGTCATTTTTCTTGTACTAATAGGTAACACATCATTACAAGGCTAGGTACAGAGCAGCTCCAATGTTTCAAAGTTTATGGTAATTCGGTCTGTCCAATCGGGCCCAGCCCGTCTAGGCAACGACATATTTCGGACCGAGCTTATTCCCCTGTAATATACTAAGTTTATTGGGTTGGTCTATGGGTCGTCACGTATTTGATACTTAAATATAAGAATTTAATTTTGAAAATAAATATTTCCAAATATCTATAATTCTAGAGAACGACATATGTAGTCGATTACACAAAGAGGACTCCTAATCTTGTCCGAATAATAATTATTTCATTATATAAGGGGTGTTTGAGAATTGTGGTAACATTGCTTAATATCAAAGGTAGGCAGTGTTTGATAATAAAAGTAATTTTAGTTAAATGTAAAAGTTATGTTTGATATTTAAGCAGCTTTTAGCTTTTGAACTAAAATCACTTTATTAAAACAAAAGTTGTTTTGTTCAAACACTCCAAAACAACTTATGTCAAATTATAAGCTGAAAAGCACTTGAGAAAAAGTAATTGTAAATAATCTAAAAATCCTAATCCAATAAAATAATAGTATATAATATATATATATAAAGTCAAAAGAATAAAATAATAGTATATAATATATATATAAAGTAAAAGAAGATCTGTTAGCTGTAATACGTAATGTCTCCTTAATTCTTTAAAGGATCTTTTCTATCAAATATTTAAATTTTATAATACACTCAAAGAAAGCGACCCTTTTGAAAGAAATCCACGCAAACTTTTCTCCACATATTTGATTTTAACACTACAACAAAAGAGGTCTTTTGTATAAGACTTTTTGACACAACAATTGTGGTCACTAATAATAAGTTATTTGTGACCACTTGTTGTCACAAATATCTCTACAAATTATTTGAGACAACTTTAAGACTACTTTTAGAGACAACTAGCTGTTGCAAAAAATATTTGAGACGTATTTGAGACCACTTTTGTGGTCACAAATATATTATTTGCGACCGAGTTATTGAGACGACAATAAAGTTGTGACAAATACTCATAAGTTGTAACAAATACTCATTATTTGAGACCACTTTGCTTAAGTTGTGGCAAATACTCATTATTTGAGACCACTTTTTGTGGTCTCAAAAGACCCTTTTCCTTATAGTGTAAGCGCGATACCAGCGGGAAAAATCTTGATCAGAATCACATCTAATTTATCTCCCTTCAAAACCCTATATACCTCTACGTTCTGTATTAGCGAAGAACAATTGTACGGGAGCGAAGAACAGCGAAAAGGGAAGACGCGAGCGGTTCGATCATAGCAAAATTTTCGAAAATATAAGGTACGAAAATATAAGGTACATATTTCTACCATTGTTAAAGAGAAACTAAGCAAAGGGCGTAAACTGTTGATTTGTGGTTATTTTGGATATCAATTTTCATTTTTTTATGTTGTATTTGTAGTCGAATCCCCTTATATGATGTTGTACATTGCACCCCAGTAGTTGTATGATGTGAGTGTGTGTATTTGAAATCGTTCATTTTTTGGAATTGTCCCGGTGGTTGTTTGATGTTAGTGTGTATTTGTGTTTTTTTCTGATTTTTTGCACTGAAGGCGTTTAATGAATTGCTTGAGTGGTGTAAGAATTGTTGCGAGATGAATATTGATGTTTGATTTAGATTTTAGATTATAGGGTGGGTTGAATTATAGAGGAGGGAGGCGTCGAAAAGTTGTGTGATTGCAGATTGTGGATTTAGTTGCAGATTATAGGATGAGTTGGATTATTGATCGAGATTGTGGATTGATATATATCAGTATTTCCTAGTTGTGTTTCTCATCCATGCACGTCCATACATAACAGTCTCTTGGAGATTTGTGTTTTCAAGTACAATTGATCTGTGTTAGATTTTGTCTCCATTTAATTAACGTAAGTTGATTTTTCATAACTCACAACCCAGGCAACTTGTGATGAAACTATCTACGTGGGTTCAGTAGATTAAATGCATGAGAAAGTTCAGGCAACTTGTGATGAAACTATCTATGTGGGTTCAGTAGATTAAATGCATGAAAAAGTTCAGGATGTTTGTTTGAATTATATTAGACGTTGTAGCTTTTTTGGAGTGTTTGGTGTTGCAATTGAGTTTCAAGGTTGTAAAAGTAGCTAGGTGCTAGTTAGGCGGTAGATTGGGGCCTAGCGATTAATCGGGGTCTGGACGAGATTAATTGGGCCATAAATGTAGTTAGGAGGGGAGGAATCGGGAAATAAACGTATGCGGTTAACAAGCACTTGTTATTATATCGAGGGCCCTGACTTTCATCTATACTATCCATCATTCAAGAAGAAATGTGTTTTTTGCAATTATTTTGTTTGCTCCTGTAAGACTAGTGATTTTTCAGTGCAAATTGCAAGAAAGTACTTGAATAACATTATAGACATAATTTTCATGAATTAAAAAGAAAATGTTCCACGCCTAATAACGACATTAAAAGGAAAAAAATGTTTTTGTCGCTACATTTTTTGCAACTTAAAGAGTGGTTAAAAATATCTCATTTTGTAATTATTAGTGGTTACATAAAATATCTTATACAATTTTAACCAAAAGTTGCTATAATATGGCAAGCTCTTTTGAAACTTGTAGTTATAAATATATTAGTAACTACAAAGTGGACACAAAAATACTTTTTGCATCTTACTCTAAGTGGCTATTCTAGCTATTGTAATAAACAACAGAGGCAAACTTTCTTAAATTATATAAAACCTATAACTCATGTACTACTTGATTCCGATGTAATATAAAACTATTAAATTTTCTAAGTCAATTAAATGAAGCATCTCTTACTTATGATCAGCATTTTCCTCGTTCCCCATCATATCAAATGGAACAATAGTCTTGTTATTACGAATTTTGCGTATATGTCTATATAACAGGGTTTAGAAAGTCAATTAAAAAATGCATTTTGTTTTATTATATTTTATTTTTACTTCTTTTAAGTTCTTTTTCTCATGTACAAATTTTATAAAATTTCAATTTGCCACAATATAGGTAGAACACTATGGATCGAAGTTGGATAATGAATCCCAATCGTGTGGCTCCGGAATACATTAATGGCCTGAATAATTTTCTGAAAATTGCTGAAAACTATATGAAGACCAATAATACATCCACCATTAGATGTCCTTGTCGCAAATGTAGGAATTTATACATGTATGACATAAACTTTGTTCGAGGACACCTTTATAGATATGGGTTTGATTCACTATACCAAGTGTGGACCTCTCATGGTGAAGTTAGTATAGGACCGATTGATAACACAAATCCTACAGATCGACAATATGCAACTAAGTTTGAAGAAAACAACACCTTCGACATGCTTAGTGATTTAAGTGAAGCTGAAATTCGTCGTGGAGTTCAATTAGTTGATAATTTTGAAAATACGAGCGGGGAGGCACCAAATGATAATTATAAGTCAATGTTTGAAGAAGCTCAGCGGGAGTTGTATCCAGGATGCACAAATTTTTCAGCGTTTAGTTTCCTAGTGAAGCTAATGCATGTTAAGGTGTTGAATGGTTGGAGCAACAAGTCATTTGATATGTTGCTTGAAGTGTTAGGAGTAGCATTTCCACAACCAAATGCAATTCCTAAGTCCCACTACGACGCTAAAAAGATATTACGAGATCTCGGATTAGGATATGAGTCTATACATGCTTGTGTAAATGATTGCATTTTATTTTGGCGTGAACATGAAGACAAAGATACATGTCCTATTTGCAAAGAGTCAAGATTTAAAGTTAGTGAGTCAAACACGAAAAAAATTCCTCAAAAGGTCCTTCGATATTTTCCTTTAAAACCAAGACTTCAACGATTGTTTTTGTCAAAGCATACTGCAAACGAAATGAGATGGCATAAAGAAAAAAGAATTCAAACAAATGGCTAAGACACCCGGCTGATGCTGTATCATGGCAGAACTTCGATGCATTACATAAAAAGTTCGCAGATGATCCTAGAAATGTTCGTCTTGGTTTGGCAACAGATGGATTCAATCCATTTGGAAACATGTCAAGCTCATACAGTATGTGGCCAGTTCTGCTTGTTCCGTATAATTTGCCCCCTTGGAAAATGATGAAATCATCATACACTATGATGTCTCTTTTGATTCCTGGTCCTAGGGCACCAGGAAAAGATATAGATGTTTACTTGCATCCATTAATAGATGAGTTGAAGGATTTGTGGGATGAAGGTGTGGAAACTTATGACACATCGACTAAGCAAGTGTTTCAACTACATGCTGCTATCATGTGGACGATTCATGATTTCCCAGCCTATGGTACGATATCTGGGTGGAGTACTAAAGGTTATAAAGCTTGTCCTGTCTGCCTTGAGGATACGATATCATACCCCCTGCGCAGTAAAATATGTTATACAGGCCATCGTAGGTTCTTACACACCAATCACCCATGGAGAAAAGATAAGAGCTTTAATGGAAAATTTGAAGATGAAGGCCCTCCACGAACCTTCACTGGTGATGACATATTATCTCAACTAAATGCATTACCCGAGGTGGTATTTGGTAAAGCTAATGCAATAGTCGGGAAACGAAAGCGTTTAGTAAATAATTCAAATTGGGTTAAGAAATCGATTTTTTTTTTGAGTTGTCCTATTGGAAAGATTTGACACTAAGACATAATCTGGATATCATGCACATTGAGAAAAATATTTGTGATGCTCTAGTTGGAACTTTATTGGGCATTGAAGGCAAGTCAAAGGACACAATCAAAGCTCGATTAGATTTGCAGGATATGTCAATAAGAAGCGAACTGCATATAACAAAGGTTGGGGACAAGATAACAAAGCCACACGCGAGTTACACATTGACATTGAGTGAACGACGTGAGCTTTGTCTTTTTTTGAAATCAGTCAAGTTCCCGGATGGCTATGCTGCAAATATTTCAAAGAATGTGAATGTCAATGATGGAAAATTATGTGGGTTGAAGACCCATGACTGTCACGTCCTTATGCAAAGATTACTTCCAGTTGCGATTCGAAAGTTTTTAACTAGGGGCATGTGTGAAACATTGATCGAGCTATGTAATTACTTCAAGAAACTCACTGCAAAAACATTATATGTTGCAGATTTGAAAAAGATGGAAGAGGATATAATAGTTATTTTATGTAAGATGGAGCGTATTTTTCCTCCAGCATTCTTTGACGTCATGATTCATCTGGCAGTTCATCTACCACGTGAGGCCATGTTGGCTGGACCTCCTGCATCCCGATGGATGTATCCTTTTGAGCAATATCTGGGTATATTAAAGAAATATGTTCGAAATAAGGCACGGCCAGAAGGTTCCATTGCAGAAGCGTATATTGTTAATGAAGCATTAACATTCTCCTCTATGTATCTGAACCAGATTGAAACCAAATTTACAAGACCACAGCGTAACCAAGACGTCGACGAACTTAACAAGTGCTCATTAAGTGTCTTTTCACAACAAGTTAGAGTGTTGAGCGCTTCTAGAAAACATACGTTGTCATCGAACTTACGGAGTAAAGCACATTGGTATATTCTTAATAATTGTAGAGAAGTGGAGAGCTATAGGAAGTAAGTTGCTTTGACCTCTTTATTTCTCTATTTTTGTTATCTTGTCATTTTTAATTTATTCACATATTTTATGTAGTGAACACTTTGAAATACTCTCCACAAGAGTTACTTCAAATTCCATTATTCAGGCGCAAGAGAAGGAATTTCCTATTTGGTTTTGAGAGAAAATGATTAAATTAAAATCTATAAATAATCCCGAGGCAACAAATGAGCTATATTCTTTATCACTTGGACCTGATTTCGAAGTTCAACTTTATGATGCTTGCGTAGTAAATGGGATTAGGTACCATACCAAATCTCGTGATGCTCGACGAACAACTCAAAATAGTGGGGTTAGTGTACCTTCATCAGATGATGGGGAAAATTTAGATTTCTTTGGAGTTCTAAATGATGTGGTAGAAATATATTACAATTTTGGGTACAAGTCACAGTTGTTCTGGTGTGATTGGTTCCAATGTAATCCAAAAAAGAAATCAGTTGTACAAGAGTTTGGGGTTACATGCATCGATACATCTAAGACATGGTATGAGGATGATCCATTTATTTTGGCTACTCAAGCACATCAGGTGTACTACTTGGATGATATAAAGCGTGGGGCTAGTTGGAAAGTTGTCGAAAAGGTACAACATCGTGGAATATTTGAATCAGTGGAGATCGATGGTGAGAATACAGATGGACCTTGTCAACCTAGTGCAAACAATGAGCCTAATCAAGAAATCTCATCCAATGAGAACAATTTAATTGTGTCTGAAGATTTTCATCCTTCAAAATTGACAAGAACAAATGTTGAACCTCAATATGTACAATTAGCAGATACACGAATGCAAACATCTGAGAGCACAGAAGATATTTTAAATGATGAAAAAGAAGATACCGAAGTTCTTAGTGATGAAGATGAGCCTCAACTTCAATCTGATGAAGATAGTGACTAGTTCATATCTAGTATAGTGCCAATGCTAAACTTAGAAAGGAGCTTCAATCTACTCAATGTGAACTGGAAAGCACTCGAGCATCCTTGTAATCAGCACAAGAAGATATCAAAAGCCTTAAGGAAAACATGGAGGCTTATCAAACAATGACAATGCAGATATTTCAGAAAATAGCCCCTACTGAAGTTCAGTCTCTGCTGAGTGCGATGTCGTCATCTACCCCGTCCCTTTAGTGTTAAAGTAAGTCTACTCACTTTTATTTTTGAAGCATATTGCGCTTTATCTTGGTGCCTCCTCTCTCATTTTTGAAGCATCGTATGACACTTGAACGTATATATGCGTATGAAAATTATTATCTGTTAACGAACGATGATTATGGGAGAATAACGAAATGATGTTATAGATTATTTCATATTATTGTGTTTAGTCTCTAGACCTTTGAAAATAGATTTTAGGGAGCTTTCGGGGCTTCTATGTGTTACATAAGTTTTAAGCAAAAATGATAGTTATTGATGGTTTGAGGGGCTCTATTATTTTTGTTTGTGCAATTTTTGGTTTGTATTTGATACTAAAGTTTATATTTGTTTTGGCATCAAGTCACACAACATGTGAAATACATCCAAGATTGATGCAAGTTTTATTGTGGTACAATGTTATTTTTGTGGTATTATTGACATATTGATGATAGTAAATGTAGTTTATTGTTTTATGTAGCTTGTTTTTACAATGATATGCAGCAAAATTTAAATGAATACATGATGTAATGATTTTTTTTTTCTTCAGGTTCATGTGGTTGATGAAGGAGCTTGAACGAGGAACGTAATTCCGTTTTTATTTTTATTTTTATTGTGTTTTAGAACAAACTTTATGTTTAAGTACTTGAAACACTACTCGTGGTACCGGATTTGTTGACAATTTGAATTGTTATTTTGATTATATTTATTTTAGGATGGTTTTATATATGATTCAAGAGCATATCATTTTAGCTAAATCTTCGAAATAGCAAGGAGGCTCAATAATGCGTTGCAAATTTTCGTAGCTAATATTTTTTATTAATTTTGTTAATTAGCGACAACATTTTACATTTTCGCCGCAAACTTAGCTACAAAAGATAATTTCGCAGCTAATAATTAGTGACTAACATTTACATTTTCGCCGCAATATTAGCGATGAAATATGTTTTTCACGTATATTATATTTATTTTATTATTTCACAAATTTATTAATTAGCGACAAATGTCTAAAGTTTCGCCGCACACTTAGCTACGAAATATAATTTTGCAGCTAATAATTAGCGATGAAATTTTACGTTTTCGCCCCAAAATTTGCCACGAAATATAATTTTCGCGGCTAATATATTTATTATTATTATTTTATAATTTTATTAATTAGCGACGAAATATTACATTTTCGCCGCAACATTAGCGAAGAAATATGATTTTCGCGGCTAATATATTTATTATTATTATATTATAATTTTATTAATTAGCGACAAAATATTGTAATTGCACCGCAAAATTGGCGACGAAATAATATATTTGCAGCTAATATATATATATTTTTATTATTTATAATAAATATTATCAGTGACAAAACTTATTTTCTTTGCCGCTAATTTTTGTAGCGATGTACTAATTTTCGTTGCAAACGAAGTTAGTGACGATGAAATAGCGACGAATCTAGCGGCGAAATTTTTTGGTCGCTAACTCGGTTTAGCGACGAAATCCAACTGGTTTGCGACGAAAATTTTCGCCGCTAAAAACGCGTTTTCTTGTAGTGACGTAACATCTTTATTATGATTTACATTTGGTGAGTTTTAATTTTTTTGCAGAACATCTAAACAAAAATAATTTTGTTTATAATTGTGATTAATTTTTTTTCTTTTAACTTACGATGTTTTTTGTTCAAAATCTTTCATATACGATGATTCACATTTAAATAATAATTCAATCACAAATTAGCATGTACAAAGTAAATTATTTAGGCATGTGCATGGCCGTTCCTTTTTTGAAACGAAAGAGAAGGTTACCTCGAAACCTAGAAGAAAAAAGAAAACAAGAAATTTATGGCCTCAAATTTTCTTATAATACTATATATAAAATAGATGTAAAATTTATTTATAACCATATTGGTGGCTTGGTGGTTACGAGTTGTACTAAGGATTTGGGCAACACAGGTACAAATATCATCAGTTTTCTACAAAATACGTACTTAATCAACAACTTCTAAAGTTGAATGTACTAGTGGAATATATGTATGTATGTATTATATTGGATTGACTGGAAAGAAAATTACTAACTTTGTGTGAATTATTAATTACAAAATCAATTTTAAAAGGTGAATAAAGTTTTCGCGCAAGATAGCGCTCAAATCAGATTCCAAATTGAATAAAGTTTGCGGTGAAAACTTTGTAATGGGTCGCTAATTTAACTATAGTATAAAATTAAAAAAAGAAAAAGAAAGAGAAGTTCCTTAATTTAAAGGATGTGTACTACAGGTTTGAAATCACGAGATTTGGTTTGGAATATTATATGTTGTTTTATAGGATTAGGATTAGGATTATGGGGGTATCAAATTTATTTCATTAGTTATACACATGTTAGCTGTATCAAATTTATTTGAGAACACAATTATCTTCAATAAGGAATTATTTAGTATCATACATTGACATGCTTATAAAAATTAATTTAGAACATATATAAACTTGTATCACAATTTTCTATTATTTATTATCTAAATAAATACAAATATAAATCATGTGTAACAACGGAGACACAAGTCATAATGCTCATTTTGCAAATCAGCAACTAAGTTATCACGAAATAATTTTTTATTAGTTAAATTATAGAAACATATTATTAATAAACATGTCACGAATAAAATTATTAAGATAAACCTATCGCACCTCCAACAAAAATATAATTTAATCATCACATCTAATCTTGCTTATAATATAATTAATTAACAACACATAATATAACATTGACCGAATGGAAGAAGACCCACATAATATAACATTGATCGTATGGAAGGTCTATAACATTGACCGTATGGAAGGCGATCCACATAATATAACATTGACCGTATGGAAGGAGACCCATACGAGTGTACTTTAATTTATCCTATTAAGTATAAGTGTTTGTGTGTGTGAATAAACAAACATACCTGATGTACAAGCCTATATAAAATGCAAATCAAATCAAGGTACAATCAAGTCATAGTACATATTACTTATTTTATTTCAATAAGAGATCATATAATACTTCACTTATGCATTGTCACATAATATTTGAAACCTAGGTAGACATTCAAGCAAGTAATTTATGCAAATATCACATATTTCGCAGATAATTAAATAAATAGTCATGTAACTTTGTTAATATTTTACATATTAATCTAGTCATAACAAGCAATTTCAATACCTCCACATAAATTTCAAGTAGCTACGTATAAATGGTAAATTATTTACTAAAATTTTGGTGATTATCATATGTAAAATTATATATATATATATACATATTATCATGTATTACATTTTAAATTAATTTTAGAATTTTAAAATATCATCGATAATTTAGTGAAATAAAATTATTTGCATCAAATAGTTGTAAGTTATGATCACATTAGTAACTATAAAAAAGAAGCCTATACGCACCACTAATATTAGCAACGAAGTAAGAAATTTCGTAGCAAATTATACAGTTAGCGATGCAATATGCCTTTGTCTCTAAAATTATTAGAATTTAAATATGCCAAAAATATCTTTTTCATTTATTTAATTTGATAGTTTAGTAATTTGCGACGAATATTAAGTTATGTATCGCTAAATGTTAGCGGTGAAAATGGACAATTAGCCGTAATTTGTTATATAATTTAGAAAAATTAGAATTAACTATATAAGCAATAGAAAACTAGATTTAATTATATATTTTTTTAAAAAACACATATTTTGCGACAAAATATAATATATTTGCCGCTAATTTTTGCTGCGAAAATTATATTTTCATCGCTAAATTAGCGATGAAATGTAGGTTTTCGCCGCGAACTAAAAATAGCGACAAAATAGTTCCAAACGTCGCTAAAGTTAGCGGCGTATAGATAAATTTCACCGCAAATAATTTTTTTTTGGCGGTTTCACCCTAAAATTATTATAATTTAAATTATTAAGAAAATAATTCTATTTATTAATTATGTAATTTTAGTGATTTGTGACGACTTTCAAGTAATATGTCGCTAAGTGTTGGCGGCAAAAGAACATATTTTGCAGCTATTTGATATATAAGTAATAGGAAACTATTTTTTACTATACATTTTTTTAGAAAACACATATTTTGCGATAAAATATAATATATTTGCCGCTAATTTTGCTGTGAAAATTGTATTTTCATCGCTAAATTAGCGACGACATGTAGGTTTTCGTCGCGAATTTAAAATAGCGACAAAACAGTTCTTAACGTCGCTAAAATTAGCAGCATGTGGACAAATTTCGCAGCAAACAATTTTTTTTTGGCGGTTTCACACTAAAATTATTATAATTTAAATTATTAAGAAAATAATTTTATTTATTAATTATGATATTTTAGTGATTTGCGACGACTTTCAAGTAATATGTCGCTAAGTGTTAGCGGCAAAAGAACATATTTTGCAGCTATTTGATATATAAGTAATAGGAAACTATATTTTACTATATATATTTTTTAGAAAACACATGTTTTGCGAAAAAATATAATATATTTGCCGCTAATTTTGCTGCAAATATTGTATTTTCATCGCTAAATTAGCGACGAAATGTAGGTTTTCGTCGCGAAGTAAAAAATAGCGACAAAAGAGTTCCAAAACGTTGCTAATGTTAGCAGCGTATGGACAAATTTCGCCGCAAACAATTTTTTTTTGACGGTTTTTTACTAAAATTATTATAATTTAAATTATTAAGAAAATAATTTTATTTATTAATTATAATATTTTAGTTATTTGCGACGCTTTCAAGTAATATGTCGCTAAGTGTTAGCGGCAAAAATAGATATTCTGCCGCTATTTGATATATAATTAATAGGAAATTAGATTTAACTAAATATTTTTTTAAAAATACATGTTTTGCGACAAAGTATAATATATTTGTCGCTGACTTTGCTGCGAATAGTGTAGTTTCATCGCTAAAGTAGCGACGAAATGTAGGTTTTCGTCGCTAAGTAAAAATAGCGACAAAAAAGTTCCAAACGTCGCTAAAGTTAGCGGCGAACCATGAAATTTTGCCGCTATTTATAATTTTAGCGGCGAATATGAATTTTGCGGCAAAATTTTCGCCGCTATTTACGCGTTTTCTTGTAGTGAAGAATTTATAAATTTTCAATTTCTTTCAATTACAACACCGGACACATTTTTTACATCTAATTGGATCACCACCATCATCAATATTAGTTCTACTTTAATGAGGCCGTTTTATATTTACACCTATTTTGTCATATATTGATATAGTTTTAGTGAATAGAACGTCTTCACTAAGGTGAATCTAATGATGAGTGTGACGATAGAATTAGAGATAAAATAATTTGATCGATGTTATAATTGGGAAAAATGAGAGTTAATTAATTTTCTAGTTATCTTTTAAAGTTCATATTGTAATTGAAAATTTATTTGTAATTGGAAAAAAAATATTCTCTCCGTCCCCGCCTAATTGACCTACTTTCCCTTTTTGTTTGTCCTAACTTAATTAACCTAACCCATAAATGACAAATTTCTCTCCCAATCTCCACCCAGAAAATCTTCACTCTTAATCTCCACCTTTGAAAAAATCAAAGATTCCACAAAATCTGTTTTTTCTTAGTCTCCGTACCCGACCAAAGTAGATCAATTAGATTGACACGGAGGGAGTAAGAGTTAATATTGTTATCTTTGAAATTTCATATTGTAATTGAAAATTTATTCAAAATTTGTAATTTTTCACAACTAACCCCTAATTAATAAAGTAACTATTGAAGTTAAATGTTCTAGTTGTGATAACATATGTTAGATAAGTACAACCAAGGTACAACCTTGGTGTGACATATTTATTTTACTTTGTCGATCTTTTTATTCTAAAGACAATCTTTTTTACACTTGAAGCAGAAAATTTAGGCATATTAATTTTATTTTGTCATATTTATTTTTATTTTTTGGTCCCTTTTTTTAGACTTAAGACTAGATTTTATTGATTCATATTTATTTAGAATGTATGACAAAAATCAGGAGTTTCATTTTCCTTAACTCGCCTCAGGCTACTAAATTATTGGAATTGGCCGATCAATCACAAAGAATTCTCTATCCCATATTTTACCATGTCATACATGTATCCTGCTCCAAAAATTAATTAAAATACTTATTATTTTATTTTTTTGTTAAGTGGGTTTAGGGTTCATTATTTAAGTTGAATATTCACAATCATGTGCATGTTCAATGTATATGATCTACTAATCAATTTTTTTTGAAATATGGTATACTTCTATTCACTATTCATGACTTCACAATTCATGGGTCACGATTTCATGATTCAAGACTCATGATTCAGTGATTCATAATTTAGGGGTACATGATTCATAGATTTAGATTTCACGTTTCATGTTATATGATTCAATTTTAAAGTGAAACACGATAAGAATAGAACAGAATATTCGAGATTGAAATTAAGGGGCTAATTATGATTATGCCCTACCATATGAAGTATTATCCTCATACGATAGATATGTGGCAAACATGCTGTTATTAGAAAAAAGAAATATTTAAACCATTTATGTGTGCATCATATGCACACTTTATCACACATATATCTCACAAGAGTAATACCGATAGGGAAGAGCAAAATTTCCCAAATTAAGGGGAGGGATGAGGCATGCAACAAGAATCTAGTATAATGGTCATACGGTGATAATTGTACACACCAAATTATTAATGCCACTTTTATTTTATATGGATGGATATGGGTGTAATCGTTTTATTAGGTCTCAGAAGAAAGAAAAAAAAAAACTTTATTTTATTTAATCTAAGAGATTCACTATGCTTTCACACTTTAGATTGGTCTCAAACTAGAAATCCTCCAAATGCGTACAAGGTATATATAATTAAATTAAAATTGATTATCTAGATTCACACTTGTATGGCGATTACCGTTATCTGGCTGCACTCAATGAAATTTTCTTTCCTGATTTCTAAAAAGCAGAATGCATATGTAGTTATACTATGTCCTTTTCATTGACATCGTATTTAAATTTACATGAAAATAAAAAAAAAATAAAAAACATTTCGAAAAATTTCTTGAAAGTAAACATTCTTTGTTATTTTTTGTTCAACAATTTCATCTTAGCAATTCAATATTTTTAATCCCTCTCTACACGTCACTCTCGAAACTGCTACGTATAATTGGCCATGACAGAATACTGATTTTTCAAAAAAAGACCGACATGCGATAGTGATTGTCCTTGACTTTTGTGATTGTAATTGCATATGACACAATGATTGGAAACTGCCTTCTTTGAAATTTGAAGGGTAGCCTTGGATGAGTTAGTGAAAACCTTGGAATTATGATCATATTCCCATAATTATTTCAGCTATGACCTTTCCTTCAAGAACATGTTTCCCAAACCTCTTTTGTAGAACCCTCTTGAATGGCCTATGTTCCTCTGACAGTAATGCACACCTTAAGGTTGAACTCATGATTAGGAACTGACAGGCCTATTTTAACCCTAAAATACCGCAAGTATACAGATGTAGATGAATATAGCAGAAATCAAGATCGATCCACAGAGAATAGATTAACGTAGTTTGATATCCTAATTATCTAGGATTACCCTAACTAGACACTAGAAGTGGTGAATGATTTTGTCAAACTAGATTGCATTTACTAATAAACTGAATTTAATTAACAAACGAAAATTTCCAATCAACGAGAATGTATCCTAAGGTATCGATTTCAGGAATCACTCTAATAATGATTAGTCTATAACTTATAATTTTTAAACCAATTTTACTATCTATTAGACGACACTTAAATAACTTAGCCCTTCTCTCAAAGCGACTAAGTTGTGGATTGATTAGAATAATCACTCTCTCGAGCCAATTGATCTTAAAAACTCCTAAAAGACCCTTAACCTTTGCCTACGCAATCATAAACAACTACGCTATATGTTGTACGTCTATTAACAACTCCCTTCGGAATTGTTAAATGGGTAAACTAAGTCTAAGTGATCAAATTATGCTTAGTTATGAGATGAAAACAAACACATAGATAGATAGCCAAAATTGGAGTCTATAAATCAAACTTAAATCAATATCGTCATAACACCCTACTCTCTAACCCTAGGACACGAGTAGTTTAGCTACTCATGCCTAGCATCAATTCAATACAACAACTCAATGAATACATCGTAAGGAAAATAAGACTAAATAAGAAATAAATAAATTTGATTGTTCGGCTCGTCGATCTTCGTCTTCTCGCTCTCACGTCTTCTACTCCAATGTAAAAGTATGAAAATTATGATATTATGTCTGATGATCCTTGAAAACTCGAGCTTGACCTTTATTTATAAGTTGGGGTCAAAATCCTTAAGCAATTAGGATAAAAATCCCATCAAAACTCGGATTGTCTATAGGGAGGACTTCTGGTACGACCGAGTCAAGTTGTGGCGCGACCGTGCGCCCAACCTACTGTTGTAAACTTCTTGAACCCGTTCGCGTTGCCTATTGGTGCGACCGTGTTACCTATTGGTACGGTCGCGTCAAACTTTCTGGATTCTTTTCTTGAGCCATTTTTTACGCTATCGCGTCCAATCCTGGCGCGGTCGCATTGCCTCTTCAACATTTTGGGTCTTGCTTTTGGCCAAATATAGTCCATCTTGTCCTTTCTTCGACTCATTTCTTCATGTAACCTCACAAAATCTTCATTTTAGCCTAAAAACCATGAAAGCACTACAAAACAAGCCAATACACGTCAAATGGTCCAATATATCAATTATGAACGATTCTCGACCAATTATACATGCAAATGTTACAAAATACATACGTAAATAAACCTAAATGCATACATACACAATATGTATCAAAATTCCTCAAACTTAAACTGTTGTTCATCTCGAACAATATAGAGAATAACTAGAACTAGACCACATGTATTTAGGGCGATTAAATGATGAATCAAATTTCAGATTGATTTTCTCAAAAAGCTAAGCAACACAGTGTAATTGAGCATATGTGATAACGCAAAAATCAACTACTTTCGAGACGTTGAACTTTCGAACTATTCAATCCTCACCAGGTAAGTGTTTCGCTCATCTCTCAAGTGTTTAGGTTAAAACAGATTTCCACTCAAATTAAACTACATGCAAAGTCTATCATATGCTTACCAATTATCTAAACTGGACCTCATACTTGATCTGTGTGACAAGGGATCAAAAAAGTCTTTTGTTTTGGTTGTAATGTGGGCTTAAGGTAAGGTGGAATATGTTTGGACAAAAGTGACTGCTTTTGGACTAATCACGTTACTCCTAACCCGACCTCAATAAAATCACTCAATCTCACTCTCAAATTTCAGTAAATCACCCCGCAAAGTGACTTCTTCACCTTCAAAAAGTCCTTACAAATTAAGTGTTTTTCACTATATGGGTACCACATCTTGGGACTACCCAACTCTTCTATTCAAACAATCAACTAAGCACTTTATTTCCTTGCCTCTCCTCAAAAGTGTTAAACAACTTTTATGCACAAACTCTTTTCCAAGTTATTTTTTTCTTTTCTCTTTTTTTTTTTTCTTTTCCACACTAGGAGAGGCTATTATTTTCAGCTTTTCACCTATCATTTTGTTCTTCCCTTCATCATTTTGACTATCCACTGGTTTTTCTTTTTTTTTTCTCCCAAGATTTTTCACTCAACTACCTTCCAATCCTCCTTTCTCTTTACTTAATTAGTCCAATTAGGGCCAAATGCTTAAATCGAAAGGTTTTCGGCTTGTAATGTCGGGCTTATGAAATAACAGGCTATTGGGCTCAAATTGGCTAACTAGGAATCAATTATAAACTTTTGGTACAAAGGGCATCTTTTCTAGGCTAAAAACAAGAATTGCCTAAGATCATTTCCTAAGTCACGACACATTCATAGTAAAGACTCAACGCAAGTTCTAGAGACTATTACACATATCCAACCAAAACCACACCGAAAGAAGTCATATTACTCCAAAAATAGGAGTACAAATAGGCTCAAATTCTCACAAGGTTAATTTTGATCAAATATTATAAGTTCATGCTCAATTTCATCTCAAATTATCTCTCATGCTCTACTATGTGCTAATTTCTCACTATTTCACTCATAACCACTTCATTAGTAACACATCATCGTCCATCATTTCCCTAAATTACTTTTCTTTTCTTTTCTTTTCTTTTTCACGATTCAACCGACTACTACTCAGGTTCATTATTTGTAGACTCCAATAAACAAAATAACAACTTAAAACATTTAAGAAAAAAAAAACAACTACTATGACCAACATGACTAGTAATGCAAAGAACACACAAATGGGCTCACAGACCCAATGACTTCATCACAAAAATGCCAACACATATGACAAAACAAATAACTAAATAAGCAAAAGAGACAAAGCAGATACGCGCAAAAATGTAAATAGCTGCCAAGTCGTCCCAGTATTCACCCCCTCCCCCAAAATTGGTCGAAGGCCAAGTTTGTGGGAAAAGAGTGGTACGTCTTGGTGCTCAACTCACAGATCATTGCGGTGGTGGTGGTTGGAACCCATGTTGGCTCCAAAATTGAGCCAATGCATCCCAACGGCGATCTTGCTGTTGTCTCCAAGCTCGGGCCTCATCTCCTTGTGCTATGATCGTGCGCAACATGGGATTAATTTCTTGAAGAGCTCCTCGATTCTTTGTCTGATGCCTCTCAAACCAAGTACTAAGGGTAGTGACTTCAACTTGAAGAGAAGTGATCATCCCCTCAAGGTCTTCATTTCTCTCCTTTTACCGGTACCAAATTATCAAGGGGAATGCCACAATAGGCAGGAATCGAAGTAATTATACCTTCAATTGCGATGTTGTCCTTCTGTTTTTTTATAACATTAACAAATTGCTCTGCCAAAAGGACCGAATTATCAAGTCTGCGGTTATGGAGTACATTCCACATCAAGTGGAGTTCCTTCTATCAGATTGCGCCCATCTTCGTTCTGGCAAAGAGTGTATGTGCCAACATCTTCTGCAAGTATCTAATCACTGGGTTTCGAATCCATGAGGCTTTTGCATTTGTCGAGACATAAGCCTGTGGAGGTAGTAGTGGAGGTGTTGCTATCGATCGCCCCCAAAAGTTATTCGGGTTAAACATCGTTAGGGGTTCACTTTCAGTTGGTGCCGAAAACTCAAAGATCTCATCAATCTCAGCAAATGTCACTTCCTGCGACCCTCCCATCAACTGAAAAGTAATTTTATCGGTCGCTTCTGCTCGGGCTGACTAGATACTATAATCTCAAAAGTGCTGAGAAATTTGATTGTGCCTCTCGTAAGTTTGCTCATGTTTCATGAACTCCATCAATCCTATAACCATGAGCAATGCTCTTACATCTCATGTATCCCCATAACTCTTGTCAACTTGGTATTTGGGAATTGGGTAGGCACAATTGCGCGCTAATGAAGCATGTCAAATCTTTGTCGGTGCTCGTCTCTCTCTAGTGCAAACCTAAATAGGATTCGGCTATCACTTGGTAGTATCACTACCTACTCTGGATCGGGGATAGGAGCTTCTTCACCCACCTTTTTCTTTCCCTTGCTCTTACTTGTGCTAGCTTTTCGTGGAGCCATTTTGGTGAACCTGGCACACATCAAACACAACTCAACTTCAACAACCAATGATGATTGATAAATGATGACTAACTTAAACAACCATTTTTTCGTTCTTTAAACATAATTTGCAATTAGTGCTCAACTGAATGTTTTGAAAGTTAAGTCAATCATCTTTATATAACATGCATATCACTTAGCAACATCCCTCAACTTGTAGCTCAACGTTCACCCCCTAGACTATGCATATAATCTAATTTGCTCAACTATGGTGTAAGTCGAATCCTATGAACGTCTAACAAATTATATGTAAGCAATTCATCATCTTATTACACCTATTAAGCCTAAGAGGATTATAAAATCAAGCAAAAACTAGTTTCAACCTATGCACATAACATGTTCGAAGAAATTCCTTAATGAAGAAAACATGTTCATCATAATAATGTTGTTAATTATCCATTCCCAACATCACAAATTACCTATATGCATGCTCAATTCACACCAATATCATCCAACTCAAACGACCCAAGCAATAATTCATAAAAGATAACACTACAAGTGCCCCAAACTAAGAAATCATAACTAGAACAATCTGCAATCTCAATTATCACAAAACTCAACAATTATCACGCATAACTAAAAGATATTAAGCATAAAAATTTAGATTTGCAAGTCTTACCGGAGAGTTTTAGTCAGAATTTGTAGTTTTTCGAATGTGCCCTAACTCTACCCAAATTGGGTTCGTCTAACCCAAATTGAATTGATAGGTTTGAAGATATCGATGTGTGGATGTGTTGGTGAGTGGGGGTGTGTGATTTGGTGGTAATATGCAGAAAAATTGTTCTTGTGTGTGTTTTATTTGTGTTTCGCGTAGAGAAAATACGGAGAAGAAGAAGGAAAGAATGACCTGACGCGGCCATTTAAATCCTGAATCGCGAACTGACGCGACCGAGCCCAACATTTTGAACTACAAGTTAGGAAATAATTTTGGCGCGACCACGTCAAGACCCCGCGCGACTGCGTTGAATTTTCTATCTCACTGTTGTCTGGAGCGATTTAGACGAGACCGCGTTCGTTGGTGGCTAAGATCAATTTGTCGTCCTGTTGCCACACACCATAATAGAAAAATTAAATTAAACAAAAATTATAACAAAAATATAAGTTATTAAATAATTCTTAGATTTGTTAAATAATTTTTAGATTTAGAATTTATTAAATAATTGGAAATGTACGTTATTAATTTCTTGATTTTTAAACATAATTTTGATTTAATTTTCTAATTTCGAGATTTATATTTAAAATTTATCTAGGTAGTTTAAAATTTAGAGGATTTTATTTATCTTGACTTTATAAGTTCAGGAGTTTATTGGATCTATTTAAGAAAATCAATGTATCTTCGGAGGAAAAAATAATTTAGGGTGTAACTGGAACCGAGTATTTTAAGGGGTCAATTTATAACTTTTCAAGTTTATTAGGAAATGAACCTCTTACAACACACACAAACACGCTCAAACCAAGAAAGAATGAAAATCAAACAAGAATTCGGCCAAACAGAAACCGAACGCAAAACAGAAACTGAAATGAAGAACACAAGGTTTTTACGTGGTTCGATCAATGTGATCTACATCCACGGAGGCTCTATACATCTCAATTCACTCCACTAAACAACCAATTACAAGAAATAATCCAGAAAAACTAGAAACCCCAATTCACAAGCCGAATTGAGCTTAAGAACCCTAGCTTTCTAATTCTAATGATTGAGAAGTGTTTACAGAGGGAAAATAACGTGTATCCCTTCGCAGTCACAAGTGGATCCAATGTATATAAAGGTCTATGCTCGAATGAAGAAGCATAAGAAGTTGTAACCAATTCAGTTTCAACTACACAAAGCTGTTAGACGGACCTTTCACAACGGTTTTACATGCAACGGTCCTAAATTGTTGCATAAAGCGTTATAACCGCTTTGACCCCGGTTCCTTCTTAACCTTCAAAACTGATTCAGTTAAAACCCGGTTCTCTAGCCCGATTCTTCCCAACCTAAACCCGGTTCCTGATTCCTCACAACCTCTACTACAAACTATGGTCACTTGATGAAATTGAACTGATACCTACAAATCTCCACCTCAATGAACTCAAGTGTACTTCATCACCTCAATCTGCCTTGTTTGTTCCAGATTTAACTACATTGTTAAAGCCTTATCAGGCCTGAGCAATGAACCATCTTGCTCCCCGGAACTGCCTTAGTTAGAAAATCAGCTGCATTATCCATGGTATGCACCTTCTTCACTTCAACAGATCCTGCTTCAATCACATCTCTTGCAAAATGAAGTCTAACATCAATATGCTTAGACCTCTCATGAAAAGCTTGATGTTTCACCAAGTGAAGAGCACTCTGATTATCACACTGAATGGTAACACACCCTTGTCTAATCCCTAGGTCTTTGAGAATTCCTTTGAGCCACAGAGCTTCCTTGGTTGCCTCAGTTAAGGTAATGTATTCTGCCTCAGTTGTAGATAAAGCAACCACAGACTGTTGCACGATTTTCCAGCTTACAACTGTTCCATACAAAGTAAAGACATTCCCTGTAACAGACTTCCTTGTATCCAAATTCCCAGCAAAGTCTGCATCAGCATATCCAACAAGAGGTATAACACTAGCTTCTTGTTTCTGAAACTTTAAACCTACACTGACTGAGCCTTTCAGATATCTCAAGACTTGCTTCAAATCTTCCCAATGTGTCTCTCCAGGATTTGACATGTACCTGCTTACCAGAGATACACTATAGGCCAAATCTGGCCTGTTGCATATCATTCCATACATCAAACTGCCAACTCCACTGGCATATGGAATATTCTTCATATGAATCTCCTCAGCTTCTGTCTTAGGGCACTGATCCTTGGACAGCTTGGTTTGTAGATTAACTGGAATACTTACTGGCCTTGACTCATGCATGTGAAATCTCTTCATAACCTTCTGCAAATACTGTTTCTGTGAGAGCCATAGTGTTCCAGTCTTCCTTCTTCTAATGATGTCCATTCCCAGAATCTTCCTTGCTTCCCCAAGATCCTTCATGTCAAATTCTGAACTCAATCTTCCCTTTAGCTGTTGTATCTTATCCATACTCTTACTGGCAATGAGCATATCATCCACATATAACAACAGAAATACTTGTTCAAATCTTGAACCTTTGTTAAAGTATACACAACTGTCATATAAGCTTCTTATAAAACCTGCATTGATCATGAACTCATTGAACTTCTTATTCCACTGCCTTGGACTCTGCTTCAATCCATAAAGTGATTTCCTGAGAAGACAGACCTTCTCCTCATTTCCTGGAATCACAAAGCCCTCAGGTTGCTTCATGAATATCCTTTCAATTAGATCACCATGCAGGAATGCTGTCTTAACATCTAACTGCTGTAGTTCCATGTCTTCTTGAGTAACCTTTGATAGGAGTAACCTAATAGAGCAATGCTTCACTACTGGAGAGAATACCTCATTATAATCAATGCCTTCTCTTTGTGTAAAGCCCCTAGCCACCAGCCTTGCCTTATATATGATTTTATTAGCCTTTCCAACCTCCACCTTCTTCTTGTAGATCCATTTTGAGCTGACTAGCTTCTGCCCCTTTGGTTTGTCTACATGCTTCCAGGTTTGGTTCCTCTCCAGAGATTCCATTTCCTCCATCATGGCCCCTATCCAGTGTTCACTTTCACTATAATTTATTGCTTCCTCGAAACTGCTTGGCTCTTGGAACTCCAAGTCTTCTGCTACACTTAATGCATAATAGACACTTCCAGCTTGTCCATAGAAATCAGGCCTGTGGATTTGTCTTCTTGGTCTGTCTCTACCAATGCTATAAGTTCTGAGATTTGAAATCCCAGTTTGGCCTTCATCATCTTCTGATGAACTGCCATCTTCTGGTTGAGCTTGAGCATCCTTCTCTGGTGATTTCTGTTCCTCAGTAGGCTCCACCTGAATAGAAATTCTTTCAGATTCCACATCACCATCAGCTTCTTCTTGACTTCCAGTAGAGTTATATCCTATCACATCCTCATTGAATCTTACATCTCTACTTATCAAGAGCTTCTGGTTTCCCTAGTCCAAGCACCATAACCTGTAGCCTTTTATGCCTTAGGATATCCTAGGAATACACACCTATGTGCTCTTGCATCAAGTTTGTCTTGCCTAATGTGAGCATAGGCCAGACAACCAAACACTCTCAAACCATTGTAGTTTGGTACCTTTCCACTCCAAACTTCTTCTAGAATCTTAAATCCTAGAGTTGATGATGGTGATCTGTTTATCAAATAGCATGCAGTATTTAGTGTTTCTCCCCAGAAGGATTTGGGTAATCCAGCATCAATCAGCATACATCTAACTCTCTCAAGCACAGTCCTGTTAAACCTTTCAGCAACCCCATTTTGTTGAGGGTTTAATGGAATAGTTCTGTGCCTTATGATGCCCTTATCTTCACAAAACCCTGTGAATTCAGTGGATAGATATTCCAAACCATTATCAGTCCTAAGATGTTTCAATTTCTTCCCTCTTAGATTCTCCACTTGGCTCAACCATGTTTTAAACTTAAGGAATGCATCACTCTTGTTCCTTAAGACATATACCCATATTTTTCTACTATAATCATCAATGATGGACATGAAATACCTTACTCCTCCATGTGTCGCTGTCCTTGGAGGCCCCCATATATCAGAGTGTACATAGTCGAGTGGTTCTTGAGTAGAATGTATCCCTTTAACATAAGGTAGCTTCTTGGCCTTTCCCAGAGCACATTTGTCATAGAATTCCAGTGTTCTATTTCCCATTTCACCAATAATGCCCCTCTTTGATAGCTCCTTCAATCCTCTCTCTCCAATATGACCAAGTCTTTTATGCCACTTCATGACATCTTCTCTACTTATCACAGATTCAACACAACCTATCACAGGGGATCCAATCAGAATAAACAGGCCATTGTGTAGCCTTCCTTTGATTACCAGCTTGTTGTGTTTAGTGATATGAAGATAACCATCTATGGAGTTGAACTGACAACCATTTGCCACAAGAGATCCAAGGGATAGGAGGTTTCTTTTCAGGCCAGGAACATACCTCACTTGAGAAATGGTCCTGATGACTCCATCGTACATTTTTATCTGAACTGATCCTGTGCCTTTAACTCTGCAGGAGTGATCATTCCCCAGTAATACACATCCACTATCTTATTTCTGTAAATCCTTGAACCAGGATTCATTGGGACACATGTGGAATGAACAACCAGTATCAAGAACCCATTCCTTTTCCATCTTTGTGTCTGTGATGTTTAAAACTTCAGGGGTGTCTTCTTGATGCTCAGTCACAGCCACTTCTGCCCTATGATTTTCTTGTTTCTTCTTCTTTAGTGGACAGTCCTTCTTCGAATGTCCAGCTTGCTTGCATTTGAAACACTTTCTGGTTTCAACCCAGTCTCCCTGTTTCTTTGCATTCTGAGTTCCAGATTTGTTGTCTTTGACTCCCTGGAACTTCTTCTTTTGATAGTTCTTTTTTAACTTAATGTTCAAACCTTCTCCAGCCTGTGCAGAGCCCTTTTCTCCCTGATTTTGAAAACACTTTTGTCTTCAATGCTGAGAGGATAGATTCATAACTGATTTTTCCATTCCTTCCAAACATTAATGCATCCTTGAAGCTTTCCATAGACTTTGGAAGAACATTCAACACCATCAGAGCCTTATCATCATCCTCCAAGTTCACCCCCAGATCTTCTAACTCTTCAATCATCTTGACAAACTCATCAAGTTGATCAGAAATGATCTTATCATCAGTGATTTTGAAAGACATCAATTTCCGCTTCAGAAATAGTTTGTTTGATATTGACTTTGATTGATAAAGTTCTTCTAGTTTTCCCCATGCCTCCACTGCATTTTTACACCTTGATATCTCCCTCAAGGGTTTATCACCCAAACAGAGGAATATAAGACTCAAAGCCTTCTTATCCACTTATGGAAACTTTGATTTCTCAGCATTAGACCATTGATCAACAGGAAGAAGTGCAGAGTCTAGCCCATTTTGAACCCATACAACATTCATTTTGATTTTCCAAAGTGAGAAGTCATTCTTACCTGAAATCTTCTCCACATCCATCTTCACTCCAGCCATTCTCTCTCCCTCTTTGAATGTGTGTGCAGGTTTCCCACAGACGGTGCCACTTGTTAGGAAATGAACCTCTTACAATATGTTCAAACCAAGAAAGAATGAAAATCAAACAAGAATTCGGCAAAACAGAAACCGAACGCAAAACAAAAACAGAAATGAAGAACACAAGGTTTTTACGTGGTTCGATCAATGTGATCTACATCCACAGAGGCTCTATACACCTCAATTCACTCCACCAAACAACCAATTACAAGAAATAATCCAGAAAAACTAGAAACCCCAATTCACAAGCCGAATTGAGCTTAAGAACCCTAGCTTTCTAATTCTAATGATTGAGAAGTGTTTACAGAGGGAAAATAACGTGTATCCCTTCGCAGTCACAAGTGGATCCAATGTATATAAAGGTATATGCTCGAATCAAGAAGCATCAGAAGTTGTAACCAATTCAGTTTCAACTGCACAAAGCTGTTAGACGGACCTTTCACAACGGTTTTACATGCAACGGTCCTAAACCGTTGCATAAAGCAGTTATAACCGCTTTGACCCCGGTTCTTTCTTAACCTTCAAAACTGATTCAGTTAAAACCCGGTTCTCTAGCCCGGTTCTTCCCAACCTGAACTCGGTTCCTGATTCCTCACAACCTCTACTACAAACTATGGTCACTTGATGAAATTAAACTGATACCTACAGAGTTCTTGTGGAAGTAGACCTATCTAAATCTTGGGATACAAATGCTATGGTTCAATCTGTTGGATATTATGTGACTCCATCTTTAGATTTTGAATATTTGTCGTGTTTGTCCGTATTATAAAATTTTCGATCATTCTGCTACTCAGTGCCGGTTGTTGCATCGTTTTGCTTCCCAAGCTCATCCAGCAGTTTCACAAGCTCACTCACCCATGCCACGTGATCGTCCAAAATCAAGCAGGCATAAAACTCCTACTCAGCAGGAAGATCACCCTTTCTCTACCTCACGGCCGACTTCGTCCGCTCCCTCGACTTCTTTTCCATTGGCCTTGCCACCTGTTTTAGGTGAGAATACGTCCTCGTATCCCGACACTTTCAATCTGGTTTCTCCCTCCTCATCTATGCCTACCACGGGTCATACTCCGTTCATAATTCATTTGCTGCTTTCAGGGACATGGAGGATTCCTCTATGCAATCGGAAAATGCTACAGTACTGGAGAATGGTTCTTCAGCCCTTTCTTTGGCGTTGATTTCAGACACCCCTATGGCTTTGGTCAGTTTTTTCCCGCCACCATATCCTATATACTCGAAGATCTCCCAAGTTGCTCGTCGTTCTATTTCAATTCTAGCGGATGTTCGTCAGTGGGCTCTTCATCAGAATATTGATGAACTCTCTCAGGTGACTGCTTCCTCTTTTAGGGTTGATATGAGAGATAATATTACAGGAAAATGTATACGAAATGTTGCTAAGAAATCTTGGGCTAATATGGCGGACGAGACTATCGTTTTTGGATCAGTTAGATCCGCCCACCACCTCTTAATGTAGATTCTTTGTTGGAATATCTGAGGGATCAGAAATGATCTTTTCCGGATGTTAGAGCTTGAGTGTTCAAACTCTTATCTAATCCTCTATTTGTTGTTTTGCCTTTTATACACAATACATGTTTTTTTGTGTTATAATCTCTTTTAACTAAGGCCGAATAATAGTGTATTACTGATGTCGAATTGATAACTAATTGTAAGGACATGAGTGCAATAAATTGAAGGAATGGAAACTTGTTCTTGTGTTGTTGAGAAGAAAAAGGCGAGACTTGGTCCTCAACAAAGAGGACCGAGTCTCTCTCATTCACCTACCCAACTTTCTGGAAGTGTAACCACTAACCACTAACGCCCTCAACTGTAGGAGGTAGTGGTTATGTAAGAGTGCTCTCCAAGCTGCTCATTGGCCTATAAATAAGACTTCAACTACCAACAGAAGACAAACAACAATACGAGAGAAATATCGAGTATGTCTAGCAGTTGTGTTGTCTAGAGGGTTTAGCAAACCTCCTATCCAACCTGAAATGTCCAGTTTTAGTAACATTCGGAATCCTCACGATTCTAAATCTCTTTTCACAGGATAGTTGTTAGGATAGCTTTTGATAGGTTATTTAGTGCTCTACATATTGTTTATTCGTCCATTGAGATGTTAGGATTCTTAAAGTGTGAATTAAAGTTTTGTCTTGATTCATATTCTGAATATTTTTTTAATTCACAAGAGTTATAGTGAGTTATTTCGCCCTGAAGGCACCGACAAGTGATTTAAGACTTGTGGAAAATTTTTCTGGGATTATCTTTTATATTTCCAATGTGTTTCAATCCTAGGATGGGTAAACCTCGTGGCTAACCTCTGTTTATTATTGGGCAACACACACTTTCACCAGAATATGCTCTGGGAGTTCACGCTGAGCATAAGTCGGATTGACTAATTATCATTGAGCCAAAGGTTAGTTTTTCTTCCATCTCGCATCTTTTATGGAGGGGCTTGTCTATGATTTTTATTGGAGAAAATGACAAAACTGTGGCTTTATCTGATGTCTGGGTTTTTCTATCTACTAGTATTATCACGACGAGTGTTATTATTTCTAATGATTAGCTTATTTCTATCAAAGTCTCCTCGCACAATCGTGAATATATGTTGGGTTGTGTGCATGCTAGCCGTAATTATATTTTGCAGCATACTTTATGCACCACTCTGCTTTCTTTGCCTAGTTTACCTGCCTGCATTATTGATGATTTTAACTCTGTCGTGGGATCTCATGAGCACAATTATCAGACTGCCTACAATACTACAGCAGCTCAGGAGTTTCATGATTTTGTTGATACGGGTGAGTTCTGGGATATGGATATTGAATGACTTTTACTTGGTCTATGTATTGCTCTACCCATGGGCTCATTGCTTCGAGAATCGACGGAGTTCTCGTGAATTTTGGTTTCTCTTCTATTTGGTCTTCTTTGGCGGCTTTTTCCCTAGCCCGTAATATGTCAGATCATCATCCGATTATTTTGAATTGTGTGGAGGAGGACATTTCCGGGCCTAAACCATTCCAGTTCCAATCTATGTGGGTGATACATGACACCTTTTTGGCCATGGGGGCTGCCTCTTGGAATCTCGCCGCTTGCTATCACGGATCCTCTTCATCTGTTGATGATTAAGTTGAAACGGTTACATTCATATTCACGTGTTTGAAATAGGGAGGTTTTTTGGTGATGTCCATGCATGCCTTAGGCTTGCGAATGAGGAATTACATGCTATCGAAAATGACTTCTATGTTAATGGGGATTGTGAGGCTCTCTTTAGAGCTGAGATTTCGAAGCAAGCTGAGCTCAACAACATTCTTCTCCAATAGTACGCTTTCTTCTCTCAACAATGCCGAGCTCAATAGTTGAAGCAGGGGATAGGAATTCGTCCTTTTTTCATTAGTCGATGCTGAATGGAAATGCAGGTAGGTTCTTCGTGGCATACACATTGACCGGAATTATGTGCAAGATTTTGGTATTGTCTCTACGCAAAACATTCAGTATCTTCATACTCTTTTTGTGGCTCTGGGGGGACGTGATGTCGGATCATTCTATGCTTGACTCTAATCCATCCGGTTATTTTTATTGATGACATTGCTTCTCTTTGTCGCGTTCCAATAGCAGAGGAGGTTAAGCATGCAATTTTTGCTCTCTCTGTTGACAGCTCCTTGGGACCAGATGGCTTTCTGGGTATTTTCTTTCAGAAGACTTGGGATATCATTCATGCTGACGTGGTTCAGGCGGTTTCAGGGTTCTTCCATTCTAGTCGGCTCCCTTTGGGTTCCAATTCCAACTTTATGGCGCTGCTTCCAAAGGTTCCTAGGGCTTCTCGGGTGGAGGACTTTTGGCCCATTATGCTGGGTAACTTTCTTTTCAAAGTCATCACTTGCGTTTTGTTGGATCATTTTGGCCTGCCTCTTATGAAGCTTGTGTCCCCTTTGCAATACAGTTTTGTTCCGAGCTGACGTATCCACTTTGCTATTGTTCTGAGGGGCTTAATTGCTTGGATAAATCTCATGGTATGGCTATGAAAATTGACATCAGGAAGGCTTTTGATACCTTGAGTTGGCGTTTCATCATGGAGGTCCTCGACGGTTTGATTTTGCTGCTTTATTTGTTGAATGTATTATGGAGATACTTCGTTCTGATAGAATCTCAATCCTTCTTAATAGTTCTCCAGTGGGTTTTTTTCCCTGCTCTAGAGGGGTCCGTCAAGGCGACCCCCTCTCACCCCTTCTTTTTTGTCTTGCAGAAGATATCTTGGCTCGGGCTATTGACTAAGCTATTGTTTATGGTATGTTCACTCCTCTTTAGGTTCGCCATGACCTTTATTGTCCTATGTACCTCCTTTATGCAAACGACATTATGGTGTCCGACCATGCTTCTAAGGCAAACATTCGCGGTTTGATGTTTATTGTGGATCCCTATGCTGTTATGTCGGCCCAGGCCGTCAACAACAATAAGTCAAGGGTGGGTTTTGGTTCTAAAGTCCACCATGTTACTAAGGGCTTCATCCGTTGGCGTTTGTGCTTGTGGAGGGGGTGGCACCCTTTGTTTATCTTGGAGCCAGTCATAAACAACCTGGTGGAGCCAGTCATTCTTGGCTCAGTGACTCACTTGATGATGTGTTATAAATAGCGACGCTCTTTGTTGAAGGAGCTCAATACTGCAATGGTGAAATTTCATATGGATGGGAGACATTTCTGATAAATCTTTCTGTTCCGTGGCTTAGGACCATTGTTGTGCTTTGAAAGATGAATGGGGCTTGGGTATTCATTCGGTTAAGGTGGTTAACCGAGCTTTTCTGTCTAGGCTTACTTGGGAGATCATGACTTCTCAAGACATTGGTATGTTGTTCCTTCGCAGCCGATTTTTTTCGTTCGCATTTGAGCATCATAATACCTTCTCTTAAGTCCTCTATATGGACTGGTATCAAATCCGAAGCTACTGACTTGATTTGGGACTCTACCCTCTTGATTGGTGCTACTTCCCAGGTACGTTTCTGGTTAGATGACTGGCTTGGTTATGTTATTGTGGATAGAGTGCAGATTCTGATTCACCTTCAAGATTATTTTGATTAGCCTATCTTTGATTATGTGGTTGACGGTGCTTGGGTCATTCACTTAGATTTTCTTCTTAATCACTTGAAAATTGCCAAAGACATTGTTAGGTAGGTATCCTATGCTCAAGGGTGATGATGATTTGAGGGTTTGAAGTCACTCTCTCACCGACGATGTCACTTTTCGGGAGGCTTACTCCTTCCTCTAGCCGAAGTTTTCGAAAGTTAATTGGGGGAGTTGGATTTGGGCTCCTTTTCTACCTCATCGCCGCTCATACGGTGTGGCGGATGATACATGATTGCTTATGGATTATCTTATTAAATCGGCACTTTTAGGCTAAATGTTTGTCCCCTTTGTTATCAGGCTTCGGAGACCTTGGATCAATTATTTACCACTTATTGCTTCTCTCGAGATTTATGGAATCTTGCGTTTTTAGCTTTCCGTTCACCCTCATTTAGAGAACAACCTGCATGCTCTTCTTTTACAGGGGATGTCCTTTATCTTTAGCCCTCAAATCTCTTACCTCTGGCGCTTTACTTATTTCCATTATTTGGGGTAGTTGGAATGCGAGGAAATATCTTGTGTTTGATGATTTGCAGGTTACACTAGCGAGCTATTGACGTCGGATTCTAGCAGATCTCAAAGGAGTTAATCAAATGGAGATTGGCTCCATGCATAACAACACGACCGACCTTGAGATTCTCCATGCCTTGGGTATGTCTTGCCATCCGTACAAAGCTCCTCAGGTGATTTAAGTTAGCTGGTTTCCTCCTTTGTCGGGTTGGACGAAAGTGAATGTGGATGGGAGCGCTTCACGCGCTCTGGGGCGTCTGTCTGGCGGTGCCATTTCCTGGAATTCTTGGGGCTTCGTGGGTGGATGCTTCACTAGCACTTTTGGGAGGAGATATGCTTTTGAAGTAGAACTCGAAACTACGATTAAGTCGGTGGAGATTGCTAAGCTCAAGGGATGGACGGATTTATGGATGGGGATGGATTCTACCTATGTCTGCATATGTTTACTTCCAAATCGTTGGCGTCTTGTGGAGGTTTTAAGGGCAATGGGTGCAAACCTTACGTCATGACTCCTTCTTTCGTTTTCGGATATCTCACATTTATAGGGAAGGTAATTCAGCGGCTGACGCTCTATCCAAGCCTGGTACGAGTTATACTTGATGGGATTCGGTTCCGGATTTTCTCGCTGCTCAGGTTAATTATGATATGCACAGGACGAGTCCTTCAAATTCACTTAGTCATTGTTGGTACTCTTTTCCCCATCTATGATTTCTTCCAATTGGGTTTTGCCATGAGTGGGTTCTAACGAGGCCAACACCTCTGAGGCGCTTCACTAGGCTGCGTAGGGTTTGTTTTTTTGTTTTTGTTTCATGTACGCACAGTCATTCCTGAGTGACCGACTTATGATTATCTCTCTTTCTTGTAGTACGTACTTTTTGTTCTTTTTATTTCATTTTTGCAATTTATTTAAAAAATAAAGATTGTACTCCCTCCGTTCCATAATAATTGACGTTTTAAAAAGAAAGGGAAGAATTAAGAATGAATTTTTTTGACAAATTTATCCCTCATTTAATTATTTATCTCTCTTATATGACTTCTAAAATTTAACATATTTAAATATTTATCTTTTCTCTCTCTGAGATTCCATATTCTTTCGTCATCGTTGGAGAGTGAAACTCCGCATCTTTAAATATTTATCTTTTCTCTCTTTGAAATTCCATCTTCTCTTGTCATCGTTGTAGAGTGAAACTTCGGCAAGAAAAGGCAGCGGTGGCGGTCCAGATATTTTAAGAGGAGGGAATTACTTTAAGAGGGATTTTTTTTAATTCAATTTAAATTGGAAATGAAGGAGGGAAGAGGGAAAAAAACGTTGACCGAAAAAAATAAGGGAAATTCTTTTATTCAATTTAAATTGGGGAATGAAGGAGGAAGAAGGGAAGAAAACCTGGATTAAGGAGGAAGAGAGAATAAGGCGCGTGGAATAAGGAGGGAGAGGGAAGAAGACGCTATAATAAGCGGGAAGATTTAATGAGAGGGAAGAAGACGCTATAATAAGCGGGAATATTTTAGGAGATAAAAATTTAACCAAATAAAGATATTTCTGATAGATTTAAAAGTAGAGATTTTTAAGGATGGAGTCCAGGGAGAAAACTGGTAGAATTAGTGAAAAAAATGTAAAATTTCAATTAATAAGAAAAGAAAAGAACCTTCTAAAACGTCAATTATTATGGAACGGAGGGAGTATTTAATTATTTTTTGGAAAGAAAATCTGAAATGATAGATATTATTTACTATACCATTGTAGAAATCATGTTGGTCAAATTAAACACCAGTTAATTGACTCAAGTTACAAAATATTTTACGAGTTGAGCTACGAACAAATTCTCATAGTTGATACATTATTATTGTTCTTTTACCTGGCTACGAGAGTGTGTTCTGAAAAGTTAGCAGTGTTTAAGCGGAATCGCGTTTCTGCTGTTCTCAACTTTGTCTGCCACCGAACTGTATTTTTCGTTTCTCCTTGGATTCTTTATTCTGGTGCCGCTGTTGTACTTTCGAGAATTGCACAGCAAAAAAAAAAAAAAAAAATCATTTACTTTGTTCCGCTACTTTTCCGTAAAGCTGTTTTTCTTTTTTTTTTTTTTTCTGAATTTTTCATGTCTTTTTATGGAACTCTTGTTTAGTTGATGGCTGTTGTGTTTATGGAGTGTTTCCGCCCTAAATTTCTATATAATTACATAACTGCCTCTTTGTTGCTTAGTGGAAATTGAAGTTGGTGGACTCGGTTTTGCTTTTGCATATCTTCACTGTTGCGTATATTCTGTGCTTCAGTAGAATCTGATTACTTTGAAGTACTGAATTGATCATTGTAACCATGAAATTTGGTTTTGAAACTGAAATTAAAGCTTCAAGTATTAAAGTTTAGAGACCAGAGTTGAATTGGCACTTGTGTGGCTGAACTAAAAAGTATATGCCTATATGTGATGTGAGCATTTCAGTCATAATCTAGCCTATAAGGAGTATTTTGGACACTGTCTATCGTAATATCTATTGCACTTGAGCTCTATATACGTGCCCTTTTTAGCAATTTCAGTTATTTTCATTTCTCCGTTGGAGTGTATACAGCCTTAGCTTGTGTGAATATATATCAGGCTTATTGTAATCCTGAATTTTAGCACGTACTGGCTACTATCCGTCTTGCTTAACAAATTGGTGTTTCTTCTTTTCTAGCTTCATGTTTTCGAAGCTGAATGGTTGTATATCCTATATTTAATTTCGGAGTAATTTTGTCAGTTGTCATACGAAATGGATTACGTTTGATTTTGTTCATATGATCCCAGTGGGAGATTTCTCATGAATTTGCATGCTTCGTACAAAATTGTCAGGTTAGATACTTTTTCTTCTGACTTTCCCAATAATTCCAGTTCATTCGTGCAGATGTATTAATATTCTACTGGAAGGTTCTGTCTTCATTCTGGTATATGATTGATAAAGAATCTGAGTGTGTTAATTTGTTAGAATTTAAAGTGGCTACAGAAGGAAGTTGAATAAGCTTTTGGTAAAATCATTTCCATTGTCATGGATAACGATGGAGGTCTGGGGCTTAATACTGTTTCCCTACCTTCAAGGAAGAGAAGGAGTAATCTGAATCGCCGTTCCCCCTATGAATCCGAGTATCCGCAAGAGCATAGAGATTCTATTTCATTATCATCAACACCATCAGACCCTGTTAGTGATGCACCAAGTGAAGGCAATGTTGTGCATGAATCTATAAATTTGAGGAAGGGACTGAATTTCAATGAATCTGTATCGGGGCCATTGTATACAAATCTTGTTGATGCTGAGACATTGAATAGGACTGATGATGAAGATGATGTGTTTGATGAATCCATTGACCTTAAAGGGCCGGTTGAAGATAGTCCCGCTGCAGCTAGTGGTGAGAGGCTGAAAGTGGAAGACAGTAAATTGAGTGAAATAGGAGTTGATGATCATCATTCTGGACCACTAGGAACAGCATCTGATGGAATTGGAACTGGATCTGGGAACAAATTCAATAAGGTCAAGCTTAAAGTTGGAGGTGTAACACACACTCTTCAAGCAAGATCCAGTTCTGATGGTTCTTCAGTACCTGGGAGTTCTGCTAAGTCTGCTTTCCCATATGCCAATTATTCTCACCGTAGGCTGAATAATGAGGTATTTGCTCACTCTTGTATGAAAGTTCTTTAAGTGAATATGGCTCTGAAACTCAGTGGAGTAGGCTGTTTTCTTAATGGAAGTGCAATTCCACATATATGTGTTCTAAGTTGCACACTATTCATGCATAGTGGTTGCCAAGTGAGGATTAAATGTTTATGTGTATAGTGTATCAGGGTAAAAGTAGCTGTACATGCTGCATGTGATACGAATAGGAATGTTGCCTATTGACCATTTCATCCTTTTTATGGCCTGTACAGTCTTAATTTATTTTGCAAGCGAATTTTCCAGCACTTTTATGAGTCTATTATCTTTAAGATGCTATCCATCTGCTATTAATATGCCCTTTGACCTGGTAGCTGGCAAGTTTGTTTATCTTACAGTGTTGGTGACTGTTTTTTATAACAGGATAATTTTAATCTCCATTCTACGGATGAGAAAGCTGGCCTTTGTGGTGTTCCATGGAGAGATTTTTCCAAAATTGGTTTTAGCTTCAAAAAAGTGGATTCCCTAGGGGTGGACATACAAGAGGAGTCTACTAAGCAAACTATAAAGCATGGACGGTCACCCAAAAATAAGTCTGTAATCAACAAATATTCGGCTGATAAGGAATATGATGAGGATTTCGATGATGATGATGAGATTCGGTACCTTCAAAAGCTCAAAACATCAAAAATTGCATCTTATGATAATGCAGAGTATGAAGATGGAACTAGAGGCAAGAAATTGAGAAAAATCTCTAGGGTAATGGATAGGAATATTGACAAGTATCCTTTGGGAGCTGTAGATTATAACTGCTCACGATTGGTCAAAGAAAGTAAGAAATCCAGATCAGGGCACGTATCTGAAGATACTGACTACATGGAGGATGAAGAATCAGTATCTGATGGTCAGATTGAACACAAGAAGAAGAAACTGAGGAAGTTGCCAATTGATGTCTCTGAACATTCCAAGGAAAGCTCAATCACTACCCGCCGAAGGGCTATTCTGACCAGTAGAGACATTTCACCTTCTCAGGGTGCTAGTCCGATCCAATTTCCGGATGGGCTTCCACCTGCTCCACCAAGAAGTGAGCATTTCACTGTTCTCCCTGGTTAATGCCGCCATCTTATATTTTTTCTTAGGTTGCACATGGATTGAACAATTTGATTTAAGAAGAGGAATTGGGGGACGAGTTCAACTGACTCCATATATTGAGTGGGTTTTCAAACAAAATCATAAAAAAAGTGGATCAGAATGAGAGTTGAGATTTTCAAATCCATTAAATGAAACCATTAAGATAAGAGAATCGCAATGCATTTGTTGCTTGGATAATTTTACTCGTTCAATATAAAGGCAGTCTTACTGAACTGTCTGCTTATCATGATGAGTTCTTGTTGGCAGAGCCAAAGGAGCAACTCACTGAAGTGGAGCAACAACTTAAACGAGCTGAGGCTGCCGAAAGGCGTAGGGTACAAAATGAGAAAGCTGCTAGGGAGTCTGAGGTTCGTTGCTCGATTATGCTCTATATGATTTCTTGCGTACTGTGATTATATGAGATATGACAATATAGAGTTCCTATTTCTAGGCAGAGGCAATTAGAAAAATCTTGGGTCAAGATTCCAGCAGGAAAAGACGGGAAGAGAAAAATAAAAAACAACAAGAGGAGTTAGCACAGGTGTGTAAGTTGTTCAAAGACAGCATTTGTACCCCTGGAAGTTTTTATTCGTTTACCCATCATGCGTTGTGATGCAGGAGAGGAATGCAAATGCTGCAACAGTTGCACCTGATGCTGTTAGATGGATAATTAGACCTTCAGGGACAGTAGTGATATTTCCTGATGAGATTGGCCTCCCTAGCATATTTAAACCTAAATCCTCCAGGTAATGAATCCAGATGGACTCTACCAATGGACGTTATTGAGTCGAGTTGATATAGAGTCAAACTTGAGCTTGATAAAGAATATTTGAACCTCTTGAGTGAGCTTAACTCCTTCAGCTTGAGATCTACTTGATGGCAAAGTTGATGCGTGCAAGCTCGACTCAGTTGCTTATATAGAGGCATGTTATGTTTCAACTAAATACCTCATAGGTCAGCTTGGTTCCTTGTACATAATTATAGGTAAATAACTTATGGATAAAATAGAATGATGTTCCATGCTGGATATGGATTGATAAGGCTCGCGAGCCTATCAAATAGGATATTTTTGAGTCCAGATTTTATCTAGCCTAAATGCACCTATGTGCATGCTTACAGTGTTGAAGATTTGAGTCTGATTTGGGTTTGCAGGTATCCTCCTCCAAGAGAGAAATGTGCTGGTCCTTCATGTACAAATGTGTACAAGTACAGAGATTCCAAGTCGAAGCTCCCTCTTTGCAGTCTTCAATGCTACAACGCAATACATGAGAAGGGACGACCCATGCATGCTTGTTAAGTTAGTTTGTTCTAAGAATGCATGTGTCCATATATGGAGGAAAGTTTTTCCACTCAGATATAGTATGTACAAGACTACAACCCTGTTTGGGTTTCTGGACCGTCAATGTTTCCAGGTTTGTTGCCTGTGAGCTATGTACAAATGAGTGTACCTTTTGCTTGCTTGCTTGAAACTTCATATTTATCTGAGGTTGAAAATATCGATTTTTCAATTTTAGAGAAATTTTTAATAAATTTCGGTGCAATTTTTTAAAAAATGACTGAAAATGTATTAAATAGATAATTTATCACGATATTTTATAGATTGTTATAATTATCTTAAATACAAATATATAAGCTAAAAATTTGTGCCAAATTGACATATCTACAACTAATTGATAGTAAATAATAAGCATTGCAAACATTGTCAGACAGCACAGACACATTTTAAACTCTTTATTTAAACAATATTGGTACAAGTTTCTCAATAATTAATAGTTTTGTTTGACCCATCATCTTTATTTAAGCAATATTAACACAAATTTATTAATAATCAATAATTTTAATTGATCCAATAATTATATTGTTGATGTATATTTTAACCTCATGTGACATTTAAGAAAATGAGTAAAGGTATGTTTGGTTGGAGTTGGGGGTGGCTGGAGCATTGTTGGCTGTGGGCAGTGGCTGAGAGTGTTAAATAGTGATGGAGCATTGTTGGCCGTGGGCAGTGGCTGTAAATAGTGATGTTTGTTTGAGTGGTTGGGGTAGTTGTTGTAGTGTATGATATAATTTTAAATTGTAAAAGGTGATGTGATGTATGTAAGATGTTATTATTAATGATTGATTTAATGATTAAAATAGTATTGAGATTTGTGATTGAGGGCCCGCTTCGTTGGGGGTTTAGCGTAAACAATGAGAATGAATGATGACTCATTCTCATTTATGGTGCTTAATACATAATAAATAATTTAGTCATTACCCCCTTAATAATTCCCCCAAAAAAAAAAACAATTTCCCTCATTCCATTCCATAGTATGATTGATCCTTTATTCATACCCATTACTATTATCATTGATGAACGGGCCCTAATTGATGATGTGTATGATTGTTGATAGGTGATGTTCATTTGTTGTTGGATTAAAATTGTTTATATTTGATAATTTTTAATATTTTAAATGGTTATTTTATAAATAAAAATATTAATTTGAGTAAAAAGTATTTTGGGGCAATTAATTTTAATAAAAATTAAGAGAACGTGAAAAATATATAAATTGATATTTATCTTAATTATTTATTATATTTTATTTATTTTCGTTTTTTTCCCAAAATTATTTTTTCTTTCAGTTTACTAAATTTGAATTACTATTCTGAACCTTTCAAATAAATGTTTTATTCATTTTGTTAAAAAAAAAACAAAAGAAAAAAAAAAGGTAAAAAGACCCACTATAATGTTGATAAACGTGAAGGTAAAAGGTTTAATGTTGATAAACGTGAAGGTAAATGGACCCCTTTCATCTTCTTCGAACATTTTCTTTAAACAAAAAACTGTAACTTGGGATCCTTTCAAGTTTCAATATCCAAATTTTTCTGAATTAAAAAAAAAAAAAAAGAATTTAAAAAAAAAAAAAAACGAAATTAGGCGAGATTTTCAGCGAGGCAAGGTCTCGTCGAGAACCTCGCACACATTCTGACATCATCTGAAGGAGACTGAACGAAACAAGAAGTTGCGAAATCTCGCTGAGATTCTCGCGAGAAATTGACAAAAACTTGTTACAGTTTTTGGTGTCTTGGATAATGATTTTTTGCGAAATTTTCGTCACTAGTTAAAGGATTTGGCGGATGGATTTTAAATTCGTTTGGATGGGTTGATCTTATAATGACTTTCAAATCCATAACTCTTTTTCAGTATTCTTGATGGATTTGAAATTTATTAAGATGAAAAAGTATTTGAATTTTTTCAAATCAAATTCAAATTCTTTAATTGGAATATCCGATGTTTGTGATCATGATGATCCCCGTTATGTTCATGAGATCATCTGTTATATTTGGTGTTACATCTTGTGTTTCACTACATTCACTAACCGACGCGTGTATACTATGAGATCACAAATTGATATGTGTCACGTAATGAATTAGGTGTAATAGAGGATGAAACACCTAATCTTACGGAGAATTCGAATTGCCCTTTATGGTGTCTTAAAAATTAAATTTATAAAAGATGGTTAGCATCCTTATTTTGGGCTCGACACGTGTATATAATCGAATTGTATCTTGTACCCAGTCGAATATTTTCAGCTGTAAATCGTATCTTGTATATACTGTTATTTTAAATACACCTCATGTATATTTTATAACAATTATTTAGACTAGAGAAACTTGTGTGCTTGGAAGTTTTTGACCATATGGGATATTTCTGAGGATCTTTCATACTAATTCATACTAGTCGATGGCAAAATCATTGAGTTAAGTAGTTGTAATCAAGGATGAATATCTCGGTCTTAGTGGAAATATGGTACTTCAATTTTATGAAATTATAATTATGATAAAAAAAAAAAATCAAATAGTGGGAATTTGATAAATATTTAAAATTTGAACATAATATTTTATAGTGTTATACCTAATTTAAATACAAATATTTATCTTGAAATTTTAAACAAAACAACTTATTTAAAACAGACAAATACATACTAAACTACATATTTAAATATTGTCCGGCATACTTGGAGGTTTATCCATACAATATTGCTAGTACCTAAAGGATCGTGTGCGACTCAAATAAAACAAGATATTGTCTATAAAGGCAAAAGCTTGTATGCCGTGTGACGGAAAAAAGTATCACTTTTTGTGGTAAAAGTATCACGTTTATCTGTAAAAGTATCACCTTTTTTTAAACAAAAAAAAGTATCATTTTTTTAGCAAAAATATCACCATTATCTGTAAAAGTATCAATGTAGTAAAAATATCACTTTTTCCTGTAAAAGTATCACTTTTTCCTGTAAAAGTATCAATGTTTTCTGTAAAAGTGTATTCCATCACACGTGTGACCGTTCACACACAAAACTCACTCCTATAAAAAATAGTTCAACGTGACAAAGTATGAGCACTTTTCAACTGAAAAATGAAAATAAATCAAAATCGAAAGTGATATCTGTAGTATTACAACAGATATCACAACAAATATACCGAGATCAAAATTTACCAATATATTTTCAATATATTTCCTATCACTGATATATCAACGACATGAGGTTAGAAAAATATACTCTCATCGTCCCGAATGAACTTGCACAGGGGGCTGGGCACACAAATTAAGAAAAATTATTTTTTAGATTTTGTTGACTTTTCAAATGTGCTAATCTCTCCCTTATTTTTCAGCCAAGGGGACCTAATCAAAACCGCTAACTGTATTCAACACAACAATACCACTAAAAAATTGGAAAATGAATAATGATGAAAATTTGAAAAATTTCATGCATAATCAAATCTGGGGATTTTTTTTTCTCTCCAACCGTTTTACAGTCTTAAGCAGTTTTACACTTCCAATCACCAAAATTTACAAATTTCACTTTTCCACCTACATTTAAACAACTTCTAAAAGCCCTATATAATGAGCATTGAATGTGATATAACCACATTCAATGCTCATTTTCTGAAACAACATAAACATATAAAAACACCATGGTTTGCAACAAAAAAGGCTGGAAGAATATGACTCCATTAGATCGCTTATTGATCGCTCAGTTCTTGACAGAGAATAGTACAGACCGAGCTGTAGATCACGACAAGATCAAAGAGGCGACTACATCATTTGAAGTCAGCCGTCGAACCATTCACTACATATGGAAGGCTGCAAGAGAGCAAATGACAACAAATGTTCCGGTCAGTTTCGAGAGAAAGAAGTTTGGCATTGGAGTAGTTAGCAAAGAACTAGACATAGAAATGATGAAAAGCATACCACTCTGCAACAGGGGCTCAATAAGGAGGCTTATCAATGAATTAAAAGTCAATAAAAGTAAGGTAGGGAGGTGGGTTAAATTTAGCAAGATAAAACCACACACCAATGTCATAAAACCTGCCTTAACTGAAGCCAACAAGCTGCAAAGGCTCAAGTACAACCTTTCCTTATGGCATTTTGACAACCAAACACAGAAGATAAGGTACGAATCTATGCACAATTTCATTCACATAGATGAAAGATGGTTCTATATGCAAAGATAACCGAGAGGACATATAAGTTGCAAGAAGAGCCAGAACCATATAGATCATGTAAATGCACGCGTTTTATATCAAAACTTATGTTTATGTGTGCTATTGCACGACCAAGATATTCAAGTCAAGGTGAACTTGAGTTTGATGGGAAAATTGGCCCTTCACAACCCAATCATCAGCTCAAAGAAACAGCTGAAACAGAGTTAGAGGTACTTTGATGACTAAACCCATAAAGTCAATAACAAAAAAAGGTTATCAAAAAATGCATTATGCAACATGTAATGATCTAGCTATCAGGATATACTCTCATCATTTAGCTTATTACTGCAGTAAGTGTCCATAATGGATTCTAACAGCATATGAGTGTTGTTAGAAACATCGGTGACATTACTATCAACTGTTTTACCATTTCACAGATTATACCAGTTATCAAAGCCAAGTGACCAGCAAATGCAAGCAAAATAATAATAATACAACAAGACAATGCGAAGCCACATATCAGCAATTTTGATCAAGAATTTAGGGCTGCGGCAACATCAGATGGATTTCAGATTAATCTAATGTGTCAGCTGCCTAATTCCCCATACACAAATGTACTGGATTTGGGTTATTTCAGGGTCATTCAGTCACTACAAGTGGATAAGCCCTCTAATACTGTTGAACAATTGGTGAATAATGTGTTGCAGTCTTATGTAGACTTAGAGGTAACCAAACTAAACAATGTGTTTTTAAGTTTGCAAACATGCGTGATTGAAGTGATGAAACTCAAAGGACACAATAGTAACAAGCTACCCCACATTGGAAATGTTGTACTAGTAAGACAAGGCAGTTTGTCCATATCTTTGGAAGTGGATGAGGAAGTAGTAAGGGAAGGGATAGAGTACTTGATTGCAAATAAGCAGGCAGCTGGTACATATGATATTGGGGGTTTGATGACAGATTTAGGGTACATTTAGGACCTCTTATCAGATTAAATTGCATTTTGAGACAATGTTTATAGCATAAACATAATATAGTGTACGTTTTTCTTAGGTTGTAAACACTGTCATTTATTTGTTGTAAATTAGTTATTGTAAGAAATGCATTAGCGTTTGTGCTTTTCTTTTTAATCCCCACAACCCTAAAAAAAAAAGAAAAGAAAATCATCATTAGGTTCTACAATTAGGGAGCAAGTGAATTAACTAGCAGCAGTCATCAAAGCCACCAAGTTTACACACTTTAACTCAACCTAAAGTTAACATGATCATGCCTTAAACATTTTATTTTATCAAATTTAACCAACAAGCTAATTCTGAAAACGTTTACATTGTCAGCATAGAACAAGCCCTAAATATTGGGCACATGCATCAGTCAAAACACCATATAAAAAAGCACGACTAAAAAAAACCCCAAATATCGGGCACATGCTTAAGATCTATCAACAAAAATAGCAACAGACCAAGAAAACACGAGATAAACATAAACAGATCCAAGATCTAGCAGTTGCAGATTAACCTTCGCGAAGATCGGAAACCACAAGGTCAAGTGGTGCATGAAATGAGCCTGTTTTTCCTTCGTATCTGATAGAACAATGAACTCCAAATTCACCACACACACACAAAGAATGATGATCACAATCAACCAAAAATGAAGAATGCAAAACTGCACAAACTGATCAAGCAAGAATTGAACACAAACGCATTTTACGTGGTTCAGTCAATGTGAACTACATCCACGGAGGATCATAAGACCTCAATCCACTAAAACTTGAAGCCAATTGATCAAGATTACAAGGAATTCTCAAAACCCCCAAAATATGTCTCTACTTTGAAACAAGAACCCTAATTCTCCAATTCAAGGAAGAAGTTGTTACAAGATATATATATCAACAAGACGCTACCATGAGATCAAGAATTTGACTGAGAATCTTCCAGAAAACGAATCAGAATTGAGCTGAAAACCAAAACTGCCAAAACCGTTGTAAAAGACCTGTTAGTTAAAATAGATTCTTAACTGCCGGTTCTCTTCTGTTATACCTCCGGTTCTTCTGTCTGACCTGGTTTTCTTTCTTTTGACTCCGATTCTGAGATCCTTGACACAAATTACACTTGATGACATATCACTTTGATGATGTTAACCTCTTTTCAATTCTCCACCTTAATGAATCAAAGTACTTAATCACACCCTCATACCACCACTGATTTTACAGAGCTTAGACACACTGCACAAGCTGAATCAAGCCCGTACAATGGTGAAATTTGTTTCTTGGAAGAGATTTGGTAAACATATCAACTGGATTTTCTTCAGTTGATATCTTCTTCACAGAAATTACTCCTTTTTCCACCTCATCTCTCACAAAATGCATCCTTACATCAATATGTTTTGATCTTTCATGAAATACCAGATGTTTTACCAGGTGAATTGTGCTTTGGTTATCACAATATACTGTTACTGACTTTTGCTGCACTCCAAAATCTCTTGTAATTCCCTTAAGCCACATTGCTTCTTTCACAGCTTCAGTTACTACCAAGTACTCTGCTTCAGTTGTGGAAAGAGCCACTACTGACTGATGAACTGCTCTCCAACACACAGCTGTACCATAAAAGGTAAAAACATATCCAGTGATAGACTTTCTACTGTCTAAGTTTCCTGCAAAATCAGAATCCACAAAGCCTTGAATTGGTTCTTCTGTGTGATCTTTCTTTTCAAACATCAGTCCCAGTTTTTGTGAACCTCTTAAGTACCTCAGTATGTATTTTAATGCCTCCCAGTGTGGCTTTCCGGGATTTGACATAAACCTGCTTACTATAGCCACACCATAAGCTAGATCTGGTCTGCTGCAGATCATGGCATACATCAAGCTCCCAACACCACTTGCATAAGGGATTTTGTTCATATCCCAGAGCTCTTGTTCTATCTTTGGACACTGAACCTTAGATAGTTTGAACTGCTACCCAAATGGAGTTACTAATGCTCTGGATTCATGCATGTTATACCTTCTAAGTACCTTCCTTAAGTACTCAGACTGAGATAACCATAACCTTCCAGTGTTTCTGTCTCTCAACATATCCATGCCCAGAATCTTCCTTGCACTCCCAAGATCCTTCATTTCAAATTCTGAACTTAGCTTCTGTTTTAACTGTTCAATTTTGAATTTGCTTTTACTGGCAATTAACATGTCATCCACATAGAGTATTAGATAGGTAAGCACAGCCTTTCCTTGTCTTTCAAGATAAAAACAACTATCGTACTTGCATCTGTCAAAACTAGCTTCTAACATGAATTCATTGAACTTCCTGTTCCATTGTCTTGGGCTCTGTTTGAGACCATACAGTGATTTCTTCAAATGACAAACCTTATTCTCATTTCCAGGAAGTACAAAACCTTCTGGTTGTTGCATATAAATGCTATCTACCAAATCCCCATGTAAGAAGGCAGTTTTGACATCTAACTGCTATAATTCCATGTCCTCTTGAACAACCTTTGCTAGAAGTAGTCTGATGGAACAGTGTTTCACCACAGGAGAGAATACCTCATCAAAATCAATCACTTCTCTTTGTATGAAACCTCTAGCAACAAGCCTGGCTTTATATCTTACTTTCTCAGGTCCAATTGTCTCAGATTTCTTCTTGAAAATCCACTTAGAACTAACTAATTTCTGGTTCCTTGGTTTCTCCACCAGAATCTGTGAGGTAGTGTTCAATCTCATCAAGTGAGCTGTACTTGGTAATATGGTGTGTTAGGAATGTGGAACCGGGTTCAGGAGGTGAAGAACCGGAGGTTTGGACCAGGTTTGAGCATCAAGAAGCAAAGCTGGTCAGGATGAGCCGGGTTCATGGCAGTTGAGGATAACCGCTGATTGTGACGAGTTAGTTCAGGATTTGTGACGAAGAAAACCGTCACTTTTGTCCGGTAGCTGAGCTCAACTTGATTCAGTTAGAACTTTTTGTACGGTTACATTCGAGCTTCAATTCTTATATCATTGTAAAGCTCTCATCAAGGAGAACAACACTACGTCGAGCAATTTTCCAGTTTCTTAGATTAGAGAGAGTATTTGAGAGGGAACGGTTTTCTGCCCTAATTTGTTCCAGAATTGGGCATTTTGTTTCTTGAGTGTATTCTCTGTAATTGATTGGATTTCTTAGTGGATTGAGGTGTGCCTTGCCTCCGTGGATGTAGTTCATCTTGAACGAACCACGTAAAACTTGTGTGTGATTCATTTATATTTCCTGTTCTGCGCAAGTCGTGTTCGGTCACAACTCTGGCCGAACTAAGTGTGTGTTTTCAGATTGATCTTTGTGCGATTTCCAGATTCTGTTTAGCTGTGTGTTTGGGAGTTGAAATCACTAACAAGTGGCGCCGTCTGTGGGAAATCAACTCTCACAGCTTGAAGAAGGGAATGAATGGCTGGTATGAAGATGGATTTTGAGAAGTTCACAGGAAGGAATGATTTCACATTGTGGAAGATCAAGATGAATGCAGTATTGGTTCACAATAGCCTTGATCTTGCATTGATACCTCTGGATTCATGGGAAGAAACTGAGAAATCCAAGTTTGCATCAGTGGATAAGAAGGCCCTAAGTCTTATCTTCCTATGTTTGGGTGATAAACCGTTGAGGGAGGTCTCAAGATGCAAGAGTTCCTCAGAAGCATGGAGGAGATTGGAAGAACTGTATCAATCAAAGTCAGTTTCCAACAAGCTGTTCTTGAAGCAGAAGATGTTGACCTTCAAGATCACTAAAGACAAGGTAATTTCTGATCAACTTGATGAGTTCATTAAGATGATTGAAGAATTGGAAGATGTGGATGTGAAATTGGAGGAGGATGACAAGGCATTGATGGTGTTAAACATTCTTCCAAAATCCATGGAAAGCTTTAAGGATGCCTTGATGTATGGGAGAGATGAGCAGCTATCCTATGATGGAATAGTGAAGGCTCTGAGGTCTAAATGCTTCCAGACTCAAGGGGAAAAAGGCATGGTGCAATCTGGAGAAGGCTTGAATGTCAAATTCAAGAAACCTTGGCAAGGCAAGAAGGGACAGAATGCTAAGGATCCAAAGTCAGGGGATTCTAATCCTAAGAAGGGGAATGACTGGGTTGAGAAGAGGAAATGCTTCAAGTGCAAGCAGCCAGGTCACTTGAAGAAGGACTGTCCTAAGAGAAATAAGAAAGGTGGAAATCAAGGGGCAGAAGCTGCTGCTATTGATCATCAAGAAGACCCTCCAGAAGTATTAAATGTTACTGAATCAAGAATGGTAAAGGAATGGGTCTTGGACACAGGCTGTTCTTTTCATATGTGTCCACACCAGTCATGGTTTGATGAACTGAAGAGAGAAGATGGTGGAAATGTTCTCCTGGGAAATGACCAATCATGCAAGGTCAAAGGAGTTGGATCAGTGAGCATAAGGATGTTTGATGGTGTGGTCAGAGTCATCTCAAATGTAAGATATGTTCCTGGCCTTAAAAGAAATCTTTTATCTCTCGGTTCTTTAGTAACCAGTGGATGTCAGTTTAGCTCAATAGATGGATTCTTGCATATCACAAAACATGGGAAATTGGTGATAAAAGGTAGACAGCATAATGGATTGTTTATCTTGATTGGTTCACCTGTTGTTGGAAGTGTGGATATGGTCTTGAGCAGTTCAGAGCTTGCTAAATGGCACAAGAGACTTGGACACATAGGAGAGAAAGGGTTGAAGGAACTGTCAAGAAGTGGAGTAATTGGAAATATGGGAAATCAAGAACTGGAGTTCTGTGATCAGTGTGCTTTGGGCAAATCCAAGAAGCTGCCCTATGGAAAGGGTGTTCACACAACTCAAGAGCCATTAGATTATGTTCACTCTGACATATGGGGTCCTGCAAGAACAGAATCTCATGGTGGTGCAAGGTATTTCATGTCCTTGATTGATGATTACAGCAGAAAGGTGTGGATCATGTTGATGAAGAACAAGAGTGATGCTTTTCATAAGTTCAAAACATGGTTGATTCAACTGAAAAATGTCAAAGGGAAGAAGCTGAAGCACCTTAGGACTGATAATGGACTGGAATATCTCTCTACTGAGTTTACAAACTTCTGTGAAGAAAGAGGAATCAAGAGACACAGGACTGTTCCAATGAATCCTCAACAGAATGGAGTTGCTGAGAGACTTAACAGGACTCTTCTTGAAAGAGTGAGGTGTATGCTGTTGGATGCTGGGTTACCAAAGGTATTTTGGGGAGAAACCATTGCTACAGCATGTTATCTCATTAACAGGTCACCCTCATCAGTGATTGGGTTCAAAACACCTGAAGAGGTGTGGAGTGGACAGAAACCAAGTTATGAAGGGTTAAGGGTGTTTGGGTGTCTTGCTTTTGTCCATGTCAAGCAAGACAAGCTAGATGCAAGGGCTCTCAGATGTGTATTTCTTGGATATCCGGATGGAATAAAGGGCTACAGATTGTGGTGCTTAGAAAAGGGAAATCAGAAGATAATCACAAGTAGAGATGTAAAGTTTAATGAGAATGTGATGGCTTACTCTTCTACAGGCTCTAAGGAAGAATTTGATGGTGCTACAGAGACAGAGGAGATATCAATTCAGGTGGAGCATCCTGCTGAAGATAATCACACACCTCAACCACAAGAAAATCTACAAGATAGTGATTCATCATCTGAAGAAGAAGAACAAACTGGACCTTCACAAAATGTCAGAGAATACAGCATTGGAAGGGACATGCCTAGAAGAACAATCAACAAACCTGATTTTTATGGTCAAGCAGGGAGTGTTTATTATGCCTTGAGTGTTGCTGAAGACCTGGAATCACAAGAGCCTAGTAGTTTTAAAGAAGCACTAGACTGTGAAGAAGGTGAACACTGGATACAGGCAATGACTGAAGAGATGGAGTCCCTGGAGAAGAATAAGACCTGGATATTGGTGGAGAAACCAAAAGGTCAGAAACTTGTAAGCTCTAAATGGATATACAAGAAGAAACTAGAGACAGCAGGATCCAAACAGGTGAGGTTTAAAGCAAGATTGGTGGCTAGGGGCTTTACACAAAGAGAAGGGATTGATTTCAATGAGGTTTTCTCTCCAGTGGTAAAGCATTGCTCAATCAGGTTGCTTTTATCAAAAGTCACACAGGAGGACATGGAATTACAACAACTGGATGTAAAGACAGCATTCTTACATGGAGAACTCAATGAGGAGATATATATGAAACAGCCAGAAGGCTTTGTTGTTCCTGGGAAAGAAGACAAAGTATGTTTACTGAAGAAGTCACTATATGGACTTAAACAAAGTCCAAGACAGTGGAATAAGAGGTTCAATGACTTCATGATCAGTGTTGGTTTTGTAAGAAGTCTTTATGACAGTTGTGTTTACTTCAACAAAGGTTCAAAGCAAGATAAAGTTTTCCTTCTATTGTATGTGGATGACATGCTAATTGCCAGCAGGAACAAAAAGAGGGTACAATGGTTGAAGGATAGACTTAATGCTGAATTTGGCATGAAAGATCTGGGAGAAGCCAAGAAGATTTTGGGCATGAACATTCTAAGAAACAGAGAAGCTGGAGTGCTTTGGTTATCTCAGAGGCAATATCTACAGAAAGTATTGGAGAGGTTTCATATGCATGAAGCCAAACCTCTCTCCACTCCAGTTAATCTACAGAAGAAACTTTCCAAAGAACAATGTCCAAAGACTGAAGAGGAAATCATACATATGAACAATATTCCTTATGCAAGTGGAGTTGGAAGTCTTATGTATGGAATGATTTGTAGCAGGCCTGATTTGGCATATGCTGTATCTTTAGTAAGCAGGTTCATGTCAAATCCAGGAGTTGAGCATTGGGAAGCTTTGAAACATGTGATGAGGTATTTGAAAGGATCAGTGAATTTGTCACTGAAGTTTGAAAAAAGAGTGGATGGACGCACTGTTGCATTGGAGGGGTTTGCTGATTCTGATTTTGCAGCAAACATAGACACAAGGAAATCCATTTCTGGATTTGTGTTTACCTTATTTGGAACAGCCATCAGCTGGAGGAGTGTACAACAATCAGTTGTGGCACTATCAACTACAGAAGCAGAATATATCTCCCTAACTGAAGCTATCAAAGAGGCAATCTGGTTGAAAGGGGTTCTGAGAGATTTGGATATCAAGCAGAAGTGTGTGGCAATCTACTGTGATAATCAAAGTGCTCTACACCTTGTGAAACATCAAGCATTTCATGAAAGGTCAAAACACATTGATGTTAGGTTACATTTTGCTAGAGATATCATTGATTCTGGTTCTGTGGAGGTGAAGAAGGTACACACATTGCATAATCCTGCTGATTTTCTTACAAAGGGTGTACCTGGAAACAAAGTGGAGCATTGCTCGAGCTTGCTGCAGCTTGAGCAATGTCATGAAGAACAATAACAGACAGGCAGTGGTGAGGCATTAAGAGGGACACTTGATTCATTGAGGTGGAGATTTGTGAGGTAGTGTTCAATCTCATCAAGTGAGCTGTACTTGGTAATATGGTGTGTTAGGAATGTGGAACCGGGTTCAGGAGGTGAAGAACCGGAGGTTTGGACCGGGTTTGAGCATCAAGAAGCAAAGCTGGTCAGGATGAGCCGGGTTCGTGGCAGTTGAGGATAACCGCTGATTGTGACGAGTTAGTTCAGGATTTGTGACGAAGAAAACCGTCACTTTTGTCCGGTAGCTGAGCTCAACTTGATTCAGTTAGAACTTTTTGTACGGTTACATTCGAGCTTCAATTCTTATATCATTGTAAAGCTCTCATCAAGGAGAACAACACTACGTCGAGCAATTTTCCAGTTTCTTAGATTAGAGAGAGTATTTGAGAGGGAACGGTTTTCTGCCCTAATTTGTTCCAGAATTGGGCATTTTGTTTCTTGAGTGTATTCTCTGTAATTGATTGGATTTCTTAGTGGATTGAGGTGTGCCTTGCCTCCGTGGATGTAGTTCATCTTGAACGAACCACGTAAAACTTGTGTGTGATTCATTTATATTTCCTGTTCTGCGCAAGTCGTGTTCGGTCACAACTCTGGCCGAACTAAGTGTGTGTTTTCAGATTGATCTTTGTGCGATTTCCAGATTCTGTTTAGCTGTGTGTTTGGGAGTTGAAATCACTAACAGAATCCATGTGTGGTTCTTCTCAAGTGATAGTAATTCTTCAGTCATGGCATTTATCCAATGCTCACTTTCTGGACCTGACACTGCCTCCTTGAAGCTCTGAGGTTCCTGATATTCCACTGACTCAACAACAGCTAGAGCATATGACTCCATATCAGCTTGGCCAAATCTATTTGGTGGATGAATCACCCTCCTTACTCTATCTCTGGCTAAATGATAATCTCTCAGACCTTGATTATCATAATCTTGCTCAGTTTCTAAATCTTCCTGTACCACTTCATCATTCTGTCTATTTCCAGTTTCTGTGTTTTGCTCTTCAAGCTCCACCTCAACTGGACTATCTTCTGTTGAAATATTTCCATCTACTTCTAAGTTAGATCCAGTATGCTTATATCCCATTTCTTGTTCTTTGAATGTAACATCTCTGCTGATTATTACCCTTTTGTGACCACTCTCCAGACACCATAGCTTATATCCTTTCACACCCTTTGAGTATCCAATAAAAATACATTTCAGGGCTCTTGGCTCAAGATTGTCTTGCCTGATATGTGCAAAGGCTGTACATCCAAATACTTTTAACTCAGCATAATCTAATAATCTCTTATACCAGATCTCATCAGGAGTTTCAAAATTTACTGCTGATGAAGGTGTTTTGTTTATCAGAAAACAAGCTGTGTTAACAGCTTCTCCCCAGAATGATTTTGGCAGTTTGGCATCTGCTAACATGCTCTTACCCTCTCCAAAATGGTTCTGTTCATCCTCTCAGCCAGGCAATTTTGTTGAGGATTCAGTGGCACAGTTTTGTGCCTAGCTATCCCTTTGTCTCTGCAAAATTTATTGAACTCCTCAGATAGATACTCCAGACCATTATCTGTCTGAGATGTTTAAGTTTCTTTCCTCTTTCATTTTCTGTCTGAATCAGCCAGTTCTTGAAGTTCTCAAAAGCATCACTCTTATGTTTTAAGACAAATACCCAGACCTTTCTGTTGTAATCATCTATTATAGTCATGAAATATCTCCCACCTCCATGTATTTCAACTTTGGGTGGTCCCCATATATCAGAATGTACATAGTCCAGGGTTTCCTTTGTTGAGTGTACACCCTTTCCATAAGGATGTTTCTTTGCCTTTCCTAAGACACAGTGATCACAAAATTCTAGTTTAACAGCTGCTGAATTTCCAAACACTCTCTTCTTAGCTAACTCAGTCATTCCTTTCTGTCCAATGTGGCCCAACCTTTTATGCCACAACAATGCATCAGAGGCACTCATTACATTATCAGCAGACCCAGTAATTGAATTTCCTATGAGGATATACAAACCATTGATCTTTCTACCTTTTATTACAGTTTTCCCAGATTTGGTAACATGTATATAACCCGCCTCAGTATTGAACTCACATCCAGCAGCATTTAAAGATCCAACAGAGATAAGATTCCTCTTTAAAGCAGGGACATACCTTACATTTCTGAGAAGTCTTTCCACACCATCATACATCATGATCTTTAATGTTCCACTCCCTTGAACTTTGCAGACATGATCATTTCCTAATAAGACAGATCCTCCATCATATTCTTGGAATTCTTGAAACCATGACTTATGAGGACACAACAGCCTGAATCAAGTACCCATTCTTCATTAATTTTTCCATCTGAAACAGTCAGTACCTTGACAATTTCCTCTGCTATTGCTGCATCTGCCTCTTTTGCTTCATTCTTTGTTTTTCTGGTTGGGCAATTCCTCTTAAGATGTCCAACTTGTTTACATGAGAAACATCTCCTCTTCTTAACCCATTCAGTGCCTTTCTTTCCTCCATCTTGATTCTGCTTCTGGATTTTACTTTGATTTCCTTGAGGCCTCTTTTGGAACTTGTTTTTATTAAACTTGACATTCAATCCTTCAGCAACAGCTTGTGGTTTCTTGTCTCCAGATATTTGGAGAAACTTAGTTTTCAGAGATGTTTGAATCAAATCAAGACTTAGCTTATCCTGCCTTCCAAACAGCAAGGTGTCCCTGAAGTGTTCAAATGATTTAGGCAATGCATTTAACAGCATCAAAGCCTTGTCATCCTCCTCATTTTAACCTCAAGATCCTCCAAATCATCTACAAGTCTATTGAATTCATCTAACTGCTCCAGTAACCCTTTATCATCTGTCATTTTAAACCCAAGAAGTTTCTGTTTAAGGAACAACGTGTTTGTGACAGACTTGGCCTGGTATAACTCTTCCAATTTCTTCCATGCTTGAGCTGCAGTAGTGGTCGTTGCTACTTCCCTTAATGGCTTATCACCAAGACAGAGAATAATCGCACTGTGTGCTTTCTCAATCAATTCATCCTTCTTGGCTATCTCTGCCGCAGACCATTTCTCCTCAGGTTTCAAGGCAACAACTAAACCATGTTGTGTAAGAACAGCCTTCATTTTCAATTTCCAGAGACCAAAGTCATTCTTCCCGGTGAACTTGTCCACATCCAGCTTCATTGATGCCATCTTCTTGTCCGTTTCCCACAGACGGTGCCACTTGATAGAACAATGAACTCCAAATTCACCACACACACACAAAGAATGATGATCAAATCAAAATATATCATTTTTCTTAGAAGATCAAAATATATCATTAAACCCTAAAAGGATAATTTTACACTTCAAAAGTAATATTTTAATTATGATATATGCATTATTTATGTCAAATCGAAGATCTTCAAAAGAGAAATAATTTGATATATCTCTTATTAAAAATCGAGTTGAGACAAAAAAGTTGTAAGATCTTGAAATTTCGAAGGCAAAAGATAAAAAAAGAAAATATAAAAGAAAAAGAAAAAAAATATTGGAGGAGAACCCACAAAAGAAGTTGGATGAGACACATGTCTTCCCCTTCTTTAGGTGCTCTCTACATATTTAATTAAGATTATTTTTAAAAAATTAAAATAAAGCAAAAATTCAACGAAATATTATGGAAGCGACACGTGTCTTCCCCTATTTTTATGCAATCTTCTTTGAGTAGGTCTTGGGTGCACCCAACAAAGAATAAGCTTATTGTGCACTCCCCAATTTAATTTGAGAATTAGATCTATATTCAGGCTTGCATTTGGATAACCAAAAATGTTGATGGCCTAGCGGTTGAATTATCATGCACGCGTGTAGAGGTCTTGAGTTCGAGCCTCAGCTAGCGCGCTTTAATTTTTTTATACAAATTAATAATATATATATATATATATATATATATATATATATATATATATATATATGTATGTATATATATTAAGGCAAGTTTGTTGGAACATAAGAGGTACTAGCCTAGGTGGTAAAATCTTGAATTGCCACTTATTAGGGTATAAGTTTGAATCCCATCTTCTCCAATTTTTTTCTATATATGTGCACTTTTTATATTATTTTAGACAATATAATATATTATTTATAAAAATTATATATTATTCAAGAAAAATGTGTATACCTGTAATATAACATATATTCTATTACACAATATAACATATACTATTAAACAACATAAAAAAAGTTAAAAACATATAATTATAATATATACTATTACGTAATATAACGTATACTATCACGCTATATAACATATACTATTGAACAACATAAAAAGAGGTAGAAACAACACGAAAGCAGGGTTTGAACCCTAGACCTTCGCACGCGTCAGACCTTCTAGACACAGACCAAATCCATTGCACCACATGGTGATGCTGTGGATTTATCCAAACAAAGCCCTTATATATATTCTTAATTTCAAATTAAATAGAAGAGTGCACAATAAACCTATTGTGTGTTGTGCACACAAGTTTTTGCCATCTTCTTTTAGTATTAAAGGTTGATTAAGTATTTTCTTAACATGACCTCTATTTTCTTAACATGACCTCATGGTGTATATTTTTTATCCTTAAAATGGAAGCAGGCCAGCTTCAACTTCAGCTTCTGGTTGGTCTTCTCAGTTACAAAAGTATCTCTATCAAGCAATACATTTTTATCGTTGGTTGTGAGTCTGATGAACACTAGGGAGATATTTGTTTTGGGATGTTCTCATTCGGATGGGGCATGCCCATCCCAACGTATTTCATTTTAGAGTCGGATGTTCCATCCCTCCCCATCCACACCCTATTACCTACATCACCTTTTACAATTCTCAACACAGCTTTTACAATTTCCAATACATATCCTACCTTATAAATTCCTTAACCAAAAATATCTTTACACTATTTAAGTGGATATACAATCCAAGGATGTGCCACAAACCCACAGCGGACATGAGACACGCCACTACATCCCAGCACAAGTATCCCGTAGGTGTCGCTATGGTCAACAAGAACGGTATCACTTAACGGTTTTTTCTATCCTACCCGCTGGTAATACCCGCACACTTTCAAATGATGCCACATGTCTTTTAAGTTTTTCTAATTTTTTCTTCTCTTTATTCATGTAAATAACGCTAAAAGCATGACCATGGTTAGTCCATGGTTTAATTAAAATCAGCGACTATTTGCAACTCATAAAATTTCTCCACGCAGCCCACTTGTTTAATAAATTAAAAGGCTACTAGTAAAAGACTACAACACCCTTAATGAAAAAACGTATAAATTAAAAACAACATATATGGCATTTGAAAAATAAAATAAAAACATAAAATTTAGAATTTTTCTTTCTTTAGTGTGGTGTCTTTTTTTTTTTTCCTTCCAGAACTCCATAAACCTAGTTTCTTCAAAATTTCATCAGTTGATGGCATAAAAAGACAAAATTTAAAGAAAAACATACAAAAGTTTCATTCCATAATAGTTATTGTTCAAAATCGATAAATCTCTAGTTTTAATTCAATTTTCACTTACAACCACAGAAATCCATTCCCAACCTCTATCAGAGATTAAAAATTAAGCATTTGGACAACATTACAAATAGGGAAAGAATAATTTGAAAAACACAGGGCATCTTATATTTTATTTGTTCTGTTTGTCAACCGAGTATTAATTGCAATATGCCAGGTAGCAATTGAGTGTCATCCCTCTGCAAATCCTTGAGCTCCTTCAGTATCCTTTTCAACACCATATATTTTTCTTTCAAATTTCAGAACAAAACCTGATGAAGAATATGGAAATGAAACACGTAAGTTACGGGCGCGCAACGCAGAATTTGGGTTAATTACGGGGATGAACAATTTTCTTTCCCGCAACATTCAATTAACGATTAATGACGCTGGTAAATCACAGTGAGGGCTTCTACTTATGGCAGAAATCAGGCAATTTTAACAAATTGTCGTACTGTTCACAGCCTCATTAAAAATATAGGTGCACTTTTTTGCTATTTGATAAAGTAAGTGAACTCGCCTGTGCCACAGGCGAGTTCACTTCTCCCTGACAGCACAATAGTGATCTCGCCCCTGCGAGATCAATTGGGATTAATTTTTTTTTTTTTTTTTTTTAATCTCGCCTATGCGAGAGGCGATTTCAGGTAGGGAGCGTACAAAAATACTTAATCTCGCCTCTGGTATAATTTTTTTTTTTTTTTTTTTTGCCGTATACATGCAGCAGTACAGGAGGGCAGTAATAATAATAATATCACATTAAATGAGTATAATATTTCACAAAAAAAAAAATGAGATCACATTAAATATAATAATAACAATAATAATAATAATAGTAATAATAATAATAATAATAATAGTAAATATAATAATAACATTAAATATAATAATAATAGTAAAAAAATGATATCAATAGTAGTATCAATGTTGGAATTATTATTGTTATTTTTAGTTTCATAGTATTATTATTATTATTATTATTGTTATTATTATATTTAATGTGATCTCATTTTTTTTTTGTGAAATATTATACTCATTTAATGTGATATTATTATTATTACTGCCCTCCTGTACTGTTGCATGTATACGGCAAAAAAAAAAAAAAAAAAAAATTATACATGAACTCGCCTCTGGGAGAGGCGAGATTAAGTATTTTTGTACGCTCCCTACCTGAAATCGCCTCTCGCATAGGCGAGATTAAAAAAAAAAAAAAAAAAATTAATCCCAATTGATCTCGCCCCTGCCAGGGGCGAGATCACTGTTGTGCTGTCAGGGAGAAGTGAACTCGCCTGTGGCACAGACGAGTTCACTTACTTTATCAAATAGCAAAAAAGTGCACCTATATTTTTAATGAGGCTGTGAACAGTACGACAATTTGTTAAAATTGCCCAGAAATCAGACAGCTTCGTTCTTCTTTTCTTTTCTCGCTGTGGTCTCCTTTAATTTTTCTTGTTTTCTTTTATTTTTCTAATATTCTGTTATTTTATTTGTAGTATTTTATTTAATAAAGAAAGAATATAATTGGTATTCAATAAGTTGTATTAAGAATTTAAACTGAATCTAAATAAAAGTGAATTGTATTGAGAGGTGGATTGCATTGAGAAATTTTGTGAGTTATAAATACTGACCGCCTTAATTAAAATTCATATTTACATATCTTTTAATATTTTTAATACCATAAAGTAGAAGGTGTAAAATCTTTCTGAAGTTTGAACCCTTGGAAGAGAGAGAATCACGTGTCTCCACTGGTATTATTGCGCCCCCAGAAAACGCCCGAAATTGTTCTCCATTAACGCAAGGTACATACATTATTTATTTTTACCAATGGAGCTTTTATTAGACTAATCATAGGCTACAGATAGTGTTGTTTAACTTCGTTGTTTTCTTTGTTGGGGAGACCAAACACAAAAACAAAGAGAAAAAATATATTTTGGTGTTAAATCCAATAGTTGATTAAAAATATATATGCACTAAAACAATATTTTTTTAGGCTTCGCATCTCTTATTTCCTGAGTTTTTTAATATTTCATTTGAAGGGGTTTATTAAGGGAGATGACAATTTTGATCATCATATTGGGTTGAGGTTCGATCTCAGATCGATTAAGGTTATTTATCAAAAGTTAATTGAAATGTATAATTATCACCTTCTAAAAATTTATCAATATTTCAGGTTGATTCGGGTCAAATCGTGTTAATCGTGTTCGCATCGGGTAATGAAATATACTGCTAGAAATAAACAACTTAGAAACACATTAGAAGTAGAAACGTGATTGACAGGCTCTAATTCTAACCCTTAATTACTGCAAGTGTACGGGTGTAGATGTATGTAGTGGAAGTCAAGGTTGATCCACAGGGAATGAGTTAACGTAGTTCGGTACCCTAATTATTTAGGAATATCCTAACTAGACATTAGAAAGTTGTGAACGATGGATTAATTATTAAGCTAAATTGCATAAAAACTAATAAGAGAATTAACTAACAAAAGTGATTACAATCAAAGAGAATGTATCCTAGGATTTCGATTTCAAGAGTTACGCTAATGATGATTAATCTCTAACTTATAAACCTTTAATCGATTTTACTCTCTATTAGCGAAAATTAATTAACTTAAACCTTCTCTCGAAGTGCTAAGTCGTAGATTGATTAAGATAATTACTCTCTCGACTCAATTATTCCTAACAACTCCTAACAGCCCCTTAACCTCTGTCTACACGATCATAGACAATCGCGCTATGTGTTACCGTCTTTTAACAATTCCCTTCTCTCGAAGCGGAATTGTTAAACAAGTAAATTAAACCTAATTTGCCAGATTAAATTCAATTATAAGGATGAAATCAAACACATAGATAGATAATGAAAACTGGAGTCTATAAATTAAACAATCAATTCAACATTAATTATTGTAAGACCCTACTCTTTAATCCTAGGACACGAGTAGTTTAATTATTCATGCCTACTACCAAATCAAAACAAGAATTCAATGAAAACATCGTCAAGAAATTAAAAGTAAATGAGGAATAATTAAACCCGAGGATTCGGCTCTTCGATCTTCGTCTTGCTCGCTCTCACGTCTTCTACTCCAATGTAAAAGTATGAGAAAATTATGATGTGTTGTCTGATCCTCCTCCAAAACTTGAGCTTCTATCCCTTTTATAAGCTTTCGGACGAATCTTGGGGTCTCTAGGCTTCGTTTCCCACTTGGAATAGGAAACCTCTTCAAAAAACGACTTTTTGTCGCGACTGCAGTTCATGCTTCTCGCGATGGCGATGCTTTCAACTCAAAATCGCCTTAAGTCGTGCCTTTTTTTCGTGGCCGCGATACAAGCCTATCGCGATTCTATACTCACACAGCTTTGGATGCACTTTCTAGCCTATTTTTTTCACGGGCGCGCGTCTTCCCTTGTCACGGTCGTGATGGTTCTCCACTGGTTCATCTCTAGACCGGTTCGGACCGGTTTAGACCGGTTTTTCCTTCTCTTTGACTTGTTCTTTTGTCCGATAGTCGTAAAATACGACTTTTGATTCTGAAATACTCAAAATAGCTTCATAACAAGTCAAACACGTTAAATGGTCCAAATATAACAAATCTACAAAATGCTATCAAATACAATCCTAAATTGACCTAGATACATGCATAATTAACGTGTATCAAAATCCCCCAAACTTAAATTGTTGTTCGTTTCAAACAAAAAAATGAAATACACAAAGAATACAAATGATTATGCACTGGTTTAGGGCGATTGGATGATGAATTCAGTTTCAGACTAATTTTTCTTCAAAAAGCTAGGAAACATAATACAAGTGAGTATATGTAATAACGCAAAAATCAACTACTTTCGAGACTTTGAACTTTCGAATTATTCAATCCTCACCGGGTAAGTGTTGCGCTCATCTCTCAAGTGTTTAGGTTAAAACATATTTTCTCTCAAATTTTACTACATGCAAAGCCTACCATATGCTTGTCAATCGTCTAAACTAGACCTTGTATCCGATATGTGTGACAAAAGATAAAACGGGTCTTTCTTTTTGGTTGTAATGTAAGCTTAAGGTAAGATGGGATACATTTGTATAAAAGTGACTACTTTTGGACTAATCAAGTTACTCCTAACCCGACTACCCCTCAATACAATCACTCAGTCCCACTCTTCAAATTTCAGCAAATCGCCCCACAAAGTGACTTCTTCACCTTCAAAAGTCCTTACAACTTAAGTGTTTTTCTTTTATGTGGGTACCACATCTTGGGACTACCCGACTTTTCTATTCAAATCAATCAATTAAGCACTTTCTAGTCTCTCCTCAAAAGCACTAAACAACTTATATGCAACTAACTTTTTCTTTTCTTTTTCTTCTTTTTCTTTTTCTTTTCTTTCTTTTCTCTTTTTGAACTAGGAGAGGCTATCCTTCTCGTCTTTTCACCTATCATCTTATGCTTCTCTTCATTTTTTCGAATATCCACTAGTTTTCCATTTTTCTCCCAAAAAGTTTTATCCAACCCCCTTCCAACCCTCCTCCCTCTTACTTGACTAGTCCAGTTAAGGCCAAAGGATTATATCAAAAGGTTTTTGGCTTGTAATGTATGGCTGTGAAATAATAGGCTATTAAGCTCCAATGGGCTAACTAAGGATAAATTATGAACTTTTGGTACAAAGGGCAACTTCTCAAGGCTAAAAAATAGGCTAAACAAGAACCGCCTCAGATAATGTCCTAGGTCACAACATGTGCTTGACACATTTCATAGAAAAGACTCAAGGCAAGTTCTAGAGACTAATACACATTTCAATCAATATTCACATCGAAAGAAATCTTAGTACTCCAAAAATAAGAGTACAATTAGGCTCAAATTCTTACAAGGTTAATTTTTTTTAATCAAATACTCTAAGTTCAAGCTCAATTTCATCTCAAATTACCTCTCATGCTCTACTATGTGCTAATTTTGCAACAATTCCCAAAATCTTTTCATCATTAACTTTTCATCGTCCATTTTTCCCTATTTTTTTCTTTTCTTCTTTTTAGTCACTTGTTACTACTACCGACTCGGGTTTTTCTTCTTCTTATAGACTCCAACTAACAAATAAAAACATAAAACCTAAAACTAAACTAGATAATCAAAACAAAATAATTAAACTAAAGATCACTACGATCCAACATGATAAATTACTAACACAAACGGGCTTACAGACCCAACAGCTCCAATGAAACAATTAAATGGGCACATAGACCCAATACTCCACTTAAAGAAGCAAAAACAGGCAAGTACGTGGGCAGACAGACCCAACAATCAACCCAAAACATGAAACATGAAGCAAACAACATCAAATAGCAAACGAACAAGCAATAGGAAACTAAATGGCAAAAACAACAACAAAAATAAATAGCGGCCAAGACGTCCCACAGTACACCCCCTCCCCCAAACTTGGCTAAAAGTCAATGTTTGGAGGAAAAGAGTGGTACGCCTTGGTGCTAACTTACAATCATTGTGGCGGTGGGGGTGGTTGGAAACCATGTTGGCTTCAAGTGCGTTCAATTGAGGAGGGTATTCAAAATAGCTCGCTGATCATGCAACTCTATGCCGATGGTTTGCACAGCCCCTCGAACCTCTGTTCGGTGCCTCTTCATATGGGTACCAATCGACTGCACCTCTCGGTGGTAAAGCTGAACATCGTCCCGGAGAGATGCTATGAGCCCTTCCACGTCCTCATTCAGCATGGACGCGGATGGAATTGTTGTTGCTGACCTCTTCTTCCTAGACGGTATAGGAGCTCTGCTGTTGCCTTTGGCTACGTGCCCAGATCGAAAGACATCGGAGTCCTGCATTTGGGAGAGCTCAAGGTGGTCCTCAGTGGATAGGGACATATTGTCTATATCAGTGATGCTCATAATGGTTATTCCTGTCTCGAAGGGAGTCGAAGGTAGGGCCCCACATTTTGGTAAACATACGGGACCTTCCCATCTTCTCCCATCACCACTACTTGCATATTCTCTAGCAACTCCCATGTGAATTGGACCTTAACCTTAACCAATATCAAATCATCTAACTCAATATCATCAAACGACGCAACTATAGGTGTGATCAATCCTCTGATCATGATGCTGTCTTTCTGCTTCCGGATTACATTCTCGAAATGCTCCATCAATAGCTTAGCAATATCAACTTTATGCCCATGAAGCATATTCCAGATCATTTACACTCTGCCTGTCTCATCGCCCCTGTTCCTCTCCGTGCAAACAAAGTGTGGGTCAACATCTTCTGGATGTACAGGATCACAGGACTGCGAATCCATGAAGCTTTAGCAGCATTAGAAACATACCTTTGTGGTTCTACAAGAGGTGGAGCGGTTTTCAATAGACCCCAAAGCTTTTAAACCTTGAAAAGCTCTGGTAGGTCTTATCTGGCGGCCTTAGGGGAGCCATAAATCTGATCTAGCTAGGCATAGGTCAGTGAACGTTGTTTGCCCATCAACTAAAACGTGATGTCGTTCGATCGGCGAGAATGCAATGCACTTGCCACAATGATGACAAATGTACTCATAAACTCTAGTGTGAGTCACTTGTAAGTACGTTGTGCTTGCATGAATTTGAGTAAGCCTCCCTAGACCAGTAGGGCTCTAACATAATCATGGATTCCCATCGCCCGAGTCAGTTCATCATCGCTAAACCTTGTTGCCACAACCGGGCGGTGACGAAGCTGATCAAACCAAGCCTTGTGTTCGTCCCTCTCTAGTGTGAACCCATATAAGGTTTGGCTATCATTTTGGGTTCAGTGCTGCAGGTTCTTCAACCATGGGTTGCTTGCCTTTGCTATGTCTAGAGCTTGCCTTTTTAGGAGCCATCTTAGTAAACCGACACACACAAAACACAACTCTAGCTTCAACAACCAACGATGTTATATAAATCATGAACTACTTAGACAACCAGATATCATTCCTTTAACAAAATATGCAATTAAAACACATTTACAATTAAGCTCAATGATAAATTTAGATTGCAAAGATTAGTTCAATCATCTTTACACAACATAAGCATCACTTAAGCAACATGTAGCATTGTTAACTCACGCCCTAGAGTATGCATATAGTCTAATGTGATCAAACTATCATGTAAGAAGACTCATATGAACATGTAACAAATCATATGAAAGCCATTCATCATCTTGTTACACACATAAAGCCTAAGAAGATCATAAGATCAAGTTAAAGCTACATTCAACCTACGCACATAACATGTTCGATGAATTTAACAAATCACGTTAAATTGCATATTGTTACTATTCAACCAATCCAAACATAATTAACAACACAATTTCAGCTCCGAGGACCACCAATACTATCTACATTATACGACCCAATTGATTTCATCAACTAATATGCACTATAATTGCGATTAACAAGAAACTATGAACCAATACTTCTTCAAACTCGAAAATTCAACTAGCTTCGATGATAAATAAGCATAATCAATAGATTAGAGAAAATAAAAGCTTGGGTTAGCTTCACTTACCGGAAAAATTTAGTTGAAAAGTCAAACTTGGAAGTGCCCTAGGTTCGTCCAAATGGATCGAGCAATCATAAATTCTTGGTGCAAGAGATGAATCTTTGTGTGTGCCTGTGTTTGTGATTGTTTATGTGTGATTGTATGGTGTTTGAACAAGAATTTGTGATGTGTGTGCGTATGTGTGTTATTCGCGTGTGCAAGAGAGGAGAGGGGAAAAAGTGAAGAAAAGATAAAACCTGGTGTTTTCGCGAGTTTAAACCTATTTTTAGTTGTCAAGGTCGTGCAAAGTATGTGTCGCAGTCGCGATGCTTTGAACCCAAAATTAGGTTTTATGGACTCGTTTCGTCGCGGCCGCGAGAAAGGTTGCTCGTGATCGTGATGTGTCAACAGCTTCATTCTCGTTATTGGGACGATTTTTTTCACGGCTGTGAGAAAGGTCCCTCGCGGTCGCGATGCTTCATCAGATTGTTTGCTTATTTAAGCCGCTTTTGTTGAGGCCGCAAGAGGTGTGCCTCGCGGTCGCGACTCTTCTATTTGGTCCCAGCTTAATTTTTCTTCGTCTTTCAATCCCCATTTCTTGCTACGCTCGTCCATGTTGGTTCCTAAGACATCAAAAACACTAAAAACACACGTAAAAAATAAAATAAATAAAAATAATAAAAATAACAAAAATTAAGAAAAACAGTAAACATCGGGTTGCCTCTAGACAAACGCTGAATTTTACGTCTTCAGCTCGACGACCTTCTTGGTTTCTTTATTATCCAAATCCCAATCAACTAACTTTACTTGCTTTTGGATTAGTTACAACTCTATTTAGCAACTTTGGACTCTTCACAGCAGTATAAAAGACACAACATTTGTCCTTTTCTTTTAAGCTCACCCTATTATAAATGGGGAATGTGACTACTTCGTTTTGAATACGAAACATCAATTTTCCTTTAGGCATGTCTATCACAGCTTGACTTGTTTCCAAGAATGGGAGACCTAAAATGAAAAGGACATTCATGTTCCCTTGCATGTCAACAACTAGAAAATTGCTAGGGAATTCAAAATTTTCAACTTGAATAAGCACGTCCTCGACTACCCAATGGTGTTAGTGTTGATCCATCCGCCAATTGGATAATAGTAGAAGATTGCTTTACTACCTATGATCCTAATGGTGCATACATTTTAAGAGGCATTAAATTGACACTCGATCCTAAGTCACACAACACATTTTTGAACAATTGACTACCAATAGAACAAGATATGGAAAAACTCCCGGGATCTTTCTTTTTGGTTGCCCTTTTCGTGGTAGTGTTTGTGTTCTTTGGGGGACTCGTATCCTCATTCATCGTTGCCTCTTTCTCGATGTGCATCATCTTTGAATCCTTCAGCACATAACCAACTTCCATAACACTTCTATCTGGGGACTCTTTCATGACCCCCTTATTCTCAATTTCCTTCTCGGATTTGTCCTGCATTGTTATCAGAAAATTAGAATCATAAAAAACAATTAAGAACAATGTTCGGCCACAAGAAACCAAAAACTGGCCGAACAGTGCTCAGAAATCAGAAATAAAATGAACACAACGGGATTTACGTGGTTCGATCAGAGTTGATCTACATCCACGGAGGCTCTATGCACCTCAATTCACTCCACTATACAAGTAATTACAAGAATTTCTCAGAAACTAGTAAATCCCCAATTCACAAGACGAATTGGAACATAAACCCTAGAATTCTAATTCTCTCACTAGTGTAATGTTTACAGAGGGAAAACTCTACCATCTAGCTCGCATTTACAAGTGATTTAAATGTGTATAGGTGTTGTAGCTTGAATCCTGAAGATGAGGCAGTTGTAACAGATTTTAACTCAACTGCTGCAAGTTGCAGGATTAGGGCTTCCACAACGGTTTTTAGTGCAACAGAATGAAACCGTTGTAAACGAAATTTATAACTAACCTAAACCCGGTTTCCTCCTAACCTCTTCCACTGATTTGAGTTTAAACCCGATTTTCTGATCCGGTTCTGGATTCCTAACAACTCATACTCCAAACAATAAACCACTTGATGAAATTGAACTAATATTCACATGCACTACAGAAAATGTACTAGAACATTCTAAAGGAACTTGATTAGCATAGATATTATCATGTAAGGTTAATTCAGATGAATCATCAACAAAACAAAGTAGTATTTTCTTATCTTTGTCATCGCTGCCTTCTTTGTTTTGCTGTTCAACTTTCTCCCTTGCTAATCTCTTTCTTGTTGCTTGTTCCTCTTTCGCCAACTTCTTCTTAGCTTCACGTTCTTCCAAAAGCTTAGCATGTTCGATGTGGAATTGCTCATCCCTCTTTTTACTGAGAGCTAGAGGAAATCGAATGGGAGGTATGTATGTGGGGATATCTTCGATTATTTTTCTTTTCGGTGGTGCAAACTAAGATTTGACCACCTCCTCTTGGTTCTTATCAATCCCCTTTTTAGCTTCCTTTGGCTCTTGCCTCTCTTGTTTAGTTTCGCCCCTTGAGTAGATAGCCTTATGATAGGCCTAATTTCTAACCCTAAAATACCGCAAGTATACAGGTGTAGATGTGTATAGAGAAAGTCAAGGTCGATCCTCAGAGAACAGGCTAACGTAGTTTGATACCCTAATTTTCTAGGATTATCCTAACTAGACACTCGGACTGTGAGATTGATTTTAATAAACTAAATTGCTTAAACTAATTAAACTAACTTGACAAATGAGGAAATTCCAATTTTAGTATCTATTAGACGACACTTAAATAACTTAACCCTTCTCTCAAAGCGACTAAGTCGTGGATTAATTAGAACAATTACTCTCTCGAGTCAATTAATCCTAACAACTCCCAAAAGACTCTTAACCCTTGCCTACGCAGTCATAGACAACTACGCTATATATTGTACGTCTATTAACAATTCCCTCCTCTCGAAGCGGAATTTCTAAACAGGTAAACTAAAATTATGTTCAGTTATGGAAGAAAACAAACATATAGATACATACCAAAATTTGAGTCTATAAATAAAAAACTTTAATAAAGCATTGTCATAAAATACTACTCTCTAACCCTAGGACACGAGTAGTTTAGCTATTCATGCCTAGTATTAAATCCATACAAATATTTCATTCAATACATTGTAAAGAAGTAAAACTAGAAAAGAAGCAAGTAAACCCGATTATGGCAGCTTGTCAATGTTCGTCTTCTCGCTCTTCAATGCTCTCTAATAATTCTCTATTATGTGCATCATGTCTTGAAAAACAAGCTTGGCCTCTATTTATAAGTTGGGGATGGTTTCCTTAAGTGATTAAGACAAGAATTCTTTTGGAAACCCTAATTTGCGAAAAAGCCCTCTTTTAACGCGACCGCGTCAATTGCTTCTGGAATTGCCCTTGTTAGCCGCTTTTGGATGCGATTAGGTCACGTACTGACGCAACCGCGTCACAACTTCAGCCTTTGGGCCTTGTTTTTCGGCCCAATTCATGGCTCGTCTCGTCCTTTCTTCGACCTGTTTCTTCGTGTTATCTCACAAAGTCTTCATTTTGACCTGAAAACTATGAAAACACTACAAAACAAGTTAATACACATCAAATGGTCCAATATATGACAAATGATTGATTCTTGATCAATTATACACGCAAATGTTACAAAATACCTACGTAAATTGCCCTAAATGCATGCATACACAACGTGTATCAAAACCCCCCAAACTGAAACTGTTGTTCGTCCCGAACAACATACGAAATAGATCAAGACCAATATGTATTTAGAGCGATTAGACGATGAATCTAGTTTCAGATTGATTTTTCTAAAAAAGCTAAGCAACACAATATGTTCGAGCATATGCGATAACGCAAAAATCAACTACTTTCGAGACTTTGAACTTTCGAATTTATTCGATCCTCACCAGTAAGTGTTTCTCTCATCTCTCAAGTGTTTGGGTTTAAACATGTTTTCACTCAAATTAAACTACAAGCAAAGCCTACCATATGCTTGTCAATCATCTAAACTAGACTTCGTACTTTGATATGTGTGACAAAAGATCAGAAAGGTCTTTTATTCTGGTTGTAATGTAGGCTTAAGGTCAGGTGGGATATGTTTGGATAAAAGTGACTACTTTTGGATTAATCAAGTTATTCCTAACCCGACTACCTCTCAATACAATCACTCAGCCTCACTTTTCAAATCTCAGCAAATCATCCCAAAAGAAATGACTTCTTCACCTTCAAAAATCCTTACAACTTAAGTGTTTTTCAACTATATGGGTACCACATCTTGGGACTACCCGACTTTTCTATTCAATTCAACAACGAAACACTTTATTTTCTAGCCTCTCCTCAAAATTATGAACACAAACTCTTTCTTTTCTTTTTCCAATTTGTTTCTTCTTTTTCTTTTTCTTTTTTTTTTTCGAATTAGGAGAGGCTATTCTTCTCGTCTTTTGACCTATCTTTCTTTCATTCCCTTCATCTTTTGACTATCCACTAGTTTCCCTTTTCTTTCCCAAAATCTTTGCCCAGCTACCTTCCAATCCTCCTCCCTCTTACTTGATTAATCCAGTTAAGGCTAAAGGTTTAAATCGAAAGGTTTTCAGCTTGCATTATTAGGCTATGAAATAACAGGCTATTAAGCTCAAATGGGTTAACTAGGGATAAATTATTAACTTCTGGTGCAAAAGGATATCTTTTCAAGGCTAAAAAAAAGTAGACTAAAACAAGAAATGCCTAAAATCATTTCCTAAGTCACAACACATACTTGAAACATTCATAGTAAAGACTCAAGGAAGGTTCTAGAGACTAGTACACATATTCAATCAAAATCACATAGAAAGAAATCATATTGCTCCAAAAATAGGAGTACAAATAGGCTCAAATTCTCACAAGGTTAATTTTGATCAAATATTCTAAGTTCGAGCTCAATTTTGTCCCAAATTACCTCTAATGCTCTACTGTGTGCTAAATTATCAATGTTCTACTCAAAATCATTTCATCATTAGCACATCATCGTCTATCGTTTTCCTAAGTTTCTCTTAATTTCATGACTCAACCAACTACTCGGGTTCATTACTTCTTGACTCCAATAACCAAATAAATAACTAAAAAGAAAAAAAAACATTAAACCTACTACTTTCAACATGACTAGCAATGCAAATAACACAAAAAGGGGCCACAGACCCAATGACAAAATAAACAAAATGCCAACACAAAACGAGCACACAGGCTCCTCAAAGCACAAAACAAATAACTAACTAATAAAAAGAGATAAAGCAGATAATGCGCAAAAACGTAAATAGCGGCCAAGTCATCCCACTATTCACCCCTCCCCCAAACTTGGTCAAAGGCCAAGTTTGTGGGAAAAAGTGTGGTACGACTGGGTGCTCAACTCACAGATCATTGTGGCGGTGGTGGTTGGAATTCGTGTTGGCTCCAAAAATGAGCCATCACATCCCAACAACGATATTGCTCTTGTCTCCAAGCTCGGGTTCGTCTGGATTTACGAATCGGGTAGACACCACTGTGACGAAACAATTCAAATATTCGTCTATGCTCATCTCTCTCTAGTGCAAAACCATAGATAATTCGTCAGTCACTTGGTAAAATCGCTACCCTTTCCGGATACGGATTTGAAGATCCTTCACCCACCTTTTTCTTACCCTTGCTCTTGCTTGTGTTAGCTTTTCTTGGAGGCATTTTAGTGAACCTTCAATGTTTGGTGAAGGTTTTGACAAGACCGGGTCACAATCTGAGTCGACCGCGTCACTACTTACTGCCTTATCATTCAAGCGTGAGTTTTTTACGCGACTGCGTCTCAGGGTGGTGCGACCGCGTTCTTGCTTCTTCGTGACAAAGGCATTTTCCGTCTTTTCGATCCCTACATCTTGCTATCACGTTCTTTTGCTCTTGGTTCGCCAATGTTGGTTCCTAATATCATAAAAACACTAACAACACAAGTAAACTATAAAATAGTAATTAATAACCAAACTTAACAAAAATTAAACAAAACGGTAAACATCGGGTTGCCTCCCGACAAGCGCTAAATTTTACGTCTCCAGCCCGACGACCCTCTTGGTGTCTTTATTAACCAAAGCCCAACCAACTATCGTTACTTGCTACAATAAGTTACGACTCTATTTTGCAAGTTTTGACTCTTTACAGCAGTATAAATGACACAACAGTTGCCCTGTTCTTTTAGGTTCACCCTATTATAAATGGGAAGAGTGATTTACTTCGTTTTGAATACGAAATGTCAACTTCCCTTTTGGCATGTTTATCACAGCTTGACATGTAGCCAAGAATGGTTTACCTAAAATGAACGGAGCATCTATATTTCCTTGCATGTCAACAATCAGAAAATCACTAGGGAATTCAAAATTTTCAACTTGAATAAGCACGTCCTCTACTACTCCCAATGGCGTTAGTATTGATCCATCTGCCAATTGGATAGCAGTAAAGGCTTGCTTGACTACCCCTAGCCCTAATTGTGCTTACATCTTTAGAGGCATTAAATTGACACTTGACCCTAAGTCGCACAACACATTCCTAAACGATAGACTACCAATAGAACAAGATATGGATAAACTCCCTGGGTCTTTCTTTTTAGTAGCCCTTCGTATACAAATATGTGTTTTCTTTCAGAGACTCATGTCTTCTTTCTTTGTGGCCTCTGTCTCAGCGTTCATTGTCTTTGAGTCCTTTAGCTCACAATTAGCTTCCTTCTCAGATTTGTCCTGCACTACCAAAAACGTACTAGAGCATTCTAAAGAAACTGGGTTAGCAGAGACATTATCATGTAAATAAGAAGAATCATTAAAGGAAGAAGGTAGTATTTTCTTATATTTGTCATCGCCACCTTCTTTCTGTTGTTGTTATGCTTTCTCTCTTGATGATCTCTTCCTCTCTGCCCGTTCTTCTTTTGCCAACTTCTTCTTGGCTTCACGTTCTTCCAAGTGCTTAACATGTTCGATGCGGATTTGCTCATTCCTCTTTTTAACTGTTGCTAGAGAAAATGGAATGGGAGGTATGTATGCGGGGACTTCTTTTCTTTTCGATGGTGCAAACTCAGATTCAACCACCTTCGCTTGGTTATGTTCAGTCTCGCCCCTTGAATGGATAGCATTACACTGCTCCCTTGGATTGATGACAATATCACTGGGAAATTGTCCCTGCTTATGTTGAGCCCCAACAATCTTTATCAATTGACTTAGATTACTGGATATTTCCTTCATGTTCTCTCCCAACTGTTTGATTTCCATTCATTGACTAGTCACTTGCTTGTTTAGCTCAATAAACTTTCCATCCATCTTTATCTCCAATTGAGCTAACTTTTCTTCATATTTAGCAAATTTTGACTGCATTATCTCCTCTTGCGTCGGCTTTTGGCCATCATGGATCATGCCATTTGTAACAGCAAATCCGGGTGGTGGATTAAGCGAATTCTTCGTGTCGCCATAAGAGGAGTTTTGGTTATTTTGGTTGGGTGGATATTGATTGTGTCTCTGCTGATTGTTCTGAAAGTTGTTGAAGTTCCTCTGGTTTACAAAGTTTACGTCTTCAACCTCCTTCTGGCCCACTAACTGCTGCAATGTAGTGTCCTTATGTTGTGCTAGTGTTAGACTAGTTAGCAAACTTACTTGATTCATCAGAGCGGTCAGCTGAGATGTAAGAGTTTCAATTAGCTCATTCTCGATAGGCTCTGCTTCTTTGGCACTAGCCACTCTTCGTGGCTGATTCCTCTCATTAGGCCACTAATAGCTGGTTCTGGCCATTGCATCCAAGACTGAGAACATATCCTTGACACTTTTTTCCATCAGGCTACCCACTGCTGCTGCATCTACCTGGTTCCGTGCTGGAGCAAGCAATCCATTATAAAATTTGCACACCTACTACTTCTTTGAGAATCTATGTTGGGGAAAACTTTGGATAAGATCTAGGAATCGTTCCCAAGCCTCACCGAATGGTTCTTGATCCATCTGCTTAAACTGATTGATCTTATTTTGCAAATCTAACATCTTGCTCGACGGAAGGTACTTCAATAAAAATTGTGTGCTCAAGTCTTCCCACTCAGTGACATCGTCTAATGAATTATACCACTGCAATGCTTTGTCTTTTAATGAGAATGAGAATAGCCTCATCTTCACTTGCTCGTGTGGCACATGGTTTATCTTTATAGTCTCAGCCAATCTGCGGAACTTGTTCAGATGTACATTGGGATCTTCTAATGTGCTTCCACCAAACTGATTTTGCTGCACAATATTTATCAGCATAGGTTTTAACTCGAAGCTGTTTGCAATCAGCGGTGGTGGTTGCACTCCTCCAATTGGTCGATTTAGCATAGGACGAAGACAATCACTTATGGGTGTGATGTCCTCGTCTGTATCATCATGAACAATCTGGGCATGCCTTCGATGTTGTGGTGGTTGTTGCTGCTGCAAATTGGTGACTCTGTCATCTAAACTGGCTAAAGCCCCCAATATTCGATTCAACGCTTCCTCTTGAGTCAGGTTCTGCTACACGTTCTACATTTTGAATGTAGGATTTCTTCTCGTACGGTATATGTGGGCAGTTGCTTCAATTTCAAGATCTAAAGGAACAAGATGTTATTTTCCTTTTGATCTGCTTTGCATGCGAAACCTGAAAACACCGCAAAAAAGAAATACCACGTAATATAAAAATTAAATAAATAAATAAAAACGAAATTAAATAACAAAATTGAAATTAAAAAAATAAAAATAAAATCTAGTCTAGTATCTTCCTATTATTCAGGATGAAAACTAAAACGCTATACTTATTCCCCGACAATGGCGCCAAAAACTTTACAGGCCTAATTTCTAACCCTAAAATACCGCAAGTACACGGGTGTAGATGTGGATAGGTCAAGTCAAGGTCGATCCTCAGAGAACAGGGTAACGTAGTTTGATACCCTAATTTTCTAGGATTATCCTAACTAGACACTCGAACTGTGAGATTGATTTTAATAAACTAAATTATGTAAACTAATTAAACTAACTTGACAAACGAGGAAATTCCAATTAACAAGAATGTATCCTAGGGCATTGATTTCATGAATTACTTTAATATTGATTAAGTTTAACTCATAGACTTTTAAAACAATTTTAGTATCTATTAGACGACACTTAAATAACTTAACCCTTCTCTCGAAGCGACTAAGTCGTGGATTGATTAGAACAACTACTCTCTCGAGTCAATTAATCCTAACAACTCCCAAAAGACTTTTAACCCTTGCCTACACAGTCATAGACAATTACGTTATATGTTGTACGTCTCTTAACAATTCCCTCCTCTCGAAGCGGAATTGCTAAACGGGTTAATGAAGCTTAAGTGATAAATTTATGCTCAGTTATGGAAGAAAACAAACATATAGATAAATACCAAAATCGGAGTCTATAAATCAAAAGATTAAATCAAACATTGTCATAAAACACCACTCTCTAACCCTAGGACACGAGTAGTTTAGCTACTCATGCCTAGTATTAAATCCATACAAATATTCATACATTGTAAAGAAGTAAAAACGAGAAAAGAAGTAAGTAAACCCGATTATGACGGCTTGTCAATCTTCGTCTTCTCGCTCTTCAATGCTCTCTAATAATTCTCTATTATGTGCATCATGTCTTGAAAAACAAGCTCGGCCTCTATTTTGGGGATGATTTCCTTTAGTGATTAAGACAAGAATTCCTTTAGAAACCCAGATTTGCGAAAAAGCCCGCTTTTGACGCGATTGGGGTAAAAAACTAACGCGACCGCATCAGTTGCTTCATGAATTGCCCTTGTTAGCCGCTTTTGGATGCAATCGGGTCACGTAGTGACGCGACCGCATCACAATTTTAGCCTTTGGGCCTTGTTTTTTTGGCCCAATTCATGGCCCATCTCGTCCTTTCTTCGACCCTTTTTTTCGTGTTATCTCACAAAGTCTTCATTTGACCTGAAAACTATGCAAATACTACAAAACAAACCAATACACGTCGAATGGTCCAATATATCACAAATGATCGATTCTTGACCAATTATACACGCAAATGTTACAAAATACCTACGTAAATTGCCCTAAATGCATGCATACACAACGTGTAACATAATGTGTATCACATTACACGTCTCCCTCGGGTTGATGACAGTGGCACTGGGAAATTGTCCCTTCTTGTATTGAGCCCCAGCAATCTTTATCAATTGATTTAGGTTGTTGGATATTTCTTTCATATTCTCTGCCAATTGCTTGATCACCACTCCTTGACTAGTTACTTGCTTGTTTAGCTCAATAAATCTTCCATCCATCTTTCTCTCCAATTGATCTAATTTTCCATCGTACTTTGCAAACTATGACTGTACTATCTCCTCTTGTGTCGGCTTTTGGCCATTATGGATCATACCATTCGTGACAGCAAAACCTGGCGGTGGATTAAGTAAATTTTTCAGTGTCGCCATAGCAGAAGTTTTGGTTATTTTGGTTAGGTGGATACTGATTGTACCTCAACTAATTATTATGGAAGTTATTGAAGTTCTTTTGATTCACGAAATTAACATCTTCAACATCTTCCTGACCCGATGACTGTTGTGCTGAGGTATCCGTGTGTTGTACTAACGTTAGACTAGTTAGCAGACTTACTTGGTTTGCCAAGGCAGACAACCGAGAGGTAAGAGTATCGTTTGGCTCTGCTTCTACAACGTTAACCACTCTTCTTGGCTAAGTCATCTCGTTCGGCCACTGATAGCTGGTTCTGGCCATCGCATCCAAGACTGAGAATGCATCCTTTACGTTCTTTTCCATCAGGCTACCCCCTGCTGCTACATCTACTTGGTTCCATGCTGGAGCAAGCAAACCATTATAAAACTTTCACATCTGCTGCTTCTTAAAAAACCCATGATGGGGGCAACTCCTGATAAGATCCTGGAATCGTTCCTGTTAGGTTTGAGAACACTTATGACACACAAACAAAAAATTCAAACCAGAAACGAATGAAAAACAGATTGAAGATCGACCACTAGAAACCGAATGCAAAAACAGGAAATAAAATGAAGAACACAAGCTTTTACGTGGTTCGATCAATGTGATCTACATCCACGGAGGATCTATACACCTCAATTCACTCAACTAAACAATCAATTACAAGAAACAACCCAGAAAACTAGAAGCCCCAATTCACAATCCGAATTGAGCTCAAGAACCCTAGCTCTCTAATTCTAATGATTGTGTAGTGTTTTCAGAGGGAAAATTACGTGTATCAACTCTTCTTTACATGTTGAACAAATGTATATAACAAGCTAAGCTCGAATCAAGAAACTCTGGGAGTTGGAATCAAAATCAGTTGCAACTGTTTTCCAAACTGCTACGAGTCTTCCACAACGGGTTTTCATGCATCAGTCCAAAACCGTTGCGGATTTCAGTTATAACCGCTGCCAGCCCGGTTCACCAAATAACTTCCAAATCTGAACTGAACTTATCCCGGTTCTCCGGCCCGGTTCTTCACAACCCAAACCCGGTTCCTGACCCTACTCAACCTCTACTACACTTCATGTTCACTTGAAGAAATTGAATTGATACCTACAGTTCCCAAGCCTCACCGAACGGTTCTTGATCCATCTGCTTGAACTGATTTATCTTATTTTGTAGATCTAGTATCTTGCTCGATGGAAAGTACGTCAGAAGAAATCGTGTGCTCAAACCTTCCCATTCTATGACATCATCTAGCGAGTTATACCACTGAAGTGCTTTGTCTTTCAATGAGAACGGGAACTCTTTCTCTCCGCTCCTCTGGACAATACACCATCAGTTACCTCATCTTTACTTGCTCGTGTGGCACATGATTCATCTTGATCCGTTTTGCCAACCTGCGGAACTTATTCAGATGCACATTCGGGTCTTCTGGTGTGCTCCTACCAAACTGATTTTGTTGAACAATGTTTATCAGAGCGGGCTTCACCTCAAAGCTATTGACATTCAATGGTGGTGGTTGCACTCCTCCGAGCTACTGATTGGCATAGGACGAAGACAATCACTTATTGGTGTGATGTCCTCATCTAAGTCAACTTGTACAACCTGAGCATGTCTCTGCTGCTGTGGTGGTGGTTGTTGTTGCTGCAGATTCGTTACTCTATCATCCAAATGGGCTAAGGCCCCCAATATTCGATTCAATACCTCCTCTTGGTTCGGGTTCTATGGAGTGTTCTCCATGTCGACTGTGGAATTTCTTCTCATTCGGTATCTGTGGGCAGTTGCCTCAATCTCAGGATCGAAAGGAACAAGATGCTCTTTCCCTTTTGACCTACTTTGCATGTGAAATCTGAAAACACCAACAAAAGAAATACCACGTAACACTAAAATAAAATAAAAACTAAAATTAATTAACAAAAATTAAATTGCAGAAAAATAAAATCTAGTCTAGTATCCTCCGATTACTCATGATAAAAACTAAGACGCTAAACCTACTCCCCGGCAACGGCGCCTAAAACTTGACAGGCTCTAATTTTAACACTTAATTACCGCAAGTGTATGGGTGTAGATGTATATAGTAGAAGTCAAGGTCGATCCGCAAGGAATGAGTTAACGTAGTTCGATACCCTAATTATTTAGGATTATCCTAACTAGACATTAGAAAGTTGTGAACTACTGATTATTTATTAAGCTAAATTGCATAAAAACTAATAAGCAAATTAACTAACAAAAGTGATTCCAATCAAAGAGAATGTATCCTAGGATTTCGATTTCAGGAGTTACGCTGATGATGATTAATCTCTAACTTATAAACTTTTAAACCAATTTTACTATCTATTAGGCGACACTTAATTAACTTAACCCTTCTCTCGAAGTGGCTAAGTCGTAGATTGATTAAGATAATTACTCTCTCGAGTCAATTATTCCTAACAACTCCTAACAACCCCTAAATTCTACCTACACAATCATAGACAATTGTTCTATGTGTTATCGTCTATTAACAATTCCCTTCTCTCGAAGCGGAATTGTTAAACAAGTAAATTGAACCAAATTAGCCAGATTAAATTTAATAATAAGGATGAAACCAAACACATAGATAGATAATAAAAACTGGAGTCTCTAAATTAAACGATCAATTCAACATTATTGTAAGACCCTACTCTCTAACCCTAGGACACGAGTAGTTTAGCTACTCATGCCTACTACCAAATCGAAATAAGAATTCAATGAAAACATTGTCAAGAAATTGAAAGTAAACAAGGAATAATTAAACCCGAGTAGTCGGATCTTCGATCTTTGTCTTGCTCGCTCTCACGCCCTCTGCTCCAATGTAAAAGTATGAGAAAATTATGATGTGTTGTTTTGATCCTTCTCCAAAACTCGAGCTTCTATGCCTTTTATAAGCTTCAAGATGAATCTTGGGGTCTCTAGGCTTTGATTCCCACTTGGAATAGGAAACCTCTTAAAAAATGGCTTTTTATCGCGACCGTGCTTCATGCTTCTTGCGGTCGTGATACTTTCAACTTAAAACCGTCTTCATTCGTGCCTTTTTTCGCAGCCGCGATACAAGCCTGTCGTGGTCGCAATACTCGCACAACTTTGAATGCACTTTCTAGCCACTTTTCGTCACGGCTGCGCGCCTTCTCGTGTCGCGGTTGCGATGGTTCTCCACTGGTTCATCTCCAGACCAGTTCAGACCGATTTTGACCGGTTTTTCCTTCTCTTTAACTTGTTCTTTCGTCAGATAGTCGTAAAATACGACTTTTGACCCTGAAATACTCAAAATACCTTCAAAACAAGTCAAACACATTAAATGGTCCAAATATAACAAATCTACGCAACTCTTGACCAAATATGCATGTAAATGCTATCGAATACAATCCTAAATTGACCTAAATACATGCATAATTAACGTATATCAGTTATTTCTATTGGTAATATCGAATAAAAGAAAATGAAACATGGTGTGGCAAACTTGCAATGAAATATCATATATATATGTGTGTGTGTGTGTATATATATATATTTGTTTCTATATAATAACATCAAATTCCTATGTTCTTTTATATATTCTTCGACCAAAATTTAGTTGTTCTTTCTTATTCAGGTATTGTTGGGTCAATGGAAAATTACAACTCAACATCATCATTTGATTACGTGGGAGGCACCAAAGATGTTGAAGCTAGTGATATTCATGAAAAGTCGTGTGAAATTGAAGGTGATGAGGTTCAACTTGATTCTATTTTAGACGAATTGGAAAGTAAATTTGTAGTGGGTAAAATAATGAGGAGTGTCGATGATACATACTTAATTTATCTAAAATATGCACTTGCTAAAGGTTTAAGTGTTAGAAAAGGCGATTGGAGTTACTTTTCTCGCACTACAGAACTACAGTAAAAGGAATTTGAATGTTGGCGTGAAGGTTCCAAAGATGAAAAATCATCTAGTCAAATAGTTACTACTAAACAAAAGCTCATAACAAGAATCGATTGCAAAGCAAAACTTAGGATCCCAAGAGAGAGAGGAGGGGAGTGAAAAATCAGCAAGTTTATTATTGAACACAGTCATGAAATGATTTCGCCTGATACAACTTATAGGTTAAGATCAACACGCAATATTTCACATGCAAAAAGTCTACTTTGGAAGCTCTTGTCAAAGCCGGAATACCTATATCTCGTGTTGTTTCTTTTATGCAAAATGAAGCACATGACCATCAAAATTTAGGTTTCACTGGAAAGGATGCATATGATCACATTAATAGTTTCAAAAGGCATACCAAAGTTGAGAATTGAGATGTGACAGAGGTTTTCCTAACCCTAATTTATCGCAAGTATACGGTGTAGGTATAGGTAGCGGTAGTCAAGGTCGATCCCATGGAGACTGACTGTAATATGTAGTTTGATACTCCGATTAATCTAAGACACCCCTAACTAGAATCTAAATTAATAAAGGTTGGTATTAATTCTAAACTTAATTTGCATGAAATTAATGAATAACTAACGAATAACTTAGAAAAACAAGGGGTTGAATACTGAAGGATAACTTAGTTGGAGAGTAACGTATTCTAGGGCATAGATTTCAGTTACAACCCTGATGCATGATTAACCTAAAATTCTAGACTTTTAGACCAATTATAATGTTTATAAGACGACACTTTAGTAAACCTAACCCTCATCCCGAAGCGATTAGGTTGTTGATCTACTGGACTTAATCACCTTTCCAAGTCTACTAAATCTAAAGACTCCCAAAAGACCCTAGACCAAAGGCTACACGATCATAGACAATCACGCTCTATTTTAACCGTCTATTAACAATTTCCTTCTCCCAGAGTGGAACTACTAAACATATAGATTTAACTTAAGTGATGAATTCAAGTTTAATCATTAGAAGCAAACAAACACATAGATGGACAATCAACTGGAGTCTATAATTAAAGAATTAAGTCAAAACATCGTCACAAGTAACCTACTTTCTAACCCTAGAACAAAAAATATATAGCTACTCATAACTAAATTCAAATCCATATAATATTTGTAAACAAACATCATAAAGAAATAAATACCGGAAAAAGAGTAAATACACCCGAAATCTTCGGCTCTCCGATCTTCGTTGTTAGCTCCTCAATCTTTGGTCTTTGCTTTCCAAGTGTTCCCGAGTGTTTAGAATATGAAAGTGTATGTTCTTCTTTGACAAAACTCGAGCTTGGGGTCCTTTATATAGAGTTGGGGACGAGTCTTGGGAAGATAGGGTCAAAATCCTAATAAAATTAGGAAATCTTTGTAAAATTGGATTCATGTCGCGGCTGCGCGCAAGCTCTCTCACAACTGTGACAAGTTTTACCCAAAAACACCTTCAAATAGTCGATTTTGTCGCGACCGCGAAGGGTTTGTGACACGAGTAGAGGGCCTAAGCGAGTTTTCAGGTCTGATTTCCAAGTAATTTTTTAGGGTCTTCAGATCATTTTTTTCTTTCATTGGAAGTTGTAGCCCTTTGAATCAGCTTTCCAATGCCACCAATTTCACTTCAATCAGAGTTGTAGATCTCAAGATATGGCCAAGATATTAGAGGTGTGCCAAGCTGACAGAAAACATCACTTCCAGGAAGCTTTTCATCGCGACCGCGATGGTTGGGCAGCATATTTTTCATGTTCTAGGTCACTTTTGACACGGCCGAGACCATAGATGCAGCCGTGGTTGACCATTTTGCTCTTTTAACTCCATTTTCATCCGTTTTTTACCCTATTTGACTTGTTTCTTCTATGAACTTCGTCCAAATGGAATAAAATCACCTAATTAACTTCAAAACAAGGCAAAACAGGTCAGATGACCCAATATAACAAATATAAACAATTCTTGACCCAATATGCTTGTATATGTCATAAATTATATATTTAAACCGACCTGAATACATGCATAAAGAACGTGTATCAAAATCCTCCAAACTTCAATTGTTGTTCGTCTTGAACAACAAAAATAGAAACAAACAAGAATACATGCGATTAGTCATGTGATTAGGGCGATAGATGACGAATCTAGTTTCAAACTGATTTTTTTTAAAAAATTTAGGCAACAAAATACATTTGCATTTTTTACTAAGTACAATCAACTACTTTCGAGACTTGAGACTTTCGAATTATTTGATCTTCACCGAGTAAGTGTTTCACTCATCTCTCAAGTGTTAAATTAAGGACGTGTTTTCACTCAAATTGGACTACATGCACCGTCTACCATATGCTTGTCAATCATCTAAATAAGACCTCGTACTTGACATATGTGACAAAGAATAAAAAAGGTCTTTTATTTTTTGTTGTAATGTAGGCATAAGGCAAGGTGGGATACATTTGGATAAAAGTGAATAATCTTGGACTAATCAAGTTACTCGTAACCCGACTATCCCTCAATACAATCACTCAATCTCACTCTTTAATTTTCAGCAAATCATCCCAAAAAAAATGACTTCTTCACCCCACAAAAGTACTTACAACTAAGTGCTTTTTCATGCTATTTATTCGAGTACCACGTTTTTTGGACTACCCGTGTCTAAGTAACTTAAGCAATTAGGCACTTTTCAATTCCTAACCTCTCCTGAAAAAGAACAATTAAAACACATATATACAACGAACTATTTCTTTTCTTTTCTGATTTTTTAATTTTTTTTAATAAACACATAGGAGAGACTATTTTTCTCGACCTTTTGCATATCAATCCCATTCCTTTACCTTTTTAAATATCCACTAGTTTAACCACTTCATTCCCCATATTTTTCCCAACTACCTTCAAATCCTCCTCCCTATACTCAATTAGTCCATTATAAGGCCAAATGCTTAAATCGGAAGGTATTCGGCTTGTATTATAGGACTATGAAATTATAAGGCTATAAAGCTCAAATGGGCTAACTAGGGACTATTTTTGAAATTTCAGTATAAAGGATAAGTTTTAAATGCTCAAAATAGGCTAAAAACAAGAATACCTAAGATCATTTTCTAAGTCACAACATATACTTGACACATTCATAATAGAGACTCAAGATAAGTTCTAGAGACAAATACACATAACCAATCAATTCACACTGAAAGAATGTGTATATACTACTCCAAAAGTGGGAGTATAATTTAGGCTCAAAATCCTCACAAGGCTTATTTTGATCAAAAGTTCTAAGAACAAGCTCAATTTTGTCTCAAATTACCTATCATGCTCGACTGTGTGCCAATTTTGCAAAATTTTTAACTAAAAAATCGTCACATCATAAACACATCATCATCTATCATTTCTCTGTTCGTTTTTCTTAAAAACAACTAATGACTCGTGTTTTTCCTAGACTCCAATAAAATAAAGTAAAAACATAAAACAATAAATAATTAAAACCCATGACCAGCATGAAAACAATTTTAACTAGGAATGGGCACACAGACTCAACAACTTAAAGTAAGAACAAAGCACAAAAATAACGAAATAAAAGACATATAACGTAAATAGCGGCCAAGACGTCCCACTATACACCCCCTCCCTAAAACTTGGGCGAAGACCAATGTTTGTGGGAAAAGACTGGTACGCCTTGGTGCCAACTTACAGACTATGGCTCAGGCGATGGTTGGAAGCTATGTTTGCTCTAATATTGGGCTTTTGGACGTGCCCTAACTTCTACCAAATTGGGTTCATATACCCAAATTGAATTGGTAGAAAGAAAAGATGTGTGTGTGTAAATTTGTTTGCGGGTGGTGTTATGTGATTATTTGATAATTTGAAGAGGAATCGCTCTTGTGTGTGAGTTGTGTGTGTTTCGCACAAGAGAGTGAAGTGGAGAAGAGTGAGAGATTCGAACCTGAAGCGGGCTGATTTAACTCAGTTTTTCATTTGACGTGGCCACGTCGAGGAATCCCAGCTTGGAGTCTCTAGGGCGAATTTGACGCGACCGTGTCGAGTGGTGACGCAACCGTGCTGGCCATGTCAGTTTCGAATTGCTTTCCCGGCTGATTTTGACGCGACCGCGTCCCTTTGTGGCAGGGTCGCGTTGTCCTCCTTCGTGAGCTAGGCCATTATTTTCATCTTTTTCGACCCTTACTTCTTGCTATCACATTCTTTCACCCTTGGTTCGTCAATGTTGGTCCCTAAAATCACAAAAACACTAAAAATACAAGTAAACTCATATAAATAAATAAAAACATAAATTAAAAGAAAATCAATAAACATCGGGTTGTCTCCCGACAAGCGCTTCATTTTACGTCTCAAACTAGACGACCTTTTTGGTTTAGTTGAGCTCTTTCAACCGTACTTCATGCACGGTTTGAAGTTAGTCCGATTTGTAGTATTTCTTGATTTTTTGTCCAGTGACGAGAAAAGTGCTCATGTCTCCATTCATCAACTCTGCTACTCCAGATGTTCGGACGGTCTTGATAGTGAACGGGCCTGACCATCTTGATTTCAGCTTTCCTGGAAATAATCTCATACGAGAGTTGAACAGTAAACTTGGTCACCGCTGCAAATCTTCGATTATTTATCATACGATCATGAAATCGTTTGATGCTCTTTGTACCAACTGGAGTTCTCGAAAGCTTGACGTCTAAATTCATCCAATTCGTTAAGCTTAAGAATTCACTCTTTCCCATACATCAATCACTCATATTCAATCAACATGGAACATCACAAGTGAACTTACAAATTAGATGATTCAATTGACTTGATACAATTTGCATATATGGCAAACATTTCCAATTATTATCCTATTGCAACTAAAATCGATCAACGCTCAACAAAAATAGGTCAATTTCTTTTCATTATAAACAAAAGCCTAAAATTGCCTAATCTTCACCACAAATTCAACTAATCAACCTAATAATCGAGCATGGCAATCAAATCAAACTGCAAAACGATAACAATAAAGAATGCATGCCATGTGTTCGGTGATATGCCACAATCAATTTCAGCTTCAAATTCAAAGATTCTCAACCTAATCCTCATCCCACATTAAGCAATCATGCAAATACAAGAGCTACCACAACAAATTAAGTATTAGAATGCATAAAACAAGTCAACATTGGCAAAAAAATCACAACAACAAGCTTGTGTATAACCAATATCAATGTAGTAGCTATTCTAATACAAAATTCGCCCCTAATCTAACAATAAAGTTCATAATAATCAATAAAAGACTAAGGGAAAGGGATAGCCGTACTTATCGGTCGGATTTAATCGAAAAATTTTGAAGTGAGCTTTTTCGCGCCCTTTTCGACCCGACTCCAAATTCGCTCCAAATCCAAAAGTTTTCGGATAGAAGTGTGTGTGGTGATGTGGGTGAGGTGTGGTATGAATTTGAGAGGAAGAAATTGAGTGAAGATGGTGATTTTGAGTGTGTGTGTGTGTGCATGTGTGTGCGCAAATCGTGTTTGGAAGGGAAGAGAATGACCTGCTGTTGCGCGCAGGGGTATTTATACCGGTGCAAAATCTCGACCGAGATGCAATTCCGAGATTCATGTCTCGACCGAGACCTGTTCTTTAATCTCAGGCTTGTTTGGCTCAGCAGCGGATCTCGGCCGAGATTTCTTTCCAGCAATTTTGCCCCCTTTCTGGACAAGTTGATCTCGGCCGAGATGACTTGGTGTCTCGGCCGAGATTTCTCTTCAGCAATTTTGCCCCTATTCTGGACAAGTTGATCTCGGCTGAGATGACTTGGTGTCTCAGCCAAGATTTCTCTCCAGCAATTTTGGCCAATTTGAGCTCTCTTAAGTGTCGGCCGAGATATCTTCCCAGTGAATTTCCCTATTTTTGCCTTCGTTACGTCTCAACCTAGATTCTTTGTGTGTCTCGGCCGAGATGATCTCACCTGCACTTTTTCCTTCATTTTGGTCCCCTTAACCCCCATTTCATGCTATCTTCGATTATTTTGATTTGTACCTGCACATTTCTAAACAAAAACATCAAATATGCCACAAGGCATTTATTAAGCTACTAAACTGTGAATTTGAAAAATGCAAAAAATTAAAGATACCGTCGGGGTACCTCCCAACAAGAGCCTTTATTTTACGTCATTGGCTCGACGGATGTTCACTCAGCTCGATGGTGGGTCTTATACTTGATCCTCTTCAAGCGGGCTATCTTGACAGCTTTCGAAATACGACTTGAGAAATTGTCCATTCACTTTGAAAATTTTGCCTGTTTTACCACTTTCTATCTCAATGGCCCCTTGTGGATATACCTTCTTGACAATGAATGGTCCAATCTACCAAGATCGAAGCTTTCGGGGAAACAATTTCAACCGCGAATGGTACATAAGTACCTTCTCTCCAACCACAAATTGTTTCCGGGATATTCTTGCATCATGGAAGGCCTTGGTCTTCTCCTTATACATCAACGCATTTTCGAAGGCCTCATTCCGAATCTCTTCTAGCTCTTGGAGTTGAAGTTTCCATTGCACCACCGCCTCATCAAAGCTCATGTTACATCTTCGGATGGCCCAATAGGCTTTGTGTTCGAGTTCAACCGGAAGATGACACGATTTGCCATAAACAAGGCGATATGGGGACATGCCTATAGGTGTTTTGTAGACGGTCCTATATGCCCATAAGGCATCATCAAGACTCAAACTCCAATGCTTTCGGTTTGGTTAGACGGTTTTCTCTAGCACCGATTTGATCTCTCGACTTGAAGTCTCGGCTAGCCCATTGGTTTGTGGATGATATGGAGTAGACACTTTATGCAAAACTGAATATTTCTTGAAGAGTGCTTCAATAGTCCGATTGCAAAAATGCGTACCCCTATCACTTATGATGGCTCTCGGGATCCCAAATCTTGCAAATATATTAGACTTGACGAAGTCTGCAACAACCTTTGAATCGTTCATACGAGTAGCCTTTGCTTCCACCCATTTGGACACATAGTCCACAGCCAACAAGATATACAGATTCCCATAAGAAGATGGAAACGGGCCCATGAAATCCTTGCCCCAAACGTCGAAAATTTCACACACCATTATTGGCTGTTAGGGCATTTGATTCCTTTGTGAGATGTTCCCCGTCCTTTGAAGTTCCCCGTCCTTTGACAGTTGTCACATGACTTGCAAAAAGTGTACGCGTCCTTAAACAAGGTTGGCCAGAAAAACCCACTCTCGAGAACTCTATGCGCTGTCCTCTTGGGACCAAAGTGTCCCCCACATGCATAGGAGTGACAAAAAGCAAGTATCGATGGGACTTCTGTTTCGGGAATGCACCTTCGTATGACTTGGTCCGAACCATGTTTCCATAAATACGAATTATCCCAAAAGTAGTGTTTCGCTTCACTTTTCAATCTATCTCTTTGGGCCTTGTTCATGCTATCGGGGTATACTCCTCTCACCAAGTAATTTGCCAAGTTGGCATATCACGGGACACCCGAATCTGATACCAGGAATAACTGCTCATTCGGGAAACTCTCCCTCAAGGGTATTTCATCCTCCTTTTGTGTCAATCTGCTCAAATGATCAGCCACTGAGTTTTCCTGCCCTTTCTTATCTTTTATTTCCAAATCAAATTCTTGGAGTAGTAGTATCCATCGTATGAGTCTTGGTTTAGCCTCCTTCTTCGATAATAGAAAACGAAGAGCTGCATGATCAGAAAAAATGATAATCTTAGTACCAAGCAAATACGATCTGAACTTTTCTAGAGCAAAAATAATAGCCAAGAGTTATTTTTCTGTGGTGGTGTAATTGGCATGTGCCAGATTCAGGGTTCTGGAGGCATAGTAGATCACATGAGCTGCTTTCCCTTTTCGTTACCCCAAGACAGCCCCCACTGCATAGTCACTAGCGTCGCACATTATCTCGAATGGTAGTGCCCAATCTGGTGGTTGGATAATGGGGGGTGATGTAAGGGCCTTCTTAAGCTGATCAAAGGCGATCTTGCAATCAGTCGACATCTCGAATTCGATATCCTTTTGCAATAGCCGACAAAGAGGGGCCGAGATCTTTAAGAAATCCTTAACGAAACGCCTGTAGAAACCTGCATGGCCAAGAAACGATCGCACTTCCCGCTTAGTTGCGGGGTAAGGCAAGGCAGTAATAAGTTCAATTTTAGATTTATCAACTTCAATTCCTTTTGATGAAATTATGTGCCCAAGAACGATGCCTTGCTCGACCATAAAATGGCATTTTTCTCAATTCAACAAAAGATTTATTTCTATGCACCTTTTCAGAAATTTACCAAGGTTATCAAGACATTTTTCAAAAGACTCACCATACACGCTAAAGTCATCCATAAAAATCTCAATAATATGCCCAACATATTCAGAAAAGATACTCACCATGCACCTTTGAAATGCATAGCCCGAATGGCATTCTTCGCCATGCAAAAGTGCCGAAGGGACATGTAAAGGTGGTCTTCTCTTGATCTTCGGGTGCAATGGCTATTTGGAAATACCCGGAGTATCCATCCAAGAAACAGTAAAATGAGTGTCCGGCCAATCTTTCTAGCATTTGGTCGATGAATGGCAAGGGGAAATGATCTTTTCGGGTCATGGCGTTCAACATGCGGTAATCTATGCACACCCTCCATCCGGTTTGCAAATAGGTAGGAACCAATTCCCCATCTTTATTCTCCACCACCGTCACTCCCGACTTCTTGGGCACGACTTGTGTTGGGCTCACATACTTGCTATCCGATATCGGGTAAATAATCCCAACATCAAGTAGCTTGAGGACTTCCTTCTTCACCACCTCCATCATAGGTAGGTTAAGTCTCCTTTGGGGTTCCCAACTTGGTTTTGAATCCTCCTCAAGTAGAATGTGGTGCATACAAAGAGATGGACTAATGCCTTGAATGTCGGCAATAGTCCAACCAATTGCTCCCCTGTGTTCTCTAAGGACCGTTATCAAAGATGCTTCTTGAATTGGGGACAACTTGGATGAGATGATCACCGGCAATGACTCGTCCCTTCTAAGGTATGCATACTTGAGTGCGAAGGCAGGGCCTTAAGCTCAAGAACAGGTGCCTTGATTGTAGAAGGTAGAGCTTTTTCTTGTGATTCCGGGAGGGGGATGAACTTCTGCGCATATTTTGGTAGGAATGACTTCGGTGCACCCATTTGTGCCACTGTTTCTACTAATACCTCGTTAGTCTCCCAACCTCTTCTTTTCCCTTCTCCAACTGAGTGGTAAGCGCAACTTCCATTGGGTCCCTACATGACAACTCAAACAACTCTTTCACGAGAGGGTCAATAACATCAATGGAAAATACAGAATGAACATCCTCCGGAAACCGCATTGCATCAAAGATATTAAAATTTACAATTCGACCATTAAATTCCATCGTGAGGGTGCCCTCATGGACATCGATCTTGGTTTGGGAAGTATTTAGAAATGGTTTTCCCACAAGATTGGTGTGGACGTTGATGGATCGCCTTGCATGTCCATCATCTAGAAATCAGCGGGGAACACGAGTTCATCAACTTCAACTAGCACGTCCTCGATTACCCCATCAGGATACGAAGTGCTTCGGTCGGCTAGTTGAATGACGATCCTTGTTTCCTTAAGTGGACCTAAATTTAAAGAATGAAAAATTGAACGTGGCATAACATTAATCGAAGCTCCTAAGTCGAGCATTGCACTTTCAATTCGACAGTTACCTATTTTGCATGGAATCACAAACATTCTAGGGTCCTTACACTTTGGTGGGAGTTTCTTTTGGAAAATGGCGGATACTTTCTCTCCCATGATCACTATTTCATTCCCATTAAGCTTCCTCTTGTTGGTGCAGAGGTCTTTCAAAATTTCTGCATATCTAGGAATTTGCTTCATTGCATCTATTAGCGGAATATTTATCTCCACTTTTCTGTATATTTTCAGCATTTCTTTATCCCTATTTTTATCCGGGACCTTCTTGATTTGGCTAGGGAATGGCAATGGTGGAGTTGAAGAATTAACATGTGGCTCCTAACAACTTGGCCGAGACAAGTGTGCAACGTTTTTCTCCTTTATGCAGGTTTGCTTGATCTCAGCCGAGATGCACTTCATTCTCGGCCAAGATTTCTGGACAGGGAATTTCCTTCTCTAGGTGAAGTGGGCCATCTCGGCCGAGATTTCTTTCTCAGCATTTTCCTCTTCACTTTTGATTCTCCTCTCCCCGTTAGAGTGATGCCCGGGCTTTTTAGGCTCTCCAAGCATCACCCCACTCCTTAGGGTGATTGCACTGACATTCCGGGGGTTTATCTCAGGTTATGCAGGTAGCTTTCCACTTTGAGCACTCTCTAGACGGGATACCATTGATGCTATTTGACTGACTTGATTTTCAATACTTTGGAAACTCAAACTTGATTCCTTCTGTAGTTGAAGTGTACCAGTTGCTAGGCTCTTGACTATGTCGGAAAGGGATGGATCAGAAGGTACTGGCTCGGTGGGTTGCCTTTGCAGGAACATCCCCCTAGGGTAGGGGGGTCGATTGTGTCCACCTTGATCACCCTGTTGATGCATATTTGGACCCTGATTTCCATACTTAAAGTTGGAATGTGGTCTCTCCACCCCAGATTGTACAACTGCGAATAGGGATCATACATCCTGCCAGCAGGATTAGGATTGAAATTGTGAACTGCGTCGTCATGTGCCTCCATTTCTTCTCCAAGAATAGGACAAGTATCAGTGGAGTGCTCGGTTGTCTGACAGATTCTGTAGGGTCTTGGGGGTAGGAGTGCTACCTGAAATCACTTTCTTCACCAAATAGGTGAGCTGGTCCAATCTTTCTTCAACACTTGAATCAATAACATCTTTGACTCGCCTCACAGGCTCTCTACAACCGAACTGTTGAGTGTTGGCGGCCATCTTGGAGATCAATGCTCGGGCCTCGGTTGGGGTCTTGTCGACCAGAGCCCCTCCACTAGCTGAATCAATCATGTTCCGATCGGTTAGACACAGCCCCTCGTACCAATACTGGATTAACAACTGTGGAGTGATTTGATGTGGTGGGCAGCTTCCTACAAGCTTGTTGCATCTTTCCCAGTACTCATAAAATGTTTCCCCCTACATTTGCCTCACCCCACTAATTTCTTTTCGGATGTTGGTGGACCGAGATGCAGGAAAATACTTTTCAAGAAACTGTTTTTCCATCTAATCCTAAGTAGTAATGGAACCCGGTGGCAAGGAGGACAACCAGTTTCTTGCAAGATCTTTCAATGAGAAGGGGAATGCTCTGAGCTTAACCTGTTCTTCAGTCACCCTTGTCGGCTTCATGCTAGAGCAGACCACATGAAATTCCTTCAAGTGCTTGTGCGGGTCTTCCCCGGATAGCCCATGAAATGATGGCAAGAGGTGAATGAGCCCCGATTTGAGCTCAAAAGTGGTATCATTCCCTATCTCAGGGAATGTAATACACAAGGGTTCGTGTGCAACCCTTGTGTTGGCAAGTTCCTTCATGGTTCTTTCCTGCTTCTGCTCACCAGCCATCTCTTCCAATTCAATCTCCTCACTCTCTATATTCAAGGTTTCAAATGATCCTCGGCCTTCTTCAAGTAACCTTGCCCTTCTCCTCAATAACCTTTCCAGTTCAACTATCTCCGGCTCAAATAGAAGTCCTTTCTCCCCTTGTGAACACAAGAACATTAACTACCTATCCAAAAACAATAAAACTAGAGAATATCAAATTACTAGATAAACAGAAAATAGATAAACAACTAATAAACTAAACATAATGCTTTGAACAATAAAAACAACACTATTCTTATCATCGCCCCCCAACAGTGGCGCCAAAATTTGATCACCTTCATTGGATGTGCCAAATTAAGTAGTACTCCCTCCGTCCCGGCCTAATTTGCCTACCTTGGCCGGGCACGGAGGTTAAGAACAAACAGATTTTGTGGAATCTTTGACTTTTTCAAAGGTGGAGATTGAATGTGGAGATTTTGAGGGTGGAGATTGTGAGAGAAATTTGCTATTTATAAGTTGGCAAATTAGATTGGGACAAACCAAAAAGGAAAGTAGACAAATTAGAGCGGGACGGAGGGAGTATATATATAGATGAATATATATATATATACACACACACACTAAACCTTAACCTATAACTTTAATCAGTAGAGCGATAAGTAAGGGTCGATCCCACGAGGAACGACAGTATAATGTTGTTTCGATATGTCAAGCAATTGTAAAATTCAAATAAGAACATTAACAAATAAGGAAAGCAATAAAGGTGGGGGGTTTTGTTTGTCAAATTATAAATTACCAAAAACTGCCAAGAACAATTATTTAAGTATGATCAACTAAACTTAAGATTCAATTAATAAAAGATGACAAGACAAGTAGATTGATTTTTGTGTTTTAAAAGTATGATTAAAGTATTCAACCCTTGATCAAGTATCCCTTTGTTTCAAACAATCTATGTAATTAATGTCATTACTCAATTGGTTAGCTTTGGATCTCCTACTCCAAGATTGATAACAAGCTCTATCAATCTTGTTGTCTCTTAAGTAAGATTAATTGATAAGTATGATTAATCAAAATAAGCTCTTCAATTAATCTTACTCAACTTATCAAATTCTAAAACAAGCTCTTTAAGAATCAATAGTTGAGTGCATTACGAATTAAGACAACGGAGTAGATTCGACATAAAACTCGTACGTTCGGTTCTAGTGGTAGAAATCTATGTAATCCCCAATAAAATGAATCTGTTGTTTGCTACCCGGGAATCGAATTCATAACAATTACGGATTTTAAATTCAATTCTAGCAACACACTAACAAATATCTATATGGGCGATCAAACCACAATTCAATTCATAAGTGTGAATCAATAATCCCAAATAATATAGAAAATTCCAAAAACATAATTCAATCGATTAAAAACCGTAGAAATTACATAAATATTCTCAATCCAAGGTTCAACTAATGATCAAGGGCTGAAATAAGGGTGCTAGCCACCCATTACTCGTAGTACAATCAGTAAACCAAAAGAAATACATTAAGACATGATAAAAATGTAGAAGAAACCAAGAACTTGGGTTGAGGAATGAAAAGCCTTCAATCTTCTTCCCAATGGAGTCCTTGAGGATGATGGAGGCTGGAAAATATGTGATTCAATGTCCAAAGATAAGTTAATTTCGAAAGAGAGGATGTATATATAAGGAAAGAGTTGTTACTTCAGGTTAAGGCAAAATCGCATTCAGAATTTTAAAATAGGGCAAAGGATCTCGACCGAGATGCAAGTGTGTCTCAGTCGAGACGCAAAAAGGGGTTTTTCAGCTTGTGAATCGAGGACTGATCTTGGCCGAGATGTAAATGTATCTCGGCCGAGACGTGAGAAAGGAGATTTTAGGGTTTTGATTATCTCGGCCGCGATCAAACTTTTAGCCCTGTTCTTTGTTGCCTCGATCGGTCCATCGACTCCACGATCATTCGATGCTCTTTTTCGAACCTTTTTCACCTGTTTTAACACAAACATGAACAAAACACATTATTTTGCCCAATGAGAATAATATGCACGAAATACACGTGAAATTGCACAAAAACAACACTAAAATGACACTTAAAGCGTCCTGAAGTGTGTGCACGAACACGTGTACCACTTAGACTAGATTCTTATTAGATCGACATTCTATATTGGTTACAAATTATATTCTTTCTTTAAAAAATAATATTTTGAGCTTATAGACCATATATTTTCTATTTATCGATATGTATTATTATCAGTTATTTCAAACATACACTTTAAAATATAATTAAAATTTATTTTATTAGACAAATTCATTATTTTAGTAATGATCCTAATTTTCACGAATTTCTACAATATATTACTGTGAAATTAACAACTTAAAAAATTATATATAAATAATAAATCAAAAGAACAAACACAATTTTACATTTTATGGGAATTATGCAGATACTCTTCATAAAATATTCGTATATGTTCGATATTAATCCGTATTAATCATATTAAATATGCGCGTAAATAAATGATAAATTAGAAAATTGGAGAATTTTGACACTTTAATTTTATCAACACAAAATAATTCTATGCTCATAATATATATATATATATATATATATATATATATATATATATATATATAAGTTTGTTATATCAAGTATTTTCTTGAGATTAAAAATGTTAAATTCTATATTCGTATGGTTCTCTAATATTTTGTTTATTTTAAAATATTACATGATGTACTATGTTTATAAAGTAGTAAATAATGATATATTATTTCTTTATGTTTGGAAAAAATAATTAATACTAATATTATTAGGATTGTTGTTTTGCTGGTGATTTGCTTTTAATTTAAAAGAGATTTCATTTTACAATAGTATTATTTTTTATTTTTAAAAGTATATATATAATAAGAAATATTTCAAAATATTTAAATATATTTAGTTTTTTTTCTTATAACATATTTTTTTTTTTTTTTTTTTTTTTTTTTTTCCAGAAAACCATCTATCGATGGAGGGATTAGGCTGATCCCCAACCTGTATATTAATCAATACTCAATATATTTACAACTGTTTGAGGGAATGTACATAAAATTTCAACGAAATAACTCAAGGGAATCTAAAATTAGGCAAGCCTAAGGCCTCTAATAAAATGTAACCCCTCAAGCGATTACATTTTAAAATCTCAAAAAACTCGAAGGAGTTTGCTTCTTTTGACAGCTTTGTTTGCCAAGTGATCGGCTGCCTTGTTCCCTTCTCTGTGGATGTGGGAGATTCAAATATCTAACTCCCGTATGCTTTTCAAAAAATCAGCAATTAGTCCCTGATGCTTCCACCCACCAACACCATTTTGCTTGAGCATCCTCATTACGGACATAACATCCACTTCTAGCCAAATTCTGGCAATCCCCAGCTTTTTACAAAGCCGGATCCCCTTAACTATAGTAGTTAGTTCTGTTGTATAATGGTAGCGTCGTTTCCTACTACCAAATTAAATGTGTATGAAGAATACACTTAAACCTTACTAACTATCCTACTGAGTAGAATGGTAAATAAGGGTCGATCCCACAGGGAACGGCCGAACAGTTTTGATTACGATGTCAAGCAGTTTATGATTAAGTATGCAAGAAATAAATACTTAAGAAAGCAATAATGGGTGGGTTGATGGGAAACTAACAATCTATTAGTAACAATTAAAAGCAAATAGACACAATTAAAAGAAACAAGTACTCAAAAACACTAGAAGAAATCTTTTTCGGTTTTAGTTTTCAAATAGTAAAACAAGTCACCCTTGATCATGCTTCCCCTTGATCTTGAACAATTGATGCAACTATTGTTAATGCCCGATTAAATTGTGATTTAAGCCCTTATCTCAAGACTATTAACAAGCTCTAATAGCCTTGTTGTCCCTTAATCTTAGTTAATCAAAATAAGCTCTTCGACTAACCCTATTCATTTTAACCGAACCCTCGAACAAGCTCTCTTAGATTCAATCACCAAAAGCATTAAACACTAGGACAACGAGATAAATTTAACATAAAACTCGAAAGCTCGGTTTTAGTGGTTGAACTTTGTGTTATCCCCAATAAATAACTATTGTTTGCTACACGGGAATCGGAAATCCTACAATTACGGATAGTAATCTCCTATTCTAGCAACACATTCACAAATCCCTTAAAGGGTGATCAAACCAATAATCAATTCATAAATGTGAGTCAATAAGAGCAAATAACACAAAACACTTAAATACACAATAATCTCGGTAACATTAACCGTAATAATCACATCAATGTCTTGACTCAAGGTTCCACAATGATCAAGGATGAACTGTGGGTGCTAGCCACCCATATTAACTAATACAATCAGAAAACAAATGGAAAAATAAAGAAACATGATACTGATATGGGTGAATCCAAAGATGTCAATTGGAGAAGATGATCCTTCAATCTCTAGTCCTTTCCCCTACCTTGGTGGCTGAATAGTGCTCTCTAAGTATCAAAAAGGTATCCAAAAGTTGTCTAAAGTTAGGTTAAATTCGAATGGGATGATATATATATAAAGGGAGAAAGTGCTAGACAAAAATAGGCAAAAACGTATTCAGGATTTTAAAACAGGGTAGTGAATCTCGGCCGAGACGGGAGTGTGTCTCGGCCGAGACGTGAAAAAGGGTTTTCAAGAATTTGGGTCGAAGGTCGATCTCGGCCGAGATTGGATTGCATCTCGGCCGAGACGTGAAAAGGGGAAACTAGGGCTTTTTAGGTTTTGACTCACCTCGGCCGAGATTGGATTGCATCTCGGCCGAGACTTTCATCTTTGAGATTCTTCAGAAATTCCCTGGAGCCTCATCTCGGCCGAGATTAGCATCCTGTCTCGGCCGAGATCGTCAGTTGGCCCTTCCTTTATTGCCTCGATCGATCCCTCGACTCCGCGGTCGTTTAATGTTCGATTTCAACCCTTTTTACACCTGTCTTAATACAAAAATAGCTCAAACGCATTATTTTGCCCATTAGAATATAAAAGCACTAAATACACATAATTATGCACGTTATTGACACTAAAATGACACTAAAAGTGCCCTAAAGTGCGTGCACGGAACACGTGTACCAAATCTCCCCAAAATTAAAACTTGTTCGTCCCGAACAATAAAGAGAGACAAAAGAACACGTGTTTAGGGCAAAGTTTAGTTGCATTTGATTTCAGAATTTTCATGAAAAAGAGTAAGAGTTCATGATAAAAGTGAGCATGTGTGATAGACTAGATCCACTACTCTCGAGACAAAACACTCTAAACTTAAGATCCTCACATGGTGAGTATAACTCTCGACTCTCAAGTGTATCAAAAGGGAAGTGTATATGCTCACATTGAAATGCATAAAATGCCTACCATAAGCTTGTCAATCATCTAAACTTCGATGTATACCGACATGTGTGACAAAGAATAAAAAAGGTCTTTAATAGGTTGTAATGTTGGCTTGGGGTAAGGTGGAAAAATTTCTGGTATAAGTGACTATAAAATGGACTAAATGAGTTAGCTAATCTCATCCACCCCTCAAACAACAATCACTTTACCTCACTCTTTACTTTCTTAGTAAACCAATCCCAAAATTGATTTCTTCCCTTTACCACAAAGTCCACAACCTAATTGCTTTCTCAATTCTCCGTTGGAGTGTATTTTATTTGAATTTCTACCACTTTGAGAACATCTATCGAAAGGTATTTATATTACTAGCCTCTCCAAATCAACAATTGAGTATATACAATGATTTTTTTTTTTTAATTTATATAAACAAATATTGGAGAGGACTAGTGTTCTCGATTCTTTTCCTAGTGTTTCATCTCTTTTCACCTTTCAATATTCCCCATAGATTACCCCTTTCAATCCCAAATTACCCGACTACCTTCCAACCACCTCCCTCATACTCAAATAGTCCAATTAGGTTCAAAGGCTAATTGAAAGGGTTTCGGCTCGTAGAGTTGGGCTGTCAAACAAGAGGCTAAAAGCTCAAGGGGCTCAACTAGAGACAATATCAAATTAGGTAAAAAGGACGTGTTTTCAAGCTTGAAAGTAGGCTCAAGTCAAGGATTGCCTAAGATCATTTTCAATGTCACACAATGCACCGACTCATGCAAAATAGAGAATCAAGGCAAGTTCTAGAGACAACTAAATGCACTCAATGAATTTTCACACCGAAAGAAAGTTTACATTACTCCAAAGATGGGAGTATCTTCTAAAGCTCAAAAACTCACTCGGTTGCAATTTTGATCAAAAGTTTTGAGTGTATGTTCAATTTTGTTTCAAAAAGTCTATCATGCTCTACCATGTGCTTCTTTCAAAGATATTTGTCAAAAAATTTCATCATTAATCAATGCCACATTTTTTTATCCTAAACTTCATCCAATTTGCTTTCTCGAGCTGCCAATTTGCACGAATCCCACCCCCTCCCCAAACTTAGTTGCAAACTTAGTTTGTGGAAAAAGAGGAGTACAATTTGGTGGCTTGCCGAACTTAACCATTTTATTTCACCTTTATTCGCAAACATTAACTAAATGAACTAATTCATTAATAATCCTACTCCTATAAAAAAAAAAAAAGGGAAAATGTGTGTGCGTGAGTGTGTGAAAATCGCAAGTTTTGGGGAAGAACTGACCTAATTTTCGCGCAGGGGGTATTTATACCTGTTTTTCGTCTCGGCCGAGATTCAAATTTGGACTCTGTGTCTCGGCCGAGATCCGTTCTACGCTTTCAGGACAACTTGACCCAGCAAGGGATCTCGGCCGAGATTGTTATTCAGCAAATTTTCCCCCATTCTGGACAATCCCGTCTCGGCCGAGATTCTGTCCTGTCTCGGCCGAGTGCTCTTTCAGCGAAATTGGCTCAATTTCCATTCAAACTCGTCTCGGCCGAGATGCTGTATTGTCTCGGCCGATATTTGCTTCCAGAGAAATTTCTTCATTTTGGGCCCTTCTTCATCTCGGCCGAGATAATGTAGTGTCTCGGCCGAGATTATCTTCCAGCAAATTTTCCAGTTTTTGGCTTCTTTGAATCTCGGCCGAGATGATGCATGTGTCTCGGCCGAGAAAGGCTTCCAGGGTAGATTTTCCTTTTTCACTCACATGGAGTCTCGGCCGAGACTGATTCTGTGTCTCGGCCGAGAGTGTCCTCCCCTGCATTTTTCCACCTTTTTGGTGTTCTTCACCCCCATTCTACACCATGTCTTGGCTTTGGTTTGCTTGTTTGGTACCTACACACATTTTAACCAACACAATTCAAAATATGTAAATAATAGTAAAACTACTAAACTATGAATTTAAAATACGAGAAAACGAGTAACCGCCGAGTTGCCTCCCGACAAGCGCCTTTGTTTAACGTCGTTGGCTCGACGGAAGCTCTTTCAGTTTGGTGGTGAGTCTTCCACTCGTTCTTCTTCACCGGGGCTTTCTTGAATATGCTCTAGATAAGGCTTAAGAAGATGTCCATTGACCTTGAAGATTTTTCCGGTTTTACCACTTTCAATTTCGATGGCTCCATGATCGAACACCTTAGTGACAACAAAGGGTCCTACCCACCTCGAACGGAGCTTGCCCGGAAATAACTTCAACCGAGAGTGATATAATAGCACTTTCTCCCCAACCACAAACGTTTTCCGGGTAATTCTCGAGTCATGAAAAGCCTTCGTTTTCTCCTTGTAGATCATGGCGTTTTCAAAGGCTTCATTTCGAATTTCTTCGAGCTCTTGCAATTGGAGCTTTCGGTGTACACCGGCTTCATCAAGGTTCATGTTGCATATCCGAAATAGCCCAGTAGGCTCTATGTTCAAGTTCCACCAGGAGATGGCATTGCTTTCCATAAATGAGTCGAAAGGGAGACATACCAATTGGAGTTTTATAGGCAGTCCTATACGCCCATAATGCATCATTGAGCCTCAAACTCTAGTCCTTGCGATTTGGTTGCACGGTCTTCTCCAATATCGACTTGATTTCCCGATTCGAAGTTTCGGCTTGCCCATTGGTTTGTGGATGATAAGGCGTCGAAACTTTGTGCAATACAGCGTATTTCTTCAGCAATGCGTCGATTGTTCGGTTGCAAAAGTGTGTGCCTCTATCACTTATGATGGCTTTTGGTATCCCAAATCGAGCAAAAATGTTGGATTGGACGAACTCGGCCACAACTTTAGAGTCATTGGTTTGGGTTGCTTTCGCCTCCACCCACTTGGACACATAGTCAACAGCCAACAATATGTACAAATTCCCATAAGACAAGGGAAACGGTCCCATGAAGTCCATACCCCAAACATAAAAAATTTCACAGACTACAATCGGGTTTTGGGGCATTTGATTTCTTTGAGAGACATTTCCCGTCTTTTGACAGTTGTCGCAGGACTTGCAAAAAGCAAGGGCATCTCTAAATATGGTGGGCCAAAACAGTCCACTCTCAAGTACTTTGTATTTTCCTCTTCGGCCCGAAGTGGCCTCCACAAGCATGTGAGTGGCAAAAATTCAACACCGACTGCACTTCGTCTTCGGGGATGCATCTCCTGATTACTTGATCTGAATCATATTTCCAAAGGTATGGATCATCCCAAACAAAATGCTTCGACTCACTCTTCAACCTATCCCTCTGTGGTTTACTCATCCCAATAGGAAATCTCTTGGACACCAAATAATTCACCATGTTGGCATACCAAGGAACCTTCGTGCCTGTCATTGCTAGTAATTGCTCGTCTGGAAAGCTTTCCCGGAGAGGCAAGTCCGTTTCCTGTTGGGTTATTCGGCTGAGATGATCTGCAACACAATTTTCTGACCCTTTCTTATCCTTGATCTCTAGGTCAAATTCCTAGAGAAGTAATATCCAGTGAATAAGCCTAGGCTTCGCCTCCTTTTTAGCCATGAGGTGCCTCAATGCTGCGTGGTCGGTATATACGATGATCCTTGTCCCAACAAGGTAAGACCAAAACTTTTCTAATGCAAACACAACAGCTAGCAGCTCCTTCTCTGTGGTAGTATAATTCATCTGAGCTGGGTTTAAAGTACGTGAAGCATAGTAGATGACATGGGTCACCTTTCCTCTTTTCTGTCCCAAAACTGCCCCCAAGGCTTGTTCACTAGCATCGCATATTAGCTCAAAAGGCAATTCCCAATCTGGCGGTTGAATAATTGGAGGGGTAACCAATCTCTTCTTCAACTCATCAAATGCCAACTTGCATTCCTTGCTCACATCAAACTCCACATCTTTTTGAAGCAACCGGCACAAAGGAGCAGCTATCTTCGAAAAATCTTTGATAAACCTCCTGTAAAATCCTGCATGGCCCAAAAAAGAACGCACTTCCCGCACATTTGCGGGGTAAGGGAGAGAAGAAATAATATCAATTTTCGCTTTGTCTACTTCTATTCCCTTACTAGAAACGACATGGCCCAACACAATTCCTTGTTCCACCATGAAGTGGCATTTTTCCCAATTCAACACAAGATTTATTTCTATTCACCTTTTCAGAATTTTAGCAAGATTATCAAGGCATTTTTCGAAAGAGTCACCATACACACTAAAATCATCCATGAAAACTTCAATAATATGCCCTACATATTCGGAAAAAATGCTTACCATACACCTTTGAAAGGTGGCCGGGGCATTGCATAGCCCAAATGGCATTCTCCTCCATGCAAAAGTGCCGAAGGGACATGTAAAAGTGGTCTTCTCTTGATCTTCAGGAGAGATGAGTATTTGAAAATATCCGGAGTATCCATCCAAAAAGCAATAGAAGGAATGCCCGGCCAATCTCTCAAGCATTTGGTCAATGAATGGCAAAGGAAAATGATCCTTGCGGGTCATGGCATTTAGCTTGCGGTAATCGATGCACACTCTCCATCCGGTTTGCAAGCGAGTGGGAACCAACTCCCCGTCTTTGTTCTCCACTACCGTCACTCCCGACTTTTTGGGCACGACTTGTGTTGGGCTCACATATTCGCTATCCGATATTGGGTAGATAATCCCAACATCGAGTAACTTGATGATCTCCATCTTCACCACCTCCATCATAGGTGGGTTAAGTCGCCTTTGGGGTTCCCGACTTGGTTTGGCATTATCCTCCAACAATATCCGGTGCATACATAGGGATGGACTAATGCCTTTGATATCAGCAATAGCCCAACCTATAGCTTCTTTGTTCACCTTGAGGACCCCGATCAATGCTTGTTCTTGAGTGGATGTGAGCTTTGATGAGATAATCACCGGTAGGGTTTCGTCCTCCCCAAGATATGAGTATTTGAGATGGGGGGGGGGGGGGGGGAGGGCTTTGAGCTCAAGGGTTGGTGCCTTGATGGTAGAAGGTAGCAGCTTTTCTTGAGATTCAGGCAAGGGTAAGAATTTGGGCAATGACTTGGTTCGGAAAGGCTTGGATAATTTCGATTGTTCCACTATCCCCACCAACTCTTTCTTGGTGTCCGTTAACTCTATCTTCTCTAGATCGGCTGCCAATTCAATTGCTTCTTTGTCCCTACAATAACACTCAAACACTCCCTCCACAAGGGGATCAATAACATCAATGACATCAATAGAACAAACACTATGCAATTCCTCAGGATATTTCATTGAATCAAAGATATTGAATTGCACCACTTGGCCAGCAAATTCCATGCTAAGAGTTCCCTCTCGCACGTCAATCTTTGTTTGGGAGATATTCAAGAACGGCCTCCCAAGCAAGATTGGAGTGGAATCGGGTGAATTTTCATGCATGTCAAGTACATAGAAATCTGCTAGAAAGATGAGGTTATCCACCTCAACTATCACGTCCTCAATCACCCCGTCCGGAAACGAGGTGCTTCGGTCCGCCAGTTGGATGACTACCCTCGTGTCTTTCAGTGGACCCAAGTTTAAGCTATTGAAAATAGAACGGGGCATCACATTGATCGATGCCCCCAAATCAAGCATAGCTTTCTCGATTAGACAATTACCAATCTTACACGGGATGGTGAACATTCCCGGGTCCTTGCATTTCTGTGGCATCTTCTTCTGAAAAACCGCCGAGATATTTTCTCCCATGAAGACCTTCTCATTCCCATGTAAACGCCTTTTGTTGGTGCATAAATCTTTCAAAAACTTTGCGTACCGAGGGATCTGTTTTACGGCCTCCATTAAGGGAATACTGATTTCCACCTTCCTGAATACCTCCATTATCTCCTTGTCTCTATTTTTGTCGGGAATCTTCTTCATTTGACTCGGAAACGGAAGTGGTGACATTTCAGGATTTTTCTTGGATTTCTGAGAATCTCAGCCGAGATCTTTATGTGTCTCGGCCGAGACAAGTGGACAGGGGATTTGATCTTCAGGACGAGGTGGAACGTCTCGGCCGAGATCTTGATGCATCTCGGCCGAGAGTTCATGCTTTGCATACTCCCTCTCACTTTCGACTCTTCTTTCTCCTTCTCTTGACTTCCCCTTTTCAAGGACCTTCCCGCTTCTCAAAATCCCCACACTGACTTTCTCAATTTCACTTTGTGGAGAGTATTTCATGGTAGGAAAAGGTAATAGGTGGTGGGAGAAGCATGAAGCTAATGCCTCCTTTTGCTTAAGCAACTCCTTGGCAATCTTCCACTTAGGTGTCCGAACTTTAATTTCAACCACATGGAGAGTCTCTTCTTTCCGCGAACCATCATCCACGTCCTCAGTCTTTCCTTGTGAAGTATACCCGGGCTTTTCAGGCTCTCCAAGTAACTCCTCATTCATAACAACAATGGCACTCACAATTTTCGGGTTGACTTCCGGTTGAGCCGGTAATCTTCCTCCTTGTGCATTTTCAAAACGAGATACCACCGATGCTATCTGACTGACTTGATTTTCGATACTCTGAAACCTAGAACTTGATTCCTTCTGTAATTGGAGCGTACTAGTGGCTAGGCTTTTCTCTATATCAGAAAGAGATGGATCACAGGGTACCTTCTCGGGTTGCTGTCTTTACTGGAACATTCCCCTAGGAAAAGGGGGTCGGTTTTGCCCACTGTGATCACCTTGTTGATTATTACTCGGATTCTGATTACCGTATTTGAAATTCGGATGGTCCCTCCAACCCGGGTTGTATGATTGTGAATACGGATCATACTTCCTCCCGGATGAGTTGGGATTCTAGTTTTGAACCGCATTGGCATGGGCCTCCATCTCTTCTCCGAGAACCGGGCAAGTGTCAGTGGAGTGCTCAGTGACTTGGCAAATTCTGCAAGGCTTGGAAGTAGGTGTGCCACCCGAGATTACCTTTTTCACCAAGTCGGTGAGTTGGTCTAACCTCTCTTCAACAGTTGAGTCTATCACATCCTTGACCCGTCTCACCGGCTCTCTGCATCCAAATTGTTGAGTATTGGCAGCTATTTTGGATATCAGTGCTCGAGCCTCAGTAGGTGTCTTATCAGATAGAACCCCTCCACTCGCCGAATCAATCATATTTCGATCTGCCAGACAAAGTCCTTCGTACCAGTACTGAATTAGCAGTTGTGGAGTGATTTGATGTGGAGGGCAACTTCCGACAAGTCTCTTGAAACGTTCCCAATACTCATATAATGTTTCACCTTGCATCTGCCTCACTCCACTGATCTCCTTTCGAATGGTGGTGGCTCGAGAAGCTGGGAAGAATTTTTCAAGGAATTGGGTTTCCATCTGCTCCTAGGTGGTGATTGATCCGGATGGAAGGTAGTATAGCCAATCCCGAGCAAGATCCTTCAGGGAAAATGGGAATGCTCGAAGTTTGATCTGTTCTTCCGTCACCCTCGATGGCTTCATTCTTGAACAAACCACATGGAATTCTTTGAGGTGCTTATGAGGGTCCTCTCCGGACAGCCCATGAAAGGAAGGTAGTAGGTGGATGAGTCCGGATTTCAACTCGAAAGTTGTGTCGTTTCCTATGGCTGGGAAGGTGATGCACAAGGGCTCTTGAGCAACCCTTGTGTTAGCCAACTCAATCATTGTTCTTTCTTGACCTTGATCCTCAGCCATTTCTTCCAAGTTAATAATCTCTTCACTCTCCAAATTTAACACTTCGATTCTTTCTCGGACTTGCTCCAAATCTTGAGCTCTCCTTCTCAATTCACGTTCACGTTCCTTAATATCCGGTTCAAATAGCAATCCTTTTTCTCCTTGCGAATGCAAGAACATTCACTACAAGTAAACAAAAATAAGGAAACAAAGTGAGATTATGAAATTACTAACTAAACAAGAAGATAACTATATATTAATTAATCATAATGCTTGATCAACAAATCAACTCTATTCTAATCACCGTTCCCCAGCAACGGCGCCAAAAATTTGGTAGCGTCGTTTCCTACTACCAAATTAAATGTGTATGAAGAATACACTTAAACCTTACTAACTATCCTACTGAGTAGAATGGTAAATAAGGGTCGATCCCACAGGGAACGGCCGAACAGTTTTGATTACGATGTCAAGCAGTTTATGATTAAGTATGCAAGAAATAAATACTTAAGAAAGCAATAATGGGGGGGTTGATGGGAAACTAACAATCTATTAGTGATAATTAAAAGTAAATAGACACAATTAAAAGAAACAAGTACTCAAAAACACTAGAAGAGATCTTTTTCGGTTTTAGTTTTCAAATAGTAAAACAAGTCACCCTTGATCATGCTTCCCCTTGATCTTGAACAATTGATGCAACTATTGTTAATGCCCGATTAAATTGTGATTTAAGCCCTTATCTCAAGACTATTAACAAGCTCTAATAGCCTTGTTGTCCCTTAATCTTAGTTAATCAAAATAAGCTCTTTGACTAACCCTATTCAGTTTAACCGAATCCTCGAACAAGCTCTCTTAGATTCAATCACCAAAAGCATTAAACACTAGGACAACGAGATAAATTTAACATAAAACTCGAAAGCTCGGTTTTAGTGGTTGAACTTTGTGTTATCCCCAATAAATAACTATTGTTTGCTACACGGGAATCGGAAATACTACAATTACGGATAGTAATCTCCTATTCTAGCAACACATTCACAAATCCCTTAAAGGGTGATCAAACCAATAATCAATTCATAAATGTAAGTCAATAAGAGCAAATAACACAAAACACTTAAATACACAATAATCTCGGTAACATTAACCGTAATAATCACATCAATGTCTCGACTCAAGGTTCCATAATGATCAAGGATGAACTATGGGTGCTAGCCACCCATATTAACTAATACAATCAGAAAATAAATGGAAAAATAAAGAAACATGATACTGATATGGGTGAATCCAAAGATGTCAATTGGAGAAGATGATCCTTCAATCTCTAGTCCAATCTCCTTCCTTGGTGGCTGAATAGTGCTCTCCAAGTATAAAAAAGGTATCCAAAAGTTGTCTAAAGTTAGGTTAAATTCGAATGGGATGATATATATATAAAGGGAGAAAGTGCTAGACAAAAATAGGCAAAAACGTATTCAGGATTTTAAAACAGGGTAGTGAATCTCGGCCGAGACGGGAGTGTGTCTCGGCCGATACGTGAAAAAGGGTTTTCAAGAATTTTGGGTCGAAGGTCAATCTCGGCCGAGATTGGATTGCATCTCGGCCAAGACGTGAAAAGGGGAAACTAGGGCTTTTTAGGTTTTGACTCATCTCGGCCGAGATTGGATTGCATCTCGGCCGAGACTTTCATCTTTGAGATTCTTCAGAAATTCCCTGGAGCCTCATCTCGGCCGAGATTAGCATCCTGTCTCGGCCGAGATCGTCAGTTGGCCCTTCCTTTATTGCCTCGATCGATCCCTCGACTCCGCGGTCGTTTAATGTTCGATTTCGATCCTTTTTACACCTGTCTTAATCAAGGTTGCAGAAGTCGGAAATCGTTAGTCGGGCGGTCTCCAAGAGACTAGCGACTAGGCCGAGTAGTCGCCAAGTACTCGCCGACTACTCCCTCCGAGTTTTTTTTTTTTTTTTTTTTTTTTTTTTTTTTTTTTTAATTTTTATAATTTTTTTAAATTTTTTTGGCATGACCTATATATAATTATATGTGCAGAAAAATCAGAAAAAGTGGAGAATACTCACAATATAATTATACTAGTCCCATCAATTCAAGCGACTACATACTAACAAAAAATCTAAAATACACATCAAAAGTTCAAAACTAATACATATTAATTACTATTTACTAATTAGCCAAGGAGACACTAAAACCACATAAATAAGTAATAATCAGTTTAACCACAAACTACCAAATAGGAAAATACTCTAATAGTCCATAATACATAACATAATAAACCAAATATTGAAATACCCAAGTCATAAACACATTCTTTTTATCCAAAATGACATCAAATTCATATTTCAAAAGTTATGGATTAAATTAGTAATGGTAGCTCCTTCTATCCTTGAAGAGGACCTTGAGACCCAAATACTTCTTTTTTATAAGTTTTCCCCCATTTTTTTGTAGTTTCAGCCCTAATTCTATATGTAATTATAAAAAAAAAAAAAAAAAAAAAAACCTTAAAAAGGAGGGTTCGCCGACTCGGCCGAGTAGAACGACTTCGCCGACTCGGCCGAGTAGTCGCCGACTTGGCCGAGTAGTCGGCGATTTTTTGCTCAGTCGATCTTTTTGTGCGATTTTAAACAAAACGGGTCGGTTACCAACCGAGTAGCGACTACTCGGCGACTACTCGGCCGAGTAGTCCGAGTTCTTCAACACTGGTCTTAATACAAAAAATAGCTCAAACGCATTATTTTGCCCATTAGAATATAAAAGCACTAAATACACATAATTATTCATGTTATTGACACTAAAATGACACTAAAAGTGCCCTAAAGTGCGTGCACGGAACACGTGTACCATATAATTATCAGAAATCTGCAAAAATTTCCAAAACCCAGCAACAAAGTTGCTACATTTATCACGGATCAGTCCACCAGCCCCGACCAAGCCGGGATTACCCTTACTTGTCCCATCAGTATTCAATTTGAAATAATCATTATCTAGGGGATACCATCGGACCAAAATCATTTTTTTTCTTTCCTTATTCGCAATGGAATTTGCCAAGTGGCAGCTAAATTCCAGCTGCCCTTCCAAAATCCAACGGGCAGCAGATCAGCTACAAAAACAATTCTGAGCTTGTCCACTACCAAGCATTGGATTTTGTGGGCTGGCAGGAGCCTATTTTGAAACTTTGACATATTCCGAGCATACCAGATGGACCAAAAAATAATGAAAGGAAGAGTAATTCTGATATGCTCTGCCCCACAGCTTTGGATAAACCAGATTTCAAACATGCGTCTTATAGAACAATTCGAAGGGATTTTAATCTGGAAAAAATGAGCAAAGTGCTGCCAGATTGATTTAGAGTATGGGCAGGTTATCAGGGTATGTGCAGCCTCTTCACATGAGTTATAACAAAGTGGACAGACACTAGCACAAATTCGCGTTTTTTCAGGTTATCATCAAAGGACACAAAGGAATTTAATAACCTCCAAACAAAAATAGCATGTGAACTCAAGACGGATTTAGGCCACATCATTGAGTGCCAAACCATTAAGGGTTTATGCACTCTCCGGGCATTCCAGGCCGAAGAAAATGTGAAGAGGCCATTGGTTGTGAGTTTCCAAACCGGTTTATCAAGATTATGACAATCAATAGATAAGAAATAGATTTTCTCAATCACATGTCCAGGCAAAATAGTAGACAATTCTGCAATTTTCCAACCATTACAATCCCAGTAATCTTCCACGAGAGCATTACAATCAAAAACACCAGCAAATTTACATAAGGGAGATTCACACATCCAAGTATCAAACCAAAAAGACAATTTACCTTGACCCAGTCTCCAGAAGATATTTTGCTCAGCAAATTCCTGGACTTTAAGAAACCTTCTCCAAAAATGGGACTGATTTCTATCCATATCAGCATTGAATGGGTGTGTATTTTTTAGGTATTTTTGCTTTAGAAACTGGCACCACAGAGACTTAGTAGTTCTAAACTTCCACCATGCATGGACAGCAAATGCAACATTGATATCATGTAGGTTCCTCAAACAAAGACCACCCTCAGATTTAGGAAAATACACTTTATCCCAAGAGGCCTAGTGTATTTTCCTCTCATCTGATTTAGAACCCCACAAAAATCTGTTAAACAACCTATGTAACCTGTCAATAACAGATTGTGTAGGTCCAACCACCCTCAGGGTATAAAGTGGAATGGATGCAAGTATGCTTTTTATCAGTTCAACTCTACCCCCCATGCTAAAAAAAAAGCTTATCCCAACCAGATAATCTGCTCTGGATTTTTTCAAACATTTCTTGAAAAAGGTTTTTTTTTACCCTCCCTTTGTATAAAGGAACCCCCAGGTATTTAAAAGGTAGTGCTTCTTCCACAAAATTAGACAATTCCATAATCTTTTTCTTTTTATATGCAGAGGTGTGCTTACCAAAAATTACAGAACTCTTAGAATAGTTCACTTTTTGCCCAGAAGCAGATTCAAAGCATCCCAGAAAATGCAGTAGCTGTTTAAAACATTGAAAATCAGTGGAAGTAAAAACTACTATATCATCAGCAAAAGACAAAGAAGGGATTGGCAAACCTTTCTTATAGAACCTCAAACCTGGATAAATGCCAAACAATTCCATTAAACCATTAGTAAGCAGATTTGAAAAAATAGCAAATAAGCTGGGGGAAAGAGGGTCACCTTGTCTTATGCCCCTGCTAGCTTTAAAGAAGCTAGTTAATTCACCATTAATAAGTAAAGAGAACCAGGAGTTCTCTATACTATCCCTAACATAGGTAACAAACAAGCTAGGGAAACCTAGCAGCTCAAGCACTTTAACCAAAGCACCCCATCCAATCCTGTCATAAGCTTTTTGCAGATCAATTTTCAAAATCATTCTGCCACTCTTGGTTTTAGTATTAAGATCATGGACCATCTCTTGAGCAAGAATAATATTATCAGATATATTGCGAGAGGGGACAAAACCACTTTGGAGAGGTGGAATTAATGTGGGAAGGAGATTGGACAATCTACTATTAACCATTTTAGTGAGAACCTTATTAATTACATTATACAAACTAATAGGTCTAAAATCTGACCACATCATAGCACGTTCTTTCTTAGGGATGAGAGATATGGAAGTACAAGTAAAACTTCTTGGCATAGGCACACCCAAGAAGAATTCCTTTGCAGCTTCCAATAAATCCTGGTTAATAATGTCCCAACAGAATTGAAAGAACAAAGCTGAGAAGCCATCTGGCCCAGCCATGCTATCTTTATCAATAGCAAACACAACTTCTTTCACCTCATTCAGCTCCGGACTTGCCACTAGTCCTACAACATCATCATTGGTGAGAAGTGGTTTGATAGTGCTAAAGATAGGGCTGCTCAGATCACATCCTTCAGTTGAGAACATGTTTTCATAAAAATTACATGCTGAAGAAGCAATAAGAGGGGGCTCAGTTAGTAACACATCATTAACCAAAACCTCTTTAATCCTGTTTCTAAACCTTATTTTTTTCTCACTAATGCATGGTAGTAGGTTGTGTTCTTTTCTCCCTTTCTCAGTCATTTACATGCTGATTTTTGTTTCCAAAAAGACTCTTCCTGAGCTAAACAATGGACCAGCTCAGCCTGTCTTTGTTTAAGAATAACAAGCTCTGAGTCATTTGGATTATTAAGATAAATATTTTCTTGCTCAAGCAGATTAGACTCGGCATCCTTAACTCTATCCATGATATTCCCAAAAACAGTTTTGTTCCAAATTTTAAGGCATGCTTTTAGTCTAAATAATTTATGTTTAGTATTTGAATTGTTTATCTTATTAAATCTTATTAGTAGTATTTGAATTGTTTATATTGTTTGCTTTTATTTCTTAAATATTATTATGCATTTTCTTATAATATATTATTTATTTAAATAATTTATATACTTCTTTATTATTATTATTATTATTATTATTATTATTATTATTATTATTATTATTATTATTATTATTATTATTATTATTATTATTATTATTATTATTATTATTATTATTATATACTTCTTTATTATTATTATTATTATTATTATTATTATTATTATTATTATTATTATTATTATTAATAAAAAAGATAAAATGATTTCAAAAATTGATTTTGAAAAAGAGTTGATTGCTACTCCTAGTATACAACTTCCACCAGAGATAAAAGATTTTAAATTAGAATCTTTGACAGAATTAGAAAAATTATTAGAAGAAAAATTTTCAAAATTATCCTTGAATACTTTAGAAAATGATTTTCAAAAAGATTTTGAAAATAGATCTGATTATAAACAGATTATTAATGATCAGATCAACAAAATTGAAAAATGGGCTGATAAGCCTAATCAACGATTTTATTATTATAGAAGACCAACTCCTATGGATGTTCTTAATGAAGAACAAGAATATATTTTGAATAATAGCTATAGTGGAAGAAATATTTATGAATGGAATATTGATGGTTATACTGAAAAATAGATTTATAATACTGTTCATAGAATTCTTATGTACTCTACGGTTTGTAAGAATAATGGTAATACCGATAAAAATATTGCAAAAATGATTATTGCAGGTTTTACTGGCCAACTTAAAGGTTGGTGGGATCATTATTTAACCCAAGAAAATAGAGATTATATTCTCAACAATATAAAACAAGAGAATAATATTTCAGTGGAAAATGCGGTTTATACTTTAATTATTAATATTATAGAACATTTCACTGGCAGATATTCAGATAATAGTGAACATATTCGTACACTATTACAAAATCTGAGGTGTAAAACCCTTACAGATTTTAGATGGTATAAAGATACCATAATAGCACCCAGGCATACATACCCCATATGATACTCAATCTTGAATCTTGTTGTCAGGAAGACGAATCTTATTACAAATCTGAGTTTAGGAATATATTACAAATTGAAAATCCGTCAACCATAATAAATATTCAGGAAATCAAATGACCCCCAAACACCCTAAACGCCATTCCATCGGCAAAAGCGGGCTTACCATGGGTTCAAACAGATTCCTGACTTATTTATTATAGGCCAGATAATCAATCAACCTCTCAGATTCAACCTAACTTATTGATTCAAGAATTTGTATCATATAGTTATGTACTTTGGTACATTATAATATTAAGTCATAGAATGAACAACTTTATCTAGTTCAGACATAATTTAACACTAAGGATTTAGCCTATAAGGCTCATCCTTCAACAAAATAAATTCTGTAAATAATTTAAAAGAACTATAAATTAAAGAACTTACAATACTTTAGAGCTGCACCAATACAAGAGTGATAATTTTATTTCTTCGAAATATTTTACAAGAGAGAAGTTTACAAGAGAAAGAAGAGAAAAGGAAACTGATGGATGAAGTCCTCTTCTACTAAGTGGTCTATATATACAAGGCCCTCGGACATCAAACACGGACTTCATACATTTATTAAAAGTATAAACAGTATTTTACACTGTTTATAAACAGTGTTTTACACTGTTTGACAGTGACATATAAACAGTGAATTTACTGTTTGATACTATTTAATAATGACATATACTATTCTTTTGTCACATCATTTCTCCATATCTTCCGATTTTTATTTGGAGGATGATTCTCCTTTTTTATCCAATTCTTGGAAGAATTTTGCCATTTGTTCTTCTGAAAGAATATCTTCAGCTGGATCTTGTGCATCTTGCATGTTTATAGACATTCCTTTTGATGAAGTATTACTCTGGACAGAAACCATCTCTTCTTCATCATCCAAATCATCCAATAATTCTTTTTTCATTTGTTTGAGATATAACTCAACAATTTCTTCTTTGGATAATTTATCCACATTTTTCATTAATTTTCTAGAAATATTATTTCTAGTGGTTATTTCTTTATTTTTCTTTTTCTGTTGGCTATAAGCCTTTATTATCTTTTGGATTTTATCCAAAGTATCAGCACCAAATAAGGTTTTAGTACTGGGATCTAATTTTATCATTTTTTCCCAAAATCTTGTATAAAAGATTCTTTTTAAGCAAGGAATTTGATCAGTATAACCAACCTTAATATCCCATTTGAATATCCATGGGATTGAAAATTCAATAAAGAAATGCATGGGAAGCTATTATTATTATTATTATTATTATTATTATTATTATTATTATTATTATTATTATTATTATTATTATTATTATTATTATTATTATTATTATTATTATTATTATTATTATTATTATTATTATTATTATTATTATTATTATTATTATTATTATTATTATTATTATTATTATTATTATTATTATTATTATTATTATTATTATTATTATTATTATTATTATATTTTTAACAATAAAAATATATATAACTTCAATTTATAACTCTTATTATATTCCCATTACTCTCCCGTGTGATGCAATGGCATATAAAATGTAATATTTTTATTACGTACAAATGTGTAAAGTTATAATTTTTTTATTCAAAATTTCATTGTCAAGATCAAATATAATTTTATACATGATTTGTGTTTTCTTTTGCAATAAATATTAGTAAGTCGTAAATCGAGGTCAGGTCACCACCATATGTCGAGCCGGACTGATCCCAAATTTCATTGGACAAAAAATTAGTGAGTCCAGCCCAATCCCCTAAAAGATAAAAGAAATTATTTTATGTGCGATTTGTCTTTGGTACTTCATCAAGGACTCATAGAGGTATGCAACAGCATAGATGACATATAAACTTAAATTTTGAGAAAAATAACAAGATATATGAATTAACCAAAAACACTAGTTAAAGAATAATTAAAAGGCAAAAAGAGGAAAAATAAATTTCAATGTTTACGATGTAAGAATCTGAAGAGTCAATTGTTACCCGTATCACTCGATTAATTTCACTTTATATGCTAATGATCATTTGTTTATCCCTTAAAGGATTTTTTTTTATCATTTTTTAGAATCAGAGTTACCATAACAACCTTTCTACTATTCTTCACAGTTTGTTTTTATATGAATATCAAATACATGTTTTTTTATTGCGATTTTAAAGTTGACTATAAAGTATTTATTGTTACTCCTAATAGTACATTAGAGATTTAGAAAAACTATGATTATTATATTTTTTCATTAATTACATTGACTTTTTATGTTTATATTATATACCCATAAAGGTGGCAATTCGAGCAGCCTGATCACCCCAAATTCATGTGCAAATATCACGTGTCGGTGAGTCGTGCTAGCCCAAACTTTCACCTGGTAAGAAAAATAACTAAATATATTTAAAGGGATATATCGACCGTGGTAGTAGATGTCGTAGTCATAGACCTATCACCGATAACTACGGTTAATGAAACGTAGTATTAAATTATAAAGACTACGATTGTCAACTGTTGTCGTACTAGTAGCATCTACGACTACGATATGTATGACCATGGTTGGGAACTTCATTTGACTATGGTTTGAAACGTAGTAATTTATACTAACAACTACGATTGAAAACCGTAGTAGTAGATATAACATTTACGACTATGGTATGTATGACCACAATTGGTGACTTTCTTTGACTACGGTAGTTATTAAAAATTAAAAATAAACACAACGGTTGATAACCGTTGTTATTCATCATAAATGGTTGTCTTTACATAATTGTATTTATTTTATGATCTTTGTTTTTTAATATTTGATAATTGATATATATATATATATAGTTAATAATTTAAATTAGTAAATCATATACATAAACAAAAACCGAACAATATAGAAAAATTGCTCTAAATTTATTTCTCAATATCAACATAAGAATAATTGTACAAAGTGTTATAAAAACAAGAATAAACTACAAAAAAAGTACTACACAACATTGAAGATCTAAATTAGCTCCTGTATCTATAGTCTCAACGTTACAAGTTAAGGCTCCATTTGTTCTCGTCCTGCATTGAGTGGTAAGGGGTCTGCATCAATAGGCTGTCAGGATAACACAATGAATTCAAAATTCTAGAAAAAATTCCAGAACTATCCAAAAAATAAAAATAAAAATAAATAAAAAGTTTAGCACACAGATAAGTCACCTAGCCTTAATTAAAATATGCTATTCACTTTCATCAAAAACAAAAAAAAATGCTATTCACAAGGACGAAAATATCGGTATTTATGGAGATATCGGCCTTTCAATTTACGGAGATATCGGTGAGATCTCGATTAATAAATATATTAAAAATCTGAAAATTTAACATGATATATTTTCAATTATTATAACAAACTCAAATACATATACGCATCTTAAATTTGATAGAAATAGATTTATTTACAACTAATTTATAAATATAAAATAATATAATCAATGAGCGGCAAAATAAAACATTTTTTACGTTTTTTCATACAACATTACTAATTACTAGTACGGAAATATTATATTAAAAATTCGAAACTTTAACAACATATTTTAAAAATATTATAACCAACTTTAAAACATGAATTCATCTTAAAATTAGAAACAAAACAAAAGATTTACAAAAATGCCCAATTATTATTTTATACTTAGTTTTTATATTTCTAATTTTCATTTTGATAACTAATATAGACCAATTATTTTCATTTTCATTTTCATTTTCATTTTGATAACTAATTATGGACCAAAAATGCCCAATTATTTCTAATTTTCATTTTCATAATTTATGGTATATATTATTGTAAGTAGAATTTGCTAAATAGGTTATATAAATGCTGTGTAGACATTATAGCACGTTGTTGACTTGGTCTTGTGGTTATACCTTGGAGCCTCATTCTAGAGGTCTCAAGTTCGAAACCAAGTTGGGCGAATTTTTAAAAAGTTTTGCTGAAATAAGAAAAAAAAAAAAACGATATGGGCGAGATTTTGGCGAGAATCTCACCCAGCGCGAGAATCTCGCCAATATCTCGCGATTTTCCAACAAAACGCGGTTATAACCGTTTCTCATCTAGGGACAGCCCATTTCGCGAGATTTCGCCGCGATTTTTTCATCATTGGCTATTCAATGAAAAATTCAGTAGAAGCATGAAAAGTATCTTATCCAGAGCATCTATAATCACCTGGTCTTAATTAGTATTTGCTTACAATATAACCAAATAAAATAACCTTAATCATATGGACAAAACAAAACCAAAAGAAATATAACTATTCTTTGAAATAGTAGAGTAAAAGAAATCAATTTTTTCCATAAAATATTATGCACCAATACCAATTATACCACATTGTGAGAGGTGTACTATAGTCACCACAAAACAAAGTAACAAACATAAAGAAACCATAGTTGAATCCTAATTTAAAGCCCATTCCCTATCATCAAACAAAACTCGTATTAGAATAAACAATTAAGCAGAACCCAAATAAAAAAGAAATAGTAAGAAATCAGGGCACTTTTATTATTAGTTTTACATAAAAAATGCAAATCAACAAAACCCACAATAAAAATATATTCAAAATCAAGAAAGTTATAGTGAACTCACATAATACTAAGATTCGAGATTGTTGCCCTCTCCTAATAATTGCTCAAATGTACTATTATTGTTCACTTCTCTCTTTCTAATTGTCCAAATTCAGACATGCATGTTTTGGCTCCTTCAACCTTATTCCAAATCACTATTATAAAGTGTCTCCTTATTTCTTGCTATTAATAATGTTCCAATTCTTATGTTGATGTTACAAAAAAAATCCATATCAACACAATGCCATTTTAAACATTGAACATCATATTTTCTAATATTGTATTTCATTTACAAAATCATTATATCATCAGAATTTGTTGCAGGAGGAGCATTTTAACTCTATGGGATCAAGGATTTTGACTTCTATGCTAAATCGGGAGAAAAGACCACACATTACAATACTTTTTGAAGATACATACAACAACAATCTCACTACGTAAGATCTATTAAAGATAAAAATGGACCAAAAAGAGAACATAAAAATCATATTTCAAAACAAATCTATCTCCATTTTCATTGATTTGTTTCTTGATTACAACACCTTTCCTTGGTATCTTGTCCTGCAAAAAGAAGTAGATAGAATTAATGACAACTTAATTTCATGCATGTGCAGAGGTCTATAACTTTCATTATTAGTGGTCAAAAGCAATGATGGTGTCCAAGAATATAATGAGGCAATGTTGGAGAATACAAAATTATTACATTTATTTTGGTACATCTAGTTTAGTTTTAATTAGCAAGATTTAATATTTAATTAGATCCATAATACTGTCAATTAATTAAGAATTGTTGACCATTACTGAAAACACCAGAATCTAACATAAATGAGGCAGTAATACATTCCCGAAAAGAAAAAAAAAGAAAAAAAAAACAAAGTAAAACATTAAATTAACTTTACCTCTTTGTTATACTATAGGTTAAAGAAACCGAGATTCTAAACATGGCCATTATACTCCCTGAAGATAATTTTTGCGATCACACATAGGCTGAGACTATCTTTGTATAAAAGAATTTCAATTTTGGTGTAGCATAATTTTGCCAATGCATAAGCACCATGCATAATTACACAATTGCAGAGGAAGTTGTCAATGAGAATCAACAAGAGGAAGTTTGCCAATGCAAGATGAAATTTCAACTGGTACTAAATTTACAATAGCTCACATCCATAACATTAATAACAGTATGAAGCGCAAGCCCCTTGATTCCATTCACAGTAGTCTGATACTTTATATGAATTGCACTGACATCATGCTCAAACCGCACAACATTCTCCATAAACCTCAAAAGCAGCTCTTGAATCTACACACAAATGGAATGGTTCTAAAATAAATTATAAAATTTGATAAAATCACCAATTTGTTGCTCACAGTCACAAAATTCAATAGTCATAAGCAAAGTAAAATCAAACTATGAGAATAAAGCTCTCAGTAAACTCTAGTAATAAAATTACAAATATAAAACAATTAATTCTAGTACAAGCACTTCTACTCCTATTAAAAACCCATAAACCAGAAATGAAAACAAAACCCGCACATTGAAAAATGCGACAAACTAGGATTCATTTACAATAAGAGAACCATCTGAACTGAGCTAAAAACCCATATACCGATAAAAAAAAATGAGAACGTTCTGCGATGTACCAATTATAAAGGTGTTCTTGATTTCTCAAGGAATTATTTTGTCCAAGAGGCATAATACCATCATCTTTCAATCTTACTAAGATTGCAACATCACTTTGAACTGAATTTAAGAATAACCAATAGTACCAAAATACATTAATAGTGACATAATTTTCTTCACTATCACTACAAGAATTTTTGAAGTAGACAACATATTTTATTTGTTGTCCAGTTATAAATAAGTCTGTTATTAATAGTGTTGTTGTTAAAAGTACCCTTTCAACTACAAGTAAAAAACGTTGTCTGTTCCATGAAAAACAACACTTTATATAACAGATATAATATGTTGTCTTTGTTAGTTTTAACTACAGTTTGTATTTGTTGTTTAACCTTAAAACCGTTGTTTTTGTTAGTTATAGCAACAGTTTTTCCCTGTTGTTCTGCAATTTAAATCGTTGTCTATTTAGTGTTATTTTTCGAATTTAGCAGCTCTTTTTAGCTGCTGTCTTTTACCTGTTGTTCTTCATTTTAAATAATGTCTATTTAACAGACAATTTATTAAAAATAATTAAAAATTGAAAATAATTACCCGTCTCTCAAAATGCATTCATAGATCAAAATAATTCTCTCCAATCCAAGACAATACATGATTGTGTAATATCTAAAAATGTGCAATTCATCAAAAAGGATAACATGTGTACTCCTTGCCACTTTACGCCACAAAATATTAACTAATTTGAATCTAAGACTTCTAAAAAAGTTTGAAACTTCACAGCAACTTCTTCAAAATATATATACCTTCTTTGCCTTCCTGCCAATGGAAACATTATAAATGAGTATGTTAACAAAAGAATGAAGCCGAAGCATCACGACAAAACATATAAAAAAAAAAAAAAAAAAAAAAAAAAAAAAAAAAAAATTTAGTCATCATAAACGTAATCTTGGACACAGTCTGCCCACTCGCTACGAACTTCATCAATTTCTACCACACTGTATTCCGCTTGTTTAAACTATTAAACACAAGAAAAAATAATTAATGCCATTTTACGAACGCATAAAAATAACAGAAAAGTAATATTATTTACTAATGATTAGAGAAAGTCAAAGTGGCAATGAAGTGCTTGTGCAATAGTCAGTATGTATACCAATTCTTGATATAGGCTTATAGAGCAATTAACATGAAATAATGTCATATTGATATAAAAATATGTGCTTACAATTTTCTTCACTGTTTCTTTAAGTTTTTTGTCTTCCGGATCAAATTCCCCTTTGTTGTTCATGCGTGCCCTCTTATACAGAATAGCTCTGTTTATTTCATCATCAGAACACAATTCATCAGCCTGCCAAATAAGAGAGAGAGAGAGAGAGATTAATTATGGTAACTGTAAAATATTTTTTGAAGACAAGGAATTCATTTTGAAAATATAATTTCAATGCTTACTATTTCTTCAGCTAAGCCTGAATAACCCTTGCGAGCAAGTCTATGCGGGTGCTTTACTGCCTTTCTCTTCAGTTTCTGTTCCTCACTCCGTTTCTAGGATATAGAAATAAGTAAAAATATTGAGATACTTAATACAAGTTTGGGATGCATGTTGGTATTAGGAGCAAAGCCACGTGGGCTTTGGATTTGGCTATCCATCAGGTTTGGCAGACTCTTCGGGGTCCTATTGATTCAGTTTATTTGAGATGTGTATACAATCTGATGAATTCAACAATATGAACAATGGAGAAGTAGTCACTTATGTCTTAGAAGATATGGTCTCAGAAAATTACATGTTTCCTAAATTTAGGAGACAACGGAATTCAGGTTTAAAAAAAAAAGAAAAAAAAAATTATTTGAGTAACAAATGTTATTGAAATTGGGGAAATTGGGAAAATTACAATGAAGGATATAAGTTTACATGTATTAGTGTTTCAAACAAAATATAAGTGAAGGATGACCTCTCAGGTAATACTGGACTGGACAGCATGCCTTTGCTTTGAAGCTATGAAAAGTTAAAAAAGTATCAAATATACATGTTTGATCGTCTCATTCAGATGATTGGTTCAACTATTGAGGTAATTAGTCTGTATTTTGTGATGTAAAATTGTCATTCTTGCTCCATTAGGATCTTCATATCAGTTCTTAGCAATATCCTTATGCACAATTTCAGTCTAAAAGATTATCTGATCTAGCCTTAATAACAAGCACAATTAAAGACTAGTTGAATATCTTATGAATCTAAGCAAATGTATCATAAATCAATATAGAATCTCATTATAACATAAAACATTTATAAATATAAAGCAATAAACTCTCATTTAGTACAAATCCATCAATCAAAAAGAGCAGTTTCAATTCCATAAAACAAAAACATTAACTAGCAAATGAGAAGTTAATATAGCACAACAGGGAGCATGCACGTATATTTCACCTGCTTTTTCTTCTTGAGGGATTCCTCCAGTTAAGCTATTCTTGTTGCATTTGCCTTCTTTTATTCAGATATCATACTCTTCTCTTTCTTCCCTATTAGCATGTTTTCAAGAATTAGTTTTACACTGCTCTATATATAGTGGGAAGTAAGAGGCCCCTTGCTTGCTTAGTTGTTTGTATCGCACAAGTAGCTTTTCCTTCTCCTCTTCATATTTGGATATTATTTCTGTCAAAACCAAACTTTGATGTTAAAGGTAGCTTGGGAGAAAGTTCTAATGTTATTGGAAGGAAAATATTGCAGTATAAAAAAGTTTTGCATCGAGTAGTGTTGAATACTTGAACGATACAAATACGACATAAGATACGTAGGCTTTTAGATTAGGCATTTGTATGCATCACACTATGATAATTTTGCTAAAGAGGATATTAGTCAGTATAATAGAAAATAAGCATCTAATTCTTTACTATCTAATGGTGATTTTTTTTCCAGTCGAAAAGAAGTACCAAAATTGGGACAGAAAAATATGACTCCTAAGATGAGCATTCAATCTCATCTTCTAGACTACTCATTTTGGATTTCCATTCAACTACTATTTCTCCTAGTATCGTGTTCACTAAAAATAAATTCAAATTGTGATAAAAGAAAATGATAATCTGCCCAATTATATTGCTGAGAATAGGTATATATTTGAGTGCATACTTTAATAAATAATTTGTTATGGGTGAGCTAGACATGAAAGAAAAAATATACAGAAAAAATATTGCTAAAATAACTCACGAATATGTCAAACACAACATATCATATACAGTGACTAATAAACAAGCTGCATCTAAGCTATTTACTCACTGCGTAGGTAGCTCTGATAATCATGTATGCATATAGATGTCACAATTTTATATGATGTGGTGAGAGAAAGTTAACTCCTCTATCTAGAATACCATGTTCCAGCCTTATAATTATATGTGGAATATTTTGCAATATATGTCTAAACACCACGTTGGCTTATGATCACAATGTCGACCTGCAAAGAACCATAAAGAAACTCCAGTACTCTTAAGATCAATTACAAACAGTTAAGGTGCAACATTTTTCAGCCATGAGAGATGCTGGCGTGCACAATTATCTATAGGGGCATTCAACACATTTAAGCTTAGAATAGATTTTTTATAGTCTAAACAATACAAGGCGGCCTAGCCCAGTTCAGATACACATTGAAGTCAAGCTCCAGGTACTTAAAATGTAGCGATGAAAAATAACATTTTGAACACAGACACACACCATTCAATATGTGACTCCCCACCTTGACGTGGCAAAGCTGCAATTAGAAGTAGGTAATAGTTGAAAGGCTATGTAGATAATCATGGTATACCTTCGTCATTGAAAACATTGCGAGGGAATTGCTATACTAAAAGAGCCCAAGCTGCTTGTTTGGTTTTCATTTATGTAATATCTGACCATTCACAAAATATCCATCAAGGAATATTTCACTTGTAAGCTAGAGCCATCAGGTAGTCTGAATCGTTCGCAGACCCTCAAGCCTCTTCATCGAGAAAGCTCCAGGATACACAAGCTTCCTCAATAACTTCTACAAGGAAGCAAAGATATAAAAACAGACAATCGCAAGAATGTGATCAAAAGAACATCTTTCGAGCAATTAGTTCTTCTTGTAATGTTTTTGGACATACTATAGATTTCATATCAATTAGCACAAAAAATAAGCACCTTACCACGTCCCTTTCCTTTACTTCCAGTAATTTGAGCTACTACAAATGCAAAAGAAAGAAACACACTCTAGATATGTCTTACCTATGCTTTGAGATTTCTACCTTTTAAGGAGTTATGTTCCTGCACCACAAAATAGAACGTAAAATATTAGATCTTGCACTTGTATGAAGCATCAAAAGTGGTACTATTTTAGATGTTAATATATATACGTAAAGAAGTATCATATTTCTGACCAGGAAGCATCTGGTTTCTCGTTTTCGTTGCAGAGGGGTGGGACTTTTTTCCGGCTGAGTTCATAGATGTCATTTGATTCCAACTTTCGATATATCTTGACAAGTATATCACTGACCTTATCAGTTTTAGTAGGCAAGATGTTCAATAAATTGATGCGTCAACTTGGTCAAAGCTGGTAAAGGTACAAAATGAAGATTTAGACATGCTTACATGGTACGCAGTACAGAGGAATAACATCAAACAATTACTTAATATGCTAAAAGATGATGCCTAAATTTGATCAATAACGTAAGTCTTAAAAAAAGAAGAAACAATACGCAATACATTTATATTTAACATATATAAAACAAATCAGAAGAGACCTGTCGCTTTGTTGGCTTCCTGTGCTAAGTAGGAAGCAGTATTTCACAATGCTCTTGAGTTTTTGGGTATAACGATCATTACAGATGCATATTATAGGAATTTTTTAGATTTTGATGTTGGCAATAAGATCAGCTACTCCACCTCTATCTCCAATAGACATACCATCAACCTTATCCATGATGAGAACATCTTTTTTATGCCTAGAGCTGTAATATAAGCCAAAATCATGAGCAAATTACCAAGTTATTTTCAAATTAGAATGTAGGACTAAAATCCAATCGTTCCATGTTAAGACTCAGGGATTCATTGCTAACAAGTTCTTTGACAGAATTAGAAGTGTTTCCCCCTATTCCTTTCTCAATTTCACCATCAGCCTTTCCACGAATTTCAGTAGCATTAACCTAAACCAAAAAAAAATATATATATATAATAAAGAATAGTTATATACATAAAGAATGTTAGACATATATAACTTTCAAAAGTGAAGAAGAGGAAAGATGGCAATAACCAGACCTCAATTGTTTGAAACCCAGCATCTGACTGACCAACTTTGCTGAGCTAGTCTTCCCAATACGAGGCATTCCACTCAAGAGCACAACTCCAGTGTTTATATGTCATAGCTGATTCCTCTTGCATTTTCTCAAGTTCTTGATATCTTGCTCTTTGATGTTCATTTTCTGCCAGCAAAATCAGGATTATATGACGTATAAATACTGGAGTTGCATCTTTGCAGCATATGAACAGAGAGGATTACATACCTGCCTGGATTATATACCTGCAATCTTTTTCACGCCAATTCATCATCATATTTAGCCATATGTGACTTATTTGTTCTTTTTGCTGAACAAAGTTTTTTGTTCGTCATAAACCACCCTTTATCTCTCCTGCCTAAATGTGAGAGCCATTTTCATTGTTTTTTTTTTTTATTTTTTTTATTATTATCTTTTTTTATCAAATTAAAACACTTGTTTCATAACATGATTGATGTCTTTGATGGAAACATGTCAAGGCTGTGAGAAGAGCTCTTGTTAGGTGGAAAAATCTTCAGATTAGAGTCATGGAATTTGAATTGATGAAGATCAGGTTATTTAAGAATGAAGCTACTCAGTTCTCCAATACATGAATGCCCAAAGCCATAGAAGGGATTATCCTATAAGAATGCTTATAAGTTATAAGTAAAGCTAAAATTGTCAAATAGCTATTTCGGTTCTTACTAAATAGAATATCTGATATTGACATGTGAATATATATATAAAAAAAAGTCTACAATCTGGATCAACTTCTTAGATAAAAAATCAATAAAATACGGAAAATATCACAATGGCTATGCTCCCAACTCCCAAGGCTCCAATTAAAAAGGATACATTCAACAAGCACATGCAATCGGGAAGAAGTTGAAAGAACTAGCAGACTTCACAATCTCATACTTACAACGCATACATTATGTGACTTGTTAATGAAAGCGATAAAATAACTAAAAATGAGTTCTTCACCAAATTTTGGATTGTGATAAATGCAGGGTATGAATAAAGCACAACATATGTGACTTGGAACCGGACATCATAGGTATTCCAAATATCACTAATAATTAATCTTACAGTTTCAGCTTGAGCTTGCATAGCTTTGAACTTTTTGGCTTTAGACGTTAACTCTTGTCTTTTTTCTTCTCGCTTTTTCATGTCTTCAAATACCTAAACCTAGAAAAATCCTTTCAATAAATCCACAGCTAAAGCTTAAAATTTAATATATGTGGAATAAGTGCAAACTAATAGTTTTGAGAGAACTGTACCATCTGTTGGTTTCTTGTTTTCACTTTTGTTCCTGTGGAATATTGCATACAATATAAGTTGAATTGTCCCCAATCCACACCCAAAACCATTTGGAATCTGGAAAAATGTAATATTTCATTTTATGCATTGTTAATAAGGTGAATCAGAGTTATGAATTTGATGAGAATCATGTGATTACATTGTTACAGAAATTACAGCGAGTACAAGTGGTACGTGTCGTTGGACGTACCAAATTAAATTGTATATAGAATATATACTTAACCTTGGCTTACAACTCTAACTAGTAGAGTGGTAAGTAAGGGTCGATCCCATGAGGAACGGTCGAACAGTTCTGCTTTATGTGTTAAACTGTTATTGTCATGTAATATAATATAAAAAGCTAGAGAAAACAATAAAGAAGTGGGGGATTTTAATGAAATAACAACTAACACCTAAATAAACAAAGACAAATAAAGAGATTTTTTTGGTTTTTGGTTTTTAAATAATAAAATGATTCACCCTTGATCATGTTTCACCTTGGTCTTGGACGATTTATGCAACTATTGTTAATACCCAATTAGTTAGCCTTAGAACTCCTACTCCAAGATTGATAACAAGCTCTACCAATCTTGTTGTCTCTTAAGTATGATTAATCAAAATAAGCTCTTCAATTAATTCTACTCAACTTATCAACTCCTAAAACAAGCTCTTTAAGAATCGATAGTCGAGTGCATTAAGATTTAAGACAACGGAGTAGATTCGACATAAAACTCGTACGTTCGGTTCTAGTGGTCGAACTCTATGTTATCCCCAATAAAATAAATCTATTTTTTGCTACACGGGAATCGAAAATCCTACAATTACGGATAGTAATTTCCTATTCTAGCAACACACAAACAAATATCCAAATGGGTGATCAAACCACAATTCAATTCATAAGTGTGAATCAACAATTCCAAATAACATAGAACATTCACAAAGCATAATCCAATCGGTAATATTAACCGTAATAATCACATAAATTTCTTAAACTCAAGGTTCAACTAATGATAAAGAGTGAATTCTAGGGTGCTAGCCACCCATTACAACTATTACAAAGATAAAATAACAGAAAATTAAAGAAAACATGAAAATAAGATAGAAAGAACCAAAGGTTAGGGTTGAAGATCAAGATCTTCAACCCCCTTCCATTCCTTTGCTTCCAATGGAAAAAAGTGGCTGATTATGTGTGGGGGATGGGTTCTAGGTTAGGTCAAAATCGAATGGGATGATATATATATATAAGGGGAGAAAGTGCTAGTAAAAAATAGGCAAAATCGCATTCAGGATTTTAAAATAGGGTAAGGAATCTCGACCGAGATGCAAGTGTGTCTCGGCCGAGACGTGAAAGAAAGTTGGTCCGAAGGCTGATCTCGGCCGAGATTCAACTTGCATCTCGGCCGAGGCGTGAAAAGGAGAAATTGGGCTGGCTAGGGCTTGACTCATCTCGGCCGAGATCTTGGTCCTTTGAAAATCCTGAAATCTCTGGAGGCTCATCTCGGCCTGGATGCAATATCCGTCTCGGCCTAGATCTTCAGTTCTGCAAATTCTTCATGTTTGCCCTGGAGACTCATCTCGGCCGAGATTTCCATCCTGTCTCGGCCGAGATCTTCAGTTAGCCCCTTTCCTTTTGTTGTCTCGATCGATCCACCGACTTGTGATCGTTTGACTTTCTTTTTTCGATCCTTTTCACCTGTCTTAACACAGAAATAGCACAAACGCATCAAATTGCCCAATGAGAAATAAACGCACAAAACACACGTGAATATGCACACAAAAGTCCGTAAAAAGACACTTAAATTGATCTAAAAGTGTGTGCATTACCACGTGTACCAACAAGAATGAAGAGTCCAAGAATCTTGGCCTCTCCTTCTTGGGTGTAAATAGACTGTTTCAATGGCAGCACCCATTGTTTGGTGACGCAAATGGCATGCCACAATATTATTCAAATTCATTAACTCTGCTCAGCAAAAACACATAGTAGAACCATAATATCACATTGTATGTACTCTTAATTTTAATTTACTTATTCTTGAACATAAATGACATATTTGCATAATTATTAGTTGGGAATTCAACAGAGTAAAAAAGTAACCCCATTATCTCCATTAACAAGATAAATTAGTAAAAGCAGGGTAGATACACAAAGAAAAGATCCTTAAAAATTAAAGTAAATTCAACTTTGAGAACACCACATGATTTTTTTTTTTTATTTTTTTATTTTTTTTTTTGTAAAAAGTCACAATGTTAAACAATAACTGCAGCTCAAAACAGAGACCAAAATGGAAAGAATTAAGCAAAACATCGATAATACGTTGGCAAGCAATGCAGTAATCCTCAATTTTCCATACACATCCATATTTTCAATAACAACTAGTCACAATCACCAAATTACTCCATCGTCATATATCTTCCGGGAATATAGCAAAAACCAAAAACCATTCGTCCAAAAACTGTAAAATTCAGAATAAATGTTGTCTAGGTAGGATATTAGATAATTATGTAAGATAACATACAAAATGATTCTCGATAGTAAAAATTAATTCGAACTAACTCAGTCTATAACAGCAAATCGAGTAGTTTGAGCACTCAATCGAATTCATACCTGAGGTAGAAAAATATCGTAGAGATCTAAATTGTGATTTGAGCGCACAGAAAGCTTAACCAGCAATGAAACCATTCCGAATTTTGTGATTCTGCGTTGAGGAATGGCAGCGGAACTAAAAGCAGCAATGGCGGATCCAGCGGCGAAGGGGCAACATCAATCACTTTATTGTCACATTTCTCGATAATAAAGTCAAACAGGGGATAGATGGCGGAGAAGTTGTCGAAGACGGCAATGGCAATGACAACTTGATCAACGCTTTGGATCGATTGCATAGAGGAGGAATCATGAGTTAGGGGACGAAAGTGACAGTGAGAGAAAGGAACGAGTAGAGAGAGAGAGAGCGCGGGGTGAGTCGAATTCGCATGAAAATAATAGAAATGGGTTAGGGCTCCTTATTTTTCTTTTATCGTTCAGTAGTGATAAGAATGAGTGTGTAGTATTTGTTATCTGATTTGGGCTTTTTGTGTGAATATCTTATTTGGGCTTAGTGAATCGTTCGATGGGCTTTGTGAAATAATGAATCGTTCAGTGGACTTTGTTATCTTATTTGCTTAGTGAAATAGTGAATTTTTCAATGGGCTTTGGTATTTTATTCCTTTTGTGTGGATATCTGATTTGGTTTTTTTTTTTTTTTTTTTTTTTTTGTCTTTTTACTAAAAAAAGAATAAAAAAAATACAATGTATTTGTATACGAAGAAAAGGAAAAGGTGATATATGATGTTTAACTTATATAACAAAAATTAAAAATACATTTTGCAATTATTTATAGTGATTGATGATGGAGCCTAAAAAATTTAATCGTGTCAGGCCGAGCAAAAATTTAATCGGGTCTAAAATTAGTTGGCCCGTCCCAACTTACTACTCTATAATATATTAAGATTATCGGGCCGACCCGATAATTCCAATGAAGACTTTATTGAAGTAAAATGCAAACTATATATGAAAATATAATTATTATTTTATTTCAAATATATTATTAATTATTAAAATTACACTGAAAAGTTTATTAAAATAATAATTTTATAACATAATAAAAGTATTGTAAATTAAAATGCACTTTTTACAACAGTTTTACAAAAATGTTGACAATAGTGTTATCTATTGGAGCAATGTATTGCCAATAGACAACAAATTTAGGCAACTGTCGTTAAAAATGTTGTTTATATGTGGAAAAAGACGCTAATAGATGACATATGTTGGAAATTGTTGTCTATTAGCGTGTGTTGTCGCTAATAGACAACATATTGCGGTAAAATTGTTGTTAATTCATAAATAGACAACACTGCTGGAAAAAAAACTGTTGTCTTTTAACTGTTGTCTATTTATAAAATTGTTGTAGTGTATAAAATTTTCATATGATATAGAATCATAGTCAATCCCTTACTAATACATATATATATCATCATATAACGCATAACAAAAATTAAAATAAAAACTAAAAGATCCACCATTACCTCCTGATATAGTCGGCCCATTGCTTCCTGAGGATCCCATAAACCACTAGCTCACCTTCTACCGCCATTTCAACCTCACCATGCCCTTCACTCCAATCACTTCTTTTAATTCCTTCAACCCCTTAGCCGCCTCCACCACACTCCCATTTTCAATTCTTCCCTAACCAACTTCAACTTTCTATCCAGGTCCAAAACCAACTCTAGAAATTCCGAAATCTCCAACTTCTCCCTCACCTCCGTTCTCTTCTCCATAATCTCTCTTATGATCCTTCCCACATCCGCTTCAATTGGCTGAGCCGATATGAGATTCAACAGCTCGACCACTTCATCGGCGAGGTTTTTGGACTTGGAAACGACGTTAGAGCACTGGGAGAAGAGAGAGGAGAAGTCGTCATGGTGCGAGAGGACGTGTGATTGTACAGTAAATTTGATTTTGAGGGAGTGCGAATCAATCCGAGAGATCAAAAGACGGAGGTCCGACGCCGAAAGTAGCGAAGAGGGAGATTCCGACGAAGAGAGAAGATCTCGAACATTGATTGTGTTGAAGAGCACATCCATCGGGAGGTTCAACCTTATTATTTGCAAAATTCCTCTTCAAATACCCCTCATTCCGCGCATAGAAATTGCGGCGCCCTAGCGCACGAACTACTAGTCCATAGCTCCCTGAATGCACATTTATCGGAATACAAAATATGAATAAATAAATAAATCAAACCATTTCCAAGCTAATTCAAGCTATATACAACAAGTAGATTTTGAGCAGAACACCTGAGATTGCGCGTAGAGGAGCTTCATGGTAGAATGAGGTGTCGAATATTGAGGTTGGGGGTTAGGTTTCAGCCGGTTGAGGAGAGGGAGTATATAAATAACATTTTTATTTGTAAATCTTAACACACACACACACACACATATATATATATATATAATAGTATATGATTATAAACATTAATCTATTAATTAATATGTGTACTGAAAAAAAAATGTACAACTAACTTCAAAGTACTGGAGACAAAACTAATAAATACCGATAAAACAACAATTTAAAAAAATTAGTAATAAACTTTTTTAATGTAAAAGATTAAAAAATATTTTAGTTTTTTAAATCCATATTTATAAAAATTAAGGAAAACAACGCTCAATCAACAACAGTTATAGTAAACTGTTGTTGTTGATCACATAAAATTAATTCTTTATGTGATCTAATAAATAAGTAAATAGACAATGGGCTTTCAACAACAAAAGTATAAAACGTTGTCTTTAAGCAGAAAAAAAGTATTTCGTCAACAGATAAACGACAACGGTTTTGAAAAACCGTTGTCTTTTAGCGAAAATGTCTTAAGAAGACTACGGTTTATACAATGACAACTGTTGTCCGCTGAAAGACAACGTTTTTTCGAAAAATTGTTATCTTGTTAGTATAGTCATTGACCTTTTTTGTAGTAGTAAGCCTAGCTTGCACTCCTATACACTATACTTGGTCAAACCGTTCAGCGGCAAGTCGGACCATTAGTCCATCAATCGGGCCCAATTATACTTCAGACCTAGATTCTTATACCAACGCTACATATTCTACTCATAATAGATTAAATAAAGATTATTAAAAAAAGGTTTTCACCAATTACATATACATATATATATATATATATATATATATATATATATATATATATATATTTTATGTGCGGTAGAGGGAGGTGGAATTGGTTTGTGGAAACAACCCCTATTATTTTGAGCCTAACTTCTCTTTTTATATATTTATTTATATAAATAGATTAATGCAATAGATGTTTATAAAATTTATGATTGTTAATTATATATTTTTCTATTAATTACTTTGATTTTTTATATTTTTGTTACATGTCGTTAAAGGTGGTAATTCGGGCGGCCTGGTGCAGCCCGAACCCACATGTCAATGTCATGTGTCTTGGTGGAGCCGACCTAAAATTTTATTGGACCAAAAAATGAGAGCTAAGCCCTGCCCACCCTCTTATACTCCATATTTGGTCTGACAGACCCGCTGTCCGTTGGACTATTAGTCCATCGGCCGGACTTGTTGGGCCCTAGTTATATAATTCAGGCTCAGATTCTTATGGCCCAACCTTCATTGAATGTCAGCCATACATGGCTGATTTTAACGCCTCTATATATTTGACTCATAATTAATTAAATAAAGATTAATATTTTCGGAAAAATGTAATTATATATATATATATATATATATATATATATATATATATAGATGTTGATATACATTGAAGCAACATAAGTTACTATTGAAAAATAGAAAAATATTTTCTCTAATTAGAAAGTAATTTTGGCGGGAAAATCAACCCTTGCTATTTTGGGGTTGCCTTCTCTTTTTATATATAGATATAAATTATATTTACAAATCGTGTATCGCACGGGTATATTAGTAATTTGTAATTGAAAAAGAAAATAAAGGTAGCAATAGTGAAAAATGTAACAGCAAATTAAGCAAAGTGGCGATAGGTTAGTGCTTACGTTGGGGAGGGATTTCCACACAAATTTGCTGCCATACAAAAACATATACAAGGGGTGAGGCAAAAAAGTTAAAGAATGTTATAATTAGACTTAAAAAGCTACAATAATACTATTTTACAAATGTGGCTAAAATTATATTAAAAGTGTTGGAAATTAGTAATAACTAAAGTGTGGATAAGACACTTTAATGATATAATTAAGTGGTCGGAAGTTTAATTTTGTAGGAATTAAACTTCACACGATTAATCTATGGAGAAAGTAGATGATCGTAGGGTTTTAATTTACTCAAAACCGATATGTGGTGAGTGAGAAATTAATACATAAAGTTTATCACTTGATTATGTATTAAGTGTAGGATTAATAACTAAGAGTAGTTATTATCCCACATTGGTTTAAATACTCTTTAAGTTAGTATATATATATGAAAGCTCATCATTAAGGTGTATCAATTATACATGTGAGGGAATCCAAGGGAAGCCCACACGCGCGCTCGCTCGCTCGGCTTGGCACGCCACGTCTCGCCTCGGCTCGGGCCGGGCCATGGGCCATGGGCCTTGGGCCTTGGGGAATGCCTCGGCCGAGGCCCAAGTAACTTTTTGGAAGCCCAAAATCAATTGGGCCGACGGATGAGCTTCAGGAGCCCAAAATGTGGATGGGTTTGAATTTAAATTCAAACTTGTAACATCCAGCATTATGGGCTGTTAAGGAGTATTTAATTGGGCCGTTACTAAGCCCGTAACAGCCAACAATTAATTGACAGCATTAATCCTGTTCCCCAGTTGCACCTATATATACCTGCTCCCTGCATGCAAACAGACACTCAATTTTTCACCTGAATCTTCATATCATTCTCTGCATTTTTTCTCCAGTTCAGAACTCGAACATCTAAGTTCGCCGGAGCCTTTTTTGTTAGTGGTGCCACTACAGAAAAGGACGTAAACCGTTATATCTTTGGGGTCTATTACTTCGTTCCGTGAGCACTAGCCGGGAAGTAATTTGTCCTAAGGACAGTGGTCTTCCACGTCTCGGTTTTTGCTTTCGTTTGTTTCTGTTAGCTTTTGTTTTTCCAGAATATTGTGATAACAATCTTAGGACAAATTACTTTTTCGATTTCTGGAAAAATGTCGACCAATCAGTATGTTCCTCTTGTTCCAGCAAGAGTTATCCCTACTCCACCGGCTAACTCAGTTGAAAAGCCGAAAAAGTTTTCCGGTGACAATTTCAAGAGATGGCAGCAAAATATGCTGTTCTAGATCACTACTTTAGGATTTGCTTCGTTTCTGAAGGAAGATCCTCCGGCTGCTTCTGCAGAAACAGATATTGATCAACAAAGGCGAGTTGCCTTTGATTCATGGTCACATGGTGACTACCTCTGTAGAAACTATGTGATGAATGGACTTGCTGATCCATTGTACAATGTGTATCAAGATATCAAGTCTACGAAAGAGCTGTAGGATGCTTTGGAAAAGAAGTACAAGACAGATGATGCCGGCACAAAGAAATTTGTGGTGGCTCGGTTTTTAGACTTCAAAATGGTTGACAACCGTTCGGTTGTGGAACAAGCCCAAGAGTTTCAGCTCATAGTTCATGAAGTTTCGGCTGAAGATATGAAACTTCCGGTGCCATTTGTAGTGGCAAGTTTAATAGAAAAACTACCTCAGAGTTGGAGTGACTTCAAGAACTATTTGAAGCATAAGCGAAAGGAAATGACGGTAGAAGACTTAATCCTTAAGCTGAGGATTGAAGAGGACAACCGGAAGAATGAATCCAGGTTTAGGGCTCATGTTGATGCAAGGGCCAACCTTATGGAGAGGGGTTCCTCGAGTGATAACAAGAGGAAACGCCCAAATGACAACAACAATCAGGGAAACCCTGCGCCAAATAACAATGGTAAAGGTAAGCAACCTGCTAACGTGACTAGATTTGCAGGTAATTGTTACAATTGTGGCAAGCCTAACCACATGGCTAAAAACTGTAATCTGCCGAAGCAGAAGAAGAAGAAAGTGACAGCTAATGTTGTTGAGAAGAATGAGTTGGACCTCACTGCTGTAATCTTTGAGGCCAACATTGTGGACAATCCAAGAGAATGGTTTGTTGATACAGGAGCCTCTTGTCACGTTTGTTCTGACAGAGAGGTCTTCTCAAGTTATAAGGCTTCTTCCAGGAGGAAGCTTCATATGGGAAACCAAGCCTCTTCTAAGGTGGCCGGAGTGGGCAACGTAGTTTTGAAGTTAACTTCTGGAAAAGAGCTCACTCTAAAGGATGTGCTGCATGTCCCAGACATCCGGAAAAATTTGGTTTCTGGTTCTTTGCTGGTAAAGCATGGGTTTCGTCTAATTTTTGAAGCTGACAAGTTCATACTAAGCAAGCAAGGAGTATTCATAGGGAAGGGCTTTGTAGTGAATGGATTGTTCAAAATGAATGTATGGCCAAGCGCCAAATGAATAATGTAACTTCTGCTATGAATGAAAAAGTATCAACTTCTTCTTACTTGCTTGAGTGTTCCTCTTTATGGCATTCTAGATTAGGACATGTTAATCTCAATGCTATAAAATGCTTAGTAAATTTAGATTTGCTAAAACTGAATGAAATTAAATCACATGGAAAGTGTGAGGTATGTGTTGAAGCTAAGATGGCTAAATTACCTTTTCATTCAGTAGAAATGAGCACAATACCTCTAGAATTAATACACACTGATGTGTGTGACTTAAAATTTGTGCAGACTAGAGGTGGTAAAAAGTTTTTCATAACTTTTATACATGATTGCACAATATATTGCTATCTTTATCTTCTAAGAAGTAAAGATGAAGCAATAGAGGCGTTTAAACACTACAAAGCCGAAGCTGAAAATCAACTAAGCACTCGGATAAAGATAATCCGAAGTGATAGAGTGGTGAATATGTGGCTCCGTTTGAAGAGTTATGTGCTCAAAATGGCATAATTCATCAAACTACAGCTCCGTATTCTCCACAATCTAACGGCGTTGCAGAACGCAAAAATCGTACTCTTAAGGAGATGATGAGCGCTTTGTTGATTAGCTCAGGATTACCCCAGAACATGTGGGGGGAAACTGTTCTTACAGCTAATTATATATTGAATAAAATTCCACTAAAAAGAGTTGACAAAACTCCTTACGAAATGCGGAAAGGGCGTAAGCCATCTTACAAATATCTCAAAGTGTGGGGGTGTTTGGCTAAGGTTGAGGTGCCGTTACCTAAACAAGTGAGAATTGGCCCTAAAACGGTTGATTGTATATTTGTTGGGTATGCACTTAATAGCAATGCGTATAGATTTCAGATTCATAAATCTGAAATACCAGATATGACTGTTGGAACAGTCATAGAATCAAGGAACGCAGTATTCTTTGAAAATACTACCTCCGTCCCGGCTTATTTTACACACTTTCCTTTTTCGGCCGTCCCACCTTATTTTGCACACTCCAAAAAAGGAAACTTCTTCCACAATCTCCACCCTCAAAATCTCACCACTCAATCTCTACCTTTAAAAAAGTCAAAGAAAAAGTAAAATCTGCTTTTTCTTAACATCCGTGCCCGATCACCTATGCAAAATAAGCCGGGACGGAGGGAGTACCTTTTTTCTTAGAGAAAGATTGATAGAAAGTGAAAATCAAGGAATTACTTTGGAAAAAGGAAGTAGTTCAAATCTAAAAAAAACTGTTGAAGATACAAGTAGTTCTCGGACCTTAGAAGAAGAGGAAACGAGGCGTAGCAAAAGAGCAAAGACTGCAAAGTCATTCGGTCCTGATTTTATCATATATATGTTAGATGATGAACCGAGATAAAAAAAAAAGAAGCTCTGTCTAGTCCAGATGCACCATACTGGAAAGAAGCAATCAACAGTGAAATTGAATCCATCATGCAAAACCACACGTGGGAGTTAACTGACCTTCCGTCAGGGTGTAAACCTTTAGGATGCAAGTGGATCCTAAAGAAAAAGTACAAAGCAGATGGTTCAATAGATAAATACAAAGCTCGTTTGGTAGCTAAAGGCTTCAAACAGAAAGAAGGTGATGACTTCTTTGATACTTACTCCCCTGTGACCAGGATCACATCCATTCGAGTGCTTCTCTCGATTGCTGCAATACACAATCTTGAGATTCATCAAATGGATGTGAAGACTGCGTTTTTAAATGGAGAGTTAGAAGAAGAGATCTATATGCATCAACCCGAAGGGTTTGTGGTACCGGGACAAGAAAATAAGGTATGTAGACTAGTAAAGTCATTATATGGTCTCAAACAAGCGCCAAAATAATGGCACTTGAAATTTGACACTATAATATTGTAAAATGGTTTCAGAAACAACGAATGTGACAAATGTGTGTACATAAAAGGTACATCAGAAGCATATGTCATAGTTTGTCTATACGTAGACGATATGTTAATCATGGGAAGTAGTCATGAGATAATCATGGATACTAAAAAGATGTTGAAAAGAAATTTCGACATGAAGGATATGGGTTTGGCTGATGTGATTCTCGGAATCAAAATAGTTAGGACATCAGAGGGAATTGTTCTGACACAATCTCACTATGTAGAGAAAGTACTCAGAAAATTCAATGCCTTTGATGGACCACCTGCCAAGACTCCATTAGAATTAAATGTTCATCTTAGGAAGAACATGGGTGAACCTGTAGCTCAAGTTGAATATGCAAAAGTGATAGGGAGTCTAATGTACATAACAAACTGTACTAGACTGGATCTTGCATGTTCAGTTAATAAAATGAGCAGGTTTACAAGCAATCCAAGCCAAGAGCATTGGAAAGCATTGACAAGGATTCTGAGATACTTAAAGTATACTCTTAATCATGGGCTTCAATACACGAGATATCCTACAGTTATTGAAGGATAAAGTGATGCGAATTGGATTTCGGACACTAAAGACTCTTTTTCCACTAGTGGATACGTATTCACTATTGGAGGTGGAGCAGTGTCATGGAAATCTACGAAACAAATGTGTATAGCCAGATCCACCATGGAATCAGAGTTCATAGCTTTGGATAAAGCTGGTGAGGAAGCAGAATGGCTTCGAAACTTTTTAGAAGACATTCCATGTTGGAGTAAACCTGTACCGGCCATAATGGTTCATTGTGACTGTCAAGCCGCTATAGGAAGAGCGTTGAACAATATGTATAACGGTAAGTCTAGGCATATACGTCGTAGGTATAACACCGTAAGACAGTTGATCTCTAGTGGGGTTATCACAATAGACTATATAAAGTCTAAAGATAACTTAGCGGATCCGTTGACCAAAGGTTTAAACCGAGATCAGTTGTTAAAATTGCGAGAGGGAATGGGAGTAAAACCCACAAACTAAAGAATAATCAAAATGGATACCCAACCATGATGAGTGGAGATCCCACAAACTTGGTTCAATGGGACAACTAAGTTTTGAAAGTTCAGAGGAGGCACTTGGAAGAATATGTCTTCAAAATCCATCCCTAGAACGCAAGATAAGTGCGAAAAACCTGTAAACGGTGGTAGAGGATAAGTCTTATGACTTTTAATGACTTCGAAACACCTCAAGGAGGTAGAATAGTACAGGATATTCGATAAAGAAGTCACCTATGTAAGTGTGAAGTAAAGGGCCTCTTCAAATGAAACACTTATGAATCCAAAGAGGGTCCATGGCCGAAACGGACCAAAACGTGAGAACAAGGATGTTCTGGTCAGTATTGTGTATTCATTGTTGACTAGGTACACACTAAGGAGGATTGGTTCAAAGATTAAGAAATCTACCAAACCACCGGTGTATCCGACAAATGAAATACTATGGAAGGTTCAAAGTCAAAAACTACTTTTCCTTAGGCAGTACTGATCACTAAGAGTCTAGACTGGAGATTGCATTCATGCATGCATTAATTTTCACTCATGTGGGGGATTGTTGGAAATTAGTAATAATTAAAGTGTGGATAAGACACTTTAATGATATAATTAAGTGGTCGGAAGTTTAATTTTGTAGGAATTAAACTTCACACGATTAATCTATGGAGAAAATAGATGATCGTAGGGTTTTAATTTACTCAAAACCGATATGTGGTGAGTGAGAAATTAATACATAAAGTTTATCACTTGATTATGTATTAAGTGTAGGATTAATAACTAAGAGTAGTTATTATCCCACATTAGTTTAAATGCTCTTTAAGTTAGTATATATATATGAAAGCTCATCATTAAGGTGTATCAATTATACATGTGAGGGAATCCAAGGGAAGCCCACAGGCGCGCTCGCTCGCTCGCTCGGCTCGGCACGCCACGCCTCGCCTCGGCTCGGGCTCGGGCCAGGCCATGGGCTTTGGGCCTTGGGCCTTGGGGATTGCCTCGGCCGAGGCCCAAGTAACTTTTTGGAAGCCCAAAATCAATTGGGCCGACGGATGAGTTTCAGGAGCCCAAAATGTGGATGGGTTTGAATTTAAATTCAAACCTGTAACATCCAGCATTATGGGTTGTTAAGGAGTATTTAATTGGGCCGTTACTAAGCCCGTAACAGCCAACAATTAATTGACAGCATTAATCCTGTTCCCCAGCTGCACTTATATATACCTGCTCCCTGCATGCAAACAGACACTCAATTTTTCACCTGAATCTTCATATCATTCTCTGCATTTTTTCTCCAGTTCAGAACTCGAACATCTAAGTTCGCCGGAGCCTTTTTTGTTAGTGGTGCTACTACAGAAAATGACGTAAACCGTTATATCTTTGGGGTCTATTACTTCGTTCCGTGAGCACTAGCCGGGAAGTAATTTGTCCTAAGGACAGTGGTCTTCCACGTCTCGGTTTTTGCTTTCGTTTGTTTCTGTTAGCTTTTGTTTTTCCAGAACATTGTGATAACAATAAGTTGTAAAACAAACTATTTAAATCCCTTCTCACTTTGTCAATATACATGGTTGACTTTCAGTGCATTGTATTCTACTGTATAGTACTTCATTCGTTTCAAAAAGAGTATCGCTTTAAAGGAATTAAAAATGTTCAAGAAAAATGTTGTTTTCTAAATAAGTGTAAAACGACACTTTTATGAACCGTAGGGAGTATATACTATATATATATATTAAATTTTTGTATGCTACGTTTTACCTTTGAGAGTGTTATATGCTACATTTATAGGTAGTTGTTGGAGACACTCCGTGTACATATAAGATGTGATATATTTTGAAAAATTAAAAATAAAATAAACTTCTAATTATTTCAGAGATGTCACATGTCATAGAGTGCAATCACTACCGTTAAAAGGTGATTATTTCAAAAGTGTGGGCGGAGTGAGCAAATTAGCAATAGTTATGATTCATAGCCCTATATCCTGAATTTATTGAGTTTGGGACCGTCTTCCCATAAAAATTACTCTTGTGGTCCTAATTAAGAGATGGGGAACTTTTTTAACTGATTAAAATTGAAGCATCAATATATATCCCCATATCCTATCCCGTATCTTAAGATAAAATATATTCTAGAAAGAGTATTATTTTAATATAAATCAGTAATTTGAGACATTTTATGTATTTTTTTTTTTTTCCCTTTTAGAGGCCTTATTATAGATTTTTGTAAGAGTATAACGGCTAATTAAAATAATTAGGGACGAGTTGAACTAAAAAAAAACAACATTTTATGGACCAATTGATTTTTTTTTTTTTTTTAAACTTGGGTGATCAATTAAAATAAAACGATAGGTGAAGAAGCAATTGAAAATAAAGCTTAATGGTTTAAGGGTGTTGTAACATGTATATTGCCATAAAAAAAGGCTGGGGTTTTATGATATCCAGGAAAAGAAAATGACCTATTTTATGAGAATAATGGAGTATTCATTTCATATATATTTCAGCCGTCGGAATCTGTGCTATTTCACACAGTTGAAGCATTTGAAATACAGGAATTTACATTTACATGATAAAACATAAATCTCGTTTCTGTGTGTTAAGTTAGTGATTGAATTTTAGTTGGGACTTGATAGGTATGACCCAGTAACTTCGGGTCGGGCTAGCCCGTCAATCGAGTTAACTGGGCCCAGAAGCACGAGCCCAATACAGCTGAGCCCAGTCGCGGCATATTTGAAGATTGAGATCCCCATGATCTTTTCCCAACTGCCATGCAGATTTGGTGAGCGAGATTATAGGGATTTAGTTAGGGTTTTGATTTGTATAGTATAAATAGGAGAATTGTATTCGGATTTAGAGTTCGCACTTTGTATTCTAAAAGTACAACTTGTAAGATTGAACTTCGACATTGAAGGAGAAATAGTGGAAAAACACCCCGGAAGATTATTGCCTTCGCCCGTGGACGTAGATCTCCGAATCGAACCACGTATATCCTGTGTTCTTATTCTTTCTTGCATTTTACAGTTTCATTGATCAGGTTTTATCTCGAATTCCTTTGATATACGGATTGCGCTTTATCAATTGGCGCCGTCTGTGGGAAACACGATTCGAAAGTAAAGCCCTAGTATATTTCAGCGTCGTCGCGTCAGCTATGGTGAACACCCGCCGATCTGCTAACCCTACTCGGTCCCATCGTAATCCCCCCGTGGATCAAAATCCCCCGTGGCCCAAAATCCCCCGTGGCCCCGAATTACTGCAGGTACAGCAAGCCTTTCTTCGAGAGCATGCCGCTCTATTCCAAGAATGGAATAATCGGCGCGCCCCACCTATGGCGTCGACCAGGAGGCAAGACATCCGCCCCGTGATCGATCTCGCGAATTGAATGAAGATCTACCTCACCGAGCTAGGCCTGATCGCCGCGGACAGCGATCAGTATCTCCCGTGGAAAACCGCAGTTCTAATGGTTCGAGGCCTCGTTATGACCACGAAGACGTGGATCGTCGTAGACCTATAGACGCACCAAAGCGGGCTCGCTTGGACAAGTCCCGTGTACTTGATCCTCTGGAACAAGAGCAAACCCAGTTTGCCGCCGAACTTGACAAGGTATTGGGCCTTGATGCTGATGGGGAGATCATCACCCCGTTCTCCGAGGAGATTCTTGTTACTCCACTCCCCGAGGGGTTTAAGCTTCCCCCAGTGCCCGTCTACAACAGCACCGGAGATCCAGATAATTTTCTAAGCGCCTTTAAGTACGCTATGTTCAACCGCAACTGTATACCTCCCCACTTGTGCAAAGTGTTTCCTGAGTATCTTCAAGATGAGGCCAGACTTTTGTTCGATTCTTCGCCCCGAGGCAGTGTTACCTCTTTTCGGGATCTCGCTGAGCAGTTTTGGGCGCGTTTCCATACGCGAGCAAAACCCATGGCCACTTTGTCTGATCTCATGAATCTGGAACAACGAGATGGAGAGACTGTTACCCAGTTTCTTAATCACTTTACAGCTGAAAACCTCAAAGTCGGCAGCCGATCTGATGATGTTATAATCACGGCCTTCATGAATGACCTCCGACTCGTGCCACTCTACACCGAGCTTGTGCGACACCCCCCTGCCATGACCCGGGCTCTTTTCGGCATTGTAAGCAGGTTCGCCAAAGCTGAAGAGCAAACCTGTCGCAAACGCGAGAAACATGCTACCAAACGGCAACCAGATAAAACGCGTTGAAGTTTCCTACACCCCATGGCGAGGTGGCCATCCGTGGCAATCAAAGAATATCCAAAGAGTGCATGTATGTCGCACTTAAGAAAACAACAAAGGCTCCTCCTAAGCCTCAGTTTCAAATAGCCACCTCGGCTCTTACCCCGGGTTCACCCGAGTCACTCGGGGACGATGCTATTAAGGTGCCGCTCGATCCGGCTAAACCGGGATAAACTGTTACAGTCGGCGCCGTGGACACGCCATTGTTGCACAATGCCATCATCCAAACGTTACGAGAATCTTCTGAAGTTTTTGTGTGGTCTCCCCTAGATATGCCGGGTGTCTCTCCAGACCTTATTACTCATAAGCTGAATATTGACCCCGGCGTGAAACCCATACAGCAAAAGTGACGGCACCATCCGAACTGAAGTTCAACAGCTCTTGGATGCCGACATCCTGTTCGAAGTTCACTATCCGTCCTGGCTTTCTAATCCCGTGATGGTGACGAAGTCAAGTGGGGCATGGAGGATGTGCGTAGATTTCTCCAATCTCAACAAGCACTGCCCGAAGGATTGTTATCCTTTGCCGCCCATCGACCAAAAAGCCGAGGCCATTACCGGGCATAAGGCACTTTGCTTCGTAGATTTATACAAGGGGTACCATCAAATTCACATGGATCGCCGCGATGCCCTCAGAACGGCCTTTATTACTGATTTTGGGTGCTTTGCCTTCAAGAAAATGCCCTTCTGGCTCAAGAATGCCGGAGCCACTTACCAACGCCTTATGGACCACGTCTTCAGAGACCAAATCGGCCGCAATATTGAGGTATATGTTGATGACCTCGTTATTAAAAGTTACTCCCCTACAACCTGTGTACAGGACATTGCCGAGACGTTGAGCACGTTACGGCGCTATAATCTTCGCCTCAATCTGGCCAAGTGTACCTTTGGCGTTGGCTCAGGAAAATTTCTGGGGTATGTGGTCTCGCAGCATGGTCTCCAGGGCAACCCAGTCAAGATTAGGGATGTATTGGACCTTCAGCCGCCGAAGACTGTGAAAGATGTTCAGCGTCTCACCGGTGGTCTTGCAGCCTTAAACTGGTTTTTGTCTAAGGCAGCGGAACGTCAACTTCCTTTCTTCAAAATATTGCGTCAGGCAAAGAAATTCGAATGGACTCCACAGTGCACCGAGGCCTTCAAGGCTTTAAAGCAACACATCAACCAGCTGCCTACTATGTCCGTGCCCGTCCCCCGAGAGCTTCTTTATGTGTATTTGGCATCCGCCGAAGAAGCCATCAGTGTGGCCCTCGTCCGCGAGGATCATGGAAGTCAAGAGCCCGTGTACTTCGTCAGCCGAGCACTTCAAGGGGCAGAGACCCGGTATATTGTAGTAGAAAAAACGGTACTGGCTCTGGTTATGGTGGGCCGCCGCCCGCATCCTTATTTTCAAGGCCGTGATATTAGGGTTTTCACTAATCACCCTATCCGTCAAATCCTCACCAAGCCCGATGTGTCGGGACGCTTGGCTAAGTGGGCCCTCGAGCTCGGAGAGAATGATATACAATTTCTACCTCGCCGAGCCATCAAAGGCCAAGCCCTTGCGGATTTTTTAATCGAAGTACCATTCACTGACCCCGAAGCAGTCACGTGTGCTATCCCTACTCACCACTCCGATCTCGAAGCTAAAGCCCGCAAGTGGCGGGTATACGTGGACGGCGCCTCTGCGACCCGAGGCAGTGGCGCCGGGGTCCTTCTCATTGGCCCCGATGGCGTTGAGATCAAGTATGTCTTGCGTTTTAAATACAAAGTGACCAATAACGAGGCGGAATACGAGGCAGTCCTTGATGGGCTCCGGCTCGGTCAAACTTTCGGAGCTTCGCATATCCAGCTTTTCACTGACTCCGAGGTGGTTTTTAGTCAGATCAATGGCACTTATGCAGCAAAGGATGATACATTGAAGAGGTATCTAGCTCTAACACACTTAAACTTTTGCTGACTTTCACTTCGACTAGTGTCCAGCAGATACCCCGCGAAGAAAACATCAAAGCTGATATTCTTAGCAAAATGGCCTCCGCGGTACCGTCAAATATGTCTCCGGACATAATCGTCGAAGACGCCACCCACCCTTCAATTAGAGAAGGGAAAATTGGTAAAAATATCCCTTAAGTTTGCCCTAATTATAAAAATATCCTCTAAGTTTGGCCATTTTTAAAAATGCCTCATAACTTTCAAAAAGTTGGTAAAAATACCCTGTGACCGGGTATAGCAAGTGGCTCTTCCGGTCACAGGCTTATGTGGCGTAAAAATGGTGATTTGGCTCTGAAAATGCCACGTCGACGTCCAGCTACTTGGAATTGGTCATGTGCATCTTAGAAATACACTTTAGATTTTCAAACGCGACTTACGCTATCAAATTAGATTAAGAAAATTCGAAACCCTAGTGGTTCCAAAATCTCACCCAATCTTCAAAATCTTGGCAAAATTCGATCGGATTTGGGGTCATTTCAAAGATGCGGTTTAGGGATCCAAGGAAAATCGATGACCCATGTCCTGATTGTGGTTAGTATCCAAGTTTCCAGAAGTTCAAATCGCGATTTTTTGAATAACTGTTGTTCTTGTTCATTTGCTTTCCATTGTTTACATATTTGCGTTAATTTTGGGCTTATTGTTTGCGTGGGACATTATATATGATTTGGGGTTAGTTGTATTTATCTCACACTGTTAGGTTTCAATATTGCTCAATTTTTTGATCTTACGTTGCTGTCAAAAGTGTGGGCCTGACTTGATTAAAGTTTTTTGTTGTTGGCAGAAATGTTTATGTAATGGGAAACAGCTGTATTGTTCTTTGTATCTGTATATGAGTTGTATCAGGGGTTGGTTCAGTTTAGTGGGTCTCCTTTTGGTTAAAAAATTCATTTATCTGTTGGCATTTTGTGTGTTGGTCCCCACTTGTGAGCACATTCTGTATGGTTTGGTCCCCACTACTAAGCATATTCAGTCTATTTAGTGTCCTGGGGTTTAGGGTTTGACCACAGAATTCAATGCATTCAATTTTTCCTTACTATTTTTTATGTTTAACAGGTCCCGACAGCTCATTTTATACATTTTGTATTTATTACCGGGGACTCGTTGACAACTGGTCCGTGGCTTACGTTGGAGGGGACCTTATCAAGTTTGACCATGTTGATACAAATCGCTACAGCATCGATGAATTGAGGAAGTTTGCTGCCCATCTGGAAAACGCCAAGTCCTCTGAACTCTACTCCAGGATTGAAGGGCAGAACTTATTTACTGAAATCAGAGTCGAGAAGGATCTCTGATCGATTCTTGAGCTGTGTAGGGGGACTGGAGAGGTGGATTTGTATTGCCAAGGTAGTGTTTGTGGGACTGGAGGGGTAGCCGAGGTCGAGCAGGAGGTTCGGGTAGAGGAGGCGGGGGTTGATGGTGAAAAGGAGGGCTGCGCAGCCGGGGAAAGAATATGGAAGGGACATAACAGAAGGTCGCATAGGGTCGCTTCAAAAAGGGAATCGGTGAAGAGGGGGAAAAGGCCGGTAGAAGTGGTAGATTTAGACGAGGAAGACCCGGATGACAGTGAGTGTAGGGATAGTGACTTTGAGTTTGAGGAAGAGGGTAGATACGGGCAAGATGACTTAGACTTTGACAAATTTGTTGACAAGGATGTAGAGAGGGTTGGTTGTGCAAACGAAGAGGTTGGTGGTGAGGAAACGAACGAGGGCCGGAATATCGATCTCGGGGAAGAGGATTTATGTCTCAGTGAGGATGAGCTAAGGAGTATCCACGAGTCGGATGATGGAAATCCCGATGGGTATGCGCCTTGTTGGAGACCAGATTTCACACGGAGCCCAAATCTCCTACTAGGAATGGTTTTTAGCACAAAAAATGAGCTTCGGGACATGTTGGATACTCACGCTATATTGGAGAAAAGGAATGTGAAGTTTGTGAAAAGTGATAAGCGGAGAATTTACGCAGTTTGCGAGGATGTGAACTGCCATTTTCGTATCAATGCACTGAGAAGAGATGGAGAGTCATCCTACTGTGTTACTACTTGTATCCCAGACCACACATGTGCACCTTCTCACACCGTTAGGAATATGAAGTCTCGGTGGTTGGCTCAACGATTTGGTTATGTTTTTCAGACTGATAAGAAGAGGAAGATTAGTGCTTTCAGGGAGGATGCAATTAAGGAAATTAGGTGTGACATAACTCCGTGGCAGGCATTCATATGTAAGCAGAGGACAGTTAAGGGGATCGAGGGAAAGGCCGATGCCCAGTACGGATTGCTCTGGGACTACGCAGCTGAGGTTAGAAGAACCAATCCAGGATCGACAGTGATTCTTAAAGTAGACCAAACAGCTGAAGGGTGACCCGGTTGATGTAATATGGATATCATTTCTTTGTTCAAGTTTCATTCTTTCTATTGCTCACAACATTTTTGTTGACAAGATTATTCTTCTGTTCTATGTAGGGTGAACAGAGCAATGAAGAAGCACTGCTAAAAGCTGAAAATGAGCAATATGATGGGTCTTATGAGTTTAACATTATGGTAATGATGGTTGTTACCCTATTTACTATATGTTAGTTGTGAATATTATGAGTCTTGAAATCTGAAATTACATATTACTCATTTTGTGATTAGAACGTCAACCCGGTGGGTGGTACTCAAGAGCAACTATTAAGCCAATTAACTCAAGTAAATGATGAGTTTGACAGAATGGTAATGACCTCGTTTCTACTCGCTATTGTGGATTATACATTCAGGTCTATCACTTGGTATTTATAGGTTCTGTTCTTTGCAAATTAGGATGTAGGTGGGGGCATTCCGCTCGAGGACACGGGTGGAATTTCAGTTGTGCATACTACGGCCCGACGAAGACATGTTGACGGCGGTATTAGTGCAGGCTCTCAACGGGGCATTGGATACGCTGATGGGTCTAGCGAGGTACCAAATTTAGAGATAGAAGACTGGGCTGATGGGCCATCGAGTTAAGCTAATGTTCATCTTTCAACCATGAAGCAACTAATTTCTGGAAGTGGTGCGACACTGGGATATGATTACCCGGATGGATGTAGGCCGATGTGACTGTGGTGCAAACCCGGGTTGGAGCAGCCAATTTTTTGTAGATAATCTATTTCATGACAGGCCCACAAATGTTCCCTTTTGGATTGTTTTTTGGCACAATGTTGTTCTTAATGTTAGGGTAAACTGTCAATTGGCTGAATTAGATCTTGTAATGTTGGATGATGGATTGTAGCTCACTCACTGTGTGCCCTTTTTTTATAACAACTGTTATGGTATTTTGACATTTTTGCGTAAGACATTATTGGTCAGGTCTATATATGCAGTGAATATGTACAAGGTTGAGATATTTTGAACAATTATTTTGAACAATCAAATCTGGTCACTTATTCAGGTCAACTTATTGACGGATAAATTGAGAGATTGAGATATTGCTATATTTTCTGATTATTGCTCTGTTTTGAAAGGTCAATTATTCAGGTTTCCTTATGCTCTGTTTTGTGATTATTGCTCTGTTTTGCGAACTAAATTGAGATATATTCACTCAATTCTTCCAAATTAGTGAAAGCTGTTCTTATTTCAGGTTCTCGGGCAATTGAATTCAGATACAATTGCTATGCTAAAAGCCTAAAACGGAACCAAAATTAACTTGCTAAATTAATGAGGATCGAAATTCCACCAAGTAGATTTCATTAAGAAAAAGCTAACAACACAGAAAAATAAATAGACTGAAAATACATATTTCAGAAGACTCAAACTAAACCTGACAACCTACACCCGACTAAATAAATACTACACCAAAGTAAAACCTAAACAGCATTCACCCAGCTTAAGCAGTACACAATATAGTAGAAACCAAACATTAGCGCAATCCATCCTCGGGCAAAAATAATTAATCATTTCGAGTCGATCCCTTACATCAACAAACTGATCAAGTAGGCTAACAATACCACAAAACACAAAGTCGACATAAGTTTGATTAACTTCACTTTTCTTCCAATCTTGTCCAATTTCAGCTGCATTGCGTCCAGCTTCTCCGTAAGATCTTTCAATTCTGTACGCAACTCGACCTCAGCTTGTGAGGACCCACTAATCGGAGGGTCTATCCACTCAAAAAACAAGCAGCCTCCTCTCTGCCATACCAAGAATGAAAAAAACAGAAGTAAATCACATAAACTAAACCAACGATTGAGACAACCCATCGTTCTTACATTTTAGATTTCGAAATTATAGGCTAAGAAAACTTACGTTCCAATTTCGGCAGCCGTAAAACCTATGTCCTCGATTTTCCGGTTTCTTCGAGGTTTGGATACATGCCGGATCCCGCAGTCGCATAGAGGGAAACAACTAGCTGATGAGTTCGAACATGACATTTTTCCGGATTCAAAGCTGCCCCCTGCGCGAAGAAGAAGAAGCTCACATGTTTGGTTCTATTTATTAGTTAGGGCAGAAGTTGGGGGGAAAATAGGTAATTTTCCCTCCAAGTTGGTGATTATGTGTCATTTTCCCCATTATTCTTTAATGGAAATAAGTAGCTGGACGTCGACGTGGCATTTTCAGAGCCAAATCACCATTTTTACGCCACATAAGCCTGTGACCGGAAGAGCCACTGGCTATACCCGGTCACAGGGTATTTTTACCAACTTTTTGAAAGTTATGAGGCATTTTCAAAAATGGCCAAACTTAGAGGATATTTTTATAATTAGGGCAAACTTAAGGGATATTTTTACCAATTTTCCCATTAGAGAATTGACAGTCTCTGTATTGACTGATGCCGATCCCAATTGGATGACTCCTATCGTCCTATATCTTCGGGATGGTACACTGCCTGACGACAAATTAATCGCTCGGCGGATACTTCTTAAAGCATCAAAGTACACACTTCACGACGAAGTTTTGTACCGCCAGTCATACTTGCAGCCGAGTCTTCGATGCCTTGACCCAGTCCAGGCTGACTATGTTCTTCGGGAATTCCACGAGGGGCATGCGCAAGTCATATGGGGTCGCGCACGTTGGCCAAGAAAGTCCTCCGGTGGGGGTACTACTGGCCCACATTGTTTAATGATGCCCATAATTTAGTGTCAAAGTGTGACAAATGTCAGCGGCATTCCCGAGTGAAGCATCTGCCGCAAACCGAGCTCACTGGCATACAAAGTGCCTGGCCATTCATCCAATGGGGAATCGACATTGTGGTTCCGTTCCCGGTTGCTCCGGGAGGATTAAAATTTCTTGTGGTTGCAGTGGACTACTTTACCAAATGGGTCGAAGCTGAGCCCCTCACTGCTATAACCGGCCAAAACATCCTGAAGTTTGTTTGGCGTATTATCATATGCCGCTTCGGCATCCCTAGCACCATTATCTCCGACAATGGCAAACAATTCGCAAATGACCCCTTCCGGTCCTGGTGCGAGGAGTTGCACATCAAACAAATTCTCACCTCGGTTGCTCATCCTCAAGCTAATGGTCAGGTCCCGCACCCTGCTTAACGGCTTAAAGAAGCGCTTAGATCAAGCCAAAGGCCTCTGGGCCGAGAACCTTCCGCAAGTTCTATGGGCCTATCGTACTACGCCGCATTCGTCAACCGGGGAGACTCCATATAGCCTCACCTATGGCTCCGAGGCTGTCATCCCTGCCGAGGTGGGAGTGCCCAGTCCCAGACTCATTACCCTTGACCCCCGAGACTAACGGGGAAGCACTCCGTACTAACTTAGACGAACTCGAGCATCGCCGTGAGCAATCCTTTATTCGACAGGCTAAAAGCAAGCAACAAGCAGCTCAGTATTACAACCTCCGGGTTAGGGGTACTCAGTTTCAGGTCGGAGACCTCGTGCTCCGATTAAATTCTGCCAGCAAAGCTGCCCCCGAGGGAAAGCTGCATGCCGCTTGGGAAGGGCCTTATCGCGTCGTTGCCGCACATGCCTCCGGGAGCTATCAGTTACAGCATCTAGATGGCACACCGATGCCCCGAACCTGGCACGTAGCAATCTGCGGCGTTTCTATCCATGATTTCCGATCGTCAAGTACCTTTTCTTCCTTTACGTTCTTTGTACGTTATTTCATTTTTATACTGTGGCATTTTCTTTTTTACGAATACCTTTGTATTCTTCAATTGTTCCGACAATCGCTTTGAATAAAGTTTTAACTTTTCATACATTACTGATTCTTTCTTGTACGCCGCGGGGACGCCCCGGGCCTAGACTAATTATTGTTTGTCTCCGGGCACATTGGTCTCTCACCTGATCCGTCCGGAGAGATCAATACATAGTCCCCGGACATATGTTCCCTCTCGCCTGATTTATCCGGAGAGATCATTAACTCCCGCCCGATCCATCCGGGGAGATTCTATGCCTTGTTTCCACACAAAGGCTTATTTATGCCTTGTACTCCCGAGTACTACCTACAACCTTATTTCATTATAAAATGTCAGCATAACTCAAAGAAGTTACATTAAACGCGTCTTTAGCTACTCTATTTTTTGCATAAAATAATTGTGATGTAAATCAAAATATTTTCAAAAGTTTTATTTACTAAGTGTCTTTACATATACACATACATTGTTATTACAACATCTATATTTATCTCCGACCACCTAGCCAATACTCCGCGCTCCGGCGTTGGGATCCGTCCTGGGAGCTCCTTCGTGTCCTCCGGGATCTGGAAGTACCCCGGTTCTGGGCTCCGGTTCTTCCCCTACTTCGCCCTCCTCTCCGCCGAGGACTTACTCTCGGGACTGGCCAGGGAACATTGTCCCTTCCTCGATCTTCTCGGCGACGAGGACTCGGTTGTGGCGCTGGCCTCGAAGTGTTAGCCCATTCCACGGGATCCCATTCCGCGGGGTCCATTACTTCGATCTCCTCAGCTAATTTTTGAACCTCCTCCTCGACAACAGCCACAGAGGTCGGCTCTCAGATTATGATCCCAGTCGGTTTTTCGACCGTTCCCTTCTTACCTCTCCGCGGAGCCTTCAAGGAGTCCTGTCCCCGGCTGGAGCTCACGATATTCTCCTCCGCAGTACGGCGCTACCTGCTGCGGCCTCTTAAGCCTTCGTACATATTGAGAAGTATTTCTAATACTTCCCGCTTCCTAACCAGCTCGGAGGAGTTGGTGTGACCAACCGCCATCAGCGCGGTAATTTCCCCTTGGATTTCGGTCGTCTGCTCTTCGACCTCCTCAAAGGTTAGCAGGCCATACTCCGTCAGTATACGCTCATACTCTTTTTGGTGAACGAAGAGTCGCTCCAGCTCGGCACACTTCAACAAGTACTTCAACTGATTGTCTCTGGCCCTTTCTACAGCCTTAGCTCTTGCCTCTTCGTCCTCCGTAGCCCTCTTCTCCGCCGAGGCTAACCTTCTCTCTAACCGGGGCACGACCTGCTTCTGCAAGTTGTCTTTCTCACCGCGGAACCATTCCAAGGACCGCATGAGCTTCTTTATTACGTTGTGTAGCTCATCGGTATTCTCCTATTTGCAGCACAGATTCAGTACTAATATTTCATAGTCAACACTGAAGAGAGAGAGCAGTAACTCAACAATATTTACTCAAACAGGATTCATTATCAAACAGAATGTTACATACATCATTTGCCAAACCATTACAGCAAGAGCACAGATTTTCCCTACCATCTACTATATTTACAATGTATCAAAATTGCGGGGAACTGACCTCCCCCTGATCGGCACCCTCGGCCGCCTCCGGAACCTCCACCTCCTCCTCATGCTCCTCCTCTGGCAAGGCCTGGTTCACCTCCGCATCACCCTCAGTTGTCTCTGCCGTGATTTCGATGCGCGGGGGTGGATCCTTTGTTCGTGGCTCCGAAGTGAACTCTCCCCGCCGAAAGGGCAGGAACTCTTCGTCCTGGTCCACATTGCAGGCAGCGATCTCCTCGACGCTTAGTATTGTCTTCTTCTCCGCCAGTGCCTTCACCAAGGGCCACTCCGGGACCCGAGCCAGTGCATTGTAATACGCCTCCTCCACGGCGCCTATGGTTGAAATCGTATCCGAACTCTGGACGATAAACATCCACATTCGAATCGATCTCCTTGACCTTCTCCAGCAGCACCGAGCCTGTTGCCGTGTCACCGACCGCGACGAAGCCCATTTGGTAGTCGAGGAACGTGCTGGTTTGCAGCAGTTTTTCTGCGAAAGTCTTCAGCACGGCCCCCTGGCCCTCAACTACTGCCGTCTCCTTGGCCCTCTGCTCCGCGCGCAGCTCTGCCACTTCGCCGCGGAGCACCCCGGCCTCCACCTCCACCTCGCGCAGTCGGGCCACTTCATTCTCCACTAAGGAATCTCTCTTGCAAGCCTCAGACAGGTCGTGAGTTAACATGTCGTTTCGAGATCGTAACTCCCTCAACGCCTCGGCTAGCTCCTCTTTGGCCTCCTGCTCACTCCTTCGGCCGAGGTCCATGATCCCCTGAGCTAGCCGCAATAGCTCCTCGGCCTCGGGCCCCTCCAGGCCCAACACATTTGTTTGCCCCTGCCCATATAAAAAAAAAAGAAAAAAAAAAGATGAGTTTCAAAGACAGATATTTCTTACGGCAATGACTATCCCTACTGTACCTCGGGGGTTGGGTCCGTGCGCAGTCTTTTGGCCTCTGCAGGCGGAGTTGAGGACGGCTCCAGCCTCCTCTTCGACCTCGGGGTCGACCCTGCGACCATAACTTCGTCCTCCGTCCTTTGTGACGGCCTCGGACTCGGAGACACCCTCAATCTAGGGGACACTTCGGCAGCGGTCCCCTTCTTCTTCGAGGCCGGAGGCATCGCCGAGCTTCCAGCTGTATCTTTTCCGAATCGCCCCATTGCAAAAAGATCAATGGTTAATCTCATGCAAGTTACAAACAGTTCAAACATATTAAGAGTTCCTACCCTCCTCGGCTGCCCCGCCTGCCGAATCCTGTCCCCGGGTGGGAATCTCCTCTGCTCCTCCCAAGTAGTAGGGACTTAACCCTGCCTCCTCTAGCTCCTCTTCGGTGCAGAGTGTCTTGAACGTACCCACGGTACGGAAATGATTAACTACCTCCGGCTCCAGCTCCGACATCGGGGCACTATCCACTACCTCCTCCCTCCTCCACCTCGGGAGGGCCACATCGACCTTCACAAATATGAACTTCTCCTTCCAACCCTCTACCTTACTCGGGTTTTTCACCTTAAATCCACCTCGGGCCCTCGGGCTAAAGGAATACCACCCCTTCGATTTCTCGAAGGCTTTAAGTTGGAAGAAGAATCTAAATATATCTACATCCGGTTCCACCCCGGCCCTCTTGCATACTACTGAGAACCCAACCACTTGCCTCACGGGATTGGGTGCTAATTGCCATAGGGCAATGCCGTAATACCTCAGCAGCCGCACTACGGGTGTCCCAAAGAGGGAACCTAATTCCTATCCTTAGGTGGTCTATATACACACTTATGAACCCCCTGGGTGGGCAACAAGCTCGGTCACTAGGCTCCGGCACAATGTATTCTAAATTAAAAGGAAAATAAAATGTTGGTATCAGGCTTCTATCTGCACCCGCGACATCCGTAGCGCCTCCGCGGCAACTTCGAAGTCCTCCTCCCCGCAATCACTAAACCCTACTGCCCCCGTCTGCCCTTTATACCATCCTAATCTCTCTTCTTTCAGGGATAATAAAGCGCAAGGGTTCTACATTCAACGGGACTTTAGTTGTCCCTACTTTTCTAATTGAAGACGAAGACGAAGAGGAAGACATACTTACTTGGTTTCGATTTGAGATTGCTCACGACTTGGCACAGATGTTTCTCTCTTTTTCTCCCACTCTTTGTCTCTCGCAAACCGCAAATGAGAATAATGAAGCTTACTGTACAAGCCTTATATATATATACTCACGAATCAACGGCCCAGATATGGCCTGTTCAAATTCAGCGTTTAAGATTTGTGCGTGACAATCACGCGCATTACAGTTACCTAGGCGCGTAGGGCACACGCTTCTTGGAACTCCCAAACGCGTCACTTCACATCCCTTCTCCTAATGATGGTGCCGCCAATCACATCAACTTCACCCTTCCCCAGGAAGCTTTGGGTTACACTCCGGTGGCCCCTTTACCCCGGGCATGTTTCAGCTCGGCCTCTGCCGACCCCATGACCCCGGGGGTACCTCAGTTCGGTTCGGTTCGGTCCCTGTTGACCTTTTCACCTCGGGGGTGTATCAGCTTGGCCCCGGCTGAGTCCTTCACCCCGGTGGTCCGTCAGTTCGGTAAGACGGGAATCTTTCATTACCAGCTACGCCATTATGTCACTCTACATCGCCGCCAATTCATACCTATTACCGCATGACTTACTCTTAACCGAAGTTCCTACCTCGCTCCGGCTGGTGGGGGGGCATCTGATCGGTATGACCCAGTAACTCCGTGTCGGGCTAGCCCGCCAACCAGGTCAACTGGGCCCAGAAGCAAGAGCTCAACACAGCTGAGCCCAGTCGCGGCATATTTGAAGATTGAGATCCCCATGATCTTTTCCCAACTGCCATGCAGATTTGGTGGGCGAGATTATAGGGATTTAGTTAGGGTTTTGATTTGTATACTATAAATCGGAGAATTGTATTCGGATTTACGGTTCGCACTTTGTATTCTAAAACTACAACTTGTAAGATTGAACTTCGACATTGAAGGAGAAATAGTGGAAAAACACCCCGGAAGGTTATTGCCTTCGCCCGTGGACGTAGATCTCCGGATCGAACCACGTATATTCTGTGTTCTTATTCTTTCTTGCATTTTTCAGTTTCATTTATCAGGTTTTATCTCGAATTCCTTTGATAAACGGATTGCGCTTTATCAGGACTCGAACGTGATCATCAGGCCATTGTTTCGTACTACAACCCTATGCTATTAAGCTAAAACAAAGTGAAAAAACATAAACAGAAAGACATGAAACAATAATATCGGAAGTAGGAGATCTTGATTTGCAATAATGTAAAGAAGGGAGCACCCATTTTTTGTATTTCCTGTTTTAACAATAGAAATAGTGAATATAGGCAACTGTGCCCTTGCAGAGAGTGCAAAGAAGATTTTTGCCACTTTAACTTCTTTAAGGCAAAAATACCCACTTTACCAAATTTGCCCCTTCTTTTTGTTGAGGAACTTTAACCTCAATTGGCTGTGACATAAGAATGATGGACAGGATACACGATCAGGTCGTGTATTATTTTCGGACATGATGCACGACCTGTGGACATGATACACGACCAGGTCGTGTATCATGTATGTGGTCGTGCATCATGTCGGACATGATGCACGACCTGGTGGACATGATGCACGACCAGGTCGTGTATCATGTATGTGGTCGTGCATCATCTCCGACATGATACACGACCGGTCGTGTATCATGCCTTGTGGTCGTGCATCATGTCATCATGCCTTGTGGTCGTGCATCACATACATGATACACGACCTGGTCGTGTATCATGTCCAGCAGGTCGTGTATCATGTCGGACATGATGCACGACCACATACATGATACACGACCTGGTCGTGTATCATGTCCACCAGGTCGTGCATCATGTCCGACATGATACACGACCACAAGGCATGATACACGACCTGGGTGACAGTGAGGGTGAGGGTGAGAATAAATTATATAAGAGTATAATTGACAACACACATGAAAAGTGAGTAATTTTACAATTTCAAAGTCAAAGTGGCAGAAAAGTGGATTCCCACTTTCTGCATGGGTACAATAAATTTTTCCCCATAGAAATAAGATGTTTTTAGTAGAGAAAAGAAATATGGGCGGAATTGATTTGAAGCAATCACCTAAATTTAAGCATATGGCAGGGGTGGGCCCCACAATTGGCATTAAATACCCTGCCTCCACTCCACCATTCCCTCCATCACTTTTTTCTGTTTTCCCACCAAAAACTGAAAAACCTAGGTATTAAGGTGTCGACATGGTGTGCCTGAGAGACCCCCTAGTCCAAAAAGTATGCGACCTCTACAATAAGATCTCCCAGCTGGACAACCTGAGTCCCTCCCAAGAAGTTGATTCCCTCTTCACCGACCTGGTCCGCACCTGCATTCCTCCCCACCCCATCGACGTCTCCAACCTCTGCTCACAAATCCAGGACATCCGCACCAGGCTCATCAAGCTCTGCGGCCTTGCCGAAGGCCTCCTCGAGCAGCACTTCTCCACTCTCCTCGCCTCCTTCCCCACTCCCCTCGACCACCTCCACCTCTTCCCTTACCACTCTAACTACCTCAATCTCTCCCGCCTCGAGTTCGACCTCCTCCGCCCCCACTCCCCTGCCCCTCGCCTCATCGCCTTTGTCGGCTCCGGCCCCCTCCCTCTCACCTCCATCGTCCTCGCCTCCCACCACCTTCCCTCCACCGTTTTCCACAACTTCGACCTAGACCCGGTCGCCAACGCCATGGCTGCCAAGCTGGTGGCGTCACACCCGGATTTGTCGGCGCGGATGGGTTTCTTCACGGACGACATCATGGACGTCTCGGGAGAGGCGCTGAGGCAGTACGACGTCGTCTTCCTGGCGGCGCTGGTGGGAATGGAGATCGAGGAGAAGATGCACGTGATCGAGCATTTGGCTAAGAACATGTCGCCCGGGGCAATCCTAATGCTGAGGAGCGCCCACGGGGCACGTGCCTTCCTGTACCCGGTGGTAGAGCCACGCCAGCTGCGAGGCTTTGAGGTGCTCTCGGTCTTCCATCCCACCGATGACGTCATTAACTCGGTCGTGGTCGCCCGGAGGTGCCCCAAGCCCCTGCATTCAGTCATGCTTTGCACCAAGTGTGCGGAGATCCCGCCTTTCAATCCTCTATGCCAGATGAATTTGGTCGACGAATTGACTGTCGAAGAGCATCGACTTAATTAATCATTCTATATGTATTCTGTGTCTGATCGCTGCTCTCGGTCTTGTGATGCTTTCGTAACTTTTCAAGAAATAACATGACACTTAATTTGGAGTTTTAATCTCTTATTTTTAATTCTTTCTCTCAATTTTATTTTCACCAACGGAATTTTCAACTGTACGTCATCATCTCCTTGCTGCTATAATTAAGATCAAACATATGCTGTCACAACGGGATTACTTTTAGACAAGATGGTGACATATATATTTTGCTGAAAAATGGCTACAATCGTTAAACCCAAAAAAATTAACGAGCCTAGCTATAATTGTAGCCACATGTTTGAAGGATGCTGTTATCCTTATATTCTATACTACCAATACTTGCATTACCTTCCTACTTACATCTTAACCGTATCCTCTGTTATGGAGCTACATACACATGATAAATGATGGAGGTTATAAAATATAAAATGGAATACGATATGCTTTGGCATGTCAAATTATTTTGTTTCCTCTATTCTAATTCTGTTTTGCGTGTAACAGTGTAGCTGCAAGATTGGTCGAAAACAAGAAAGGGTTATTTAAATATGATATATATACGATGGTAGCTAATAATTATTAGACAACGTTCTATTTTACAAGAAGATGCTGTCACCTATTTATCATTTTCAGAAGAAATTAAAAGGACTAAGTTGGTTGCTTGACGCAACGATGTCAGTCCACATTAATAAATAATAATTCCTACTGAACTATGTTAATATATAACGTGTTTGATGTTCATTAGGCATCGCACGGACAAAACCTAATTTTCATGCTTAACCTAAGTAATATTTTTATTTTCAAGAAATGAAAAAACATGAGCTTTTTATCGTCTGGTGTAAAGGGAGATGATGGAAGTAATTAATATTCACCATGTCTTCTAACTAATCCGTTGCCAACATTAACACATTAGGGTTTCAAAATTGAACTGGAGAAGAAACAATAACCAGTTTCTACAACCCACTAACTGCTTCTAATATTTTCTACTTTTTGGGCTTTTCATTTTCTTTTTTAAGGTTTTCAGTTATCTTCTAGTTTTTTTTACAGGTTTTTGATGTCTTTCATTTTTATTTTATTTTGATAAATTTCAACTGCCTCGCATGATCCCACCAAGTCCCCTACAATTCAATTTTTTTTTTATGAAAACTGCAAAATAGATTTTAAAAAAAAAAATTAAAATAATAAGACCCTAAATAACCCGAGAAACTTAAGAAAATATGGATCCTGAAATTTTGAAAAACTGAAAATCCAAAGATTTTTTCTTTTAAAAAAAGAAGAAAAAAACTAGAAAAGAAACACTACAAAACAAAAGGTCTTTGACTCTTTGAGATAACAACAAGTGATCTCAAATATTGAGTATTTATCACAATTTTATTATTAGAGATAACATGTCGTCATTAATTAGTCGTCTTAATAACTCGGATGCAAATAATATTTGTGATGACAACAATGGTCTCAAATGCATCTCAAATGTTTTTTGCAACAACTAATTATCTCTAAAAATTGTCTTAAAATGATCTCAACGAGTTGTAGAAAAATTTATGACAATAGGTGATCACAAAAAACTTATTATTAATAACAATTGTAGTCTCAAAATTATTACAGCAAAAGAAAATGAACTGAAATGAGTAGTAGAATTGGAATGGGTTTTTGTTCTTTCAAAATTATTTGAAAGGTCATCTGGTTATTTTGTTATACCAAGGGTTACATTCCATTATTTTAAAAACTAAAATTCTGAAGAAAATGTGTTTCTTCAAATGCCAATTTCTTGTTTTCCTAGTTAAAGTAAAAGGTTTAAATTTTTTATTTTACAAATTACATTATATAATTGAGTGTGTAATATAAAAAAATAAAATAAGCCGTGTAAGTGGATTTGATTATTTTGAAGAATCGCGCCCTAATCAAATTGGTTAAAAATATAAAATTGTACATTTTTAAACATAACACCTTTTATAGAATGGTGGAGTATATCACATCTGCTCATCATATATTGCTATTTAAGAAAATGAATTAATTAACCCTAGATCTCGAATTCTTTAATCGAATTTTTGTAATGAAACTAACGCATAAAGATGCTCAATCGGGTTGAACAGTCGATTTTGGGTTTCAACTGGCGGTTTGAAAATTGTCAAAGGGCAAACCGAAATCTAACCGTGTTATACAAGGTTTCAGTTATGATTCCGAAGTAGCGGTTTAAATCGTACCAGTTCATATATATATATATATATATATATTAGTTTATCTAGTATTTCAATTTTTTGTCTTTATAATATGTATAATTATATAATAAAATTGAATGTATATTAATACTAAATTTAAAAGTTATAAAAAATTTACAATACAAATTATATTTATTACAGTATAATTTTTGGAAAATTAAATTAAAAAATAGCATAAAACCGTCGGTTTAAACTGAAACCGCCAGTTGCGATTCGAGAAGGGAAAATCAAGCTTAACTGTAATTTGGTGATCAGGTCGATTCAGAGTGCCCCCGTAAAAATTTTTTTATGTTTCAACCAGGAAAAAAACCAGATTAACTGGTAAAAATTGGAAAACAAATTATTCCTTCTTCTTTTTTTCTTTTGCCCTTGTTTCACTTATAGGTTTCTTTTTTATTTTCTATTTGTGACTTTATAGAACTTTAACAAGCTATTTATTTTTATTATTCCTTATCATATTTGTCATGTTTGAGAAGTAATCTTGAAGTTATAAGAAATTTATGAACTGTATATTATTAGATTTATGAAAGACATACATGTTATTAAGTAGTATATTATGTTGTAATTATATTTATTTGAAATTTAAGTTTAATCGATAATTTTTTATATAGGTATTCATTTTTTTGTATGGTAATGTGTTACATAAAAATAAAGGGTTAATTACAAAAAAAAAAAAAAAAAAAAATCACGACCTTTGGTCCAATTTTCAATTGCAACATGACTTTTAAAACTTACTAATCTTAGTCACCAACTATAATTCTTTTTCAATTACAACATCGGCTAATTTTTTTGACACTTGATTGTGTCTCAATCACCACCATTAGATGCGTCTGGACACGACCTTCATTTGTCTTCGATCAATTTCACAATCCGTCAATTCTCCTATCGCTAATTGAGTGTCGAAGAAGTGACATAATAACTTCAATCACCGATTAATGACAATGAAAATGACAGATTGTGAAATTGATTTAGGGTAAATGACAGTCGTGTCCAGGTGCATCTAATGGTGGTAATGTCGACACAATCAGGTGTTAAAAAATTAGCCGATGTTGTAACTGAAAAAAAGTTATAGTTGGTGATCAACAATGATATGTTTTAAGAGTCATGTTGCAATTGAAAATTGGACCAAAGGTCGTGATTTTTTTGGTAATTAACCCAAAAATAAATAAATAGTAACTACTAATTTTCTGGTTACATTGTTAATCTAATGTTCCGACCATTTAAACCACCAACCTATAGTAAGACTGATTTAATCACCAGTTCGATTATAACAACAAAGGCACCATACTTCCTCATCTTAGAAGATGTCATACTCCTAAAAAGTACAACTACTTTTTAGATAAATCATATGAAAGTATTTGCTATCAATTTTCACATAATTATGCCTATTTCTTGATTTAACTTTGCCAGTTACATTTAAAAAAAGTATTCTTGTCACTATATATGTGTTGTATTTTTTCTAAAATATTTAAAAATACCATTGTTTTGGGACGAAGAGGATACTATACTTTTAATTATTTAATACCAGGTCCATGTTAATACTCATATTCATTTCAAAGTAAATGTTAATTATAGGATCACAATTCGTTTCCAGCGAATTAGTTAGAAAAGTGCATTTTACATGCAATAAGCCAAACATGGTTCTTGCAATACACATTATGAGAAATCAATTTCATGTCCAAATTTGAGAAGGGAAGACAAGAATCACCAAATTCAAGTGCCTTTTCTAAAGAAAAATGGTTTTGAGATAATATAAAGCGCTCTCAAATAAAAAGTACTAGTACCCGTGAAATTTTTTCACGGATTTGTTAAATTTATTTGTCCTCAGTGAAAAGTGAAAAGGTTACTAATATATAAAATTGCTATTTTTAAGAAGTATTTGTTAGTTTTAAGTATATATAGTAATATCGAAGAATTATAAAAAAGTATTTGTAATGATGATATTTTGAATCAACTGTAGTCATAGGGTCAAAAGTAGAATAAAACTCAATAATTCAATACTATATAAGAAGAATGATAACAGTGATAATGCATATAGTCATTTGCACACGCACTATTTTAAATTTTGAAAGACTTCTTTATAAACCACATTATTTGTGGAATTCAAAATCTTGCCATTTTCATCACAACAAGGTATTTTCAATCTCCTTATACTTTTAACTATGGACATAGCAATATACAATTATCCATGAATAAAGATCGGTCTAAGTAAATACAATCCAACCGAAGAACGTGATTGACCCTGACTCTTGTCTATTGTCATGACAAAACTCATCAACAACGGAAATTGTCTTCTTTCAATGATTGGTAATTTGGTATCCAAAGGACTCATAGACATTAATGATGTAAACCTTTGTTCCAATGTTTTTTCCTGACAAAAATGTACCTTCAATTACATATTTCCTGAGTTGTGTTCCAACCAATATGATTATATTATATAGACCGACATACTGATTAATATTTTGTAGCAACATCACAACGACACCAACTTCCAGAACCAACTTGTGATTAGGAGTTTCGGGACATCTTATGTTGTTCAAGAAATTAGATATAAATATTTGTGTGCATTGGGATTTGATTGTGCGTCGACCTTGTCTAAATCATCAACGATTAGGTATTCAGTTTTCTTTCGAGGTAGTTTCTCCAGTATGTGTTTATTAACTGCTTTAAAAACATTATGTGTTGGTGCCAAGATTGATCTTTCTTCTAGATATTTGGGAACTCAATATTTTTCAAAAGATCAGGATATGAACTTTCGACCATAGTTGCAACAGGATCCGATGCTACATTAACTAATATATCATCTAGTGTTCATATTTGAGTATCCCGTTGACATAAAGAGATTGAAATTCTTATTGGGAGAGATTATTCATGCAACAAGTACAATAGAAAAAGGTTGGAATTCTAACGAATTTAATCCCTCATGCTACAAATTTTCTTATAAAAATTTTTTTGACCGGGAATAGAAATTCGAATGGATAAATATTCACCTGAGAACAAACCTAAAGAACTTGTTCCTTAGGTATGCAATGATTTTAAATAGTGGATATTCACGATGCAATATCATATGAGTGTAAATCTCAAAAATCGTGTAGATAATATTTTCAGTTTCCTACTTTGATAGTTAAGAATCAGTGGTGTAAATTTTAAAAAAAAAATTCCAACAATTAAGGGAATTAAGTATCTACATAAGCCAAGAGTCTTATTAAAATCCCACATATCTAAAAAAAATATTGTATAGAAGGTCTCTCTATATATCATGTCCATATAATAGGATCTTGAATACAACTATATATTTTACATGGTTATATAAAATAAAGTTATAAATAAAGGAAAAATGTTGCGATAAAATATATAGAAGATCTCTATATATCTCGTCCATAATAAGCTCTTAAATACAACTATATATTTTACATGATAATGTAAGATAAAATATAGCCAAAAAATATGGTGATAAATATAGAATGCTTGCATAATCCTAACCATTTTCAAGACTTATAGATCCTTCAAATATTTACGTCTTTTACGGTTTTTATAATTTTATTGTTTCCCTATTAGTTTATTGTTACAAAACTTTGGGTCAAGGTACAACCATACAATTGAAAATTTTCTATTAGTTTATTATTCCAAAAAAATTCATGATGACACGTTCGCACAACTCATGCAATTCAGATTGGTTACGACCATACAATTAAAATTTAATTGTTTGACGATAACAATAGGAATTTGATAGTCTTGGAAAAGAACGTCAATATCATAACGAATTTTCAATTTATGAAAAAATAACCTCAAATTAATTAATCATTTAAAACTTTGCAACTTAAAATTGTATCAAATCTAAGGTAATAAACGTGAAAATAGCCCTTTTTCTTGCATTTTTCACGTCCATTTTTTGTTGAGAACTGCAAGTAATCATCATGTTTAAGTGAGATTTCATGTTTTGATGCATTTCCAGGTCTTAATTCCTTTTTGATATGCTTTAATACATTTTCGGGTGTTTTTTAGTTGTATTTTGAATGTTAGGAAAAACCGGGGGAAAAAGAAGATCAATTTCACAAACCTCCCCATTCCGGCCCACAAAATGAGGCCCAAACGGGTCGAACCCTAAAAAAGTCCGACTTGAAGATCATCGAGTCCCAAATAAAAGTCATGAAGGGTTCGGGTCGAGAAGATGAGAGGAAGGACTCCGAAACAGCGACGAAAGAAGACAACACGCAAAATAGGGCAAGGGGAGAATGGCAGTCAGATCGCTACCCTACCAGTCCAGCACAAATTCCAGTATCTGCTCGAGTTAATCGGTACCAGCCCTCTACTGGCTGGCAACCGGTCCGGTAATTGGCCGGTTTTGGCATTTTTTAATGCACCTCCTTCGTATTTCAGCCTTAACGTTCTCATATAGACTCAATTCAAGCGATTCAAGATGTTATGTGAAACGAAGATATAAAACTTTCATGTTTGGAGCGAGAGCTGATTATACACTAATTCTTCCTAGAAAGCACGAGACGGCTGAGTCGAGCGCGTTTGAGGGGCTCGACTCAACAACTTATGACTCCCTTGCATTTTTACTTGTAGTTTTACTATTGTACCCTTACTAAATGGGCTTTTATGCAGATTTTTGTGTCTTTTGTTATGAAGAGGGTTGGGGAGTCTATAGATACTCCCTCCCTCTTTCATCTCATAACTTTTGTCTTAGCTCTATTTCACTCTCTAATTTTTCAGCATTTTGAATTAGGGTTCTTTTCTCTTTAAAAGGGGAACTAGGGTTCTTAGTGAAAGTTATAAGAAATATTCAAAGGGAGTGACAACCTTAAAGATTTCTCGAAGATTTCTCGATTATTATCATCAATAAGCTTTTCTTATCTCCTTCTCTCTCCATTTTTATTTATTTGCTATTATTGCTTGATGATGTTAATTGTTGAGTTATTATTGATGGATTGTGAGTAGTTCTTATTGTTTCCCGAAGCAAGTGAGTAGCTTGAGATTTGGGGTTGATGTTTGATTTATTAATTGTTGAGTTGATTTTGGTTTGGTAGTCTAGGGTTAGGATTTGGTTAATTTGTAGCGATTTCCAATCAAAATTGATGTTATGTTTACAGGCTTTCATTATGGTTGCTCGGCTTTCAGTGGCTTAACCTTATTTTGATTAGTAGTGCAATTGAGAGATGATAGTCGGCCTCTAGGCTATATTGCTACCTTTTCGAGGCTAGCCGACTAGATCTTGATTGAGAATAGGAATTTAATTACTATGCCTAAGAATGGAGGGGTGGGGAATTAATTCCGGACTATTAAATTAATTGAGACCCAATATGTGGGAGGGAGACCTATGTAGGAGAAGCCTATCGAGAGTGGGACTAGAGCTTAGGGGGTATTGGTTGGGATAGACGAATCTTAGTCTAGTCGCTAGTGTAAGAATTCCATTCGTACGCCTATCTTTAGAGTAGAGAAATCGAGCTATCTTTATGTAGTCTCACATTACCAAAATCCCGGGTCGGGGGTTTATTTAGAATTATCAATTCGAGTAGGTAGTCTACTTAGAACCCCATTTACTTTATCAATCCTAGAGGGATTCGACACTTCAACCGGATTCTAGATGTATTACCTAATTGGGACGCCAGTTGGGTACTATTCCAACCGAGTTAACTATGTTTCTTCTCAACAAATCGGTATTCGAACATTAGCCTTAACTTAAGGCTTGGGTGAAACCGAGTTTCAGTGAACATTTTCATAATTTGCCTTATTTATCATTTATTGCGATCATAGTTTTAATCCATCTTCAGAATTCAATTAGCTAAACTTATAAAACAATGATTCGGTCAATTCACACGGATATCCCCCTTGTGGTTCCACTAATTACTACCATTGTCTTCACCTATTCGTTTGCAGGATAGGAAACCCCCTCCTAATCTAATCATCTAGATGAGGTTTTTAAGATAAGTTTCATCAGGTAGATATGTAAATCATGGCATATTTTGAATTTGAAAATTTGATTGCTTAAATGATAAATATTGAAAATTTAAATACTTAAATATTAAAAAATAACTTTTATTCCCAATATTTTAAGAGAGTGTCACTTGTCCAGGTGGTTTCTCTTTTATATAATGGATACTATATACTACCATGTTATGTTATAGAAACACCTAGGCATGTTCTTTTATAAAGAAAGGTGGTTATGTTTAAAAAAGAATAGAAAAAAAAATAATATATGAAATTTTAATAATCCCGCTGATATATCAAATTTGAAATTCAATTCACTTGTGATTTTTTATTTTCTGAATTTTTATAGATTATTGGAATGCTTATATATCAGAATTCGAAATATGAAAATGTGAAAGCACATACTCTTAATTTTTAATAACACTAACGAGAACTATAATTGTAATATAGGGAAAATAAAAAATATCGATATTTTAAATATAGGGAAAATAAAAAATATCGATATTTTAAATATTGAAATATTTTGAAATTTCAAATCAAAACTATGCAAAATCAAGAAACAAGGGTCATTAGTTGCAATAGTTATATCAACCTTATTCAGGAAAAAAATATAGAATTATTAAATATTAAAATATTATATGATATTTCCTAGACTCTGGAAAATGACAGTTGGCAAAGTGGCTGAGAGAATGACACTTGTATATGAGGCATTTGTCAGAACTTTATTATTAGAAATAACATATCATCACTAGTTAGTCGTTTCAATAACTCGGGCGAAAATGATATTATTTGAGTGCGTATAAGCAATTTTTGAAACAACTAGTTGTCTTTAAAAAATATCTAAAAGTGACCTTAAATTACTTGTATAATATTTTCTGACAATAAGTAATCACATATAATTATCATTAGGGACAACATTTGCCGTCTCAAAAAATATGGTAGACAAAAAATATTTTTATTGTAATGTTTGCTTTTCTCTAAAAACATATGATAACCTGTAAAATATAAGTTGAATAGCTTAAATTGCTACTTTTTAAATGATGTTTTACTTTGACTCGAACTTTTTCGTAGATCACATTTTTCTCAGTACACCCTATTACTAAATATACCTCACATATAAATTGAAAAAGAAAAATATTAGTTACGTATATCCGGGCTTGTTGCATTTTTTGGCCCCTCCGATTACCCTTTGGCAATTTAGTCCTTTAATTTTGATTTTTTTTTCTTTTGCAATTTGAGGACATTTTCATCAGATTTTTTAAGTCTCACTGAGAAAACGCATGCTCCTCTCACATATGTATTACATTTGGACATCTTTGTGCATTTGTGACAGATGGAAACATCTTCACCCTTAAAATATTAAACACACAAATATTTTCCACGATAGATTTTAAAAAACTAAATAATACTCCCCCCGTCCCGGCTTATTTTGCACACTTTTTGTTTTTGGCCATCTCAACTTATTTTGCACACCCCTAAAATAGAAAATAATTCCCACAATCTTCACCCATCAAAATCTCAACCCTCAATCTCCACCTTTAATAAAGTCAAAGAAAGAACAAAATCTATTTTTTCTTAACATCCGTGCTCGGTCAACTGAGCAAAATAAGTCAGGACGGAGGGAGTAGATAAAAAAAAATACTAAAAACTAGAAAATAGAATCCTACTTCTATAATAATTTTTTACCCCCTCACAAAAACATGTTTTATAACAAAACTTAATTTTTACCCCACCCACACCTTAAAACAAAAATTAATTACATTAATTATAATATATATATTCTATTGTTTATCTGTATTATATTCCTTTGAAAAAATATATATTTATATACATTATAACAATACTGACGATATATATGCAATTTGTGTGAGTTATCGGGCCACCCCCTTGCTCTAAGTAAGCTAGCTCAATAAGATTTCATGCTAATCAGGCTTCAGTTTAATCAACTAATTTTAAAAAAGATAAACAATATATTGAACCTAAACTTGCATGAGTTACGGTAGCCTCAGGTTGGCCCTGGGGCCTAAGGCCTATGTGACATCCCTAGTTTTTAATGAACAACAAGTTCCACTGTATTGAGAGAACTACTGGGATAAAACAGTACTTTCGCTCCATAACTTATTGCTTTTACGGAAAAATGGTCCAAAAATATTTATTTTTCGATTTCATCCTACAAGTTAAAAAATTGCTCAATTTTTGCAAAGAATATATGTTGGAACTATGCACGTGCACGTCATACGTGGATTGGTTTTGTGATGTTTTCAACAAGACCAGTGATGTGACATTAGGGCCCCCATATGTTGGAACATATGTTGGAACTATGCTGGTGTAGATGATTATCTTGATATATTTTTACAACACTCATTACCATCTAATCTTTAAAATAAAAATAAAAATTAAAGAATTTTGTAAATGAAGACATACTAAAAAAAGATTTTACGTAAGAAAAATATACAACACAATGAAAATTTATATATGAATAAAATTAAAAGATAAAATCCCCCCCCCCAAAAAAAACATAAGGAAATAAATGAACAATAATGTTCATCTCCAAGAAGAAATCGCTATTACTCTTTTCATCCCATATGTTGGTTGAATTTCGAACATTCTGTGAAGCGGACAAAGATGAAACAAAAAGGCAAGATCTTCTTATATGAAAATTTTGAAGAAAAATAAAATAAAAAGGAATATAATAACTGGATTATCTGATAGATAAAACAGGGGTGGAAGACAGAGAAGAGGGTAGAACAGGTATATAGAGTGAACGAGGATGCAAATGTTATGACAGGGTAAATGTACATACAACAACAACACTATTAATAAGAAGATAAATTTCCGAATAGACAACACATAGCAAAATTCTCGTAGCGTTCGTTCGGGGATAATGAAGACCATTTTTTTTCATTAATGATTTTTTATGTAAGGCAGATTTGTTGAACCTGTCATAGTTTGATATTGTAGTTATAACTTTCTCTAGAAAACTCCAATTCATGCACCGTTTACAGTATTAGAAAGCCATCTCGATTATCTTTCCAACCATATCTTATGGACCTGCAGATTCAAAGTATTCAGAGAGTTATGGTCATTCAAGGTCACGTCCAAGAATCAAGAAGTCTCTTTGGAAGTTTAAAAATTATTTTCTCTTTATTCACTGAATCAGTTTTCTTTTGTATCCTATAAATATATGAAGTCTTGTGGGTTGTAGGAAGATTTGAATATTGTATGAATTATTTATCAAGATTGAGAATAGAATTCTAATTTTCTTGTTGTTCCGAACTTGGAAGTGGAATATAACATTCCCTTTTATTTCACTTATCTTTTCTTTGTTTCCGACCCTCATCATTTGGTACCGAAGCCAGCGTACACTCTTGGCATTTCCATCTTCTTGCAATGGTAGCAAGAAGAGGAAGAGGCAGACGTGGTAGGGGAAATATAGAAAATCTTGGAGATGAACGAGATGCAGTAATGCAGGCACTTCAAAAGAAAGTTGAGGAGTTAACCATACATCTTGAGCATCGAGAAGCCAGAAGTGAACGTGGTTCAAGCCATGTCTATTCCAGTGATGATTTAGAGTATACGAATCCTCACGCTAATAGTGAAGTTAATAATTTCTTTGACAGGTTTTCCCATTCTACAGATTTTGTGAAGATTGATATACCAGAGTTTCATGGTCGCATTCGAACAGATGAATTTCTTGATTGGCTTACTGCCGTGGAAAAATTATTTGAGTACAAGGATATCTCGGAGAACCATGAATTAAGCTTGTGCTACTCGGCTTTGAGGTTATACCTCACTTTGTTGGGATAAAACACAGGAGATAAGATTGCGTAAAGGAAAACCCAAGATTAATTCTTGGGAGAAGATGAAGGCCACGCTTTGTGAGAATTTCCTTCCGGAAGATTTTGTTTAAAGTGCTTTTCTGCAATTTAATTCTTTGAAACAAGGCAACAAGAGTGCGACAGATATAAAGAAGAATTTTGCAAATTGATGGCAAGAGTTAGCAGCCAAGAGTCAGAAGATCAACTTGTTACAAGATATGTCAATAGGCTCAAAGATTCAATCAAGGATGAAGTTAAAATGAAACAACTTTGGAGGATTAATGATGCTTATCAGCTTGCATTAAAAGTCGAATCCAAATTGTAAAGGAATGAAGCAAGGAGATTTGTTGGAGTCCAAAGTCTCTATCCTAAAAAAGGCGAATCAAGTAAGAATGTTCCGAGGAAGGGAGCAAACAAATATGGTGTTAATTTAGCCTCTAAAAGAACGTCAAACTCATGTTTCAAGTGCGGCCAAGCTTGCCCTTATATGAGTGATGTCCCAATCGTAAAACTTATGCTCATGTGGTAATTGTAGCCGAAGAAGATAAAGAACCACAATTTGAAGTTGAGGGCCAATATATGATGAAGACAATGAGCCTGAACATGAGGAGCACGAACCTAAAGAAGGAGAATGTTTGGTAATACGAAGGGTCTTTGCAGCCCTTAAACAAGTCAATAATCACTCTTGTTTGACTTGTTTAAGGCACAAACTCATATGGGAAGGTATGTTTGTTAGTCATTAATGGAGGTAGCTTTGAGAAGTTTGTTTCTCAAGAAATGGTGGACAAATTCAACCTTACTACAGTTGTCCATGCTCATCCATATTTGGTCTCGTGAAGGATAATGAGGTGCAAATCGATACGATGTGTAAAAATTATCATAATGAATTTGTGTGATGTAGCGCCTATGGATGTTGGACATATACTTTTGGGCCGACCATGGAAATACGATAGAAGTGCTACTCATAATGGTAGAAAGAATACTTACACATTTTTAATGGGGAAGATTGAAATTGTCCTTTTGCCGTGCAAAAGTATGTCCCACCCCAGGTCTTCAAAAGAAAAGAAGGGAAATGCTTTGCTTACTTTAACGCAGTTTGAAAGAGAGGCACAACATGGTGGTGTTGTGTATCTTTTGGTGGCTAAGGAGTTGGAGGAATTGGCAATATCAAGTGATGTCAAAGATCTTTTGGAAGATTTCAAGGATATTACTCTGGAAGACATGTCATGGAAGCCCACCCCTTCAGGAGATTCAACACTAAATTGATTTGATTCCAAGAGTTGTTCTCCCAAACAAGTCACATTACCGAATAAGCACAAATGAGCATGAGGAGCTGAATCGACAAGTGATGGACTTGTTATACAAAGGCTTTATAAGAGAAAGTTTGAGTCCTTGTGTTGTTCCTGCACTCCTAACTTTGGAGAAAGATGATTCATGGAGGATGTGTGTTGATAGCCGAGCACTTAACCGAATTTCCAGCAAGTACAGTTTCCCCATACCAAGGATCCTTGATATGTTTGACATGCTAGCTAGTGCACAAATATTCTCAAAGATTGACCTTCACAGCGGCTACCATCAAATTAGAATCAAGCCGGGAGATGAATGGAAGACGACTTTCAAAACTTGAGAGGATTTATATGAATGGCTTGTCATGCCATTTGGTTTGTCCAATGCTCCAAGTACCTTCATGCGGATAATAAATCAAGCACTTCGTGATTTTATTAGTAAATTTTTCGTTGTTTACTTTGATGGCATCCTTTTTTATAGCAAAAATCCATTCGATCACGTTGATCACTTGTGGTAAGTTTAGCTATGCTCTTTCATGACTATTCGTCTAGTTTTCCTTGGTTTTTTTCTTACTCCTACATGCATCATAGTGGATGAGGAAAAGGTTAAGGCGGTACAGTACTCCTAAGAGCTTATATGAAGTTCCAGGTTTTCGTAGTGTAGCTTTACTTTTTCGGAGGTTTAACAGAAATTTTAGCACAATTGCAACCCTTTAACAGATTGCTTAAGGAAAGGAGGGTTCAATTAGAATCAAGAAGCTGAAGAGTGTTTTAAAGTTGTCAAAGAAAAGTGATCCAGTAGACCTATTCTTGCACTCCCTGACTTTGATAAAATCTTTGAAGTTAATTGTGATGCATCTCACGTTGGTATTGGTGGTGTGCTTAGTCAAGAAGGCCATCTTCTTGCTTTCTTTAGTGAAGAATTGATGACACAAGGAAAAAGTATTCGACGTACGATGTGGAGCTCTATGCCATTGTTCAAGCTCTTCGACATTGGCGTCCTTACCTTATCTAGAGGAAATTCATCCTCAATTCTGATAATGAGGCTCTCATACACATGAACTCACAATCAAATTTGAATAGGATGCACGGTGGTTAGGTATCCTTTCTACAAGAATACACGTATGTGTTACAACACAAGAGTGGAGTCGAATGCCGAAGAGTTTTAAAGTTGTGAAAGAAAGGTTATCTAGTGGACCTATCCTTGCACTCCCTGACTTGATAAAATCTTTGAAGTTGATTGTGATGCATCTCACGTCGGTATTGGTGGTGTGCTTGGTCAAGAAGGCCATCCACTTGCTTTCTTTAGTGAAATCTTGAATGACACAAGGAAAAGGTATTCGACGTACGACGTGGAGCTCTATGCCACTGTTCAAGCTCTTCGACATTGGCATCCTTACCTTATCCATAGGGAATTCATCCTCAATTCTGATCATGAGGCTCTCATACACATTAACTCACAATCAAATTTGAATAGGAGGTACGGTAGTTGGGTACCCTTTCTACAAGAATACACATTTATGTTAAAGCACAATTGTGGGAAGCTTAACAAAGTGGCTGATGCTCTAAGCTGGAGGATTACCTCGCTAAATTCTACTAGTTTCCAACTTGAAGGGCCTGATGACATAAGAGAAATATATATGGATGATCTTGATTTTATGGAAGTTTATAAAATGCAAGAAAGGTAATTATGGAGATTTTCAATTGCTTGATGGTTTTCTTTTCAAGGGAACAAGTTTGTACATTCCTAAGTGTTCTTTCAGAGAATATACCATCAAAGAACTTCATGGTGGTGGTCTTGGTGGGCACTTTGGCCGTGACAAAATATTGTTGCTAATCAAGGAAAAATACTTTTGGCTTACTCTTTATCGGGACGTTGCAAGTTTTGTGAAGAGATGTCGTATTTCCTGAACTTGCAAAGGCCAAAGTCAAAACACTGGCTTATACACTCCATTGCCTATTCTAGGCACTCTTTGGGAAGCTGTTAGTGTGGATTTTGTTGTGGGGTTGCCAAGAACACAAAGGGGCTATGATTCAATTTTTGTTGTGGTTGACCGTTTCTCTAAGATGGCTCATTTTATACCATGCAAGAAGACCATGTATGCTTCTTACATTGCTGAGCTTTATTTTAAAGAGGTTGTCAAGCTTCACGGTTTCTCGAAGAGTATCATATCCGATCACGATACTAAGTTCCTTAGCCATTTTCTGGAGAAGCTTGTGGAAAAAGTTGGGGACTAACTTGCTTTACAGCAGTGCCTATCATCCAGAAGCGAACGGTCAAACAAAAGTTGTCAATCACACTTTGGGAAATCTGCTCCAAAGTCTCACTTCCAAAAGGCTGAAGCAATGGGATACTATCCTATCGAGGGGTGAATTTGCTTACAATTATATTATAAGTTGTTCAACTGAAAAAAGTCTATTTGAAATTGTTTATGGGAAGAAACTTAGACACTATCTTGACCTTGCTGAGGTTCTAAGTTCTTGCAAGAAGGCCGAAGAATTTACCATGTCAATGGAGAGGATTCGAGAAGAAGTGAAAAAGAAGCTCAAAACAGAGCTATGAATTCTGCAAGGATGCTGCAACTATCCATTGACGAGCTCGGGTCTTCAATGAGGGTAATCTTGTTTGGTCTTATTTGAAGAAACCGAGATTTCATGTTGGTGCATACAACAAGCTCAAGGAGAAGATTGGTTCTTGCTAGGTATTGAAGAAATAAATGATAATGCTTATAAGATTGAGTTTCTAGGACATTTGCACACTTATTCGACTTTTAATGTTCATGGTTTAACCCTCCTACCATGGAGAAAACGAGTTGAACTCTGAGACGAGTTTTTTCCCGCCTGGAGAGGGTGATGTAGGGAAGATTCGCTATACCTATCATAATTTGGTATTCTAGTCATAACTTTCTCTAAAAAACTTCGATTCATGCATTATTTGCGGCGTTGGATAGCCAACTCGATTATCTTTTCAACCACATATTGTGGATCTCCAAATTCAAAGTATTCAGAGAGTGATGGAAATTCAAAGTCATGTCCAAAAACCAAGAAGTCTCTTTGGAAGTTTGAAAGTTGTTTTCTCTTTATTCATTGAATCATCTTGCTTTTGTATCCTATAAATACATGAAGTCTTGTGGGTGGTAGACAGATTTAAATATTATATGAATTATTTATCAAGATTGAGAACTCTCTCAATATCCTATAAAATTTGTTTATTCATCGTCCAAGATTGAATTATTATTAAAATTAAAAATATTAAATAATGAATAAGCAAAATTTATGAAAATCTAATTGATAGTTCCAATTTCTGATAATAAAAGTTACTAAAAGTAATACATATAGAAAATGATATAGGAGGAAGCAAAATAATTGGACGATGAAATATTGACCCTCGATTTTGTATTCTCAAATAATATATAGATGGATAATTTCATAACATTTATTATTATAATATAAAAAGTATTAAATTCCGTGCATCGTATGGTAAACATAATGTCAATTAAAGTAAAATTGCAATCAATGTCATATACATCGGATATAGCCAATAATGCACGTTCTTTACGTTTGATAGTTCTGCTATTAAAAAGAAAAAAATGAAACAAACAAGAAAAACAAATCAGAATGAATCAATATAAGAACACTATAAAATATGTCGAGCATGAAAATTGGACTGACCCAAAAAAAATTAATGCTCGAGATATAGAAAATATGTCAATTTAGAATGTGTTATAATTTGATGATATTGTAAGAAGGGTAGCTTGAAGACAAAAATATATATATATATATATATATATATATAATCTTGGATCATTTTTTAGGCAAGATATGCTATCGGATCAAATTAGCGAGATAGCTAATAGGGTTTAAAGCCTAATCGTGCATTTATGTCGGACACTTTATATTTATTTGTATATGTTGTATTGGCTACGAAATGATCGATTAGGGAGTACACGAAATTGAATCAACCCTTGTACCCTTATAAAGGAGCCCTTAATTGTGTGGTGTACCTTGTTGGTCGAAAATAGTTACAATTAACCTTGCTAGTTAAACATTCATAAAACTTTGATGCTGAAAGGCGAACAAGGTTAAAAATGTTTGGTCATACCAGTTAGAAGTACTTTAAATAATAGATGAATTTATTTAGGGTCATTGTACAATACAATCATTGCATTGATACAATTTATGATAATAACCATTAGATTATGTTCTTTTAATCTTGGTCATTACATATGATAACTTGCTACTTGTTAAACTTGTAACCTAACATTTTCTTTTTCCCTTTTATTTTTATTCCTCTTACTTTGACTCTTATTCATTTACATTGTATTTTTTTAGATCAATAAGAGTCTTAATTAAAATAATTCATATACAAATATATATATATATATATATATATATATATATATTTATATCTATATATGATAAAATGCTAATTTTCAAAATAGAGGTAGGATCTATGCCAAAATAAAAAGCAATAAAATTTCTCCCTAAAAATAGCTCCAAGGCTAACAACCTTTTTCATTGATTTTTTGCAGTTAATAATTTTACGAACATATATTTAGCTAATTTCTAGTCCATTCTTAACAAATAACATATCATATTAAAAATATTTAATTTAATACCAATATTTTACATCACATTTGAAATTTCTTAAATCATAAATAATCATTCATGATAAATTCACACAAAAAATGTGACTTTTATAATATATACTCCATAAATTATTCGTAAAATAGTAAAAAGTATTATCAATTATCGTTTTAAATATATAAATTATGCATCTAAAAGTTGAGATATATATAAATAAATACTCCCTCTGTCCCAACTAACTTTTCACAGTTGACCGGGTACGGATGTTAAGAAACAACAGATTTTGTTTTGTTTTTTTTTTTTGTTTTTTTTTTTGTTTTTGTTTTTTTGACTTTTTTAAAGGTAGAGATTAAGTGTGGAGATTTTGAGGGTGAAGATTGTGAGATAAATTTCCTTTTTAAGGGTGTGAAAAGTTAAGTAGGACCGACCGAAATGGAACGTAGAAAAGATTAGCTGGGACGGAGGGAGTATAATTTATTTGAAGAAGCTAACGAATTAGAGATATTGAATTAAAATATTGCAAATAATAACAATAATAATAATAGTTATTATTAAACCATGTTTGGTTGGGGTTGGGGATAGTTGAGACACTGTTGGCTGGAAAAAGTGGCTGAGATAGGTGGCTGGGGAAGTAAAAATATGATGTTTGTTTAAGTGGTTGGGGAAGTGGTTGTATTGTAAGATATATAATTTAATTGTAAAAGATGATGTTATATGTGTAAGAGATTTTTATTGATGATTGATTTAATGATTAAAGTATTATTGAGTGTTGATAAATAATAATAGTTAGTTATTTATTTTATTTTTTATATTAAGGAAATTTAATTTTTTTACTTATAAAAAATTACAAAAAGACATTTTTCTTTCAGCCACCTCCGTGTCTTTTTTTTTTTTCTTTAATCAACATTAACTTCAATATTTACAATTTGGCACACATAGGAACCTCATATGAGGGTGCTTGTATGTAACTTTTAATAGAAAATAATAGTGGGAATGTTAAGATAGTGAAATTGGTTGAGAGTGGGACTTACGTTATTAAATTAAAAAATTAAATATTACTCATTATTACTTGAAATAGCAAGTTAAAATAATAATTGTATTAATACGAGAGTTGTATCGTAGAATTTTTAAATGTACTACTTTTTTTGCAGGTGATGCATATATAATATAGGGTAGGGCCGCAGGGGGAAAAGGTATTCATAGTACTTTACTTTATTCAGAAACCTTTCTAATTTTCACTATATTAAACTTGATACAAGTAATATGTTGACATCCTAAGAACATCTTACAATCAACTTTTTGGGTGATCACTGCACGTTCCTACAAATAATTCATCACATTGGGATCCTAAATTTTATAGTGGATTATGAGCTATATAGGGGATCTATTTTTTTTTTTAATTACACTAATGAAATCTTATATAATCATCTCAGAATCAATTGTTAGTTATATAAATCACAAATAGCGTGCTAAATTTTATATTAATTCAAAACTCAAATTAACACGCTCTATTGATAATTCAATTTAATATTCTCTTCCATGATAATTCAATATGTGAAGAATTGTATTATATTAATTTTAAAAGCAGTAACATATATGTGTCCATCTTTGATCTCATGTGAAATTTGGTATAACTTTTCAAACGATCAATTTTATTCCACATTTTTACAAAGAGAATACATAACATGGGATAAAGGACCATAACCTAACTAATAATAATAAGTCTCCGTTATTTTTTAATTTGGTCCCTAAACAAATTAAAAATATGTCATGTTATCTACACATAAGATTGTGATTATTTAATTCACATTAAAACTCATGAATTAAACCTTAGTATACCATTTTAATTGGGTCCGTAAAACAATTATACACATTAAACATGACATGTGTTGACATATGCATTGAATATTTTCAACAATCTCTGACTTGCACTACACATGTCACCCAAGAAATGTGTAGTACCTAAATAAACTAAAAAATAGTCACCTTTAGGATATTCCAAAGAGATCTTGTCATTGAACATACTGATATTGGACTAAAGAAGTTTTCACCACTGCTTTGTTTCTGCAAAGAATTAACGAAAGTGACAAAAAATAACCACAAAATAACATTGAGGAAACAAGGTTATACAGACTCTCACTAATTAAACCAAAGTATTCTGAAATAATGATATACTCGCAAAGGTAGAGGGCTGAGGCATGGGGTTGGAGTGGGCAAGGCCCTTCTGGGACAACACATAGGTCCGTCCATGTATACTCGTGCTCATGAAAGATCTTAGGTGGCAATCCCTGAAGAGTTAGCAAACTCCAACCATTGAATTTGTTCCAACATGCTCAATAACAATCTGTTGATAGAGTACATGATTTCCTTGTAAGAGAAAGTTTATGTGAATATAGTTTGACTTAGTAAAACTCTTATTATTATTGGAATATCGTGCAACAAAAGTGAAGTATTGGCGGTAAGTAGAATACCATCCGCATAGGACAACAATAAAATAATCTTTACTTTAACAGAACTTATAATACGCACAATGATCAGAAAATCAAACGAGACAACTATTTGATAGGATTGGTATCGGATGGAGTTGTGGGAAATCCATTATATGTTTATATCTTATATATGAAGTCCAGGATATTAGTTTTGCTTATCTTGAATCAGCAAACTTAAATATGAATTAAAAAACCATAAATTCCATCTTGGATTACTGATTAAAAATAAGTGTTGATACAAATTAATAGTGGGGCCATATATATTGATATATAATTGAGCAAGAGCAATGGCTTTTTCTAGTTTTTGGAATTACTAAAATAGATATGTTGGCCTTTATGTAAATTGAATGGGCAATCGAGAATTAATTATAATATGTTGACATTTCACATCATGAATAGGAATATGATATGCACATCTTTTACAATTTCAACTTGTTCAGATGCTTTTCTTAATTAGACTTGTTGTTTGCCCTTTTCTTCCTCCAACTTCAATGGCCATATAATCTTTACCCTTTTTGTGCTAGTGCCATTGGCTCACCATGCATCTTTCTTTCTTTTTTCAACAAACAAATTAATTATTAATAAATTCTTAGCCTTTTTACTAATTCATTACTTTAGACTTGACGAAAAAAACTTTCAAAGTTTACTAGCATGCTAAGGGTTCGATAAATTTCATAATAATATATCTCAAAACATTGTTAGACTTGTTACCAAGTTTCTATATATGTCCGGACTGGGTTTTGTTTTTTTAATATTAAGATCCACCTATATTAAAATTGATAGCCCCACATATTTAAAAGAAGTCAATAATCAATTTTCTTTTTAGGGAACTTGAAGTCACAATGAAAAGTTTGCCTTGAATTTTGGCAGGGGTAGGATCGATGAGATATGATCCTTGGTCATTGACCTTTGTTACATGATGTTTAACCAATTAAGTTACAATCAATTCCCAGTTTACCTTGAATAATCTTAATGTGTTGTAAAAAAATGAAAAGGAAAAAGTCAAGTATAATGAGAGTAATTTAGCCGTAATAAAGTAAAATTGTGTATGTAAACATGGGGATTCAAAAGAAAAGTGATGAATAACATATATATTGTATTGATTGCAGTTTTTGATTCAATTATTTAGGCGAAATGTAGATCTCCATTAACAATTAATTAACATGCAAAATTCGTTGCTTTTGAATTAGAAAAAAGAAAAGGAGGTAGAAATAATTAATGCGACTACTCGACAACGAGATTGATATTGATAGAATATTATAATTGGTGTGCTTAAACAAGAAAAGATATAAGTGGGACTCTATATTACGACATCGAATTTGTCTTTACCAACTTTTGATAAATGATAACCACCCAACCCTCAGATTTCTCCAAGACTCTTCTTCAAAACTCTCTACTTACGTTAACTTCATTCTTTCTCTTAATTATATCAATATCTATCACATTTCTCAAACATATTACAAGTGAGTTTGAATCTCATGACCTACATGTTTGTATTTTTTGTTATTTGTTTTATCAATCAAAATCATTCGTAGATGGAGGGATTAAGGCTGATCCCTAACCTTTTATATACAAGCTCAAAGAGTCTTTATACCTAAAATGGAACATGTACAACAAATCTATACTACTATACAATTTATCCAAATCTAAAATTGAGATAATCAAGTGCATCAAATCTTATGAAGCCACTAATTTTATTACAATCTTCAACTCTTGTGATTCTTCCACTGCTTTTTTTTTTCCTTACACCTTCATTAGCAAAGATACTAGCAATTTTATTGCCCTCCCTATGTATGTGAGATACAAAGCCTACACCTTTTTTCTTGAACACTTCAAACCAAGGTTGCGGAAGGCGGAAAACGGAGGCTGGGCGCTTTCTGGCCGCCTAGATTTTTTTTTTAAAATTAATTATTTAATTCAAAAATTATATAAAAATATTAAATATAGAAGATAATCAATTTGTTTAGTATTTTAAAAAAGCATCCACTTATTCAATTCGTCATTTTTTATATGAAGGATTTGTATTAAAAAAAAAAAATCAAACGCATCAACTATATAAATTATAAGAAGTCAAACATAACATTAAAAAAATATATATATAGAAAAATAAAATATAGAAGATAATCAATTTGTCATTTTTGCTACAAAGGATATGTATTTTAAAAAAAAAAAAAAATCAAACACGTAAACTTTATTATAAGAAGCCAACCTAAAATTAAAATAAAAGGAGGCCAACATAACTACATAAGTCAACTACTAAGTCCAAAACTAAACAAGACAATAATGTCAGCAAGACATAACAATAAATCAATGACATAATAAACTAAATAACAAGAAACATTCTCAAAATGACATAAAGATCAACTACATGTTTCTAATTTTCACCAAATCAAGGTGGATGGGGAAATTGAGAGGACATAGATCGCACATCACCATACACAGGGTCTTCATCATCCTCAAACTCGATATCACCGTCAACTTCATTATCTTTGGAAGAGAAGTCATCCTCATTAAGTTCTCTAAGCCTTGCAGAACCTTCTCCTTCCACATCACCATTAAGACTAGCAGATGTCACCCCGGAGCCATGATCTCTCTCTGCAAAACCTTCGTCAACCGATCCAACGCCCTCAACTATCCATTCTTGGCCACAACTTGCATCATCTATGGCTAGTAGCACTTCCACATTTCTCTCCTTCGGTTTCTTTTGCTTGTTCATCAATTTTGCATTTAATTGTGCATACACGAGATGATTTAATCGTTCTGCTAAAAGCCTATTTCTCCTCTTTGTATGTATCTATAAAGTTTCAAACATAAAATGATTTATCATGGATTTATACTGGTAAATCAAATTAATTTAATAAATATTGTTGATTAATCAAGTTATCAACATAAAGGGAAATCAAATTACTAACCCCTTCAAATGCACTTCAATTCCTTATCTACCCTGATGAGCTAGTATTCAGACTGAGAATTCTCATAGCTAGTCTTTGTAAATTTGGGGTTATCGAACCATAGTTTGACCACCAATTGACTATACAAACAGGGCATATCAAGATAAAACAATTGACATCATAAAAACAATTACTTATCCAAACATGGAAAATTGGATAGTTTAACTTTGAACATATTAAGTGACCTGGATGGAACTTGTTAATGTCATTTTCCGTCATGCATGCTGCAACCGCTACAGTTCTTCCAAAGAGGCTCTCCTTGTTCTTATACTTTGGAAGCTCATCATTCATAATCTAGTTCTGCATCACAATGTCCCCTGGAAATAAAACGTCCAAACAATCAATTACACCAATTGAAACATCGTGATCTAAGTGAAGGAGAGGATCCCTATAATGGTAGAATGGATTCAATAGGTAAGACATCAAATGTAGCGGACTATTAAGCCTATCTTTCATCTTAGCATCAATGATGTCAATGATTGGTTGATAGTTCTTAACAATGTTGTTTTGGGCTAATTTCACATCCTCATTCGCTCGCATAAGCTCACATACACAAAGCCCGTAGATGGCCTTTTGTCTCCATCAACAAGCCAAAGCACCCTCACCAATGGCTCAAAAACCTTCAAGAATGACGACACACCATTCCAAAATCCCATGCTTAAGATCGTGCTGTAAGATGCTTTCCGTTTGGCCGTCCTTGAAAATTTGCATTGCTCCCATTCAAGGCTTGTAAACATGGCTCTCCACTGCGCCCTTTTCTAGGATATGCTTTGTAAAGATAGAAAAGGATGAAGCAAATCTAGTAACACCAGGTCTCACTATATCCCTCTTCTTTGTGTATGTCCTTATCATAGCTAGAGTCTTGTGATGTGCATAGATGAAGATGGTCATTGTCTTTGCTTGCTCAATTGTCTTCTTGAACCTTGGGAGGTTTGCAACACTTTCAAGCATGAGGTTTATTGTGTGAGGAGCACAAGAAGTCCAAAAGATTTGAGGCCTCGTCTCCTTTAACAATTTAGCAACAGCCATATTGTTCGAGGCGTTGCCAGTCACTACTTGAACAACATTCTCCGAACCAACCTATTTTAAACAAGAATTAATTTGCAAATAAATTGAATGAACTAGTCTGAAACGCAATTACAATTTTAATAAAAGTATAAAACTAACCTCTTGAATGCATGCGTTGACATAATCGTGGATTACTTGGCATGTATGTGAAATGTCTGAGAAATCCTTAGAGGAAACAAATACGGTGCCCAATATGAAATTAACACATAAGTTCATGATGCTCCTCCTCTTTCTCTCACTCCAAGCATTAGTCATAATCGAGCATCCATTAACTTTCCACTCTTCTTCATGCGGGTTAAGTGTTCGTTTAGTCTTTTCGACCTCTTTTTAAAAAAATGTCTCACTCAGCTCATATCTTGAAGGAGGCCCATACCCCGGGCCGTACTGGCCAATAACCTCGAACATCCTTTTGCAACTATCTAGCTCGAAGACATTGAAAGAAATTCCTGCTTCATACACAAATCTGCAAACATATTCTTTTACCCTGTCAAGTTTCTCTTTGCAGATAGCTTTGATGATATTTTGTTCTCGCATATTTTTTGCCTTGTTCAAAGAAGCCTCGGGGTTTATTTGGGTTGCAAATTTATCAATAGGGCCAATCGAGTTACGAGCTCTAGACCCTAAAGACTCTTTCAGTTGCAAATCCTCATCATCTTCAACGACCATATCATCAACACATTGTCGATGTTCACCTGTGCTCTTATCTCCTCCTCCATTTGCTTCTTTTCATCCTTCTTCTTCTTTCCTTCATTTAGCACATTTATACACTTCAGTCGATCCTCTTTTATAGAAGTGGTACATGCTTTCACGTTCCCTTTAACTCCTGTAATATGTTGCTTCAATCTATTACTCCCCTCCCCCCCTCCCACAACTTTTTAACACAAAATGCATTTAACTGCATCAAGAATTAATGGATCCATTAGAACTCCATACTCCTATCTAATATCATCAGATTTGCTTTTGAGTTCACTTGTTGTACTTTTGCTTGAGTTTGTAGCAGAAGCCGAAGAAGATTCCATATGTAATGTAACTATGAGATATTTAAAACTGTGAAAGGCTAAAAGCTAATCTTTAATTTTAGCTTGTGAAATAAGTTAAATAACATGCTTTTCAAATACACTTCAAGTGGAAGTCCAAGTAATCAAATATTAATCTACAAACTTAAATAAAAAAACCAAATAATATGCTTACCAATATTAAATTATCAATAATTCTAAATTTCTAATCAATTTCAACTTATGTTTGGGCAAATGGATAGATAGATGTTAGCCTAATTAAACTTTAATAATATCACTTCCTCAATAACTAAAGAGTACAAAGACATTATCTTGATTACGCCGGTGAAGCAGATTATGGAAGCACCACATAGAGGAAGGAAAATGAATTTGACTTGAAGAGAACCGCAGTAGAATTTCACCAATTTATCAGCCTTCAAACTCGGTACAGCTTGAATTTCAATAACTAGTCTATAACTGTCTCTACAGAGCTCAATAATCAATATCAATAAATCTATTTCTAATCAATATGATAATTTCATGAATCATAATTCATAAGAATCACACTACAAGAAAATAATTAATTGGCTACAGAATTTACCTACAAAAATAATTATGTCCTTAAATAGCCTGAATTACCTACGAATTACCTACCGATTTGAATGAATTATTTCACCTATGGAATTAGCAACAAAACAACTGATGGTAATTTAGCTACGGAATAATTCATAGGTAAAACTGTTGCACCTACAAATTTCCCTACAAAATAGTGATAGGTGAAAATATAATTATTTGCCTACGAAAATTTTTCTAGGTTTATATATTTCTTTTTTCTTTTAACATATTATCTATGAAATTACCTAGGAATCTAAGAAGTACCACTTCCCATATTACATTATTATATTATTTTGAAAAATTAATTTTTTTAGGCCAAAGGCGCCAAACGAAAACCCATTCCCTCCACATTCTAATTCTAAAAAAAAAAAGGAAACCCCCTTCCCTCATAATTAGTTGGAAAGGAAAAATAAAAATAACTCAGTTTTCAAATAACAATTTCTTTTAATCAAATGAAAAAAGTGAATTCATCCTGCATCTATCTTCATCCCCACTCCGTTTGAAACTTCCATAGAAATTATCACCATCGTTAGTGATGCTTGCCGCCGTCATCACACAGTGATGCATGTCGCTGCCGTCGACCACATCGTTAGCAGGTAAAGAGAATTTTAATTATCTTTCTCCATTTTTCTATTTCTCTTAATTAAACTCTAGGTATTGTATCAAATTTGTATAGAGCTTGTTATCTATAGAACAAGCTTATCAAAGATTCATTGGATTTGCCACACACGATCATACTTGCTAAAATCTATATATTTCTGCCGAAATTCCAAACTTGCAGCGGCCGCGCCCTAGATCTGAGTTTTGAAGGTGAGTACGCTTTATGAATCGACGATTTGTGTGCACGATTGAACAACTTGATTCTGCATTTTATAAGATGAATTATCGAATGTGGAAAATAGTGCGTTTGGGAATTTTGCTGGAATATAATCGATCGGCGCTTCATTGCTTGTTTCTGCAGCTTTTGCTTTTCATTTTTCTGGAAACTTGGTTTCGAAATTTACTTGGTTGATATTAGTTTTTCTATCACTATTGTTTTCTCCTTTTACTGATTGTAGATATAGGTACATATTTCGTTGTATAAATTTGAGTTGGATATGAAGACCTTTTGCTCTAAAATATAATGCCTCCTTATTTGAAGTCTAATCTACAACCTCTTGTCAAAAACTGTTATATAGTAATGATAATAGATTAGGTCATAAAGGATCCGAGTTACAAATTTAACAATAAGATAATTGTTTAGCAATAAGTAAATCTTCTTTGTCGCCATTTATTTGTCAAATTTTATACTTAAAACTCTTTTGAATTATCTCAACTCCTCTTTGTTCTACCTGAGATTGTAGATGCTTGATTGAATCAAACACTTCTCTTGTATTTATACCCTTCAATTTATTTTCTGTTTTATTTTTTATATTGATCCTAATTAGCGTGTATCAAATTAAGATGTTAAATCCTAAGATTCTAAGATGCATGGCTTTTTATTTAATGGAGCAAGAAAATCTACATCTCCCAACACTATTTATTTGTGTATTGATAAGCTTCGAACATTTGACTTGTTTGGTATGTTGGCAATGAAGAATGAAATCAGATGAGTGTGTTTGACCAGGAATAACAAAATTAATTAACATGTTATTAGCGGTGAGCTGAAATTTCAGTTTGAATGAAAATGAAAAGTAATATATTGAAGTTGATTCTTTACACTTCAAACAAGATGTCCAGCTCGATTTTAATTTGATTAAGATGATTGGCTCTGTTATTCTGTTTTGTTTTAGTCAATGTAGATGTTGCAGTATGCTCAACCAAATTTCGACAAAGTAAGGATTCAGATTTCCTACTCAACGAATAATGTTTTCTACCATATATGTTAGTATAATTATTCTTGATATTGTTCTTTTCCTTTAGTTTTTATGTTGAATGATTAGGAATAACAATTAGATTGAGATCAAAGTTCTTCCTCTGATATATGTTCTCAATGTACATTATCTTTACATTCAACTCACGTGGATGCCTTAATCAGGTCGAGCAGCAATTCAGGCATATGCAATTCAATGTCCTTTCACTAACTCACGAAATTTTTTCCAAGCTCTATTCTTGCAAAGGTAATTCTCAACCTTCTCTTATGTTTCCTTTTTCAATTTCAGAACTTTGTGCTTGGTTCATGGCTCTAGAATAAAATACTTGGTTCCGTGCTAAGTGGCTCTTTTGAAAGACAGATTAACATGGGCTACATTAACCCAATTATTCACTAGTTACTGATCAATGAAATCATGAAGTTTGATGCAGAATTTTAGAAACTGTTTAAGGTAGTGTTTGTGGTCTGAAATGGGTATTGATTTCAGACTCTATTAGAGTCACTTTTTTTTTGCAATTATTCTGGTTTAGAAAGAAGTTATTCCAAGACAAGACCCAATTTAAAAATGACATATCTTATTTTATTAATTCAAGTAAGATTTTAGAAGTTTAAAGATCACAAATTAATTACATACTAGTATGATATCTGGTGTATAATACACAGAGTTTATGAAAATAAATGTATGTGAATAAATAGCAATAGAAATTTGAATTTTGGAAATTCCAAAATGAAATCGATTTGAGTGGTATCTTAAGATGCAAATGAGCTTGAAAGATAAGAAGCTCAATGAATGAACTTAGAGTAGTGTTCATGTTTGATATAGAGATGAATTGATTGGCTCTGTGAATCTACCATGCATTCTTCCTCTATCAATAACGCAGCCTCTATACATACTCTTTGTTCTCCTCATCTTCATTTATATTTATATATATATATATATATATATATATATATATATATATATATATATATATATATATATATATTAATATATTAACTGCAGTTGCTTGTTTCATGTTGCATGCTTACTGCGGATAATATTGAACTTGCTTTACCTAACTTATCCGCTTGTTTACCATTCTCTTAAGTTGTTTATTATATTTGAGTAAATCTGTAGTGTTTTCTCGAGAGTCAAGTGGAATCAACAAGATTTCTTACTAGCAACAGAGTTGCTTTAAAGAATTCTATTTGGTAACTAAACATGGCTCTACACATTTATCATCAACACTCTCTTGTGTCAACCTACATTTATTGACATTGTAATAAAAAAATTATTTATATTTGACAGGCTTTCAGTTAATGATCACCAAGATTTTTTGTTGCGATGAAGTTATATTCAGCTGCGTCTACAAAAGTACTTTTGAACACTAAAGAGTTGCAGACATATTTTGTGATTGTAGGCATACTTTGCGATTGTTTCTTATATTTTGTTATAGTTCTACGTTGGAGATTAGTGTTTCTTTTTTTATGGAACTATTAATAGTTATATATGTTGTTCTTCATTTATGGAATTATTTTTATGTTTATAAAATATAATTTATTGTTCTTGGATTGATTACAGGTACTCTAAAAAAAGGGTGATTCTATGGTACCAATGAGGTATCAGTATCAATGGGGACATTTTTAATAATTTATATTTTATAATTGTGAGCTGTAATTAATATATCCGACATTTGATTTTTTTATAGCAAACGATTTAAATGCGGTCATCAATGCATTTCTTAAATTTGTGCCAAGCATTTGACTAAAAATAATTCTTTCTACATTGTCACTTTGTCTCCATTTGCTCGTATCTTCAAGGATTTAGAAAAAAAGCAATACACTCCTCAGCAACCTCCCCCCACCCCCGCCCCTCCCCAACCAAAATTCCATCTCATTTGTCTAACAGAGATAATTGGCTCGTTTGGCGTATACGATTAAATAAAATGACTCGTAACGGGTTATGTTAACCAAAATGGGTAAGTATTCCACAATAAGTGATTCATCCGGTCTAATTGGTCCGTTTTGTCTATATCGGTTGAAAAGTGACCCGTGACTGTTTGAGTTGACCGAACGGGTAAGTATACTACAATTATTGATACGGTCGAGCTAATTGGCCCGTTTAGCTTATATAGTCCAAAAAGTGACCTGTAACGTTGACCGAAATAGATAAGTATTCACCACTAAGTGGTTCTTTGGGGCTAATTGATCCGTTTGGCCTATATGGTCCAAAAAGTGACTCGTAATGGGTTCAGCTAGTTGACCGAAATGGGTAAGTATTCACAACTAAGTGATCCATTCGGGCTCATGGGCCCGTTTAACCTATACGATCCAAAAAGTGACCAATAAAGAGTTAAGTTGACCGAAATGGATAAGTATTTACCATTAAAGTAATCAGGTCGAGCTAATTGGCCCGTTTGGCCTAGACGGTCCAAAAAGTGACCTGCAATGGGTTAAAATTGATCGAAATGGGTAAGTGTTCACCACTAAGTGACTTATTCGGGCTAATTGGTCCGTTTAGCCTATATGGGTTGAGAAGTGACAGTTGACGGTTAAAGTTGATCGAAACGAATAAGGATTAACCACTAGTGGCCCGTTCGGGCTAATTGGTCTAGTTAGCCTATCTGGGGTTGGAAAGTGACCCATGATGGGTTAAGTCGATCGAAATAGAATATTCATCACTAGCTGACATGTTCGGGCTAATTGACCCGTTTGGCCTATACGGTCCAAAAAGAGACCCATAACTGGTTAAGTTGACTGCTATTGATAAATATTCACCCTAAGTGATCAATTCAGGCCAATTGGCACGTTTAGATTACACAGGTGATTAGTGATCCGTCATGGGTTAAGCTAACCAAAATGGGTAAGTATTCGACAATAAGTGATTCATTCGGGTTAATTGGCCCGTTTAGCCTGTAAAATTCAAAAAGTGATCCGAAAGGTTAAGTTAATCGAAAACAGGTATGTATTACACAATAAGTGAATCATTCGGCTAATTGATCCGTTTAGCCTAAACTAGTTGAAAAGTGGCCTGCGATTGGTTAAGTTGACCGCAACGGGTAATTATTCACCGTTAAGTGACCCATTCGGGCTAATTGGCCCGTTTAGCCTGTATGCGTTGAAACGTGACCCGCGACGGGTTAAGTTGATTGAAACGAGTAAGTGTTCACCACCAAGTGATCTGTTCAGGCTAATTCTCACGTTTAGACTACACGGGTTGAAAAGTGACCCGCCACTAGATGTGGCAATTCGGGCGACCCGGCCGGGCCGGGCCTAGTTGGGGCCGGATCGGGCCGAGGGGTAGTTCTGGTCGGGTCGGGCCGAGGTGTAGTTCGGTTGGGTCGGGCCCCGGCCCGATTTATTTCGGGCCTAGAAATGCTAGGCCCGACGAACATCGGGCCAAAAAAGTCCACCAATGAGTTTATTCCTTTTCTTTTTTTGTTACTTTACCATGAAGTAGAATTATATATTGAGGCGAACTTCAGTTTAATTCTCTTAAGAAAAAACCTGATGGGAAGATAATATCTTACTATTTGTTGCAATATGGAATCATATCTATAGGCATGTCTCAAACCCCAGATATAGCAACAACAACAACAACAACAACAACAACAACAACAACAACAACAACAACAACAACAACAACAATAATAATAATAATAATAATAATAATAATAATAATAATAATAAGGAATGGATGATGATATATAGTTATATACTACACGTCACAAGTTATTTAATTTTTTTGTACGTACTAATAATAATGAGCATGCTTGCATCAATTCTCCATTTCTCGACACATAATAATTAATAAGCATGCTTGCATCCAATTCATTTTCCATCTTCGGCTAATAAAATTGAAGAAATAGAGTATTAAATTAGTCAAATGTTTTAATTTCTCGGTAAATAGATACATTTATGCTCTGCTAGAAAAAAAAAAAAGAAAAACTTTTTTCAAATAGAACACAAGATATTACCTAAATCTTTCTTATTCGATTAGTAAGGGAAAAAAAATTCAATTCTATCGGGCCGGTCCGCGGGCCTTCGAGTCGGGCCCGCCAAAAGAAAAGCCCGTTCGGGCCGGGCCAAAAGAGCCCCAAATTTTTTCGGGCCTCTAATATTCCGGTCCAGCCCGCTCTATATTTCGGGCTAAACGGGCCGGCCCATCGGGCTGGGCCAGTTTTGCCAGCTCTACCCGCCACAGATTAAGTTGACTGAAAGGGTAAGTATTCGACCATAAGTGTCTCGTTCGGTTAAGTGGTCTGTTTGGCCTATACAGTTCAAAAAGTGACCAATAACGGGTTAAGTTGACCAAAATGGGTACGTATTCCACAATAAGCGACTCATTCTGGATAAATGGCCCATTTAACCTATACTGAAAAGTGAACCGTGGCGGGTTAAGTTGACTAAACGTGTATGTATTCGACAAAAAGGGACCCGTTCTGGCTAATTGGCCCATTTAGTGTATTTTGAGTCAAATAGTGACTCGTGACTAATTAAGTTTACCGAAATGAGTAAATATTCATTACTAAGTGATCTATTCGAGCTAATTGGCTCATTTAGCCTATACAGATTGAGAAGTGATCCTTGACGGGTTAAGTTGACCGAAATGGGTAAGTATATACCACTAAGTGACTTGTTCGGGCTAATTGGCCCGTTTAGCCTATATGGGTTGAAAAGTGACCCATGACAGGTTAAGTTGACCGAAATGGGTAAGTATTCGACAACAAGTGACTCTTTCAGGCTAATTAGCCCATTTGGCCTATACGGGTTGAAAAGTTACCTCTGATGGGTTAAGTTGACCAAAACATGTAAGTATTCGACAATAAGTGACCCGTTTCGGGTTAAGTGGCTCTTTTGGTCTATACTGGTTGAAAAGTGATCTGGTGAGGGGTAATCTGGCCGAAACGGGTAAGTATTCCACAATAAGTAACCCGTTCAGGTTAATTGGTCCGTTTAGTCTATACGAGTAAAATAGTGAACCGTGACGGATTAAGTTGATCGAAACGGATAAGTGTTTGACAATAAGTGATTTTCTTATTTATTTTTCGGTTTGTACTAATTTCCAATTAGTGATTCGTAAAGGCACAAATTGGTTAACCAAATATCACATTTTTTTATTTTATTTTCCGGCAATACATTAAATTTGACCTTGGCCATTTGTTGGAAGATTAGCGAACATTTTAATTTTTGCTCGAGACATAATTAATACAGTTTCTGTTGGAAATTAATAAAACACATCAAAAGCAGTAACCTATCTAATTCTGCCTCTTGTTTGGCCAATTGAAATTGTCCCTTTACTCGTCCATTACAATATGCATGTTAATTTCTGAAAACTTCAACTAATGACCAACAAAGCAAAATGCAAATTAATCCAAAACAGACTAGATTGTTCCATTCGTGCATTAAACTCGTTCTCAATTGGGATGCATAAGACTAAAGAAATACAACTTACAAAATCAAAATTTGATCACATTTTTTACTAGCAAAAGAAAAGGGTCTACATGTTGCTGATCAAAAGAAGCTTATGATTGAGACCGGCGAGCACTCTAAAGGTCAGACAGATTTACAACCTTAAATCTCAAAATAACCAAACATACTGTGACAAGATAACCAAGTAAGAAAGAAAATGATATGAAGCTTTCGATCTACATCATTACAATTTGCAATTAGACCATGCAGTACATTGAACAATCTAAAAAAGAAAAAAATGGAAGCACAACTATTTCATGAATTGGCCAGTTGAAATGAGTAAAAAAAATTAAAGACTAATTAATCACAAACCAACAACATAGTGCATTACTTATGGACGGCATAAACATAGACACTCTTCCTCGTAATCCATTTTTGTGCCTCTAAACCATGGTGGCTCCAGAAAATGGGTTATTAACTCGGGGATGGTTCACTTCGGTGGTGTCTGAGGAAGAACTCCTGGTAGAGGACCTGATTTTTTTTTTTTTTTTTTTTCCGAAAATTTAACTGGAAATCGGAAAATTGGAGGTTTCAAAGGGAAGGGAAGGGAATAGGAGAACAAGAAGGTGTTGAAGGCAGAGAAAGGATAAAAGGGAATGAAGGCAGTAATTGCTTCTGACATTAATGTCACTTGAATACTGCATTGAAATTGTAGCAGACACAATTTCTGCAATGCCTACACTGCCCTTATGCATTTTTTTATTAATTGATAGATCATCAACGGTGGAGATAGATTTGGCTTGAATTTAATGGCTAAAAAGTTATAATGGTATTGATACCAATGAGGTACCAAAGTTGGACTCCTAAAAAAATTGAACCAATAATATATATTGAAAAAAAAAAAAATTACCTACAGAATTTCCTAGGGATAGGTTTTTAAATTTTCTATGGAATTAGTTCCGTAGGCAAATAACAAAAAATAGATTTATTAATTAAAGTTTCAAATAAAAGCTTTTTGCCTACAAAAAAAATCTGTCGTCAAATTTGCCTACGAAATTACTTACAAAATATTTCGACGTTGATATTTTGCCTACCCATTTTTATTTATTTTGATAACCAAAAATACCTACGGATTTGCGACCGAAAATCGGTAGGTAATCACCTACAGATTTATATTTCCGTAGGGAAACAAATCACCTACGAGCAAAGTGCCTACAAGTGTTTTTCGTTGGTATTCCGTAGGCAAATATAAATGCCTACAAAATTTAGATTATTCCCTACAAAATATTTCCTAGCCAATTAATTATTTTCTTGTAGTGTCATAGCTATAATTGTCTAACATAAGTTACATAACTCAATTCACAATATCAATAATTCTAATCAACTATCAGTATCAGTTTATCAAATATCCATCTACAAAACTGAAATATAAATCATAAATTTATATTCTACTAACTAACACAGTAACACTCTTTAACAGTTAAATATATAAAAATTAAAAATTAAAAATTGAGCAAATGTTGTTACCTGGCTTGGCTGGAGCAGTGGCTGCAACACCAGCAGCAGGCCGATCGGCAAAGTACCAGCAGCGACGGCAGCGGCAGCAGCAGCAGCAGCAGTAGGCTAGACCACGGTTAGCGGCAGCAGCAGCGACGCGCGAAGGACATCAATGCAAGGCGGGAGGCGGCAGAAGTAAGCGGATGGCTGGAGGCGGCAGCAACGGCGGTGGAAGGAACTTGTTGAGTGGCTTTTGCGTTTCACTCTTTCTCTCAAGTCTCGACTGCAAAGGGGATTTTTTTGGGAGATGTTCTCAATAAGCCCTAATTTGGCTGATACATTTGATTTTAAACAAAACGACGTCGTTTCGAGCATTTTTATTAAAAATAAAAAATAAAAAAAGGCCCAGGCCGTAGGCAACGCCCAGGCGAAAAAACGCCCAACACAACCGTTTAGCTCTTAATCGGGACGGCTAGGGGCCACCTAGCGCCTAGGCGGCCGCCTAGACCGCCTTTTGAATCCATGCTTCAAACTGGCCACCATCTTAGTTATTGCCAATTCCCTGGACTTACCTGTTTTAAGATGTACAAAACCGACAATGCATCTATTTCTGTTCATATTTTCCTTACTCAAAACACAGTCTCAAGCCTTTGCAAAGTATAATAACCAGCCACAAAATTGGCTCTAAAATCTCTAATAATTTCCCCAGCCCCCAAACACAGATTTACCTTCGAGGCTCCATTAGAATTGAGTTTAACCCCAATCATCATTTAGAGGTTCCCATCTAATCAACAAAGGAGCAACAACTTTATCCCTCACAATCTTAAATCCCCACAGTTTGACAAGATGCCAATACCCATCCCAAAATCCAGCCAGCATGAGGTTTGCTAAGGATAGGTTTCTAAGTACTCCAAACACCAAGGACTGGATTCTGGAAATATTAGTTGTTCTGAAATTTCATTAAGTTTCTAGCTTTCCAAATATGCCAGCAAAGAATCTAAGGAAGTGTTACCCCAATATGTTCTTGGCTTCGAAGCCTTTGGAACCTCAACCCAAAAGAGTTTAAATAAAGTGAGGGCGTGAGGAATTTTTGAATTGGAAAAATAGGGAGAAGAAGGACCAAACCTGCTTAGCATATGGACAGTTAACAAAAAAATGTTCAATGGATTCCAAATTTGCATGACAAAACATACACATGACACTACCTTTAATCCATTTTTTCAGATTGTTATCAAGAGACAGAAAATTGTTAGCTAATCTCCAAATAAAACAGGCAGTTGTTTTCAAGAGGGATTTGTGCCACATCATAGACTTTCAAAGTTTAATGGGCTTGTGCAGTCTTAGTGAGTCCCATGCAGAATGTAAAGAAAAAAAATGCCATTAGAGGTTAACTTCCATAGAGGTTTGTGAACTTGTCGCGAAAGTCGCTCTAAATCGATGTGATTAGAATGACTTTCTCAAATCGCAAGCGTACGATTTGTGACAGAGGTAGTATATAAGATATCGAATCCACAAGGAGGATTTTTCATGAAAATCGACTTAAGCACGTTCGAGCAAGTTAGGTCAATGCAAATTTAGAGTGATGACTAATCTAACAACATAAAGCAAATAAATAAAGCAAGAAGGGAACCAATCGATGGGGAGATATTCCCGAGGCTCGGTTTCAGACAAGTAAAATGGAATTAACAATTTGAAGATGATTAAAGGAAACAAGTATGAGTTATATGTGGTTGAATTCTCAACCCAATCAATATCTAATTGGGTGTTAATTCCAAAATTCGGTTGAGGTGTCGTATTTTCCTAAGATAGGTAAGTAATCGGGGTTCAATGTAGACTACCTACAGGAATGATATTTATAAATTCAACCCCGGGCCCTAGGTTACCAACTACGTAAGACTAGAAGAGGTTAGCCGGACTTCTCCTACTCTAAAGACCGGCATAGTGGTGTAATTCCTACACCCGTGACTAAACCTAATTTCGTCCATCCTAGCCAAGACCCCCTAGACTCTACTTCCCCATTTGGTAGGGCTTCGCCTCCATAGGTATATCTCCTACCACTTGGGTTTTGATTTATTTAGGTATATGATCGAATTTCCCTCCCAACTAATCTAGGGCGTAAAAATCCATTCTTAAGCTCATTTAAGATCAAATTCAATCTCCTCGAAAGTGTGGCAATCCCTAGCCTAGGTTTCGAATATCCCGTCTCAAATACACAATCACACAAAATAAGGCTAAGTTATCGAAAATCGAGCCACCAAAGCAAACCTATAATCAAAGCCCTAGCGTCATATGATAATCATAACAAATTAATCAACCAAATCCAACCCCAGGTTACCACAACCCACAACAATTCCAATAATCAATCAACTAATCATCAACTCCAAAGCTTGGGCTACTCCAGGACCTCGAGAAATATAAAAATCACTCACAAGCCATCAAAGCAATAAAAGACGTCGTCAACATCAAGCAATAAAAATAATAAAAACCGAAAATAAAGAGAAGAGATAGAAAATGCTTAATGTATTAAAGAAACCATCGAAATCCTTTGATAAAATAGTCGAGTGTCACAAGCCCACGAGTTATCCCCAAGTTCTCCTCAAAAGATGGCCTTGTCCTTGGAGAGGAGGAAGAAAAACCTAGCTAAAAACTATGAAAATATGAAAATGAAGAAGAAAGAGAGAAAGAGTAGTGGGGAAGATTCAAAATGAGGCAAGAGTTGTATTTTTACAAATGAGAGGGGAAGGGATATATATAGGTCCCCCCAACCCTCTACTGAAAAATAAGTCCTAATAAGGGTAAAAGTGTGAAAATACAAAAGGGAGTGCTTGGTCATTTAAGTTGTTGAGTCGAGCCCCTTGTGCGCGCTCGACTCATCTTTCTCGTAATTTCTGGAAAAACTCCTCCGGAATCAACCTTCGACTTCAGATATAAAGTTGTATATTTTTCTTGGCTACACATGAAAACTTGAATGACTCAAATCGGAGCTCGGACGAGGAAGTTACGGCCAAAATACGAAGATAGCACCCTGAAAAACGGGGGTCGCGCGAATCGCGGACCGCCGGACCGCTACCGGAACTACTGTCGGACCGGCAACTGGGCCGATAGGAGTGATGGCTGGACCTGGAGGAGATTCGGGACCGACTGTTGGAGCCACTACCGGCCGGAAGTCGGTCTGGCAGGTGTGGCGACAGTTGGTTCAATCCAGCCCTGCTTCGCCCCTTCGTCTTCCATCGCTATTTCGGAGCCTTTTTTCTCATCTTCTCTACCCGATCCCTCCCAACTTTTGTTCTTGACTCGACGAAATTTGATTTAGGCTCTTGGGGGATCTGATTCGGGTTCTTTTGGACCTTGATTTGTGGACCGGAACATGAAGCATGTGTGATTTCCCTTGTCCTCTTTCCTTCTTCAATTTGGAGCTTTTCTATCCATCTTCTCTGCCCTATTTCTTCAGGAATTTTACTCGTGACTTGACGATCTTCAATTTGGGCCTGACTTTGACCCATTTTGGGCCCATTTGGGCCTCGAGATATGGGCCAAAGTATGAAAATGGATGTGAGCGATCTTCTAAATTCTTTCAAGTTTCCTAACCTTCAAAATACAACTAAAAAACACCCAAAAGCACATCAAATCATATTAAAAAGGAAATTTAACTGCAAATCACTAACAAACACATTTTTGCACATAAACACAACTATTACACGTAATTCTCCACAAATTATGAACGTGAAAAATGTAAGAAAAACGGTAATTTTCACATACATCAGTTTGTCAGGCAAAGAATAATCAATAGAAAGTTTAATGATCCAATTAATGACACTGGGGGGAAGAAATGTAGAAATAAATGATAAATCCCAAGCATTATTGCACCAAAAATGTGCCACAGCTTGATTAGTGTTAAACTTGTCATAAAAGTGACACAAAGGACTAAACTCACACCATCTGTCAAACCAAAATGATATTTCCCTCTCAGCCTCCAATAATGTTTTGCTCTACACTTTCTTTAACATCAAATATTTTTTTTTCGAAAATGGGATTGATACCCACATCATCCACACAGGGGTGCGTCTTGTTTAGATATCTATCTCAAGTATATAGCCCAGGTAGCATTACTAGTTCTCAATTTCCACTAGGCTTGCTAAGCAAAAGCTTTGGGAAGCTCATCTACCCTTCTTTTATAGGAAAACAAACCTCCTCCTATGAAGTCCAATGATTTTTTCTCTCATTCCCTGAACCCCAAGGGAAACTATTGAACAAGCTATGTATCCTACTTATGAAAGTTTTGGGAGGCTCAGTAATACGAAGACTATGCATTGGAATAGAGTTAAGGACACTCCAAATCAATACCACCCTATTTCTCATACTAAGGAACTATTTATCCCAACTCCCCACCCTACCCGCAATTTTTTCATATATCTTTTGAAACATATTACAAATATTTAAAAGGAAGCCCTTCTTCCACTACCCCATCCAATGATAAAAAAAATTAGTTTGATACATTTTCCCTTTGTTTCCAAATATGGCACAACTTTTGGATTTTTTTTTTTTTTTACCAGTGGCTTTAAAAAAAAAAAAAAACAATTCAGAAAAACTAACAACTTTTTGAAGGAAATGATATTTGTGGAATAGAAGATGATGGTATCATCAGCAAGGATAATGAGCAAATTTCCAGCCCCTTTTATTGAATTTCAGTTTAGGACGAGATTTGAACAAATCAATTAAGCCACTAGATACGATAATAGAATAAATGGCAAATAAACTAGGGGATAGATGATCTCCTTGTCTTAGACCTCTAGTGGATTTGAAAAAACCAGTGGGAGATCCATTAATGAGGATAGAGAACCAAGAGTGCTCAATATTGTTGGTTATGTGCCTGATGAACAAATCAGGAAAATCCAACAAATGCAGAATTTTATAAAGAGCACCCCATTCCACCATGTCATAAGCTTTTTGAAGGTCTAGTTTCAAAAATATTGTACCATTTTTACTTTTTGTATTAATATCATGAACTAACTCTTGAGCTAGTATGCTATTATCATCAATGTTGCTAGTACACACAAAACCACTTTGAGGGAGGGACATTTTTATGAAGGAGATTAGCCAATCGATTATTTAACAGCTTACTTAGAATTTTGTTTACAACATTACAGAGACTGATGAGCCTATAATCTGCCCAAGTGAGGGGATCATCTTTCTTGGGGATTAAAGTAATAGTGGTACACGAAAAGCTTCTATGCATAGGCTGCCCTTGAAGAAACTTCTGCACAAGCACTAACCAAATTCTCCTTAATGGTGTCCTAACATTATTGGAAGAAAGCAGCAGAGAACCCAGCAGGTCCTTCCATGCTACTTCTGTCCATACTAAACATTACTAACCTTAGCTCCTCCTCACAAGTGGGGAGGCAAAGATTAGTAGAGTCCTCCTCACTTAAGGAAGGTTTGACACAATTAAACACCTCATTATCCAACTCACAGCTTTCGGCAAAATAAAAATGTTTTGAAAATAATCAACAGCTGAAGATTGGATCAGGTCAACATTAGAGGTTTTTTGTCTAGTTACACAAAACTTAGAAATGTAGTTTTGAAACGTTGTTTCCTCACTAAAGCATGAAAATAGACTGAGTTTTTTTCTCCCTCTTGTAACCATTTATAAGCTGACTTTTGTTTCCAATATGCTTCTTCTATATCAATGGCAAGATTGAATTCATCTTGCGTTTACTTTAAAAGAAGCAGATTTGAATCTGAAGAATCAATATAACTCTCTTCCTGAGTCATTACAGCTTGCTCGACAGCTTTCACTTTATCAAAAATATTACCAAAAATATTTGTATTCCATTTTTTAAAATAATGTTTGAGTCTAAATAGTTTGTTTTTCAGATTCATCATACCCCTTTCCCCAGTGAGGTTATCCCAGTTCTCCTTGACACAATTAAGAAATCCATGATAATTGACCCAAGCATCAAGGAACCTATAAGAAGATATTGTCTCTTTTTTTTTTTTTTTTTTTTTTTTTTTTTTTTTGGGAATATAAGAAGATATTGTCTTAGAAGACAGGTTTTGGAAGGAAACTAATAGGGGGCAGTGATCAGAGAGAATGACATTAAAATCCCCACTAACTAATCAAGGACTACTAAAATGAGAACAACACCTCAAATCATTGCACATATTTAATCTCCCATTCTATCACAAACAGCATACACAAAAGTACTAAAAAAAATAATACCCATAGAATTATCACACACCTCAACATCAATAGACACACATCATAGAAACGCTTAAAAGATTTTTCATTAACACCTAGATTTTGGAGTTACTATTGGCACAAACACCATGATAACAAAAAGAATGAACCCAAAAAGGATAAGAGGTATCCTTTTTGGTTTCCAACAATTATCGTGTGTTTATTTAATGAATATCTTATATGTAATAGTTTATATAAATTAGTATCCTAATTAGTATATAAATGTTAATTAATTAAATAATTCATATAAATTAATAATTTATTATAATTTCATATTTTTATTGAATTTTTTTTTCATTATTTCTTGTTTCATTTTTCATTTTTTTATTTGTTTATTTTGTTCTTTTTCTTTTAGATTTACAAGCTCTACATGTTAGGTAAATAAGTATTACTTTTTGGTTAAGCAGATTTTGTTATATGGTTATTTGTGTTATTTTTATTTACTATTTTCTAATTATTTAACTATTTTAATGTATTTTATCGTTAGATATATATGCCATTTAGTTAAAAGGTATTATTTGTTTATTTTAATAATATTACTTGTAGATATTGGTTTAGTTTTAAATGTTATAATTCCCATGTAAAGTTAGCATAGAAATAGATAAATAATTCTCCCTAGAACAATTAATACTATTAAGCATATATTTAAAGTTATACATTTTAGTTAAACAATCTATACTATATCTAAATATATATTTATATTTTATTATTTAACCAAAAGGTGTTACTTGCTTATCCTAATAGTATTACTTGTAGATATTAGTTTAGTTTTCTAATATTCTACATCCCAACAAATTAGCACAAAACTAGAGTAATAAAATTATACGTATTAACTAAACTAGTAACAACAAAATTATAAATTATAGTATTGATTGTTAAACTATAAGGTATTACCTGTTTATCCTAATCGGATGCATATTAGTTTTAATCTATTAATACTACTAAGCATTTAAAGTTATACCTTAACCATCTATATTATTTAGTTAAACAATCTATAGTTTTAAAAAAATCTATATTATTTAATGAAACAATAACAAATAAAAATAATAAATTAAAAATGAAAACTTTAAAAAAAATCAATAATAAAAAAATTAAAACTATAGTTAATTATTACTTTATTTTTTATTATTATGTTAATTAATAATTATTTACTATTTAATAATTAGTTAAAGTATTAATAACATATTTAGAAAAAACTTAATAAAAATTGGAGGTTGCTAGGTCTCAAAAGTGCGACCTCCGCATACAAGTAGCATACCTCATTAGTTGAGTTGTAGCAATTGATTATTCAAAATTTGCAACATAATTTATTAAAATTTTAATTAATATATTTAGAAAATAGTTAGAAATATTAATTATTCAAATTTGCAACGTAATTTATTAAAGTATTAATTAATATATTTATAAAGTAATTACAAATATCAAAATTCGCTTAGACTTAACTTGCAACCTTTCACATTGAGGTGACACGCCTTATCGGCTAGCTCACCACCTACATCTACTATTTCACTAATTCTTTTTGTATAAATCTCGTAACTTTGCAGAGGTTTAGAAAAAAACAGATCCAACTGACTTGCAAGTTTTTTCCGGGTCAAATTGGACGGGCGCATTTTAACTATAAATTGTATTTGAGCAAATTTTTAGGTCCATATATTAAATGAGGAGAGTGAACCTAATGCATGTAAGTGTCTCTTACAAGTTTTTCTTGAACACGACACATTTGGGTAATGAGTTCACCTGCCAACTTAATTATAACCATGAAAAAATATTATTCTATAAAAATCTAAAATAATAGCTGAAATGCTATAAAAGGTGAATAAACAAAAATGATTTATTCTAAGATCCTTCATATAAAATAATTATGGTGGTGCCAACACAAAATCTGTTGTAAACACTAATTTTTTTTCCTTTAGAACGAAAATAGTCTTATGTTAAATGACTAAATTATCCTATTTTATAACCAGTATTTCATATGTCCTTCTCTCCATCCCTAACGCCGTGAGTTGTGGTGAGGTCATGGTCCCGTAAGTATTTGTTTTTTTCGATTTTTGTCCCATAAATATTTACTTTTTCAATTTAGTCCCGTAAGTGTTGAAATTGTCCAATTTAAGGACAATTTTCATCGAAAAAAATACTAAATTCATCGGAAATAATCATGTGCAACTCACGTGACCCTAATATTTGGGAAAATTCGACGAAACGAAGTGACGTGGCATTAAATTGCTGAGTCGAACTTATATTTCTGTCAAATTTTAATTAAAAAAAAAAAGAAAAAGAATATTCGTACTTGAGAAGGCCCCGATCCAAAACCCCTGCTTCTGCATAAAAATCATGGGGAAGCTACTCTCTTGCCTCGTCACAGATAACTCCTAATTCTCGGGTTTTAATTTGGAAAATTTCTGAATTTTTTTGTACATGTTCTTCAAATAAATTTAGTTCTATGTTTTAGCGTTTGTGGCTTTTGGGATGTCAAGATACGGTATTCGACGCCGATGATTAAACTTAAGTTTAGTTTTGATATTCTTTTAACTTTTAACATTACTAATAATGTTGTTTCTTGCAAATAATAAAATGATCCTTATATTTGAATTAATGATGTGGATATTCTCTTTGTTTTGAATTAAAATTTAATAGAAATTTAAGTCTTACTCAACTATTTTATGCCACGTCACTTAGTATAGTCGGATTCCCCCAAATATTAGGGTCACATGAGTTGCACGTGACTATTTCGGTCAATTTAATGTTTTTTCGATGAAAATTGTCCTTAAATTGGACACTTTCAACACTTATGGGACTAAGTTGAAACTGTAAATACTTATGGGATTAAAATCGAAAAAGCAAATACTAACGGGACCAAAAATAATTTTTGGCCCAAATTATCCTATTATGAAAATTTTAATTCTTATTTAAATTAATCTTTTAGAGATAATATATTATAAAATTTATAATTTATTATTTTATTTGTTCATTCAGTTGAATACAGTTCGGTATGGTTCAATATTATTTTCGGTTCGAGAAATTGAGAAATATCTAAATTCATACCAAAAAATATTTGGTTCAATTCGATTCAGAAGGGTCAAATGGCTAACGGATTTTTCGGTTCAAAACTTATTCGTTGCAGGTTTCAAACCAACTTCGGTAATTTTCAAACACCGTGCACAGTCCTAAAAATGGTCGGGGAAATATGCACAGTTTCCACTTATAGAGAATTCTATTTTATTATATAATAAGATTATGATTTGTGTCTCAAGTTGTGAAGATTAAGATTTGAGCCTTGAAATATGCGTACCAATGGATAGGGGTGTTTGTGGGTCGGTTTGGTTGGTTTTGATCAAAATTCAATATCCAAACCAATAAATTCGGTTTCTAAATATCTCAAACTTTAACCAAACCAACTAAAACTAAAAATATCCAAACCAAAGTTATCAGATTCGGTTTGGTCGGTTTGTCAATAAATAAAAAAAGTCAATAATTGATAATACAAAAATAACACAAATATCCTTCAATCCATCAATTTGCATTGATAAAGAGGACGCACCGATATTCTTCATTGATTTACTTCGACTATGGATTTTGTGCACTGATGAGCGTCACTGATTGACTTCGAATACGAATTTTGTGTATCAACAAGGATTGAATATTAAATAATGATATTAACTTAAATTTTGAAATTAAATAAAGAAAAAGAAATCCAATATAATCAAAGTTTATACCTTATTTTTTTATTAAGGAATGATATATCATTCGTATATTTATTTATAATTATATTTTATAAATAAAACTATATTCATAATTATATAAAATACATAAACATATTATATCGATTTGGATTGGTTTTAATGAATTTTATTTTCTTAATCCATAACCAAACCAATTCGTCGGTTTGTAAAATATTATAATTCATATCTATCCATAAACTAACAAAAATTACGGTTCTCGGATTTGATCTGTTTGGTTTGGTTTGGTCAGATTGATTATATTTTGACAGCCCTACCAACAGATTACCAGTTCCAATCAGTGAATTTATGTGCCCTTTTATTTGGTGTTCTTGACTCTTTCTCTTTTCTATTCTTTTTTCGTTTTATTTTTGCAGTAGAACATACTTCTAGAATCAAGGTGTTTTGCAACTATAAAATGTAGTTACAAAAAAGGGAGAGTGGTCACGAACATATTTTTAGTAACTATAGATCTACATGTGGTTACAATAGGATAGCGACTTAGAGCTTGTCATATAGTAACAACTTTTGGTTACAAATGTATAAAATATGGTATGTAACTACTAATAGTTACAAAATGGTTACTTTTAGTAACCACTCTTGTAGTTGCAAAATGTGTGGCGACAAATGCCCTTTTTTTTCTTGTAGTGACAAACACCAAATATGATGTATGAGTGGTGTATATAGAATCTTAGAAAGTATAGATCTCATATATGTGGTGTATTAAGGAAAGGTGGTGTGCAAAGAATATTTTATGTTGATATTAACCACCGCCTATAATTATATAGGCATTGTAGTTTTTGCAAAAATAAAACTGCATACTAGCGCAATTATAAGAAAAATATAAACTGGTTTCCTAAAAATAAAAAACAGAGGCAGGTTGCCAAGTTAAGTCGATAAGAAATGTGCAATATAAAAGTAAAGTAGAAATAAAATTTAACGCTTTAAGATAACCATTTTTGAAATCTATGTGAAAATAATAATAGGTATATATGAGAAAATGGGTTTTTTTAGTCAAATAATAAATACATAGATGTTTTTTAACAATTATTCACCATTACATGTTTTTTAGCCACTTTTTGAATTAAGTAATATAATTAACCACATTAACTACATACTCATCCCCAACTGCAACTCTAGCCCATAGCCCACTATCCCAGCTTAAAACTTCAACATTTCTTCACCACCAAATTAACGTTGCCCCGCCGTAGCCACCGTCGGCGTTGCATTCGTAGTTGCTCGGGGATATGATCAAATTCTAATAGTGAAAAAATTTAATGCTTTATTCCTGTGAAAATAGTGGTGTCAAATTTTGTAAATGTGTATCTACTTAAATTCACATGTAAAAGGAGGCTATGAGGTCACTTCATTTTGATGGAGAAGAGCATGATATACTTGTGCTTCGTACATGGTTTATTACATCACTCTATTCAGTTATTTCTTCATTTCAATTATTACTTATTTTAGCTAGGAGCTATTAGTATAAATAGGATAGGATTAGCTTTACTTCCTCATTTCATAATTAAAATGTTATATATATATATATATGGTGTTTATGGTTTATGTCCTCGGACATTTGCATTTCATCATATAAAAGAAGTCTATAATAAAAAAAAAAATTATGATCATTGGAATTTGATACTAGCTATCAACATTTTTAGAATGAGGGTGCAGTTGGTGAAAATCGAACCCTGTTCAATAACCTGATTATCGTCCTTGGAAAGTTCTAAGGTTTAAGGATAGTTAAGTAATTTTGAACGAATCATTATTATTACTACTATTATTGTTGTTATTATTATTATTATTATTATCAACTTTTTGGATTCAATAACATCAGTAGAAGACTAAGTCATACATTAAAAATAATAAAAAGAAAATCCTAACATAAGTAGAAGATTACATTAATCATTCAATTCCCTGAGACCTCGTACAACTCCTTCTTCACTATTTCTCCGTCATCTTTGAGCTCTCTTTCAATATTAATCTTCTGGATCTGAGTTTTCACCAATCAAGGAAGAGCTTATTTATCTCCACCAGGTCAAATTTTCGGTTGTATATCTATCTATCTATATCCTATTATAAAGGTATGAATATTTCGTTTCGTTTATTTTATGTTATATCTAATATACCCTTAGTAATATTAAAATTTAAGGGTAACTAAGTAATTTATTATTTTTAAGTGTTTACTTCATTATAAATATATATATCTATATTTATCTATTACTAAAATAAAAATATGGATCACTAAAATTCTATATCTATATTTATCTATTACTAAAATAAAAATATCTCCCCATTGTAACGATACTGCAACTTTGGTTTCTTCTAATATGTGGTTAATTTTTGGATAGACTAATATAATGAGTGTAACGCTAAAACGAGGTTTTAAATGTCTTTTAGTTTCATAAGATTTTTCTATTGTTATTAGGGCATTTAATCTCCTTAGGAAGGTTTCCTGATCTAGTATGGATATGGAAATCAATAGTTTAATTTGAAATACAAATTATGGTTAAGCAAGTTGCACAGTTATGATTTGTTTCCAAATATAGCTACGTACTTTTTTAAAATCCTTTTTACTTGAAACATGGGAGGTTTGAGTTTGGAGTTGAATTTGCAAATTAATTGAGGTAGGTTACAAAATATAGGTCAATTATCAATTCAGCTCCCAAGAGAAAATTTGTTTCAATGTAGGACCTAAAAGATTTAAAACTATTAATTATTAATAAAAGTTCTATAAATCTAAAACCATGTACAAGGGCCTGTTTGGAAATAGCAAAACCCTCAAAATAAATTGTTTCAAAGTGATAAACAAGGAAAATATACTTCAAAAGTCTTCCATTTCATTGTTATTTTTTAAATTATTATTTTTCAAACATTTCATTTTTTTTTTTTTTTTTGTAGTTTATCTTTTAAAAAAAAATCTAGAGAATTTTATGTAATTTATTTTTACGTCATACGTAGGGAAAAATCGTTATTTTTAAATTTTTTCATGTAATTTCTTTTTTGAGTTCATAATTTTAAAATTCATGTATACATATTCACTAAAATATTTTTTGTTTATTTAAGTATTCTTTTCAGGACCTGAATTAAAATTATTAAATTCCTTCAATTAATAATTAACATGTAAATATAATTCAATCCATTAGGCTTACAAAAAATGAAACTATTTATTAAAATTATTTTTATAGAGTAGCAAGAGGGAAAGCGTATACAAATAGGCGAAATCTTAAAATTTTTCATTTAAGACACTATTTTTTTAAGTTAAGGCATATCATAAGAATTTGCAATCTCAAGTATTTGAATGAGGAAAAATAAATAGGGATGATGTTTTTTGTGATAAATCTTATGTCCCTCTCACCAAAACATTTATATAATAAGAACTAAAATATATATTCGAATGCTCTTAATTTACTTTTGAATCATGTTCCTCTATTTATTTGAAAATATCTAGTCATTGTAATTTTACTTTCATTAAAGTTGATTTTGGTTTGTTAATATTTCAATCATTGTAATTTTATTTAAATTGGATCTTATACCATCATTAACTGCCGTAAGCCAATTTTTAGTGGAAATCCTTTATAAAGAATACATTAAAAGTATAAAAAAGATCAATTAAAATAAGGAAAATAAAAAGGATTAGAGACCATATAATATGTTTCTATCCTAAAGCATGTTGAGTATATGAAATGAAGTTTTAAATTTTATATTGTTAATATAATTTATATAGAAAAACTAAATAGAGATTTAGAAATATATATCACAAATGTTTAGTAAGCATGTTACAATCAACAAAGCAAACTTTATTAGTAAATTTACATGTAAGCATGTAAATGTTACTAATTAATGTTAAATTAACTTCAGTAGTTTACAAAATCTTTTCTATTATATACTGAACTTCCTTTCATGTTATGATGGATTATTTTAATTGTTCTTGTTTATAGGAAATTTTCATCAGCCTATACGCTATTGATTTCCAAATCAAAACAGGAGAAGGTTTTTTCGTTAGGTTGACATTTAATGTAAAGTTCTATTACTATTTATTATATGTGTAAGGATAGAAATATGGTATAATTAGGATGTTTGGTTCTTGGAAAAGACTACTACAACTCTAATATGTTAACTTATAGTGTAGTGTAAGTCTACAAGAGTTCTCAGATACAAATGAGACTGATAATTTAGGAAAAAAAATGCAAGGTAATGAAACTTATGGAGAGATGGTTGAAATAGTATAATTATTATATGTGAATTTATAGAGCTTCTAGAGACGTATGCAAATAATATGTTTTCCAAAATATTAAATGAATATGTCAGGAAGCTAACATATGATGTACTATATATAGTAGAATAATTATCAACAAAATAATTGATAGAAGTTGTTGGAATGTAAATTAAATCAAAATTCCGACACTCATAGTATAAAAAAATACTATACATATTCAGCCTTATTATTCTATATGTTTTTTCTAGGTGTAAAAATCCTATATGAAACTTATATACACATACAGTAAAACCTTCGAAAACTAATAACCTCAGGGAAAGTTAAAATTCAATAATTAAAAAGAGATACCAATTTATCAATATAAATTTAGCATATAGGCTTCAAGTGGGGACCATAGAAAAAACTATTATATTAAGGATGTTACTCCATCTGTCCATAATAAGAGTCTTGTTTGAAAATGTACAATTTTATATGTTTAGCCAGTTTGTTGAAGGTATAACTCTCCAAAAACCACAAATACACAATTTTACGACTTATTTGATTTTTCAGTTAACTTATCCAATAGTATCTAACTGAAAAATGGAATTAAAAACACTAAGTTTTATTTTGAAATATTACTCTTATTTTGGGACAAAAAAAAAAAAAAATTGTGATACAACAAATTGAGTATTAATTTAGAGTGGTTATATTGTATAAGGGCAGTCTAGATCCTCTCTTACACTAGGTGGTCCATCTTTTGTTACAAGATATTTAATACACAACACATGCTAATTACTAACATCATCTAATACATGTGTCATTTGGTGAAATTGATGAAACACAAGATGAACATCATAATGTAACATGTGATTTCATATGGTATAAGCGAAGGTAGTGAGGAAAGTGGCATTTTGTATGAAGGTTCTATTTTTCAATAGCGAAATACTATCTCAATTTTTAAGCTGTTCTTTTGAGCTAGGATAAGAGAATCAAGGGGCAAGAGGAATGGACAAATAAGTCTAATGTTTATCTCACCCCTCAAATCCATTAATTTTCTCCTCCTTTCCTTTATACTATTATTTCCTGTTTCCATTAGGTATGGAGAAAATAAATTAGATATAGTAGATTAAATAATTAGATATTTTATAGAAATAATGATAGTGTAGTATTGGGAGAAATATGAGAAAAATGCTAAAAGAACATCTATTTTGAGATAAACCACAATACCTAAAAGAACAACTAAAAGAAAGGGAAATAGTATTAGTTAGAAAATAAATATTTTAGATTTTTTAACTTGTGCATGACTTGGTTATAGGTAATATATGTTCCATATAAACATTTTAGAATGTTGAGTCCCATATTCATATATCTTACATAGCTTTCAATAGTTTACTTAATCTTCTATATTTTAGAATTTTCTAAGATGGAATGTCAAAAAATGATGTGAATGTCAAAAATAATGTGAATGTAAAAAATGCTACGTCAGTCACTTTGATTGTACTTGTTCATATAAAGTTTTCATCAATCTAAAGGCTATCGATCTCACGTCTAGATTTTTTATTACTTAATCAAATTAAGAGAAGATTTTGAGAAATGCATCATAGAGTTTGCATACGGCTAGAGGTGGTAGTAGGCTGGACTTTATATTGGACGGCATGAGCCTGATTAACAAACGTCGGGCCCAAGTCTGGCCTATTATCAACAAGAGACTTTTTTTATAGGCCAAGTGTAGTCTTTTTCACGATTAAGCCTGCCTGGGCATATTTAAAGCCTATTAAAGGCCTACGATAAAAATCTTTACATAAATATGAGTTATAACAAAATTTAGTTACATAAATCAGAGTAGGATAATTAAAGTTTATAGACTTGTGTTATATTTTTGTAATATATATAAAACATTATATTTTGTATGTCAGGTAAAATTTATATATTACAGAACTATATTATTTATATAGATAATCTAAGTAGGCTGGTTTGTACGCCTATACGACCTTTTTTGAAGTCTAAGTCTCGCCTACTTTAGTAAATAGACCCAAGGGAAATGGTCATCTTGAAGAAATCTCAATCATTGATTGATGTACACGTGTCTCGTTATGGACGACTGCTATTTATTCTAGATGATTATTCACAATAAATTGTAAGTCTTCTACTGAAATTTTTTATATGGCAAAGTGAAAAAACACAAAAAATTGAGATGTTGATCTGCAAATTACCCATGGTTATTTATAGTATAGTATATAATGTACAAGAGTTCTCACACCCTAATAGAGACTATGGTTTAAATAAAATGGGCTCAAAGTTATACTCCTTCCTTCCCATAATAAGAGTTTTGTTTAAAAATGTACGAATTTTTATTTTTTACCATTTTGATTAAGAAAGAACTCTCTGAAAATTACTGATATAAACTCACGACTTATTTTATATTGAATTTTTTTTATTCAACATATTACTAATTCGTGAAACCAAATAATATAAAATTTTACTTCGACTAATATAACAAGACATTGACTTTTGAAACAAGATTCTCATTATGAGACAATAAATTTTTAGAAACAAGACTTTTATTATGAGAATTGGGGGAGTAATAGAGATATATAGTTGAAATAGTATAACTATTATAGGTGAATTTATAGAGCGTCTGAGGAGATATTTTCATTATAAGCTTATTAAAATACTCAATGAGTATTTAAAAAACTGTGCATTATTGTAAATTAATTATTAAGATAGTAATTGATAAACGTTTTATGAAAGAAATGAGATAAAATCAAAATGCTTGTACTCATAGTAATTGCATAGGCATTTTTAAGGTAAAATATATATGTAAACCTTAAGCACATATAAGAAAGGGTAATAAGGAGTGTGATATATATATGAGGATTTTTGTATAACTTCGTTCTAGGTAATGACTTCTACAAAAAAATCAAAATAATGAGTCGCAAACTGATTATTTCTTAACAAAAAATAAATAAATTAAAACTTTGATTATTAGGCAAAATATTGTTAAGCAGTCGTTTAGAAAGTCTCTCGATAAAACAAATTAAGCTACTGAAATATAGTAAAGAAATAAGAAAAGATGTGGAACATATCAAGATTGAGTGGTGAACTAAGAATAAGTATACTAATAAATTCTAAAAAGTGCATCGGAAGCTACAATTTGGAGAGTGGAAGATACGGTCATTTAACATAATTATGAAAATAGAAAAAAAAATGAAATATATATATATATATATAACTAATAGAGAAATAGTGTATTTAACACTTATATATATATATATATATATATATGTATTAATAAAAAATAGAAATTATGCAAATAATAATAGATTAATTATTGAAGAAAGAGACTAATCATAGAAAATCAATTTAGTTTCATGGCCAACAGAGCTAAAATAAAATCGATACACTTAATAATAAATATTTATAAACGTACAATAAGACAAAAATAATATTTGATATATGAGTTTTATTAGCCTCTTTGTTTTAATCCTATATCTCTATATCTTCAACATGACATGTTTAATCACATCTTAATATTCTTTAAGAACTATCCTTAAATGTAATATTCTTTTCATAGATAATATAGCTGAATAGAATAAAAAGGAATAAATGTCAAGTAAAAATTTGGAGCGAGATATGAAAATTACAAGGTTTGATGATCAGAGTTAAGACTAAAGTACTCAATTTATGTGTTAAAAAAACAATGCAGGAAATTGCGGTTTTAGTTCCACAGGACATGGGGCAGTTGCATTTTGGTCCCAAAGTTTTCACTTTTGATCCCACATATTTAAAACCTAGCACTTTAGTCCTATGAGAAATTTCACAAGCATTTATAGTCCTAATTTTTTGCATTTCCAGTCCCACAACGTTTATCATTAACGTTTTCGATCACGTGCATAGCACATCTCCGTTAAATGACGTAATAAATACGAAAAAATTACACTTTTAGTTCCATAGGACACGGGGCAATTGCATTTTGGTCCCAAAGTTTCACTTTTGATCCCACAAATTCAAAATCTAGTACTTCTAGTCCCATAAGAAATTTCACAAGCATTTATATTCCCGTGTTTTTTCATTTTTAGTCCCATCTTTTCTTTTTTGTCGCATATTGGTCCGACCTGATTTTTTCGAGCGTGTTTAAAGGGAAGAAGACATGTTACTTCAACACAGGAGTGATGATGATGGATCTGGAGAGATGGAGAAAGAAAGATTATACAAAACAAATTGGGAAGTGGATGGAGATACAGAGGGAGAGGAAGATATATGAGTTGGGGTCTTTCCCCCCTTTCATGTTGGTTTTTGAGGGGGAGGTAGAAAGGATTGATTATAGGTGGAATTAGCAAGGTCTAGTTGGGTATAATGTAGAGAATAGCTTCCGCGGTTCGCATGCGGGTCGGGTCAGTTTGATGCATTGGAGCGGGAAGGGGAAGCCATGAGTGAGGCTTGATGAAGGGCGGCCTTGCCCCATGGATGTGGGCCCCTCATGATCTATACAAATTAATTTGCTAAAGTATAGTATATTAAAATAGAGGAGACCGTTGATGATCCCATGTACGAGGTATTTTTTCGGTTGGAATTCAAATGAATTTGGATTTGAGAATGTGGAGACATGAGATGTTACAGACCATTTTTCATGCAATTATACAAGTACAAATTACTAATAATGAAGACCTTTTCAAATCCTACAACTTATAATCAGTTTTTCTAGATTTTCAAAAACTAATTAGAATATTCTCATTTAAATGAAATACATAGAGTAGCAAATCTCTTGTTGCGTTGATGTTCATGGATTTGAAAACCATTATTTTTTTTACTACGTTTCGATGTTCTGTTTGGCCGAGACCAAGAAAGAACTTTGCTTGCTGATATTTTATCATTTATATAGGATATATGTTCAGTATACGGTTCTTGATCCATTATTTTGCATTCATAACATCCACAAAAAGGGTTGTGGAGTATTATACCATTATTTTGCTTCACATAATTTTTATGATATGTGTATTTAAATTATTGAAGTGTTGGTTGTAAAGACAAAAATGCAGGTTGATAAAACGAGGAGCATGGAAGGAGAGGAAAAGAGATTTAATACGCAATCAATCAAAATATTTCTGGAGGGAAAAATGATTGTTTAGTTTGGGACGAAAAATTCAAAAACTATTTTGACTAAAAGTGCTTGTTTGGTTACGATCAAAACTGCACAAAAACTTTAGCACTAAAAGTGCTAGCAAAGTTAACAAAAAAGCGTGACGGCGGGACAAAATGTGCTCGATTTTGTATTTAAGGGATCAAATGTAAAAACTTTTGGACCAAAATGCGACTGCCCTGTGTCCTGTGGGACCAAAATCGCAATTTTCTCAAAAACAATGTAAGATAATGCGTGAAGAAAGTTCACAAACACATAGGTATTAGTTTAATAATAGAACATAACAATATTTAAAAATTAATGAAAAGTGAGATGTAATACTAAGATTAAGTGGTGACTATAAAGAACAAAAATATATGAAGAAAATAGTAATAATAATAATGGAACAATTGTTGGAATTTTAGAAAAATATATAATATAATAGAAAACCAATTATTCTGAGGCGTGTTGCAATAACACTGTCCTGAAGGATTTATTTGAATAATACCCCAGGATACAACATAACTTTTAGCAATGCTAGGAGCAAGAACAACTAAATCACCCAGTAATAGATGAATATAAAAGATAGCTAAACATATGTGTCCCCTTCTACCAAAACCAAATTTTTTATATAAGATTGGAGAGAGACACATGAATTAATGATAAGCATTAAAAAAAATATATATATTATACTTAATGAAAATAGTTAAGGTGGAGGACTCATTAATTTGGTGAATATAACATTAAATCATATTAATAAGAATTGAATGCTATAATAATAATATACATTTATGAATATTATAACATAAATTACCATCTTTTCACAGTTTTCGGGAGAAGACCCACATAAACATCTCAAGGAGTTTCACATTGTATGTTCAAGTATGAAGCCTACAAAGGTGAAGGAGGAGCAAATAAAGTTAAGGGCATTCCCCTTTTCTTTGAACGATCTAGCCAAAGATTGGCTGTACTACCTCCCGTCAGCTTCTATTACAACGTGGGAACAAATGGAGAGACAATTCCTTGAGAAGTACTTTCCGGCCTCTCCAGCCACAAATATTAGAAAGTAAATCAGCGGTATTCAGCAATGCCAAGGAGAGATACTATATGAATATTGAGAAAGATTTAATAAGTTAGTTGCTAGTTGCCTACAACACCAGATCACTGATCAGCTTCTTATACAATACTTCTATGAAGGCCTGTCCTTGACCGACTGAAACATGATCGACTCGGTAAGTGGAGGAACATTGGTTGACAAAACTCCAACAACCGCTCGCTCGTTAATTCCAAGATGGCTTCAAATACTCAACAATTTGGGTGTCGTGAGCCAACGAGGACAGTTAGGGAGGTACATAATTCGATCATTGATGACAAATTGGAGCAGCTTACTAACTTGGTAAAAAAGGTGGCCTCGGGCAACACGGAAGCCCCTAGACCGTGTAGGATTTGTAAAACCACAGAGCACAATACCGGCACAAACTCAATCTTGGATGAAGAAATCGAAGCTCACGCAAACGCCGTTGGCAACTTCAACGGGGGAAGGAGGTATGACCCTTATTCTCAAAGTTACAATTCCGGGTGGAGAGATCATCCAAATTTTCGGTATGGTAACCAAGGTGACCAACAAAGTGACCAAAGCCAAGATCGAGCACCTCAACCGAGAGGGATGTACCAACAACAGCAATCGACTGAATCATCATCTGGTCCAACATTAGAAGACATTGTAAAGATCTTAGCAACCAACACAGTCCAGTTTCAGAGGAACACTCAAGCGAGCATCAAGAACCTTGAATCGCAAGTTAGCCAACTTGCAGCCTTAGTGTCTCAACTTGAAAGTGCAAACAGTGGAAAACTGCCGGCTCAGTCGGAAATCAACCCCAGAAACGTCAGTGCCATCACCCTCAAAAGTGGAGTGATGCTTGGAGAGCCTAACAAGCCCGGGCATCCTTTGGAGGATGGAATTCAAGGGGAAGTTGAAGGAACAATTGGAAATGAGGGTTGTTTCAAAGAGAAGGTCGCGCCCGCGAACCTCTGTCATGGCTGCGACCAGGTCAGCAAAACACACCCTCCAGCTACGCTTGATCAGTCGCGATCACGACCCCCTGTTGCGGCCGTGAACCCTGCTGCCCATAAATTTGAAGTTTCATCTCCTATCCCGACTCAACCACTCCCGTTCCCAAGCTAAGTCGCAAGAGCAGTGGATAAGAACAAAGATAAGGAGATGCTAGAAGTGTTTCGGAAGGTGGAGATAAACATCCCCTGGATTGATGCCGTGAAGCAAATCCCAAGATATGCTAAGTTCCTCAAGTACTTGTGCACTAACAAGAGGAAGCTAAAGGGCAATGAAAAAGTGATCATGGGAGAGAGTGTCTCAGCTATCTTCCAAAAGAAGATCCCTTCGAATTATAAAGATCCTGGAATATTCGCAATCCCATGCAAGATAGGTAACTGTAAGATTGAACGTGCAATGCTCGACTTAGGAGCTTCAATTAACGTTATCACACTCAATTTTTCATTTTTTGAATTTGGGGCCACTCAAGGAAACACGAGTCGTCATTCAACTAGTCAATCGAAGCACTTCATACCCTATTGCAGTGATTGAAGGCGTGCTAGTTGAAGTTGATAACTTAGTGTTTATAACTGATTTTTATGTTTTGGAGATGCAAGGCGATTGATCAATCTCCACATCTATCTTATATGGGAGGCTGTTTCTAAACACCTCCCAAACTAAGATAGACGTTCGTGAAGGCACACTCACGATAAAGTTTGATGGATGAACCGTACAATTCAATATTTTTTATGCCAAGTAATTTCCCGAAGATTTCCATCTTGTTTTCCTCATGATATTGTTAACCCTCCTGTTGAGAAAGAATTTGAGATAAGGTGCCGGAATAAGTTGAATATTTCTACATCTTTGAAGCATCGTAAAGATGAAGGTAAGAAGCTACATGAAGTAAAGTGCTTGAACTGGTCCGAACCAATATGGAAACCACCTTGGAACAAACACTAAAGGGAAAGAGCTTCCGTCGAGCCAACGACGTTAAACAAAGGTGCTTGTCAGGAGGGAACCCGAAGTTTATTGCTTTTGGTGTGTTCAATTTCATAGTTTAGATTGTTTACTTATATATTTAGATATTGTCTTATTATTTTCTTTTAGTATGCAGGGACTATGATGACGAGAAACCAACCAAGCCATGAAATTCAAAGAGATAGCACCAAATGGGTGTGACGAAGCCCAAAAGCCACTGTGAGTTGGATCACCAATTCGTACCTTTTCTTTCCCACAAACTTTAGTTTTCAACCAAGTATGGGGAAGGAGGTGGTAGGTGTACATATTGACCGCTCACGAGCTTTATTTTCGTATGCTACTCTATTACCTTTTGGGATTGATTAGACTTGGATTGGATTTGGTATCTTTGTATGAATTAGTCTTTTGCATTGTTAATTTAAGTCAATAAGAACCAATCGATAGTGTTGATTGATTGATTGCTTTTTTGTAGAGCGCCAATTCGTACCCCTTTCTTTCCTAGAAAATTTGGTTTTTCAACCAAGTTTGGGGAAGGGGGTGGTAGGTGTACGTATTGACCGCTCTCATTCTTGTCTTGATTATGGATAGTGATGGAGATTGATAATTCGCGAATAGTTAATGATGAAGCGAATTTTTGCAATTTTTTTGAAAAATGGCACATGATAGAGCATGACAAGCAAATGAGATGAAATTGAGCTTGTAACTTAAACTTTTGATCAAGACTTTTACCTTGTGAGTTTTTTAGCCTTTATCATACTCCCATTTTTGGAGTAATCCATACTCTCTTTCGGTGTGATTTTCATTCGCGTCGCCCAAATGTAAAAAAAAAATGAGGTGGTATTTAAGACTGTCGGACTTCTACGGATTTATCGTCGGATTTATTTCTGATAGTCGGATTTCTGCAGTTTGACGTCGGACTTCATTCCGGCCGTTGGCTTCATCCCGGTTCGTCGTCGGTGTCCTACCAGGCGGCTGGATTTCTTCAGTTTTTGTTAAATTTGTTTTAGTTTGTCGGACCTCCATAGTTTGTGGTCGGATTTTTATGGTACCACGTCGAATTTCTTCCAGGACGCCGAATTCTCCCGTTCGTCATCGGAGTTTTACCAGTCTATCGGAACTCTACAGTTTTTGTCGGAATTGTTGGTCGTCGATTTTCCGCAATTCTACGTCGGACTATCTTCTTAACGTTAGAACTCTATTGGCGTCGAATTTCTGTTGGTCGAATTTGGAGCCCTAGGATTTTGGACGATGGAACTTTTGGTTTTCGGCGTATTTCTGGTTTTCTGGTCGGTGGCACTGTCTTGCGCTTTCTAGGGTTCTCCTTGGCAGAACAGGGGTGTGTTGTCCTTTTCAAGAGGTGTTTTCATTTTCAGGTTGGTGTTTGTCGTTTTTAGGTGTTGGGAAGGTGTTGGTCCAGTCTCTTTCGATATATCTTTTGAGTATGGTATCGAATTCATGCTCCAAGATGTATGATCATGTTATGAGTAAACATCCATGGTTCCTCCGCTATGCTCTGTCCCGATTTTTCTCTCGGCTGCTGGATATCCTGGTTCCGGATGATACAGAGGATTCCTCTCTGTTTCCTTCCATGAGGCTGAGCAATCCTCTGCCATGCAGTAGCTCCAGCTACGGTGGATGGGGCCCTATTGTCGGTTCCGACGGCAGAACTTGCTCCGGTGGATCAAGATTTGGTCGTGGGGCCTCCGATACCCACTTCGATCCTCATGCAGCAGCTCCAGCTATGGTGGATGCTCTTCAGCCATCAACAGGCTCCTAGTTGGATCGTGGTCAAATAGCGAGGCTGCATAATAGCCAGGATACGGCTGCTACGGCGTTGCACCCTAGTCATGGCCTGGTCTCTCCTCAGAAAGAGGCAGGCACTGGTAAGGTTTTTTCCATTTCGGTTGATGCTAATTGTCTTGACTGTTTCCGCACTTGTTCGTTAAACAGTCATATTTCCTATGGCAAGCTGGAGAAGCCATGGAATTTGACTGCTTTACCTGCAAAGTTGTCTAAATCTTGGCATTTGAGAGGGTTGTTGAAGCTCGTCTCATTGAGGCTGGGGTTTTTCAACCTTCAGTTGGTTCGATGGGGGAGCGAGACCACATTGCACGTTTGCGGTTCTGTTCTCTTCATCCGGGCCAGTTGAGACTGTTCCGGTGGCCTCCGGACTTCGACCCTCTCAAGTCTAAGTCCTTGGCAGCTCAAATTTGGGTTAGGATGTTCAACCTTCCCACTGAGTATCGTTTTTAGCTGGTTATATTTGATATTATTCGTAACACTGGGATGCCTGTCAAGTTGGCTGAGGGCAGTATCCCTAGTCGTTACGTGCGTGTTCTTGTTGCGCTGGACTCTCCGAAGGCTAAGCCTGATTATGTTATGGCTTTGCTTTTGGGGTCGTCAGCGCCGTATAGGCCTTTCATATGAGTCTAGGCTTTGAGGTCGAAAGGAGAGGGGTTTGTCTTCGAGTGTTGCTGGAGCTGATTTGGTTTCGGGAGTAAAGGAGGTGAGGGATGTTGGTGTTGTGGATGCGGGTGTAAGGGAGGCGGGACATGCAGTTGTTTCGGGGTTGAGTTCTGGTTTTCAGCCGAAGGTGTCTCGACGGGCTCGACAACATGCTTTTCGTAAAGCTCATCAGGTTTTGGTTTCGATTCAGCAGGTTGATAGCGATGAGTTACGTCCTAAGTTTGCTTCCATGGAAGCTGTGGCTGGTTCTCCCCATGGAGGGAACAGTTTTGCTCCTTTAGGTTAGGAGGATTCGTTTGATGTTGAGGCTCAGTTGGGTGTTGTATCAGGCGGTCCTGGTTTGGCCTTGGAGCCAGAGGCAGTCTTCGAACCGGCTCCGGTTCATGGGGTACCAGGTGCTGATGTAGTTCAGGAGGATGATGTGGCTGGTGTGGGAGATGCAAGTAAGGTGGGTGATGTGACTATGTGGATGGTTTGGTGGATGAATTGCTTGGTGATCATTCTATTGGGCCTTTGGCATTGATTCCGTTTTCTTCGGTCTCGGGTGAGCCGGGACTGGGTAATGTGCAAGTAAGTTTTGATCCATTTGATGAGTTGGAGGAGGAGATTGAAGCCTCTCTTAATGTGGAGACACTTTCCCTAAAGCGGTCTGAATCCTTGTTATTAGTTTGTGGTCATGGCTCAGAAGGGTTCACTCCGAGACCTGATTGTGTTTTGGAAGGGAGTGATGTCGGGCCGACTATGCACATGATGCATTTGATTGCTTTGGAAGATTGGGAGGGTATTTTGAGGTATATGGACTATGCTCCGCCTGAGCAAGATGTCTCTTCTGTTGCTCCATTAAGATCATTTGTTGGAATGCATAAGGTTTCGGCGGAGATCTTATGAAGGGTACGTTAAAGAAGCTTTGCTGGTTGCATGCTCCTGACTTGGTTGCTATACTTGAGCCCAAGGTATGTATTTATTCTATCCATTGCTCCTTTTGGAGGTCTCTTGGTCTGCACTTTGTGGGGGCCAATGAGAGGGTTAGTATGCGTCCGAACATTTGGGTGTTCTATGGTATGAGATGGGCTTCTAGTGTTAGTGTTGCTTGTTGAGAGGCTTATTGATGATGTTCATGTTTTTTTCGCTTTTGTGCATGCTAGTAATAGTTATGTTCGTAGGCGTGATTTATGGCATGACTTGTCTTTATTCTCTGATTGTCACATCTGTGTTCTAGATGATATTAGTGTGGTGCTGGGGGCACACGAAAGAGTGAGTCTTCGTGCTCCCCCAACAATTTCTTGTGAGGAGTTTCGTATTGCTATTGAGGATGCAGGGTTGCATGAGATTGTGGTTTCTGGTAGTAGTTATACGTGGTGTTCCAGACGCATTTTGCATCGTATCTTTGCTTCTAAGATTGATACGGTTTTCATCTCAAATAATTTCTCGAATCTGTGGGATTCTCTTCTGGTGGTTGCTTTGGCTAGGAATATTTCGGACCATCATGTGATAATCTTTCAGTGCTTATCTGGAGGGGATCACGGTTACCTCGTCCCTTCAGGTTTCAGGATATGTGGACATGAGGGTTTTATGGCATTGGTTGCTAGTTCATGGGGTGGACCCATGGTTGCTGGAGATCCTATTTCGGTATGTATTAAAAAGTTGAAGCGGCTGAAAGGAGAGCTTCGGGTTTGGAATCAGGTTGTCTTCAGGAATGGTTTTGTTCAGATGGAGGAGGCTTAGGCTAATCTATCAGCGGTGCAAGGAGACATTTATGTGCATGGCTATTCAACAGAGAGGTTTGATAAGGAGGTGAACCTTCAGGTAGAGATTAATGCTATCCTTCTCAGACAAATGCGGTTTTTTTTTGGCAGAAAAGTAGGACAAAGTGGCTTTCAGATGGGGATGAAATACCAAGTTCTTCCACCAACTTTGTCGGGTTACGAAAGGTTCGTCTGGCATTCGGATGATGTTAGTGGATGGTGTGGTATCGACGGACGTAAACACTAAAGCGGATCATGTGGTGGGCTATTACTCGGACTTATTTTTGGTGGACAGTGATATTGAGGAGTCAACAATGGATTTGCAGCTGCTATTCGATGTGGGTATTGGTCAGTAGCATAATGAGAGGTTGGTGGCTGTCCCATCAGACATGGAGATCAAGGAGGTTGTTTTTGGTCTTTCATCTGATAGCTCTCCGGGTCCGGATGGGTTTGGGGTTTTCTTTTATCAGCATTGTTGGGAGTTGATTAAGGAGGATGTGTCGGCAACAGTCTATTATTTTTTTGCCTCAGGTTTTATTCTGGCAGGTCTTAACTCCAGCTTTGTTACCCTGGTGCCTAAGTTTGATGGGGCATCAAAAGTGGAGGATTTCCGGCCTATTGTCATGGGGAATTTTCTCTTCAAGATCTTTACTAAGATCTTGACCTCTCAACTCGACTCTTTCATTGGTGATTACCTTTCTCCCTATCAATTTGGCTTCATTCCGGGACATAGCATTCATCACTGTATCGCCTTGGCCTCGGAGTGTATTAATTGTTTGCATAGGCCGAAGAGTGTGGACAATGTGGCTTTGAAGGTGGATATTCGGAAAGCTTTTGATACTCTTAGTTGGTCCTTTCTTTTATCGGTTCTTCGTCACTTTGGCTTCTCGGAGGTTTTTATTGCTAGAGTGGAGTCTGTTATGAATTCGACAAGGTTATCCATATTGATTAATGGATCGCCTTTTGGGTATTTCGGCTACTCTCGGGGGGTTCAGCAAGGCGATCCCCTTTCACTGCTTCTATTTTGTTTGACAGAAGAGGTTCTTGGACGGATGATTTTATATGGTATCTCCTGTGGTAGGATAAGGCATGCATTAGCTAAGCGTGGGGTGCGTTGTCCGCCGTTTCTCCTTTATGCGGATGATATCTTCATTACATCAGCAGCTAAGTTGGACAATATCCGAGCGATTACTGGGATTCTCAATATGTATGGGGCTATTTCAGGCTAAGTGGTCAGTCCGGGTAAGTCCAGTGTGTTTTTCAGTCATACAACATCTCGTTCTTTTCGTGTAGTTGTTAGTGTTGTTACCAGGGTCTGTTGGTACTCTACCTACTCGATACTTGGGCGTTTCTTTATTTTGGGGGATGCCTAAGGCTTCTGCTTTTCGGCCCTGAGCTCAGGCTATCAGAGCCAACTTCTCGAGATGGAAAGGCTCGACTATGTCAATGGCAGGGCGAACTTTTCTTGTGAATTCTGTCATTGTGAGTTCATTTGTTCACTCGATGATGATTTATCGTTGGCCCCGCCTCTCTTCTCGATGAGCTTGAAATGACTTTGCGAAATTTTATATGGACAGGCCAAGTGGAGCATAAGGGAATCTTCAATGTCATCTGGAAAAAGGTTTGCGCCCCGAAGTCTGAAGGGGGGCCTGGGGGTTCGATCGATTCGGGTATCCAATGACTCTTTGTTGTTTCGGTTTGCGTGGGATGTCTACACTTTAAAGACCCCGGGAATGGATTTCATTCGAAAGAGGTGGTTCACACCAGAGGTCAATGTCAGACCTTACTATGTGCATTCCTCTATCTTCCCCAGCTCTAGGAAGTTTCTTCACAAAGCAGTCTCTGAAGCACGTCTGTTATTTTGTAGCTCTTCTTCAAGGCTGTTTTGGACTGATAATTGGTTAGGTTATTCGATTGCAAATAGGCTCTACATCACTATGGAGGTCCGGCCCCTGCTAAGTCAGAAGATATCTGATTATTATTATTCAGACACATGGCATTTGGAGGAAACATTTGTTGCTAATCATCCAGCGGTGGTTAATGACATCACCTCCTACATCCCTCTCGTCTCAGATGGTGATGACTTAGTTTGGATAGGTTCAAAGGATGGTCAGGTGACTTCTGCCCTAGCCTATCAGCATTTACGGCCTAAATTCCTAGTGCCCTCATAGGCCTCTTGGATATGGGCCTCTTTCATTCCACCTTGCAGGTCATTCTTTATTTGGAGGGCAATTCATAGCGGGGCTTCCGACTTGGGAAGTATTGTAGGCTCGGAATTTTCAGGGACCGTCTATATGCCTTTTCTGCCGCAACGAAGGGGAGTCTCTAGAGAACTTACTTACATCTTGCCCTTTCTCGATTTCGATTTTGTAATGTATATGTTGGGCATTTGGTACAAGTGTTGAGTTGGATAATGGATTCCATAGTTTGCTTTTGCAGGTGATGCAGAAATCGTTTAGCACTTAGCTACAAGGCTTTTGGCGTGTTGCCTTTGTGACTTATGTTTGGGCTATTTGGGCGGCTCGAAACAGCGCCACATATGATGATCACCGGCCTATTCCGACTCAGCTCCTGATGTTTATTTGGACCGTTTTACGAGAGGCATCGACCTTTGGAAAAGGGTCACGTAGGGTACCACTGCAGAGCTAGAGTGTTTTAGTAGCTTGAAGATACCACCAATCCAGAGGGTGCTACCACGTTATGTCAGGTTATTTGGTCTCCTCCTTCGGCCAGATGGGTGAAGGTCAATACGGATGGCACGCCGGGGGACACTTTTGGCGGAGCCATCTATAGGGGGGCTGATAGGTTGATCCTTGGGGGGTGGGCCTCTGATTTTGGGTTTGGTTGCGCCTTTGAGGCGGAATTAGAAGCTTGTATATTAGCTTTAGAGGTGGCTTATGACAACAGGTGAAGTCATATTTGGCTAGAGAGTGACTCAACAACTGTGGTTTCTTTGTTTACAGATAGTACCCCTTTGATTCCTTGGCGGTTGCGGGCCCACTGGTTGAGGGCACTTAGGTGGTATGATCACTCTCACCTTGTGGTTATACATATTCACCGGGAGGGCAACCAAGTAGCGGACGCACTCTCTAAGCTTCATGTTCCTTACATTTGGTTTCACCAGCTTCCAGAATATGTTATTCAGCTGGTACTACAGGATTACACCTGTGTCTACTTTTGACAGATGATTTGACTTGTTTGGTTGGTACTCTTTTTCCTGCGCACGGATCTCCCACTGGATTTTGTCGTACGCAGGTTTTAACGAGGCCAACTTATAGATGGGCTAGCTACTGGCATGTAGTAGCAGTCCTTGCTAGGGGTGGTATACCGTACCGAATCGCCTATACCGTTACCGTACCGAAATTTTTGGTACGCCGAAAATCCATACCGTTACCGTACCAAAAATTTCGGTATACCAAAATTCGGCATATCGAAAATTCGGTATGATATCGGTAAATACCGATACCGTACCGAAAATTCGGTATACCGAATTTTGTATCGGTATCGGTATATACCGATCCATACCGTTGATTTTGGTATACCGAAGAAAATTTACGGTATACCGTTAGAAATTTGGTATACCGAAATACCAAACTACCAAAATACCGAAAAAATTTCGGTATACCGATATATACCGAAAATACCGAACTTTTTTCGGTATATCGGTATATACCGAAATACCAAAATTTTTAGATTATCATACCGTTACCGTACAGAAAAATTTCCGGTACGGTATCATACCGTACCGAAAATTCGGTATACAAAAAATTTTGGTATTTTCGATAATTTTGCGATACGGTAAGTGCGGTATTTCGACATTTCGGTATTTTTCCCCACCCCTAGTCCTTGCATAGGGTTGTCCATGTTTTCGTTTCACTTGTATGCTGATCATTGATTTGTTTATATAATGCTGATTAGCTCTAGAACTTGCTTCAATTCTCTATTATGAATGAAGTTGGTACATTGTGTGATTTGGAAAATAATCTTAGGCAATTCTTGATTTTTAGCCTATTTTTTAGCCTTGGAGAGTTAATCTCTGTGCAAAAAAAAAAAAAAAAAAAATTGCTTTGAAAAATATCCCTGGTTAGCCATATTGAGTTTAAAAGCCTTATTTTTGTAGTCCTAAATTACTAGTTGATATCCTTCTATTTTTTTTAGCCTTTGTTCCCAATTTGGACTAATTGAGTGAGAAGAAGCAGGTTGGAAGGTAGTTTTGGCGAATATGGGATGATGATTGGCGAAAGTAGGTGATATGGGAAAAGGGTAAAGAGAATGAAATTATGTTGGGCATAAAATCAAGAAAAAAATAACCTCTCCTAGAGTTGATTTGTATTTCAAAAAAAAAAAAATCAGAAAACAGAAAAGAAAAGGAAAAGTCGGATGTACATAATTAGTTCGTTGTTTTTGTTGGGGAGAGGCTATAATTTCCTAAGGTGTGTCGTGATTAATTGTCTTAAAAAAATCGGGTAAATAACATACCCAATTGAGAGTTTGAAAAGCACTAAGGTTGTAAGCTCATTGTAGGGTGAAGAAATCATACTTTGGGATGGTTTACTATGAAAGTGAGAGAGTGAGACAAGAGTGAATGTTGTTCGAGGGGTGGTTGAGAGTAGCTAACTCAATTAGTCCAAGAATTAGTCACTTTTACCCATATCTACCCCATCTTACCTCAAGCCTATACTATAACAAAAAATAAGACCTTTTTATTCTTTATCACACATGTTGAGTACAATTCGGATTTAGATGATTAGCAAGCATATGGTAGTCATTGCATGTACTTCAATGTGAGAAAAAAATTCAACCTACTTAATACACTTGAGAGATGAGAGATACACTCACCCGATGATGATTATTTGTTGAGAGTCTCAAGTCTCAAAAGTAGTTGAAGTTGCTATGTCAAGTATGCTCGTTTTGTCGTGATTGCCTTGCTTTCGTAGAGTCCGTCTGAAACTAGAATCGCCGCTTAAATCTTCCCTAACACGTGTCATTTTCTTCTTTTTCTTTGCTTCAATCTGTTCGGGACGAACAGAGGTTTAAGTTTGGAGAGATTTGGTACACGTGTTCATGCATGCATTTTTGGTCGAATTAAGTGTCGTTTTAATGACATTTGCATGCATATTTGACCGTGTATTATTTATATTTGTATTATTAGACCAATTAATGTGTTTGAGCTCGTTTCAGGACAATACAAGCAATATAAGACCAAGATCAAGTCTCGAAGAAGTCCGAAACAAAGAACGAGTCAAGGATGAAACAAGGGGGGAAGAGTTTCGAGCGAGAAGTCGCGCCCGCGACCAATCCAGCGAAACCCAGCCAAAAATCCAAGTCATGGTGCGCAGCCGTGATTAGTCCAGCGAACCAAAACCTGGTTAAGCAAAATAAATGGTTCACGGTCGCGATCCGATACCCTATTTTTATCCTGAAACACGTTTTTGGCCCATTTTTCAGCCCAATACTTTCTCCTCTACATATGAAGTCCATTTCGAATTTCATCTAACCTACCACCCATTTTACACATACCTTCAACCACTATTCACCATTGGAATCAAGAAATTGGAAGAGGGTTGAAGATCAAGATCATCAACTCAATCTTTTGGTTCATTCTATCTTATTTTCATGTCTTTTTCTATTTTCACTTGTTTTATCTTTGTAATAGCTGATATGAGTAGTTAGCACTCTAATTTCAACCCTTGATCATTAGTTGGACCTTGGATTTAAACTTTTTATATAATTTTTACGATTATTAACCGATTGGATTATGTTTTGGAATGTTCTATGTTATTTGGGATTGTTGATTCACACTGATTAATTGAATTGTGGTTTGATCATCCATTTGGATATTTATTTGTGAGTTGCTAGAATTGGGTTTGTAATCCGTAATTGTTATGAATCCGATTCTCATGTAGCGAACAATGAATTTATTCTATTGGGGATAACATAGAGTTCGACCACTAAAATCGAGTTTGTGAATTTTATGTTGTATCTACTCCGTTGTCTTGATTCTTAATGCATTTGACTATTGATTCTTAGAGAGCTTGTTCTAGGAATTGATAAGTTGAGTAGGATTAATTGAAGAGTTTGTTTTGATTAATTATACTTAAAAGACAACAAGGTTAATAGAGCTTGTTATTAATTTTGGAGTAGGGATTCTAATGCTAAACTAAACCAGTAGTAACATCAATTATATAGATTATCCAAGTGAAGGGGATACTCGATCAAGGGTTGAATCCTTTTATCATTAATAAAACAAAAAATCATTCTCTTATCTTTGTTTACTTGAATTGTTAACTTGTTGAGTGCTTTTAGAGTAATTGTTATTTGGTTTGTTTAATTACAATTAGTTATTAGTTGTGATTACATCAAAACTCCCCCCCTCCCCTCCACATCTTTATTGTTTTCTTGCTTATTTATATTATTTTGCTTAATCATAATTGTTTAATACATAAAGCAAAATTGTTCGACCATTCATCGTGGAATCGACCCTTATTTACCACTCTACTAGTTAGAGTAGTAGATCGAGGATAAGTATATATTTATATATATTAATTTGGTAAGGCGCGACACGACCCTATCAGCCTCAAAACAAAACTCCTCACCAACAATATACCCAAAAAGCAGTAATAAGGGGGGCCCACTTCGATATCTTATTTATTTATTAATCTATCAACTAAATTAATTGTTTTAATTTTCGGATAAATAATAAATAATTAATATTTCGACTGTTTTACTTTTTTATATTTTATTATATTTCGAAAATTGTTGTTATTTTTTTTATCATATAAAACATAAAAATGCAAAACGAAAGAGTCGTTGCAAATAGTTTAAATGAAAGAGCCCTTAAAAATCAAACGGCTATATTTATAATTGGCAAACACCAAATATATTCTCCTCACACGAAACAAATAAAGAAAAATACAAAAAACAAAGGAAAATGAAAAAAAAAATGCATAGTGGGGGGCAACCTGCAGGCGTGGGACCCATGTCGTGCGCCGCTTGCGGGCCTGGGCTCCTCCTATTTCTGACCGGTGTGTGCGTCTTCCCTTCCCTCCTCCCCCTCAACCCAGGTAGCAAAATTGCTACCTAAAACAAATACCCCTCTCCCAACCCTCTCTCCCCATTGATAAAATACCAAATGGTGGTGGATATTTGCACTTTGCCATGTAAGCAAATAGCCAACCATTGGGGATGCCCTTAGTAGTGATATTAGTTACATTTTTTAAATACAACTCAAAATTTTACCTTAAATATATTTATGTGTTGAACATTATTTAAATCACATATCTTACAAACCTATAAAAATCTTAGATAAGGAAGAAAATGTTATGTTTAGAAATTGGAGAGAGACATAAAAATAACAAGGTTTACAATGATAGGAGTTTAGACCGAGGTATAAAATTTTATTGTACTAAAAATAGAAGTAGTAAAAGGACAAACGTAAATGTTAGGAAACATAAATCATTGCACCTGATTTTTTTTCAATGTATATAATTTTTAACATTAAATAAAAGTATTAAATTGATAAAAAATGATGTATTTACTATGCTATATAAAATTATAAGGTATAATAAATGAATAAAAAAAGAATTATAAGGAAATAACAAGCTAAGTTGTATTATGTGAATAATTAATAGTTTTTTGTGTGAATCAGTACATGAATAAATAATAATTATATTGGAATAAAGTGTGGTACACTCCAAATAAAAAATAAAATGGGAGAAAGAAATTAAGAATGTTCTAAAAATGCATTTATAAAACTTTATGTTATATTTAAATATAGATCGGAGCATGCATCTCAATTTCGGATTATGAGATACTAGGTATATAGTCAACCCTCCATAAAAAGAAACATTATTTGTTTTATAATTATATTATAGTAAGATTTTATTTTAAGCCATACATAATTTTCAAATTTGGATGTAGAATTAAAGCAATGATTGAGGCTATTTGAAATAAGCAATCTTAAATTAATAACTAAATATACTTGATAAAATAAAGTTTTCATAACAGAAGTTAGATGATGGACCATGGTACAAGTTGTTGGAAGTTTTTCCTCACATTAAAATAAGCGAAGAGTTTATGTGCAAATATATCTTAAGATTATAATTATTAGTTAGAGAAATTACAGGAAAAATTCGTTAAACCTAATATATTTGTGTATATCTAACAAATAATGAACTTATAAATGTCAGTTTATGATGTAATAAAACAAATAAACTTGTATCTTTTGTTCAAATTACAATGATTTAGAAACTGAACATGAAAATCTACACCTTCATTATTACATGGTTTTCAATCATCGTATAATTTTATTCCTATATATTAATGATGCTAGAGTCTATATATTGAGAAGTAAATAATAATCATAATATATCATATATATATATAAAATAGAAAATTTTGTAAGACTAAATTTTTTTATATTATATCAAAGTATGCCGTTTTTAAGAATTTTAAAATTATTATATCTTGTTTTTTAAGACTAAGATATTTTAACTTTTCTTTCTCTCTTTTGTGATTCTTTTTAGGTTTTATTTGATCTTGAATTATGTTTGTTCAATTGATCATTTTTTTTTTCTTGCACTGAATCATCTAAGAATTTATATTAAAGGGTTGATTGCAGCAACTCCACCAAACTATCAGCATTTTTGCATATAAATCACTAAAACTTTTTGTGTGGCATCGATACATATAAACTATACGGGTTTGACAGATAAACCACCAAACTTATTCTCCAATTGACAGATAAACCACCAAACTTATTTTTTGATCATTTTTTGTCGGGATTTCGCACGTGACTTGTGCGTGATAAACTTTTAATGAGTTTTTTTTTGTACAAATAATATTTTTAGTATGCCAAAAGTGTAAATTCTTTCACATCTTTCATTTTCATAGCAATTTCTTTGAATCATCAATAATTCTCTGTCTCAATATCTAGAAACTCCATTTGAAGATAAACTGCTCATCTACCAACTAAAAAACATATTTGGACAAGTAAAACCCTTAAAATTTTGTAACACGCAAGTCACATGTGAAATTCCGGCTAAAAATGATAGGAAAATAGCTTTGTGGTTTATCTGCCAAAACCCATATATTAAATGATAAATGATTACAGTGAGTTTTAGAACGATCGACAATAGCCACCACACAAAACACAACTATTTTTACACTCAAACAATTTTTTATGATTAGATAATAGTAAAAGGATGTTATTTTTTGACATGCTTTATCGATGCACAGTTTATCGACGCATGAGTGTTTATCGATTATCGATGCAATTGTACATCGATAAATAATAAAAGTTGAAGTAAATTTTTTTTGACCTGCTTTATCGAGACGCAGAAGTGTTTATCAATGCAATTGTGCATCAATAAACATTTCGTCTCCTGCAACTGTGCATCGATCGCACGTCGATTGTAATTATTTCAAAAACCAACAAATTGTCACTAAATATAACATTTTTAGCAGAAATTGCTATTTATACTTCTACCAGAAAAAATTGGAATCAGAAATTGATAAAAAGCTTTGTAACAGGTCGATAAACTGACATCGACGTCTCTGCCGGAAACAGAGGTCTCGCCGGAGGATTCACCTATGTCGTCGCCGCCATCGTTTGATCTGACATCTTTCACATGGAGCTCACCGTTGGAACTCATTTTCAAATCTTCGACTGAGGTAGAAGCTCGCGTTTGCTTGGGAGTGTGGAATTGGGTGGGAGGGGTGATTGCAGGAATATTGTGTCAATTAATGCGATGTCTTAATTAAAAGGTGGTTAGCACTAATTTGACAAAAAAACATCTACCAACTTACTATTAGATGTAATTAAAATGAAAGATTCTCAAAATTATTAATAGGTAACATTTAAAAGTAGAACATTTTATTTCAAAAAACCAGAAGAGAGCAAGCGTCTTTTTCACTCGAAGCAGCAGTTGGGAAAGTAATGAAACCACTCAGAATAAACTTCGTCAAGGCAAAAGCTAAAAAGCACTTGTGGTAACTGGTATGGGCTCTTCCATCGACAGATATTTGGTGTGGAAAAGTAGGCAAATTTGTCCCATAAAGAAAATCAGAATTATTCTAGTCAATTCAAATTAAACCTACAGTAGTTCATAAATCTTATAGCAAATATGAAGCATGAGTAGTTTGTGCTTCAAAACACTGTTCCATTGTCAGACACCATTCATCATGGGGGCCTCTATAATGCCATTGCATTTTGGCTGGTCATGGATGAGGTCAAGCTCTATATGTCCCGGTTGAAGATAAATGCATGTCAACCACAAAAAGGGACATGAATTATACCTGATAAGTTCATTCTGATTAAGACCCTCTTCTGCAGTCTCTATCTTCAAGTCACATTGCTATTATATCCGCAACTTGTAGAGAGAGAGAGGCACATTTCAACCAAGGATTTGATTTTCCACGGTTGCTTTCTCTTTCAACTTTCTATTTAATAGTAACTGCCAATTTCTGAATTTGGACAAGAACATTGGCATCAAGTCACACAACTTGGTCACAAGATGTCGAAAACTATTTTGTAGAATTTTTTACTTATTATAAACCAATATAACAAGCCATTATTAACAAGACAAGATTATGAAGATGGGATAGGTGCCTTTTTTTGAATCTATTGCCCATTGTTCCTGCCCCCTTTAGGCTACATGACAAACTAGGACTCTATTAAAACAACTAAATACATGCTAAAATGCTATAATATTATTAAAGTTACTAACGGTGGTATATGAAAGAGATTTAACACATAAAAATGATGGATTGACTTCATGACTATCGACTAATGTTGAAGCACAATAATCAATATTTATTCAACTAAAATCTGTCTGGAGGGACAGCAAGTTTCTTAAGAGGAAGCAGAGTGATATAAAGTCAAAAGCAAAACTCAGACTGTTTCTGTCAATCTTAATAGACATCCGAAAGAATGATTTCCTCGAGAAAAAATTCTAACATTTGAAAAAGATCACGGGAAAACCTCTACAATTCATGCTATGAAATGAAATTCCAATCACATATATATGCTTATCCTCTGATTTTGTAAAAAGAAGCAACCATTTCAGACGATACATAATTATCTTCATCGTCCATAATTGAGTGGATTAAAAGGGGTAACCTACAAGACCTGAGTTACCAATCTATGTCCTACCTAAATCAAGCTAGCCTACAAGCCTTCTCTAGCGGAATATGCCTTCAAGATCAATTATTTGTTATCAATTATATGTTCATAAACGGTGAATAAGGCTAGGATTAAATTCTCCAGAAAAGTAATTTCAAAGAGAGTATCTGGCAGACACTATGTTGATCCACTATTCCATCAAATTATATAACCCTTAATCCTACTCGAGTTGGGAACGCAAAATATCTAAAAAAGGGAAAAAAGCTGCCTCAATTTTCTTTCTCCCGCTCATACAAATTTGATTCGATCTCTATAGATTCTCATTATCATACCTATCCTCAATCTTTCTTATCAACCAACATAATACTCTGACTGAAGATTTGTACCTATGATGACATTCAATCAAGCATCTTTAAAACCCTAAAAAAACAGACATGTTCCCTATAATATGTATAAGTTCATAACTAATTTAAAACATTCAGATAGACACTAGAGCATAACTCATAAAAGATAAGCGCAATACTTAGCTGTTACTCAGTTTCTTAAAGCAATCAATTCGATTTTGACACATTAAACATTTAACATGCTCAGAGAGACCAACTCAATATATTGGTATTTTTACAAATTCAATTACTTCTTAACAGAAAAAATCTTCATAGGGACTATGATGGGAGAGATCTAAACCCATACTCGTCGTACAAGCAGATTCTGATCTCAGAAAAGGTTTACTGTATTTCTTCTAAAAGTACACATCAATGATAATTTTAATAGAATAAAACAATCTAACTGTTTTAATCCAATAGGTCTCAAGCAAACATCGGAGTTTGGAGAATACAAAACAAACCAGTCATGTTGTGATCCTTATATTTCTGCGCTTTTGAGGAACTTGATCCTTGTCCTCTTCATTGAAGCAGAGAATCCACCCCACTCCAATTTGTCAAGTGGTGACAGACCTTCCGTATTCAATGGAACTACATTCAAGAAAAGAAGCTGCAAACAACATAGTTGGATCCTAATACATTTCCCAAAACGTCAAGATCCCAAACATCTCAAATGGATCTAACTAATAATTCTTGAGTGATTATCCAGAGATTCTAAATGCACATTAATCTACAGCAAGATTTTTCTGAATCCAGGCTCAAGTGCTAAATCTAATCATGGTTACAAACTTACAAGGCATGTGATGTATGAGTTGAAAACTAAATGCTTATCTTTCGGCCTATTGGTCTCCTTTATCTTCAAACACCATGAGTGTATTAAATTTTTTGTTTTCAGAAGCATGAGTGTATTAAAAAATTTTCGCCGTATTATACCACTTAAACTCATATCGACACACATAACTTCTTGCAAAAATATGTCACATTCTTATGGTAAATATGTCTTAAATCTGAAAATTCATCAAAAAAGTTCAGAAAAGAATTAATTTTTCTATAGTTAGTATTACAAGTTAGTGAACTGCTCCAAAGCATGCAGACTTTTCATGATATAAACTGAAACAACGGGAATAAGAATGCTAAAGGACAAAGCTACACAAATTCACTACACTGTCTGCTTTAATAACCTGTAAGTAAAAAATATTTATCTATTTTATATTTCACAAAACATCAAAAAATAAATGACTTCATTTGACCTGGTTACAATTCTTCACGGGCATCAACACTCTCATATGTTGGAGTCTCATAGGTGCTAGACTCATCAAAATTACTACTCCATGATGATCCAAAGCTCTCATCAGATGGAGACTCGTTATTGATGGGCTCATCAGTAGTACTACTCCATGTTGATTCAAAGTTCTCATCAGCTGGAGTATCATTATTGATGGGCTCCTCAGTAATACTACTCCATGTTGATTCATGCATGTAGGAATCCTGAGCCACATCAGGATTTTCCTGACCATCAGGTCGAATTTCATCAATTGAAGCGTCTTCATGAACTTGAGTCTCTGCCTGTATGGACTGCATCACAAAGTAAATTCCGTTGACCACATCATACACCATCAGCCCGATCCTTCCACCAACCCAACTGCCCAATTGACTTCCAACCAAATAACCGAACCTACCAAACTGTTGCTCTCCAACGAAACCAACCGAATAAGTGCCAATCAAGGTACCTGTGCCCCGAAGGAACCCCTCTGTCACTGTACCTCCATAATAAATAGCTTCAAAAAAATCCCACCCAGAAGAGATAATTGGGCCTATAATACGTTTGGCTTTTCTTGTTGCTAGTTTTGCTGCCTTTGCTCCTTCTGTCTGGGCTACTTTGGCAGCTTCTTTTGCAGCAAGGCCTTGGGCTACTGCATCAGCCAAAGCAGCCTCGATGGCTTCGTTCCTTTTACTTTCCACATGGCGAGTCCTGATGTTATAGAAATAAAGTTTTACACCCTCCTTCACCACACACGCAAGGGTTCCAGAACTTCCATCAAAACAATTCAGGAAAGTAAACTGCCCACTTTTTGATGCAGCTTCTTCCCCAACCAACAACCTGCATTTCTCAGCTGTATAAAAGAAGGAAAAGGAAGTATCAGATCTAAACAGCAAAGAAGAATGTAGAAAGAAAATAAACGGAAGAAAAGTGGAACCAAGAGTAGCTTCAAATATTATATTATTGACACACACGTGTTGAACTTTCAATAATTCATATTATGCAACCATCAGATTAGTTGGGATGCTGCAACTTATTGGAGTAACTGGCCAGGCAATGTCAAGGTTTCAGGCCAGTTGCATGATGAAGCTAGAGAGCGCCATATGCTGGTAACCGAAGAGATTAAACTCCGTGAACTGAAAGGATTGCAATTTCTTTCAAGAGCTTGTATTGCATTGGACATATGTTTCTCATAATATTGTAATTGGTGAATTCTAACGTAAACACTAACAGGTCTAATGGATGAGAAGAGAAATAGAGCAAGGAAGAGACAGAAACTTGATGGCTGAAAAATGGGGAGATAGATATGGAAGGAAAGGCAACATATACATTTAAAGGATCTAACAAAAACTACGATCAAGATATCAATGAGTAAAAAATGGACTATAGATGAAACAGGGGGTACCTAATTGGTGTGGCTTTGGATAGTCTAATCTCAATAAGTTGCAGACTGCTGAGTTTAGCGAGATACAAAAACAATTAAACTAGATAGTTTCATTTAGTATATTCTTGAAACTACACATTAGTAACTCTTCAGTTTGTTGTTTGTCAAAAGTGGAAACACCAAGGTTTTGGCATCCAATAAGGTCAACTTTTCGATTTATAGGGCACTCATGATTTCTTTTTTCCTTTTTTTGGGTGGGGGTGGGGGGAGGGGTGTTGTTACAAAAGATAAAGGAAAAAGGAAGATGTACACAAACCAAGTTTAACTATTTTTGAGGTATCTTCTGACTAGAATACCTTGTTTTAACTGACACTATCCGTATTTGATTACCCCAAGATTATCTACTTTTTATTTGAAATGAAGTTCAAATAGGAAATTTCTTAGATATTCACTGCTTGCGAGATGTCAATGGCTTCCATATATCCATCTATCTTGTGAGAACTATATATTGCTCATGATCACCTTTGAGTGTATTGGTTTGATAGAAAAACCAAGTCATAACAATAAATCCAGTTCATTTGTCGCCAACCGTAAATTTGAAGAATAGCAAAGAGCTCTTGATAGAAGGTCAACAGTAAGCGGTAGGTTAATTGGAGAGATACCAAAACAACAAAGTTCCTGTTATAACTGACTAGTATTGCATTCCCGCAGAATTGTTTGACTTGTGATTTATTATTTAGTGGAAAATATTGATTCATCAAAATAAAAGAAGAAAGATAACACTTTCAGTTTCTTTTCTGGATGTCTGTTAGGTGAGACTACTTTCCCACTTAAAAGATGTTTAGTCACAAAAAGATAAAATCCATGAAAGATGGAAGGACTTGAAGGGAGAAGTGCAAGTGCAGTGCACTATCTTGGAGGCAGTGAGAGAAAGAACTATGTGCCTTAATTATCACATTATGTGCTGTCTCAAATGAATACAACTAGGTCAATGTAGTTGAATGAATTTTGAATGATTACAACTTGTTCAGCAGCTCATCGCTTCAATGGGCTGCCTTTCAAGGACCCAACATAGAGCTCTTAAACTATATGATAGGGTCAAATGATCCAGCCAAGTATAATAGAGATTAAGATTTAGCAGAAAGGAAGTCGCAAGAGGACATTTATGGAGGTAACGGACTTTCTTTCTCAGGAATGATGCTAATAGGCTGCATTAATAGGCAACAAAAAATCAATTTGACTTGGCTGAAGTGTTAAGCTCTACAAACCAATTAAAATACAACCATGGTTATGAGAAATTAGTTTGAGTTCAACTGACTTGAGTCACTTGACAAACATGAAACATGCTAGTTACAGATAATGGTCCACAGCAGTTCCAACATGTAGTGTTTAATGGGAGATACCTACAGTAGAGACAAGAAAATAAGTTAAAGACTAGACATGGTTAGGTTTTAACAGACTTTTGTTCATTATTATGCAGACACCAAAGTATAAAATTATCACCTGATTCCAAATTTCTGCCATGGCGAGTGCTCAAATATTTTGAAGATGGACCTAGACTCACTCTCACACTGAGTGTCTACACTGTATTCATGAGACGTTGTCTGTTTATTCGTGAAAGGAGTGACGAGTAGGCAACTATCATAAGTAGCCACATCGTGTTATGAAATACTCTTAATACACCAAAGACATGGTTATGTTAAGTTCCAATATTTTCTTGAATGATTAGTTTTGAAGCTGGACAGAATAGCCACATCTCATGACCCATTTAATAGACAAATTATTACCATTCTAGAAACTGCTTCGGCATCAGGAATTAGCAATATAGCTTCTTTGAAAAGAAATAAAAAGAGTGCAATGTCTTTTCCTCAACAAACAGTCATTGAAGGTTTAGGGCATCTTCCAGGGCTGAAATAGCATAAGGACTCCCACTTAATTGATATGCCTAATATCTTGCAAACAGGGGTTGCATTTCAAATCCAGAATGCGCCACACAGAGAGACTTGAGTTCCTTGTATAGCATAAATGCATTGATGAGTCCATGACTATCATCAAGAGAAAACAACTTTACAAAACCCTGATGATGCTCCTCCTACTTGCCATCTGTATGCTCTCACAACAATCTTTAAGATCTCATGTTTAAAATTGAAGCATCAGAGACCATATAAAAGTATCTCATCAAGAAGAGCTCTAATAGGCCGGTATCAATAACTTTTCTCGAGCTTATGAGGAAGGAACAAATAACTTATGCTCCTGTACTCATATTGAAAATCTTTGCTAGTTATGAAACTGTACGGTTTATATTTTAATTGAGGTCACAAATACATTTTTCAGGCTTATAGTTATATTTCATTGATACTGAAAATAAACAATGATAAGCATAACTGTTTCCATAATTCCTTGAAGTTGCCCGAAAGATGTATCTCAAGTACGCATACTTTCTCTACATTACATACTTGCTCGAATATAAACTTGATCTGAACAGTCACAACTTATATCTAGATGACTCGTCTAATGCAATAGTAATTATGCATTCAGATAAACTGTGATGACAGATTGATTGCATCAATCAGCATCTCGAGCAAGTGAGACCTAATGTCTGTAATACATTATCACAAAATCTACATTAATAATGGATTCATAACACGCTAACTGCCTTGCATTTATATAACATCAATAAACATCCAAAAGACAAGTGAATTCAACATTCTTAGGCAAATTTAACTTCTCTAATACCACATAAACTTCCAACATCTTAACCGGCAACTCCCAAAACAGAACAACGCCAAACAGCATTTGAATTTACCAATTACAACTTGAAACTAAATGCTAGTTATATATTCAGTAAGAAAAAAAAAATACCCATAGTTAATCGAGGTTAGGGAAAGGTGAAATTTGGGTTACCAGTGAGACTGAGAGCAATGACGCCGACAATAAAGAGCAGAAAGTGAAGTCTCTTCTTCTGCAGAATCATCATAGTTGTGATATGATTAACTTGATTAAGCAAACTCTTGCTAATTCCGCTATAGTACCTTATGCGATTTGCTCTGGAGGCGACGAAAAAGATTAATTTGAAAGGTAGAGGAAGGCAAGGGTCATATTAATGATATTTAAGTAGTGGTCGTGGGCAGTCAACCATATAGCGTGCATGGACTGACTTCTGTACAACCAGCAATATTCTAATTTTTACACCCTAAGAAAACAATATTCTATTTCTAGTTTCGACAAAGAATATTCATGTAAACCATTTAAACAACCTTTCCGTTTGCAAGCCTGGAGACTGCTTGTTATTGTTTACTGGGGGGAGTACATTCTTAAAGATGGGATATGAAAAAAAAATTATTTAAACAATATTAAAATTTAGAGTATTTTTATTCTAGGTAGTGTCATTGACTGCGATAAATGGACGTGGGCTCATGAAATTGTGTCCAATTAAATAGTCAATCGAATACTGCCAAGTGACCAAATCTTTATCTCTTGGCAATCAATCTTATCAATATAGAAGATAATTACCAATGCTTTCGTAAAAAAATCAATTCAAGCCATATCTTCCAATCAAAGGCAATAAGATCACTAAATCTAATCATATCTTACTATTGAAGGCACGGTTCATCACCAAATCCAGAATGACCAATCAAATCACGTTATTCTAGGGCAAAATGTCACATCTTACACCTATATAAAGGGTCTTCTTTTCATTCCAACACATGCCACAATCGAAGTTGGAGGATCCAAAGCAAAGGTAAAATTATTTTCAGCATTCAAGGTGTCCTTCGAAGACGTTCAAAATTTTCTTCGTAGAAGTCCGCCACAAATCGGCGTTTGATCCAAATCAAGGTGCGGAGCACCTCCGATCGGCGTTCTTCAACTTACAAATCCATCAAATCTCAAGGTGTTCTTCGCGGTTCAATCGCATTATTCTCATATCAAATGCATTCATCGCAAAGGTCTCCAAAGTGCAACGTTCAGTTTGAAATCAAGCTATCATGCCTTCGGATTAAACGCTATCGAAGTCAAACTCAAGTCCAGAGAAGATCGCATTGAAGATTCGACTCCAAATTTAAAAAATAAATGAAGTTATCCAAGGGAGAACCAGAGAAAGAAATAGATTGTAATCACATATTTGATTTGATTCAGTAAATTTTGATTGCACAATTTTCTTGTTTGTTTTATTGTAAACACGAAAATTATTGTTACATATTTGGCACCGATTTGTACATCTCATCTCTTCTCTTTGAAGCCAAGTTTGAAGTCCCAAGGAAGATATTTGAACTCTCCAACTTTCAACAATAACGGTGTTCCAACGAGTCGTAAAGTTGTCACTCCAAACCTAAAGAATATGTAGGTGTTGGATTTAGACGGGGTACCTTGATGATTACAGCGGAATGATCCTGGATCATACACTGGCCGAACCATAATCTATCCTGGATGATTCATACTCTTTGGTCGAGGTGTAATTCACAATCGAAAATCCACCACTTGTCACGACCCAAGAGCCATCTCTGGCTGCTTGATGAATCACGCTAGGGTTGTATTTCTTTCACTCTATTTCTCACGCTTGTGAGAAACTATTTTTTCTTTTTCTTTTATCCTCAATTGTGTACCGGTACACTTAGTAGTAATAGGAGTGGGGGGACGTGGGCTAATATTATGGGATATGGGCCTCCCATAATTATCTACTTCTATTAATTAGGTCAGCCAACTTGGGCGACCTCCGACCGGGTCCACTGGTCGGGTCAAACTAACATTCCCACTCGCCCATGAGCGCTCAGACCTAACCTTTCGTGATCTTTCTAACTCACCGAGATCATACTGGCAAAATGGATCGTGTCACCCACAAGTATCTCAAGAGCATGGAGTTATACACTGGTTAAGGTGTACAACAGCTCGACATCAAGAATTTGAGGACAACGAACACGCTACATTCCAGACTCATCACCCAATGTCAAGAATCAGTATGTCTCCTTGTCCCTTCAACTTTGAAGGAGCATATCAAATTCATCACTTCGTTTTATATCCATTATTACGTTTCTTGAATATAATTGGCGCCAGTGAATCTCTAAACTATGACGAGAGTAATAGTCTTCCTTTCTCCTTATACCTCACAGTCCTTCATCTAGTTTCTTTCCCAAACATATCCCGCATAGCCGAATTATTTCATGGTTCTTGGGAACATGCTAAAGTAGCAACACTGAGATGAAGACTAAAGACACAGGAAAATGCCTTAAACACATACTATGAGGTAATCCAACCCTCTGGATCTCACACAATAAGAGAATATGGACTCATTATCCATTTTGGTCACAAACACATGCGGTATGAAACTCACGTTACAATGTGTCATTTCCCCAACGAAAGTGCATGTCATTCACTGGACACATTGTACATATCTTAGTCTAGATGCTTTTCAATAGCTAACCAGAGTTTTCTCCTTAGATGTCCTCAAGTTAAGTCTAACTCGAGAAAACTCACATCTGGCTATATGAAAAGTTTTTGGATACCCATATATCCAATTCAATAACATGTTACCTACCATCGATCTCATCTTTAGCTTACTAAGGCAACACTCATAAAATCAACTAAATGAATTCTATACTAGTCTCATCTCCCATGTCATTCAACATTAGAGGCGATTGCTCGTGTGAGAGAGTCAATCAATTCTCAACTTATCCGACATACGTTTGAGTGAACCATCAATTTATAAGGGTACATAAGTATCATAATCACCTCGCACTATGTGAACAATATCCCAGATAAAAGTCAAGTTGTGATGTACTTGGCTAGAGTTTGGAGTCTCTCATAAGCTACGTCTCATCTACGGGCTGTGAGTTGCCAATGCCCCCACTGAACCACTTATCACTCAACCAAAATGTCTTCGCACTGTATATGCCGAAGCTCCAATCTTTGCTCTAATTGTGGAAATCTATACATCACCTAATACTCTCATCTCCCCGAGATGTTCTTGCCACTTTGCAGGAATGCCTACTAGACACAGATATCCTCTAACCTGTATCACCGTACTAAGTATCAACTATGTATTAACTTCTCTTTAGAAGTTATTGAACATATTAAGTGGCTTTAAGACTTCGCCTTTAGCCAATAAGATTATTAGTGGATGCATGGGCGTCCACATGGAATCACTCTAAGATTCTTACAACCGATGCTTATATGCTTATTCAATCACGAGTTGTCCTGTACGTGATCCCTTGGCACCTTTACTTATCCCATAAGTAGCCCTATCCATATCCTTCAACTACGAGTTGTAAGACAACCCATCTCTCAATTTCTTTGCTCACTAGTGAAATTTAGATTGCAAGTCTCCTTGTGGTGTGACAACTCTCAATGATATCCGTTTATCATGATGAACTAGCATGAGAGTTGACTTTCGTAAAGTCTCATATATCATTGACATGTGTACTGTACTAGGCCAGAAACTTGATTTCTTGGCCTTTGACCCTAAACCTCCTTAGTTATACCAATTTGTTTATTGTCGAAGTTCTCCATTGAGAAATACAGTCTGTTAGCCACCTAAAAAATGCAAATCTAATTATAAGTTGGCAAACTAAGGATAAATCGTGGTAAGCTCACGATTGATAGGAAATGCCTTCAAAGACAAATGTTATACCATAAGTGTAACTTTTCAATCAATTTGAGATCCATACCTCAAACAGTTTCAACAGCCTTTTGAGAACCGTTTGTCCATAATCTCTCTGTGTCCAACAGAATATCAACCAGTTACCAGACCTGGTTTCAACTATACCAATTAGATAACTATTTCTTTGCTTTCATCCGTTCATAAATTCAAGGATGATATAGAGTCCAACTTTTTCTCAAATTCTGGAGATCCATAGTCAAGCATGCCTTGCAATCTCATAGATTCAAGTATTCATTTCCCAGCACTGTTCCAATGAAAGATTCAAATAGATCTTGTAATCACCGAAAGTTGACCCCTACTGGAATCTTGTTTCAGGATATCCTTTTATGATATAGATATGGATCTTCATTGAACATTTCAAATAAATATATCCAAATACTAGATTTTATGATTCTACTTCAGTAACAAACTTATCAACACATAACCTGTGGACTGACATAATGTCCCTTAAAGATAGATTTCTTCTCTTGAGGATTTAGTCTTCCAAACATAATTGGGAAAATGTCACTCACCTAATCAATTGGTCCCTAGGATCCTCATTGACCCCTAGAACCTTCATTTGCTCAGGTCCAACTATGTGTAAGTCCAAATTTACGAGATTTATAAGTTATTGATTCAATGAATACCCTTTCCACGGTATAGGTCACAAGCAATGTTCTTTTCCAATGAAATAAACTAGTTGGCTCACACCCACCATCATGGACCTAAACTATTATCTAGCAACATCTTTTCCCCCCTCTCCACCATACAATTTTGTTAAAAAACGTGTGTGAAGAATGGATAGTTGCTTGATAATGTCCAACTCCGTTAATTGATTATTTAAAATGATCATTGCGATCTTTCACCCCTACAATTAGTCTAAGAGCATTTATGCCCTATTCATATGATCGATGTCTTAAACACTCCAATGTCTGGACCTTTAGGGAATAAAATGAAATTGACTAATTCGTGTGACGAATCCTCATATGTAACGGAAGATTAGAGCTCCATGATCAACCATTACTCCGTTGAATAAAAAAACATCACAATGGATTAATAGCAAAAGAAAAAATATCATAATTTTCTACCAAACGTTTCAAGTGTTGATGATGAAGCGAAACAACCCCCCCCCCCTCCCGGGGATTAACAATTCTAGAAAAATTACTCCTCGAGTGTATTTCTCCTTAGTTGATGCATTATGTTATGCCTAACATAAACTAGTCTAGTGCACATTTGCACGAATCAGTCAATTTTCAAAGGCATACACATATGATTACTTCATCCAACAAAACAGTCTCATCATGTCCATCTATAATATTGTCTTAATGTTTATCAAATAATCAATCTCTCATTATCTCAAGTTAAGTCCAGATCTTAGAAGTACTCCAACTCAAATCAAAATTCATCCAATTTCAAGATTCTTAAGGATAACAGACAGGAAAACTTTAGGTCATCATGCAATTCTGGAATTTCAAGAGATCGAGCCTAATCATCAACTTCGGCATGTTGTAAATTTAATTTGCAGTGAAAAATGCCTAAGTGGTCAATTATGGCATAAATCCATGTATTCATCCTTATAATCCTATGAAAATAGACAAAAATATCCCTGAAATTTTTAATTTTGACACTTATTGGCTTAAATCCTTTTACCCGAAGTAAATGAATTAATAGACAAGTTCGACATTGTCTAGCATTTGCACTCATTCAAGCTGAGTGTGCACTATTAAGTGCTTCTCCAAAGGTGTCCAGGTATCTACCACCATACATAATGAATAGTATTACATGCTTAACCCTCATTGTCAACTCGTTTGGCAGGTGTATCCAGAACTAAGAAACACAATATGGATTGACATGATTAGGTGCTTTTTCAATTGGTTTCAGTACATGTGTTGAGTCAAACACAGTACACTGTATTTGTTCAAAAAATTTGTTTCCCAAAACGACCCATTTGTCTTTATTGGGAGACGTTCTTCTAATAGTCGTTATTAGTATCTTCCCTTTTTTGTTCACATTCCTCTTATGTTTAGAATTTAATTCTTAACTATGAACATGTAATTGACTAACTAACAACTTTTAGCCAATTATAATCACTATAATGAGCGACATCCTAAAAATCTGAACCACCCTATGGAGAATGATCTGCCCCACTCAGTGGGAAGATACTAAACTCTAACTTAAGCCTTAATTTATTGTTCAAGAGAAGACTTGGATTATCAACCTCTGACTAACATCGGTAGAGATACCATACTTTTACTCTGATATACCCTGAAATCTTGAGTTAGAGTATTTTTCTCATTAAATGGGAATTATTACCAAGCACAGAGTCTGTTGAATATCCAAGGTTTCTTCAGTAGAGGAATCGCCTTCAATTTGATACTACTAGAATCGTTTCCAGTTTCTTCTCTGTCCAACACTAACACCCTCCTAGGGTTCACATGATTAGGTTGATGCCATTCAAGACTATCTCTAAGTTTAACTTATTGTGTCTTGTGCCATGGCCTATGCATAAAAGAAGGTGAACACACATGTATGTTCTTACTAAAACTAAATGTAGACAAGATTTGTTCTTAGAATTAACATTCTGATATCTTAACGGAAGGTATGACCTCGAAAGTTCACTATGTTCCTAATCATCACACATATCCAACTGTCGCATTACCACAACTTAACCATAAAAGAAAAACAAGATCTTCAATTGTTATGGGTGAGAATACAAAGATTCTTCCAACCCATAACCCCCACTCAAGTTACCAATCATGTTTTCAACTCTATTTAACTTCATTGATCATAATCAATTTGTTCCAACAACAGGTTGATCAAACTTAATGTGGGGTTCAACACACGGTTGAATGATAAGGAAAGTAATACATGCACCATCCATATGCTTGGGAATGCAGTTCGAAAGTAAATTAATGCTCTTAACTATACCTCATTTATGACAGATGACCTTCCCATTACATGCTAACGAAACATCTTTCAACTTTAAAAATACTTGTATCAACATCGTAATAAGGTCCATCTTCATCGATCGGCATATCTAACATCTCTTCGAATGTTGACTTAGCCCTGTGATCACTTTTGATCTAAGCCTAACACTTAGTCAGCTTAAAGGCATGTCAAACAACTCGATTCAGTCGAACAAAAGATGTAGGGGTTAGATTGGACATATCCAACAAATAGCCATTGTAAACTTATTCAGAACATTCATTAAGGAACATGGCCTATAATCCTATGTGATTCATTACTCATCAATTCCTATTGAATGCACCAAAAACTTTAAGGTCAGCTACAAACTTCACTGATTTCTCTAGAAAAATATTGTATTACTCTCACAACCAACCCCATTTCTAGATTTTGATTAAATTCTGAGATAAATTCCGATTTCCAAAATTCGGAATCCATAGAAAATAATTAAAGTCACAGAAAATTGGCGTTGATAGAAAAAAGTCACAGAAACTTTCCAAGTAGAAAATTGATGAAGCCCGACACCTTACGCACGTCCAGAAGTAGCACATGCTCCATCACACATCACCACACTTCCATTATGCATTAACACTCACCTTCACATGCTCACATGCATGGACATGTGCCCGTACACATACTCCACATGTAACATGTACAACTACACGCAAAACAGATGCCTCACGCGCTCGTACGCACCAAAAGGCGAACCCATGCACCAAAACTTGCCTGCATGCTGCGGCAGTCCGACGGTGGCGCTATGACGGCGAAGTAATGGTTCAGCGGGCGGCGGTTCGTTGACCATCCGCTAGCGGTGCTGCGGCTGTCTGGTAACCGACTAGTGGTAGTGACCAACGTGAATCGGTGGCTTACCGTCTAGGCCGGTGGTGGACCGGTGGCGAACCCGTCCTGGTCCTGGTTTCCTCAACATGGCATTGTGCCACGTGTCAGCACAAAATTAGTGATTGTTGCTAACGTGCCACCACGTGGCCTCATACGTGGATGCTGATTCGGCGCTAACCTGCCACACGAGGCATGATTTCACTCACCCACGTGTGATGAGATGGCCTTATGTAGCGTGGAGAGTGTTTTTTATTTTATGATGACATGGCATGTGTGGTACGATCTCATTCCTCCACGTGTGCTGACGGGGCACTGGTGTGTTACCTCTTTGACCAGGCAAGGCCCACTGGGTGGAGAGTGAGATGCACACGCCGTCTTTCCAGCGTTTCTGGCCGGCAACGCTCCAGCTATCCCCCGTTCTGACCATTCTGAGTTCGACGGTGTAACCGATTTCTCGATCTGATACTCCTAACTATGTGTTTGGATCAAATAGTTTGTTCTTGGGGGAGTGAAGAACCTTGTTCTTCACGGTCCTCATCAAGAACATCTAAAGAACATAATTAAATCCAATTCTAATCTTCTAACGATCTTATCTCAAACAATAGAAGTCCGATTTACACATATTATATATCAAATCAAAGCATATTCGATAAGCAACGCATATATACCACATATATGTGCCAAATCAGATTATAACATGCTTAAATCGGTTTTTTTTTTTTTTCAAAAAAACATGACCATCTTTAAGTTTCTAAATTTTTTCTAGAAATTTATATTTTTCTTCCAAACTTTAAAAGCTCATATCTCACTTGTTTCTAAACGAAAAATTGCACATAATATGTTTATGGAAAGCTCATTCAACATAGAATCCAACATACCTATTATGCACAAAAAAAAAAAGAAAAAAAAAATGATAAGAGGATGAAAATTATACTCGAAATAGATTGAAAACCATTTTTTGTCAAAATTTTCAAATTTACCGGCCTAACTTAAAAAAATCATATAAATTATGTTTCTTAACGGAATTTCATGATTCAAGTTGGAGATTGAAGCTATAACCAAGTACTTTTAGATCATACCAATAACATGCCAAAAAACGAAAATAAATTGACTAAAATAAGACAGAAAGTCATTGCACGTTTTCAATCTTAAAATAACAACACCAAAAATCATCGAAAAATAACTAAGACCGAATTCTAACCTTTTTGGCTCTGACACCACTATTGGATTTAGTTGGGGTACCTTGATGATTGCATCAGAATGATCCCCAGATCGTACACGCATCGAACCACGGTCTATCATTGATGATTTGTACTCTTTGGACGGGGTGAAAATCACAAGCGGAAATCCATTGCTTGTCATGACCCAAGATCCGTCTCCGGCAGCTTGATGCATCACACTAGGGTTTCTGTTTCTCCCAATCTGTTCCGTACGCTTGTGCGAAACTATTTTGTGCTCCTTGAAATGAGCGTAAAATGTTTATAATACTCCCGGATACGAGCAAAAACTTTCTAAAATCCCAAAAATGAAAAAGCCCTACTTGATACGAGCCTAAAGTGTCTACATTAATACTCCTAGATACGAGCCAAAACTATTTAAGTCCCACAAATCAAGTCCAATGTAGAGTCCTTGACATGAGTTGAAAATCAAACCAAGGCTCCTTAACATGAGTTTAAAAGGCATATAAAACAAATCAAATCAAGACTCCTTGGCACGGGTTTAAAAGGTCTACAAATCAATTCAAACGAAGAATCTTTGACATGAGTTTAAAAGAGCTACAAGTCAAAAATAAATTGAAGAACTCCTTGATACGAGTATAAACTATCTACAAATCAAATCCAAATGAAGAACCCCGTGATATGAGTGTAACCTATCTACATATCCAGACAAATCAAAGAAGACATTGATTCCAAGAACTCCAAGGCATTGATTTCGAGACTCATTCACTCCAAGGCATGTTGTCGTTAACAAGTATCAAGAGGGCATTTGTAGGCACATGAAATTTGTGTCCAATCAAATAGTCAATTGGATACTCTCAGGTGTCCAAATCTTTATTTCTTCGCAACCAAGTAAAATCTTATCAATAAGGAAGAGAATTACTAATGCTTTGGTAAAAATTAAATTAAGTCCTATTTTCCAATCAAAGGCAAGAAGATCACCAAATCTAATGAAATCTTCCTATCCAAGGCAAGGTTCACCTACAAATCAAGAATGACCTATCAAATCATGTTATTCTATGGCAAGGTGTCACAACCTACACCTATATAAAGGATCCTCTTTTCATTCCAAGACATGCCACAATCAAAGTTGGAGGATCCAAAGCAAAGACAAAATCATTTCCATCATTCAAGGTAACCTTTTAAGATGTTAAAAGTTTTCTTCATAGAAGTTCACTATAAATTGGTGTTTGATTTGGGATAAAGGTGCGGAGCGCCACCGATAGATGTTCTTGAAGTCACAAATCCATCAAATCTCACGGTGTTCTTTGGGGTCTCAATAGCGTTCTTCTCATATCAAAGGCATTCATCGCGAAGGTCTCCAAAGTGCAACGCTCAATTTGAAATCAAGCTATCAAGCTTTCAAATTAAATGTTCGAAGTCAAACTCAAGTCCAAAGAAAATTTGGTTGAAGATTCAACTCTAGATTTAAAAAATCGAATGCAGTTCTCCAAGGGAAGAATCAGAGAAAGAAATAGAGATTATAATCACACATCTAATTTAATTTGATTAAATTTTGTTTGCACAATTTTCTTGTTTATTTTATTGCAAACATGAAATTGTTGTTACAATGGATTTTGAGTGAAAAAAATATAATGAGTAATTGTTGAGTGAGATTTTTGTACTTTTGGTCCCACAAGACATCTCAGTTTTTCATTTTGGTCCCAAGAGTTGCAAGACTGACCTCATTCGACTGAGCAGTTGCAAGAATAGTCCTTCTGTTACGGAAACCGTTAAGTTTTTTGCAAATTTAGTCCCAAACGTTATATGCATTTTAGTCCCCTGTTACAGTTGAAGAATTAGTCCAAAAAAATTGGCACTTTTGCTACCAAATCTGAAAATTATGTAAAAACTAGAATTTTTTTTTTAAATTCTAAATAAAAATCTGAAAATTATGAAAATTATGTAAAAACTAGAAAAATATTTTTAAATTCTGAATTAAAATCTGAAAATTATGTAAAATTATGTAAAAACTAAAAAAATATTTTTAAAATCTGAAAATTACATAAAAACTAGAAAAATATTTTTAAATTCTAAATTAAAATCTGAAAATTATGTAAAAACTAGAAACATATTTTTTAAATTCTGAATTAAAATCTGAAAATTATGAAAATTATGTAAAAACTAGAAACATATTTTTAAATTCTGAATTAAAATCTGAAAATTATGAAAATTATGTAAGAACTAGAAACATATTTCTAAATTCTGAATTAAAATCTGAAAATTATGAAAATTATGTAAAAACTAGAAAAATATTTTTTAAATTCTGAATTAAAATCTGAAAATTATGAAAATTATATAAAAGCTAGAAAAATATTTTTAAATTATGAATTAAAATCTGAAAATTATGTAAAAACTAGAAAAATATTTTTAAATTTGGAATTAAAATCTAAAAATTATAAAAATTATGTTAAAACTAGAAAAATATTTTTAAATTCTGAATTAAAATCAGAAAATTATGAAAAAACTAGAAAATTATGAATTGAAATCAATGATCTGCTTTATGATTTTATATGAATTGAAATCAATTGTCTGCATTTTGTTCTCTTTCAGGTGTTAATATTGTTTTCATTTTATTATTAGTATTATCATGGCTTCGAATTTCAAAATATGTGATTGGTTGGAAATAACGTGCTGGATTAATCAAAATTAGATTTTCTTAAAAAATATTTTCTAAGTTCTAAATAATTTATATATATATATATATATATTTCATAAATTATTCTAAATTATTTTAAGATAATTCACTTATTAAAAAAAAAAAAAAATACTTCCGACATTACATAGATATTTGAACATAGTTTAAATATTTTATTTTAGATATCAAAATCATTTACAGAATTTTCAACCCTATTTGGATAATTTACATAATAATAATAATTCAAATAATACGGGTTCAAGTTGTACCCCGGGAGTAGTTGCTTATTAACGTGCGTATGTCACAAATAATTAATAGCATTTGTAAATAATTAAACTATCGTCAACCTGAGATTTTTCTCCCTACTCAAACAATAGATTGATAAATAATTAAAAGAAAATAGTTTGAAATCTAAACAATTTCATTTCAGATATGTAAAAGTATCTGTGAAATGTTGGAAGTATTTTTTATGAAGAAATTAATTTTTTTAAAATAGTTTTAAAATAATTTATGAAACATATAAAATTATTTAGAATTTAGAAAATAAAGTTTTAAGAAAATCTAATTTAATAAATCAAGTTGAATTTTCATTTTTTAAAATTTTATAAAAATAAACTTAAAATTTTCATTTTTTAAAAAATTCAATTTTACAAAAACTAATTTTTCTAAATTTAATATTTTCGGTTACTGTTGTGATATTTTAAATAAATTTTAGGATAAATTTATTTTTATTTTTACATCAATTTCAGATTTTTTAGATTTTTTTTTAATTTTTAAATATTTTTTAAGTCTAATGGGGTCAAAAGTGAGAGAGTTGGGACCAAAATGCAATAAAGCGTGTCCAATGGGACCAAAACTGCAAAAATTTCGAAATTATGACGTCATTTGTAATACTTTTAAAATGATTATGACGTCAGCAAAAGAGCACCTGTCACACACGTGCCTTAAACGTTAAGTGAAAACGATTTGGGACTATTTTTGCATTTTTTTTTGGGACTATATTTGCAAAAAAAGACTATTCTTGCAACTGACCAGTCGAATGGGGTCATTTTGCAACTTTTGGGACCAAAATGAAAAAATCAGATGTCTTATGGGACCAAAAGTGCAAAAATCTCATAGTTGAGTAGGTAGTTGATTGATTTATAATAATGTTATTGTAAAGGTGATGAAGCTAGTTGTTCAATAATTATTAATGATTACAGTAGTTGTTGAAAATTATGATTGATTAATAATGTATGCTTGTTGATGAATAATATTTGGTTGTTTGTGTAATTTTTATTAATAAAATGATTGTTTCTTTTTATTTTATTTGAAAATTATGAATAAAATATTTTATATTATTATCGGTTGAATATTTATTTTTTGAAACCTATTTAGAAAATTTCTTATTTGTGTAAAATTTTGCATATATGAAAAATGAATCAAATTAGTTCATTATTATTTTATTAAATAATTGAAATAAATAATTTTAAAACATAAGGTTAATCTAAAAATGATTGTTCTAAAAAGAATTAATAAATTTTTTAAAACTATTTACAATATTTGTAGCCTATTTTTGTAATAATTAAATATTTAAAAAAGCATACACACACACACACACACATACACACACACACATATATATAAGTAACACTCTTTTTCTTATTCTAGTGTTACCGCAAGTATACGGTGCTACTGTAGTAGAACGTGAGCAAGGTTGATCCCATAGAGGCTGTTACGTATGTTAATCTAATACCCTAATGGAGGGAAAACCTAGAAACTCTCTCCTGATAAAACCTAGGTTACCAGCCGTCAATGGGCAAATGTTGTTAAGCCCGTTTGGCATTATGATGACAATCTCATCTTATTTTGGTTGTGCATAATATGGCAATCCCATCTTATTCTCATTCAAGTTCCTCGACTAATTCTTTTACATTTACGACTTTGTTGGTCTCTGCGAATTACTTGGTCCCAAGCTAATGCAGGGAAACCCTCTTAAGGATTGTGAACTCACAACTTGGTGAAGAGTGCTAGTATTTCCCCGCTCTTGGGCTTTCTTGTCATATGGAAAACACTTCAATTCCGTAGTAGTTTTGATGTTAGCTACTATGTGAAGAGTTTGCTCTGGCTTCATTTGTCATTAACTCAGACTGGACAATCTTACCTTTCTACTTTGTCCACCGTTTTTAATTTGGTTTTATTTTTCAATTACCGCGTTACCTGTTGTTTTGTGGCATGAAAATGATTTAGTTATGGTTAGAGCTATGTCTATTTGTGAGTGACCGAATTGTGGTCTCTACAGTTTCCTGCTCTCTTTCTTATTTTCTTTCCTCTTTCATTTATAATATAAGCAACTATTTATATTAATACCCCAATTGGAATAATCCAGTTCTATCTAGATTCTCAATTAAGGATGACTTGTTGTTATTATGCTAAAAATAAAATTATGAATAAAGCAAGTAAACACTTAAAACACTAAAAAATTGGCAAGCAATTAATGATTGGGAAGAAATCAAGTATTAAAGATGTATCCTAGGATTCGAATTTAGCTACAATCTCCTATATTCAATTACCCTAATACTCTAGACTCTTAAACCGAATTTAAGTTCTTATTAAGCGACCACTACTCTAGTTAACCCTCCCATCGGACGATGTTAACGTGTTGATTACGTATGAATAATTACATTCTCGGGCTAACTATCATATATGTAACTCCAAAGGGATCATAGGACCAATGCCTATACAAGTACCTCAGTCCTCTCGCATGATTATTGATACCTATGCTATGTGTCGTAAGCCTATGAATAACCCTCCCCTCTCGGGTGTCGAATGATTCAGCAAGTAGAATCTAGCAACCGATTAGATTGATGAATTTATAGAATAAGCACAAATGCATACGATAAGAATATTGAACAGACTCTAGCATTTAAAAGATAAATTAAAACATAGTCAAACAAAAACCTATTTCCTAACCCTAAAAAACAATGGAGTTTAGCTACCCATGTTCATAGACAAAGATTGAAAGTAACTAAAAATAAATGACTAAACTTGGAACTCGGCTCGAGATCTGGATCTTCTTCCCTCTAGATTCTTACTCTTCCATTCAACCTTCTATATTGAGTAATATGATGAGTGATGATTAAGTTCGAACTTGAAAGACTCCTTTTATAAGTTTGGGAAGGATATGGGTAGAAAGGGGCCGAAAAATGGCCAAAATAACCTAAAATCGAGTGCATCGCCAACCAACCCGGCCTAGCTGGCATCAAAGGCTTCGCCGACTGATTTGAATCTTGACCGGCCGGCCACGAGTTACCGCAAAATTCTCTCTCTCTAAAAACTAACAATGAAAAGTGTGCTAGCTAGGAAGAACTGAAATTAGGGCATCTATACACCTAATTGGGACTTTTCTAAGGTTCTTGAGCCATAAATAAAGTTTCAAAGTTGAAAAGCCCATATTTCCGGTGTTCATGCACGGTTCGTGCAAGCTTTGCACGATCGTGACCGTGCATGATCCTTGAATTCCCCAACTCTCTGGAATCACGCACGGTCGGTGCAGGGTCGCACGGTCATGACCGTGCGCCGAGCTCTTGGCGCTTCTTTTAGCTTTTGCACGCATGGGCCGTGCACGGTCTTAAAGGCTTGTTCGATCGTGACCGTGCACGGCCCAGTTTTGGCCCGTTTCTTCAGTCTTATGCTTTTTTTCTTGTTTTCTTCCATCCCCATCTACTCGCCGTCTCTTTTTACACCTGTTTTACCTACAAAATGCTCAAAAATAGAATTTTTCCGACAAGAGAAAGAAAATACGAATTATATGACAGACGAGAGCTTAGAATGTACAAATATTCTATAAAATTTTTATTCTAAGCGTGTTTTCACGATCGAAAACCTTGTTTATCAACACCCTCAAACTAAACCCTTGCTCGTCCCTGAGCAAATAATAACAAAAGAATGAGGATTTTCTTTCTCAGTTGGAGGGAACATATAGGTATTATCGGTTTTACTTGGAAATGTATGTCTCAGACTAAGAACACATTCTATCTATGCAACATCAACTTAAGGACTTTTGAATCATCACAATATCCTGACAGACAAGTGTATCACTCAAGTGTATATAACAGGGTTGTGTATCGCTCAAGTTGTATACATATGCATGCCCTACCATATGCTTGCCTATTATCTAATCTTTTCGTCACTTTTGATAACTACGAGCAGAGAATCAGAATGGTCTTTTTTTTTGGTTGTAATGTAGGCTTTTTGGACTAGGTGAGATATGTTTGGGTGTAGAGACTTAACTTGGATCGATTGAGTTGCACTCAACTAGCCCTCATATAAGTTTTACTCCTTCTTTCACCTTTTCACACTTCTATATTTCTTCACCTTCTCCAAATTACGACAACCAACTATTTTTCACAAAATGTGAGTTAGAAATCTTTGATTCTAACTCAACCAAAATCACTCATATCGTTGGCTTCTTTGACTCTTTACTTGATCTTAAACTATAAACATTTAATTGAAATGAAATGTACACATTTTTTTTTTTTTTGCCAATGCTCAATTTTTCATTTTATTTTTCTCTTTTCTTCCCGGCTCCTATATTCATCACCTCATTCTCACGATTTTGTAGTTATCACTCATATTTACCTCCCAACTTCCTCTTTCAAACTCGTTCGATCCAAGTGTGGGAAAAAGATTTAAAAGATAGATATGGCTTGTGATTTGAGCTATCAAGAAATGGCTACAATTTCAACTTGGCTTACTAGGGATAATTTATATAAAGGGGTGAGAATGGATTTTAAGGCCCAAAAAATGGGTTGAAATTAAAGATCAGCTAAAATAATTTTCAATGCTCATAAATATATCTCATGATTTCAAATAGACTCAAGGAAACTACTAGAGGTGCTATGCACATGATCAACATCACACAAGTCAAGGAAAATATTGAACTCCAAAAATAGGAGTTCCTCATTTTGGCTGAAAAGCTCACCGGCTTATACATTGTGATTTATCCTTTTGGTCCAAAACAAGTGTGTGCATGTATCACATTTTCAATCAAAAATAATTTCATGTATTATCATTGACAACACTTCCAATACCTTATTAACCTAGTATCTCCTCTTTCGAGAAAGAGTTTGAAAAAAATTTCCTCAATTTTGCCAATGTTAAAGATCAACATACGGTTTATTCAAACTATCAACAATTAAAAGACACACATAACTTAACAAATTAACTAAAGTTTAACACTTCAAAACAAAAACAACAACGCAAAAACAACATTAAAATCTAAACATGATTCAAGTTTATTAGAATAAACACAAGGAAAACGAGCAACCACCCTCTGAATTTCGCAACATACATCCCCCCTCAAACTATTTTAAGCTAAATTTCCAAGAAACTTTAAAATAGTTTTAAAACGTAGAGATGTTGCGAATGACTTACAAACTTCCCCTAAGAGGAGGGTGGAGTTGGCTCGTAGTGACCAGCTTGCACATTGAGGTCATCGAGCTTCTGCAACAATTTAGCCATCCGTCTCTGCTCTTTTGAACTGACCTTCTGAGCTTCTAAAATTTCTGATAAAGCACCCATAATGGTGGCCTGGCCTTGTCAGATTTCTCTAAGTGTTCATTACATCGTTCTGGTTGGCTATAAGCACTTGTTATTGCTGTTTAAGCTCGAAGATTTTAAAAAACTTAGCAACTTGATTATCCAACTTCTTCTTTTAATAAGTTTGTGGAAATGGAATAGGAGGGATATAAGGAGGAAGAGTAGAGTTAGGAGTGGAGTTTGGTCACTATCTACCGGTAACTTTAGCCCTTCATACTCAGCTCCGCTCCTTAGCCAAATTGCTTGGCATTGTTCCTTGGGATTCTTTACCGTGTCACTCGGAAACTGTCCTTTGTGGTGTTGGGGACTAATTGCTTGGGCTAACTGGCTCATTTGCAATTGCAAGCTTTTGATGTCAGCCCCATTCGTCACAATACTCTTGTTTACATCAACTTGGAACTTCGCAAAAGAATTGTCCATTTGTGACATTCTTTCATTCGTTCTTGCAATGAAAGATGTCAAGAGTTCCTTGAAGCCTGGCTCCCTACCTTCGTTTATTACCCCATTGGTAATAGAGAATCCGGGTGGTGGTTTAATCAAATTGTTGGGATTTGCATAAGAAAGGTTTTGATGACCCTTTGATCCCGGTTGGTAGTGACCCGATTGATGTTGGTTGTGATTGTAGTTTGAATGATGGCCTCGCCCCGGATGTAGATATTGGTGTCCCCTTTGGTTTCCATAGCCCCTTTGATGAATAAAGTTACATATCTCGGGGTCTTCTTGTGAAACAATGGTTTTCGCTGTTTGTTCCACTTGAACCGAAGTGGCAGCTTTAGTTAGTGATTCCAATTGTTTTGACAAAGCCGCTATTTGAGTCAATAGTGAGGAGCTTGACTGCTTTTCCACTATGCTTGCAACCACCTTTGGTTTGTTCCTTTCGCTTGGCCATTGATATGAATTTATGGCCGTGTCCTCAATAATTGTCGTTGTATCTCTCGCTGTTCTTGCAAATAATGAACCACCAGCTGCTGCATCTATGATTTCCCTTGTAGGCCCGAATAACCCGTCATAAAAGTAGCAAATTTGCTCCTTATCTTGAAAACGCGTGTTGGGGGAAATTCCGGAGTAAGTCTTTGAAACGTTCCCACGCCTCCCATAATGGTTCAGCATCGAACTGATGGAATTGCGTGATTTCTCCTCTCAGTCTAATGGTCTTACTTGTTAGAAAGTACTTCTGAAGGAACCTCTGATATAAATCGTCCCATGTTCGTAGATTTGAATCGTCCTGCATACTTCCAAGAATGTAGACAAATGCATATTCGGGTCTTCACTCGCATGGCCTCCAAACTGATTCTGTTAGATGATGTTAATGAGCGCCAGCTTTAATTCGAAATTCACTGCATTCACGGGTGCTCTACCCATCCCACCATAATTCTGGTTTACTACTGATCGTAGAAAGTATTGAATAGTGTCTTGGGGTGGCAAGTTATGCACCTTCTCTCTCCAATTCAGAGAGCATTCACCTCTTCTTGCTGTTTCCGCATCATCTCTATCATTTGATGATAGATGTTTGCTTGATGGGGCAGAATTAGAGGTGCATTTCTGTCAACTTGATTGACGACACTTGGATCATTATCTCCGGCTTCCATGCTCTCTATTATTTCTCCCTTGATTGTATCTTTAAGTTACCTCGATTTTCGGATCAATAGGTAGCAAGCCTTCCAACCCTTGCGACCTCAAGTGCATCAACACCTTGCACAACAATCAAAAGTGATCTCGTAAGAACAAAAAGAAAGTGTCTAGATTATCACTAAATGCCTAGAAGAACACTTTCCGGCTATCATTACTGAATCCCCAGCAACGGCGCCAAAAAACTTGACACACACTAGATTTAATACTAATGCGACAACCGCAAGTGTACGGTGTTGCTATAGTACTAGGTGAGTATAATGTTGATCCCACGAGGATTGGTATTGATATTGGATAAATAAATTGCATTAAACATTTTAATGGCTAAATAGACGATCGAATAAGTGTTTTGGGTATTTTAAGAACTATTGGAATAAACAAGTAATTAAAACTAATAGGATGAACTAGAGAATAAATTATAGAGATTAGACAATTAATAAGATTTCAATTGCGGGCATCTAATCACTATTAATCCAATTAATCCAACTTTTAACCGAATGCTATGTATCAAGGAATGATCACAAATATATGCAAAATCCCCTCTTGGAGGGAATCACGTGTTGATTGTATCGTATTAATCGCCGTCTCCGGTCGATTAATCAAATACAACTTCTAATTGTTTCTAAGACCAAAGTTCCCACAACTAGCTCAAACCTCTCGGTTTTATTGTTTAATCATGTCAATTAATGTGATCTTGGGTCAAATCTCCCCTCTCGGTTCTAATTTAATCATCAATAAATGTTAATCAAGAGATCAAATCATTCAACAAACATTTTTAAACAATTAATCAATCAATAGCATAACACGGAGTTGAATTAATCGGCTAATAATCACTATTCACCCATAATGTACTATCTAAACCTAGATTAAGGAAATTTAGCCAACCATAATCATAATAAATGACAAGCATAAATATATAAATATAATCATGTTCATACAAATATTAAAAGAGAAAGGAAAGATAAAACCTATTTAAATGATAATGTTGATCTCCAAGCTCAATCCCCACCTTTTGCTCTCAAAATTATCTCTCTCTAAAAACTAACAATGAAAAGTGTGCTAGCTAGGAAAAACTGAAATTAGGGCATCTATGCACCTAATTGGGGCTTTTCTAAGGTTCTTGGGCCAAAAATTTTTGGGGCTGAAAAGCCCATATTTTCGGTGTTCGTGGACGGTCTGTGCAAGCTTTGCACGGTCGTGACTATGCACGATCCTGAAATTCCCTAACTCTCTGGAATCACGCATGATCCGTGCAGGATTGCATGGTCATGATCGTGTGTTGAGCTCTGGGTGCTTCTTTTGCCTTTTGCGCGCATGGGCCGTGCACGATCTTAATGGCTTGCGTGGTCGTGACCGTGCACGACCCAGTTTTGGCCCGTTTCTTCAGTCTTCGGGTTTTGTTTCTTATTTTCTTCGAGCCTCTTCTCCTCATCGTCTCTTTTTACACCTGTTTTACCTACAAAATGCTCAAAAATAGAATTTTTGCGACGAGAGAAAGAAAATACGAATTATATGACAGACGAGAGCTTAGAATGTACAAATATACTATAAAATCTCTATTCTAAGCGTGTTTTCACGACCAAAAACCCTGTTTGTCAAGTGTGAGGAAAAATGGATCATTTGACAACTGTCAATTCCACACACTCCGCAACAAAATGGTGTTGCAGAGAGGAGGAATAGGACATTTGTGGACATGACCAGATCAATGATGGCACAAGCAAATCTTCCAATATCATTTTGGGGAGATGCAATTTTAACTGCTGCATATATATTGAACCAGGTGCCGTCTAAGTCAGTTCCTTCGACACCATATGAATTGTGACATGATAGAAAGCTAACTTAGAAGGCTTGCGCCCTTGGGGGTCAGCTGGGTTTGTTTATAATACTTCTCATAAGCATGAAAAACTTGGTCCTAGAGCAGTCAAACATATCTTTATAAGATATTATGACCACTCGAAAGGCTATGTGATGTATTGTGAACATCCAAACGAGGTAATGATAGAAATTAAGTCGCATGATGTCAATTTCTTTTAGGAGGAATTTCCAACAATTGGAGAAGTTAAAGGAGATCTTAAACTATATGAGTTACAAGATCCCGAAGACAACACTAGAATTCCTGGCGAGGATGAGGTTTCATAAACAAATCAAACAATCGACGGAATAATGAGAGCGATCTTAGAGTCAGTGGGAGAAACACATTGCATGAAGACTCTCAAGATCTATAGTTGCGATGGAGCAAGCGTGGAATTGTACCTTTTGAACTTGAGAGGGAATCTTTCATGTGTGCAACTGTGGATGTTGATGAGCCAGCCACTTATGAAGAGGCTGTAACTTCTCCAAACGCTAAAGAGTGGATAAGTGCTATGAAGGAAGAGATGAGTTTGATAGCTAAGTACCAAGTTTGGGAGCTAGTCGATCAACCCTCTAGACGCAAGATAATTGGGAATAAATGGGTACTCAAAGTCAAGCGAAAAGCAGATGACTCGATAGACAAGTACAAAGCTCGCCTGGTGGCAAAAAGCTTTACCAAAAAAAGAAGGTGTAGACTATGAAGAGACATTCTCCCCAGTGGTGAAGTTTACCTCTATCCGTCTCATTTTAGCAATTATCACCCACCTTGATTTGGAACTTTTCCAAATAAATGTAAAGACAGCATTTCTCAATGGAGAATTGGGTGATGAGATCTATATGGATCAACCTAAGGATTTCAGGCAAAGGGACAAGAGCGCAAAGTGTGCCTCTTAAGACGTTCCATTTATGGACTGAAACAATCATCCAAGCAGTGGTACCTTTGATTTCATCGAGCTATCATCTCATAGGCTTTACGATGGTTGAGGAAGATCACTGTGTGTATGTCAAAAGGGATGAGAAAAATTCACAATTCTCTCATTACATGTGGATGACATTTTATTGGCTGGTAATGGCAGTGGTTGTCATCTACTTTTGAGATGAAAGACATGGGAGAAGCAGATTACATACTTGGTGTTAAGATACACTAAGACGCTTACAAAGACTCTTAACTTTGTCTCAAGAGACTTATATTAAGAGGGTTTTGGAGCGATTCCGTATGCATAAACCCATTGATATGCCTATGGAAAAAATTATGTTCTTAGCAAAGATTTATGCCCAAAGATAGATGAAGAAAAGAAAAGCATGGCTAAAGTTCCTTAAGCGAGCGCAGTAGGGAGTTTGATGTACACAATGATGTGTACTCTACCAGACCTGTGCTTTGTAGTTGGGATGGTGAGTAGGTACCAAAGTAATCCCGGACGCGCTCACTAGGCTGCAGTTAAGAGGGTACTTAGATATTTAAAGGGGATAAGTGATTTAGCTTTGTTCTATCACGGTGGTAGTCTGAAGCTACTTGGTTACAGCGATGTTGATGGATCAGCGGATAGAGATGAACACAAATCCACATCAAGATATGCATTCCTGTTGGGGGGGCGCTACTATCACTTGGTGTAGCAAGAAGCAGCCTTGTATATCTTTATCCATTATGGAAGCAGAGTACATCACTTGTACATCTGTGGTTCAAGAGGCTATCTGATTGAGAAGATTTCTCCAGACTTTGCGCATTATGACATACGTAGATGATGCAGTAGTTGTCTTTTGTGACAACACGGCAGCACTAGCATATGGTAAAGACCCCAAGTATTATGGGAGGACTAAGCATATTGACACGAGATACCATTTCATCCGAGATAATATTCCACAGGGGCAAGTGGTTCTCAAGCACATTTCCATTGGTAAAATGATAGCTGATCTTTCACTAAGCATTTGAGTAGAGATGTATTTCAAAGGCATGTTAAGAGTATGTGCCTTCGTAGAATTTAAATTCTTTTAGCCTGTATGAACAATTTTATTTATCATTGATATGTGCCCTTATTATATGTTCGAAGTATTGTGTCTATTATATGTGATATGTCACAAGACTTGGATTGTCCCACTCACACGGGAAATCGCCCTGGCGCTTTGGTAAGTGAGTAGATTGAGACTGGCGGATCAAACACTTACTGGCGAGTGATCACCTTCGTGAAAGGAATAACACGAAAGGTTGTTGCCAGTAGTCGCCTTGGCAAGAGGCCAGGATGAGATCATACTTGATCGATTATGAAGAATGTCCTAACTTCATAAAAGCCTCTTAATAGCCGTGTGTGCGAACCATTGGAAGTTGTGTTGGAGATAAATTTCTAGCGGTATGTAGGTCAAATGCTAGAAGAGTGACTGGACTAAGATTAGTATGATGTTTAGAGCGTGACATGCCCAAATTTAAGTGGGAGCTCTATCATATCATGTATCCATACTACATGTGCTTTATGACAAACTTAGTAAGCGGAGTGACCAAATAGATCCCTGCTTCGTCACTATTTGAGCTATTATAGTGATTATGTGTATCCTTCGGGACTTTGGACTTTGTCATGAAGTGTAATCTTGATGACGCTACTTTAGCATGTATTTAATGGCCATGGTTGATATGGTCTGTCGGAGCATGACTCAGAAAGTTGTCAAGTCCAAGCAGATTGGTATAAGAGGCCAAGCGAAAACTAAGCTAGTAATGCACTTGCGTACTATGGCTCATAGGCCGGCCGACTAAATCGAAATAGTTTTGACATAATCATGAGCATAGATACAAATATTGGGGGTCAAACATTCTCTATATACAAAGAGGGGTTAGAGATGTTTGGTTTGGTGCAACCACATAGTTTCAGCGAGTCTCCTGAGTGGATGAGTTATGTTAGTTGGGTGATAACTTAATATAACTCTCCTCACTTTGTTCCATTTTGTTCTTGCTCAGTCGCACGCCTTAGTCTCTGTATGAAAGAAGATATGTGATGATGAGAATTGTGGAGTCTTTGATTCGAATAAGTCGGATCAGGTTTGCATGAGTGGGAGACGTTGGTTGCACCAAATTGGATCCCAACGTTGTTGGGATATATATCTGATTAGATATTTGATATCTTATCAGATATATTTATGATAGGGATAAAGATCTTATCCAAAACAAGAGAGAGATCTCTCCCATACCAGTACAAATACGTATATATCATATACACATTGGTGTACGCAAATACACACAGAAAAATACAATTTCTCCCTTTTCTCTCTTCCTCTCGTTCTTGGAGTAGTCTAAGGTGTGTAGAAATCGCGGATGCTCTAGTAGTGTCCATTAAAGCGGGCTTGTAGACGAAAAAAGCAAGATCAAACGTTTGGTGAATCGATTAGTGTTTACTTCTGCTGCATTAATTGAGGTATACATCGATTCCCTCTTATGTGTTTATCAGAAATACGTGTCATTTATTCCAACATGGACAATGCCAGAATCCCACTTACTACAGACTCTCTCCTCTCCTAACTAATGTGACAACACCTATCATTTTCATACCAATTTCTAATATTGAAAAATAATCTAACAAATCTATTATTAAATTATAAACAATATGATACTAAATCATGTATAATTTTCAAAAGAATTAGTTAATATTGTTACAAAAAATTATAGATAAATTCTAAAATGCTTTAGTGTGAAAAATAACATAAAAACGTAATTTTACGTATATATGTTATACATAGTTTATGCATGCATTTATGCCAATTTATTCGAGCATTTTGGTAGTGTTTGCATATAAATTCGGTTGTTTTATGTTTGAATTGATTATGTTGAGCTAAAAAACATGTTTGCTCGTTTTGTAGTTAAAATGTGAAATTTTAGGGCCGAAATCCATTGGATTAAGTTCCGGGAGAAAGAAAAAGCTAATCAACGGTAAAAATGGCAAGTATATGAGTAGAAAATGGTCCAGGCGAGCCAAAATGGCTCAACCCGGCCATAAACCAAAGGGGGAAACCAAACCAGTGAAAAGGACCAGCCCAGCTGGGCCGAAATTAATGGTCGGCCGGGCCAAAACTAGCTTCAAAACATTACTTCTCACGGTAACTCTTGGTCGACCGGGCAGATTTTGCAGGCCAGCCAGGTTGGTTGGCAGTGCATGCAGTTTTAGGTTTTGTGAGTTATTTTTCTGCCCGTTTTAACCCCTAACCTTACCAAACTTGTAAAAAGAGGCCGTTCAAGATCAAAATCTCGAGCTAATTTCCGGGTTTAGTCATTTATCATTTATTTTTAGTTACTTTAAATGTTTTTCTATGAACAATTGTTAGTTTTAATTGTGAACATGAGTAGCTAAACTCCATTATATTCTAGGGTTGGGAAATAGGTTTTCGTTTGACTATGCTTAATTATATTTTATATTCTAGACTTTGTTAAATTTTCTTGTCGTATGTGTTTATGCTTATTCTATGAATTTATCAATCTGATCAGTTTCTTGATTCTACTTGCTTAATAATTTGACGCCCTATAGGGATGGTTATTAATAGGTTTACGACACATAGCATAGATATCAATAATCGCCTAAGAGCAATGAGGTACTTGTGTAGGCATTGGTCCTAGGATCTCTTTGGAGTTACGTACGTGATAGTTAGCCCAAGAGGGTAATTATTCGTACGTAATCAACACGTTAACATCGTCCTACAGGAGGGTTAACTAGAGTAGTGATCACCTAATAAGAACTTGAATTCAGTTTAAAGTCTAGAATATTAGGGTAATTGAAATAGGAGATTGTAACTGAAATCGAACCCTATGATACATCTTTAATACTAGATTTCTTCCCAACCGTTAATTGCTTGCCATTTTTGTGTGTTTTAAGTGTTTACTTTCTTTATTTATAATTTTAGTTTTAATTTAATCACAACAAATCATCCTTAATTGAGAGCCTAGATAGAACTCAGGGTATTAAATTAACATAAGCAACGGTCTCTGTGGATCGACCTTGTGCAATACTACAGTAGCACCGTATACTTGTGGTAACATTAGGGTTAGAAATAGTGTTTCAAGTTTTTGGCGCTGTTTTCAGGGCCTGGTAATATGACAAAGGATAAAATGCTAGGACATAGAAAAATACCATACTCACTCTACAAAATGAGGTAAGAAATCCGCCATCTATGCAGCTACGACAATAATAGCTTCAGGCAACCTTGGAGAGGATCAGACACTTATACAAGATTGTCTTCATCCCTTAGTCGATGCGAACTATGGAGGAGTTACATTATCACCAATAAATGCCAACAGTTTCGAATCAAGCCAAAATTGATCAGTATTATTCAGTAGAATCAGTTTGGTGGGGGGCCACATGAAGACCCCAATGTACACTTGTTCATATTCAAGAAAGTTTCAGAGACTCTTAAGGTTAATCAAGTTCCTCATGATCAGGTCAAGCTCAGGTCGTTCTTCTTTTCTCTAAAGGATAAGGTGAGAGCATGGAATAGAGTCGGACAAGGTTACTACGTGGGCAGATTTGAGCATAAAATTTAGTTTGAAGTATTTCCCACCAAGTTAGACACTCAAACTGAAGGGTGAGATCGCTCAGTTCAAGCAGTTTAACATAGATCCAGTAAGTGAGGCTTGGGAGCATTTTCAGGATCTCCTCCCGAATTACCATCAACATGGACACACGGAGAAGGAGCAAATTTGCTACTTCTACATATGACTGGCTACTTGGGCTCACGAGAGTGCTTGTAGATGCAGCATCATGAGGATCACTTATGAAAAAGCACATAAGGGTTGCATCTAATATCTGGCCACCACAAATTGTCAATGGTCGAATAAGATAAATCAGCCAAGGTGAGTGGCCAGCATTACTGATACAAAGTCACCAGAATCACTTACAGCTCAATTGACAGAAATTTCTAAGCAGTTGAGTACACTAACAGCTATTACCTCATCTCATCACGTCGAGCAATCACACCCACCAGCCATGCAAGAAGTAGTTGAAGATGTCAATTATATGAAACAAATGAACTTCAACAACTTCAGGGTAATCAACAACAATACAATCAGTGTAAGCTAGGAGGAATCATCCTAATTTCCCGTACATGAATCCGAACAATTCACTCCAACCACCGTCGGGTTTCTTTGTTACAAATGGAAGGATAAATAATGAGAGGAAGCTGAATCAAGAAGACATCTTGTAGTCTCATATAGAAAAAACTTTCGAGAAGGTTGCCAAAATTGAGAAGACTGTTGGTAACATGAACATAGAGATAAATAAAACACTCATTAGTTATGGAGCAGAGATGAAGAGTTATGGAGCTTAGATGAAGGAGTTTAAGGCTCAAATGAGGCAAATTGCCCAAGGCATAGGGTCCCTACTAGGGGTGTTCACTATTCGGTTGAAACCGAAAAAACCGCCCGAACCGAACCGAAATGTAAAATTCGGTTCGGTTTTTCTCTTTATCAGTTCGGTTTCGGTTTTATATATAACAATAATTCGGTTTTCGGTTCGGTTCGGTTTTTTCAATAAAAACCGCATTGGAAACCGAAAAACCGAATTAAGTACCCCTTAAATTAAAACTCCCCTCCTCATTTGTCTTTCATTTGCATTTTAATTTCATTTCATTTAAATTTCATTTTCTATCTAACAAGTAACAACTAAGGGGCAAATAAAACCTAATTTACATCATCGTAGTTTGTTGCTTTCTCACGTCCATTTTGATTAGCATTTTGTACTCTTTAAGATAACAAGAAAAGTTGACTCTTCGACCAACTCATTTTTATATCAAGAATTTTTATTCAAATGTATTTAATATTCAAAGTTTGATTTTAGTGAAAAACTTAAAAATTAGTGTAAAAATTCGGTTTTCGGTTTTGACCGCAACCGAACCGAAATATTTCGGTTCGGTTGATTTCGGTTTTTGATAATTTTCGGTTCGGTTTCGGTTAGCAATTTTTAAGGATTTCGGTTTTCGGTTTTGTTAATTCGGTTCGGTTCGGTTCGGTTTCTGACCGATGAACACCCCTAGTCCCTACATCAAAAGGGGCACTTTCCAAGTGACCCCGTAGTTAATCTGAAGGAGAAGTGCAATGTCATCTACTAGTGAACAAGGATTGGGTGATAAAGAAGAAGCACTTGGAAGAAGAGAGTGCAAACAAAGAAAAGGAGAAACAGTCGAATCAAAAAGGGGCTAAGAAGCCAAAATCTATCATTATCTCTGATCTCTTAATTATATACCTCCAATTCTTTTCCCTCTAGCGTTATGTAAAAATAAGATTGTTCCTAATTGTGTAAGCTAAGCTAAAATTTTAAAGGAGAATCTTGAAAGGAAGCAAAAGTTGAGGAAATCTGAAGTAATTGAGCTACAAGAGGAAGGCGGTGCTAGCTTAGATAAGAAGTCTATATCTTCGTCTATTGATGATTCTTTGGATGTTTGTTTATATGATTTAATTATTGTTGACCTTGATCGCATAGATTACGTTAGTACATTGAATTCGTTGCAGGAAACACCAAAAAAAGAGCATTGATAGTGAGAGGGTGACCAAAGAAGAGCATGATCCGCTTATTGAAACATCTAGTAGTGCAGAGGGAGGAAGAAGAAGGCGCACCAGAAGAAAGAGGCAAATGTGCAGAAAGTAGCCAGTCTTAAGAAAAGCAATAACATAATCATTTAACCACGACGAGCACCAAAAGTGAACAATCCAGGGAGTTTTTCTATCCCTTTCTCTATTGGTAGTCATAATTTTCGAAAATTATTGTGTGATTTAGGATCGATCTTAAACTTGATGCCTCTAAAAAATTATAGGCAATTAGAACTAGGGACTATAAAACAAACCTTTACTACTATTCAATTGGCCGATGGATCTTTACTAAATCCATATGGTGTAGTAGAGGATGTATTGGTTAGGGTGTCCAAATTTGAATTCCCTAGTGCTTTCTTAGTTGTCCATATGCAAGAGAATACTGATGTCTGTTTCATCTTAAGCTACCTTTCTTGGCAACTAGTCAAGCTCTGATAGATGTACATAAATGGGAGTTAACTTTTTGTGTCTATGACGACAAGGTAACTTTCCCTATATATAATAGGTTGGGGCTAAGTAGTATAAACAAGTGTTGTGTCGTCTATACAGCGGAACCCAAGGCCAAAACTGTTGTGGAAAATATGAAAAATAGGTTTAAAATTTTAAAGAAGGGTTATCTTCCTAACTCTAATTATTATAGGTTGATGTGCTTAAATAGTCGTCTGGCTGAAGACATAACTTAGCGCTTGTCAGGAGGCAACTCGGTTATTATTTCCACTATTTTTGCTTTATTTATTTTTGATATGTTGTTTATTTTGTTATTTTAGATTTTTAGGACATTAACATGAAGTGAGTGACAATGCAGTTAAATGAGTCACAAAAGCACGAAAGAAGAGATAAATGAGCTCAAGGGCGAGTGTCGACCAGATACGAGTGAAAATTTGAGCCAAAGGCTCGAAGAGGTACCCGGCCTGGCCACACTTTTGGCCCAGCCCGGCGAAAGGCTTGATGGATTATGATGTTTTGCTAACCGTGATACCCGACAGGGTAGAACTTTTTGGCTCGATCGAGTGGGCCATAAATCAATTTTAATACGTGAGCAGACTGATAGTTTCCAAGTTTTATCTTTTCAACTCGTCCCCAACTTTGTTGTGGGTGCCACCAAGGCATACTACTTCTTCCCCACAAACATTGATCTTCGACCAAGTTTGGAGGAGGGGGGTAGAGTTGGACGTCTTGGCAGCTATGCTTTTTTCTGTTTTGTTGTTTTTTGTGCACTCATTCTATTGATAGTTAATTGCATCATGTGGGTAGCTAATTTTTTTTGCATTTTAATTTAGTTGTTTTGGTGAGTTAGTTTTGTTGAGTCGGACCTGGATTTTGTGCTTATAATTATGAATTAAGAGCTAAAAATGGTTGATTGGCGATGATGTGTCGATAAGAAGTCGAATTTAAGTTTTATTATGACACATAGACGAGCATAAAATAATTGAGGTAAAATTGAGCATGCATGTTGAATAATGATCATATTAGTCCGTGAGACTTTGAGCTTTTGATTGAACTCCCATATTTGGAATTATATATTGCATTTCTTTTAGTGTGATTTGTTGCTCATTGTGTAAGTGTGTCTCTAGAACTTGCCTTGCGTCTTCTTAAAAAAAAAATTGAGTACGTATTGTGGACTTAGAAAGTGATTTTAGGCAGTTCTTCTCTTTTAGCTTATTATTTGAGCCAAAAATGCCTTTTTACCGAATTTTATAACAAAAATCCTTAGTCAGCCACTTTGAACCTTTAGCTTTGTCTTTCATAGTCGTACATTACAAGCCTATACCCATTCATTTTAGCCTTTGTCCCTTGACTTAGACTAGTTGAGTGTGAGGGAGGTGGATTGGAAGGTAGTAGTGAGAAAAAAACACAAGGTTGAGTGGAAAGGATGTTTGGGAAAGTCCAGTGAAAAGAATGGACATGTTATGGGCAAAGATTGGAAAAATTAGCCCTTCTAGTTTTTAGTACCTTATTTTTTTTAAAAAAAAAAAAAAAGAAGAAAAAAAGAATTGTTATTTCTTGTTTTATTTCAGTCTATGTTTATAGAATGGGGTTAATTAGAAAAAGTGCTTATAAAAAGATGAGTAGTCCCAAAGTGGTACTCAAATATTACTGGCATTGAGAGCAATTGGTTGATGTAGTGCCTTGATTACACAATGGGGTGAAGAAGCTATATTTTTAGCTTACTGAGACATGAAGAATTAGGAAAGAGTGAACTTCATTGGAGGGGTATTCGAGTTAGGAATAGCTTGATTAGTCCAAGTATGAGTCACATTTATCCAAAATTTATTCCACCTTACCTTAAGCCTACATTACAAACAAAACAAAGACCTTTATGATTCTTTGTTCACACTTGTCAAGTACAATGCATAGATTAGACAATAGGCAAGCATATGGTAGACTATGCATGTGATTCAACATGAGCATAAACACATTCCATCTTATACACTTGAGAGATGAGCGATACACTTATCCAGTGAGGATCATTTGTTTGAAGTGTACTGTCTCGAAAGTAGTTGATGTATTGTCATATCGTATATGTTCATTCCCTATGTTGTCTATTTTCGAAAATTATTATGATGCTAGATTTGTCGCCTAAATCGCTCTAATGCTTGAGTTCTTACTTGTGTCTACTTTGCTGTTCACGGAGGAACAACAGTCTAAGTTTGGGGGATTTTGATATACGTAATCTATGCATGCATTTAGGCTAATATATTCGATCATTTTGGTAGTGTTTGCATATAAATTCGGTTGTTTATGTTTGAATTAATTATGTTGGGCCGAATGACGTGTTTACTCGTTTTGTAGTTAAATGTGATATATTAGGGCCGAAATTCGTTGGAATAAGGTGCAGGAAAATGAACGAGCTAATCAAGGGAAAAATAGCAAGTATATGAGTAGAAGATGGACCGGATGAGCCAAAATAGCTCAACCCAGCCACAAAGACAAAAGGAGAAACCGAACCGGCGAAAAGGACCGGCTGGGCCGGGCCAAAACTAGCTTGGAACCATACGGGGGATTGAGCTTGGAGATCAACATTATCATCTAAATAAGTTTTATCTTTCCATTCTCTTCTAATATTTGTATGAACATGGTTATATTTATATATTTATGTTTGTCATTTATTATGATTATGGTTGGCTAAATTTCCTTAATCTAGGTTTAGAAAGTAAATTATGGGTGATTAGTGATTATTAGCTGATTAATTCAACTCCGAGTTATGCTATTGATTGATTAATTGTTTAAAAATGTTTATTGAATGATTGATTAAATTGGAACCGAGAGGGGAGATTTGACCCAAGATCACATTAATTGACATGACTAAGTAATAAAACCGAGAGGTTTGAGCTAGTTGTGGGAACTTTGGTCTTAGAATCAATTAGGAGTTGTATTTGATTAATCGTCCGGAGACGCTGATTAATCCTATACAATCAACATGTTATTCGCTCCGAGAGGGGGTTTTGCATATATTTGTGACCGTTCCTTGATACATAGCATTCGATTAAAAGTTGGATTAATTGGATTAAGAGTGATTAGATGCCTGCAATTGAAATATAAGCCTAGATCACCCTTATTAATTGTCTAATCCCTATAATTTATTCTCTAGTTTATCCTATTAGTTTTAATTACTTGTTTATTTCAATTTATTCTTAAAATACCAAAAATCACTTATTCGATCATCTAGTTAGCCATTAAAATGTTTAATGCAATTCACTTATCCGATATCGATACCAATCCTCGTGGGATCGACCTTATACTCACCTAGTACTATAGCAACGCCGTACACTTGCGATCGTTCAATTTTAGTTGCAAAACTAAGTTTGTGTCAACAGTATTGTCTAAACTGATTAGACAAGTATTCTCGCCCTCTATTAGTGTGTAAAGTTTTAAGTTTCCTATCTCTTTTGTTCTCAACTTCCGCTAGGAATCGCTTAAAGCAATCAAGCGCTTCTGAGCGGTGAGATAGGCGATACACTGAATCGTAGTGTGAATAGTCATCAATAAATGTGATGAAATACGATGCACTATGTCGTGCCTTCACATTTACAAGTCCGCATATGTCCGAGTAAACTAACTCTAGAGGTTGAGTAGCTCTTTATGCCTTTCCAAAAGGCTCCCAACAGGCTTTTCCTGCCAGATATGGTTCACACACAAGAAGGTTGACTTTAGCAAGATTGCCTAAAAGACCTTCTCTAGCTAACCTAGTCATCCTTTCACGTCCTATATGTCCTAACCTTGCATGTCATTCAATAGAATCATTAACAACATCAACAGACGAAGAAACAAAAGAAGTGCATACATTAGATAAATCCAACATGAAAAATCCATTGTTCATATGACACATGCCATAAAGGTTGTTGCTAAGAAAAATGGATAACATAGTCTTTTCAAACAGGAAAGAAAAGTTATGACTCAAAAGTGTTGAAACTGAAAGTAAATTACACCGAATACTAGGCGCATAAAGAACATCACTAGGAGCAGCTCGCACCCAGTGCTAAGTTTGAGCTGGTATGATCCAACTTCTTCTTGCGCGCCATTTCCTATAGCAATGTAGTGGTTGCCCATTAGTACTCGATAATAATCTACAAATCCTTCTCTATCTTTGTCACATGTTCGGTTGCTCCTGAGTCTACAATCCAACCATGGAGAGAGTTAGCAATGAACAAATGTGAGCAAACAAATGAGTTAGAAGAGCTAGGAGCAGGTCTTACCTTCATTGGCTCAGTACAATACGAATAAAGTGACCCATCTTTTCACAGTTTTAGCAATTGTCGTTCTTCTTTCCGCCCCTTTTTCCATGGTGATGCTTTTTAGCCTTCTCACCTTGTAGGTCCAAGTTTTGGATTTTGGCACTATTTTGTCCTGCAACTTTTTGCTTTTTCCAACGGCTGCCTTTGTTAAGCTTGCATTGCCTAGTGTGTGCGACGAAAGTAGCTGCTTGTGCTCGTTCCGCCTCTCGACGGTCATTCTCAAGTCTAAGATGACTGGGGACGCTGTCAAAAGCTCTGCATTTGCTCGTTGTGTGTGAGCACAAGTTTAATGTGTCCCCAAGTCTGCTCAGGTAGTGACCTTAGGACTGTCTAAACTTGTTGTTCATCGGTGAGTTCATTTCCAGCGTTTTGAAGCTCTCGAATCATGTCTTTTTAACATCAAGATGCTGGCCCATAGTGTGCTTTGAGTCAAGTATGTACTGGTTAAACTTAAGGGTAAGAAGCCTTAATCTCGTCGTCGAGGTAGTGCCGTACATGATCTTTAAGCCTTCCCACACCTCTTTAGTTGTAGGAAAGGTCTCGAACTCACGAATCAGATGATCCTGCATGCAGCTCAACATAGTATAGCGTGCATATTGATCTTGATTCATCCACTTGTTGTACACGTCCAAATTGCGACGATATTGGGCATTTTTGTCCATTCTTTTGCTCAACAGGCATAGCCATAGTAGTAGTGAGATGGTCAAGGACATTAATATGGTGTAGCAGAAACTGGATCTTATGGTGCCACATGGCATAGTTCTGGCCATCTAATTTTCCAGAGCCGTAAAGATCATAAAAAGATACTGGAACATCCATTTCTGTTATTATGCGCTATATATTAGATACTTGTCTATTTAAGATTTTTTATTTGGATCCAAACAATTTCTTATTATTTCTCACAAGTGAATGAGATCGAAAATTTCGCCACATAGGCTCACAATCACGTCTCACTTAATCGAAGACAATAATACAAAATTAAATGATCTTGAATAAAAAAATGTCCATATAAGAAACATGCATAAAAATATATCGAGATGTCAATGACCTAGGGTGGTAAATACGAAACAACCCAAAAAGTACATGGCCTAAAAATTGGCCCCTTTAATACATGTGCGCTAGTAAGAAACAATAAATAAATAATAAAAGAAACTACAAATTTCATTCCTACTACATGAGTCTATATAAAAAAAATTACATTTGGACATCGTATAACCACCATCGTCATTAACCATCTCATACAAGCATAAATCAGCATCACGAAATTAAAACACGCAAACAATGACATAAAACATGTAATTAATAAAAATAAAATATTGTTATGAGTGGCCCAGCCCAATTTTTTTTTCTTTTATTAAAAATCAGCCTATATGAAAATGGGCAACCCAAAAAAAAAAAAAAAAAAAAAAAATTGGCCCAAACAAGTTGGATCCCTAAGGTGAAACATGTTGGCCAAATGATGCCAATTTTTTTTTTTTTTTTTTTAATTATTGATTTGGAGCATCTTTGCTCCTTTCACAGGCCCAGGCCTTCCCAAAGAACAAATAGTAGCCCAAAGGAAATTGTGGCCTGGAAAAATAGTGTAAGGAATCGGCAGGCACAAAGTGTGCCGCCTCAACCTGCGTGGCTTCACCGCCGTCCCCGTTTGTGCAGCACCGCCGTCATCACGCATGCGCTGTGCCGCCATCATCGCGGTCGCATTGGAAGCAACTGCACCACCATCGTCTTGACGCAACAAGCAACAGTGGCTTCACGACCAAACTACCACCGCCCGATCAGCCCCGTGACCCATTACCGACCATCCCAGCCGTTTGCAAACCGCTGATTCGTGCAGCCAGCCAGGCTTCGACCAGCAACTCGTCGGCACCGACGCTCATGAAATTTCACCGTCGTGCTACCAACTATGGCGCGCGACAAGATAGGCTACCATGGATGGGTCGGGTTCGGGTTCGATTTTCCGAAAAAACAACAGTCTATATCTGAACGATACTAGTGAGGTTCGAAAAACTTTCTTAAAATTCGAGTAAAGTTTCTCAATATTAATAAGTTCTGAAATCCAATGGTTTTCTTGAAAAAAATGGTCACCTTTGTTTTTGTTTTTCAGAAAATTTCCTCCCAAAAAAAATAAAATAAAAGAACTCGAAACAGAAAATCACAATTAAACAGGCTAGAACGAATCAACACTCGCTCTGATACCACTGTTGGAATAAATGACACATATTATTTGATAAACACGTAAGAGGGAATCGATGTATACCTCAGTTGATGCAGGGGAAGTAAAAATTGATCGATTCACCAAACATTGGATCTTGCTATGTTCGTCTACAAATTCGCTCTAACGGACACTACTAGAGCATTCGCTGATTTATACACACTTTAGACTCTTGGAGGAATCCGGTGATACCCCAAGAACGAGAAAAAAAAGGGAGAAGCTGTATATTTCTGTGTGTATTGCGTACACCAACGTATATCTGATATATACGTATTTTTACTGGTATTGGAGAGATGTCTCTCCTATTTTGGATAAGATCTCTATCCCTATCGGAAATATATCTGATACGATATCAAATATCTAATCAGATATATATCTCAACAACATGGGATCCAACAGAGTTGGATGCAACTAGCAGTCCACAACCTTGTTGACCAAACACAAAAAATAAAACCATTGATTTTATTTGAACATTCTTTACTTGGTATCATATTTACCACTGTTAATTTTTTCCCAATCCAAATCCTTGTCAGAATACTATTCACTATGAAGGAATGTAATAAATCTATTTCAGTTTCCTCTACTCAAATTTTCATTTCCTCCTATAAAAGTGGATCTCTCCACCTCCATTTCTTGGTTATATGTACTAAGTAACCAAAAAAAATATATGAGATTGTGAATTTGCTATAGGACCCTTGATATGTCATCGAACTTTAGTTCTAGGTTTGCTTTAATCTAAATCGGTTTCGAACTTAAACCTGGAATGACTTGAACCTCACAAGTTAATTCATGGTTCCTCGTTTCGAATTTTGTGAGATTTCTAACATTCTCGTGAGAGAAATCTATAGAGGAAAGCTCAAGTGAGACACCACGAATTATCGTCCAACTGCTCAAGTTAAACACCACGAAATTATCGGCCAATTTGTTGGCCAACTGTTGTAGTACCTCTAATCAACGAATTGGCCTGTGAGAGCTCTATGCTGCCAGCGGTTATGTTGGACAGTTATTAATTGTGGGACACCATTTTTTATTCCATAATGATTTTCCACAATAAAGAAACAGTTGTATTAATATCACAACTGCACTTTAGAAAGTCACTGAAATTTATTTGCAACTAGTAAACTGTTTTTTCCTTTTCATCTCTTTGGACGAGTTGAACATTTTTATATTGTTCATATAATTTTAGAGATACTCCGGACAAGAAAAATGATAGTATGTCACAATATGTATTTACGGTATATATTAATAAAATCTCTAAATTTTGTACAAAACTAATTTGGTTAGGAGTAATAATCTCAAAGAAAATAGTAGAGGTATATGTTTTCAAATATGGTTAATTACCAAACTAATCTCGACCTTTAGTCCAATTTTCATTCCAACATGACCTTTAGAACCTAACAGGTTATATGACATCCTTTTAGCTTGTTTCAATTACGACATCGCCGCCCAACCTCGGTTCCCATGTGCTGACATAGATGGTGGAGCTCCTAAAATGACATTCGTTTATAGACCGAGCATACTCCAACCCACATCAGTATATGTGTAAAAAAAATTAAAAAAAATTAAAATTAAAAAGATATAAATTTTTTGAAAACGTAAAATATGTTAAAACACATTTTATAAGATTTAAAACCTAGAAACTGTAAAATGAAAAAAATAATAATAATAAAGATACACCGTTGTCGCAAGATCGCTGATAGATCATAGCAGTCCCAACGACTTCCAACCAACTCTCGTCAATTTGCTGCTTGCCAGCATCAACATTTCTCACATTCTCTGTAACTTTATCTCCCAACGCTAGAGGAAAGGACACAAACAAATCTTTCAACTTGTTTCTTGTGAGGAAATGTTCAATATCATCAAGTGAGCTATACTTTGAAATAGGATGAGTTGGGAATGTGGAACCGGGATCATGAAGTGAAGAACCGGGTGGATAGACCGGGTTTTAGCGTGTAGAAGTGAGTCTGTGCAGAATAAACCGGGTTCAGGGTTGTTGGGGGATAACCGTCAGTTGTGACGAGTTTGTTACAGTTTTGTGACGGAATAAACCGTCACATTTGTCCGGTAGCAGCAGTCATCTTCAATCAGTTAGAACTTTTTGGTCAGTTACATTCGAGCTACAAGACCTATATCATTGGAAAGCTCTCTTCCTGAAGAATAACACTACGTCGAGCAATTTCCAGTTTTCATAGATTACAGAGAGAATTTAAAGAGTGATTGTTTTCTGCCCTAATTGGTTCCAGATTTGGGCATTTTCATTTCTGAGTGTAATTTCTGTAATTGATTGGATATCTTAGTGGATTGAGGTGTGTCTTGCCTCCGTGGATGTAGTTCATCTTGAACGAACCACGTAAATCGATTGTGTGATTCATTTTTCTTTCAGTTCTGCGCAAAGTTCATTTCGGCCACAACTCTGGCCGAACAGTTGTGTGTTTTTCAAACTGATAATCTTCGAACTCATTTCAGATTCTTAGTGTTGTGTGGTTAGGAGTTGATTTGTCTAACAAGTGGCGCCGTCTGTGGGAATCAACTATCACATTTTGAATAAGAGGTGGAATGGCTGGTATGAAGATGGATTTTGAGAAGTTCACTGGAAGGAATGACTTCACATTGTGGAAGATCAAGATGAACGCAGTCCTGGTTCACAATGGCCTTGATCTTGCACTGATACCTCTGGAATCATGGGAAGAAACTGAGAAACCGAAGTTTGTTTCAGTGGATAAGAAGGCCCTAAGTCTTATCTTCTTGTGTTTAGGTGATAAACCGTTGAGGGAGGTTTCAAGATGCAAGAGTTCCTTAGAAGCATGGAGGAGATTGGAAGAACTGTATCAATCAAAGTCAGTATCCAACAAACTGTTCCTGAAGCAGAAGATGTTGGCCTTCAAGATCACAGAAGACAAGGTAATTTCTGATCAACTTGATGAGTTCATTAAGATGATTGAAGAATTGGAAGATCTGGATGTGAAACTGGAGGAGGATGACAAGGCATTGATGGTGTTAAATATTCTTCCAAAATCCATGGAAAGCTTTAAGGATGCTTTGATGTATGGAAGAGATGAGCAGCTGTCCTATGATGGAATAGTGAAGGCTCTGAGATCAAAATGCTTCCAGACTCAAGGAGACAAAGGCATGGTGCAATCTGGAGAAGGTTTGAATGTCAAATTCAAGAAACCGTGGCAAGGCAAGAAGGGTCAGAATGCTAAGGATCCAAAGTCAGGGGATTCAAATCCTAAGAAGGGGAATGACTGGGTTGAAAAGAGGAAATGCTTCAAGTGTAAACAGCCAGGTCACCTTAAGAAGGATTGTCCTAAGAAGAATAAGAAAGCTGGAAATCAAGGGGCAGAAGCTGCTGCCATTGATCATCAACAAGACCCTCCAGAAGTATTAAATGTTACTGATTCAAGAATGGTGAAGGAATGGGTCCTGGACACAGGGTGTTCTTTCCATATGTGTCCTCATCAGTCATGGTTTAATGAACTGAAGAAAGAAGATGGTGGAAATGTTCTCCTGGGAAATGACTAATCATGCAAAGTCAAAGGGGTTGGATCAGTGAGCATAAGAATGTTTGATGGGGTGATCAGAATCATCTCAAATGTTAGGTATGTTCCTGGCCTTAAAAGGAATCTTCTATCTCTTGGCTCATTGGTAACCAGTGGATGTCAGTTTAGCTCAGTAGAGGGATTCTTGCATATCACAAAACATGGAAAAATGGTGATAAAAGGAAGACAACATAATGGACTATTTATCCTGATTGGTTCACCTATTGTTGGAAGTGTAGATGTGGTCTTGAACAATTCTAAGATTGCTAAATGGCATAAGAGACTTGGACACATAGGAGAAAAAAGACTGAAGGAATTGGCAAGGAGTGGAGTAATTGGAAATCTGGGAAATCAAGAACTGGAGTTTTGTGATCAGTGTGCTCTGGGCAAATCCAAGAAGATGCCCTATGGAAAGGGAGTTCATACAACTCAAGAACCATTAGATTATGTTCACTCTGACATATGGGGCCCTGCAAGAACAGAATCCCATGGTGGTGCCAGATATTTCATGTCCTTGATTTATGATTACAGCAGAAAAGTATGGATCATGTTGCTGAAGAACAAGAGTGATGCCTTTCATAAGTTCAAAACATGGTTGATCCAACTGGAAAATGTCAAAGGGAAGAAGCTGAAGCATCTGAGGACTGATAATGGACTGGAGTACCTCTCTACAGAGTTTACAAACTTCTGTGAAGAAAGAGGAATCAAGAGACACAGGACTGTGCCCATGAATCCTCAACAGAATGGAGTTGCAGAAAGGTTTAACAGGACTCTTCTTGAAAGAGTAAGGTGTATGCTGTTGGATGCTGGGTTGCCAAAGGTGTTTTGGGGAGAAACCATTGCTACAGCATGCTATCTTATTAACAGGTCACCCTCATCAGTAATTGGGTTCAAAACACCTGAAGAGGTGTGGAGTGGACAGAAACCAAGGTATGAAGGCTTAAGGGTGTTTGGGTGTCTTGCCTTTGCTCATATCAAGCAAGACAAACTAGATGCAAGGGCTCTCAGATGTGTATTTCTTGGATATCCGGATGGGATTAAGGGTTACAGATTGTGGTGCCTAGAACAAGAAAATCAGAAGATAATCACAAGTAGAGATGTGAAGTTTAATGAGAATGTGATGGCTTATACTTCTACAGGCTCTAAAGAAGAATTTGATGCTGCTAAAGAGACAGAGGAGATATCAATTCAGGTGGAGCAACCTGCAGAAGATAATCACACACCTCATCCACAAGCAGATGAACAAGACAGTGACTCATCATCTGAAGAAGAAGCACAAACTGGACCTGCACAAAATATCAGGGAATACAGCATTGGAAGGGATAGGCCTAGAAGAAAAATCAACAGACCTGATTTCTATGGCCAAGCAGGGAGTGTATATTATGCCTTAAGTGTTGCTGAAGACCTGGAATCACAAGAGCCTAGCAGTTTTCAAGAAGCACTAGACTGTGAAGAAGGTGAACACTGGATACAGGCAATGACTGAAGAAATGGAGTCTCTGGAAAAGAATAAGACCTGGATATTGGTGGAGAAACCAAAAGGTCAGAAACTTGTAAGCTCCAAGTGGATATACAAGAAGAAACTAGAAACTGCAGGGTCCAAACAGGTGAGGTTTAAAGCAAGGTTGGTAGCTAGGGGCTTTACACAAAGAGAAGGAATTGATTATAATGAGGTCTTCTCTCCTGTAGTAAAGCACTGCTCAATCAGGTTGCTTCTATCAAAAGCCACACAGGAGGATATGGAACTACAGCAACTGGATGTAAAGACAGCATTCTTACATGGAGAACTCAATGAGGAAATATATATGAAACAGCCAGAAGGCTTTGTTGTTCCTGGGAAAGAAGACAAAGTATGTTTACTGAAGAAGTCACTATATGGACTTAAACAAAGTCCTAGACAGTGGAACAAGAGGTTCAATGACTTCATGATCAGTGCTGGTTTTGTAAGAAGCCTTTATGACAGTTGTGTTTACTTCAACAAAGTTTCAAAGCAAGATAAAGTGTTTCTTCTATTGTATGTGGATGACATGCTAATTGCCAGCAGAAACAAGGAGAGGGTACAATGGTTGAAGGATAGACTTAATGCTGAGTTTGACATGAAGGACCTGGGAGAAGCTAAGAAGATATTGGGAATGAACATTCTAAGAAACAGAGAAGCTGGAGTACTTTGGTTATCTCAGAGACAATACCTACAGAAAGTATTGGAGAGGTTTCATATGCATGAAGCCAAACCTCTCTCCACTCCAGTTAATCTACAGAAGGAACTTTCCAAAGAACAATGCCCAAATACTGAAGAGGAGATCATACAGATGAGCAATATTCCCTATGCAAGTGGAGTTGGAAGTCTTATGTATGGAATGATTTGTAGCAGGCCTGACTTGGCATATGCTGTATCTTTGGTAAGCAGGTTCATGTCAAATCCAGGAGTGGAACACTGGGAAGCTTTGAAACATGTGATGAGGTATCTAAAAGGATCAGTAAACATGTCACTGAAATTTGAGAAGAAAGTGGATGGAAGTACTGTTGCATTGGAGGGGTTTGCTGATTCTGATTTTGCAGCAAACGTGGACACAAGGAAGTCAATTTCTGGATTTGTGTTTACCTTATATGGGACAGCCATCAGCTGGAGGAGTGCACAACAATCTGTTGTGGCACTATCAACTACAGAAGCAGAATATATCTCTTTAACTGAAGCTATCAAAGAATCAATCTGGTTGAAAGGGGTGTTGAGAGATTTGGATATCAAGCAAAAGTGTGTGGTAATCTACTGTGATAATCAAAGTGCTTTACACCTTGTGAAACACCAAGCATTTCATGAAAGGTAAAAACACATTGATGTGAGGTTACACTTTGCTAGAGATATCATAGATTCTGGGTCTGTGGAGGTGAGGAAGGTGCATACTTTGCATAATCCTGCTGATTTTCTTACAAAGGGTGTACCTGGAAACAAAGTGGAGCATTGCTCGAGCTTGCTGCAGCTTGAGCAGTGTCATGAAGAGCATTAACAGATAAGTAGTGAAGAGGCAGGAAGAGGCATACTTGATTCATTGAGGTGGAGATTTGTGAGGAAGTGTTCAATATCATCAAGTGAGCTATACTTTGAAATAGGATGAGTTGGGAGTGTGGAACCGGGATCATGAAGTGAAGAACCGGGTGGATAGACCGGGTTTTAGCGTGTAGAAGTGAGTCTGTGCAGAATAAACCGGGTTCAGGGTTGTTGGGGGATAACCGTCAGTTGTGACGAGTTTGTTACAGTTTTGTGACGGAATAAACCGTCACATTTGTCCGGTAGCAGCAGTCATCTTCAATCAGTTAGAACTTTTTGGTCAGTTATATTCGAGCTACAAGACCTATATCATTGGAAAGCTCTCTTCCTGAAGAACAACACTACGTCGAGCAATTTCCAGTTTTCATAGATTACAGAGAGAATTTAAAGAGTGATTGTTTTCTGCCCTAATTGGTTCCAGATTTGGGCATTTTCATTTCTGAGTGTAATTTCTGTAATTGATTGGATATCTTAGTGGATTGAGGCGTGTCTTGCCTCCGTGGATGTAGTTCATCTTGAACGAACCACGTAAATCGATTGTGTGATTCATTTTTCTTTCAGTTCTGCGCAAAGTTCATTTCGGCCACAACTCTGGCCGAACAGTTGTGTGTTTTTCAAACTGATAATCTTCGAACTCATTCAGATTCTTAGTGTTGTGTGGTTAGGAGTTGATTTGTCTAACATTTCTGTAGCCTAGCCATTCATTTTCCTTCTCCGTCGAGCTACTTTGATCGCTGCTCGACCTTCGATTCGGAGGGTCGTCGTTGCATCACGGAGGTAACCAATGTCTAATGCTTCCACCCGTGCGGCTGAGAAGCATTCTAAGAGTTTTTTTTTTTCTACAATAAAGGTGAATTATTGGGCTAGTGGTCGGGCTTCTATTAGGGCTGTCGGTGATTGCGCACTGGGTTGCCAATAACTTGAATTTCTATAGAGTTGCCATTTGATTTTAATTGAGGAAAACTCGAATCCAATAATATGTTTTATATTTAATTTCTAATGTTTTACGATTTCTAATTTTCAATTTATTTATTCATGTTTTATTTTTATGAATATTAAAAGAATTTCCACGTGTACGCTGAGTATGCGCAGTCAATAAATGAAATGATGTCGTTTACGAGCTCCACTATCTGCGTCAGTAATTGGAGGTCGGAGTTGGGCGACGATGTTGTAATTGAGAGGATGTGACATCATTGTTAAGTTGTAAATGTCATGTAGCAGTAGAAAATTAGACTAAAGTTCGTGATTTGTTTAGTACTAAACCCTTTTAAATATAATAAGGAGTATAAAATTTTAAATTAAGCTTCGTTAATTTAATGACCTTTCGTATCAGAAAAATGAATACTGTATAGATTTAGATTTATTTAGCAGTTGCTGTGGTCAACACATATTTTTTGTTATAACATGTTTTGATAACTTCATATATGGACGATTATTAATTTTTTCGAGTCAAATATAGTATAAGTTAATAATTCAAAGTTGTGTATCCACAAATTTAAATCGATGGTAGGCGCATCTTTTGATTTAAACAAGGTTTCGTGTTTGTGTCACAAATCATTCAACCGTATTTATATCATACTATGTCTAGATTGGGTTAGGGTTTCTTGAGCTAAAGGTGGTAATTTGAGCTTTCCAGTCCAATCCATCAAGCCGACGTCATATATCAGGTCGGGCAGGCCAGGCCAAAAATTTTGGGTCGGTCCATCAAATTTTTAGCCTGTTGGATTAGGCTTGTTGATTCTGATTGTACTTCGGCCAAGAATTCTACAACCCAGCTAGGCTAAAATGTCGAGCATACTAGAAGACCCATTGGCCCGGGCCAATGTTGTCACGTCTATCGGGAGCACAACCATTGTGAACAACTAGGTTGTCCACAATCAAATAATGATTAAAAATGGTGTTTGTATAAGGTTATCATATGATAAATTGTGTACTATAAGGCACCACTAGAATTTAGCAAATAGACAACACTAAATAGACCTCGGTGTTTTAGCTAAGGGTAGTGTTTTAAGGTTGTAACTACAGTTTTTGCTGAAAACATATATTAACGTAATAACTCGCTAATAGACTACAAATATACCTCGCTTTTAATAAACCGTATTCGATTAGCGCATTTTTCTTCACGGTTTCTGACATAGTCTATTAACATTTTTTTGCACAAATAGACTACACTTGGGTCAACAATTTCCAATTAACCATTGTGTATTAGTGATTTTTTTTTTTTTTTTTTTTTTGGCTAATGCACCTCGTTTTTCAAATCATAGTTAAGTGTGAGGTTATTTTTTTTTTTATTTTTTTTTATTTTCAGTTATTTTATAAGTTAAAATATATAGGTTCTTATCAATTTAGCAACTTTAATACCGTTTACTAAAATATTTTTGTATGTTAATTCAACAACTCTTAGTCAAAACACTTGGTCATTTTTCGTTCATTCACTTCGTCTTCCCCTTTCTGGACCAAACTAGGGTTTGCCTTCGTATTCAATTCTCTTGTCGTTCCATTTCATCCTTCGTTTAGGGTGTTACCACCGTCTTCACTGCTCCTCTTCATCGTTCATCTAGGATTTTGTCTTCACCTTCACCTTTGTCGTTCTCCACAAAAAGTCTCTCGTATATCCTCTTCCCCTTTCAAGGGTTCGTCATTGGAGAGCCCTACAATGCTCAACTCTCACTGTTCAACCAAACACTAAAAATCTTCATTCAATTTAGTTTTCTTAATTTTATTAATTTCCCTTTAGATTCTTTTTTTCGGTTTAATGTTTCTCATTTTGTACAAAGGTAAAAAAATGAAGTTTTGTTTTTTGCATTTAGGTAATTTTTTAGTTTAATCTTTCTCATTCGGTGGTTCTGTGACATTATTTATATTAATATACGTAACATGTGTGTTGCAAAAAAAGGGGCTAAGCTCGCTCTTAAGTCTGATGTTGTCATAAAATAATTTTGTTGATTTTTTTCTATTTGTTGTGTTTTTCCGGTTTCTAGTGCCCAACTAAGACATGTTTAGTGTTATTCTTAATAAAAGTGTATGTTGCTTTGTAAAACCAAGGAGGTTGGGTACAAGGTTTAACCAACCTTGAGTCTAAGCACAACGAAAACTTTAAACATGAGGTAAAATTTTCCACAAGTTGTAAATAACTTATGGATGCCTCAAGGCGAAAGAAATTAATATGATTCTTATGAATTATAAAAAGATACGAAGAGTGAATCGAGACATGCTTTGATTCACAACACTCAAATTCTAATGTCGTTAGACAGACGATTAAACACAGCCTAGAATAAAAAAATATCTAACAAAGCTATCATAAAAGTATCAAAGAAAAGGAATTCAAATTCGTGAGGAATCTGACCTTATTACAAAGTGGACATACAATGTTGGATAGAAAACTGACTCAATACTCTAGGCAACACAGACTGTTTTGTAGACAAGTACTTTCTCTTAGATATTTATTATTTTCAATTGTACAGTTTGAGCTCCTTATATAGGCCATTTGAAAACTTGGACAACACTCTCTACTAACCACTTTTCCACCTGTTTAGGACGTGGTTAGTTGGCTGGTTAACGATCCTTCTAAATGTGGATTTGACTTTGTCTTTGAGAGTTGACAAGGTCTACTCTCAACTTCTTTCCACAATTTCAGCTTGGTCATTCCTCATGACCAATTCGTTTGTTGAATAGGTCCAATTAAGCTCCAATATACCTGTACTACTTAGTACTAGTTCGACCATTTTAATTAAATAAAATTACCTCAATGTATAGAAGGCAAAACTATTAAAATGATGATTTTATTAAAAGTTTGTCATACCAAACTCTAACACTAACAACACACTTGACATTGTTTACACTTCACACCACAATTGACATTATATGTTTCCAACTGCACAATCCCCTTATTCTAGTTTTGTTTATTGCTGGGCTATATTAATTTTATAGAATAAGAAACAAGATTGCTTGTTTGTCTATTGGATGAAAGGTATACAGGCTGGCAACCTTGTGTGCTGTGTAGAAATCCTTGGAGGATGAATACGACTCCTTGGAGGACTAGCCGATAGGTACAAATGCAATATGCCTTTTTATCATGTTCAATTCACGTTAGCATTATATTTTCTGTAGAATAAAATTTATCGTTGAATAGATGTCACAATATTTAGTGACTTGTGGATTTCTTTCTGGATTTTCTCACTGAAGTTCTTTACCTTACAAATATCAACCAGTCTGTGAAAGATTATTTGTTATATTGAATGAGAAATTAGATCCCTTGTTATTCTCTACATGAAATATATATAGGCTGGAAACCTTAAGTGTCATGTAGGACTCCTTCGAGGACGATTAAGACTCCTTGGAGAACTGGCAGATAAGTATAACAAGGCCACATACCTTTCATCATATTCAATTAGCCTTAGTAGCATATTGTCTATAGAATAATACCGACCGTTGAATGGATGTCACAACTTTCGGTGATTTTCAGATTTCTTTCTGGATTTTTTCACAAAAAGTTCTTTATCTTAGAAATATAAATCAGTATGTGGAGGATTATTTGGGATTATTTTTTGTGTTTTATTACTTATGTTGACTGTGGAATTAAAATACTTGTTATTCTCTGGATAAACGGTATATAGGCAGGAAGCCTTGCAACATTTATTGTGTTGATTAGTAAAAGTTCAAACAAAGAGAGTACTCTATAGTAGAATTTGATGCAGTCTATAGTGAATGGGCCGAATCCATTTTGGATTCTATTTTATGAGGAGAGTATTACATATATTTAATTAGTAATGGCTTTGAGAAAAAAAGTATTTGGTAGTGAAAGAGAATTTGGTGGCTATGGATTTATCTATCATTTCAATTACTGAAGTTTATAGCCTTGTGAATTTTGGTACCTCGTTGATTGGTGACTTGTGGATTTCTTTGTGAATTATCAATGTGGATTGTGGAATAATATATTCTCTGCTTGTTTCTCAGTTGGATCAAAGGTACATAGATTGACAAACTTGGGTATCGTGTAGGACTCCTTAGAGGATGATTATGACTCTTTGGAGGACCGTCCCATAGGTATAACAAGGCCACGCACTTTTTATCATCTGCAATTAACCTTTGTAGTACCTTGTCTTTAGAATAAAATCGATTGTTGGATGGATGCCATAACATTTGGTGCCTTGTGGATTTCTTTCTGAATTTGTTTAGAAAATTTCTTCATCTTAGAAATATCAATCCCTATGTGGAAGATAATTTGCATTTATTTATGGGCTGCATTGTGGATTATATCTACATTTGTGCCTTGTATTTCTGGATATTTTTTGTTCCATGTGCTGATAATTTATGCCTTACGATTTTTGAACGTGTTTAGTTGTATTTCTGGATATTTTTGGTTCAATGTGCTGTTAATTTTTACCTTACAATTTTTTACATTCAACTTGTTGACTTTTGCTCATTCAATTTCCTAAACATAATATTGGTTATTGTTTCGAGTAAATGCAGGGACAAGATGTGGAAGCAGTTATGCTTGGACGTAAAGTTTTTGCATGTAATGAGGTGACTTCTACTCCGGTGTGAGTTTTTGCAGGCTCGGTGAACCGAGAGTAGGGAGTCGTAATCCCATTATAATATAACTTACCCTTTCCACTATTCATAACAACACTATCTTTAATTTAAATATTTTTTTATTTTTTTAGAAGAATTAATAAAGCAAATAAACACAAAGCAAAGTTCACAAGCATCGGCAATAAAAATAAACAACACGATAAATATATACAAGCCTAATCTTATAAAAAAAATTGAACCTACAATGGATCTACGAGGAGGGAATCCTCCCCGGAAATAGCGCCATGGACTTGTCTGGAAAACTTGATAAAATAATCACAGTAATTTTAAAGGCTTCCGTTTATCCGCAAGCGTACATGATAGGCAAAGATAGTAAAAATCGAATCACAATGTGGATATCTCGTGGAGCACACCTAAGATCTAATGCTTTAATTAAGTTAGGGAAATTGGATATGTAGAGTTTTGTTAATTACTAGATAAGCATAAATCAATCAATGAGCTAAATACATTAGTCTCAACTACAATGGGTTTGTAAGGTACGGTTTCACCCTAAACCTATCTAAGGCTTCTGATGGAATGTTATGTTCCAAGTTAGAAATCCAAGTGAAACAAGAGGAATTCACCAAATTATCCAATTATCCAATAATTCACCCTAACTCCAATTACTAAATACCGATAACGAAATTACTAGGCCAAAGGCAAGCAAATAAAGAATATAACCCAATTTATCCTAAAATCCCCTTCCAAGTGGATATTGCCTTAGGAGCGAGGCCTTCAGATATATATTGAGATCGATATATACGATTCGGATTCCCTAGTAATCCCCCATGGGCCCTCAAGGAGAACCATTATACCCTAGGTTAGCTACTCCTAAGACATAAGCCATACAAAGCCAAAATATGAATTCCAATCATAAAATACCCCTCAATCAACCAACAATCAATCAAGACAACAAATAATAGGTTTGGGTTACTCTCAACCCTAGAAACTACAATGAACTACCCACTATCCATAAAATCTACCAACCAAACATCATCAATACAAGGCTCAAGCACTAAATAAATGCAAAATAAATTAAATGAAGAGAGAGAGAAGGAAATTTAAGTCTTGAATTAATGTTTGGATGATGTAGACCTCAATTCTTGGTTGTAATATTTCCAATTTCAATCTCCTAGCAAAAGCCCCAAAAATCCTTCAAGAAGACTCAAGAGAAATTGAACAACCCTAGTTTTTGCTAGAGAGAAAAAGAGAGGAGAAAATTGTAGAGAGAGAGAGAGAGAGAGAGAGAGAGAGAGAGAGAGAGCAATTAGAAATTGTAAAACTTGCAAATTGTATACGTTGTTCACAATTTGGGTGGGGAGTGATAATATGGGGGACATTCCCCCCACACGATCTCTAAACTCTTCAGAAAATGAAACTGAAAGTAAGGGTACAAGGTTAAAAACACATTAAAAGGCTTGAACTCTTTAAATGTTCACTTTGACCCCCGAATGTGCTCAACTCGACCTTCTCGCGAAATCCGAGAAGAATTTGTATGGAATCAGCTCTCGAGCCAAACATGAAATGTGTAGATCCTCATCTCTGCATCACGTGGTATCTTGAGTTACTCAAATTGCAGCTCAGACGAAGAAGTTATTACCAAAATACGGAAGGATCATGCTCGACCGGAGGCACTACCGAACAGAAGGAGGGCGGTACTGGACCGGCTATTGGCCGGTACTAGAGAACGCGAACAGCTATTTGAATTACTGCCGACTGGCTGCCGGCTGGTACCGGGTCTAGCGGTGCTGTTCTTCACCCATTGCACGCTCGTCGGGGGAGGGTGTGCAACGTGTACCCTCTGCGCACCATCTTCTTCTGTCGCCAATTTGGACATTTTTCTCTCGTTTTCTTGACCTGACCCTTGCATAATTTTTATTTAGGCCTTGATTTACAAGTTAGAATGGGGAAGTGCATGCAATTGATCTTCTTTATTTCCCGGATTTTCCTAACCTTCAAAATACAACTCAAAAACACCCAAAAGTGTATTAAATCATATCAAAAAGAAAATAAGGCTTAGGAATGCAATAAAACACGAAATCACATGGAGACATGATAAATACTTGCAATTTTCATAAAAATATGGGCGTGAAATATGCAAGAAAAACGAGAATTTTCACTTTTATCATCTCCAAAAACTTAAGTTTTGCTCGTCCCCAAGCAAATTAAATAATTAAGCACATAATAAAACGAGTTCAGAGAGCCATTTGAAGTCCACAAATTACGAAGTCCCTTTTTTGGTTAAGCATTCTTAGCTTTTTAGTTCACCATACTTGCCTAAATCAATTTGTTACAAGGAATTTGATAGTAAGTAATGAGATAGAAAGGCATAAGATCTTACCCAAAACGTCGTTGCAATGTGTGTAACATTTTTATTTCACTTCACCCTAGGCCATGCACTAAGGACGCTTCACTTCAACCCCAAAACGTGCTTATGTGTGTGACTTTGGACGAATTGCTATCTTTCAAAACTCTTGAATATAGGCGATTTGACTCGATTCTTTTTAGGAAGATACCACACACACACCTAGTGTAGGTGATGCAATTCTTTTCTCCCTCGAGCCAACAAATTTTCAATTTTATTTTCAAATTTCTCCTTTTCTCACCGGGCTTGAACCAAAAAGAAAAAAATATGCTATGCTAGTTTTTACTCTTTTTCAAACAACAATACTCTTTGCGAGTTATAAAAGATTTTCAATAATATTACAACACTCGACTCTTTATTTTGAGTTTTCTTTTTTATACGTTTCATATAACGTGATTATTTTTTCTTTTTGTGCTAACTTTAATGATTTTAGTATTCAAATGCTACTAGAATTCATTACAATCTATAGACTACAATGGCTTCCTCCAGCGATCTCAATCCACCTTATGACTTCTCCTACATCAGCTTCATTTTTCCACTTATAGCCAATTCATTCTATTTTTCGTTTAATGCCCTTAGTTGTGTAGTGTGCGTTTTGGAATCAAAGTGACACCCACAAGCAACATATCTTCAGGATACACTATTTTATTTTACACTTCTAATCCTGATGCTAAAATTTATCTTTACTAAGAAATTGCATCAACTCATTTCCGTGTCAATTTAGGCAAAGAACCCTCTACCTTTTATAGCTCAACTTCTTAAGGGACTCTTTTTCTTTTTCCTTATAAAACATATGGGACACTTCCAATCTTTCTCATTAACCACACAAGGAATCAACATCGACAAAAAATCAACCAAGCTTAGTTTCATCAAAGTAATAAAACAAAACAACTACATGGATAGGATAGCATAAATCATGGTCGCAAGCAATTCAATCAACATGAGGAACATCCTCTTCAAGCATCTTCCCAAAAAACTTGGGCAGAATTCTCAAACCCAAGTAACAAGGGAGGTTGGAGACACATGCCCAAATCCTCACATGCATGCCATGCTCCCAAAGTTATTATGATTGAATAATCTAAAGAGCCCAAAACCACTCTTACTTCCATCCTAACCATTATTCCAAATCAAACACCTAAGCACGCAACTAAAAATAGGTCTATTAAATCATCACTCTCCCACCAAACAAAATGACTTAATGAAATTAAAAAAAAAAAAAAAAAAGCAAACAAAGCAAATACTAGGGAGATGACACAATATTTATTTAGTTGGGGCTCGATGGGCCACCACCGACCCTCCATTGATCTTCATCTCCTTCTTCATCATCTCCGGCCCTGATGGCATATCCCAATTGGTCGGCTTGTCAAGAAAGGCATGAAGGTAGTTTGGAACCATCATCTCGAAGTTCATAAGGTCACATTTTGTGAGTCTCTTAGGTCCCGCGCCCCAGAGCAAGGAGTGGTGCCTACCCTAACTATGATTAGAATACACGAGATCAAACCTCCAAAAAGACACACCGTATCAATGGGGATAACATGATGCACAAATGTTTGAGGAAGAAGTACCCCATGTTGGCCTCATTTCCCACCACACATGACCAAAGGGCAAACAAGCTCTAGTTGGTGACCACATTTGGGTTGCTCCCACGACCATAGACTGTATGAGTTATGCAGTAGTGCAAGTACCTCAAACATGGATTCTTAATTTGAATGGCTCTAACACAATCGGCGTTGAAGTCGCATAATCGGAGATGCTCTTCCAAAAGTAAGTCGAGTGGTAGTCCCGGAAGATGGTGTGGCGTTCGGCATTGTGAAGCCCGAAGATGCTATTCAACTTCTCCAAATTGATTTGATAATCAACCTCGTTGATGGTGAACGTGACACAAAAATTTTCGAGGTACCTTTACATCTCATCGTGAATGCGGAGAGTGCATAGGAATTGCCTTGTGAGATCCGCAAATGACGGATACTCCTCTGTCATCATTTAATACCATGAATTTTCCTCGGTCCACTGTCGGAAGTTTACCGGGACGATGAGTTCATCAATGACTTCTTCGTCTAAGAAATTAGTGTTCTTGAACGCTATGCCCATCATCTTTCTCTCATTCACCGCATGATCTGGAAATATCTCCATGGACGCTTTAAATAGAAATAGTTTGGAGAGGCCATTTCTTTGTGAGGGTAAGTGGGATACTAGCCTTGAGAATTTGAGGAGATAGTGAAGTAGTTGGTACTTGGATGAGTGGTGAAGTATGAAGTATAAGTAGGGGAAAAAGAGGGAAAAGTGCAGAAATTTGAATCCTTTTAATGTGACACAGAGTGTTGGGGTGGTTCATGAGCCATCACTATCAACTTTGAATCTTCACTTATTTTTGGGTGATTGACCCTTGCATGTATGCCATCTTCTTTACTCAAGTAAGGGTAGCCCTTTCCCCCACAAACTTGTCTGCTATCTTCCATCCAAAAATACAAGAATCTTGTAAGAGGCATGTGACCCCTCTAGATTCTCCAATCAAACTATGTCGTCTTTCTCCCGACTTCTAGTCCACACTGATATATCATATATCTGACTGTCCAACCACTGAAAACATGAAAAAAAATTACTGACATAATTTAATTTTTTTTATCTAAACTAGAAACTAAACTTAATTATGAGAAAGTAAACACAAATTATAAAAAATCATTGTGTGCCTCCCAAGAGCGCTTATTTTTCGGTCATCAGCCTGACCCTTGGTAACGGGTCAATGAATGGTTGAGTAGGACTCTTCCAAAGTGTGACTTTTCTCTGGAATCATCGTCTCTCCACTAACATAATTCTTCAATCGATGCCCGTTCACGATGATAACTCCCCTCTCGGGATCGTTAATCTCTATGGCCCCATTCCCATGCACTCTTTTCGTAATATACGGACCTCTCCAAAGAGACCTAAACTTCCCTGGAAACATTGAGAGTCGGGAATCGAACTATAGGACTTTTTGGACTTGCTTGAAGTGTCTCACCCAAATATCTTTATGGTGCCACCTCTTCATTCTTTCCTTGTAAATCCGAGAATTTTTCTAGGCATTAAGCCTAAGTTCCTCCAACTCAACAAGGTCGAGTTTTCTCTTCTCACCGACCTCCTTGAGATTGTAATTTAATTCCTTATAGCTCAGAAAAGCTTTGTGCTCCATTCAACAGGGAAATGACATAATTTTCCATAAATAATCTTGAAGGGAATCATACCAATCTGCGTCATGAAGGCAGTCCTATACGCCCAAATCGCATCACTAAGCTTGATAGCCCAATCCTTTCTTGATTTTGAGACCGTCTTGTCAAAGATTGCTTTTAACTCCCTATTCAAAACTTCGGCTTGTCCGTTAGTTTGGGATGGTATGGAAAAGTCACCCAATAATCGAATCCATAAGGCTTCAACATGCTAGTAAAAGCTCTTCCGATAAATTGTGACCTATCATCACTAATGACCACCTTGGGAGTCCCATATCTCGGATGAATTGTGTTCTTAAAAAGTCATATCACCGGTTTCATGTTACAAGTGTTTGTAGCCACGGCTTCCGCTCACTTAAGACACATAGTCAAAGACCACCAAGATGTATTGATTTCCAAAGGATGTCGGGAATGGACCCATAAAGTCAATGCCCCAAACATCTAAGACTTCCACTTCCGACATAAGTTGTTGGGGCATTTCATTTTTCCTTGAACATTTTCCCACTCTTTGACATGGATCACATCTTGCTATGAATTTAACGCCCTCACTCTTGAGTGTAGGCCAGAAAAACCCCACCATCAATACTCGTTTTCACGTCGTGTATGCATTGTCGTGCCCCCCATAGGGAGAGGCATGTTATCTTGCAATTATTGCCTCTTATTCCTCTTCGGGTACACATTTCCTGAAAACCTCATATTCCCCCATTCTATAGAGGAATGGGTCACTCCAATAATAGTGCTTCACGTCTGAGAGGAAATTTTTTCTCTATTGATGTTCTATTCCTATAAGGAGGTTGTTACATCGATTAATAGATACGAGCTCGTGCTCGTGAGAAGGGCGTAAGAGATACGCAGAAATAGAGAGAGAGAAGAAGATTGTTGGTTAATTTCTATTATTTTTCCAACAGAAATAAATGCAAGGTGATTAACTGTACCTTCATGTGTATAACGTGAAATAGAAGTAAAATGACGTCGCCTAGCCTATTGCCTCAAAACGGCATCGTTTAATACTAGCCCAAAATTAAGAGATGCATTTCTATAAGTGAAACACGCTTCTCTTTGACAAACAACTATTAACTAACAAAAACTGATTTTAAACATACGAAATAAAATGAAATAGAATGGAATAGATTTCTCTTTAAAACATTACTCCCTCCTTCCTTAAGTCTTGTTCTCAAGACTCAGCAGCTCAGGAAATTTCTCCACAAATTCGTCATAAAACTCGCATGTGGCCTCAGTATCAGGCAAATGAGCCCATCGGATCAACAATTGAGTGGCAGGGGAATTTCCCCTCTTCATCAAACTTTTAGCTAGGATTTTCAATGGTTTTAAGATGATTTTCACTTCATCATCAAACTCTGGTAACTCTCTCGAGATAGCAGTCACTGGACCAACTTTATTTTTTAGCAAAGACACATGAAATACTGGATGTACTTTGGCAGTGGTAGGCAGAGTGAGTTTATAAGCAGCTTTTCCTATCTTCTGAGTAATCTGGAATGGACCAACATACTTTGGACTAAATTTCCACACCTTGCTCTTGTGGATTGATTTCTATCTGTACGGCTTAAGCTTTAGGTACACCCAGTCTCTCTCATTAAATTCTCTAGCAGTTCTCTTCTTCATGGCATGCAACTGCATTCGTTCTTGAGCTTCCTTAACATCTCTTTCAATTGTTATTGTGCTTTCTATCTGTCTATCAAAACTTCTGTAACGCCCTCCACCTTGCTCTAAATACATGGATCGATAGATAATGGAATTGGTTTAAATCCATAAAGTGCTTCAAAAGGGCTCATCCCTAAGGCAGTGTGAAATGAGGTATTGTACCAAAACTCAGCCAATGGTAACCAAGCAGCCCAATTCTTGGGATTTGAACTACACATGCATCGAAGGTAGGTTTCCATGCATTGATTCACTCTCTCTGGCTGGCCATCAGTTTGGGGATGGTAGGCTGTAGTTAAGTGTTGTTCCACTCCAATAAACTTAAACAACTGCTGCCAGAAGTTGCTTGTGAAGATCCTGTCTCTATTAGAGACTATGCTGTGAGGCAAACCATGTAATTTATATATGTGGTCCATGAAAAGAGTAGCTAATTTTGAGGCAGAAAAGGGCTGAATCAAGGCTATAAAATGAATGTATTTAGTTATTCTATCAACAATTACCCATATGGTATCTTTCTGAGCTGATGTAGGGAGCTGCTCTACGAAATCCATGGAAATTTGAGTCCGAGCCTGGTCTGGAATGGGGAGAGGCTGTAGTAGACCAGGTCTATTCAAGTTTTCATGCTTGCTAAGTTGACAGATGTAGCTAGCAGATACAGTTTGATGGACTTGCTGTCTGAGTCCAGGCCACCAAAAGGTTGTAGCAATCCTTCGATATGTAGCTGTTTCACTAGAGTGTCCCCCTAAACTAGAGGAATGCATGTAATCCACTATTTTGCTTCTCAATTCACTTCCAGATCCCACCATTAGTTTTCCCTTGGACCTCAGTATTCCATCAGTGTAGCTGTGGTATGAAACATTGGGGTACTAACACACTCACTAATGACAGATTGAATGTGTGAGTCATTTTCATAGCTCAACTGAAGCTCTTCCATCCACAGTGGTTTGACATGAGTGATAGCATTACACTGGCTTGTCTCCTTCTCCACTCTAGACAATGCATCAGCTACTTTGTTCTCTACCCCTTTCTTGTATTCAATCCGGTAATCAAATCCTAGCAATTTTGTGAGGTATTTATGCTGCAAGGGGGTTGAAATTTTCTGCTCTAACAGATACTTAAGACTTCTTTGATCTGCCTTTATGATGAAAGGTGCATGTAACAAAATATGCTCTCCATTTCTCCACTGCCAATATGATGGCTATGAGTTCTTTTTCATATATTGATAGACCAAGGTACCTGGCTCCCAAGGATTTACTGATATAAGCTAAGGGATGTTGATTCTGCATTAATACAGCTCCCAGTCCATGGTAACATGCATCAGTCTCAACAAAGAATAGTGTACTGAAATCTGGAAGCTTCAACATTGGAGCATTGGTCATGGCATGTTTGAGAGCCCAAAAGCTTTCTCAGCTGCCTCATCCCACTTAAACATCCTTTTCTTGGTCAGATTAGTGAGGGTTTTGGATAATACCCCATATCCTCTTATAAATTTTCTGTAGTAACCAGTGAGCCCTAGGAATCCTATCAGGGCCTTGACACACCTTGGTTGAGGCCATTCTGTCATGGCTCTAACCTTTTCTGGATCAACCATTACTCCTTGGTCACTAATTATGTGCCCCAGGTATTCAACTCTATTCTGTCCAAATGTACACTTGGATCTCTATGCAACCAGTTGATTCTACCGTAGTGTATCAAACACTTTCTTGAGATGCTCCAATTGTGTGATCATGTCTTTGTTGTATACTAGTATGTCATTAAAGAAGACTAGTACAAAATCCCTAAAAAATTCACAGAACACCTGGTTCATTACTGCTTGAAAGGTAGCAGGAGCATTAGTGAGCCCAAAAGGCATCACTGTGAATTCATATAGATGCTGTCACAATTGCAGTTTCTTGATGTCTTCTTCTACTACCCTAATCTGGTGGTACCCAGCTCTTAAGTCAATCTTGGAGAAGACTTGAGCTCCCCCTAATTCATCCAACAAGTCTTCAATTAATGGAATTAGGTCATTGTCTTTCACAGTTACTGAATTGAGCTTCCTATAGACTACACAAAACCTCTAGCTCCCATCCTTCTTCTTGAAAAGTAGTACAGGGGATGAATATGGACTGTTACTTGGTCTAATGAACCTTGTACTCATCATTTCTCTGATCAATTTTTCAATCTCCTGCCTCTGGATTACTGGGTACCTATATAGGTGTTGTTTGGTGGGCTCTACTCCCTCTTTGATGAGGATTTTGTGGTCCATCACTCTCCTTGGAGGGAGTTCTTTTGGGATTTCAAATATAGATACATATTCCTGCAGCAGTGGCTCTACCTCATAAGCACATTGGTTGTCACTCTCTGAGCCCTAAGTTGAGATTAGGCAAAGGTAAGCTTGGACATCACCTTTACACTGTCTCACTTCTTGCCTCCATTGATTTGCAGTCAACATATTCCCTTTTGCTCTGACTGGATGCCTTTCAGAGTAATTAGCCTATTTTTTTTTTCTCTCCTAATCTAAGAAACAAAGAAAAAACCCTCCCCTCCCCCCACGGTGACTCGAACCCAGGACCAAAGGCCTAGGTAGTAGATGCTCTGCCACTTGAGCTATCCAACTTTGTCAAGTAATCAGCCTATCTTTGATATGGAATTTAATTGTATGCTCTTTGAAGTCCATTATGATTGATCCAAATTGGATCAATAAATCGACACCGACAACCATGTCACACCCCCCCCTAATTTCAGAAGCCTCACTGAGGTGCTAAATTTACACCCACCCATCTCCCACTCGAACTGTGGGCATTTGGAATCGCTCACAATCTTGTTGCCATCTGCTACAGTGACTTGCATTGGTGTGGTATATTCAATAACATACCCCATCTTCTCAGCAGTTACAGGATCCAAAAAACTGTGAGCGCTACCAGAATCAAGTAATATAATCAACTATTTGTTAGCTGATTTGCCCAACAATTTGATAGTATCAGCATGTGTTTGGCCATCTACAACGTTCAAAGGAACCTGTGGTTCCTTTTGATTATCCTCTATTTCTTCCAATTCCAAAGTAGCCATTGTATCATCCTCCTCATCATCAGATAAAACCATCATAAACAGCCTTTTGCACTTGTGACCAATATGGAACGCTTCATCGCAATTAAAACATAGATTCTTTTCCCTTCTGGCTTTCATCTCTTCAGGAGTTAGCCTCTTGACAGTAGCAGGGAGTTTATCATGGCCATTTGGAGAAAATTTGGGTTTAAACTGTCCAGCATCAGTCTTCCACCCTCCAGAATTTTAGTTAGAATCCGGTTTATGGCTCATTCTTTGTCCTTTGGTTAATATATGTGCACAATATCCTCATGCATGAGAGCTAATTGAGTGGCAGATAGAAGAGTTGTTGGCTTCTGAACTTGAACCAACTTACCAATCTCCTCCCTTAGCCCACCAATAAAACTTTCTATGAAGTACTCATCATCTAGCGCTTTGTTTTTCTCCTTTATCAATGCCCTCAGTTCCTCAAATTCATCAATATAAGCTTGCACAGTCCTAGTTTGCTTTAGTTTATTAAATTGGGTTGTCAAACTATCCCCAGTCTGGTTCATAAACCTCCCCACGACCAACTTAGTGCAATCATCCCACCCCATGTTATCTTTACCATTAATGTAATCTACAAACCAATGATCTGCCTTCCCCTCCAAATTCATGGCAACCAACCCGATTTTATCAAAAACAGTCATGTGATTGTACAAGAAATGTCTGTTGCATTTCCTAAACTACAACCTGGGATTATCCCCATTGAATTTTGGGAAATCCAGTTTGGGCATTTTCCCCCCATTTTGCTTATAACCTCCTTGTTGGTCACTCACCCTATTAACCAGAATCGGAGATAGAATACCAGCTTCAGATGTCTCCCCATTGAGACTACTACTACTCCCAGAACCAAATACAATATTGGGGGATGAAGAGTTAGCTGGATCCTTACCCCTTTCAACAGCAGCTTGATGTTCCTTGATAGCATTCAGAAGCTGGTTAACAACACCATCCAGTTTTACATCCAAGCGGGGTTCGGCATTGGCCTGGCTTCGAAGTATTGTCGTCTGTCCCTCCAGTAATTCGTTCACCTGTTGCTCCAGGACGTCGATCCTTTGGCGGTGTGTTTTAGTGGCCATCGCGGCACAACAACGTGGCTCTGATGCCACTTGTTACGGAGATTAACTGATACGAGCTCGTGCTCGTGAGAAGGGCGTAAGAGATACGCAGAAACAGAGAGAGAGAAGAAGATTTTTGGTTAATTTCTATTATTTCTCCAACATAAATGCATGTGAGGTGATATGTTGTACCTTCATGCGTACAACGTGAAATAGAAGTAAAACGACGTTGCCTAGCCTATTGCCTCAAAACGGCATCGTTTAATACTAGCCCAAAATTAAGAGACGCGTTTCTATAAGTGAAACACGCTTCTCTTTGACAAACAACTATTAACTAACAAAACTGAATTTTAAACATATGAAATAAAATGAAATAGAATGGAACAAATTTCTCTTTGTAACAGAGGTATCCTTCCACCATATAGTTTGCAATGCAAAGTCCGCATACCATGGTGCATAAGTGTACCCCACTGAGCATAGCCTCTCATCTGAAAAGCACACTTTATCTTCATATTTCTTGAGCTTTCCTCTCTATTTAATCTAATTCGAGATAGATGGTCTGCTACTCCGTTCTCGGTACCCTTTCTATCGATGATTTAAAGTCGAACTCTTGAAGTAGAAGCACCCACCGGATTAGTCATGGCTTTGTATCTTTCTTGGCCATCAAATATCAGATGGCTGAGTGGTCTGTGTGAATTCTCACCTTCGACCCAATGATATATGCTCGGAATTTATCGGCGGCAAAGACTATGGCCAAAAGCTTATTTTTAGTAGTTGTATAGCTTCTTTGAGCTTCATCCATGTTCTTGCTTGAATAATAAATAACGTTCAACTTCTTATCCTTTTTATGTCCTGAAACAACTATGTCGGCATAGTGACTCACGTTACACATTAGCTCAAATGTAAGCTCCCAATCGGGGGATTGAATGATACAAGTTAAAATAAGAGCCTCCTTCAATTTTGTAAAATACATCGAGGTGAGATTGACCAAAGATAAATTCAACATCCTTAACTAATAAATTAGATAAGGGTTTAACAATCTTTGAAAAATCCTTAATAAAACGCCGGTAGAATCTGGCGTGCCCAAGAAAACTCCGAACATCCTTGATGCAAATTGGTGGTGTTAGCTTTTTTATAACATGACACTTTAGCCTTGTCCACCTCAATCCCCCGCTCAGAGATCAAGTGTCCCAACGCAATGGCTTCTTGCACCATGAAGTGACATTTCTCCCAATGGAGTACCAAATTCACCTTCAAGCATCTCTACAACACCTTAGTCAGATTATCAAGACAAGAAGAGAAGTTAGTTCCATAAATAGAGATATCATCCATAAATATGTTCATGATGTGTTCAATTAAATCCAAGAATTACAAAGCCCGAAAGGCATTCTTCTCCAAGCAAAAGTGACAAATGGACATGTGAAGGTAGTTAAATGTTAGTCATCAAGATGGATAGAGATTTGAAAGTAACCGGAATACCCATCTAGAAAATAAAAGTGAGAACACTTCGCAAGCCACTCCAACATTTGATCTATGAAGGGTAGAGGAAAGTGATCTTTCTTGGTATTTGTTCAATTTTTTAAAATGTATGAACATCCTCCATCCGACTACAATGCGAGTGGAAATCATTTCATTGCATTAGTTAGGCACAACGATAATACCACCTTTCTTGGGCACCACTCGGGTCGAACTCACCCAAGTGCTATCTAAGATGGGGTATATGATTCCTACATAAAGCAATTTAACTACCTCTTTTTTAACCACAACTTGCGTATTTTGATTCAAATGACATTGTGGTTGACGTTTCAATTTATGGCCCTCTTCTAATAAAATACGGTGTGTACAATACAAGGATGTATGCCTTTCAAGTACTTTATAGAGTACCTTAATGTATATCTATATTTTCTTAAGACTTTTAACGATTGAGCACATTCTTCTATGTTCAAATGAACACGAGCAATTGACAGGCCTAATTTCTAACCTTTAAAATACCGCAAGTACACGGGTGTAAATGTGTATAGGGAAAGCCAAGGTCGATCCTCAGAGAACAAGCTAACGTAGTTTGATACCCTAATTGTCTAGGATTATCCTAACTAGATCCTCGAATGGTGTGAATAATTGATTAACTATTAAACTACTAATCTCATATAACTATCAAATTTACTTAACAAACGGGAAAATTCCAATTGACAAGAATGTATCCTAGGGTGTCGATTTCATGAATTACTTCAATAATGATTAAGTTCAACTTATAAACCTTTAAGCCAATTTTAGTATCTATTAGACGGCACTTAATAACTTAGCCCTTATTTTGAAGCAACCAGGTTGTAGATTGATTAGAGTAACTACCCTCTCAAGTTAATTAACCCTCACAACTCCCAAAAAACCCTTAACCATTGCCTACGCAGTCATAGACAACTACGATATATGTCGTACGTCTACTAACACTTCCCTTCTCTCGAAGCGGAATTTATAAATGAGTAAACTAAGCCTAAGTGATCTATTTATGCTCAGTTATGGAATAAAACAAACATATAGATAGATAACTAAAATATGAGTGTATAAATCAAAACTTAGATCAAAATTATCATAAATCACTACTCTCTACCCCTAGGACACAAGTAGTTTAGCTACTCATGCCTATTATTAAATCCATTGAATACCTTGTAAAGAAATGAAAAATAGAAAAGAAGTAAATAAACCCGATTGTGTCGGCTCGTTGATCTTCGTCTTCTCGCTCTCTCCCTTCTACTTTAATGTATTAGTGTGAGAAACTATGCTATATGATGTGTCCCTCTTGAAAAACGAGCTTGGCCTCTATTTGAAGGTTGGGGATGAATTCCTTGAGTGATTAGGACAAGAATTCCTATGGAAACCCAGATTTGCTATAGAATCCTCTTTTGACGCGACCAGATCAAGCATTGACGCGGCCGTGTCACATGCTTCATGATTTGTCTTTTTAGCTTCTTTTCGACGCGGCCGCGTCCAAGACTGGCGCGGTCGCGTCACTTCCTCACTCATTAGGCTTTGTTTTTTGCTCAATTCATGGCCCATCTCGTCCTTTCTTCGACCCATTTCTTCGTGTTATCTCACAAAGTCTTCATTTTGACCTGAAAACTATGAAAACTACAGAACAAGCCAATACACGTCAAATGGTTCAATATATCACAAATGACCGATTCTTGACAAATTATACACACAAATGTCACAAAATACCTACGTAAATTGCCCTAAATGCATGTATACACAACGTGTATCTGCAATTACCGGGTAGGTAGATTTGGGACCAAGAAACTCATACCTCAAGTGTGGAGAGAGGGGTTTCAAGTCCACCTTTGGTGGTTCCGACTCCTCTCTCTTGATCGTCTCACTCTCCTCCTTGAGTTCTCTTTCAGTGAGTTCGACCTCCTCACACTTGACAACATACTCCATTGTGGATCCACTTGATTCATGTTTGAATTCACCCTTCCATCCTATGTGTTCCACGAATTTTTCCCAGGTTTCACTTTCAAGGATCACATTCACCTCTTATTCAACAACATTCAACCCCGTGTTATGTTATTAGTCGATTAATTATTTATAAAGCTTTTTAAATGATTTGGTCGCTTGTTTAACAATTTATTGTGGATTAAATTGGGACCGAGAGGAGAGATTAAATCCAAGATAACATTAATTGACATGATTAGACAATAGAATAGAGAGGATTGAGCTAATTGTGGGCTCTAGGATCTTAGGATCGGTCGGGAGTTGTATTTGATTAATTGACTGGAGACGAAAATTAATCCTATACAATCCATATGTAATTCACTCCAAGAGGGGTTTTTGCATATCAATACGTAGCATTCGGTTTAAAGGTTGAGTTTATTAGGTTATTAATTATTGGATGCCCATAATTGAAATCTAACCCTAGATTTACCCTTATTAATTGTTTAATCTCTGCAATTATTTTTCTAATCTGTCTTATTAGCTTCAGTTACTTGTTTAGTTTACTTTGTTCTAAAAATATCAAAACCAACCACTCGATCGTCTAGTTCACCATTGAAATTCTTATTGTGATTTGTTGGTCTGCTATCGAGCCGATTTCTCGTGGGATCGACCTCGTAATCACTTAGTAATACTTTGATGCCCTACACTTGCGATTGCATTTGGTATCTAAGCTAAGTCGTGTCACGTTTTTGGCGATGTTGCTGAGGAATCAATAACGATAGCTGGAAGCGTTGTTATAAGTATTTTGTGATACTCTAGACACTTTAATTTTATTTTTATTTTCTATTGTTCATTGGCTTGTTATCAATTGAGCTTAAGTATGGTTTCTCTTGATTGTTTTGCAAAGATTGGATGCACTTGAGGTCACAAGGGTTGCAAGGATTGCTATCATTTGACTCGAAAATTGAGGTGACTTGTAGACACAATAAAGAGAGATGGTATAGAGAAAGAGGTATGGCCGATGAAGATAATGATCCAAGGGTAGTTAATCAAGTCGAGAGGAACCTTCCTCAAATTCTACCGGAGCAAGCAAATAGCTATCATCAAATGATAGAAATGATATGGAAGCAACAAGAGGAAGTTAACGCTCTAAGTAATCGAGGGAGCAGGTCCTCAATCCACCACCACAAGCCACAATCCAAGATTACTTGCGACCGACAGGAAATCAATTTTTTTTGTGGTGTAGGATGGGCGCCGGTTAATGTTGTTAATTCGAATTGAAGCCTGCTCTAATTTCCATTATCCAACAAAATTAGGTCGGAGGACACGCAAATGAGGATCCTAATCTATATTTGTCAAACTTCTTGGAGGTGTGTGGCATAATTTAAATCAACAATGTGCCATATGATCAAATTAAACTCCGGTTGTTTTCATTCTCCTTGACGGACAGAGCAAAGGAATGGTACAATTCACTTGCGTCTGAAGAAATCCGTACTTGGGATGATTTTTACCAACATTTCCTTAAAAAATACTTCAAGGTGAGCATGAAGATAAAGTTGAAAGAGGAGATCACTCTATTCCGACAGCTAGATGTGGAACCCCTATGGGAAGCATGGGAGCGATTTAAAGAGTTGCCATGGAAATGTCCACAACGTGGACTTCAAGAAAGAGAAGAATTATGTTATTTCTATGATGGCCTATTTGGACCAAATCGAGTGATATAGGATGCTGCCACCAGTGGAGCATTGTCCTAGAGAACCGCCCGGGATGCGATATCAATCATAGAGGACGTGGCTTAAAACTCATATTAGTGGCCAAACGAGAGAAAAATCCCGAGGGTAGTTGCGAGTGTAGTTGAAAAGATGGCAAGCTCTTCTTTATTGACAAAAAGGGTTGTTTTTTCAAAGTAGTTAGAGACACTATGTCAAGTAGCTACTTTGATTCAGGCGGAACAAAGCATGAAGACTATCGTTTCTCAAGAGGATCCGGAGGATTGTAACTTTCTCCATTAAAGGAACTATGGGAATCAAAGATCACACCAATATCCGAATTCGTACCCAGGGCAAAACCAGTATTCAAACTACAATCATAACAAACATCAATCAGGTCACTACTAACCGCCTATAAAAGGCCATCAAAACCTTTCTTATGCTAATCCGAACAATTCAATCCAACCACCACCCGGATTTTCTATCACAAATGGGATGATCAATGAAGGCAGGGAGCCGAGCCTCAAGGAACTGTTGACGTCTTTTATCTCAAGAACGGTTGAGAGGATTTCACAAATGGAAAATTCCTTCTCTAAGTTTCAAGTCAATGTGAATAAGAGCATCGTGACAAACGGGGCCGACATCAAGAGCTTGCAATTGTAAATGAGACAATTAGCTCAAGCTATTAGTCCTCAACACCAGAATGGACAATTTTTAAGTGATACGGTGAAGAACCCCAAGGAGCAATGCCAAGCGATTCGATTAAAAATTGGGTTCAAGTATGAAGGGCCAAGCATGTCTGTGGATAGTGACAAAGTGATTGAAAAACATCATCTAGAAGAGCAAGTAGAGCCAAAGGATATTGGGGAAACAAGTAAAACAGGGGCTGAGAAGCCAAACTCCATTCCTAACTCTATTCTCCCTAAATATGTCCCTCCCCTTCCATTTCCTCAAACTTACCAAAAGAAAAAGTTAGATGATCAATTTGCCAAGTTTTTGGAAATTTTCAAGAAATTGCATGTTAATATTCCTTTTATCGATTCTTTGCAGCAAATGCCTAATTATGAATTTTTTTCGAAGAAGGTGATATTGAAGAGGTGTATGAGACGGTCAACCTGACTGAGGACTGCAGTGCAGTAATTCAGTGAAGAATCCCTCAAAAGAGAAAGGATCCATCTAGCTTTATGATTTCATGTATTACTGGCGATGAGAAATTTGAAAAGGCGTTATGTGACCTTGTGACAAGCATTAACCTTATGTCACATTCTATATTTGATAAATTGGAGATTGAAACTACAAAGCCCACCACTATCATCTTACAAATGGCAGATAGATCTTTAACTTATCCAAAAGGGATAGTGGAGGATGTTTTGCTCAAAGTAGGTGAGTTTATCATCCCCGTAGACTTTGTAGTTTTGGATATGAATGAGGATGAAAAAGTCCCTTTAATTTTGGACTGCCATTTTTAGCAACGGGTCGAGCCCTCATTGATGTCCAAAAGGGATAACTCACCCTACGTGTTAACGATGAGAAAGTTACATTTTCGATTTATAAAGCAATGAGATTCCATAACGATGGTGAGGTTAATGTTGTTGAGGAATGTAATACTTTGGACTTGCTAGTTGCCAATGATACAAGAAATCTTATGTCCTCTAATGAAACTGATCCTCTAGAAGTTTGCTTACACGATTCCATATTTGCATATGCTAACAATGAAACTGACAGTGTTGATATTTTGGATAGTATTAGTGCCCTAAATTCCTAACAGAAGGTGCACAAAGAGGATATCGCTTGGTTGAAATTGGAAGTGGAGGACTCAACTATGTCAATGGAGTCCAATGATGATGAGGAAGAAGGACCTTAAGTTGAATTGAAGCCACTTCCAGGCCACTATAGGTACAAATACCTTAATGAAGGTAAGAAATTCCTAGTTATAATTTCTGCATATCTTACTGAGAATGGGTGTGTTCAATTTCTTGGAGTTTTGAGAAAGTATAAAAGTGCTATTGGATGGTCCGTCTCGAATCTCAAGGGGATTAGCCCCGCTATTTGCATGCATAAAATTCTGATGGAAGAAGATTATAAATCGAGTGTGAAAAATTAGCGTATGTTAAATCCGATCATGCAAGAGGTAGTGAGGAAAGAAGTTCTAAAATGGATAGATATTGGCATAGTTTTCCCTATATCAGATAGCAAATGGGTGATTCCCATCTAAGTCGTGCCAAAAAAGAGTGGAATAATAGTGGTCAAAGTGAGCAATTTGGAAGAGATAGCAACTAGGTTGATAACTACATGGAGAGTATGTATTGATTACCAAAAATTGAACGCGGACGCTAGGAAAGATCATTTCCCACTTCCATTTCTTCACCAAATGTTGGATAGGTTAGCTAGTTATGAGTTTTATTGCTTTTTGGATCGTCACTCCGGGTACAATCAAATCATGACTACCCTAGAGGATCAAGAAAAAACTATATTTAGGTGTCCATATGATATCTTCGCTTTTAGGCGAATACCCTTTGGTTTGTGCAATGCTCCAGCTACTTTCCAGCGGTGCATGATGGATTGTTTAGTGGTTTAATAAAAAATGTTATAGAAGTATTCATGGATGATTTTTTCATATTCGGCTCATCTTTCAATCATTACTTGTTTAATTTATCTCAAGTCCTGCAGCGATGTGAAGACACTAACCTTGTCTTGAATTGAGAGAAATGTCACTTTGTGGTAAGGGAAGGCATAATATTGGGGCATAAAGTTTCAGGTGTGGGATTAGAGGTGGATCGAGCCAAGGTAGTTGCTATCGAGAGGTTGCCACCACCCATTAATGAGAAGGGAGTCTGAAGTTTTCTAGGCCATGCCAACTTTTTTAGAAGGTTTATTCGAGACTTTTCTAAGATTGCTAGACCCTTGTCTCACCTCTTGGAAAAAGATACCGCTTATGTCTTTGATGATGCATGTTTGCAGGCTTTTGAGGTGTTGAAGAGAGCCCTTTCGTCAACACCAGTCTTGGTGTCACCAGATTGGAATAAGCCATTTGAGCTTATGTGTGATGTCAGCGTTGTAGCGGTCGGAGCAGTTTTAGGATAGAAAAGGGACAAGATCTTTCAGGTGATATACTACACAAGCAAGAGTCTTAGCCTGGCTCCCAAACTACACAACGAATAAAAAAAGAGATGTTGGCGGGAGTGTATGGGTTCAATAAGTTTCGGTCCTATCTTATGGGCACGAAAATAATTGTATACACAGACCATGTGGCTATCAGATGCCGTTTCGACAAGAAGGGTTCAATTTCGAGGCTCATTCGATGGATTTCACTTTTACAAGAGTTTGACCTAGAAATAAAGGATCGAAAAGGATGTGAGAATGTAGTGGCGGATCATCTGTCAAGAATCGAGAAAGAGATGGATACAAAGGGTCAACAAGAGGTGATCAAGGAGATATTCCTGGATGAATACCTTATGATGGCCATTAATCGACTTCCATGGTATGCGAACATTGTGACTTACTTTGTTTGTGGAGCACCATTACCCGACCTTGCACCTCATCAATAGAAGAAGTTCTATCATGAAGCAAAGTTCTACATGTCGGATGATCCATTCCTTTTCTGTCAATGTGCTGATTCAATCATCTGTAAAGGTGTATCCGAGGAAGAGGGCCGAATAACTATTGAGCAGTGTCATGCCTTTCCAAGTGGGGGGCATTTTTCATTCAATAAAATGGTAACTAAAGTTCTTCAAAGTGGATCTTATTGGACGACAACCTTGCAAGATTGTCATCACTTCATCAAGCAATGTGATCGATGCCAATGAACTGGTGGAATCAAGTATGAAATGCCACTTACCGACTCCGTTGAGGTTGAGTTATTTGATGTTTGGGGAATAGACTTAATGGGACCGTTCCCATCATCTCAAGGTTACCAATATATTCTATTAGCGGTAGATTATGTCTCCCGATGGGTGGAAGCTATTCCAACCTCAACCAATGACTACAAGGTGGTGCTGAATTTTCTAGTGAAGAATATCATTACTCATTATGGGGCCCCTAGATCATTACTTAGTGATGGTGGGTCGCACTTTTGTAACAAATGGCTTAATAGATTGTTGGCCTGATACAGTGTTAAGCACAGGGTGACCGCACCATATCATCCTCAAGAAAATGGCCAAGCTGAACTTGCTAATCGGGAAATCAAACAAGTGCTTGAAAAGTCCGTAAGAGGAAATCGAAAGGATTGAGCCTTGAAGTTGGATGACGCATTGTGGGCTTACAGAACAACTTACAAGGCACCCCTTGGTATGTCCCCTTATCAGTTACTATTTAGGAAATTGTGCCATTTCCCGTTGAGCTTGAGCATCGTGTATATTGGGCGGTAAAGGAGCTGACTTCGACTTTCAATCAGTTGGGGGTGAATAGAGTGTTGCAATTGAATGAACTTGATGAATTCCAGAATCAGGCATTTGAGAATTCAAGAGTGTATAAGGAAGAATCAAGAGATTTCATGACAAGTTGATCATTAAGAGGGAGTTTTGTCATAGGGATCAAGTGATATTGCTCAACTCTCGTCTTCAACTGTTCCTCATGAAGCAAAAATTAAAATGGTCAGGACCTTTCACGATCAATAGAGTGCTGCCGAGTGGGATCGTTGAACTACTTAACACCGACAGAGGAGCACGTTTATGGTGAATGGGCAAAGAGTTAAGAGGTACTTCAATCACAAACAGGTGAAGGAAGTGCATCAGTTGTCACTTGTTGAATTGACTTGACCCCGACCAAACAGATGTCCCGCTAAAGACGTTAAACTTAGCGCTTGTCGAGAGGTAACCCAGCAGTTACCTCGTTTATATTTGTAGTTGTATTTTTAGGATTTTTTTTAGGCTTTGTTATGCTATTTTTCACGTTTCCAAGTTCAAATGTTGCAGGTAAAGGCAATACTTGAATGACATACATGAGTACAAGAAGAAGGGGTACCAAAAAATCCAACAAAATGGAAATTTGGACTACCACACGACCCCATCGTGTGACTCAGTGCAATGTCATACGGGTTGTGTGTGAGTCTAGGGGGTTTAAGGCTAAAAAGGTTCCCACATGACCCCATCAGGTGATCCAATGCAAATCCACATGGGTCGTGTGAGTCCAGGGTTACCCGCGAGAAAAGGGTCTCCCACGACCCGGTCGTGTGACCCTTTGTAATCTCATACGGGTCGAGTGAAACCCAAAAAAGACCTAGTTTTAAATGTAAATTAAGGGAGCAACAACTTTTTACTTCATTCTCTTGTGCGATTTCAATCTCCAAAACACACACAAGCAAGTGGGAATTCCCTCTATAAACACTCAAGGTATGCATCTCAAACTTTAAAATTTCGAGCATTTTGAGGACTTTTTACAGAATTGGGGCTAGAATGTTCATATGATGTTAAATTTTAATTTATTGTTAATATATGGCTAGAATGAATTGATTGTTACTTATTGTTAATTCTCGAGCATGAGGATTGTATAAGAGGCAGATTTGTGCAATTTGAAGTTAGAATTTCTTTAAAAGGATTCATCAAACACTTTGTGAGCAATTGTTTTTATGCCTTATTTGTTGAATTAAAGTCCAATTGGTGCATATTCTTGTGTATTGCTCTTGTGTTATATTCAAGCTAGTTGTGTAGCTGGATAAATTCAAGATATTTTTTTATTAAATGGCAAGTGGATGCAAATTGAACATGTTTTTGTAGAATTTTGGTATTTGCACTACACCTACCCATATAACTTAAATTTATTCACTTTTGTATGATGATTGGTAACATGTGACTCAAACTAGTTGAAAGTATGTGCATGATGTGATTTGAACTCCTTGTGTATAATTTGTCACAAAGCACATACTAACAACCTAGTTTGAGGGAGCTTAGTGACAGGCCTTATTTCTAACCCTAAAATACCGCAAGTGTACGGGTGTAGATGTATATAGCAGAAGTCAAGGTCGATCCACAGGGAATGCATTAATGTAGTTTGATACCCTAATTATCTAGGATTACGCTAGCTAGACACTAGAATTGGTGAATGATATCAAACTAGATTGCCAATACTAATAAACCAAATTAATGAACAAACGGGAATTTCCAATCAACGAGAATGTATCCTAGGATATCGATTTTAGATATTACTTTGATGAATGATTAACCTAAAAACTATAGACTTTTAAACCAGTTTTTATATTTATTGGACGACACTAATTTAACCTAATCCTTCTCTGAAAGCGACTAAATCGTAGATTGATTAATTTGAACAATTACTCTCTCGAGTCAATTAATCCTAACAACTCCCAAAAGACCCTTAACCTTTGCCCACACAATCATAGACAATCGTGCTATGCGTTATCGTCTATTAATATTCCCTTCTCTCTAAGCAAAATTGTTAAACAAGTATATTAAACCTAATTGGCTAGATTAAATTCAATTATAAGGATGAAACCAAACACATAGATAAATATCTTAAACTGGAGTCTATAATTCAAAAGTAACAATCAAAACATCATTGTCAAGTCCTACTTTCTATCCCTAGAACACAATGATGTTTAGCTACTCATGTTTATAATCGAAAGAAACAATAATTCATAGACAAACATTGTTCAACGATAAAATAAACAAAGAAAGAATAAACCCCGAATCTTGAGTCGCCAATCTTCGTCACGTCTTACTCGTCAATCCTTGATCCCAAGTCTTGTACTTGAAAGTATGTAAAATTATGAGTTGATATGATCTTTTCCTCCTATAAAACTCGAGCTTGGGGTCTTTTTTATAGAGTTGGGGACGAATCTTTGGGAAGATAGGATCAAAATCCTACTAATATTAGGAAATCTTCGTAAAACTAGACTTCTGACATGGCCGTGCACAAGCTATGTCGCAACCGCAACAAGTTGTACCAAAAAATACCTTAAAACGACCATTTTTTACGCGGCCGCGAAGGCTTGTTGTCACGCCGGGCGCCGAGTGCGCAAGTGAGTTTTCAGGTCTAAATTCCAAGCTATTTTTTAGGGTCTTCCAGTCATTTTTGGATTTTGTCTCTTTCAGGAAAAGTTGTAGTCCTTTGAATCAGTTTTCCAACGCCACCAATTGAATCTCAATCGGAGTTGTAGATCTCAAGATATGGCCAAAATACTAGAGGTGTGTCAATCTGACAGAAAACTTCACTTTCAGGACACTTTTTTACGCGGCCGCATTACATGTATTGCGCGGACGCATTGCTTTGAGCTTGAAACAACTTCAAAATAACACTTTTGGTGCGGCCGCTTTGCTTGTTTGACGCGGCCGCGTTGCTTGATTAGTGGAGATCTTCTTTCCAGACCTTTTTCGTCGCGGCCGCGGGCCTTCACGTGTCGTGGTCGGGTCGGTTTATCTCCAGAGCAGTTCCAGATTGGTTTGGACTGGTTTAGACCGGTTTTTCCTTTCCTTCAACTTGTTCTTTCATCTGATAGTCATAAAGTATGACTTTTGACCCTGAAATGCTCAAAATATCTTAAAAACAAGTCAAACACGTTAAATGGTCCAAGTATAATAAATCCACACAACTCTCAACCAAATATGCATGTAAGTTCTATCAAATATAATCATAAATCAACCTAAATATATGCATAGTTAACGTGTATCAAAACCCCCCAAACTTAAATTGTTGCTAGTCACAAACAACAAAATAAAAGACAAAGAATACAAATGATTATGCATTTGTTTAGGACGATTAGATGATGAATTCAGTTTCAGATTGTTTTTTTTTTCAAATAGTTAGGCAACATAATTCAAGTGAGCATATTCGATAACGCAAAAATCAACTAATTTCGAGACTTTGAACTTTCGAATTATTCAATCCTCATCTCTCAAGTGTTTAGGCTAATATATATTTTCACTCATATTGAATTGCATGCAAAACCTACCATATGCTTGCCAATCGTTTAAACTAGACCTCGTACTCGATGTGTGAAACAAAAGATCAAAAAGGTCTTTCTTTTGGTTGTAATGTGGGCTTAAGGTAAGGTGGGATACATTTGGATAAAAATGACTACTTTTGGACTAATCAAGTTATTCCTAACCCGACTACCCCTTAATACAATCACTCCACCTCACTCTTCAAATCTCAGCAAATCATCCCAAAAGAAATGACTTCTTCACCTTCAAGAAACCTTACAATATACGCAAAAAAAAAAAAAAAAAAAAAAAAATCTTTTCTTTTCTTCTTATATATATATATATACACATATATATATATATATAGAAGAGGCTATTTTTCCGTGTTTTTCACCTATCATTTTCTTTTTTTCTTTTTTTTTTCCTTTCATCTTTGGAATATCCTCTAATTTTCCCATGTCTTCCCAGAGTTTTCACCCAACTACCTTCTAATCCTCCTCCCTCTTACTTGATTAATCCAGTGAAGGCCAACGGTTCAAATCGAAAGGTTTTTGGTTGACATTATTAGGCTATGAACAAATAAGGCTATAAAGCTCAAGTGGGCTAACTAGGGATAAATCGTGAACTTCTGGTATAAAGGGTAACTTTTCACTGCTAAAAAATAAGCTTAAAATAATAATTTCCTAAGATCATTTCCTAAATCACAACACATACTTGACAATCTTAGTAAAAACTCGAGGCAAGTTCTAGAGACTGATACACATATTTAATCAAAATTCACACCGAAAGAAGTCATATTACTCTAAAAATAGGAGTTAAATTAGGCTCAAATTCTCACAACGTTAATTTTTATCAAAATGTTCAAGCTCAATTTCGTCTCAAATTACCTCTCATGCTCTACTATGTGCCAATTTTGCAACAATTACCAAAATCTTTTCATCATCCATCATACCCTATTTTTTCTTCTTTTTAATCACTTATTACCAACTTAAAGACTCGGGTTTTTTCTTTTTTCTTGTAGACTTCAACCAAAAAAACACAAAACGTTAAAACTAAGAATAACTAAGACAATTAAAAATAAAAAACATTAAACTAATAGCCACTGGGACCCAACATGGCAAATAACTAAGCTTGACGGGCTCATAGACCCAATAGAATGGGCACATAGACCCAATACTCCAACCAATGCAGCAAAAGCAATCACTAATAGCACCAATTGAGGACCCCAATGCATATAATATCAACTTAGGGGGGCATTGGGACACATAAAATGTGAGGGTGCAATGGAACAAAATGTGTACATGAGCGATCATTCCCACCTAGTATCCAGACAGAGCTAGCTTAATCGAGTTGGGATTTCTTGATGACGTGACCATGCTCACTGAGCGAATGAAATGGACACATCTAATGAGGGGAAAGTGGCCCACGTACAATGAGCTAGTCTTCGAGTTCTTTAGCACTTTCTCACTTAATACAAACTTCTCCAAGACCTCGACCAACATATTTTTCAGGTTAGATAAAAAGGAGCACATTTGGCATTGTCAAGATGTGACCAACATTTTCCAATTTCATACCTGTAGATATCAGTTCAAGGTCATCAAGTGATCATAGTTTGTAGTAGAGGTTTTGAGGATTCAGGAACCGGGTTCAGCATGTGGAAACCGGGCTAGAAAACCGGGTTTTTAATCAGATCAGTTTAAGGGTTAAACCAGGAACCAGAGTTAAGGTGGTTATAACTGCCATGTGCAACGGTTTAGAACCGTTGAGTGTAAAACCGTTGTGAAAGGCCTGTCTAACAGCTTTGTGCAGTTGGAAACAAGATTGGTTACAACTGCTGTTACTTCCTGATTCGAGCTTCGACCTTTATATACATGGAAATCACTTGGAGATGCGAGTTGATACACGTTATTTTCCCTCTGTAAACACTACTCAATCATTAGAATTAGATAGCTAGGGTTCTTGAGCTCAATTCGGTCTGTAAATTGGGGGTTTCTAGTTTTCTAGGATAATTCTTGTAATTGATTATTTAGTGGAGTGAATTGAGGTGTATAGAGCCTCCGTGGATGTAGATCACATTGACCGAACAACGTAAAATCCTTGTGTTCTTCATTTCTGTTTATGTTTTGCGTTCGATTTCATTTTGGCCGAATTCTTGATTGGTTTTCATTCTCTCTTGGTTTGAGTATTGTTTGTGTGTGTTGTAAGAGTTTCATTTCCTAACAAGTGGCGCCGTCTGTGGGAAACTTGAGCACACACTCAAAGAGGAAAGGAGAATGGCTGGAGTGAAGATAGATGTGGAGAAGTTCTCAGGTAAAAATGACTTCTCACTTTAGAAAATCAAGATGAATGCTGTATTGGTTCAAAATGGTTTAGACTCTGCTCTTCTTCCTATTGATCAATGGTCTGATGCTGAGAAATCAATGTTTCCAGAAGAGGATAAGAAGGCTTTGAGCCTAATATTTCTGTGTTTGGGTGATAAACCCCTGAGGGAGATATCAAGGTGCAAGAATGCAGTAGAGGCATGGGGAAAATTGGAAGAACTCTATCAATCAAAATCAATATCAAACAAATTATTTCTGAAGCAGAAACTAATGTCTTTCAAGATTACTGATGAAAAGGCCATATCTGATCAACTTGATGAATTTGTCAAGATGATTGAAGAACTAGAAGACCTGGGGGTGAACTTGGAGGATGATGATAAGGCTTTGATGGTGCTGAATGTTCTTCCAAAGTCTATGGAAAACTTCAAGGATGCTTTGATGTTTGGAAGGGATGGAAAGGTCAGTTATGAGTCTATCCTCTCAGCTTTGAAGACCAAGTGTTTTCAAAATCAGGGAGATAATGGCTCTACACAGGCTGGAGAAGGGTTGAACATAAAGTTCAAAAGGAACTTCCCAAAGAAGAAGTTCCAGGGATCGAAAGACAACAAATCTGGAACTCAGAATTCAAAGAAGAATGGAGACTGGGTTGAGAATAGAAAGTATTTCAAGTGCAAGCAAACTGGACATTTGAAGAAGGATTGCCCACAGAAGAAGAAGAAACAGGAAAATCAGAGGGCAGAAGTGGCAGTGACTGAGCATTAAGATGACACCCCTGAAGTTCTAAACATTACAGACACAAGGATGGAAAAGGAATGGGTTTTTGATACAGGTTGTTCATTCCACATGTGTCCTAATGAATCCTGGTTCAAGGGTTTACAGAAAGAAGATGGTGGATGTGTATTACTGGGAAATGACCACTCCTGCAGAGTTAAAGGCACAGGATCAATTCAGATCAAAATGTATGATGGAGTCATCAGGACCATTTCACAAGTGAGGTATGTTCCTGGCCTTAAAAGAAACCTCCTATCCCTTGGATCTCTTGTGGCAAATGGCTGTCAGTTCAACTCCACATATGGTTATCTTCATATCACTAAACACAACAAGCTGGTAATCAAGGGAAGGCAACACAATGGTCTGTTTATTCTGATTGGATCTCCTGTGATAGGTTGTGCTGAATCTGTGATAAGTAGAGAGGATTTCATGAAGTGGCATAAAAGACTGGGTCATATTGGAGAGAAAGGATTGAAGGAGCTATCCAAGAGGGGCATAATTGGTGAAATAGGAAATCAAACACTTGAGTTCTGTGACAAATGTGCTCTAGGAAAGGCCAAGAAGCTTCCTTATGCTAAAGGGATACATTCTACTCAAGAACCACTTGATTATGTACACTCTGATATATGGGGGCCTTCAAGAACAGAGACACATGGAGGAGGAAGGTATTTCATGTACATCATTGATGATTACAGTATAAAAATATGGGTATATGTCTTAAGGAACAAGAGTGATGCATTCCTTAAGTTTAAAACATGGTTGAGCCAGGTGGAGAATCTAAGAGGGAAGAAATTGAAACATCTTAGGACTGATAATGGCTTGGAATATCTATCTACTGAGTTCACAAGTTTTTGTGAAGATAAGGGCATCACAAGGCACAGAACTGTCCCTTTGAACCCTCAACAAAATGGGGTTGCTGAAAGGTTTAACAGGGCTGTGCTTGAGAGAGTTAGATGTATGCTGATTGATGCTGGATTACCCAAATCCTTCTGGGCAGAAACACTGAACACTGCATGTTATTTGATAAACAGATCACCATCATCAACCCTAGGATTTAAGACTCCAAAAGAAGTGTGGAGTGGAAAGGTACCAAACTATAATGACTTGAGAGTGTTTGGTTGTCTGGCCTATGCTCACATTAGGCAAGACAAACTTGATGCTAGAGCACAGAGGTGTGTATTCCTAGGATATCCTGAGGGCATAAAAGGTTACAGGTTATGGTGTTTGGAACAGGAAAACCAGAAACTCTTGATAAGTAGAGATGTAAGATTTAATGAGGTTGTGATGGGATACAACTCTACTGGAAGTCAAGAAGAAGTTGATGGTGCTGTGGAATCAGAAAGAATTTCCATTCAGGTGGAGCCTATTGATGAAGAGAAGACACCAGAAAATGATGCTCAAGCCCAATCAGGAAATAACGAGAGGAGGATGAAGATCAACTTGAGATTTCAAATCTCAGAAATTATAGCATTGGTAGAGATAGACCAAGAAGGCAAATTCATAGGCATGATTTCTATGGACAAGCTGGGAGTGTCTACTATGCATTAAGTATAGCAGAAGACCTGGAGTTTCAAGAGCCAAGTAGTTTCAAGGAAGCAATAAATTGTAGTGAAAGTGAACACTGGATAGGGGCCATGATGGAGGAAATGGAATCTCTAGAGAGGAACCAAACCTGGAAGCTTGTAGACAAACCAAAGGAGCAGAAGCTAGTCAGCTCAAAATGGATCTACAAGAAGAAAGTGGAGACTGGAAAGGCTGATAAAATCAGATACAAGGCAAGGCTTGTAGCCACGGGATTCACACAAAGAGAAGGCATTTATTACAATGAGGTATTCTCTCCAGTGGTGAAGCATTGCTCTATTAGGCTACTCTTATCAAAGGTTACTCAAGAAGACATGGAACTACAGCAGTTAGATGTTAAGACAGCTTTTCTGCATGGTGATCTCATTGAAAGAATATATATGAAGCAACCTGAGGGCTTTGTGATTCCAGGAAATGAAGAGAATGTCTGTTTTCTCAGGAAATCACTTTATGGATTGAAGCAGAGTCCAAGGCAGTGGAACAAGAAGTTCAATGAGTTCATGATCAATGCAGGTTTTATAAGAAGCTTGTATGACAGCTGTGTATACTTTAACAAGGGTTCAAGGTTTGAACAAGTATTTCTGTTGTTATATGTGGATGATATGCTCATTTCCAGTAAGAGTATGGATAAGATACAACAGCTAAAGGGAAGATTGAGTTCAAAATTTGACATGAAGGATCTTGGAGAAGCAAGGAAGATTCTGGGGATGGATATTATCAGAAGAAGGAAGTATGGATCACTTTGGCTCTCACAGAAGTAGTATTTGCAGAAGGTTGTGGAGAGGTTTCATTTGCATGAGTCAAGGTCAATAAGTGTTCCAGTTAATAAAAAAACCAAACTATCCAAAGAACAATGTCCAAAGACAGAAGCAGTGGAGATTCACATGAAGAATATTCCATATGCCAGTGGTGTTGGCAGTTTGATGTATGGAATGATATGCAGCAGGCCAGATTTGGCCTATAGTGTATCTCTGGTAAGCAGGTACATGTCAAATCCTGGAGAGGCACATTGGGAAGCTTTGAAGCAAGTCTTGAGATATTTGAAAGGCTCAGTTAATGTAGGTCTAAAGTTTCAGAAACAAGAAGCTGGTGCTATATCTCTTGTTGTGTATGCTGATGCAGATTTTGCTGGGAATCTAGATACAAGGAAATCTGTTACAGGATATGTGTTTACATTGTATGGGACGGGTGTAAGTTGGAAAAGTGTGCAACAATCTGTGGTTGCTTTGTCAACAACTGAGGCAGAATACATTGTCTTAACTGAGGCAATTAAGGAAGCTCTATGGCTCAAGGGGATTCTTAAGGACTTAGGAATCAGACAAAGGTGTGTTACCATTCAATGTGATAATCAGGGTGCTCTTCACTTGGTGAAACACCAAGCATTTCATGAGAGGTCTAAGCATATTGATGTTAGACTTCACTTTGCAAGAGATGTGATTGAAGCAGGATCTGTTGAGGTGAAAAAGGTTCATACCATGGACAATGCAGCGGATTTTCTAACCAAGGCAGTTCCGGGAAGCAAGATAGTTCATTGCTCAAGCCTGATAAGGCTTGAACAATGTGATTAGACCTGAACATCAAAAGCAGGATGAGGTGGTGAGGTACACTTGAGTTCATTGAGGTGGAGATTTGTAGATATCAGTTCAATGTCATCAAGTGATCATAGTTTGTAGTAGAGGTTTTGAGGATTCAGGAACCGGGTTCAGCATGTGGAAAACCAGGCTAAAAAACCGGATTTTTAATCAGATAAGTTTAAGGGTTAAATCAGGAACCGGAGTTAAGGTGGTTATAACTGCCATGTGCAACGGTTTAGAACCGTTGAGTGTAAAACCATTGTGAAAGGCCCGTCTAACAGCTTTGTGCAGTTGGAAACGAGATTGATTACAACTGCTGCTACTTCCTGATTCGATCTTCGACCTTTATATACATTGAAATCACTTGGAGATGCGAGTTGATACACGTTATTTTCCCTCTGTAAACACTACTCAATCATTAGAACTAGATAGCTAGGGTTCTTGAGCTCAATTCGGTCTGTGAATTGGGGGTTTCTAGTTTTCTGGGATAATTCTTGTAATTGATTGTTTAGTGGAGTGAATTGAGGTGTATAGAGCCTCCGTGGATGTAGATCACATTGATCGAACCACGTAAAATCCTTGTGTTCTTCATTTCTGTTTCTGTTTTGCGTTCGGTTTCATTTTGGCCAAATTCTTGATTGGTTTTCATTCTCTCTTGGTTTGAGTATTGTTTGTGTGTGTTGTAAGAGTTTCATTTCCTAACAATACCTATGGGGAATATCAAGTCCCCGAGATCTTTAACTTCCAAGGATTTTGGGAAGAGATCACTTGGAATGCTCTAGTTTACCAACCTAGTCAAGTCAAAGCCACAAACATAAGGAATCTGGTGTTACGATATTTGTGGAAGGTAATGACCAACACCCCACTTGCAAGAGGAAAAAACAGGTCAGTGAGAAAGGACGAAATGTTTATACTCTAGAGCATGTTTTACTCTAAGTCGATTGACTCCGCTGCCTTTAGGATGAATCAGTTCTATTTGGTCGCTAAGGGCTTGTAACTGCTCACACAAAACATCTCAGGGTTCTCTATTCAAACCTTGAGCCGGTTTTTGGGGATACCAAGTTAGACATCAGTGCCTTGAGGACAAGCACGTCTTTCCTACTCTCTTGGTAGCGTTGGATGTTTCAGCAGAAATGTGGGGATCACTTTCCTCTACACAACACCACTTTGACCACGATTGTAAACCACGTGGACTTGCTGATGAACACGCCAATGCATGATACTGTGCGAGGGAGAGTTACTCCATCGGTGGCTTGACATGGTCAAGCTGATGATGAAGAAATGCAGGAAGAACTGGAGGTGGAGCATATCGAGGTAGGAGAAGAGCAATCAATGGCCCGGGAAGAAACGCGAGATAGGCACGATGCACCCTCTGGACGGCGAGGGGATGCTTCAACTTCCCGACAGCACGAGCGGAACACTAACCTAGCAGCACGGATTGCGGATTTGCAGTAGTCCATTGTTACCATGTTAACTACGCAAGCCAACCACACTCGCACACAAGAGGAGCATTCTTGAGCTCTAAGGTGGATGATGTGGATGATGGATCAGATGCAGAATTATCATGTGCAAGAAGGCCATTATAATCCAACACCAGCATCCCCTTGAGGGGAGTTTATACGTGTTCGAACACCTTCTTTATCAAACTATTTTAAGCTTGTTGACATATAGCTGAAAATTGTTTGAGGGGGGTCTTGCAGTGTTACTTGTTAGTGTTGCTAGGTTGCTTCTCAATTGTTTTTGCATTGTTTGTGCACATTTGAACTTGATAAGTAGTTGATTAGGCTAGATGAATTTTAGTATTGTTTTGTTTTAGTTGGATTAGAACTATGTTTTATTTCCTTACTTTTACTTTTGTTGATGGTTGGTATTTCTTGAATGAACAATTTTGACAAAATTTTGAAAAATTTCTTTGAAAAAACTTTCTTGAAAGGAGGAGAAAATAGGTAGAAAGATATTGGACATGTATTAATGATGATAGAAAGAGAATGTTTTGTGCTTGAAAGAGTAGAAATACATGTGCATGTGAGTTGTGAAATAGGGAATGTTTGTAATATGAGCTGGTGAGGTTTTGAGCCTAATTCATGAACTTCCATTTTTTAAGTTCAATTTTTTTTTTTTTTATTATTGATGTGTGTAGTTGACTATTTGCAATGTATCTCTAGAACTTGTCCCCTGTCTCTTTGAAATTACACGATTAATTATGAGCATTGAAAGTGATTAAGGAAATTTCTTATTGATATTTTTTAGCATATTAATTTGTTCTTGAATATACATATAAATTGTCTCTAGTAGCTGTTTTTAGCTTTTAACCTTATTTTTGCTAGCCAAAGTACAAGTCTTATCCATTTTTTAACTATTTTATCCACACTTGGTTTGAACTAGTTTTGGGAGTTGGTTGGAAAGTGGGCAAGAAAAGGTTGGGGCTTGATTGGATAATACGAGGCAAGGAGGGATATTGTTAAGAAGACCAATTATTCGAAAATCCATCTTAGAATTCTTTTGATCGAAGAAAATGTAAATAGTACTTGAATGTTTTGATAGATTAGAATTAGAAAATGGTCAAAAGAATTCAACTTTTGGGGATTTATTGAGATGAATAGAACACATCACGTGTTTGATTCATAATTTAAAAAGAAACAAAGAAGATGAATGGTTGAGACAACTTGAGAAATAGGTAATTGAAAGTAAAGTTGTGGGAATGGAGTGCAACGAGAATTGCCAAGTGAAACTCATTATATCCAAGTTAAGTCACTACTTCCCAAAAATTTATCCTACCTAATCCAAAAAGCCTACATTACAACCAAATCAAGACCTTATGATTCTTTGCTTATAATTATCATAGTGGTGGAGAATTGAGACAAAGGGCAAGCCTGTGGTAGAACGTGCTTATGTAGTCAACCCGAGGGAAACACAAACTTCCTAGACACTTGAATGCTTAAGCGATATACAAACCTGTGAGGATATTATTAACATATCCCAAAACATTTCTTAGCTCATCATGTTGCATAAATGATGTTATGTTTTTATCTGAGATGCATGTCCAAATAAAACCAATTGCACTTATGATTATCCTCCAATCAAGAAAGAAAATACTTTTTTGCTTTAATTGTTTGGGACAAGCAAAGGCTCAGTTTAAGGCGGCTGATAAACGGGGTTTTATATATGAAAAGGCACTTAGAATCGAGGTTATATTGTATATTTGTACATTTTAAGCTCTCATTTATCGTGCTTTATTGTATTTTCTCTCTTGTGTCGAAAAAATAGTGTTTTAAGTGTTTTTCAAGTAAAAAAGGCAATAATCGGAATGTCTAGAGAAAAAGACGAAGGAAAAGGGAAAAAATGGAAGAGAAACGAGCCCACACGACCAGGTTATGTGGCCCAATTATACGGTACACGACCTGTGTGCGAGTCCAGGCAACATTGGAAGAATTCAAGCTCTAAGACCGGATCGTGTGACACAGTGCAATCTCACACGACTCGTGTGAGAGCTAGGGAGAACCTCATGATTTGTACAAGACACGACTGGGTTGTGTGAGCCAGTGCAATCTCACACGACCCGTGTCAAAGCCCGGTTGAAAAATGGGCTTTAGGATCTAAGCTTTCCCCTTTTGGCCCATTAGCCTAAAAAGCCCCAAATTGTACTAAACAACTCATCCCCTTTTCAGATTTTGATACACTTCTCATATTGTATAGTTTCTAGAGAGAAAAGGATAGAGAAAGGAAAATATTGAAGATCAAGGTTCAAGATCAACATTAATTAGGTTTTATCCTTCCATTTCTCATTAATCTTTTTGTATGAACGTGATTATATTTATATATTTGTGTTTATCTTCTATTATGATCATGGTTGGCTAAATTTCCTTAATCTAGGTTTAGAGAGTACATTATGGGTGATTAGTGATTATTAGCCGATTAATTTAACCATGTGTTATGTTATTAGTAGATTAATTGTTTATAAAACTTGTTAAATGATTTGATCACTTGTTTATCAATTTATTGTGGTTTAAATTAGAAACAAGAGGAGAGATTAAATCTGAAATCACATTAACTGACATTGTTAGACAATAGAACCAAGAGGTTTGAGTTAATTGTGGGAACTAGGATCTTAGGATCGGTGGGGGATTGATTTGATTAATTGACCGGAGAGGGTAATTAATCATATAGAATCCACACATAATTCACTCCGATAGAGGGTTTTAGATATCATTTTGATAGTTTCCAATTACGTAGCATTCAGTATAAAGGTTAAGTTGACCGGGTTATTAATTATTGGATGCCCATATTTGAAATCTAACCTTAGATCACCCTTATTAATTATTTAATCTCTATAATTTGTTCTCTAATTTATCTTATTAGCTTTAATTATTGGTTTAGTTTACTTCGTTCTAAAATTATCAAAAAGCAACCACTCAATCATCTAGTTAACCATTCAAATACTTATTGCGAATTGTTTATCCGATATCGAGTCGATTCCTCGTGGGATTGATCTTGTACTCACTTAGTAATTCTTTGACGCCATACACTTGTGGTTGCATTTGGTATCAAACTAAGTCGTGTCATTGACCTATCGACTAATTGAAGTGAAATGGAAGTTAGTTTAAGCTCATAATCAGCGAGTTGCCGCATAATAGAGGAAGACAATAAACTGACACTAGCACTTAAATCAATTAAAGCCCTATCTATTTAAACATCGTAAATAGAACAAGCAATAGTAAAACTACCCGGATCTTTAAGCTTAGCATCAGACTTATTTTGAATTATGGCACTAATTTTCTCGGTTAAATGTACCTTCTCTATTTATCCCCGTTCCTTTTTATTATTGATAATATCCTTTAAGAATTTTAAAAAACAGGGGATGGTGGCAATTGTTGTGGCGTATGGAAACGTAAGAGTTAATTGACTTATTGCATCAAGGAAGTTTTAATATTTTCGATCGACTCTGCATGCCCGTTCGCGTTTTAGATAAGGTAATCGACGTTGGGCATTAACGAGGAAAGATTGACTTTTCGTGATAGCAGGATCATTTCCTTCCTCTAATGGTTCCTCGGTTACTTTTTCCTTGCCTCTATCATTAGAAACCCTTTCAGGAATTCTCCGCTCAAGCTCTCTAAGTGGCTTACCGCTCCTTACTGTAACATAATTTCCGTTTTGTAAGGGGTAGCATGAGAGTTCACTTGAGTGAGGATTCCTTCTCAAGGTTATCAAAAATATCACAAAGCTTTTCTAGTGCAACGAAAATCTCCTATCCTTACCGCCACTCTTACGAACTAGGTTCCCTATTAACTTAAGGATTTTTTCTTCATCGAAAACCTCATCGGAATCATCTTCACTATAATCCTTAAGAACCACTAGAACAAGGGGCTTTAATAACCTAGATGATTCCCTCACACAAGAGTGTTCAATGGTGCTTTTGTAACCAAAGCAAAGAGAATGATTGGTACGTATCTTAAATCCTTGATGCAAATTGTTTTGTGGACATAATTCACCTTGTGCCCCCAGATTCAAGTTTTTCCATCTTCACACTCTCTTCTTGTAGATTTCACACCCTAATATTCAGCTCAAAAAAATAGAAACAACATGCAATGAAACAATCGCATGCAAAGATCAATTCACAAAATGACCAAGAAAACAATCAAGAATATAAATGAAGAGGTGTTTACGTGGTTCGACTTTGGGCCTACGTCCACGGGAGAAAATAGGAGAAATTCTTCACTATAACAAGATCAAAGTTACTAGGACAGAATCTCATATGTGCTTACAGAAGAATGCACACTTGATTGTCTCACAAACTCTCTTGATCTCTCTCTCAAGCTCACTTTATCCCTTGAGATTTGGTGATGTGTGTGTTATCTCTAATTGGTGGTTTTCTCTCTTTTAACAACATACAACCGTTGTTACCTCCTTACCCAATAGAAACTAATTCATACTCACACTTCTTAACTACCAATTGTTACTAAGTACAATTATACCCTCAGCTTGAATAACTAACACAGAATAGTTATGAGATGGTTGTTATGAGCTCAACTGCTACTTGGCTGATGCATGCAATCTGCTTACTTGCATGGATCATTCATATCAACTTCCTCATGAGTCCACTACATGTTCTACAAGCTGAATAACAAGTTGTACACCTCAACAATCTCCACCTCAGATTTTTATGAAGATGAGCAATCCAATAGTAAAAGAACACCTTCTGCTTCTCCAATATCCCCCCTGATCAAATAGGAATCACGTTCACTAAGCTCAGGCAATACCTGAATTTTTCTACAGGTAAAACCTTAGTGAGCATATCAGCTGAATTGTGATCAGTTCTAATCTTCACAAGTTCCACTGACCCTTTCTCAATAATGTCCCTAATGAAATGGTGTCTCACATCTATATGCTTGCTTCTTTCATGAAAGACCTGGTGTTTTGCTAAGTACAAGGCACTTGGGGAGTCACAATACACCTTCACTACCTCTTGATCAACACCAAATTCAGACAATATTCCTTTTAACCACATAACCTCCTTAACTGCTTCTGTCAAAGCCATGAATTCTGCCTCTGTGGTGGATAATGCCACTACAGGTTGCATCATTGATTTCCAGTTAATAGCTGTGCCAAACAAAGAAAATATGTACCCTGTTTGTGACTTTCTGGTATCTAAGTTTGTGGCATAATCTGAATCCACATAGCCCTTCAAACAGCTACCAGAATCTTCATTAGACTTCTTATACATCAGTCCCAAATCTGATGTTCCCTTCATGTACCTTAGCACCCACTTTAGGGCCTCCCAATGCAATTTCCCTAGGTTAGACATATATATACTAACCACACTCAGTGCATATGCCATATCAGGTCTTGTACAGACCATGGTATACATCAAGCTTCCCACGGAATTAGCATAAGGGATTTTAATCATTTCTGCAGCTTCTGTTTCATCTCTTGGACATTGCAGTTCACTGAGTTTGAAATGCTGAGCTAATGGAATAGTAACTGTTCTTGCTTCATGCATGTTGAACTTCCTGATGACCTTTTCAATATAACTTCTTTGACCAACACACAAAGTCCCACTAGCTCTGTCTCTCATTATATCCATGCCTAAGATTCTTCTAGATGGTCCTAAAATTTTCATATCAAACAATGTCTACAATTCCTTTTGAGATGTTCAATCTCTTGGTGACATTTGCTTGCCACAAGCATGTCATCCACATACAACAGCAAATAGACAATCACTTCACCTGATGACCTTTTAAAATACACACAGTTGTCATAGCTACACCTTGAGTATCCAATTCTTCTCATATGGCTGTCAAACTTAAAGTACCACTGCCTTGAGCTTTGTTTTAAGCCATATAATGATTTCTTGAGAAGACATGCTTTCCCTGCATCACCTGGCTTTATGAACCCTTCAGGTTGTGACATATATATAACTTCTTTTAATTCTACATGCAAGAAGGCCGTTTTAACATCTAATTGTTCTAACTCAAAATCATAATGAGCCATAAGAGACAATAGAATCCTTATAGAGCAGTGTTTAACCACTGGTGAGAAGACCTCATTATAGTCAACTCCCTTCCTTTGAGTAAAACCTTTGGCTACTAACCTTTCCTTATATCTAACTTGCTCCTTGTCAGTTACTTCAATTTTTCTCTTAAAAATCTACTTGCATCCCACCAACTTGTGTCCATCCGGTCTATCAACAAGTGTCCAAGTTATGTTCTTCTCAAGGGAATCCAGTTCTTCTTGCATTGCCTTCAACCATCTATCTTTGTCCTTGCTTTCTATAACATTTTTGTAGTTCTTTGGTTCATAGTTTTCTGTCTCCTCAGCCACTGTCACAGCATATAACAGTAGATACTCATTCCCATACCTAGTTGAAGGCTTGATCTGCCTTCTAACTCTATCTCCGACAAGCTGGTACTGCTGAATCTCATCTTGATCAGTGTTGTCTTCATCACTTGCATTGCTCAGGGTGTTGTCATGGTGCTCAGTCCCTTCTGAATTGAGCTCCACCTTGACTGATGATTTTGGTACAGAATTGCTATCCCAATTCAATTGTGATCCATCTTCTTGCTTCCGGAAAGGCATCAAGTGTTCATTGAACACAACATCCCTACTTACCAATATCTTGGTGTTTCTTGGTTCTATACACCACAACCTATACCCTTTGACCCCTTGTCGATACCCCAGCATAACACATTTCATTGCCCTTGGGCTCAACTTGTCTTGCTTAGTGTGGGAATAAGCCAAGCATCCAAACATTCTAAGGTTTGAATAATCTGAGGGATGACCTTGCCAAACTTCATCTGGAGTAAGGAAATTAAGATTTGATGATGGACATTTATTTATAAGAAATGTTGCAGTACAAGCAGCTTCTGCCCAAAAGTTCTTGGGTAAGCCAGAAGCAAATAACATTGACCTAATTCTCTCAAGGATGATTCTATTCATCCTTTCTGCAACCCCATTCTGTTTTGGATTGCCTGGGGCTGTTCTGTGCCTCTTAATACCCTTGGCCTTGCAGAATTTTGTAAAATCCTCAGATAGAAATTCAAGACCATTATCTATTTTTAAACACTAGATGTATCCTTATGTAACTCAGTTTCAATGCACCATTCCTTGAACTTGTGATATGTCTCTAATTTGTTTTTCAGAATCATGATCCATAACTTTCTTGAGAAGTCATCTATAATACTTAGGAAGTATCTGCTACCCCCTAGAGATTCCACTCTAGAGGGTCCCCACAAATCAGAATGCAAATATTCTAGTACTGTTGTGGAAGTGTGTTTACCTTTTGGAAATGGCAATTTCTTGCTCTTTGCTAGTATGCACTTCTCACAGCTCTTGATCTCAAGGTCCCCTTTACATGGCACTAACTTCTGTTTAATGAGTGCAGCCAGTCCCTTCCCACTCACATGAGCAAGCCTTCTTTGCCAAATGGTTGAGTCATTGGTTGAAACTGAGTCAGATTCTCCAATCATTGTCTCTGCATCCAAGTAATACAAGGTGGATGTCCTTTTTCCTTCTAGGACCACTTTTCCTGCCTTCAAGACATATAGTGTGCCTCTATCAGACCTGAATCCACATCCCCTTAACTCAAGAGTACCTAGGCTGATGATGTTCCTTTTAAGATTTGGTATGTGTCTGACATTGCTTAATATCTTGTGGGATCCATCTGCCAGTTTGAGTTTGATGTCCCCTGCACCAACCACTCTGCATGACTGGTCATTGCCAATAAAACAGTCTCTGATTCTTGAGAGACATAGTTCTGAAACCTTGCTTTGTGTGGACTCATATGGAAGCTGCAACCCGAGTCCAATAGCCACACATCTTCAACCCTTTTATCTGTGACATTTAGGACTTCAGTGTCATCATTTGACTCAGCAACATCAGTAGAATTTGTTGTCTTTGCCTTATGTGCCTGTTTCCTTTTATATTCAAAACAATTCTTCTTAGCGTGGCCTGGCCTTTTACAAAAGTGGCATTTTCTTGTTTCTTTGACTTCCTCACCCTTTGCCTTATAGTGTGTAGGCTTCTTGGATGTGTTCCCTTGGAAAGGTTTTTTATTCTTGAACTGTTTTACCCCTTTAATGGCCAAACATTCAGCAACAATCTCATTTCTTACATCATTAAGTTTCTGCAATTCTTTGGTCCTCAAGGCAGTTTGGACCTCAGCAAGTGTAATCTTGGTCTCTCTTCCATAGACCATCGCATCCCTTAAATGATCATATGCCTTTGGCAAGGTATTCAAGAGGATAATGGCTTTGTCCTCATCCTCCGTCTTAACTTCTATACTTTCCAAATCATCAACAGATTTGTTGAAGTCTTCTAATTGATCCTCTATAGGATTATCCTCCGTGATTTTGTATGAATACAACTTTTGTTTCATGTAAAGTCTGTTGGCTGTGATTTCGTCAGGTGCAATGAATCTAGCTTCTCCCATACCTCTGCAGCCGATTTTTTCTTTGAAACTTCACGTAGCACTTTGTCAGACAAGCACAATATGATTGTGTTATGGGCTTTGTCCAGGATGTCTTGCTTTTGGGCTTCCTCAAGCTTCTCAAGCAGACCCTTCGCCCCCAATAGGGCCACTGCAAGTCCCTACTGCATCAATATGCCTTCATCTTGATCTTCCACAGGGTATAGTCATTTTCCCTGTGAATTTCTCAGTGTTGAATTTGGTGGATGCCATCACACACAAGAAAAATGTTGCAGATCCAATGTATTATCAATTGACCGAACACTTGAGGTGCGCCTGTAACTTTTCCCACAGACATCGCCAATTGTAGTTTTCACACCCCAATATTCAGCTAAAAAAACAGAAACAACATGCAATGAAACAATCGCATGCAAAGATCAATTCACAAAATGACCAAGAAAATAATCAAGAATATAAATAGAGAGGTGTTTACGTGGTTCAACTTTGGGCCTACGTCCACTGGAGAAAATAGGGGAAATTCTTCACTATAACAAGATCAAAGTTACAAGGACAGAATCTCATATGTGCTTATAGAAGAATGCACACTGGATTATCTCACAAACTCTCTTGATCTCTCTCTCAAGCTCGCTCTATCCCTTGAGATTTGGTGATGTGTGTGTTATCTCTAATTGGTAGTGTTTCTCTCTTTTAACAATATACAACCGTTGCTACCTCCTTGCCCAATAGAAACTAACTCATACTCACACTTCTTAACTACCAATTGTTGCTAAGTACAATTATACCCTCAGCTTGAATGATTAACACATAATAGTTATGAGATGGTTGTTATGAGCTCAACTGCTACTTGGTTGATGCATGCAATCTGCTCACGTGCATGGATCATTCATATCAACTCCCTCATGAGTCCACTGCATGTTCTACAAGCTAAATAACATCATGTACACCTCAACACTTCTTGACTTAGCCTTTTTCTTTTCTTGTCTTCTTGGTCCCTTTGATTTTGGTTGGTTGTCGTCTCTTGTATCCAAGCAACGGCTTCATCAGCCTTCTTGTTAAGGAAAGATCCTCCTCATGCTATATCTAAGAAAACACGTTCTTCAGGAGTTAATCCGGCATAGAAGACATTGATAATAAAGGCATCATCAATGCCGTGGTGCGGGCATGATTTACAGAGGTTTAAGAGCCTTTTCCCAAGCTTCAAACCAACGCTCATCACTTCGTTGGATGAAGCTTGAGATATCACGTTGTATCCTCGCACTTTTCCTGACCGCAAAGAAATTATGGAGGAAAGAAGTGTAAACATCCTCCCAAAGAGATGAAGGGCCGAATGACTCTTCGCGAAATCATTGTTTTGTGGTCCCTTCAAGTGTGAATTGAAAGAGCTTTATCGAGTATTAGTTAATGAGGTCATTAGATATTTTTACACATTCCTGAATTTGTTAAAATTCCTCTAAGTACTCATGGGGTTCTTCCCCTTCTTTCCCACTAAATCTTATCTCATGAGCTAAATTCACCATAGCCGGGGTGACTTTTACTCCTGCGCAAGTTTTTGCAGGCAAGGTGAGCGAGAGTAAGGAGCCATAATCCTTGTAAATGGAACTCACCCTTTCCAACCATTCATAACAACAATATTTTTAAATTAAATGTTTTTAAATTTCTTTTTGAGAAGTATTGGTAAAGCAAATAAACACAAAACAAAGTTCACAAGCACCGATAACAAAAACAAACAACACTATAAATATATACAAGCCTAATCTTAGCAAACAATTGACCTTACAATGAATCTACGAGGAGGAAATCATCCACGACAACGGTGCCATGAACTTGTCTGGAAAACCCGATCAAATAATCACATTAATTAAAAAGGCTTCCATTTACCCGCAAGCGTAGAGGATAGACAAATGTAGTAAAAATCAAACCACAAGGAGGATATCTCGTAGAGCACACTAAATGTCTAATGCTTTAAATAAGTTAGGCAAATTGGAAATGTAAAGTTTTGCTAATTACAAGAGCATAAATAAATCAATGAGCTAAATACATTACTCTCAACTACAATGAATTTCAAAGGGAAGGTCTCACCCTAAACCTATGATTTAAATCAAGTGATTATCAATTAATCTAGGGTTGTGATAGAAGGTCATGTTCCAAGTTAGGAATCCAAGTGGGCAAACAAGATGGATTCACCAAATCAGCCAATTATACAACTAATTCACCCTAATTCCAAGTACTAAAAACTGATAACAAAATTAGCCAAAGGCAAGCAAATTAAGAATATAACCCCATTAATCCTAAACTCCCCACCCTAAGTGGATATTACCTAAGGAGCGAGGCCTTAGAAAATCCATCGAGATCGATATATGCAATTTGGGTTCTCCCGTCGTCCCCCATGGGCTCTTGAGGAAAACCATTATACCCTAGGTCAGCTACTCTTAATATAAGCCATACAAAGGCACAATATCAATTCCAATCACAATATACCCCGCAAATCAACCGACAATCAACCAAGATAATACCCAACCCTAGAAACTATAATAAACTACTCACAATCCATGAAATATACCAACCAAACATCATCAATACAAGACTAAAAAACTAAATGAGGGAGAAGAAGAGTAATAACTCCAATTTCAATCTACTAGCAAAAGCCCCAAAAATCCTGCAAGAACATTCAAGAACTCTAAGTAGATTCTGCAAGAACAATTGAAGAACCCTAGTTTCTGATAGAGAGAAAAAGAGATGAGAAAGTAGTAGAGAGAGAGTAATTAGAAATTATAAAACTTTCAAATGGGATAAGGTGTTCATAATTTGGGTAGACAGCCTCCCCACACACCCTCTAAAATCTAAAGAAAATGCAACTAAAAGTAAGGGTACAAGGGTAATACGTAATTAAAAGGCTTGGACACCTTAAATGTTGACTTTGACCTCCTGAATATGCTCAACTCGGCCTTCTCGTGAAATCTATGGAAATACATGCCGAATAAGCTCTCCGATCAAACATAAAAGTTGTAGATATTTATCTCACCATCACTGACATCTTGAATTGCTCGAATTAGAGTTCGAATGAAGAAGTTATGATTGAAATGCGGAAGGGTTGCGCTCGACTGGGGAAATACCGGCCTGAATACCGGACCGGCTGCCAGTCGGTACCGAAGAACATAAGTAGCTATTGGAATTACAGTTGCACCAGCTGCCAGGCGGTACCAGGTCTGGCAGTGTTGTTCTTCACCCGTTGCACGCTCGTCAGGGTGCAACATGTTCCCTTTGCACGCCGTCTTCTTTCGTCGCCATTTTAGACCTTTTCCTCTCGTCTACTCGACTGGACCCCTTCACAACTTTCTTTCGCGACTTGATGATCTTCAAGTTAGGCTTTGGTGGGGTCCGATTCAAGCCCATTGGGCCTCCGTTTGTGGCCGAAATGTGAAAGTGCGTGCAGTTGATCTTTTTTCTTTCCTTAATTTGCCTATCCTTCAAACTACAACTCAAAAACACCCAAATGTCCTTGAAATCATAAAAAGGTGAAATAAAGCCCGGGAATACAATAAAATATGAAATCACACTTAGACATGATAAATGTCGCAATTTTAATATGAACGTGAAATATGCAAGAAAAACGAGAATTTTCACTTTCATAAACAATTTCTGGGAAATTTTGTTTTCATTTGGTGTTTACTGAAGGGTACATTTTTGGGCAACTATTATTGTGTTACTTTTTGGCTTTTTATTTATTAAAAGCATTGTGGCAACAATTTACATTTATTGTAAACTATAAGAGACATCGATTTCCAAGTAATGAAATCGTTAACAATTACACATAAAAATAATTATTTTAAACTTTAGTAAAAAATTATCAAAAATAAAACCACTAAAGACTTCAATTAAGGACCACTAGTGAACCGAAGTCTATAAGGAAATAGACATCGATTTTCGGCTGATAACCAACGGCTACTCTCGAAACAAAACCGTTAGAAAATCAATGTCAACATAGGAATAGACATTAATTTTCTCTAATATACCTCAGTTATTTCCTGGTGTACATATTAGACCGGCGGTTCAAAGTACTCAATAGTTAAAACTGAGGTCTATTACACAAAACCTCGATTTATAGTCGTTGTCAAATGTGTAGTATATTCTATTGTAGACCTCTATTTTCATGTCATAGACGACGGTTATAAACTATAGTAATAAGTCCAATCAACCATTACACAAAGTCAATTGTTTGTAACCGAGGTCTATATGGACATGGACCTCGATTTTTGCAATTGTCTAGATGCGCATAAACCACGATTTTCTCCGTGGTTGCAGACTCCAAGTAGACAACACCACTGTAATACCTCAATTTTTTTACATGATAGACCTCGGTAAAAAAAAATAGAGGTCTGGTAGCGAAATTCGAGTAGTGAGGGCTCATTTGGTAGCCCATATAAGATAAGGGTTTAGTTGTTATCATTAGATAGATTGGCAGGTTTAGGGCATATAGTACAACATGTCATTCATTTGGTAGGGTGTATTGTGTGTTAGTAGTTACTTTCATCTTTTAGACATCCCATACAACAGTCTAGTTAAGGCAAGATAAAAAAAAAAAAAAAAAAAAATGTAGACTTATACCTTCCACCTAATAAAACAAATTCGGAAGTGTATTTTGAGACAATGATATTTTAGAGAGCTAGAAAAATTCTTATCATAGTTATTGTAGAACCATATATAAGATATATGGCCAAATTGGTCGATTACTTGCTCGAGTTTGGTGTTAATATTTTACTGAAATTTCAAAGAAATATCAAAGAAATATTGGTTTCGGAGGAAATATCAATACAATTTTTTTAAAATTGTTGAATCTATTAAAATTTGAAACTTAACATAGTATTTTATAGATTGTTATAATAGCTTAAATAAAATTATTTATGTTAACATTTTATACAAATTGTATTGAAATAGTTACACCTAATTGATAATTATATAATATGAATGTTGTCTGACAATATGATAAAAATTCTGAATTTTTTTTCATGCAACATTACTACTCATTAGTACCAAAATGGTGTAATTCATACTAATATTACTACTTATTTGTACTAAATTATGAACGGTATGATCCAAGTGAAATGGATGTCCCGTTTTTTTAAAAATATATAAGAATTAAAAAATAAAAGTAAAAAATAAGAAAGGGGAATTGGAATTATTACACATGAGTTCACACATATAGATACGAATGATTTATAATGAATTTGTCAAGCCTTGGCTCAAACTATGACTTGTTCTAAAAAAAGAAAAATATTCACTGCTTCCGCAAAGAAACAAAATTATGAGCGAAATTTTGGCATTATGTGCAACATTTTAGCCATAAATCCAAAAAACTAAAACAAACAAGTTCAGCACCCCATATCTATATCGACGGCCCTAAAAACGACATCTCGCCGAAATTTCAGCGGCTCTCTCTGATATTTACTTCCTTTGGTATATTAGAGCTTAATTGGACCAAATCAACCATTAAATTTGTCATTTATAATTGTGGCGCTGAAATAATTGAAGAAAGTCGAAGAGAGACCTTGTCAACACTTAAAGATCAACTCGCACCAAGACATGTCCATATTTTAAGGAATTGAACCAACCAACTACCCATGTCCTGAATAGGTGGAAATGTGGTTGGTGGAGAGTGATGTCCAAGGTTTCAGATGGCCTATATATGGAGCTCCAAATATGAACAGAAGACAACATGTATCAAAGAGAAAGTACCTATCTACGAAACCGTTTGTGTTTCCTAGAGTGTTAAGTCAGTTGTCTATCCAACATTGTGTGCCAGTTTGTAATAAATTCAGATTCCTCATGAATCTGAATTCCTCTTCTTTGGATACTTTTAGGATAGCTTTAATAGGTTATTTTTGTATTCTAGGTTGTGTTTAATCATCTGATAGAGACGTTATGATTCGAGTGTTATGAATGAACTCTTCGTATATTTTTGTAGCTCAACATCATAAAGGTGAGTTCTTTCGAACTGTGGCATCCATAATTTATTTAGAACTTGTGGAAAATTTTACATCATTTGTGATTTAAGTTTCCGTTATGATTAGACTCAAGGTTGGGTAAACCTCGTACCCAACCTCTTTGGTTTCATGAAGAAACACACACTTACAATTGGCACCAAAGCCAACGCTTGACACACTAAGCATGATTCTGATAGTTAGTTTCCCCAACATGGATACCACTACTGTGACGAGACTACCATTTTTAGGGATCCAATTATTATTATTGGAAAGTCCGTCTCAAATCTAATATCAAGGCTATTGATGCGAGAGCATGTAGAGTTGTTGTTGATGGCTAGAGGTTGCCTATGACTAGAGGCTGCCTATGATCATTAATAATGAAGGTAACATGATTAGGAAGCCTGAAGCACAATGACCGACAGATGAAGTCGAATCAACCTACTACAATGAGAAGGCACTAAATGTTATTAATTTTACTGTCGATATGAGTATGCTCAAGCTGATCATGCCATGTACAATGGCTAAGGATTCTTGGGGCATACTTCAGCGACATTATGAAGGGGATGATAGTGTACAACAGTAAAGGCATCAACTGGCTACATAACAGTAAAGGCATCAACTGGCTACATATCAGTTCGTGAATCTCATAATGGAGGAGAATGAAACCATTCAACTTACTTCAACAAGATACTTGAAATTACTAATGAGGCCTCAGATTTGGGCAACCCAATAAGCAACAAGAGCTTTGTCTGCAAGGCAATTCGATCTTTACAGCATCGATTTAATGTCAAGATCTCAGAGCTCACAACCTTTATTAGCATTCTTCAGACGTACGAAATGAACATCAACCATCAGAAGAAGTTGTACAAAGGGAAGATGTGGCCCTTCGTGTGGAAGATGGAGTCTCATCCAAGGAGTGCATAGCCTCAAATGAAGACGGGGATTATAATTTGGAGGAGATTAGTGAAGAGTTGATGTAGCAGTGTTGACCCGAAAGATCAACACTATGATATGGAAATTGAGGAACAAGTCCTCAAACTTATCAAAGGCACATGTACGAAAGGATTCACCACCTAAGAAGGCTCCACCAGTGTCTACCCCTCTGGTTGAAAGATCAATTTCTGATCAGATAGTGTACGAATCTATAAATATAGAATATGTGTAATGCTAAGCTTGCAAGGGATTTGGCCACTATGTAAATTAGTGCTAACATCCTTAGGAAGTATGACAGAGCTAATTGGTTCCCCTTGTGTATGATGATGAGCTTGAACTTGAAGCTATAGTAGAACAAATGGCCATGTTCTCAACCATAATAGATTATTCTTATTGGATGACACTGATGTTGTGTCTTAGGTTGACCCAACCTTCAACCAAACTTCAGAACCATATGATTCCAATTACTACTTGAACCAGATGAGGAGTATGATGAGGAAACAATCTAAATTGTCGAGGAAATGAAGGTGATCTACTTCGAACTACTCAAAAAGTGGAAAAGCAGTGTTAAGAGTTTAATGAGCTGAACAAATAAAACGAAAATCTCTAAGAGCTTGTAACATGCTTGGAAGTACTCCTGACTGAGAAGGATACAAAATTGGGATTAGCCGATACTAAACTAGAAGAGGCGTCTGAAATCTTTAAGAGGGTAAATTTAGGTACATCTAAACTCGATGAAGTTTTTGCTATTGGTAGAACTGATCATGCTGGTTTATGATTTAATGAATCTGTGGAAACTAATATTGAAAGTAGTAATGGTCTACCTTTTGTTCCAAAAGGTGAAACAAATCATAAAGGTCATTATGAAAAAATCACCTAAACAACCGAAAGGTAAAAGAGAACATAGATATGTATTTCATTACTTCTTATTCCTGGTAACATAAGGCCATTCTGCTTTAAAATGAAATCTAGTGTTGGAAAAGGCAAGATGTTGACTCAGTGATTGCCCAACATTCATAACATCTAACCTATCTAGAAACATGAAACCCCTTTGAAAAGGATATGAATCCATAAATCTGATTTAAAATGCAATTTGGCAATGTGTACCACGTCGAAGGACTTTATAGGTCACACAAAGTACTTTTGATGTGTAGGATCGATCCAACACGCATGTGATGATTGGACGGAGGCCCGTAGACTCTTGCTACCTAGTTGGTGAACTAAGGTGCAATGGAGCCCAAATTGATGACACTATCTTGTGGCATAAAAAAATGGGACATGTGAAACTTTTGAAACCTAGAAGACTAGTAAAGTTTGAAGCTGTGAGAGGAAAGACTGGTCGGGATGATGTTGATGATCTGATTGAAGATTCAAGAGAGGGGAACCAAGCTAAAAGGAGATTAAGGTTGGTCAAGATGTTATACATCATCCACCACGCATATTGAACTCAGCGTTGAAAGCGATGATAAGCTTAATCAGAATCTTCAAGTTACTGGACGACGCGATCCTCCAGCAAGAATCAGAAATAATCATTCATTATCACAAGTGATTGGAGATACATGTGAAGTAGTGTGAACCCAAAACATGGTAAGTTTGGTTTACATGACTTCATAACATGCAATGAGGTACATCTTTTTTGCTTTGTGCCTTTTATTAAACCTAAGAATGTGAAGCACTCAAAGATCATTTAAATGCAATGCATGAGGAATTGGAACAATTTACTCCCAATGATGTTTGGTATCTAGTACCTCAGCCCTCGGATACAAACATCATTGGAACAAAAAATTTCTTTAAGAACAAATCTGGTAGAAGGGTAATGTTATTCGAAATAAAGCACGCTTAGTAGCTCAAGGCTACACACAGGTTAAGGGGTGGATTTTGATGAAACCTTCACCTGTGGCTAGAATCAAGTTAATTCGACTACTTATACCAATAACATGCCATATTGGAATAACATTATATAGCTGCATTCTTGAATGGACGATTGAATGAGGAAGCATATGTTGAACAACCAAATGGTTTTGAGGACCCTTTCAAGCCTGAACATGTATACAGGCTTAAAAGGCTTTATACTGTTTGAAACAGGCACCTCAGGTTTGGTATGGTCATTTAACTAAATTTCTCATTGAATTCGGTTTTGTTAGAGGAAAGGTTGACAAAACCTTGTTCATTGAACGAACAAACTCCTCTTCTATTGTTGCTCAAATCTATGTAGATGACATAGTATTCGGATTAATGTCACAAATGCTGCTTGATGAGTTTGTGAAAGATATATCATCGATATTCGAAATAAGCATGGTTGGTGAACTGACATTTTTCCTAGGCTTGCAGATTAAACAAATGTCTGATGGAATTTTCATGTCTTAAAGTAAGTGAGCTAGGAATTTAATTGAAGATTTCAATTTGGAAGGAGCAAAGCACATGAGAACACCTATGCGCTCAAGCCATAAAATCTGTAAAGACAGTGTTGGGGAGGATGTTGACCCAACCTTGTCCTGGTCCATGATAGGCAGTTTATTGTATCTAACAATCAATCATCCTGACATCACATAGCTTGTCCCAAAGTTTCACATTTAAAGGCTGTGAAATGAGTAATCAGGTGTGTTATTAGTACGGTTGACTTGTGGATTTGGTACTCCAAGGATATCGACACCAACCTAATTGGCTACACTGATGCCGATCGGGCAAATGATTTAGATTATAGGTAAGCACCATTGGTGGGTATTTTAACCTTGGCAATAATTTAGTATCATGGCATAGTTGCAAACAAAATTGTGTATGTATTTCCACCGTTGAATCCGAATACATGGCAGCTAGAAGTTCGTGTGCACAATTACTGTGGTTAAAACATATGCTTGATGACTATGGTTTTCAAAGCAATGTTCTAACCAAATTTTGCGATAATTCCATTACCATAAATATCTTTAAGAATCTTGCGCAACACTCTAAGATGAAGTAATTGATATACGTCATCATTTTATTTAATTGAAAAACAGATAATTTACATTGACCATATTACAACTGAAAATCAATTAGCTAACATATTTACTAAGGCTCTTAACCTTGAGAGACTTTCCGTCTTAAAGAAGTCTTTCGGTGTGTTTTAGTCCATCAAAGGTTGTACTAAAGGTTTCCCTAACCCTTGAGGCAACATCAGTTTTGCATATATGCATTTTTATTCAGTCATATTGCATATTGTAGTTTATGTAGTTCATGTGTTCACTATGATAAGGAAAAGGCATTGGAACATACTTAGGTTCTTTTTTGTTCTTTAAAAATTGGTAAAAGAATATGTTATTGGTACGAAGAATAGTAGTTCTTTGAGTAACTCAGGGTGTGACACTGACAATGTTGTGTACCCATGCTAAACAAAGAAGTATGGAAAGAGTTAGATTGATGACGTGAACTAGGGGCACATCACTCACAATGAAATATACTCGATGTCGAAAATCACTCTTACTAGTTCTTCTAATCCAAATCATCAAGTAGAGGGGAGCATGTACTAAGCAATATCGTGTAGCCTTGTCAAAAGATGATGGAAGAATAAGAATTCGTTGAACCAAAAATATATTCTCGAGACTTTAAAAAACAAGGTTGAACTCTTGCATGTTTTGTTAAAGGTTGCCTCCACCTTTAGTCAACTACTTTAGTTTGATTGATTCAAGATGATTGCTCTTTTCCCTTCATATTTTTAGTACTGATTATTTACTCCCTTATCCTTATTTATGCATTTAATAATATTTTTTCAGGATATTTGAAATTCAAATATGCACTAAAAGAGCTATTGGAGAATTTTTAGGGGTTTTTATACCCATATCCCTATTCTTTATGGATTTTACTAGCTATGATATCCAGTCAAGTGGCTCAAAATTGTGAATTAATTTTCTCTCTCCTCTCCAACAGTCGAATGCCAATCCAAAACCCTTCCTCTTTAAAATTTTACCACGGATGCCAACAAACTGAACCAGTTGATCGATGCCATCAATGCTGTTGTCTCAAATCGAATTACATTACCGACTGATGTTCCCCCTTAGCCGAAGACAACCTCAATGACAATGCTCATGAAAATTTTGTCTAAACCACCATGAGCTACAACTGCAAGGTCCTCTTCTTGGATGGAGGTTGAGCTAAAGGTTGGCTTGACCACGAACACATCCCCTATCCAAGGCATTCTGACCCAAACTAGCTTATCAATTCTGCCTCTGACTTCAAACCTCAAACTTCCATTTCGATCATAAATCAGTTGCCGGTCAATTTCAAGACCTTATTCACACCAACAGGGTCAATATCGTTCGCAACGAAGGTACCCCCATTGACCTCTAGTGCCAGCAACATTCCAACCTAAAACTAGAGGGATCATCAACATGGGGAGTCCAACTTGTGCCAATCCCTCTTGCGACCTTGTTCCCAGATGATTCGGGTTATCCATTTAATGTTGATTCCCCTTACGATGCCGACCTATGTTTTTGTGGGAAGGAGAAAGAGGCTTGTGGGTGCCTAAAGCTCAGAAATCCTATGACGGTCAGCTCGATTGGCCAAGAAATTCCTTGACGTAGCTGGCCCTGCTCCATCAAAGAAAAACAAGACAGGTGAAGCTTCTTCATTTGCTCCACTTTTTAAACGACAAAAGGCCAGCAAGACTCCTCAACCCATGAGATTGATTGATGAGCCGACCGACAGTGACAAAGATGATGTTTTCCCTGTGATTGAGGAACATACGAGGAAGTAGAGAAAGAGGTTGACTAATACTCATCCTCAAAAGCCTAACTTGGAAAATTTTGGCCTAACTATGAGAGAAGAAAAATAAGGCCATAAAGGAGAATCATCATTAACCATTTTCGACAACTTGGAATTTACCATCTTCTAGAGAAGCGTGCACTGTTTCCTATAGTTTTGTTGCCCCTTACCACGAGGAGACTGTGAGGTATATCTACACTAACTTGGTGAAGGATATTTAAGACCTGCAGTGGTGCTACTACGGGATCATTTATGCTAGAGATAATGCATTTGATTTCACTCCTCAGGTTATCAACAAGGAGTTAGGAACCATAAATGATCTAGTGAGTGCTATTTATGATGAGCATGATGAAGTCGTGAAGTTCATCATTGGGGGAAAGTTCATAAATGGCTAGAGATCATGAGAATTTTGATCCTCTCCCAACTGTACACCGAGCTACATAAAATTGACGTGCACAGTGGGTACCCCTCAACAAACTCCGCGAAGGTCATGGCCGAGCAAGGTGTTCTAATCTACAAGATTGGAAAATGATGTTATGTCAACTTCAGGGAGAAAAGTCAAGAAATGGAGTTAATATTTCAATCTTTAATCTTTAGCATTCTAAGCACCCAAGGTCTTCCCAATTCTAGAGAATTTGCTCTTATCATGCTTCCGGTCCTCGAGACTCATTCTACTATCAAAGCCCCTGGTGGCTTTGTTGATCTGCCCTGGATTGATAGTGACGTTGGAGTTCCCATTGACCACAATGTTGGGTCAACATCCCAGCCAATTCTGTCATGATCCTTTGTTCTTCAACATACACGTTTCCTTACTGCCCAGATAGAAGGTCCTACTAAAATCAGAGATGCCCTTGTCAACACATAAAGACCAATTCATAAGTCATGTCTACATTTTAAGGAACCAAAACCCAGCCAACTACCCACGTCCTAAATATGGGGACAGGTGGTTAGTGGAGAGTGTTTTCCAAGATTTCAGATGATCTATATAAGAAGTCCCAACTATTAACGAAAAACAAATATCAGAGAGAATGTACATGTCTACGAAACAGTTTGTGTTTACTAGTGTGTTGAGTCAGTTGTATCCAACATTGTGTGTCCAGTTTGCAACAAATTTAGATACCTCACGAATTTGAATTCCTTTTTCTAGATAGTGTCAGGATAACTTTGATAGGTTATGCTTGTATTCTAGGTTGTATTTAATCATTTGTTAGGTATGTTAGGATTTGAGTGTTGTGAATCGAAGTCTGTCTCGATTCACTCTTTATATCTATTTTTAATTCACCATTATAAAATAGTGTGTTCTTTCACCTATAAGCATCCACAAGTTACTAAGAGCTTGTGAATTTTTTTACATCATTTGTGATTTAAGTTTCTGTTATGTTTAGACTCGAGGTTTGGTAGTGGGTCTCGTACCCAGTCTCTTTGGTTTTATGAAGCAGCGTACACTTACAACTTACATGGGCTTATACAATTTTTTTTTACCCGGGCCTCATTTTAGTGAAGGGCCTATATAAGGGCTACCAAACGGATGTTAAAGTCTACTTATACATATACTCACCACTTATATGAGCTACCAAATGAGCTCTAAATGTTAAATTAGCAGGATGTTAGTGAGTTATTTTATATATGAGAAGTGATGTAGATAATGATTTGATGATTAATTAATTATTAAAACTGTTGATGGAAATTGTGAATCATTGACATTGGACATTGATGATTTATATAATATATTGATATTGGGGAGTGATGATTCATAATATATATATATATATATTTATATATATATATATATATATATATATATATATATTATTTATCATTGTAAGTTTTATTTAGGATTAGGGAAACCTTAACCAATTTTCTAGGATTACTCTTAATTGGGACGCCTTTATGTGAAAATCCAATAACACAACACCCACAATTTTCTCTTGCAATCATCTTCGAAGTATGAGTTCTATCGGCTTGGGTGGAATCGACACTTTAAGGAACACTTTTCATCATTTGACTTACACTTAGTTTATTTGATATCTTAGTCTTTAATGAAAATCTAAATTTGAATTACTAAACTTACAACATGCAAATGGTTTAGCTAATTCACAAGGAAATCCTCCTTGTGGGTTCGGCAGTCTTTTATACTACCACTGTCATAAGTTGTATGCTTTCGATTTGAGAAATTCATTCTAATCATAGTGATTTAGAATGATTTTCAGGAAAAGTTCATGGCGCTGATGCCGGGGAGGATTACCTCCCCGTGTAATAAGCCGGGCCATTTGTTTATCCTGATAATTAGCCTTTTATTTTCTTACATTTTCATTTTATCTTGTTGTTTGTTAATCGATTTCTTTTGAAGATACTAATTGTGCATGAGAAGGACAAGTAGCGTTGCTACATCACTCGTTGATCCCGACTAGATGATTGATCATACCTTTCAAAGAGGAGTTAGAAGATTGCTTGCTAAAGTAAGGAGGCAAGAAGAAGTAGTCATGGAAAATCAAGAACCGAATCATCAACCTCAAGAATAGGTAGAGGAACCCATTCCAAGGCGAATGAGAGATCTTATGGCCCCTAACAACCACAACATATATTCGCGCATAGTTCGACCAAGAATGCAAGCTAGCTTATTTGAGCTCAAGCCATGGCTATTGCAAATCATATACACGAAACGAATTCTCCAGACAACGAAGTGAAGGCCCTCATACTCATGTGTCTACATTCCTCCAATTGTGTGACACACTCAAGATGAATCAAGTGTCGCTGGAAGTTATGAGGTTGAGGCTCTTCATGTTCTCACTTTGGGACTGGGCAGTTACTTGGTTGAATTTGCTTCCATCCAACTCCATTACCTCATGAGATGACCTATGGTCGAAGTTCTTCCCACCGAGTAAAACCGCTCAACTTTGACATAGGATTGATATGCATATATTATTCCATATTTTATATCCATATTCCCGTATTTTTGGTTGATTATTATTCTTTATTGATCTGAATTAATTATGTTTTGATATAGGAGAATAATAATTGAACCTAGAGCAAAATTTGGCTTAAATTGATGTTTTGGGCTGAAAAGTGAAGAAGCCCGTCAATTTTATGAAGAAGCCCATCAATTTTATGAAGAAGCCCTTCAAGAGTTTTATTTAATTAGTCTTATTATTTCCTTTTGTAATTCTCTAGATATTATTTAGATATTTTCCTTTTAGGATAAGATTAGATTTGATGAAGATTTGATTAGGAGTAGGAAAAGAGAGGATTAGCGTGATTATATAAGGAAGGAGGCGCAGACAGTCCAAAAGAATTATTCTAATACGCGTCTCTCTCTCCTCTCCCTCAAATTCACGCATACCTTTCTCATTTCTTCCAGTTTGCATTATCTTTTGTTCTCTACGTTTTATTGAAGACCTTAGATTCCACCGACATTAATTAAGGTTATTTTCTAGTTCCAGGGTTGATTTCAATTAGGTTATTTTGAGGCTGTGATTTAACTGTTCTTGCTAATTGAAATATTTGTAGACTCAAGCTTATTTATATAAGACTTGTTTAGTTGATGGAATTGACAACTCAATTAATTATTCAATTTCTTATTGTTTTTTATGAATTCATGATCCGTGTCATGAAGGATTGAACCCTAGTAGCAATAGGTTGAATTAATCGTGCTATCATAATTAAATTAACCTAATTGAATCTACAAGCTAATTATTGATAGTTGCAGCTATCTCGGCAATTAGTAATTAGGTTTAGCTATTTTCATAAATCGTAATGCTATCATTAACGTGGTATGAAACGCTATCGTGCCCAATTCGTTAATGATAAGTATTGATCGGTTACTGGGATTGGTCAATTAATTTGGGAAAATGCAAGATTTATTACGGCTATCCTCATAAATCTTTGGTTAAACTATTTGAATTGCAAGAAAATATATGTGTGAGCCTGTGATCAATAATATGATTGAATGTCAGTACCCTTGGATCAGAGTCATGTAGTATTTTATTCATCTTTACAATTTAATTGTCTTATTTGCATGTTTTAGTTAATTTTAGGATTTTTTATTAATTAGATAAAACCAATCCAAATCCCCCCATTTATTTCTTGTTTTCCCTCAAAAGAAATTCATCTCCATTCCCCGTGGATTCGACCCTACTTGCTATTGTACTTGTTAATTTGAAAGTACATAATTTAATTTGGCAGTTTGAACCTAACAAGGATCACCATATTTTCCCAAGATGGCAATGAGTCACTCTTTGAATCTTGGGAAAGATTCAAGGATAATTCAAGGAGTTGCCCCCATCAAAGCTTGGAGTGTTGGATGCTCTTGGACATTTCTACAATGGACTCACTTATCATGATAGAAGTGTCATTAATGCCGCCTCGAGTGGATTTCCTATGAACAGAGAGATCAAAGATTCTTTCGAGCTCATAGAGACGATGGCTACAAATTACAATTAATGAAACAAGCTTTGTGGTACTCTAAGCTCGTCTTCGAACATTTAAAGAAAGGTACAAGGTATGAACCAATTTGATATCCCTGATTTAATAGCATCAAAGCTTGAGGTGTTAACCAAAAAGTTTGATGCTATGAAATCGGTGAGTACCACTTCCACCCAACCGCATCTCTTAATTATATATTTTGTGATCTTTGTGGAGGAGAAGGGCATTCGACAAGTGAGTGTAACATAGTTACCTAAGTTGAAGATGTGAATTTGCTTGAGAGGGAAATGAAAGGTGAGTGGAATCCATATTCCAATACTTACAACCCCAAGTGGAGGCACAGTCCGGCATGCTCTTATGCCAATATCCAAAACCCCCTAAAAAAAATATTATTAAAACCAACCCTATTTTTTAACTCAAAATCCTCCGGGCTTTCCACCTAGGAACTGAGACCCTAACCCCTTTAGAAGGAGTGAAGTCGATGTTGCTATTGAGGAGATAAAAGCCAAAGCCAAAAAAGATATGGATGACATGAACATTAAGTTCGAAACTCTCATGAGCCATAATAAAATGATAGAGTACTACCTCCTTAACAACCCAAGACTTTGTCTAGACAAATGAGTAGCCTTCCGGGACAACCCTAATACAAACCTGAGAAGGTCCTTACGTGTGTGGGGAAGGGGCTGATCGTGAGGGGAGTTTGACTAGGAAAGAAGATGATATATTTGAATTGGTAGAATAATGGAAGGATAACACCAAGGGATACAAAATTATTGTTGAGAATGAGGAAAATGAGGAAAATGGGAGTAAAATTCCTTAGAAAAATAGTGAAAATTGTCACCACCTCCTATCCCAACCCCTCACACGAACTCCTTTGGAGACATGATGATGTTATGCCAATTGGTTGAGAAGGAATGAAATCATAAAACATGATGGTTTAACTCCAAAAATTGAAGACCCGAGATGTTTCTCTATTTCTTGCTAAGTCGAGGAAATTATTTTCAAACATGATTTGTGTGATCTCAGTGTGCAAGCGTATATGTGATGAGTCTCAACAAAGTTGAAAACCTTGGTTTAGCAGATATGACTCCCTAATCTATGTCTTTGAACTTTGCCGATTCTCAGGAGGCCAAGCCGACCGAAATTGCCAAAGATATGATTGTTCAAGTGAGGATGTCAAGGGTACCAACAAATTTCATAATCTTGAACGTTGAGCGTGGGCTTCCATTCCTGAATATACTTGGGCGCCCATTCTTGGCTAGTGCGGGATCACTAATTCATGTGAAAGGAGGTCGAATGATCCTAAATACTAAGGATGAAGTTTTTAAATTTAAAAAATGACAAAACTTAAGCATCCTAGTATTGATGGTAATAAAAAAAATCCCTCAATTTACCCAAGGTATTACCAAAAAATTAACGAGGAATTTGAGAAATTCAAGATTCTTGAACCCAATTTGTTTTTAATTAATGATGATGGAAAGTGCAGGATGAACATGGGGAATGTTTTTTTTAGAAAAAAGGACATCGGAAAGGGTGAAGAATCAATCTTTGAACCCACGTAATTTCTCAATTGTTCGAGTCAAGCTAGTGACCTCAAAAAAGCGTACTTGGGAGGCATCTCCATCATTTCCTTATTTTTAATAAATTCAATTAGTTAGTTTAATTTCATCAATTTTAGTTTCTTTAGTTGTGACGTTCTTGTTTGAGATGATGTGTAGGAAATGAAGGCAATTTGTAAGAGAAGATGAAAGAAGGAAACTCTTAGAGGAGTAAATTTGTGGTCAGGGCCCGAATCTTTTAAATGGATTTTCTAATTTTTTTTCTCTAAGCCGAACTTTTCATTGGCCGTAAAATCGAAGAAAAAAAGAATTTCAAATAAATTAGCAAAAAGTGCCTGTAGTGGCCGCCCCTTTCCCCCTTAGTTTCCCTTCACACAAATCATTTTTCCTGTCTACTTCTCTCTCTAAAAGTGCAATTCTCCAACTTATCTTTAGAAATCCAAAATTTGCAAACTTTGATTTCAAATTACTCCCAACTCACTTGAAGCGAGCTCATTTCCTTCTGAGGGATTGTTACCAGGAGCGAGGTGAACATTTTGCACCGATCACTTTCCATTAAAACTCATCGGAATCCAGTGCTGGAAATTCAAGAAAGAAAATCATGCTTTCTTGAATTTTAGTGATTTTTCGATTTTTCTTGGTTATTTCTCCCATATCCCTTATTGTGAGCACTTTCCCACACACGTACTACAGTTCCCTATAATTTTTGGCATACTTATTATCTCTTTTGGAAATGAAAAAATTGTTGAGAATGAAAGAAAAGAAGGGTTAAAAGAGGAAGGGAAGTCCACAAATCTCTACTAAGGGAGAATCAAGTAAGAAAACAAAAAATAAAAGGGTTGTTTTAAAGGACTAGTCAGAGGAATGGGATAAGTGTGATGAAGTTGCACTTGATCCTTTGGGCTTTGCACTTCTAAGTGAAGAGGACAAAGCCAATTTCTTGGTTATGAGTAACAAGGTCATTGAATGGTTAAAGTTCATGAGTTTATATGATTTGTAAGCATTAACCTTTGGGAGTGAAGTGGAGCAGTGGCTTAGGCCTTTGGACTTGGTTGGTCTCTTGAGAAGATGATGACCTATAGGGATGTATCAAGTTCTTTAGCACTCTTCGTTTGGATGAGCTTAACGGAACCATTGCAAATGGAGATACGCACTTCGTGGTAATGAGAAAAAGCTCTACGATGAAAGTGAAAGAATTTGGAAGAAAGATAGGGTTCAAAATGGATCAAGGCCTTTTGGAGAAAGAATTTGGCGTCGATGCCTTTTGGAGAATCCTAACCGGAGAGAAGAAATTTTTGGGAGGCCGTTCAAGCCCCACGCTCATCAAGGACAAGGTCATCTATTACTTGCACAAGATTTTAGTCCACACATTTTTAGCGGAAAAAGATGTCTTTAGGGTAGCGACACATGAGCTTTATTTCATCTAGGTCGTAATAACAAATGAGAGATAAAATTGGCATCCTGCGTGATTGGATATTGGTTGAAAGTTCAATGAAGAATTTATCACGCAATCCACCTAGGAGGTTTCTTGACAAATGCTTTCTCGAAATTGCCCAATGTTGTGCTTAAGTCCAAAGACGTTGCGGAAGGAGATAGAGTTCTACATCTAGATGAAGCACTGATGCCACCACAAAGATAGACAAGGGGAAAGAAAAGAGTAGAAGAAAGTGAAAATATCACCAACCAGGGGAAGTTTTGAGACCGAGAACTTCTAGAGGGAATGGACTCCTTGAAGAGTCAAAACAACTCATTGAGGAAGCAACGAAGTTCTTGGAATTTGGAAAATGATGCATGAGAAGGTCGGAGTGGTAGACAAGAGAATCGAAATAATTGAAAGACAAGGATGTGAGAATCACTTCATATTCCATTAGCTTCTCAAAAATGGGGTAAGAATTTTTGGGTATCTTAAGAACATGTTTAAGAAAAGTTTGGATTAAGAGGGTAGTGCAAGGATGGAAAGAGAGCTCAACAATGTGAGGAACGCTATCGCACCACCCTCGTCCTCCATTTTCAATGTGAGGCACAACTTTCCAGCTACCTCATGCTCGCATGCATGGCCTCAAGGCATTGAAGGTACCTTACTTGCCCCCATCAACCACTTTACATTGACCGGAGAGCTTGAAAAAACAAGTGCATCCACTTCGTGAAAACATATTCCTGGAACATGACAAAGGATCAATTAGGGGTTGAGGATCCCCTCATAGGTTAGCCTCTCTTTCCTTAGACTCTTTTACTGCTTTGATTGTGTAGGATTACGATTTATGCTTATATGGAAATGTAATTGCTTGTGAGATTTCTTGATTTGGGGGAATTTTCTGAAATAACACTCTTACATGCACCGGGCTTTAACTGATTAATTATGAATTATTTATTGGAACTTGATGTGCATGTGTTTTGCCCCCTCACGATCTAGATTTCGCGTTCACTTGAGCTTGTGAGTTCAACCCAAGTTTGTGGGGGAGGGGGATGAAATTTTGTTTCATATGATTGAGATGATGCTCCTCGCGTATTTGATTTTCTCATGATCATGATCTATGCTATGTCACCATTTTGTATTCATTTTAATATATCTTTTATTTGTAGAATAATGGATGCTTGATTGACTTTTGATTGAGTTGATTGTTGAAAGAAGAATGAAAAGAATTGGAAGAGTCCCATGTTTTGAAAAATCTAAATTAATGCTCTAGAAGTTTAGCATAATAAAAAGGGTTTATTACCAAAAGCAACCCGAGGTATACCCGTTTTTACCACTTGCAACCTATTTTAAAATTCGTCGCCGATTGCAACCTGAATTACTCGCGTTTTATCGATTACAACCTATTTTATAAATTCCGGCCAAAATCAAGAGCGTGCTACACACACGCAATTTTGAGCAAGTGGTAAAAACGGGTATACTTCAGGTTGCTTTTGGTAATAAACGCTTTTCTTTTTTTTAGTTTTTTCTTTTCTTCCCTCCATCATTTTCAACAGGAGAATTTGATGAAATGACCGAGTATAGATACAAATACATACAAATTAGAACAACTCCTACCTAGATCTTCGTCTGAAAAATAAATTGACGAAAATTGAACTATCCTTAACAGGATAATTTGAAGAAATGAATGAGTATAGATACAAAAACATACAAATAAGAACAACTCTAAGCTAGATTTTCTACTGAGAAATAAACCGAAGCGAATTGAACTCTTATCCAACAGTAGCATAGAATCTTCCAGTAGCTTTATCAGTGATAACCACAACTTCCAAAATTTCACCGAACTGTTCAAAGTACTTCTTCTGGATAATGATCAAATTTTTGATGATTCAGAGTTAGTTTCTTCTGGATCTGTAAATCATAAATGAAGAAGAGGATTCGTGTTGAAGAAATTTACGGAAATTAGTGGAGAGAGAAGACGAACTGGTGTTAGGATGAGGGAGAATTAGGTCAGAGAGAGAAGGGAGGGATAGGGATGTACACGAACCAATTCGCTCGTAAACTATTCGGATCTCGGTTCGTGAAAAGCTCGATCGGGCTAGTCTAATGTGGCTCGTTAAAATAAACGAACCAAACTTAAGATTGATGATATTCGATTCGTTAGCTCGCGAGCAATTTTATTTGTTGGCTCGAGAGCTAGTTCGTAAATATTAAGCTAATGCTTATAATTAATTTCTAATTTTATAGTTATACTTATAATAAAATATAGAATTATATAATTAAAATCATGCATTTGTATATATGTAATTAATTAATCTTAATAGGTATATTATAATTTTAAGAATTTATAGCTTATTTTTAATTATATAATGATTAGTAACATATTTGTAATTTATATTTATTGAATTCATTTGGGCTCGATTAGACTCGCTAGAAGCTCGAGTAAGTTCACGGGCCGTCCATATATTTGATAAATTAAGTTCGAGTTCGACTCTATAATTAATGAACTAAACTCAAACTCTTAGATATTCGATTTAGCTCTGTTAAAAAGGAGGATGAGAGAGAAAATGATGGCGGGAAGAAAAGAAAAAATAAAAAAGAAAAATGATTTATTACCAAAAGCAACCCGAGGTATACCCGTTTTTACCACTTGCTCAAAATTACGCGCGTGTGGCACACGCTCTTAATTTTGGCCGGAATTTATGAAATAGGTTGTAATCGGTAAAACGAGAGTGGGTCAGGTTGCAATCGGCGACGACTTTTAAAATAGGTTGCAAGTGGTAAAAACGGATATACATCAGGTTGCTTTTGGTAATAAACCCTAATAAAAACTAGAGGGTTCTTTTGTCAATAGGTTTAATTTACAAGTAAGGAAACACTTTGGCATAGGAAATAGGATTGGAAGTGTAAATAAAATAGCTTACCCTAAAGTTATGTCACTTGTAAGCATTACTTTGATTTCGAAACACACACGACACAATTGAGGATGATCTTGTGAAAAATAGAACGAATTGACTATGGGTGGTAAAAAATGAAGGAGGTGTAAGAATGAGCCATAAGGTGGTTAAGGTCGCTGGGTGAAGCCATTACAATCATTGCTTGTATGTCATGTTCTAGTTGATAATTATAAATTCTACTCATTGAGTCAAGTTTGTAGAGAAAAAATGTATGTTGTATGAAACATAGAGAAAAACTCAAGCAGAAACCGAGTCTTGTAATCATTGAAGATCTTGCGTCTAACTCAAAAAAGAGTAGTGGTGTCTCAAGAGCAAAAACTAGAATAGTGCATTCATTTGTTTTTTAGACCTAACCCGGTGGAAAAAGGGAAAATGGGAGATAAAAATTGAAAATATTGGCTCAGGGGAGAAAGAGCCACATCACCTACACCGGGTGGTTGTGTGGCATCTTCCTAAAAAAGAACCTAGCTGAGACCACTATAGTCGAGGATTTTGAAAAATAATGAGTCGTCTAATATATTCGCATAAAGCACGTTTTGGGATTCAAGTGAGATCTTTTAATATACATGGCCTAGGGCAGAAAGTGAAACCCACTTGCTTTCCTAAGTTTTATGCCTCTTTATTTCCTTACTTGTCTATCGAATTCCTCGAAATTAAATGATTAAGGCAAGTGTGGTGAATAAAAAAACTTAGAAAAAAATTCAACGAAAGAGAGAAATTTAAAAATTTTGGACTACCAATGGCTTCCCAATCTTATTTTTGTGTGTGCTTAATTTTTAAATTTTCTTGATAACGATCAAATCTCAAGTTTGTGGGAATTGTGAACAATGAAATTTTCGTTTTCCTCACATATTCCAAGTTCATATTTGCTTGAGAATTACGATTGTTTGTTATGTTTAAGTGTAATTCTCTTTGAAAATGTATTTTCGGGCTAATTTTCCTTTTTGATATGATTTGATGCACTTTTGGGTGTTTTTAAATTGTATTTTGAAGGTTAGGAAAACCTGGGAGCTCAAGGAAGTTGTTTGCACTCAATTTTCTACTCCGACCTACAAAACGAGGCTCAAAATGGCCCCAATTAGATCTGAGTCAGGCCCAACTCAATGATCATCGAGTCACGAGCAAAATTCACAAAGAGTCGAGCCAAAAAATGGGTAGAAAGGCCTCAAAACATTGAAGGACGAAGATGATGCAAAGGGAGGTAGGAAAGCCCAACTATGAAATGTCGGGCAAAAACCTCAATAACGGTCAAGTAACGGTTGCCAAATTCATTCTAGTGGGCCAATACTGGTTAAAGTATGGGCACCGGTATTAGTGTTGTACTCGCGATAGGTCGTGCCCTATTTCTGGTCGGCACGTTGCACGTCGATATTTTACCCGTAATTTCTTCATACAATGTCGGATTGAGGCGATTCAAAGTGTCATGAGTAGCTGAGATGAATGTCTACAAGTTTTTTAGCTGGATTCAAAGGCTAGTACTAAATGGAGACGTCCTAAAATTTTCGAGAAGTCCGATTTGAGCGCGGTCAACTGGTTCGACCCAATTCAAAAGGAAGTCAAACATGCTACTTAGTTCTTTTACCTATTACCCTTACTAATAAGGTATTTCATCTATATCTTTAGTTATTTAGGGTTTGAGTTTTATAAATATCCTTTCCCCCTTTCATTTTCTAACAGTAGGAACATTATAACACTTAGAATATTTCTGGTATTAGGTTTTCAGATTTTCTTCTAGGTTTCTTCCTTCTTCAAAGGGGAACTTATCTTTTTGTAAATATCTTGTGAAAGACTCCAAGTCGTGTGACATCCTTAAACATTATTGAAGGTTATCAAGATTTGTTCCATTATTAAGCATCTCTTGTCCTTCTCTTCTCAATTTTCGCTTTATTTGATTTCTTGCTTGATAATATTGATTCTTGGTTATACATTGGTGATCTATGAGTAGTTTACTTTGTATTCTGAAGTAAGGGGCTAGCCCAAGCTTCGAGGTTGGTGAATTCTTGATTGATTGTTAGATTTGTTGTGGATTGTGATAACCAAGGGTTAGAATTCAATTAACATGTAATGATTACTAGAGATTTACGTATTAACTTCACAGGCTTTACATTAGCTTGTATGTTGGTATCTTAAAAATAGAATCCTTGGTTGTGCATTTGGGAAGAGATAATTCGACCCCTAGACTTGGGATGTGTTAGTAGCTCGAGGCTTGTTCAGATTAGATCCTAACAAGCGATTAGATGCTAGGAGTCATGTCTTAGAATATGCATATGGGGGATGAGGATCGGGACTTTATGTTAATTGAGACCTAACCGGCATATGGAAAACCTAAGGGAGAAGCTACATTGAGGAGGGAAGTGGAGTCTATGGAACGTTTTTTGGGATGGGAGATATTAATTTGTGTTCATGTGTAGATTATTACACCCTCACACCCATTTTTAGTGTGAGAGAAGCCGGCATAATGTTTTATGGCCGTACGTAACGTACACCCCCAGACCCGGGATCGAAACTTAAGTTCTCATTCGTGCAGGTATTCTACATAGAAACCGATTTACTTGTCCATCTCTAGGTGATTAAGAGAACCTCAACTTCTTTTTTAGGATTACCCTTAACTGGGACGCCTTTTAAGTGAAAAGCCAATCACACAACACCCATGATTATCGCTTGCAATCAACTTTGAAGTATCAATTATATCAGTTTGGTCAAAATCGACACTTTGGGAAACACTTTCCATCATTTGACTTACTCTTGGTTTATTTTCTATCTTAGACTTTATACAAAATCTAAATTTGAATTGCTAAACTTAGAACTTACAAATGGTTTAGCTAATTCTAACCAAAATCCTCCTTGTGGGCTCGTCAATTTTTTATACTACCACTTTTATAAATTGTACATTTGAGATTTGAGAAAGTCATTCTAATCATATTGGGTTCGGATTATTTTCAGGAAAATTTCAATTCACGAACAAGCCTATCGAGAGTCTTTGCAGTAACAATGGAATTCATCATGAATATTCAGCTGCAAGAACTCTTCAGTAAAATGGTGTTGCAGAAAGGGAAACAAACATTGAAAGCGACTGCAAGAACCGTGATTGTTGAAGCAGAACTGCCAAAACTATTTTTAACAGAGGCAACCAACACAAAATGCTATACTCAGATTTGATGTCTTATCAATAAGGATCAAGATAAGACACCTTAAGATCTGTGTTATGGAAGAACACCTAACATCTTTTACTTCCATATGTTTGAATGTAGATGTTTTATGTTGAACAAGGAGAAGGAACACTTGTATACTTTATTGTAAGCAAGTCATTTAGGGTGTTCAATAAAATAACACTTGTGATGAAAGACTCACCACATATGGTCTTCAATGAACCTTATTGTAACCTGAAGGAATCGATGGGGATAACAACAATGACTGAAATATCAGGTTGGAAAACTACAAGGAAATCCTCTTACGACTGTGAATCAATGTTTGGAACCAAACAAAATATGGCTTAGAGATCATCCACAAACCTTGGTCATCGGAAGAATGGAAGATGGAGTCGTGACAAGAAAATCAACACCTTACGAAGCTACGTTCTCCTACTTCGTCTCTCAAACTGAACCTAGAACCATTGAAGATGCTCTAAGTGATTCTAATTAGGTTCAAGCCATGTTGAAAGAGCTCAATGGATTTGAGATAAATAAAGTTGGAACTTGGTATCCAAACCTACTCATCAAAGTGTAATTGGGACATAGTGGGTGTTCAAAAACAACCTAGATGAGTCAGGGATTGTTACCAAGAATAAAGCAAGGCCAGTTTCTAAAAACTACTACTAGGAGGAAGGCATAGATTACAATGAAACCTTTTCCCTATATCCAGAAGAAGCCGTCCAAATTTTTCTTGCTTATGATGCACTCAGAAACTTCACAGTTTATCAAATAGACGTGAAGAGTGCATTTCTAGATGGGCTTATAGCTAAGGAATTCTATGTTGAACAACTACAAGGTTTTAAAGATGCAACTGAAGATAAAGTCTACAAGTTGAAGAAGGCTTGTACGGCATGAAGCAAGCACCCCAAGTTTGATATGATACTCTCTCACGTTATCTAATCCAAGGCAGATTCCAAAAAGGTGTAGTAGAGAAAACCATATTTGGATCAACTTACAAAGAGCTGTGCAAGAAGTTCTCACAACTGATGTAAAGCAAGTTCGAAATAAGCATGATAAGAGAATTAAACTTCTTTCTTGGAATTCAATTAAAATAGTTAGGGGGATGTCATTTCCATTTATCAAGCCAAGTACACAAAGGAACTTCTCATGAAATTTGGGAAAGGGAGCTATTTCTCTGTAAGTATTCCAATCAGTACATCAATGAGACTTGACTAGGATAAAGATGGAAAGAAAGTTGAAATCTCATAGTACATCTTGTTCATTATAGGAGTTTGTGCGTGTTGCCAAGCAGTACCTAAGGAGTCTCATCTCCTAGTAACAAAGCGAATCCTAAGATATCTAAAGGGCACAACTGGAGTTGGGTTGTAGTATCCAAGAGATCAAGGATTTGAGCTACAACGTTACTCTGATTCTGATTTCCGGGTTGAAAGATTGATCATAAAAGCACGAGTAGAACTTATCAATTTCTTAGAATAGACTAGTTTCATGATTTAGCAATAAGCAGCGATCTATTGCAACGTCTACAGCAGAAGAAGAGTACATTCTGTTGGGAGTTATTATGGGCAATTATTGTGGATGAAATAATTGTAGGACTATGGGATACTCGCAAGAGAAACTCCTATAATGTTTGATAACACAAGTGCGATTGCTATCACACATAATCTAGTTTTTCATTCAAGGACCAAGCATAGAGAAAGACATCATTTCCTTCGAGTCCATGTGGAAGAAAGGATGTCACACTTGAAAAGAACAACACACACATACAGTTAGCTGATATCTTCACTATACCTATGTGTGAATCACGTCTTAATATGCTTTGAACCGAATTGGGCATGCTACATCTTTAGGAAATCCCCTATAGGAAAATTCTATCGTTATAGGAAGCACTATAGCATACCAAAATAGTTGTACGAAGTGCATCCCCTACTGGAGTAAGGAGGAATACTATAAGTATTCCACGATGATACGCCACATACCTACTATAAGTAAGAGCGTTGTACAAATAAGATTTTTGAACAAATGTGGTGATTCACTGAGAAACTACAACAGTAAAATGTTGTATTGTGCTACTATAAGCTGCACACAGTGATATGTTGGAAGCTTGTTGCAGTAACCATTACAACGATACGAATATTGTAAGCATCTCCTATCTACAAGCATTAAAAGCATGCAACATCATTACTTACGCATTCATATTTCCTCATACCATTTAGTGTGTTGGAGCATTTAAACTTGTCCATTTTAAGTGGGAAATATTCCCTTGATATCCAACTAAGGTTTCTCGCATTTAATGCACACATCATTTACTGTGATGCCACATTTACTTTTCCTCGAAGTAATTATAGCATTTTTGTTTGACTAATACACTCATTAAATCATATCTACCAATTAAAATTCATATTTTCAACCCTGAATCTAAGCATTCCAAATTGCATGAATGTCTTGTCAACAGATCCAAGGATCGCTTCTGAAATGCTAAGTAAAAAGACTATAGAATCTTCACCTTAGTTAGTAAGAGAAAACATTTCGTTCTCATCTCTCTGTGAAAGAAACCCCAAAAATGTATAATATTTTGATCTTTACAAAAATGGCACCCAAGAAATCAATGCCAACCAAGAAAACCCCGACTACGTCGATGAGCTTTTAGTTTCTCAGGAGAATCGAAGGTTGAGGATGGCTGAGAAAAATAGAGGATCACAATTGATTGATACCATCTTCAGAAAACTGAAGATCAATCACTCTTTCTTCCTTGGTGCCTATACACCAAGATACCAAGAGAACGTGTTAATGCATTTTTATGAAACTGCTAAGGTCATCTTGTCCAAGGATGATAAACCCACTTCCATAACATGCACAGCAGAGGGAAAAAGTGTTTAGGTCACCCCCACTAAACTTGCCAAGATCTATAATATGCCGGAAGAAGGGCGATCCTCAGAAGAATCTAAGACCTTCGGCGATAAATTTCTACTTGACTGCTAGAAGACCTTTCTAGGAAACAAGCCTATAGAGAATGTGGACGAGTCTTGTGCCAAGGCCATACTTATCCCTAAGTTTGAACATCTACATGATATGTCCAGCAGAAGTATCAAATGCAGAATATGAAGTTTTGATAAATGCACCATTCCCAGATTACGCATGATGATGGTTGCCACAATATCTCTTATGTCGGCTAATGGAGAAGATCTCAGGGCTGAAGGGATGCAAAGCATACGAAATTATGCTCAACTATGTTCTTTACAGTCGCGGAGTTGAGATTGTTAATGGACAGAAACTAGGCATAGGGAAGTGGATAGGTGGCATACAAGAAGTTGTGAAGAAAACATAGCAAGGAAGATTTGCTTATGATGATGAGAGGAAAGAGCCACCTCTAATGAAGCAGATTATCCTTAGCCACACGGTTATAGCGGAGAAACCTCCTACTAGGGAGAGGATTCATCAATCGAAGTATGTAAAGGAATCAATCATTTCCTCTAGGTGGAAGAGGCCAGTGCCAACATGCAACCCCTACAAAAGAAGAGGAGTAGGCTGGTTAAAGCCAAGAAAACCACTGCTAGACAACTCTTTGATGAGCCTAAGGCAGCAACCTCACAACAAAGGTCATCATCTCCTGACCTAGGAGTGTATCCTGGAGATATACAGCAAGAACAAGTACCCAATGCTCATGGGTTACTCATTGATGTCTTTATCAAACTTGAAGACCAGAATCCACCCCCTGCTACCTTGCAATCTCAAGCCATGGTGGATGAAACATTGGCATTACCATAACCCCCCGTCTTATGTAAATGCACCATCCCATGTTGGAGAAGATCACCGTACTACTACACGTGTAGAGGATGAAGGTTGTGCAATAGAGGGATGACATACAATGAATAAACCCATACACCTCCTTATGTGAGGAGTTCTAGATGAAGAGATGCAAATCTACTTTTTATTATAAAAGTGTGAGTTGTTTCTTACAAATTTTGATTTGCCTATTATATCCTAAATGAATTTTAATTTTAAAGGTTATTTTAGTAACTATATCTTTAAAGTTTTATTTATATGGTTAGACAAAATTTGATTTACCTATTATATCTTTAATGAAATTTAATTTATAAGATTAGTATATTAACTATATTTTTAAAGTTTTATTTGTTTGGTTAGAGCCCCCTATATAGTTCAAATATCATCTATCAATTCATGGATATTGTACCCTAAAAAAATCAGGGATATGATATCTAATTCATCTAATGGCATAAGTTGAACCTACATATTGATAATATTCTGTATTTTTCTTTATTTTTAATAATACACATAACATTATTGTTTTTATTTATTTTTATTTTTATTTTTAAGATTCTTTTTAAATCTCTTATCTCCTTTATAACGAGATTCTTTTATATAATTGTCAAAAAAGAAAATTGTAGAAAAAAAAACATTAGTAAAATATTAAGGCTAATTTAGTAACTTTAATTTTAAAATTTTATTTAATCATTTTATAATTCAAATTCATCTCTCAAGTCTCAAATTATGAAATTTTCTATCACAATTCATATAATATAATATATAGTTCAAGTGGTGACATAAGCTGAACCTAAATATTCATAATATCTTATATTATTATTCCTTTGTAGTAAAATTTATTATATTATTCTTTTTATTTGTTTTTATTTTATTTGATTCTTCATAAATTTCTGATAGTTTTTTTTCTAATTGGTTTTATTCTATAATTGAAGAGAAAGAAGAAAGATCGATTAGCACAAATGTACTTACAAAGTAAAATTACTTTAGTATATGATTCTCAAGATATTAAATAACAGAAGTTTACACAAAAGATATTTATGTATTTATAAAAATACCATAGAAAATTAAACATCTTATAGTATAATAGGACTTTAGTAAATCCATAGTTTGACTTTTTACTAGGATAATGATTTCAAGACTTTTAATTTCGAATAGTGGTACTGTACAACTATTTAGATATTAAATGTTTGCAAAACTATTAAGTTTTGGTGTTTTTGTGGTGAAAAAATACTAAAAGGTTTTACTATTAGAAACTACAAGAAAAAAAATCACACACATAAAAATTAGAACAATGAATAATAATGAAAGCTCTTATTTATCATTTTTCATTTTAGAGATACTTTTTAATTTTTATTTTACTTCTCTTTTTAATTTAGGTACGTAGTTATAATATATAAATCCTCATTCTACTAACCACAACAAAAAAATATTGATGGGACAACTATAGTGTATCATATTTCTTTTATTTACTCTTAATATTTTGTTAATCGATCTTGCTCATTTCTCTAAAATTGTAAAAGAATCCAATTAGAAGAATTATAAGAAATTTATGAAGAACTGAAGAAAGTATATAAAAGAAGTAAAAAATGATATAATGTATATTACTAAAAAGGAATAAGAACATAAGATATTGTGAATATTAAAGTACTTCAGTTTATGATTCTCAAGATATTAAAAAACTGAAATTTACACGATATTTATGTATGTACAAAAAAAAAAAAAAATTAAACATAGTTTAATAGGAGTTTAGTAGCTTTAAAGTTTGACTTCTTTGTTCGGATACTGACCACAAGAATCTTAATTTTCAATAGTAGTATACAATAAAGTATTTAGGTATTGAATGTTAAATTAAGTTTTTTATGTTTTTATGGTGAAAAAGTACTAATAGATTTTAGGATTACCAACAACAAGAAAAAATTGTATACATAAACATTAGAACATGAATAATAGTGAAAATAATAATATTAATTTTTGAAGATAATTAACTTAATTACGTTGAATAAAGCACTGTATAGTCTAAAGAAAAAATAAAATGAGAGATATAAAATTGGAATGTGTGGTTTAAAGATGTATATATAAGACTTTTACATGGATGTGCAATGTGTGAAAAATTAGGAGTATTTCACTATAACTAAATAAGAAATTAAAGACATAACAGATTAGTTAAAACATTTATTATATTTTATATAGATTGTAGCATGTGTCTTGAGACACTATGTATATAGTCGACATTCTATAAAAAAAAAACATTATTTATTCTGTAATTATACTATAATAGGATTTTTATTTTAAACCACACATAATTTTTTAAATTTCGACGTTGAATTGAGAAAATAATAAAGAAAAATTGGAATAAGCAATCTTAAATCGATAAGTAAATTATATTAAAGAAGGTTATACTTAATAATAATAATAATAATAATAATAATAATAATAATAATAATAATAATAATAATAATAATAATAATAATAATAATAATAATAATAATAATAATAATAATAATAATAATAATAATAATAATAATAATAATAATAATAATAATAATAATAATAATAATAATAATAATGAGAAAAGAATTTTTTAAAACAGAAGTTGGATCTTGGACCTTGATTCTATGTTGCTGGAAGTTTTTCCTCACATTAAAATATGTGAAGAATTTAATGTGCAAATGTGTGTTGAAATCAAAATAGTTTATAAGAAAAATTATGGAGAAAGTATGTTAGGCCTAATATTTTGTGTCTATATAACAAATAATGAATTTATGGATGTCAGTTGAAGATGTAATGTGACAATTACACATGTATTTTTCTTCAAATGTTAGTGATTTGGTGCAAAACATAAAAATATATGCCTCTTTATTATGTATATACTTTTTCAATCATCGTATAACTTCATTCAAGATGTATTCATGGTGGTCGAGTATGTGTTTAATAACAAGTAAACAATAGTTAGAATAAATCAAACTTTACATTTATTAGAAAAATTTATAAGACTAAATATTTCTACATTATATCACGTTATGTCGTTTTTTATGAAACTTTTAACGTTAATTATTATAGCTTGTTTTGTTAATATTAAGGTTATTTAAGTTTTCTATTTCTCTTTTGTGATTATTTTAGTTTTTAGTTAATTCAAAATTATGTTTGTTCAATGGATTAATTTTTTATTACATTGAATAATCTACGAAGTTGTGTATATATTACAATGATCACAACGTACAATTATTTTACATTCAAATTAGTTTTTTATCAAACAATAGTAAAAAATTGTGACCACGTGCAACGCACGTGCGTATTGCTAGCGTACTTTAGATGGGGCTCTAATAGGGTAAGTTATACCCTGCCACTATAGATTGGCATACTGGGGTGGAGAGGAAACATAGGTCACCAACTGGGCAAGGTCAACAGTTATTGCCGAACTAGCCTCCAAAGACTTTGGTGATCACATTAGGATTTCTACGAGGTTATATCTACAAGAGAAAGTAGCCTTAAAGCGACTTACTGAAGATGATTCTAATGAAGAGATGGATCCAAGTGAAGAAAGGATCTTCCATCAGTTGATGCAGCAAAGTACCTGAAACACCTTCAGAGGCATGCAATTGCTTCCATGAGAGGCCCTAGGGGCAGTTCACAACAACTTGGTGAGCCTACAACTGAACAACCAACTGTTGCAGAGAGTTCTTAAGAAGATGAATTCCTTTATCTGATGTATTCAGAACTCAACAGCAAGAAACAACCAATGAATCTATTGCAACAGAGGTTATAGTAGACAAGATAGTTACTACCTCCCAAACCAAGTGTACAGGCGCAATGAAGAACACAAGGTAGGGTTAATGAAGAAGTAGTAGAAGAAGCAAGAGAAGCTACTACAACAATGTTGCAAGCATCAATAACAGGGGATGAGCATGAACAAATACCAAGTACACCTGATAAAGTTGAGCCTACTACTATAGACCTAGTTCAAAATGATGAAGAGCACTCATTACAAGAAGAAACTCCCAACCCTCAATCAGTTAAAAAAAATAAGATAATGAAGAATAGCTCCTCGACTATGAAGAGTCTCCAAACGGAACTCCCTCCAAAAGCAACACTGATGAAGTCGGAGATTACCTGCTGGAAGAAGAATACAATGAAATGGAGCAAGACCTTGACTCTACCATTATGAGCATGAGCTAGAAAACAAAGCATGAATTTTCTAAAAAGTTGAATGTTGCTACAATAGAATTGGAGCAAGAGGAGAGAGAGAAATATGTCAAGGAGCAAGCAGACGCTGCTAATTCAGATACAAAAAATGAAGCATTAGCTCAAGGTACTGCTAGCACTAAAGTAGACACTGAGCAAGCACATCAGTCTATTAACCAACCCTCTGTACCAGTTGAGGGGGAAGATAAAAACAACATTATTGTAAGACAGGATGCTATATGAGTTGAAGAACAGCAAGATCAGTGTACAACAACCCCAACTAAGGCATTCGAAAGTGTACCGGATTCTAGATGGCTACTTGAAGGCCAAGAGATCCAAGTAAATGTAGAAGAAATTCCAAGGAGCAAGCTACCGCACTCACCTCTTGAGGATTACCCGACATATAAGCAGCTTAAATGTAGACAAGAGAGACAGGAGAAATGATCTCAACAACGGGAAAATGACACTGTTGTGCAAATGAGATAGTCTCATGTGGAACTGAATCTACAAACTACTGCGGCACTCCAAGATGTACTAGAAATAATGGAGCGTAATGTATCAGCTACTTAGTACAAGATACAGACTCTACGCCGAACTATGGGCAACAATGTTTCTAGAGTTCTTACTACTTTTGGATCAATATGTGAAGTTGTATCTATTAGACCATAAAGAACTAACATGCCGATTTGTCGGAGCAGCAAGAACAGATAGGGAAGAAATGCATAAGGAAATGACATAACAAAATACCTTCCTAGAAGGGAAAATTGATACCGTCATATCTGTAGTGGGAGATATAACTAAAGAAGAATACTGTAAGAGTCACATCCCTGCAAGCTAAAATCTCCTAGCTATGAAGTTAAAGAAATGCTAACAGGGCTACACTGGACAATATTTAATTTAGACCTTGTTGGAACTCAACACGGGCCTGATTCTTGATGATGTCAAAAAGAGGGAAGAAGAAGAGAAGCAAAGGCTAGTTGAACACTAGCAGAGGGAAGAGTAAGAATCATTCCTTGTTGAGTAACCCATTAAAAAAAAAAAGTCGAGAGACTAAGGGGGGAATGGAAACCTCGGAAGATGGAGGAGCTTGATGTACTATTTGTAACCCTAGTATTACCACAAGTATACGATGCTAGTGTAGTAATAGCAAACAATATCGATCCACATAGACGGTTTCTATGTTCAGTTTAATACCCTAATTTTTATAATTCTACTCTATCTAGACTCTCAAAAAAAGTGGTTTGATTTGTACAGTAATCTAAATTGCAAGATTTAACTGATTAACTAATTGATTGAAAGGTTAACAAGAACACAAATAGCAAGGAAAGATTCAGATGAAATTAAGACGTATTCTAGGGCTTCAATTTCAACTACGATTTCCTATGTTTACTTATCCTAAATTCTAGACTTTTAAAATAATTATCATCTATTAGGTGGCACGAATATTGATTTACTCTCCTCTCAAACGACGCTAATGTGCAGGTCAATTAGAGACAATTACCCTCTCGGGGTAACTATCACGTAATGATTCCCAAAATTACCAAGACCAATGTCTACATAAACACCCTCTAACACAAGAAGTTTAGTTACTCATATCAAAAGTTAAAAACCAACATAATTCATGGACAAACATTCTTGATCAATTTCTCTATGGCGATTAACTTTTCTCTGTCAACTTCCAAACCTACAGCAGAATTTTTATGGCCAAGAACTATGCTATCCCTTACCATGAAGTAACATTTTTCCCAGTTTAAAACTAAATTGGTTTCTTTACATCTCTACAACACTAACGCAAGATTATGTTAGCAATGATCGAAAGATGACCCAAATACTGAAAAGTCATCCATAAATACTTCCATCACATTCTCTATCAGCCCACTAAATATGGCCATCATACAACGTTGAAAAGTAGCAGGTGCATTACATAATCCTAATGGCATTCTACGAAAAGAAAAAACACCATAAGGGCATATAAATGCAGACTTTTCTTAGTCTTCCGGGTTTGATTTACCCTGAATAACCATCTAGAAAATAGTAAAACTCATGTCATGTTAACCTATCAAACATTTGATTTAAGAAAGGAAGAGGAAAGTGGTCCTTATGAGTAGCTGCATGCAGTTTTCTATAACTGATATAAACTCACAAACCCGATACTAACCTAGTAGCTATTACCTTATCAGTATCGCTTTTTTACTTAGTCATTCCCCCCTTCTTAGGAACCACTTGGGTTGGACTTACCCACTTACTATCAGATATAGAAAACATAATACCCGCATCTAACCACTTAAGTACTTCTTTCCAAACAATTTCTTGCATCATGGGATTTAGTCAACGTTGATTTGACCACTAGGCTTGACCGTGCTGTCGACGCACTCAATATTAGATTCCTAAACTTCCCTCTTCTAATTTGTAGAAGCGGTAAGTCAGGGTCGATCCCACGAGGAGCAGTTGGTTATCGTGTTTTACGTATTAATTATCGTAACAAACAAAAACAATAAAGAGGGGGAGTTGATTTGATTTTATCTACTTAACTACTAATCCGAAAACGAACAAGTAAATAAGCAATAAAAGTGATTGTAAACAATTAAAAAGAAATCTCAGGCCCTAATCTAGTTATCCCCCTAGTCTGATTAAACCTCATAATTAATGCAACTACCCCTAAATTAATTCTAGAACTTCTACCCTTAAATTAGCAACAAGCTCTGCTAATCCGAATTGTCCCTTAATTTTAATAAACCAAAATAAGCTCTTTGATTTATCTGTCTAACCAAACGATTTAGAATAAGCTCTCTAAACTAATTGTCTAAACGCTTAAAGAACTAGGACAATAGGGTAGACAAAGTGTTAAGACTCACAAGCTCGGTCCAATTGACCCCGATTTATGTTACCTAATGAATTAATTCATTATTTGCTACTAAAGGATATAAAATCATAACAATTACGGATTATGATAATACCCTAGCTACAAACATGCGATCAATTAACCTAGGTGATCAATCTAAATTAACAATTCGCATATAAGAAACAATAAAATCCGATAACATAAATGAGTTCCAGAATATAATTTAAAAGTAACCACCGTAAGAATTACAAAGTCAACAAACTAGGGTTCAAACATCAATTAGGGACTGAAACAGGAAATTAGCCGGACATATCGGCGTTCATAAACATAATTAAATTATCCAACATGAAATTAAAAGCAAAAATTAACAGAACCAAATTGCCGAACTCGCGTCTCCAAGCCAACGTGATTCTGTTCTTTTCCCGTCTGTCTGCGTGAATGTGTGCCCTCCAGTATATATATATCGTTCCTTCTTCAATCAAAAGAAGTTTAAATAAATTTTCACCCATCATGGGCCTTAGCCCATTCCTTCTTCTTGCCGTGACTTTGGCCTCAATTTAGTTTGGATTGGGCTTGGCACTGGGTCACCCAGTGTCGGCTCAATTTGGTACATGTCTCTTCGTCTCAATCCAAAGTACCTCAAAATTCACTATAATAAGCACTAAAAAACACAATCAACATAATTTGGACCAAGAAAGTTGGATAAGTAGAAGATTAGCAAGTGCAACAACTAAAATTCACATAAAAATGCAATCTTAACAACTAAATTAGTGCACACGTTTCTACTTATCAAGGCTTATTCTTATTTCCCATAAAAATCTTATGCAAGCAGGCAGTTGAGCTAATCCCTTTTAAATCGGTAATAGGCCATCCTATGGCTGACTTAAATTGCCTTAACACCCTTAAAAACTTATCACTCTCAGTATCCGACAAGTATGCAGAAATAATTACCGGATTTTTCTTTTCAACATCAAAAAATTCATACCGCAAATGATCCAATGGTTGCTTAAGCGCGGGACAATTGGCACCCCCTTGGGTTCCTCATGTGTTATTTCTTTGCTTATGTCTTCACTCGTAAAATTGTCTTTTGGTGCCTCCTGCAGAGAATTCATGGCACTAAACACTTTCCACAAGATCAAGATTAGTAGGGTCAAAGTCATGTGTAGCAAAAATAGAATCATATAAGCAGATTTTTAAAGTGTCATCATCAATAGGTGAAATAAGCTCTCTATGTAAAGTAGCATCTAAACAATGAATAGAACTACACATGTCAATTTGGTTTACTTCTTCACTATTATGATATTTCAATGTTTTATATGTAGAAAACATTAGCTTCTCATCATTTACCCTCAAAGTTAACTCTCCCTTCTGCACACAAATCATTGCCTTTCTCTTTGCTAGAAATAGGCGATCTAAAATCAAGAGGACTTCCTTATCCTCAAACATATCCAAGATTACAAAATCTTTCGGGATTGTGAAATTATCAATCCTTAATAAAACATCTTTTACAACACCATGTGGGTAAGTAAAAGACCTATCGGCCATTTGTAGGGCAATTTAGTAGGTTTAATTGTGCATATTCCTAATTTCTCAAATATAGTTAAAGGCATAAGAGTTGATACTAACTCCTAAATCGCACAATGCTCTCTCAAATACTTCATTACCTATTTTGCACGTAATAGTAAAACTACCTGGATCTTTGCGCTTTTGGGGTAACTTTCTTTGGATCCCCGCACTGCACTCCTCCGTCAGATTGACTGTTTCGTAGTCTTCCAACTTCCTCTTCCTTGTTATCACCTCTTTCAAGAATTTTGTGAATTTCAACATCTGCTGTAATGCATCACCAAAAGGAATGTTGATTTGAATCTTCTTAAAGATCTCCAAAAACTTCACAAACTGTTCATTAACTCTTTTCCTTCAATAAGTTGAGGGAAGGGAAGTGGAGGTATGTATTTCGGGCCATCTTCAATGATAATGGACCTTGGTTTGCGGCCCCTTTTTTACTTGACTCTTGCTCTTTCTCTTTCTCATAGGGAACACTTTCTTCTTCTAAGTGCTCTTTCTCTATAGCTTTCTCTTGGTCAACCATCAGCTTGGGTCCTTCATATTCAGTACCACTCCTCAGTCAAGGCTTGGCACTGGTCCTTTGGGTTTACTATGGTATCACTAGGAAACTTTTTTGATGTATAGCTCCCAAAGTTTGTGCTATTTGACCCATATGTGTTGTTAGGGTGGCTTGATTTATCTGTATCACTCTCATCTCTGCCCCAAAGTTACTACTACTTTATTCACATCCACATGATTGCTTTCTATTTTTTCTTAATCTTGTCCATCCTTTCATCTTGTTTGGCAAACCGTGACTTGATTAACTCCTCTTGAGTTTGTTTTTGTCCTTCAAGAATCATGCTGGTGAATGCAAATCCTAGTGGCGGTTGAAGTGAATTATTGGGATTGTTGTACGAGAAATTAGGATGATTTCTCGCACCCTACTAATATTGATTGTACCGTTGTTGATTGCCTTGAAAGTTGTTGAAGTTCCTTTGATTAATATAATTTGCATCTTCAAATACTTCCTACATAGTTGGTTGTTTACCCTCCTAGGCTAATTTCTCTCATTTATCCACTATAAACTAGTCGCAGCCCCCTCATCTGGAATTATGAATGTAGCCCTTGTGTTCTTTGCCAATCTAGATCCACCTGCTACTGCGTCTACAAGTACTTTCACTGGCCCAAGTAGCAATCCATAAACTTGCAGATTTGTTGATCTTAAGTGAACATAAGTTGAGGGCAATTCCTGAGAAGATCCCGGAACCGCTCCTATGCCTCCCTAAATTGTTCTCTGTCCATCTGTTTGAACTCAGTAATCTCAGCCTACAATTCGAGCATCTTGCTCATTGGGAAGTACTTCAGTAAGAAGTGCGTGATCAACTTATCCCAAGTGGTGATATCCTCCAGAGAGAAACCATTTTAGAGCTTTATCCTTTAGAGATAAAGGAAACAACTGCGGCTTAACCTGTTCATGTGGCACTTGATTGACCTTCAAGGTTTCAGATACTCTCTTGAATCGGCCTAAATGAACATTGGGGTCTTCCAATGGACCCCACCAAACTGATATTGTTGTACTATCAATATCAAAGCCGGTTTGAGTTCTAAGTTTTTGGTTTGGATAAGTGGCAATTCGACTTCTCCATGATGCTGATTAGGCACGAGACATAGATAATCCCTAATAGGTGTCCATTCACCCTCTCGTACAGCTTGTGCCTATGGCTATGGCTGTAACTGTTGTTGTTGTCGTCTCAGAGTATTCATTTTGGTTCGTATACAAGTTATTATCCCGAACAATTCTCTGACCATCTCTCCCACGGTCATGTTTTCTAGTAGTCCGACCATATCGTATAACGGGTTCTTCCTTGTTTAGTATCCTCGAGTAGTTGCTTTAATTTCTGGATCAAAAGGAACAAGATTGGTGTTTCCTTTAGATCAGGTTTGCATAAGCAAACTGAGAACACAAACAAAGAAGACTAGCATAAAACTGAAGATAAACTAAAAAAAAGAAACTGAAAATGAAAATGCAGAAAATAATATCTAGTCTAGTATCGAACTATTAATTAGAATAAAAGTAACACAATTAACAGTCCCTGGTAACGGCAACAGCGCCAAAAACTTGATGCACTATTTTTAACCCTAGTATTGCCGCAAGTATACGATGCTAGTGTAGTAATAGTAAACAAGTTCGATCCACAAATGACTGTTTCTTATGTTCAGTTTAATACCCTAATTTTAATAATTCTACTCTATCTAGACTCTCAAATAACTGGTTTGATTTGTGCAATAAGCTGAGTCACTAATATGAACCAGTTAACTGAGTAAATGAGCTTAGAAGAACAATCATGTCCATTTCTTAATTAACAATTTCAATCACTGATTGGTTCTCCATTGTTCTTCATCCTCAGAGGAGCTTGTAAAAAACAAATTTAATGTTTATCAACACTTTACATCACTTGTGTTTTTCATACTCCAACGTATTGAGGTATGACGGGCACAAATTATGTCTAAGAGAATATTGCTTCTGTAGTAACATAGAGATAGAATTTTTAAGGAACGATGAAATGAAAGTTCCAACACAAGGTTCCAGTTAATAGGATAGTACCTAATATTTGAGCCAATTATCAATAATAAATTGATCATAGTAAACTCCTTCAGAATATTAGGCTGCATTGTTTATAATGATGATTGTAAAACAAATCATGATGACTAACTTTCCATTGATTGATTAGAATGCAGTTATACTAATTTCTTAATTTAGAATCAAATGTGTACATTTACATCATGATTTATTCTTGTAGTGACAAGCCTATTTTCTAACCCCTAATTACCGCAAGTGTACGGGTGTAGGTGTAGTAATGACAGTCAAGGTCGATCCCACAAGGAATAGGTTAGGTAGTTCGATACCCGATTATCTAGGATTATCCTAACTAGATACTAAAATTTCAAGTTTTTTTTAACTAAATTAACGAACTTAAACTAATTAATTACTTAACTATAACTTATCAAACAAAAAGGGATTTCAATTAACAAGAAAGTATCCTAGGGATTCGATTTCAGGACTTACTTCAATGCTGAATATGCTAAACTTATAGACCTTTAAACCGGATTCTAGTGTTTATTAGGCGGTGCTCTAATAACCTAACCCTTCTCTCGAAGTGACTAGATCGTAGATTAATTAAGATAATTACCCTCTCGAGTTAATTAATCATAATAACTCCCAAAAGCTCATAAACCAATGCCTACACAGTCAAAGACAACTGCGCTCTATGTCGTATGTCTAATAAAAATTTCCTCCTCTCGAAGCGAAATTGTTAAACGAGGTGACTAAATCTAGGCGATTAAATCTAGGCGATTAAATCTAGGCGATCAAGCTAAATCTAGTTGGAAAAATAAACACAGAGATAAACACGTAAAAACGGAGTCTATAAATTAAACATAATTCAAAATATTGTTGTAAAAATCCCTACTTTCTAAATCCTAGGATACGAATAGCTTAGCTACTCATGCCTAGCATAAATTCGATACAATAATTCATGGAAAACATTGTAAAGAACAAAAACTAGAAAGAAACACACTAAACCCGAACGAATTCGTCTTGTCGATCTTCGTCTTCTTCGTTTTCCAAGCCTTCTACTTCCTCTTCTAAGCGGATGTGAGAATATAAAGTGTCTAAACTTTTAATTCGCGAGCTTGAGGCCTATTTATAAGTTTTGGATGAAAGCTTGAAAGATTAGGACAAAAAGCCCAACTGAAACCCGATTTGGATTTCTGGGAGGATATTGACGCAGCCTTGAACGCTAATGACGCGGCCGCGTCGAGCCTCACTGAAGTCACCTTTTTGGACCATTTCTGACGCGGCCTTGAATAGTCTTGACGCAGTCGCGTCGAGTCACACTGAAATTTCTCTTTGTGAGCTGAATTTGACGCGGCCTTGAATCCTTAGTAACGCGGCCGTGTCACTTCTTGCCTAGATTTATGATTTTCTGTATTTGGGCCCATTGTGGCCCATTTCGCCTATTCTTGGTCCGTTTCGTCTCTAGTCCGCCATATACTCAATAATTTGGCCTAAAATCAACAAAACTCCATAAAACACGTCAACTAGTCCAATATAAGCGATTCTCGACCGTATATGTATGCAAATGCTACAAATGCACACCTAAAATCGACCTAAATGCATGCATACACAACGTGTATCAAAATCCCCCAAACTTAAACTGTTGGTCGTCCCGAACAACATAAAATAGAACAAAGACACATGTATTTAGGGCGATTGGATGACGAATTAGTCTCAGATAGATTTTTAAAAAGCTAGATATCATAATGTAAATGAGCATGTGCGATAGAGCAAAAATTAACTACTTTCGAGACTTAAACTTTCGAAATATTTAATCCTCACCAGGTAAGTGTTTCACTCATATCTCAAGTGTTAAGGCTAAAAATATAATTCCACTCAAATTGGGCTACATGCACTGTTTACCATAGGCTTGTCAATCGTCTAAGCTAGAATCAGTACTCAGCATAAATGACAAAGAATCAATAGGTCTTTCATTTGGTTGTAATGTTGGCTTAAGGAAAGACGGGATAAATTTGGACAAAAGTGACTAGCTATTGGACTAATCAAGTTATTCCTAACCCAACTACTCCTTAATACAATCACTCGATCTCACTCTCCCAATCTCAGCAAATCACCCCTCAAGGTGACTGTACCTTCCCAAAAGTACTTTTCAACCAAGTGCTTTTCATACTAAGTATTCGAGTACCACTTCGTGGGACTACCCGATTTTTCCAATTCAACTAAGCACTTATTTCTTCTAACCTCTCCTTAACACACTAAAATAGTAAAACAACTTTTTACAACATACTCTTTCTTTTGCTTTTCCGATCTTTTCCCTTTTTTTTAACATAAATCGGAAATTAAAAATAAAACTAACATAACACTAGGAGAGGTTATACTTTCTTGATTTTGCACCCCTTTACTCTTCAATATATCATAAGTGCACCAACTTTGTGTAATACCCGAGTCTCTCATTAATCACTGGAAAATAGTTTAACATTCTATGTATTTCACCCTTTCTTGTGCTATTTGATTTTTTTTATTTATATGGCAACTTATATCTTATTTGTATTATATTTTACAATTGGATTTTGAAATATTTATAGTAATCAACAGAAACCCTTATTCTAAAATATTGGGAGGGTGTAAATTATGTGAGATTACAGATCTCAAGTTTAAAACATGAAACCCAATAAATAATATGTTGGATATGTTAAAAGCAAAAGAGTGCCATTGACGAAATAGCAATGTATCATAACTGAGGTTTGTAAATGTACGTCCTATTGTATAGATAAATTATATTAAATAGAATGCTTACATCACTTTCTTAGTGTTAGTTCATGTGCAGGAATGAAATTAGTTTAACTAAATAAACTAGTAAAGTTCAGTAGGGTTCTATGTAGAATTAGAGACGATGAGGTTGAATTGATTAATATTTTTTTTAATCATTTCTAATATGGAAAATTGCAAATATATATTTCGATATACTTGTTATAAATTTTTTGAGACTTTATTTAGTATGTTTATGTGTTAGATGAAGTTATACTGTGATATGTATTACATAAGTATAAATCATATTCTCTAATTGCATGAACTCACTTTAATACATTGGTCGTTATTATTTATGTTCTACATACAATTTTAGAAAATTATATAAAAATATTGAATGGGAATTTCAAAAAACTGTTATATTATGTTATATAACATGATGTTAGGAGTACAAAGTTAAAATTTGACGATGTTTTGTTGAGTTTATGATTTTTAGTGGATTTTACAAGACAAGTAAATTTTAAGAGTAAAATTGTTGATTTTGATCCTACAAAATAATTTTTATAAAATTATTCCTATTTCCTTTTGAAAAATTGTTTTACCATGTTGAAACATATGATTATAGAAGTTTATGGTTAAATTTGAAGAGATTTGATTGAGTTGATGATTTTAATGAATTTTACAAAATAAGCTGATTCTATGTATAAATAGACAATTTTGATTCCAGAAAATTATTTCTTATAAAATTATTCAATTCGACTTTTGAATAACTGTTTTACTATGTTACACTATGTGAAGTTAGAAGTCTATATTTAAATTTTCAAAGAATTTCATGGAGTATATAATTTCTAGTAAAGTTTGTAAGACAGACTAGTCTAAAGGATTAAAAATGTCAGTTGTCAAAATTGCTGATGTAGATGTTTAATAAAGTTAACTGAATAACAATTAATAACAGGGAGGTTTCTTATTTACATAAATACCACTCATTATCATAGCTTTGACATAACACATTTATACGTACACACAACTTCAAAATTAAAGATATATGAATGAAAGTCACTAATTCATTTGGGTATATCAATTAGTTAGGTAGAATAATTATTTTAGTTTCATTTGCTCATAAGTAATTATGTAAAATGAGTATATTTCTTAGAGTAGGAATATGTTAATAGTTAGTTCTGCAAATTTCTATTCCCATCGTCCTTAAATTCTTAATTATTACTATTTGCTTATCGAAACAAAATTGATTAGGAATTATTGTAGTAACAGGAACATTTTGTATATATATTTTAGTAATCTGACATAAAACCAAAAGAGAGCAATTTAATGAAATTAGAACACTTTGCACGATGAGGTTGTTTAATTCGTATTTTTCATGTTTTTTTTTATAGATTTGACTAAAATGGTATACAAGTAGAAAATTTCAGATAATTGCTATCAGAGAAGAGGTAAGTAAAAATTCATCTGCAACTACAATGCTTGAACATAATATTTGTGCATATTATTTGTGATGACTGATTGTAATACGTGTACTTATATCTTTTTATATAAAGTGTTTTATTCCATTATTAATAGTAAGCTGGTGAGCATATCAGTCATGAGCATTAGCATTTGCAGGAATTTGCATGTGTACATGAGAGAAGTCAAAATAGCATAATTTCATAAATTGAAAATGTTTTGGGTTTGGTCACCACTGGCACATTGAGAGTTATATGTATTATATATGGTGTCTCTCGGGATGCTTCCGGTGACAGGCGTGAACGCGGAAGAGGTTCCCACTTCAGCACCTTTATGATGAGGTGTACGGGAAGAGGTAGACTTTTCGGTGGACTACGGGGGTAGGCAGGAGGCGAACCCCTGGTAGTCTCGGAAAGATAGCCGCTTGGTCGTACTAACCATCAATGATGTCTCGGGTGGACTATAAGGGGGGAGGAGGGACTCTTGGTAGTCACGAGTATGGCCAATGAGTGATATTTTGGGGAGGTTTGTGACAGTGACGAGAGTCAATTCCCACCGAAAGAATTTCTCTGAGAAAAGAGTTTCATGAAATGGTTTCATGCAAAACTTAGTATTTCATAGGTCATTCATGTTTGTGCGCCATTCACACATGATTTCTACTTACTGAGCTCTAGCTCACGTAGTTCTCGCATTGTAGGCGAACTTGTCAAAGATGCACTGTGTTAGAGGTTGGAGTTCCTTCAGATTCTGAGAGCTGTGTACATGGATGACGACCTGTCGGGTTCATAGTCTGGGTAGATTGTATCGAGTACCTGAAATATGTTTCGGGATTCGTAATGTCTTTAGAAAATGTTAGAAGTACTCTATTATTTTATCTTATGTTTGTTTTAAGAAGAAAAAACAAAAAACAAAAAACAAAAACAAAAAAAAAAAAGTCGCATGTGCGCATCAAGTCTATTCCGTCAACATATTTCTAAATTATTATACATTAAGCTACTAGGAAGTAGAGGGTGTAACACTTTGTTCCCAATTTTAATCCAATCCACCTCCCCCTTTACTCAATTAGTCCAATTTAAGGCCAAAGGCTAACATCAAAAGGTACTTGGCTTGTAATGTAAGGTTGTGAAACAAAAAGGCTAACAGCTCAAGTGAGCTGACTAAAGATAATTTTAACAATTGTTGGTAAAAAGGATAGCTTTAAAAGGCTCAAAATAGGCTACAAATCAAAAGTTGTCTATATCATTTTCTAAGTCACATTATGCACTTGACATATTCATAGCAAAGTCTCAAGGCAAGTTCTAGAAACGAATACACATATGCAATCAAAATCACACCGAAAGAAAATATATATTGCTCCAAAGATAGGAGTCACAATTAAGCTCAATTTCTCACAAGGGTCATTTTGATCAAATATTCTAGGCTTAAGCTCAATTTCGTCTCGAATTACCTATCATGCTCTGCATGTGTCAACTTTTCAAATTTATGCACAAAATCGTCTCATCATTAACACATCATCATCCATCAAATTCCTAAATTTTTCAACGACTTCAACTTGGGTTTTTTTCCTACTTCTAGACTCCAACAAAACTAAAAGTAAAATAAAACAAATGCAAAAATTAAAAACTTCTATAAATTAAAAACTTCTACAACCAACAAAAGTGGGTTCATAGACCCGACACTTTCAAACAAATACCAGATCACAACAAACAGCACAATATTGACCTACATGTAACACTAGAAAAGTATATAAAACCACTAAAAATTAATACATAAAAGTAAATAAGCGGCCCAAGTCGTCCCACTATCACCCCCTCCCGCAAACTTGGTCGAAAGCCAAGTTTATGGGAAAACAGTGAGACGGCTGGGTGCTTTTACTTACAAAGACTACTGTGGTGGCGTAGGTGGTGGTGGAAATCCGTGTTGAGTCCACACATTACCCCAATGCTCTCTCCATGCACGGTCGGCACGTGCTTGAGCCAAAAGTGCATCGAGCTTATCATTTTCATTTTTAGCAACTCCTCGAGTCTCCGCCCGATGACGAATGAATTCGGTCGAGAGGTCGGCAAATCCTTCTTGGAGAGCGGCTATCTGGGAATAGATATCATCTTCTTCTTCTTCAACAGGAGTCGATGAAGATTCACTGGCTATAACAGCATGTCGTTTCTTCAACGGACGAGGTACTCGAGACCTTCCTTCAGCATGATCTCCAAATCCGAAAACAGGATCATTTCCATCAACAGATAAAGCAAGATGGGCTGGTGAGGACATAGCAAAATTGGGATTATCATCGAGGTTCAGCACCATGGTCAATTCTGGATTGGGAAGCTGGAAGTAAGCTCCCACATTTTGAAAGACAACCGGAACCTTACCCTCGTTTCCCATCTTCACTACCTCCAGCTTCTCCAACAATAGCCAAATGAATAAATATTCACCTTGAACAGGTGTCATCTCACTAAACCATGTATCGCGAACATCAAATATGAAGCAATGGGAGTGATTAGACCCTAGATGAAGATGTTGTCAGACTGCTTCGTAGCTACACTCTCAAGATGGCTTGTTAAGAGGACCGCATTGTCTGGTGTGCGTTCATGCATGACAAATCATATGTACCGCATATCGTTTTACCGAAAAGCCCCTGTCTCCCTTCTCGCGAATAATGTATACGCGAGCATTTTTTTGAAATATCTGATCGCTGGGTTTCGGATCCAGGTTGCCTGAGCAGTCTTGGAGCTATACTGTTGAGGTGGTAAAAGTGGTGGGGCAGCCGTCAAATGCCCATAGAATGCCTGGGGATCAAATTCCCCGTCTTCTGGATGGTCTCCGGAGGGCTGTTTGAAGCTATACAGGTCATTCAACTCATCAAATGTCAGTGTGTGTTGAGAACCCATCAGCTGGAATGATATACTGTCAGGCCTCTGCTGATGTGGCTGACTAGATGTATTGATGACGAAAGTGCTCATGAACTCCATAGTGAGGCGTTCATAAGTGAGGGTCGGCTTCATAAACTCTTTTAACCCTGCAATGATAAAAAATGCTCTGATATTTTTAGCAATGCCCATCGCCTTTGTTATCCGGCTGTGGAGAATCGCGTGGGCATAATAGGACGTGCTCGAAGTTGCTAAAACCGTGCGCAATGAGCGGGATTCCGCAAGCTAAACCCATATATAAGACGACTATCCTGAGGGTCGATCATCACCCTTCCGAGGATCCTGCTCCACCTGCTTTTTTCCCTTGCCTTTGCTCTTGTTAGTATCTGCCTTAGGCAAGTGAACCTGAAACATAACACACAATTTCGTCTTAAAAAAAAAAACAACAATATTCCATAAATCAGAATTTAACTCCGACTACTAAACCGCATCCTGTTTACTTAACATGTAAATTAGAACCTGTTTATGTTAGATTCAAAAGATGGATTTAGCGTTTGAAGATTAATTCAATCATATTCATGGACTTAATCACCATTATTAGCAACAATTCCAACTTTGAACTGGAAATTTGACCCCCTAAACCATGCTCTAGAACCAAAGTAATGAAACTGAAGCATAAGAATGGGGAAAAAATAACTTTTGGTTCCATAATTATTTACTTTTTCACTTTTAGTCCCACAATTATTTGCTTTTTCAATTTAGTCCCACATCTCGGAAAATTGTCCAATTTTGGCCGGAGGTTGCCAAATTGACCGAAAATTGGCACGTGACTTGCACATGCCGGTCAATTTTGGGGCTTTCTAGCCACTTGACTGACGTGGCGCCGGAAATGAGAGGTGGCTTTTATTTTTGAATTTTCCTTTTTTTTTATAGATGCCAACTCATTTTGTTTTTCCATATCATTTAATCCCAAATAACAAATAACAATTAATAAAAAATACAAACAAAAGATTTAAATCAAATCAACCCATTTAATCCCTTTCTTCTCCAGCCCTTCTTCCCCTGAGTTCGCCAAACAAAAGACTGTAATTAATAATTTAGTCCGCCATTAAAGGTCGTTTCAAGGTTTCTAATAGCCCAAGTTTGAAGGTCGCATTTTTCTGAGTTCGAATATAGTCCGCCATTGAAGGTTAACCAGTCGAGTTTTGGTGCCCGATTTCCAGAAGCTTTCGGATTTGACTCCAGCCGCGTGTGGAGGCCCAAAATCGATCACCACTGTGTTAACCAAGTCACACTGTTGAATCACTATACTAAGCTGAGTCGCGCTGCTAAGTCATTGTGTTGAGTCGACTTGCGCTGCCTAGTCACTCAGAGACGGAATACTTACAGGTTCCATCTCATTCTTCTCATTTTCACAATCCAGGTATCTCATTATCTCAAATGTGTTCTTGGAGTTGAATTTCTCGGGATTTGTTATTGATTTTGGCGAGGTGCTAGAAGGCCTGCGAGTCATTATCTGTGTCTTTTATATTGTGACGAGGTCTTTCGAATTTTCAATTTCGTTTTTGAATACTGCTGTGAATTCTACACGATTTGATCTGGGCAAGACGGAGACTCAGCAAAACTGGAAGGATGGAGAGGGAAAAAATTGCGTCAGTTTTGGGGAAGAAGAAGGGTTGTTTTCAATTTTGGGGAAGAAGAAGGGCTGTGTTCAATTTTGGGATGTGCTCAATTTTGAGGAAGGAGAGGGAAAAATTCACTATGGTAAGAACTTAGGGTTTGCTAGTGTGTTCAATTTTGGGGAAGAAGGGCTGGAGAAGAAAGGGAGATTTGATTTTAATCTTTTGTTTGTATTTTTAATTAATAGTTATTTGTAATTTGGGATTAAATGACATGGCAAAAGAAAATGAGTTGGCATCTATAAAAAAAAAATATATATATATCGGAAATAAAAGCCACCTCTCATTTTCGGCGTCACGTCAGCCAAGTGGCCGGAAAGCCCCAAAATTGACCGGCATGTTCAAGTCACGTGCCAATTTTCGGTCAATTTGGCAACCTCCGGCCAAAATTGGATCAAAATTGGACAATTTTCCAAGATGTAGGACTAAATTGAAAAAGAAAATAATTGTGGGACTAAAAGTGGAAAAGTAAATAGTTATGGGACCAAAAGTGTTTTTTTCCCCATAAGAATGCATGAGTGAAATCATTTAAATTCTTAGAACAAATAATATGATCATAAATTATCATCCTTTCACACATTATAAGTCTAGAAAGATCATAAATCTCAAGATAAAACTAGATATCATGAATGCACATAACATGTTCGACGGAATGCCTCAATGAAAATAACATGTTAACATCAATTTTGTTGCTTCCCACCCACTCCCAACAATCACAAGAGCACAATTCCACAACAATTACACGCCAATTGACTCTAAATTAAACAACTGTGGCACAAAGTTCATCCACATTGCATACTAAATGTGACTAAACTAAAATCTTAAACAAGAACTCACTATAATCCTTAATCAACAACTTTTCACCAATAAATTGCATAACAATCAAAGAATTAAGCGTAGAAGATTGAGTTAGCTACTCTTACCTGATAAATTTAGTCGAAGAGGACGGAATGAGCTTGTCCCCTTTTTGTGCCAATTGGATCGAATAAAACCCAAATCTAATCAGTGGAAGTGTGTGAAATTGATCTAAGATTGTGTTTATGGGTGAGAGTGTGTGAAGATTTGGGGGTTTGAGTGAAGAAATTGAGTGAATGTGTGAGAAAAAGGGAAGAAATCGCGAGTGGGAGAGGCAAAGGAATGAGAGTAACCCTTTAATATAAAACTCGAACCTGGGTCTGGGCTTTGTGACGCGGCCTCGTTAGGCCTGCGATGCGGCCATGTCAGGCGACTCTGAAATCACCTTTTCTGGCCGTTTTTTATGCGGCCTTGAAACCTCTCGACGCGGCCGCGTTGGGCCACGCTGAAGTCCTCTTTGTGGGCCGTTTCTGACGCGGCCTTGAAGGCTCGCGACGTGGCCGCGTTGTCCTTGCTGCCAAAAATCTCGTTTTCCTTCAGTTTCACCCGTTTCTTCGCCGTCTCGTGTCTTTCCTCTGTAGAGTTGTTGGTACCTATGCATTAAACACTATAAACTACCAAATAAACTCAAAGTTAACACTAATTTAAAACAAAATTAAAAACTTGATAAGCGCTTCATTTAACGTCCCAAGCTGGACGACCTGGTTCAGGATTTACTTGAGTTCTTTCAACCGTACTTTTGTGTATGATGGCAATCTGGTCCGGTTTGTAGTACTTCTTGATTCTTTGCCCATTTACGAGAAACATACTCCCATCTTGATTTAGAAGTTCCACCACCCTGGAAGCTCGAACTACTTTTATCGTGAATGGACCCGGCCACCTGGATTTTAGCTTGCTCGGAAACAATCTCAGTCGAGAATTGAACAATAAGACTTGTTCATCGGCCTAAAAAATGCGATGCTTGATCATTCAGTCATGAAACCGCTTGACACGCTCCTTGTACAAACTAGAATTCTCGAACACTTGGTGTCTGAACTCCTCTAATTCGTTGAGCTTAAGAAGTCGCTCCTTACCAGCAACCTCGAAGTCAAAATTCAACTTCTTAACCGCCCAATAAGCTCTATGCTCTAACTCCACCGGTATATGACATGCTTTCCCAGACACTAGTTGATATGGAGAAAGCCCCAAAGGAGTCTTATATGCCGTCCTATACGCCCATAGTGCGTCATCTAACTTCATTGACCAATCTTTCCGGTTCCCATTCACCGACTATTCCAGAATTTGCTTTATTTCTCGATTGGCGAGCTCTACTTGACCATTAGCTTGAGGATGATACGGTGTTGTCACACGATGCTTCACCCCATATTTAGCCAACAAAGCTGACATCCATTTGTTACAAAAATGCGATCCCCCATCACTTATCAAAGCTCTTGGAGTACCATACCTTGTAAGAATGTTCTTTTGGAGAAATTTCAGCACCACCTTGGCATCATTTGTCTGGGTCAAAACAGCTTCCATCCATCTAGAAACATCAGCACCACCTTGGCATCATTTGTCTGGGTTAAAACAGCTTCCATCCATCTAGAAACATATTCTACCGCGACCAAGATGTATTGGAACCCATTCGAAGATGGGAATGGTCCCATAAAGTCCATGCCCCACACATCAAACAATTCGACTTCAAGGATCGTAGTAAGGGGCATCTCGTGCTTCCGTGTTATTCCTCCTGTCCTTTGACACCGGTCACATTGCAAGATAAATTCGTGACAGTCTTTATGAATTGTTGGCCAATAAAAACCACTTTGAAGCACCTTTGCGGCTATCCTAGTTGATGCAAAATTTCCCCCAGTTGGGGAAGAATGGCAGTGAGCAATGATGTCCCTTACTTCAGAATAAGGGACGCACCTTCAGATGATTGTGTCTGCACATCTTCTATAGAGATATGGATCATCCCATATATAGAACTTCACATCGTGGAAGAACTTCTTCTTCTTATGTGGTGACAAATCCGGTGTAATCCCACTCCCGATGTAATTCGCGATATCATTGTACCATGGACCATTCTCCACAACCATCACATGTTCGTCTAGAAATATGTCGCTTATGGCTATCTGTTGGCCCTTTGCATTTGCTTTATTATCGATTCTAGATAAGTGGTCTACTACCACGTTCTCGCAACCTTTTCTATCCCGGATCTCCAAATCAAACTCTTAATACAGCAGTATCCATCTGATCAGGCTAGGCTTCGAATCCTGTTTAGCAAACAAAGTACTTAAGAGCAGCATGATCAGTATAAACTATTGTTTTTGCATGTATAAGATATGAACGAAATTTATCACAAGCATAAACAACAGCTAATAATTCCTTCTATGTGGTCGTATAATTTTCTTGGGCCTGATCAAGAGTCTTGTTGGCATAGTAGATTACTCTAAAAAACTTTTCCCTCTTCTGGCCCAATGCAGCTCCCATAGCCATGTCACTTGCATTACACATTATCTCAAAGGGTTGAGACCAATCAGGTGTGATTAGTTCTGGAGCAGTGATCAATGCCTTCTTCAGTGTCTTAAAAGCCTGCACACATACATCATCGAACAAAAAAGGAGTATCTTTTTCTAGTAAACGAGATCAAGGTTTAGAAATTTTTGAAAAATCCTTAATGAACCTTCTATAGAATCCCGCATGTCCTAAGAAACTTATAACCCCTTTTTCATTCCTAGGAGGTGGTAAATTCTCTATGGCCACTACCTTAGCTCTATCAACTTCTAACCCGACAGACGAAATTTTATGGCAAAGGACTATGCCATCCTTAACCATGAAGTGACGCTTCTCCCAATTTAAGAATAGACTTTTTCAGAACCTGAACTAAGTTATCTAAACACGTATCAAAAGATGACTCAAAAATAGAGAAATCGTCCATAAACACCTCCATATTGTTCTCTATCAAACCCCCAAAGATGGCCATCATGCAATGCTGAAAAGTAGCAAGTGCATTACAAAGCCCAAACGGCATTCTACGAAAAGCAAAGACACCATAAGGACATACAAAAGTAGTTTTCTCTTGATCTTCCGGGGCAATCATAATTTGATTGTATCCGAATAACCATCGAGGAAAAAGTAATATGCATACCCTGCTAAACTATCAAGCATCTGATCTAGGAATGGGAGGGGAAAATGGTCTTTTTGGGTAGCTGCATTGAGTTTCCTATAGTCTATGCACACATGCCATCCCGTAATTACCCTAGTGGCTATGACCTCATTTAGATCACCCTTCACTACAGTCATCCCACCTTTCTTAGGCACTACTTGGGTTGGACTCACCCACTTACTATCAGAAATTGGAAATACTATTCCTGCATCTAACCATTTAAGAACCTCTTTCCTAACTACTTCCTGCATCATGGGATTAAGCCAACGTTGATTTTGAACTGAGGGTTTATACTCGTCCTCCATCAATATCTTATGCATGCAAATTGTGGGACTAATTCCCTTCAAATCAGCTATTGACCAACCTATCGCAGACTTATAAGTTCTCAGCACTCGCAGCAGTTTATCAGTTTCAACATCAGTCAAGAGGAAGAAATTATTACCGGATATCTGTGTTGGCTATCTAAAAATTCGTACCGCAGATGATCTGGTAATGGCTTCAGTTTTTGGCATCCCTCGCCTCATTTTGGTACTTCCTCTACCACTTTCTTATTGATGTCCTCTTGGATTGAGCTTTCCTTGGGAGCTTCCTGCAAAGAATTTAGCGCACGAACACTTTCCAAAAGATCAAGGTCAGTAGGGTCATGGAAATCAGTACTATAAACAGAATTGACCAGACAAGTTTCAATGGTATCGCTATCAATTGGTGAAACAAGTTTTCTACACAATGCAGCATCTATTGAATGAATAGAACTACATATTTCAACTTGAACTACCTCTTCACTATCATGATGCTGAAGAGCCTTATAAATCGAAAATGTGACCTGCTCTTTATCTACCCTTAAAGTCAACTCCCCCTTTTGTACATCAATGAGTGCTTTACCCATTGCTAAAAACGAGCGACCTAAGATTAGGGGAACATCCTTGTCTTCTATCATATCCAGACTACGAAATCAGCAAGAATTATAAATTTACCTACTTTTAACAAAATGTCCTCTACAATCACCCTTGGCCAAGTCATAGAGCGATCTGCCATTTGTAGGGCGATTATAGTGGGTTTCATTGTGTCTATACCTAATTTTTCATAAATAGACAATGGCATTAAATTGATACTAGCCCCTAGATCACACAGTGCCTTATCAAAAGTTATGTTACCTATTTTGCATTCAAGAGTAAAACTACCTGGATCGTTGCGCTTTAGTGGTAGCTTCCTTTGGATCAATGCACTGCACTCTTCAGTCAGATTTACTGTCTCATACTCTTCCCACTTTCTCTTCTTTGATATCACTTCCTTCAAGAACTTCGCATAGTTTGGCATCTGGTGTAGTGCTTCAATAAACGGGATATTGATCTGGATCTTTTTTAGCACATCCAAGAACTTTGCAAACTGTTCATCAATCTTCTTTTTCCTCAAGGCTTGTGGAAACCGGACAGGAGGGACATATGGTGGTATGTCTGCTTTGGTTTCTTGCATTGATTGTATTCTTTGAGTTACCATAAGAAAAAATCTGGTGGTTCTGATTCTGAGGGTACTGAATATACGTTGGCTGATTGTTCTGGAAGTTGTTGAAGTTCCTCTTATTCACAAAATTTACATCTTCATCTTCTTCCTGACCTCCTAGCTGTTGCGCCGGAGTGCCTGTGTTTTGTGCTAATGTCAGACTAGTTAGCAAATTCACCTGACTCATCAATGCTGAGCTTTTCAAGTGGCTCATTATTGACTGGCTGAACTTCTTGGACACTTGCCACTCTTTTCGTCTGATTTCTCTCATTTGGCCACTGATAACTCGTTCTGGCCATGGCATCCAAGAGAATGCAATCTTCACTGATTTCTCCATTAGACTCCTTCATGCAGCTGCATCTACTTGATTCCTTGTTGGAGCAAGTAACCCATTGTAGAACATGCAAACCTGTTGCTTCTTTGTAAAACCATGTTGAGAGCAACTCCAGATAAGATCCCGGAATCGCTCCCAAGCTTCACCAAATGGCTCTTGGTCCATTTGCTTGAACTGGTTTATCTGATTCTGTAGGTCTAGCATCTTGCTCGGCGGGAAATACTTCAAAAGAAACGAAGTGCTCAGATTCTCCCAGTCTGTAATATCTTCCAACGAGTTGAACCACTGTAAGGCTCTGTCTTTCAGGGAGAATGGGAACAACCTCATCTTGACCTGTTCGTGTGGTACATGATTTATCTTTATTGTGTCCGCCAGCCTGCGAAATTTAATCAGGTGCACATTTGGATCTTCTAGAGCACTTCCCCCAAACTGGTTCTGCTACACTATGTTGATTAGTGCAGGCTTCAGCTCAAAACTATTGGCATTCAATGTAGGAGGTTGTACTCATCCCTTCTGCTGATTTGAGTTGGGTCGCAGACAATCACTGATGGGAGTATCATCCTCATCTACTTCATCTGGTTCTTCCTGAACTTGCTCCTATTGTTGTTGCAGATGTGGCTGCTGTGGAGAAAGTTGCTACTGAATATTGGTGACTCGATCATCCAAGCGTGCCAGAGCTGTCAGTACTCTGTTAAGAACTTCATCCTGATTCAGTTGTTGTGGTATGTTTTCCATCTCAGATATGTGATTCCTTCTTGTTCGGTGTCGGTAGGCAGTTGCTTCAATTTCCGAATCGAGAGGGACAAGTTGTTCTTTCCCTTTTGATCTAATTTGCATAAGAACCCTGAAACACCAAAAAAAACAGAATACCACGTAATATGAAAATAAACGAATTAAATAAAAACGAAAATTAAAAATAAAAATTACGAAAAGTGAAATCTAGTCTAGTGTCCTCCTATTACTCAAGATAAAAACTAAGACACTAAGATTATTTCCCGACAACGGTGCCAAAAACTTGACAGGCCTATTTTCTAACCCCTAATTACTGCAAGTGTACGGGTGTAGGTGTAGTAGTGACAGTCAAGGTCGATCCCACAAGGAATATGTTAGGTAGTTCGATACCCCGATTATCTAGGATTACCCTAACTAGATACTAAAATTTCAAGGTTGTTTTTAACTAAATTAACGAACTTAAAACTAATTAATTACTTAACTTTAACTTATCAGACAAAAAGGGATTTCAATTAACAAGAAAGTATCCGAGGGATTCGATTTCAAGACTTACTTCAATGCTGAATATGCTAAACTGACTTTTAAACCGGATTCTAGTGTTTATTAGGCCGTGCTCTAATAACCTAACCCTTCTCTCGAAGTGACTAGATCGTAGATTAATTAAGATAATTACTCTCTCGAGTTAATTAATCCTAATAACTCCCAAAAGCTCATAAACTAAGTCCAATGTAACCATTATAAGCAATTCTTGACCATATATGTATGCAAATGCTACAAATCCACACCTAAAATCGAACTAAATGCATGCATACACGATGTGTATCATGTAGTACGATAAAAATTTATCTAAGATAGTTGACATCTTCATGTTCAAAGTAAAGTTAAAAAACAAAAAAAAAAAAAAAAAAAGGAAAAAAGAGCTTATTGAGAATGGACCGATAAGATGCAGGCAAAGCCTTTGGCAAGTATTTTCCATTTGAGCATCACCTTCAAATCATAAAAAATTACAAGCTTAAGAGATATATATAATAATATTTAAATGGTAACTCGAACTTAAGTTAAAATAATTACTAATTGGCTGATACCTAGATTAGACTGTGCACCATATGCAAGGCCAACTGACCCTAAAGCCCGAGTAATTTCTTCCATAGCTATACAATGGTATAAATAGCCAAGGCTAAGTCCTCCATATTTCTCTTTCAGTCCAATACACTGATAGTACATTTTATTATGATATATTGCATCTTTGAACAACCAACCATTGAAAAACAGTGGAAATAAAATAATTTTTAAAGTTGCAAGTAATGGTAAGCTGCAAACATCTACTCCACTCATACTTCTCACACCAGAAAACACATGTTTCACCAATAAGTTCCAGAGTAGGAATTCATAAGGGGAAATTTCTAACGGGACACATCATTCTCCAAGGAGAGTCATTTCAATTTGTTCTTTCTTAAAATAATAATAACGCATTATCTCCTTCTAAGAACAACTACATAATAGAATTTGAGACAAAAATGACTCGTTAGTTTCAAGAAGTTACTGTAGAAATAAAGGATGGTAATTATGATTCTCGGGTCCGAATCGTGCTTGATTTCGGGTCAATTTGAATTACATTTCGTTATCGGACTGAATTCCACTATCACCTTGTCGGTCCTAACTACAAAAACAATTGATGAATGAAAAGCTAGAAGACATAAGCAACGCAGAATTGGCACATATACAATTAGATGAATAGCATTCAAAAAGATATTATTAACACCTTATTAGTAATTATTTACACCTACGAAAGCTAGAAAACTGCCTTTAACTAAATGATGCTTAATAGATAAAAATTAATGTGTAAAACTGCTCAACCAGTAAATCTGATGGAATATTTTTTCCTACTTATAAAGACAAATAAGAGCTTTTGAAAAAATCAACAGAGGTTCGACCCAAATCCACCTGTCGTAGATTTCCACATAGAACTTAGGGTTTAGTTAAGAGAATAACAAAGGGGAAAAAGATTCTTAACTACGGTCGACGGTGGCAAAGAGGTGTTGACTGCGACAAGGCGTTGGCGGTGAAGAGGCGGAGGTTGATGGCAGAGTGGACTTCCAGGGGGAGGGGACGGGGGGGAGACAAATTTTCAGGATTAAAAAAACGAAGATGAGGCTCTTTTTCCCTTTTGAAATAATGAATGAAATTATTATTTTATTATTTACTATTTGTTTTAGTTTTTTTACTCAAAACCTTTATAGGTTTTTGGTGGGAAATATTCCGCCAATTTTTTCATAGTTTTAGTGACGGTTCAATTTTTAATTTAAATCAAAAGAAGATTTCCTCACCAATAGTTGAGGCTTTAATGAGAGTATATTTTTTACCATCACTAAAGACAACACTTAGTGAGAGCTTTTTCCTTCTCTCACTAATTTGTTGTCACTAATAGTAGATTTTCTTGTAATGGTTTGGCTCCTATTTCGACCGAACATCTTTCACATTGTGCAGTTTAGTTGGGCCGTATATCTTTCGTATAAATTTTAAAAAGAATATTAAAAGGAACTAATATTTATTTGTAAATTTTAATATTTTTTAATATATTAATATCTGCATAAATTAAATATATAGCTAGTAATGAATATAAAACAAATTGTATACATAGAAAAAATTGTACAACTAAATTCAAAATACTAGATAGGCCAATAAAAGTCATCGAGGAAAGAACAATTTAAAAAAATTAATAATAAACATGTTTTAATTGTAAAACATTAAAAAGTTTTTTAATCTTATAAATACGTATTTAAAAAGGTAATGGAAATTAAAAAGGGTAATGACAACACTCGATTAACTACGGTTACCATAATCGTTGTCGTTGATCACACAAAACAATTCTTTTAAATTATTCATTAAAAATATATATTGACAACAACCTTTCAAGAACGGACGCACTGACCGTTGTCTTTAAGAGGAAAATACGAATTCGACTACGGTTAAACGATAACGTTTTGAGAAATCATAGTCTTTTAGTAAAAAAAATTCGGATACACTACAGTTTATACAAAGACAACGGCTGAGTGCTAAAAGACAATGGTTATTGCATAAAACCGTTGTCGTTTGGGCGTTGTGATTGACATTTTTTGTAATAGTTGATTGGTTTGAAATTTACTCTACAAATAATAATATTGATTATCCTTTTTTCAAAACCCTTTGCCCTATTACTATTCGTTCTAAAAATATAGAATGGAGACTCTCATAGATTCTAAAAAAATCCAATCTACTCATCCTCCTTTTCAAGGAATTAAGCTTCATATATAGAATCAAACTATTGATGCTACTCCTCTTAAACCTCCAGGAGAAGATGACAAAAGAAATATAAAAAATATTATTCTCCAAAATAACTATACTGATACTAATATCAATACGATTGGCAAACAATTAGATAGACTTGGAAAACACATTAAAAAATAACCCCTTGTTTCTATCGATATTTCAGAGTCCTCTAAACATTCGAAAATTTTGAAAAATCCTTTTTTCAAACCATACTAGGTCTCTACTTCTTCTGTTACAAATATCTAAAATATAAATACTGATTTTATCAAAGAACTTCAAAATCAGCTCCAGAAAATGGCTACTAGCTCCTCCTCCGAAAATTAAGTTGCTCCCGATACTCCTGGTACAACTTTAAACCTGCATGTTAATACCATTAATCAATGTTCTGATTGCGATCATTACATAGAGCTATCTCATACACCAAAAATTAATAAAATTTATTGGAATCCAAAACCTATACAAACTATTCCTCCTGATATTGTTCCTGCTGAACAGCAAACACAAACCCGTTTTAATGCTTCATCTGTGTATAATTGGAACCTTGATGGCATGAATGAATACCAAATTCTGTCTCTACTCCAACAAATGACTATGGCTGCCAATGCTTATAAAACGCAAAATGGAGTTCATGATAAAACAATCTCGGAACTTCTAATTGCAGGATTCTCCGGCCACCTAAAAGGTTGGCGGGATTATTATCTCACCTCTGATCAACAAAATGAAATCTTAAATTATTTCAAAACTGATGGCGATGATAATCTTTTATTAGATGATGAAGGGAATCTGCAACAAGATTCCGTTTCAATTCTTATTCTTACCATTTCTCTCCATTTTATTGGAGACCCCTTTCATATTAAAGATAGAAATATTGAGCTTCTTTCAAATCTTCATTGTAAAACACTTAGTGATCTTCAAATCTACAAAAACACTTTTCTTACAAGAGTTATGCTTCGTGATGACTCAAACTAACCTTTTTGGAAAGAAAAAATTCTTGCTGGTCTTCCGACATTATTAGGAGAAAAAGTTAGAAATAAAATTCATGAACTTTCTGGAAAACAAATTATACCATATGATTTGTATACTTATGGTCAATTGGTCAGTGTAATTCAGCAAGAAGGATTAAAAAATTTCCAGGACCTAAAACTTCAGAAACATCTCAAAGGGAAATGAAGAAAATCCATCTGGAACTTGGTTCTTTTTGTCAATAGTTTGATATCAATCCTACTGAACCTTCTTCTTCTTGTGGAAACTGCACCAAAACTCATAACAAACAAAGATATTTCACTCGTAATAATTATAGAAAACCTTATAGATCTTCCCGTGAACCATACTACAACTCCCGTAATAATAATAGTAATAATCCTACAAAACCCTATAAAAAGTTGATACAAAATTTCTTAAAGAAATTAAATGTTACAGGTGCCAAAGAACAGGGCATACGACTAGATTTTTTAAGTTAAAAAGAACGATAAACGAACTAAATCTTGAGGAAAAACATTCTTAATAAAATTTCTAATCTACTTGTTGATTCTTCAGATGAAAACTCTGAAGGATATTATTCTCTCCAAGATGAGGAGAATAACATCTTCCAAATTGATGATACTCAGCTTACCTCTACAGATTCTGATGTTTCTAATACTCCCACCACTAATGTCATTACAAAGAACAACAAATCATTATTGATGTTTTGAAACAAATTGATAACCCTGATATACAAAAACAATATCTTGAAAAATTCTTAGAATCTTTTATCATAAAAAATACTAAAGATTTTATTCTACCGACTACTTCTAAAAACATTTATGACTTAACCAATATCCTTACAAAAATAAAAAGAATAACACAAAAGATGTTACTATACAAGAACTCCAGAAAGAAATAAAAGAAGTCAAAGTTGAACTTAAAGAGTTAAAAGAAAAACAAAAACAAGACTTTGAAGCTATCAAACAAATTATTAGTGTACTCAAAGTCAATAATGAAGAAAGCCATGAAAACACTGATAGTGAGGAAGAGGCACAAGAGCTCCAGAACATTGAAAATATACAAAATGTCCCTGGTGATTTTCTTTTTGTTCTAAAAGAAATTACTTCACGAAAATACATTATAAAAATCACTCTCCAATTTTCTGACAATTTCAAATTAGATATCATTGCTCTCTTTGACACTAGTGTTGAACTCAATTTTATTAAAACATCTTTTTGTTCCTCATAAGTTTCAAGAAAAAACTCATGAAAAAAAATCTGCAGCAAATAACTCTAGATAGAGTATCTCTGCTAAAGTTGAAGCATCCATTCTTAATAATGGAACCTTTCTAAAAACTTCCTTTGTTATTGTCAAAGAAATCCACCATACTGTTATTCTTGGAACCCTTTATCAACTTGAGTGGTATTGAATCTATATTTTTTAAGCATAATAAGAAAAAAACCTTCATTTTCTTTCCTTGAAAAATCTCGCACCCGTAATTTAAATCTTCTAAAAGCCTGCACTATTCATGAAAATGTTGTTAACAACATCATACTAGTAAAAACCTTTTACATTTCTGAATTACAAAAAGATGTCTTCTTATAAAGAATCAATAAGCAACTTATTAATACTGCTACACAACAACAAATCTAAAAAATATCAGATTTATTTAAATCTAAAGTCTGTTATGATCTTCCTAATGCTTTTTGGAATCGCAAAAAAATATATTGTTGATCTTCCTTATGAAAAAACTTTTAGTGAAAAGGACATCCCTACAAAAGCTCGTCCTATCCAAATGAATAATGAACTCGAGCAATACTGTCGCCAAGAAATCCAAGATCTTGAGCGAAAGAATCTCATGTCTAAAACAAGGTCTCCTTGGACTTGCTCAACCTTTTACATCAATAAAGTTTCTGAAATTGAAAGAGGTGCACTAAGACTTGTTATTAATTACAAAAGCCTTAATACAGCCCTTCAATGGATTAGACATCCTATTCCTAATAAAAAAAGACCTTCTCAATAAACTTCATAAAGCTTTCATATTTTCACAATTCGATATGAAATCAAGTTTTTGGCAAATACAAATAGCTCCCAATGATCGTTACAAGACTGCCTTTACTGTTCCTTTTGGACAGTATCAGTGGAACGTAATGCCATTTGACTAAAATATGCTCCTTCTGAGTTTCAACGGATCATGAATGACATATTCAATGATTATTCAAAATTCTGCATTGTCTACATTGATGGTGTTCTTATTTATTCCTAAACCATTGATGAACATTTAAAACATCTCAAGACGTTTTTATACATTATAGAACAAAATGGTCTAGTTATTTCTGAACCAAAAATTGTTCTCTTTCAGACTAAAATAAAGTTTATTGGTGATTATATTTCCCAAGGAACTATCACTCCTATTGAAAGGTCTCTTCAATTTACCAATAAATTCCCGGATAAAATTTATGATAAGAAACAACTTCAAAGGTTTCTATGTTGTTTAAATTACATTCTTGATATTTATTCCAATATCAACCGGCTTGCAAAACCCTTACATGAGAGGCTTAAGAACAACCCTTCTCCCTGGACTAATATCCGTACTTTAATCATCTAACAAATAAAGAAACAAGTTCTTGAAATTTCTTGTCTCCATCTTGCTGATCCTCACCTTCAAAAAATTGTTGAAACAGATGCCTCTGACATTGGTTATGGGGGTATTCTTCAGCAAAAGCAAGATCGTAAAGAGTTGATTGTACAATTTACCTCTACTCATTGGAATGACACTCAAAGGAAAAATTCCACTATAAAAAAAGAGATCTTGAGCATTGTTTTATGCATAAAAAAATTTCAAAGTGATTTGCTTAATCAAAGTTTTTTATTACGCATAGATTCCAAAAGTACAAAAGAAGTTTTACAAAACGATGTTCAAAATCTTGCATCAAAACATATTTTTTGCTAGATGGCAAGCTATATTAAGTATTTTCAATTTTGATATTGAATTTATCAAGGGAGATGCAAATTCGGTCCCAGATTTCCTCACAAGAGAGTTTCTTCAAAACAGGTGCAAGGATGCTGCCAAAAATTGACAAAGGCAAAGCTATTGTTCCGATTACAAAAAATACATATTCAAAGACTCCAACACCCTCAGAAACAAAAAAGCCAGCCTCTTGGTATGAAGCTGTTATGAAAGAAGAAACAGCCCAAACTGACCCCCTTACAAATCTTTCTACCCAAAATCTTTTAACAACCCTCCTAAAATCCTCATTGGAAATTCAAAAAGCCTTTTCTCAAACACTTGATGATACAACCGAATCATCTACTTCCAACGCATCCAAACTATTATTATCTACTAAGCCAGCCACATTATTACCTTTCAAGCTAGACACATCGGCAACCTCAACCTCTTTCAAATCCTTTTCAAAACCAGAATCCTCAAACTCCCAAACCCCCTTAACCCAACATTCCGAAGTTAGATTAGACTACTTTATAAAATCCATCTACCAATGTATTGCCACTCTTGAAAAAGGGTTCCTACATAATGATCCCTTCCAAGCCATAAAAAAAGTATTTTGGCACGGGATGGTTCTACAGAACTACAAAAAAACTCTGCTTTTTTATCTAGCAATCCTTGAAGCAACTAGATCCGCCACATTTACCCACAAATACCTCCAACAAAGTCATACTGAACTAGCTTTTTCCACCTGCAAAATCCATACTTTTATTGCACCAGCAATTGGTATAGAAACCTTACCGATCTAATGGCATTTCCTGAAAAATTAAATTTTTTCCTTTTTATAATACCACTTTTAATTACTAGTATTAACACCAAGCCTGGTACAACTCTTTCCTTATCCAAAATCCAAAAAACCAACATACATGGCTCTTCCATTTTAACACCAGAGAAACAAACATTTTCAACTATCCCTCATGGTGGAGTCATTGGTGGAATACCTTCGGTTATCTACCAGAAATTCAAAAACCTATTGTCCTAAAATCCTTCCAAATCTTCAAATCCAAATATAACCATCCCCCGAAGAAATAAGATTCTCTTCATTTGCAAATTTATGTACAAAGTTTTGTGTGCCATGGAATATGGCATAGTTCCTCGATGTTTCTGAAGATTCTCTCCATTTGAAATAACTAGATTTTGGTGTTCTGAAATTTGCTTTAGTATGTGTTAAATGGCTTATTTGACCTTCCTGGTCTGATTGCTGTGAGATTTCTTATCATTTTTATCCAGAATCTGTTTTAGTACTTTCAAATAGATTATTTTCCTTCTTGGTTTGATTGCTGTGAAATTTTTATACATTTGAAGGATCATTGTTATATGTGATACTATCCTAGTCTTAGGTTTATCATTTTGATACATTGAGACCCAGATCTTAAGCTTGTAACAAATTAAATTATTTTGTATCAGATACAAGTCACTGAATTTCATCGTCGTCTCAATTTGAAAGGTTAATAGAATGTAGTCTTTGGCTTTGGAGCTCTTATCTAGCCTCGGGTAGTTTTCATTTTTTAGCAGCTTATGAGCTCAATACCATCAATAAGTCGAGTCATTATGCATTTTGTTGTTTAGGTGTGGTTCTTTGTTGAATAATTAATGATGAGTTACTTGGTCAGGTTATATTTGTAAATAGCTTCTCTATAATCCTTTTAATAGAAAACTATTTATTTGGTTTTATATAGGTGTTGTGTTATATTAGGACAACACGTTTTGGCTCCAAAATTGCCAATTTTCCCTCAAAGAATAGCTTTTTTTTTTTCCTCCAAACAAGGTAATAAGCACGTGGGACCAAAAATGCAAATTCGTTTAGGACCAAAAGTGCAATAATATATAGCAGAAAAAGTGATGGTACGACCAAAAGTGCAATTGAACTTTTTTTGGGGTCACTTTTGCTAGGGTTGGGACCAAAATGAAATAGTCCCCCGTCTTGTGGGACGAAAAGATCAATTTTCTCGTAAACTATGCACTTAAACCCCTATTTGAAGACCAACTAAAGAGTAATATCTAATTCAAGAGCACATGCAACCAGAAAATTTTTAAAAAACTGAAAGAGATTTTTTCAGAATTATCCATAGTTATTTGAATCATAATCTGATTTAATATTCTCCATCTTTTCTTCATGCTGCTCTTTCAATTGAGCAATTTTACCTTTAAACTCAGATACGAGTTAGTTATCTCTGTTTCATGATGTGCTTGCATATCAGCTAGTTCCTTTTACACACTTTCAGTATCCATATGTGTAGTCTCATATTATCACGGGTATCTAACAATTAGAAATTCATACTAGGTTTAAGTTCCCTCTTTTTTTTTTTTTTTTTTTTTATGTGTTATTCCATAAAACTCTAAGCATCCAAGCTCCTTTCCATGTTTCACTACCTATTGTAAAAATTATTCCAATTAATTAGATTAAATAGTAACATAAATTGTAAGTAATATCTTAAATTCAGTAAATACAGAAATTATGAAAAAATAAAATAAATCAGATTTACATCTTACATATCCTTCTCTAGACCGTGCAAAGCTCTTTAAACCAGTAGTATGAAGTGTTTTGTGGTGTGTCCTTGCCTCCTTACCTTATCAGAGAGCTTCTGTGAAGTAGTTATAATAAATAAATAACAAAATAACTATAGAATATTATACTAACCACATATTCATTATTTCACACCCTTTTCATTTTCAAATACCAATACTCTATAATTTTCTTCCATTGCAATGATGACACTTCTTGTGGAACTTATTTTATAGTCTCTTGCATTGTCCTCTAGTGAGGTTGATAGTGGTCACCTTTTAAATCATACTTATGGTCCTTTCACTTTTTGTTGGTAGATTTCAAGACCTATTCTTTGATTTTGCATTGTCAGGAATCTCAAAGTATGTCTATATATACACAAACAAAAAAAAAAAAATAGTGTTAAATAAAAATAAATTAAAAACTAATTAAATTTTTCGTTACAAAAAGTGATGGAAAATGAATTAAACTATCTAAATAACCATAGTTAACTCCATATAATCTAAATCTTGATGAGACATTTTTCTCCAATCTGGTCATTTAATCGAACAATACTCGTTTTTCCTTGCAACAATGCCAAGCCAACTACCCAATATTCCACCACCTTTCTTTATTGGTTAGCCCATGTTATTACATTGGGTGACAAATTTTGAGCCTTCGGGTAGAGTCCATACATCTTTAGCACAGGCAGAGCTTCCTTTTTACGTACATTGCCTTCCACATCTAATTATACCACTCAATAATTATAGCCTAGTTATTTAGTATAAGATTAAATCAAATATTATAATTGTGAAATGCAAATATTCATTTTTAACATAATTATTTCCAACTATAATTATTTTTTATTATGAATGTAGTGATACAAATGCAACTTAGATTGTTAGAAGTCAATAACAAAGTTAAAGAGTGTGTAAGGATGAGAGATTCCTATATGAAAACAAGTGTGAATTGATCATTTACAATTCCTAATTATTTTTAACTTAAAAAATTAAACAAAAAATCATGTGAGCAATTTCTACTGGTTGCAATATCACATCACAACAAGTAATTAAAATATGACAATGTATTATGATGAAATTATTTTCATACATCCGTTTAATTAGTTGCCTCTGGAAATCAATGCAAAACATGTGTGCCAAAGTTTAAGATGATTATGATTATTAAATAGGTAGACATAATCCATCAGAGTAACTACAACAGTCGAGTAAAAAGCTCACTAAATTATACAACTAAACTAGATCACTATAACACATACTCAACAATAAAACACCAAACAGTGCTCAAAGTAATATCACATCTTATTGCAATGTCTTCATAAACTTCTTCGACAGTAACAATAACATTGTTATCTTGTGACTCAACATCAAAGTCTACGCTATCAGGTGGCTGGGTCTAATCATCATCAGAATTCACTTGGTTAGTTTCAAATGTTGGTGCAAAATTTCTATCTCCGATAAAGTGAGGATCTCTTGCATATTTTGTTCTTGCCATTAATTCAAATCCGAAATCAGAGTAAGGTAATCTTTAATTCATGTGTTCAACTATCAACAAGACAGTACACATAATCAAATTCATTAGCTTTTAATAACAAACAAATACTACATGGTACATACTTTACATGATACAAGTTTGTACTGAAAGTAGCATTGTTATATCTATATCCATGAAACTAATAACTATTATTATAATATGTCTCCTATTATAAATCAATGTTTGTGATTAGTATAATAACTAAAGTTTGAGTTACTAAAGAACTACTACCTAACAATACACCATCAATGTCTACTAACCATCAATTAAGAATACCCAACAGCAAAACTATAATACCAATTATTTTAACAATTTTTTATGCATGTACAACAGAAATTAAAGTTTATATTGTAAATGGTAGGAATCGAATTAATACATTAACCTCAAACTATAGCAATTCTAATATCCAGGTGGAAATCAACAGATAAATTCTCATAAGTTCTAGTGTACTGATTTCGTTGCGATGGTTATTCCAGTGTACTATTCCCATAAATACTCATAAATTCTAGTTTACACAGAAATCTACTTGCAATTTAAATCTGAATCAAGTAAGGACATGCCAATCACCAAACAATTAGAATTTTCGGGATGGGAAGACAGATAAGTCCATGATTCTGTTGGATGGCATGGTTAAGAAGCACCATATATATATATATGTTGCAACAAATCAAGCAATACAAATAAAAAAAGGATTCAATTATAGTTAACAAAAAAATCTCAACATTCCTTGACGCAAGTTTTTGTGATTTCACAAAGTAGACGAGCATAAAAGACTCGGCAAAGCAAAAGGGAGAGGGAGATGAAGACATGCCTTTGCAATTTCACAATATCAACAACGATGTGATTGAGGAGAAGGACCAAGAGTAACATATTAAATTGTGGGAGGAAGTAAAACGTGGGTAGGAGAAGCGGTAAAAGAATTAATTGTGAGAGGATTGGGGCGCTCTAATGAGATTTTAGATATTAGGCTGTAAAATGAAAATTTCACAATTTTATTAAAAAATAAGATAAAATAAGTTTACAATATTTACCTTTACTTTAAGTACTATATATACACGCCTTGTAATAATTATAAAAATAAATTTTAATGTGTAAGTTATCTTTACAATACATGTATACGTACAGACGTTCATGTAGGAAATTTTATATACATCATATCTTTATATTATATACACAAATTGCAAAAACTTTGACTTGCTTCGATTAATTCCCGCCTAAAAGCTAGGTAATAGGCTCCCTTGGCTGCCTATATGTGTTTTTTTTTTTTTTTTTATTACTTCACGTCTAACTACACCCGTAACCCCGTCAACCCTACACAGGCCCCAATTAATCGTTGTGCCCTTGTTTGTTGTCCGACTAGCATCTAATGCCTTTTAGGACATGATAATATGTCCACCGCTAGAGGTGGCAATTCGAATGACCCAGTTTATCATTTGGTACATTATTTACTATAAATATTGATTATTCATTATTTTGTGTATTTTGGTCTGTTTAAAGTTTTTCTTTTACTAATTTTATATTTTTTCAGAAATATAATAAATTATCAAGGATGCAAAATATAATTTATATATCATCAATCATATGACACATTTTAATTTCATGACATAAAATATAAAATGTCATCTACTTTAATGACACAAATAAAAAAGCATCAACAACTTCTGCAAATGTGACGACCATTGTAAAAGTGTCAGAAACATCATGAAATCGATGACGCTTTTATGAGAATGTCACTAATCTCACCAATATGGTGACACTTTATTGTATGCCACTACTAGAATATTGGTCTATCACTACATTAATTTTAAGGCACTTCAAAACCTGTGTCACCATTGATATTCTAAGAATGTGTTACACTATTATATCCCTATATATAACTACACTTTTAAAAGTACAATCAAGGCACTATAAAGTAAGTGGCTTGGCATAACCCAATTACCACATAGACTGACCTATTATTAATTTTTGAGACAATGACTAAGTGCCTTAATAGAAAGTCTACTGTTTTTTTGGGATTAAGAGAAAGTCTAATTAATTGTGAGCTTGATTAATAAAATTTAAAGTCTAAATATAACAGAGGATTGAGAAGATTTAATTCTAGAATTAAATTCGTATTATTTTAGAGTTCAAATTAGGGATAACGGTGAGTAGAGCTGTACAAATGGTCGGGTGGGGTCAGCCCAACCCAATTCAGTTGGGCCAGCAGACAAAATCGAGTCGGGTTAGATTTAACCCGATTATTTATTTGTGTATATTAAAATTTTAAAAATATGGAGAGAATTTTTCCTCTAAAAATTAATTGGAGTAAAACATATCTTACCATCTCAAATACATTATGCAACTAATAGATAGTCTAATATGGATGTTGAGCCTTCTATTTAAAACATAAAAAATAAGAAAATGAAAAAAAAAAACAAAAAGTTGGGCCAGTTTCGGCCAAATCTGGCTGAGCCAATTTAGCCCGTCGGACTGCTCAGCTCGGGCCATATGGGTCCAATTTTTTTCGGGCTAGTATAAAGTCAGGCCAACCCAGTCTATTTTTTGGGTTGGGCAGGCTGGCATATCGGGGCGGGTTCATTTTGACAGATCTAACAGTGAGGCATGCTAGGCGTTTCCCAAGACCCACCCTGCATACAAAAAATTAGATTGTTAACCCACTTCATCCCGCCTATTCAGAAAACCCGACTCCATCCCGATTTGTTTCGCTAACCCAGTGGGTTTACCTGTCTAGCCAGCCCTATTGTTGTCACTTTTTATTTTATATGTACCATAATGTTGTCACTATTTTTTAATATAATGATTCTAGAATTGAAATATGATATAAAATTATCGAATAAAAAGTCTATTCACCAAAATAACTAAATAAGTTCACTTATGAAATCAAACACAATAAAACAAGCGAAACAATAAAAAAGTTGTGTATTGATAGTAAAAATTTGTAACAAGTGAAAAGTATTACTATAATAAAATTATAAATATATAAAATATTTATATAAATTATAGGGAAAATAGTTTTTTCCATTTGTTATGTTGTACGCATTTTGATTTTTATCCTTTTTATTTGACCTTTTTTGAAATGTGTCCTTTATGCTCCAAAATTTGGCAAATTGGTTCGATGACCTCCTACAACAAGTTACCTTCCGGTAATTGCTGACGTGGCATCATTTTTTCATTTTTTTTAATTATCCGCGTGGCAAATGTGGTTACATGTTATATCCATGTCATTTGAAACATAAAAAATAAGATAATTCTAAAATTAACAAATACAAAAAAATCTAGAGAAAAAGAGAACTCTAACTTAACATATAAAAATTAAAAAACATAAAATAAAAAAAAATTAGAAAATAAAAATAAAGTTAAAAAATTGTGGAATTCTTCTTTAACAGAAAGTAAAAGAAATTCCAATTTTAAATCTAGAATTTTTTTTCTTTCCAATTTTAAATCTAGAATTTTTTTGAGCAAAAAGAGAAAATTTTATTTAAAATAACAATCTTTTCTTTTTCAAATAAAACAGAAATTTTATTTAAAATAACAATCTGATTTTTTTGTTAAATCCATTTTTTTTATTTTGAGTATGTTCATAAAAATAAAAATAATAAAATAACAGAATGAGGGGACCCACTTCCTCGACGACCCTTATCTACGCACAGTTCGCCTCTTTGCCACCGCCCTTCTCGAAGAATGGGTAGGGATATTACTTGTATATATTAAAAAACAAGCATCACTAAATTGGATACACTTTTACCAAGCGTCATTAAGAAATAATTTCCAATGAAGTTTCCAAAATTGTCACTAAGTTAGCGTCATAATAGACCCTTTTTTGTTGTAGTGTCATTTCCATAAATTCTTAAGTTGAATAAGTCTAAAGCGACACTTATAATGGACCGTGGGGAATAATATAGAGTATTCGAATGAAATTTTATAGTCAACGGGGGCGAACTTTATAAAGGAAAGGCGAAATCTTATATACTAAAAGTATCAATGGAAATTATTTGCTAAAATTACATGTAAAAAAATAGTTTTTAAAGTTCAAGATGGCGACCGCCGGCCCCATCCATCCCGAGAAAAAATCTTAACTCCTCCCATAACTATTTGCTTTAACGAAATTGGTCCCACATATTTAAGTTTTTTTAATTTAGTCCTGCAACTCTGAAAATTTCTCAATTTAAGGTCAATTTTGGTCGGAAAATCTTTAATTGACTGGAAAGTGGCACATGACCAACACATGGCCCTTATTTTTCGGGGGATTTCGGTGAAAAATCCGGGTGGCAAAAAAACAGAGGTGCTGGCTTATTTTTCATTTTTTTTTCTTAATAAAATGCCATGTAAAACTGCCACCTAAGATAAAATTAATTAAAACAAAATAAATGGGGTTCTTCTTCTCTAAATTTGTGCGCATTTTGTTGCAGAAGAAAGAGGCAAATAAGAACCAAATAAGAACCCTACCCAATCTCCATCTCGCAAAATCGCAAGAATCACCATGTCAACTTCAAGCAGGAGCTTGCAGATGTAGACGCAGACGCAACCACTATGCCACTGTAGAGTCACATCTCCCCGTGCCACTGTGGCATCACCAGTCCATGTCCGTCCTTGTTAAGTGTAGAGCCAAAAACCGAGAGAGCTGGCGTGGCCGCGTCAGGGGATGGACGTGGTCGCGTCCATTGGCGTTGGTTGGCCAGTGACGAGCGACGCGATCGCATCGGGTTGAAGTCAAGTTGTGACACGGTCGCGTCATAAGGAGCAACGCGAGGCAGTATTGAGCGACGCGGTCTCGTCGGTTTGGACACAATCGCGTCGGTTTGGACGTGGTCGCGTCGACGTTGCGAGGGTTTTTTTTTTCCGTGGGCCTCAAGTTGAGGTCGGATTTTTAGGCCCATAGAACTATTATAAATAGTGATTTCCTTCATAGCCTCTGTAATTCCGAAAATTCATCATTCTAGTAGATATCCTGGCTTGGTATCGCCCCCAGACGTAGTTACACATCGTAACGAACTGGGTAATCAAATCGTTGTGCTTTATGCTTGATTTTATTGCTTTCTTTATCTGATTATCTAGTAGTATCGTGGTTGTGGGTGGGTTAAATTCCCAACAACTGGTATCAGAGCATCAGGTTAGTTTCCTGGGAGAATACACGATGAACGACAAAAATATTTCGGTGGAGAGGTTCGATGGAACTGATTATGGATTTTGAAAAATGCAAATCGAAGATTACCTCTACGGTAAGGATTTGCACCAGCCCCTCAAGGAGAAGCCCGAGAAGATGTCTGGGAAGGAGTGGGAGTTATTGGACAGGAAAGCGATGAGCGCGGTGCATCTATCGTTGTCCAAGGAAGTGGCTTACCATACTATAGGCGCGAAGTCTACACGGGAGATGCTGAAAATCCTGGAGGAGATGTATCAAAAACCATCGACAGCAAACAAAGTTCATCTGATTAGACGGTTGTTTAATCTGAGGATAACGGAGGGAACATCAGTACAGTAGCACTTGAATGAGTTCAATATGTTGACCTCACAGTTAGACTCGGTGAACATAAAGTTTGATGATGAGATTCGGGCTCTAATTATGCTATCTTCTCTGCCAGACAGTTGGGCCGGTACAGTGACAGCCGTTAGCGCCACAGACGCTAAGCTGAAGTTTGACAGGGTGAGGGGCTTGATGATCGGGGAGGAGATTCGGAGAAACAAATCAGGATCAGGATCGTGCTCAGGGTCAGCGCTGAATGCCGAGAACAGAGGCAGGCCGAAGGGAAGGCAGTTTAGGGAGAGGTCGAAATCCAGAGGGAAGAGTCAGACGAAGAAGGACGGGAGTTCTGTGAAGTGTTGGAATTATGATGAGGTTGGTCATTTCAAATACCAGTGCAAGGCGCCGAAGAAGAACAAGAAGGAACAGGTAGATAGGAAGACAGCGAACGCAGCCACGGATGAGGATGATGGCGATGCGTTGGTCTTGAGTGTGTGTAGTCCCATGGAGTCTTGGGTCTTGGATTCCGGCGCGTCATTCCACTCCTGCGATAATTTTAATATTATGCAAAATTACGTTTCTGGCGATTTTGGACAGGTGTATCTGGCTGATGATGAACCCCTGAAAATCGTGGGGAAGGGAAACGTGAGGGTTGAAACATCAAATGGCTCGAAATTGATGTTGAATGAAGTAAGACATATCCTGGATTGAAGAGAAACTTGCTCTCAGTTGGACAGCTTGACAAGGAAGGTTACGTGGTAACATTTGGCTGTAGTAACTGGAAGATTACCAAGGGGGCTATGGTAGTAGCTCGGGGTAAGAAGGAAGGAACGTTGTATATGATTAGTAATTCGCAGGATTCCCTTGACCTTGTGAATGGTAATAGTGATGTGGAATTGTGGCACTGTCGATTGGGCCACATGAGCGAGAAAGGGATGAAGGTGATGTGTTCGAAGGGAAGACTGCCTGGCTTACAAACCGTGGAGGTTGGTATGTGTGAAGACTGTGTCTTCGGGAAACAAAGGCGTGTGAGTTTCTCGAGGAGTGGCAGAGCCCTGAGGAAGGAGAAGCTAGAGTTGGTCCATAGCGATCTAATGGGACCAGCTCCGGTGGCGTCCATTGGAGGATCGATGTATTACATGACTTTCATCAACGATTCGACCCGCAAGGTATGGATTTATTTTCTGAAAAGTAAATCTGATGCATTTAACTTTTTCAAAAGGTGGAAAGCCTTGGTTGAGACTGAGACGGGGTTGAAAGTGAAGTGTCTGCTTTCCGACAACGGAGGCGAATATGAACTCAAGGAGTTCAAGAATTATTGTGCTGAGCATGGGATTCGTACAGAGAGGACTGTGCGTGGAACGCCCCAGCAGAATGCAGTGGCCGAAAGGATGAACAGAACACTGAATGAGCGGGCAAGGTGCATGAGACTAAAGAGCGGGTTTCCGCAGTCATTTTGGGCGGATGCAGTGAGCACGGCTGCATTCCTGCTCAACCGAGGTCCATCGGTTCCCTTGGATAATCGGATACCCGAGGAGGAGTGGACTGGAAAGGAGGTAAATTTATCTTATTTATGCATTTTTGGTTGTGTTGCTTACGCTCTTGTGGATCCTGTTGATAGAAATAAATTAGATGCCAAGTCTGTCAAATGTACGTTTATAAGGTGATTCGCAGCCTGGATGTTATATTCAATGAACAGGTCATGTACAAGGATAGGTTGAAGGATTTGGGTACTAATGATGGAACACCCAGTACTGTGAAGATGGATGATCTAAACTCGAATCGCAGAAAGGGGAGTTCGGTCGATGAGGAGGTTCTTAAGGAAGAACCAAGAACACCACCACCACCTCAAAGACCAGTTAGAGATCGTAGGCTACCAGATAAGTATTCGCCCTCTAATTATTACTTACTGTTGACTGATGGTGGTGAACCTGAGAGCTTTGCAGAGGCAGAGCAGGTTAGTGATAGACGAAGATGGATGGCAGTCATGGAAGATGAAATGGCGTCTCTTCGTGTGAATGGCACTTGGGAACTGACTGAGCTTCCCAAGGGCAAGAAGGCGTTGCACAGAAAGTGGATCTACCGAATCAAGAATGAGGCCGATGTTAGCAAGCGCTACAAGGCAAGGTTAGTTGTGAAAGGGTTTGAGCAGCGGTATGGTATTGACTATACGGATGTGTTTACTCCTGTTGTGAAGTTGACTACAATTCGCATGGTGTTGAGTATGGTGGTTGCGGAGAACCTACTATTGCATCAGATGGATGTGAAGACGGCTTTCCTTCATGGTGATCTAGTGGAGGAGTTGTACATGGTACAGCAGGAAAGATTTGAGGTAGACGGAAGGGAAAGCCTTGTGTGCAAACTAAAGAAGAGCTTGTATGGCTTGAAGCAAGCTCCGAAGCAGTGGTATATGAAGTTCTACAATTTCATGATGGAGATTGGTTACCATAGATGCCACGCCGATCATTGTTGTTATTATAAAAGGTTTGACAATAGCTATCTTATCCTATTACTATATGTTGATGATATGTTAATTGTAGGAGCCGATCCAAGGGAGTTGGAAATGTTGAAGAAGCAATTGTCTGAGAGGTTCTCCATGAAGGATCTTGGAGAAGAGAAACAGATTTTGGATATGAGAATCGAGAGGAAGGCGAGAAATTTGTTGTATCTTTCGCAGGCAGACTATGTCCAGAAGGTCCTGGAAAGGTTTAACATGGAGGATTCGAAGCCGGTTAATGTGCCCTTGGGGGGACACTTTAAGCTGTCGAAGAAGGAGTCGCCGAGTACTAAGGAGGAGCGTACTCAATGATGAAAGTGCCATATGAATCAGCAATTGGGAGTACCATGTATGCCATGGTTTGTACTCGTCCGGATATTGCACATGCGGTGGGAGTAGTGAGCCGGTTCATGGGTGATCCGGGGAAACAGCATTGGGAAGTGGTGAAGTGGATTCTAAGGTATTTAAAAGGTACCACAAGTAAAGCTTTGTGTTTTGATGGAAGAAATTCTGAGTTAGTTGGTTTCGTTGATGCGGACCTAGCATCGAACGATCTTGATGGGAGAAAGAGCACGACCGGGTATGTGTTTACTTTTGGTGGTACGGCGATTTCTTGGACATCAAAGTTGCAAAAGGTGGTTGTGTTGTCCACCATAGAGGCGGAGTACGTAGCCGTGACGGAGGCAAGTAAGGAGATGGTGTGGTTGCAAAGTTTTTTGGATGAACTTGGGAAGGAGCATGGAAATAGTGTACTCTACAGTGATAGTCAGAGTGCGATTTTCTTGGCAAGTAATCCGGCATTTCATTCAAGAACAAAGCACGCCGAATTGAAGTATCATTTCATCCGGCACCTAATTGAGAAGAAAGCCTTGCGACTTGTGAAAATTCTCGGGAGTGAGAATCCAGCTGATATGTTTACTAAGGTTGTCACCTTAGAGAAATTGAAGTTGTGCATAACTTCAATTGGCCTCAGAACATGAAGAAAAAGAGGAGATTGCGGTACCAAGTGGAAACGGGAAGGAGAAAAAAGGAGGATGTTTTCTTTGAAGGTGTTTTAGTCTCCAAGTGGGAGATTGTTAAGTGTGGAGCCGAAAACCGAGAGTGCTGACGCGGCCGCGTCAGGGGATGGACACGGTCGCGTCGGGGAATGGACGCGGTCGCGTCCATTGGAGTTGGCTGGCCAGTGACGAGCGACGCGGTCGTGTCGGGTTGAAGTCAAGTTGTGACGCGGTCGCGTCGACGTTGCGAGGGTTATTTTTTTCCGTGGGCCTAAAGCTGAGGTCGGATTTTTAGGCCCATAGAACTATTATAAATAGTGGTTTCCTTCATAGCCTATGTAATTTCTGAAAATTCATCATTCTAGTAGATATCCTGACTTGGTATCACCCCCAGACGTAGTTACACATCGTAACGAACTGGGTAATCAAATCGCTGTGTTTTATGCTTGATTTTATTACTTTCTTTATCCGATTATCTAGTCGTATCGTGGTTGTGGGTGGGTTAAATTCCCAACAACGTCCTTCCTTCCTCGTTCAACGCTCTGCAACTAGACGAAAATATAGCTTCCTACAGCACGTCTGTAGAAAAATGGGATACGGGTTCGATTGATTATGGGTAGGTGGATTTGCTTCAAATTTTTGCTTCTCAAACTTTTCTAGGGTTTATACAGTAGAAAAAATGAGTTTCCCCTTTAACTTAGCAGTTTACACAATTAGATTAGAATGGACTGAAAGATTTAACGTGAAAATATAAAAACATATTTTTCTGATCCTAGAAGAAGTGTTATTCCCCCAAATTAAACCGATGCGTGTACGTTACGCTCATTTTCTGATCAAAATTGGTCTTGAATTGAGCAATTTTCAGAGTCATCTGATTAAACTGAATAAAACTAAATTTGTGAGACCAATTTCGTTAAAGGAAATAGTTATGGGATGAGTTATGATTTTTTTCGACCCATCCCTAGATCTAAGATTACATGGATATAGTTTCTTATTTGGTCTTCTGTAGATGCAGTGTTTTGCTTCTCACGTGAATTACTTGGAGAATTTGATAACGATTTTTTTGCAGATCAGACAGATCCATTGGATAATATTGGCGGCTTACAGAAGCAGGAGCCCTAGAAGAGACTTTGTTATATTTAAAGCAGGCAGGTGTGATCTTGAGAGAGAATAATAATGAAAGAAATACCGGTGCAGGCAGCGTCATTTTATGGTGTATATAGGCAACTTATTTTTGGGTCTTTCTATTATGTGATAGATATGCATTTTTGTGTGTTTGGGATGTAGCATTCTTACTAAAAAGTTCTAGAAAGTAGCTTCAAGACCAATTCGGAAATACAATCCGGATCATTTGTTACGAAATGTGTTTCATCTTTTATTACACTCATTTTATTAGGTTATACATTTTAATTCGTGATATCATTTAATACATTGGTGGGTTAGTGTATATGGTGAAACACAAAGAACGTGTTTGTTTATGGTTTCCCTCGATAGATTTAGGGGACCAAATCTCAATAAAACACACTCATTAACTTTCTCAGTCAAGTTTAACTCAACAATACCCAACCTTAAACAAACGTATAGACACTAAAATATAATAGATGATCTCATGAGTCCTCTAATAGAGCAAATATTAATAGCACGACATTGAAATATTGAACTACTTCAGATCTCAACTACAATGCCGAACCAATTCGAATATTTTACTACAATTGATGTTCAGGAGATCACTTGTTACATTTATGTGTTTATTATATTTGGATTTTATTAATCGACAACATATATATTGAATTGATGTCATTAATTAACACGTGTGATGCGTTAAAAATTGAGTAAAGGAATTAGATGGTATAGGTATTTCTCTTCTAAAAAGACCAATGCACAACTCAGTAGAAAATACGGATTGAAAACCGAACAAAAGGAGAAGAAAAACTAAAAACCACGATTTTCTTTTATCACAGTCTCGCAGGTAACGAATTTAAAAAAAGAAAATGTTGTTAAAACTATTCTTTGATACACACAATTCAGAAATCAAGCAGATGAAATCATAACACAAACAGTCCCATATGTTCAGTACTTGAGATGGACAGTGATCCTCAACAACATCTCAACACCATCAGCAACACTCTGACCCGCTGGAATCAGTGACCGAACCTCCGCAAAGCCGCAAGCATTCTTGAACTTTCCGGTCCCTCCGGTGACCGACAACCGCGACAATGTGCTGCCGATCTTGTAAACCCCAAAGAAGTTGAGGCTGTCCCCGAATTCCCCTCCTTCCATCATGGCCGTGAACGCCATCATTTGAGTCGACCCGTCTGCAGAACTCGCAACGTAAACCCCCTGCGCCTTACCCAGCTGCTGCGAACCCAGCTCCGGGGCCGTGGTCAGGTAATCGTCGATCACAGTAATAGTGCCGAAGCCGAGTCCCAAGCCGTCGGGCCCCAGCTGAGTGGTGCTGATGCTGTTGCCGCCGTTGTTGTTGTTCGGGTTACCGGCAAAGGCTGTGCCGGCTAGACCGGTACCGAGTGGAACGCCATTGGGGTTTATAGTTGGGATTGCACCGTTGGCGTTGGGGATGGCGACGCCGTTTTTAGGGGGGAGGAAGCCGAGGGGGCGAGCGAAGGGGACTTGGCCGCTGTATATGTTGCCTAATAAACCGGTGATGGGGCGGGCGGTGGGGTTGCTGCCGCCTAGGATGTCGTGCATGAACATCTCGATCACGGGCTCAGGCGCCGGGGGATCAACGGCGGCTATTGTTTCGGAGAGAATGATAGCCGCAAAGAGGAAGGAAAAGAAGATGGTTGCTGATGCAGGTTGTAGCTTCAACATTTTTGGAGGGTGTTATGTGTTGTGACTAATGTTTCAATGGATGTACTGAGCTGTGATTCTTGTTTCTGTGGGAATGAGCTACACAAATGACCTATATATATATATACACACGGAGAGAGAGAGAAAGAGAGAGGGGTTGGATCATATGGAGTTGTTGATGATTACTTGGTGAAGTTGTTATTTGATCATTAATTTCTGCCTTTACACATAAAAAAAAAAAATGGTGTTTGAGGAGCAGGTTTATATTGCGTAAAATCCCACTGATCATGTTGATGCATGGATAATGTTTATATCAGTGTTGGTGGGATCGGACCGGTGATCGAATCGGACAAGTCACCAGTTCAAGGTTCGACCGGTCCGATCGGTTTTACCGGTCAAAGGCAACTTGTTGACTTTTGAATTTCAATAATTTTTATGTGTAATACAATCTAATTTGATACTAGAGTTTAACTTGTAAAAAAAAATTCAACATATTTCAATATCAATTAATCCAAAGATACTTTTAACTCTAATTTTTTTAATAACATCCTAGTGCCAAATTTAAAATAAGATGGGAATAATAAGGGCAAATGAAGATAAATGTGAAAATCCCTTTTTTTTAACTTAAAATAGGCCAAAAACAACTTTATTTAAAAAAAAAAGAAAGAAAAATACAATCCGGTTTTTTTAACTCAACCGGACCAGTTCCGGACCCGGTTCCCGGTTGAACCGGTCGAACCGGCCGGTCCGGTTCCACCAACATGGGTTTATATTAACAATGTTTTTTTCTCAAGTGAGGAGGGTACAACAAACCATTTATCTATTATTAAGTTAATTAATTATTATATCATAACTACCGAGCAATTTACAGCTCCATTCTCTACGGTAACAACATTATTATTACTTATTCTATTAACTTGTGGTGTGCAGAATTTTATTTTTAAAAAAATATATTTTTTATTAAAATATCTTAATATTTTCAAAAGTAATTATAAACTAGTTCTTCCAAGTGAACTTTTGGATGGGATAGACTGAGATTGAGAGTGAGCTTTCTGTGAGCTTAGCTTTGATAGACTTTGAGAATCCGTTGTAACTTGAGAAGTATGTTTAAGTAGTAGTTGGTTGCTCCATTGTACTTGTTACTTGTTCTTTTTTTTGCTCAGGCTTTATGGAAATCTCAAGCGAATTTGAAAACTTTTTTGGTTTTACATTGTGTGTCTCATGCTTAGTTTCTCATAATTTCATTTTTTTTCTTGATCTTTAGTCGGTCTCTATTTGCATATATACTACAACAAAAAAGGCCTATTACCACACCCATATTGATACACTTTAAAACAGGTGTATTAATAAAAACCATATTAATACACATTAAAATAAGTGTGTTAATAGAACTCTATAATGACACTTAATTTAAAAAAAGAATAAATTCTATATTTATTTTCATGGATATATATATATATATATATATATATATATATATATATATATATATATATATTGCTACACCCATATTGTAACAGCATAAGACACAAGTGTGTTAATAGACTTATATTATCCTATTATTATTTTTAACCATATTAGTAATTGGTGCAAAATATTTGTGGCGGAATAATAAAGTATCTGTATTTTTTCGGCTGGCATATTTCCCCCCACTTTTTTGTTTCATTAGAAATAAAATTAAGATTAATTATTAAAAATACTGCAAGTCTGCAACCAAATTCTAGACGGAAGTTCCCAGAAAAATGGGGTTTAATTCTGAGAAACCTCCAATCAGGGCAGTGACGCGAACCCTAGGCGCGATCTGTGGGGCCGGCGTTGTCAAGGGCTTCCACCCGTCCATCTACCAGACGCAGGGCGGTGGTGCCAACGTCGTCGCCCATGTTCTCTTGTCAAATATGAGGCCCATACGGCGTCTTTTATCAGTAGTAGCAAGGCTGTTACTTCTGTTCAATGAAGTCTCTCCAGTCCCACCATTAAACCCCATTTCTTTCCACAGCTTTGTTGCGAGATGCTGTTAGTGTTTTCAAGTTAGAATTTGAATTGCAGATAAAAAAAATTGGGGGTAGGGGTTTAAAAAGAGAGAAGAATAATGAAAGCAGGTGCGAAAATCTTGAAAATGACGTCTAGCAATTGCAATTCTGCCCCTTTCTAGTCAATTGATATTCTGTAAAATTATTTTTTAGCCTTTTGGGGACATAATTTTTGTTGTTTTCAATTGTCCTCGTCTACATCGTCTCCGCTACTACTGATGCCAAGAGAAATGCCAGAGACCTCCATGTCCCTGTAAGTATTTCATCACCATAATTAAATTGGCTAGTTTTTTTAAGATTTGTTAGAAAAATTTATAGGCTTCTTGCTTACCGATGTTCTGCTTTTTTGATGAGAAGAAGGTAATGCCTATTCATGTGTATGGAAGAATTATGTGTAGCTTAATATGATATGAGTCGGCTTAATTGTAGAGTTTAATGATAAGTTATTATTAAGACACCACAAGATTTTTTATGCTGTATCACAAAGAATTACATGATAAATTACAAAAAATTTGGAGAAAAGTTTGGATTTTATTATCAATTGTACAAAATAATGTTTGCTAATAAAAAATATTGTAAAAATAATGATTGACAGTGGGTATTTATAGTACATAAGTGCTTATCCTAATCTGCATAGAGGAATGTGCTCATGGCTCTTACAAAGAATATGTAGAAACTTGGCCTATTTTTATGAAAATTTGGTCTGATATAAATAACCCAAGCCTTAAATGTGTTAATATTTGCAGATTTTGGCTCCACTACCAATTGGATTCGTTGTCTTCCTCGTCCACTTGCCAACCATCCCCATCACTGGAATGGGCATCAACCCGGGCCGAAGCATTGGTGCGACTATCATTGGAGATGCTCTTGCTGCTCTGTGTATCACCAGGTGATTATCAGAGCCATGCCATTCAAGAGTGGCCACTAATTTGGAAGCTCTGTCAGCACTCCGAGTTATTTTTATTGAAGTGTGAAGCTGCTAATTTTCTTGATCTAGAAGTGTGTTTATGGTAGTATGTTTTTGTATTTCTTGGCAATTTGGATGTCAAGATATGTTTGGTTGTGTAAAGAGATTCAATGATTTGGTATTTATTTTAATTTGGCCTTTCCTTTATTCTGAAAAAAAGCTAATTATCTCCGCCACTCTAATATTGTTTATTCCATTTGCCTTATGTTCGGATGCAGCAACTTTTCCTCGTCGGCGAAAGTTTCGGAGAATGCATCTGTACCTTATCCCGTGTAGTAAATCCCTACATCTTATCCACTTTTGTCTAAGGTATAATTATAGCATTTTCTTCTCCAATCCTTTTATTTGGTCAAACTTAGCACAAGTCAACTAATTATTCCATTGTATGTACTAAATTTTGTAGTTTCCTTTAAATCTTAATGTTGTTTGGTATTGTAGTAGTAATTGCTAGGTAAGAGGGAACAATTTACTAGTTTTGAGTTCAAGGAAATGGTTATGGGATGAATTTAGTGGGGGATATAACTATATGTCATTATCTTGAACTAATTTTTTTAGGTTTTTATTGATGGGACTAGGATTATGATTTCTTGGAGATCTTGTTGCAAGTTTTGAGTTGTTACTAATTTGATCTTCTTCAGAAATCAGATTGGAAGTGACATTCTGTGGAATGCCAAGCATTGAAGAAAGTTGATAAAGAAAGAGTCAAATCAAGCACTCCATCCATATGTTTGATGGTCAAATTTTATATACGGCGAAAACTGGAAGACGAGAAGGTAAAATGGGTGCTTTGCGATTCTTGAAGTATTCTTAAATAAGAGATACAGTCAGCTAAGTTTTTGGTTGTTAGCTTTGAATTTCTCTAATTGTTATAGAGAAAAAAAAAAAAAAAAGATCAGCAATGAACTAGTTGGCACAATTTTTCTAGAGCTTTCCCAAGCTGACATTACTGTATTAGCAAATAAGTTTCTAGAAATAAATAAGCAATAATTTTTTTCTTTAGTCTACCAAAATAGGGAAGACATCAAGATTTCCAATATCCTGTTCTCTCTTGCTCATGATTAGATGCTTTTGTTCAATGTTATCTGTCTTGGCATGACAACTCATAGTTCATCTTATTAAGGACCAATGTAGGAATTTGATAGACCTTGGACAATAGTGAAAGCATTTCTGATATTGTTCTTACACACAATGGTGCCATGCATTCTAGTACTAATGCCTCATAATAAGTTAGTTATATGGTCTGCAAAATTAGTAATACTACTTTGAACCAGCAAGGACAAATTTTCCATTCTTAAGAAAAGCTTTTTTATGTGGTCACTTGTGGTTTATAGTTTTCTAGCGGATGATGTATGTGGTCACTTGGAAGGCAGCAATATTAATCTTGATTTTTTGTTGTAGTTGATAAATGTAGTAGCTGCGAAATTGTTGATCTTCTCTGGACCTTAAATCGCGGATAGATGCGGGATGGAGGAATGATGATTATGCTTGATTTGGTTCCAACTTTTATCTAGCAGAAAAGGACAAACAACATTGTGCATTTAAATTAAATTTGGATTTGTAGATACTTAGTTATGATATATTTTTGTAAATCTTGTATTTAAATAATGATTGTATTTTGTACTCGTGATTTGTGGATTATATATTTGTTATTGAAATGAATAATATTTACCGACCTTATACTTTTTATTCTTCTTTGTGCTTTTTTATTTAAGAAAAACTATTTTTGACAAATTTAAAAGAATATCAGTGCTATTATGTAGGTGATACAACTATGACACTTGCAAGTGTCACAATAGCCGGTTATATTAAGAAATGCCTAATTTTTTATTTAATTTACAAGACACTAATAAGTGTGGTTATAGCTTTTATTACCTATTGCTACACTAGAATAGACCACACTAAGTTTGGGTGTCCTAATAAGTCACATGTCAGGATAATATATCTATAAATACACTTTGTGGTGTCTTTAAAAGCTTTTTTTCTTGTAACGTTGTAGCCGTTGAGTTTTGTCCTAGTTGAAGAGGTAAGGAGATTTTTATTTGATATTTAATGCTCTTCGTATGACTTATAGTTGTTACTGTCCTTTAGCTAAGAGATTAGATCAAAGTAGGTGCAGCTACAAGTTAGCCTACATAATAGCTTTTGCTTTTGTCAGGATACGTGTCTTCACGTATTGCATGTCAGGTACAAGAATCCTTATTGGCTCTACTGGCTATATTTTTAAATCTTGAGATCGTTGACTATGATTAAAAGTCCCTTTCTGCTTACTTGCATTCTACATGTCTTTGTTGTACGATCCTAGATGAAGTGGATCGTGCTACAATAGACTTTGATATACCCAAATACTGTGTAACCCTTTCGTTGTTGCTTTCTTCAGCGACTGAACCTATCTTGTTACATTAGATTACTTATTGTATGTTGCCTAATAACTTTGCTATATCTTCATGTTGTGACTTCTGCCAAAGTAGAACTAGCCTTATCTATTACAAAGATTATCAAGTACTAGGGGCACTAGCTTCTACCTTACAACGTGGTTTTGCATCATCAAAATTATACATAAAATTTCTAACAATTTTCCCCTTTTTGATGATGTCAAAACTCTAAGAATTTAAAAGCTTAAAGTCACATGATAATAAACAACTTTTAACAATCAAACATCAAATGGTCAATCATATCACAAATGATGCAAAATTACAAGTTGTAATAGTTTGACAGTAAGTGGTAACTCTTTTCATTAGATATCCTAATCTATTATAGTTACTACAGGTTAAGTGCATGCCAAAAAGGGTATATCTTACATCAAATTGCCGAAAAGTGAGCAGTGATAAATGTTATTCTTGTAGTAAACTTTCATCTCCTCCTCCAGAACCGAGATTGAGATTTCTGCATGGATCCTTGTTGGCTTCTACTTCTCTTCTTGCTGGCTTCATTTTGATCCTTCCTCATTCTTGAGCGATCAGGACCCTTCTCAGTATAACTTCACCACTGGTCATACATTATTTTTTCAAAGTTTCTATATTCGTGTTGTGCTTCAGGAGTGAGCTCTTCCATTAGTCATTACTCCTTAGAATTAACTTTTCTAGTCGTTTTTCTTGCTTTGAGTTCTATTTGGTAAGGAAGCACTCCAACATGAAGATCATTATTTTCACCTTGAAGTCGCTTGCAATGTGCACCAACATTCAAATGGTCAAAGTATTTGATGAATTCTGCCAGTTTAATCTCTTTCTTTGACGGATTCCCATTGGGAGGTATCACTGCAACCATCAGGGATTGTTATTCATGTTAGTGATTTTCTTGTTCTAGTTCCAATGGCACTTGAATATTGAAAGAGTTGGAGTGTCATTAGTTGTATGTCAAGTGGTTGGTTGTTAACTCTAATTTGAGAAGTCATAGGAACTACTCCTGTGGCAAGGAATATCTTATGTAGATTTTCATTTAATTGAGCAAGAGCGCTCTTCAATCTACGATCAGATTCTATAAAAGATTGATTAAGCTCTGATACACGTTATGTATGCATGCATTTAGGTCGATCTAGACAGATAGTTTATGTCATTTGCATGTGTAATTGACCGAAATATGCTTATATTCATTATATTGTGCTATATGACGTATTTGTGCTTGTTTTAAGGATATTTAGGTGATTTTATGCCAAAAAGTCATTTTGGACGAAGTTTGGAGAAGAAACGAGAAAAGATAGTGGGAAGAAACGAAGGAAAGCATAGAGGAGTATAGACTCGACTGAGTCAATACGTCGTAAAAATTGGAGAATTAGCTCAAGGAAGATGACTCGGTCGAGTTGCATTTGTGACTTGGTCGAGTCAATGTTTCGTGTTTTTGATGTGTTTGGAGTTGAAGATCAACTCGGTCGAGTGCAAGAAGTAACTCAGTCGAGTCATGGAGAAGTTTTTGTCGACTCGGTCAAGTCAATATAATGACTCAGTTGAGTCAGTGCTTCCGGGTTTTTGTGCGTTTAAGAAACTCGATCGACTCGGTCAACTCAGATTAAGTTACTAACCGAGTTACATAAGTCGGTTTGTGACTTCCTTACGCGATTAAGCTTATTTTTTACTCGTTTCAACCTCAATCCACCCCACATGATAAATATAAGCTTCTAAGGCTAAGATAAAAAAAAAGACTTTGATGATTGGAAAGCACTTTGGAAGCTAGGATTGAAGAACAAGGAACAAAGAGACGAAGATCGAGATCGAGACTTCGGGTTTTGTTCTTATTTTTATTTTTATTGATCAACAACGTATGTCCATGAATTATGTTGGTTTTTAACTTTAGATATGAGTAACTAAACTTCTTGTGTTAGACGGTTAGAAAGTAGACTACGCATCTATGTTTTGGTTTTATTCGTCTAATTCTAGATTCCATTTTTATCGTTTATCTATGCATTTGTTTTATTGATATGATGTTTTCAATCTGATCAACTGATATTAATCTACAAGTTTAATGATTCACCGTCCAAGAGGATAGGGTTGTTAATAGACTTACAACACATAGCGTAAATACTAATATTCGTCCGAGAGGAGTGAGATGTTTATGTAGGTATTGGTCTTGGTACTTTTTGGGAGTCTTTAGATGATAGTTAGCCGAGAGGGTAATTATCTCTAATTGACCTACACGTTAGCGTCGTCCGAGAGAAGAATTAATCAATATTCGTGCCGCCTAATAGATGATATAATTGGTTTAAAGTCTAGAATTTAAGATGAGTAAACATATGAAATCGTACTGGAAATTGAAGCCCTAGAATACGTCTTAATGTCATCTGAATCTTTCCTTGCTACTTGTGTTCTTGTTAGCCAAGCAATCTGTTAGTTAATTAGTTAAATCTTGCAATTTATATTCACTACAACAATTTCATAAATAAACAACAGTTAAAAGACAATATTTTTTTCCAGCAGTGTTGTCTATTCATGAATTAACAACAATTTTACTGCAATCTGTTGTCTATTAGCGACAACACATGCTAATAGACAACAGTTTTACAACGGTTTTTAACGTCTGTCATCTATTAGCGCCTTTTTTCATAGATAGACAACAGTTTAACGACAGTTGCCCATATCTGTTGTCTATTGACAATACATTGCTCCAATAGACAACACTATTGTCAACATTTTTTGAAAACTGTTGTCAAAAGGGCATTTTAATTTACAATACTTTTATTATGTTGTAAAATTATTATTGTAATAAACTCTTCAATGTAATTTTAATAATTAATAATGAATTTGAAATAAAATAATAATTATGATTTTATTTTATAGATTGCATTTTATTATATATATTGCATTTTATTTTAATAAAGTCTTCATTGGAATTATCCACCCGACCCGGTAATTTTAATATATTATAGGGTAATAAGCCGGGACGGGCCAACTAATTTTAGGCCCAATTAAATTTTTGCTCGGCCTGACCCGATCAAATTTTTTAGGCTTCATCATCAATCGCTATAAATAATTCGATTGCAAAATGTACTTTTCACTTTTGTTACATAAGTTAAACATCATATATCATATTTTCCTTTTCTTCGTATACAAACACTTTTTATTTTTGTGATTCTTTTTTTAGTAAAAAGAAAAAAAAAAAAAGCCCAAATCAGATATCCACGCAAAAGGAATAAAATACCAAAGCCCATTGAAAAATTCACTAAGATAACATAGCCTATTGAACGATTCACTATTTCACAAAGCCCATTGAACTATTTCACTAAGCCTAAATCAGATATCCATACAAAAAGCCCAAATCAGATAACAAATACTACACACTCATTCTTGTCACTTTTATTAAAAACTGCCTGTTAGAACACGTTTATTAGGACACTTGTGAGAAAAGTGTTCCATTAGACATGAAATAGGACACTTTTATTAAAATGACCTATTACAATGGAGTATTATATTGTTAATAAGTGGGTTCTTCAAAACTTATTTACTTAGTACCTAAATTTTAGCATCTATCAGGATTATGAAATAAAAAAAAATATTATTATTATTATTATTATTATTATTATTATTATTATTATTATTATTATTATTATTATTATTATTATTAGAAATATCTAAAATGGTTTTATTTCTCATTATTTCATATTTTAAATATTGTCATCAGGGTTCTTTATCTATATAATAGGACATTCGTTTAAAATAATCCTATAGGTTAATTAATTATTTGATAAGAGAAAAAGAATGAGAGAATTCCTAATTGATTTGAACGATAAACGAAACAGGGAGCCCTAACCCATTTGTATCTTCTTCGCGCGAATTCGACTCACCTCGCTCTCTCTCTCTCTCTCTCTCTCTCTCTCTCTCTCTCTCTCTCTCTACTCGTTTCTTTCTCTCACTGTCACTTTCTCTCTGTAACTCTCTCATTTGCAATCGATCCATAGCATTGATCAAGTTGTCACTGCCATTGATCAAGTTTGACTGTATTGTCGAGAAATATGACAATAAAGTCATTGCTGCTGCTGTCTTCGCCGTTGGATCCGCCATTGCTGCTTTTAGTTCCGCTGCCATATCTCAGCACAAAATCACAAAATTCGAACTGGTTTCCTTGCTCGTTAAGCTTCCTGTGCCGCTCAAATCGCAATTCAGATCTCTACGATATTTTGCTGCCTCAGGTATGAATTCCATTGAGTGCTTGAACTACTCGTTTTGTTGTTATAGACTAAGTTAGTTCGAATTAATTTGTACTATCGAGAATCATTTTGTATGTTCTCTTACATAATTATCTAAATCTCCTACCTAGATAACATTTATTCTGAATTTTACAGTTTCTGGACGAATGGTTTTCGATAGGTGTACTCTTAGGTGACTTTTCATTTTAATTTTCCCGGAAGATATATGATGATGGAGGAATTTGGTGATTGTGACTAGTTGTTATTGAAAATATGGATGTGTCTAGAAAATTGAGGATTACTGAATTGCTTGCCAGTGTATTATCGATGTTCTGCTTAATTTTTTCCATTTTGGTCTCCGTTTTGAGCTGCATTTATTTTTTAACATTGTGACTTTTTACCCAAAAAAAAACAAAACATGTGGTGTTTTCAAAGTTGAATTTACTTTAATTTTTAAGGAACTTTTCTTTGTGTATCCACCCTGTTTTTACTAATTAATCTTGTTAATGGAGATAATGGGGTTACTTTGTTACTCTGTTGAATTTCCAACTGATAATTATGCAAATATACCATGTATGTTCAAGAATAAGTAATTTAAAATCAAGAGTATATACGATGTGATATTATGGTTCTACTATGTGTTTTTGCTGAGCTAATGAATTTGAATAGCATTGTGGCATGCCATTTGTGTCACCAAACAATAGGTGCTGCCATTGAAACAATCTATTTGCACCCAAGAAGGAGCTGGCCAAGATTCTTGGACTCTTCATTCTTGTACTCGATGTATTTGCAATTCTCGTTCTTGTTTCTCTCTTGTGTTTTGCCTCTAATTGTTGTATTGCTTCATCTTCCATCTCATGTGCTTCTAAAGGCATCCCATGATCTAGGTACTTGTGCTTCTGATACTCTCATTTGTTTTTACGAACAGCTTATTTTTTGTTATTTGTTGACCTTTTGTTATCTGTGTAGCCATGTATATAACTTCTCTCGTAAACATCAATACCATTTAGGATCCTCTTCACAACAGATCTTAACAAAGAAGCACATTAGATAAGTTTTTTCAAATAGCATTCTTGATGAAAATACACTGAAATATGATGTGACATCCTTGATTTGTTACTGCACTGATGGGCCATAGCCACATTTTTAGCAATCAATTTCATCTACGATAGCTTGCTAAATGATATATTTATTTTCTAAGTTGGAATATGGCTTTACAATGTGTAACATCTAATAGAGATCATTCTTTACTTTTATTTTTATCTAATATTGTTTGCATAGCTTTCACTTTAGTATACCTTGTCATTTGTCAAATTCTATCTTCATTTTGATACTTTTTTTTCCTAGAAGAATAAGTTAGGTTGGTTGAGTTCATGCACCATCAATTTCACTGAAAACCCAAATGTAAAGCTATTAATAATTCTGTAAGAGTCAGTTGCTGCCACACATTAGAGTAAAGTCCGTATAGTTACGACACATGAAAGAACACCTAGCAGTTGATGCGTAATATAGATTATATTTTATTAAAAGCAAGCTAATATCAATGCATGTTTGATGTTGTTTTGAATGGTTCTCCATCATTATATTGCAGGAAGATTTTGAAAATTGTGAGGAGATTTCTTCACAGGATGCCGTATGGGTAGAGACAGAAGGGGAGTGCTTAGTGCTCAAGTTCAAGCGCCCTTGCATCAAGTTATATGAGGTTCTTCTTTCTGTAAACAACTGCTACTATAAACCAACAGGTTTCTGAACCATTTTTCAATCCCACCAATCTTTACTCAAAGATAGGTGATAGCCTTTGTGTTCCTTGTTAATATGCGATGAGATACACACACAAATACATTCAGTATATTAGGCATGTTAGTTAAGTCATGCAAGCTTGCTATTTTTCATATATAGGTTGTTACAGTGCTCTCATTTCTGGACGAATCTTAATTGCTGATATGATAAGAGTATTGTTGCATGTATTTGATGAATCGACTAAACCTTTGCATTTCTAGCACTGACTTGTTTTCTGCTTGATTCTGTAAAATATTTTACAGCAACTTTAAACAAATGTATTATTATCGACTAATTTGTGATTCTGCTTTTGTTATTAGCTGCAACAACAAAACAATGTCCAGAGAATAGTACACGCTTAGAAAAATGAAAATCATTCTTAGAATATCTTTAATTGATTTATTTCTGCTGCAATTGCTCTAGTTTTTAAAATAGCAGCTTTTATTATACTTCACATGGTTTTCTTTCTGTATATAATTTTTGAATGTATTTGGGTCAGTTGTAGGTGCAGAATCTTTGATGAAATTCTAGTTTCTTGTGCCGAGTCATCTAATCCTTTCAGCTTTCTCTTCTTGGGCATACATAGTTACATTTTTTTTTTTTTTACTATGTATCATGAGGAATAGCTCTTAAGCTGGAAATTGAAATTAGGTTAGATTGGGGCTTCTTATAAATGTGATATAAACCTCAAAGAGATTTTTCTATGAGCATGGCATTGTATAAGATTTTCTATGTTCTAACAACAATATCTTGACTTGTTGCAACATTTTAACCTAATCAAATTTCAGATTCAGGATTTGCACTCTATAACTCTCGATAATTCTATGTTCCTTGTCATCAGTGAATCTTGTGCTTTAGCAACCAAATTCATGTGCCCAGTTTAGTTTATGCATATATCTAGTCTTCCTCAACCATCCAGAAGTTGGGATGCTTGTTATCTTTGTCCACCATGTATGTGAAAAGGATTCTCGTTATCTTGTTTAGTTCAAGAGTCTATGCTTGATATTAGTATGATTAAAGCTAGTTAATCAGGGCCTGTTTGGAGCAGAAAAAGAGAAGTTGGATGGATCAAGAAAATGAGCAAACTATATGAAATTTCTATGGTAATTACCTGTGTGAGAGATCTTATCGTAACTTTTGTTATTGAGATGCAATTATACTACAAGCAGCAGCAGCAGATTGAGCAGTTGAAAGAAAATGTAAATAAATACTTTATTATCTTCACCAGCAATGAAAGAAATTAAATTAACCAAGCACGCCTTTCCTTATTATATATATACTCTCTCCACACAACCCTCTCCCCTTCCCATTATCTTTCCTTCTCTCTAGATTATCAAATCAATCCGGTTTTTTTTTTTCAGATTCGTAGGAAATTATTGTGAATCAATTAATTCTATACAAGTATGAAGAAATCAGGAATCATAGCTGCTTCTGTTGCTCCGGCTTCCGCCACCGCCGTCTCCTCAGGATCTTCCTCCAAATTTCACTTTTCTCGCGAGGTAAGTTGAGCTTCCTTTTTTTAGTTATGTTTAACTAACTGAAATCTGCCATGTTTTTTGCATTTTTCTTTGATCTTCGTTATAATATTTTGTAATTCGTGAGGGAAATTTTACTTCGCATCTCTCTCTCTCTCTCTCTCTCTCTCTCTCTCTCTCTCTATTTGTGTAATTAACTGAAACTTGACATGTTTTTGCATTTCTGCTTGATTGTTTGATCTTCGTTATTATATAATTTCTGGATTTAATTTTCCCTTTTCGATTCTCTGTAATGTTTGGAAAATAGAGAGCCTTTGTTATTGAACAACTAGAGTAATCATAGATCATATAATATCTAAATGAAACCTAAACGTATCAAGCTAAGTTAGTTAAATTATATTTTAGTCTTTTCATGAGAGCTTCCGTTCTTGCTAGTTTCAGTTTGCCTCTATTGTAATCCTCTTCCATTAACCACTTCTTTTATTTCATTTTACAGATTTTATCCATATGTATTTTTCTTTATAGTATTGTTTAATTTATTTTCTGGCAGTGTGCAGAGCTTATAATATTTTCTTCCCCCAAATGTAGCATAGAGGAAACAGATACATAGAAATGCCTTTATGCCTACATGTCTATTAACTTTACTAGCCTGTGAATAAATGAAGCAGCACTCCTTGAAATTGCAGGAGAGAATGTTTTTTTAGCATTCGTGGACTGGTCTATTCTTTTGAGTTTTTGTACCTTGCTCATTTGATTGTTTACTGTGTTATTAATTCATGGATTGTCGATTGTGCAATCATATTGAGTAGGTGCATGCTCCGAATAGATATTTTCAGTCAGAGGAAGAGCAGGAGACTCTATATACTTCAGGAAATTGCAAATCATATTGAAGATTTTACTAAAGTAGAATTACAAAATATATTGTAAGGAGACAGTGAAGCTCTTTGTCTGATTTAATTTTCCTTCATGAAGAGTAGCTGATGAGATAACCATGGCAGGAATGAAGATGGAATTTTAACAGCTAGGAAGGACTTAGACAACATAGGACGGGAAGAACTTCTTGAGGCTCTGAAGCAGGTCAGCTTAAAAATTCCTCAAAATGCATTTTTTCGCATATTGACATATTTCGCATTCACATGAATTTTAATCAAATATTGCAGCAAAAAGGCACATTTGAAACAAGCCAGGAGGATAGTACTGATGTCCCTGAAGAGTTGAAACTGAGATTGGCATATCAAAAGTCTGTTGTTGTTGTTCTTTCATGCTACATTCCGGATCCCTATCGTCCCATTATATGCTAAAGTGATCATGATCTGAAGGTTACTTCATTGCTTTTATTTTTACCACTTGTTGTCCTGTGCAGAACCTGAGGATATGGTAGCAGTGGATGAGCCAATTGCTCAGGTCGAAACAGACAAGGTCTTTAAAGAGCAGGTGACTTAAGAGTATAATCTTTTTTTCTGTAGTTGGAGGTATAAAACCCTTTTTAGCTATTGTTGACTAACTGTAACTGACGAATGTAGATTGCAATGTGATGCTTACTTTGCAGCTTTTTTACACCTTGCTTATAAGTACCTGACTGGTTGTCTTGGGCTTGTAAGTACCTTATCTAACGACTTTCTACTGATTAGGTTCTTTAGGTTTATTATTTTGCCTCTGTATGATGTCTTGGTCATCTTTCTTGATTCTCCATCCAAGATTCGAATGCTAATAATTTAGTTTTGTCTCACTCCACCTTACATGCTTTCTTATCAAAAATTGGTTTACAATATTTTAGTTGATCAATTTGTTGATTTATTCGTGTGATTATTTGAGCTAGGACAGCCGGTGATTTTATGTGTTTATGATTTATGTGGATTCTTAGGAATGATTTATGTGGTTTCAAAATGAATAGAATCACATATAATTGCCTTAAATTTTTATTTTTTTTTTATGTTTTGTCTTGATGCTTCGGCTTCATTCTTTTGTTAACATGCCCGTTTATAATGTTTCCATTGGTAGGAATCAAGTTGCTGTGAAGTTTCAAACCTTCTTTGAAGTCTTAGATCTAAATTAGTTAATATTTTGTGGCGTAAAGTGACAAAGAGTACACATGTTATCCTTTTTTATGAATTGCACATATTTAGATTTTACACAATCATGCTTTTGTATTGGATTGAAGGTGAATTATTTTGATCTATGAATGCATATTTGTGACGTCAAGAAAACATGTTTCAATTTATAATTATTGTTAATAAATTCTCCATTAAATAGACACGATTTAAAATGAAGAACAACGGGTAAAAGACAATAGCTAAAAGGAGCTGCTAAATTCGAAAATTAACACTAAATAGACAACGGTTTAAATTGTAGAAGAACGGGGAAAAAGTGTTGTCAAAACTAACAAAGAAAACGGTTTTAAGATTAAACAACGGATACAAATTGTAGTTAAAATTAGCAAAGACAACAAATGATATCTGTTATATAAAGTGTTGTTGTTCATGGAACAGACAACGGTTTTTACTTGTAGTTAAAAGGGTATTTTTAACAACAACACTATTAATAACAGACTTATTTATAACTAGACCACCGATTTTATCTGTTGTCTATTTAAAAAATTCGTGTAGTGATGTTCATTACAGAGTCTTCTATTTTACTTGGAATTGGCCTTTTTTTAAGAACACTATTCTTGCTTCATTTCCTATCTTTCCAAAATTTCTAATATTCCTTAATCACAAATCCCAGATTTATTGTGGTTGATCTCTCTGCTAGGCCTTGTACTTATGGGAAGATTGAAACTTAAGAAGGAAGTGTCAATACAGGAACACTACGTACCTCGATTGCAAAATGTGTTGTATTCTAGCTCAAGGCAGGTTATGAGCAACCCGCAAATGATATTTTTGTTGGATGACTAGCTATTATGATTGCAACCACAGTAGAACATGTTATAGCCCCGGATGTATGGTGTGCTTCTTATGTCATCTCTAAAAGCGTTGGTCATAGTTATGTTTTATATGTGCACTAATCAAGTACTACTTGGATAGTTTAAATTTTTAAGTTTCACACCAAAACCAAAAATATATGAGTGATTACATTTAAATTCATTTAATATGGCCTTAAGATTAGTCCTTATCTTCTTCATGTTGTTGTTATATGCTATTAACACGAAACTGTGATATAGGTTGATGCTCTATTGTTCGTATAATGAAGAGTAGAAAAGTTGAGCCACACACTATTGATAACCGATCTATTTCATTAGATAATGAGATTTTCAGCCCTCCATTTTCTTCTTGTTTGTCTATATTATCTTGACGTTGACCAGAGAAGTCTGCCAAAGGATTGAAGTTTATTTACGTGTAAGGAAATGTGTGAGGACCGAGGGAACAAAATATTTTATATCCACGATTTTAAGCTTATGCTATTTTTTTCGTTATCGCCAATTATCGTCTAACTCTTGTTAAGATTCCATAACATGCAATTATGGAGGTGTATTTTTTGTTGCACTTTGTTGAACTTATAAAAATAAATATAATTAAGCTAAGCGATGTCTGTCAAGTTGAAAAATGAGGTAATACTTAAGAGTATACTCTTGCTCTCTCTTTGGTTTCGGTAAAAAGTTGTGGTGATGTCGTTGGACATATGACAAAAACTATTAATTTCTTTTAGCTGGAGTGAACAAGCCAAGGAGGGGCCTGATAGGCTAGATTTTTACTGATATTAGGTCTTTTGTATTCATCAAAACTTTTTCCATCGCTTTGCAAAAAAAAATCAATGGCTTCCACAGTTTCAATACAAAGCCTTCTAATCCCTGCAATTTCTTTCCCTTTTTTCTTTTCCAACTTCCAGCTTCTTATACTTCCTAGACAAAAATAAAAATTGCACGAGATTAAGAAATGGCAGAAGAAAAATTTGCAGAGAATTTATAGCAATGGTGCAGCAAACCACGGGTCCTTCAGTTGTTTATGCCAAAGAAATTGAAAGACTATCTGCTAAAGAATTTTTGCTTCTTATCGTATGGTTCCTAATTTGTTATTTCTTCGATTTTAATTTTTTAATTTTTAATTAGTTGTACATTAATTTCAGTAATATAATAAAAATGTAAATTACAATTTTCAAATAGCATCAACAACCATTTTTTTTAAATTGAGAAACATATTCGACAACGGTTCTAGACCTTTGTCAATAAATAACACAAAAATCGTAGTCTTTGTTGATATTTACTACATTTCAATTACTAATAAACAATAAACCCCCACCTTAATTGGGATGCAACCCAGTATGTAGATGCAAACAGTCATATTGTTCGTCGCATTCGCTAGTCTCATCCTCCTTCCTACTTAAGAATGCATGAACTTGTATTGCTCTTCAATTGATATATGAGATTTAGGAATTGAGAATTTAGGGATTCAAAGAAGATTTAGGAAATTTTGAAAGAAATAGAACACTAATTGCACGTATTGATTCACTGCGCAATGGTGAATAAATAATTTTTATTTAATAAACGGTAAGAGCTAAATCTATGAAATTTTACTTGTAGCTAATATATAGGTTAAAATTATCATATTAAAATTTCATAAATTTTTAAGAAGTATAACCATGTATTTTGAATTTTTAAAATCGAACTTATTGAAACAGAAAATTCACGTAGCAGTGAAAGAACCTTCATAACTACGAAACGACGAGGTGGATCTCTTTAAAATTTTAAATTATGATAGGCGACATTTATATGAATAAAATATCTAAAAATTGGAATTTTTGAAGAAGTATAAATGTATGTTTCGAATTTTCAAATTAGAAAACGAAATATTTCAAATCATGCAAATGAGTAACATAAAAATAATATAAAATAAAATATAATTTATAGACTTGATTTTTTTACAGAATATACAAGACACACTAAATAAAAATATATATATAAATCATAATATTTGAAGCAATATAAGCATATATTTCAAATTTTCTAAACTGAAAAAATGGAACATTGAAAATCTGGATCAACGAACATAGAAAAATCATATAAAATAAAATACAACTTGGATAGGGCTAAAATTTTAACTGGAACTTAAAAACAAATGATTAAATAACATACTAAAATTTCATTGAAATTCAATAAGTACAGATATGATTTTTTAACTGTTTAAAAATGAATACCTTAAATTAGGGTGAAAGAGGAAAAAGAGGTTCAGACGATGATGTCGGCTCTCGGAAGGACCCCTAAGGCTTATGCACGAAAATTTTAAAAAAAATAGTTGACTTGGATTGTGTTTTTGATTTATTACATGAATCCCAGACTTATAGATTATAATCCTAGGGTTTAGAACTTCTAATTAAACCAGGAAAATATTTTCTTATTCCCTAAGTAAAAATCATGGGTTTGGGCATGACAAATGCATTGGGCTCATGTTTAAATTAAAAAATTTAAATCCAATAGCTTGAAATATACTCTTAGCCATAAAACTGAAATAATAATTGACATACTTTACGAAAATAAATAAATAATTTTCATTGGATAAAAATAAATATTGTAATATATTATGGTTAAATAGTGTACTGGGTGTTACAAATTGGGTTCATCATAGCAAACCTAGGTTAGCACAACAGAATTTAAAATTTATGAAATCAAAAAATATCACATATATACAAAAACCTACGATATTCGGAACAAGTATTGAAAGGAATGCTAATAAACATATTTAATCAGTATGCGAAATTATACCTCTGTAAATTATCCTTCATTTGATGTAGAGGATAACATGAATCAATTTCTTGTCTGACACCGGAACTCAAAAGGATCCCATGTGTAACCCCTTCAATCCCCTTCAATCAGTCCACCGTTGAATTTAACACCGAATTCAACACGCTGCTAGTAGTGTTGAATCATTTTCAATTAAATAGATAATAGTGAAAATGAAGGAGATAGAAAAATTGAAAGAACTGTTCTTCCCATTATTTTTCTGCCGAGGAGCTCCAGATAAATTTTTCGTTAATCTCTACACAAGCGAATATTTTTCTGCTTTAGATATATATATCCGGTTTAACCCTAAAAGGAAAACATCCGTCGATGCCAGATTTAATTAGATTGAGTCAAAATCACTTCACTCCACGTTAATGACATTCGATGTTTAGGAAGTGGAGTTCACCATTTTTCCTTTAAAAAAACTCCACATACAATACTAGGATAAATCCATCTACATGCATAAGTGGATATGTCCACATAATATACATATACTAATATAAACAATTTATATTATCTATAAATATATTATAATTATTTAGACAATTTAAATAACTTTATCTTCTTCTTTTTTTTTTCAGTGGACTTTCACAATAAAGTCTACTAATATTAATGTTGGGCTTCAACTAGTTAATCCAATTAATTTGTTGATACCCAATCACTAATAATTTTAATCAAATCAATTGATCAATTATTTTACACCATTAAATTCAATTAAATAATCTAATTATCTAATTGAATTTATATTTAATTCAACAATTGAATTAAAATATAAATCTAATTAATTAATCAACGTTAATTAATTATATCCGACTATTGGATTATACTAGTTGATAAATATTGTCATTCAAACTTAGGTGTGAACCTTTAGGTTCACATTTAACACTAGCAGTAGGCTTACAACATTTTTGTAATTTTACAAATAGCAATTATTTGATTATTTAGAATTAACTCTTTAGTTCTAAAACATACAAATCACAGGTACACCTAGCAAGTACCGTGATCACCCAGTGTTAAGTGAAATAGCAAGCAAACCTATATAGTTGCGATTATCATACATGTAAGGTCCTTCCAACAACTAATCTCTCGATTGATTCTAGGGTATGAATTATAAGTTGAAACTCCGTTAAATCAATAACCATGTTTTCCATTCAAGTTGCAATGATTCTTGATTAATCCATATTCACCTGCCTTGGCGAAGGTCTTCGAATCAAGCACAACGAAAAACACAGGATATTCTCTTATACACCTCTAGTATTTTAGCCATATCTTGAGATCTACAACTCCGATTGAGGTGAACTTGGTGGCGTTGCAAAGCTGATTCAAGGAGATACAACTTTATAAAAAAGAGGAAAACCCCAAAAATAGCCGGAAGACCCTAAAGAATAGCTTTGAAGTTGGAAAAGCAATGTAGTGTCGGCCCATTACTTGGCCCGCAAGCTCAAAAATGAGTTTTGACGAATTTTCCTATTCCAATTAGATTTTCTCCCTCTTTATCCTAAATATGTACTCCTACAAATACCCCAAGGCTCTAGACATCAAGGGAGACTTGGAACTTGGACTTTGGAGAATTTCTGGAGAAGACGAGCAACCAAGATTCGGCAATTTGCGGTTTTATCTTTACAATTTGTTTTTGTTTAATGTTTATTGATACAATTGTGTCTTTAGTTGTCGCCATGAGCGGCTAGTCATTTATTTTCAGTCTTTAATCAATGTTGAACCCTAGTTGGATATTCTTGTGATTCTTACGGTGATTGTTCGATTGGATTATGTTTTGAGATAATTTATGCTATTTGTTTATATTTAATCTCTTATGTGAATTGTTATTTGGCTTGATCACCTAGATAGTAATCACATATTTGTTGTTAGGTCATTGTTGTAATACGTAATCATTACGAATTTATGTCCACAAGTAACAAATAGTGAATCATTCACTAAGATAGCATAATTCGCTGTCACTTGGATCGAACTTGTGCGATCAAATACTGGTGGAATGTAGTATTCTCGTCTTACGAATGTTCATCGCATGCACAAGTCTTACTAGCTGCTGAATGTCCTATCTTGAACAGAGCTTTAAGAGCATATTCCATGATCACCATCACATGTGTGACCATGCCCCTTAGCTTATTTTGATCTAACATGACTTTATCTAATATTTTGCATGTATTAAAAACAATATAAAAGATAAAGAATGATGCCTTCATTAATATAATTCCCAATAAAGTTGTTGACATATAAAATATGAAAGAGTGCAATAATCCAATATAATTGGTGTGCCAGGCACAGTACTCTAACACATCGTCTATAATTATTAAACTAAAAATTTTAATGTGTTATTGTATTTATTCTTCTTATTGGTGATCATGTGTATGGAACTAATTTCGAACCTAGACACAATACAAAAGAAACCTAAAATGCAAAATCTATAAAATAGGAGATATCCATATGAAAAATGAATGATTTAAAAAAAAAAATCAAAGATAAACAGTAGGCCATTAATTACAATATCTCTATGGTACAAAAAAGTTATGTTGTAAGGAAAATTGAAAGAAATAAAAAAGAGAGACACATAATATTTAGGATTCTCTTATTCATCACATCCCCTTGATATAGGGTGTCAAATAAAAGGGTTTCACAATTATATAATGTTTAGTAAATACCTAAATTGCTCCCCATCAGTTATTTTTTTACGAAGACACACTAATTATATTATTCCTTCAACAATTTATTTTTATTTTCTCTTTCTTAGAAATAAAGAACCAATATTAGCCTTCGCCCCAGGCTAGGATTGTAAACGAATCGAACTGAGTACTAAGAAATTCGACTCGAATTCGTAAATATGAACTTGAATTCAAATCAAATAATAATCGAAATTTAAAAGGTGATTCGAATTCGATTCGTGGAAAGTATTTGAACATATTCGATTCGAGATTCGAAAAGATCGTTTTTAATTTTCTAAAATATTCAAATATTAATTTTTTATTAAAATAATTCTTTCATGCTGAACTTTATGTATTTTTTATTTTTTTCAATTTCAACTTTTAATAATATATATTATATATGAAACTATTTAAATATATTATATATATATATATATTTAATATTACATATGTAATTTTTAGTTTTCTAAAATATATAAGATATAAACGAATCTAATATTCGAATTATTTGAATGGAATACAAGAATTTTCATATTCAAATTCGAAGCTCAAACGAATATAAAACTTGATTCATTTCAAATTTCGAATTCGAATCATAAACGAATTCAAATCACGAATAGAATAGGATCTCTTTGATTTGTTTACAACCCTACCTCAGACATTGTTGGATATTTAATGTTTGAAATTAATATTTTTTATATATATTATTATAAATTAGACTATTTATTATATAATTATTATATAATATTTTATTTGGGTTACTAGTGAGATATGTCCTTATGAAGTAAATGGGCCTCGGCTTTTTAGTCCAATTTAATTTTGCAATATTTGACAGCATATTTTTCTTTAGAGAAGGGAGAGTTGCGTCTGTCAGTTTCAAACTAAAATGGAGGGATGCATATGCATGAAAGGTTGAATCTATTGATGACATCCCGTAAATCTTTATATATATCTAATTAGATAGATTAACAATTCCATAAATTAATTGGAGATACACCGTATGAGAGAGACACAGAAAGTACAAAATTCATAAATTCTAGAGTGCGAAATTTAAAGAAAAATACACAGTTGAATCCTAAGAACAAAACACCCGTAATCTTCAGCACATTAGAGAAGGGGTGAAATATTCTATTTTAGGACATTGCTAAAAGCAAGCCTTCCTGTCAATTTATTTCGATTACTTAATTTCTATTATATGCTATAATTGTTCCAACAAGCACGACTTTATGACTTAGACCCATAATCATTAGTTTTAGGTAGACTAGTAGTGGTTTAATTGCAGAATAACTCATAAAGTTTGCCTAAACTTTGGTAACAACATGAACAATAAAATTTTGCAAAATAATTTACAAATTTAATTTGCTCTGTAAATATTGAACTAGTGCCTTGAATCTATCGGTTTTGGTTCACGATTGTCGTCAAGATGGAGGTTTGATCTGTTGAAGCCTTGAAATCTGTTTCTGTTGTGTTTTGGATGCATCTGGGGACACGGCCGCGACGGGTGGTCGAGGTTGCGATGAAAGGTGTCTGAATAAGGCATTTGGCACCGTGGACTTGACGCGATCGCGATAAAGTTGAGACGAATCTGACACGGGCACGACAAAGCTAGCACGGTCGTGACAGGTTTAGGTGCTGCAATTCTCGGCCCCGTGTGTTTCAGGCCCAACTTCAGCCTAATTTGCGTTTTAGTCAATTTGGAGCATATATATAGTCCCATAGCTGTTCTAGGCCATTAATTTGGTCAATTAGTCTGAAAAATCTTATATTCTAGGTATTCCTATTATGTTATGTCTGTTCTGGAGTACTTCCATTAATTTGTACTCAATCAGTTAGGGAATACTTGGTAGTTTGTTTTGGTCTGAATCAGTCCGAGTCTGAGTCTGTCGGTCTGTAATCCAGTAACATCTGAATGTAAGATTTTCCTCTCTTCTACCCGTGGATATAGCTAACACATTGATAGTGAACCATATAGTTTCTGTGTCAATTTACTTTATCCTTTATATGTGTTCTTTCTCGAGTCTGGTATAACAGCAAATTAGTTTATGGGTTAATTGAAGCACCCCATTAAACGATCAACGTTTTTGCACATAAACCACTAAACTTTTTTTTGTGGCATCAATACATATAAACTTTACGGATTTGGCAGATAAATCACCAAACTTATTTTTCGATTGACAGATAAACCACCAAACTTATTTCTCAATCATTTTTTATCGGAATTCCGCACGTGACTTGCGCGTGATAAACTTTTAATGACTTTGTTTTTGCAAACAACATTTTTAGTATGCCAAAAGTGTAAAATTATTTCATATTTTTCTTTTCCATAGAAATTTCTTTGAACCATTAATAGTTCTCTCTCCCAATATCTAGAACTACATTGTTGAAGATGAGTGACTCCTCTACCTACTAAAAAGCACATTTGGACAAGAAAAACCCTTGAAAATTTATTAGGCGCAAGTCATATGTGGAATTCTGGCTAAAAATAATTGAAAAATAAGTTTGGTGATTTATCTCCAAAAACCCATATAGTTATGTATGGGTGCCACAAAAAAAAAAGTTAAGTGGTTTATGTGCAAAAAATGTTGATAGCTTTAGTGGGGTTGCTGTAATTAACCCTTATTTTATTGTGCTCAGAATGGTATAAATTTGTCTAAATTGGTGAACTTATTTGCAAATAGTTTCAATTGATGAACTATTTTACAAGATTTGATAGTTGGGGTTGTTAAGGAACTTGAGACATGGGAATTCCTTTGTTTAAGTTATGTACCTTCATCATGGAAAAAAACTATGCAAACCCACAAATAAATGGTTCTTACCCAGATACAATTAAATTGTCGTCTTTGTGTCAAGAACAATGCAATTTATTTTAGCCCACAAAAAGTCTTACGTATTTTTTTTTATATTCGAAGAAGCCTCTTGTAACTTTTTAAAAACCTTTTTTTATTTTATTAAAAAAAAAAAGGAAAATTAGCATTGAGGAAGTATTTAAACATGATTAACATCATATAAAAGGTGAACTATATTTTTTCATCTTCAAAGTTTGGATGACGAAGGAAGTTAAAAACAATACTGGGAACAAAAATAGCAAAGTGCTAGAGAGAGTAGTTGTGTTTCTTTCGAAAATAAAGTGTTCAAAACAAGGTAGAAGAACCACTATTTATAGATTTTAAATGATTGTTGGTGAACCCACTACTTTAGAAGTTAATATCACTAATTTCTAAAGTTACAAAAGATTATGGCTACTAAAGCTGCTAACATGGAGATAATTGCGTTGCACGGGCTCATCCTCTCATTCATGTACGTTGCGGCCCTTAATTTGCAATCTCTATGCTGCACATTGCTACATCTCTTAGGAGGAAAAACATATACATACATATATAGAGAGAGAGAGAGTATGAGTAAGGTTTTAATGGTTACTTTCACTTTATCACCATGGATAATGGCCTAATATTAGCCCTTAGATAAAAAATTAAAGGATGAGATTGGTTGAGTAGTTGGGTCATGCATTTAATTCACCTAGATTGAATAAAACACATTTAATGGTGAGAAAATTGGTAACCTGATGATATGTAGGTAATAGTGATGATGTGTCATCCATACTTAATATTAAAGGAGAAGCGTAGTAATTTCTGTATCGACACGTGTCCACTGACGTGTCAATCTCTCCTTCATTCCCCTCCCTTTCCTTATCCTTAATAACCCCTATTTAATATTAATACCTATCTTTTTTTGTTTTCCCCTTCCTTTATTATTGACTTAACTGTCTGCCCTTTCCTCTACTTCTCTCTCATAATTTTCAGTTTTCTTCGCTGTTAGAAAACTATGGATATTACACTCTTTATCCAATAATCTCTTGGATTTACTTTCTTAGAAAATCACGGATAATTATATCGGCCTTTCCCAACGGATCGTTGTACAGTGTCTTCGAAAGCAAATATGATATTGCTTTTCTGCGCCTGAAGCATTAACTGATCACTCATTTCTTGCCCAACCCCAGGGACTGGTAGTGTACTCCGGCGATTGTGTTGTTGAAGAGAGAACGACGAGAGAAATCAAAGAAATGGTTGCGTTGGTGAAGAGAGACGTCATAGCGATTAGAAATTTTAGAAAAAATGGATCTGCTTCTATCATTTTGTTCTATGCCCGTTTTGGGTTCTCAACAACGATGAGTGAAAGCATCAGATGTAAAAATTGTCATCAATCCTAATGGAGAAATAAATCAAGATGAAGGGAGAGTCGTGTGAGGAATTAAGAGGGGAGTTGTTATTAGTACCAGAGGTAGTATTTCACGCGAACAAGAGGAGGAGGAAGTGAGAGAGAAAGAGAAGGATCATCAAAACTGCTCAATCCTTTGCCATCAACGTTCTAGAGAAAAACACAATTCTCGACCTCAACATCACCACCGATCAAGAAATTTAATCAATCATTATTCTCTCTACTGTTCCCGATTCCATATTTTTTCTTTTTTAACCGACGATCTTTCAATTTTGATTTCCAATTGGTTTAACATTTTCCTGTATTTACATTAGTTCAATAGGAATATCCGCATAATGATCATAAAAAGTTCTTTTTGATATGATATGCCAACACCTTATTCAGGCCTTGCACTCAATTGGTGTAAATTTGATGTCCTTTATCTATTTATTATGTAAAATTGCATTTCTCTTTAATGATATTGTCTGCCTAAACAGATTTATGTGTTGGCCTTTTAATTTTGCACTTTTGCTATTTTAGTTGTTGAATGTTGAATAACTTTCATACGCCGCATGGGTTATGAAATATTTATGTTTATTCATCTGCCATGTAGCTTGGCTCTCTTTAGTTATGGTTAAGATTGTTACACATCTGCCCTCTTGCAGTTCTGGTGATGGGTGAAAAAAGTTGCAAGGGTTTTATGATTTAATGCGATTAGTACTTGAGGATCCTTTGCCAATTTTGATATTAATGGGGCATCTTAGTAAATGCCCCCTATCCCAAACACTGTATCTCAGAGAAAACGACTAATAAGGATGATGGATATTCTTATCCGGATAAATATTTGATCTAAACAATAATATTTGCACTGTCCCAATAACCAAGTTATATTACTTTTCCATAATACATTGCCACAGTTGCACATGCACAATATGAAGAACAATTTTTTTGTGCTCGGATTGTTGCCACCAATTCAATCAAAATAGAATTTTCTTCAATGTTTTATGGTTGCTTTAGTTGGTTATGTTATATATATGAGCAATGAGGTTAAAATATTGAGCTATTGTCGCTTATTTTTTTGGCTTCTTCAGATGTATTTTTCAATTTAAGGAAAAATCAAAATATATAGAATCATGATTTAAATCATTTTTTTTTTTTTTTTGTATTGCCTGTTTTTCTTTTGTACACAATATAGTTTCTGCATGTTAATTATATAGTTTCTCCAGATTCATTCTCCTGCTACATGCCCCTGCTTGGTTCAGATCTTTTAATTTTAATATTCGAAATAGATAGATAATTCTATTGCATTGTATTTTTACAGTCCGGGAACTATTCTTCGTACATGACTTTTCTGTTTGTGATTTAATAGGTTTCGTAATAATTCATACTTCCTCCATTCCATATTAATTGACGTTTTAGGATATTTTTTCATTTTTTAGTTAATTGACGTTTTACATATTTTTCACCAATTCTCTTAATTTTCTCTCTGAACTCAATCCTGAAATATCTCTATTTTTCAATTTATCAGACATATTCTGATTTGGTCAAATCTTTATCTGAGGGTATACCTGTCAAAATATTCAATTCTTAATTCTTCCCTCTCATCCTAAAAGTCAATTAATATAAAACGAAGGGAGTGTTTTATAACTACTTTATTTGCATTGTAACATCTTGACTTATTATATTATTACAAGTTTCAAATTCTTTTTTCACACATCATGTTACTCATGCATTTTTTATAAATTATAACAATAATTGAAAAAAAAATCAGATATTGTAAGTAATGTCTTGATATATGTTCTACCCGTGCAATGCACATCTAGTTTTTTAAATTAAATTTTAAAAAATCTAAAATTAAAGATTCCATGTCCTTTTTTTTGACATTTTAGTAGGGATTATTGATTCTCGAACCTTATTAAATGTACTGCATGCATGTTGATTGATGAAAATCATTAAATATCATAATTACTATTTCACTTTACCCACTAATTTAAAACAAGTAATTGTTTCATTTAATTTTTCATTGATAATTGCTATGTAATTAATACACCTTATACTTAATACTTTTAATACTTTTCTTTAATACAATTAGCTGCATTTTTTAATATTGTAATTAAAATAATAGGTGGCAACTACTAATTAATACACAAATGACCTTTTTTTAAAAAAAATACACCTTATAATTTTGTGTTGCTTTTTTTTTTTCGTTTTTTTGTTTCTTTTAATTAATAGGTTGTGTATTTGCTTGGTATGCATTCCTTAATAGAATTGATTTTTTCCTTAATAATTTATGTACAATTTTTTATAGAATATTTTTAACTTCGAAATTATAAATTTAATTAATAATAATCAAATAGGAAATTTAAAGAAAATAGTTGGTACGTCTTGATCCAATAAGTCGAATCGGGTCTAATAATTGGATTGTCTTGACCCAATAAGTCGAATCGGGTCAAATAGTAATGACACCCTATATCTATTGTTTGAATCCTAATTTTTCATAGAACTTTTTTAACTTCAAAATTATAAATTTAATTACTAATAATCAAGTAGTAAATTTAAAGGAAATAGTTGGTACATCTTGATCTAATAAGTTAAATCGAGTCAAATAGTTGGATCGTCTCGATCCGATAAGTTGAATCGGGTCTAATAGTTGTTACATTTGATTCGAGAAGCCAAACAGGTCAAAAGTGGTACCTTATTAATCTGATAAGTAGAATTGATCATATAGTGGGTATTAGTTGAGTCGATAAGTCGAATCAGGTCAAATAGAGTGTACTTGTTTATCAAATAAGTCTAATCCGTTAAATAATGGGTACTTGTTGAGCCGATAAGCCAAACGGGCCAAATAGTTGGTACATCTTGATCTAATAAGTCGAATCAGGTTAAATAGTTGGATCGTCTTGATCTGATAAGTCGAATCGGGTCAAATAGTGAGTATTTGTTGATTCAAGAAGTCGAATGGGTCAAATAGTTGGTACATTTGATCCAAGAAGCCAAACAGGTCAAAAGTGGTACTTTATTGATCTGATAAGTCGAATCGATCAAATAATGGGTATCTGTTGAGTCGATAAATCGAATCGGGTCAAATAGTGTTTACTTGTTTATCCGATAAGTCGAATCGGTCAAATAATGGGTACATGTTGAGTTGATAAGCCAAATGGGTCAAATAGTTGGTACATCTTAATCTAATAAGTCAAATCGGGTCAAATACTAGTACCTTGTTGATCCGATAAATTGAAAGGGCCAAATAGTTGGTACGTCTTGATCTAATAAGTCGAATTAGGTCAAACAGTTGGATCGTCTTGATTCGATAAGTCGAATCAGGTCAAATAGTTGGTACATTTGATTCGAGAAGCCAAATAGGTCAAAAGTGGTACATTATTGATCTGATAAGTCGAATCGATCAAATAGTGGGTATCTGTTGAGTCGATAAGTCGAATCAGGTCAAATAGTGTGTACTTGTTTATCCGATAAGTCGAATCGATCAAATAGTGGATACCTATTGAGCCGATAAGCCAATTGATCAAATAGTTGGTACGTCTTGATCTGATAAGTTGAATCGGGTCAAATAATATTCGATAAATTGAATCGGCCAAATATTTGGTACTCTTGATCTAATAAGTCGGATTGGGTCAAATAGTTGGATCGTCTTGATCCGATAAGTTGAATCAGGTCAAATAGTGAGTATTTATTGATTCAAGAAGTCGAACAAGTCAAATAGTTGGTACATTTGACCCGAGAAGCCAAACAGGTCAAATAGTGGTACCTTATTGATCTAATAAGTCGAATCGATCAAATAATGGGTATCAGTTGAGCCGATAAGTCGAATCGAGTCAAATGGTGTGTACTTGTTTATCCGATAAGTCAAATCGGTCAAATAATGGGTACCTGTTGAGAAACGATAAGCCAAACAGGTCAAATACTTGGTACGTCTTGATTTAATAAGTCGAATTGGATCAAATAATAGTACCTTGTTGACCCAATAAATCGAATCGGCCAAATAGTTGGTATGTCTTGATATAATAAGTCGAACAGGTCAAATAGAGGTACCTTGTTGATCTGATAAACTAAATTGGCCAAATAGTTGGTACGTCTTGATCTAATAAGTTGAGCGGGTCAAATAGTTGGTACATGCTGATCCGAGAAGCCGAATGGGTCAAATAAATAGTGGTACCTTGTTGATCCCATAAGTCGAATCGGGGCAAATAGTGGGCATCCGTCGAGCCGATAAGTCGAATATGGTCAAATAGTGTGTACTTGTTTATCTGATAAGCCGAATCAGTCAAACAGTAGGTACCTGTTGAGCCGATATGCTAAACGAGTCAAATAGTTTGTAGGTTTTAATCTAATAAGTCGAATCGGGTTCTACCTATATTAATGTGACATTGAACTTTGACATAGAAAAGAAAAAGAAAATTGAAAATGAAGACCAAAATATTGAAAATCACACAACACATGCATAAGAGACACCACATTCTCAATGAAACCATGGTTTTGTCGAAATGCAGAATGATATATATGATTATTTAAAATTTAAGATCTAACATTTTTTTTTTTTTTTTTTGGAGCTACAAAACTCTCAAATATACAACTTGTTTTATTTTAATGGAAATATACTAACTTGTCTTTAAATAAAATATGCTAAAAGAACATTAGATGTTAAGTGTATGCTATTAATTGAAGTTGTAATTCTCAATAAACTAACATTAATAAACTTATTTTTAAAATATCAAAATGACCTTTTGAATCTAAAGATTCTTAAGGAATCTTATTATATGAATTTAAAAAAATACAAAATTATCTTTAACCCACCATAATAAATAAAATATTATTAATATTATATAATACAATATATATTTTCGTAATAACCATTCATAAATACAGAATACTAGATCATTGATCGGGGACCCGTGCGATGCACGGGCTCATTTTCAATTGCACAAAAGAATGAGGTGCCGCGTCTATATCTCGCTATTAAAGGATGTGTAGACTTTTTAATTTTATTTTTTTTCATTTCTTGTGTTTACTGTTCATGTTCTTTTTACTCATAATGATTTTATGTTTTTATTTATGAAAATATAAATGTAAAATCGCATATTTACAGTGTGTTGCTTTATTTGATTTTCTATAAATTATTTCACTTTCAATATTTTAAAAATTATTTTACACACTTCAAATTAAATTTTATGTTTTTGTAGTATATATTGCTAAATAATGAAAATTAGTCACTGTAAGAGATAAGAATTACATCATAGAAAAGTTATTTTGTATATGCAAGATGATGGAGGTAGTATCGCAAGAATGGTGTGGGATAAAAAAGTTATAGTTTAATAGCTTAAATGCTAAGTTAATAAAAACGTAAATTAATGATCTGAAACATTTTATAAACCATAAAGTGATTAAAAAAATTAATTGAATAGAATTGTAGGTTGAAGTTAAGAAAGTGTATAATCTGGATCGTATTGAGTTGAAGATGATTTCTCAGTATATTTTAAATTTGGGGAGGTATCTCGTACATCAGTTGCATGGATCTTAGCTTCGTGCAATCCTGGTAATCGGTAAAAAATTATGCCTAAATGTATTACATAAGTTGAGTAAATGTATCATTGTTAAAATGTATTACGAATTATGTTTAAAAATATCACTTGTTTCAGTAGCCACCCTGTACTGCACCGTGCAAGTGGTGCATAAGTTCATTCGAAGTGTTTGGCAACATCTTTTAAATAAGATCTTATTTTATTTCAGAATAAGATGTTAATAGCTTATAAGCTGTTTTTAAAAAAGTAAGGAAAGTCCAACTTATTTTTCGAATAAGATCTTATTTTAACTTTCTACTTTAATTTTTATTATTTTAATTACAGAAATGTCATTGCTAACATCTTATAAGCTCTATTGTCTTATTATAACCAAATTTTTCAACAACTTATTTTTAACGTAAGATTTAACATCTTATAAGCTCTAAAAACATATTATAAAATGTTAGAGGTTATAAGATATTTTAAATAAGTTTAGCCAAACACCCTCTTAGTTTTACATTTTTAATTCAATAAACCACAAATTTTAATACCACTCTAATCATTAAACCAATAATTATTAACAAACTCTTACACACATCATATCACATTTTACAATTAAAAACTATATCCTACACTTCAACCACTACCCCAACTACTCAAACAAACTTCAATTTTTTACTCTTTCAGCCACTTACTCCAGGCACTATCATCAGACAATAGTACACAAGCCACCCCCAGCCCCAACCAAACATGCACTATGTTTTTTATGAGTTTAAAAAATAATACATGTTAATTGGAGTGATTAAATAAATTTGAGTCATTTTTATTCAATTATTTAAGCATCATGGTCCTTAATTTATGCAGCCTATATTACTAATGATTTATGTTTTACTATAATAATTAATACATACATTATATAATTTTTTTTTGGTCATTATCTAAGAGGTGAGTATATGGGTAAGAATTAAGAAATAGATTTTGGGGTTGAATTTGGCTTGAGATTGATATTGGGGACCAACCAGCAAATATGATGAAAGGTAATTAAGGAATTAGAATTCCCATAATTCTCATTAACAAAAGAGCCGCCTATTTTCATCTTCTTTGTTATTCTTTTTGTTTTCATACTTTGTCTTCTTCACCATGATTCTGCCTGGATTTTCTTGTAATCATTTTATAGTCATAGGCGGAAAATATTCTTTCATTTACATTCCGGTTAGTCAGCTGGTACTGTGGTATATTCTCTCACTACAAAGAGGCAGTCGAAATTCACTCGTACTGGTGTCGACCGATTTTGTCCTTTTGGATTTTAATGCCTGCTGTAAATCTCAAAACGTTGAGAGTGAAATCATGGGGAACTTGATTCCTTCTCTCAATATGAATTTCGGACCGTATGAGGCGGCCATCAGATATTTAGACTGACATTGTTTAATTGCGGAATTCTCAATAGATAGAAATGGCGACGGTGGAGAGTACGAAGTCCATAAAAATTTGACGATGTGAAAACATCGATAATTGATGGAGTTATGAATTCAATTGACGAACTTTTACTGATGCAGTGTGTACAATGGGAAAGCTATTGCAGGTATCCTTGTTTCTGAATAATTTTTTTTTGGGTTTTTTTTTTTGGTTGGTAGTGGAAATATATCATATTTTGGATATCCATATTGGCTAATATAAGTTAATTTGTTTAAATACTTAAATTTCAGAATAATTTTGAAATTTTTTAGATTAGGAAAAGACGATTGATAGTTATAGATTAGGACATACAATTGTTAATTCAAATGTGTATATACATTGTCAATAATGATGGTGCTTTGTTTGGAGCAATTGAGGGATTTGTTACTTGCATCTTGATGAGAACTGTGCAAATTTCAGTAAAGAAATAAGATTCAATTTACCTTTTTCATTAATTTAGGCATATGTTTGGGAGTACACATTACATAACTGGGCGTCTGAACCCAAAAGTTAAGTATTCAACATATAAATTATGTTTTCTTGACATCTACTAAGAAGCCGAGGCGCCACAGATCCATATTTTGTTGCTTTCCACCATAGTTATTGATTCCATATTCTCAAATCGAAACTAATCTTTCTACGATGTAGATTTTCTACTGTGTTTCCATAAAAAAATTCATCAACAACATTACTAATTAACATCCTTATCCTATGATATTTGTTTGGTTTCCTCAAACTTAACCTCGTCCGCGAGTGAAATCACGTCATTGCCCCTGTAGTCTGATGGCTTCAGTCTCATCATAAGTAGCTGTATATTTGGGTGATGCATAAATTTTTACTGTTAGTGATAACTTTTCTATAAAAAGGAGGAATTTCCTACAAAAGTAAGCTTTTTATGCAAAAAGTAACATTTTTCATGTAAAAAGTAACACTTTCTAGTGTGACCAGAAAATCCACAAGTATTATGGCAAATAAATGTAAATCCATACCTTTGATTTATGAACACTTTTAACCTCAAAGTATGGTATCCACAGGTCATATTTGATCATTGACATTTGTGGAACGAAGTTCATATTGTATGTGCAAATCACCAAGTTTTAGTAGAATGAAATTAAGAGCAATACGATGATGGTTGTTATTGGATCACAGAATGAAAGTATTGTCTGCAATATGGGTTCTCAAAGATGCTCTGCATAAACGTAGATAAGCAAAGTTAGCTAGCTTCCAGAATATAATAACATGGGTATCTGAAGAAGATAAGGAAACAGGTAATGTGGAAGGTGGCTTATATTTTCCTCTTTTTGTACATGTGTCTTTACAGAATGATGGTCCATAATCATCAATGGTTGTATTACACTGTGTTACCTGATATAGGCGGTAACTAGACGAATTCATATGATTTTGTTATTTTAAATTAGTAAAATACAATTGAGTTAGGATCATGTAGTTATTGTAAAAAATGGTGAATTTAGTGGACTAAAAAATGTATTTACCCAAAAATGTGTAGAGAGCATAATGTATGAATTGTTTGAAACCGTGGTACTTTGGTTTTCCTTTATTTCATAATTTTTTATATGTTTAGTTGCTAAGGTTGATTTTGAATATAAAGATTATATTAAATAATCCATTATATCAATTAAATTAAGTGGATGATTAAAAAAACTTGGGATTATATGTGCACATCCTGGAAATAAAGGGGTGGAAATGAGTTCATGGTGGTTTATTTTTTGCATATGCAAAATTGTTGTTGTAATTAGGATGGAGTTGAAATAATAAAAAAGAAAAGATAACTATTTATTAATGAGAAATAAATATTTCTGACATTACGTGTTGTATCCAAAGGCATTATCAACTTACTTTTTTAATGAGTAGGTGCGGGTAGGTTGTTGAAAACCTCTCGATAGACAATGTTTTCTACCTCGTGTTCATTGTTTTGATTGTGTTTTACATTCAATATCTTGAGTCCTTCAGGCGTTGTGACTCGTGACAGTGCAACATACAATTGGCTGTGTCTAAATATTGGCTTCGGAAGGTATAGGCCCACTCTTTTTAAGCTTTGTCCTTGACTCTTATTCATAGTCATTGCATAGAACACTCTTATTGGATATTGTCGCCTTCTTATTTAAACGACCACTTTGTATTTGTTGGAGATAGGATTACTCTTGGAATGAGTACCTTGTTTCCTATATGTGTGCCTGTTAATATCTCTGCTTCAATTACCTTGTTCCCTAAACGTGAAACCAGTAGTCTTGTGCCGTTGCATAGCCCTTCTTTCTGGTTGATGTTTCTGAGTAGCATTATTGGTGTTCTTTTTTTCATTTGTAAATGGTGGTTTGGTAATCCTGGGATTTTTAGTGAGTTTAGGAATTCGGTTGGGTATGAGACCCGATGATTTAAAGCATCCTCTGCATCATCATCAATATTGTCTGAACTGAAGTAGTCCTTCATTTCTCCAGGTGCAACTTTAAGGAGGAATATATTTATGTCATCCACCGTTTCGTTGGTTGGTGTCAGAATAGCTCTTTATGTTAGGTAATTTCGGTCATCCAAAGATGTAGTGAATCCGGAATATATTGATTTTGCAATTTCCTCAATTGGTTGACCATTGCCTTGTACCATAAATTTTTTGTCCAGTTCAATTATTTCAAACTCATCGGTTGCATTATCTTCGCTTATACCACTTTTGTTTGCCTTCCCATCCCCAACTTCAAGGACCCATTTAGCAAACTCTTTTTCTGTTTGGTGTATCCACATATTTTGTTTGAGTGTGTATACGCAACATGAATCCCATAGTGTTGAGCGGTTTATTGTTGCTAATATAGTATCTTGTCTGCTTCCATGGGGTACCACTGGTAGTATCTGTCGGAAATCCCCACCTAAGAGTACTGTTTTGCCTCCAAAAGTTTTGGACTTTGATGTTGGGTCTGTTGTGGATAACAATTGTCTCATGGAGCGGTCCACCGCTTCAAATGTGTGTCGATGAGCCATTGATGCCTCATCCCATATTATTAAATATGTCTCCATTAGTAGCTCAGCTAGCATTGTACCTGCATTTATATCACAAAATGATGTTTCGTGTACTTTTAATGGTATCTTGAACCTTGAGTGTGTTATCCTTCCGCCTGGTAGTAGCAAAGCAGCAATACTAGAAGATGCTACTGGAATTACTATTTTCCTCTCTGCCCTTAGCTTTGCTATTATTGTTTTGTATAGGTATGTTTTTCCTGTCCCTCCTGCACCATATAAGAAGAAAAGGTTCCCTTTCCTATTATGGACCGAATCAATTACGTCATCAAAGACTATTTTATGTTCTCCATTCAAACTCCCAATTAATTTGTCGTGCTCCTCTTGTTGTTCATGTATATTGTAGCTTGTTTCCTCCTGTAACAGTGAGTTATTGAGGGTTTTCAAGAGCTTTTTGTCGGGTATTGACATATCAGTAAAGTCTTTCAGAGATTTTTCCTTCTGGAGTAATATCTTTTCTATTTCCACCAAAGTGTAATTCTGGAGCTCTTCGTCTGTAAATTGCAAATCTATAAAATTGAATATTTTTCTTTGCTTGTACGGTATGTCTTCAGCCAAAGCCTTCCAACAGTGGTTCCATAACATCACTGGGCTCCCAACTTCACAATAAAGTAAAAGTGTTGCGAATAAGTGACGCAACTGGGGGGGAGTGTAGCCCATTGTGATGCTTCGTCCATTGCGTCGTGCCATTCTGTATCTCCATCTAGCAATCCTTTTGCGTAGCAAGCAGCTTTGAATGTTGGATGTAAGAATTTCTTCAAAGCATGTCGGTCCTTTCAATACGTCCACCAGCTTCTTCAAATAGTTTCACCTGCTGTTGGATGTATGTTAACGATCCTTTCTATTGTACGACCTTGTTTGCGCTCAGTCCAGATCTTATTTTTCCCGTCCCACACGTACCTTGTTGGGAATTGCGCATAAGTGAGTTCCCTGGCTTTCTTGTCTCTCTTGTTTGTTTCCATCCACTCTGTAAACATTGTCTTCTGAACACCGTCACGTGATAAGACGACCTCCAAGTTTTCAGATTCATTGAAGGTGAGGCTCTGTTGGTTTGGTAAATGTATTGTTAATCACTGAACTGCTGGCCTTCGGTAATGAATATCAAATGCAAATATTCTCCACATGGCTTCGCAGGCCGAGAGGTACCGGCATTCTAGATATTGTTTAATCTCGTCAACTCCTGTAGTTTGTTCTAGATATTATTTATGTTGGTTGTTTGTTCTACAACCATTGTTGCCTTGTCCACTCCTTTTGTTATATATTTGAACAGATACTTAATTGCCTTTGTGTTGTTGCACCACTCTACGTTAATATGTGCCTTGCATTTCTTTAGCAATGTTAGGTTATGTGGTACTACAAATGCATTATCCATCTTTGTCCCCCCTTTTGTGATGTATCTTCCCGCATCATTTCTTCTTTTGTATTTTACGTAGCCATTTTTGTCGAAAGTTGTAATTTCTCTGTAAGTTTTGGGAAATTTCTTGGTGCACTCATTTTCCTTCATGCATGGTGATTTAGGGTTGTCCAGTCCACATGGCCCATGCATCATGAATTGCTCCACTGAAGCATATCCCTCTGGGTCAATGATCTTGTCTGGTATCTCTGCTGAAATTAATGTATCAATTTGGGAAGGTGATGGGTTCTTAAGGCTTTCTTCTAACCACAACACTATGTGGGCATGTGGGAGTCCTCTTTTTTGAAACTCTATAGTGTAAATAACTGCAACCAAAATAAGATGGTTAAACGAATAAGTATTTTGGTAAGATTTATGTGTGTGGGTCTATGATATAATATTTATAAATTTCCATTAATATGAATATTGAATACTTTGTTACCTGCTTGTGGCGGGGCTCCGAAAAAACCTTGATGAATATCTGAGAGCATTTCTTCTAATTTAATTTTGAAGACTCGACATTCTATGTCTAGCCTGTCATTAGGTGTGCTATTGCCGGACTATTGCAAGTGAGTAGTTATTTCCATCCAATTCGGATTGGCTGTTATTGTTATGAATAGTTGTGGATTTCCCTTGGTTCTGCAAATTGCCATCGCATCGTGGAAATTTTCGGCCATATATCTTGGGCTTCCAGTATATGAAGGTGGTAGGATGTAGCTTCTTCCCGAAGATTTAGCATCAGTGTCGCCTCTTGAAACGGCATCATATGTGTTATTGTAGACCTCAACCCTCAGTGTCTGTTGATTATTCCTGATCCACCTCAATCGATATTGTTCAATTGTGGTGTATATATCTACAACATACTGATGTAGCAATCACCCTGATTTAATAATTGTTGTCCCTTCTGATGTTCTTGTCTGTATTTGGTATGCATAGAATTCACGCATCGTGACGTGAGCCCTCTTGATTGTTGTTTTTCCATGTTCTCTGTATGGTATTTGTTCATGGAATCCTTTCTCAGCGTGTGGGAATAACAACGGGTATTGCATTGTCATAAAATAAGGGGTGTAATTCATCTATTCTTTGTAGTCTATCTGATTGATGTTGCACAATGATATCTCTGTGTCCAATAGTAGAACATAAGTCACCGATAATTAGGCCTGTGACCTCATCTGCACTGGGTAAGTCGTACTGCCTACCTTTTTGTTTATCGCCAATTAATCTGATTGTCAATTCTCTTGCTTCTCCTGATTCATATCGATCTCTTGCCTTTCTAAATATCTTTGCAAGCTCGTTATTATCGTCCATCATCTGAATCAGTGAACTCAGAATTTTTTCATTTAGTTTCTCAGAAGATTGGTTCTGCGTTAAGGCTTTTAAACGATTCTGAACTTCGTTCTCAGTATTATATATGTGTAGTTGTGCAAAACGGGGGTTCTGTCCTTGTAAGGGTAATAATTATCCAATATTGTGGTAATTCTGGCTATGGATTCTGAAAGTGTAAAGCCCGTTTGTTGAGGTCACGGTATTGTCAATCTTTGCTCCCATTGATGTGAATGCTAGAACTGAATTGTAAGCTCTTATATTTCTGCGGAATGATGGTGATTCTTCTAGTAGATTTTGCAAGATTTCTGGTGGTTGACGGCGTTCTGGAAATTTAACCCGGCCTTGTTGGCAACATATTGTGAAGAATAATTTTCCAGTTTTTTTGTCTTTTTTTGTGCTCTCAGATTTCCAAACGAATGCATCGCAATGTGGGCATCTCATGAGGTTGTTGTCTTCTATGTTTTTGGTTTTGTTCGTAGCTTTATTAGGTTCTGCTGTAAAAAAAAATTATTTTGTTTTGTAGTTTAGTTGTTGAAATATAATTTAAAAATATTTTATTGATGCATAATAATTATTGAAAGAATAGTTTTTCACCTCGGTTTGGTGGACATTTCAATACTTGTGATGTGGATGATACCGTTTGCAAGCGCTGGTTTACATTAGTTCCTGAGGAAATCATAAATGAGGTCGATATCCATGTTTGTTTCCATTTGAAAAAGAATTGTCATTTTATTTTCTTTTGCCTGTTGAAAGTTTATGAGAAATTTTGTCTTACCTTGATTTCCTAAGCTTCTTGAATGTTGTGAGGTAGATGCTTCATTTGTTGAAGTGGAAGCTACGTTTGCTCCTGCATAGATTCATATGTGAATTAAAAAGAATTTTAATATGAAACCAAGTAATAGATTACCTTTATGTGTAGCTTCTCGTTTTCTTTTCAGAATCTGCCGTCTGTTATCCCTTGCAGCTTTGCATAAGTTTTCTGGTGTATTACATTCTTCCTGAATTGATTGGTGTTGGGTGTTTTTATTTGCATCTGTAGTTGTTTCCAGTGAAGATTCTAGATGTCATTGTGAGCAGGATGATGAGTAAAGATGTTCATGTTGAAGAAGGAAAGAAATGCGCCTACATTAATAATATGGTGATGATGATGGGTGTTTATATCGACAATCTCAAAGGATTTACATTGGCTTTGATTACAAGTGTGTTTATCGGTACAAGCTTTATGGTGAAGAACAAAGGTCTGAGGTGTTATCGTCTCTAGTATTAGAGCTGGTAAGTGTGTGTTTATGTGTGTTTTATGAGATTAGTGAATTATGATAGTAAAATTACCTTTCCGTTTAGATTATTGTATTCCCCGTCTTTTGTTTCTTGCTTCTTTGCATTGCTCTGCTGTTAGACCTGTTAATTTTGTGCCAATTTTTTTCTATTATTAGTTGCATTTTATAAAAACAATTTTGATATGGTAAATCATATATATGGATTTCAATTAACAAATTTAATAACTTGAATCATATTCTGGTACTTCTTTTGCATGTACCTATTTTGTTGAAAGTTTATGAGAAATTTTGTCTTACCTTGAATTCCTAAGCTTATTGAATGTTGTGAGGTAGATGGTTCATTTGTTGAAGTGGAAGCTACGTTTGTTTCTGCATAGATTCATATATGAATTAAAAAGAATTTTAATATGAAACTAAGCAATAGCTTACCTTTATGTGTAGCTTCTCGTTTTCTTTTCAGAATCTGCCGTTTCTTGTCCCTTGCAGTTTTGCATGAGTTTTCTGGTGTATTGCAATCTTCCTGAATTGATTGGTGTTCGATGTTTTTATTTGCATCTGTAATTGTGTCCTCTGAAGATTCTACATGTCATTGTGAGCAGGACGATGAGTAAAGATGTCCATGTTGAAGAAGGAAAGAAATGTGCATACATTAATCATATGGTGATGATGATGGGTGTTTATATCGATAATCTCAAAGGATTTACATTGGCTTTGATTTCAAGTGTGTTTATAGGTACAAGCTTTATGGTGAAGAACAAAGGCCTGAAAAGAGGTGTTACCATCTCTGGTATTAGAGCTGGTAAGTGTGTGTTTATGTGTGTTTTATGAGATTAGTGAATTCTTATAGTAAAATTACATTTCCGCTTAGATTGTTCTATTCTTCGTCTTCTGTTTCTTTCTTCTTTGCATTGCTCTGCTATTAGGCCTTTTTTCTGTTATTAGTTGAATTTTATAAAAACAACTTTGATAACTTGAATCATATTTTGATAAAATGGCACGTAGTTAGCAGTATTATTTGGAATATCTCGACATTCCAATTTCCTTATATGCTTAGATTTTGGAAGTTTCATAGTCGAAATGACATAATACTTTGGAGCCTTTAATTATTATAAATTGATCATTTGTACTTAATATACATTCTTCTTTTCTTTTTCTAAATGTAAAAATATTGATTTAATTTTAATGTAAAGTCGTGATAAAAAGTAAAAGGTAAGTTATTTTGAAATTAATCTGTAAATATAAATATACTCGACCATCCTAAAATAGTTGTGATTCTTGAATATTTGAATATGACAACCAAATTATGTGTAAAGGTGGTAGTGTATGTTCTGGTACTTCTATAATATGAATTGGGAATGATGTGTATTTATCTTTTCCATGATGATGCACACCCTTTTTTTTTACTCAACATTACATAGCTTTAAGACTCTAATATCCGCTTTTTGTGTGTTTGTGTATTTTGGCAGATGCATCTAATATAATTCTAATTTACTTTTTATATATTTTAAATAATAATAATTTGTATTATTTCTTTAAGAAGGCAAGTCTGTCGTTTATATTTTTTTGGGATGTAGAACCATATTAGTGCATCAGTTCCAACACACACGAACATTATAAAATTCTGAAATTAAAAAGCACAATACAAAATAAACACCAAATTGTATTTCAGTTTCTATGGTTTATTGTTGAGATATATTTCGACCATTTTAAAGTTTGATGAAACACATGTTCTTCACAAATTGCTAATATAAGATTGTATTTCGCTATCCCTCATTTGGCTTAAAGTAACTTGTATAAAGAGCACCTTCTAAGGCTGTCATTTTAATTCATTGTTAATATATATGTGCATGTAATCTAGAATATATGTACCTGGGATTGATTGGTTGATAAATACGTGCGGATATCCCTTAGGCCAGTCATCTTTGTTCATGTTGTCTTGTTGGGTAGCGGTAACTTCTGTATGCTAAGTTTGTACACCTTCCCTTTTGTTGTTGTAGTAGCTGCAACTGTGCCGCAGATGTACTCTTTTGTTGACTGAGAATATGATATGATTGTAGTGATTGCTTAATATTGATTTTGTATTGTCAAATTGATTTTGTAGTGATATATATATATATATATATATATATATATATATATTATGTAATTGTTTAAATTATTAGTGTGCCATAAATATTAGTCTAGGGGGAGTTTTTAGCCGTTTTTGTCCGTTGGTACTTTAATGATAATAATTTGGTAATAATTGTTGTTTCTTTTGCTTTGCTTTTTTTGTTTTTTCTAATGCAGGATTTGCTGAGTGAAGATTAGTCATAAGAATCACATATTCTCGAGTTCCATAAAAAAGGCGTTTGTTAACAACTTTTAGAAGACTGATTATATATATGTATTTCTTAGCTTCAAGATAGCAAAATATCTTATGTTAATGCTACCAGATGAGAATGATATTCTTTTCCACTAAAAAAAAAATATATATATATCTCAAGAGATTATTTGTTTTTATTTTTCCAAATTGATATTTGTTATTGGTATTTATTTAAGTTGTTTCTTCTGATCTTCATTATGGTATTTGACAACATTAGAGTCTGGGTGATGACATTCTTATTATTTTAGAGTTTGGTGGTTTCATTGTTGTAGCATTAGTTTTGTTTTTAATTTTTGGTATGACATTTTAAATAATATTTTTGCATTAGCTTATCCGAAAAGTGGGTAGTATTCTATTTCTATGGTCACTATTTATCAAACTACAAGATAAGTACCACATAAAAGATTGGTCAATTTCGAATTAGTTTAGATTTTAGTAGAATATTATAGTGCAGGTCATCTTTATTTTGGTCAAATGATTTTATTTATAAAAAAAATGTAATCTTATTCTTTGATACATTGTCAAAATAAAGAGAACAAAAATAATAATTAATTAGCTAAGTATTGATTGTGATATTATCTGCATTGTAAGAATTTCATTTTAATTTAAAATTTTCAGCGGCAGAAGAAATTATTAAAGTTGGGCTATGTTTAATTATTGTTATGTTGGTCCAAATGAGGGATGCTCGTAATATCTTATAAATTTTACCACATTCTATTCCAAATTAAATGCTCCCCCCGTCTTATAAAAATGTTTTCGTTTTAAAAAAATTATTGTCCCAAAATAAGTGTTATTTTTGCAAAAATCATGTCTTATTTAAAATTTTGAATTTCACAAATTAGTTAGACATGATTTAATAAGTCAAATAAAAAAAGATCGTATAGGCGTGTTTCGATATTCTTGTTAGAGTTGCGCCTTCATCAAATTGACAAAAAAAAAATTTACATCTTCAAACATGACTTTTTCTTATAAGACGATGATTAAAAATATAATACAAAGTCTTAACCACATGGGCAAGTCAATTGACATCAGCTTCCAATTTAAAATCAAATTCATTATTTGCAGACATAGTGTTTGTGATTATTTGGGAATTTCACAGCACCTCAAATTACGCAATATGAAATCTAATAATGACTTTAATTCTAGTCCAACTTGCGTCTCTTGTTTCTCTCGTAGGAGATCCCTGCATATTGCTTGTCACCACCGAGATCTTCTTTCTTTATTACTTTCTTTATGTTGCTTTTTATATGTGCTGAATTGTGGTTGCTCCCTTCTGAGTTCTCTGCTGGTTTGTTTTTCATTTCTGATGTGTTGGTTCCTTTTGGACACTCTTGACTTGCATTGTCATCCTAAAAGGACATATTTTTAAATGAGAAATTGCATAAAGAGGTAACGCATGAAATGTGAAGTAAATATAAATTTTACCTTTTCGGTCAGTTTGTTTGTTGTGTTTTTATCATCGTTGTAAATCTCTTGCGTATCATGCTCATTCCCCATTTCATTGTTGCTTAGTTTCTTTTCAGACAATTCTTTTCCCTTGTTATTATCACTGTTTTTCTCCTCTGCTAGTTTGACCAAGTGGACCGCATCAGCCTGAGTGGACATATTTGTTGATAAAAAATTGGTTGTACATGTATCCATGAAAGTTTATAAACGTGAGTAGTCTTTTACCTTGTGGCTGCATTCCTCTAATCTAATGTGTTCTTTGCCCCAGGTTGACTTCTCGTCAAGCGTCGAACCATTCTTCAAGGTCATTATTTTATTGAATAAGTTAGTTTTTTTGATGTAGTTAACTAAGAACGTCGTATTCTTACAGAAACTTTACCTTTTATGTCTGTTCTTTGCTTGTGTTATTGTTGTCATCAAGAATTCGTGAAACAATGAAACTTTGATAGTGTGTCGTGAAATTATAAGGTGTGGCCTTGATTTGGAAGGTCAATGTTCTCCCAACAATTGAGCGTATGATTTCGGGCACAGTATCCGCATGTCCACTCTGCTCATTATGTCCCTCCTCCTTCAAATAATGGTACATCAAATATAAGTGTATATTTATATCATGAAATTGTAAATGTATTTTAAAATTGGTATTGTAAGCAAATTATTTAACTTGATAAACGCACCTGATCCTTCATTATTTCTGATGCAGCCTTATTTATCAATTTTCTAGCATCTCTATCGAATATCACCAAGTTTGTGGAGTCGCTACCATCATTTGCTGTCACTTCAATCCAGAATCTATATGATCATTAATATAGAGTGGATGCAAATTGTCAGTGATTGTTTGATATTTTATGCATAAAGGGGGAAATTTACATACTTTAGGACTCCAATAGCCTTGGGGCTGCTGCAGTTGGTGCATAAGAGACTTATTTGCGTCTTTGCCATTTTCTTGGAGCATTCAGAGCATGCGATGTAGCTCCATCCATTGCGAAGCAAAATTTCAGTTATTTTGGCCTTGAAAGTGAATTCCTTTTCCTAGAAGGGAGTGAAATACAAAAGAACAACAAATGTTATATAAATAGTATACTCAAGTATTACCTGCTCTTTTTCTTTTGAGATGAAGTCTAGTATTTCAGAAACATTGTAGCATGTTTTGTTAGGGTTTGCAGTATCATCACCACGAAGTATTTCAACAACAGGATGTCCACTCTTTACTCTGTATCATAAGCAAATAATTTTATTTTAATGTGCATAAGTTTAAGAACATTACATCATTTTCCAAATATGTTTTTCTTACCTTTCACGGAATTCTCTCATTACGTCGAGGTTAGCGTTGAGGAAGTTGTGTTTAGGTAAAGATATCCTGTTGTAGGGATAAATGTTACATCTTTATTTAAAAGTGTAAAAAACTTCTTAAGTTAACTTACTTCCAAACATCTTCGGATTTATACTTGTCACAATGATGACAATATTGTTCTCTTTTGTTTGCCGTACTTTCTCAAAGAAAGCATCCACCATATCATCCCAAATAGTAAGACGGGTTTTGGCGCCACTATGTTTGAAGAGTATTTGTTAGTTCATAATTAGACATTTTAAATTAATAAGGAAATAATGGCCCATTTAACTTACTCTTCTAGTAGAAGATGAGCAGTTACTCTTCGAGGTCCTAAGTCATTTAAGTCTTCAGGATTTGGGACTTTGTCATGTAGGAAGGCAATCACATCTAGATAATGAGTAATGAAAGAAACAATTAGTTCATTTAATGAATTTATGATGAATTAATAACGATGGATGATTATAATTTTTTCTTTAGAATAGAGAAATGTAAATTTTTGCAAGAGGTTGAATTAAAATTCTTACAATAAATTTGCAAGCAACACTATATTTGATTATTCAGGTTGCTATCACTATAGCAATAAGCGAAGGAATGGGAAAATATAATTTGGAAACTTGTAAATGTATACCATTTCTTACAATAAACTCGCAAGCAAAAAAATATTTGGTTATTCAGGTGGCCAATATAATTTTTGCATTTCATGCATTCCATATTTTTATGTGCTATTTGGTGATAGTTTTATAGTAATTAATTTATTATATTTATTATGTTATTTTATATTTTTGTGACTAATTTGGAGATGTTTACTTTGGTAGTCAAGAACCCCCTAGTCTAAAATATTGGGACATGCTACAAAATTTAAGACTACGCGTGACAAGTTTGAAATATAGAACATTATGTAGTACGTGGAAATATTAGATGTGTAAAGGATTTTATTATCGAAATAAGAACAACAACAACAACAACAATAATAATAATAAAAAGAAAAAAAAAGAGAGAAAACCCAACAAACTAAGAAAATGAAGGAGGTGCATTTTCTATTTAATTATTTACACATCTATCAAGAAGAGATAGGTTTAGAGGATTCCAAATAATTAGGTGATAAGGTTATATAATGTTGAAGGTATTATAAAAGTATTAGTAAGGTTTTCCTACCCTCCGAGGTCACGATCGTGAAGAAGAAGAGAAAAGGGAAACTGCAGGTTTATCTCTTCTTATAACACTATGATTTAATTTCTTATTTCCTATGGCTTGCTAATACTTAATCATTAATCCTTATCACTTTATATTTTATTTTAATTAATTAGGTTAGTTGAAAGAATTTCTAGAAGCAGTAGTGCAGTAAAGTTTAAATTGAATACATAAAAATTACATGGATGATTACTTCGCGTAAGGATTCTATTATCGAATTTCAGTTTAATTAAATTTAATATGTGACTTACCTTATAGTAGGAAAGCATACAAATACATCATTTCTTGGGATTATGCCATGAAAATATCATTAATCATTTGTTATATTTAAAGCATTCTACTTTAGTCAACTTCAGTGGGTTTAATGGAATAAGTTAATTAAGGAAAATTAGCATGGAAAGAAAATAGAATCTGCCCAGATTTTTAAAGTAAATGTTCAATAGTTAGCCGATTTTGACCATTTTATGCGCTGAATTAGGAAAAGTGTAAAACATGAAAGTTGTAGCCTTATGTGTTAGCTTTATAACCCAACTTGAATCATATAAATATCAATTTTGTAGAAACAGTTAGAGCCTTATTACTAAAATGCGACGAAATTGAAAATTCCGAACTAAAAATACTTAATAACCTGGAATTTGATAAATTGTGTATTAATTCGATTTAAAATTGTCGTAGATTGATTACCACTGTGGAATAGGAAATTTCAAAAGCTACTCCGGAGGAGAGGTAAGTAGAAATCCATCTCCAACTACAATGCTTGAACATAGTATTTGTGTTTATTATTTGTGATAATTGATTGTTATATGTGTTATTGTATACCTTTATATAAAGTATTTTGTTCCGTTGCTAAAAACAAACTGATGTGCATCAATCATGAGCATTATCATCTACAAGAATTACATGTGTACATATAAGAAGTCAAAATACCATAATTTCATAAGTTGATAATGTTTTGGGGTTGGTCACCACTGGCACATTGAGAGTTATATATTATATATGGTGTCTCTCGGGATGCTTCCGGTGACAGACGTGCACGCGGAAGAGGTTCCCACTTCAGCATCTTTAGGTAGACTTTCCGGTGGACTGCAGGGGCAGGCAGGAGGCGGACCCCTGGTAGTCTCAGAAGGATAGCCACTTGGTCGTACCAACCATCACTAATATCTCGGGTGGACTATAAGGGGGGAGGAGGGACCCTTGGTAGTCACGAGTATGGAGGGATATTCTGGTGAGGTTGTGCTAGTGAAGGGAGCCATTTCCCACCAAAAAAGGTTTCCTTTTTGAGAAAATAGTTGAAAGAAACGGTTTTATAACTTGCATTCATCATATAAGCATTTCTCATGCATGATTTCTGCTTACTGAGCTTTAGCTCACATAGTTCTTGCATTGTAGGTGAGTTTGACTACGCATGAGCTCGTGGACTGATCTGGCATGCTGTTGGAGTTTCTGAAAGTTCTGAAGCCCCCGTGTATATGAATGACGACCTGTGGGGCTAAACCTTGGACTCACTATGTTTTTGCTAGTGTTTTAATAATCTTTTTGGACATGTTCAAACTAAGGAACTTTAATATGTATATTTCTGTAAATGTGGTGTTGAATGGAGCGTGACACCTTTGTGCTCGATCTGAATCTATGTAAATATATGTAGGTGAGATTTTGGTCTTGAAAGAGTATTTTAAATTGGAAAACTTTAGAAAAGAAAAAAAAATATACAGGTTTTGTAAGGCTAAAAATTAGTATAAAATAAGTTTTTACGAGGATGGGTGTGACAGATATATCTGTCAAGATTTGTGATTCTTAATTCTTCTCTTTCATTTTAAAACTTCACTTATTTTGAAACGGAGGGAGTATTAAATATATAGATGAGTAATTATTAAAAACTCATTCATATATAACCGGAGTGGTAGCAAAGCCCAATGCTAGCCCATTAGTAAAGAAACTTCAGATCTTTCTAGAAGAGGTAAAGTATCACCTCGACGCATACAGTTTCTCTCTCTTTTAAACCCCTTTCTCTCTCTAATGTCCTCCCGCCAGTATTTATTGCTGCCCTAATATTCTTTCAATCAACCATGGCTGTATCCTGGGACTGAAGCTCCTTGCACGGCACACTCGATCTGCTTTCAGGTACTTCTCGTCTCGAATCTTTACACAAGCGCTATAGCTTACTGTTCGTAGATCTGATCGGTTATCTTCGTCATTTTCTGCATTTCAATGGCCAATTATCTGCTTTTTGTTGTACTTTAAGGTGTAAGATTCAATGATGAAAACCTATAACAATTCTCAATTACAATTCACTTTCAAGAATAACATGCCAAACATAAAAATATGAAGTAAATAATCCCATTTAATTACAATTTGGAAGTTAAGTAATAAGAAAGAAAAGAAATTCAACATAAGTTTATGCTAGTCTTGATCCATTACTTGACAACCTAAAACTTCAATCAAGTTACAGTGTAAAAAAATGAAGAAACTAAATTGATTTTATCGAAATTCTCACTAAAAATTAAAAACAAAAGCCGAAACAAAACAATTCATTGAAGGATCACAAAATAGTAACAAAACACTCTGTGCCGAGAAGAGATAATGAGATTGAACAGAAGAAAAAAGAAGAATATGGATACGCGGAAAGAAGAATATGGATACGTGGAGAATGCCAAATGTATGGATACGCGGAGAATGCCAAATGGTGATTTGGAGAGGACGGTAGGGCTTGACTGATTTAATCTTAAGAGCACATCAATGAGTTCTCACATGATTGCTTTTTACTTGTTAATAAAATTGATTTTGCAAAGAGAACTATTATTATTATATGTTTTTTTATTAAAAAGGGAAAATACACAAGTATTTTCTTTCCTCTTCAAAAGGAAAAAAGTCATATAATAATAATAATAATTCTCTTTGCAAACCGGATTTTATCATCGAGTAAAACGCAGTCGTGTGAGGACTCATCGCTGCTCTTTCTCTGCTCTTAAGATTCACTCAAAGCCCTACCGTCCTCTCCAAATACCCATTTGGCATTCTCCCCGTATCCATATTCTTCTTTCTTCTGTTCGATCTCATTATCTCTTCTCTTTGACACAGAGTGCATTGTTACTACGATTTCATGATCCTTCCATGAGTTGTTTTGTTTCAGGGTTTTTTTTTAATATTTAGTGAGAATTTCGATAAAATTAATGTAGTTTCTTCATCTTTTTCCACTTTAACTTGAATTTATGAAGTTTTAGGTTGTCAAGTAATGGATCAGAACTAGCCTGAACTGAAATATGTTGAATTTCTTTTCTATTTTTATGTTTAGCATGTTATTATTGAAAGTGAGTGGTAATTGAGAACTGTTATAAATTTTTATTATTGAATCTTAAACCTTTTCTATCGTTTTGGAAATTGCAGGGTATTTGTAGTTGAATCATTATAAGAAGTGAGATGTCAAGGTTTCAAGTTGGTGGGAAAGTGGTAGATACTGTTGATTTGATACGGAAGAGGCATTGGGCATGGCGTTTGGATATGTGGCCTTTTGCAATTCTTTATGGAGTGTGGCTGTCAGCTGTGGTCCCTAGCTTGGATTTCGGGGATGCCTTAATAGTGTTGGGAAGCATTATTGCATTTCATACTCTAGTTTTCTTGTTCACTGTTTGGTCTGTGGACTTCAAATGCTTCACACAATACTCCAAGGTTCATATCTTGTGACTGAACTTCCCTCCACCAATGTTTCATGCTTCTAGATTTAGATATCTTTTTTGTTCATTTATTTTCTTATTATTTCTAAATATTTTCCTAGTCATGTGAGTTGTTCCCTTTTCCTGTTAGGTTTTCCTAGCATGCTTTTGCGATAAATAATTGAGAATTCACAAGTTATTTATTGCTTACGGTATCAGAATCTGGACAGCGGTTGAGATCTCTTTAATCAGACAATAATTTTTTGTGAGAATAGTCAAAATATGATGACCCCTTGTTTCAGTTGAAAAGGACGGGCAGGAATTTGCGTGTTTTGGATGTTTTTTTTTTTTTTTTTTTTTTTTTTTTTTTTTTTTTTTCATATGGAAACTCACAGCTTGTATAAAACTGGCGCGAATTTGGGTATTGTTGAAATTGTTGAAATACTTGACACAGGTACGTCAGTTTAGGGCTGAAACAAAGGGTGTGTGGCAGTGGTAGGAGATCTAAAGGGCTATACCTCTATTAGTAGTCATGCTTTAGGTCTGATAACACGTTAGCACCTGCCTATCTCTAGCTAATCTTTCTAATATGGAGATGCCACTACAAGAAATAATAAGTGATGTAAATCACTATTAGGCAATAGTACTTTTTCAATCATACAACGCTTGGGAGTGTTTTGACCTTTGGAGATTTCTGAAAACAGGCAAAACCGAAATTAATTTGTGTTGTAGGACACAGATGTTCAAGAGAAACTAAGAGGGGGTTTAGTAGGTCTAGTAGGTCACTGATATGCAGATTTAGTTCGGATATCTTGCAATTGTCTGATGCATCCATTTATGGTTGTTGAATCACATGCGTGGTAATGGATATATTTCCTTATGGATTTTTACTGATTGCTGAAGTATTCATAACTCTGCAGAAATATCTTTTGATTGTAGAATGAGAAGGATGTTAGCAACTGAAAGGGTTCAATAAATTATTGAAGATGTTTGTTTTATGTAAAAAATATAATTATAATTAGTAAAACATGATCTCATAGTTGTTGAGTAGGTAGACATTCCTCTACATTTTTGAAGTCGGATTCTCCATACCACTTTCCTTTTCTTGTATTTCATTGAATTGTATGGACTAGTTTGATCCATTTTTCTGCTTTGACCAGTTACCTGTTGAGCGTTTATGTATTATGAGATGCAATCATAATATTACTTTTATCCTGAAAATTTTGCTACTACATATTACCCACCTGAGAATGTGCATAAATCACATGTTTAATGAAAAAATTTCATGGAGAAAGTGTGCAAGAAAAATGTGAATTTTTAAAGTTGAACTTTGATCTTTTGGAAACATTAGTTACTTCATTTTGGCTACTCATATTGGACATACCTTGAGATTGTATATAAAGATAAATTTTGAAGTCATCTCAACTATATGCATTGTGTAACTATAACACGTTTATTATGTTTTACATACACAAGGAAAATACAGAACATCTACATAGTTTACTAAACTATCACTATGAGCTGAAGTACACTCAGTGGTAAGGGACCTGATATTTAAATTCATGGTTATCTTTTATGATTTAGGAGTATAGATTTCTTAGCTGCTGACTTAAGCCAAAATTAGTTAAGGTTTTCTATATGACTTGTTTTCGAAATGACAACATTATTTCTGGACATTTCATAAAAAGTAAGACCATTCAATGGTGTATGATAGGCATATTTATCTGATACAAGGTGACCATTCCATGCGTCGTACATTTATTGATCTGTACCGCTGTAAGCTGCCAAGCTGCATGCCTTACCCCCACCCTCAAGTGATGAGTTTAGTCTAAATTTGCTGGAGAAGTTTCTCCAACTCCAGATTTTCTGGTTATACGTGTTATGCCTGAGCTCTGTGTATTTACTATATGTTTCTAATAAAGGTTTAAATTGCGGTCATGTGTCTCATAAAAAATGCTAAGATCTTCTACAAGCTCTTTAATTCACATAAACTTAATATCTTACTTTTTATTGAAATGATCTTACTATACTTTGACCTTATTACCTGGAATTCTAATTCATTTCATCTGTTTATGGCAGGTTAATGATATTCATCATGCAGATGCATGCAAAATTACTCCAGCTAAATTTTCCGGCTCCAAAGAAGTTGTTCCACTTCACTTTCGGAAGGTTGGACGCCTATTTATTTGTTGTTATTATTTTGTCTTCTTATGGTCATTAAGAAACTCACATTAGCTGTTTATTTCTTGAGTCATATGCCTCTCTTTGGTCGTGTGTAAATATATGTTGTGGTTGTATGGTGTGAGATTCGGCAGATAATAGTAGGTTTAGTTTTTGCCTCGTCTGATTTGTAACTGGGTACAGAAATTGAAATGGGTTTTATGAAATGAAGTCATCCAATTATTTTCCCTTGTTAAATGCAGGCTTGTATGTATTACTTCTTTATACACGTGGAAAATGGGACATTCTTGACAGCAGAGTTACATGTTTTTGAAGCATTTGTTGGTACAGCAAGGGGGTGATATTACTGTGAATGGAGGCTGATTTCCTGTTTTAATAGCCTTAAACAATAGTTGAAGTGAAGAATTGGAATGATAAAGGAGCTTACAGAATGTGCTAATTCATATTTATGCTTGATATGGGAATCAAACTGCTGTTGGATGTGGCATTCAGTCTAATTTTCCTTGATGAGTAACATATTCTCATGTATGAAGCTCACAAATACAGCCTACCAAATTGTGCTAACTACAATCCGGAGCAGTTTGACTCCCATGTAAAACAAGCACTACACTTGCTTGAGCTCCTTTTTTATTCCAATTCTCACTTTAGCTATTTCTACAACTAGAGAGGATGGAGACAAGCTGTGTCATTCACTGGTAATATTACCTCCTTGGTATTCCAATAAATGCTTCAAAAGCATTTAACTCAGCCATAAAGAATGTCAAGCTTGTGGATAATTCTCATTAGAAGCTATAAGTCTTGATTTGATGACTCTAACTGATACAATTAATATTTATGAGGACTTTATTGCTGCTACATCAATTTAGTATCTATTACCACGGTACTTTCAGCTGTGGTAGTAAATTTATGACTTCGAGCTTCTTTTTGGGAACTGTTCAATATGTTGGTGAAAGTTCCAACTTGAAGGGAATATTTCTTTACTAACTCTACCCTGCAAAAAGAAAAAGGAAACACATTAATTATCTCTAAACCTAATTCTAACCAGTTTGTTACATTTTCCTAAGTTGGCAGCTTCTTCTACGTCGCCAGAGACAGAAGAGATCTACTTTGATTTCAGGAAGCAACATTTTATTTACTCGGATGAGGAAAATACCTTCCGTAAACTCCCCTACCCGTCCAAAGAAACAATTGGGTACTATCTCAAGAATACTGGTTATGGCACCGAAGCTAAAATTCTTGTTGCTGCTGAGAAATGGGGAAGGAATGTGTAAGTTTCCTCTATCTACTGTGCAATTGTTTTAAACTAAAGTTATTCTAAAATTAGTGATGCTAGAATGGTTTCTTTGCCATGACATTCCACTCTTGCTTGATTATATTTATTATACTTCACGCGTTTGAAGAAGCTGTTCTTTAGTTTCTTTTAACATTTTGTTTTATTCTTTTTTAGTATATCTTTTACAGGTTGGTTGTTTTATATTTGGAATAATTGCCAATATGGAATGAGAAATTATGGTGAAGAGGGAAGTCCTACTATTTACACGAATAAGTTACATAAAAATGCATGCATGTATCTTTGCCAACCCTTAATGTGGGCTCTGGAAAAACCTAATGCCTAGTGTGGAACATGATTTATGATGATTATTGATAACTGTATTGGTTGCAGTTCTGCTTCTGCATTAAGACACAGTTACTAGTGGTGGTATTGTGTCATTGAGTGCATGACACAATGCAGCTCCGACCTTACATGTGCATGGACTAGCTACCTAGTCTGTCTGAAATTTGAGTAGTTTGTCTGTATTTGAATCTTTCACAGTGACTACATCACGTAAATCATACGGCACAACGATGGAAATGTATGTTTTTTGTTTGTATTTATTTAACTTGAAATTCATTTTGCATGCAGCCTTCCACTGTTTTTTTTTTTTTTTTTTTTTTTTTTTTTTTCTTGTATTCGTTCTCTTTCTTGAATGGAACAATTATTGTGGCGCCCAAGTCAGAGCTTTTACTTGCTATGTGCAGTTTTGAATATCCTCAACCGACATTCCAAAAATTGTTGAAAGAGCAGTGCATGGAACCATTTTTTGTATTTCAGGTTTGTTGTAATTACAGATATCTTTTCTTTTCAGCTTGAAATGGTTATTCATGATTTATTCAGCTCCTCAAAACTTGTTTTCCTATTTAATTTTTTTTTAGTTGTCACTGTATTTGGTTATATCTAATATGTTGTTTGCTTATTGCATTTAGGTTTTCTGTGTGGGCTTATGGTGTTTGGATGAGTTTTGGTATTACAGTCTGTTCACCCTATTCATGCTGTTTATGTTTGAGTCGACAATGGCAAAAAGCCGTTTGAAGACTTTGTCTGAGCTTAGATGTGTAAAAGTGGATAACCAAACTTTGATGGTGTATCGGTGTGGGAAGTATGTCTCAGTGATCAACGTATTTCTTTATCTCCAGTTAAACACTGCTTTCTCTTTTTGATGCTGCGTACGTCCTTTGCCTTTAAATTGGAATTCAGGTGGGTTAAACTCTCCGGGACGGAACTTCTGCCTGGTGATGTTGTGTCAGTTGGACGCTCTACTGGGATAGATGGAGAAGAGAAGTCTGTACCTGCTGATATGCTTATTTTAGCTGGGAGTGCTATTGTGAATGAAGCTATTCTGACTGGGGAGTCCACACCACAGTGGAAGGTTCTTCTGCTGTTTTAGTTTACTCTTAACCATCGTTTTTTCTTTGTCTGCATTCCTTATTTTCCTTTATTTTGTTGTCCTTTTGGTTTGTTTCCTTTGTTATAATTGTTATTTCAACTACTGTATCCATGATATATATAGATTTCTGTGAAGATTGTTCGTGATTAGTAGCATTTAGCAAAATTCATTTTTTAAAGTGATATGCAGAACCATCTCCAGGATCTAGATAATGAGGGTTCAGAGTGATATACATACATATATATTTTGTTTCCAATTGTATTGTGTCTGTTCTTGAGAATGGCGAATTTGTGCGTTGAAATGGGTCTCGAATTGGGGTAGTTTTTTTATTGATTGTGTAATAAGTTTATTAACATATATAGTTGGATAGAACTTTTATCATCATGGAATAGATTGATAGACAAGGCCCCTTGACTTTTCATTTTCATTTCCAGGCTACACAAATTCAACATTTGATTTGATCATTTGAAACTTTTTGCTTTGTTAATAAGTAAAAAGTTATAAAGAAGTACTAAGGGACAAGTCATCCCTAGAGATAAGGTGAACTATGACTTGAAGAGTTCAGCTCCTCCCGGCTTTGACTAAATCTGGGATGCAAGGACATGGATTTTTTATGATTGAAAACCCACAACTTATGTCCCATATCTGCTTTAGAGTCTCCTCTTGATCCTGAAAAATCCACTATTTCCCTTTCTGAACAGGGATAACTTATTATAATCTAACTGTGGAGTCTATATAATTTCCAACTGATTTTTGGTAAGATATCACTGAATTATGCCTTTTGGGAAAATCTAATTAACATTACTATTATGAGGTTCAGTTTTCTAGTTATAGGGGACCTCCCGCTTCTTCCTTTTCTTTCCCCAGTTCTTATTTTATAGGATCTAAGCTTGGGGTCCATGGGTCTTTGCCTCAGTTCTTTGAACCTGGGGAATTAAAGGTAGCACACCACTTGCTTCTTATAAAATCTACAAGAACTGTATAGAGAATAGAGATAGCATATGGTATTTTTGGACGTAAATGTTCATTCATAACTAATAGTGGAAAAAATGTCTGAAAATTCTCTGAACTTTCAGTTTTACTTTTCTATTAGCTTCAACAAAAACCGCAATACTCTTGAAAATACCGATAGGCTATACGAGACCAAAAAGGGGGAAAGGGAGGGACACTTGCAGAGCATATGCATCTTCTTATGCTTGGGAGTTCTCTTTATAGATGCATATTCACCTGCATTTGAAGATTATTTTACTTCTTCCCTAAATGCATGCATTTATATCTTCAAAAGTTTTTGGATAAAAGAATAGGTACTTTCAGGTTTCAGTAACTGGCAAAGGAAATGATGAGAGATTGTCAATTAAACGGGACAAAGCACATGTTCTTTTTGGTGGTACAAAAATATTACAGCATACACCAGATAAGGTCTGTCTTTCTCTCATTTGATCTTTCTGTTTACATAATATGGAGATGTTTTACTTAGATGCTTCTTTATTTTCTTCTCTATACAGACATTTCACTTGAAAGCCCCCGATGGAGGTTGCGTTGCTGTTGTGCTGCGAACTGGTTTTGAAACTAGTCAAGGCAAGCTTATGCGTACTATATTATTTTCCACTGAGAGGGTAAATCTTTTTCTGATTTCCCCCTTTGTTAATGATATTTAGCTAATATTATAATTTCCTTTACAATTTTATGATTTACTTTGATCCATAGGTTACTGCAAATAGCTGGGAAAGTGGGCTCTTTATTTTGTTCTTAGTTGTATTTGCTCTGATAGCTGCTGGTTATGTCCTTAAGAAGGTAAAAGTGATTTTTACAGATGATATGAATATGCTATTATTCCTGTTTGGAAATGTGATCTGTTGAGCAACATGGTATTATAATTGACAAAAATGGCACTCTGACATAGGGGCTTGAGGATCCAACGAGGAGTAAATACAAGCTTGTTCTGAGTTGTTCATTAATTATTACTTCTGTGATCCCCCCTGAACTTCCAATGGAGCTGTCAATAGCTGTTAATACATCATTGATTGCACTAGCACGGCGTGGGATTTACTGCACAGAACCATTTAGGATTCCATTTGCTGGAAAGGTAATAGTACAGATTCTCATGCATGGTTGATGAATGCAAGTGCCCCTTTTTGCTAGGATCACACTGTAATTTGCTCATTTCCGTTTCAGCCAAAAAAATGGCACGGTGTGTCTTTTTCATGAGAAGCTGGTGGTTTCTTTCTATATTAATTTATAGTAGTGTCTCGATATTTTTCTACTTTGAAATATTTTTGTTGAATATCGTAGACCTGAGTTGATCAATAATAGAATCTCCCGTCTTTTGAATTATTTTGTTGAGTCTGCTCAATTTGGGTTATCTGGTATCTTAATTCTGTATTATGATACATGGAGCTTCTTTGGTCTAGGCTATGTCAGTGTTACTGTTGAAAGTTGAGGTTTCTCTGTATTGTGCAACTATTTTAAGAACTAGAACTTAGACAGGAAGATCTGTATTCCTTTGCAGAAGATTTGTATCTGTTTCATGTTCCTGGGATTCTCTTAATGTTTATGTTTATTTTAGTTTAAAGTTGGACACCTTTTTGTTTAATGCAAAAAGGATTAAAGCCATGCTATGATGCTTTTGCCCCAAGAGTTCTTATGCATCAAGTTCTAAGAATACAATATAGAGTTTCTGTTCCCTTTGAAAGTATAGTCCTCGTTTGACTAGCTTAAGATTGCTGGAAAGTTCTAGTATCTTATTAGCTCTTCCCACATAACAATTGGTATATATTATATGTTATTATTATAACACTGATTGGGTTTTCAACCATTGATAATTTAGAAAAACCTTAAAACTGTGTACTGTTGCTGCTCAAACATTCGAAAAGCTGGAAAAAGGTTAGTTAGTATGACTGCATTATTATAGCAAGCAAATTAGTCTATAACCAACATCAAGTGCACATAATTGAACAGAAGAATGCTTGGTCTATTTACTCTATAGCCTACAGGTGCTTTGAATAGTAGTATTGCTTAAAGTCCCACTAGTGACATTACTTGGTAAAAAACAATGGATATTTACTGGACAGGACAATACTTGTTCTACTTACCGCACAGTTGCTTTGGATAGCAGTATAGTTTAATAGTAAGACTAGACCTAATTTAATCTTATTTTGCTGCTTTGTACTTTGCTATTTTGTTTTTCTTGAACTCAATCTTGGAAGTCTTAATAGTTTCATTGTTATCTTCCTATAATATGGTGTTATTGGTTGGCTAGTTTATACCACTGTAATTCCTTTATTGAATAGACGAATGCAGAATTAAGAGTCTCTCTGTCTGTTTATCTGTCTGTTAATGTTGCATTTTCTTTATAGCATGTTTATGCGAGAGTTTTGATCTATTCAGCTTGTCAGGTTGATATATGCTGCTTTGACAAGACTGGCACACTAACATCTGATGACATGGTACGACCAGTCAAGTTCTTTTCTACTTATTTCTTCCTTGAGGCTTTGAGTAATTGTCTTTGGTTTTCTTACTCTGTTCTTCAGGAATTTTCTGGAGTTGGTGGTTTGGATGATAGTGAAGACTTGGAAACAGAAATGTCAAAAGTGCCTGATCGAGCTTTGGAAATACTTGCTTCTTGTCATGCTTTGGTCTTCGTGGATAACAAACTGGTGATTTTTTTTCATTGAATTTAGATTACTTATCAACCTGATGTCTGTTTTATAAGGCTGTATAACTGGTAGGATTTTTTTTTTTTTTTATCTTGCAAGCGAGCAAAAGCTGATATTCGGTACTGATATGCCTCCAATATGTTGCTCTGTGTGTGTGTGTTTAGACAGAAAAAAACTCTCTGACACATGTATATTCTCTATCTGCTTTAATGTATTCAAAAGATTCTCCTTCATTTGTGCAATGTTTGCGAAGGTTCATTTCATTGGTTTAATCAGTGTTCATCAATTTTATTTTTGGCATTTTTATTTCACAATTATTGTTGATATCCTTCCTTATTGTTATTCAACCTTCTACATTCTCCAATTTTCAAATCTCAAGAAGCTTTAAACTGGTCTCACTTGCAATGTCTTGTTTCGTATTAACATTTTGCCTCTATACCTGGATGCAGGTTGGTGATCCACTTGAAAAAGCTGCCCTGAAAGGAATTGAGTGGACCTATAAATCAGATGAAAAAGCCATGCCAAACAGGTATGCTATCAACATCTTATTTCTTCAATTAGTGCCATATTTTTGTTCATTCATGTTTTCGCTAATACTTATTATCATCTTTATGAATATTGGAAAACTCCTGTCATTGTTTCTGTATCCAGTTTCCCTCATAACTTATGTGATCCCTATTCTGAAAGTTGGAATTTTAACCCTCTAGAAGTACACTTCATTTTTAGGCTGGAGAGATCACATGTAAGTACAGGTCTAAACTAAACTGGCTGCTCAGAGATATCTTAGGTGGTGAAAACTCGACCGTGTTTCAGATGTTACTTGTATCTATTTTCCTGATCCTTTTTTGTTGCCTGTATAAGTGATTTTAAGATGATTAGGTATTTGTTTGTTCTAGATTATTACTGGAACAATTATGGATAATTCTCTTTTTGTATATCTGTACTGGACTGTTGGCTCATGAATAATAACTTATTTAGATTTAGTGTGAAGAATCAGGAAAACTCATACTTGAAGAGACAATTTGTATTTTTTGCCTCTAGGATAAGAAATTGCCAAGATTTATTTGTTTATCCCAATATATTAGTTTACTTGGAAAAACTCAAGTACATTGGTTAGGGTCCTGCTTGTTGTCTTTAATAAGAGGAAGTTGTTCTACATTTTTTTGATTTGTACTTAACTTTAACTTTAACTTGCCAGAGCATATGCAAATAATAACTATTATGTCCATTGTATCTTCTAGAAGATACAAGATCTGGTATGTTCTTAGATAGCATGAATAGAATTATGAGAGACATTTCAAATTATCATGTCATGCCAATAGTAACCACTCCATTCTGATGTCCCGACCATATTGGAGTTCAACATCAAGGTTATGTATTAGACATTGAAACCTTCCCAGCTTGAAGCTAAGGTCTTCCAACTTGGTAGGAAACTTAGTACTTCCGATGAGAAGAAAGTGGAAGCAATATTATACCCTTTTTTGTCTGAGTATGGTGGTTGCGAGTGCTGTATTTATTTCTGAAGCTTGTTGAGTTGGAGACTGATAAGGTGGGTGTTTTGCTCGTCATTCATGCTTGTGAATCCATACTTTTCTATGAAAGAATTTGCACAAAGTCACTGATTCATTAAATAATAATGATGCAGCAAAAAGTGTACAACTGTGGGTTTTTTTCTTGCATAGTTGTTGTATAATGATGTAAAAGGTTTGATGCTTCACCAGCAACCAGTGGATCAATAATCTTACCCTGTCATGTCTGTGACTGTGAGCCAAGAATAGAGTGGCTCCTATTTTTAGCTTGTTTATAATATCACCTGCGGAAGTATGAACGTGAATCATTGCTCGAGTGATTTTCAGATAGGTATACTTCATGCTGTGTATTAATACAATGCACTTTAGGCGGACTTGAAACGGGGGCTCGCTTTGTCTGGTTGTGGCTTTCCATATATGGTGGTCCTAACTTGAATCGGCAAAGGAGCAAAGAGTCAGAGTTGAAGCAGATTTTTAGGAACGATTGTAGAATGAGAGTATTTCTCTGATTTGATTGTCATCCTTGTTCCTTTCCCGGAGCATCTTAGACCTGTTTTATTTTGTGAAAGAAGGGGAGGTCATAAAGATATAGTACAGTCACTGAGTCAAGCTAGATTGGGTGTTTTCAAACTAGAAGCTTGGTGCCTTGTCATAGAGAAGTATGAGCAAATAATTGTGGATATTTTTGTAACTGTTCTTATGTAATCAATGCAATGACTGCAACTAAATATGAGTTTTAACCTCTAGCAGTGCCCATGAAATCTAAATTGAATAGGTACTGTAGCATATTGTTTTGCAACTGGAGGCAACTTGTGTTTCTGTAGTTTGAAAGTTTCTCAACATACGTTGTTAAGACAGGATATTGTTGTTACATTTTAGGTAGTGTTCCCTTGCAGAAGGTATATTGGAGACAACATGACTTTCCCCGAGAAATAGTTTGAGAAATGTGGAACACACTATTCAGCTTGGCTGTTGTTCTAGTATTCCTGCTACCGTTTTGCTAGTCTGCTAGCAGCATAAAATGATAAGACAGCAGGAAGTTGTGTAAATTTGAGGCCTGTTTGTTCAGATCTTCAGTGATTATTTTAACATTCATAATTGTTGTGGAAACTGAAAAGTATATTGTGTTTCTATAGTAAATAGTTTACTTAAATTATCTAGGTAATGATTAGTTTTGGAAGAGCGACCGTGTTTTCTTTTTAATCCATGTATATTGCTTGTATAGTATGTTACTTCATAGGTATACTATATGCATGGGATACAAATATATTTTGCTTACAAGCAACTTTAAGTGGACTTCATTGTATTTTGTTTTGTTAACTGACAATCTGCTGTAAATTTCTGTTGCTTTCTTTTGCTTGGTCTGTACGAATTTAGGGGAGGTGGCGATCCTGTCCAGATTGTACAAAGACACCACTTTGCTTCTCACTTAAAAAGAATGGCAGTTGTTGTTCGTGTCCAGGAGCAATTTCTTGCATTTGTTAAGGTATGCAAATAAATGTAACTGTCTGTGCATGAAGTTTGAATTGACATGCGCAACCATAAAATTTTTGCCCAAAAGGCAACTTGCACATATTGGAAAACAAAGTATGTAAAGAATAAAGGTGAGAATCTATTTAAGAAACACTCCCTTCATATTTATTGTATCATTTTTATCAAAAGATGCATGTTCCAGCTTCCGGAGGCAGTTCTTTTCTCATTTTCCTTTATTTGCTGACCAATGTCTTCAACTTTTATTTATCAATGCGTATCCAAATTTTATTTCTCACCACTTGTCAGAAACTCCTCTCACTATGGCAGTAGAAATTGGTGTGTAATTTCACATTCTTGTTTTTCATCCTTTTGCTTATAGACCAATTTACTGATTGTGTGAAAATACAGCAGAGGCTGCTTTCCGCTCCTGACTTTCAGCTCAAGTCTTAATTAGTATAAAAGAATTCTGGAACGTCTCAAAGCTTTATTCAGTTACAAAATAACTTATCTGTAATATTGAATGATAACCATCAATTATCTCAGACAATCTCTATAGTTGTTCACTTGCAGTTGTAGTTGCAGTTGCGTAGAGATGCCTTCTACCCATTGTTTGTTGAACCTATAGTTGTAGATATTTTAGCACTACAGATTTCTGAAATGGAATCAAGAATAAGGAAAGGATATTTGTGGTGTATAACTTGATCCTAAATGTCTACTCTATGATCTATGTATTGCTTTAAAATAAATCTAGAATGATGAAATTGATGGGATTAATCTTTTTTGACTTATACCTCTCAAAATGAATTTGTGTGTGTGTGCATGTTTTGTTTTTTGTTTTTGTCTTTTAAAGTAGTGAATGCTCGCCATCTCACAATTAAATTTTGCATGTGGGTTTACATTCTGGTTTGGTAGCTCATAGTCATGGAAAACAACTTTTGACTACGTGACGTAGTAGCACAGAAGTGGGCATATTTTAGTTCTTCCATTTCCTTCAAATCTCTCCCCTTCAGTTATTACAATGTTAGTTCTTACACCATTTGGTTTTTTGTAAATTTTAAATGTTATAAAACCCTCTCTCATGAATATGTCAGGGTGCTCCAGAAACCATTCAGGAAAGGCTTGTTGATGTGCCTGCATGGTATGCAAAGACTTACAAGAAACATACGCGTCAAGGATCTCCTGTTTTAGCTTTGGCATACAAGTCTCTTCCAGACATGACAGTAAGAATTTGCCTTCCTTTTGTACGTCATTCGTGTATATAAAATTTGTACTAGATTCTTGCTTTGAGTATTGGTTACATGCAGTTTAGGGATATCCCTCTATTGTCTCCATTTATTTTGTTTCTTAGCATATCCCATCATCAGAATGTGTTTGCTGACCTATTGTCTTTTTTTTTTCTTTCTTTTTTTTCTTTTTTTAGCATTTCCCATCGTGAAAATGTGTTTGCCAACCATATTTGACTTCCACGAGTGTAGGTTCCATTGAAATGAATCAGTATGAACACGTGAATGTGTCATGACCTTTTTTTGCTAATTCCTCACCCTGAATCTTGGTAATCCCTCGGTTCTAGTTGCCACTCAATGAGTTTGGTATGAACATGTCAACAAACTGGCCCTTATTGATCCCTTGCCTTCAATCTTTCAACTCGTTATTTAGTTAGAATTATTTTTAAAAGTATCTGGGTTTGTTGAAGGATCTGGTGGAACGTTTTTTAGTGATCTATCAAATGGATTTGAAATTCCACCGAAGGGCTCAACTATTATTTCAATGAGCATTCATGAATTTCTGATCATTATTCAATGGATTTCTAATTGTGTATTTCAAATCTGTATCTCCAAATATTTCAACCCTAATGCCAGCCTAATTGAAATTTTTGTTAGTTAAGTTCCTTTTTGATTTGACTTGATCTACAAGTCTTTGGCTTAAATGGATTCTGATTGTTACTTTAGGATCCTTGTTGTCTGGTTGGATCATTTAAGATTTTTCCCAATTGTTCCTGTCTGTTTTTCTCAGTAAATGAATGAAAATTATCTTAACAATTCGCGAGCACAGATGCATGATAGTGTTGGGGTAGCCTTATGGTCTTCGAGTCTGTTAATGTTTAAGGGTCTCTCGGTGTCTAATTTGACTAGGGACTGGACTTTTGCCTTGTAGATTAGTATTGTAGATTTTCGGTCTTAGTTGTAACTTCGGAGGGACTTCTCATCCCTCCAGTTTTTAGCAATAAAATTCTGTTTCTTATCGGGAAAAAAAAAGTGTAGACATTGTCTCTTCCATCAACATTTCATAGCGGATAGGCGACATATTGGTTTCTATTATATGAATGTCTGAAGGTTCTTTTGTGCCTCTTTTTAATGGGTTAAGAAATTTTACACATAAATTATGTTGGTAGTATATTTACATGACTCTTCGTAGATTCCATCTATAGATAAGTGAATTGAGAAAATATTGTAATCAAACCATAAGTAAGTGTTTTAAAAATCGCTAGTTGCTATTCGGTCGGTTCACTGGGGCCTAGCGCCTAGAGCGCCTAGGCGGTACTACTTTACACGAATAATTTAATTATTTAATAAATAAATAATACATAAAAGAATATTAATAATAAATTAAACACCACCACCTTCAAATTTTAAAATAATTTACAGTGAGTGGAGGGGAAATTACTAAATTAGGGGTGTGAGAATATATTGAAATTTCGATGGGCTCACCTAAAGTCGTACACACCAATAAGTAAAAAAGAAATAAAAAACTTAAAAAACTTTAAAAAAATTTAAAAATTTAAAAAATTAAAATGTGGGCAGTTAGGGGGATTAGTCGGCGCCGACTAAAGGCCCTAGTCGCCGCCTAATATGGGGGCCGAATTTTTTTGCCGATTTTAGATTAATCGGCTCGGCCTAGGGGCGCCTAGCGCCTAGGCTGCAACCTAGGCCGAGTTTTAGGACAATGGTAACAACATTATTTGTTAGAGAATATTATTTTTATGATATATCAGTGTCTGAATGACTCAAATCTGTCACTATCAGTAGCATAAATACATTAATTTTATTTGATCAACTAATTACTACATAATATCACTTGAAACAGAAGGCATATACATTACTCATGCCGTAATGTGATGGTGTAGGCTGTATTATGACTCGAAGTAATAGCCATCTAACATTCGGGATTAGCATGACTCAAGTAATAGCCATCTAACATTGAGGGTTAGCTTATCAGTTGTTTTTGTAGTCCACTACTGAATGTTTTCTGAGAAGTATACGTTGAAATGATATGAATCTCCCTCAGTTAAATATTTAATTTATAGTGCTCAGATATTGTTTATTAGACTAACCGATGAACTGGGAACCAAAAGTGTCTTCGATGCTTTTGTTCATCCAAACATCGATTTACATATTATTTGTTTGGCTATCTTCTACTCGCAATTCCATGAACTCTATGGAGATATAAATTAGCTTATTTTTGCTTGTATGTGCTTGTGCACTCCTTTCTCTATTTTCGTACTCAGATGTGTCCTCGGCTCTGGTCATTCTTATTACTCTGTTATTCTCCTTAAAAATCTGGATTCTCCTTTCCTGTTTATGTTAATGCCATGTCTACTACCTCCTTGAAGGTTAGTGAAGCGAGAAGCTTGGAGCGTGACACTGTGGAAAGTGGTCTTACTTTTGCTGGTTTTGCGGTAGAAAATCTACTTCCGTTACATGATCTTTTTCTATCATACATCACCTGCTATCATACAAGAAAATGGAGGATACTGTAAATGCACGAAAATAAACACAGATTTGCATGAGGTCTTTTGATCAGATATGACATAATTGTTTGTGTTGCCCCATGGAACTTCAGGTTTTCAATTGCCCTATACGAGGAGACTCAGCCTCTGTGTTGTCTGAATTAAAAGGATCCTCACATGATTTGGTGAGTACATACATCGAATATATTTCAGTTTCTATTATGGTAGAAGATATGTAATTTTTCTGATAGTGCCATCTCAAGTTTATACGAATAGTGTTAATGGAGATATATCATGTCATGCACAGTTTTATTATGACCGGTGATAATTAGAACTACATATTAATAAAACAATTAAAATCTGCTTAGTAGGCGATATTAATTATGTACCTTAACTTTGAAGTTCTTTTGGCAACCATGGATTCATTTTCAGTCTCAATGGATCTCTACATGCTTCTTCTTACTTATAACAAAAGATTTATTCCACTATTTGACCTGTTCGCCTTATCAAGTCACCAAGTACCGAAAAGAAATGTAGATTGAGACTATGGTGCATTCAAGAATTGCATTAGCTCATGCATATGCACTCGCATTGACCAGAAGAATCTTTGAAGAATAATGCAACGTATCATAAAAAAATGTTTGATTTAACTTTCATGGTATGCTTTCAGGTGATGATTACTGGAGATCAAGCTTTGACTGCTTGCCATGTTGCCAGCCAAGTCAATATTATCTCAAAGCCAACACTTATTCTTGGACGTGCAAAAGATAGTAAAGATGGATATGAGTGGGTTTCTCCAGATGAGACACAAACTATTAGCTACAGGTGACAATACTTAAAATATATCAAAATATCCATTCTTTCAAATTTTTATTATTTAAATTTCCTCCATAAACATTTACATTTAGTGTTTTCTTTTTTCTTTTTGATTCTTGTGCATCGTTGGTACACATTTTCTGCTTATAACTTCTCCTGGTTGTCTCTTTTACTGACTGCTTCAGCCTTTGTTGTTATAACTTCCTAACAGGGAAGATGAGGTTGAAGCTTTATCTGAGGCTCATGATCTTTGCATCAGTGGTGACTGTATGGAAATGTTGCAGCAAAACTCCTCCACCCTTAAAGTCATTCCATATGTTAAGGTACAACTTATGGCTGCATGTATTTGTCTCTGTTCTCCCTTTTTGTTGGTTTAACCAGACTAAGCTCATTAACTCTTTCAGGTATTTGCCCGTGTTGCCCCTGAGCAAAAGGAACTCATCATCACTTCTTTTAAATCTGTGGGAAGAGTGACCCTTATGTGTGGTGATGGCACCAACGATGTTGGAGCTCTGAAACAGGTATTACATAATTATAAGTCATGCAATCGAACAAAATCTTCTGTCCTAGTGTCTATAATGAATTGAACGTGTCCTAAAGTTTTCAATGTTTAGGATCTATTATTATAGAATAAAATGGGAAAGAACAATGATGTTACATACAGAATTCAAGCAGGCTGGAACAACTGGAGGAGTGCATCTTCTAGACTCTGGGACTGTAAAATAACTTCAAAAAGGAAAGGGGAAGAATTATTTAAAATAGCCGTAAGACCTTCTACGCTATGTGGAGCTAAGTGTTGGAAATTATTTAGGAACACATAAAAATGAGAGTAGCATATATGACAATGTTAAGATGGATGTATGGGCACACTAGACTGTAGATTAGATAGAATACGGAAGTGTGGACATGTGCATAGTAGTGAAGCTTTGTCTCAAATCGGAAGGAGATGGCAAAGACCTATAAAGAATTGAACGAAAATACTATGAGATCTAATTGAGAGTATCTATCTAGACGGAGCTCGATGGTGAGATACCTACATAGTGGGACAATGGCTAAGTTTATTTGTAAATAATGAATACAATACAGTTGGCTGTTGAATGCACAGATATGGTAGGCATTCACATAAGTATGGCGTCTAGCCTGTGTTTGGCCCCGGCTTACTATGGTGACATTAGAGGTGGTCGTATAACAGTGGGATCATTATGTGAAAGTTTTGGTTCAGTGTCTTGGTTGGCTTACTTGCATGGATGCAGCATTGCTCTCTCTCTGTATCCCTACAAATTTTTATCCCTGCCATAGTTGATTTTTCCTTAGTCTGGCAATATTTTAAAGGAAGTCGTCACTAATCCCTACTCTAGACCATATATTAGGCTAAAAAGATTGGAGCTTCTGAGGGCATTAGAGTGAAGTGTAATGTTCGATTAACTTGAGACAAAATGCTTCAAAAACCAAACATTTATTGGCTTAGTTGGTACTCTCTCAATAACCTGTCAGTTGAACTTTCGGCGTGCTATCTAGAGCTTGAAAGTGTGAACCGATTTTCAAATCATTGTACTTTCTGATATTTGACTATTATTGTGTACTTGTTCTGTTCACAGGCACATGTTGGGGTAGCTCTACTCAATGCAATTCCTCCAGGCAAGAAAGACAAGTCATCCTCTCAAGCCTCAAAAAGCGAGTTTGACAAATCTGGTAAAGCCAAGAAACTCAAGCCCGCAAGCACAAACACTGAGAATCCTTCAAAGAGCCGTGCCGTTTCAAGGCTAGAGTCCACTAGCAACCAAACCGCAAACCGTCATCTTACAGCTGCCGAAATGCAGCGCCAAAAGCTGAAGAAACTGATGGATGAGCTAAACGAGGATGGCGATGGGCGATCCGCTCCAGTGGTCAAGCTTGGGGATGCCTCGATGGCATCACCCTTTACAGCCAAGCATGCCTCTGTGGGCCCCACCACTGACGTAATCCGTCAGGGTCGTAGCACCCTTGTCACAACCCTCCAGATGTTTAAGATCCTCGGGCTCAATTGCCTCGCCACAGCCTATGTTCTCAGTGTGATGCACTTAGATGGTGTCAAACTTGGAGATGTTCAGGCTACGATTAGTGGGGTTTTTACGGCCGCCTTCTTTCTCTTTATATCACACGCTTCTCCACTCCCTACCCTTTCGGCCGAGCGGCCCCACCCTAACATATTCTGCTCGTATGTTCTTCTCTCTCTTCTCGGTCAGTTTTCTGTTCATATCTTCTTCCTGATATCATCAGTAAACGAGGCTGGGAAGTACATGCCAGAGGAATGCATTGAGCCCGACTCAGATTTTCACCCGAATCTGGTGAATACGGTTTCTTACATGGTGGGGATGATGCTACAAGTTGCCACATTTGCTGTTAACTACATGGGCCATCCTTTCAATCAGAGCATTTCACAAAACAGACCGTTTTTGTATGCTCTTGTAGCTGCTGTTGGTTTCTTCACGGTGATCGCATCAGATTTGTTCAGGGACTTAAACGATAAGCTGAAGTTGGTCCCTTTGCCGAAGGATTTGAGAAACAAGCTTCTGCTTTGGGCTTTCGTTGCGTTTGTTGTTTGCTATACGTGGGAAAGGTTCTTGAGGTGGGCGTTTCCTGGTAAGATGCCGGCTTGGAGGAAAAAACAACGGGTGGTCGCAGCTACTGCAGAAAAGAAGAACGTTTAAATGTTTACTGGATTTCAGAATGATGTACGAGGCCTCTGTCACTCTCACTCTCTTACTGAGTTTGATATGGTTGAGGACAGATAACATGAAATTGTTGCACTTGGATGTTATTTACCGGGAATTCCTAATTTAAGGTTAGGATATCAAGGGTCCCCATTTTTTGACTTTGGGGAATGATTTCAAGTAGATTTTTTTTTTTGGTTTCTTTTTTCTACTTTTCCAGGGGCGTTGCAGTCTCCGTCCCTCTACTTTTGTAGTGGCAGCTTTGTTTTGGGCATGATACACGTATTTTCAATTTCGATCATTGAGGCTCTGTATTTAAATTTTGGTATATATATATTATTTTCATATAATGTGACGTTCTCTTGTTTCCATTGGTATGTGGTGTCACTTATTTGATGAAGCAGAGATGTTAACAGCAGTACTTTCACAACTTAATATAATTTAGGATGATTGCAATTTCTTCTGGTAATTTATGTTATGAGTTCGATTATTGTGTAATACCTTCCTTCAAATAATCCAAATATGAATTAAGATGAAGATATTCTTTTGAGTGCGACTACTTATTTATGAAAGTGTGTTCGCGGAGGAACAAAATGCTTTCAAAATGTTAATTATAGTCAGGGAAAACAAATATAACCTCCGTCCCTGCTTAACTTTCCTACTTTGACTGGGCATAAAGGTTAAAAAAAAAAAGATTTTGTAAATTTTTTTACTTTTTTAAAGGTGGAGATTGTGAGAAAAATTTGTCATTTATGGGCTGAAAAGTTAAGTTGGAACAAATAAAAAAGAAGGACGAGTAAAAATTATGTGAAGTATTCACAATTCCTTTAATCTACAAAACAAACTTGGTTATTACAAGACGGATGAGTAAACTTGTGTGGAAGTATTGCCATTTCCTTAAGGGCTTGTTTGCTTCATTTGATGGGATAAGCGAAGATACATCAAACTAGGACATATTATCCAGTATTACCTATCAATCTCATGTTTGCTATGCAATCCAAGTTCTAATAATTTTTCTCCAGCTAAGCTAGTTTCTCATAGGTGGTATCTGCAATCAAGGAAAAATAGGATTAGGAAAAAAAAAATACGAACAACCTAATCTAAACTGAAATATATTCCCGTAAACTAGAAAACTTAAAAAAAACTTACTTTCTTTCACAGTCATCAACCTTGCACGGGCCATTGATTCGGATAGTGTTTGAAATAAAAATATAACCAAAGTACCTTCACTGCAACAATAAGGTTTAAAGACCCATTAGTTCTCTGTATTTAATTTTTTTTTTTTTCATTATCAAACTACAAATATTGCAAAAGAATAATTGTACAAATTAGCGTATGAGTTTAATATATTTAACCGAATTAAATGCATTCATATAAGATTTTTTTAAAGGGTTAAATAAATAAAGCTTTCACAATATTATTGCATGAAATGTTTTGAAACTGAAATTTATATAAGCCAAAATTTATTAACAATTATTTTAGACCCCAAGTGGAGTACTACATATAATTATTTTTGAAGCTCTATCAAACAAATACATGCCAGATATAAAATACAAGACATATAATTAAATTAATAATATTGTTCAGCATATCAAACACACAAAAATAATGGGACAAATCAGGTCCAGCCCACTAATTATCTAAGGCCCAACATTGTTGGGCCTTTATTTTATTTCTAAAATTAGAAATTTTAAGTAACAAATGCATTATTGTGCATTAAATCAACAATTAAATTTTACCAGAATTTTATCTAACATAAGAAACCCTCACACATTAGCAAAAGAAGATGAACAAAATTATTCAACTAACTAAGATTTTTCAAGCTCATTAATCAAATTGCGGCAAACTAAAAAAAGCCATTTATTTAATTTCTAGAATCAACAAATTAATCTACTCTTAATATTCAAACTCATTAATCAAATTAGGCCCAAAAACATGACCCTTTAGTTTTTAGTACAATTTATATCTATATATAATTTTCAACTTTTACACTTCTTAGCTAGTACCATTTCTAAAAATGAAAACACTTCTTTATTGCAACATATAATATTCTCATTATTCGACTGCTTCGAACAGTCTAGGGGATACCCACTCTTAAGCACTCTCAATGCTTCCATCTCTCTCTCTCTCTCTCTCTCTCTCTCTCTCTCTCTCTCTCCATTCGTCTTATGAATGAGTCTCTTTTGTTCAGTTTGCTTGGGATGTTCTTACTAGCCAAGAGTTGGGCATGGCTTTCATACGGGGCAGATGATTTAAGGATGGTAGACCTAGACATTACTATGTCCCTTCATCTCTTTTCTCGGGTTCTCGTAGACTTTCGAATCAAGCTCTCCGAGAATCTAGATGGATTCCTGGGAAATATTCTAAAGTCAATTTTTGGCTTGATAACTGGCTTGGATATGTGATTGCTGACAAAATTGGCATTTCAGACTATGTTCGACCGTTCTTCAGGTTCTGTATTGGAGATTATTATGTTGATGGGGTTTGGTTGATTGAAGAGACATTTGGTGCCAATCACAATGACATCTTTCAAGACATCACCTCTTGCGCTTTTTTGCCCGAGGAAGAAGATTGTCGAATTTGGATTCCGAATCCGCATGGGATCGTCACATCTAAGGCGGCCTATGATCATCATAGAGCAAAGTTCCCTAGAGTGCGTTGGGGAAGTTGGATTTGGAATCACTATATTCCTCCATGTCGGTCGTATATCATTTGGAGAGCTATTCACTCCCGTCTTCCCTCTTGGGATCTCTTACATCGCTGGGGCTTTCAAGGTCTCTCTTGGTGTCCTCTATGCTGCACACATAGAGAAGATTTAGATCATCTCTTTACCCAGTGCAATTTTTCCCTTTTTGTCATAAAAAAATTCTTTGGACTTTTGATATTTATATTAATCTTGATTGTGGTTTTCATAGTTTTATTGTGCAGGCGATGGATGTTTACCTGGGTTCACAATTGATGGCTTTGTGGAGGGTTTCTATTGTGACATATGTTTGGGCCATATGGGCAGCCATGAATAGTGCTATATTTGACGATTGTATGCTAACGGTACCTCAAGTGTTGATTTCTATATGGACAGCAGTGAGGGAAGCTGCTTCATTTAAAGTGGGTTATATGCTTAACTCGCCCTTGGAGCATGCCTGCTTAAAAGATTGAGAGTTTATCCTATTCCTAAGAAAGAATCTAAACTACTTTCGGTCTTCTGGTATCCGCCTGATCCTGGCTGGATCAAGTTGAATACGTATGGGAGTGCTTTGACTTCTTCGAGACTGATTTATGGCGGCGGTTTTTTCAGAGATCACCATGGTAGAATTCTTGGGTGCTTTGCTTCATCCTTTGGCCACGATTTCGCTTGCGATGCGGAGATAGAGGCATTGATTGTGGGAATTGAGCAAGCTGTACTTCGACATTGGCGTAGATTATGGATTGAAAGTGATTCTACTAATGTGATTCAGTTGCTTTAAGAATGTTCGGATCTCGTTCCTTGGAGGTTGAAGGCCCGTTGGCGAAGTATTCTACATGTCTTACAAGGCATGGATTTCATGGTCTCCCATATTTATAGAGAAGGAAATCAAACTGCGGATGCCCTTTCCAAATTGCAGGTGTCTTTCACTTGGTTTGACGTTCCTCCGGCTAATATTGTTTATCAATTTGAGGTTGATAGGACTTCTGAATTTTTTCATTTTCAGAGATAGATCGGTACTCTTTTTCCCAATTATTATTTTTTCCCTTAGGATTTTTCCATAATTGGATTTTAACGAGGCCTGGGGCGAGCTATTGGTTTGTAATAGCCGCTCTTAGGACTTTTATTTTGCCATCTTTGTCACTTTTATTTTGTTTACCTATTTGCTCTCTCTCTCTCTCTCTCTCTCTCTCTCTCTCTCTCTCTCTCTCTCTCTCTCATCCACGAATTCAGTCTCATCCTCTCTCCAATCTACAAACTTCTTTGTGTTTGAGCACTATTTTCGAAAACAAATTCGTGTTCCTCTAGGCTGTTCATCCGTTTACCGTTCTCTAAACTCTTCATCTACTCTCTCTCAAAAGGTTCAAGATGAGATTCACCCTCATCCTCTCTCTAATCTCCTAATCCCTTTGTGTTTGAATCACTCATTTACAAACACAAATCACAGTTTCTTTAACCATGATGATATTATTTATGCTTCTTTTTTCAGATCTATTATAACACCCCAAATTTTTAGCTTATTATTTATTTGCTAGAAAAAAATATTGTTTTAGTTAGCCCCTAGAAAGACCGGGGAACAAAAGAAAATGTGGATATAGATATATTAATAATAATAATTAATATCATTTTTTATTTTATTTATTGAATAGGTTGATAAATATTAAAATTTTAGTGAGAAATAAAACCTAGTAACCCAGGAGAGAGAAACCCAAATGTAATAAAGCCCTAATTTAGAGTTACATATAGAGAGAGATAGAGTTGAAAACTTGGATAACTTGAAAAGCCCTAGACATAAAAGTTTCATTGTTGCTGTCCAAGAGACGAACAAAAAAAAAAAAAAAAAAAAAAAGGAAGAAGAAAAAGAAAAGCTTTATTCTTATCAACCAACAGAACAAAGGTCCGATTTTTCCTTCTTCTGTCGAATTATTTATCAAAATTGAGTTTGAATGGCATATTATTGGTGAATATGGTATATATGGGTTTTCAATTTGATGTGACAGATGTGCAAGTGATTAGTATATATATTCATGTATGCACATAGAAAACTGCTTCCAAAAGAAAAAGGAAAAGGAAAATTGAGGTTTGACAGGTGTCTTAATAGTAATATTATGGGAAAATGGGTTCTTTTGCCCATATCAGAATACTTAACCTTCATTTTACTTATTCCACTTTAAAATTGATAGAATGCCCCTTTATCAAGTGAACTACCTATTTTGCCCTTAGGTATTTTATTTAAAGAAAAAAATTATTATTTCAATTTAGATTTTATAATTTAAATTTTAGTTGAGTCCAACAAAATTTTAATATCAGATTTTAGTCCTAATTAATTCTCACTATTTAATAAATTGACCCGCTATTAAACAATCATGCAAGATCCGATCCGAAGCTTAAAATGGTATAAGAGCCCTAGGTTTATTTAAGAAATCACGAATTATATTGATTATGTTACGTACTATCCTAACGGAGGAGACATATGAGTAAAATATGAATCCGAACGAAAGTTCGAGAGAAAATACTCCACAAGAATACTTGAGTGAGGACTCAAGTAACCCAGAATATTTCCATATTCTGATAGACAAAAACATAATTTCTTTGGAGAATTTATCCGAAGATGTGAACGGACTCTTGAAAGAACTAAGAAGCTCAACCACGAGTTATGACAGCCTTTCAAGATGCCAAACGATGATGAAACGAGAGAGGAAATCAGACGAAAGACCCTTGAACAGGAAATTCCTGTAGAAGGGAATACAACTGATCTCATCCACTTCACAAGCATTCAGGGAAGATTTCCAACCAAGGAAATCTGGAGAAGGCGTCCCAATCAGTCCCCATCGGATATCCAGAAACCTCATTTACATTTCTGGAAAAAATCATGAGGGGACCTAATTGGGAAGAAGTAAGTGGAGAAAAATATAAGATTACAGATCTTAGAGAAATCCAGAAGACGGTCCAGAGTTATGAAGAGACCATCCTCGACCAACAGAAGGAGATCCTTGAAACACTCAAGGAGGATCAAAGGAGATTGACCATATTGGAAACAAAACCAAGTATGGCCAGGAGAAGAGAAGGTTCGCCATCTTTCGGCACAGAACCCCTATTGCATCAAAAGGGGAAAACTACCGAAGTAAAGAGAGAGCTGACGGATACAGAAAAGATGATTGCTTTTCTAAACCGGAAGAGTATATCCTAATGGATAGAATAAATCTGGAGGATTTACACGACCTTGTACAATCCTTTGCAGGATTGGGTCTTGTAGATCTAAAAATGCAAGAAAATGTATCTACGGGACGACAACAGACTCCCCGAAATACGCCATAGAATCCATCAAATGTGGCAGAAAGCGAGGGATCCCATGACCCTCCAACATGCGGAAATATACCACCAACGGGAGATTTCGCTACTGGTGCTTATATATTTCCCGCAGAAATAAGAAAGAGAACCCAAAGGCCAAACTTTATGCAATCGCCTTATGGGAGATCTCAGTTGGAGCCAATACATCCATACAGATTAGTTCTCAACCTGGATACATTGGACTTCAAGAACCGAGAACTACTCATAGATGAATGGGCAGGAGCAATGAAGATTGCAGCTGGAACGCTAGATCTGGATAAAGAAAACTTTATCTCACTTCTGAAGATAAGTTTGGAAGGATCAGTGAAAATTGCCTGGGAAGCTACTAATCCTGAGATAGTAGAAAATGTCTGGGCTGGCAAAGCCTTAGCAGAGATCGTCAACAAAATGGCTCAAGTACTTAAAGTAGGATTCGTTGGAGTGGGATACTTTGAAGGAGCTGAAGACGATAAGGTCAGACGATACAGACAGGCACTTCATAGTCTGGAGTTACGTGATATTTGTCACGTAGATGAGTTCATCAAACTCTTCACAGAGTATAGATGGAAGTCGAAAATACAGGAACGAGACACCATTCCATTATTCTTTGCTAAGATCCCAAGTCTATGGAGAAAAATGATGATTAAAAAATATCACCCACCTCTAGAGGACAGATTGGATACCGTAGCAAGAAGGATGTCGTTCCTCAAAATCAAGCTTGCAGAGTGGTGCTATCAAGCGGCGCTCCATAAGAATTATAAGAGGCTAAGAGGAATAAACAAAAGCGTTCCTCTATGCTGGGTTGAAAACGATATTCCTACTATTGTGGGAGGTCAACCATTTAGGCAAAAGAAGATAAAAAGGAGAAGCCATCCTTATGCCCGAAGAGATGGTAACCAGAAATCTGGGTCTTCATGGAGACCTAGAAAGTTTTGGTCCAAACAGAAGGCCCGTAGTTACAAAACAGGGCAGAGGTCAGGACCAAGCCGGAGCAAAACTTCTTCCTCGGGCTCAAATCAAATAAGCATGGGAAGATCATCATCAACAAGGAAAACTTTCAGAAGAGCTCATACAAGAGCTAATGAAAGTTTCAAAGATTGCAATTGTTGGACATGTGGTGCCAAAGGCCACATATCAACAGACTGTCCAGACAATCAAAGACGAGGAATCAGAAAGTTTGAGGCAACTCCAGAAATGGAAGAAGCCGTATACTTTCAGGATCTAATTCAAGTATATCAATTTGAAGGAATTCCTTCAGATGAAAGCATATACGAAGAAGAAGATTATAGCGAGGATGAGTCTTCAGAATCAGAATCAGACTGAAGAAAAGGACGTCTTCCGACAGGAGACGCAAGAAGATCTCTCTGGGTTCTTCTCACAAATGTCAATTTCTCATAAGACTCTTATGAAAATTAAGAGAGAAGACCTAAAACTCCAAATCTATGATGGATTTTCAGTTGGGAGATTGGACAAGACTTTGGGACATTTCCTAAAGAAGAGAAAGCATCATATCATTACAAAGTCACAGCAGGGGAAATTGCAAGTCCCATGGAACTGACAAGTAATGTGATGGAGATGCAACTAGTTCCGATGAGAGAAATTAGAGAGGAACTAAGCAGAATGATAGAGAGATTGCTCAGAAGATGCAATGGATCCATATCGGAGCCATCCGAATTCTGATCAAATCAACATCCAAAGAAGGAATTGATTCTCCGATTGATATTGCTATCTTCGACAAAAGAATCAAGAATTTGAGAGATGCAAGTCTGGGAGGAATCTCAGGAAATCTATATGTCGAGAAATTGGTATCCTACATTTATCCAAGGATTGCCTATAATTTGGCAGATCACGATTTTAATAGAGTTCTAACCCTTCATCAAGATTTCAAGAACAAGGAGTTGGTGAAAGAAGGGAATAGACCATACTCTATTACCTATAGTATTTCGTATGCACTGTCCAATACCCACCATTCAGAACTGTTCGTGGGAAAGGAGTTCATCGAAATACCAGATATCTTCGAGCAAGTGGCACATGCAGTCCGTCCGGAGATTATGAAGTTGCCACCAATCCATGAGATGGATATGCGAATCGCGGATCAACCTATTATGACTAGAGCTACAAGTCAAAGGTTCGAACCAAGAAGAGTTTCTTTTCATGATAGTAGAATCATGAGTCGGAGCTGGGAAAAGAGACCTATCTCACAAGAGAATCTGGAGCCAGAAAAATTCACAACTAAAGGTGAACTAAAATGTCCAGAGGGATGGAGAGAAGTGGAGATAGTATTCGATATCACTCAAAAGGATAACATGTTTCCTTGTGACGTCTTATATTATCTACAACAACCTTCATTGGGGAGATTTGAAGGACTTCTCTAGCTAGGAGAAAACGAGTTGATAATCCAAGGAATAGAAGGGCGAGAAAATGGGCGTCTTATTCTTGGATTGGAATTTCTCGAGGAGCACAACCTTGGGAACGACAGCCAGATAGGGTGGTCTTTACAGTGGCTCATAGAAAATATCAGGTTCTATGAAGAAAGAGGCCCGCTATTAATGGCTACTAGTCCATTCTCAATATACATCTCTATAGGGATGTTATATGAAAAATATCGAGCGGAATATTTCGCAGCCTACATTGACTCAGGCGCAGGAATATGCACAGCCAAGCCAGAAATCTTTCCAACAGAATTAGGAGAAGATCTACCAGCTATTGCAGGAAGAGATTTCTCAAAAAGGGTTCTTATTCTCAAACGAGGAATTAAGCAAGCGGAAATCATGATTGGCGGAGCCGGAGATACCCCATGGTACAAAGTCAAGACTCCACCAATTTATTTCCATGATACAGGGGCAGATATTCTGTTAGGAAACAATTTCCTACAGACATTTAAGCGGTTTACCCAAGAAAATGAAACAAGAAAACTTATTTTCACAACCTTATGTGATCATAAGATTATTGTTCAGAGATTAAGGGAGGCATTTCATCGGAAAATGCCCATTAATTTTCGCAGCAAGCGTGGTGATGAAGGAAAACTAAGTCACCCAAAGATGAAGGATCATCGAAGATACGGAGATGCACTCCTTCAATATCGAGTCGAAACATTAGGAGGAGACAAGGATGAGAGAATGTCAAAAGAGACAATCCAATTCCTCAAGGTGTCTATGGAAGCAAGTCCACAACTTGATATCACCATTGAAGAACAAATATCTTTAGAAGATGTCAAGAAGAGGATAAAGAGGAATTTCAATGAAGATCCTCTAGCATGGTGGAACAAAAATGAACTCAAGGCAACTTTGAAGGTGAAAACCGAAAAAGAAAATAAGTTTGTTCGGTACATACTAATTCTTATGAATCAAGCAGATCGTGAGGATATGAAGAAAATACTTAAGGAACATCTGGACCTTAAGTTGATATCAGAAGGAATCTCTCCATACAGTAACCCAGGATTCCTGGTGAGAAACCATGGAGAAATGAAGAGAGGAAAGCCAAGATTGGTGATCAATTACAAATGGATCAACAATATCTTGGAATTCGACGGATATTATATCCCAAGTAGAGAACACTTGGTGAACTGCATCAAGGATGCAAAGGTATTCTCTAAATTTGATTGTAAATCTGGTTTCTATCAGATTAAGATGGAAGATGCAAGCAAGAAGTATACGGCGTTTTCCACACCGCAAGGACATTATATCTGGAACGTGGTGCCAATGGGATTAGCAAATGCCCCCCAGGTATATCAAAGGAAGATGGATAATCTTTTTAAGGATTATTTTAAATTCATTGTTCGTATATGTCGATGATATACTCATTGCCTCAAGGAATATGAAGGAACACATCAAACATCTGGAAATCTTTTCAGAAGTTTGTCATAAGGAAGGATTGGTGCTATCAGAAAAGAAAGCAGTAATCGCCACTAGACAGATCGAGTTCCTTGGGATCGAGATTGATGAGTCTGGAATCATCCTTCAGAAACATATAGTAGAGAAGGTGCAGGGATTTTCGGAAGACCTCAAAGACAAGAAGCAACTTCAAAGTATTCTTGGAGTTGTCAATTTTTCCGGGATGTTTATTAAAAATCTAGCAAAACACAGGAAAGTGTTCAGCCCATTGTTAAAGAAAGATTCCGATTTCAAATGGGGAAAAGAACACCAAGAATCAGTATTACAGTTTAAAGAGATCTGTAAAGACCTTCCAAAGCTTGCAATACCGAATGATGAAGATGAATTGGTACTCTACACAGATGCCAATGATCATTGGTGGGTAGCAGTATTAACCAAAGCTACCCCTAATGGAGAAGTGACATGCCGATACTGCAACGGTCTCTTTGCAGAAAACGAAGCAGCAAGATGGCACATCAATGAGAAAGAATTCTTTGCAGTGCGAAAGGCCTTCAGAAAATGGCCGTTATTCCTACTACCTAAGAAATTCATTCTTAAAATTGACAACACAAGTGTCAAAGCTTTCTTCACAAAAAAGATTGAATCTTAACCTGAGAAAGCTAGATTACTTAGATTGCAAGCTGATTGTCAATATTTTGATTATGAAGTTGTCATTATAAAGTCTCACAAAATGTTCTTGCAGACTTTCTAACGAGAGATGGAGTCTAGTGAAGCCAACTCCATCCTAACATGATACAGGCATCTCCAGGAACGTTTGGAGGAGCTTGATAAGAGGATCAACGACTTGGATATTCAAGCCAAAGTCGGGGGTCGAGTACAACAGGAGGACTTGTCAAAAGTCCAAAGCGCGCTGAAGGCTACCAAACTTGCAAGTAATTGCCTTTGGGACAGCCTGCTTATTCCTATCCGAAGGGAAGCTTTTTCAGTAAAGCAAAAGGTCGAGTTTCGAGAACGGGCCTCCAACTCGGTCGCCACAGATTCAAGTACTGTGAGCACAAGTTCTAAGTTGGATCCCTACACTGATTTAGCTGAAGAAACAATTGAGCAAACGGAGGATACTCCTCCTAATGTCTCAAGCCAACCCAGCACCTCTGGGGTAAAAGAGGGAGAGATCAATCTTAGGCCAATGGCTGGTACCTCTAAGATTGATATTAACGATTTTAAAGTTTCTCCGTTTCAGGTTTATCAACTAACATGGGAGAAAATTCTTACAGGGGCTGGAGTTAATCCAGCAAAATGCCAGATTGATCGATCTGGTAAATATCCAAGAATATGGACGAACCCAGGAGCCAATCCACAAGAAATAAAAGAATGGTATGATTTTGGAGCTCTAGCTTCGGTTCATACTGTGGCACCAAGTTTCCCGAAAATCTCAAAACTTCCGAGATGGATATACGATGCTGTGCTCGAGACATGGGAGAACAACAATCATCTCGAACGTGGAGATATTCTGGAGCTGAAGTTTATATCAGCAGCTCCGGAACCATACAAGAACGGGTCTTACCCGACTTTTCATTTTATAAAGTTACAAAGATCTGATCCCAGACAGGTAAACAGAAACATGTCTGCCCCAGATCACAAGATCCCCTTAGTATCAACCTTTACGGAGGATGATATTACTACACGGAGAGCTTGGGGCATATGGGTTTGTCTCATGGAAATGAGAAAGATCAAAGGGAGCTTCAAAGTCTTTCACAAGACCGCGAATGGATCACTTTTGATCAACACCATGACATCCAAAACCTCTCCATATGCAGAGACTATCTTTGAACAGAAGAGAGAGATGTTATGGAAGAACGAGCTGCCGGCAAGTTCAGAAACCGCCAGAAAGTATTGCAATATGACGCATAATGGACGGTGGACGAGCTGGATTTGTCCCAGGTGCCCAGAACTGGAAAAGGCACTATTCGGGCAAGCGTTCCCTGTCATCAATGACAAAGGGAAGAGAAACGAGAAAGAACCATCGAGAACGCAAAAGATGCCAAAGGGACCACCCAGAAAAAAATAATAAAGGGGTCTCCGACAAGCAGCGATGGGTTGAGTCACGAGAATTGTATCCACCCAAAATGACAAAAGGTGGAGGCATTCACAGCAGAATAATTAAAGTCTGCATGTGAGGCAAGGGTCCAGCATGTGAACCATGTGAAGGATGGACCACATGAATGTGATCCGGATAAGAGAAGCATCGAGAAAATCTGTGAGACGAATCCAAGGTTTACAACTGGACGCAATAGTTCAAGGATAGGGGGTTTCAAACCTCTATAAATACAGGGTAGAAGGAAGCAGAAGTCATCGACCATTCCCCTCAGTTTTCTTACAAAATAAACATTGTAATAGTTAGTTTGCAGTCTTTCCATTCCAGTTTTTCGAGTGTATGTGTGTTAAGAACATAGCTACCATGGGTAGTTAAACAAGTCGTCTCCTCCCGAAAAGAGATGTACTATGTAATGAATAAGTTTCTGATTTCTTAATAAAAGTTGGGCTTTTGTTCATCATGTTGCATAAACTTTATTTCTGATCATCAATTAAGAAAATACTGTACGCCTCGAGGTAGGAAACGAAACGAGGCTGTGCTGGTTGCTGTTGAAGGAGTCTACGTCTGAAACCATCGATTGCGATCTAGTTGTTGGGCTGTGAGGAGCAGTTCGTAAAACCTGGTGGATACGACCCAACGATAATTCGGTCAAAAAAGTACAAAACTTGATTTATGTTTCAAGAATTTAATTGACGGAAGCATGATGTGCCTGATATGGTCGTAATGGACTATTTCCATATTAATACTAAAGATTAATTTTGCATGAGAAAATTAATTTTGGAGCCAATTTATAGTTAAGAAAATACGGGACGAAAATTTATTTGGACAAAACCAAAAGGATAAGATTATAAGGACTGAATTGAAAGAAAAGTATGTTCGCTCGTTTTAAGAAATAACAGAATAATGAAGAGCATTTTTAAATAAAGGTACATAAAGGACAATTTGATCATTTCGGGGCATAATAGCAGGAAAAAAGACAACTAAGTAAAAAAGATGGTGAGTACCCTCTGACAGGGGCACTGCACCTTTTCACCCTAATATTATTACCATATAGCCTGTTGTTTGTATGCATATGTATATGTAGTAGGGTACAGTAGTGTCCGTGTGTGACTTCTTATTAATAAAAAAAAAAGCTACGCCTAAACGGGCACGATCGATTTTGTTTCTTTAATGTTGTTTTTTTTCGCTCATCTTCGAATTACAATTACAAATATAATTGATAACTATCACGAGACGAAAAATAAATGTTAACTATTATTTTGAAGCAGTCTAAAAAAACTGACGTCTTTTTTTTTTTTTTATTCGTAATTGAGCTTTACTGTTAAAAATTAAATTATCGTCTTCACAAATCATTTTTTATACATTTATAGAAAAACTAAAAATAAAAAATAAATAAACATTTCGACCCGGGCATGTGCCCGTTTAGTTTTACCGATAAAAAAAATGGAATGAGAGATTAGATTCTGATTCCTTCCCAATTCCAGACAATCTTTGAAATTTCAGTCTCGTTTATAAAACTATAGTTTTAATAGATTTCTCTTTTCTATAATTTGAGATCAATTTTATAGTTGAACAGCCATTTTTTCAAGATTTACAGATGACGGTGTAATTCTAATAATGACTTCAATAAAACACCACTAATATATACTCTAAATTCGACCCTTAGGTGAAGGAGCGATATAATGTAGAGTTTAGCAAAATCAACTTCAAGCATCCAGACTACAAGACTTTGAGGTGGGGTTTTTAATTATGCAAGTGGTTTATTTTGTTCATATTAATTTGCTTATGTAATGTGATTTCGTGATTGAGTACTTGCATGATTGTATTTGAGATTTGTATGTGAGAGGATGCCAGAGGCCATAAATAGATCCAGGATCGTTAAGTGGTCCTTGGGGTGCCCATCGTGCACATTAAATATTTGTATTATTGCTCATTAATATATGAACCAAGGACCATAAATAGGTCCGAGATCATTAAGTGATCCTTGGAGGCACCGTGCTCAAGAACCAGGGACCGTGATCGTTAAGTGGTCATTGGAGGTACCGTGCTCTAAATATTTTTGACTGTTGACTGATGATTTTTATAAGTATGAATGTCATGTTATCCTTTGGATAGACAATTTAATGTAAACAATGCATAGCCTCCACTGAATGTATTCGTTATACTCATCCCATCTAACAAATTTCAGATTAAGGAGTTCGGCGTTGGCAGGGAGACGGTGGAGGGGAGAGGAGTTATTGATAAGCAAAATATTCGTTCTTTTATTTGTATCAAGTCAAACTAATGTTAGAGTCTCTTTTATTTTGGATTCCTTTTAGCCTATAATTTCCGCTACAAATATTAGAATGATCTTAGTTTGTAAGCAAATGTTGCTTTTCTTAGTTTAGATTAAACTTTCTTTTGAAAGTAAAAATATTAGAACTCAATTTTTTATGTTATTTCGAAATTATAATTATTTGGCGTCTAACTTATTTAAATAACATATTTTATTGAAATTATTTGATATCCCTACTAAAGGTTACTAATAAATTAGCTTTTATGTATATTTATATTTTCCGTAGCGCCTTTTTATTAAGAAAAATTGTTTTTGCAAAACTCTGGTTTTGTGAGATCATAAAATCCCAACAAAATTCGAACAAAACTCAAGTGAATGTTTAAAATTGTGTTTAATCCTGATTTTGTGAGTGTTATATGTTGATTGTTTTGGCTGATTATGTAGTTTAAGAGATACTCAACGACATTTTATGAATTGTTCTTCTCAGTGTTATGTTTAAAATACTCAATTGCATGTTGCTTATTTTGCCTGATTATGTCGTTTAAGAAATACTCTAATTTATTAAATATATAATATATTTCAATAGATATTTACCTCAACTTATGTGATTTAATTTTGGTGATTTAAATATATAAAAAATGATTTGTAAGGCACACAAACCTCCATCAATTTGTGCTTTGCAAGGTAAAACCTTCATTATCCGCTTATTACAGTATTTACATATAAAGCATTATATATAAATAATATAAATTTAATCTGGATATTCACAATTCATGTTTTCTTAAATAGTACTGTTTGCAAACAAAAAAAACAATCGATATCTTTTATCACAATTCCACATATATTGATAAGATGGTGAATTTTTTTTTATCTAATGTCTATATAAGTAACATTGACAATAGCATTTGCATATTAACATGTTGATTTTGCTCCTGTTTCATGCTATAGACAATTGATATTATCTTTTTAGTTTTTATTGCTCTACTTACTAATATTATCACTTTCTTTTCACTCAGAATCTGAATAGAAAATTAATTTTTAAGGCTTACAAATCCTCTGCAGAGAGAATTTGTGAGTTAATAAATTTTGGGAAAATTGTTTAAAATGTCCTTTATGTTCCACATAATTAGTTACATATTCTTTACATTTTGACATTTTTAAAAATGTCTTCTGACTTATAAAAATTTGAATAAAATATCCTGCGACCGGCTCTTGCCTGTAAATCAACAGGATACCGCTGATGTGGAAACATTTTTTACCCCCTCTTCATCAGAAATAACAGTTTGTTCCAGAAAATAAATTAAATGCCATGTCATTAATTTTTGGGAGGAAAAATTACATACCACTTCAACTAGCACCAACACACAGAAACAACACCCACTTATAGCAAACAAAAATTAACGGTCAATTTTTAACCCACATACACACCACAACTGCGAAAAAAACCTATGATATTGCCAACATAATTTTCAGGTTGTTCTCGTTCCCCTTATATTTTTCTACAACTCTTCGATCTTTTGTGCTGGCACTATTATTTCCGCCTGTAGCTCCGGAACAACTGAATTGTCTCTTACCCGTAGGCCTGGGTCAATCCATTCAAAAAATTCACACCCACCTCTCTAAGATGATAGAAAAAAAAAAAAAACAAATTAACAAAAAAAAAAAAGAGGAAATAGATAATCCGACTGTCCATTCTTCCGAAAAATCTGAGAAAAATATACTTACATTCCAATCACGACAGTCATAGAACTATCTCCCTCTGTTCCCTTCTTTTCTAGCGATGCATAAGACTGCTCTTATACCGCAATGATATAATAGAGATCCTATCAGTGACGTGTTGGAGTATGACATTTTTTTTTTTTTAACAAAGGCTGCTGCAGAAAATGACCTCTTTGTGTAATTTTCAGATCTGCAAATAAACAAGAAGTGATGTGATCCTCCATTTTATATATAAGGCAAGAAGAGTGGAGTTTGGAAGGAAATAGATTAATTTTCCCTCCTAAAAGTTAATGACATGACATTTAAATTTATTTTTTTGGAGCAAATTGTTGTTTCTGGTGAAGAAGGGGTAAAACGTTTCCACATCATCAAGTCGCGCGCCACATCAGCAGTAACCTGCTGATTTATAGGCAACAGACGGTCGCAGAGCGTTTTATTCAATTTTTTGTAAGTTAGAGGACATTTTAAAAAAGGCAAAAATTTGGGTGCATAAGATGCACCATAATGTTATTGTACAGCTTGTGGGCCCCACTGGTTCAGCCCAAAATAATCGCGACGGTCTGAACCGGCCAATTATTATTATATTAATTTTTTTTGCGCGCGCGTGTTATATACTTAATGGCCTGTTTGTTGAACACTAAAAGCAAGTGGTCTGGTGGTATTTAATGTAGTCTTAAATATCTCAACTTTGAGGTCAAGGGTTCAATTCTGTTTGCATCTTTTTTCCTTTTCCTTCTTCTTTCTTTTTTTTTTTTTTGCCCTTTAATTTTTTTATCTTTTAGCCTGTGAATCTGGAAAAAATTATAAATTGTATTATTATGTTTTTTTATAATGCAACAATAATTGTATTGTAAGTTCGAAACATAAATATTGTACAATATACACATCATAATATACACCGTATCGAACTATTAAATATACTGTGAGTATTGTAAGTTGGAAAAAATAAATATTTCGCAGTATGAAACAAAAATTAACTAAAATAACATATACTGTATCGAAATATTAAATATACTGTGAGTTATTGTAAGTTGGAAAAAAAAAAAATTCGCAGTATAAAACAAAAATTAACTAAACAACGTATACTGCCAGGCATCATAACGTATACTTTATCGAAATATTAAATATACTGTGAGTATTGTAAGTTGGAAAAATTAAATATTTCGTAGTATAAAACAAAACTTAACTAAAACAACGTATATTGTCATGCAACATAATGTATACTACATCGAAATATTAAATATACTGTTAGGCATCATAACATATACTATGCTCGAAATTTGAATATACTGTCGAAATATTAAATATACTGTTAGGCATCATAACATATACTATGCTCGAAATTTGAATATACTGCTGGTGAAAATATACTGTCGAAATATTAAATATACTGTTAGGCATCATAACATATACTATGCTCGAAATTTGAATATACTGCTGGTGAAAAATGAAAAGGTGTTGTTAAGATTCAAACCCGCGCACTGAAGGATACAATGCCGCGCCTTTACCTACTAAGCCAGCGCCTATTTTGTGATTCCAAACACACCTTAATATGTATATATCACGCGCGCAAAAATCATAAGTGGGCCCCACAAGGTGTACAATAACACTGTGCATCTTATGCACATGAGTGTCACTCTTTAAAAAAATGACAAAACATAAAGAATATATAACTAATTATGTGAAACATAAAAGACATTTTAATCAATTTTCCATAAATTTATTTCCACTGATTCTACATATTAAAAGTATTTTCCAAATTTTTGCATATAAAGCAATTTCTATATTACAAACTCAAACTGGATATTAACACTTCTTAAGGAAGAACTTATACGTCCACATTTAAATTGTGGTTCATGTTTGATTCACTATCAACACAAACAGTTGATATGTTTGATCAGAATTCGACAGAGATTGAAAACATGGTGAATTATTTATCTAATGTCCATATAAATCAAGATTTGCACATTAAAAATAAGATGGTGATTTTACACCAGCTTTATTCTATAAATGATTGATATTGTTTATTGTTTATTATGGCTCGAGTTACTAATCTAACTATTTTCTTTCTCCCCTCAGATTCTCGATGAAAATTCATACAAACCTCCACAAGAGAGAATTTAAAAGCTAATTATTCTACACATTAGCTTTATTTAATAAAATGTTTGCATATAAACCTTTGCCTATACCATAAATTTAAACATTTAAATTGTGATTCATGTTTATTCCAATATCATTGTCAGCAAAGAAAAATATAAAACAAAAACAGTTAATATCTTCTACTGCAACTTAACATATATTGAAGACATGGTAAATATTTTATAGAGTGTCCATATAAATCACATTAACAATGAAATTTGCACATTATTTCAAATAATCTATTATTAAATTTAGACATGTGCCTAATCTTCCCTATCATCTCTCTTTACATCTAGTGGAAAACGTAGAGGATAATATTATGGTTCAAAAAACAGAAGATCGTACCAGATAAGTATTTCAAAATATTCTTTTATGCAAGAGTCATTCTTGAAATTTAAGGGTCCGCTTGGTTGCAAATCTTCAATGACAATGATAATGAATATGAAAGAGGAGTCAATCATATTATGAAATGAAATGGAGGAAATTGTTTATAAAAAGGGGTAATGATTAACTTATTTATTATGTACCAAGGACCATAAATGAGAATGAGTTCTCATTCATTACCATTCCTTACCCCTAAACCCCCCAACCAAGCGGCCCCTTACATATATACCTCATATAAAAACATAAATATGTTTTGTAAAAGTAACAATGACTCGTCTTTTTCTCAATGCTAAAAATTCAGTCAAACATTTTGAAATGGAATTTGTTTTGTGGAAATATAGAATCCTGAATCTGTCTTATCTTAATCTTTCCGTAGAAGTTGAATTTGTGACTATGAGTAGCTGTCTTATACCTCAGCTCATCTTTAGACACCATGAAATTTGCAATAATATACATATTCTCTTCGGCCAACTTCTCCTTAACGCCCTCAGTATGCGGGTTTCGTGCTGATCCACAAATAATTGAACCCTAACAATACAAATAACATTTTTTTGCATTAACATTCAAATGTGATTTATTTATACTATACACGATTTTTTCATTGTATTTTGTACATACATCTACATCCCTAATGTAATGACCCGATTTTCACAAAATAATTGAAATCCCTTGAAAATAGAAAAAAATCATCAATACGAGTTTTTTTTTTTTTTGAAAAGAAACATTTACTAATCAGGGCATTAAAAACAAAATAAAAATACATTTGAATATATTTTTCAACAAATATTAAATTTAAAATTAAATCCCGATTATAAACTTAAAAGTTACGTGGCCTCAATTATTCACATGCAAATATTAATTTAAACATCACATCACATGTAGCAACAGAACAAATATAATTTCTAATAATCTAAGTTAATTTATGAGCAAATAAGTGAACATGAAAAAATTAATTAAAAGCCGACCAAATAAGATTATTCCTAAACACACCCCTAAAGTTTACTTCACATAATAATAATGATTTTTCCTAAGTCACTTTTATAATATAAATTATTTCAGAATAACTAAATAGTTATTGGTAATATCTAGGTGTTAGAAATTTGTGACTTGAATTTGATTCGATTTGAGTCCACGTTCGTGTCAAGGTGGAAGAAAATATTGAAGCAAATCTGAAAACGTTGAAAAGCAACGTGACCACGTCGGAAGGCAACATGGTCTCGTCAAATTATGGTTGGAATATGAATTCCCCGCTGGGGAGCTGGCGCGGCCGCATAGCTAAGGCGCGGCCGTGGCGTGTGGTGGCAGGAAAGCGGGCACGGACGTGGCATGTGGTCGCGGCCGCGACAGGTCTAGCGGCACAGAAATTGGGCTTAAGCTGTTTAGACCCAGTATGATTCCTTTTGTGTCTAGGATTAGGTTTTGGGGGCTTATAAATAGTCATATAGTCTTTGGAATTTATATTAGGTAATTGGCCAATTGATTGAATTGGTTGTTTGATCAGTCATTGATTTGTTAGGACAAGAGAGAGGTTGTCAATTTGGGATATTCTAGAATTGGTATTTGTTGAGTACTTGGTACTCTTTTGGTCTAGAATATCCAATTTAGTTTTGAGACTCTATTTTTGGGTTTAGAGTCGTTTGGTCATAGAGTGTGGAGAATTTATTTTGGTTGAGTATCAATTGATTGATACTCGAGTTTGTCTCCGTTTATTTGGATGAAGAGTTTGATAGTTGACCTAGGGTCAAGTTTGTCTTATCTTATGTTGTAACACTCTTTGATATATTGAATGGTTCCTCTCGTTTGACCATGGACGTAGCTAACAAGTTGTTAGCGAACCACGTTAGTCGATCTTTCTCGTTTATCATTTTTGCTTTGTATTGTTCATAATTTCCCAACACTAGGCGTGTGATAGTGGCACAATTGGTTAAACAATCAACTAACAAATAATATTCTAGTCAATATTTTAATGCTAAATTTAGTTTAAACACTAGAAAATTCAAATAACCCAATCAAGCATATTTGGACTTAAAAAGTTACCAAACAAAATAATACAAATAAACATATTTTGTTCCTACCTATCTTCAAATAAAGATTAATTCAACAACTATGTATAAACCTGCTTATAACAAATTCATATAGAACATGACTAACTTCATATCATTACTTTCTATTATTCACGACCTAAATAAATTCAAATATAAATCAGATGTAGCACCAGGAACACAAATCATAAATAATTAAATAAGTACCAACCTAACCTTAACTGTAGCAAAGTTACAGTTGAGGTACCCCTTCACTGGATCAGGTGCCGAGGAGTTTAATTAACTCCTAATTCTTAAGAAATTGATTCCTCAACTTTGTTTTTATTTTTAGTACTACAATTTAGGACTGCAATGCTTTCAATGTCATTCTTTGCTCTACATCAAGCTTGTGCAAGACACTATGTCACTACTAACTGATAAAGACAATGCACCAACTTCTTCAGATTGAGAAGTAATCGCAATGAGTCCTTAGTTTACTCGAAATGCAAGCCCAACCTGCTATTTATTCAGTTACCCATTTTCAGTAGGACGTGTTAGGTTGAAAGCTCACTGGGTTATACTTCCTTAAGTTGGTCAAGATTTTCCATTTACTTTGCAAATTTTTCCTCTAAGAAACTGACATTGTTCTTGACCATTTTATGTTGAGTCTTGACGACGGATACACCAATAAGGACTACTACACATAATATACTAGAGTTTTTAAACTAAGAATCTTCAAAATCCGAAATGAAAAAATGAAACCTGTCTGAGTTGGAGCCCACTTTGCTCCAGACCATCTTGTGAAGTATCTGGTCGTTAGCAAGAAAGACCATGTTCGGTATTATATTTGTATGGGCTGAAAGAAAATCTACCCTAAGGGCCTGGTAGTACTACCTTAAGTAGATGAGGATGAAAAGGCGTAACTTTTTTTTGTTTAAGTGGAAGAGCAACAGGTGGCCAACTTAGAGTGGCTGTGGTTGGGTGCTGCGTATATCGCGGATATATTCACATCTAAAGCGACGCAAGATTATTAACTAAATAAAATAATAGGAAAGACATAGTTGAAAATAAAAACCAACCTCAATTTTATCCAATCCAACTTTCACATTAACAAATAAAATAAAAAAATGGCGACCTACAAACTTCCTGTCACGTTCTTAATTAGCAGGCATAGTGTTCATTACCTTGTATGTTAATTAATCAAATCCGGATCATATCAATTAAAAAGATGTCACCGTTCCCAAAATAATTATCAAACAAGAGGGTCTAGAATAGATTAATTTGGCGGGCAAGACTATAAAATTAGGAATACATTAAGAATAAATGTTAGAGCTCACCATACTAGAATGGAAAAGGTCACCGTCACTTTTTTTAATCTTCTACTACCTTTTCATTATTATTTGTTCTTTTAGTTTTTTACTTCTGTTTCAAAATAATTTTTGTTTTAACTTTTTTTCTTAGATTTATTCCAATATTAACCCCTAAAATCAATCCAACGAAAGAAATATATAATTAAGTAGACAAAATTGGAGAAAGAGATTAAGGTGGGGATTCAATTGTCCATCCTCCCTACGCCTTTATCCTTTCCAACTCTAGAAGAACAAATTTGAAACACTTAAGTAGTATTTAATTAAAAGCTATGATATACAAACAACAACAACTCAGTTTTGGAAAAAAAGAAGTCCTGATATTTCCAACTAAAGTCCAAAAAAAATATTTCAACCACTTAGCTCAACCACATTTTCACAAATTAGGAGAGGTACAATTATTAAACTTAAAAAAACAGGTTTCATTCAAATAAAGAAATGTACAAAGTAAAAAAATAAAAATAAAAATTGAGAACGTAAAAAATTTGTTTTAGCATCAGGTACTACCGTCAATGATTGAAACCAAACTTAGTTTAGCCGAAAACCAGCAACACTTTATAGAGAATATCTACAGACTACATAGCAGCTAGCAATGTCACCAAGTTCAACCATATAGTATTTCCAACACCACTTATATGTACAATCCTACGGATAGCAATGTTAGAAGATGAAACGGCCAACCAGTTAATGCGGCTGCTCCAGTTGTCAATTAATGGGAAAAAAATAGTTCAATCTGTTTCCTAATATTTATTACATCTAGCAAATAAAAAGGGTCTCATTTCCTCCCTTTTCACCACACATTAGAACTTGATTTAGAGCCGACCAACAAACACCAGTCACGTGTGACAACAAAAATACAAGTAAAAGTTATAAATAAAGGATGCCCAGAATTCAAAATCAATGATAAATAACTTATTAATCGTTAATTATTAGGCATAAAATACAAATAAACATGATAGATAGTTTTTCAATTCACCTAAACAAGCATCTATTATCATATTTTCGTCAAATAATCATAATTAAAGTCATAATATAAGGACATAATTAAAATAAGTTTGATTAAAATCTACATCATGATAGTCATCGAGATTAAGCTAAAGCTTTAAAATATCATTCGTAAAAATTAGACAGTTAACTAGTTAGCATTTCAACAATTAATTCGCATTAATATCAATGAAATTGCATTATAGGCTACCATATGCTCTCAGCTCCGCCTCGTGCTCCATCCACTCGCTCCAACCTGAAAGGCTCAATAATGAGGTTGGGGTGGGCTTCATTCATCTTGTGGGAGTCACAATTTATCACAATAATTATATGAACAAAGAGACGAACAATGTAACATTTATTATAATGATGCGCTTGTATCGGCAACACACATAGAACTAACTTGTATTGACAAGTAGCATACTGAATGAATTGAATTTGTCCTGAAAGTAGAATACTGATAATAAGATAAACTTGTATTGGCAAGTGTAGAAATGGGAGAGAAATATAATTTGAAGGCTTAAAATTTCTGAGATTGTATTACTCAAAATTTGGATTTTGCCTTATAAAATGTCACACCAAGTTCACATATTTATACTACTCAGTGACATAGGAATCATGAAAACAATAATTGAAAATGCAAAATAAAGGATGACTCTTGGACTAGAATATTGAAACACACATTTGACTAGACTTGATTCATTGTATTTTGGTTTACTCCAACATTGCCTTCCCTAAACCAAAATGCATTCGAACTCCCTATGCAACAATGTTTCTTGAGACAATTGGTCCTACAAGGGGCTTTGTGAAGATATCGGCAATCTGTTTGTCACTTCGACAATACTCAAGGTTGAGTTCTCCTCCGTGAGCAAGTTCCCTTAGAAAATGGAACCGCTAACAAATATGCTTTCTTTCCATGCAAAATTGGATCATTTGAGACAAAAATAGTAGAACTATTGTCACAATACACAATCGTAGGATCACTTTGCTTGACATTTAGGTTCTCCAATATTCCTCTAAGCCATAAAGTTTGACATCCAGCCAAAGATGATGCGATGTATTCGGCTTCAGTGGTAGAAAGTCCACAATCGGTTGCTTCTTAGAACACCACGATATAATTCCACTTCCAAGGTTGAAGACATAACCTGAAGTACTTCGTGAATCATTGATGCTCCCACCAAGATCACTATTCGTATACCCAACAAGCTTCACGCGCACACAAGCTTAATAGAAGATACCATAATCAATGGTTCCTTTGATGTATCATAATATTCTTTATGCAACTTCCCAATGGTTTGAATAAGGTTTCTCCATGAACTTTCTAATCAAACTTACTGCATACATGGTACCAGGCGTTCTAGTCGTGAGATACATTAAATTTCCAACAAGGTTTCAAAATAAAGTTGGATCCACAAGCTTTCCTTCACCTTTCTTGTTCAATTTCAAACCTGTGATATAAGGAGTTGAAACATGATTTGCATTCTTCATGTTGAATTTCTCCAACACTTGTGTTATATATTTTTCTTTCGAGATAAATATGAAATTCTTTGATTGCTGCACATTAACCCCCGAAAAATGATGCAATTCTCCCAAATCAGTCGTTTCAAATTCTTTCATCATTGAATTTTTTAGTTTGGATAACATCTCCACATCATCTCTGGTAAAAATGAGATCATCAACATATAGACTTACTATTGTGAATCCACCTTTTGAATTCCTTTTGATAAAAAGGGTGTGTTCAAAAGGACATACATCTCTGAAAGTCGGACTTCAAGAAAAAAACATTAATTCAATCATACCATGCACGGGGGAATTGCTTCAACCCATATAATGCCTTCCGCAGCTTGTACACTTTTTCTTCTTCTCCTGTTTACACGAATCCGGGAAGTTGCTCAAGGTAAATTTCACCTTGAAGAAAACCATTTAAGAAGACTGATTTACATCCATTTGTAATTACTTCCAACCATTCTGAGCAGCAAACTGTATCAAGTCTAGAGATAGGGGTGAATACCTCATTGGAATCTTCGCCTTCTTTTTGCTCGTATCCTTTCGCAACCAATCGCGCTTTGTGCTTGTTCATGGAGCCATCATGATCGGTTTTGGTCTTGAATACCCAGTTTACTCTAATGGTAGATTTGTGTTTATGCAACGAAGTAAGCTCCCACGTACCATTCGTTTCGACAGACTTGATCTCCTCTTTCATTGCATCCACCCATTTTTTATCTTTTAATCACTACATCATAAATGACTTTATATAACACTTTGTTTGTAGCAGTTTTAAAATTTTAACTTTTATGTAATAGTTAACACTTATTAATATGTAACACTTCCATGTAACATTTTTGTAACACCTGCGAATATGTAACACCTTCATACAACACATTTAAAATATGTAACAATTTGGATGTAACATTTTTCAAACTGTAACACTTTTAGATAACACTTTTAAATAATTAACATTTTTTAATAAGTAATACTTATAAATAAGTAATAATTTTTAGGTAACACTTTGAATTAATAAAATTATATATTTCTTTATTCTAAACTAATAAAATATCAATGAATTTATTTTTCTCATGTAACTTTTGAAGAATTAAAATCTTCCAATCACTTATATTTTACAGAATGACTTTTTGAGGCAAAGATTTATAAAGCACCTAAAGATTTGCTTATTAATTATCTAAAATAAATTTTATTAGTGATTTTTTTTTTTTTTTTTTTTTTTTTTTTGTGTGTGTAAATATCCACACATTATATTTTACTAAACAACGACAAAAGAGTTTGTAACTTAACAGTTTGAATAATTTTTTTAAGTGTAAAATATGAACTTGAAACATTTATTCATGTCATTCATGTTCGTAAGTTTATTTTTTCATTTAATTCTCTATTCTATAAAACACAACAAAAATAATTAATTACGTAATTTTAAAGGTGTTTATCGAACCACGCGACATTCTCCATTTTCTTTTGGGAGACCTCAACCACACCTCCACCAAAGTGTGGTTGCAACATCTTTATCTGCGGTGTGGTGTCCCTTACTGGGGACTTTTAACCTTACAAGCACATTTGTTGGTATATATGATCTTGTCATTTTAGCAATTTCAGCAAATGCATCAGCAATCAAATCTTCCATGCTTTGAAGATCAATAATTCAATTTACTTCACTTTATACTATGAAGTGTGGGATCCTAATGAGACATACTGGGAAACACTTCTCGTCGTTCCCTTAGAAAATTCTTTTTCTCATCTCTCCCTAACGACGGGAAGACTGTCTTATTGAAGTGATAATCCATCAATCTCGCGGTAAATAGATGTCGCCTGTCAAAGGTTTCACATAGCAGGTAATAGTTGGGAATCCATACCCATCAAAAATACTTAATCATCTTTAAATACCTCTTTCTATGCGCGGTGGGAACGCATTAGACACATATACTGTGTAACCAAATATGCGTAAAAAATAAAAATCAGGCTAAATCCATGTACCAACTTCACATCAGTTATTGATTACTAGTGGGTCTAAGACGAATAAAGTAAAGTTGTAACTATATTGCACAAGCCCATGGCAGATAGGTATTTAAGTGCGTATTTTGTATGACCTAATCCTCCATCTATATCCTTTTGATGGTGGCTTAAGTGAGACAGTTTTTGTGTATGCACATGGGTTAAATAATGCTCTACATTGATCTTGATAGATATGTAATAATCATCAAATCCTTTTGATGAAAACTCTCCAGCGTTAACAAGTCTTATAGACTTTATGAAGTGAGGGTGGTGAGCCCTAATATTTTCTAGGAGTTTTTTAAATGCAACATTTATTGTGGACAATAATATAGTAATCAGTTAACGTGTTACATGTTAAAGCATTTACCAGAACCATAGATACTTTAATGGCCCGCTTTCGGGTTTGATAGATCCACATACATTATATTATGTTCTTTTCTAAGAATGAAACGTCTTGCTTATGTATTTGGCACAAGAAGGTCTCGATTCTACTTATTTCTAAATAGTAGGCTTAGTAGACTAAGTGATGTGCCCTAGAATAGTTAATGAGACATAGCGGGATGTTGGTCGTGCTTCTAATACTTTAGAAAGCATTGACTGTGTTATAATAACACTAAGCAGTGACACTGTACATCATATCAGATTTTCATCCCTTTTGTATTTCACTCAAAAGAAAGAATGTCTATATAGTTTCTTAAATCTGGATCATCATGTCATGAATTGAATATATAAAGCCTTTGTACTGAAGCCTACGCGAGTCGGCGTCCCAAAGTCCATTATTGGTAACTGTTGGTTGCATCCATATCTGATGGATCCCAATATGGTTGGGATATATATCTGACGAAATATTTAGTATCTTATTAGATATATTCCCGATAGGGATGGAGATCTTATCCATAATAGGAGATAGATTTCTCCCATACTATTATATATACGAATATACTGGTATTCGTATACTACGAAAAATATACCACATAATACATATTTCTTCCTTTTCTCTCTAATTCTCTATCTTGGAGAATCACCGGAGTCCTCCAAGAGTCTAGGGTGTGGAGTAGACGGCGAATGCTCTAGTAGTATTCGTCCAGACGGGCTAGTAGACGAATCAGAGTACGATCCATCAATTTGGGAATCAACCGAATACGTTCCGCTGCAACTCACTTGAGGTATATCGATTCTCATATACATATTTACGTGTTTTACGTGCTTTAATTTCTAACAGTGGTATCAGAGCGTGTAATGATTCGATCTCGCCTGTTTTTTTAATTTTGTCTCTGTCGGTTTTTTTAATTCTTTGGGACAAATTTTTGGGAAAACCAAATACACGAGACTTTATGACAATTGATGCATAAAATAAAAACAGAAAACCCTCAAACCCAAAGATGAATCTCAAACTTGAATTCACCAAAAACTGAGAACTGCCGGCGGCGCGACCTTCGCAACGGCGGCGCGGCCGCTACCGTTACTGTTGCGACCCGTCTCCTGCGCACGGCTGTCAGGGCCGGTGCTCGGCGCACGGCGCCGCCGCTGCCTGCATGCGGCTGCCGGGCTGCGTTGAACGCAAGCCACTGCGTTGCTCCGCTGCTGCCGCCTCACCGCTTCTCCTGCGCGCGACGGCGGCGCGAGCGCGCGCTGCTCCGCTGCTGTCGGGCTGCTTCTGTTGTCCGGCGCCGCGCGCGGATGTTGCTGCTTCTCCGGCGCTGCTACCCTGCTACTGCTGTCGCGCTGCTGCTGCGCCGCTACTCCGGTGGCGGTGGCGGCGACGGCGGTGGGCTAGGGTTTATACCTAAATGGGCCAATTTTAATTAAACTGAAATCTGCAATTTTTAGTGTATTGAGCCTTATTATTTTTTTTTTGGGCTTGATATTTTTTTAGCCTAATTGAAGAAATGGGCCGGTTTTTTAAACTAAAGAAGGGCTGCATTTTTTTTGAAATTGGGCCTAATTAACAAGGTTTTTAAAATGGCTGCTCATTTTATTATGGGCCATTTCAATTAATTAATAAATAATTTTGTGTTAGGCCACTTTAAATTAATTACATGTTATGTGAATTAATTTAATTGTTTGCGTATTTTTACTACGTGATGTGATTGATGTATGTGTGAGATGGTTGATGACAATGGTGGTTATACGATATTACGATGTAATTTTTTTAGAATCATGTAGTAGGAACGAAAATTGTAATTTATTTATTTATCTTTTCGTTTCTCACTAGGGCACATGTATTAGAGGGGCCATTTTTAAGGCCATGTAATTTTTGTTGTTTCGTATTTACCGCCATAGGTCATTAACATCTTATTTTATTATTATTATTATTATTTTATGAATGTTTATGCAATGGACAATTTTTTATTCGCGATCATTTAATTTTTTATTATCGTCTTCAATTGAGTGGGAGATGATTATGAGCTCATGCGGCGAATTTTCGATCTCATTCACTTGTGAGAAATAATAAAATTTTATTTGGACCCGAATAAAAACATTAAATAGACAACCTTCTAACATAGTTTGCGCAAATATTAACAGAAATGGATGCCCAAATAGCTTTTTCTGATCTTTACGGTTCTGGCAAACTAGATGGCCAGAACTATGCCATGTGGCACCGTAAGATCAAATTTCTGCTACATAATATGAAGGTCCTTGACCATCTCACCGAGACTATGGCCGCGCCGGTTGAGCCAGAGAACGGTCAGAATGCCCAATATCGTCGCGATTTAGACGCGTACAATAAGTGGGCGAATCAAGATCGGTCTGCGCGCTATACTATGCTTAGCTGCATGCAGGATCATCTGATTCGTGAGTTCGAGACGTTTGCTACAGCTAAAGAGCTGTGGGACAGCTTAAAGGTCACGTACAGCACTACCTCGGCAACGAGACTAAGGGCTTTAACCCTTAAATTCAATCAGTACGTACTTGATTGTTTTAAGCGATTCTTAGCGGAGGTAGAGAACCAAAGAGATAGGAAACTTAAAACGTTACGCACTGATAGAGGGCGAGAATACTTGTCTGATCAGTTCAGGCAATACTGTGAGGTAAAAGGGATCATAAGGCAACTGTCAATTCCTTACACTCCGCAACAAAATGGTGTTGCAGAGAGGAGGAATAGGACACTTCTGGACATGGCCAGATCAATGATGGCGCAAGCAAATCTACCAATATCTTTTTGGGGAGATGCAATCTTATCTGCTGCCTACATATTGAACCGTGTGCCGTCTAAATAAGTTCCTTCGACGCTGTATGAGTTGTGGCATGAAAGAAAGCCCAACTTAGACGGTTTGCGCCCTTGGGGGTCAGTAGGGTTTGTTCATAATACTTCCCATAAGCATGGGAAACTAGGTCCTAGAGCAGTCAAACATATCTTTATAAGATACTGTGACCACTCGAAAGGCTATGTGATGTATGGTGAACATCCTGACGGAGGAATGACAGAAATTGAGTCGCGCGATGTCAATTTCCTCGAGGAGGAATTTCCAACAATTGGAGAAGTTAAAGGAGATCTTAAACTTTATGAGTTACAAGATCCCGAAGACAACGCTAGAATTCCTGGCGAGGATGCGGTTTTACAAACAAATCCAGCAATCGACGGGAATAATGAGAGCGATCTTAGAGTCAGTGGGAGAATTCCATTGCACGAAGACTCTCAAGATCTAGAGTTGCGCAGGAGCAAGCGTGGAATAGTTCCCCGAAGACGTTTTGAACTCGAAGGGGAATCTTTCATGTGCGCAACAATGGATGTTGATGAGCCAACCACTTATGAAGAGGCTGTAACTTCTCCAAATGCTACAGAGTGGATAAGTGCTATGGAGGAAGAGATGAGTTCGATGGCTAAGAACAAAGTTTAGGAGCTAGTCGATCTACCGTCTGGACGCAAGACAATTGGGAAGTGGGTTCTCAAAGTCAAGCGAAAAGCAGATGGCTCGATAGACAAGTATAAGGCTCGCCTAGTGGCGAAAGGCTTTACCCAAAGAGAAGGTGTGGACTATGAAGAGACATTCTCCCCGGTGGTGAGGTTTGCCTCTATCCGTCTCATTTTAGCAATTGTCGCCCATCTTGATTTGGAACTGTTCCAAATGGATGTGAAGACAGCATTTCTCAATGAAGAACTGGGTGATGAGATCTATATGGATCAACCTAAGGGTTTTCAGGTAAAGGGACAAGAGCGCAAAGTGTGCCGCTTAAAACGTTCCATTTATGGACTGAAACAATCATCCAGACAGTGGTACCTTCGATTTCATCGAGCTATCACTTCGACAGGCTTTACGATGGTTGAGGAAGATCACTGTGTGTATGTCAAAAGGGATGCGAAGAATTTCACAATTCTCTCATTATATGTGGATGACATTTTGCTGGCGGGAAATGATACGGAGATGATTGTCGCCACTCAGTAGTGGCTATCATCTACTTTTGAGATGAAAGACATGGGAGAGGCAGAATACATCCTTGGTGTTAAGATACACCGAGATCGCTCAAAGAGACTCTTAACTTTGTCTCAAGAGACTTATATTAAGAGGGTTCTGGAGCGATTTCGTATTTATAATGCTAAACCCGTTGACACGCCTATGGAAAAACATTGTATTCTTAGCAAAGATCTATGCCCAAAAACAAATGATGAAAAGGAAAGCATGGCTAAGGTTCCTTATGCTTTGCAGTAGGGATGGTGAGTAGGTATCAAAGTAATCCTGGACGCGCTCACTGGGCTGCAGTCAAAAGGATACTTAGATATCTAAAGGGGACAAGTGATTTAGCTTTGTGCTATCACGGTGGCAGTTTGAAGCTACTTGGTTACAGCGATGCTGATGGATCAGTAGATAGAGATGAACGCAAATCCACATCAGGATATGCATTTTTGTTAGGTGGCACTGCTATCAATTGGAGTAGCAAGAAGCAGCCTTGTATATCTCTATCCACTATGGAAGCAGAGTACAATGCTTGTACATCTGCAGTTCAAGAGGCTATCTGGTTGAGAAAATTTCTTCAGACTTTGCGCGTCACGGCGCATGTAGATGATGCAGTAGTTGTCCTTTGTGATAACACAGCTGCACTAGCATATGCTAAGGATCCCAAGTATCATGGGAGGACCAAGCATATTGACACCAGACACCACTTTATCCGAGATAATATTGCGCAGGGGCAAGTGGTTCTCAGGCACGTTCCCACTGGTGAAATGATAGCTGATTCTTTCACCAAGCCTTTGAGTAGAGATGTATTTCAAAGGCATGTTAGGAGTATGGGACTTCGTAGAATTTAAAATTCTTTTAGCCTGTATGAACAATTTTATTTATCAATAAAATGTGACCTTATTATATGTTAGAAGTAATGTGTCTATTATGTGTGATATGTCACAAGGCTTGGATTGTCCCACTCACACGGGAAATCGCCCTGGCGCTTTGGTAAGCGAGCAGGATGAGACTGGCGGATCAAACACTTGAGTGATCACCTTCGTGAAAGGAACAACACGAAAGGTTTTTGCCCATAGTCGCCTTTGCAAGAGGCCAAGATGAGATCATACTTGATCGATTATGAAGAATGTCCTAACTTCATAAAAGCTTCTTAATAGCCGAGTGTGCGAATCATTAGGAGTTGTGTTGGAGACAAATTCCTAAGTGGTCCGCAGGTCAGACGCTAGAAGAGCGACTGGACTAAGACTCGTATGATGTTCAGAGCGTGACATGCCCAAATTTGAGTGGGAGCTCCATCATAGCATGTATTCATACTACATGTGCTTAATGACGACCTTAGTAAGAGGGGTGACCGAATAGATCCCTGCTTCGTCACTGTGTGAGCTCTTATAGTGTTTTATGTGCCCTTTGGGACTTTGGACTTTGTCATGAAGTGTAAGCTTGATGACGCTACTTTAGCATGTGTTCAATGGCCATGGTTGATACGGTCTGTCGGAGCATGACTAAGAAAGCTGTCAAGTCCAAGCAGATTGACATTAGAGGCCAAGGGAAAACTAAGCTGGTAATGCACTTGTGTACTATGGTTCATAGGCCGGCCGACTAAGTCGAATTAGTTTTGACATAGTCATGAGCATAGATACAAGTTAAGGGGTCAAACATGCTCTATATGAATACGAGGGGTCAGGGATGTTTGGTCTAGTACAACCACGTAGTTTGGGGTACACAGCGAGTCTCCTGAGTTGATGAGTTATGTTAGTTGGGTGATAACTTAATATAACTCTCCTCACTTTGTTCCATTCTGTTCTCGCTCGGTCGCACGCCTTAGTCTCTGTATGAAATAAGAGATATGATGATGAGAATTGTGGAGTCTTTCAGATTCGAGTAAGTCGGATCAGATTTGTATGAGTGGGAGATGTTGGTTGCATCCATATTTGATGGATCCCAATATGGTTGGGATATATATTTGATTCTGACGAGATATTTAATATCTTATTAGATATATTCCCGATAGGGATGGAGATCTTATCCATAATAGGAGATAGATTTCTCCCATACTATTATATATACGAATATACTGGTATTCGTATACTACGGAAAATATACCACAGAATACATATTTCTTCCTTTTCTCTCTAATTCTCTATCTTTGAGAATCAGCGGAGTCCTCCAAGAGTCTAGGGTGTGGAGTAGACGGCGAATGCTCTAGTAGTATTCGTCCAGACGAGCTAGTAGACGAATCAGAGTACGATCCATCAATTTGGGAATCAACCGAATACGTTCCGCTGCAACTCACTTGAGGTATATCGATTTCCATATACGTGTTTACGTGTTTTACGTCTTTAATTTCCAACAGTAACAATATATGAGTCTGCATCCCAAAGTTTACTGTGAGTGACAACATATTAGTCTGTGTCCCAAAGTCTATTTGGGTAACAACATATAAATATGTGTCCCAAAGTCTATTATGGGCAATAATATATAATTTTGTGCCCCAAAATCCATTTTGGGTGATAATATTTGATCCAACGATCATCACAGTAGTGGAGTACGACTCATTCATTTCTCTTAGATGTGCTTCCTTTCACATTCATTAGAAGTATCATAATATATTTAAATCCATTCTCACTAGTTAGTTTATAAATGATAATATTTGACACAAATATCTTTATTTAACAAAGTTTAGATAGCTCTTGATGCATACAGAGCTTTTGTGACTTTAACCATTATGCCATTAGGCATTTAAAATTTGGCAGTTCCTCGCCATTTTAGTACTTGTAATGCAATGATGGTCTAATCATTATACTCAAAAATGAATATGTGTACGTTCACAACATTCTAGAAACATTAAGAAATGTATTTTCATAAATCAAGCAAAGTACTTATTGCCACTTGAAACCATAATCATTAGATAGACATTGTTAGGGTTATACTGTAAACCATGCTTTTAAGTGTTGCTTTGTATATAAATTATTTCTTGCACGTTTTAGAATGAGAATATATTATCACTGTTTGCTTTAAATATTATGAATTTTATATACATATATTGCATATTGTTTAAATACTTTACATTGTAGACAATGTGGTGTGTAGTAGATCATAGAAGATCACATTGTCAGTTCCTTGTAATAAGTATAATAATTCACAACTTAGATGGAATTGAACAATCCATTGGTAGAAGTTGATGTGTAAGACTCGGATTGCTTTGTCTTGACCAAGAGATTATACTAGTGCATTTATTGCACTAAATTGGATCAACAACGAGATAGTTTTTCTAGACTGACTTGATGGAAAAAAATTAGATCTAAGTGGTTATTATTTTCTTAATTTATGTCACTTAATTGAGATTGTATATAATTAATTGATGTTACTTTGATTTATTTTGGGCAAAGAGTCATTGGGACTCACTGCTCTGTACTTTGGGTAATAATATTAGTTATAAGACAGATTGTTAAATTAATACAGAAAATCGTGTCTTGGTGAAATAAGTTGATTATGTCCCTTGATGGGCTTAGAATGTTTATCATATCAAATCTGTACAGTGGATTAACTTCCGATATGATAATAATATTGAACTGTTTGTTCTCAAGGAATAAAATATATTAATTAGTTAAAGTATTCTGTAGCTTAAATTAATTGATGGACATTGAATCTTAAACACGAAAAAAAAAGAATCGGGAGCCATATTTCATAATATGGATAAGATTTGTAGTTTAATATTAATTCTATAATGGAATGAATTAATATTAATGGACTAGAATAACATTGATTGCTCAATATTGATATCTAGGCCTTGGGAGGCACGATCCTATTCATTCTAAAGGCCCCTTGAATAGCCCAATAGAAATCCATTAACTAAAAAGATAAAGATTAATTATGAAGTAGGAGCGATGAAAGAAAAGATATGGAAAAATCTAATTTCAAAGGGCATAAGATTTTATCCATATTTTCCTCTCTCAAGTAATAGAGGATTTCGCCCTCTCCTAAAGGGGGTTTATTTTTGCCCCCCTCTTGTTATAAATAGAGGACCAATTTTGGCCCTCATATGCATAACTGAGTGACCGTTCTTCGTGAAAATTAATCATTCCTTGAGTGTTAAAAAGTTCGTTTAATTCCCACCGGATTGACGAGCTTGGGAGTAAGGATTACTCAAGAAGATCTTTGGATTGAAAGGATAATTCTTCTCAATAGTGTCTCTCCGATTCAAAGGTCAATATGATAATCCCTTAGTTCCGCATATTTAGGGTTTATTGTATGATTACTGTTATTTAATTGAGTTAATTACCAAAAAAATCATGACTTTTGATCGAATTTTCAATTGCAACATGACTTTTAAAACTTATCAATGTTGGTCACCAACTATAATTCTTTTTCAATTACACCATTGGTTAATTTTTTTGATATCTGATTACGTTTCATCACCACCATTAGATGGGTATGGACAAAACCACCATTTACCCTCAATCAATTTCACAATCCGTCAATTTCTCTGTCGTTAATTGAGAGTAGAAGAAGTTCCATAATAACTTCAATCACCGATTAATGATAATAAAAATGACGAATTATGAAATTGATCAATGGTAAATAACGATCTTGTCCGGGTGCATCTAACGATGGTGATGGCGACACAATCAAGTGCCAAATTTTTTAACCGATGTTGTAATTATAAAAAAGTTATAGTTGGTGACCAACATTGATAAGTTTTAAAAGTCATGTTGCAATTGAAAATTTGAACAAAGCTCGTGATTTTTTTGCTAATTAACCCTATTTTATTACATGAATTGTGTGATTTGAATGTTTCAATCATAGTTATTTGATTTATGAAAATAGATATTCAAATTACATCCCGAATAGATCTTTGGCATAAATCTCCTATTCCCCAATAACTGGTATCAGAGCCATTGATTCGGGCTCTATAATTTCGAATTAAATTTTCAAAAATTAAATTTACGTCTAATTAAAATTAGATAGTAGAACTGTTAGATTTGTTTTGCAGGTATCCAATTATCATTATTTTTTATGTATGTTTAAATTCATGTTGGATTGAGTATTTGTTTTAATCTGATCCGTTCTGATTCATTTTTCTCGTGAGAAAATCCACAAGTAGATTATGCTTATTTTTTTTATTGTAATAGATTAGTCTAGATCTTAGATTTATTTATTATAAATAAATTATAACTGATCAAAGACAAAGACGGACTAAAGGGATCGGAACGGTGCAAACTGCAGCCTGAAGAGCACCAAGCAACGTGACGGCGCCAAAAGTGACGCGACCGTGTTGGGAGCCACGCGACCGCGCCGGAGTCTTCTGGCTGCAAGCAACGCGACCGCAACGGATGCGATGCGACTGCACATGGTATTATGTCCGCGCCGGATTTTTGAAGGCCCATTCTTCGAGCAGTTGGGTTTCTCGTTTCAAAATGAGAAAATTAAACCATGATAATTGGATTTAATTTTCTATTATGTATTTAATTTATGTTTTGTTTTACTTTGTGTATGAGGAGCCTAGAAAATCTCAGTGATCAAAATACTAAGTGTTTTTTTTTAAATTTTTTCTGGATAATAAATTAATTAATGGCCTCCATATCTGATTTATTAAAGTGAAGTCTTTGGTTACACATTGTCATGCGCCTTTATCCCTAACGGATTTGTCAAAAACGGATTCACTAGAATAAATTTCATATGAAAACTGTGGGTTATTTTAAGTTGCGATATGACCTTCCCCACGAAGGCTTATGCAATAGTCCTGTGTTAAGTTATTATTAATGCTTAGATTAAAATTGATAAAATTTACTTCCCCACGAAGTACCTGTCAATTTTATATGGCCATGAGAGAGCCAACTATTAATTTGTGAATTAAAGTTTTGTGATTGTTTTGTTTGTAACCTGCTTAAATGTCTTTAAGTAAACGCTCACACTCAACGTGACTTGCTTGAATTGTTTTAAGATGTTGGCTGATGCATGTATATATTGTTTTATGAGATTTTGATATAAACATATGATCAAATTATGTGATAATGTTTGTGTTAATTAGATATTAATACAAATGTATGTTTTATTTTCAGGTCAACTGTCCAATTTTAATCCATTGTTTAACATACTCATAGAAAACAAACTAGAAGGGAAAATTTACGTAGATTGGAAAAGAAATTTAATAATAGTCCTGACTGCTGAAGGACACAAATTTGTACTTGATGGACCTAAACCAGTTGAGCCTACGAACGAAACTAGTGAAGAAGATAAGGAATATCATAGGCAATGGTTGAGATCCTATGAACTGGCTAGGTGCACTATTCTAGCTTCAATGTCAAATGAGTTGCCGTACCAACACTAGAGCATGGGAATCGCTACAGCTATTATGATGAATCTTAATGAACTCTTCTCTCACCAGAATCCTACGGCTAGGCAGATAGCCATGCGGGATCTATTGTCGCAGAAAATGGCTGAAGAGACGCCCGTAAGGGATCACGTTCTCAAAATGATGGGATTTCGATGCGGATACCCAAGCTGACATCATATTCCATTCTTTGCCGAAAATTTTTGAGCCGTTTAAACTAAACTATACAATGAATGATCAAGCGTATACGTTGGCTGCGCTCATGCAAGCTTTGGTCGCAAAGGAGATGCTTATGGGGCAAAAAAACCAAGCCTTGTTGACTAGAAATGCACCTTCCTCTTTTGAGCCAAAATACGGGAAGAAGAAGAAGAAAACTATAGGTAAAAAAAAAAAGGCTAATCTCAAAGGTAAGGAAAATATTCCCAGTGAAGATGGTATCAAGAAGAAAACAAACAAGGGAAAGTGTTTCAACTACAGTCTAAAAGGACAATGGAGGGCGGACTGCCCCCAACCTAAAAAGACAGAGAAACAAGGTAAATCTCATGCACTAGTTATTGAAACTTGTTTAGCGGCGTGTTCTTCCTAATCATGGGTGGTGGAAACGGGAGCCACTGGTCATGTTTGTTTCAATTCTCAGGGGTTCCAACAAACCCGACAACTTAGTGGGAGTGAGATCACTATCACCTTGGGCAATGATGCAGGAGTAGCAGTTGTTGTAGTAGGAGATGTGAACTTATATTTTATGAACAAGACTTTAGTATTGAGAAATGTTCTTTATGTTCCAAGTTTTAGAAAGAATTAATTTCAGTTTCTAAATTGTGTTTGGATGGATATTCAGTTTCTTTTAATAAGAATGTTATTATTGCTCGTAATAATGAAGTTATGTGTTCTGGAACATTGGTGAACAATCTCTACACTATTAATTGTGCACAACCCACAATCATACAAAATGCATCATATAACACAACTACCGTTTCTAGAAAAATAAAGTATTCTTCAAATATGAATGAAACACTTCTTTAGCATCTTAGACTGGGTCATGTTAATCTAACAAGGATTTTCAAAAGGTTGGTGAGTGACGGTTTGTTGGTATCAATCCAAGTAGAGCCGTTTCTAACATGCGAATAATGTTTAGAGGGTAAAATGACTAAGAGAGTCTTTGGAGCTAAGGGGAATAGAGCCACTGAAGTGCTAGAACTCGTCCATACTGATGTATGTGGTCCAGTGTCAATTCAAGCAAGAGGTGGTTTCGAGTATTTCGTTACTTTTATCGATGATTACTCGAGGTATAGATACATTTTCCTAATGCGGCATAAGTCTGAAGTCACAACAGGATTTGCTCGATAATTGTCATTTTCAAGCTTAATTTAAGCCTAATTCATCCACACCTATAAAAAGAAGACCCCAAGTCCGAAAATAGAAGTTTGACATTGATTTTGGAGCGTAGACTTGGGAATTCTGGAGAGCACGAAGAGTCAAGATTCGGTATCTCGGATTTTCTAGTTTTATGTTTTTCATTATTAGTTTGTTCTTAGCCATCGTTATGATCGGCTAAATCTTTATTTTCCGTCTTTAACTATGTTGAACCATACGAAGATGTTTTTATAGTTTCTATAGTAATTGTTTGATAAAACTGTGTTCTGGAATTATTTATGTTATTTGATTCCTTCATATCTTTTAGGGTTAATTTCAAAATGCAACATGTACTATGCGCGATTTTATACTTTGCAACCTAAATTAAATATTTTTTCCGATCACAGCCTGTATTGTACGTTTTTTTTTCACTTTGCAACCTCCGAATATATATTCCGGCATGTATAAGCCATGTGCTGAGCCAATAAAATTGTGACACGTGTCAATCTTATTTAAAAATTTAAAAATAACTTATTAAAAATATAAAAAATGATTAAAATGCCTAAATAAATTTTATATAAAAATTTCAGAAACATTAAAAAATCAGAAAATAAAAATAAATTTCATAAAAAAAATGATTTTAAATTTTTTAAAATTCATTTCGAATTTAGAATATTAAAAATTTATATCTAAAATTATTTTAAAAATCCTAAATTCATATAAAATTAAAAAAAATCTTGAAAATTATTTTTAAAATTCTAAAATACATTTGAAATCCAGAATATATAGAAGAAATATATTTTCAAGAAATTGAATTTATATTTTAAAAATAAAAATAAAATTACAGAAAAATAGTAAAAAAATAGAAGATAATTTGAATATATTATATAAAAAGTTTCAGAAAACTAGAAAAAGAAGAAATTTTTGAAATTTCTTATTTCAGAAAAAAAAAAAAAAGAACTGATTTCTTATTTGATTTTTAAAATTAAAATCAGTTTTTTTTTTTTTTTCGAAATAAGAAATTTTCAAAAATTTCTTCTTTTTTCTAGTTTTCTGAAACTTTTTTATATAATATTTTCAAATTATCTTCTATTTTTTTACTATTTTTCTGTAATTTTATTTTTATTTTTAAAATATAAATTCAACTTCCTTTCTTTTTTAATTTCCTGAAAATATATTTCTTCTATATATTCTGGATTTCAAATGCATTTTAAAATTTTAAATATAATTTTTAGGATTTTTTTTTAATTTTATATGAATTTTAGGATTTTTAAAATAATTTTAGATATAATTTTTTAATATTCTAAATTCTAAATGAATTTTAAAAAAAATAAAATTCTTTTTTTTTTTAAATTTATTTTTATTTTCTGATTTTTTAATATTTCTGAAATTTTTATATAAAATTTATTTAGGTATTTTAATCATTTTTATATTTTTAATAAGTTATTTTTAAAATTTTAAATAAGATTGACATGTGTCATAATCTTATTGGCTCTTTTGGCATGTGCTGGACACATGACTTATACATGCCGGAATATATAGCCGGAGGTTGCAAAGTGAAAAAAACGTAGAATACAGGTTGTGTTCGGAAAAAATATTTAGTTTAGGTTGCAAAGTATAAAATCGCGCATAGTACAGGTTGCATTTTGAAATTAACCCTATCTTTTATATGTTTGTTATTGGATTGATCACCCGGGTATTAGGCATATAATTGTTGCTAGGTCGTAATTCATAATCCGTAATTGTTATGAACTTATGTCTAAAAGTAGCAAATAGTGAATTTATTTGTGTTATGAATTCAACCGATTTGGAACAATACACAAGAACTCAAACACATATAAAACTAAGAATACAAATTGTAATAAAAAAGAATGCAAGACACAAGAAAATTACGTTGTTCGAATCTTTGTAGATTCTACATCCACGGAGCAACACCAGCAACATATTTCATTGATCTCCCACAAGTTTACGGAATCTTGTACAAAAAAGTTACAAGAACTGATTTACACCAGCATTCATCTAGATTACAATGATGAAAGCAATCTTACTAAAGACTTCTTCAAATCCTTCGTGATTGTCTGCGAAATCACCCTCCAATTCCCACGTTTCCGGAGTGAGCTGAGAGAGAGAGTGGAATTCAGTTGTCAATCTTTTCCTTCGCGCAGTAAATGCAGTTAGTAATAAGATTATAACTGCAAATCCAGCCCCAAATTGAGTTATCTGCTAAAATTACCAAAATGCCCCCAAACTTATCCTGAAATGACAGAAATGCCCCTCATGCTAAACATCGATTTATACCATGTTTCTCAATATGATTTTCAGCTTGATTTTGAACTAAATCTTCACAATTTGCTAGGATAACATAAATCGCGATCACTTGTACAGAACTTGCGAGTACAACACCGTACCTATTTCGTTGCTCTAGGACTTTATGCATTTGATTGACGGTATTCTAGCGATCATATCCTAGGACCACTTAATCGGATAGATTAATTATTAAGCGTACCTGTGATTAATTACACCTAAGGGGTAACAAGGGTCAGCAAAGCGTACTTGTTAATTCTTGGGATAGGGGTTTCAGAACTAGTTTGTCAAGCAGTTGCATTAATTACAAGAATAATTCCGACTAGGGAGATACTGGGTTAAAGGCAGGAATACCTTTACATAAGTAAATTCATCTTTAGTTTGTTAGTTTATTTCTTATCTGCATTAGTTAATTAATTCTCATCAAAACTCCCCCACCTCTTTTATATATTATTTAGTCTTATAATTATTTGCATAATTTGGTTAATACAATAATACAATTAGTTTCATGTTCTCTGTGGGATTGATCCTGGCTTATCCTGTCTACTGATTAGAAATGAAAGTTAGGAAATAATAACTAATTTAACTGCATCCGACAGTGCAACCAGTCATTTTCCTATAAATTAGATTTCGAAACCATATATCACAAGTTTTTCGATACTTTGTAAAATTACTTTATCACGTTGTTGATTTGTCCATGAATTTCCTTTGTCATGGACATGCATAATTTATCATAAAAAATGCATGGGCAAAATACTGACAAAGTTCATAATCTAAACTAATTCACAATTTCTAGTCACAAAATCCTCAAAAGGCATAATAATTTGACTAAATAACTTTCAATTTCTTGAGAAAGTATCAAATCAGATTAAACACGAGTGTTCCATGAATATCAGTAAAATCAAGCAATATTGGATTATTGTCAAAATTGTACATAATAAAAGTCAAGCGCACATATAAATTCATCAATTCTCAATTTTCACAAATCATATTTATATATACGTCGTGGGAGAAACGTATACTTATGAAATTCCTCATGTTCACTAAAAAAGTATTTAAACAAACACATCATGCTATCATAAGCATATATAGTTATTTGCATTTACTTCGCAAAATAGAAGGATACGAATTACCTTGTAGGAAAGACATGATTCTTTCCGATAGTACTTTTTAGACTTTCTTTTAGAACCACCAACTTCCGATCCAATCTCACTCAAAGGATGGAGATATTATTTGCAAGCGTATACCGGCCAAATTTATAGAGAAGAATAATCGTTAAATATTGAATTATAATTCACAATATAAATTATCTGTACAACATTCAATAATATACTAGCAACTAAATTACTAACACAGAATAACATAAGTTTCAAGAGATATGCAAAGAATCCTATTATTAATCAAAATCATTTAATGTGCAACACTTATGTAAAAATATGGAAGCATAATGATGTTACTAATTGGGAATCCATAACTCTGAGAAGTCCATGTGCTAACTTAACAGTAAATACAATTTCATATATTAATATAAGATAACATTTCCGGAATAATAATCTCTCCATTTTTTAGTATGGATCACGAAAAAGGTATATGTAACTCAATTCTTGTCCCACCATCACTCAACTCTGAACATGAATACAACATATTCGAAAACCTTTTTTTTCTTTTAATTTTATATCAATGGATTCAAAAAGAAAGTTTTGATCTTGAGTGCATCCGGCTGATAACGTGTAAAAGTAAAATAGAGAAATATAGAGAAAAAGAGAACGAAAGAACAATGTAGAGTTTATGTATACAAAGCACATTAATGTGTTTTTTCCTTCAACCTCCTACTTATTCTAGTTGACTATATTTTCTTCTTCCTCGTAACATATTCCAAATGAATGAAATGTATATGGATATATTTATTATTTTCATCCATCTTTAATTTTTCAAAAAATGTTCGAAATGAAACCGTTTTTTGAAACGAATGGAATACTATTTTTGGCTTAAATTATACTAATAATGAATAAAAACCACATTTAGAAATTTTAATAAAAGCATGCCTTCCCTACAAAAAGCTTTTGACACATTATCGATGGACATGTCACTAGGTGATCATAATGATAATTAGGACATATTCCCTCTGTTTTAAAAAGTGTCATTTTAATTTTTTTTCTGGAAAAATTAAGAATGGATAAAAATGATAATCATATCTATACTAAATTCATTCAATTGGGATATGTTTTGTGGAATAAGGAAATATTTAATTAAGTAGGTTGTTTACGGTAAGATTGAAAGAAGTGCATGTGTGTGTGCGTCTGTGTTTTTCGCTTTCTTTTTGATTAAAATGACATTTTCTTAAAAAAAAAGTTTATCTTCTCTAAAGTGATACTTTAACTAATATCAGGGCCTCAACTAGACATATGAATTGTACGTAAGATCATTTTTTTTATAAAAAATTTACACGTTAGTGTAATATATTTTTGCAATTCACACATGTTAACAAATCATTAATATGATATTTCGTCCATCTTATGATAAAAGTTATGTGTCACCAACGTTGTTTTAGTCAGTTATATGTAGGTACAAATCTAATAAAACCATCAAAATCACACATATACACCTTATTTTAATTTTTGTGGCGAAATAAGAAGCTCATAACTTCCTGGGAAATAAGTTATGTTGACATTTTCTTTTTCCTGATTTATTGTTGCGTCAAAATTACGATTGCCATGGATTATCGAAATTACGACAAAAGTATAATAAAACTTACTCTAAATGCTATTTTAAAAAAAAAAACTAACAAGGGGCACCAAAATGGCGCCTTACAACAATTTGAGCAACAAAGTTACTGCTCAATTGTTCATCGAATGCCATTTTTTTCCATTTCTTTTTTGTTTAACTTTATTTGTTTCTCTTCTTTTCCCCTTAATTGGTTATTATTTTGTATTGTATTTAGTAATTTTCACCTGCATTGTATTCACTAATTTTCAATTTACATATACTTCTTAGTGAAGTATATATATTTTATTTTAAAATCATTCAATTTTTTTCATGTTAAAATATAAATTGATATCATATTTAATTATCTTTTGTATATTTTAAATTGGCTAATTTAATTAGTTAAAATATAAATATTTAACCAAATCAAGAATAATAAAAGAATATATATTTGTGGGAATATTCCTTTTGTGCTCTAAATTGGTGCTGAATGATTGAAGATACTTTTTTGTTTGCCGCATATTTTTGTGATTAACTTTCATTAATGATGTGAATTTGCACTAAATTGGTGTTGCAGCATTGGAGATGACTTTAGTACTTTAAAAATAAAATGCAAGCAAAGAAGTAGAGATTAGAAAGTGAAATATATATATATATATATATATATATATATATATATATATATATAAATGGTTTTCAATGGTTACCTACTTTTTGTAACCATGGATGATTACTATGAAAATGTGTGTTGTATTAAATAATATATTAAATGACACTTTACCTACTACAGTGGGTTAAAGATAATTATGTTTTTTTTTTTTTCCTTTCTAATTCATGTTATAAGATTCCTTAAGAATCTTTAAATTCAAAAGGTCATTTTCGTATTTTAAAGTTAAATAATTAATGTTAGTTTATTGAAAATTGCAACTTCAATTAATAACATACATTTAATATCTAGTTTTTCTTTTAGTATATTGAGAAAATACTGACTTTTTTAATTAATTCATATTACGCAAAAAAAAAAAAAAAAAAAAAAATTATAATTATAAGTAATTTAAGGTAAACTACAAAGTTTTACTTGTGATAAAAGTGATTGTAGGTAAAATTACACTATAAGGTTTCGCTTGTTATAAAAGTGATTGTAGGTAAAATCACACTATAAAGTTTTGCTTGTGATAAAAGTGGTAGTAGGTAAAATTACACTACAAAATTATTTACTAAAAAATATAAGAAACAATAAAAATAAATAAAAATCCTATTTTTTATATGTATTACTTAAAAAATTAGTGAGTGTTTATGGGATCAGATTGGAAGTTATAGATCTCTTAAAAGAAAAATAAAATAGAAAACAAAAGCGAATTCTAGCGGGTTGGCGGTATGGCGGGACAACCGATTTTGGACGGTTTTTAACGAATATATTTGGGTTAATAGTATATCCAGTTAATTAGCCCTACTGGACCGGATTAGGGGTCGATTCGAGGCTGGACTAGTCGAACCGACCAGTCCGGTTGCACAAATCTTGGTTCCACGATACCCATTTGACCCCGTTACTAGAGTCAACAAGTACTCCACTATTTGACTCGGTTCAACTTCTCGAATTAATAAGTACCTACCATTTGACCCGATTGGACTTATTAGATCAAGACATACTAACTATTTGACCCGTTTGGCATATCGACTCAACACGTACTCACTATTTATCTGATTCGGCTTATTGGCTAAACAAGTACATACTATTTGACCCAATTCAACTTATCGGATCAACAAGGTATCACTATTTGACCCGTTCGACTTCTCGAATCAACATGTGCCAACTATTTTACCCCTTCGACTTATTAGATCAAGACATACCAACTATTTGGTCGATTCAGTTTATCGGATCAACAAGGTACCTCTATTTGATCCGATTCGACTTATTAGATCAAGACGTACCAACTATTTGACCCGTTTGGCTTGTCGGCTGAACAGGTACCCACTATTAATCGATTCGGCTTATCGGATAAACAAATACACACTCTTTGATCCGATTCGACTTATCGAGTCAACAAATAACTATTTGATCCATTCGAGTAATTAAATTAAGACAAACCAACTATTTGGCTGATGCGATTTATCAGATAAACAAGGTACCACTATTTGACCTGATACAACTTACTAGATCAAGACATACCAACTATTTCATCCGTTTGTCTTATCGGCTCAACAAGTACCCACTATTTGACCGATTCGACTTATCGGATAAACAAGTACACACTATTTGAATCGACTCGACTTATCGACTCAACAAATACCCACTATTTGACCGATTCGACTTATCAGATTAAAAAGGTACCACTATTCCACCTGTTTGGCTTCTCGGATCAAATGTACCAACTATTTGGCCCATTTGGCTTCTTGAATCAACAAATACTCACTATTTGACCCGATTGAACTTATCGAATCAAGACGATCCAACTATTTGACCCAATTCGATTTATCGCATCAATTCATATCAATTACTTCCTTTAAGTTTCCTATTTGATTATTAGTAATCAAATTTATAATCTTGAAGTTAAAGAAATTACGTAAAAAATAAGAACACAAACAATAGATATAGGGTGTCATTACTATTTGATCCGATTCGGCTTATCGGGTGAAGAAGATCCAACTATTTAACCCGATTCGACTTATTAGATCAAGACGTATCAACTATCTCCTTTAAATATCCTATTTGATTATTAGTAATCAAATTTATAATTTTGAAGTTAAAAAAATTCTACAAGAAAAAAGGACTCTAACAATAGATATAAGATGTCGTTACTATTTGACCCGATTCGATCGGGTCAAGTTGATCCAATTATTTTACCCGATTCGACTTATTAGATCAAGACATACCAACTATTTCCTTTAAATTTCCTATTTGATTATTAGTAATCAAATTTATAATCTTGAAGTTAAAGAAATTACGTAAAAAATAAGAACGCAAACAATAGATATAGGGTGTCATTACTATTTGATCCGATTCGGCTTATCGGGTGAAGAAGATCCAACTATTTAACCCGATTCGACTTAACAAGACGTACCAACTATCTCCTTTAAATATCCTATTTGATTATTAGTAATCAAATTTATAATTTTGAAGTTAAAAAAATTCTACAAGAAATAAGGACACTAACAATAGATATAAGGTGTCGTTACTATTTGACCCGATTTGATCGGGTCAAGTTGATCCAATTATTTTACCCGATTCGACTTATTAGATCAAGACATACCAACTATTTCCTTTAAATTTCCTATTTGATTATTAGTAATCAAATTTATAATTTCGAAGTTAAAAAATTCTATAAAAAATAAGGACTCAAACAATAGATATAGGTTATCATTACTATTTGACCCGATTCGACTTATCGGATCAAGACGATCCAACTATTGGACCCAATTCGACTTATTAGATCAAGACTTACCAACTATTTCCGTTAAATTTTCTATTTGATTATAAGTAATCAAATTTATAATTTCGAAGTTAAAAAAATTCTACAAAAAATAAGGACACAAACAATAGATATAGGGTGTCATTACTATTTGACGCGATTCAGCTTATCGGGTCAAGACGATCCAACTTTTGACCTGATTCGACTTATTGGATCAAGACGTATCAATTATTTCCTTTAAATATTCTATTTGATCATTAGTAATCAAATTTATAATTTTGAAGTAAAAAAGTTCTACAAAAAATAAGTACACAAACAATAGATATAGGGTGCCATTACTATTTGACCCGATTCGGCTTATCGGGTCAATACGATCCAACTATTTAACCCGATTCGATGCATTAGATCAAGACGTACCAACTATTTCCTTTAAATATCCTATTTGATTATTAGTAATCAAATTTATAGTTTGAAGTTAAATTAATTCTACAAAAAATAAGGACACTAATAATAGATATAGGGTGTCATTACTATTTGACCCAATTCGATTTACCAGGTCAAGTTGATCCAACTATTTTACCCGATTCGACTTATTAGATCAATTCATACCAATTATTTCCTTTGAATTTCCTATTTTACTGTTAGTAATCAAATTTATAATTTCGAAGTTAAAAACATTTTATGAAAAATAATGACTCAAACAATAGATATCGTGTGTCATTACTATTTGACCCGATTCGACTCATCGGATCAAGACGATCCAACTATTTGACCCTATTCGACTTATCAGATCAAGACGTACCAACTATTTCCTTTAAATTTCCTATTTGATTATAAGTAATTAAATTTATAATTTCGAAAAATTCTATAAAAAATAAGGACACAAATAATAGATATGAGGTTCATTACTATTTGACGCGATTAAGCTTATGGGGTCAAGACGATCCAACTATTTGACCCGATTCGACTTATTAGATCAAGACGTACCAACTATCTCCTTTAAATATCCTATTTGATTATTAGTAATCAAATTTATAATTTTGAAGTTAAAAAAATTTCTACAAAAAATAAGGACACTAACAATAGATATAAGGTGTCATTACTATTTGACTCGATTCAATCGGGTCAAGTTGATTCAATTATTTTACCGGAGTCGACTTATCAGATCAAGACGTAGCAACTATTTCCTTTAAATTTCCTATTTAATTATTAGTAATCAAATTTATAATTTCGAAAAAATTCTGTAAAAAATAAGGACTCAAACAATAGTGGTACGAGTCGTTGGACCGGACCAAATTAATTGTATAAAAATACATTTATCCTTATCCTACTACTCTAACTAGTAGAGTGGCAAGTAAGGGTCGATACCATGAGAAACGGTCGGACAATTTTGCTTTATGTATTAAACTATTATGATCAAGAAATATAATGTAAATAAGCTAAAAAAACAATAAAGAAGTGGGGGAGGGGATTTTAATGAAATAACAACTAATATCTAAATTTCTATTAAGTAAACTAAATGACAATTACTCTAAAAACACTTAACAATTTTCTCAATTCTGAACCCATCTGACCCGACATATAGTCTTAGCACAATTCGGAGTGTCGAATTGTCACCCCTCATGGCCTATAACGAAGGTTTCAGAAAGTGAGAAAAAAAAAAGGCATGACATAAAAGTCAATCTCCAAGAATATTTAGGAAGGCAATAAAAAATTCGTATAAAACTTGTTGAAGCGTTTTTTTGCCGTAATTCTACATAGAACATGGAAATTAGGGTTCTTTCATGAAATATATTACAGAATTGAATTCATTTTAAGCATGGAACTGGGGTTATTTCAATTCACATAAACGTGATTCACCTTATAATTGATTTAGGGAAAATCCAGACAATTATATTTGTTTTTATTTGAATAGAAGAACGTAATTTTAGATCTAAATAGTTAATAAAAAAAAATAAAAAAATTGAAGAATGGTCTATTGAAGAATCCTGTTTCAATTAATTAATGTAAATAAAAACAAATGGTGAACAGAGAGAATAAACTTAAGATCCATTTGGATGGAGGGATTTGAGGGATAGATTTCAACTTGTTTGGTCAAAAAAAATCAAATTAAGGGATTTTAAATCACTCCTAAATTTCAACTATCCCGTCCCGCCTAATTTTGCACACGTTTCCTTTTGGTCCGTCCCACAATTTTGCACACCCTTAAAAAAGGAAATTTCTCTCACAATCTCCACCCTTAAACCCACTCTCAATCTCCACATTTGAAAAGATCAACTAAAAAACAGAAAGCAATTTTTTCTTAATATACGTGTCCCTTCATATGTGCAAAATTAGCTGGGACGGAGGGAGTAGTTATTTTGGATCGATTTGAAATTCATCGAACAACTTAATCATTTATAAATTCATTCTACCCATCATATATGTATAGTTACATTATCACACACATTTCACACCGTACATACAACACATACCATATGCATACACACTTCACATGCATAATACACACACTTCACACACACACTACACGCACATCATCACTACAAGCACACAGACACACTTCACACACATACTACACACACACTTCACATACTACACACACATACTACATGCACACAGTACATACGCATACTACACACACACTACTACTACACGCACACACACCTCACACACATACTACAAACACCTCACACACTTCATATACTACGCGCACACACAACACCACTACACGCACTCACATACTGCGGACACCTCACACACTTCACATACTACATACATACAACACGCACGAACCCCACACACAGTACATACACATACTACAAGCACAAACTACACACACATACTACACGCACACTTCATACACATACTACACACACCTCGCACACTTCGCACACATACTACATGCACACATCACACATACTACACACACGTCACACATATACTACACTTCACACACTTCACGCACATACTACACGCACACGCTCAACACAATTTCATTATCATCATCCTTTCAAAAATGTTAAGAAAACTTTGAAAAAAGAAAAGTTCAGATAATTCAAATCCACTCATTCGAATTTAAACATCCAAACAAGGAATTTGATATGAATTTGAAATGAGTGGATTTTCAAATACAAAAAATTGGAAATAAAATCATTTGCTTTCCAAATCCTTCCATTCCAAACATAACCTTAAGATTTCATGATGCAAGATACCAAAAACAGGGAAAATATAGGAACTAACAAATTAAATGATTATGTTCACTACAAAAGTACTGCCAAATTTTAATGGAAAAATTCCAACAGAACAGAAATCCGTTGGAATTTAAAATTTTCAACGGCAATTCTAATGACAGAAAAATCGTTGGAATCTTCCATCGGAAATTTCAACAGCAAAAGCAGTTGGAATAATTGTTCACTACAACAATTCTGCAAAACGACAACGGTGGAAAACCGTTGTCGATTGCAATAAATCAGCGTTGTCGTACCTGGCGTTGTGGTAGACCCCTACCTACCACAACGGTTTCTGACCGTTGTCGAATGCCTATATCACAACGGTTAAAAAACCGTCGTGGTTTACATTTACCACTACGCCTGTTACAATGAAGATTAACCGTTGTCGTTTGTATCACAACACTTATTGTTAACAACAGTTATAAACCGTTGTCATTTGGGCCTTTACAACAACAGTCATTACAAGGGTTTTCCACCGTTGTGGTTTTAATTTATACAACAACATTAAGATAACGGTTTTTTACAGTTGTCGTTTAACCTTTTTTTGGTACATGTTATTAGGTATTATTTTCCTGTTTTAATTTTTTAAATATTTTTAAATAATAGATAATAAATAATTCAATCAAATACATCAATAAAATGACAAAAAAACATAAAACATCAATTAATTTGATAGTTTTAATACTACATTGTTTTAGCAAAAAGATCCACAAATATGCTTCCAAAAATAATATAAAAAAATTAACTACGCAATCAAATCTTCTTGAGCTTGAAATTAACCGTGGATCAGACTATCTAGCGGATTGCAAAATTCTTAATTGAATCTCCTTTGCCCCTTTTCCACCACTTACTTCATGAACCAAATAATCAAATAATCATCAAATCTGCAAGGCATTGGAATGAAATAAGATAATAGTCCAACAATTTGTAATCACTCTTATCAAGTAAGCATTATGTATTACATCAACTACCTATAATTGGCAGATTAGGGAACAAGTTCAACTCAACTATGGAAAAAAACTTGATGTATATTAGAAATAAATGAAAACTAGCATGTACTGAGTAAAAAGCTAAGGAGCTAGGCAAAAATGTTGTTACTTACAATGTATATATATATATATATATATATATATATATATGTATGTATGTAGATAGATAGATATAGATATACACGAGGCATTCAATCTGTGTAGTTTGTCAATCGTCGTTCAGTCTTCGATCAGGAAATGCACGAAAAATTGGAGATATACTCCAAAGAGAGGAACTTGTATTTGAGACTTAATGAGCTCTTCAACTGACTTCCATACTTCGAAATAATATCCCTGAATTAAGCAACAAAGACTTGAAAGAACATTATTATCATAATATCCACGTTGGATCAGATTCCTATTTTGTTTTGCATAAATTAATTATGATCATCCGATGTAGTCATTTAGATCGTACGGGTGGCAAACTATTTATCTTAATTCCGACAACCTAGCAAGAGCTTCATGTTCCTCATAAAAAAACAAAAACAGAAAAAATAAATGTAAATATCAATACAGGTAGGAGTTTTACGAACTCGACCTCTTACACTGCAAGCAACTCTGCAGAATCGAGGTTCATCCTCATTTGAACCCTTCCAAACGCCCCGCATCCAATCAATTCCCCATTCCTCCACGAGATCGGAGGCGGCGACGCTACCTCCTTCTTCTTCGATTTCCTCTTTTCCAGCTTTTGGTGTCATAACTCTGTCATCTATATTCCTAGTTATCATTCAAAATAATATACAACTTCAGCTAGTAATGAACGCCAAAGATCAAACAAATCCAACCCTCATAATCCAAAACCTGATGCAGTTGAGATCAGTCACATTATGGCCTAGTCTAGTTTTCTTACTAAGTGAGGGTCATAGGCAACCCATAGACCAAAAAATAAATAAAATTAAGAAATAAAAATAAAAATGAAATAAGAAAATAACAGAATGAAGCCTGAAGATGTTCTCTTTGACGCAAAAAACCATCTAAATAGGCCCTAGCCAACCAAGCTCACCAACTACAAGAGGCTGGTTTGTGATTCATATTTGCTAGAGTGAGTTTTTCTTTTCACCTGAAATTTAGCAACTAAGTATCCAACCGGTCCCGGGATCAGTCTTCTACAGCTTCCTCTTTAGTTACTTTCCTGCACAATAATGTTAGAAAGGGTTTGAACACGAGGCATCATAATAGTGCAGGCTTCTCTCATCGCAGTCAGTTCTCAAATTTGTACAAGTCAATATGTTGAATTCATTGCAAAACAGGTCAAATTCCACTAACTTCACAAGTCATTGGTGCATATAAGCTTACTCATCAGAACCACCTGCATGAAAAAAGTCAAACTTCTGAGCAAATGACATGAAGCAGATGATAGTTGATTATTTCCTAATCAACTATTTACAGATTAAGCATAGGAAAGGCAAGCAAAAAATGGATACCTACGAACAAATATGTACATCGATATATATCTCATATGGTAGCCAAATAAGTACACATGTATATAGGCACATAGTGACAAAGAGAAGGAGTTTAGAAGAAGAGAGGTAGGGTTAGAGTTACTGCTGACTCATGCTGCATAATTTTACTCATTACTACGAAAACCGTGAGAGAGAAATAATCATTTCCATTTCCCCTATATAAATTTTTTTCCCCTAATTTAAGAAAGAAAGAAAAAACCCTCCTCTCCCCCCACGGTGACTCGAACCCAGGACCAAAGGCCTAGGTAGTAGATGCTCTGCCACTTGAGCTATCCAACTTTGTCTCCATTTCCCCTATATCTTGTTGGATCATCTTTCTACTCCTACATGTCGTAAGAGCAAAAGTTAGTTACCGAAGACATTATAAGGTATCTGACCTACATAATAATTCAAAATAGAAGCAATTAGGCTATGAAACAACAATACTCGCTAGATCATAATTCATTTTTCAAAGAGACTTCACTAGAAATCGAAAGTGAATTTAAGATTAACTCAGGAAATGAGTTTATGAATCATTCACAAAGTAACTCAGGAAATGAGTTTATCCACATCAATACTTCCCCTAAAAATTTCCAATAATCAGACGTACAAATTAAGCTAATTTGACTTAAAAAAATTGAGAGCTTAAATTAGACAAAGAGTTCACAAATTTTACCTGCTTATAAAGTAACTAAAGATGAGACTTACACCAAGATAAACAAGGCATACGTAGGAAAGCACAATATAAATCTGCAATTCAGAAATGTGATTTGTCATATGCATAGAGACGTGGCCAAATTAAGTATGATGAAAATGTACTTATCTTGAAATCACATTCCACCTTCCAACCGCAGGCCTACAATGAGCAGGTTCAATGCATATACATGTTACTTCTGATAATTTAGTCACAGAAAACATAATAGTTCATGCAAAATTCTTTTAGGATATGCTTAATTCATTTATCCACAATAAACATGTCAAGACAGCTTCACAATAAACTGATCAAACGTAAAACAAGAACTGAGGTAAATCATACCTCAGGATAATAGTTGCTATCGATTTTTTGAATTTCCACAAAGAGATAACTGGCGGGCTTTGAGAACTGATTCATTCCCTGCGAAATGGTGTTGGGCATTTTAAAAGCATCGACTAAACCAGAAAAAATGCAGGAAGTTTTTCCTGCTTATGACAACAAATCAGTCATGCACATTTATGTAGAACTTAATAATTTTGAGGATATATTATAATGTTGTCCATACTTTCTATTTATTTGTTATCAATTCTTCATATACATGTGCTTAGCAAAAAAAGTAAAATATTAAAAAAGCTACAAGCAAAAACATCAAACCATAATTACTAACTGATGCAAAGTATTGCATCACACTCCAATGCACTAAATCAATTAACATGCAACAAATATAATAGCATATGACAATGTCAACCCCGACCTTTAGCATAGATAGGGGAAGAGCTTCATTTTGATGAAAGCGACCTCGATTTTTCGAGCAGAAGATTTCAGAAAATATTATAAACAAGGTAAGCAGCATAACATTCGTTCTTTTACATTGTACACAACTTCAAAAAACTTAGAGGTTAATAACTAACAAAAACTTGAAGAACAAATGTATGCCATTCTACACATACGCCACTCATGGAGGGGTAAGAGTAGGACTCCTTACCACATTCTTCCACATCCAAGATACTTATGGTTGAAGCTATGTGTTTCTTTAGAGCAAGTGAACATGCAGGATATCTCCAATTCAGAGTCTTTTCTTTTTCATAAACATGATGCTTCACAAATCTCTCGATGGTAGTTACTTGAAGTAAAGTATCAAGATCAACCATTCCAATTCTTTCGGTATAAACTGGCCTGCCATATCTTTCTACTCCATGAAATCCATGAGAATAACATTTTTTCACTTCGTGATACTCTTCAAACTAAAATTCCTGCCAGAAAGTAGGAAAACAGATGCTTTGAGGGGGTCATTTAAATCATATCAACATTCTACTAGAAGTTTTGCCATGTATAAAATGGTATACCTTTAAGATTGTGTCGGCACCATATTCCTTTCGCCACTTAATATACTGAACGAACATGTCTTTTGCTTTCATAAGATCAAAGTCTCTCATTCTGAGGAATCTATTATATTAAGTAAACATCAAAAAGAAATTTTTTTTGGTGAACAACTTATAAAGCGAGGTCAGTTCAATCTCCACTTTCTCTAGTTCTATTTAGTCATAACATTTCAAAAACCCAGTTGAAACCACGATGCATGATAAGACATAAATAAATTAAAAATGAATCTAATTAAAATGTCGTCCATAATCTAAATTCAAATACATCCGAACATAGATAAATTACAGAATCATTAACGTATATAAATACAGATGCTCCAGAATTAATGAGGCACAAAAATTATTTCATGAAAAAATTAAGATCATATTTTCTTAGATAGTTAAATTAAGCAACCGACCTAACAATGAATCTTAAGCATTTATTAAGATAAGAAATATCTTAACAAAATTAAGTCAAATAACAACAATTATATACTTAACAACTACATAATTTTATCACAATTTCTCACATTGTTCAGTTTCTTAATTTAATGTGAGAAGCTTACAATAATATCAATATAAGATCAACATTCTATTAGAAAAATAAAAAAACAAAAACATAAGTACCTTGCAAAATATTGAAATGATCGCAATGAAACAAGATATAAGAATGAAATATTTTCACATACCTTGAAAATGGAGCTTCGAACATCAGATTAATCTACATCTGAGATTCATGAGCGCATTTAATTTGATCTTTCCCTATTGCACTTTAGACACTCTAACTAGTGGGCAAATATTAAAGAATTTTGTTGAACAATAATTTCTAATGCGAACCACCATGAGTATATCTTGACATAAAGATAAACTAATAAAAACACTTCAAAATTATAACATAAGTATGCATCAATAATAAGAGCCATGCTTCCAGATGAGAAAAAGCAAACCTGGCAGCAGCATATTGCAGTCCAAAATCTGGTTCTGGATAAGTTCCCAATTTTTGGGAATTACTGTTGTTCAGAAAGTCTGAAGATGGTTCAAACTTGTGCAATCCTCTGTTATCGGCCATCAATTTTGGATCTTTCAGACCTACACTGTTCTTCATTGGCACTGTCCCAGTTCTAGTAGATGCAGGACTCTGCGAAGAATAATTCAGCCTCCTCTTGTACTTTTGGATATGATCTCCAAGCATTGCTCGATACCGCGCCTCAGATATATACGAACTATAGCTATTATTCCGTTCGTATGCTTCCCTATAGCTCCACCTAGTTACAACAAACATAACCAACGAACGGAAAAAATCCATGAATTGTGTGCTCATCCAACTCCAAAAAGGACTAGTTCAGACAGAACAGATTAATCGTTACATAAGACTGAACTAGTGCAATAATTATTTACCATAAAAATCCAGCATAAGATGGAGGTTATGACTGATGCCAGAAAACCAGATTCTTGAGTCACAGCAAGAATGGAAAGTACCTCTGCGCCTACCTATTCAAAAAAAAAAAACACACCAATATTATCAGAGGAAACATAAAATAAAATCTGGTCTTTGTCAACCTGCTATGTCACTTGTCCAGAGGAAAATGTATAATCTGAACCTGAATCATCAACACAATGTATTGAGTCTGAGCAGCGATTCCAAATCGCACCTGGACTCAGACTCAAGAATCAGATTCGGAGGAGCCTTTAATTTGCAGCAATGAGTCAGCAGCTTGACTCAGATAAATGCAACCTTTTCTTAGCAACGAACCCACTTCACACCTGAACTCGGATCTTGGACTCGAGTTAACTCGGCTGTGAACGAACTCGCAAGGTTAGGTTGCTGAGTTAACTCAGTTACAATGGCGAGGGCGACCTTCTACCTGAATCTCTGAAAATCGATGTGACTATCAGTGGCGAAATCGCTTCCAGATCTCAAATCGATTCTGGAATTCAGCCCAAGGGTCGCGACTGTTCTAGGAGACCCGCAACCGTTCAGTAGCGACCTGGTATTTCCCTCCAAGGCCGGATTTAAGCACCGAAGAGGATAAGATGGTCTTCAGTTGTGGATTTCGCAGCCCAGGATCCAAATACTCACCCAGAAATCGAACTCAGTTTCGAAAATCTTCAAACTCAAGTTCAGGAAATCGAACCTAGAAGCAAGAAAGGCCTTCAATGGCGGACCCCTGGTGAGTCGGGGAAGACGTTTCAGGTCGCCGAAAGCTCGAATCGCCGATTTACCTTGTCGGAAACAGAAGCGCCACAACCCAGGGCGAAACCCTAGGTTGAGAGAGAAAACGGCTGTGCAACTCTGATTTGTTGAAATATAATATAATAATGCTATTCGCGATTAAAATATGATTAAGATTAATCACAAAGAAATAAAACGATGATGAAATCGGATGATTCTTGTGAAAAAATTTCAGATTTGAACGTTACAGAAAGAGCAGGTTTAGGGGCATCTCTAGAGAGAATTCTAGATAGAGAAATATCTCAAACTCGTTTTTAATAGACGCCAGCAGGTCGGGAGCATGGAGGCGGAGGGGCGACGGAGGAGCGGCGGACGGCGGCGGCTAGGGTTCACGCGACTAGGGTTAATTTTTAATTATGAAAATGTAATACGAAAGTGTACAAGTGAAATGAGTGAAAAAAGATTGTAAAGAGAAAAACATTTTAAAGAAGAAATACAATAAAAAAAAATCATCACTAAACAACAACGCCGGTACAACAACGGCTTAGCATAACCGTTGTTGTTCAACGAATATTTGTAATAAAAAACAACGGTTTTACAAATAACAACAGTTACATGCTAATAGACAACGATTTTGAACTATAACCGTTGTCTTATGGGCGTTGTTGTTTAGCAGATTTCTTGTAGTGGTTAGAAAAAATTTCAACGAAAATTTCAATGGCAAAAAGAACCACTGGAAATAATTCCAACGATAAAAGTCGTCGGAATAAGTGTTGAAAAAAAAAATCAACAGCAATTCCAACGGAATCTCTTGCGGCTGGAATCATTTTTCAGCTGGAATTTTATTGTTGGAAAAGAAATTCCATCGACCACTTTCCCATTGGCTCAAAAGCCGTTGGAATATGGTAAATTTCAGTTGGATTTCAATTCCAATGCAATTCCAACGGTTTTTGATCTATTGAAAAAGTGATCGTTGAAATTTTTATTCCAACAATAAAATTTCAATGGAAAAATGATTCCAATGGCAAGAGATTCCGTTGGAATTTTTTTCCCAATAGCTATTCCAACGACTTTTGCCATTGGAATTATTTCCAACTATTCTTTTCGCCGTTGGAATTTTCCAACTCATCTTGTCAAATTGTCGTTGGAAATTTTAAAATTCTAACAAATTTGTGTTCCGTTGAAAAATTTCCATTAGAATTTGACAGTTTTCTTGTAGTGATTGTAATGGCATGCCACATAGCTAGTTGCCATATATGTAGACAACTTCTATCCGATTCCATGAGCCGGACGACTTTGACACGAATTCACTAAGAGAAATTCATAATCAGTCGTCACAAATGATTCACCTAAATTTAACTTGAATCGACCCAAAATTAATTTTTACCTTAACACGTGATAATTATATATTTGAAATAATTTTTAATGTATAACTCAATTAGACACGAAATCAACGGGAACCTAATTCGATGATTCGAATTGTCACCCTACATATATGTGGGTGCTCACAGATGAAAATATATTTTATAGATGTGACAATTTGGATTACTTTCCGGAGCCTATCAGAGTCATGATATATGTTTGAATGGATTCTAAAATTTTATTAAACTAAAAAATTATGAGCCTAATTTGACTAGTTCTTCTAAAATACACGAAGATTCTTAGGCTGATCCATCCGTTCCTCTGGTGAGATTGATAATGCTGGCAATTTGGGTTACTTGTCAGAGCCCATCAGAGTGATGATATATGTTGAATGGATTCTCAAATTTTAATTTTAATGAACTAAAAAGTTATGAACCTATTTTTTATAAGATGTGCTTATCTTCTAAAATACACAGATATTTTCGGCTAGCCCACCAGTACTTCTAGGGCCTGTTTGGTTGGTGGATTAAGACTTTATTATAAGTCTTAATCCACCTATTAACATGTTTGGTTGACAGGTTGGAAGTCATGTTTTTGTTAGAAGTCCGTCTCTCTAAATCCATCGGCCCGGTTGAATGGAACCCATGAAAGGGTTGGGTTCCATAAGTCAACCACAAAACAAGGATTATATTAAAATTAACCTACCAAATCATTCAAAGCAAACACACCATGTTGGGTACTTATCTCCTCAAAAACCTATTATATTCTAATAATCCACATATTAAGATGAACAACCAAACACATTCCTAGCATGATTGATAATGCTTTAGGGAGAAAAATATAAGTGTCACTTTCTAGAACAAATATATAGAATATAACCACATTTTGAAATAATATCAAAACTATCACTTTTACTCTATTCATGCCACTCTCTTTTTTCTCTCTCCTCTCTCCTCTGTAATTTCTTTTCTCTTTCCTCTCTCCTCTCTCCTTCTTCTTTCTTCTCTCTGCACGTATTATTTCTCTTTTCTCTTTCTTCTCTCTGCACATATTATTTCTCCTTTTTCTCCATTCTTTCTCTCTCTTCTCCATTTCAATATTTCACCATTTTCTCTCAAGATCCACATGACATATTTGGAGATTTTTCTATTTCATTTTTCTTTCCCTTTCTCTCTGTCTCTTTAATGGAAGATTTGTCCAACCGGCGACGAGATATATCATGGCACGAGATATATTTTTTATGGCACGGAGGGTATTAGTCATGGCACAAGTAATAATATGATGTTTTGACATCGTGCCGCTGAAGATTTGTCCAGCTGGCGACGAGATATATCCTGGCACGAGATATATTTTTTATACCACGAAGTGTATTAGTCATGGCACGAGTAGTAATATAATATTCTGACGTCGTGCCGCTGCCCCTTAATATCTAGCAATTGCTTATTCTCACGTCGTGCCAAGGTATATCATGGCACGAGATATATTTTTTATGGCACGAAGTGTATTAGTCATGACAGGAGTACGTAATATAATTCCTACATGTGCCACTAATATCTAGTAATACAATATTCTGATGTCGTGCCGATCGTGCCATGTTGAAGATAAACAATAAAAACTTGAAAATGATAATGGTGTATCTATATAATGAAGAAAGAAGAGAGAGAAAGAACTGAAATAAAGTCTGCAAAAAGAAAAGGGGGAGAGAGAAGACGGAAAAGTACGGGAGTGGGGTGAGAGTGAAATGAGCAAAAAAAAAAACAAAAAAAAATAGATTTAATATGTTTTTACAAAATTGATATATTTTATATGTTTGTTACATAAAATGATAGATTGGGGGGTTTCACTAAATTCAATCTATTTCCTTGTCCATCTGTCTAACAATCTCATACTTGTCGTCCAAGGCTCAAATCTCATACTTGTCTTCCAAGGCTCAAAACTCTCTCTCTCTAGAATAATATTATTCTTATTCTTATTATATATATTCTCCATCCAAAACTCACCATTCAAAAGCTTTCCAGCTACAAACGGTCGATTACGCGCGAATTCTCGCCGCGAATAGGGCCGCACCACCTGCCAGTCTCCCACCGCCACTGCCTAGCTGCCTTCGCGGAACGCAGCCAATCAGGTCTTATGGATGATTTGAACCCGTGGATTTCTGATAAATTGATTTCGCTTTTAGGATTTTCGAAGACTGTTGTAGTGCAATTTGTGATATCATTGTCTCATAATGCTTCTTGTCCTGATGAAATTGTTAAGCAACTGGTGGATTTAGGAGCATCGTTGTCAGATGAAACATCCGTCTTCGCTAATGAGATTTTCGCCAGAGTTGAGCGCAAGAGGACTCCGGCGCCGAATCTGTATCAGCAACGAGAGAGGGAGGCCGCGGTGCTTGCACGGAAGCAAAAGGAGTACACGATTTTGGGGGAAGATGATGTTGATGCTGATAATGGTTCGATTTCTAAAATTCGAATTAAGAATTTTAGGAAGAGAGTTGTCCAGAGTGAGGTAGATGATGAAATAGGAACAAATAGAGGCGAGGGAAGACAAGTTAGAAAGCGAATTACTGATGATGTAGACGACGGCTCAGAATCAGAAGAAGAAAGAGTACGCGATCAGATAGAGAAGGAGGAGTTGGAGTGTCGAATTAGAGATCGGGATGCAGAGCGGACGAGGAGGATAACTGATCAGAAGTCGAAAAAGAAGAAAGAAATACAGGGGGTACGGAGATCTTATAGCAGCATCGAGACATTGAGGAAACTGTCAAGGCAAGAATATCTGAAGAAAAGGGAGCAGAAGAAGTTAGATGAGCTGAGGGATGATATAAACGACGAGGAGTACTTGTTCGAAGGTGTCGAGTTGAGCAAGAAAGAATACGATGAGCTAAGACATAAGAAGGAAGTATACAAGCTTGTCGAAAAGAGAGCAGAAGTGTTTGATCATACAGATGACTATAGGATTCCTGAAGCATATGATCAAGCAGGTTGCGTGAATCAGGAGAAGAGATTTGCAGTGGCGTTGCAGGGTTACAAGGATGCTGCTATAGAAGGAAAAACGAACGGGGTTTCTGAGCAACAAGCATGGGAGGAGCATCAGATTAACAAAGCCATATTTATGTTTGGATCCAAGGATAAAATTGGGGGAAAATATGATGATTTCGAGTTTGTATTCAATGACTTAAAAAGTGCGGCAGCCGTGGATTATAGTAATTTTGAGAAAAGTGTTGAGGAAGAGCTATCAGAAGAATCTGCTGTCAAACAAGCAGTAAAAAAGATTCAAAATGAGAGGGAGACTTTGCCAATCTACTCTTACAAGGATGAGCTACTTCAAGATATTAATGACCACCAGGTTGTTGTTATTGTTGGGGAGACGGGGTGCGGAAAAACTACACAGCTATCGCAGTACCTTCACGAGGCAGGATACAGCGAGTGATAGAGGTGGTTTGTAATTCACCTCTCAACGGTGTTTGAATGTTCAATGGAGCACCTGTGAATTATCCCAAAAAGAATCCGTGAGCTAGGTGCAAATTCCCTCTCCTCTGCTGCTTCTTCCACGTGCCTACAAAACAGAGCCGGGAGTTGCCCCGGCGAAAACCCTCCGACGATCAAGTCAGTGCTCTGCTTGAAGATTGATATTCAAGCAAGAAGAATAGTGAGTTAAAAGTGTGTAACCTTTTTGAAGATGAATGAACCCCTATTTATACTTGAGGTTTACTGGGGTAAAGGGGCAAAAATGTCATATTGGGCGGCCCGATAAAATCGTGCCAACTGTCCCTCTGTACCCGGCGGCGGTGTCAGAGGGTACAGTACTTTTTCAGTATGACTCATAGTTGTCTGTACTTGTTGTCGGAGTTAGGGGAGTGCATATCTTGGTCCCCAAATAACCAATGCAGGCCCCTCCATCTACAGAGCTCCGGTCCTGTTTCAGCACTTCTCACTGGTGCACCTTGAGGGTCACATTGAATCTTCCCGTTCAAGGCCAATGACCCAATTAAGGGGTCATCAGAGCTGAATCGCTACCGGGTCGGCCCCGTCAGAGCTGATACCAACAACAGTCACGACACAAAGGTTCAACCCTGCAGGGCCGAACCATACCGGGTCGGCCCCTGAGACTTAGCCCTGCAGGGGTGACACAGCTCTGTTGTTCTCCCGAGGCACCAGAGCTGACGAGATCTCAAGTCCTCGGGTCAGGAGCACCGTCTTTGACCCATATCCTTAGTGGCCCAACTCCCGTGCAAGGGTAAAGTATATTTCTCCCCTATCAACTCCTCGCCCCTACTCTGGATAGTATGGGAGCAAACTAATTCCGAGTAGGTCTCTCCTCAGCTCTGGAGAAGAGATGCTGGACTGAGGAGATATGGCTCCATTCCTTTACTAATTTTTTCCCGCTCATAATTTTTCAAACTTGTGATGGGGTGATCTCAGCAGTCCACGTGTCCTGCCCTTTGGGCTTCCGCTGATCGTGACCCGTACACGTGTCGAGCTCTGGCGTAGTCGGTTATTTTTTAGGGTTTTACCCCTCCTATAAATACCCTCACTTACCTCACTTTACAAACTTTTACCCTCCTTCACTGTTTACTTCCGGCGATCTTCAGGTGCTTTCAGAGGTTTCCGGCGATCTTCAAGCTACTTCTTCTTTCGATCTTTGTTTTTCTTCCAAACTATCCAGGTATTCTCTCTCTCTTCCTGGATTTCGCGTTTATTCTCCATACCCTAGTTTTTTTCCGGGAATTTTCTTTTTGAAAACTCATGTCTTCATCCAAATCTTCATCCACCTCTGAGGATTCTTCCTCTCGCATTCATTCAGAGCAGGAGTCTGCGGAGCAATCCTCTGCTTCTGCTTCTGGCTCTTCTGGTAGCGAAACAACCCTTTCTGCATCGCTGGGGGGAGCGTTAGGTCAAAGCTCCTCCCCCCTGCACCCTTCCAGAGCTGAAACGAGCTCCCATGCCTTAGTCCCATATACCTCCACAGATACCCCCGTAGATGCCCCGTCCTCCAGCTCTGATACTGATGAGGGGATTCCCCTTCGCCGTAGTAGGCACATACATAATGTTCCTGCTGCGCAGAGACAAGATTGGGACTTAGTAACTAGGGCCTCCACCTTTTCCGAGGAGGATATGACTTTCCTTAGGGACCACCATGCCCTGCACCGCAAATTTCTCTTTGACATCCCCGGCCCTGATGAGCGACCAAACTGGCTTTCTCCTCCCTCCATGGCTCTCTGGAGAGCTCACGTAGATGCAGGGCTGAGATTTCATGTTCACTCCTTCATTGTCGGGGTGTGTAACCGTCTTAGGATCCCCGTTTGTCAAATCAACCCCTCATCTCTGAGAATTCTAATATCCTTCTTCATTTTGATGAGAGCCAACGGAGGTCAGTGCACCCCTGATTACTTCCTGTCCTGCCATGATTTTAAGAAGGGGGAAATGGCTTCTTCTACTTCAGCTCTAGGCCTAGTGGCCCTGCACACTTTGTAGGAAAACCCTCCAGCTGTGACGGGAATTGGAAACCCCGTTGGGCTGTAGTTACCCCTCGCCTTGCTGGCTGGCCCTTCCCCTGCGAATGGGTAAACTATGCACCTCGCTACTCTCGTCCCTCCATCACCTGCATCTCTGAGGAGGACAGGGAAGTCATGAGAAAACTGAACTCCCACGTCAGGAGGAAAGGATCTCACTTCCCCGTAATATCCCTCCTCAGAGACGATGCAGTGCTAGCAAAGTTTGGCCTGCTGGGGAATGAGGATAAACCCGTTACGGCCCCTGGTAAATATCAGCTCTGATAATTCCCAGCTCTGTTCCCGTGTTATCTTCTTAATAATTATTTTCTGTGCGCAGATATGGACTTCAACTTTCTGCTGGCTGAAGACGAGGGGGCTGAGGTTCAGGATCAGCCTTCTGGAGGAGCGGAAGATGATACATCTGACGCTATCCAGATCATCGAGCGGGATCCAACTCTTCCCTCTGCAACTCTGACCTCCACTCCCGCCCGCTCTGGACAGAAGGGCACTGCCAAAGGCAAGAGTGCGGGCTCCTCCACAGCTGCAACCGCTCAGGCACCTTCCAAGGATAAGGGGAAGAGACCAGCCCCTTCCAGCGCTGATCTCCCTCCTTCCAAGAAGTCCAAACAGGGCAAGTCTGGCAGCTCTGATAAGGCCGTGGAAAAGCATCGTGGCAAAGGCAGGGGAGACGTTCGCAGAGCTGCGAACGACTATTACACCCTGAATTTGCCTAAAGGGTTCCTGGCACTCTCCAAGGCTCAGTGCACTACCTTTCTAAAGGAGATCGCGACGGTGGAGGACAACGCGACCATGAGCGCTGACAGCGACGAGCGCAATGACGAGATCATGGATCAGCACCTCGTCCAGGTGCTTTAGACTTCTATTTATTCATCTGTGTCTCATCTTTTATAAAATATTCACCTTCCTCTTGTTAATGCAGTTCTTAGCCCGCTATGGCCGTCACAGAAGCCGCACAAGCTCCTCAGCGTTTAAAGACCTCAGAGCTGACTTTGACAAGTCTCAGGAGCAATTGACCAGGCTCACTGAAGACTACTCAGTGCTGAAGCTTGATCAGGCAGAGCTGCAAAGACACAACACCGTTCTCACTACTGAGAACGAGAAACTGAAAGCCGAGCTCGCCGCTGCAGAGGCCAATCACCGAGAGGCCTTAAGAAGTCTGAGGGGGAGGGAAGCCGAAGCCTTATCTCAAGGCAGATCTGAAGGGATCGAGGAGTGTCGCCGACGCCTACACTCCAGTGAGTTGGGCCAGTCTTTTTTGAAGGAGCTGCAGCAGAAGCTCGTTGAAGACTATCGGAACAGCTCTGCTTATATCCGAGATATGGCTCCCTTCCTGAGGGGCTTTATCTGTGCTGGTTTCAATGCTGCTGCTGCTGACGCCGAAGCCAAGGGCTTTGCAGGGGAGCTACCCTTTGAGCTGTCAAAGATCACCCCAACTCTGCAGCTCCCAGCCAGCTTCAAAGGTGATCCCTCTCAACCGGCTACCGCTCCCTGGTGGGTCCCTGCCATCCGTGCCGCTGCATCCCTTGTGACTGCCGAGGATGTAGGGCCAGCAGCGTTGAGGGAGGCAGAAGAACCTTTCGTTGACCTCTTCAATGCAACGGAAGATGCCTCCGTTCCCCCTGCACCGCCGACAACGGGACCATCTTCTTCGACTGTCCCAGCGCCGGCATCAGGCGCTGATCAGAGCAGAGGTGACGTCGAGGAGGAAGACTTAGAAGCTGAGGATTCGCCCTGAATGCCTTAGTATTTCTTCTCATTTTGTAATAGATCAGGGCTTGTACATCTTGTAAATCTCTTATATCTTAATGAAATCGACTTTCTTGTAATGCCTTAGCATATATATTCTCTTTTTTTTTTTTTTACTGGACTTCATTCCAGAGCTGCTGAACACCAGAACGCGCAGCGTTCCCCCCCCTGAGTTCTCTTCAGGGCATCTGAAGGGAATTCTTGTCAGGGCCAGGGCTGGGGCAACCCCATGCCCTGAGAACTCAGCTCTGAGGCCAAGGGCGAGGTTCTTTCTCGAACCCTTGGCTTGCATCATTTTGAGTCAGGGCTGGGACAACCCCATGCCCTGAGAACTCAGCTCTGGGGCCAAGGGCGAGGTTCTTTCTCGAACCCTTGGCTTGCATCATTTTGAGTCAGGACTGGGACAGCCCCATGCCCTGAGAACTCAGCTCTGGGGCCAAGGGCGAGGTTCTTTCTCGAACCCTTGGCTTGCATCATTTTGAGTCAGGGCTGGGACAACCCCATGCCCTGAGAACTCAGCTTTGGGGCCAAGGGCGAGGTTCTTTCTCGAACCCTTGGCTTGCATCATTTTGAGTCAGGGCTGGGACAACCCCATGCCCTGAGAACTCAGCTCTGGGGCCAAGGGCGAGGTTCTTTCTCGAACCCTTGGCTTGCATCATTTTGAGTCAAGGCTGGGACAACCCCATGCCCTGAGAACTCAGCTCTTGTGGAGTGCTCATAAGCCAACGCCCCTCAAGGTTATTCTCCTGTTCAAGTAACACATTCATATCTTTCCTCCAACGGAGAGGCCCTTATAACTTGGACCCCCCTCTTTCATTAAACTAGAAAGATTTTACAACTTTGGTTTCTCACCCTTAATTAAAAACATGAAAACACCCTGTGCTCCATTATACATAGTATTTTTTCAGGTTACTCACGTTCCAGGGCCTCAGCACCGGTCTTCCTTCTTCGTTCTGCAGCTCATAAGCTCCACCTCCTAACACTTTGGCAATGATATATGGACCCTCCCAATTAGGTTCCAACTTCCCTGTTGCTTTGAGAGCATCCGCCCTCCTCAGCACCAGGTCCCCCACTTCGAATCTTCTGGGCTTCACTCTCTTATTGTAGGCGGCACGTATTTGCCCCTTGTATTTATCAGCTCTGACTCTGGCCTTCTCTCTCACCTCCTCCAGCATGTCCAGGTTCTCTCTCATTAGAACCTCATTCTGGACTTCGTCATAATTTGTTATGCGGTGCGTTTCTATCCCCACCTCTGCCGGGATCACCGCTGATGCTCCATAGACCAAGTTGAAGGGAGTTTCTCCTGTGGCGGTTTTAGGGCCTGTTCGATAAGACCATAAGACAGAATCCAGCTCCTCGGCCCACTTTCCACCGGCCTTCTCCAGTCGAGTCCTTATGCCCTCCAACAGTGTACGGTTTGTGACTTCCACTTGCCCATTTGCTTGAGGATGGGCCACTGACGTGAAGCGTTGTTTGATCTTCATCTCTTTGCACCAACCCTGCACCTTCGATCCGCAGAACTGGGTTCCATTGTCTGATACAAGGATTCTCGGGATGCCATACCTGCAGCATATATTTTTCCACAAGAACCTTAAGATATTATCCTCTTCAATTTTGGCCACTGCCTCAGCCTCCACCCATCTGGTGAAGTAATCCACTGCAACTATCAAAAACACCTTCCTCCCTGGAGCAGCAGTAAATTTTCCAACTATGTCTATCCCCCATTTATCAAAAGGGCACGGGGAATACATAACCCCCATTTCTTCCGCCGGTGTGTGAATCAGTGGTCCATGCCTCTGGCACTTGTCACACCTTCGAATCAACTCCTCTGCGTCGTGGACCATTGTGGGCCAGTAATATCCAGCTCTGGTGACCCTTCTCACAATATCCCGTGGGCCGGTGTGGCTGCCAGCGCAGCCCTCATGGAGCTCACGGAGGACGTAACTCCCCTCTTCTCTGGACAGGCACCTTGCATGTGGCTGAGCAAATAACCTTTTGTATAATTGATCACCTATGAGACAGTACCTAGCATACACCGAGCTTCGTGGTCCTCCCATCTCACTTCTCCCAGTCCTGAGGTATCGCGCGATAGGTGTTCTCCAATCATCTTGCTCCTCTACGGCAGCTACGTTCATCTCTAATGTCCCTCTCTCCAATGTGACAAGGGTGATCTTGCCCTTTGCCCCCTCAGTCATCGCTCCCGCCATCTTGGCCAGCGCATCCGCTTTGCCGTTCTCCTCCCTTGGGATTTGCACAATGTTCAGCTCTGTGAACTTGTCCTTCATTTTCTCCACCAGCTCTGCGTACTGAATCATTTTCACGCCTCGCCTCTCGTACGTCCCCAGGACCTGCTGGGCTACCAATTGTGAGTCCGAATGGACAACCACCCTTTGCGCTCCCAACTCTGAAGCTATGGTGAGCCCCTGGATTAAAGCCTCGTATTCTGCCTCGTTGTTAGAGGTTCGAAACTCAAATCTCACGGCAAACTGGAGCTCCTCTCCTGCTGGGCAAATCACCACTACCCCTGCACCGCATCCCACTTGGGAAACCGATCCGTCCACAAATACCTTCCATAATTCTAACTCTGGACCCCGAGTTGTTTCTTGTATGAAGTCAGCCAGAGCTTGAGCTTTGATGGCCACCCTAGGCTCAAATTCCACATCATATTCCCCCAGCTCCACTGCCCACTTCACCATCCTCCCTGACAGATCTGGACGACTGAGTGTTTGTCGGAGTTGAGTGTTTGTCCTCACAATCACTCTGTGGGACAAAAAGTAGGGCCTCAACCTCCTAGCAGCGATCATAACAGCCAGAGCTGACTTTTCTATCTCGGAATACCTCACCTCTGGTCCTTGTATCATTTTGCTAACATAATAGATAGGATGCTGCACCCCCGCATCCTCCCTGAGAAGCACCGAGCTCAGTGCTGTATCTCCGACAGAGAAATACAGATATAACACTTCTCCCTGCACCGGCTTAGTAAGCAGGGGCAACGCGGCGAGATGATCCTTCAGCTCCTGAAAGGCCTTCTCACACTCCTCCGTCCATTCAAACTTCGACCCCTTTCTCAATATTTTGAAGAAAGGGAGACCCCTTTCTGCTGACTTTGAGATGAATCGGCTCAGAGCTGCAATACGTCCATTCAACCTTTGGATTTCCTTTATGTTTCTTGGGGACTGCATTTCCCGAACAGCCCTGACCTTGGAGGGGTTCACCTCGATCCCTTGCCTAGTAACCATATACCCTAGGAATTTCCCTGTTTGCACCCCAAAGGAGCATTTTGCGGGATTCAGCCTCATTCCACATCGCCGGATCACTCCAAAGACCTCCTCCAGGTCTGCAGGGTGGTCCATTGCTGCAACGCTCTTGACCAGCATATCATCCACATAAGCCTCCATTTACGACCCAACTGTGTTTGGAACACTGTATCCACCATCCTCTGGTAGGTAGCTCCGGCGTTCTTCAGTCCGAAAGGCATCTTCACATACCCATACGTTCCACATGATACGACGAAGCAGGCTCTAGGGATATCCTCCGTGTAGAGCTGAATCTGGTGGTAGCCCTGATAAGCATCCATCATGGACAACAATTCACACCCAGAGGTGGAGTCGACCAACTGGTCGATCCTAGGTAGCGGATAATGGTCCTTAGGGCACGCCTTATTGAGGTCCCTAAAATCTATACACATCCTCCACGAACCTGATTCCTTGGCTACCATGACAGCGTTGGAAAGCCATTCCGGGAACTGCACCTCCACTATGTGCCCTGCTTCTGACAGCTTTACCACCTTCTCCTTTATAGCCCTGTCCTTCTCCGGACCAAATTGACGCATCTTTTGTTTGACTGGCCTGGCCAGTGGGTCCACGTTTAGCCTGTGGAGCGCCACTTTTGGGTCGATTCCGATCATGTCTCTTGGTTCAAAGGCAAACAAATCCGCATTTCTCCTGAGGCTCTGCACCACTGCCTCGGCCACTTCGTGACTCATTTGAGTCCCAATCCGGGTGGTGAAACCCACCTTGTTAGGATACAGCTCCACCTGCATTAACTCCTCCTCGGGTCTAACCCTCATCTCTGGGTCGAGTTCCTCCTTCTCAATCATTCTCATCCTCTTCTCTCGGCCTCTGCCCTGCTGATCCGGCACTCCCTGCACCATATGAGTGGATTTCTTGACAATGTCAGCGTAGCACTTCCTTGCGGTAAGTTGGTCACCACTGACCTCCCCCACTCTTGTTCCTACCGGGAACTTCAACTTCATGTGTGTTAGAGAGATGATAGCCGCGAAGCAGTTTAACATAGGTCTTCCAAAGATAACATTGTAAGAACTGGGGGCTTCCACCACTAGGAAGTTCAGCATCTGCACCCGCCGCAGCGGCTCCTTGCCCAGCTCCACTTGCAGAGTCACCTGCCCCAGTGGCTGCACCGATCCTCCAGCGAACCCATACAGGGCCGTGTTCACAGGGGTCAGTTTCACATTCAACCCCATCTTCAAAAAACAATCTGGGAAAAGGATATTGGCAGAGCTCCCCGTGTCTACAAAGATTCGGGCCACTGTGGCCCCTCCTATATCAGCGGTAAGTTACTAGCGCATCATTGTGAGGATTCTTCGTTAACCCCGCGTCGCCAGGGCCAAACTCGATACGGGGGAACTCTCTTTCCCCGGTGGCCACCTCCGAGACCTCACCTCTGGGAAACCAGGCCATCTCTCGTGCAGAGGCTTTCCTGGCCCGATGGGTGTCACCATCCTCCGGTCCCCCGACGATCATTTGGATATATGCATTCTTTTGGCCAGAATCCTCCCTGGCCCTGGGCTCCTCTACCGGCTCTTTGCCCTTCTCCTCACGGTCCCTGCGCTTATAGTTTCTCCCCCTGTCTCTTTCCTTCTTAACATACTCCACCAGATGCCCCTCTTTTATTAGTTTTTCTATCATATCTTTTAAGTGACGACACTTGTCCGTCTCATGGCCGTAGTCGTTATGGTATCGACAATACATCTCCAATCTCGGGTGCTTGGGGCCCGTATATGCAGTGGCAGGGTATTTGAACTCTGGGATCTCCGCTGCTATCTCCAACAGTTCCGAAGGTCTCAGAGTTAATGGGGTGTAATTCTCGAAGCGGGGCCCCCCTGCGGACCTGCTCTTCTCTCCTGGCTTACGCTCCTTCTCCATCGTCTCCCTTTTCCTTTCCACTGCCTTTTCTTCCCTCTTTCGACCACTGCAGGCCTCCTCCAAATTGATGTACTTGTCCGCTCTCTCCAGGAGCTCGTCAAAGGTTCGTGGCATGCGCTTTGCCAAAGATCGGAAAAAGTCTCCATCCACCAGGCCTTGTGCCAATGCATTAATTTTAACCTCTGAGGTGGCGGATGGCACCTCCAGAGCTGCAGCGTTAAACCTTCCCACATATCTCCTGAGGCTCTCTGATTGACCCTGTTTCAGACTCATCAATGTCAGGGCCGACTTTTGTTGCCTCCTTGCACTAGCGAATTGATGTACAAACAAGGAACTCAACTCTCCAAAAGAAGTCACCGATTCCGCTGGTAACTGGCTGAACCACTGTTGAGCAGACTTGGTCAGCGTTGTCAGAAAAAACCCTGCACTTCACCCCCTCAGTATATTGGTGCAGCAGAGCCCCATTCTCAAACCTCAGCAGGTGGTCGTGTGGGTCTGCAGTTCCATCATATTCATATGACAGCGTTTTAAAGTTTGAGGGCAGTGGGTCTGCCAAAATTTCCTCGGTGAACGGAGAGCCCACAGCTCTGAATGGCCTGCGAGTACCCCCATCTCTACTCCTTCGCAACTCCTCCATTTCCCTGCGCAGGTCCTGCAGCTGCTGATTCACTGTATTCACAGTATCTGCATAACTTGCGTCATCATCATTCGTCTCCTCCACCTCCTTTGGATGTGCCACCCTTCCCCCTGGCGGTGCTCGCTGCAGCCTCGGGGCTCTACGCTCCTCCAGGGCTGGTCGCCAGTCCGTCTGAGGGGAGGAAGCCCTCCTAATCGAATTTACTTTCGTTTGCGCCACGTCCTCCACAGGGATAGGCCTTCTGGCCAGGCCCTGAACCTGATCTCTGTTCTCCACGGGAGCGAAGCCAGGAGGTGGCCCTGAGAGCCACCCCCTATTGGCCAGTGCACTGTCAATGGCCATTTTTATTAGGTAGTTGAGATGCTCCGTCGTCATTGTCACGGTTGTGCCCCCCGATGGAGGGGGCAAGGTGACTCCACTTCGGCCCTCCGTAGCCGGGGTGGAGCCCAAAGTTGCCTGAGTGTTCCCTGGAGGGATAAGCCCAATCCCCTCCGTAGTCGCTCCTTCGAATGCAGCTGTCAAATCCCGTGCAGTACTGTCTCCAGCCATGCTCTCACGTCTTGAACCCAAATTTCCCACAGACGGCGCCACTTGATAGAGGTGGTTTGTAATTCACCTCTCAACGGTGTTTGAATGTTCAATGGAGCACCTGTGAATTATCCCAAAAAGAATCCGTGAGCTAGGTGCAAATTCCCTCTCCTCTGCTGCTTCTTCCACGTGCCTACAAAACAGAGCCGGGAGTTGCCCCGGCGAAAACCCTCCGACGATCAAGTCAGTGCTCTGCTTGAAGATTGATATTCAAGCAAGAAGAATAGTGAGTTAAGAGTGTGTAACCTTTTTGAAGATGAATGAACCCCTATTTATACTTGAGGTTTACTGGGGTAAAGGGGCAAAAATGTCATATTGGGCGGCCCAATAAAATCGTGCCAACTGTCCCTCTGTACCCGGCGGCGGTGTCAGAGGGTACATTACTTTTTCAGTATGACTCATAGTTGTCTGTACTTGTTGTCGGAGTTAGGGGAGTGCATATCTTGGTCCCCAAGTAACCAATGCAGGCCCCTCCATCTACAGAGCTCCGGTCCTGTTTCAGCACTTCTCACTGGTGCACCTTGAGGGTCACATTGAATCTTCCAGTTCAAGGCCAATGACCCAATTAAGGGGTCATCAGAGCTGAATCGCTACCGGGTCGGCCCCGTCAGAGCTGATACCAACAACAGTCACAACACAAAGGTTCAACCCTGCAGGGCCGAACCATACCGGGTCGGCCCCTGAGACTTAGCCCTGCAGGGGTGACACAGCTCTGTTGTTCTCCCGAGGCACCAGAGCTGACGAGATCTCAAGTCCTCGGGTCAGGAGCACCGTCTTTGACCCATATCCTCAGTGGCCCAACTTCCGTGCAAGGGTAAAGTATATTTCTCCCCTATCAGCGAGGAAAGATTGCGTGTACCCAGCCACGCCGTGTTGCTGCAATGAGTGTTGCTGCTCGAGTTTCTCAAGAGATGGGCGTCAAACTTGGGCATGAGGTTGGTTATTCTATTCGCTTTGAAGATTGTACATCGGATAAGACTGTTTTGAAGTATATGACTGATGGGATGTTATTACGTGAATTTCTTATCAATCCTCGTTTAGAAGGTTATAGTGTGATAATGGTGGATGAGGCTCATGAGAGAACGGTTTCAACTGATATTTTATTTGGTCTTGTTAAGGATATTGCAAGGGCCTCCCCGGATCTGAAGCTGCTCATCTCTAGTGCAACTCTGGATGCTGTGAAGTTTAGTAGCTATTTCGACGATGCTCCCATTTTTAAAGTACCCGGAAGGAAATTCCCAGTTGAGATATTTTATGCTAAGACCCCAGAACCTGATTATTTGGATATTGCCATTGTTACGGTTCTGCAAATCCATGTGATGGAACCGCCAGTAGATGGGGACATTCTTGTTTTCTTGACAGGGCAGGAGGAGATTGAAGCTGCTCAAGAGAATCTGGAGCATAGGACTAGAAAGTTGGGTAGTAAGATAGCAGAATTGATTATTTGTCCTATTTATGCTAACTTGCCAACAGAACTGCAGGTTAAAGCACTTGAACCCACTCACGAAGGGGCCCGTGAAGTTGTCCTGGCGACTAATATTGCGGAGACGTCATTGACAATAGATGGAATAAAGTATGTCATTGATCCAGGGTTTGCTAAGATAAAGTCTTATAGTCCTAGAACTGGGATGGAATCTTTGTTGGTGACTCCAATATCGAAAGCATCAGCTGATCAGCGAGCTGGGCGTTCCGGTAGGACTGGTCCTGGACAATGCTTCCGGTTGTATACGAAAGAGAATTTTCTTGAATTAGAAGATAATAATATACCTGAAATACAGAGGATTAACTTGACGAATGTAGTACTCATACTCAAGAGCCTTGGCATCGAGATTGTGTTACTGTTTGACTTCATGGATTGATACGGGCCCAACTGATACAACTCTTGGGCCTGCGTCCCAAGCCCATCATCTCATTCACCAAAATAGTTCGGTTGAAGCCCAAGCTGCAAATACTGAGCCCACCAGCCCCAAAAGGACAAGGAAAGCGCCACAGTGGCATCAGGAGTACGTGATGGGCGTTAGGCGTAACAGAAACAGAGCAACAGCAGCAAGGACCGTTAATCCAACCAGCAACAGAGAAGAGAGTGAAGACAGAGATAGTACAAGGCCAGAATGAAGTGAGGACCACCATTAGAATGGTTTGGTAATATATATAAATTGAAGGGAGTAAGGTTTAGTTTTTCTTATCAGAGTAGTTTTCTTTTGGGAGAAATTGTTTTCTCAGGAATTGTTTGTTCCTTCCTTGTATTGAACATCCAATTTAGGAGTTAGTGTTCACTCAAAGAACACCTTATTTCTATCATGGATCCTCCACCGTCTGAAGCTGTGCTCAAGTCTTTGGAAGAGCTTCATGCTCTTGGTGCACTTAACAAGTTTGGTGAGTTGACGAAAGTAGGCAGAATCATGTCGGAGTTCCCACTCGATCCTATGCTGTCCAAGATGATTGTGGCATCTCACAAGTACAAATGCTCCGGTGAGATTATTTCGATTGCTTCTATGCTATCCATTGGGAATTCAATCTTTTATCATCCTAAGGGCAAGCAGCAAGTTTATGCAAACAATGCACGCAAGAATTTTCACTCGGGAAATGTTGGAGATCATATTGCATTGCTTAGGGTGTACACCTCATGGAAGGAAACTAATTTTTCGACTCACTGGTGCTATGAGAATTATATCCAGGTCAGAAGCATGAAGAGAGCTAGAGATATACGTGATCAACTCGAAGGGCTGTTGGGAAGGGTTGGGATTCAGTTGACTTCAAATCCGAATGATTTAGATGCAATACAGAAAGCGATAATGTCTGGGTTTTTTCTCCACTCGGCAAGGCTACACCACTATGGAGTGTATACGACTATCAAGCATCCAAGGGTAGTTAATATCCACCCGAGTTCTGGTTTGGCAGAGGAGTTTCCAAGATGGATAATCTACCATGAATTGGTTTTAACAACTAAGGAGTTTATGCGACAGGTGACCGAAGTGAAACCGGAATGGCTGGTGGAGATAGCTCCGCACTATTATCAGTTGAAGGACGTTGAGAATCAAGAATCGGAAAACTGAAGTGCTGCCTTATAGAATGCTCGTAAGTTATTAAATTTTATCTACTCTTTGTAAGTTATTAACAGTCGTTTTGGCTGAACATTTTATTTATTCCAGTATTGGTTTATGCTCAATGTTCAATAATACAGATACATTGCTAGATTTATGTGATTTTGTGCGTCCTTTATTCTTTTCTCTTGATGTTTAGAGCTCTGTATTCTGTGATTTTGTAAGGATTCTTGATTTTCTAGTTACTGCTGTTGTATGATGTGATTAGCTTCTTGGTTTGGAATCCCTTGGTGTTTTGTTTGTTGAGGCAGGCTGATTTCTTGTCTCAGTTCGCATTTTTATCTTTGTTGAGGGGATAGTTCCTTGCATTTGCTCTCTTGTCAAGACCGATGATTGGAAGGCCCTTTTGTTTTGGAGAATATATTAAAATTCTATGTGCTTGGAAGAAAAGAAAAAAGCAGCTTCTGCTGCAGCAGTTATTTATTTTCAAGTTCATGCAATTTTTTAACTCAAAATGATATGGCTTTTACCTGTAGTACTTACAATGGTGATATGGCTTCGATTTTTAGCATCATCAAGCTGCTTTCTTCTTTGATTGGTAAGCTTTCCTCCTCTCTCTTTGACCAAACTTTAAACTTGTGGTTTCTGTGTTTAAGTAATGAGGATCTGATTTGTTCTTATATTCCATGTTGTTTTGCTGGGTTTCCCTTATGGTTGCACAATGTTTGAATGGAGGCCGTTTTGTTGACCGTGAACAAGCATCAGATTAGAGGTTTGAATATCAAAAGTCATTCTGTTCAAACATTTCTTTGCACATTGGTTATATTGTGGTAGCAAGGTGTTCAATTCATTTACCTCCATCTGATTAAACTTGAAGATTACTTCACAAACCATACCTTCATATTCTGATCTTGGAGCAAATCTGGGAATTGACATATTTGGAGTGAGGAGCAATAAGCGTCTTGAACGATGCAGGGGCCTGTTTTCGCCATTCAACCATATCTAAATGAGGTAATACTTATTTTCTCTATTTTTTTCGCACATTTGGCTGCGCTCACATATGGCATCAATTTTCTTGCATTGTGCCTCTTGAATTTCACATCCTATATAAATTCTATTAGTAAATTGCAAGTTTGAGGATTACGTTGGGTCCTCTTCTTTAAGTTATCATTTCATCATTTGTGCTTGTATTTGTGGTTTATTTTGGGGTTATCGTCTGCTCTATTTCTTGACATTATTATGAGCATTGTTACTTGCAAGATTGTGAAACCAGCTATGTGCAATCGAAGGTCATATCTTGCAAATTGTGCAGTTGAGTTGGGTTCTTGGACTTATGTCTTTTTTTACGTGTTTGATACTTTGGTAGAGAGGTAGCCCATTGCCAGCAATAAGATGTTTAACCATGTATGTCGGAACATACGCGGCCTGGGTTTGATGAAATGAAGGTGTTAGGAAACTCTGCGTTCTTTACGTGATGCAATTGTGTATAACTTTGTTTTTTATGACACTAACTATGATCCAAATGAATGTAATTTAAGAAGCTTTTGTTCTCATACGAAGTTCAGATTTTTTACATATAACTCTCTTTGTGTAAGTGTATTTATTTTTTATGTCTCCAACAACTGCATCGATGAATGTTGCTATTCATTTTGAGTTTGAATTTGTTTTTTAATCATAGAACCATTTTAATCTTATTCTATCTCGATGAATCCCTAAATTCAGATTATTAGGCGAGCAATTCTTCATTTTCAGAATTTATGTTTAATTATAAGCAGTGAACAATATGAAGAATTTTGGACGAAAGATAAAATGTTCATATTAAGCGAGACTAAAATGCAATTGCATTATCAAGAGGCGGCCATATGATTAATTAGATGAAGTCACAGTGGAATACTCTTCAAGTATTAGACGGTTGAAGCTCTAGGATTTTTTTTTTTAGAGAAAAAAGAAAAGTTGTGAATTGTTATTGTGAGAGAAAATGTTGCTATCTTGCATATCGTTAAAAAGGTAATTGTCAAACTCATATGTATTTATTGTACTTATTTTTTCTTCCAAATTGTTCTGTTAGGGCGCCAGAGATTGATATTTCAGAACTCGAATATCTCTTTTCAGCTGCAATTTCCCTCCAGATCAAGATGGTTCAGGCCTACCTAAACGTCGGTATCTGCCCCTTCGTCTTAACTTTGAAACAGTTTCTTGAATTCAGTTTCTGAAGTCATATAAATCCGGAGTAACCCGTTGCAACTCTGTCCGATTTTTACATGTTTCTACTGTTAGATTGGTTGAACGAGTTTGAGCAACGTGATCGTGTAATGAATCTTATGTCTCAGGGAAGACATGGAATGGATTTTCTATTCTCCCATGCCATGAACATTGTTGTTGGGGCCAAAGAGGACAGGCATCTCATGACTGGTCTACACATTGTCGCCGATATCGCTTGTGCAGAAATATGAGAAGTCCCAAATTGTTCAAGTAGAACTGGTAGCAATGTGTGTGTGTTATAAGCTGATGTAGTTATGCCTATTTTATATGTTTTAATTCATTGTTTTAAGTGTCAGAATTAAGAAATTTGTAATTGGCTGTGATAAAGCCTTTGATATTGTCCCGATATCTTATCTACTCTATTTCAATGTTTATGTTGTTAATTTTTGTCCTTGAAAACCTTCAAACTTGTGTGTGGGTGAGTTATGTTCTTTGTTTCATATATAATCCATACTATGAAGGGTGACAGAGTTTTACGCTAGTTGTCAATCTAAGTCAAGTGTCGTCCTTATTCTGATTTGAGAACCAAAAATCCGGCCTTGGCAACAATCCCATGTAGTAAGGTAACAGCTAGGTCTGGTGGTGTTGTTCTCGATCAAGATATATTATATGCTTAAAAATCTCTCTTTTTATGTTTGTGGATGTGCAATCTTGCAAATGACGATGAAGGCACTAAATGAAATAAAGGCATTATTAGGATGGAGAGTGGCGTATGCGTGGGTCAGCGATGGTCCTTTTGGTATGACATGCTCCACCGTGAGTTTGTTACAGAATTGTGAGTTTCGATAAACTTTTTTGTTGTTTAAATGCTTTCCTGTGTGAGGAGAATTTGTGTGAGTTAGGGGATTAATTAAATGTGGAGTCAAGACAAAGTAATTACGACTCTATCAAATAATCCTAAATCTCTTACTATAAAAATTTTAGTTAGATCCACACATGACACACTGATACTGATATTCTTCTCAAGTCGAAAATTTGCATCAAACTTGCAGAATTATAAAACTAAGATATGTTTTTAATTTCTGAGTATTCAGGTTAATCATATGCTCATTTATAAAATCAACAACATCCAATGTAGGTGTCAGGGTAGCTCTAAGTAGCTAGGAGCATGCACAATATTTCAAAGTCATGGTATGTGTTCTAAACAATTGTTGCAACTCATTATTTCAATAGAATGTCTTCTCTTATCTCAATTTGAGCATCACTACTATTTATTTCACCAATAATAATGTCTCTTAATGTTGTTATCCATGTTGAAAATGTCTTCAACTCATCACAGTCTACATCTGATTCATGTTTCGGAGTCTCCTGTCCTTGGTCAACCTAAAAATCGAGCATTCACTCCATAGATAAGAGACCTTGATTGTGGCATGAATTATATTATGTCTTGATCCTTATGGAATAACTGGAAGAATCTATCAGAAATTACCACGAAGCATGACCTGTTTTCAACTAAAAGGGAAATTATAATTTGCTGGACTACTCAATTTCATGACATCCTTTAGTATCTTATGCATACCTGCAATGCAATTTCTAAGAACAATAGGATCTTCATCATAGATAACTAATTTGCATTTGATCACACTTTCTAAAAGTTGACCACCATGTTTAGCATTGCATGTTGAGTCCAAAAAAATATCTATTGGAATAGAGAATCATGAATGAGCGGTCGATCCACCAGGTAAGATTAGAGGTCATATTTGAGACGATTTGTCCTTTTGATATTAGTGTTATAGATAAAGTCTTCCACATTAATGTTTTGACAGTATCACCATATCCATACACACAAAAAAAAAAAAAAAAAAAAACTACTTTTACATTAGATTGAATCGATTAGATTATTAAATCGTAAACGTGATACTAGTCATCAATTAAATTGGATAACAAATCATCGTGTATCATCTTCATCTGCAATCAATTATGTAATTATTATCTTGTATTGTGTATTCAAGGACGAATCAAAATCTAGAAGTGATATACCATCATAATCCTGCAATCCTTTACTGAGAGTACAAATAATTGATCTTTTTTCGAGCCTAATTGTAGGTGTCTCATTCATTTACATACGTTATTCAGCTGCGATCAGACTCCATGATCCCTGATTAAGAAATGAAAGAAAAAGAAGGCTGTCTATGAATGTTGGAAAGTAGAACTCTTGTACTATTTGGAAGTTCTTATTAAAGAGCACAATTGCTGAGTACAACACTTTACCAGCAGATAATGTCACGAATGAGTCAACCCAAAATTAAGCGCGGAATTGTGAAATATGAACATTTGCTTGAAATTCTGAGACTGGAGAGTCTGTGGCTATCAAGATTCTTGACATGAATGCAGTCCTAAAGCATAAAATGGCTGAACAGGTAACTTCTTGTCGGCCTTCATAAACATGATTCTTTCTACCTTATTTATCTCAGTAATCTTGTAGTCGTGCTTCATCCTCACTATAGTTTTGATGTTGAAATGAACACCTTGTGGCTATTGCGACAATTTGCAGATTAAGAGAATTGATTAAACATCCCAAGATACCACAGACTCTGTATCTGTTTTATATTTGTGTGTGTGTGTTTTGGGAGGCACTTTTCTTTGTTTGAGAGTGTTTGTATATTAAACATTCAATCTTTTGCCCATTCCATACGATAATTATTCTTGTTCTGCCAAAGATACAATATCTTGAAAAAAGAAAAGAAGGAGCAGGAATGCAGTTGAGTTAATTTCCATGTCAAACAGGTTTGGATTCGTTGTTCCTTGTGCATTTTGAAGGACTGATAATGTGATACAATGGAATGCTCAAATTGTGAAAGATCAAAAGTTCTTTCAGAATTGAAGAGAGAGACGAGGTTTACCTCCAAATCCTCAGCTAAGGAGATTATTAGTAACATCCAAGAAGCTGCCAAACCTCTAGCTTTTCATGTTCATAAGACCACCCACCGTGCTAAAGCAATTGCTACCTGACACATCATCGCCACATCACTGTCACATCAAAACTTTAAATTTCACTCCCCAATGCAACTCAGGTTCAATTAACATTATTTGCCACTATTTGAGGGTCTCACCTTAAAACCACCCTATTTATTTTTCCATCTTCAATCTATACACTAATATAAAAGTACCTTAAGTTTCAGCCAATTTACGTTTGACCTATTTTGCCCCTTCTAAGTTTAAATATTTTAAGGACAGTGTTGTAATTTCCTACTATACATATCCTAATTAATATATTCCAATCCTACGATTGGCCTATCTTACCCTCTTTTAATTTAAATATTCTAAGTATAATATTGTAATTCCCTATCATACATATCTTAATTATTATATTCCAACCCTAATTCTATTCCTAATTGTATTATAATCATGTTTTCTCATTTTATACACTAACATCGACGTATTTGAGAATTAATTAAGATTAAAAGACTAAATGAAAGTTCAATAAGACTGAATACATATGTGTTTGTGATTTTCGTTTGACAAAATTTACACTTGCACACGTTAGCATATGTCTTTATTCTAATAATAGAATGGGTTTGTTCGGATATTAATGTGATTAATACGAATCCTAATTATATTCCAAGCCTAATTCTACGCATCCTGAAATTTACCGACATATCGTGCAGAGAGGTTCAATACAAAAGTATTATGCACAAATGAAGAAACGAATCCAATCTTGATCGCTTATTGAACGATATTTCTTGAAGAGCAGTCTCGGTCTTTGGCTAATCACAAAGAATTAAAAAACGAATTGAATCGCTTATTTCGCTTCATATGTGTAGTGAGATTAGATTTGATCAATAATTTAATCTTATAATGTTCAAGATATGTTTTGCCTATTTTACCCTCTTAAAAAGTTTAAATATTCTAGGGACAATATTGTAATTTTTTAATATATTCTAATCATTTTATTCGTATCCTAATTCTAATTCTAATAGTATTCTAACATCCTAATTATATATCAAGATCCAGTAATATTTTAACCTCATGAAGTAATTTCACTTTATATGTATAGCAGACTAAGAAATCAATTAAGTTAACAGTGATATGTTTATGATTGAATAGTTATATGTTTGTGACTTTTGTTTGACAAAATTATTTACACTTGCGCACGTTCGCGATTTGCCTTTATTCTAATAATAGAATGGGTATGTTAAAATATTAGTGTGATTAATACGAACCCAATTTGTATTCCAAGCCTAATTCTACGCATACTAATTATGTACCGAAATATCGTGCAGAGAGGTTCAACTCAAAATTATTCTGGACAAATCAAGAAACGAACCCAATCTTGAATCGCTTATTGATAATATTATAAAATTATTGTCCTACTATATTATCTAACCAATGTAGTTAACTTATTATTTTATAAGTAACAATTCATAATAGTAAAGTTATTGGAAAGCATGACAAAAAATTAGAGGGAATAGTCAATCAAAAGTCAATGATTGCCTCGCAAAGATTACAGGAATGAATCCAAAGGTAATCAATTAAAAAAATAAAATATGAAAATATTAGGAAACCGCAATTAAGCTGAAATATGTTTTCATGTTAGGGGAGCTTCAATTACAAACAACACAAACTTCAACTATACAAATTAATCCACCTTTTAAAGAGCTTAAGGATATGAAACAATGATAAGAACTCTATATTTAATTTGGAAACAAAAATAGTATGAGTAAATTATTTTAAAAAATCTATATGAATAGTTAATATATTAAATTTTGCCGTGCATCATTCATGATGCTTTAGATACGTACAAACTATCAATGATTCAAAGGATAAAAAGTGCAAAAGGAGAAAACACTTGAAGATTTCATAAAACAAAAGAAAAGTTTGACAAAGGTAAAAATAACAAAAAATATAAGTAGAAGATAAAATATAACAAGAAAAATAAAATCAAAATATACATAACCCTGTATTTTAAAGTTGGTTAAAAACATATGCTAAGAAATCTGCTAAAAACAATCATTCAACTAAACTAAAAAATCAATTAAGTTAACAGTGGTATGTTCATCGAATACTTACTAGGCTATTACTATTATACAGAAATGGTTGAAGGTGTTGAAAATGAGGCAAAAATATAATATGACTTTTGCAAAATTTGAACTGGATCGGTGCGCAAAAGTGAGACTACTACAATATGCAACAAGTGCTAAGATGCACCAACGGAAGCAATACCAAGATACAAATATGTCTATAATATAATCTTCGTGATACTTTTATAATAGGCTGGGTCATAGATCTCTTGGCCCGACAAACTTGACTCGATGGACTAAAAGACCGATGAGCCGCGAGCCTGCCCGATAATTTTAGTATCTATAGGGGGTTAGATTGGGTCGGGCTGACTAATTTTAAGTCTAATCAAAATTTGGCCCGGTTAGGCGTATGGGATTGGCCCGACCCGACTCGAGGGGCTAGGTCCGAACGGAGCTAGGTTGCTCTAATTGCCACATCTACAGGTACATAGTAAACCTAAACGTTCATCAATGAATCTACAACGCAACAATAACCATGTATGATGAGATAACAACATTATATCTTGGATGCTCAGCACATGAGTGCATTGAGTCCATAGAAAAGGTAATAACTTACTTTATAATAACCAACACTAATAAATTCATATATTAAAAAATGTAATCTTACTAAGATAAATCTAATATAGGGAAAAATGAATCCAAATACTACAGAAGATTAATCTTACTGAATGCAAATGATGTGTGGTTCTTCACCGCACAAGATCAAAATACTAATTAAGGTTGTCGAAGGAAGATTGGACACAATAACAGAGGCAATTGAAATGATAGAACCCACAGAGCAAAAAGAAGAGAATGAGAAATATAAAACTACAATAATACTTCAAGATAAACTACAAAAGTGGATGGGAAGAAAACGAGGCGAACAACAAAGAAAAATTAAGAGGATGAAGAAACTAGAAGAATGGAAGAGAAGATAAAACGACGTAACACAAAAACAAGAGTAGAAGACTGCATTCAGATTGAAAACGATGATAAGGTGATAGAGATCACAAAAGAAAAATAAAGAGGAACAAAACCACAACTTAAATTTTGGAGGATAAAACTATAGAAGTTGAAGGGAAGAAAATAAGAAAAAAATCCAAGAAAAAACAACATGAACAAACTGCAACAACAAAAGAAAAGAAGAAATGAAGAAATACAAAGAGAAAAATAGAGGACAACAATCAAATAAAGCGATGATGAGCAAACACTCAAACAATTTTGAACAAATCATTAAAAAAAAAAAGTACCGGTAACAAGGAAGATCAAGAAGAAGAAAAAATAGAAACAAGTGCATCCATAAATAGAAAGAATTATGCCATTTCAAAATAACTTCCAAAATAAATAAGGTTTTTTTTTTATTTTATTTTTTTATTTTTTTTCTTTTTAATTTTAAATAACATAGATGAATATAGTTTCACATAAATCAATTTGAAGCAATTCATTTATAGGTACTAGGACAAAGTTGTGATGCTACAATTTTCCTTAGGCTATATTAGTTAATTTAGTAAAAATGTTGTATCTTATTTTACACACTATGTTTAGACGTTTACTCAAATTAACATTTTAACAACTACACTATTTTCGGACAAAATTTATAGGATATTTTTTAAAAAATAGGGTAGTGTTGAGATATCTCTAGTTTTACTTAATTATACGCAAAAGCAGTAGGCATATGATGATATTATGATTTCTTATACAATTCTATGGAAAATGATTTATTCTCTGAATACTTTCCGTTGATCCGAAATTACTTAAAAAATAAAAAAATAAATATAAGAACAAGTGCCAAAATATAATTTTTAAAATTAATATACTAACACTACAAGAAAAGTTCGAATTAGAGATGTAAATTAGTAACAGATAATATCGATCACTAAATAAAAACGAAATAAAAATAGAATAGTGACGAAAAGTGGTAAGAGATCATTAGTATCCGGTTAGTGAAGAAATAACAACCGGATATTAGAGACTGATTGGTCTCTATTCTATAGATAATTTGGTCTCTAATTTTATAATATAGATGAAAATTCCGTCCCAAAATTTAGAGAGGAAACTAATCGGCCTCTAAATTTTAGAGAAAAGCATTATAAAAACCAAATATTTTGTTTCAAGCCAATCACTACTTTAGTCTAGGATGGATACCATGTGATTAGAGACGGATTTTTATGTCTCTAATTTAATTTTTTCTTATAATATAAGTGCCACACGTGCAACGCATGTGCCAAAGTCTAGTTTAATTAAATCTTATTTACAATTTTAACATGTATAATTAATTACTTAATGTTTATAATTTGTAGATAAAAAATTTATTACAGATTTAAAAAAAAAAATCTCGGAAAAAAAAATAATTCGGTTTTTAATAAAATATTATTAAATATATTAAAATTCAAAGAGGAAAAAAAACAATACAACACGAAATATTAATTAAAAAAAAAAAGAAAACATGTTTAACCACTCTTGAAATATATCTAGGTAGAGTTATGATGCGTCCATATGTGCTCAATCACGTCGACCCGGAGTTGATGGTGTTTTTCCTTGTCTCGAAGATCGGCGCCTCTTTGTATGTATGCATTGAAACTCCCGATTGAACCTTGAAAAAATTGAGTGTCTGCATTATTGTCGATGTTTGGTTCGTCCGCCCAATTGATCGCCGATTCCCCTTCGTCTTCAACTATCATGTTGTATAAAATAATACACGCATACATAATATCTTTCAACTTGCTCGTGTACCAAACATGTGTCGGGCCTTTAATTATTGCCCAACGGCCGGGAACAGTAGAAATGGCCGTTGGCAACAGTAGTGTATCCACCATTTCTCACCAAAATCAAACATTTCCTCAAATTTCAGGCAATAAAGAAAAAAGAAAAAAAAAAACGGAAAGCAATAAATAAAGAAGAGAGTGGCAGACAACAATAATGACGCGGGCCCCACCGCTCCACTCTCTCCAGGCGCGCGTGGCGGCCACGCGCCAGCGCTGCCCACTCAGTTTCGCACGTTGCGCGCAACGCCCCCCTCCCCGCCACTCTCGCGACGCTCCTCCCCCTCCCCCCGGCCCCGCCCGTCTTTTGGGTCCAAATAAATGGACTCATTCCATTTATTTCAATTGCTACACACCTCTCACAATGGTGTGCTACCCACTCCTCACCCCCAATTATTTCAATTCAACACACCATTGTGGGTGCTCTAACAAGAATTACAAATGTAATATTTGAATGTATGCAAACTTGTTTCGTTTCTATGGTCTACTATTAGATGTTCCATTTTTAATGAAGACCATTGAATTTAGCAATTTGCTACCTGAACAATAGATTACCAATTATATAATAAAAAAGATGGCGATTATTTACCGTTCACATAATTTCTCAGCGCAACTCACTTCTTAATACAACCCACTTTTATTTAAAGACTAGTATTTCACCAGTGCATTGCACGATTAGTATTATTTTTATAATATAATAATAAATTATTAGTAGTATTGATAATATAATTATGTATTTGTGCGCAGGCAAAACTAACATTAAATGTTCTAATGATTATTGTTAATTAGGTCAAACATATTTAAAATTAATAGTATTTTCATAGACAACAACTTAAAACCCTAAAAAAATATTTTTAAATCGTGGTATCATGTCGTGTTTATATTATATTATCACATGTTTGTGTTATTTATTTTATTTTAGTACAAATATAAAAATAAGAATGATTAGTTAAATGTAAAAGATAAAATAAAAATGTTTTACCTAGTCATATTGAATTGTGTTTCATCTCACGTCTTATTGTATCATTTTGTCTTTGTATTAGGAGTATTGTGTCATATTCATGTGGCAATATGGTGTTGTATTAGAGATGTTTACCCATATCCAAAGAAAATAATAATAACAATTATAATGGTATGTTTATTTCGTGACGACGTGATTATTCAATTCAAATATTTTTTTAATTATTATTTAAAACTAGGATGTCCACGGATAAGACGTTGTTCTAATATTAAAGGAGATGTATATGATTGTATATTGTTTATGTGTGAATATGAAATGTTACTAATGTTCGTAATAAATTGTAATATTATATCAAGGTATAAGGTACCACTAAATAAATGTAATAGAAAAATAAAATTACTAACAGTTAAATTCTAACTTTTGTAATCGTTACCTGTGGAAATTAATATAAATATAGCATATATATACATATTATATAGTTAAAAGATATAAAATTCACAAATTGTATATAGCTTGGTGATCTATTATGTATTATCACGTAAAATATATAATTAAAATAATAAAATGACATTATAATATTTATATTGAAATATTTTTTTATTATCTGATTTTAAATGATAAAAGCTTTGATTAAAGAAAGCTGTAATGAACGGTAATACATCTGTGTGCCTTAAAAATGAGTATTGGGCTGCATAATTTGGAAAATGCAGCCCAAACAAAATGGTAACATATTTTTGTTAATGGCCCATACGAAGTCATCCACTAACCCTAGATATATAAATCTTGAAATACACAGTTAACACGCATCCGTTGTGTGCTTTCATCCTTCTTTCACTTTCGGAAATAAATTACAGAATTCATCTTCCAATTCCTCACCTAGCTCCATGTTATTCATATTAAATGTTTCCACTCTTATTTTATTGTGTTTGTTTGTTTTTTTTTATTTATTTATCTATTTATTTATTCTCTCTGTCCCAGCTAACTTTTCACAGTTCACTAGGCACGGAGGTTAAGAAAAAATAGATTTTGCTTTTTCTTTAATTTTTTTAAAGGTTGAGATTGAGTGTGTAGATTTTGAGATAGAAATTTCTTTTTTAAGAGTGTGAAAAGTTAAGTGAGACGGATCGAAATGAAAAGAATAGGAAAAGTTAGCTGGGACGTAAGGAGTATTTTTTTTAAATATCTTTTGTAATAGCTATTGGTGTGACATTTGTAGGTAGAGATTTATAAGTATTAACAGGAGGTAGAATTTTTTTTAATTAATGTTATGAATAAATCGTTTTTCTGGTCAAGTTTAAATGCATGTGAACAAATCAACTAAAAATTCGAATTTATTATTTACATAGGTAAAAATAAGTTATATCTTCATAATACAGTGAATTTTAATTCCGTTGGGTTTTTTTTTTGAGAATCAGGTTAAAAATTTTAGCAGAATATTGTTCTAATTTTTGAATATTTGATTTTTTTTTTTTAAAGTTATGTCATATTTTCCAAGAAAGACATTGTTAATTAATATTACAATTTTATAAATTAATTTATTATTTAATTTATTTGAAATTTAAAAACAACTGAAAATTTGGTTTACGGTGAACATATGTGGAGACAATATTAATATTAAAATACAGGTTTGCGATAAAGTTAATTAAATTAAATAACAATTGTAAAAAAAAAAAGATCTGAAGGGAAAAAATGAACGGGACAAGTATTTCAAAGAAAGCGAACCCAAACACACTATTATTTAGAAAACAAAAAAAGAAAAACAAAAAAGGCCTCCTTAATAAACGTGTTCGAGAGTTACTGTTCCAAGGCATATGAACTTGAGCGTGTCACGTGTTTTGAGCGCGTTTTTCGAAGCGCTTGTGCATTAGTAGTAAGTAGGATTTGAATACTTTTTAGTCACTTTTAACGATGATTTGACAATATCTTATCAATTTTATTATATTATATCCCAAGTCAAACATTGGATCTAGAATTCATGTAACCAAATATTTCCATCTAAATTTTTCATGTCCCATTTAATCCATAAACAAATATATTGGTAGGCATCAATAAATAATACTTCATTTGAGTCCTGTATAAAAAAACCGTTTCTTGTCCCATAAAAAAAATCGTGCTTCAAAAGTCAAAATTAATTATCAAAAAAAATTACTTTGTTGTTCATATAAAATTTATTAATTCTATTTCACTAAATTTGTAAAATACTTAACGACAGTCTCAAACAAATTAAAGAGGTTTTTCTTTAACGAACTCAACCATTCAAACTTAAAAACATGAAAAGCACATACTGTTGAAGGAAAAACACATTAATGTGTCTTCACCAAAAGTAATTGATTGAGGTGCAATTTAGGCGTTTTATTATATTCTGTATACATAAAATCCTACCGTGTATACCTATTTGAGATACATAAATAATAGATGTCGCTTTTTATCTATTTCTGCTTTTCTTCTGTTCTCTTTATTCTTCCAGTTTTACTTTTATATGTTATCAGCACGATTTTTGCTCCATGCTTTCTATCTGTTGAAAGGATATCATCTGACTGCTCTACGATGAAGAACGAAGAAAAGAAAGGGATATCACCTGACAAGGTAAACCCTCTGATTTTAAATTGTTCGTGTTAGTTGATTTATTAATTCTTAAAGAACAATAATATTGTATCGCTAATGAGATGCATATGTTATGATTACGTCTTTGACTTTCGTGCGTGTTTTTTTTTATATACTATCTGATAATTATGTATAATTCATCATTTGTTATTAAAACCTGGAAATACACATATTGATGACAAGCTTTCAAAGTTATTAGTTGTATTTCCCTATATTAATAAACATGAATTTTGTTTGCCACAATGATGATTAAAAGTATGAATTATGTTGTGACTGCAAGTTTTTATTTATTGTGACTATGCTTGGATATTGTAGCGATATATATTCACGGAACTGTTCTAATTATTTATATGATTAGTTGATTCTCAAGGTCATCATATTGTGACAATTTTTTTGCTATTATGTTTCTTGATTAGTTGTTCATTCAATTGGGATGAAAATTTATTTTTATTTTCTTTCGTCTGTTTGCGGCTAGTAGATCATAGGTTGTGTTGTTTCGTTTGATTTTCTTTTCTTATGCCACATTTTATCTATATATAAATTTGCTATTGCATACTCCCATGATAAAGAAAATTCATGGATAATACATATACATATAAATATAAAATCATGTGATAAAACATTTTCACAAAGCATCGAAACTATATGTGACCAATGGTCTCAAAAATCTAATTCAACTAACATTCTTGAAAATAATTGTCATATATTATTGCGCTTGCATAATTAATGAATATCCCCTCTTGTTTACAGCAGATGGCTGAACCAACTCGACCTAAATTTGAAATTTTGGACCTAGAAGGAATTGAGTACCATCGTTGGGTTTCTGATGTGGAAACTACCTTCTTAGGGAAAGATTATCTTTCCATAATCAAACCATCCACTGACCCAAAGGACAAAGAACCGTCCGACAATGTCAAAGCCAATGCCCTAATGTTTCTTAGGCGACATATCGATCCTAGTTTACGCTGGGAGTACCTTCAACTGAAACCTCCCAAAGAACTGTGGGATACCCTAAAGGAACATTTTGGAATCATACATGACACTCTGCTTCTAGAACTTACAGTCCAGTGGAATGAAATCCGCTTACTTGACTACAAAAGGGTCAATGAAATCAATAAGGATATGCTACGCCTTAAAGCACGTCTTACTTTCTACGGGAAGAAAATCATAGAAGATGACATGATACAAAAAACTATTTCCACCTTTCCTACCTCAGCACTTATACTGGCAAACCAATATAGGCTTGAATATGATAACAAAAGAATCACAACATCTAATAAGCTGATGAATATGCTGCAAGTAGTTGAGAGGCATGACCAAGTTCTTCTGAACAACAATGTCAGGCCTAATGGGACAAAGAAAATTCCCGAGGCAAACTGTAGTCAAGGGAATAGCGGAAAGAACCCTAAAGAAAAAAGCGAAGGATGTACTCATCCTTACCTACATGGGAATAATGCACCACGGGGTAGGGGTGGGGGCCATGGTAGAGGTCGTGGTAGGGGCCATGGTGGCCCTCCCACTGGAAGGCGTCAAATAGGTATTGGCGCTCCTAATGGCCATGGTGGTCATGGAGCCAAGGTGCAAAAAGGCACCTAAGAATCCTTCGAACAAAAAGGAACAATTTGGTAATGGACCTTGTTATAGGTGTGGAGATGCCGACCATTGGTATAGCAATTGTCGTGCAAGCAGTAATGTAGCAGCCAACTATAAGAGGTATAGGAAATCTAAAGAACAAGAGACCCACTACATGGAAGACGAGGATCAACCCACAAATGTTAACCTCACAATTGCATATTTCAATGGCAACAAGGACTTTGCTCAGTCAATGAATAGTCCCGATTTTGACTGATCTACTTTATTAATTTTTTTCAAGAATGTTGTTAAGGCATTATGCCTCATTTTATTTGGAAAATTATTTTTGATCTTCAAGTTACTTAGATTGATTGTTTTTTAGTTAGATTTTTGGTATGAGACTTACTTTTATTGACGTTGGTTTATCAATAATTTTAAATTTTATTATGAAGTATTGAATTTATTGTACATCAATATACATGGTTCTAAAATAGCACTATCCCGATGTAAAGTAATGCATATGAGGAATAAAAGGAAATATTGAATGAAAAGTAAATCATTCTACTAAAATTGAAATACTCAAAAGGAAATGAGATTATATTTCCAACTAAATTAATAACACAAATCACATTTACTTGTTGGAATGTCTCGTGGAGAGATAGAGTTCTTAGCTGATAGTAGGACCACCCACACACTTTTAAGGGATAGACAGTTATTCATTGAACTTATTCCTTACACTTCATCTGTAACTACAATGATTGGATCATCTCAATTAATAAAAGGGCGAGATACTGCCAATTCTTGATGCCCAATGACACAATTATTAAAATCGAAGAAGTTATGTATGCACCAAGAGCTAATCGAACCTTGTTAAGTTTCAAAGATGTTCGTGCCAACAACTATCATTTGGAAACTCATAGTGAGAATGAAATTGAATATATATATACATCTTAGAGAAACTAATAAGTCAATCTAGTGGATTGTACATCACTACTATTCAAATTCTCGAATCCTATATTGTCACCAATGATGAACTATGTGACACTAGTTTATACAGGCTTTGGCATTACCGTCTTGGACATCCTGGTCATGATATGATGATCTATATTTTGAAAAACTCATACAGACATCCTTTTTTTCGAGTGAAGCATAGAAAGGGATGAAAATCCGATACAATGAACGATATTGGTCATGTTGTTGCTCCATCGCAACTTGTATTTTCTGAAGCACCAGATGCACTATCTACATCCCACCCTGCCTCATTACAAATCTCAAAGGCACATCACTCATTTTGTAAAGCCTGTTCTTTAGCAAAAATAACATCGAGACCGTCTTATGCTAAAGATACCAAACAAAATATTCCATTCTTACACTGGATACAAGGAGATATTTGTGGACGTATTCATCCAGAATGCGGACCATTTAAGTCTTTTATGGTTCTGGTTGATGCTTCGACACGCTGGTCACATGTCGCTTTATTGTCAACAAGAAATTCTGCATTTGCAAAACTCTTAGCACAAATTATTCGTTTAAGGGCTCACCACCTTGATAACCCTATCAAGTCCATAAGACTTGATAATGCTGGAGAGTTCACATCAAAAGCATTGATGATTATTGCATGTCTATTGGAATTGATGTTAAGCATCATGTACCCCATGTGCATACACAAAACGGTCTCGCAAAAGCCGCCATCAAAAGACTACAAATGGTGGCTAGGGATTTGGTTATGCACACCAACATGCCTATCTCTGCATGGGGTTATGCAATATTGCATGCAACTTTACTTATTCATCTCAGACCCACTATTGACCAACCATTTTCTGCGTACCAGTTGATAACTGGATATGAGCCTGACATTTCATACCTATGCATATTTGGTTGTGCAGTATATGTGCCTATTGCGCCCCCACATCGCACTAAAATGGATCTCCAAAGACAATTTGGTATATATGTTGGATATGAGTCTCCAATCATTATCCGCTATTTAGAACCTTTGACAGCCGACGTCTTTACTGCTAGATTTGCGGATTGTCACTTTAATGAGACAGTCTTCCCGTCGGGGAAGATGAGAAAATGAAATTTCTAAGGGGACAACAAGAATTATCGTGGTCTGTCCCCACTCTGTCTCATTTCCATCCCGGAACTTCACAATGTGAACGTGAAGTAAAAAGAATAATTGATCTTCAGAATGTAGTAGATTCGATACCTGATGCGTTTGCTGATATTGTAAAAGTGACTAGGTCTCATATACCTACTGCAAATATGCTTGCAAGGTTAGAAGTCCCTAATAAGGGGCACAACACAGTAGATAAGAGTGTTGCAACCACACTGGAAGTTTGGTTAAGGCCGTGGTTCCCAAAAGAAAAAGGGGGAGGCCACTTGGTTCGATCGACACCCACCCAAGGAAGAAAATGGTAGGTGTGGCACAACCCAATCCATTAATCATCAATGTTCTCATGAGATTATCTCTGATTATAGTTATGTCCTAGAGTCATTACTGGAGGACGCTCTGATGTTTGATATGATTCCAGAGAATAAAGAAATCTCTATGGATTATGAAAGTGCATATGAGTTGATGGACAGACATTGCACACATAGTGATGATGTATTTGCTTATATTGTTGCTCAAGAAATTATAGAGCATGATGATATCGAACCACGCTTTGTTGCAGAATGTCAACAAAGAGCAGATTGACCTAAATGGAAAGAAGCAATCCAGGTAGAACTTGATTATTTGACAAAGAGACAGATATTTGGTCCTGTAGTGCTAGCACCACCGAGTGTAAAGCCCGTAGGACATAAATGGATCTTTGTCAGAAAATGTAATGAGAAAAATGAGGTCCTGAGAAACAAAGCTCGCCTTGTAGCACAAGACTTCTCATAACACCGTGGAATTGACTATGAGGAAACGTACTCTCCCTCCCGTAATGGACGTCAAAACGTTTCGCTACTTAGTTAGCTTAGTAGTTTCCGAAGAATTGAAAATGCAGCTGATGGATGTGGTTATTGCATATCTCTATGGGGAACTTGATTCATATATATATATATATATATATATATGAAAGTGCCTGATGGCCTTCCATTGCCCAAGTCAAGTGACTCTAAACCACAGAGTGCGTTTGCAATCAAATTGAGACACTCACTTTATGGATTGAAATAATCCGGACGGATGTGGTATACCTGTCTAAGTGACTACTTGATTAGGAAAGGTTACAAGAATGATGAACAGTGCCCCTGCGTATTTATAAAGAAAACTAGTTCCGGATTTGCGATTGTAGCAGTTTATGTTGATGACATGAACACAATAGGTACTCTTAATGAAATAAGAGAAACCATGAGCTATTTGAAATCCGAGTTTGAGATGAAGGATCTTGGGAATCCTCGGTTTTGTCTAGGCATTGAACTAGAGCACCGAGCTTGTGGAATACTTATCCACCAGTCTGCATATGTCCAGAAGATGCTCAGGCTATTTAACATGGACAAAATGCATCCTATTAGCACTCCCATGATCGGTTGAAGTTTGGATTTAAAGAAAGATCCATTTCATCCAACGAAAGATGACGAACAACTATTGGGATCTTAATTCCCTATTTAAGTGCAATAGGCACATTACTGTACTTAGTTCAATGTAATCGACTAGATATTGCTTTCTCAGTGAATTTTTTAGCTAGATTTAGTTCAGGACCAATGCAGCGTCATTGGAATGGTGTCAAGAATATATTCCGATACCTAAAAGGAACCATTGACATGGGATTGTTCTTTCCTTACAAAGAGAGAAAAGGAAACAGAGATGGAATTGTAATCCCTAAAGCAAATGTTGAAGCTACCCCCTACACCGATACACCAAATAAAGTATTAGTTGGTTTTGCTGATGTTGGTTATCTTTCCGTTCCACATAAAGGGCGTTCCCAATCTGGTTACTATTTACCATTGGAAATACGGTGATATCTTGGAGATCAACTAAGAAAACCCTTGTAGCTACCTCATCAAACCATTCAAAGATCATTGCCTTACATGAAGCAGTTCATGAGTCTATTTGGTTAAGGGCGATCATCACATACATTCGGAGAAGTAGTGGCTTAAATTCTTCCACTGAAGAGCCTACCTGTATATGAGAAGACAATGTTGCTTGCACCAAACAGATGAAACTAGGATACATCAAAGGCGACAATACTAAACATATATCACTGAAGTTTTTCTACAAGCAGCAACAACAAGCTTTGCTTAAGATTCAAGTAACTCAAGTCAGCTCTATAGAAAATGCAGCTGATCTGTTTACATAATCATTGCCCAAGACAATCTTTGAGAAACATGTGAAAAGGATTGGGATGTGTAGACTTTCTAAGCTCACTTGATAGATGTAAATATCAGGTGAGTGGTGTAGACTTCAGGGGGAGTCTCAACTTAAGTGTGTTGCACTCTTTTTCCCTTCGACCAAGGTTTATTTTTTCCACTGGGTTTTGTTACTTGGCAAAATTTTTAACGAGGGAACATTCATGTACCATTCACCCTTTTGATTTGGCACAAGGGGAAGTGTTGAAGGAAAAACACATTAATGTGCCTTCATCAAAAGTAATTCATTGAGGGGCAATTTAGACGTTTCATTATATTTTGTATGAGTGGGTCTTGTGTGCACCAAACACGCAATAGCACTATTGTGCTCTTGTTAGGGCCCACTCATCAATTTAACCCACTAGGTAAAAATTAGCCCATTAGGTTAAAACAAAAAACTGTGAAAAAAAAAGCCCATACTCCTTTCCCTCCATCTCCAGCCGCGACTTCTTCTCCCTATCCTCACCTGGCCGCGACTTCTTCTCCCCATTCCCTCCGTCACGCCGCCGCCTTGTTCAGTTCGTGCCACCGCGGCACCACCTTGCTCAGTTTGCACCGCCGCCTCGCGAAGTTCGCGCCTCCGCATCGGAAAATCAGCACCTATCTTATCGCTAAATCAGCAATAAGAAATTTGTACAATTCTCTTTCTTCGTTTGCATTTTAAATTCTGTGTTTGTATTAAATTTTTTATGAATTCCAACGACAAGAACAAGAGAATAGCATGAATCAAGCGAATAGCATGAAACTTGTATATGGATTCTGTAAATTTTGATAATAGTATTTCTCAATTTTTTGGATTAATTTCTCGATTTAATTTGCTTGTAGCAATTATTTCTTAACACTTCGATTCTGATGCTTGGAATATGCAGTTCGGATTTTATACTTTAACTTTGTACTATGCTTTTAGAAATTTCAGTTTTGATTAGTAATGGTGGTGTTTTGATATAATGATATATACTATCAGGCTATTATACTGTACTATACAAAAATATTGTGCATGGTAAACATTGTATAAGTTAATGTTGCTTATTTTCTGATTTTTGACAGAAAAAGTAAAAGATATAATGATATATACTATCAGGCAAAATCTTACATACTACTATGTTCATGATATATACTATCAGGAACATAGTATGTTCGACAATGGTTCGCGTCTGCGACCAAATCCACGAACCTAAAACCAAGCAATGACTCGCGGTCGTGAATCATATTCGCGATCGCGACCAAGTCCACGAACCTAAAACCAAGCAATGACTCGCGGTCGCGATTCATATTCGCGGCCGCGACCAAGTCCACGAACCTAAAACCCCCGCCCTGTTCCCAAAACAGGGCAGTTTGAATTAATGTTTGACTGACATAGTATACTTTATTATAAATAATAGTATACTTTTATTCGCATAACAGTATATGTTATCTGCTCAATTTTTTTTAACAGACTGTGCAAATGATGCTTGGAATATGCAGTTCGGATTATCTTGTTTCTGTCAGTTCTCGTCTCATTTATTAAACTTTCAATATTATATTATACCATACAAAAATGTTGTGCATGGTAAACATTGTATACGTTAATGTTGCTTATTTTCTGATTTTTAACAGAAAAAGTAAAAGAATCAATGGATATTGAACTACATAGTGATAAAGTGGGGCAAGGAAATCACCAAGGTAACATTTTGAAAAAAATGTTCTTTAATATGTAAACATAAATTATATACATTTAAAAAATGTTTCATGTTTTCAGTTTTTGATGCAAACTTGATTGAAAATGGGCTTCAAACTAAAACATTCGGTTCAATACAACTACACCCCACCTTGAGCTTAGATGATGGACTGAACAACAATAAAGGTAAAAAGAAGGAAATAAATGTACCTTATTGTTTTCACATACATAGTATAGGTTATTTTTTCCAACAAAGTGGTTTAGTATCTGACTTTTCCATGATCTTTAATAGAAGTATTGAAAGAAACACTTGATATTGAAGTGTTCAATGATAACGTGGGGCAAGAAATCCATCAAGGTAACATTTTCAAACAATTGATGTTGAATAATTTTTAAATATAAATTATAAATATTGACGTCAAACTTGTTTCATGTTTTTAGTTACAGATTCGAACCTGATTGAAATTGAGGTTGAAACTCAAACATTGAGTTCAGAAGAAATACATACCACATTGAGCTTAGATGATGGGTCGAACATCAATGAAGGTAACAATAAAAACATGCATATGAATTAATGTTTGACAGACTGTGCAAATGAATTAATGTTTGACTGACATAGTATACTTTATTATAAATAATAGTATATTTTTAGTTGCATAACAGTATATGTTATCTGCTCACTTTTTTTTGACAGACTGTGCAAATGAATCGATAGATGTTTCTGGTTCACTACTTGGGTTTCAGAGAAGCACAATCCTTGAAATGTACGATTTGTATTGCATGCATGCTTGTATCTTGGGTTTCAGTGTTCGAAAGTCAAGCAATCAATTCGCATCTAAAGGAGATATCTTAGGAAAATTGTTTGTGTGTTCCAAGGCTGGGGAAAAGAAAATAAATTTAGAGGAAAAGAGGAAAAGGAAACCAAGCATCAGAACAAATTGTGAGGCCTCTATGAGAGTTTTAAAGAATGAAGCGGGGCAATTTGAAGTTGTGAAACATTGTATGATTCACAATCATGAACTGACTAGGCCAGAACTCAACCACTTACATCGTTCAGAGAGGAAAATCACAAATGAGAAGGCAGAAATGATAGAAAGTATGGTTACTTCTGGAATAAAGCCAATGGATTCTTACAGATATATGGTTTATGAAGCTGGTGGAGAAGAGGGTGTTGGGCACACCATGAAAGATCACTTGAACTTCATTAGCCGAATGAAAATGGAAGCAATAGAAGGAGGGGATGCCGAAACTGTGGTAGATATTATACAAGAGGAAAATCAAGAAGATGTTGATTTTTTTTTACAAAGTGAAGATGAAAGATGGAAGATTATGCAATATCTTTTGGAGAGATGGTATGATGATGGAAGATTTTAGTGTATACGGAGATTTTCTAATATTTGACACAACATACCGAACAAATAAGTACAACTTAATATGCGCTCCTTTTATAGGCATAAACAATCATTGGAAGAATGTGATGTTTGGTTGTGCTTTTCTATCAGATGAAAAATTGGAGTCATTTGAGTGGCTTTTCACAGCATTCAAGAAATCAATGAGGGGGAAATCTCCAGTAACAATATTCACAGATCAAGATTTTGCAATTGCAAAAGCAATTGAAAAGGTACACAAGCCTTATCACTAAAGCCATACTGTTTTAGTATTCCTTGTATACTATGACTTCTATAAACATATACTATGTGTGTTTCATAACTATAGTATAAACTTTCATCTATAGACATATTCTGCATCCACAAACAAAAATATGTACTATACTGTTTTTAAACATATACTACAGTGTTTCTGAAAATATACTGTGTCAAGTTTATAATATTTCTAGTAACTGGCTTACTTATAATTTTCAACCTCCAATGCAGGTTTTCCCTGATACAAGACATCGCCTTTGTCAATGAAATCTTTACCAGAATGCAATAACAAGGTTTGCACGTCTAAAAAGTAGTAGCAGTTTCAAGGATGAATTCACAAAGTGCTTGTCAGGGTGTGTTGATGAAGTTGAATTTGAAACATGTTGGATAAATATGATATCAACATATGGACTTCAACAAAATGATTGGTTTGCAAGATTGTACAGCTTAAAAGACAAGTGGTGCACTGCATTGAGCAAAGATTTCTTTTCAGCTGGAATACTATCTTCTCAAAGAAGTGAAAGCACAACCAGAGTAATATCATTCAATGCAAAGAAGACAACAACCTTGACTGATTTCTATGGTATCTTCAAAGAAATCGTGAAGCGTTGGCAGAGCACAGAAAAACTTGATGAGTTCACATGTGCAACATCAAAACCTTCCTCAAATTTGGACATGACAGGGATCATAAAACAAGCTTCAGAGGTATATCCTACAAAAATTTTCAAAGATTTTGAAGAAGAATTCAGAAAATGCATTTCAAGTTACTCAATTCTTGTTGGATGCCAAGATAGTACAATGATTATCATGTTTCATCACATATGGTTGACAATAAGAAAAGCACAGTAATATATGACAGAAGCATGGATTTAATTTCTTGTACTTGCAAGAAATTTGAGGAGTGTGGAATTCTATGTTACCATTGCTTGAGAGTATTGCATATAAATTCTGTCCAAAGCATTCCAGAGATCTACATAAAGAAAAGATGGACAAAAATGGCAAATTCAACCATTTGGGAGAAAAACAGCAAGTCAAATCCAGACATTGAAGCACATCAAGTAAACATCCAATGGAGACATCAATTGGTACGTAATTACTACAACTTGATATTGAAAAGCCAACAACATGAGGAAACAAGAAGAATCATGGAAGAAGGGTATGTGAGAGATAAGGAAGCTATTGATGCTTTCTTAGACAATTCAGAGCCAACAGAACCCATAGAATCATCTAACACCATCCTTGATCCACCTCAAACAAATACAAAAGGGAGGAAAGCACAAAGGGCGAAGTCTCAACTTGAAAGACGAAGGAAGAAGAAAGCAAGAGAACCAACTCAAATCAAGAACAATGAATTCGGTTCAAAAACGCCCAATGTCCGTATCATTTAGTTATATGTACTGAATATATCTTTTTTAGTAATATTGTTAAACTAATGACATTATTATTCTGTTCAGTAATAGTATATGTTATGCTTTCTCACATTATATGTTGTGTTATGTTTTAAAGCCTCACAGTATATATAATGTTGTGTCGTAGTATATGCCCAAATGATAAACAGTATATTTATTTTTTATAATTCGATATAATTATTTTATTTTTGTATAATTCGATATATTAATTTTTCCATTATTCTTGTCTTATGGAATACATAATATTACTTAAAGAGTACATTCATCTACTAATATGCGCACAATAAAGTCGACGAACCAAAACCCGATCAAAGATTTGTTCAATATAACCAAAATTTTGCCTTACAGTACATATCATTTTGCCTGATAGTATACATCATTTTTCCTGATAGTAGATATCACTTTGCGTGATAATATATTTTTAATATACTAACTTTTCTTTATTTAATTAATATACTAACTTTTCTTCAAATACCATTATTGTTACTCATCAATTATTTTTGAAGCCTCGCAGTGTATTTAATATTTAAACATAGTGTATGTTATAATATCTGACAGTACACGTAAAGAGCCAGAAACCCCGGTAACGATTTCATTTTGCCTGATAGTACATTTCATTTTGCCTCATGATATACATCATTTAACCTGATAGTACATATCATTTTGCGTGATATCATATCTTACAGTACACGTAACTGTACAAAAACATGTGCAAACTTATACCAAAACATATCCAAAATGATACCAAAATTCATCAAAATTCACATATCCAAAATCTATAGCAAAACATATCCAACATTGTACCAAAACATCATCAAAATACACACATTCAAGACATATCAACAACGTATCCAAACTTGTACGAAAACATATGTTCTATTACAAATTTGCCCGCCTCCAATCAATCCACATCACTCCCCGCCTTTCTTTTTACCTTTAAATGTCTTCTTTTTATTTTGAGGATTCCTAGCAACAGCTTTACCTCTTTCAGCAGCAGATTTTTTCTTTTTTTGGGCAATTCTTGCAATCATATCCGCCTTTCCATTGATAAAATTTTGCACATCTCGAAGAAGTTCTTGTTTTCTTTCATTTAGTGGTGATAGAACAATCTTAACGCAAAATTCACCTCGCAAAGCACGACGGACATCAACCTAAAATAAAAATAAAATAAGATTAATAATAGCAAGAGTCATCAAAACAAAATAAAGGAATGACTTAAAAAATAAATAGAGAAATACCTTGACCAAATTGGGTTCATGATATATACAAGACCATCAAACTTCATCATATGATGCATCATGTAAATAGCACAATCTTGATCATGCCTCTTTGTTTGCCACTTAAATTGCACATTATCGAACACATAGTTCAAAATTTCATTCGCTTTAGAATGTCCAATTCGATCAAGCAATTTTGAAATATGACATTGCTATAAAAAAATAAAATAGAAATGGATTAGAATAAAACACATGAAGTAGACAGACTATAACTCTGAAAATTATATACTAACATGTTTTATATAATGTACTGTAGTAAATAAAAAAACTGTCGTCTTACCAATAATGTTGCAGCTTCAAAGAAGACATAGTCATCACCTTCATACTTACGATTATCCAAATAATGGAACTTCAAATCAACAAAATTAACGACAACACAGGCATAATGTGCTCCAAGAAGAAACGGGACAAAAATCAACAACATAAATAATAGGTTAGGTTATACTAAAACAAGAAACAATAAAAAACTAATTAAGATTCAACTAACCATATCAACGTTTTTTAACAAATTTATATTCCCTCGAGCACACAATTCCAAAGAATTTATTATTTCATTTTCATTCTCTCCTACTTCACCAACACCTTCAATCAATTTCCTCAATGAATCCTATTAAAAAAAAAATTAAAATTAAAATTACTCAAAAAGATGAATAATAGATATATAATTTTCAACTTATAGTATGCTCGGTATTAAAAATAAACCGGCTTCGTCAATTTGCATCCCCTTCTCCACGATTAATCATCAAACTCCATGTATCAACTATAGACTTGAAAACTTGATTTAATGGATTCAAACAAATCATATCTTGCTTGGGAACAATATGAGTGTTCCCATTCCTAAAGCAAACAGTGCTGCAAAAGAAAACATATACTGTGTCACTAATAAGCTAATACTATAAATTCAAATTAAATATACTAAAACAAAAAACAAAATAAAACTTACATATCCTTCTCAGGTTCCTCACTAAACAAGCAATAGTCAATGATTTCTTTGTGCTTTCGATCCATCGAAGAGAACAAGTGATTGAATGAAAATAAAAGTTCAGACACATATTCACAATTCTCATCAAATTTCAATGAATTGAAATCCAAATCAACTGATGCATCCTTTTTCCTTACACTGACAGAATTCAGTGCCTCATCTAATTCTTTAGCCGATGCAGGTTCATCATCAACTTCCACTCCTTCCCTAGCATTTCCGACCTCGGGTGATGGGGTAAGAATGTCAAATGTCAGTCCATCAAAATCCATCTTCTTAAAATTCATAAAATTATTGACAACATCGTCAATAATTTTATGCACTTTTTCATCCGACCAAAATTTCTGGGAATCAAAGTTTTCGGGGGTTGAAGAATTCCCAGCTTCATCTACTGAACTTTTCTTAATTTCCAACAAGTTTGTCATGTAATAGTTGGAAACAATAGAAACATCCCTCTTAAAATATAGAAGAATTTCATGAAGCAGCTGCAAACAATACAATAATTATATCACATAAAAGAACATATACTATAAATAAAAAACATGAATAAATAAAAACAATACTTACATCAGTAGCTACAGCTTGAATTTCGGAATTCTTCAATTCTGTGTTTGGGACATAAAAGGTAATGTATTCCGACTCATCAACATTACTTTTTCCTTCCCACCATCAGTTTCAACACCATTTCCCTTTCCCCGATTACTTCTAGACCCCACCTTAGTTCTAGATATTGGATATTTATCCACAATTAAATCACCATCACCGTATCTCTTTGCTTTGGACTCTTGACTACACCTCATGGACAAATTCTTGTCATTCCAATGACGGATAAGTGGTAAGAAGCATGGCTCAGCCAAACCATGCCACTTCACCCTATGAAGATACATGATTTGCAATAGAAATGTGCAACCACCTACATAAACACCCCGACACTTCATATACTTATTGACGGACAAGCACAGTCTATCAATAACATATGTACACCAATCCAACTTTGGAATCAGAGTCACATCCTCGGTGGCTTTTAAAACACCAATAGTCAACAACCTATTTGGTGCTAGGGCCAAGAAAGAACAAACAACATATAACAAAAAAATTCTTTTAAAATCATCTCCTCCATTACTCAACCTCTCAACAAACAAAACTTCTAACTTACTCAACAATACACTAGAAGCTATGCCATACTCAGATTCAAGCTTAGAAACAAGTGCAGGGCTCTCTTTTGAAAACCCATAGATTGGGACCTCAACTCCCTCATTCCTAGGAATCATAAGTGCATCATATACATCATCAGCTGTCACAAGAAATTTCCTAAAATCATCAATTCTTATCATCCTACTACTAGGATCAAAATTGTCTACTAACCAATCCAACATCCCTGCATGGCGATTATTGCTGATATTTATATGAAGCAATCCCCCAAAGCCCATACTTTCTACATCTCTTCTTTGAGCATCCGTCAACTTACCTATGACCTTAAATAAGCCATTTGGTCTACATTGGAAAGTTAAACCCCTGCAATTTTTAAAAGTAATAAATTTTTAATTACAAATGAAAATGCTAAAAACATCTACATATCAAATAAAGACTGTAGTATAGCTTAATATTGAATATACTGTTAATTATAATACACATATACTATCAGGCAAACTGATATGTACTATCAGGTAAAATCATATATACTATCATGCAAAATCTTATATACTATCAGGCAAAATCATATATACTATCAGGCAAATCATATATACTATCAGGCAAAATTGTATGTTCAACATGTTCAACAATGGTTCGCGGCCGTGACCAAGTCCACGAACCTAACCCCCAAAAATGATTGGCGGCCGCGACTCAACGTCGCGCCCGCGACCAAGTCCACGAACCTAAACCCCCAACAATGTGTCGCGGTCGTGACTCAGCTTCGCGGCCGCGACCAAGTCCACGAACCTAACCCCAAAAATGATTCGCGGTCGCGACTCAACATCGCGCCCGCGACCAAGTCCACGAACAACAAAATTGAACCAGAAAAACAGGGCAGTATATAATAAACACAATACTTTACAAATATAAAAATACACATACTATATATTAAAATCTTTACACTATACAGTTTTCAAAGATATACTATATAAACAACAATAGATAACACAAAACTAGACACTAAATTACCTTGGTTTTTCATCTTCAGCTTCATCAATATTAACATATTTTTCTTCATCTTTCTTTCTCTTTCCAGCTTCACCTTGCACAAATTTCCCTTTTGCTTTATTTTTCTTCTTAGTTTGTTCCTCAACACATTGCCCTTCAACCCTTTCTTTCCTCTTCTTATTCTTTTGAGGGTTGTCAACAAAATCACTACTAACATTGCCCTCAACAACCAATTTCTCTTGTGAACCTTCTCCACGAGATCCAATATGAGCCTTCTTCTTTTCACAAACTTTCTCCTTGACAACTTTTACATCAACACCCTTAGTCTTGGACTTCATACTCCTTTTCTCAGCAGATTCAATACTAACATTGTCCTCACTAACCAATTCTCTTGTGAACCTTGTCCACGAGATCCAATAGGAGTCTTTTTATTTTAAGAAACTTTCTCCTTGACAACTTTTACAGCAGAAACTTTAGTCTTGGACTTCACACTCCCTTTCTCAACAGATTCAATACTACTCTTCTTCTTACCAACTGATATCTCCTTTGAAGGACTTCCACCAGTGCCCTTCTTACTCGTTCTTAATAATTTGGCAGAATCTTCAATACTTTTAGCAACAGTAGATCTAAGAACCTTTTTCTTAATTCTAGGAGGTTTACGATTCATTTGCTTAAAACGGCCCACTTTCTTCGGTGGTTCATTAGATTTTTCTTCCATTTCAAGGTAAAAAATATAAGCCTGTTACATAAAAACAATAACATCAATATTTAATCAAACCTAAACTATAAGAAAATTTCATATTGCTCAACTTAAACAAAACTATATTTTTTATGGTGGAGGAAAGATGTTTGAACCGAATCTAAGCAAGAAAATTTCATATTGCTCATGTTAATTATTAACTATTACAGTTCTTCAGGTCAAGTTTTGAACATCACTTTGGGTCAGTCAACTAAACGTAGGTTCGAGCTCAGACTTAAGACAAATTGGAAGATACAAAAGATGATTATTATATGAAACATCACAGTACTATAATATACACAAAACGCAGTAGCATAATTGTTCTGTATAACAGTTGTTCAAGAAACAATCCTCAACCAGACATTGTGAACAGATTAAAAAATCACAAAATTCACAAAATCTATAACCCCACTCTCAATACATTTATACTATACCTGAATTCGACTGCGATTCGACTGCGACTGCGAGTCCTCCGATTGCGATCCAACTCCACTTTTAGACAATCGCACACTCGAAACAAAAAACAGGGCATTCAAAATTAGAGCATTCAAATCATAAACAAGAGACTAAAATGAAAACGAAAATGTGAAACATGCACATAGTAAATAACATACATAGAATGCCCTAAACTTCGAAAATAAATTGTGGGCTCAGAAATCGCAAACACTGAACCAACTCCAAAAACCTACGCCCTAAACTTCGAAAAACTACAAAATATGCGTCGGAATCAACATGAAGCAACTTCGAAACACCAAGATGAATAAGCAGCGAGAAGAAAAGCAGCGCGAAGAAAAGCAGAGCGAAGAAGAACAGTGGAGAAGCAGCGCGAGGAAGAACAAGGGGGGCTTGGCTGTAAAATTTTCAAACATAATTAGGGTAAAAACTGCACTTTCACTCATGGTTAAAAAAAGACCGGTTCAGACCGGCCTGGACCGGTTTGGACCGGTCTGAACCAGCGAAAATTAAAAATAAACCGGCAAGTGCACAATAGTGCTATTGTGTGTTGGGTGCACACAAGTTTTTGCCATTTTGTATACATAAAACCCTACCATGTATACCTACTTAAGAGACATCTCTTGTGAATAACAGACGCCGCTTACTATCTGGTTATGATTTTCTTCTGTTCTCTTTATTCTTCCAGCTTTACTTTTACACATACTAAATTCTCATACAATGGTTAATATGCTTTTTTAACACAAACATTAGCACACATGACATTCAAATATAGATTTGTTAACTACAATTAACTACTAAATTGAGAGTGAATATTACGCATTATTTAATCCATAAAAATATTACGGTGTGTTTGCTTTGAGTTGAGAAGGTTGGAGTACTATAGGTTGGGGTGAATACAGTGGTAAAAATGATTGGATTAAATAAAGTGGTGTTGGTGTTATTGGTTGTATAATATATAAAAGATGAAAAAGATGATCTGATGTGTGTAAGATTCAGTTAGTAAATGATTGGTTATTAAAGTAGGTGTTGAAAAATGTATATAAATGATGAAGCATATTACTCACTCCATTTCAAAATAAGTGATTTTTAGGAAAAATGAATATTTTTAAAATAAGTGTCGTGTTAGTACAAAAAACCACACTTCTTCCAATTATATCATAAAAAACCTACTGAATTTATTGATTATTTCCTTATTCCACAAAATATATCCAATAAAATGAATTATGTATAGAAATATTTGTCTTTTATATCTATCTTAATTTTTTCAAAGAAAAATTAAAAGGACACTTATTTCGAAACGAAGGGAGTATAATATTTGGATGATGTTTTGTTGTATATGAGTTATTTCTTTAATTATATACAACAATTTATTAAAATTATATTGCATTAATGTGAATGTTTTTATAAAAAAATCTAGAGGAGCACATGATTATTTTTCAAAGTTAAGCACGTAATTATTTCGGAGAAGCACGTGATTATTTTTAAACAGTTGAAATTTTAACAATCACGCATTATTCTTCGTTTTCCTTTTCAAAGTTAAGCACATGCTTATTTTTCGACAAACACATGATTATCGAACTTGAGGTTTCTGTCTTTTTCTTTCTTCTTAGGTGTTATTTCCAAAACAAAAATTAATTATCAATTGGTTTAGGAAAATCAATAAATTTGAAAGAGAAAAACAAATAAAGAAACAATCCCAGCACATAGCAGACACTTGGCTCCCCTCCACTTTAAAGAAACCACCCCCGCCTCCTTCGATATACACTCAAATTTTAGTATATTCTTATTTTCCCCTTTTTTTTTGCTTTTCTTATAGCCGCCTCTCACATTTCACATCTCATTTGTCTACTCAAACAATAAACGCTCCCTACAATGGCACAATACCATTCTCTTTGACATTTCGTCGAACATATAATGGGCAGGAACTTCTTACTTTTCTTCATGGTGTCAACGTTTCTCTTTATTCTCCAAGCACGGGCTGAAGGATTTTCGACCAATTTGGGCACCAACTGACTGATCTTGAGGTACTGAAATCTGCTCGAGAGTCTGAAACCGGAGAGAAGAACAGTGGATCCACCATCGGAGAAAGAGGCACCTTTATCAGAGTCTGTGGTCGGTGACAAAGTCATCGCCGACGGCCTGGTCACTGCCATTTACATGACAATTTATTGCTACATTTGGGTCACAAGAAGAAGGCATACCGAAACTTTCAAATGAGTTTTTCTTGTTTGTATGTTATCAACAGTAAATCGTTATTTGATACTTTCACAGGTTCACTACATAAGTTTACCCTCTGTTTTCGGATGATATATATATAAGTAAAGTATAGAATTTGAAGAGTTCGTATTCAAATTTCAAGTGGCTTTTGTTGTGGTGTGCTATGCAAGCTGGGCAAGCGTGCTACTTTTCTGACATCTTTGTTACTTATTATTATTATTTTTAATTGTGGTGGCACTGCCAATGCATTCACACATTTCCATCGTGTTACAGTTTCCAATACAACATACCTATATTTTTATTTCAAAAATGAGGTCCTATTACAACCAATGAAAAGACCCTTTGATTGATGCATAGTTCATACTCCAGTGGTGGAGATTTGATATATTAGCAAGCATATGACAATAGCATGTTTGTTTTGATGTTGAATGATTATATATACATACCCTGATCATATACTTAAAGAGCGGAATGAGTGATATCCTTGGTGAAGTGTTGTTTATTGTCACACTTGAGCTATTGAAGTTGTTAAGTATTGATGGGACACGTAAATTTCATAAGAAAATAAAATTCATGATCACTTACTCTTATAAAAGCTGTGTACTTCATTGCATGGTAATTTGGGTTGTCACCTTGTTTTTACTTGTTTTTATGCATGCTTGAGGACAAGCATGGTTTAGGTGTGGCAGAAATCAGTCTACTTTTGAGTTTTAATTGGACTAATTAATTTTCTTTGGTTGTAGGAAGAAATATTTGGGCTTAAAGAGAAATTGGGCTTAAAGTTGATGGATTTAAATTATGGAAAATTGGGCCAGTATGGGCCAGGATATCAGATGGGTTGAGTTTAAGACTGACAAATGGACCAAGATATCAAGATCATATTAAAGTGGGCCTGTTAAGAGTTTTATTTAATAGAAACTCTTATTCCTTTATTGTAATTATTCTAGATATTATTTAGATATTTCTTTTTTAGAGATAAGATTTGATTGTGAGTAGGAAAAGAAATCAGAATTCCTAGCGTTAATTTGTTAGAGGGAGGCACAAGATAATATAATTATTCTAATACACGTTCTCTCTCTCCTCTTTGGAACATTCACTCAACTTTTCCCAATTTTTCCTTTTCTCTTTTCTTCTTCTTTCAAGATAATTGCTAGACTAATTTTTATGAAGAATATAAATTCTAACATGCATGGTTAAGGTTATTTTCTGATTCAAGGGTTATAATTTCAATTATGTTATTGTGAGGCTGTGTTATTTTATTGTTCTTGTTTAATATAAGGATTTATGGATTCAAGCATATTTATATAGAAATTGTATTGACAACTCGTTTATTATTCAATTTCTTACTGTTGTTCATGAGTCTTGATCTGTAATTGTTCATGAGTAATTATGTTTAACCGTTTTAATAAATCATTATGTTGTCATTAACGTGGTATGGTATGCTATCGTGCCCAACTCGTTAATGATACGTAATAACTGGTTGCTGGGATTTGTCAGTTACTTTAGGAAAACATAATGATTTATTACAGCTATCTTAATAAATCTTTGTTAAACACTTGAATTGCAAGAAATCTATTTGTGAGCGTATGATCAATAATATAATTGAATGTCAGACCCTTGGATCAGAGTTTTTCTCATATTGTTTAATCTCTTCAATTTTAATTTTGTGTTTTGTTATTAAATCAATCTTTAATTTCTCGACTGCTTAATTAGTTAAATTTAGGAATAAGAGTAAACAACCCAAAATCAAAACCCCTTTATTTATTTTCTTTTATATTCAAAAAAATTTAATCATTGTTCCTCGTGGATTCGACCCTACTCACCACTTTACTCGTAATTTGCTAATAGCTAATTTAATTTGGCGGTCGGTTTGACACCCATCACGTTTATGTATTCTTATCAAGTTTTATATAAGTTTTCACAATAAAATTTTGATGAAAGTACATCATTTATAACTCACATATTGATATTTCATCATATGCTGTTGAATAATGCATTTTACGAATACAACAATACATTTTCGAAAAAAATATTACAATTTCACTAGAAAGTATTAATTGCGGGAAGTTATTGTATCTGAAATGGATGCCGAATTTTTTTCTATAGTTAAGCATATATTTTCAAATCCATATCTGGCTAGTGAAAATATGTAACTTTGACATTTTTTTTTAATTTGAAATCGATAAGTTGTATATACAAGGATACATGCATATGAGATGTAAAAAAATTTGTCATCTTTATTTTGTTGAGTTCATTATAGCAGTTCAGCGGAATTTATAATTTTTAAACACAATATATTTGTGTTTATATATATATATATATATATATATATATATATATATATATATATGAAATTAACAACAACGTTAGTAAAAAACACTAATTAAAGGTATATTTATTTACTTTTAAATAATCTATTTAATTTCAAGAAGGAATATGTTTCATTAGTAATTTATACATAAAATAATATGTTAGTGGAAATTAATAGCTAATTTATTAATAGTATGTATGTGTATTAAAATTTATATTAGTTTGTTAATTATGAAAGTTTTGTGCTTTTCATGTATAATTGCACGACCTTTAATTATGTAAGTTTTGTGTTTTCCATATATAAATTCAAATTAATTGCTTAAGTTAACAATAAAAAAATGTAATTAAGTTAAATTCTATTAGAAAAATATTGGATGAAAATTGATATCTTTAATTGTCTTTTCACTATATTGGAACTATTAATTAGTGTGGAACATATTAGATCAAATGTAAAATTAAAGACAATTGTTTTCTATTAATCATTTATACATAAGAAATCTATTAGTGAAATTACTAATGTATTTTATTAACAGTATGTTGGTTTATTAAAATTTAATAAAAGCTCCTTGAGGAGGACTGCTCACTCACGTGTCTCCATTCCTTTGAACATTAATGAAGACTCCACATGCAACATCAAACACGGAAGTCCTATATCACAACTCTTGCTGAGATCTGAGATAATAATTTGGGATGAAGCTCTCATGGTTCATAGACATTGTATCGAACCTTTGGATAAAACTCTAAATAATGTCATGCATTTAAGTGGATCAATTCATCCTGATCTACCATTTGAAGGTAAGATAGTTGTTCATAGAGGGGATTTTAAATAGATTAAATGTGTTATACAAAAAGGGCCGCGATAAGATGTCGTCCATGCTACTATAAACTCCTCTTATCTTTTGGATGGTTGCACATGTAATACAACCTACCAAGAACATGTGGATACAAAATATGACTAATAGCAAATATCGTAAAGAATTGGAAAAAATCTCCATGTGATTTGAGGCTATTGGTAAGGGCACAATCGGTGAGATAAATGTTTGCTTAAATAAAGATACCTGATGGCATACTTTCGAAAGAAGGTGGAGATCCAATACGTAACATTGTTGAAAGGGTTTACCTTCAATTTCAGCAACATCATTGACGATACATCCTTTTTGCAAAATAGAGTCATTTTCACACCAACTCTCGATGTCGTAAATTCAATAAATGAGCACTTGATCGAGGTGAATACAAATAAATCCAAGACTAATTTAAGTTCTGACAGTGTTTGCAAGTTTGATTCAAATACAGATGTGTTGGTAAATGTTCGTACTTCGGAATTCTTAAATTTTTTGAAGTGTTCTGGAGTACCTAATCATGAGCTGAAATTGGAAGTTGGTACTCTGATATTGTCGCTACGAAATACCGATCATGCAAAGGCTTTGTGCAATTGAACAAGGTTGCTATTAACTAGACTTGGGAAACATGTTTTTGAAGGAAAAGTATTAACTGGAAGTAATTTTCGTGACTTAGTACAAATCCCAAGACTATGTCTGATCCATTTGATCTGAGGTTGCCATTCAAGTTCCAAGGACGATAATTCCCGATCATAGTGTCCTATACAACGTCAATTAACAGGAGCCAAGATCAGTTATTGTCACACGTTACACTCTTTCTCAAATAGAGAAGTCCTCTATCAAAACTCTTGCTGAGATCTAATATGATAATTTGGGATGAAGCTCTCATGGTTCATGGACATTGCATAGAATCTTTGGATAAAACCCTCAAATATGTCATGTAATTAAGTGATCAATTCATTCTGATATACTATCTGGAGGTAAGATAGTTGTTCATAGAGGGGATTTTAGACATATTCTTCGTGTTATACCAAAAGGGTCGCGAAAATATTTCGTACATGCTAATACAAACTCCTCTTATCTTTGGGAGGGTTGTACAGTACTACGACCTACCAAGAACTTGGGATACAAAAATGTGGCAATTGATGAAGGCAGTAAAGAATTGGAAAATTTCTCTAAGTGCTTTGAGGCTATTGGCGATGACAGAATTGGTAAGATAAATGATTGGGGTGCTGAAATAAAGATACTTGAAGACATACTTTTGAAAGTTGGAGATCTAATACGTAGCATTGTTAAAAGCACTTACCATAATTTCAACAACATCATTGACAATCCTTCATTTTTGCAAACTAGAGTCATTCTTGCACCAACTCTCGATGTCATTGATTGATTAAATAAGCACTTGATCGAGTTGAATGCAAACAAATCCATGACATATTTAAGTTCTGATAGCGCTTGCAAGTCTAATTTAAATACATTGTGTTGGTAGATGTTCATACTCTGAAATTCTTAAATTCTTTGAAGTGTTTTGGAGTACCTAATCACGAACTGAAATTGAAAGTTGGTACTTTGATAATGTTGCTACAAATCATCGATCATTCCAAGGGTTTGTGCAACAGTACAAGGTTACTATTAACTAAGCTTGGGAAACATGTTCTTGAAGGAAAAGTATTAACTGGAAGTAATTCCGGTGACTTAGTACTAATCCCAAGACTGTCTCTAACCCATCTGATCTGAGGTTGCCATTCAAGTTTTAAAGATGATAATTCTCGATCATTATATCTTATGCAATGCCTATTAACAAGAGCGAAGACGCATCATTCTCACACATTAAACTTTTCTAAAAAAAGTATATTCAGCCATGGGCAACTATTGTAGTTTCTAGAGTAAGAAACATCAGAGGGATAAAAGAAGATGTGTGAAGAGCTCCAAACGGTTCGCTATTGGCAGAATTTGTGCACTGGATCTTACTCTACTAGATATTCAGGAAATGTTGCAATCACTTGGCAAGTCATTGCAAGACTTTGATATGCATGTTCCTGATTTAGAATCTGCTACGAGTTTTCACAAGAGAATTCTTTTCAATGAATTGTGTTATAATAGAGCTTAACTTTGAAACAAATACCTTGAGCTTTTGAATAAGTTAAATGACCAACAGTTTCATGTTCATGATGAGATTATGAGTGTGTACTTTGTTTACGGTTATGGAGGAACTAGAAAAACATTCATGTGGAGAACCTTATCTGTAGCTTTGAGACTTGAAGGAGAATTTGTTCTTAATGTTGCATCCAGTGACATAGCTTCTCTACTACTACCTGGTGGGGGGACTGCTCTCTCACGTTTCTCCATCCTTGTGAATATCAATGAAGACTCTACTTTCAACCTCAAATATGGAAGTCCTTTATCACATATTTTGATGAAGTATAAAATGATAATTATACTTATGAAGTTCCAATGGTTCATAGACCTTTTATTGAAGCTTTGGATAAAATCCTCAAAGATGTGTAATACAATTAAGTGGATCAAGTCATTATGATCTACCTTTTGGGGGCAAGACAATTGTTCTTGGAGGAGATTTTAGACAGATTGTTCCTGTTATAACAAAGGGTTCAAGACAGGAGGTCGTCCATGCTTCTCTAAATTCATCTTATCTATGGGATGATTGCAGAGTATTATGACTCATTAAGAACATGAGGATACAAAATATGGGAGTTGATGCAGGCCGTTCAGAACTGAAAAAGTTCTCGAAGTGGTTGGAGGCTATTGGTGATGAGACACTTGGTGAAATAACTGATTAGGGTGCTCAAATACAGATTCCTGATGACATACTTTTGGAGAAAAGGTATTCAAAAACATCATGAATAACCCATCCTTTTTGAAAAGTAGAGTCATTCTTGCCCCAACACTCGATTTTGTTGATTCAATAAATGAGCACTTGATCGAGCTCAATATAAACGAACCGAACATACTTAAGTTCTGATAGTTCTTGCATGTCTGATACGAATGTTGATATGTTGGTAGATGTTCACACTCCTGAATTCTTGAATTGTTTGAAGTGATCTGGAGTTCCTAATCATGAGTTGAAGTTGAAACTTTGTACTCCGGGAATGTTGCCACGAAACATTAACCATTCCAAGGGTATGTGCAATCATACAAGGTTGCTATTAACTAGGCTGAGAAAACATGTTCTTGAAGGAAAAGTTTTAACTAGAACTAATTCTGGTGATTCAGTAGTAATTCCCAAACTATCATTTACCCCATCCGACCCGAGTTTTTCATTCAAGTTTCAACGATGACAGTTCCCAATCATTGTGTCTTACGAAGTGTCTATTAACAAAATTCAGGACCAGTCATTGTTACATGTTGGGCTCTTTTGAAAAAAACATGTATTCAGTCATGGGCAACTTATGTAGCAATATCGAGAGTAACGAAGCATGAAGGTCTAAAAATATTTGTGTGCTCTAATGAAGACAATGTTGATCAAAATTCAACCAAAAATAATAATTACAAATCTCACCTTTCGTGCATTTTTCATGGGTGAAGAACTAGTAATTTAAAAATAATACAAAAGAATCCAAAAAAAGACATATCATCAGAGAAGACTTATCTTTCTTTTATGTTTAGGGTAGATAACATTGTTTCTCATATCTTTATCTTTTGGTGTATTAGTTTTGGGTTCGACTACACCCAAAGATAGATTTAGAACAATACATAATGCCAGCGGTTGGTAGGGTAAGGTTTTCCATATTATCACTCACAACCATATGCAAGTTTCTCTTCAAGCCGTAACTGTTTTCGTGTTTCTCATCCTCATTGTTCCAAACTCAAAATCCTCACTTACTATTCACGTGGAAGGAAATCTTCTTCCTCTCCAACTTTTCACCATTCAATCATGGAAAACCCATATCCTACCAGCATCTGAGTTGGATCTTCATTAATTTTTATGTTCTTTTGTTAGACATGTCAAATCTTTAAGGCATGAACTTATACCTTTTTTTTTTCTTCATACATTTTTGTCGTGTCCGACTTGAGTGGGACTTGGGTGTACCATGTGCACAATAGTGCTATGGTGCACTACTCCCTAAAATCCTAAAAGACACCCTAAAACCCGAAACCCTAAGACACTAAAAAATCCTAAACCTTAAAACCATAAAAAACTCGAAAAAAAATATCCTAAAAAACCCTAAAAACCCCAAAACCCCTGAAAACTCCAAACCCTAAAACCCTAAATCCTAAAGAACCCTAAACCCTAAAAACCCCTAAAATCCCTAAAAAACCCAAGTACAGAATAAGGCTTATTGTGCACATGGTGCACCCAAGTTTTTGTCTTTTGGCTTATATGATTATATAAAATTCTTTTCTTTAAAATGTATGATTATTATATTTTTATTTACTAATTTTGTTTCCTTTATTATTACAACCAGTGAATTTGGAGCCTATGAATATGAAGCCCTAACTGTGCTTGGATGAGTCATAGAAAGAGGGGTAATGTTACAACCGAACCAAACAGCGAGGGCAGGGCAATGGACAAATTGTTATGTCAGATCTTTTAACATGGAGAAAGTACAGACATCAATCGATTAATCTTTCACTGGTCCGTTGACAATCTTATTTATAATAATAATAATAATAATAATAATAATAATAATAATACAAAAAATATATAAGATGTTATTGTTTTTACTTTCAAATTTTGCTCGAAGAAATAGTCAGTTTTGTATGAATACAACTTCGGTAGGAAACACCATAAATTTCTTTTGTTAAAAACTCTTTGTAGCATAAGTATGTTGTCAAATTCCCCTAGGTTGCATTTGGATAGAAGGATTCGAGGATGAATTTAAAATTTATAGTCTCAAATTCATTGATGTTATTAGGATTACCATGGATTTCACTATAACAAAATAGGTCTTTTGTGCAACTTTTTTGAGACCACCATTGTGGTCACTAATAATAAGTTATTTGTGACCACTTATTGTCACAAATCTCTATATAAATTATTTAAAACCACTTTAAGACTACTTTTAGAGACAACTAGTTGTTGCAAAAATATACTACACGCATTTGAGACCACGTTTATGGTCACAAATATTTTATTTGCGTCTGAGTTATCGAGACAGCAATAAAATTGTGATAAATACTCATAAGTTATGACAAATACTCATTATTTGAGACCACTTCTGATAAGTTGTGACAAATACTCATTAAAAGTGGTCTCAAAAAACCATTTTTGTTGTAGTGTTTGTACATCCATGATTTCATTTTGAGCTACTTTTTTTAGGATTTAAGTGGATTTCAAATCCATTTATTCTAAATTCATGCATTTCAAATTCCTCCAACCAAACACTGCCTTATATGTTTACACATATTTTTTTTCTCAGAATCATAATCTATGTTAAGTGTTTCAAGATTGATTGGAACTGGGTCGACAAAGTGTAGTTCATAGCCTGAACTTGTGACAAAAAATTATAACAGGTGGAGGCTTTGTTTTCCTTTGTTTTGTAGCATGTATGATGTAGAGGGTAAGTTATTGTCATGATAGCATCAACTACATTGCCTAATCAGCTCAGCGCAGTCAGTTACACTATCTCCTCTGCATTTTGAAGCATCTCTTTCAATGTCTGTCCTTTGAGTATTCTTATTTTCCTACTTGTCTGAGATTGAGACTCGCCATTCTTCAGTATCAGCCGGAGCCGAAGTGCAATAATTTCTTTTGTTTCACTCATTAGACACACGTCTCTCTCTGTCCTTAATGGCATTCCGGAGACACTTCATAGTTACTGGAGTCAAATTCACAATTATATGTTGTCAAAGAGAATTATGTTCTCATGTAATTGTTGTCATGATGTAGGCCTACAATTGATTATTCGTTGATAGATCTCTTCAGTTGAAAAAAATGGTTTCTGATGTCGCTGCTTGCAGTTCTATGAATGAGAGTTGATACATAGCTACACCTCCCACAGTTGTAAGTAATTTCTCTGTCTCTGCTAATCTGACTTAGTTATTCGAGGTTGTTTATTTTTATGCTCTCGTGCTAAATTAAATTGACCAAAGCAAATGGGATGGCTGTTGATAGGTATGGCCCAGTAACTTCGGGTCGGATTGACACCCCGGATCAGATCAATCCGATCCGAGCAACTGAGCCCAGGAGGATAAGCCCAACAACCGGCCCAGAAACGTGCGCTCAAAATAGCGTGGCCCAATTGCGGCGTGCCCCACGTTCTTGGCCCACGATCTGCTCCCAACCTCCATGCAACGATAATAGGTGCGATTGTAGGGAGTTAGTTAGGTTTTTGAGTTGAGTAGTATAAGTAGGAGAATTGTACTCAGAATTAGGGTTGGCTTTTTGTATTCTGAAACATTTGCGTGTAATTTCAAAAGGATAGTGAAGAAACACCTCGGCAGGTGATATTTTCAGCCCGTGGACGTAGATCTCCGGATCGAACCACGTACATCCTGTGTTCTTTAAATTTCTTGCATTGATTTACGTTGCGAAAAGGGGTTTTACGTTCGGAGTTTATTTGATAACCAGATTACGCCTTATCAATTGGCGTCGTATGTGGGAACGACCGTGAAAACCCTAGTTTTTCATCATAGTCGTAATGGTGAATACTCGTAGGTCCACCAATCCTACTCGGTCCCGTCGCGATCCTCCTGTGGATCAAATTCCGTTGCCCCGTCAACGACACCAGAATCCTCCCGCGGAGCATACTAATATTCCAAATCATCCTCCTGCTGAGGACCCAGTGCAAGTTAATCCTCCGCCAGCTCCCGAGCTGTCGCATGTCCAGCAGGCCTTCCTTCAGGAACACGCTGCTTTGTTCCAAGAATGGAATAACCGTCGCGCACACTCCGGTGAGCGTGCCAACAACAGCGCTGAACGGGCAAGAAATCTGCCTCGGGACTCATCGCGTGACTTGGATGAGGATCCCCCTCATCGAGCGAGACTTGAACGCCGGAGACAAAGGACAGTTTCTCCGGTAGATAATCGCAGCTCTAATGGGTCGAGGCCCCGAGACGCATATGACGGTGCACATCGCCGTCGACCTGTCGACGTTCCGAAGCATCCTCGTCTTGACCCATCTCGTGTGTTGGATCCTATGGAACAAGAGCAGGCTCAATTCGCCGCAGAGCTCGACAAGGTCTTGGGCCTTGATGCTAACAGAGAAATTATTACCCCATTCTCGGACGAGATTCTTGCGGCCTCACTCCCTGATGGTTTCAAACTCCCTCCAGTGGCTGTATACAATGGCACTGGGGATCCGAGCAATTTCCTGAACGCCTTTAAGTACGCTATGTTCAATCGCAACTGCACTCCTCACCATCTGTGCAAGTTATTTCCTGAATACCTTCAGGACGAGGCCAGACTTTGGTTTGACTCTTTACCACGGGGCAGCGTCACTTCTTTTCGTGATCTCGCCGAGCAGTTTTGGGCGCGTTTTCATACGCGGGCAAAGCCCATGGCCACTTTGGCCGACCTCATGAATATGGAACAACGGGATGGCGAAACTGTTACCCAAGTTCTTGACCGCTTTACAGCGGAGAGTCTTAAAGTAGGAAGCCACTCGGATGATGTTATCATCAATGCCTTCATGAATGGCCTTCGTCCCGGACCGCTCTACACCGAGTTGATTCGAAACCCTCCGGTCACAACCCGGGCTTTGTTTAATACTGTGTGCAGATATGCTAAGGCCGAGGAGCAGATTCGTCGTAAGCGTGAGAAGCATGCTAGCAAACGGCAGTCCGATAGGGCACCAGTTGGGCCCAGTACGCGACCCAGTGCCTTTTCTCGTCTGAACCGGGGACGTTCAGAATCTCGAGGGGATATTCCACAACTCACCCCGCTTACAAAATCGCGAGCCGAAATTCTTTCTGTTCACAAGAACGATTTACGACCGTGTCCGCGGATGACTGCTCCAGCTGAAAAGCGAAAAACCGCGAGAAGTGGTGCGCGTACCACCATGATCATGGGCATGAGACAGAGGAGTGTCGAGAGCTCGGTAAGGAAATTGAAGATTGTCTAAAGAAAGGTTTCTTGCGACAATACATTGTTCGGACCGACGACAAGCCTCGGTCAAGCCAGAATGGGGGTTCATCCCAAAACCGTGGAAGTTATAATGACCGTGGTTCACGTCAAAACAGGCTGCAATGGCAGAATAATAGGCCGGGGTCAAACAACTATGCACGGCAAGACCACGAAAATCATCAACAACCTCATTTTTTGCCACCACCACCTCCTCCGGGAGGACCCGGAGACAATTTGCCTACCCATGTCATAAACGTGATTTACGGGGCCCTCCCCACTGGGGCTTCTCGAAATGCCTTGAAGGCAGAGGCACGCCGTCCTCCTCCCGAGGAGCCGCGTCACAAGCGCCTCCACCAATCTGAAACTGTCAGTTTTACAGATAGAGACCCAGTTCCCGAGCTTACCCCCCATACCGACGCCATCGTCATCGACATGGCTGTAGCTAATGTTACAGTACAGCGAGTCTTTGTAGACAATGGAGCCGCAGTAAGTGTCATATTCACCGACTGTTTTCAAAAAATGGGGATTCCTCGTGAGCAACTTCGATTGGCCCCCGGGCCGTTACAGACTTTCACCCAGGGTGAAGTTCAGCCAGACGGAGTTATTAATCTCCCGGCATCTCTTGGAACTTATCCGGCGATAAAAACCATTTTTGTGGATTTTTACGTGGTTAACTCTCCGTCCCCATATAAAATGATTTTCGGTCGGGACTGGCTTACTCCCGCCAGAGCCATATGCTCCACATACCACCTCGCACTAAAATTCCCTACATCACATGGCGAGGTGGCTATCCGCGGCAGTCAGCGGGTTTCTAAGGAGTGCATGTACGTCGCACTCAAAAAGGCAACAAAGGTTCCTCCTAAGCAGCAGCTCCAGGTGACATCCTCGGCTCTCGAACCTAAGTTATGTACATCGCTGGAGGACACCACTGTCCAGGTGCCGCTTGATCCATCCAAGCCCGAGCAAACAGTAACCGTCGGCGCCGTGGACGTGCCGTGGTTACATCGTGCCATCATCCAGACCTTGCGGGAGTACTCCGACGTCTTCGCCTGGTCTCCCTTGGATATGCCCGGGGTCTCTCCTGATGTCATAACCCACAAATTGAACATCGATCCCAACGTCAAACCTATACAGCAAAAGCAAAGAAAATTCGCTCCGGAGCGAAACGCGGCCATTCGAATCGAGGTACAACAGCTCTTAGATGCAGATATCTTGTTTGAAGTCCATTATCCTTCTTGGTTGTCTAATCCCGTGATGGTAACAAAGTCCAGCGGGGCATGGCGAATGTGTGTCGATTTTTCCGATCTTAATAAAGACTGTCCAAAGGATTGTTATCCTCTGCCCTCTATCGACCAAAAGGCCGAAGCCATTACTGGGCACGTGGCGCTTTGCTTCTTGGACTTATACAAGGGATACCATCAAATCCACATGGACCGTCAGGATGCCCTCAAAACAGCATTTATCACTGATTTTGGATGTTTTGCCTTTAAGAAAATGCCCTTCGGGCTCAAGAACGCGGGGGCCACATACCAACGTCTTATGGACCGCGTTTTCCGAGGTCAAATTGGTCGCAATGTTGAGGTTTACGTTGATGATCTAGTCATAAAAAGTAACTCCCAGTCTTCATGTGTGCAAGATATTGTTGAAACATTGAGTACTTTGCGGCGTTATAATTTGCGTCTCAATCCAGCAAAATGCACCTTCGGTGTTGGCTCCGGAAAATTTCTCGGTTATATGGTTTCGCAGCGCGGCCTCCAGGCCAATCCGGCCAAGCTTCGGGATGTGTTAGACCTGCAACCACCGAGGACGGTCAAAGACGTTCAACGCCTCACTGGCGGTTTGGCGGCCTTAAACCGTTTTTTGTCTAAAGCTGCGGAGTGTCAACTCCCATTCTTCAAAATTTTGCTGCAGGCGAAGTCATTTGAGTGGACCCCGCAGTGCACCGAAGCTTTTGAGGCTTTAAAGCATCATATTAAGCAACTGCCCACTCTGTCGGTCCCTCTCTCCGGAGAGCCGCTTTACATTTATTTGGCCTCCTCCGAAGAAGCCATTAGCGCGGCTCTTGAGCGCGAAGCAAATGGTGTGCAGCATCCGGTGTATTTTGCAAGCCGAGTACTTCACGGGGCAGAAACTCGGTACTCCACGGTGGAAAAGACAGTGCTCGCTCTCGTCATGGCAGCCCGGCGCTTGCGGCCATATTTCCAAGGACGTGAGATACGGGTTCTAACTAATCACCCCATTCGTCAAATTCTTGTCAAACCCGAGGTGTCAGGGCGCCTCGCTAAGTGGGCTGTCGAGCTAGGAGAGTATGATATTCAATTTCTTCCACGCCGAGCTATCAAGGGTCAAGCACTAGCAGACTTTTTGGCCGAGACCCCAGTGGATAATCATGAATCTTCCGCAGATAACGATAGTCATCACCCTGCTGCCCTTGAATCTCCACCTCGCAATTGGCAACTATATGTGGATGGTGCTTCCACGGCTCGAGGGAGTGGTGCTGGGGTGCTTCTCATTGGCCCCGAGGGAGTTGAAGTTAAGTATGTCATTCGATTCAAATTTAAGGTAACTAATAATGAAGCAGAATACGAGGCAGTTCTCGTTGGGCTCTGGCTCGCTCAATCCTTAGCAATCCCCCATCTGGAGCTCTTCACGGACTCCGAGGTTGTTTCTAATCAGATCAAGGGCACTTATACCGCTAAGGATGAAACGATGATCAGGTATCTCGCTTTAGCACTTAAATTTATGTCAACTTTTGATTCGGTTGATATCCAGAAGGTACCACGTAAACAGAATGTTCAAGCTGACGCTCTCAGTAAACTGGCCTCCGCGGTCCTCACTAATGTGTCTCCGGATATTATAGTCGAAGATGCCTTTCATCCGGCGATTCATGAGGCAACGGTCTCAATATTGACCGACAGTGATCCCAATTGGATGACCCCCATCGTTCTGTATCTCCGAGATGGAACTCTGCCGAATGACAAGCTGCAAGCTCGGCGAATAGTTCTCAAGGCACCTAAGTATTCATTCCATGATGGAATCTTGTACCGACAGTCGTACTTGCAACCGAATCTTCGGTGCCTTGCTCCTGCCCAAGCCGATCAGGTTCTTCGAGAGGTTCATGAAGGGGCCTGCGCCAGTCACATCGGCTCACGGACGTTGGCCAAAAAAATTCTTCGGTGGGGGTACTACTGGCCAACCTTGTTTAACTATGCCCATGAATTAGTGACCAAGTGCAGCAAGTGTCAGCTACACTCCCGTGTGAAACATCTGCCACAAACCGAGCTCACGGGAATACAAAGTGCTTGGCCATTTATCCAATGGGGATTTGATATTGTGGGCCCGTTTCCAGTCGCTCCGGGTGGACTGAAATTTCTTGTAGTCGCCGTCGATTACTTCACCAAGTGGGTAGAAGCCGAACCTCTTACTGCCATCACTGGTCAGAACATCTTGAAGTTCGTCTGGCGAAATATTATATGTCGCTTTGGCATCCCGAGCACTATTATTTCGGATAACGGCAAATAGTTCACCAATGATCCCTTCCGGTCATGGTGCGAGGAGCTCCACATTAAGCAAATTTTCACCTCGGTAGCTCATCCGCAAGCCAATGGTCAAGTTGAAGTCACTAATCGTACACTCCTTATGGGTCTAAAGAAACGTTTGGATCACGCTAAAGGTCTTTGGGCCGAGAATCTTCCGCAGGTTCTTTGGGCCTATCGCACTACGCCACATACCTCTACTGGGGAGACCCCCTACAGTCTTACTTACGGCTCCGAAGCCGTTATTCCGGCGGAAATCAGCGTACCTAGCCCCCGCCTCGTAACTTTGACTCCCGAGGATAATGACGAAGCTCTCCGTACAAACTTGGATGAGCTTGAACATCATCGTGATCAATCTTTCATCCAGCAAGCCAAGTGTAAGCAACGTGCAGCTCAGTATCACCACCTCCGGGTTCGGGGAACTCAGTTTAATGTCGGGGACTTGGTACTCCGACTCAACTCAGCCAGCAAGGCTGCCCCCGAGGGGAAATTGCATGCTACCTGGGAAGGTCCTTATCGCGTCGTTGCTGCGCACGATTCCGGGTCCTACCAGTTGGAGCATCCTGATGGAACCCCGATTCCCTGAAGCTGGCATGTTACCAACTTAAGGCGTTTCTATCTATGAACACCGAATGACAAGTATCGTTCCTATCTTTACATTCATTGTACATCTCTTTTTCGTTGTGATTTCTCTTTGTATTTTTTAAGTTGTTCCGGCACTCACCTTGAATAAAAGTTCTTTATTTGTGCATCTTACTGTGCTTTCTTCTACGTTACGGGGGACGCCCTAGCGTAGTCGTACTATTATTATTCGTCTCCGGACAATTGGATCTCTCACCCGGTCCGTCCGGGGAGATTCACGTTTGGTCCCCGGACTTGTGTCCCCTCTCGTCTGTATAACCGGAGAGGTTTTTCACTCCCGCCCGATCCGTCCGGGGAGATTCTATGCCCTGTCCATATGGTGTTCCCGAGCACCTGTTAAGGCAATTATTATTGCATTCTGGTTAATAGTTCATTATTTTCCTTTCAAAGTACACAACTTTGCAGACCAAAATGGTTTTTTACATTTTTTCGATTACATGCCAAAAGGTTCTTTACATATTATTTGAAAAAAAAAAAAATTAAGTAAAAACTATATATGGCCTCCGATCCAGTACTCGGCGCTCCGGCGTTGAGATCTGCTTCCGGACCTACTTCGTGTCCGCCGGGATTCTGTGGCTTCCCGGCGTTGAGCCCCGGCTCTTTCCCCATCGCGGCCCCCTCGGCGTCGTGGACTCATCCTTGATACTTGTCTGGGGGCTTCGCCTCTTGTACGGCCCCGAAGACTCGGCTGCGGTGTAGACCTCGGTGTTTGGGCCCATTTCACGGGATCCCACTCCGCGGGATCCATCACTTCGATCTCTTCAGCCAGCTTCTCGACTTCTTCTTCGGCGACGACCACGGGCCCTTCTTCGACTGCAGTTACCGAAGCCAGCTTTTGAATTATAATTCCTTGGCTTTTCCCCACTGGTTTCTTTTTACCCTTCCGGGGGGCTTTTGTAGTACCTCGGCTCCGGCTAGGGCCCGCGATGTACTCCTCAGCTGTGTGCCGCCACCTGCCGCGGCCTTTTAGTCCCTCGTACATACCGAGCAATAATTCCAGCACCTCTCGCTTTCTTATAAGCTCCGAGGACTCGGCCGAACCCGTCGCCATCAGTGCCGAAATCTCACTTTGAATCTCGGTGACCCGCTCCTCAACTTCCTCAAATGTCAGCAAGCCGTACTCTGTCAGTATCCGGTCATACTCCCTTTGATGGATGAGGACGCGGTCCAGTTCAGCAACTTTCGCCAGGTACTTTAATTCCTGGTCTCTGGCCCTCTCCGCGGCTCTAGCTCTTGCCTCCTCGGCTTCCTTCGCTCTTCTCTCCGTAACGGCCACCCGTTTCTCTAACCTCGGCACAACTTGCCTTTGCAAGTTATCTTTCTCTCCGCGGAACCAATCCAATGATTGCATGAGCTTGTTTATCGTGTTATGCAGCTCCGCGATGTCCTGAGCGGGCAACAGAATCAGTGGGAAAGATAAATTTCAAATACATCGTTGGACAGCTATTCAATTATTCAACAAACATTTATATTCAACAAAACTAGAGTACATTATCGGTAGTGTGGTACAAGGGATTTACAATTATTCCTATCATCTACTATATCAAATTTGTGGGGAACGACTGACCTCCTCCTCCTCGGTCCCCTCAGCATCATCGGGCTCCACCTCCTGCCGATCTTCCGCCGTTCCTGCCTCCTCTCCTGCAGCTCCTGCGGAAATTTCCATGCGGGGAGGTGGCTCTTTGTTTCGGGGCTCAGAGACGAAATCACCTCGGCGGAATGCCAGGAACTCCTGGTCTTGGTCCGCCTCACAGCTTGCAACCTCCTCGGCCCTTAAAATCTCTTTCTTCTCTGCTAGAGCCTTCACGAGGGGCCACTCCGGGAGGTGCGTTAAAGCTTGATAGTAGGCCTCCTCCACCCCGGCCACGGCATTGTAGTCATACCCGAATTCTGGGCGATAAACGTCCACGTTCAGGTAGATTTCTTTGATCTGCTCCAACAACACCGATCGCGTGGCCGTATCCCCGACAGCGACAAAGTTGGTCTGGAAGTCGAGAAATGTGCTCGTCTGGAACAACTTCTCGGCAAACGCTTTTAGCATTGCCTCTTGACCTTCAACAATCGCCGCTTCTCGGGCCTTCATCTCTGCCCGCAGTTGAGCCGTTTCTCCACGGAGAGCCCCGACCTCCGCCTCCACTTCGCGCAATCGCGCGACTTCATTCTCCACCAAGGCCGCCCTCTTGCGCGCTTCGGCCAGATCAAGCGTCAGTTTATCGTTGCGCGCGCGCAGCTCCCTTACCACCACGGCCAGCTCTTCTTTGGCCTCCTTCTCGCTTTTCCGGCCGAGCTCCATAATTCTCCGTGCCAAGTGCAACAGCTCCTCGGCGTCCTCCCCCTCCAATCCCAGCAGACTTGTGGGCCCTTGCTCCTTCAAAAAAAAAAAATATACCGGAATCAAATCTGGTAACATACACTTCATTTACACAACAGCAACTCACGGAGTCAATTATGTCAGCTTTACCTCAACGCTTTCCCCCGTGCGGAGTTTTTTGGCTGCCGCCGGCGGTGTCCCGGATGGTTCCGACCTCCTTTTTACTCCGGGGGTTGGTCCCGCCGCCACCACTCGCTCCTCCGGCCCAACAGAGGGTCTTGGACTGGGTGACATCTTCCCCCGGGGAGACACTTCAGCCGTTTTCCCTTTCTTCTTGGCTGTCGCAGCCACAGCGGGGCTTCCAGCCGGCTCCTTTCCGAAGCGTCCCACTGCATACAGAAATTGGAGTTAGTCCTGCACAAGGCAACAATTTTACACAGATATAAGAACTCCTACCCTCCTCGGCAACCCCGGCTCCCGACTCGTATGGGCTCAGTCCCGCCTCCTCCAGCTCCGCCTCGGTGCAAAGGGTCTTGAAAGTCCCCACTGCACAGAATACGTCCACCACCTCAGCCTCCGGATCCCCCACCGGGGCAGTATCTAACACCTCCTCCCTTCTCCACCTCGGGAGGGCCACTCCGGTCTTAACGAAGATGAATTTCTCCTTCCACCCCTCCACCTTACTGGGGTTTTGTACTTTGAAACCACCTCGTGCTCGGGGACTGAAGGAGTACCAGCCTTTGGATTTTCCGAATGCTTTCAGTTGGAAAAAATACCTAAACAGCTCTACAGTTGGTTTCACCCCGACATTCTTGCATACCACGGTGAACCCGACTACTTGCCTTACGGCATTTGGTGCTAATTGGCTCAGGGAAATATTATAATATCTCAATAGCCGGATAACAATGTCTCAAAGGGGGAATCTCAAACCTATCCTCAGTGGGTCTATATATACGCCAATGAAGCCCTTCGGCAGGCAACAGGCCCTATCGCCGGGTTCTGGCACTATGTATTCTAAGTTAAAAGGGAAATAGAAGGAGGGGTCAAAGTTTCTATCTGCACCCGCGTCATCCGCGGCGCTATAGTAGACACTTCGAAGTCACTCTCCGTACATTCATAAAAACCGACGACCCTGATGTTGGTTTCCATGCCATCGGCTCTTTCCACTGTCCTAATTTCACTCCTCTCTGGAATAACGAAGCGTAGGGGTGGCACATCTAACGGAGACCTCTCGGTCCCTACTTCCTTAATAGAAGAAGAAGATGATGAAGAAGGCATACTTACTTGGTTTGTATTTGAGATGAATCACAAAAGCACAGAAGATTCTCCTTTTTTCCCGCTTTCTGTAACTTGCAAATCGCAATGAGGAAGATGAAGTATACTGTTCCATTATTCCTAATATATACTCGTGCAATTAACGGTCTAGATATGGCCTTTTCAAATTCTGTGTTTCAGATTTGCACGTACTGGACACGCGCCTTACAGTTCCCAAGGCGCGTGGGGGACAGGCTCTTTGGAAATTACAAAGCGTGTCACTTCACATCCCTCTCTCTCATGATGGCGCCGCCAGTCACATCAACCTCATTCTTGGCCAGGAAGTTTTGGGAAGCTCTCCGGTGCCCCCTTCACCTCGGCCATATTACTGTTCTCTTCCGCTACACTTTATTGCCTTCGGGGTGCTCTAGTTCGGCTCTGGTCAATTTCCTTCCTCCGGAGGGCGTCACCATAGATCGGGCCCTCGCCGTCACCTCGGGGTCATTCAGTCCAGTTCGTTTTGGTCCCCGCGGACCCTATCACGAATTATCTCAGTCATTGTAGATTCTCATCTCCCAAGAACACTTTGGCTCCCTCCACTTCCACTTCACCCTGCTCGTAACCGTAGCTCCCTCCTCGCTCCGGCTGGGGGGGAGGGGCATCTGATAGGTATGGCCCAGTAACTTCGGGTCGGATTGACACCCCGGACCAGATCAACCCGACCCGAGCAACTGAGCCCAGGAGGATAAGCCCAACAACCGGCCCAGAAACGTGCGCTCAAAATAGTGTGGCCCAATTGCGGCGTACCCCACGTTCTTGCCCCATGATCTGCTCCCAACCTCCATGCAACGATAATAGGCGCGATTGTAGGGAGTTAGTTAGGTTTTTGAGTTGAGTAGTATAAGTAGGAGAATTGTACTCAGAATTAGGGTTGGCTTTTTGTATTCTGAAACAGTTGCGTGTAATTTCAAAAGGATAGTGAAGAAACACCTGGGCAGGTGATATTTTCAGCCCGTGGACGTAGATCTCCGGATCGAACCACGTACATCCTGTGTTCTTTAAATTTCTTGCATTGATTTACGTTGCGGAAAGGGGTTTTACGTTCGGAGTTTATTTGATAACCAGATTACGCCTTATCAGCTGTGATTGTGCAAATTGTCTCCACTCTAAGGACACCGTTTTATTAATCTAGTTATTACTAATTAACTCATCGAATTAAAGAGGCGAAAGAAACTTAAGCTTGTGTTTACTTATGGCTGGAGGAGGTTGGAGTATTGTAGGTTGAGAGAAATAAAGTAGAAAGAAAAGGTTGGGTTAAATAAATGGGTGTTTGGTTTTGTTGGTTGGACATTGAGTTGGAGTTTATTTTTAGTGTAAAATGTGTTAACAAATGTGATGTGATGTGTGTAAATATATTGTCAACAACCCCAAAAGAAACATGGCTCCGTTGCCCAATCCTTAATGAATTGGGCCAAGTTATAAGTAAACACACCGTTAATCTTCTGCGATGACATTTTGAGCTTTTTGGCTATATGTTAGAAAGGACATGCTTATGGAAGTGAAAGAAGTCACAAGTCTGTACCTCTCCACCAATTAATAATCTCCCTCTGTTTTAATTTTTTCTTTATTAATTGTCTTGGTGAAAATTAATTTTCAAAGGAAAAAAATAGAATAAGAAATTGCTCACTCGGCATCAAGAGTTAAAGGAACATTATATTCAAGCATAGATAACCAACTTCTAACAAATTATCGAACATAATAATATGATGATTTATTTTGTATATCAAGCCATAATCAGTAGCCATGAATGCAGTTTCTGAAACATGGTTTGTCACATCAGACTTGAATTATTATAAAACCTTCAAGTTCTAGATGATTAATCTACCATTAATCAAAATCCTCCATTTTCGATGCTTTTGGTTTTCATTGGTTGAAGTATAGTTTTGATCATGTGTTGTTCTTATTGCATATGATGATTCATTTCATTGTTCGGTTAATGTTTTGTTCGGACTCCCGTATTCTTGCAGTGGTGTTGGTGTTATTCTTGTAATGTGGAGATACATCACTGTAACTGTAAGCATATGATTTGTGAATGAAATTGACAGGAAAGAATGAAGATGATGGATACTGATAGGGGTTGTTCCAAATACAGCCCTTAACGGTGTTTGAAGATTTGAAGTATGGAAGAATACTTACGAATTATCCCCAGTAAGATGCACAAAATAGGGATGGGCCTCCTCTTCTTCATGCAGCCTTGTATTGCAAAATAGAGTCGGGGGTGTCCCGACGTAAACCCTTTGACGCTCAAGTTAGTGCTTAGTTCAAAGAGTGAAACTCAAGCAATGTAATAGTAAAGTTTAGAGTGTGTAACTTTTTGAATTGAATGGATCACCTATTTATACTTACTGTTCATTACGGAAAAGGGCCAAAAGGTCATTTTAGGCTGCCCAATAACATTGCGCCATCTGTCCCTCTGTACCTGGCGGTGGTGTCAGAGGGTACAGTACATTTTCCATGACAACTCAAAGTTGTCTGTACTTTTTCTCTCAGTTATCTGTACTTCTTGTCGGAGGGTTGAGGAGCACGTGTCTTGGTCCCTAAGTTACAACGGTAACATTCCCGTTACAAGGTTCCACCTGCCTCCAGTGGTGTCAATCAGAGCACCTAGAGAGTCATCTTGCGTTCTGTTGTCCAGCACCAATGGATCGACTGCAGGGAGCTCAGCTCTGTTTAATCCTTCAGAGCTGGTCTGCAGTGTCAGTCAACCTATGATACCTCAACCCTACAGGGTTGAGTCAGTCATTGGTTGACATATCGTTCTCTACTCTGTAAGGAAAGCCAAGGGTTGCTTCAAACTTAATTCTCAGCTCTGGATCGGGCTCGTCTAACTCCATCATTTTCATCCTCTTCTTAGGGGCTCTGCCCTGCTGATCTGGAACCCCCTGCACCATATGACTAGACCTTCTGACAATATTAGCGTAGCACCTCCTTGCAGTGGATTGATCACTGCTGACCTCCCCCACTTTGGATCCTACCATGAACTTTAACTTCATGTGGCTTAGAGAGATAATTGCTCCAAAACAGTTCAGCATAGGCCTACCAAAGATGACATTGTAAGAACTTGGTACCTCCACCACCAAGAAGGTTACCATCTGCACCTTCCACATCGGATCCTTACCCAGCTCCACCTGTAAGGTCACCTGCCCTGATGGTTGCACTGATCCTCCAGCAAACCCATACAAGGCTGTGTTTACAGGGGTTAGTTTTACATTCAGCCCCATTTTTCGAAAGTAATCTTGGAAAATGATGTTAGGAGAGCTCCCAGTGCCTATAAAGATCCGGGCTACAATGGCCCCTCCAATGTCTCTCGTAATTACCAATGCATCATTGTGAGGATTCATGGTCACTTATGCATTGCCAGAGCCAAACTCAATACGGGGGGAACTCCCTCCCCCCTAGTGGTCACCTCTGATACTTCCCCTCGGGGTACCTTGCCACCTCCCTTGCGGAGGCTTTCCTTGCACGGTTGGAGTCACCATCCTCCGGCCCTCCTACTATCATTTGAATGTACGTCTTCTTAAGGCAGGACTCCTCCCTGACTCTGGGCTCATCCGCAGGCTCTTTTCCTTTATTCCCGCACTCTCTCCGCTTGGAATTTCTTCCTTTATGTCTCCTTATTGACATATTCCACCAGATGCCCCTCCTTTATGAGCTTCTCTATCATATCCTTAAGATGACGACATTTGTCCATCTCATGACCGTAGTCATTATGGTATCGACCGTACATCTCTGATCTCGGTTACTTAGGGCCTGTATATGCAGTAGTAGGGTACTTGAACTCTGGAATCTCCGCTGCTATCTCCAGCAGCTCAGAGGGGTTCAGCGTTAACAGGATGTAATTCTCAAACCGTGGTCCCCCCAACAGACCTGCATTCTCCACATGCTTCCACTCTTTATCTGATGTCTTCCTTTTCTTCTCTACCACCTTTTCTTCACTCCTATGGCCACTGCAAGTCTCCTCCAGGTTGATATACTTATCTGCCCTCTCCAGAAGTTTATCAAAATTCGGGCCGTGCATTTTGCCAAGGATCGAAAAAAGTCTCTGTTCACCAATCCCTGAGCCAGTGCATTTATTTTCACCTCAAGGGTGGCAGATGACACGTCCAATACGGCAGTGTTAAACCTCCCTACATACTTCCTAAGACTCTCTAATTGACCCAGTTTCAAACTCATCAATGTCAGCGCTGACTTCTGTTGTCTCCATGCACTGGCGAATTGGTGCACGAATAAGGAACTCAGTTATGCAAAGGAAGTCATCGAGCTTGCTGGCAGTTGGCTAAACCACTGTTGGGCTGATTTCGTCAGCGTCGTCAAAAAAACTCTACACTTGACCCCGTCAGTGTACTGGTGAAGGAGAGCCCCATTTTTGAACCTCAGCAAGTGGTCGTGTGGATCTGCAGTTCCGTCATACTCATACGGCAATGTCTTGAAGTTCGGAGGCAGCGGGTTTGCCAAAATATCCTCAGTAAAAAGGGATCCCATAGCTTTGAATGGCATGCAAGTACCCGCATTTCTACTCCTCCGCAGGTCCTCCATTTCCCTGGGAAGGTCCTGCAACTGCAGGTTTACTGTGTTCACAGTGTCCGCATAGCTGACATCATAGTCATTTGTCTCCTCTACCTCATCCTTGGGAGGCACAGCTCTCCCTTCCGGCGGTATCCATTGAAGTCGTGGGGCTCGGCGCTCCCCCGCCACTAATTTTTAGCCCCCTTGGGGGGAAAGAGCCCTCCTAGTCGAATTCACTTCCGTATGAGCTGCATCCCAGTTCCCTGACCCTGCCTCCTATTCTCCACAGGCACAAACCCAAGTGGTGGCCCCGAGAGTCCACCTCTGTTGGCCAGTGCACTGCCAATGGCCATTTTCATCAACTAATTAAGGTGAGACATTGTCATAGTCATGGTTGTGCCACCCGGTGGAGGGGGCAAGGTAGTCCCACTTCGGCCCTCGGTGGTTGGGGATGGTGCCCAAGCAACCCCAGTTGGGGTATTCCTTGGAGGGGTGAGCTCTGTCACTCCAGGCAGACTTCCCTTGGCCGCCTCTTTTTGGAAGGCAACCGTCAATTTCTGAGGGGTTATCTCCAGCCATGCTCTATGAATACAACAAATAACAAATTCACACCCTTACTAATTCTCAAAGAATCCGGAACTCCTCCTTTAGGGGGCAAACTCCTCAGGGATGACAAACAGTTTTTAGTTAAGTCGAACAAAGGTAAATCTCACACCTTACGCCCAATGTTCCCACAGATGGCGCCAATTGATAGGGGTTGTTCTAAATACAGCCCTCAACAGTGTTTGAAGATTTGAAGTATGCAAGAATACCTACGAATTATCCCCAGGAAGATGCACGAAACAGGAATGGGCCTCCTCTTCTTCACGCAACCACGTATCTGCAAAACAGAGTCGGGGGGTACCTTGGCGTAAACCCTCCGACACTCAAGTCAGTGCTCAGTTCAAACAGTGAAACTCAAGAAATATAATAGTAAAGTCTAGAGTGTGTTACCTTTTGAATTGAATGGATCTCCTATTTATACTTACTGTTCATTAGAGCAAAGGGGCAAAAGGTCATTTTAGGCTGCCCAATAACATTGCGCCACCTGTTCCTCTGTACCCGGTGGCGGTTTTAGAGGGTACAGTACCTTTTCCAGGACAACTCATAGTTGTCAGTACTTTTTCTTTCAGTTGTATGTACTTCTTGTCGGAGGGTTGGGGAGCACATGTCTTGGTCCCTAAATTATAATGGTAACATTCCCGCTGCAAGGTTCCACTTACCTCTAGCGGTGTCAATCAGAGCACCTAGAGAGTCATCCTGCATTCTGTTGTCCAGCACCAATGGATCGACTGCAGGGAGTTCAGCTCTATTCAACCCTTCAGAGCTGGTCTGTGGTGTCAGTCAACCTATGATCCTCAACCCTGCAGGCTGAGTCAGTCATTGGTTGACATATCTTTCTCCACTCTGTAGGGATGACAACAACCCTGTTGTCCCTCCGGGTAATTAGAGCCGAAGGGCTCCTCGCGACCTTCAGTACAGACCACTGTTGTGAGCTCATACCTCCTCTGGAATTCCCGTGTAAAAGTGACGTATATTTCTCTCCTATTAGATACTATAAACCACCTCGATCAAATGACCTAGCAACAAATATTTTATACTTGGAATTGCAACTTTTTGTTTGGATTCATGACTAGCCAAATGCAAGACGAGAATGAAGCGTCCAATAAAAGATTGAGTAACCAGTCCTATCACTTGGTTATTTCATTTCATTATTCAAAGTATATTTATAAATATTGTATATGTGATGTATGATTAAAATAAATAGATTGGGGAAGGCATTTATAACCCCACTAGTATAGGTACTTTTTTCTAAGTTTTCCTATGATTAAAATAAATACATGCGAAAAGGCATTTATAACCCCACAAGTATAGGTAGTTTTTCTTTGAATGAGTCTTGTGGGTGAACGGTTACACGTGTGACGGAATATACTTTTATAAAAAATATTGATACTTTTACAGGAAAAAGTGATACTTTTACTACATTGATACTTTTACAGATAATGGTGATACTTTTACTACAAAAAGTGATACTTTTTTTTGTTAAAAAAAGGTGATACTTTTACAGATAAACGTAATACTTTTTTCCGTCATACCGTGTGACGACCGTGTGACGGTCACATACAAGTTTTTGCCTTTTTCTTTTTATGTTTTCCTCTCCAAATTTTGAAAGTTTATAACTTTTTCGTCTCAAATTAATTTTTAATGAAAAATATCCTACATTAGTTTTCTTCATAATCATCGATGTAACATACATGATGCTTGTATCTTGTTAAAATATTAATTTTTAAATGTAAAACTTCTTTTTTAGGATTGATATGATATATCAATTTCTATGTAAAGTAAAAAAATTCAGGCAATTCCACACATATTTTTTTCTTTAGAAGATTAAAATTATTTACTTTAGTTTTGTCTTTTTATGCCGTAATAATTTTACATCGCTTGAATTATTTGCTTTAAAGAACATTTGATAAAAAAAACATACAAATTTGATTTGTTAGTTGAATTAGTTTGTTTATTTATTTATTTATTCATTTTTTTAAAAAAAAAAAGTTATGTTAACTACTAAGTAATAAGTCAATTTTTATTTTTGAATACGAAACTATTATGCAATTTATGACCACTATAGTTAAGGAAATTATACGGTTGTGCCTTCTCATACTAAATTTAATATATAAGTCTTTCAAACAAGTAATTATTAAAAATATCTGAGGCTCCATTTGGATGGAGGAATTTGTGCTATGGATTTATAAATTTATTGTCAAATCCACTTCATGTGTTTGGATAAAATACTAAATGAGTGGATTTGTAAATCCAGATTTTTAAATCAGCTTATTTAGAAATCCAAGATTTGAGATTCTCCATTTTACACTATATTTGGGTGGATTTCAAATCCTTTGACAAAGGTAGTCATTTACAAATCCCTCCTCACTCAAACCTCTCTCCCCCCCCCCCCCCTCTCTCTCTCGTCCCCCCTATCTCTCTCTCTCTCTTCTTCTTCTCTTCTCTCTATCGCTATCTCTTCCTATCGTTCTCCAATAAAATGCTCATAATATTTTTTTTTTTTTTCTTTTATCTCTAATAAAATGCTCCCAATAATTTTTTGGGATATAAAATACATAATATGTATATATATATATATGTGTATATATATAATTGGAAAAAAAATTGTTCGGTTAATTTAGATGTAGATAAATATTATTTTATTTAATAAAAAATATAAATTATTAGTTTAAACTTTAAAGAAAAAAATTGAATTTTACAAATATTATATCAGTTTTTTGCCAAATAATGGATTTGAAAATTTTGGATTTAAAAATCCTTTCACAAATCCACCATAAATCCAAACAAGGAATTCCAAGCCCATGGATTTCAAATCTAAGGATTTTGAAATCTATTCATTTTAAATCCCTTGACAAATCAAATCCCTCCATCCAAATGGGACCTGACATTATTTCTAGCGCGGTTCATTCTAGGGTCTCACATTTTCAAGTAACCTGGTTAGAGCAATCGGACTTGCAATTACCCATTTATCCATAGACGAATATTCATTTCTATTAATATATTATTATAAAAATAACAAACCATGCAAGCACTGGCGAGATATTAGGGAGAAAATGAATTAAATTTCAAGATTGTATAAAAAATTATTAAAACTATTAAATCGCATCAAATCCTGCATTCAAATAATTGAGCTGATGAAATTTATGAAAATCTAATTGATAATGTCAATTTATGACAATACAAGGTATTAACAGTAGAAAGTAAAAAAATAAATACATGTAGAATATATCACGGAAGGAGGAAGAAAAATAATTAGACAACAAACTATAGGTAGCCTAATTGATGGAGATAGAGATATGATTTGAGCATATCGTTGTTTCATTGGATGTATCTTAATTGATATAATTTATCTTTTAGAATATTTATTTTGATTTGTTTTGATTTTTTTCAATTTACTTCATTTCAATTATTATGGTAGTAGTTTATTATTATTAGGGTTTTAGGGTTCAATTGTTATTATAAATAGGAGTCTTCAATATTGTAGTGGATGATTGATTTTGATATGAAATAGAAAATGGGTTTATTCCAGTTTGTGTCTCTTTCCGGTATTCTTAAAATCATCGGATTTAAACTCGCGTATTATTATTCTTCCACGCTTCTGCCTGCATCACTAATTGATCAACATTTATTGATTTTGTACTCTCAAATTATATATAGATGGATAATTTCATTACATATTATTGTATAATATAATTCCTCATCTAGAACTAATATATAGGAGTAGGAAATAAATTGAAAAACAAGCACATTAAATAAATTACAAATAAAGTAGAGCGAACAGTTAGATTTAATAAGAAAATAGAGATCCAGGAAATAAAAGGTGATGGTTCGTTGTTACTTAAGGAGCGAAGGTTGAAATAAAGATGCATGCTAAATGAGGGTTTCACAAACCGATTCATATAGACAAGCACTCTCATTTTTCTGCAACCCTCATATTAGACTACAATGATTTGCCACAAACGTAATTATTTAATTAAATTAGAAATTATATAATCTCATTTTTTATTATAATGAAATAAATATTTGAATTGGATTAAACATTAAAAAAAAAAAACTATATGTAATTAATGCAAATATCATTTTCTCATATATGATGAATGGATTTAATATAATTTACTTTTTATAAATATATTGTTAGATTACATTAAGATAAAAGTAAATTATATCATTTTTTTAAAAATAATTTTTCTCTTATTTTTTAAACTCAAACACACATTTAGTTTGTCCATATCCTTCTTGACCTATGTAAATAGCAACAAATAGCTTAATCAACAAAAAATACTCAAACAAACACAAGTATCTCACTACTAGAATATTGGCCTATCACTACACTAATTTCAAGGCACTTCAGAGCCTATGTCACCATTGATATTCTAAGAATGTGTTACGCTATTATGTCCCTATAACTACATTTTTAAAAGTACTATCAAGGCCCTATAAAGTAAGTGCCTTGACATAACCCAATTACCACATAAACTAAGTGTTGTGGGAATCAAGAACTTAAATAAAAAAAAAAATATCAAATCACCAAACCTTAAAACTGGAAATGCAAAACAAGAAATCAAAACCAAACATAGCGAGTTACGTGGTACGATCAATATGATCTATGTCCACGGAGATGTAGTATGTTTCCTTTAAGCAACCAAGAGATCAGAGTACAATCTGTGTGCAAACACAGCACACATATAGCAAGAACACATAAACCTAAAGCTAAACCCTTTTGATTTTTCTCTAATGTGTTTCTCTTTCTGGAGCTCCCTTTTTCTCTCTAATTACAAGATGAGATACAAGAAATGACTCTAGAGAAATGTGCATGATAAACGGGATCCAAAACTGCACAAAAAAATGGATCAAACAATAACAGAAAAACTGCCAAAACTGGATGCGCCTTTCAGTACGGTTTTCTTTATAACAGAAATCTGCAAAGCTCATGCAACGGTTTTAAAAACTGTTGTCTTTTTCTCCAGCTTAAAATTTCCTGAACTGCTTATTCCAATCTACTTTTTCAGTTTCCAGCTTGTGTGTGCGTGTGAATTCTATTTATATGTATATATATTATTTATAGTTCATAATTGGAGTTAATGTTTATCATGTTTGATTCTAAAATTAAGTAAGCAAAATTCTCCTCGTGGGAAACGATCCTTTCTTACCATATACTATTTTGTTTAATATTGTGGGTTAAGAATAGGTTAAATTTGTGGCGGTAACGACACGCTACCAAATTTTTGGCGCCGTTGCCGTGGAGAGTTGTTTGTATACTTAATCTTAGAATTAATACAAATTTGAATATCTCTTTTGAACTTGTGGTATTATTATTATTATTATTATTATTATTATTATTATTATTATTATTATTATTATTATTATTATTATTATTATTATTATTATTATTATTATTATTATTGTTATTATTATTATTATTATTATTTGCAAGCATGTTGAATTGATTAAATGCTAGACTTTGTGTCAATTGGTTTGTACTATTAGATTAGTAAATTATAATTTTCTCTATTAAAGTAGTTGTGATTATTAACTTACTTTTCACAATATCTTTTATTTTCTTTTTCCTTTCTTCTATTTCATTTACTTTATTTTACTTTTCTAACTTATGATGTTATCTCTGATCTTGAAAGGTGCATGCGATTGAGAAGTGGTAGGATTATCGATGAAGAAAGTGAAGTAAAACAGGTGAAGGAAGAAGAAAAAGAAAGAAAGGAGAACATGGCTAACCAGACGCTCAAGCAACTTTCTCAACCGAATATTGATGACCAACCATTATGTATCATCTTCCCAGAATTGGCAAAACCTCTCAAGCTGAACTCAGGTTTTCTAAATTTGCTTCCAAAATTTAATGGTCGGGCAGGTGAGGACCCTCATAGGCACTTGAAAGAATTTTTAGTTGTTTGTTCTACTATGAGACCTGATGGTGTTGATAAGGAACAAGTCAAACTACGTGCTTTTCCTTTTTCATTGCATGATTTAGCTAAAGACTGGCTTTACTATCTTCCACCAGGATCCATTACTACTTGGGCGGAATTGCAAAAATCTTTTCTTGAAAAATTCTTTCCCGCAAGTAGAATTGGATCCATTCGAAAAGAAATATGTGGAATTAGGCAAAATTCTAATGAGTCATTATATGAATATTTGGAAAGATTTAAACGATTATGTGCTAGTTGTCCCCAACACCAAATTAGTGAACAATTATTAATTCAATACTTTTATGAAGGTCTTTTACCACATGATAGAGGTATGATTGATGCTGCTAGTGGAGGTGCTTTAGTTGATAAAACGCCTACACAAGCTAGACAATTAATATCTAATATGGCCCAAAATACACAACAGTTTGGAACTAGAAATGATGTAGGACAAACTAAGAGAATTAATGAAATTGATGTTAATGCTGTGCAAGAACAACTTAGAGAAAATGCTCAACAAATGACTCATTTAACTACTCTTATATCCAAATTTGTGTCAAATGGCAACACGCAAGCTCGTGCATGTGGCATATGTACTGATTTTTCTCATACTACTGATGTTTGTCCTACTTTACAGATTGAAGATGTTAATGCTATAGGCGGTTTCCCTGGCTGATAAAGCGCAATCCGGTATCCAAGAAACTCAACGAAAACCAATGCAAGAAATATGGAAAAACACAAGATGTACGTGGTTCGATCCGGAGATCTACGTCCACGGGCTGAAAAATGGCACCTGCCGAGGTGTTTCTTTCACTATCCTCTTTGAGTTTACACGTAACAGTTTTAGAATACAAAACGCGAACCCCAATCCTGAGAACAATTCTACTATTTATACTATTCAATACCAAACCCTAACTAACTCCCTGTAATCACGCCTATTTTCCGTTTCATGGAAGTTGGCAGCAGATCGTGGGCCTAGAATCGTGGGATACGCCTCAGTTGGGCCACGCTATTTAGGTCGCGCATGCTTCTGGGTCGCTCCGGTCAGATCGGAGTGTCGACCCGATCCGAAGTTACTGGGCTATACCCATCAGATGCCCCCCCCCAGCCGGAGCGAGGAAGGAGCTTCGGTTATGACCGGGGTGGAGATGCCAACAAGATGAGCCGCGGTTACTTGTGAGCCGAAGTATTTTTGGGAAGCCGAGAATTTTCGGAGTCGGAGTTGATCCGTGGTGTAGTCCGCGGAGGCCAAATCAAACTAAGCTGGACATCCCCGAGGTGATAGCGAGGGCCCGAGCACCCCGAAGGCAATAAAGTGCGGCGAAAGAAAACAGGAGTCTGGCCGAGGTGAAGGAGGCACCGGAGTGCTGTCCAAATCTTCCTGGTCAAGGATGGGGTTGATGTGATTGGCGGCGCCATCATGAGAGAGAGGGATGTGAAGTGACACGCTCTGCAATTTCCAATGAACCTGTTCCCCACGCGCCTTGGGAACCGTAAGGCGCGTGATTAGCACGTCCAAATCTGAAACGCTGAATTTGAATAGGCCGTATCAGGATCGTTGGTTCTTTGAGTATATATTTGGAATAATGGTACAGTATACTTCATCTTCTTCATTGCGATTTGCCAGTTTTAGAAAGCGGGAAAAAAGGAGAATTTTGTGCGCCTGTGATTCATCTCAAATTCAAAACTTCTCAAACTCAAACCAAGTAAGTATGCCTTCTTCATCATCTTCTTCTTCTGTTCAGGAAGTAGGGACTCAGAGCTCTCCGTTAGATGTGCCACCCATTCGATATGTTATTCCAGAGAGGAGTGAGATTAGGACAGTGGAAAGGACCGACGGCATGGAAACCAACATTAGGATCGTCGGTTTTTATGAATGTACGGAGAATGACCTTGAAGTGTCCACTGTAGCGTCGCGGATGACGCGAGTGCAGATAGAGACCTTAATCCCCTCCTTCTATTTCCCATTTAATTTAGAATATATAGTTCCGGATCCCGGCGATAGGGCCTGTTGTCCCCGGCAGGGTTTCATTGGTGTATATATAGACCCGTTAAAAATAGGTTTGAGATTCCCCCTTTGGGACATAGTTATCCGGCTACTGAGATATTATAACATCGCCTTGAGCCAATTAGCGCCGAACGCGATTAGGCAAGTAGTCGGGTTCACCGTAGTATGCAAGAATTCCGGGGTGGAACCGACCGTAGAGCTATTTAGGTATTTTTACCAATTAAAAGCATTCGGGAAATCCAAGGGGTGGTACTCCTTCAGTCCCCGAGCACGAGGTGGTTTCAAGGTACAAAACCCCAGTAAGGTGGAGGGGTGGAAGGAGAAGTTCATTTTTTTGAAGACCGGAGTGGCCCTCCCGAGGTGGAGAAGGGAGGAAGTGCTAGATACTGCCCCGGTGGGGGACCCTGAGGCCGAGGTGGTGGATATATTCCGTGCAGTGGGGACTTTCAAGACCCTGTGTACTAAGGAAGAGCTGGAGGAAGCTAGACTGAGCCCATATTATTCGAGCGATGCGGCGGGGATGTCCACCCAGGGTCAAGAGTCGAGAGCCGGGGTTGCCGAGGAGGGTAGGAGTTCTCATACCTGTTTAGAAATTGTTGCCTTGTGCAGGACTAACTCGAATTTCTGTATGCAGTGGGACGCTTCGGGAAGGAACCAGCGGGAAGCCCCACAGTGGCTGCAGCAGCCAAGAAGAAGGGAAAAACTGCTGAGGTGTCTCCCCGGGGGAAGATGTCACCCAGTCCACGACCTTCTGTGGGGCCGGAGGAGCGAGTTGTGGCAGCGGGGTCAACCCCCGGAGCAAAGAGGAGGTCAGAACCATCCGGGACACCTCCGGCATCATCCAAAAGACTCCGCACCGGGGAAAGCGTAGAGGTAAATCTGAAATGTCTTGTTAGTTATTGTTTACGCAAATGAAGTGTGCACTACCAGTACTGGTTTCTGTGTTCTGTCTTGTGTGATATTTTGAAGGAGCAAGTGCCCCCAAGTCTGCTGGGTTGGAGGGCGCGGACGCCGAGGAACTTCTGCGTTTGGCTCGGGGAATCATGGAGCTTGGCCGGAAAAAACGAGAAGGAGGCCAAGGAAGAACTAGCCGATGTGGCTAGGGATCTGCAGACGCGCAACGACAGGCTAACGCAGGACCTGGCCGAAGCGCGTAAGAGGGCTGCTTTGGTGGAAAATGAAGTGGCGCGTCTGCGCGGGGTAGAGGCGGAAGCCGGGGTCCTCCGGGGAGAACTAATGCAACTGCGGGCAGAGATGGATGCTCGAGAAGCTGCAATCGTCGAAGGTCAAGAGGCGATGCTAAAATCGTTTGCCGAGAAATTGTTCCAAACGAGCATGTTTCTTGACTTTCAGACCAACTTCGTTGCAGTCGGGGACAAGGCCACGCGATCTGTGTTACTGGAGCAGATCAGGGAAGTCTACCCGAATGTGGATGTATATCGTCCAGAATTCGGGTATGACTATAATTCCGTGGCCGGGGTGGAGAAGGCCTACTACATAGCTCTAACGCATCTTCCGGAGTGGCCTCTGTTGAAGGCTCTGGCAGAGAAGAAAGAAATTCTGAAGGCCAAGGAGATTGCCAGCTGTGAGGTGGACCAGGACCAGGAATTCCTGGCATTCCGCCGGGGTGAGCTTAACTCCGAGCCCCGAAACAAAGAACCACCCCCCCGCATAGAAGCTGCTGCAGTTGCCGCAGAGGAGGAGGCAGGAACGGCTGAAGGCCGACAGGAGGAGGTGCCCGAAGAGGCCGAGGGGACCGAGGAGGAGGTCAGTCGTTCCCCTCAAATTTGATGTAGTAGATAATAGGAGTAAATGTGAATCCCTTGTACTGGACCATGGATAATTTACTCTGACTGTTTTGAATATAAATTTTGTTGATTAACTGAGTTGCCGTTCATTGTATGCTTGAGATTGATCTTTCTTGTTGATTCCGTTGTCTGTTCAGAATACCGCGGAATTGCACGACACTATAAAGAAGCTCATGCAATCATTAGAGTGGTTCCGCGGAGAGAAGAATAACTTGCAAATGCAAGTAGTGCCGAGGCTAGAAAAGCGGGTGGCCGTTGCGGAGAGAAAGGCGAAGGAGGCCGAGGAGAAAGCCTGGGACCAGGAGTTGAAGTACCTGGCGAAAGTTGCTGAACTGGACCGAGTCCTCATCCATCAAAGGGAGTATGACCGGATACTGACTGAGTTCGGCTTACTGACTTTTGAGGAAGTTGAGGCGCGGGTCGTAGAGATTCAAAATGAAATTTCAGCACTGATGGCGAAGGGTCCGGCCGAGTCCTCGGAACTTGTAAGAAAGCGAGAAGTGTTGGAGTTACTTCTCAATATGTATGAAGGTCTGAAAGGACGTGGCAGGTGGAGGCCCACTGCCGAGGAATATATCGCGGGTCCTAGCCGGAGCCGAGGTACCTCAAAAACCCCCCGGAAGGGTAAACAGAAGCCAGCGAGTAGAAGCCAAGGAATTATAATTCGAGAGCCAGTTCCGGTGACTACAGTTGAAGAAGAGGCCGCGGTTTTCGCCGAAGAGGTAGTCGAAAAGCTGGCCAAAGAAATCGAGGTAATGGACCCCGAGGAATGGGATCCTGTGCAATGGGCCCAAACTCCGAGGCCTACCCCGCAGCCAAGTCGTCGGGCTCGCACAAGAGACGAAACCCCCAGACAAGCGCCAAGGACAAGTCCGCGACGTCGGGGGGCCCGCGGAGGTGAAGGAGCCGGAGCTCAAGGCCGAAGAGTGACAAGATCCCGTAGGACACGGAGTAGGTCCGGGAATAGATCTCAACGCCGGAGTGCCGAGTACTGGCTCGGAGGCCATAGATAGTTGTTGTTGTATTTTTTTTTTTTTTTTTTTTTTTTTGAAGTAATGTGCAAAGAGCCTTTTGGCCTTTAATTGAAAAAAAAAATGTAATAAACCGTTTTGGTTTGCAAAGTTGTGTTAAGGAAAACAACGAGTTGTTAACCAAAAGTAATAAGTGCTTTAACGGGTGTTCGGGAACACGATATGGACGGCGCCAATTAAAACCTCCCCGGACGGATCGGGCGGGAGTAAAACACCTCTCCGGTTAAACAGGCGAGAGGGGATATGAGTCCGGGGACAAAATGTGAATCTCCCCGGACGGGTCGGGAAAGAGATCCAATTGTCCGGAGACGAGTAATAATAATACGACTACGTTAGGGCGTCCCCGTAACGTAGAAGAAAGTACAGTAAAATGCGCAACTAAAGAAATTTTATTCATTGTTGAGTGCTGGAGCCACTTAAAGAATACAAAGAAAAATAGCAATGAAAAAGAAGTGTACAGTGAACATAAAGATAAGAATGATACTTGTCATTTGGTGTTCACAGATAGAAGCGTCTCAGGTTGGTAACATGCCAGCTTCGGGGAATCGGGGTTCCATCGAGATGCTCTAACTGGTAGGATCCGGAATCGTGTGTGGCAACGATGCGATAAGGACCTTCCCAAGAAGCGTGTAATTTCCCCTCGGGGGCGGCTTTGCTGGCTGAATTAAGCCGAAGTATTAGGTCCCCGACATTGAACTGAGTGCCTCGAACCTGGAGGTGATGACACTGAGCTGCACGTTGTTTACACTTGGCTTGCTGGATGAACGATTGATCACGACGACATTCGAGCTCATCCAAATTTGTACGAAGAGCTTCGTCATTATCCTCGGGAGTCAAAGTTACGAGTCGGGGGCTTGGTACGCTGATTTCCGCCGGGATCACAGCTTCGGAGCCATAGGTCAGACTGTAGGGGGTCTCCCCGGTAGAGGTATGTGGCGTTGTGCGATAAGCCCATAGGACATGCGGAAGATTTTCGGCCCAAAGACCTTTAGCACGATCCAGACGTTTCTTTATACCCGCAAGGAGTGTACGGTTAGTGACTTCCACCTGACCATTGGCTTGAGGGTGAGCTACCGAGGTGAAAATTTGTTTAATATGGAGCTCCTCGCACCATGATCGGAAGGGATCATTGGCAAACTGTTTGCCGTTATCCGAAATAATAGTGCTCGGTATGCCAAAGCGACATATAATATTTCGCCAGACGAACTTCAATATGTTTTTACCTATGATGGCGGTAAGAGGTTCGGCTGCTACCCACTTAGTGAAGTAATCTACGGCGACAACCAGAAATTTCAATCCCCCCGGAGCGACTGGGAACGGGCCGACAATATCGATTCCCCATTGGATAAATGGCCACGCACTCTGAATGCCAGTGAGCTCGGTTTGTGGCAGGTGCTTCACACGAGAGTGCAGTTGACACTTGCTGCACTTGGTTACTAAATCGTGGGCATCGTTAAATAAGGTTGGCCAATAATACCCCCATCGAAGAATTTTCTTGGCCAACATCCGTGAGCCGATGTGACTGGCGCAGGCCCCTTCGTGAACCTCCCGAAGAACCTGATCGGCCTGGGCAGGAGCAAGGCACCGGAGATTTGGTTGTAAGTACGACCGCCGATACAAAATCCCATCATGGAATGAGTACTTGGGTGCCTTAAGAACTATTTGCCGAGCTCGTAGCTTGTCATTAGGCAAAGTTCCATCCCGGAGATACTGAACAATAGGAGTCATCCAATTCGGATCACTATCGATCAACGCCGAGACCGTTGCCATATGAATCGCCGGATGAGATATATCTTCGACCATAATATCCGGAGATACATTAGTGCGAACCGCGGAGGCTAATTTACTGAGCGCGTCAGCTTTGGCATTCTGTGTGCGTGGTACCTTCTGGATAACAACCGTATCAAAAGTTGACATAAGTTTAAGTGTTAAAGCGCGATACCTGATCATCGTTTCATCCTTAGCGACATAAGTACCCTGGATCTGCTTGGATACAACTTCGGAGTCCGTAAAGAGCTCAAGATGGCGGATAGCTAAGGATTGAGCGAGCCGGAGCCCAGCGAGAACTACCTCGTATTCTGCTTCATTATTGGTCACCTTAAATTTGAATCGGATAACGTACTTAACTTCAACTCCCTCGGAGTCAATAAGAAGCACCCCGGCACCACTTCCACGTGTTGTGGAAGCACCATCCACATATAACTGCCACTTGCGAGGTGTGGGTTCAAGAGCAACTGGGTGATGATTATCATTGTCTGCAGAAGATTCATGATTATCCCCTGGGGTCTCGGCCAAAAAGTCTGCAAGTGCTTGACCCTTGATAGCTCGGCGGGGAAGAAATTGAATATCATACTCTCCTAATTCGACAGCCCACTTGGCGAGGCGCCCTGACACCTCGGGCTTGACAAGAATCTGACGGATGGGATGATTGGTTAGAACCCGTATTTCACGCCTTTGGAAATATGGCCGCAAACGTCGAGCTGCCATGACGAGTGCGAGCACTGTTTTTTCCAACATGGAGTACCGTGTCTCCGCCCCGTGAAGTACTCGGCTTGCAAAATACACCGGATGTTGAACACCATTGACTTCTCGCACAAGAGCGGCGCTAATGGCTTCCTCAGCGGAAGCCAAATATATGTAGAGCGGCTCTCCGGAGAGAGGAACTGATAAAGTGGGCAGTTGCTGTATATGACACTTTAAAGCCTCGAAAGCCTCGGTGCACTGCGGAGTCCACTCAAATGACTTCGCCTGTCTCAAAATCTTGAAGAATGGGAGTTGACGCTCCGCAGCTTTAGACAAAAAACGGTTTAATGCCGCCAAACCACCAGTTAGACGTTGTACGTCTCTGAACGTCCTCGGTGGTTGCAGATCTAACACATCCCGAAGCTTGGCCGGATTGGCTTGAAGGCCACGCTGCGAAACCATATACCCGAGAAACTTTCCGGAACCAACACCGAAGGTGCATTTTGCCGGATTAAGACGCAGATTGTAACGCCGCAGAGTACGCAACGTTTCCACAAGGTCCTGCACACATTTGGAATGGGAGGTGCTCTTTATGACTAGATCATCAACGTAAACTTCAACATTGCGACCTATTTGATCGCGAAAAACGCGTCCATAAGACGTTGATATGTGGCCCCCGCATACTTGAGCCCGAAGGGCATTTTCTTGAAAGCGAAACATCTAAAATCAGTGATAAACGCCGTTTTGAGGGCATCTTGACGATCCATGTGGATCTGACGGTACCCCTTGTATAAGTCTAAGAAACAAAGCACCGCGTGCCCAGTAATGGCTTCGGCCTTTTGGTCGATGAAGGGCAAAGGATAACAATCCTTCGGACAGTGTTTGTTAAGATCGGAGAAGTCGACGCACATTCGCCAGGCCCCGCTGGACTTTACTACCATCACAGGATTAGACAGCCAAGAAGGGTAATAGACTTCAAACAAGATATCGACATCTAAAAGTTGTTGTACCTCGATTCGAATGGCCGCGTTTCGCTCCGGAGCGAATTTCCTTTGTTTTTGCTGTATTGGTTTGACGCTAGGATCGATGTTCAATTTGTGGGTTATTACATCAGGAGAGACCCCGGGCATATCCAAAGGTGACCATGCGAAGACGTCGGAATATTCTCGCAAGGTCTGGATGATGGCCTGATGTAACCACGGCACGTCCACGGCACCGACAGTTACTGTTTGTTCGGGCTTGGATGGATCGAGCGGCACCTGGACAGTAGCGTCCCCCAATGATGTACATAGATTAGGTTCAAGAGTCGATGATGCCACCTGAAGCTGCTGTTTGGAAGGAACCTTGGTTGCCTTTTTGAGTGCGACGTACATGCACTCTTTAGAGACCCGCTGACTACCGCGGATAGCCACTTCGCCGTGTGATGTGGGGAATTTTAGCGCGAGGTGGTATGTGGAGCATACGGCTTTGGCGGGAGTAAGCCAATCCCGACCCAAAATCATATTATACGGGGACGGGGAGTTAACCACGTAAAAATCCACGAAAATGGTTTTTATCGCCGGATAAGTTCCCATAGACGCCGGGAGATTGATTACGCCTTCTGGCTGAACTTCACCCTGGGTGAAAGTCTGCAATGGCCCGGGGGCCGGCCGAAGTTGCTCCCGAGGAATCCCCATTTTTTGGAAACAGTCGGCGAATATAACACTCACTGCAGCTCCATTGTCTACGAAGACTCGCTTTATTGTAACATTGGCTACAGCCATGTCGATGACGATGGCATCAGTATGGGGTGTAATCTCTGGAACCGGGTCTCTATCTGTGAAACTGACAGTTTCAGACTGATGGAGGCGCTTATGACGCGGCTCCTCGGGAGGAGGACGGCGTGCCTCTGCCTTTAAAGCATTTCGAGAAGCCCCCGTGGGAAGGACCCCATATATCACGTTTATGACGTGAGTAGGTGCATTGTCTCCGGGTCCTCCCGGAGGAGGGGGTGGTGGAAAAAAATGAGGTTGTTGGCGATTGCCAGGGTCTTGCCGTGCATAATTGTTAGACCCCGGCCGATTATTCTGCCACGGCGGCCGGTTTTGTTGTGAACCCCGGTCATGATAACCTCCACGGTTGAGGGACGAACCCCCATTCTGATTTGTCCGAGGCTTGTCATCGGTCCGAGCAATATATTGTCGCAAGAGACCTTTCTTTAAACAATCCTCAATTTCCTTGCCAAGCTCTCGGCACTCCTCCGTCTCATGCCCATGATCACGGTGGTACACACACCACTTTCCGCGGTTTCGCTTTTCAGGCGGGGCAGTCATCCGCGGACAGGGCCGTAAATCATTCTTGTGAACAGAAAGAATTTCAGCTCGCGATTTTGTCAGCGGGGTGAATTGTGGAATATCCCCTCGAGATTCTGAACGCCCCTGATTCAGACGAGAAAAGGCACTAGGTCGTGTATTGGGCCCAACCTGTGCCCTATCGGACTGCCGCTTGCTAGCATGTTTCTCACGCTTCTGACGAGTCTGCTCCTCGGCCTTAGCATATCTGCACACAATATTAAACAGAGCTCGGGTTGTGACCGGTGGATTACGAACCAACTCGGTGTAGAGTGGTCCGGGACGGAGACCATTCATGAATGCATTGATGATAACATCATCCGAACAGCTTCCTACCTTAAGACTCTCCGCTGTAAAGCGGTCAAGAAATTGGGTAACGGTTTCGCCGTCCCGTTGTTCCATATTCATGAGATCGGCCAAAGTGGCCATGGGCTTTGCACGTGCTTCGAAACGTGCCCAAAAGTGTTCGGTAAGTTCTCTAAAAGAGGATATGCTATTACGAGGGAGAGAATCAAACCAAACCCGAGCCTCGTCCTGAAGATACTCGGGGAAGATCTTACAGTAGTGAAGAGATGTGGTATGATCGCGGCTCAGCATGTTGTGCCTAAATGCTCCAAGAAAATTGGCTGGATCTCCCGTGCCGTCGTAAGGTGGTATGGCAGGCCTTTTGAACCCTTCGGGAAGGGACGTAGCCAGAATTTCTTGGGAGAATGGTGTGATAATGTCCCCATTGGCGTCTAGGCCTAGGATTCTATCTAGTTCAACATTGCGTTGTACTCGCTCATACTCCTGGAGATCTAGAGTATGAGGATTGGCATAACGAACCCTGTTAGTCGCATTAAGTGGACGGCGGCGATCGGCATCTGCAGGTTCATCGTTGCGCTGTCTTGACCCATTAGAACTCCCATGGTCCTCGGGAGAACCAGGTCGCTCCCGTCGCCGATCTTGACGCCCGTGGTGCACTGGACCTTGTCGGCTATGCGGATTCTGAGGATGTGGATGCACTGCGGGATTGGTAGCGTGTCCGGCAGGTCCATCAGGATTCAGGTGATTGGCTGCCCAGTCTTGGAGAACATGGGCATGTTCTTGTAGGAAGGCCTGGAGTAGTTCTGGAGTCATCTGAATATTAACCTGCGGTCGTGCGGCAGCAGGATTAGGGTTTTGCACGTCTTGTGGAGGTAGAGGTAAGAATTGGTTGTCCGGATTCATAGCTGGGCCTTGGTTGCCCTGATGATGAGATGTATCCCTCATCGGCGATTGCCTCGGCGGAAAAACTTGATCCACGGGTGGATCTTGATTGACCTGATCACCTTGGCGAGATTGATTTAAACGGGTCATTACCATGGTATATCAAATGCAATATCAACGTCAAAACCACTTACGGTTCCCACAGACGGTGCCAATTGATAAAGCGCAATCCGGTATCCAAGAAACTCAACGAAAACCAATGCAAGAAATATGGAAAAACACAAGATATACGTGGTTCGATCCAGAGATCTACGTCCACGGGCTGAAAAATGGCACCTGCCGAGGTGTTTCTTTCACTATCCTCTTTGAGTTTACACGTAACAGTTTTAGAATACAAAACGCGAACCCCAATCCTGAGAACAATTCTCCTATTTATACTATTCAATACCAAACCCTAACTAACTCCCTGTAATCACGCCTATTTTCCGTTTCATGGAAGTTGGGAGCAGATCGTGGGCCTAGAATCGTGGGATACGCCTCAGTTGGGCCACGCTATTTAGGCCGCGCATGCTTCTGGGTCGCTCGGGTCGGATCGGAGTGTCGACCCGATCTGAAGTTACTGGGCTATACCCATCACTGGCCAACCCCAAAGAAAATATGACCCTTTTTCTAATACTTATAATGAGGGTTGGAAAGATAATCCTAATTTGAGATATGGCCAAGGTAACTTTAGACCAAACAATTACCAAAATATGCGTCAACCTGAAACTTCTAATCGTTCTTTAGAAGATATGGTCAAACAGTTGACTACCCAAATAGGTCAAGTTCATACCCAAGGCGTCCAATACCAAAAGAAAACCGACACTCATTTACAACACCTAGACAACCAAATTGGGCAAATTTGCACTTCCTTGAATAACATAGAAACCCAATTGTCCGGGAAACTTCCATCCAACCCATTCCTAACCCAAAAGAAAATGCTAAGGCCATAACACTAAGAAGTGGAAAATAATTAGAAGAGCCTAAGAGTAAAAGGGTGGCAATTGAGAAAGAGCTAGAAGTAAAATCTAAGGATGTGGGAAATAGTGAAAATGAAAAGAATGATGGGGAGGAGGTTAGTTTAGGGAAAGATGAAACAAATAACAAACCCCCTACCCAATTCAGAGAAATCCCACCTTTTCCCTCTAGATTTGCAAAATCAAGAAAAGAATCCATGGACCAAGAAATTTTAGAGACGTTTAGGAAGGTAGAAGTTAACATACCTCTCTTAGATGCTATTAAACAGGTTCCCAGGTATGCTAAATTTCTCAAGGAGCTTTGCACCAACAAAAAGCAATTCAAAGGCTCTCAAAAGGTAAGTATGGGTGAAAATATTTCCGCCATGATTCAAAAGAAAATTCCACCTAAGTGCAAGGACCCAGGTATGTTCACTATACCTTGCAAAATTGGAAATTTGAGGTTTGAAAGATGCATGTTGGACTTAGGTGCTTCCATAAATGTTATTCCAATAACTATTTATGATTCTTTGAATTTAGGGCCATTAAACAAAACTGATGCTGTGATTCAATTCGCTAATAGATCTAATGCATATCCAGTAGGAATACTTGAGGATGTCTTAGTTCAAGTAAATGAATTAGTATTTCCTGCTGATTTTTACATTCTTTACATGGGTGATGATTCGTCTAATAATGTGCCATTACTCTTAGGAAGACCATTCTTGAAAACATCTAAAACTAAGATTGATGTGCATGAAGGTAATCTGACCATGGAATTTGACGGGAAAGTAATTAAGTTCAATATTTTTTATGCAATGAGATATCCTAGTGACATTAATAATGTGAGTTCGATTGATACTATTGATATTATTGATATAATTGTGCAACAAATCTTTGATCTTGATAACTTGGATGAAGTACTACTTGAACTTGAATCTTCTGACTTTTTTGTTGAAAAAGAGGCTAATTTAGAAGAATTGAAGGTAACTTCCACATCTCTTACTTTGCCCCTCACTTCTTCAAAAGTATTGCCCTCTGTAGTACAAGCTCCTAAGTTGGAATTAAAACCCCTCCCTTCTAATCTGAAATATGTTTTTCTTGGTGATGGTGAAACTTTGCCTGTGATTATTTCAAACTCTTTAACCCCATACCAAGAAGAAAAATTGTTGAATGTGTTAAAGCAATATAAAGAGGCCATAGGATGGACAATTGCTGATATTAAAGGAATAAGCCCAACCTTGTGTATGCATAGAATCCTTCTTGAAGATGATGCTAAACCTGTTAGAGAAGCACAACATAGGCTAAATCCTCCTATGATGGATGTAGTGAAAAATGAAATTCTTAAGTGGTTGGAAACAGGAGTAATTTTTCCCTTTTCCGATTCCAAATGGGTAAGTCCAATTCATGTAGTACCTAAGAAATCTGGAATAACAGTGATAGAAAATACAAAAGGCGAACTTGTTCCAACTAGAATATCTAATGGATGGAGAGTGTGCATTGACTATAGGAAGCTAAATCTAGCTACTAGGAAAGACCACTTTCCATTACCATTTATTGATCAAATGTTGGAAAAACTAGCAGGGCAAGCTTTCTTTTGTTTCTTAGACGGGTACTCAGGATATATTCAGGTTGCTATTGCTCCTGAAGATCAGGAAAAAAACCACTTTCACATGCACGTTTGGCACATTTGCATTTAGGAGAATTCCTTTCGGCCTTTGTAATGCACCCAGTACTTTTCAAAGATGCATGATGAGCATATTTTCTGATTTGATCGAGCATAACATGGAAATATTTATGGACGATTTTACTGTTTTTGGTGATTCGTTTGATTTTTGTCTCCATAATTTATCTCTTGTTTTGAAAAGGTGCATTGAAACTAACCTTGTCTTAAACTTTGAAAAGTGTCACTTTATGGTTGAACAAGGTGTAGTTTTGGGACATGTTGTGAGCTCTAAAGGGCTAGAAGTCGATAAAGCCAAAATAGAGGTAATCAGCTCATTACCTTACCCTACTTGAGTTCGTGAGGTAAGATCATTTCTTGGGCATGCCGGCTTTTATAGACGCTTTATAAAAGATTTTTCAAAAATTGCATCCCCTTTATGTGCATTGCTTGGAAAAGATGTCCCCTTTGAATTTAATGAAAAATGTAAAAAGGCTTTTGATGATTTGAAACATAGATTGACTTCTGCTCCTGTTATTCGCCCCCCTGATTGGAATTTGCCATTTGAAATAATGTGCGATGCGAGTGACAAAGTAGTAGGAGCTGTGTTAGGACAAAGAAAAGATAAAGAGCCTTATGTGATATATTATGCTTCTAAATCACTTGACCCTGCACAATGTAATTACACCGTGACTGAAAAAGAAATGCTTGATGTTGTATTTGCATTGAAAAAAAATCGTTCTTACTTGCTTGGTACCAAAGTGATTGTCTTTTCTGATCATGCCGCGCTTAAATATTTGATGAAAAAGAAAGAATCAAAGCCTGGACTTTTGAGATGGATGCTTTTATTGCAAGAATTTGATTTAGAAATTAGAGATAAAAAAGGTGCTGAAAATCTTGTTGCGGATCACTTGAGTAGAATAGTACCTAGAGATGATTGGCCAATGGTTTCTGAATTTTTTCCTGATGAGCAATTATATTCTTTGACTGTGGAACCTCCTTGGTACGCTGATATTGTAAATTTTTTAGTAACTAGGACGTTCCCAACTAAATTGACAAAGGCTCAAAAGGATAAAATAAAGGCTGAATCGAAATATTATTTTTGGGATGACCCGTATTTGTGGAAATCTTGTTCTGATCAAATAATTAGAAGATGTGTGAATGAATCCGAATACATGTCTATTTTAAATTTTTGTCATACTTATGACGCTGGAGGTCATTTTGGTCCCAAAAGGACCGCTCATAAAGTGCTTGAATGTGGATTTTATTGGCCTACTTTGCATAAAGATGCATATTTATTTTGTAAATCTTGTGAACAATGTCAAAAGACATGTAACATATCACGAAGAAATGAGATGCCTCAAACAGGTATTTTAGTTTGTGAATTTTTTTACATTTGGGGTATTGATTTCATGGGCCCTTTCCCATCGTCTTTTGGTAATGTTTACATCATTCTTGCCGTTGATTATGTATCTAAGTGGGTAGAGGCTAAGGCTTTCAAACATGATGATGCTAAAACTGTGGTCAAATTTGTTAAAAGTCACATCTTTAATAGATTTGGCATACCAAAAGCAATCATTAGTGACCGTGGTACTCATTTTTGCAATAAGACATTTGGTGCATTACTTGAAAAATATCATGTTACACATCGCGTTTCTACTGCATATCACCCCCAAACTAGTGGGCAAGCTGAGGTCTCTAATAGGGAAATTAAACAAATTTTGGAGAAAATGGTTAATCCTAATAGGAAAGATTGGAGTATTAGATTAGATGATGCTCTTTGGGCTTATAGAACTGCATTTAAAACTCCAATTGGCATGTCTCCTTATAGGTTGGTTTTTGGAAAAGCGTGTCACCTGCCGGTTGAAATTGAACATAAATCATATTGGGCGGTAAAACAATGTAACTTAGACTACATAAAAGCTGGAAAAGAAAGAAAATTACAATTACAAGAACTAGAGGAACTAAGACTAGAAGCTTATGAAAATGCTAGAATATACAAGGAAAAATCCAAAGCATTTCATGACTAGAAGCATTTCAAGACAAATAAAGAAATAATTAGCATATGCAAATTTTAAGATTAATGAACCCAAGAGCTTGATTCTTGATCAATGATACAAAACTAAGTTAATAGATTGAAAGTGAGAACCTTAAGTAGCTAAAGTTTCACTATAATCCCTCTAATATAATTGAAATTATTCTAGGATAATCTCAATTCTAACTAATCTAATCATGTCAATCTTTACTATTCAATTAACAAGACTTCGATTAATTGCATAAAGTTAGGGAAGATCAATCCTAGCAAATCACAAGTTGAAATTACTAGTTCAAATCATATTCAAGTATGAATCAAAACCATTTGACCATTCTTAATTCAAACTAGTTGCTACTTAATTTCTATTCAATTCGGACTAGGTCGAGCCAAACAAAATAGCTATAATTCCAACCAACATACATGAAATGGATCCAAAAATCATGAAAATGATGATTAGAATATAAATCAATTACTACAATATGACAAGAATATCAACTAAGTTTTGTATTCATTTGAGCAAAATATCAAACACCTTGTGTGCATAACATCAACATAAACATATTACAATATAACTTAACTATAATTCAAGAGGGGTGTGAGGGACATACTAAAAACAATATTTTGAAGATATAAAAAGAGAAATTTGACAAGAATTAGTACTAGAAATCTTCCCCTTGTTGAGTTGCTTTGACACCTCTCAAAAAGCGGAAAATTTCCTCCGTCTACCGTAAACGGACTAGCCCGTTTACGATAGGTTTCTCCTCCTTTTACACTCCCAAATATGTCCTTAATAACCCTCACACCCTCAAAGGATTACAATAAATAAAACCCCAAAAGATTGCTAGTCTACCTCTACTTTAGAATTTGAGTTGTTGTTGGATTATTGAATGAATCCGTGGATGCCTTCATCCTCCTTTTATAGGCTGAATTTGAGCTTCAATTTGTATCTTCAACTTGTCAAATTATGATTAAGAGCTGTGAATTTGTTGAAGTCGTGTAAATTTACTGTCAAAACTTTTGGAGAAGAGCTGTCAAAAAGTTGGATTTGTGCTGCAATTTGAAGAACAAGCTGTAAAAGAGATGTAAATTGTTGCGCTGAAGCTGTAATTTTGCTATCTGTCTCTGCTGCAAGTGGGTTATCCATCTGAGTAAAATAAGTTTTGTGGTAAAAAATTGTAGACTGGATATGGTTGACCGCTTTCATTTACTTATTTTCTCGTTTTTATTTCTCTATTTTCGCAACTTGTGCCTGACATCCTTATTCTAATTTGCAAAATTGTGTTTCTTTTCTTATTCTTTTTAGTCAAATGTGAATAAACCCACTTTTCTCTTTGTCATCAGATAAGGGAAATTAATGCCATTTACTTAAAATTATAATGTAAAGATCATGATTACTTACTCCAGTAAACACTTTTAATATATAGCCAAAAAGTTCTATTTTGTTTTGGACCATTACACTAATCATTGTGCTAGCTATAATATAATATCTAATATGGGCTTATTTCAATTGCAGAAAATTTCTTTTAGCATATTTTGGCATGGGCTTAATTTGTAATCAATAAATAAATTCAATTTAGCCCAAATCACAAATAATATAAAGATGAATTAAGTTAAGATCCACAATTAGTAATACACAATAAAATATAGTAATATTATTTAGATAATGCAATAAAATCAACTAAATTAAGAGCTCAAATATTATAAAAATATGTATTTATCAACTACCTTAGAATTCTTGAAAACATGTATGAAACCATTCTCAGACTTGAAACTATATCTTTTGTTTTCAAGAGTTCCAAGACTTATTAAGTTCCTTTTGAGTAGAGGAATGTACCTGACTTCTGACAATATTTTGGTGGATCCATCATGCATCCTCAACCTAATATTTCCAACACCTTCTACAGGATATGCTTGATCATTACCGAGCATAACTGACCCAGACTTGTAGCTTCTGAAATCACTAAACCAGCTGAGATTTGGACACATATGTAAACTGCAACCTGAATCCAAGATCCACTTATCTTCATCTTTTCCTTCTGTGATATTCAGAACATCTGCATCTTCCTCCCCCTCACCCAAATCAGTTGTACTTTGTTTTCGATTCTTCTGAGCATGCTTCTTTTTCCACTTAAAGCAATTTTTCTTCAAATGCCATGGTTTCTTGCAGTGGAAACATTTTCTTTTCTCTTTTCCATCATTAGCCTTTGGCTTGTTCTAAGGCTTCTTCCCTCGGTCAGTTGAGAATGGTTTCTTCTGTTGCTTGAAAGTTCTTCCTCCTTTGAGTTCAATCCTTCTGTCTGAGGATCATCTCTTGATTCAGTGGAATTCTGCATCTCCTTGGCTCTGAGAGCAGTTTGCACCTCAGCTAGACTTATCTTGGATTCTCTGCCATAGAGCATGGGATCTTTCAAGTGTTCATAGCACTTAAGCAGTGAATTCAACAGCATGATAGCCTTATATTTATCCTCTATGTTGGCTTCAATGCCTTCAAGATCATCTAGATACTTATTGAACTCCGTCATCAATGGTTTCTTTTGATATAGAACCTACTCACCATAGTTTTCTTCTTGTACAGCTCCTCCAATTTGTTCCACACATCTTGTGCAGTTTTGTCTTTTGCAACTTCTCGAAGCACTTTGTCTCCAAGTGATAGGATGATTGCATAATGGGCTTTCTCCATGATGTCCATCTTCTAGGATTCTTCCATCTTTTCTGGAAATCCCTTCGATCCCTTAAGAGCAGCAGATAAGCCCTGCTGCACCAGCAGTGCTTTCATCTTCACTGGCCAAAGACCAAAGTCATTCCTCCACATCATATTTCATTGCAGTCATTGTGATCTTTGCGGTTTCGATTCCTCAATACCTCTTGGATTCCCATAGACGGTGCCAATTTTTGTGGGAATCAAGAACTCAAATCTAAAAATAATCGAATCACCAAACTTAAAAATGGAAATGCAAAACAAGAAATCAAAACCAAACACAGCGAATTACGTGGTTCAATCAATATGATCTATGTCCACGGAGTGATGTTGTATGTTTCCCTTAAGCAACGAAGAGATCAGAGTACAATTCGTGCGCAATCACAACACACATACACCAAGAACACATAAACCTAGAGCTAAGCCCTTTTGATCTTTCTCTAATGTGTTTCTCTTTCTAGAGCTCCCTTTCTCTCTCCAATTACAAGATGAGATACAAGAAATGACTCTCTAGAAATGTAAATGATAAACGGGATCCAAAACTGCATAGAAAAATGGATCAAACAATAAAAGAAAAACTGCCAAAACTGGACGTGCCTTTCACAATGGTTTTCTGACGGTTATAACAGAAAGTCCCAAACATCACAAAGTGACCTATCATTAATTTTTGAGACAACGACTAAATTCCTTAATAGAAAGTCTATTTTTTCTTAGGGTTTAAGAGAAAGTCTAATTAACTGTGAGCTTGATCAATAAAATTTAAAGTCTAAATAAAACAGAGGATTTAGAAGATTTAATTCTGGAATTAAATTCAAATTATTTTAGAGTTCAAATTAGGGATAGCACTGAGTAGAGCTGTAAAAATGGTCGGATGGGGCCACCCAATCCAATCCAGTTGTGGCCAGCAAACAAAATCGGGTCGAGCTAGATTTAATTCTTATTATTTATTTGTGTATATTAAAATTTTAAAAATATGGAGGGATTTTTTCCTCTAAAAATTAATTGGACAAAAAAAATATCTTACCATCCCAAATAAATTATGCAATTAATAGATTGTCCAATATGGATGTTGAAGCTTCTATTTAAAACATAAAAAATAAGAAAATAAAAATATAAAAAGTAAAGTTTGGCCAGTTTCGGGCTAAAGGGGGCTGAGCCAATTTAGCCCGTCGAGCTGCTCGGGTCGGGCCATATGGGTCCAATTTTTTTCGGGCCAGTATAAAATCGGGCCACCTAGTCTATTTTTAGGGTTGGACGGGCTGACCTATTGGGGGCGAGTTCATTTTGACAGATATAGCGGTGAGGCGTGCTAGGCGTTTCCCAAGACCCGCCCTGCATAAAACAAATTAGATTGTTAACCCGCTTCATCCTGCCTATTAAGAAAATCTGACTCCATCCCGGTTTGTTTTCTAATCCAGCTGGTTCTCCCGTCCAGCCAGCCCTATTGTTGTCACTATTTTTTTAATATGTACCATAATGTTGTCACTATTTTTTTAATATAATGATTCTAGAATTGAAATATCATATAAAATTATCGAATAACAAGTCCATTCACCAAAATAATTAAATAAGTTCTTATATGAAATCAAACACAATAAAACAAGAAAAAAACTAAAAACTGTATATTGATAGTAAAAATTAGTAATAAATTTTTGTTTGACCTTTTTGAAATTTGACAAATTGGTCTGCTGACCTTCTACAGCAGGTTACCTTCTGGTAATTGCTGACGTGGCAACATTTTTTCATTTTTTTAGTTATCTCCGTGGAAAATCTGGTTACATGTTATTTCCATGTTATTTGAAATATTAAAACATAAGAAAATTCTATAATAACATATAAAAATTAACAAATACAAAAAAGTCTAGGAAAAAAAAAAAGAGAATTCTAAATTAACATATAAAAACTAAAAAACATAAAATAAAAAAATCCAGAAAATAAAAATAAAGTTAAAAAAGAAATTGTGGAATTCTTCTTTACAGAAAGTAAAAGAAATTCCAATTTTAAATCTAGAATTTTTTGAAGCAAATGAGAAACTTTGTTTAAAAGAGAAATTTTATTTAAAATAAAAATCTAATTTTTTTTGTTAAATCCATTTATTTTTATTTTAAGTATGTTCATAAAAAATAAAATTAACAGAATGAGGAGACCCACCTCCTCAACGCCGCCCTCCTCGTCGACCCTTATCTCCGTGCAGTCCACCTCTTCGTTACCGCCCCTCTCGAAGAATGGGTAGGGGATTACTTGTATATATTAAAAAACGAAAAAAGAGTTTGAAGGGAGATTATACCACAAAACTTATTAAAATATATTGAATAGTGTTTCTTCCTTTTATTTTTCTCATTTAATTTTACATATTTTAATTTATCTAAATAATTTTCGAATTCTAACTATAACTCATTAACTTTATATTTTTCAGCGGTGATTTCAGATGCACTCAAATTCTTTAGGGTTTAATAAATCATTAAGATCCAAAAGTTACACAATAGTTGGAATAACGAAATTAAACATATGAGGTTGGTTAATATGACGAAATATTGTTTAGGTTGCAAAGTCTAAACAATCTTAGAGTTTAGGTTGCTTTACTTGGTATTATTTTTTTAATTTAGATTGTAACACGTATAAATCTCATAGTGTAAGTTGCAAAATCTATTTCCTATTAAAAAATATTAATGTTGATAACAATCAAATGTAAATATGAATAAGTAATAAAAAAATACTTTCAAGATTAATCTATTTGTATATATAAATATATACATATGCGCAAACGTTATAGTCTCATGACTAATTATTAAATTAAATATTATCATTTATTTTTAATTTAATAAAGTAAGTGTTCAATTATTTAAACAATAATTTTTCTCACGAAGTAAAAATGAGGACTTTAGAAAATTTATGTCAAATAAAATACACTGAAAAAACTTTAAAAAACTTATTTTAAGGTGCATTCTTGACTCAGGCTATAGCACAACCCATACACAATAAACGCTCAAATCTAAATCAACAACAAACAAACAGTATAATATTTCAAATCAAATATCTCATATAATATATGTGATATGGATGTTAGATTGAAGATGTGTAAAATGGACTAATTTGATAACTTACACATAAAAATAAATTAGAAAAAAAAAGTATATGCAATATAAAAAAGATTATTCTTACCAAATGCGGCAACAAATAATAATCATGATCTAAATTTTAAGAAAAAATAATAATAACAAAATTGCCCTGCGCTTAAATATAGATATTTTCCTTTATAATGGGATGTAGCACTTACATAATATACCAATTAATTAGTTATATGTAATCAGAAAATTCAACAAGTGTTGCACGCATATAATTTGAAGAATATGCCATTGAGAAATCAAATGAACAGTATATCTCAATTTTATCACATCTTTTCTTATAGAAAAAAAAAGAAAAACAAAAAGGAAAATATGTAAATAATAGTAAAAATATTGTTATTTTTTTGACGGTGAGCTACAATTAAGGGTGTGCACGGTGTGGATCGGATATTTGAAAATATCCAGATCCATAACAAACTTCGGTGATTTAAAAAATGAGTATCCATTACCGATCCAAAAAATCGGGACGGTACGGTGCGGTTATTTATTTTTCGGGACAGTTCGGTTCAGAATTTCGGATCTAATGGAATGGTTTAATTCGGTTCGGTTCAGTTCGAATAATCGGAGATTTCAATTGAATATAATATATTGACTTCTAACTAATATAAATAATTTTATTACATCAAATTTGTTTCCAACTAACTAACTTGTGTTATGAAAATTATATGATAATTAAATATAATGTTTTTAAAAATCTATGTTACATAAAACAAACTACAAAATTATGAATAATTTAATTTTTAATTCTTATTTAAATTAATCTGTTAAGATAATATATTTTTAAATTTATAATTTGTTATTTTATTCGGTTATTCGGTTCAATACAGTTCGGTATGATTTAGCACGATTCAATACGGGTTTCGGTTCGGAAAATTGAGAAATATCCAAATCCGTACAAAAAAAAAAATAATCGGTTCAGTTCGGTTCAGAAAAAGTCAAATGATCAACGGATTCTATCGGTTCAGAACTTATTCGGTCTGGGTTTCGATGCGATTTCGATAATCTCCAAGCTCCGTGCAGAGCCCTAGCTACAATATCCAATATTCTTGTACCAAAAATGATCGAAAAGAAGCTACAAGTTGGACCAACAAAAACACCTTGATCCCATATCAACATCAACATATATATAACTCCACAACAACAAAAATGTATTATCTATGAGAAACCCACTTAGAAGCCATCTCAAGAACGGAACATTGGCCAATGACTCATCCGACACTAGAGCATCAAGCTCCTTCTTTGACTCCGCAAACCTCTCCTTATCATATGCATCCACCCACTAAATTACTGCATCCACCTCCACACCAGTTCATAAATTACAAGATAATTATCAAACTTATCCTTACTGTTGGTTGCATTCATATCTAATGGATCCCAATATAATTGGGGATATATATTTGATTATATATTTTGATATCTTATTAGATATATTTCTTATAGGGATGGAGATCCTATCCATAATAAGAGACATATCTTTCCCATACCACTATATATATGAATTTATCTGATATTCGTAGACTACGGAATTAATACACCACATAATACGTTTTCTCCCTTTTCTCTTTAATTTTCTTTCTGGGAGTATTACCGAAATCCTCCAAGAGCCTAAAGTGTGTAGAAAAAGGTAGAAAAAGGCGGATGTCAAGACGGGCTAGTAAACGAATCACAGTACGATCCATCGTTTGGGGAATCAACCAAATACATTTCCGCTGCAACATAATTGAGGTATATCGATTCCCTATATACGTGATTATATGTTTTATATGCTTTAATTGCTAACAGTGGTATCCGAGCGAGTTTAAATTCGTTCTCGCATGTGTTATCACGTTATTATCCCACGTCGTTTTTTTTCTTCTTCCAATTTTTAGGATTAATTCTGTTATTATTTTTTTTATTGGGAGGAAACTTTCAGGAAATTCATAAATAAAAGGGACTCACACATGTCAATCCAAATTCTTATTTTTTTGGATGGAATTTTTTTTAACAGAATAAGAAAAAATCAGAGTCCATCCCTGTAATTTTTTATTAGAAATGAATAACAGAATTGGAGTGTGAAAATCTGGAAGAAGAACCCTGCTCTCACACCTGGACATGTCCGCCGTTGCCGGCGGCGGCGACTGCGGCGGTGCTCGTCGTTGCTGCGCGAAGGCGGCTGCAGCAGCTGCGACGCGGCTAGGACTACGTGCTGCTGGGCTGTGTGCGCGCGCCGGCAGCGCAACCGCTGCGCCGTCGGCGTGGCCGTCCTGCGCGCGGCTGCCCTGCGCGACTCCGGCTGCGGTGGAATCGGCTGCTGGGCAGCGTGCTGCTGCGCGGCGGCTGCTCCTGCGTGCGACGGCGGCGGCGTCCTGCTGCTGCAGCTGCGCGACTCCGGTGGCTATGCACGGCTGCCTACGCACTGCTGCCCGGCACATCGCTGCTCTTGCTGCGTTGCCTGCTTCGCTGCTCCGGCGACGGCAGATGGTGGTGGCGCCGGCGGCTGCCTCTTCCTGGACTAAGGTTTAATAGTTGTTGGGCTGGGTCGGATTTGGCCCAGTCTTGAACTGGTCGGAAAAATATTCTTTTTGGGCCTAAATTATTCTTTTTTGGGCAATTGGACTCAGAAATGTTGTGCTGAATTAATTGGATATGTTTTGGGCCTTATTAACAGAATTTAGGACTCCTATTCTCCTTTATTTGGGCTGCTCATTTTTTATGGGCTAAATTTAATAATAATATAAATTGTGGTTGTTATTTTATTTTTAATTTTTTTAGTGCATCATGTGATTTTATTTATTGATTGTGTATTTTAATTACGCAATATTAATTGATGTATGTATGCATGAGATGTTTATGACGGTGGTGGTTATACGATGTTCAGAGGTATTTTTTTTTATATATAGAATCATGTAGTGGGAACGAAAATTGTAATTTATTGTTTTATTTTTTTTTCATTTCTTACTAGGGCACATGTATTAGATGGGCCATTTTTAAGGCCATGTAATTTTTTTGTCTCGTATTTACCACCATAGGTCATTGACATCTCACCATATTATTTATTATGAATGTTTCTTAAGATGGGCATAATTTTTTAATTATTCGCGATCATTTAATTTTTTTATTATCGTCTTCAATTGAGTGGGAGATGATTATGAGCTTATGTGGAAAATTTTCGATCTCATACACTTGTAAGAAATAATAAAATTCTACTTGCACACGAATAAAAATATTAAATAGACAAACTTCTAACATATTGCACATAATATTAATAGAAATGGATGCCCAAATAACTTTTTCTGATCTTTATGGTTCTAGCAAATTAGATGGCCAGAACTATGCCATGGGGCACCGTAAGATCCAGTTTCTGCTACATAATATGAAGGTCCTTGACCATCTCACCGAGTCTATGGCTATGCCGGTTGAGCCAGAGAACGGTCAAAATGCCCAATATCGTCGCGATTTGGACGCGTACAATAAGTGGGTGAATCAAGAACGTTTTGCGCGCTATACTATGTTGAGCTGCATGCAGGATCATCTGATTCGTGAGTTCGAGACGTTTCCTACAGTTAAAGAGCTGTGGGACGGCTTAAAGATCACGTACGACACTACCTCTGTAACGAGACTAAGGACTTTAATCCTTAAATTCAATTAGTACGTACTTGATCCTAAGCACACAATGGGCCAGCATCTTGATGTCATGAAAGACAAGATTCGAGAGCTTCAAAATGCTGGAAATGAACTCACCAATGAACAAGTTTTGGTAGTCCTAAGGTCGTTACCTGAGCAGACTTGGGGACAAGTTAAACTTGTGCTCACACACAACGAACAAATCCAGACCTTTGACAGTATCGCCAGTCATCTTAGACTCGAGGCTGACCGTCGAGAGGCGAAAAGAGCACAAACAGCTGCTTTCGTCGTACACGCTGGGCAACGCAAGCCTAACACGGGCAACCGTTGCAAAAAGCAAAAGAATGCAGGACAAAGCAATGCCAAAAATCAAAACTTGGGCCAGCAAGGTGAAAAGGCTAAAAAGCGTCACCATGGTAAAAGGAGCGGAAAGAAGAAAGACACTTGCTATAATTATGGAAAGACGGGTCACTTTGCTCGTAATTATCCTGAGCCAAAGAAGGTAAGACTTGCTCCTAGCTCTTCTGATTCATTTGTTTGCTCACATGTGTTCGTTGCTAATTCTCTCCATGGTTAGATTGTAGACTCGGAAGCAACCAAACATGTGACAAGAGATAGAGCAGGATTTGTAAATTATCATCGAGTACTAGCGGGCAGCCACTACATTGCTATGGGAAATGGCGCAAGAAGAGGTGGTGGGAGTTGGGTCATACCAGCTTAAACTTAGCACTGGCGCGAGCTGCTCCTTAGTGATGTGCTTTATGCGCCTAGTATTTGGTATAATTTACTTTCAGTTTCAACACTTTTGAATCAAGAGTTTTCTTTCCTGTTTGAAAAGACTATGTTATCTATTTTTCTCGGCAACAACCTTTATGGCATCGGACATATGAACAATGGATTTTTCATGTTGAATTTATCTATTGCATGCACTTCTTTCTTCGTCTGTTGATGTTTTGAATGATTCTAATAAATGGCATGCAAGGTTAGGACACATAGGACGTGATAGGATGACTAGGTTAGCTCGAGAAGGTCTTTTAGGCAATCTCGCTAAAGTCAACCTTCCTTTGTGCGAAACATGTCTGGCAGGAAAGCCTGCCGGAAGCCTTTTAGAAAGGCAAAAAGAGCTACTCAACAGTCTCAACCTCTAGAGTTAGTTCACTCGGACATATGCAGACCCGTAAATGTGAAGGCACGAGACGGTGCATCCTATTTTCTCACATTTATTGATGATTATTCGCGCTACGGTTCAGTGTATCTCCTATCTCACCGCTCGGAAGCGCTTGATTGCTTCAAGCGATTCTTAGCAGAGGTTGAGAACTAAAGAGATAGGAAACTTAAAACTTTACGCACTGATAGGGGGCGAGAATACTTGTCTGGTCAGTTCAGACAATACTGTGAGGAAAAAAGGATCATAAGACAACTGTCAATTCCTTACACCCCGAAACAAAATGGTGTTGCAGAGAGGAGGAATAGGACACTTCTGGACATGGCCAGATCAATGATGGCGCAAGCAAATCTACCAATATCTTTTTGGGGAGATGCAATCTTAACTACTGCCTACATTTTGAGCTGTGTGCCATCCAAGTCAGTTCCTTCGACACCGTGTGAGTTGTGGCATGAAAGAAAGCCTAACTTAGAAGGTTTGCGCCCTTGGGGGGCAGCTAGGTTTGTTCATAATACTTATCATAAGCATTGGAAACTTGGTCCTAGAGCAGTTGATAGGGATAACGGGATCAGCTCGGGTCGGGTTAATGCCTAAGCCCACCGACCGGCCCAACACGCGTAGGCCCAGCAGGGTCAATTAGGGTTTTGATTTGATAGTATAAATAGGAGGAAAGAACTCTGATTAAGGGTTCGAATTCCATATTCTAAATTACTCCGTGTAAACTCAACATTCTAGTAAAAGAAACACTCCGGCGATTCCCGTTTTCTGCCCGTGGACGTAGATCTCCGGATCGAACCACGTAATTCTTGTGTGTTTTTACATTATGTTTGCATAGATTATTGTTATAGTGCTTCGTCACCGGATTGCGCTTTATCAAATGGCGCCGTCTGTGGGAACGACAAGGCAGCCGCCAGGCCGCCCTCCGCCGTTTCGGCATCATAACCGCCGCCGCCAGGCCGTCCTCCGCCGTCTCGGCATCATAACCGCCGCCGCCAGGCCGCCCTCCGCCGTCTCGGCATCATCATCACCGCCATGTAAGTTTTTTGTTCAAACAACAACACGGCCGTGTCACACAAACGACACGGCCGCGTCAATAAGTTTCTCAAAACGAGAAACCACACTGGATTGCAACACGGCCGTGTCACACAAACGACACGGCCGCGTCAAAATCATGCTTAGGAACCAATTTTTGGTTCAACAGCAACGCGGCCGTGTCAGCCTTAGAACACGGCCGTGTCATAATCATTTCCCAAACACCAATTGAAGAGGTTATTCGCGTCTTCGGACAACCAATTCTCTCCCCCGATCCGTCCGGGGAGATTCGCGTCTCGTCTCCGGACAATTAAATCTCTCCCCCGATCCGTCCGGGGAGATTTGCATCTCGTCTCCGGACAATTAAATCTCTCCCCCGATCCGTCCGGGGAGATTTGCATCTCGTCTCCGGACAATTAAACCTTCGTCTCCGGACAATTAAATCTCTCCCCCGATCCGTCCGGGGAGATTCGCGTCTCGTCTCCGGACAATTAAACCCTCGTCTCCGGACAATTAAACCTCCGTCTCCGGACAATTAAACCTTCGTCTCCGGACAATTAAACCTCCGTCTCCGGACAATCAAATCTCTCCCCCGATCCGTCCGGGGAGATTCGCGCTCCGGACAATTAAACCCTCGTCTCCGGACAATTAAACCTCCGTCTCCGGACAATTAAACCTCCGTCTCTGGACAATCAAATCTCTCCCCCGATCCGTCCGGGGAGATTCGTGCCCCGGACAATTAAACCTTCGTCTCCGGACAATCAAATCTCTCCCCCGATCCGTCCGGGGAGATTCGCGCCTCGGACAATTAAACCTTCGTCTCCGGACAATTAAATCTCTCCCCCGATCCGTCCGGGGAGATTCGCGTCTCGTCTCCGGACAATTAAACCCTCGTCTCCGGACAATTAAACCTTCGTCTCCGGCAATTAAACCTCCGTCTCCGGACAATCAAATCTCTCCCCCGATCCGTCCGGGGAGATTCGCGCCTCGGACAATTAAACCTTCGTCTCCGGACAATTAAATCTCTCCCCCGATTCGTCCGGGGAGATTCGCGTCTCGTCTCCGGACAATTAAACCCTCGTCTCCGGACAATTAAACCTCCGTCTCCGGACAATCAAATCTCTCCCCCGATCCGTCCGGGGAGATTCGCGCCTCGGACAATTAAACCTTCGTCTCCGGACAATTAAATCTCTCCCCCGATCCGTCCGGGGAGATTCGCGTCTCGTCTCCGGACAATTAAACCCTCGTCTCCGGACAATTAAACCTTCGTCTCCGGACAATTAAACCTCCGTCTTCGGACAAGCAAATCTCTCCCCCGATCCGTCCGGGGAGATTCGCGTCTCGTCTCCGAACAATTAAACCTCCGTCTCCGGACAATTAAATCTCTCCCCTGATCCGTCCGGGGGGATTTTAATTGGCACCGTCCATATAGTGTTCCCGAACACCTATTAACCCGATCCGTCCGGGGAGATTTTTCTTTACAATTATCTACGACCTCCGAGCCAGTGTTCGGCGCTCCGGCGTTGAGATCTATTCCCGGACCTCCTCCGGGTCCTACGGGATTCTGTTGTTCCCCGGACTTGAGCTCCGGGTCTCTCCCCTCCGCGGGCCCTCGAATGTCACGAACTTCGGCCACTCCGGCAGATGTGTTAAAGCTGTGTAGAAAGCCTCCTACACACCGGTCTCCGCCGCCACTTCCCGTTCCTTGGCCCAACGATGGGTCTCGCACTGGATGGCATCTTCCCCCGGGGAGACACCTCAGCTCCACCTCAGTTAAACTACTACACTCCGGTGTCCTCTCCGTTTTGGCCAGAATAATCACCCCGGTGTACCCTCCACCTCGGCCACGTTGTCACGTCGCGTTCTTCGCTTTTGAGAAGTTCGGTGTCTCACTATATGCCCCGTGCACCTCGGCCTAGCTCGGCACTGCGTCCGCTAACTACTCCGCAGAGTCCCAGCGACGCGGCTAAACTCGGTCCTCCGTAAACACTTCGGTCCGCCAGCGACCCCGGTCCTTCTTCCACCCCGGTGACAACCGAAGCTCCTACCTCGCTCCGGCTGGGGGGGGCATCTGATAGGGATAACGGGATCAGCTCGGGTCGGGTTAATGCCTGAGCCCACCGACCGGCCCAACACGCGTAGGCCCAGCAGGGTCAATTAGGGTTTTGATTTGATAGTATAAATAGGAGGAAAGAACTCTGATTAAGGGTTCGAATTCCGTATTCTAAATTACTCCGTGTAAACTCAACATTCTAGTAAAAGAAACACTCCGGCGATTCTCGTTTTCTGCCCGTGGACGTAGATCTCCGGATCGAACCACGTAATTCTTGTGTGTTTTTACATTATGTTTGCATAGATTATTGTTATAGTGCTTCGTCACCGGATTGCGCTTTATCAGCAGTCAAGCATATCTTTATAAGATATTGTGACCACTCGAAAGGTTATGTGATATATGGTGAACATCCTGATGGAGGAATGACAGAAATTGAGTCACGCGATGTCAATTTTCTCGAGGAGGAATTTCCAACAATTGGAGAAGTTAAAGGAGATCTTAAACTTTATGAGTTACAAGATCCCGAAGACAACACTAGAATTCCTGGCGAGGATGCGGTTTCACAACCAAATCCAACAATCGACGGGAATAATGAGAGCGATCTTAGAGTCAGTAGGAGAAATCCATTGCATGAAGACTCTCAAGATCTAGAGTTGCGCAGGAGCAAGCGTGGAACGGTGCCCCGAAGACGTTTTGAACTCGAGGGGGAATCTTACATATGCGCAACAATGGATGTTGATGAGCTAGCCACTTATGAAGAGGCTGTAACTTCTCCAAATGCTAAAGAGTGGATAAGTGCTATGGAGGAAGAGATGAGTTTAATGGCTAAGAACCAAGTTTGGGAGCTAGTCGATCTACCGTCTGGACGCAAGACAATTGGGAACAAGTGGGTTCTCAAAGTCAAGCGAAAAGCAGATGGCTCGATAGACAAGTATAAGGCTCGCTTGGTGACGAAATACTTTATCCAAAAAGAAGGTGTGGACTATGAAGAGACATTCTCCCCAGTGGTGATGTTTGCCTCTATCCATCTCATTTTAGCAATTGTCGCCCACCTTGATTTGGAACTGTTCCAAATGGATGTAAAGAAAGCATTTCTCAATGGAGAACTGGGTGATGAGATCTATATAGATCAATCTAAGGGTTTTCAGGTAAAGGGACAAGAGCGCAAAGTGTGCCACTTAAAGCGTTCCATTTATGGACTGAAACAGTCATCCAGACAGTGGTACCTTTGATTTCATTGAGCTATCACTTCGATAGGCTTTACGATGGTTGAGGAAGATCACTGTGTGCATGTCAAGAGGGATGAGAAAAAATTCACAATTCTCTCATTATATGTGGATGACATTTTGTTGGCTGGAAATGATACGGAGATGATTATCGCCACTCAGCAGTGGCCGTCATCTACTTTTGAGATGAAAGACATGGGAGAGGCATAATACATACTTAGTGTTAAGATACACCGAGATCGCTCAAAGAGACTCTTAACTTTGTCTCAAGAGACTTTTATTAAAAGGGTTCTGGAGCGATTTCGTATGCATAATGCTAAACTCATTGACACGCCTATGGAAAAACATTGTGTTCTTAGCAAAGATTTATGCCCAAAGATAGATGATGAAAAAGAAAGCATGGCTAAGGTTCCTTATGCGAGCCCAGTAGGGAGTTTGATGTACGCAATGATGTGTACTCGACCAGACCTGTGCTTTGCAGTTGGGATGGTGAGTAGGTATCAACGTAATCCCGGACGCGCTCACTAGGCTGCAGTCAAAAGGATACTTAGATATTTAAAGAGGACAAGTGATTTAGCTTTGTGCTATCACGGTGACAGTCGGAAGCTACTTGGTTACAGCGATGCTGATGGATCAGAGGATAGAGATGAACGCAAATCCACATCGGGATATGCATTTTTGTTAGGTGGTGCTGCTATCACTTAGTGTAGCAAGAAGCAGCCTTGTATATCTCTATCCACTATGGAAGCAGAGTACATCATTTGTACGTCTGCAGTTCAAGAGGCTATCTGGTTGAGAAGATTTCTCCAGACTTTATGCGTTACGATGCACGTAGATGATGCAGTAGTTGTCCTTTATGACAACACAGCTGCACTAGCATATGCTAAGGACCCCAAGTATCATGGGAGGACCAAGCATATTGACACCAGATACCACTTCATCCGAGATAATACTGCGCAGGGGCAAGTGGTTCTCAGACACGTTCCCACTGGTGAAATAATAGCTGATCCTTTCACCAAGCCTTTGAGTAGAGATGTATTTCAAAGGCATGTTAGGAGTATGGGACTTCGTAGAATTTAAATTCTTTTTTGCCTGTATGTTTATCAATGAAATGTGCCCTTATTATATGTTAGAAGTAATATGCCTATTATAGGTGATATGTCACAAGGCTTGGATTGTCGCACTCACACGGGAAATCACCCTGGCGCTTTGGTAAGCAAGCAGGATGAGACTGGCGGATCAAACACTTAAGTGATCACCTTCGTGAAAGGAACAACACGAAAGGTTGTTGCCCATAGTCGCCTTGGCAAGAGGCCAGGATGAGATCATACTTGATCGATTATGAAGAATATCTTAACTTCATATAAGCCCCTTGATAGCCGAGTGTGCGAATCATTGGAAGTTGTGTTGGAGATAAATTTCTAGTGATACACAGGTCAGACACTGGAAGAGTGACTGGTCTAAGACTCGTATGATGTTCAGAGCGTGACATGCCCAAATTTGAGTAGGAGCTCCATCATAGCATGTATTCATACTATATGTGCTTAATGACGACCTTAGTAATAGAAGTGACCGAATAGATCCCTGCTTCGTCACTGCGTGAGCTCTTATAGTGATTTATGTGCCCTTTGGGACTTTGGACTTTGTCATGAAGTGTAAGCTTGATGACGCTACGTTAACATGTGTTCAATGGCCATGGTTGATACGGTCTGTCGGAGCATGACTAAGAAAGTTGTCAAGTCCAAGCAAATTGATATAAGAGGCCAAGGAAAAACTAAGCTCGTAATGCACTTGTGTACTATGGCTCATAGGCCCGGCCGACTAAGTCAAATTAGTTTTGACATAGTCATGAGCATAGATACAATTTAGGGGTCAAACATGCTCTATATGCATAAGAGGGGTCAAAGATGTTTGGTCTAGTGCAACCAGGTAGTTTGGGGTACACAACGAGTCTCCTGAATTGATGAGTTATGTTAGTTGGGTGATAACTTAATATAACTCTCCTCACTTTGTTCCATTCTGTTCTCGCTCGCTCGCACGCCTTAGTCTCTGTATGAAAGAAGAGATGTGATGATGAGAATTGTGGAGTCTTTAGATTCAAATGAGTCGGATCAGATTTGTATGAGTGGGATGTTGGTTGCATCCATATCTGATGGATCCCAATATAGTTGGGATATATATTTGATTAGATATTTTGATATCTTATAAGATATATTCCTGATAGGAATGAAGATCCTATCTATAGTAGGAGACAGATCTCTCCCATACCACTATATATACGAATATATCTAATATTCATAGACTACAGAATTAATACACCACAGAATACGTTTTCTGCCTTTTCTCTCTAATTCTCTTTCTTGAAGTATCACCGAAATCCTCCAAGAGCCTAAGATGCGTAGAAAAAGGTGGATGCTATAGTAGTGTTCGTTAAGATGGGCTAGTAGACGAATCAGAGTACGATCCATCGTTTGGGGAATCAACCAAATACATTTCTGCTGCAACGTAATTGAGGTATATCGATTCCCTATATACGTGAGTATATGTTTTATATGCTTTAATTTCTAACACTTACAAATTAGAACAAGAAACTCACAAGTATGAGAAATGGTTGAAGGTCTAAATAAAACAACAGTGCTTGCAGCCACTAGTGGATAAAAGTTCACAAATGTAATGCCACATAATAAACAAGCCCAGCCCAGATTAGCAGTTTTTCTTGTATCTATCCAAGAAAGTGCAACTGAGTATGTTTTATATTATACTTATAATACCATTTTCATTCTCAAACATTTAACCTTGAGCTTCTGACAGAATATATGTGTTTGAAAGGCCTTTCTCATTAATTTTTATAATGTATTCCTCAGGTACTTTGGAACACCTAGAAAGTGTAAAAGATGCACATTGTGAACTCCATTTTGCATTCATTCAAACAAGATCCTCAACATGGTGTAAAAGCAGACAATTAATTTTGGAAATGATGGCTCGGCCGATATACTAACCAAGGATCGAAGTGCCAACATATTGTGCAGGGACGTATCTTTTCATAACAGAAAGACGCCTTTTTAATATATATACATATATATATATATATATATATATATATATATATATTCAAAAGAGAGACATATGAATGAATTCGACAAGTATTACATATATGCAGAGACTTTAAAAGAAGAAAGACAAATATGAAATTGCTCTAGAAAATACGTGAACATCTCATACAGATAACACCACAACATGGCAGGAAAAATGTGGTTGTCCTAATTGGTTCAACAGAAAAGATACTGATTATACAAGCCATGTACATCACAAAAGAGAATAACTTTTTTCAACCAAGATTTTACAACAAAGAGAATAACATGAGTTGAGTAAACAAATTGTCATTGAAAATTGGATGAACATAAATGAAAGAAATTATCTATATATCAAACTTGCCAAGCTTAAAGTTTCAACATTAAAACCCCACAAATAAACTATATTTCTACTTGAGCATTTTACAACATTGCATTATTAAATAGATCTGACAACCCGCTTGTAAATTTTAGAAAATGTATTTATATTTCTACAGCTTAAGACATTATTAATATAACATATAGTGGAATACTAGACAATTAGTAAGAATGGAGGGATGAATAAAAGGGACAAAACATAGTGGTAAGTAAACTTTATGTAGCAAAATAGTAGTGTATTATTAGATATCAATATATGCATTACTTCATGAGCCTTGAAGTGGTAACCTTTCCAAACAACATATTGTGGTAGTGAGAAAATAAATGAACAAGAGAGAGAGAAAGGGGAAGGGAGAGAGAGCATTATTCGACATTAATATGAAATATCATTTTGATAGAGTTAAGATGATCACAAAACTAAATTATATTAGTCCTCTTCAGAGGCCACGGAGAAACTCCGGCACAATAAGACGTTGCTCAACACTAGGTTCTGCTTCCTCCTAAAAAGTACAAAGTAAAGACTATAAATACGTATTACAGCCGCGAGGCCCATGCACAAAGCCCGCGCCGTAATAATAACTCAAATAAATAATAAAAGCCCATAAACATAGCAACTAGCAATTCTGGAATAACTAGAACTAATTAACCCAACGAGAACTAAATGCAATACGTTGTCTTCTTCTTGCGCACGTAAACCCGGCCCCACTTTTCATCTCTATCAATTACTCCACCGGACGAAGCAGCCTTGTCCTCAAGGCTGAAGTCCGGGAACTGGCCCACAAAGTCAGCCTTGTCCACCCACGTCTGCTCGTCGTTCCCCAGCCCGTGCCACTGAATCAGAACCTGCTCCACTTGTTCTCTGGATACCTCCAACACCCTCCTATCCACTACTGCCGCGGGAAGAAAAGGCCGATCGACTTGCAACAGGTCCTCGGGAAGCATTGGTTCCGCCGTCACTGACCCAATGGCCGGCTTCAACAATGACACATGAAAAATCGAATGGATGCGTGATTGCGGCAGGAAGCTGCAGCTTGTACGCGACTTTCCCCACACGTGCGTCAATCACAAATGGCTCGAAATAGCGCGGAACCAACTTCGCATTCCGATCGGCAAATAGTATTTTCTGCCAGTAGGGATAAAACTTTAAGAAAACCTTATCACCCCTCGCGAACTCCACCGGCGACGATGCTTGTTGGCCTCTCTCAACATACGTTGTTGGGCATGTTCGAGATTAATCTTCAAATCATGCAAAATTTCATCTGTCTCTCACAAGGCATCAGCCACCGCCTACACCGGCACCTCCTCAGGCAAAAATGGCACCAACCACGACGCCGACCGACCATAAACAGCTTCGAACGGCGTGGTTCCGGCAGCCAATTGAAAGGCAGCATTATAGCAGAACTCTGCCCACGGTAGCCACGCTCCCCACCCCTTCATCCTTTCGAAAGAAAAACAACGTAAGTAAGTTTCAACAGAGCGATTTAAGACCTCCGACTGCCCATCCGTCTCGGGGTGATAAGCCGAACTCATTTTTAGTGTTGTCCCAGCCTGTTTAAATAATTCACGCCAGAATAAGCTCAAAAATATTGGGTCCCGGTCCGAAACTATCGACGCCGGCCATGCAACCGTACAATTTCTTTCACGAATATTTCGGCGATAGTGCGGGCCGTGACGGGATGCCATAAGCCCATGAAGTGTCCATACTTAGAGAATCGGTCAATCACCACTAAGATGCAATCCACGCCTCCCGATCGAGGCAAACCGGTAATGAAATCTATATTAATATCCTCCCATACACGAGAAGGGATGGGCAGCGGGTTGAGAAGACCAGCCGGGGATTTAGTCTCATACTTACTTCGCTGACACACCTCACACGCAACCCCAAATTCCGTGACAGACCTCATCATCCCAGGCCAATAAAGGTTGGCTGCCAATCTGCGATAGGTGCGAAAGGCACCCGAATGACCACCCGTAGGTGTTGAGTGGTATTCGGTAATAAGGTGCGGCACCTAAGGGGACTGGCGAGGAATCACTAACCATCCTTTATAGAAGAGAATCCCATGAACAGCCGTGTAATGAGCCGGCCGGGCAACTCGCACTCTAAATCTCCAAGGATCCGACCCAATAGCGGATCGGCTCGAATTTCTTCCCGTAAGTTGCCCCACTCCAGCCACTGGGGAAAGCTCACGGCTGCCAGCTGCAGGTCTTCATCACGACGTGATAATGCGTCTGCCGCACGGTTCGCCAAACCCTCCTTATACACGATGTCAAAATCAAAACCCAACAACTTCAATGCCCAATTCTGTTGTGCAGGGGTCGTGAGGGTTTGCCCCAACAACTGTTTCAAGCTACGTTGATCCGTGCGCACCTCGAATCGGCGACCTAGCATGTAGGGTCGCCAATGCAGCACCGCTAACACAAAAGCCATTAATTCTTTTCCGTATGCCGATTTAGAGAGAGATCTTTCCCCGAGTTGCTTGCTAAAATAGGCAATTGATTGCTTCTCTTGCATGAGGACCGCCCCAATTTCCATGTCCCGATGCGTCGCACTCCACCACAAAGGATTTGGCAAAGTCCAGCATTCGGAGAACGGAGGCGGTGGTGAGGGTAGATTTTAGTTTCTGGAAAGCTTGGTCAGCTTCTTCGGGCCACTCCCAGGCCCGTAATCTATCCTTCTTAAGCAGCCGCGTGAGGGGACCGGTGATGCTCCCATAATTCCGGATGAATTTGTGATAATAACCTGTCAAACCTAAAAAGCCACGCAATGCGCGCGAGGAGCCCGTAGTTGGCCATTTCAGCACTGCACCAACCTTTCTAGGATCCATTTTCACTCCTTCGACCGACACTAAATGCCCCAAATACTCAACTTGGGAATCACCGAATGTACATTTCTTGGGTTAATATATAGGGAGTGAGGATGCAATAATTGGAAAACCTGACTTAGATGCCGGAGGTGAGCCGACCAAGATGGACTATACACGAGGATGTCATCGAAGAAGACCAGTACGAACTTCCGTAAAAACGGACAAAACACCTCATTCATCAGACTCTGGAAGGTGGCGGGAGCATTCGTAGGCAAAAAAGGCATTACTAAGAACTCGTAGTGGCCGGAATGTGTAAGGAAGGCTGTCTTCGGCACGTTCTTCGGGTGTAGCCCGGAGGTCAATCTTGCTAAACCAACGAGCTCCGTGTAATTCATCAAACAGTTCTTGTATAACCGGAATGGAATACCTATCTGGTACAGTGGCCTTATTTAGGGCTCGGTAATCCACACAAAATCGCCACGACCTATTCTTCTTACGAACCAAAAGGACAGTGTGGGAATATGAGCTAGTGCTCAGCCGAATAATACCTACCCCGGGCATTTCGAACACTAACTTCTCCATTTCATCCTTTTGCATGTGGTTGTACTTGTACGGCCGTACGGAGATCGGGGATGTCCCCGGCTGTAAAGGAATGCGATGATCGCACGCCCGGCTGGCGGTAGCCCTACATGTGGCCGGGTGACCGATGGGTATTCCGAGATGACGGAATCAAGCTCTCGGCGTTGTTCCGGTGTCAAGGGTCGCGGGCCTGTTGCCCCCTCAGGCCCGACTACTCCGTCCAATGCCCACAACAGCCATGCCTGCTCCGTTGGCTCTAACATCGTGATCTTGCTTGGGGAACAACCCTTTCGAGTGAGCGACAGGTCCCCCCATATAGAAACCTGCTTACCCTCTGCCTCAAATTGCATGGTCAATTCTGCCCAATTTTCCGTCACGTCACCCAATTGTGCTAGCCAAGAAATTCCCAAAATAATATCCACACCACTAATCGGAAATATGTAGCAGTCAATACGGAAAGTACAACAATCCAATATAAAGGGAACATTCTTACAGATACCAGTTGTGTGAACGCGTGAGTCATCTCCCAACACCAAGGATAAAGCTGATGAGTTGTCAGGCTGGAGACCCAGCTTACCGGCCATCTCAAGCGAAATGAAACAGTGGCTGCCCCCGCTGTCAATCATTGTAAGGAGCCGTCTCTCTCCCACTCGACAGAATAATTTCAGAGTACGAGGCCCGTCAAACCCATTGGATGATCATTTAGATAATTCCAGCTGCTGGAATCAGTAGTTTCCCCCTCTGTTGATACCACTGGCTCGACGGTATCCTCTTCTGCATGATCCCCGTCGCTCTCGTTGCCGTACTCGTCTGCCTCAATGCAGACACTATAGAATTTTCCGGCACATTTACATAGGGGGTTGTACTGTTGTCCGCATCGGTAGCACTTTCCCTTTGCGCGATATTCACGGGCCTCCTCAGCCGTCAGATGCTTCGTGTTTCGGTTCGGCTTGTTTGTCGACCAGACGTTGGAGGTCGTCGATTTCGAGTGCGACGGCTGTGAATTACCCGACCCCTGATGTATAGTTGTAGAGTATTTCGAACCTCTGTGGAAGGTGGTCGGTGGTCGAGAGAAACCCCCGACAAGGAAACCCTATTCCCGTTTGCATGTGGCCGCGGGGCTTTAGCAATTCTTCGCGCAGCCCGAATAGCTACAAACACGTCGGACATCTCCACATCTGGTATCCGATTCTGGATCGACGGCTGTAGTCCCCCCAGGAACATCCCGAGATACTGCTCCAAGGGTAGTGACTATAGTGGGCTACCCGTTCCTCGAACAAAGAGATATAATCCTCCATGTTTCCCATTTGCCGAGTCACATGCATGGCTTCATAAGCGTTAATGGCCAAGCTGTCTCCGAATCTCTCAATTAGTTCACGTGAGAATTGGTCCCACGGAATGGCGACTGATCGCCGCAGTACCCACTGCGCCCAAAACATAGCCTTTCCCGTCATCACGATCAAAGCCAATCGCACTCGGTCCTCAACCGGCGTGCGGTGCACCAAAAAATATTGCCTCGCTTGCACGAGCCATGCCACTGGGTCAGTTCCGTCGAATGGAGGCAGTTCCATCCGAGGTAAGTTCAGTCCTTCCAAGGGGGTCGTGTTTCTGTCAAGGTGATCATGAGGCCCTTCCTCGGTGCGAATAGGTTGGCCGCCGGTGGTGCTGCCATCTCCTAATGATGATGTGTTTGGAGGGTTAACCGGAACAGGGGTCAACAGACTCATGGAGTCTAGTTTTGCAAGGATTGCAGTGAATTGAGTATCATATTTGCCTACGTTTTTATCCAGGGTTACGAAGGCGTCCTCCACGATCGATACCATGGTCGCTAGATCCTCGATCATCTTCTCCATCTTTGTCGTGCTTCGCGTATCCGGCATGAAACGGATTCCAGGTCGGACCAATTTGATAGAGTAAAGATGATCACGAAACTAAATTATATTAATCCTCTTCAGAGGCCACGAAGAAACTCCGGCACAACAAGACGTTGCTCAACACTAGGTTCTGCTTCCTCCCAATCAATACAAGATAAAGACTATAAATACGTATTAAAGCCGCGAGGCCCATGCACAAAGCCCGCGCCATAATAATAACTCAATTAAATAATAATAATAATAATAATAATAATAATAATAATAATAATAATAATAATAATAATAATAATAATAATAATAATAATAATAATAATAATAATAATAATAATAATAATAATAATAATAATAATAATAATAATAATAATAATAATAATAATAATAATAATAATAATAATAATAATAATAGCTCATAAACATAGCAACTAACAATTCTGGAATAACTAGAACTAATTAACCAAATGAGAACTAAATGCACTACGGCGTCGTCTTCTTCTTGCGCACGTAAACCCGGCCCCACATTTCATCTCTATCACATTTAATGGTACCTTGGCATAATAATCTTTCCAAACTCTACGAGCAATCTGATGGCCTCCCAGATCAAAAGCCTTGAACTCGGATGTTGGATATTGAGTAGGCTGGTGTTGTACCAATCTCAGCTCATTCCAATACATTAATAATCTCAGACTTACTCTCTAATTATCTAACCAACAATATCTATTAAATCTATATAATCTAGTTTAGGCTCATTTTCCATTCCTCATACCCAATAATTTTGTTATCCATGGTATTTCACAAAGTTAAACAAGAATTTAACAGTTCAGCTCGAATTATAAATTAATGCAAAGCCCGAAAACAAGACCGAAAAATGTCAATTTGTATGTATATAAGATACAGTTAGTTGATTTCATGAACTAGAAAACCCGGAATTTTCATCAAAATTAAAACATTTAGCAGGAAAAGAAAAAAGTGGAGATTGAATAAATCACCAAAGATTAAATTATTCATCGAAATTAATGATTTAGGAAACTCCAGCAAGAGTTACATAACAAACAGGATTCACTCTAACAGTAACACATAAAAATACAAAATAAGAGACATAAATGTTGATTTAGAAGATGAAAAAATGACCTCTGTCTTTGAGCATGTGAAGGAGAGTCGTTTTCCCAGCGTTATGAAGCCCTAAAAATAGAATTTTCGCCCAATCGACCAAAAACATTCTTATTTGCTTTTTTCCTACCTAATATTAATATGATTACAGTCTGGTCGATCTAGCGTTTGATTGAATAGTTATTCACTTCCGATCTGGTTCATAATGTCTCCACTGGTTCCTCGACAACAACGTAGAATGCCCAACCCTAGAGAGAAAAACCAACTGGTGCTCTTCTATTTAACTACACTGTCTAATATAAGATCCAAATAGAATTTGATTCACTACAATCCCACACCTTTTTCTTAACAATATCTGTTTAGTTTGGGGACTCGGACACATCACAAAACCTGAATCGGAGATCAAGACTTCGTGCATTTTTATTTAAACTTTTTTTTCAAATTTATTTGGCTCCATTTTTTATTATATAAAAATATATGATTCTAATATCCTATGTGTAAAATGATTCCTTGGGAAAACATTATTCTACTAACATGTTTGGTTGTAAAGAACTCTATGTTTTATTGTCAGTTACACTTTAAAATTTTAAATTCTTACATAGATTAAATAATAGCAAACTCTATGGAAAAGAATAAAAATAATTAATGCTTAAACAAAGTTGTTTCACATGCAAAGCATTAAAAAAAAAAAAAAAAAAAAAAACTAAATCGAAATATATAACTCAAAAGTCATGAAGAATGATATGAAAAAGTATGGGCTGCATTAAGATATTGGTGGAGAATTTAGACCTTCTCTTACTTTATCTTCTTGCGAGGCATTTTGTTATCATTTTTTCATTCTGGTAATGTATTAGGTCATTATTATTTCGTCATCACTTTCATCTATAATGCAATCTTCGTAAGTCTTCTATTTATTTCACTTTAACCCCTTCTTTATTCTCGAGTCGATTATTTTTCCGGTGATGAATTGTCATTGACTTTTCATTTTCTATTATTTTGCGGTGCTTTCCCGTATGAAGTTTGTCCTTGTCTTTCCTTTATGTTGCTTTGTTATTCTTGTTGCTTATAATGTTTCTCTTCTTCTATCATTTTTCTGAATTTTTCTGTTCTATATCCTTTTTTTCTTTCTTGATTCATGTTTGGTAGTAGTGTTAGCTGTGTGCTTTTGGTATCATATCTTCATGTTCTTTGATTTCATTCTTTCTATTTCCAATTGCACAAAATCTTCATTATGTTTCTTTTATTTTCTCGCTTAATGGTATATATGAGGAAACGAATTTCTAGGTGTGCTTGTAAGATTAGTCTTTTGTAGTAGTTAGACTCATTCTCTTCTCAAAAAAATTTATAATTTATATATTAATTTTTTTTTTCGGTCTTTTAGGTTCATGCTCATGCGCTCGAAATTTGTAAGTTACTAAAGATGTAATTGTTTATATCTTACCATTGCTAATGATATAATGTAAAACTTGCACTGAGCATCAAATATATGCAACCGTTGTGTCACCAAATATTGTAATCAAAACATTGTAATCTCCTTGAATCACACTTAGATTTACTATATATCTGTCCAATTTTATAAAAGTAAATTTAGATTAAATAAATATTTTACACAAACTAATTAGCTTGATTTCATTGTACATTATGATTAGGACAAGTGATTTTTGAATCCATATTTTCAAAAATATAAACTCTAACTTGTTATTCGGTGGGTAGAACAATCAATATTTATTCAAATTAAAAAAAAAAAAAAAAAAAAAAAACACAAAAAGGGACATGTCAGAAAAAAAAAGTTAAGTATTTTTTTCAATTTAATTATAACTTAGTGTATTTTCCTATATATTCTCACTTTGTCGAAAATGATAATAAAATGGAATATGGAACCTCTTGGCTCATGCGTTGTTTACAAGAAAGTAATTCTTTTATTAGTTGTGCTAACTTCATATCTTTATGACCTTCACTATAAACTGAAGAGAGCACATGGATATGGTTAAATAAATGGTCTTCGATCCTAGAGTTAAAGTCTTATTGTGGGAAGGTATAAATATACCTTGAGTTTTAGCATTTTTATATTTCTACTTTTGTAAATTTAGAATGTAGCACCTCGGTGTAACTTCTATGGATTCTCCAATACACATTTCTATAGATGTCTTTCTTTCTTGTAGATTTCACGTTACATCTGTCACACGCTTCATACCATATGATTGGAATACTTTTCACTTTGTTTACTATTCTAGTGAAACAACAATAGTTTTCTTGTTTCATTGAAAATAGCTGTGTTTGTTATATTATAATAACAATATAATATAAATCATCAGGAACTTCAGTATAGGTAAGTCAATTTTTTTCACTATTACAACAAAATGTTGAAGGTTCATACTCGAACCTTGTTCACAATAAATGCAATCTTGAACTTTTTTGAATTTATACATTCAAATTTATAAACTCTCGTTCCTATAAAAATATAAATTTCATAATATATCAATTCAAGTTTTGATTGAAATGGCACGTAATGAATTCAATACACTATTTCTTTTTATAAATGTAAAGTGACTTATCATTTTATTGTCATTGAATCTTTATAACGCGTCGTTTTTTTTCTTCTTCTATTGACTCTATCTTTAAGCTTCTGCTTTTCATTAGCACTTAAGCTGATATAATTATTTTTTATCCTTGCACATTTTCTCTAACAATACAAATCTACTATAGTCAGCTTGATGTAGACATCTGATATTCCAAAATAATAATAATAAGAAGAAGAACAACAACAACAACAACAACAACAACAACAACAACAACAACAACAATAATAATAATAATAATAATAATAATAATAGTTTATAGATATTATATAAGGCATAAAAAGAAAAGAAAATAAAGTCATTGTTCTACAATGATCTAATCTAAGAAAAAAACTAATAATTTAGTAAAACAAAATTTCGATTCAAATCCAAAAAATACACACACACACACACATATATATATATATATAACTGGAGTTGTAAACAACACAGAAAAAAATAAAAATAAACATAATGGTCTTGTTATGTAATTATCATATATGGTGAAAAAAAAAAAAAAAAAAAAAAAACAAATGACCTTGATCTACGAATATAATCCAATGCAAAAAAGGTGGAAAATGGCAGGCAAACATATACTAATACAAGTTTGATTTTTTATGATGTCTATTGTTATCACATCATATTAGCATTTGTTGTTGATTTTTGCTACTAATATAATGAAGTTAGATGGATTTCTTGGGCGACTTCTGATATATTGATCGTAATACTTTCCATCACATGTTGTATGGGAAAAAAGGTAGAAATAAATGGTGGCAAAATCTAATCCAAGAAAAAAGAAAGAAAGAGAAAGTGGGAGATGTGTCAGGAGAAAAGAGAGAAGTAAACACAGCAATATACCTTTTAAATCTAAACCCATTCTTCAGGCTGTCAGAAAGAAACACACTAAAACTGTTAAAACTCTAATGATGTAAAAGCATCATAGATCGCTGGATATACTAATGAACATTTACCTAAACTAAACCAAGAAATAGGCATACTAAAAGACAAAATATTAGCATTAAAAACATTAGAGCTTTCTATCTAAGATGTCTAACTCAAACCAACTCCTCAATATTTATGATACCTTGGCATGATTGGTATGAGTGAATGGAATAATGTTTGAATGGAATCAATTTAAGAATAGAATGAAGATGGGGGAGGAATGATATAATTATAATCATTCGAATGATTGGTATGCTCAAGGAATGATAAGGAATGAAATATCAATTATCCTAATATATACCAAAACAGTAATATTAATAACATATTATTATTATTATTATTATTATTATTATTATTATTATTATTATTATTATTATTATTATTATTATTATTATTATTATTATTATTATTATTATCGTTGTTATTGTTGTTGTTGTTGTTATTATTATCGATAATTGTAGCTAATTTAATTAATTATCAATTATTGATAATGATGATAATAATCATAATAATCGTAATAATTTAAATAGTAATAATGATAGTAATAGTAATAATAATAATTACTATTATTATTAACTAAATAATTAAATGATAATGATTAATTAAAAGCAATTATAAATTATGAAAATATATTATTAATAAATAAATTACAAATAATAGTGAATACAGTAATCATTTAATTAATAATATCAACAACAACAAGAACCACAAGAACAAAAACATCATTATCGTCAATCAATAAAATAATTAATAATGATTAATTGAGAATATTAAAAATTATTAAAAATATTGACAATAAATAATCATAGAAATAATAAAAACTAATTAAGCAACTAACAACAACAACAACAACAACAACAACAACAACAACAACAATAATAATAATAATAATAATAATAATAATAATAATAATAATAATAATAATAATAATAATAATAATAATAATAATAATAATAATAATAATAATAATAATAATAATAATAATAATAATAATAATAATAATAATAATAATAATTTCATTCCTTATTGCTAGGAATAGCTAATATCATGTGGGATGGGAGGAATCACAAATCCCATGGATATGAGAGTAGCTATTCCTTTGAAAATGATTATTCCCATCACAAATTCATACCAATCAAAGGAATGAGAATGAATAAGTGAATGAGCATTTCATTCCCACCTCATTCCTTCATACCAATCATGCCAAGGCTTTGCCTCCAAATATCGCCAAATAATATACACCATAGTTCAGCATTGTTAATCATGAAATATCAATAGAGGTATCTTGGTGGCTACAAATATAAGTTATAATATAAATGATCAAAATTTTAAATTAGAGACGAAAAACTTCATTTCTAATCACATGATATCCAACTCTAAACTAATATAGTAACGAACTTGAGATGAAATGTTTGGTTTCTAAAATGCTTTTCTCCGAAATTTAGAGACTGGTTTGTTTCGTCTCTAAATTTAAGAACGAAATTTTCGTCTCTATTATGAAATTAGAGACCAAATTACCTACAGATAGAGCCCATTATATCCGTCCCTATAATCCGGTTATTATTTCTTCACTAACCTGATACTAATGATCTTTTGCCACTTTCCTTCACTATTCTATTTCTATTTCGTTTTTATTTAGTGACCGATATTATCCGTTACTAATTTCTTTCTCTAATTGTAGTGATAGTATATTAATTTTAGAAATTATAATTTGGCACTTATTTTTGTATTTAATTTTTTTTGTTTTTTTAGCAGTTTCGAATCAGTGGAAAGTAAAAAATATATCTAAGGAGTATCTATATGAATCACTAAAAATAATTTAGGTCAAATATTCTGCGTTACATATATTCTATATTCCTAGGGTGTGCTTAGATTGATATAAGTTGCATGTGTCATAACTCATAATACATGTGTGTTATAGTATTTTTATTTGATTAAAAAATTTCATTCTAATAAATCGTGTCTATTTATTATAAATAATTAATCTTGTATTTTATTAATTAGTAATATTTAGTTTATTATTGTTTCCTTCTTGGTAGTATAGAAGTGTTTTATTTAGGCAATAAATATAAGGATACGTGTAGTAGGGTAAGATTAAATAATAATTGGAATTTACTTAATTAATTATAAAATAATTAAAATTTTAAAGATTAAAATAGGACGAACGAAAATTTACCGTAACTAAAAGCATGTTTATAAGCTAAAGCAAGAACAGCGGATTCAATCTAATAAAAATATAACTAAAAACTTGTTTATAAGCTAAAGCAAGAATAGCGGATTCAATCTAATAAAAATATTAAAAAGCGAGAGCAATAAGAGCGACTCAATCTAATTAAATTATTTAAAACTCAATACTCAAAAGAAGTAGGAAAATTGCTCCAAAACAACAAAGAGAAAGAAAATAATGCCTTGGCATATCATAGACCGATACTAACGTTGGTATAGTAGGATTATAAAAGGAAAGGTAATTAATTTGGACATATCTCAAGAGGAATCATGTTAAGAGATCACGTTATATATATGTATAGAACTATAGATACACCATTGGCAATAATATTAGATTAAATTATGAAGGAAAATTTACTTTATTAGCACTAAGATGATTAACTTGTTAGGGTTAAAATAGGGTAACGAAAATTGGTTGGAACTTAAGGTACTTTTATAATAGTGTATAAATTAATATTAATATGTAAATTAATGATGGATATTTCTACTTGGACAGTGTCAAGGTGCTAGGGGGTTTCTTCATATTTTGCTTTGCATGAATAGACAAGTGCAATTCAATTCTGCATTTGAAGTCGGTGTTATTTAAAGGTAGCAATATGAGTCCCAACACGCTAACTCGACACGATGAATTTACGGATTAAATGGGTCAACCCAGTCAGACATACTTTAACCTGATTAATCAATTTAACAAAAGAAAAAAGTTTATTGTCATTTTATTTTTATGGTACTCAAGACATTATGGATTTGAGTCTTAACAAGAGTGAAGTAATATTTGGAGACAGCTGAAATGAGAAGGTCTAAGCCGCTATAACATTTCTTTATTTTCATGTTTTTAATTGTATATATATATATATGTTGGTCTTGTTTAAATTCATCAAGTCAACCAAGTAAATTATTAATTTGATTCACTTATGTAGTGGCTTATGCTTGAGTTGTTAGTCTTTTAGACACTTTATACGGTATGAAATTTTTAATAAATATCTGATACTGACATATATGTTTCTTTTTAATTTATGAGTGTTAAACGAGTTGACACGCGAAATTAGGAGGTTGGGTATGAGTTTTTGATTTTCTGACACGTTTAATAATGGGTTGGGTGGGGCTTGGGTTTGGGTTTGGAGAATTTACCCACGAACCCCCTTCGACCAACCCTAGTTTAATTGTTGGATCTGGATAATCTAATCCTACCTAGGGGTGGTATACCGTACCGTACCAAAATTTTTTACTCATACCGTATACCATACCGAAAATTTCGGTATAGCAAAATTCATACCGATACCGTACCGAACAGTTCGGTATACCGAATTTCGGTATACCGAATTTTCGGTATGATATCGGTTCATACCGAAACCGTACCGAATTCTCGGTATACCGAAACATATGTACGGTAACGGTATTACCGATCATACCGGTTTACCAAAATTTTTGTATACCGAAAATACCGAAAAAATTTATACCGAACTTACCGAACTTTATACCAAAATTAAAAAATATCACTGAAAATTTACCCTTACTAGTTTATTTATTTAAGAATAAAAAGGCTGTACAAAAAATCAAGTTGTGCATATTAATATGGACATCGGTATAAAAGAAAAAAGAAATGCTTACCTGCTCAAATTAACAAAACTAGCGCAAAACCAAAATGTTCAAGAGAACATAGTACATTACAACAAAAATACACCAACAAACAACGAAGCAAATTAGTGTTTGATTACATCAAAGAACAAGCAAACTACAACCAAATCATAACGCTTGATACAACAAAAGGTCAGAAACATAATTCCCACTCATTGCTTAGGAATCACCCTGTCAAACTAAATAAGGATTTCATCCAAGTTAAAGCTAGAGTTGCACTTCACATTCTTTGAAATTTTGACACCACATGTACCACATGCATAGCCTTGACACTTCAAAATGAAATATGCCCAGAATCTGCAAGAAAAATCATTCAATAAACTCAACTTTTTGAACAATTACTTAAAGGCTGAAATTGAGCTTTAAACAAACACTCATACTTTACAAATAAAGTATATTATCTATCAATCTAAATCCGTGAATCTTCCAATGACATGCTAGAGTTTAGAGATCAATTAAATTGAATATAATCTCATATTTTCCCAACATTATTGCTGTGACAGAATGCTTATATAAAGACTTTTTCAAGCCATAAAAATAGACTAAAAACACTAACTTTATTCTACTTATAAATTTCAATAACTCAAGAGTGGTTTTGCTTGCTGAAATAGCACACTTACCTTTACACTATGGACAAATTGGAGGCCGGAGAAAATGTCTGAGAGCGATCTTGGACAGCATTAACAGCTGTAAAAACATTAATAATGATTAGAATATTTCATATAAGATTTAACATAAATAAATTTAATCTAAACTTAATTAAATTAAAAATTCTTACTCTTTTCAATTTCTTCAATTTCTTTATACAAGTCAAGGTCGTCATCGGTTGGATCCTTATAAAGGCTAAACTCCTCCGCTTTTAGCCAATCATTAGTGCACACTAATGCCTCTACCATTTTAGGACTCAAACTACTCCTAAAAGGATCCACAACTCTTTTGCCCAAACTAAAAGCGGACTCACTAGCTACCGTTGAACTTGGAATTGCAAAAACATCCTTGGCAATAATTGAAAGAACCGGATATCTAGTTTCACTTCCTCTCCACCACTCCAAAAGATTAAAGGACGGATTAGATCGTTTTTCAATTTCATCGGTTAGGTACTTATCCACTTCATTGGATATCTCTTGAAGTTGTTCTTCTTCATTTTGTGCCTCCACTTCATTGAACAACTCATCCCAGAGACCACCACCATCACCACTAGTAGTACCCTCTCCATTTGCACACTTTGTCTCTCAATATTCAATGTATCATTTATTCCCTTGTACTCCATCCACAAAGTTACCAAATTTTTCCTAACCTTATCAATGAACTCTTGGACCATTTCCGGAGTACCTCCCAATTTCTTGACGCTAACTTTAATCATCTGAAGCTTGTTTCTCGGATCCAAAACATTGGCAATAAACACCAACGGGTTCATGCTATTCCAATTTCCCCAATACTTGTCAAACTTTAACTTCATAGCACTTGCAACATTTTTAAGAATCGGATCTGAATCATCATTCTTCCTTTTCTCAATCTCAAGTTGTATAGCAATCATTGATGGATAAATTAATTGGGAGGTAGGAGTCTTTGATGCACTTAGTTCTAAAGTGGCATCATAGAACTTTTTCAGAAAGTGTACAAAAGCTTTTGCTTTCTCCCAATCCTCGTGAAGTGGAGGCCCTGTTCTTTCTTTACCCTTTTCATCCTTCTCACGAAAATAAGTCACAAAAGGCAACCATTCTTATGACATCCTTTCAAAAACCCTTCTATATTTTAATGCAACATCAAGCATTTTGAAAGTTGCATTCCACCTAGTTTTGACATCCATAGGTACTGTTGACGTACTAGAAAATTTTGCTAGCACGGCAAACTCCCTAAACTTATTCAACCTAGAGGGGGAAGAATGAATAAAAACGACTGCATTCCTAATGGATTTAATAGAAGTATTAAGCTCCTTCAGACCATCCTTAACAATTAAGTTAAGTATATGACACGCACATCTCAAATGCAAATATTTTCCCTCAAACAACAATGTATTTTCACTTTTCATTCTTTTTTTCAAATAATCAATGGCAGTATCATTGGAGGAAGCATTATCAACTACTATCGAAAACACTTTTTCTATTCCCCATTCTCTTAGGCAAAACTCAACCATCTTCCCAATTTCTTCCCCCACGTGACTAGTGATTTTGGTGAAGTTTATGATTCTTTTATGCAATTTCCATTCACTATCCAAAAAATGAGCTGTGACAACCATGTAATTTATGTTTTGAATGGATGTCCAAGTATCGGTTGTGATACTTACCCTTTGACCACTAATCACACTTTTAATTTTAGTTTTCTCAACTAAGAATAAGTCATAAACCATTGTGCAACTTTTCTTCGATCTGGGATTCTGAACCTTGGTTGTAGTTCATGTAACATACCTTTCAATCCCTTCCCTTCCACGGCTTGAAACGACATCTCATCAATGATCACCCATTCTGTGACCTTTAGCTCACACCGTTTTTTATTAAAAGAATGAGGAACCATGGCACCTCCTTGCCCCATAGTCTCATTCGTCAGTACAGCCTGATTTTTATCACTCCCACTTGCTTGATATAACGGACTTCCCTTGCACCTCTTCTCTAAATGATTCTTTAACCCACTAGTACTCCCGCTCCCTGCCGGGATCCCGGTCTTGCAATATTTGCATATCCCTATTTGTTGCACGGACCCATTGTCCAAGATTCTAGACCCTTGGTCACAATGCATCCAATATTGACTTCGCTTCTTAAGGGGCTGTTTCGGAGCTACTGGAGGCTTTGTTGTCACAGTACTTCTTCCTCGTTTTCGACTTGTAGACCCATCATTTGCTTCAGTATCCATTGTATCTGGTGTTTCGGACGGACTAGGTAGTGAATGAGAAGATTCTGATTCCATTCTTATCCTGAAAACAAAGAAGAGTAGTTTAAGAAACATATCCACTTTATTTATAATTACTAATAATATATATAATCATTTCTTATTTCTAAATGATCAAAAATACATCAATTTATCAAATAATTTCACTCACGTTTAGGTGACATATATTGAGACTAGTGCATATTGAAACCAACAGTAGTACAATAGTAAGTGTAAATTTGATTAGAGTATACAAACAACTAAATTCAATGACTATAGAATTAACCATAGTGTGGTTTGTCTTGTTGTATTAATAATTGAATTTAGTACTTTACCGCAAAATCAATTTAAATCACTTTTCTAGAATCACTAATGTTAGCAAACACATCCTAAATAACAAACAAAACAAAATTGTGATATCCCAAAGTACAATTTTAGCAAAAAAACTCAGTAATTTTGCAGCTAAAAGTGAGTAGAAAATTCATAGACAGAAATATGTTTAATCCAAAATTTTCGAAATACAATTGGGCAGAAAATTAACACTTTCAGTGCACAAAAGGAATAACAAAAATTGGCTCACAGGCCTTTTAATTCAGTAGCTCAAATGTTAATAAAGAAGTTCTGCATGCTAGAATCATGATTGTGCATTATACTTTACAGACATTGCTTCTATATATCTACATTTATTTATACTTAGTATCAGGAAAACATACTAATTTGAGCAAATGAACACAAATGATTAAGTTAAACTGAGTATGTTTGGATACAGACAAACAGTCCACTATCACTCATCACTCTTCCCACATGGCCCGACGGCCTAGTTTCTCAAATTGCAAGCAAAGTCTGACCCGACTAATCGTCTCAATCAACATGAACAACTACAGCTAGATCTATTCCATAAATAATTCCTTTCTCAACCAAAGTTTCTATCGAGACCTTTCCATTACCTGTAAAATCAGTAAAAATAGAACACAAATTGGCACACAGGCCACAAAAATGCAGCAGTAAAAAATAAGTTCTTATACCTAGGGTTTGACGGTCTGAATGTCTGATCTCTGATGTGCCGGCGGGGAGGTTGCAGTGCGAAGGGCCAGAAGCGACACGACGGGATCGGCGACGGTGGCGGAGGCACGAGCGGGTATTGACGGAGAAGAGGTTGTGTGTGGCTAGGGTTAAAAAAGGGTATTTGTTCTTGTTGTGAGTTGGAAGGGAAGATAAGTGATTTTGATTTCTAATAATTTTAAAAATCTAATATTAAGAATCTAAAAACAATTTTATTAATTCGGTATATGTATGGTATACCGAAAATTAATGTACCGAATATTTCGGTATATACTGATTTTACCGAAAAATCGGTATATACCGCTATACCGATTACTTCGGTATATACCGAAATACCGTACCGTACCGGAATACCAAAAACTAGATATTCCTATACCGATACCGTACCGAAAAAATTCGGTACGGTACCATACCGTATCGAAAATAACGGTATACCGAAAATTTCGGTTTTTTCGGTATTTTTCGGTATGGTATGTGTGGTATACCGATTTTTCGGTATTTTTCTACCCTTTCTTTCTTCGTATCTACATATCTCTATCACACTCCATCATTTTACCAAATTCAAATAACTATCTTAATTATTACTCAATTTTAACTCCTTTTCATCGCATTCAATTACGTACTTTACAAATTCTACATTATTCAATCCAAAACAACAAGAGTTTTATAACCCATGGAATATAGAATTCTCACGGATAAATCTATCTGCACCCCTCTAACTAAAAAAGACACGCACTGAGGGATATTCGGAAAAAGAATAATAAATAAACAGGATTGAGGTTTTACATGGTTAAAACTTATTTCCTTCTATAAGACATACAAAAACATGTATACCTCATCATTGTTTTTCCTTTCCACAGATATTAACTTAAAAGTAGAAGAATTTTATAAATACAAACAACTATAATTAACTAAAAACATTGCAAACTGGAGACTGGAACAATCACAAAACAGATTGACGTAACATGTAAGAATGATCCCGATAAATGATGGTCAAAGGTGACATATACAAAACGTAGACGTAACACCTAACATGCAGGTATGAATCTCTAAGAATTGGGAATTTTATCGGTCAAAGACCCTAAAAATGGGTCAACTATCAATCGAAGGCCTAAGAAAAAAAATTATCAATTCAAGACCCGAATCATTTAAAACTATCAAATTAAGACTTATATCACTAATGAAGTTAAAACGGAGGGGTGACATGGTTTTTAATTAACAAGTAAACAAGCCACGTGTTTGTAAACTAAAGATAAATAAATTTGCAAAATAAAATACAATCAAAACCAGACTTTTCACTTCATGTTGCCGACATGTTTCTTCTTCTTTTCACGTAGGGTGTGTTTACTTATGGCTGGGAAGTGATGGGCCAAATCTAACTGAAGAAGTTAATGAGTGTACTTTATCAGAATTTGTGCTATTAAATCTATTGAGCCAAGTGCTAAGTAAACACACATATAGTTTTTTATTCCTCGTCTTTCCCCCAATTTCTTCCATTTTCTTTCTGCTGCAAGCCTGCAACCTAACTATATTTCTCCCTCGTTTTAGTTACTTGGGGGTATGGCGAGGTTTGTGGAGGTGATGCCAACATAAAATTTCTCAAAATCTATCCAACTGCGGTAAACAATTTCATGGCCGAAGAAATTTCTCCAATGACGATCTGGATGCTAATTTCCTGCATCGATCCAGTCTCTGTATCTCAATCTTCCATTCAGCCATACACCACCATTTGGCCACCGTATAAGCACGAATAGGTTATCGAAGCTGCAATCAAACGAATCTACTTGCCTTATTCAGGTACATTTCGCATTTCCCCCAAAGTGTTATGGTTTATAGATTTCTCCTTTTCTATTTTAATTTATTTGGTACATGATATTTGTAACTTAAATTCAGTCGTCTATGGAGATGCGCGATGGAGTCGGTTTCCTGGTGGAGCGATCTTGCTAGCTAATAGCGCATAACACATTTTCTTGGGAAGCAACCATTTGGCATAAAAATGTGGTCCAGAATTAGGATGTGATTAGGCCTGGTGGCTCTAAGACAGTAAGGCAGGGAAAGCTGCACAAAGAATGTGAGCTCAGAGCTGAAGTTCCCGGTTCTCAGTCTCTACTGTTTCGCCTTCGATTGCTCAACAGAGATGTCTGTAACGGAAATTCCACCGGAGATCTGGTTGAATACGTGTGTGCTCAAATTTGTTGTGTTGTATTGGATGCTCGAACAAATTGGTAGAAGGAAGTCCTCTAGATATGCCTCTAGTTTCCTTCCATGGTCATGTCACATCTAGTGCCAATGTAGACCTTTACAAGGTTCTGGTTTTGGGTCAGTATAAGCTTTTGAGCATGCTTAGAGATGTCTTTTGATGTAGAAAATTGATCTTTGATGAGTTTATGCCTGAACATTTTTATTTTTCTACTTTTTTTCCATTTTGCATTAAATGTTTGATATTGCAAGTTATGTTCTATGGAGATAACAATTGCAAGATTTTTTATATCAAGAATTAACCATAGATAAGTAACTTTCTTTGCTCAACTTAAACTTATACAAAGATGTCTCAATAGGTAATACTTCTCATCCAGAAACAATTGTGTGGAATTTAGGCAAACAAACTAATTTTGAGAAATATCTATTGTCATATGGAACAGAAAAGATAGAAATTCTCATCTGGCAAGCAGAATTGTTGTTTCTAGTAAATATAAATATTTAAATAAAGCAAGGACATAAGATCATTTTCATCATTATTGTTGTGCTCCGCTTTCTGAATATGCATTAGTATCTTCTTGTCGAGCCGAAGATGTCGCAGGTTGAGAAAATGAACAGTCAGTAGATTGCACCTGCGAAAATAAAGTAATGAGTCATGTGTACAAAAAATAAGGCTATGTTTGGTTGGGGCTGGGGGAAGTGGCTGGAGTTAATGGCTGGGGATGTTAGAGAGTGATGTTTGGTTGGGTGGCTGGGGTTATGGTTGGAGTGTGAAATTTAATTATTAATTGTAAAATGTGATGTGATATGGGTAAGAGGTAGTTATTAATGATTGAGAGAATAATTAAAGTAATTTTTTTATTTGTGATTGATGTCCCCCCACCAAACCCTAATATCGTGGCTTGGCCAAACCAACCCAAACAAACATGAGATGGGGTTGGCCAAACTGATGAGAGGTTGGGCCAACCCCAACCAAACATGCCCTAACATTAGAGGCACATATTATAAGATAGATAAAGTAACCATTCATATACATAATAAATAGCATTATAGACACATATTACAAGATCGAGTACTGAACCTGATCACTCTCCTTGCACGACCTTTTATTATGTCCAAGTTGGCCACATTTTCCACACTTTATTATCCCATACTTTCTTTTAGCTTTATGGGGATCTTTGCCTTCCAATGAGGATTTATGCCTTTGTTTCTTTGGCCTCCCTGGCAGTCTTCTCAGCAATGGTGGTTGTATGGGCTCATTATCAGTTTTAAGCCAAAAATCAGGACCCGTCATTGGATTTATTTCATATTCATATGCTCTAAAAAAGTAGTCCCTTGTAAAATATTCATGAACATAATTCTCCGGGCTACCTTTAATAGACCTTATAGCGGCGCATGCATGCACACAAGGTACCCCGGTCAAGTCCCATATCCTACAACTACATGTATGGTTCTGAAGGTGGACTACAAACCTTTAAGGTTTAAGTGTAACCTCAAATAAAATCTCCCCACATGAAATTGCACGCTACTGTGTACTTTCTACAATGGAGACATTCAATTTGTCTAGTATCTCTGGGCATATCATACCATTCTTGCGCCTTATCTTTTCTTTTTTTCTTTTGCATCACTGTCATTACTTTAACCCTTATATTATCGATAAGGATATCCACAGAATTGTCTCTGTACTTTTTAATAACACCATTGAAACATTCAACAATGCTACTAGACAATACATGACATTTGACATGATCTTGAAAATGTGCTCTACTCCATTCTTAATTTTAGTCATATGTTTATCGAACTCATTACTAGTGGTAGATATTGCAGCTTGCCAAAATAGAGATCTGACTTGTTCATCCTTCCATTTTTTTCGATATTGCTATATATATGACGTACACAAAAACGAAGATATGGAGAATGATACAATTCCTCTAGTGCAGCCACAAGACCCTATCACCAAAGAAAATTGTAATTAAATTTCGGTGAACATGTATGCATGTAATAATTTAATGAAAAAATAACTAAAATATACATGCTTACCTTTAATAAATGTCCATTTTTCTCCACGGATGGATTCTTGCCCAATATCATTCAGCAAGTTTGTCAAGAACCATTGCCATGTGTCTCTAGTTTCAGATGCAACAACAACATACGCTATGATGAAAAGACCATTGTTTCCATCAAGATCCACTGCTACAAGAATTTGACCTCGATAATATCCACTCAAATGACATATCTAATGCGATCAGTGGTCAAAATCCAGCAAGGAACCCTTTCTTACAAGCATCAAGACATATGTATATTATGTTAAACCTTGATGTACCATTTTGTCCGTTCTTTGGAACCAATAACTCTACGCTAGATTTTGGATTTGTATTAAGAAACTCCTCGCGATAATCCCATAACCTGGAGTATTGTTGAGCAACATCACCATCAAGTGATTGGGTGGCATATGATTTTACTCTATAAGCCTTTGCTATGCTGATTGTAACCTTATACTTTTTGGCTACAAGAGCTTTCACTTCCTCACCCATCATTTTTGGGTGATCTCTAAAGTCCTTGACTAACATATTACCTAGCCACTTAGTATCGACAAATTTTTCTTTCACCTACTCCTTTTGACAAGTATGGATATCGACGAAGGTCTTTACCTTGTACGTGTCAAAATGTCCAATTTTCGAACAATATATAAGCCATGGACATCCTTCTACACACTTCACTCTACATCTTTTCCTGTCTGTTTTGCAAAGTTCAACTTATACATACTACGAATGGCATAACTTTTAACAGATGCATAAAAGTCATCAATGGATGCAAATGCTTTCCCCAATCTGAAACTCACATCTCCATTGTTAGCTTGAATATTTTTAGAATCAATTTCTTCTTCACTAGATGAGGATTCAGAATTATGAATGCTCCTCAATTCCTTCAAGGATTATATTGTACCTGCTTCACTCACTTCTTCTATTTGATCATTATTATTATTCACCATACCAAATAATGATTGTGAACAACCATGCATTTGGTTATCTTGTTCAGCCATCTGTATAAGAACATATTGTAAGTATTAACTAAAATAAAGATAAATATCTCCATACTAGCAAAGAAACGAAAGGTAAATAAGCAACCAGAATATATTCTTGATGTTCATCATCAAGCAGAGACCCAAACATAGAAATACTTGTTTGCAAAAATAAAAATAAAAAATCACAATGGAAGAAATTGGATCAGAATTAAATGTATTTTCATTAGTGATGATAAATTTTCACACCCTCACGTATTTAATTCATCCATGTTATATCAACAAACAATTATTGTATTGCAAGACCCCTTAGAAAATGGAAATCAACAATCAGAAAGAAACACATAAACTATATAAAAGCTCGGTTGTAAAAATCCTCAATTAACTCCGATTAATTCCCGTGTAGGCGCTAAATTCTCATTAGCAGCATATATGTTCTTTCCGATCTTACTCGTCTAATTATGTCTACACTCGATCAGCCTCCCCCTCCCCGACTAATCGCCAGGCACCAGTCTTTTGCCCGACTAGTGTCTAGCGAATTCTACAACATTGTGTAAAAATCATTAATTAGAAGTCAATATTTACATAAAAATCACAAAGATTAGTCCCGTACAGGCCCCGACTAGTCGCTAAGCAGCAGTCTATTGTTCGACTAGTGCCTAGCGATTTCAACAACATTGTATGTAAATCATTAATGAGAAGTCAATATTTACATTAAAAGCACAAAGAGTATTAAGAAATCAATATTTACATTTATAAGCACCAAGTTTATGCATACCTATACGTGTTGTTGGGACACCTGCAAGAGGGCCAAGTTGAAAGCAAGAAGATGAAGGAGGCTGGAACTTGAACGCAATTTCAGCCCTTTGGTGTATAGTATGACTAGAAGAATAACATATGAGAGAATTGGGGTTCTTGAAATTTAGTAGAAAGGGTTACGGTGGTTATGAGTATACGTTCTATTATTGCCCTTAGATTTCACAAATATGTTCTTAACTGTGTGGCAGTTACATGGCAATTACATGGCAGGCCAATGTGACTGTTTAATGGACATGTCACCTTCTGTCAGGCATCCGTTAAATTACTCAAATATTTGAGCCTTAATTTGATAGTTTTAAATGATTCGGGTCTTGAATTGATAGTTTTTTTGTTTTAGGCCTTCGAGTGATAGTTGACCCATCGTTGGGGTCTTTGACCGATAAAATCCCTAAGAATTAACACAAAAAGCGTAATAAAGGAAAACAAAATCTATATATATATATAAACCAAATGAAGCACTTTTATGTAATTATCTCTTTCCCGCCTAAATTCTTGGACCATAAATGGTAAGTTTTAGCCAGTTTTGGTAAGTAATAACTTTCATTCATTTTTTTTAAATGCAAATAATTTTTTTTATTTCTTTTTCTTTTTTTATGCATAATATATCAAATTATTCATCTTTTCATGAGCTTCAATTTGACATCCATATCGCATATATTATAATGAGATATTTATTTGAAAAAGTAGATTGTTTGTTGGTTAATTATTTATGTTAAATTTGAGTGTTTATTGTGAATTGGACACAACTAAAATTAGTAAAATAATTCTCATATAAAATATTAATTGAGTATTTAAAAAAAAATACAGCTAATGAATTTATTTTATTTGACATGAATTTTCAAATATTTCGTTATTTAAGTTACGCAAAGAGAAAAAAGTCATTGATTAAATAATGAAATTCTACTTTATTAAATCAAAGGCAAAAAGTATACTCAGTTTATTAAATCATCAAGTCTGTTAATACTATTTTATCACGAGAGTATGAGAGCTTTAAGCATATATATGATTATGTATTAACAATGTTATCGATTTTTTTTTAGTTACTTATTTATATATTCTTGTAATATATATTTTGTTAGATTGACTTTTTTTTATGGAAATTTACTCTTTGCAACTGAAATTATGATATTTGTTGCACCTCGCAATATTTCTTTTTTATGTTAACATCTTATAAGATGTTTAAGAGCTTATAAGTTCTTGAAATATGTTTGGCAGAAAAAGATGTTAGACAATTTATAAGATGTAAAAATATGCTCTTAGAGCTTATAAGCTCAAAAATAAATAATAATAATAATAATAATAATAATAATAATAATAATAATAATAATAATAATAATAATAATAATAATAATAATAATAATAATAATAATAATAATAATAATAATAATAATAATAATAATAATAAGTTCCTCAAATCCATCTTATTTTTTAAGATCGTATAAGTTACACTTAAATTTCACATACTACACTCACATACACGCACTTCACACACACTACACACAGTTCACACACTACACGCACTTAACACACACTTCACACATTTCATGCACTACACATAGTTCACACACTTCAAACACACTTCACACACTACACACTCTTCACACACTTTTTTTACACACATACTACAAATATTTCACACCACAAATACTTCACACACTAATCAAAAAGTGTGTTTGATATTAACTTTCAAATTAAACCACAAATTCATAGCTAAATCGCTTCATTCAATTGCAAGCTTAGAAGCTCTTCTATCCAAACACTTTATTAACTTTTAAGTTCTTAAGAAATTACATCTTATAAGCTCTTTAAATAGCCTATAAGATGTTTGAAATAAATTTAGCCAAACACCCTCTAAACCTCAAGTATGTTTCCTATAGATTGTAACCTAAACAATATTTTGTTGCACTAACTAACCTCAACTATGTCTTTTTTACTCTTAACAACAAAAGTAACTTTATTCACATTAATCAATATTTATCCTTAAATAAATAAACTATTTATAAGAAAAATATAACATTTATATAAATAAATTACAACATCAATTAAAATATTAAAATATTTTGAAGAACTCACAGACTTTAATTTATTTTTTGAATTATTAAATTATTTTTAGACTTTGTTTTATTAAAGTAATGATTTACTGAAAATAAGAAGTATCTACGTATATTTGAAAACACCAAGTGAAATGTTAGAAGTTGCAAATGTATCAAGCAAATTTTAAATATGTATAATTAAAAAAAATATATATTTAGATAAATTAAAAATATAAAACAAAAGTAGGGAAAAAAGTATAAAAGTTTACATTGCATGTGAAATATCCAACTAAATTATTAATGTTTCCTTTATTATATATTTCATGATTATTTTTAACTATTTATGGTTAGAATTGACAAATTATTTTCATAAATGTATACATATAAATATAAAGTAAGTTATATTAAATTCATATATAACGCGAAAGAAAATTATATTTATATTACTTATAATTTGTTTTTATTTAATTCAAAATTATATTTATTTAATAGGATAAAATGGTCACATTTTTAAATATTAGGTTATCTCATATTTAGCTTAGTTAAAATAATTATTTTTTAAATAAATTTCCGTGCATCGCACGGGAGTAATACTAGTATATATTGATAGCATATGAGAGAACTACATTTTGACTCTCTCGTGATGCCAAGATAGGGAAGCCTTAGTTGAAGGAGATTTAAAGGGAAAGAAGCGACTAATGAAATTGCATATTATTTGTACTAGTAATATATACTCATTTTGCATGTGTGACGAATATCTTTAACAAAACAAATTATTGATTTTTTAAACAAAAATTGAGATAATGAATTAAAGTTAGAATATTATTCGGCATATTAAAATATTTATAGCAACTACCACACTTTCTAATATTTTTATCTTTGAGTAAGTCTTGTGTGTGGCGGTCACACGGATCTTATTTCATGTGATGGAGTCCCATTTTTCATTAGTACTCGCGGTCCAATTTGTAATACCATTTGGATTTTAACTAACCCAAGTTGCTGGGTGAATAACTGGTCGGTGCGCACACAAATAGTGCCATGCTTTGCGAAAAGTAATCTATACCCTCAATGTCGTTTATCCACTTTCAATGAAATGACATGCCCCCGTATATCTAGCACTTCCATGCCAATTAATCCGGATCCACAAATCACGATAATTCTTATAGATACTATCTTAGAAAAAAGTCAAATACATCTTTAAACTTTGAAACTAAAATATAAATATAAAATTTAATCTACCGAAAACTTGTAATACTTTTATAAAAATTATTGATACTTTCTTGAAAAAATTTGGTACCTTTTCAAATTTTGAAAAAGAAAATAGATATAAAATTTAAGATACTGAAAATTTGTAATAGTTTTACAAGAATTATTGATACTTTCTTTGAAAAAGCTGATACCTTTTCAAATTTTGAAACAAAAGGTAACATATTGAAAAACTATAATACTTTTATAAGAATTATTGATACTTTCTTGGAAAAAGTTGATACCTTTACAAAAATTGAAACTAAATACATATTTATATATAAAGTTTAACATAATGAAAACGTGTAATACTTTTACAAGAATTATTGATACTCTCTTGGAAAAAGCTAATACCTTTTCAAATTTAGAAATTAAAATATAAATATAGAGTTTAACCTAGTGAAAACTTGTAATACTTTTACAAGAATTATTGATACTTTCTTAGAAAAAAATTATACCTTTTCAAATTTTGAAAAGTAAAATATAAATATAAATATAAAAATTAACAAACGAAAAACTAGTAATACTTTTACATGAATTATTGATACTTTTACAGAAAAAATTAATACCTTTATAAATTTTGAATTTAAAAAATAAATATAAAGTTGAATATGCGAAAATTTGTAATACTTTTACAAGAATTATTGGTATTTTCTTAGAAAAAGTTGATACTTTTACAATACATACTTGTCTAAGTAACATACAATGACTCAAATCCATTGCATTTATATACAAAACTTTTCACTTGCTCCCAATACAACAAGAGAACTACGAAAACAAGTTTCAACTCTTGGTGAGTCGCCTCAAAATTGAGCTGTCACGTTCCACCTACATTAACCATCATCAGTATTTTGTTTCTCTAAAAGAAAAAAATGTTTCATCACTTCAAATCCAACTATTCTAGTAAAAATGCTACTTATTGAAGTGAACAAACAATTCATCAATCATAAATATACAAAAGTTATTAAAAAATAATCTACAGTCTACAAAATTACTTCAATGACATGATAAATACAAACATGTTGAAATTCGACAAATAAGCTTCCATGAGTTCCATCCACAAACAATAATTTCAACCTCGATTCTTATACAAATGTGTATGGTTTCATATTTTCAGCATAGCAAAATAGAGAGAAGCTTACAGTTAGTTTAGCACCGTGAATCATTGAGCAAGTCAATAGCCATCAAAACAACTGTGTAAATAATGAATTTAAGACAATGACACCAAATTCAAATGACAATTCACGATGAATCCCCAGCAACCCAAAAGTGCAAGAATAGTAAAAACCAGTATCTTTCAATCAGAAAACTAGGATTTATGTTATCTTCCTATACTAAGAGATGTGCAGCTCATGGGTGGTATTTGGATGAATGCCTAGAAAACATGAGAATGAGATTCGATTTTACCGTGAATTTATACTTGTCCCTAAAAACAACAAATGTAGAAGCTAGTATAAATCGGAATCAATAGTATACGACCACCGTTGGAAGAGAACAGAGATACAGGAAGGGTTCGAATCATAGAGTACCAGAATACAAAAATTTGATAATAACGAACTAGTTAGGGCACATATCCAATCGAAATGAGTGATGAAGGCTTCGATCAAAGAAGAAATCGCAGAGAGATGGAGGAAGAGTTCCTGGGCTCCACGTTCTCTCTCTTTCTCATATGATATCCCATTTCCCGTTCTTTTTCTTGATTTAGTTTATATTATAGAATAAGTAATATGATAATAATTTCTCAAAAAAAGTTATTATAACTCATGGCCTCTATGATATTAATTTATCCATTAAAATTAGAAATAAAATTTAGCCTATAGATTATAAGTCGGTACCATATAAAATTGGTACAGTGAAGAGTTAATAATTTATCGAATTAATCTAAAATGGTTACAGTCTAGTTATAATCCAATATCTAAGTATCATGTCGTAATTTTGGCAGATTTTGATCTCTCTTTTCTTTTTTCTTTTTTTTTAGTACATAGTTATATCCAAAGAGGAGCCATATAATTGCTTGTTTCTTTTTTTTCAGGTTAAAGTTGGTACATACGTTGGATTTTGGAGCCTGAACGACTACTTTACGGTCCTCTGATACGGCGATGAATGGGATTTTAGGGTTACGGCTTGAGTTATAAATAATCCTATAATTCATTGTATTTGTTATCATCAAAATTATTAGTTATCTTCTGGCTTGGTAATGTCTCCGAGACGTACTAGTTCTAGACCAACTGGGTTAACAAATTTGTGTCTTTTATTTTCGTTCCTATTAAATTCTTAAAATTGCACCATATTTCATAACAATTGGTATCTAAAGGATTGGGTTTAGAAGATTTGTTGGGAGCACTAACGATGGCTGAAGGGAAATCGCCAGTGGAGAAGTTTGATAGAACAAATTTTGTCGCTAATGTTGCAGCGAAAATGTAAAATTTCGTCTTAGCTGCGAAACTTATACTATTCCGTAGCTAAGTTTGCGGCAAAGATTTAATATTTTATGGCTAATTAATAAAATTATAAAATAATATTAAAAACTATATTAGCTTCGAAATCTATATTTTGCAACAAATTTAGGGGTGAATATTTATTATTTTGTCGCTAACTTATAAAATTATATAATAATACGAAAAATTGCTACCTAAATACTTTATGCACAACTAGATTTGCAGTAAATTAGTATTTTCATCACTAGTTTGGACAAAAAAATTGCAACGCATTATTGAGCCTCGATGCTATTTTGAAGAATTAGCTAAAATGATATTCTCTTGAAATGAGGCCCTTCATCGACCCCATGAACCTGAAGAAAAAAATCATTATTTCATTCAAATTTTGCTACATATTATAGTAAAAACGAGCTACATAAAACAATAAACTACATTTATTAGCATCAATATGTCAAAAATAATACCAAAAATACCACAAAAATATTGCATCCATCTTGGATATATTCCACATTTTGTGTGACTCAATGCCAAAACAAATATAAACTTTAGGATCAATACAAACCAGAAATTTCACAAATAAAATTATTAGAGCCCCTCAAACCATAAATAACTAACATTTTTTCTTGAAACTTATGTAAAGATTAGAAGCCCCGAAAGCTCCCTAAATCTATATTCAAATGTCTAGACTAAATACAATGACATGATATAATCTATAACATCATTTCGTTATCTCCCGTATTCATCGCCCATCTACAGATAACATATGTCATGCTCATATATACGTGCGAGCGCCATAAGATGGACCTAGTATTATAATATGACCAACTTCAGTATCGCAAGACTGTAATACACCAAGTATTCACTTGTTTACGATGATCAAGCAACTTGATGTTCCCATTAAGAGCATGTACAACACCCCAGATACAACACATAAGGAAAAAGCAAATTTTGATATTTCCTTCATGAACTTTTTTCTTCACAATGAAATCACATAAAATACTAAAAGAATTCTTCTTGTCTCATAGATACATTTTATTTATAATATGAGAAGGGTTCAAACTATGACATTTCCAAAACTCAAGAGACATCATTAATGGAAAATGAGAGTCTATGAGAACAATGATGAAAGAGGGGGCACAAAGACACCATAAAAATCGTATTGTACACCATAACTTTTCTAGATTATGTTGGCTACATCTGAGAACTTATGGCACTTGAGATTTTGAGTATAATTGATAATTCCTTTTAGACACAGGTTTATATATAGGCAGGATCTCAACAAGAGCCCAAAGTGAAAGAGGGGGCACAGAAAGAAAGCGCAATATGCTTCAAAAATAAAAATGAGTAAACTTACTTTAACATTAAAGTGGCGGGTTAGATGAAGACCTCACACCCATCAAAGATGAACCTCAGTAGGGGCTATTTTCTGAAATATTTGTATTGTCATTGTTTGAGACGCCTCCATGTTCTCCTTAAGGCTTTTGATATCTTCTTGTGCTGATTGCAAGGAGGCTCGAGTGTTTTCTAGTTTATCTTGAGTAGATTGAAGCTCTTGTCTAAGTTTAACATTGGTTGCCCTTCGAGAACTGTCATCACAAGAAGCTGGTATAGGGTTAAGTCCAAGTCCTAGTATGTATCCGGATCTCTTTCCTAGAACTTCATCACAAACTAGTTCAGAGATCTCTATGTCATCTGATAGTAAGTTTTCATCATCAATCATGCTATCAGAGAATGCTTCTTTCATCTCGTATAATGCTGCACCAATTCGTTCTAAAATATATATATATATAGCGAAAGAGTTAGCAAACAACAAATGAATACCTTAATAAAATTTATAATTAAAGTTTTACAAGTTACATACATATATTGCTTCAGCACCCTTAGCCCATCCATTTTTCTCAGTTCAGTGTTTTCTTGTACAGTTCAATACGATTAAATCGGTTTAACCGTTCTCCCTTGTAAAAGTAGAACAAATTTACACAATAATTATTACTTGATCATTTACAGTATAAACAAGGAAAACTAATATAATCTTATAGCTTCATAACTAAAGCGCACAAATAACTTTGAGCCTCCACGATGATTGGTTTTTAACGAAGCTCGATTATCAGTATTCTTTTTGGAGTTTCCCTGCAATGCAAAAAAATTAAATAATCAAATTTAATTTTTTTTCTTCCTCATAATATGCTATGCCTAAATCATATGTGCACTCGGTGAACTAGAATCAATTAACTTATGTGAAAAAATAAGTGCAATTACAACTCAGACTTTCTTCTCCATATTTCTACATGCAACACCATTATATACATACTTCAACCCCCTCAGGGACAAAAGATGCAATTAAATTACATGAAAATTCAGACTGTACCTTAAACTTTTCATCTTCGAATAAAGTGCACAAATATATCCAATCTTCTTCGCTTCCATGAAATTTCTTTGGTATTTTCTCTATTCGCATCTCCCAAGGTAAATGTAACAGTTTCTTGTACTTCTCTTGCATCTTTGTCCTATTGTCACGGTATATTTTACCCATCCATGTATCTATTTCTTTCCTAACCAAATCTGATCATGTGCCCACGTCCACATCAAAAAAATTCTACAACAGAAATTGTTACATATGAAGTTTCATATATCAAAATCAATATTTAGGAATTGTGAATGGTAAAAAGAATAATGTATTCTGAAATAGTGAAAAGATAAAATGTAAATTATCTTTGTGGGACAGAGCGAGTATAAAATATGTGGGAGACTTTAACTCAAACATATGATCGTCATAGTATTATTTTACTGCTAGGTTACGAACGGTTCCACAATCTGGTACTTTCTTTTGATTCCCCCATAAAAAATTTCAATTATATTTCAAACTAAAAGAAGTGCCAATCAGACTAGACAACCAGTATTGTACAAAAGGAAAACGATAATATTTTTAAAAAAATATATCTTTTGGTAAATTGTTTAACTAACCTGTAACAGATCAAACATAGGTATCTTTTGTTCCTTAGTTACTTTTTTCCACTATCCACAAATATTTTGATAACAAGTCCTACTTCAGTTGTAAACATGGTTGCATAATCTCCAACTGGCCAACCATCACATTTGCGAAAGGTGACGGGTAACTTTTCTTTTTCTTGTACCATGTGCCTCAACAGTGCCTTGTGTCCTGCCCTACTGTCAATTTATCCTTGGAACATTGATACAACATTTATAAGGCAGCATACAATCTAAGTTGTAACCTTAAAGATAAACTAATATGAAAACGAAACAGTGGACAAACCATCAGAATGAACTGCACTATCTATTTCCTCATCAACGATAGGATCTTGCGATGGTTGGTTTTCCCATCTAGCGATGGTTGGTTTTCCATTCTCTTGGGCGGCATACCTATATTTAGAAATATGTATATGAAGGCATTACGTGATGCAACTTGAGACAAACAATAACTACAAGAAATATACACATAGTAGCGACAAAATGCCTAAAGGCGTTGCTAATATTAGCGGCAAAGTGTTGAATTTCGCAGCAAAGTATACTGTTAGCGATGAATTATGCCTTTGTCGCTAAAATTATCAGAATTTAAATAAACCAAGAAAATATTTTTTATTTATTTAATTTTATATTTTAGTAATTTGCGATGAATATTACGTTATTTGTCGGTAATGCTAGTGAAGAAAATTGACAATTAGCCGCAATTTGTTATATAATTTAGAAAAGCCGGTATTAACTATTTATTTAACCAAAATAAATATATTTTGTGACAAACGCTAATATATTTGCCGCTAACTTTGCAGCGAATATTATATGTTCTTCGCTAAAGTTAGTGACAAGATATAGAATTTTTGCAGCAAAGTGCAAGTAGCAACAAAATGCCTATATGCATCACTAATATTAGCGGTAAATCATGTAATTTGGCAGCAAATTATAATGTTCGGCGTTAGCGATGAAATATGTCTTTATCGCTAAAATTATCAGAATTTAAATATACCAAGAAAATATTTTTTATTTATTTAATTTGATATTTTAATAATGTGCGACGAATATTAACGTATTTGACACTTAATGTTAGCAGTGAAAATGGACAATTAGCCGCAATTTGTGAAAAAACAAAATTAACTATTTATTTAACAAAAAAAATTACTTTGCGATGAACATTAATATATTTGCAGCTACCTTTACAACAAATAATGTACTTTCATTTGGAACTCAAAATAGGAAAAGGAAGAAGTGTTGGATCACAGGAATAAATAGTGATGAAAAATTCCTGACATGTACTTTTGCAATGGGTTCGCAAACCTTGTTATGCGATTAAAGTTGTGTTTTCGATTAATTTATTTAAGAAATTTTGTTGATTCCTTCACAAAAATTCATCTTTGGTGTTTACGAAATTTATTTTTGACTTAAAATAATATTTTGAAGCCAAAATCCAAAAGCATGTTCGAATTGATTCTCATCTTTAATTTTAATTTTTAGTTCTCATATTTTTTTGGTCAAAATCACTTCTATTTTAAATACTACCTCATATTAATTCAGTTTTATTTCATAGTATTATTTGTTCTGAAAAGAGTATGCAATTAATCCAAAACAAATGGTTAGGGATGGGGTGTTTGACCCAAATAAAAAAGTTATGGACGTAATTGACTCAAATAAAAGGTCATGGATGTTATTGCACCTTTTTTTCTTAGTACAAATTCGTGGAGGGTGGAATGTGTCGGATTTGATCCTTGTCCACTAATTAGAATTACAAAATATTCAACCAACTAAGCTACAACCAATTCATATTCATATGGGTGTTATTGCACTTTAGAGTAAAGATTAGGAATCAAGTGGCTTCTTTTACCCGTCCTTTATATTCTAGCAGAGTAACTTATGTTCATGCCAAGTGTCGTTGTTAACAAAAATTTAATGGTGTTAGGGAATAATGGGGGTTATATGTGTGTTTCTCACTTTAATTGGAATGTATTTATGTCATTTTAATTTTCTGTCTAAGTCTTTACACTTGGTATTTTTATTTTTTTTTTTCATTTTTGGTAGGTTGATAATTTTCTTTTAATTTTTTAAAAATACAAATATTTTTTTCATTTCTAATCTGCGTTTTTTGCATAATATATCAAATTATTCATCTTTTCACGATCTTCAGTTTGACATCTATATCACATATATTATAATGAGACATTTAATTTGAGAAAGTAGATTCTTTTCTGATTAATTATTTATACTAGATTTGAGTGTTTTTTTGTAAATTGGATTATAGTATTTTGGTTTGAATAGCAACTAAAAAAAAGTACCATATAAAATATATTAATTGAGCATTTTTTTATAAAGATATAACTAATCAATTTATTATATTTGATATGAACTTTCAGACATTTTCATTATTTAATTTACACAGGGAAAAATTTCATTATTTAAATAATGAAATTTCTACTTTGCAATCAAAGGCAAAACAATAATATTTATTTTATAATCAGCTTATTTAATCATCGAATCTGCAAATATTTTTGCATGAAAATATGAGAGCTTTGAGCATATGTATAAATATGTATTAAAATTGTTATTGAAATTATTTTTAAGTATTTATTTACAATTTTTTATAATGTAAATTTTTTTTAAATTATTTTTTTACCGAAATTTATTCTTTGCAACCTGAATTATGACACTTGTTACACGTAATAATCTTTTTTTATATTTTTACGTTAACTAAACATCATTTTTTATGTTTTTATGCTTTGTAACCTAACAATACTTTATCGTACTAACTTAAATTATGTCTTTTTTACTCTTAACAACCTAAGTAACTTTGTTCGCATTAGTTAATTTTTATCTTTAAATAAATAAAATATTTATAAGAAAAATATTACATTTATATAAATAAATTTACAGTACCAAGTAAAATATAAAAAAATTCAAATATTTTGAAGAAATCACAGACTTTAATTTGTTGTTCGAAATATTATATAACTTTTTAGATTGTATTTTGTTAAAGTAATGATTTATTAAAAATAAGAAGTATTTAAGCATATTTCGAAATCACCAAGTGAAATATCAAAAGTTGCAAATGGAAATTTAACTTTATATTTATAATTGGAACTTGGAAATTTATTAAGATCTTGTCCTTCCCTATTCTAGCCATGGAGAGTGTCCTACAGATGCGGAAGTGGCTAAAGAAGTCGGAAGGAAGAAGAAAGTAGTTGGATAACTGTATACACGAGGTCTTCTGGGAATTGGCAACATTAATTAAAAAATATAAAACAAAAGCAGAAACATAAAGAAACTGTATGAAACATTGCATAAAATTTGAAATATCTAAACAAAATATTAGTGTTTCTTTTATTATATATTTCATGATTATTTTAAATTATTATAGTTAAAATTTAAAAAATATTTTCATAAATTAATATATATATATATATATATCTTTGACATATTAAATAACAAATATAAACTTATGATATAATTAAAACTCTATTTATCTATAGTTTTGCATGGAGCTCAAAATTGCATAAGAAAAAAAAAATAAACTAAAAAGTTTTGCCCAAAATTACGATGGTTGAGAAGCATAGGGACGACGAGGTTGAGAGAGTGAAGGGTGAAGATTTTATTTTCTTCCCACTTTAATTTTTAATTTAGTGATTATGATTTCTAATTAAAAAATTAACTAAAAATGTCATTTTGAAAAACTAAAAATAATAATAAAATAATAAATTAAAAACGTCTAAGACTGATTTGACCGTCTAAGTGACGGTTAATGCGGGAAGAAACTACTATATATAAATGTGCCGAAAGCACGTGCACATCCATCCACCCATAAGATCTCATTTCATACTTTCTTTTTAACACTTATGGCTTCCTCCGTTACTTTTTTAATTAAAACATTAGAAAGACTTATACCCAATGAAATGAAAGATATCTAGTTTCTCCTCCACAACCAGTAAGTACAACCTTCATTAGCTATCCTCAACTGAAAGCTATTGAAGTGAGATATGGTCATCGAGCGAGTGGTGAGATAGCGGTTCCCAGCTTGAAGGCTCCATTTTAGATGTCGAAGGAGCCTTGATCTGAGTAAGTGCAGCTACGTGAAAGATCGCCAAGAAGAAAGGAAGATACCGCACTGCATTCCTTGAATCGAACATCATGGCTCTAAGAAGAAAGGTTATGAATTTCAAAGTACAACTCATCATCCAACTTAGTACACATATTCAGGTCTAGGTAATGATCTAACTCCGAAATGGCTTTTTAATGACCATTTATTTAAAATCGAGTCAAGTCGCAAGCGCCTAGGCGACCGTCTAAATCGATTTTTACATCATTATTATATAGTATTGGTTCGGAGTATAACTAAAAATCAGTAATAATTCTCTTATATAAATTTTTTATTTGATTATTTAATTAAAACACAATTAATCAATTTTTTTTTTTTATCTTATATGAATTTTCTCAGGCTTTATTCATTTATTATGTGGAGAGAAAAATCAATGTATATATAATTGAACACGTACTTTCTTGAATTAAAAGAAAATTTTAATATTTGATTTATAACGAGCTTTAAACTATTAAATTTGTCAATATTTTATTTGTTATAATAATATTTTTTGTTTAATTAATCACATAACTAGGACTTTTGTGTATACATTTAACTTTATATATGATAATTGATCTAGAATTTTTTATTTATTTATTCATGTGTTACATTTATTAATATTATTTTTTTATATAGAAAAATACACTTTGCAACCTAAACAATGATTTTATACGCATTGCAATTTAAATTTCTTTTAAATAAATAACAACCAATTACTATATGTTTTATAGACTTTGCAAGTTAAACAATACTCTGTCACATTAACCACTCTCAATTATGGCTCTTTTTTTCTTCCCCATATTTTGCAATCTAAGCAATTCTTTTTTTACATTAATCAATGTGTATCTTTATAAAAATCTATCATTCACAATATAACTGTACAATTTATTTGAAAAAATTAACATATATACGAAAATATTAAGAATTGATATTGAAGAACAAATGTTCTATTTTGTTATTTCAACTATTGAATAACGTCTAGATTTAGATAAATTAAAATAGTTAAGGTTATAGTTAGAATTTAAAACTTTATTTAGATCAACTAAAATATTTAAAATAAAAGGAAAACTAATTTCTTAGACATTATTCGATTTTTTTTATTTAATAATATGAATTGATATTTAGATATCTATGTTTGTCTGAGCATTCATAATTAATTAAGTTGTTTGTGTATATACATATAGGTCAAGAATGATACAAACACTAAATGTGTGTTTGGATTTCAAAGATAAAAAATTATCATTTTGAAAGTAGATATATTTTAATTCTATGTTTAATATTTTATCTTAATTCTTAAAGTCAATCTATATCATATATATATATATATATATATATAAAAAGTAAATTATATTAAATTCATATATACTATGAGAAACTTATATTTACATTACTTATAATTTTATTTATGTTTATTTCTAATAATTTCTAAATATTTATTTTATTAGGATACGGTCATATTTTTATTAGATTGTATCATATTTAGTTTAAATTAAAATATCTATCTTTTAAATAAATTTATGTGGATTTTATACTAGTTAATTATAAATAAAAGGTTAGAACATGGGGTAATTGATTTTTAGAACCTACATTAGGCTTCTGATTGTTACTTTTTCCATTTTTCATCATAAAAAGGAAGACTTGCGGTAGGTTGGGGGCAGATTTGACATTTCTGACAGCTTGGCCCATCTGGAACCTATTAGGTTTAAAACCATGAGGCCGACGAGTTAGACATTTATTGCCCCACTTAATTTAAAATTTTAGACAAGCTATAAACTAGACTTTGATGAAACAATATTAATCAAAAAGGGGAACCAGACTTTGAAGAGAAGCAAAATAGAAGGAAGTTAACCAATTTTTTTTGGAAAAAAATTGAAACAAGGAATAAATTTTGATTGAAAGCTAATGAAAGCCTGAACAATTTAGAAGATAAAGATGAAGCATAAATTTAAATTACAAAATTTATAGACAAAATACATCTTTTTGGTTCTTAAAATATGAACTTTTATTTTAAAATGTCCTTAAAGTATTACTCCCTCCGTTCCGACCTAATTGTCCAACTTGTCATATTTGTTTGTCCCAAGCTAATTATTCAAGCCCATAAATGGCAAATTTTCTCACAATCTTCACTCTCAAAATCTCTACTTTTAATCTCCACCTTTGAAAAAGTCAATGATTCCACAAAATCTGTTTTTTCTTAATCTCCGTGTCCGGCCAAGATTGGACAATTAGGCTAGGACGTAGGGAGTATTTTGTTTCAAAAAGTAATTTATCTTTATGTGTTAGTTTTTTTTTTTAAGTCCTCAAAGTATTATTTTATTTCAAAAGGTACTTGAAGTTAGTTTTTATTTTCAAAGTCTCAAAAGTATCACTTATATTTGAAGTTTTGAGAAAATTGTACTTTTGATCCCACAAAACACGAGCCCTATTTCATTTTAGTCCCAAGTACTATAAAAATAACTCTCAAAGAATTTCACTTGCAGTTTTGATCTTGCCATCACTTTTTTCTGTTAAATCCTTAGCACTTTTGGTCCCACGCGAAGTAATAATTTTGGTCCCATGTTTTAGAACATCGCTTAGCAGTACGTTCGTCATCCTTATTTCCCTCAAGTATACAGAGTTTCAGCATTCCCTTCATGGTTTCTTTTTAACCAATATAGATTGAAATTCCTACGAACTGCACTTCAGTGTTATAACACTAATAAAAGACATAATGAAACAAGATAAGAAAACACCACAATATAAACGCGGGGTTGAATCCCTCAAACCCCTCGGACTTTTGTTATTGATAATATGACCAAATAGGCTATGTTTTACAAGAAGACCTCACTCTTCTATACCTAACCTATTGTATCACCAATAACGCCCCGGCGACTCCCGTCGACTTCTTCGACACTAACATGGCACACCACCAAAGGTCGGACGAATTCTCCCGAGCCCGCCTTGAAGTAGCTTCTCCAGAAGGCACTTCTACTTGGCACACTAAGACTGGCAAACTATTACAACTCGAAGACTATGTTATAACACATTGAAAATCAATTCTTGATTCAATAAAAATAATGTTGTCGAATACTAAGATATTAATCTGCTTCTGTGGAATATAATCACGTATTCGATGCAATCTAAACTGAATGACTCTCGTCAATAAATAGCGGAGTTTAGTGATTAAACACAACTTTCTCTCCAAGTAACATATCTCTAGATAAGATTGTAATTTTCTTCCAAATCTTCCATATCTTCCCATATATTTTGCAATCCTTATCCATAATTCTTATTTTCTGCACATAAAATAAATAATTAAATAACAATATATTTTTGACAAAACTCCCAAAATTAAATTCTTTTACAATCTCCCCCTTTTTGGGCATTTTTGTCAAAAACCAATATAATCAAAAATAGTGCAGAAATAAACTCAGGACACTTCCTTTTTCAAAAGCCACTCCCCCTTAGCTGTATAATCTCCCCCTCAACTGCACAACTTAAACACAAGAGCCAACAAACAATATATCTATGCAGAATAATCATACTAAATCAATCAAGAAGATGGACTCCCCCTACACAAATGATTGTCTGACACAAATCTCCCCCTGCACAGAAGCATAAAACTCGAAACAATAGAACTAGCAAATACCCTGAAAGATAAAACGAAGATGATATCTTGAAAGTAAATGTTATAACATTTTCAGAATGATATCTCAGAAGCAAATGTTATAACATTTTCGGACGAGCCATGGAGGCGGAATCCCACTTCCAGAATTCAGAAATAATCAACTCCCAACAATTTATTCTCCCCCTTTTTTGACATAAAATGCAAACCAGAACATGAAACAAAGACATGACAGAATCGGTTCAAAAATAATAATAAACATGGAAACAAATACTGAAAACACCATAATGTGATAGGGATGACATTATTAGATGACAGAGATAGAGCTTTGTGCCGATCACGGGAGAGACTGTATGCTTGCACTTCCTCGACATGGATTCAACGTTAGCCATGGTGCGAGATAAGTGGATGGTTCTGACGACTAGGGTTTATATGAGAAATATGAGATAATGTAGTGAGATATGACCTAGTGCAATGGTCCTCGATTTTTGAAGGGGATATGGGTTTAAGTACAAACCACTCTTTACTTTAGCCCACACGATATTTTCCACCTGATCTAGGGATTAAAATAATGGAACCAAAAAATAAAAATTAAACACATGTCCATGATCTAATTTTACGGATTAAACATAGGCACCATGGATATGGAAATGAGAATTTGCACACACCCATCAAGTCATGCAAAAGATGCCTAATGCAATAATATAAACTGACTCGTGTAATTAGTGCCCCACAATCTGTGGCAAGCAGAGCATTTGGCAAAGAACTAGACAAAATTCCACATCAAGAAATTACTGGCACAACTTGAGAAGATGGGCTAATAAAATATTAAAACAAAGGTTCCTTGTTCCTCCGACTTCTTTTACCCTTTCGTGGAGTAGCTCGCAAACTCCACGAGCTAAAATCGCACTAGGAAAATCCGGTGCGACGAGCTCTTGGTTTCTTCTTATAACCCCTTGATCAACAATTAATAAAACAAGCATTTAAAAATCAAACATTTTATTTTTGTGGTCGGCGGCTTTCACAGATCAATCACTTTCTGTGTTAGTAGCTCTTTTCGATCTTTGTGATCGATAGCTGCTCTCAACATCATTTCATGACCGCAGCCCTTTCCAACAAGAGGGAATGAGTGTGCCAGTCTGGCAAAAAGGAATGTTAAGTTTTAAGCAAAACAACCCTTTAAACTTGCCCCTTCATATGTGGCGTATGCAGGACACGGCGATGTATTAAAAAAAAAAATGTCGAGTGCAGATCCTAGATGCATGTTATAACATAGAATCTTTTTTTTTTTTTTTTTTTTTTTTTTTTGCTTTTTTTCTAAAAAAAGTAAAATCCTATTGACTTTTTGAGTGTGATAAATCTCTGAAATCCAGGGCCTTAAAATAAATATCCGCTAATTGATCTTCACTTGGACTAAGATTCATGATAGTGGTTCATTCTTCTATTAGTTCTCGAAAATGACGGTGTCTAATATCCATGTGCTTTATTCGAGAGTGTAGGACCAGACTTTTGGTAAAGGTATTAGCACTAGTATTGTCATGGAATATATTGGGAATACTTACCTCAACACCATAGACTGACAACCTTTGATTCATCCTTACGGGCTGTGCACAACAGCTCCCGGTAGCTATACACTCTGCCTCTTTGTAGCTCTTATGTTCATGTTTCAACATATAAAGAATATTAGCAGATCTATCACCGGTTAAGACACATTTATCCTCATCATTATAAACTAAGCACTGGTCTTTGGTAAATTTAACATGCAAACCTTGATCACATAAATGATTAATGCTAATGAGATTAGTTTTCAAGTTTTCAACTAACAAAACATCATGCAATGTAGGGAATCCGCTTAAATTAAGTGTACCATTCCCAATTACTCTACTTCTAACCCCATCACCAAAAGTAACAAATTCATAGTGACCTATTTCCAGTCATGTGCCTAGAGCACCCATTATCAAAGTACCAAGCCCCCATAATAGCAACATTCAAAGACAACATGGTATTGAAACAACTGTGAGTTTTGAGAACCCAAACTTGTCGTGGCTTTTGTGGTTGTGAACTTCTGAGATCCACCTTTTTTCGAGGTGTCCTTCGTTGATTACTTCCATAGTTCCAACCTGTGAACGACAAAAGATAGTTAGCTTTCATTTTATAACAGTTAGGGTGAAGATGTCCAGGTATACCACAATAATGATAAACGGGAATGAATGGGAGATTATTTCTAAAACCCTGCTCAAAATGTTGTAACATTCTATTTGGTCGACGACCTTTTCTCCTTGCAGTATGTTGGTAATTTTTATATTGTCCAATAGGACGTGGATATCTTAGATTACTTCCAGATTGTTCTGCAAATTTTCTGTGCTCAACATGTGTTATAACATTTTTACCCGACTACACAAAGACAGACTGATCAGCATTAGATGATTCCCCTACATATCCAAGACCCGATACATCCCCATGATTCTAGACTTATGAGTTCAGTTAGAGAAACCTTACTAGAGTTTAAACGTTTAAAAACCTGCTTCGATTGTTCTAACTCTGAGTTCAGCCTTTCGATGGTTTGATTTTTTACAATCAAATAGTCCCTGCACATATCCACATTATTCTGAACTTTTTGAAGTTTTGTCTGCAAAGACGTTATTTCTCTTTCTTTGTCTGCTAGTGTGTGTTGTAACACTGACTCTGCTTCTCGAATCTTTTCAGCAATACCAGCTCTGCTTAAGTTAATCTCCTTGGTGAGATTAGCTATAGTGGCATCTTTTTCTTCCGAGGTAATTTTTAGTTTTTCCATCTCTGCTTGAGATTCTCGAAGTTGCCCTTCGAGTTTTTTTATCGCCTTGCTCCCGCGAATGCACTCAACTGACAATTTTTTGTACATCCTCTGCATTTCTTCTATGGTAGGACCTGCTTCTTCATCAGACGTATCAGTTTCACAATAACTTGGTAATTCATGTTCTAACATACCTGATATTTCGTCTGAATTTGGATCTTCTGTGTGAACATCGCCCAAAAGACAGACATATGAGGTGGCAAAGGCTGCAAGATTGCTTGAGTGATCATTTTCACCTTTAGATATCTATTCTCCTTCCGACTCATCACTCCACATTGCTGCAAAGTACTTATTTTGCCTCTTTAGAAACGTAGCACATTCTTTCTGAACATGTCCCCAGCCACTGCATTCTCTTTAGCGTATTGTATCCGTCTTTGTACCTATAGAACTTGAAGAAGAATTAATATCTGTAGCTTTATTATTTTTACCTAACTGAAACTTTCTCATCATATGCCCTTGAAGATCCATGGTAGTGCAGTTCTCCAGGATCAGCCGTATAAGAATACGAACCCGCTCTGATACCAATTGAAATTCCTACGAACTGCACTCCAGTGTTATAATACTAATAAAAGATATAATGAAACAAGATAAGAAAACACCACAATATAAACGCGGGGTTGAATCCCTCAGACCCCTCGGACTCTATGTTATTGATAATATGGCCAAATAGGCTATGTTTTACAAGAAGACCTCACTCTTCTATACCTAACCTATTGTATCACCAATAACACCCGGCGAATCCCGTCGATTTATTCGACACTAACACGGCACACCACCGAAGGTCGGACGAACTCTCCCGAGCTCGCCTTGAAGTAGCTTCTCCCGAAGGCACTTCTACTTGACACACTAAGACTGACAAACTATTACAACTCGAAGACTATGTTATAACACACTGAAAATCAATTCTTGACTCAATAAAAATAACGTTGTCGAATACTAAGATATTGATATGCTTCTCTGAAATATAATCACGTATTCGATGCAACCTAAACTGAATGACTCTCGTCAATAAATAGCGGAGTTTAGTGATTAAACACAGCTTTCTCTCCAAGTAACATATCTCTGGATAAGATTGTAATCTTCTTCCAAATCTTCCATATATTCCCATATCTTTTGCAATCCTTATCCATAATTCCTATTTTCTGCACATAAAATAAATAATTAAATAACAATGTATTTTTGACAAAACTCCCAAAACTAAATTCTTTTACAATTTTTATGCATAAAACTCTAACAACTACTCACAAGCATGAAAACACACCTACTGACCTCAGTACTATCTTTCTAGTGCATATGAGCCTTGATAATAAAATCAAGTTGAATTCAGCAAAGAAAACATTTACACCACATTACCCGCACCTTCAGCAAGATCACACACGTAGAAAAAACAAGCAAACATTATGAATAACTATGATTTATACTCATTATTTACTAGCTACAACATAATGTATAGGGAAATATAGCAGAGAAACCTAACGTCGATGCACCAATACGACAACGTCAGGTTCTGAACATGGTGGGTTTTTGGAAAGATGTGGCTCAATGTTTCTCCAAGTAATTGGTTTCAGTTTTCCATAATACGCAACAACAACTTAGGAGCACGAACATAATTTGATCAACTTCGTGTTCACTCACTCGCACACGGTCAATTCTTAAGCTCTTGAGTTGATTCCACTGAACAAAATTCTTGTCTATTCGCATATTACAACCATAAAGGGACAACATTCTTGTGGTTATAGATCGCTTAACCAAGAACTAAAAGTTAATCTAACTCAGTTAGTGTTATTTTAAGTCTGTTTTTACAGGACCTAAATCAAAGGGAGTCGAAGGACCGAATCACCTCAAGATCGCTACGGGTTGGATCGTTTCTGTGCCCAGACCGGTCCGCAACCTACATACAGCCTGCACACCATCGAAGATCGTCATCGAAGACCGCAACCCCAAAGAAATCTCAAATGCAGACCATGCACCAGGGCGACCATTGATTGTATGATGATTGCTCCACGAGTCAGACACATGGAAAACACGAGACGCCACCTCATGAGCCAAGCCAGGTGGCAGACCCACGGCAGTTGGCATGCCATCTGTCATCCACATGTCAAGCATGCGGGAGCTACTTGAAACCTCTATAAATAACCCCTTTCTCCCCCTCCCCCACACCACCACTTGTATTTGTAGAGGAGATATGAAATCTAGAGAGAAAAAAAATGCAATAGGAAGCTAGACTTGAGTAAGAGAAAAAGTAACATATACAAGCAAAATGACAATTATAACACACATTTATAGACAGTAATACAAAACGATTGCACTTGCCGATCATTTCCTACATTTTTGTCCGCAATAACGAACGATCGTACACTGTCTATCATTAGACCGTCGATCATACCTTCATTACACTTGATTGTGCTAAAACTCAGTTCTAAAACACCGGTCTAAACGACACGTCCACAGTTTGGCGCTAGAAGGAGGCATCACGAACGAATCAATATCATCACATACACCACCGAGACATGCACTCTCAAGATGCAACTGGACCTCACCTGAGGTCACGTCGACAAGGCGACCGCAACCAGGTCGCGAACTCAATAACCAGCCTCCTAAGGTAGTCCTGACAACCAGATTTAATTCGCGAGCTTACCAGCAAGACTCAACAGCTGGCCCAGGTCTTGCAAAAGCAACAAAGAAGGCAAATCCTTGTAGGCGAGCATCCCTAATTCAAAAGGAGACGGTGCTCCCGTAGGGATCGCTTAGAGAACGGACAGATAAACCTGTGGCCAATAATGGTGCACGGGATCTGAAAAAGAATGGGATCTATCGGTCCCCAACACCACCACATCGTCGTTTGCAAAGTATCCACAATGGCCCTACGGGGGGAGAACGAAGAGATCGCCTACATGAGGCAAACGATCAAAACCCGATCTCCGATTTGGGTAGGAGGGCTGCAACCGCGACAGAATCAAGGTCTCCCCAGGGGACTGTCTTCGATCATCTGGGCAAAACGCAAAACCCCAGCTATCGGCACAGATGTCAGCGCCCCCCCACCCCCCGCGAAGGCAACATTCAGTCGTTAACCTCCAGCATGAAGGTCGTCGATACACTAAGCGCGAATGCAATAATGCCGAAGATCAACCGCCAAGGCATCAACAAGATCAATGTGATTAAGATCTCATTGAGATCACTCGTCTCAGGGACCGCCTGAGCCGGCTCGAGGGGCAGTCTCATGCACAACCATCTCCCGTTAAGGAGAGGTTGACTTTCAGATCGCATTCTCCATTTGTAGATTCGATCCTGACCACAAACATGCGACCTGGTCAGAGGACGTGAAATGTTGCATCCTACAACGGAGCGACAGATCCGTTAACCCGTCTAAACACATACCTGTCATACATGGAGTTCCAGTCCCCCACCGATGCAACCCTTTGCCGCGTCTTTCCAACCACTTTGGGTGACAGAGCACAACGGTTGTTCCGAGCTCAGCTGTCTCATTGCATAACAAGTTGGAGCCATTTAGCCGAGCTTTTTAAAGAAAACTTCATGAGCTTTAAAATGCGGACGGCCTCAAAGGAACGTCTAACAACAATGGTCCAGGGGAAAGACGAATTACTGAACAAGTACCTGGAACGCTTCAATAAACTCTTGTTGGAGACTGAGCAAATGTCGGATGATGCGATCTTGATCACGGTAATGCATGAACTACGGTCCGAGACAAGGTTCATGGTGGGCGGTCCAAATCAACGGGCCACGGTCATTCGCTGACTTCATGACAAAGGCCGATCAATATATTGGAGTTGAAGAGAGCCTTGCCGCTCCACCAGAAAGTAATGACACCTCGAGGAAAAAAAAAAAGAGGCAGCGGTGCTGGACCACAACAATGGAAAGAGCTTTCGGTCGATCGAAAATCAAGACCAGATCGACAAACTAAAGGAAGTTCTATCCATAACCCTGGAAGAGGTCTTTTTGCAGATTAAGGGACAAGGGCTACTGACCGAACCCCGAAAAATACAGGCAGATCCTTTGAAATTAAATCGCAGAAAATACTGCAAGAATCATGAGTCCATCGGTCGCAGTACCAATAAATGTTGTGACCTTATGACTCAGTTATACGCGTTGTATGAGGACGGGAAGCTCGACCGTTTCATTACTCTAAAGCTGATTGTCAGAAACCAAAGGCAATGGACGGTCGATCTACAATCCGCAAGGGCCAGCAATGAACCGGCTTCCAGCTCCACCATGGAATGTTGGGGAATAGGAAGAAAATTCACCTCAGGAGATATTGATGCTGGGATGGGTAAGCGATCAAGACGCCTAACAGAGCAAAAAGGCGCAGAGGACACACATCCAAGCAACCAGAAATAGCTATCAAATGGGCCACTGGTATACGATATGTAGAGAGACTTCCCTTTCCCGCATGCTCAATAGGATCAGGGGGACCCTCTCATATGCTGAACGATGATTCTCGGGGTGAACATTAGGGATCTTCCAACCCTCATTGGGAGACCGGCGGGTCCTCCCATTCGTCGTAGTCAGGCTCTGGAATAGACACGATCATGCAACAAGCCCAATACAGACATGATCCTGCAGTAAACAGTTTCCTTCCACCGGTAAGTCAAGAAATCCTCTTTTCTAATGAGGACGCGGCAGGATTAGTGTTGACGTATAATGATGCATTGGTTATAGCGATCAGAATTAACGAAACGCTAGTCCACCGAATGATTATGGACACCGGGAGCTATGGGAACGTATTGTTCCCTAGCACCTTCAGAAGGCTGGGACAGATCCAGACTTATTTAGCGCCTTGTCCCGAAGTCATCTGAGGGTTCGATTAAGGAGAGGTCCGTTCAATCAGATAAATTACCTTGCACATTCATTTAGAAGAAAACGGATGTGGCGTGACACACAACTTGGTTTTCAAAGTGGTCGATCAGCCTTCAATCTACCACTGTATGATCGGACGCCTGTGTTTAATAGCATACAAAGCGGCAGTGTCAATATATCATTATTGCCTCAAGTATCTGTCCCCGAGGGGGTCGTCATAGTAAGAGTTGACCAGGTGAACCCTCAGGGGTGCACTCACAACATTCGACCCTACGAGCTAAGCGTTATCGAAGAACGAGAGGCAACGACCACGATGAAACTAAACAGCGCGCCCAATTTCCCGGATTGGACGATCTAGAGTGGGATCATATGGACCCACAAAAGGCCCCGAAAAGAAAGAGGGTCGAGCCTGCAGAAGAGTTAGCCGAAGTTCATCAAGATCCCGATTGACCTGAGATCGAGATCATGATAGGAGCTGAACTCACAGAGCCCGGATAAAAACTTCTTGGAGTTCCTAAAAAGGAACTTTGGATGTGTTTTCATGGTCCCATGAGGACATGGTGGGGGTCAATCCCGACGTAATTTCCTAGCATCTAAACGTTGATCCTGAAGCACGATCGGTCTGTCAAAAGTGTCGGTGCTTCAGCCCTAAAAATACGATGCACTAGAATGCGAAGTCCAAAAGCTTCTCGAGATCGGACCAATTTGGGAGGTCTTCTATCCCGAATGGATCGTCAATCACGTTCTGGTGATAAAGAGGAACGAAACATGGGGCATGTGCATTGATTTCACCGATTTGAACAAGGCCTGCCCAAAAGACAGCTTTTCGCTCCCCCATATCGATTAGTTGGTAGACGCGACAGCACGCCATGAGTTGATGAGTTTTATGGATGCATTTTTGGGGTACCATCAGATCCCAATGCATCCCAATGATGAAGAGCATACCGTATTCGTTATCGATCACGGGCTGTTTTGCTGGAGCAAGATGTTATTTGGTCTAAAGAACGCAAGAGCCACGTACCAACGCCTGGTGAACAAGATGTTCGCCAAACAAATCGGGAAAACTATGGAGGTATACGTGGACGACATGTTAGAAAGGGCCATCTACGCGACGATCATATGGCTCACATAGAAGAAGCTTTCGACATCTTGAGGGAGTTTCGGATGAAGCTAAATCTGAAAAAATATGCTTTTGGTGTTAGCTCAGGGAAATTTGTAGGATTTATGGTAAATGAACGTAGAATAGAGGCCAACCTAGATAAATCCAAGTGATCCTCGATTTACAACCATCGAGAAAGATCAGGGATGTACAATCATTGGTTGGCAAGATAGCAGCCTTGAGCTGATTCATCTCACAATTATCGGATAGGTGCAAATATTTTTTTTCGAGGCGATAAAAAACGGGAAAACGTTAGAATGGGATGATCGATGCATCTCCACATTCGAGAGGTTGAAATATTTTCTCTTATCACCACCACTACTGTCCAAAATGATGCAAGGGAAAAAGCTATATTTGTATCTAGCGGTCTCGTATGAGACACTAAGTGCAGTGCTCGTTCAGGAAGAAGGGGGAGTTCAGCATCCGGTGTACTGTGCAAGTCAAACTCTGCACGATGCTAAGGCCCATTACACAGCCATAGAGAAGTTAGTCTACGCATTAAACATGGCAGCTCGAAAGTTGAGACCGTACTTCTACAAGCACACGGTCGAAGTCTTGATCAACCACCCACTACGACATGTGCTGCAGCGACCGGATGTTGCAGGAAGATTGTTGAAATGGGCCGTCGAACTAGGGCAGTTTGATATAACATATGCCCCACGAACGGCGATCAAAGGACAGGCGCTGGCCGACTTTGTCCTAGAATTCACCTTGCCGGTAGAGCTCCAAGGTCCCACAACTTTATCTTTGGAGATTTATGTTGATGGATCGTCCACAGCCCAAAGGGCCAGAGCCGGGATCATTCTATTGAGCCCAGATAAACAGTACTTGAGTTCAATAGTATGATTCTATTTCAAAGCAACAAACAACGAGGCAGAGTACAAGGTGATCCTCCTTGGACTAACGACGGCAAGGTCATTAGGAATTAAACAAATCAAACTCTACAATGACTCATAGTTGGTCATCCAATAGATGAATGGAGACTACGAGGCCAAGGAGGAAAAAATGATAAAGTACTTGGGGATGGTTAAAGAAATGTCCAAGAACTTCGAAACGATTGAGTTCCAATAGATCTCACGAACAAGGAACTCACAAGTGGATGCGCTCGCACGACTGGCCACCTCTGAAGGAGCAGAAAACTTCACGTCTGTAACACTTATACGGGCAACCGCTCCCTTTATTCAACAAAGTGATGTCATGCAAGTTGACATGAACGAAGAAGGTTGGATCATGCCGATCGAGTAGTACCTGAAGACCCGTGAACTGCCACATAATGCCTTAGAAGCACACCAGCTCCGGATGCGGTTAGTACATTATACGATGATCGAGGGAACACTTATAAAAGAGAGTACTCAACCCCATTGCTAAAATGTGTCAAAGAAAGCGGACATCAATACATTATGGCAGAGGTTCACGAAGGTGTTTGCAGAAACCACACTGGGGGGGAAACACTCGCGCAGAAAATACTAAGACACGGCTATTTTTGGCCAACTTTGAAGAAGGACGTGATCCAACATGCCAAGGTATGCCAGGAATACCAGAAATATGCATCATTCATCTGATTACGACCAGAGGTTATAACATCAGCTTGCAGCCCATGGTCGTTCGCAAAATAGGGGATCGATCTGATATGTCCGTTTCCCAAAACTAAAGCAGGTTATGTACAGGCCATCATCGCGGTTGACTACTTCACTAAATGGGCGGAAGTCAAACCTTTGATGGGGATCACCCACAAGAAAGTGGAAGATTTCATATGGAAAAACATCATTTGCTCATTTGGGATCCCCAAATCATTCATCACGGATATTGGCAAGCAATTTGACAACCAGCAATTCAAGGAATTTTGCGACGGACTTAACATCAAAATCCACTTCAGCACGCCATACCATCCTCAGTCAAACGGGCAAGTAGAACTAATTAACAAGATTCTCAAGCACACATTAAAAGCCTGGCTGGCGGAAAAGAAAGGCTACTGGGCCGAAGAGTTGCGTTGGGTCTTGTGGTCATACCGAATGACTTACAGGATCCCAATCGGATAGACATCGTTCAGTCTCGTCTATGGGACCGAAGTGGTCATACCACTGGAGATCGGATCACCAACCTTAAGGGTTGCTCACTATGACGAAGGAACAAACGACGAGGCAATATGAGCCTTGCTGGCTGCTTGAAGAACGAAGACTGGAGGCAGAGAATAGGAACATCACCTACAAACAGCGTTTGGAGAGATACCAGAACAAACAAGTCAAAATTCGACAATTCCAAGCGAATGATCTTGTGATGTGGAAAGTTTTGCCCTCCACCCAAACAGGAGTCTTCGGTCTGAATTGGTGGACCGTACCGAGTTATCAAATGTATGTGAACGTAGCATATGAGCTTGAAGACCCTTATAGGAAAAATCTAACACGTCCATGGAACGTACAACATTTGAAGAAATAATATCCTTAGATAGCAAAGGGATATCAATGTAATAGTTTGTATAGGTTGTACATACTTTTGCAAATAAGAGTGAAAGTCTTCTTTTCTCAAAACACTCTGTGATATTTACGTTAGAAGACTCATTCACGAATGAGCACGAAAAAGTCCTGTCCAAAAGCAGGCCGAAGAGACTCGTTCATGAACGGACGCGAAATTCCAATTGACCCATGGGCCGAAAAGTCTCGTCCGAGTGACCAAACCAAAAGACTTGTATAAAAAACAAGCAAGAAAAAATGAATGAGTATTTAATGAATGATCAAACTTAACACGAAAAATTCAAAAAGTTTTCTCTGAATTACAAACGGATGAAGATCGAAAGAGATCGTGATGTAATTTGCCTTAGACGAAATAATATAAAAAAAAAAAAAGCAAGCCAAGAAGATCATTTATTACGATAAAAAAGCTAAAGTAATATTTCATTCAAGGGGGATCAAGTCTCTTACAAAAGCAAAATACCAAAAAGTGATCACATACGATCGCAAGACAAAAAGTAAAAAAAAAATTACAAGTACGGAAACTAAATTTGAGGAGTGGCTGCTTCAGGACTGTCGATAGCGGACTCAACCCTCTCTAACAGAGGAGGAAGTCCTTCAAGCTCTTCAGCGGTATGCCGACCACCAAACACAGCCCAGTCATCATCCTCCAGCGATTCATGGTGGTGGTTCTGATAGGCAAAACGGGTTAAGCCCTTTCTAAGAAAAAAGACGTCGACCCCACGAGAAACGATCGTGGATGCCGCTTCAAAGAAGACCTAAATGTATCCAGAGTTGGCCCACTCCTAGCATTCGCCATCCGCGTAGGCCTTGACTGCAGCTTTGATGGCTGCATCAATCTCGGCAGCTTTGGCCGATCTCTCTACGGACCCTGCCATCTCAAACTTGGCAGCCCACTCCTCTTCCTTCTTTCTCAAGGTCTCTTGCATCTCGACCTTGATTGAATCCGCTTTAGCCCGTGCACGGTTTTTCTTCCCCTCAGCCTCCTTCAAGAGTTCCTTGAGGCGAGCGACCTCACCCTCTACAACAATCCTCTTGCTCTGCTCAACATCAAATTAAAGAGCTCCAGAGCCTTCGCCACAACAGGGTTTACGAACGGATTCCTTGAAATTTCCCCTTGAGCAGACATCAGTAGGTTAAGAGATCACCCAAGGTGGACCACCACGGCCTCAATCTTCTCAATAGTCAAGGAGTTCTCAACGTCCACAAGACCGGCGGTCCAGCTCGGGGACCTTCTTTGCCGACTGCAGGTACAGAGGCATGTTCTCAGTATTAATACGGTCGGGAGACCTTAGCCACAGGAAGTTGTTTAAAAACGTCGGAGGGCTAGCTTTCCTGATCGTTGCCCGTTTGTCCAGAGACAGTACCTTTTTGGGTTCCCGTCCCCAAGAAGGAGATATCAAGCCAAGAAGATGAGCAGCAGTGTGCGGACTCTTGGCTACGGGAGAAGCGCGAACGGTCGTCAAAGACCACATCTTTTGAGGAATTGGCTGGGAGCCCACAACCGCCGAGGGAGCTCTTCAGAGCTGGAGGTGGAGAGCTCGTACTGCAGCAAAACCACCTTCTTTGGAGGTTCCAATACCAGCTGCAGTTTGGGCCTACTTGTGGGGCGCAAGAGTCCTCTTCCAATGGTTCCGCTCCTTCACAGTCAGTTCATTCCAAGGTTTGGGTAATTGTGGCTGCCCAGAGGGAGTGGTAGCGGCACGGTCGTGAGCAGCGACCGTCGACAGAGGGATCACGTTCAGAGTGACCTGCAGTCCACCGGTCCTAGAAGTAGCTTGCTCTTGAGCCATCTCGCTCGGAGGGATGTATTCTGCAGAATTAAAACATAAGTACAAAGTCGATACAGGACGATTAAAAAGATAGAAGTTGATCATTACCTAAGTCGAGATGAAGTGTGTTTTAAGGAGCGATCCAAAGATCGTACTTCCGAAGGTTGTCAAGTGTCAAAATATCCTTAAGATCGCAAGCACTTCCAATGTTGTCTTGAGACACTTCAGCAAATCTACTACAATGTGCAAAGAGGACGCAGATTAATATCATAAAAAATATGAATTGAGGAAAATAAAGGCATACCACGAAGAATTGCTTAATCAGTTGAAATTATAATTCAGTCCATCTGGGGTCGGCGACATCCAATCTCCCCCCGACGAAGAAATATTTGTACGTCCAACCAGGAACTGAATCTTGAAAACCTCCAATGACCTTGTACCCCTTCCGCACGATCACATAATGCCGCCCCTTGAGGTTATGATCGCACACCACCAGTGAGTACATATAGACGAGCTCCTCCGGGGTCAGTGCAGTGTACCCCTTTGACCTGAATAGCACCGCGGTCGCGCGGATCGCGTGTTAGCTATTCACAACCAACTGCGAAGGTGCGACCCTCCAGTACCGCAAGTACGAACTCAGGATTTGCAGAAGGGGGAACCTCACACCACCTTTCAAAGACCACATTGTGATTGCAACACAACCATTCGGTGGACGGTCAACTCTCTCATCGTCCGCAGGGACATGGAATCTTACATTCCTTGGAACCCTGAACTCCAGTGTTGCATCTAAAGTTCAGTGGCGGTCACAGAAATGGGAAATGTGCCCCCCCCCCCCCCTCCCCCCACGAATATTGACCTCTCCTCGTCGACCCTTATAGACGATCGACGAGTCGAATCCATTTCAAAGACCCTCACGGAGGAGGATACATCACCAACGATCACAAGCTCCGCTGGATACCGTCAGAATGGATGCCCTGCTATTGCAATACTCAAATCAACTCCACGGTCGACAATGCCACCCTTTTGCAAACCGGTTAACCCTGAAGAAGATTCGGCAAGTGGTTCGGCAGGGACACATGGAATATTTATTCCTAAGTCTCTTTCGAGATCTTCAGCAAATTCTTCTACCTCTCGTTCGTCTATTGGAACCGTCAATGGATTTTCCAATATCTAATTGGCTCTGCGGATAGCATCGGCACCATTTCCTTCCAAGACCACTCGGATATCCTTATCAGAATACCCTGCCTCCCTCAGATCTTGGATCAGATTTCTTTGGGACTCAAATTCACCCTCTCCTAACACCTGCGTGTTGTGGGAGTCCTGGATCTTTGGGAAAACCTCTATGGTTTCTCGAGAACTCTCTGTCGCCGTCAAACCAAAAGACTCCGAAGTCGTAGAAGAAGATGACATAATTAATAAATATAGAGAAGATTACCTGAATATAAGGGATGTGAATGGTCTAGAAGGCCAAACTCAATAGTCAAAAGTCCGAAGGATTCAGCACAATGAAAAATTGGAGATAAGAAAGTGAAAATGATTTTGAAATTCGGTATTTATAAAAAGAATTTGGAAATGAACTGTCACGATTCAATGCAACTGACGGCTGAGATGAAACCGCGGACCTAACCAATAAGAGCACGATGCGTGTCCGTATCTACATTGTGACACACACGGAGATGCGAGACGTCGAGACACACAGAAGCCCAAACCTGTCCAGCCACGTTGATGCCACGTGCCCAAAAAAGCAAACACGTCACCGCCACGATGGCAGATTCCCCCCAAAAGATCGTTTGTATTTTTTAAGCCTTTTTCCCGCTCAAAAGAAAAAGGATCACAGGATCACCATAAAGAAAAAGAGTCATGAGTTCTAAGATCATGTCAAAAGCTCACAATCTCCCAACTCAGAGGGGCAATTATGGTTATAGATTGCTTAATCTAGAATTAAAAGTTAATCTAACACAACAAGTGTTATTTTCAGTCTGTTATACAGGACCTAAATCACAGGGAGTCAAAGGACCGAATCATCTCAATATCGCTATGGGTTGGATCACTTATGTAACCAGACTGGTCCGAAACCCACAGACAGCCTGAACACCATCGAAGATCGTCATCGAAGACCGCAAACCCAAAGAAACCTCAACCGCCGACCACACACCGGGGTGACCGCCGATCGCATGATGATTACTCCATGAGTCAAACACATGGAAAACTCGAGACGCCACCTCAGCTGAGCTAAGCCAGGTGGCAGACCCACGGCAGTTGGCATGCCACATGTCATCTATATGTTAAGCATGTGGGAGCAGATTGAAACCTCTATAAATACCCCCACTTATATTGGTAGAGGAGACATGAAATCTGGAGAGAAAAAAAAAATAGGAAGCTAGACTTGAGTAAGAGAAAACATATCATATACAAGCGAAACGACAACTGTAATACATCATTATAGACAGTAATGCAGAACGATCGCACTTGCCGATCATTTCCCTCATTGTTGTCTGCAATAACGAACGATCGTACACTGTCTATCATCAGATCGTCGATCATACCTTCATTACACTTGATTGTGGATCAATGATTGCAGTAAACACAGTCATTACCTTATACATTCCAGCTAAAACCCGGTTCTAAAACACCGATCTAAACCACACGTCCACAATTCTAAACGATGAACACGAATTTAGGCATTGCAGGGCGTAATATCCATGATAATAGTAACCCTACTTCACAAACTCAGAGTCCATTGAACTTAAATCTAGATCCTCAACTTTATTCCTCTTAGCAAAGCACAACAAAAAATCAACGTCTCTAGATGAGCCAGACCTATACAAGGGGAAATTAATTCTGAATTTAGAAACCTTGGGTCATTTCCATTGGGAAAGAACACGATCAACAAAGTTTTCGAATCCAAAGTCATTTCCATTGTCACTTGAACAAAAACAGGGGACTAAGATCCAGAGATCTCTCCAGCGTTTGGAGAGAATTTTTAGCTTAACAACATCTCATGTTGGCAATAATGACAGGATGACATGAATTAACGAGTCGGGTAACTCACTGAGTCAATCCCCGCTCTTTGATTCTTCCATCTTGATATCTTCATAATCATCAGACAAATCATCCATCTTTTGATTAGTGACTATGGAATCACGCTAAAAAGCAGCTAAAAGCCTAAGAGTATTTTGATAACACCAAATCATGAATGTGGACTCAAAATCATCCATTTTTTCACTAAACGAATGCGAATTCAAAAATCAAAAGCATTTAAATATCTTTCCAATAGCATAAATCTTGAAATGTAAATGGTATTACCGGAGAATAGTTTCCGATCAATACTTGATTCTCTTAGCAACATCGATGAAGAAAGGGGTACCTCAAAACCCTAGTTCTGCTAGTAAGTTTCATAATGTTCCCACTTTAGATTGATGATGGATTTTTAAATTATCAGTACAATGCAGTAGAGAATTCTGTCAATTTTAGGTTGAAGGGTGTGTTAGGGTTCTTGGTTGAGAAAATTTTGGGGTTTCTGATTCAATTATGTTTAATGGGGAGTTTTAAAACTAAGATGTTTAACGATAATATCTTTATTTTTTATTTAGTTTATGGCATCATTTCACACCCGACTTACATCATTAGTTTTAAAGGCCTTGGGACTTAGTTGTTACATAGTGGGATTAATCGCGCGAGAAAATTTGCTTTTAGGACCCAAACAGCAAGTGAAAATTCTTTTGGGGTTATTTTTGCAGTGTTTGAGACCAATATAAAATAGGCTAGTTGTGGGACTAAAAGTGCAATTTAAAGTATGAAAAATAACATCTTAAATTTTTTTCGTAGATAATTTACGATTTTACTTTAAACTTCAGAATAGCAAGTCCAAAATAACCAAATCAATTTAGCATGTTTCCAACTAGAATTAAATTATCTCTCAAGTATTTCTCGATCATGAATTTCTTGAAAAATCTGTATCCTCGTATATCTTAACTAAGTTTTGGGTAAAAATTTACCTTCGTTTAAGGACTAATCAAAATAATTTTAAAATATTAGGATCTAGTTGAAATAAAAAATAAAATACTTTAACCACCAACTAAAATAAAATTTTAGAACTTTAGAGACCAATTAAGAAAAAAAAAAAATCAAAGGACAAATTGAAACAAACCTTAACATATTAGGGACCTTAAGTGGTATATTACCTACGATATAACATTTTTACGTGTATAATATATTAAAAAATTCACATGAATATATATATATATATATATATATATATATATATATATATATATATATATATGGAAATTCTAGAATACAATCATTGTATTGATGCACTTACATTTTAACATGCTATTGCAGGTAACAACAGGTAATGCCTTTTTTTCTTTTTCTTTTTTAATTTAATAAAGTTAATTCTACCTTGACCAATTCTAGTAATTCCCTAAAAGCACTCCCTGATTTTCTATTAAAAATTTTACTCCACGGATCTTCAACTAAAATGGAGACCACATATGTTTATTTATTTATTTATTTATTTATTTAACTTTTTCTTTTTGTTTTTATTTTTTCCTGTTTGTTTATTTTCAACGGAGCCAAACATATATTTTTCTTTTCTTTTGTTTTCCTTTCTTTTACTATTTTTAATGGATTCAAAACCAAATGTATATATTATTTTCATGTTAAATACTCCATCCGTTTATAAAAAAATTAGTCATTTTAGACTTTCAGTTAGAAATTAAAAATTTAGGGATCGACAAAAAATACCCCACTCAATCCATTCAATGATCTTCATTTTCATTTCTTCTGGTAGGGAGAATAAGTGAGGAAACATGATCAATTTAACAACAGAGAGTAAATAATTTACGTAATAAAAAATATTATGAGATTTGTATGAAGATTTATTTGGATTTATTTGAGGATAATATTGGAAAAAATATGGATATTTTGCTAGAATAAATATTTTTGTTGGTAAAAAATATTTTCTCTAGAATGACTAGAAAATGACTTAGTTTTGTAAATAAGGGAGTAATTGTTAGGTCTTGTTTACTTCTTTATATATCCTAGTACTGATTAATTAGGTTTAAAAACTTAAATTCACCATATGATGGACCTATATCATTTTTTACCTATATGGAACAACTACAAATGATTCAATTGATTACAAATATATATCTAAATAACACATAGAACGTAAAAAACATTAAGATAAAATAATAAACAAAATAAATTGATTAATTTTCTTATTCACATAAACTTATTTTCTTATGAAAAGGAATAATTAATTAATTCTATATTCTATATTCTACAACATAGCTTTATCACATATAGTTTTATCCATTAACAATAAAACCTAATAAAATTATTCAAATTATTTTGAACAATTATTCACCCTCTCTATACATATTTTATTGATAATATATAATCATTTATTGAATCATCTCATGAAGTGCACAATTTGAAAATATTGAATGAACATATCAAAATAAAAAAGTTATGTATATGACCGAAAATAATAAAAGACGAAAATTAATATATGATAAGATATAGAAAACTATATATAGCTTTTGTCAAGAGAATAAAAAAATTAACAACTTTATAGACCAATCCTAAGTATTAGTAAGTTATGAAATATATATTATTAGTCTTTTATTCACTAATGCTATGCGGTGGAAGCTTTTTAGCATGCCAGATTTTGCATTAAAATGGAAGAGAAAATAACATCATTGCAATATTTAGACAGTTTCATAATTTTTTATATATATATATTCTCTTACCCCCTAAGAACTTAAGAAATACTTTGATCAAATTTTTCCCAATTTACATTTCAAAGCATGAGCAAATGAATTTATTATTATTATTATTATTATTATTATTATTATTATTATTATTATTATTATTATTATTATTATTATTATTATTATTATTATTATTATTATTATTATTATTATTATTATTATTATTTTCTTCTTTTATTAGTTCCTGTAAACACTAAATTAGTCTGAAAGTTTATTAGCATGCCGAATTTTGCTGTTAAACCAATTAAATGGGCAAGAAAAAAATTTGTTATTATTATTGTTATCATTATAAACGATTTTCCTATTTTCCATACATAGATGTATTTAATATAAACATAATCATTTGTTGTAATATTTTAATTTAACATTTCTAACTAGCTTAACTTCTTCAAATAAATTATATTCATTTGCATATTTCTCAACTTTCAAGTGCATATGTTATTTATTTAAAATGATTATTGATAATATATATTCATTATTTTATAGATAATTAATTTATTATAAGAAATTACATTTTTGTGCATGTGTGGATATATCATGAATGATTATTTAGCATTGTTTTCAGAACTAAATTGGACCGGCCGGTTTAACCGGCTGAACACGTCCTTGGACCAGCCCGAAGTACCTCATAGAACCGTTTTTATGGTTCAAAAGGAAAAAATCGGGTTGAACTGGAAAAAACGGGGAACCGAAAAAATCGATTATTTCCATTTTATGTGTTTTTGTGTGTGTGGTTTTTTTAGGTTTCTTTCTTCCTTTTTTTCTAATACTTTTGTGCTTATTCCACTTATAAATTTCCTCTTTACTTTCATTATCAGTTTATATAATTTAAATAAGTTACTCATTATTTATCATATTTGTCATGTTAATTTGGAAAGAGATACTAAATTTAAAAATATATATATATACTATAAATCATTAAAAAATTATTAAAGAAATACATGTTCTTAAGTAGTATATTAGGTTATAATTATCTTTAATTATTTGAAATTTAATTAAATAATTTTCAATTTAAATACTTATTCTTTGTGGATGGTAATGTGTATAATTACATTAAAAATAAATAAATAAATAAATAGTGACTTCTAACTTTTCAATTAGACCGCCGATCCAATCGCTCCGATCGGTGGAACCGTCAGTCGATGGTGATATCCGTTCTATCTCCTGTTCGATTATAACAACACTATGTTATTTAGGATTGAGAAATTCCTAATATAATGCATAATATTGGTATGAAATTAAAGATCTCGCAAAAAAATTAAAAATAAAAACACTATGATATATTATGTGTTAAGAATGGATTAGGAATTAACTGTACATATGTCGTAAAATTATTGATGGTAAAAAGTCAATAAAGAGGTTGTCGGATTTGGCATCTATTTGTGAGTTAATTTTTTTATTGATTTTCTATTTTGGCATATATCATACATCCATTTTATTAATTAGTATTTCATCATATATATATTTATATGTAGATTGCTATATTAAGGCTCTAATTAATATAAAGTTTTTGAATAAAAATAAATAAGAGTCAAATTAAGAAGAATGAGAACAAAAAGAAAAAAGGAAAAGTATTTTGGTTAATAGTTTAGCAAGTAGCAAGTTGCTATATTTAATGATCAAAATTAAAAGGACATGATCTAATGATTATTCTCATAAGTTGTATCAATGCAATGGTTGTTTAGTAGAAGGACCCATATATATATATAGTCATTTTATGGTACAACCATTGCATTGATACAACTTAATTTTTAGGCGTAAGATTGATATACTTTTGATCACAACCGCTAGATTTGATTTCACCATATTTAATGTGTTACCACCGTAAAATTATCAATCAATATCCTTGTCTGATTTGATTAAACTTGTTGATAAAAAAAAAATAAAACTGTATTAAATGTCTCTCTTTCCACTTCTCCTATGAGCGATTATTTCCTTCCCTTTAATCCAGTTGCTATCGGCCTGAGTTTAACCTATAGTCGCCGCCAACTTAATCGACAAATATCACTACCTTCCTTTTCAGAAAAAAAATTGAGTTCAAAGTTATTTCACCAGTTCGATGTTTACAAGAATAAAGACGTCATTCTTTGTATATCTGGGAAGTGGCCGAGAACATCAAAATTCAGCACCTGTACCACTATTTTAAACAAATTGGCCGGCGGTAAGGTTCGTAGATTGGGCCGGCAGCAGTAGTGGGAATTTCAACGGTAACAGAGTTGTGCAATTGAGAAAATCTAGGTTTTGTCTGCACAATTGAGATTTGAGAGAACATTTCTTCTATCTCCTGAGAGAACTCAAAGGAAATAAATACCAACTAAAAAAAATGAATTGTAGGTCCATTCTAAGGGGGTGTTTGCAAACAATTGTGCTTTTAGAAAAGTATTTATAATTGATTTTGAAAAAGAGTTTAGAATTTTGTGGTGTTTGGAAATAAAATTGTGTTAAAGCTAAAAGCTGATAGTATCTGAGTGTTAGCAGCTTCTGGGAATCAGCTTTTAATTGCTCTTCAAAATCTATTTTGTGTTCTAAAAGTGAATTTGCAAACACTTCAACTTATAAGTACTTTTAAAATTTGATTTTGGGAGTCTAGTTGAGTTTGCAAACCTCACCTAAAAAGAAAGGTAAAAGAAATATCCATTAAAAAATTAGAATCGTTTGTTCCATTTTTTACCTGGTAAAATTTTAACACAGTTATATTAATACAATAATTGCGTCCTAAAAAATCTCATATATACATATATATATATATATCCCGTTACGGGCTAACTGAAACCCATTACCTACACCTAACATATGAGCGGTTTAACATTAAACTCACCTTGGACCCACATACTTCCATGCATGATCAGTAAAGGTGGCAAAACCAATCCAGTTAGTCCGATATTTTAGATTGATCGGGCCATAAAAATGTAAGTCCAAAGTACTATTTGACCCGTTCGAATCAGATCAATAGGCCAAAAGCTCGACCGACCCTAAACCGATCAAAAATCTAAGTATAGGGGAATACCCCAGATCGAGCCAATTAATTCTAGGCCCAATCAAATCTTGGGCCAATCCGACCAACCCAAAATATAACATTGGCCCGATGAACCCAACCTGATCGAACCAAGCCGCCCGAATTGCCAACTATAATTAGGAATATGACATATTGTCGAATAGCCCCGACTAATTATCACGACCAGACTCTGTAAACATTACCACCAGAAATATATTTGTTTCCTTTTCTAGAGCTAATTATAGGAACATCCTATCTTAAAAAAGAAAAACAGAAACAGTAAAATTACAATCTTTCTTAAGTTAATACTTATAATTTTCTGCAAAATCTGTTTGTTCTCAAACTCAATTAAGATAAAAGACATTGGCCACAAATACACTAATGCAGCTTCCAATTGTCACAGTTTCCCTAGAGAAAGAGCTACAAGCTAATAAAATTAGAAAGGAAAAAAGGAAAATTAAAGATTTTGGACAGTAAACTGCAAGCTACCCAATCTGTATGGAACTCTACAGTTCATCCTGCAAAAGTAAAACACAAAGCGAAATGAGGACACAAGCAAAAGAGAAATGAGGAGAATATATTCAGAAGCAAAGAAAGTGATATACTCTTACATGTGCATCATCGTCGACTGAGGCTGCAGGGTCTTCTTCCTCTTTTGAGTCTGTTTTGGCATCATCATCATCACCTTCAGCATCAGACTCATTGCCTCCATCCTCAGCCTGTCAAATGGACGAAACAATCAGCAATTCAGCATCCCATCAAGAATACAGTAAAAAAGCAAATTACAGCCTGATATAGAGGGGGAATGAATTTGGTCTTACATCAGAATCAACTGGCTCATCCACCTTTTCCTGAATAGAGAAACGCAAAGAAATAGTCAGTAACCATATGAGCCAATTAAAATATGATGATCACTGCAAAACAAAGCAACAGGTTGCACTAGCTCCAGCATAATTGAGTTCAGTTGGATCACAAAATAATCAGGATTGGCTCAAGAAAATCATGAAACTCGAGTAACTGTCGAGTTGAGCTTAAAATACATGGCCCAATAGTCTCATGAGCTTGTTGAGTCTAACCGAGCATTCTACCGAACTTTTACAATTGAATAACAGCATTTAATTTATACAAATGATTAAACTGAGACGAGCATAAATATATGAAACACGCTTTTCAGTCGAGCTGACTTGAATTTATCGACCTGGCCACTGACTCAAAAAGTCAAGCCAAAACCTTTTAGCTAGATCAAAGCTCGAGTTTCAAATTTTCATTCGAGTTCAAGCTATGAGTTTTGGAATGACGCTTGAGCTCAAGCTTCTAATTTCTGTGGCGCTAGAGATTAACGTTTTCACAGTCCGGCTCATCAAGCACAGCAGCTTATTAATCCAACTCATATTATTTACACCCCCAATACTGTGGATAAAATTATTTTTAAAAAGTGAAATGTTACCTCCTCTTCTCTCTTCTTTTCTGCCTCATCAAAAGCAGCCTTCTCACCCTGAATTGTCAAACATCAATAACACATCAATATGCAGACCAATACTTCACATCCACTTCCCAAAGGAAATAAGGTCAAAAGGTGGAACATTGGAATCATTTTCTAAAACAAATGAAACATACATCCTTTTGCTTTCCCCATGTTTCTTGCGCAACCTGCTTAGCATACTCAGGGTCGTCACATACCAAGACATTATCAAACAAGGTTCCAGATTTCACCTGCAAAAAACAGTTTTAATTGCTGAACTAAGAAACTGATATATCCACATAAACCAAAAGGAAAAAACATAATGATAAACCGAAACAGACATGTAGAGGGGAGAAAATCTTTACCTGCCACAGTTCAATGCCAACATACTTCAAATTTGGGAAAACATATAGATCTGGGTCATCCTTGAAATCTGTAATCGAGCCACATTCAACTAAGCAAAATGAGAAGCCACAAAATGTGAGATGCACAGAAACGACAATGGAACATAATAATATACCAGGGTTATCGATCATCGGTGCCTTCCACTTGCCCTTGTAGTTTGGGTTCTTAATTTTCTGCCAAAAGAAAAGGCCATTTAAATACAATGCATCTGATAAACACATAAACTGACATCTGGTCAAACCTTTGGCTCCCACGGTCCCTTGTACTCAGGGTTAGGAATGGTTGGTGCAGTCCACTCACCATCCTCCTCATCATCCCAATCCTCAGGCTGCAAAATGCAAAGCATTTTTACATAAAGGAATCAGTTATTACCATCTGACAAAGAGAACCAACTCTTGGTAGTGTGATGGAGTTACCTTCTTGGCATCAGCGTCGGGAATCTCCTTTGGGATGTCATCGTAACCCTGTAAATGTACATATAGTCACGTTTGTCACTAATTGAAAACCCATACATATTCACACTTGCACTAATTGAAAACCCATGATTATAACTATACTTCCTTACTAGAAGGAGGTGACATCCTGTAAAGCATAAAATTCTAAAACTTAGTTTACCTCTGGCTTTTTGTCTTCAGGGTCAGGAATGTATTCCTTATCATCCCAATCTTCAGGCTAAATTGAGATCCAGGAAGCATATCAGAATCTGGAGACCCATACCAACAACATTGGAACTAAATTTGATGCATAGGTACAGCAACATACCTTCTTGGCCTCAGGGTCCTTAATCTTTTTTGGAGGCAAAAGGTTCCAATCAGAGTACAAGCTGCCCGTCTGCTTCTCCACATTGTCAATGAGGATGCTATAAGTAGCATCAGGGCGGAGGACGAAAGTATATACATGAGTGAGTTGGTCAGTCTCGCATGGGACGTCCTTCTTGATTAAGTGGTTTGTACCATTGTAGGTGAGAATGGCATGAACCTTTTTGGTAGTGTAGCCACAAATATCCGGTCCAAACATGATACTGCAGTTTATTAATCAAACAATAAAATAGATCAGCCATTTTATTAGGTACACGTCCTAAAGAAGTCCAGGATCCATAAAGATCAGATGATGTATAAACCTGTATGGAGTGTCGCCGCCAAATTTCTTCTGGTCAACTTCACCACTGAGCAATTTCATGTATCCGCCACCACAGTCAAGCTTCTGTTCATGCTTGACAGAAAACTGAAAAACTAAGGTCTTCTCCTTGTTGCTGAATTCAGGGAATTCGGCAGAAATGGCATAAAACCTATAGTCTTCACTGGTTTGGATACCTGTGGTACACAAAAAGATTAATTGCATTTTAACTCTGCATATTGATTATACATAGAAGTGCACATACAAAAACAAAGAGTTAAAATTACCTTTGTCATCAGCGTCTCCATTCCATTTTCCAGAAGTGTAATTCCACTCGCCGGCCATGTTCTCATCTTTCTTCCAGTCAGATTTAACCCACCGGCTCTCCCACCCATCTATATATATTAGGCAGACAGAATCAACAACTAAACAAATAGCAACTAGTTTGTCATGTTCATAGACAGGAACAAACATTAAAATGTGCTCATTACAGAGTAGATTATTGTGCAAGTATTGTTTAGATCCCAATATTAGAGAGCTCATTTAATCTAGTTAATCTACCCACAACAAGTGGGTCTTTTAAACTGACCATCCTATTCTTCACCACCTTCTAATACAAGGTGGCTACCTTTATCAATTCATAATTCAAATCATAATACACAAATTATGGTTGATAAAACCCTTTGTGCTTTCTCAACCAACTAGCCAGTAGCCACAACATGTAGTAGCAATCGATATGGCATTAGCTAACACAAAATGACCTCATTCTAAGCACATTCGTTTGATTCTAGGAAAGTAATCATAGAAGCTAATACAAACATCATCAGCCAAAAGTTATCCAGTAAAAAACATTGGTTGTAAATGAGATCTTTCTTTCCACATTCTACTGATTCTAGGAAGTAACCGCAGAAGCTAAACCAAATAACATCAGACATAAATTACAGTAAACCAATTATTACAGCGCAAAAGTCAACCCACACATATTCGCAGGCTAACAGTGGGGACATTTCTGTCTCTATCGATTCAGCATTTCGCAGTCCAAACATCATAATTTACAAAGACACTAATAAGACAGAGAAAACGAAAATTACATTAGATCTACAAAAAGTGATCACAATTAGATGCAGATTGAAGGTAAAAGTACATCATTTCATCAAAACCAATGAGATCGGTGCAAACAGAGAAGTCCACATAATTATTCAAATAATTCAAATACAAATATAATACATATATAAATGACGTCAAGAATGAAGTAGTTATAAGAGAGTGAGAAAAAGGCGATACCGTTGAAGCGCTCCTCAAAGAATACGGCGGCAGAGGTGACGGCAAGAAGGAGGGATAATGTAATAGCTAGACAGAGAAAATTAGGATCTGTGATCTGCAATCTTCTCTGTACAATCGCCATGGCTGCGTTAGCTTCTAGAGTGACAAAAATAACAGGCTTGGGGAGGGGCTTATGTAGGTACAATTTTTAGCAGAACATTAACTCGAGCGTGAGTCTGACGTGGGTGTTTCCGGATACGTGAACCAATGGGAAATCGCCACGTAGGATTGGACAGTCATGGATTTTACGTGGCGGATCGTTATTGGGGACTTACACGAAGTGGACTACCTACACTTGTAGGGGTTAAGGTTGGTCCGACGCAAGCTTGGGCTCATTTGGGATGGGAACGGCAATCACTATTGATTATAAAATTAAAGTGGTGTTTAATGATATTAATTTTTCATTGAGGGGCTCAATTGTAAATGCCATGAATGATTTTTTTTTTATCACCAACCTTCGGACATTAGGGAAAGGGCTTTTCCAAAACGAAATATGGAGTAATTTGGAAGGACAAAATTTCCGTATGTGTATATGCGTATCAATCATATCACAATTTTCACATAAAACATTAACAATTACCATCCATTGCCAAAATTACGAATTTCTTTTAAGATATAAAATTCATCACATTTTTCAACACGTAATTCGAAAGTCACATTTATTACTAGACATATCTCGACGAGGCTGTCCTAAATTCACAACTTATTTCATCACACTACCATGGATCAAGGATGAAAGTTAGACTTGTCGCATCTTTAGCCTTCAATTTAGGATAGTGGCAGTTGCAATTGACGAAATAGGTAAGGTAGTTTCGTCTAAGTAAATCTAATAATGGTCCTGATGTTGATTACCTAAATTGTAACTATTAATGTTGTAATTAAATAAACTTTCTTATCCTATATCACACTCTATTAGATTTTTGGGAATAAAAACTATTTTTTTGTACATAATAATTCACAGTTTCTATCTTTTTATTATTTAAATATTTAAAATTTCAAATTCAGAGTTTGCCTATGATTTACATAATTTACCTTAGAATTGAGACTATTTTTAATTTAAAAAATAATAAATACCTCAGTATTATAAAAAATATTTGTCTTATTTTTATGAACTCAATATTTTGTGAGGAATTTCTCACAAAATACGACAATGCAACGTTTAATATAATAAATATTAAAAAATAACCTAATTTCTTAGATAAATTTATCAACTAAGTAGAATAATCACTTTTTATTGGTTTACGGGAGTGGAAAGAGTAACTCTATTGAATATGAATTTGATAGATAAAATTAATTTTTTTATAACTTACTCACTTTTCCCTTGAGAAAAAATTAAGAGATGTGCGAAAATTATTTGAAATTTATTTTACCATATCATAACATTTTATCATTGTATGCGTGATATATATATATATATATATATATTATTAAAATAATAAATAAATTAATCCTCAAATATAATTTTAAGTGATCATTCTTTATTAAAATAATAAATAAATTAATCCTCAAATATAATTTTAAGTGATCATTCTTTATGTTAGGTAGTGATGATGGCTAATCTATATATATATAATAAGCCAAGTCATCCGGAAATAGTAAGTTGCAAATTTTCCTGCTCATTTTTTAGTTACTTTAAATAGACGTGAATTTGAAATTTGAATTTTGAAAAATCCTATTTAATTTATTAGTGTGATTAAAATTTCGAATTATTTTTTTACATCTAAAATTCAGTAACAATAAATCCGTAGATATATTTATAACAGAATTTGTTACATATTTTTTAAAATTTTAAAATTTGAATTTAAAAAAAAAAAAAAAAAAAAAAAAAACTTATCCAATTACATAAATTCTCCTATAAATTCACAAAGTGTTCCGTAAATGAGAATCAAGTTTGCGGCTGGGTATTTTTTATTTCTTATTCATTTTGCAATAGCTTTATTTCGCAATTATTTCCCCTGTTTCTATTCACCATTCAAATTTCTATTATTGTTATTCCTTCATCCATCTTTCATTCAGTGTCAACCTGTTTCTATTCACGATTCAAATTTCTATTATTGTTATTCCTTCATCCATCTTTCATTCAGTGTCAACTTTGATAGGTACTTCACAATGGATGCTCCAAAAGGACTACCTGCAAATCAGAATAAGAAAAAAGCAGCAACACTGAATCTTAATTTTGGCGAAAAGAACTTTGATGATTGTAGAATTCAAGTCTATCTACCATCATCGTTTTCTACGATAATATTTAATCATCAAAACAAATTTGATTTTTTTATTTTCTGTTATGTAGATTATCTATATTATTGTTCATATATTGTGCTAAACTTTTCATTTTGTTTATAACATGAATACAGCCAATATGTTTACAATATCGGGAAAAGATTATAGATAATTAACTCATTCGAGGTTCAACCGAAATCGAAGAATAATTCTGATTTTATTGTCGTAGAATTCAATTTTTTATTTTCTATACAAAACAGTATGTATCAGCTTCAATTGAAATTCTAATTTTGTTCCCCCTTTTTTTTTCTTCTGTTATTACACTATATGTTTACAATAAAATGACGTTGACAAAACTCAGGCAACAACGTTTACTATATGCAGTATATTTAAGAAGAAACACCCCATATACATCATATCAGGTTAAATTGATTATTTCATCTATTGCAGAAAAATTTATATAATATATTGATCTATTGCACAAATGAAATCACACATAAATTTGAACTAATATATATTTTGAATCATCAGCAAAATCAAAACTCGAAATACACGTGATTTTAAAATTGAACTAATATATATTTTGAATGATCAGCAAAATCAAAACTCGAAATACACGTGATTTTAAAATCATAGGAATATGAATTATAATTATGATGTGCATATTAATGTAAGAATTAACATTTTACCAAAAATTGGATCTGTTTTATTAAACTTTTGATATAAAATAATATGTAATGTTCAACTGAATATTTGACAAATCATTCCAAATCTTTTAGATATGATTTCTGATTTCTTAATCTACCTATAAAATCGATTCCAAATCTTTTAGATATGATTTTTGATTTCTTAATCTACCTATAAAATCGCCACCCACGTAACAATTATTCAGAAACATAAATCAGTTTTTAGTTTTCTACTATGTCTACCGATACCTACATATGTTTTTTATTCCTTCCTCGCCTCTTATTCCACAATTTATATTGTGAATTATTTATATTATTGTCTATATATTGTGCTAAATTTTATATTTTGTTTATAACATGTACAATCTCAATCCGTTCAAAATACTGGCAAAAGATTAGAGACAATCAACTCTTCGAGGCAGCTGAGATTAAAGATTAGAGACAATCAACTCTTCGAGGCAGCTGAGATTGAAGACTAATTCTGATTTTATTGTAGAAGAATTCAATTTTTTTATTTCTGGCAAAAATAAGTTCATGTATCAACTTCAATTGATATTCTAATTTTATCGCAGTATTTCATTTTTGTCATTACAATATGTTTATAATTAAACTTTGAGTTTTTTTGTCCTTACAATATGTTTACAATTAAATTTTGATAAAACTCAGTCGACTATACGCAGTACTTTTAAGAAGAAATATATTTCATTTAACAACTATCATGAACTATTGCAGAAAAATTTGCAAAATATTATCTTATAAACAAAATAAATTTAAATTTGCAAAATATTATCTTATAAACAAAATAAATTTAATATACAGATTAGTGGATAACAAATATCACATATAAATTTAGAACTATCACATAGATTAGCGAAATCAATACTCATTATAGACCGATTTTTATTTTAATATGAATTATAATTATGATGTGGATATTTTAATATGAGTTTTTTAATATATAATAATATGTAATCTTTAATTGGAGATATCTGATAACAGAATATTCAGATAATTACAAATCTTTCAGATATGATTTTTGATTTTCTATACTCCCTATGAAAACAGCAAAAGTCATTCCAAATCTTTCAGATATGATTTTTAATTTTCTATACTCCCTATAAAAAGGCAAAAGGATGGTCGCTTGCTCGATCTCAAGAATTTTTAAATTGTAAAAATCAATGTATCAAACTATATATAGATTATTGTATATCAATAATGATATGGAACCACCGGTGAATTTTCTTATAGAGCCCACTTATAATGTGTTCGGTCAGCTAACACACTCCACCAAAAAGCACGCTAAATATATTTTTTATTTCTTTCTTGCCTCTTATTCCACGAAATCAGTTTTTTTAGTATTTTTCCACTGTACAATATTTTTTTTTCCCAAAATTATTTTATCCGTTTTATTTCTTCTCTCAAAAATAATTTCATTTATTTTTTTCTGCTTTCATCTCTCTTCCAAAATTTTAATATTACATTATAATAAATTTTGAAATAGATCATATTGATTAATAATAATAATAATAAACGAACAACGAAGATATACAATCCAAAATTGTAATACAATTTTATAAGATTGAGAAAAGAATATATTTTCTTAATGATTATTCTTATATAAAGTATTTTATTAGTTTAGTTCATTAATTTTCTAAATCAAAATCCAACTTTATTTATATTAATGAGTTCATCTTATGGATATAGGAGATTATTCGATAAAAAAATTGAAAGATTTGAGGTCATCTATGTCTTTACAAATTCTAAATCCAAATCCAACTCTATTTATATGAATGAGCTCATGATATGGACTATGAAGATTCAATTCATCCTAAAATAAAATTGTATTTTCTATGTCTTTCTTAAAATTTATTTCCAATAGAGGATATTTTGTAGGTAAACTAATAAAATATTTTATATAAAAATAATCCTTAAAAAAATTTATTTTTGTTTCTAATAGAAGATGTTTTGTGCGTAAACTAATAAAATATTTTATATAAGAATAATCCTTTAGATTATTTGTTTCTCAATTCTATTAACTGATATCGGATTCTGGATTATGTATGTTCGCTTTATTTATTATTATCAATCAGTGTAATCTATTCAAAATTTATCATAATTTAATATGAATGTTTTGATAGAGACAAGATAAAAAAAAATCTGGAATAAGATACGAGTAACAAAAATTCGTGAAAAAAATTAAAATGTGTTTTTATTAGTGGAAATTACTGATTTTCCGGAGTAAGAGGTAAGGAATGAATAACACTGCAAAAGAACACAAAAGTTTTATTTGTAAAAAATTTTAACCATTTCTTTTTTTGTTTATATTATCAAATAAAAATGCGTTTTCAATAAAAAGTATTGTTCATGTTAATATTGATTTACTGTTTAAAAAAATAGCTCGTGCATCGCACGGGAGCATTTACTAGTCTATATATATATATAATAAGCCAAGTCATCCAAAATTAGTAAGTTAAGATTTTTCCCGCCCAATTATTTAGTTACTAAGAATAGAAGTGAATTTGAATTTCGAATTTTGAATTTTGAAATTTAAAATTATCCTTATCTGATAACATATTTGCTCCTATAAATACAGTGTCTTTAGGAAATGAGAATCACGTAAATGAGAATCACATTTGCTGCTGGGTATTTTTATTTTTTATTCATTTTGCAATTTCTTTATTTCGCCACTATTTCAGTTTATTTTATTCATATTTGATTTTGCTGAGTAATTCTATTTCTTATTCATTTTGCAATTTCTTAGCTTTGTAAATATTACAGTTTTTTGGATTCACATTTGTGGATGAAAATTTCTATTATTCTGACATTCCTTAATTATTATGTGTGTCAACTTTGATAGATACTTCACCATAATGGATGCCCCAAAGGGACGACATGCAAATAAAGATAAAAAAAAATCAGTAACACTGAATCATGATTCTGGCGAAAACAGCTTTGAAGATCGCAAAAATCAAATTTATCTACCATCATTTTTTTCTACAGTAATATGTAATCATATAAAAAGTTTAAATTTATTTATTTCCTGTTATGTGAATTATTTAAATTGTTGTCAATATATTTTTCTAAGAAAAAAACAATTTGATTTATTACATGTATACAGCCAATCCACGAAGAATATTGGCAAAGGGTTAGAGATTCGCTAAACATTCGAGGATCCGCTAATGTTGAAGACCAAATATGATTTTACTGTAGTAGATTTCAATTTTATAATTTTTATTTAAATAAATCCATGTATCAATTTCAATTGAATCGACATCATTCACAATTCTGATAATGTTTTCGTAAGCAATATAAAATCATTGAAATATATATAAATTAAAATATCTCAAAAACTTAGAAATATATATTTATAAATCAAAATATTTCTATTGAAAAATCCGTGGGGTTGAAAAGGCCATATATTAATTTACTTTTCAATTGGAAATCTAATTGTCATATTAAACTATCTAAATATCCAGTCCAAATCATATCAACATGGTATATATTTAATTGTTCTTTACTTTTCAATTGGAAATCTAATTGTCGTATTAAACGATCTAAATATCCAGTCCAAATCATATCAACATGGTATATATTTAATTTTGATTTGTTCATGTTGTTGAGATGTTTTAGGAATTAAAAAATATGTTACAGATATATTTTCTAGAATTTTAAAATACATCATATCTATTTAACATTTATAGTTATATAATACAATTTATAAATAAAAGAATTTGTATATATATATATATAGTTAGAATAAAAAAAGGCAATACATATCTAAAATTAAAGGGTAAAATATAATTCAATATTAGAAGATTTAAATATCCGAACCAAATAAAACAAAAGAATAGACATGTAATTTATTTTAGCATATAGTGTAAAATGTAGTTAAGATATTTCAGGAACTATACATTCGTTGAAATATATTATTTCGCTAATTTAATCAACAGAATAAATATTTAGATATTAGAGTTTTAAAAAAACTTTAAATAAATATATGGACTCCCCGATTTTTTAAATTAATGTTTAACAGAATGAATATTTAGATGTGTGTAAAATGTTTGCCACATATTCGATGCATGTATATAATACAACTTATAAAATTAATTTAAAATTATTTCATTAGTATAGATATAATAAAAACATACTATAAAATTTAGATATGTAATTGAGATATTTCAGGAATTGAATAAATTGTATATATATGTATTCTATATTTTTAAAGAACATTATATCTATTTTTTATTTATGAAATAACTGCAATTTTTTTTTAAATAACTAATGTGGATATATTCACCGATTAAAAGAATTTATAATTATATATTTCAATTTAGAAATCAAAGAATATTTACATAACGTAGTTACAGACGCGTGTATACTAGGGTTTTATATAAGCTATAAATATCTGGGCCCCTTCATCCATATCTGTCACACGCAAGATTTTAGTTTCAAAGTCAGTTGATACAGAAACAATGGCTCTGATATTCAACATGGTTGATGAACTTACTCAAAAAAAAAAAAAATGTTGTGGGCAGTAAGGGTTCTTTAGTCAGAGCGTACATAGCTCCTCCAACAGGTGAACCTTACAACTACAGAAAAAATAATTATAAATTACAATCAGGAAAATAGAAAAATACAAAATAATTTATATTAGAACAAATTTATTTCAAATGGTGGAATATTTCTAAATTAATAGAAATTTAGAATGATCATTTTTTTAAAAATAAATTTAAATTGACAATTTACAATCCGAAAGTACTTAATTTCATTCGGGTTTTTCTTCTCTCATCTCTCTCCCAAAATCTTAATATTAAATTATAATAAATTTTGGAATAGATCATACTGATTAACAATAATAAACAAACAACGAAGATAAACAATCCAGAATTGCAATACAATTTAATAAGATTGAGAAAATAATATATTTTCTTAATGATTATTCATATATAAAGTATTTTACTCCAACTTTATTTATATTAATGAGCTCATCTTATGGATATAGGAGATTATTGGATAAAAAAATTGAAAGATTTGAAGTCATCTATGTCTTTTAAAATTCTAAATCCAACTCTATTTATATGAATGAGCTCATCATATGGATTATGAAGATTCAGTTCATCCTAAATAAAATTGTATTTTCTATTTCTTTCTTAAAATTTATTTCCAATAGAAGATATTTTGTAGGTAAGCTAATAAAATATTTATATATGAATATTCCTTAACATTATTTGTTTCTCAATTCTATTAACTGATATCGGATTCTGAATTATGTATGTTCGCATTATTTATTATTATCAATCAGTGTAGTCTATTCAAAATTTATCATAATTTAATATTAATGTTTTGATAGAGACAAGATAAAAAAAAAATTGTAATAAGATACAAGTAAGAAATTTGTGAAAAAATTAAAATGTGTTTTTATTAGTGGAAATTACTGATTTTCCGGGGTAAGAGGTAAGGAATGAATAACACTGCAAAAGAACACAAAAGTTTTCTTTGTAAAAAAATTTAACCATTTCTTTTTTTGTTATATATTATCAAATAAAAATACGTTTTCAATAGAAAGTATTGGTCATCACTATATGCAGACATTCTATTTATCACTATATTTGTTTTTTTTAAAATTATTATATAAAATATGGAGAATTTTGCACTTTTGGTTCAACTGGACACGCGAAAATTGCGATTTGGTCCCAATAGTTGCACTTTTGATCCCATCGAATTCAAATTTTGCACTTTTAGTCCCAAACGTCAATTTTTTGCATAAATAGTCCCAAAAATTTGGCAAAAATGGTCCCAAATTTTTTCAACCATTGTTAGTGTGACGTCACAACTTCGAGATTATTGCGGTTTTTGTCCCACTGGACACGTTTTATTGCATTTGGTCACAACTCTCTCACTTTTGACCCCATTAGACTTAAAAAATATTTAAAAATATAAAAAAATTTGAAAATTTTGAAATTAAATAAAAAACTTATTCTAAAATTTATTTAAAATATCATAAAAGTAACCGAAAATATTAAATATTAAAAACTATTAGAAAAACATAATTTTTTTTAAAAATAAAAAAAATAAAAATTTTAAATTGTCTTAAAAGAATTTTAAAATTTCTAAATTGAAAAAGTCTACGTATTTTATAAAATTAAATTTTCATAAAAAATTATTTTCTGAGTTCTAAATAATTTTTATATATCTTTCACAAATTACTTTAAATTTTTTTAGATTTCAAACTATTTTCTTTTAATTATTTAACAATCTATTGTTCGAATAGGGAGAAATAAGATCATCCCTTTATAAGTCCCTAAAATGTTATGCATTGTTATAGAATTTGAAAAATTTACATAATAAAATATTCAAATAAATCGGTTGTACCCCATGAACAGTTGCTTATTAACGTGTGTATGTCACAAATAATTAATAGCATTTGTAGGCAACTTAGTTTCTTAACGAATACCCCCCCCCCCCCAACGTATCGTCAGCGTGAGATTCACTAAAAAAAACGTTGTTTAGCGATGGATTTAATGACGAAAAATATCCGTCGTTAATTTGCAATAGACTCACGACAGACTAGTGACGGAAATCGATATATGAAAAAAAAAAAAATATATATATTATCGCTGGAATAGCGACAGATTAGTGACGGAAGTTACCGACGGATTTTTTGCGGTCAGGAATCTGTCACCATTTTTAGTGGCAAATAATTCCCGCCATTTTAGCAACAGATTTGGTGACGGAATTGAATTTATCGATAATCAACGACGTAAAATCCGTCACTATTTTTGGTGGCAAATATGCCTGTCACTTTAGCGACAGAATTAACGACAGAATTTGTTTTGTTGTTAATTAACGTCGGACATTTTTCATCGCTAATTATCCAACAACAAAACATTGTCGTTTCAATCATTTTTTGCGATGGAATGTTTCGTCGTCAATTAACGACGGAAAATCCATTGCTATTGTGAGTGGCAAATAATTAGCTTTTAAATTAACGACGAAAGATTCCGTCGCTAATACTTCAACAATCCAAATATCAACATTTGTTTGCGACGGAATTTTCCGTCGTTATTCAGCGACGAAAAATCCGTCAAGAATTTTGTAGTATCGACGGAGTTAGCGACGAAATTTCTGTCACTAAATTTATATGTATGTTTTTTATTCATTTTAGGTGTGCATTTGCATTTTATATACACGTATTAGTACAAGATTTGTCCAATACACGATGGTGGGAAAAATAAAATAATAAAAAAATAACCAAATTATACTAAGTTAAATTTTAAATAAGAAAAAATAACGTTAGTTGTTAAGTTTGATCCACAGTACTCCAAATCTTAAACTTGTGGAAAATCCACTAGGATTATGAGAATTATTATGATAAGTTTGACATACGAATACACACTAAAATTTTTTTGACACAAGAATGTATATATATTATGTGACGTTTTTTCCTAAAACGTCACAATATCATTTTTTTTAATTTTAGAATTATTTTATTACATTATGAAAAACGTCACTATATTATTTTCTTTTGAATTTAGAATTACTTTATTACATTATGTGACGTTTTCCCCTAAAATGTCACAATTATCATTTTCTTTTAATTTAAAATTTATTTTATTACATTTTGTGACGTTTTCTCCTAAAACGTCACTATATTATTTTCTTTTAATTTTAGAGTTATTTTATTACGTTTTGTGACGTTTTTCCCTAAAATGTCCCAATATCATTTTTTAAAATTTTTTTACTTACTTTAAAAAATACACATACTGTATAATTTCTCTTTTACTATTAAATTTAATTAAGGAAATAAATGTTGTATTTCATTTCTTATAGCTGAAAAATCCACAGTCCCAACAAACTACTCAAAACAACACTAAATTAGATTTAACGGCGGTGCGAGTTAAAGCTTCTTAGCTATTTCATTTCTTATAGCTTCCTTGTGTTTGTGTTCCCCTTCTAATTCATTTCCAACGATGATGCCAATCAAAGCAACTGCAGAATTAGGTCAAATAATTCACCCCTTTCCCCAAATCTCCTCCCAAAACCAAAATTCCGAACACAATCCTTCCCCGCGAATCTCACTCCAATCCACATCGCAAAACCTACCCCCAATTCTCTCAGAATCTCATGCAACGAAAAAGATAGCAACAAACTCACCGACGAAATGCTGGCGGCGGAGCTCCTCGGCGCCGGCAGGAAGCTAAGCGCGGACGAGGAATCGTTGAAGAAAATCAGAGAGCTCTTGTTCGCGTCTGCACATCCCGCTTCTGGTGTTGTACTTTTCTGATACTCCACCTCTTTGCTCAATTTCTCGAATTTGACATGCCTTCCATCACTCTCTAGATCCTATCACAACAATTGGTGTAACTTTGATGATAGAAATGTGGAAATTCGGCAGGTTATTGGAATTTTTGCAGTTTCTCTTTGTTCTGTGGCCTGAGTTCGATGTTTGTAGAATATCATAAAGTTCGTATTGTATTCTCCAAATTGATATTAGATTTTGGCAAATATTGATTACTTGTGATTTTTAGTAAGTATCAGGACCAGCTAAGAAGCTGAGTTATTGGATTTAATATTGATTTTGTTGCTGCTTTGAATCTCCTGCTGTTTTTTAATTACTCCTGTGTGTTTCCTGAAAAATGTCAAATTTCACTATGTAGTGATCAATTAATTTCTGTTACTGAATTAGTAGTTGTTGTTTACACGTTCATTTTGTTTGTTTTGCTTTTGCACGCATAGTGTTCTTATGATTATTCAGCATGGGGCAGCTTAATATTCTAATTTCTACAGTCATTGTTCTTCAGCTGTTTAGATGAGTATTGAATCTATCGATATGCTTCATACTCAAATACTCAATGCAAGAGGGTGTAGTGCATAACAATTATCTTGATGTATGTTCAATATCTTGAGAATTCTGATGTTTTGCTCTTTCATATTAATAGTGAGAATATCCAGATTATTTTCATTATCTTCACTGTTTTATAATTACCACATTGAAGTAGAAGAACATGAACTGATGCACCTCTTTTTGCTCAAAGCAACCCTTCTACTAGCACTTTGCACCCACAAAATTGTTGTATATTGCGTAAATAGCCCCTTTTGGTATGTACTACACTTGGGATTATTGCTTGATTCACTAAGTTCTCTTTTTTATGCTCTGATATCTCTCGAATTATGGCCTGCTCAAATTTAGGTAGATTACCGAGGTTATGAAGTGACTGTTGAGAACTTTTTGCGAGTATTGACTGGCCGTCATGAAACTGCAGTCCCAAGGTCAAAACGACTTCTAAGTGACGAAGCTAGTCATATAATTCTGTACATGACTGGACATGGGGGAGATGAGTTTCTAAAATTTCAAGACTCATAGGAGCTTCAGAGCCATGATTTAGCTGATGCAGTTAAACAAATGAAGGAGAAGCGCAGGTATTTGGATGGATGTAACTATGTGATGTTTAATTCTCAACTCTTATGGATTTGTTTCTGGTATATGAATAGGAGGGAAATATAAAAATCTTTTGTTTCTTTGAGGCTTTGAAGGGAATTCAAACATTTTCAATCAATCTCTTTTCCCCGAAGGAATTTCAGACCAACAAAGTCTTTTTTCTGTAGATGTAAATGAGCCTTATTTAGTCATATACTATGATTTAATAAGAATGCCTTTTTCTTCCTTTTTAATTTTTTTGTGATTTTGCTAATTATCAGATTCAAGGAGCTGCTGATTATGGTAGATACTTGCCAGGCAGCCACTCTGTTTTCTCAGGGGATTGGTTGTTTCTTCTTTGGATCTTTCTTCTGTAAATGTTCATAAAAACAATTTGCCTTGTATCTTCTTCTATATTATTTGGAGATATGTTTTCTTTTTCTTGAAATTGTCTTTGTAGATCATATTATTGGTCTTATATTTTTAATATTTGCTTGCAGGTTGGTGTATCTGTTGTAGATCGGTTTACATTTTATACTCTTGCCTTCTTTGAGAGGTTAAATATGTATGACAATGCCTCATTGAGCAGGTACATGGAAGGACTTTCTTGTTATATATAATGGATAATTTTCCAGCGGAACTGGAGCTGAAAAATGTGGTGAAAGAGCTTTCTCAAGGGAGGGAGCTAGCTAAGCAGCTTCGCGCGCATCTTAATGCTTCATCTTCTTCTTCTTCCCACGAAAACAACACATTCTTGATTCAGAGAATTCTCTTGTCTTATGATCAAGCACTCTCCATGCTCACACCACCATCAGACTCACTCGCCGGGACCAGCCCTCACACTGATGACTCCGATCAAGATTCTACAAAAAGGTTAATTTACCCACATGCCAACTATACGTCATTCATTTTATGATCTATTTCGTATTTTATTTAATTAGTACATGCACGCAACATTATCATAATTTTAATAATATCAAAATATTGTTGAACATGCTTTCAAGTGCATTATGTTTGTCTGTTTTGTTGGTATAGTTGTTCCACACTGAAATTGCATATTTGCATTTGTATTATACATGTTAGTTACTGTATATTGAGTGCGTGGTTTTTAACTTAATTTGGGTAGGTAGATATAAATAATGATTTAGTGTGTATGCAGAGATAAAGCGGTTGCAGGGTGGAGTGATAAGATAGAAGTGTGTGGAGAAGCAGGAATACTTGATGATGGCTATGGTTGGCGTAAGTACGGCCAGAAAGAAATCCTCAGAGCTAAATACCCCAGGTTCGTCTGTTATTTAGCAAACTTTTGTGTTAAAAGATTCTCCTAGTAATTAGGCAAATAGTTTGAAGATTCCGCAGAAGTGGTTGTTGACCGTAATTGAAACTAGAGTCAACGGAAGCTTATCAATTAATTACATGTGCTCTTTCTGTGCTAATCATTTTACCTATTTATGCAGAGGGTACTACAGATGCACATGTAGGATGCAGAGGGAGGTTGCAATGTCTGTTGCTCTTAAAACAGTAAATATTAATGAATCAGGATATATCGTGTATCGAAAATTCTCCAAGTTGATACATTTGACAGTTTCTTCTTGTATCGTCTCTTGAGACCGGTTTATTGATGTTCAAAATATTAATTCAATTGAAATTGTATGCAAGCGTAGTTCCATTCTTGAAACATTTGTATAGAGTTTAATGTTTTTATTATATGAAGCTTTTATATGTTATTAAAGAGATCTTTTAAGACAGTTGAAAAAATGTCACCGAAGAAATATGTTGAGGTAATTGAAAAAAGGTCACCATAAAGGTTTTTTTGAGACAATTTTTAAAAAGCGTGACTAAAAGAAATTTTTTGAGACAATAAGTAAAGCGTCACCACAAGAAATTTTTTGAGACAATTAAAAAGAACGTCACTAAAAGAAATTTTTTGAGACATTAAAAAAAAAGTCACTAATAAAGATTTTTTTGAGATAATTTTTTAAAAATGTCACTAAAAGAATTTTTTTGAGACAATTAAAAAAGCGTCACTATAAGAAATCTTTTGAGACATTAAAAAGAGGTCACTAAAAGAATTTTTTTAAGACAATTGAAAAATGTCACTAAAGGAAATCTTTTGAGACAATTAGAAAAATATCACTAAAAATAATCTTTTGAGACAATTAAGAAACGTCACTAAAAAAATGTTTTAGAGACGTTTTGAAAAATTCGTCTCTAAATACTATTAGCGACTAGGATATTGTGACGTTTGATGTGACGAAATAATTTCGTCCCACATAACTATTAGTGACATTTTTATGACTTTTAGTGACGTTTTTCATTCGTCCCTAATTCCCTTATTTGTTGTAGTGATTAGAAGTTACAGTAGAAGTGGAAAAAAGATCAACAAAAGAGTTGGTATTGAAATGAATAAATAATTGCAAATGCATATTATTTATGAGGTATGTGAATAGTGAAGTCAATAAATATTTCTGGTAGATAGATAATGCTTCAAAACTTTATCTAATCTTTACTTATGTTCTGGTATTCAATAATCCCTTGACATTACATATTCTCATCCTTTGCTTAGTTCAAGATATATATGAAATGCCCTACTCTTCCCTTGATTGTAGTAATCAATATTGTAAAAGTTGACGATGTTGCTAGTTGTGCGACAAATCAGAGTCTAGCACCTAGTAAGGATCTAGATGGGGTTAATTGGGACATAGGTGTGGATAGCTAGGAACGAGTCGAGAACAATAGTATAGTTGACCCATTGAAGCCTAGAACCTAGGTAAAGACTAGTCGGAGGTAGTCGAAATGTTTTACAATAGAGGTTTTAGTAGCTGATATCTTCTTGTTTCAATGTCAACTTGTGATGTATGTTAGTAGGAACTCCTTGAGGTAACCTCCAGCTTGGAGGATTTCTGCAGATATTCATTAGTTCACTAGGTTCTGTATGCATTTAGCTATGTTAAATTTGTTGATTTTATTTGACAATGTTTTAGTTGATTGAAAGAATGTTTATGCATTTCTTTTCTACTACAACAATTGAGTAATGTTTATGAGTAAATGTCTAATGGGAGGTTGGAGAATTGGCTGTATGCACATGATCGTTTCTTCGACTTGGTACACAAAGATTGAATGTAGAATATCTTCATGTGGGCCTCACTTCCCCTAAAGTTCATCGTGATTTGGAGCCCAGTAATGTCTTGATAGACGGGAATATGGTTTTCCTTGCTGGTGATTTTAGTATCACCAAAACCTTTGGAGAAGATGAGTTGATGGCTCAAACTAGAACCTTGGACAATGTATGCTATTTTAGAATCTGTGTGTTATTATAGAAGTTCAGGTCTTACAAACTGTTGAGTTAATTATGTACTCGTCCATTGACTCTGTTTGCTTATACCTCAATTTGAATTTGGACAATGTATGCTATTTTAGAATTTCAGATTGTGTTTGTTTTGATGATCTCATGGACAAATTATTTTGGTGCTAAAATTTAGATTTTACTTGTACAGTTGAAGTAGAGTAAAAAAATTATCAATTGATTATACAACTATATTTAAAATTATCAATTGATTTCACAGCTATATTTACAAATTACTGATCTAATTTTCACACTGAACTAGGCAATTAGTGACGGAATTTCGTCGTTAATTATCAATTTAGCAACAAAATTTCTGTCACTAATTGCCGAGGGAATCATTCCGTTGTTAAATAGTTTCGGAAATAGTGATGGAAATTCCGTCGGCAATTAGCGACAGATTGTTCTGTTAGTACTCAGTGACGGAATAATTTGTCGCAAAATACAAAATTCCGTCGGCTTGATCGCTCTCCTCCTCCAAAATCCCTAATTTCAAGCTATATGAATGATGATCTACCCTAATTTTGGATTTGGGAAGTCTATTTATATGTAGTTATAAGTTTAGACTGGATTAGGCTTTAAAAAGGGCAAACTTCTCACCCAAGTAAATAACAGAGTCAGTGTCGCGGCTGTGAAGGGGTGCCGCGGCTGCGTCCTTGGACGACAAAGCTCTTTCAAATAGGGTTTTTTAGCTCTTTCTGGCATGCTTTTGTTGCGGCCGCGACTAGCTTTTTCACCCTAGGTTCGGTTTTTCTTCATTTTGGACTCTCCGAGACTAATTTCTTCGTCCATCCTTAGTGGAATGCGACTTTATGGCCTTAATTCACTTGAATATCTCCAAAACAAATCCAAAGACGTCAAATAGCCCAATAATACAATTATAAGCGATTCCCGATCGATTATGCATGCAAATGCCATTAAATGAACACTTAAATCGACCTAATATGCATGCATAAACACGTGTATCACCAATCTGAAAAATTTAAAATCCGGACCCCTTGGATTTAAACCCATGAGCCCGACGAGTTAGGCATGCCCTGCCCCGCCAGCTCAATTTATTTTACATAATTAATAATATGTAATTTAAAATTTTAGTAAAGCTACAAACTAGTCTTCAGGCGGAAAGTAAAAAAAAAAAAGGGAAGTCAGACTCTGAAAGAAGCAATATTGGAGGCAGTTAACCATTTTCTTTATAAAAAAAAGACTCATAATTAATCAACGAATAAATTTTGATGAAAAGCTAATGAAAGACTTGTCAATGGATCCTAAAGATAAACATGCAACATAAAATTAAATTATAAAACTTGTAAAAATATGATATAGACAAAATACATCTTTTGATCCTCAAATTATGAATTGTTATTTGGAAATGCCCTTAAGTATTACTTTGTTTCAAAAAGTATTTGACCTTTAAGTGTTAGTTTTATTATAAAATTAAAAAATCCTCAAAGTATTATTTCATGTTTTCAAAAAGTCTCCAAAAGTACTGAAAAATAATATCAAAAAACATTTCCGTATAATGTTCAATTTTACTTTAAACTTCACAGATAGATATCAAAATAATCAAATCCATTTAGCATGTTTCCAACTAAAATTAAATTATCTCTTAAGTATTTCTTGATCCTGAATGAATTTCTTGAAAAATTCTCATCGAATAATATTTTAATAATGAAATGTGAGACAATATTTCGTTAGTAAAATATATGTTATAGTATCAATTTGAAGTAAATCTGTTATTTCAGATACTTATTTTTCTTTTAGGGATCTTAAGATAAATTTAGGTAATAGGTTAACAACCAATCAAAATAATTTTAAAACATTGAGGACTAATTAAAACAAAAGATGCTTTAAGGACAAATTCAAAAAAAAAGAAAAATTTAAACTTTAGGGATTAATTAGACGAAAACAACATTTTAAGGATTAATTGAATCAAACCTTATTATTTTAGGGACCATAAAAGGTACACTGTCTACGATATACTAATACATTTTTACATAAATAATATAACAAATAAGCAGATTATTTGCAGCCAACAAAATTTCTTAGTACAACCTACTAATTTAAATAATAAAATATATATTATTTAAAGTTAGAAATACCCTTAATAGTTTTTATAAATACTAAATTAATTCAAAAAAATAAATATTGAAAAGCCCACCCCATCCCACTCCACACCACCCCCCTACCCCTCCCTCCTGGTGGCCGAGGCTTTATCCTTTCCCCCTGAATCAGCCTAGGCTTGGCATCTGGATGGGGCGGGGCCGGGGGGTAATTCTTCCTCTCCGCGTTCCCGGGGATTTTCCGTCCCCGCAAAACTGGCGAAGATTTTTTGTCCTCATTCCCGTCTTCTCTGGGATTCTCATCCCGCGGGGATCTCCGTCCCCATATTTATTTATTATTTTTTATTTTATTTACTATATCTACTAATAGAAATTAAAATAAATTCAATTTTGAAGTAATTAATTGACTTATATATAACAAAGTCAACAGAAAATTTAGGATATTGTATATTTAAGTCATTTTAATATTACCAAATTTCTGTGGGGAACGGGGCAGGGTGTGCATTCCCAATACATATAGAAGGATAAAATAGTAAGTTTATATAGTGGGGTCCCATGGGGAACGAGGCGGGATCCCCGCGGGATAGGGAATCCTATCCTCGTCCCCGCCACCCGGGCAAAAATGTCCCCCGTTCCTGCTCGACCGAGGGGAAAAAATGTGGAATCTCTGTCCCAAACAGGGCAGATCCCCGCAGGGAATGGATTCACCGCCCCACCGCCAACCCTAAATCAGCCAGAAACTTAATTTCCCCTGCAAATCCCCTTACCCCAATCAACCCCACCCCGTTGATTGACACATTTGTTGCACCAAGAAACTACTTCACTCTATCTTATCTAACATATGGAGGAAGATCTGCTTCCAGTCTGACAAAATATTTTGAGTATACACAATCTATTCGTTTCAATGTTACATTTTGTACAGTGTGAGGATTGCAAATTTTAAAAACGAAATTAGATTATTGAACTTGGAAAATACTGTTTTTTTCTCATCATCATGTTCAATCTTAAGGGGCTTCAATGGCTTTTAAATCTAAAGTAAGAACAGAGAAATAAAATTGTGATTTGATTGTGTGTCTTCCTTATATTGTCTTTTCTTCCGAAATGATATATTATAAATAAAACTCGGAAACGAAATTAAGACTGTAGCCAACTAACTAATGTCTCAAGATGAATTCGAAGAAATGAAAAGAGACACTCAGACCCAATACTAGGGGTGGGCATTCGGTAAAATCGAACCGAATCAAAATTTCGGTAAATCGAACCGAAATTTCATATAATCTCTAAAATCAAATACCGAACCAAATTAATATATTATGGTTCGGTAAAAACCAAAATATTTCGATTTGTCATTTCAGGTTTCGGTAAAAAACATAATTTTTTTTTAAAAAAAAAAGTTACTACTTTCAACCGAAATTTTGCTCATTTACCTTTTTTTTTAACTCTTAAGTTTCTGTATTATACTTTTATTATTTCATTTCCTTGAGGAAGTGGGTACTAATTAAATTGATTTGGGTCATATTTAATCCGAAGGCACCTAAAAGTCCAAATATGAATATAAAATGCCCAATACAAAAGAATATAGGTATTTTAGCAGCATCTATTTGGTTTTCGGTAAAAACTGAATTACCATTCGGTTTTCACTGAACCAAACCAAATACCGAAATATAAAAAAAAATGAAAAAACGAATATCAAACCGAATTTAGTTCGGTTCGGTACGTACTGAATTTACCGGTTTCGGTTTGGTTCGGTCGGTAAAACCGAAATGTGTCCACCCCTACCCAATACCCTAAGGGCTGGATTACAAAGGGCCCTAATGCCCACTCAAACATGCACTGAAAAGGACAACTTAAGACATTCGAAAGACGGAGCCTCAATCCCCGAAAGGAACTAACAACCTCCCCGAAGGGGCCTAACACAAAAGCTACAATTATAAGCCAAACAATAAAATTCCCAAAACCTAATTAAAAGAAATCTGCACTGATGCAGAGCATCCTATGAACCCACAGTCAAATGAACTTAATCATGTACGCAATGCGTAGTAGCAAAAAAAATAGAGACTTGAAAAAATTAACAATAGAACAATAAAGGAAGCACAACCTTCCCCCTTCCAACGGTCCGCCACCACCGACTCGACCCAGGCTTCCTTATATTGTCCGTGTTACTTTTGTTACATTCTTCTTATTTCTTCCTTCTTTTTTCACATTCTGCATCTTGTTTTCGTTTGATTTTGGCTAGTTGTGTTTATATTATTTCAATAATACAAGGTTAAAATTGAAATTGGATGGACTCCAATGAGAAAATTTTATGTATGTTTTAAGTAAAGTGAATTGTACTAAGAAATGAATTGTCTTAAGAAATTTAGTTGGCTGCAAATAGTCCGCACCTATAATAAAATATTAATATACATTAAGATATATATAGTGGATCTGGTCTAGGACGGATTAACAAAAATGCATTACTCACACCTAATCAAAGGTGACAAAATTGGTCCTGCCCATTTAGCAAGAAATATAGAGTGGGGTGGGCCGAAATATTAGAGACCCGAAAAATTCGAGTTTTTTTTTGCCCGATCCGAACGTACTTTTTTCTTGGCGAGTCGGCCCGAAGAAATTAAATTTTTTTTCCCTCATTAATAGAATAAGAATAATTTAGGAACTAGGTAATATCTTGTGTACTGTTTGAAACACGTTTTTCTTTTTTCTTTTTCTAGCAGAGCATAAATGTATCTATTTACCGAGAAATTAAAACATTTGACTAATTTAATACTCTATTTCTTCAATTTTATTAGCCGAAGATGGAAAATAAACTGGAGCCAAGCATGCCCATTAATTATTATGTGTCGAGAAATGGAGAATTGAAACAGGTAGTATAGTACGTACACGAAAATTAAATAACTTATGATGTGTAGTATATAACTATATATCATCATCCATTCCTTATTATTATTATTATTATTATTATTATTATTATTATTATTATTATTATTATTATTATTATTATTATTATTGTTGTTGTTGTTGTTGTTGTTGTTGTTGTTGCAGTTGTTGTTGTTGTTGTTGTTGTTGTTGCTGTTGTTGTTGTTGTTGTTGTTGTTGTTGTTGTTATCGTTATATTTGAAGTTTAAGACATCCCCTACAATATGATTCCATATCGCAACGAATAGTAACATATTATTTTTCCATCAGGTTTTTTCTTAAGAGAATTAAACTGAAGTTCGCCTCAATATATAATTCTGCTTCATGGTTAGACTAAGGGAAAAAAAAACTCATTGGTGAGCTTTTTTGGCCCGAAGGCCCAAGGTCCGCCGGGCTGGGCCTAATATTTCTAGGCCCAAAATAAATCGGGCCGCCGAATTACCAGCTCTACACCTAACCCATATGACTGGTTTAAACGCAGACCCACATTCTTCCATGCTCATGAGTATGCTATCTCGTCGTCAAATAGCCCAGACTAATTATCACGACCCGACTATCTGAAAACATTACCACCAGAAATATACTTGTTTCCTTTTCTAGAGCTAATATAGGAATACTGGTACACGTGTCCCGTGCACGCACTTTAGGACACTTTTAGTGTCATTTTATATAACACCCCACATTTTTCTGCATATTATTTATTTACAATTATATTATATATTTAATAAAAATATTATTTATTTAATTTATTTTTTTGTTACACATCCGTAAAGTGTCGTAGATTACCGTGTTTCTTGATCAGATCCCGATATATACAAGAATTAACATTCCTAATCTTTTAAGATATACACTTAGATATTGATCCCCTAATCCTCATCTTATCAGAATATAGCCTTATCTAATAAGATATGAAACCCTAATAGGTGACCTATTAATCCCTAACTATAAATACACCATTATATTCACGTCTAACACACGCCATCTTTATACGCGAAAAAAAGAAAGAAAGAATAGATATAGCGAAAAAAAAAAGAAAGAAAGAATAGACAGCGACTCCTCCTTATTTTTCTTCTGCGACAACTGGGTTCTTTGATCAAGTACACGGCGATTAGACCGAGATTGTTTTTCTAAGGTGTGGGGTTTCTTACTTGTTTGTCATTATTAATTATGTTTGTATGATATGTGTACATGTTTAACTTTTATTATATGATTTGTGCCTTGCACCCCTAAGTATGATTGATTAGTTCAATCCCTCAAGCTTTGCATGCTACTTTGCTACATGCCCCTGAGTTATAAGTTATGTGGATACTCGTTACCCACCCTCAATTTATAAGTCATGTAAGTATTTATTACTTACCCTTAAGTTTTATGTCATGATTATAATTGTTATTACATGTTATACTATCAAGGGTGTAATTAGTTTTGACAAGCACGAGCTGGATGTAGCTCACCCCCACTACTTTTAATATTTTCAGGTCAAGGGACTGGACGTAGAGGAGATGGCGGTACGGTGAAAGCATATGCTCCAAATATAAATTGATTTTTTCCTTTTTCTTTTTGGTATTTGCAAGTTAGTCGGAGACATTATTTTCTTAAAAGTTAGATTTTGCTAATTGTTATGAGTTGGAAACAATATATATATTTTTTATTTAAATGATTCAAGTTCTTTCTTAAATTGTGGTACTTATAAAATTTAGTTAAAGTTTGTGAATTATTTTGGTTGTGAATGCTATTAGAATCTGATTAAGTAGGAACTGGTTTGCATTTTATATAGGCTTGTACATTAGGTATGCTTGTACATTCACACACACAAACACCTATACTTAATAGGATAAATTAAAGTACACTCGTATGGGTCTCTTTCCATACGGTCAATGTAAGTGCACTCGTATGGGTCTTTTTCCATACGATCAGTATTATATTATGTATTTTGCTAGTTAATTATATTATAAGCATGTCAATGTATGATACTAAATAATCCCTTATTTAAGATAATTGTGTTTGCAAATAGATTTAGATGCATTTTTCATTTGGTTCTTTAAAAAAAAAAAAAACAATTACTTATCTCTATTTGAAAAGGCTTTAAAATATTTTTAGGAAAATCGGGTCGTTACATTTTAGTGTCAATAATGTGCACAATCACGTGTATTTAGTGCTTTTGTATTATCATGGGCAAAATAATGTGTTTATGGTGTTTATGTGTTAAAACAGGTCCAAAGGGGTCGAAAAAGAACATCAGCCGATAGTTGAGTCGATGGATCATTCGAGGCAACAAGGAACAGGGCTGAAGAATTGATCTCGGCCGAGACAGGACACAAATCTCGGCCGAGATGCCTCTCCCCCTAAAGTAACAACTCTTCCCCTATATATATATATATATATATATATATCCTCCCTTTCAAAATTAACCTATCTTGGGACATTGAATAACATATTTTCCAGCCTCCATCATCCTCAAGAGCTACATTGGGAAGGAGATTGAAGGCTTTTCATTCCTTCTACCCAAGTTCATGGTTTCTTCTACAATTTTATCATGTCTTATTGTATTTCCTTTGAATTATTGATTGTATTAGGTGTAATGGGTGGCTAGCACCCTTATTTCAGCCCTTGATCATTAGTTGAACCTTAGATTGAGAATGTTTATGTAATTTCTACTGTTGTAGTCGATTGGATTATGTCTTTGGAATTTTCTATGTTATTTGGGATTATTGATTCACACTTATGAATTGGATTGTTGTTTGATCATCCATTTGAATATTTGTTAGTGTGTTGCGAGAATCGAGTTTTTAATCCGTAATTATTATGAATTCGATTCCCGGGTAGTAAACAATAGATTCATTTTATTGGGGATAACATAGATTTCCACCACTAGATCCGAGCTTATGAGTTCTATGTCGAATCTACTCCATTGTCAAAATTCGTAAGGCACTCGACTATTGATTCTTAAAGAGCTTGTTTTAGGATTTGATAAGTCGAGTAGGATTTATTGAAAAGCTTATTTTGATTAATCATACTTAAGAGACAATAAGATTGATAGAGCTTGTTATCAATATTGGAGTAGGAGTTCCATGGCTAACAAATTGATTAATGACATTAATTACATAAATTGTTTGAAACAAGGGGATACTTGATCAAGGGTTGAATACATTAATCATACTTTAATCATACTTTAAAAATCCAATAATCAATCTAGCTATCTTGCTATCTTTTGTTAATTGAATCTTAAGCTTAGTTGATCATACTTAAATAGTTGTTCCTAATTATTATTGATAGTTTATAGTTTGACAAACAAACCCCCCCCCCCCCTCCCCCTCACCTTTATTGCTTTTGTTGTTTGTTTTTGTTCTTAATTGAATTTTACAATTGCTTGATATATTAAACAATATTAGACTGCCGTTCCTCGTGGGATCGACCCTTACTTATCGCTCTACTAGTTAGAGTTTTAGGTTAAGGTTTAGTGTGTGTGTGTGTGTGTGTGTATATATATATATATTTAATTTGGTGCGACATTCGACACGTTACCAAATTTTGGCGTCGTTGCCAGGGAACGGTGATAAGAATAGTGTTATTTTTTTTGTTCGAGCATCATATTTAGTTTATTAGCCGTTTATCTATTTCATGTTTACCTAGTAATCTGATATTATCTAGTTTTCGTGTTTTTGGATAGGTAGTTAATGTTCTTGCGTTCCCAAGGGGAAAAAGGTTATGGAGGAGAAGAGCGAGGTTACTTTAAGAGGTCCGAGGATCATTTGAAACCTTGAGTATGGAGAGTGAGGAGATTGAATTGGAAGAGATGGCTGGTGAGCAGGATCAGGAAAGAACCATGAAGGAACTTGCCAACACAAGGGTTGGACACGAACCCTTGTGTATTACATTCCCGGAGATAGGGAATGATACCACTTTTGAGCTCAAATCGGGGCTCATTCACCTCATGCCGTCATTCCATGGGCTATCCGGGGAAGATCGCACAAGCACTTGGAGAAATTTCATGTGGTATGCTCGAGTATGAAGCCGAGCAGGGTGACTGAAGAACAAATTAAGCTCAGAGCATTTCCCTTCTCATTGAAAGATCTTGCAAGAGATTGGTTGTACTACTTGCCACCGGGTTCCATTACTACTTGGGATCAGATGGAAACACAGTTTCTAGAAAAGTATTTTCCTGCATCTCGAGCCACTACCATCCGAAAAGAAATTAGTGGAGTGAGGCAAATGCATGGGGAAACATTGTATGAGTATTGTGAAAGATTCAAGAAGTTTGTAGGGAGTTGCCCACCATATCAAATCACTCCATAGTTGTTAATCCAGTATTGGTACGAGGGACTGTGTATAACTGAACGGAATATGATTGATTCAGCCAGTGGAGGGGCTCAGGCCAACAAGACCCCAACCGAGGCCCGAGCATTAATCTCCAAGATGGTCGCCTATACCCAATAGTTCGATTGTAGAGAGCCTGTGAGGCGAGTCAAAGATGTTATCGATTCAAGTGTTGAAGAAAGATTGGACCAGCTCACCGACCTGGTGAAGAAAGTGATTTTGGGGAATACTCCTACCCCAAAATCCTGCAGAATCTGTCAGATAACTGAGCACTCCATTGATACCTGTCCTATTCTTGGAGAAGAAATGGAGGCTCATGCCAACGCAGTTCACAATTTTAATCCTAACCAGGCTGGCCGGAAGTATGATCCCTATTCGCAGTCGTACAATCCGGGATGGAGAGATCACCCCAATTTCAAATATGAGAATCAAGGTCGAAATATGCATCAACAGGGTGATCAAGGTGGACACAATCGACCCCCTACCCCAAAGGGATTTTCCAGCAAAGGCAACCTACTGAACCGGTGCCCTCTGATCCATCCCTTTCCGACATAGCCAAGAGCCTAGCAACCAGTACGCTTCAACTGCAAGAGGAATCAAGTTCGAGGTTCCATAGTATTGAAAATCAAGTCAGTCAAGTAGCATCAGTGGTATCCCACCTGGAGAGTGCTCAAAGTGGAAAGCTACCGGCACAACCCTAGATAAACCCCCGAAATGTCAATGCAATCACTCTAAGGAGTGGGGTGATGCTTGGAGAGCCTAAAAAGCCCGGGCATCATTCCAACAGGGAGAGGAGAATCGAAAGTGAAGAGAAAAATGCTGAGAAAGAAATCTCGGCCGAGATACATCAAGATCTCGGCCGAGATGGCTCACTTCGCCGAGAGGAGGAAATTTCATGTCCAAAAGTCTCGGCCGAGACACCAAGTCATCTCGGTCGAGATCAAGCAATCAACATGAAGAGGAAAAACGTTGTATGCTTGTCTCAACCGAGACACAACCAAATCTCGGCTAAGACATCCAGGAGCCACATGTCAATTCTTTAACTCCACCACTGCCATTCCCTAGCCAAATCAAGAAGGACCCGGATAAAAATAGGGATAAAGAAATGCTGGAAATGTTCTGAAAAGTGGAGATAAGTATTCCGCTGATTGATGCAGTGAAGCAAATTCCCAAATATGCGAAATTTTTGAAAGACCTCTGCACCAACAAGAGGAAACTTAAAGGGAATGAAAAAGTGATCATGGGAGAGAATGTATCCGCCATCTTCCAAAAAAGACTCCCACCAAAGTGTAAAGACCCTGGAATGTTCGTGATTCCGTGCAAAATAGGTAACTGTCGAATTGAACGTGCAATGCTCGACTTAGGAGCTTCGATTAATGTCATGCCACGTTCAATTTTTCATTCTTTAAATTTGGGTCCACTTAAGGAAACAAGGGTCGTCATTCAACTAGCAGACCGAAGCACTTCATATCCCGATGGGGTAATCGAGGATGTGCTAGTTGAAGTTGATGAACTCGTATTTCCCGTTGATTTCTATGTGATGGACATGTAAGGCGATCCATCAACGTCCACACCGATCTTGTTGGGAAGACCATTTCTAAATACTTCCCAAACCAAGATCGATGTCCGTGAGGGCACCCTCACGATGAAATTTGATGGTCAAATTGTCAATTTCAATATTTTTGATGCAATGCGTTTTCCGGAGGATGTTCATTCTGTATTTTTCATTGATGTTACTGACCCTCTCGTGGAAGAGTTGTTTGAGTTGTCATGTAGGGACCCAATGGAAGTTGCACTTACCACTCAGTTGGAAAAGGGAAAAGAGGAGGTTTAGGAGACCAATGAGGCATTGGTGGAAACAGTGGCACGAATGGGTGCACCAAAGTCATTCCTACCAAAATATGCACAGAAATTCATTTCCCTCCCGGAATCACAAGAAAAAGCTCTACCTTCTACAATCAAGGCACATGTTCTTGAGCTTAAGGCCCTTCCTTCTCACCTCAAGTATGCATACCTTGAGGAGGACAAGACATTACCCATGATCATTTCTTCGAAGTTAACTCACAGTCAAGAGCAAGCATTGATTGAGGTCCTCAAGCAGAACAAGAGGCAATAGGATGGACCATTGCCGACATCAAGGGAATAAGTCCATCCTTATGCATGCACCGCATACTTCTCGAAGATGATGCGAAGCCAAGTAGAGGACCACAGCGAAGGCTCAATCCTCCCATGATGGAGGTAGTTAAGAAAGAAGTCATCAAACTATTGGATGTGAGAATCATCTACCCCATATCCGATAGCAGATTTGTGAGCCCGACTCAGGTGGTCCCAAAGAAATCTGGTATAACAGTCATAGAGGGAAAAGATGGGGAGATGATGCCTACATGACTACAAACCGGCTGGCGAGTCTGTATCTACTACAGGAAGCTGAATACTATGACAAGGAAAGACCATTTCCCACTACCCTTCATTGACCAAATGCTAGAGAGATTGGCCGGCCACCCCTTTTATTGCTTCTTGGATGGTTTTTCCGGCTACTTCCAAGTCCCGATTGCTCTAGAGGATCAGGAGAAGACGACCTTCACATGCCCCTTTGGCACATTCGCTTGGAGGCGCATGCCATTCGGGCTTTGCAATGCACCTGCCACCTTCCAAAGGTGTATGGTAAGTATATTCTCTGAATTTATTGGGAATTTCATTGAAGTTTTCATGGATGACTTTAGTGTATATGGAAAATCATTCGAAAATTGCCTTGAGAATCTTGTGAAAATCCTTAAAAGATGCATTGATAAAAATCTCTTGTTGAACTAGGAAAAATGTCATTTCATGGTAGAACAAGGAATGTACTAGGACATTTGATTTCTGAGAGAAAGGCATTGAAGTGATAAAGCTAAGGTTGAAATAAATGCCTCTTTGCCTTACCCGCAAATGTGCGGGAAGTTCCTTCATTTCTTGGCCATGCAGGTTTTTATCACAGGTTCATAAAGGATTTTTCCAAGATTGCTTCTCCCTTGTGTCGTCTATTGCAGAAAGACATTGATTTTGAAATGAATGAAGAATGCAAGATTGCGTTTGATGTGCTTAAGGAAAGTCTTGTCAATCCTCCCATCATCCAACCACTCGACTGGAAGCTTCCTTTCGAACTAATGTGTGATGCCAGTGATCAAGCAGTGGGTGCAGTCCTGGGGCAAAGAATAGGAAAGGTGGCACATGTAATTTACTATGCTTCATGGACACTGAATCCAGCCCAGGCCAACTATACCACTACTGAGAAGGAACTCCTTGCTGTTGTTTTTGCACTCGAGAAATTCAGATCCTATCTAGTTGGGACAAAAATCATCGTGTTCACTGATCATGCTGCTCTCAGGTTCCTTATGGCAAAGAAGGAAGACAAACCCAGACTGATATGTTGGATCTTGCTGTTACAGGAGTTTGATTTGGAAATAAGGGATAAAAAGGGTGTTGGTAATTCTGTAGCAGATCACTCGAGCAGACTAACCCAAGAGGGGACAGAATTGCCTCTTTGAGAGAGTTTTTCAGACGAGCAGTTATTCATGGCATCAGATTTGGGTGTCCCGTGGCATGCCAACTTGGCAAATTATTTTGTAAGAGGAGTATACCCCGATAGCATGAACAAGGCCCAAAGAGATAAATTGAAAAGTGAGGCGAAACATTACTTTTGGGATGATCCGTATTTATGGAAACATGGTTAGGACCAAGTCATATGAAGGTGCATTCCCGAAACAGAAGTCCCATCGATACTTGCTTTTTGTCACTCCTATGCATGTGGGGAACACTTTGGTCCCAAGAGGACAGCACATAAAGTTCCGAGAGCAGGTTTTTTCTGGCCAACCTTGTTTAAGGACGCTTACACTTTTTGCAAGTCGTGTGACAACTGTCAAAGGACGGGGAACATCTCACAAAGGAATCAAATGCCCCAACAACCAATAATGGTGTGTGAAAATTTCGACGTTTAGGGAATGGATTTCATGGGTACGTTTCCATCTTCTCATGGGAATCAGTATATCTTGTTGGTTGTGGACTATGTGTCCAAATGGGTGGAAGCAAAGGCTACTCGTACGAACGACTCAAATGTTGTTGCGGACTTCGTCAAGTCTAACATATTTGCAAGATTTGGGATCCCGAGAGCCATCATAAGTGATAGGGGTACGCTTTTTTACAACCGGACCATTGAAGCACTACTCAAGAAATATTCAGTTTTGCATAAAGTGTTTATTCCCTATCATCCACAAACAAATGGGCTAGCCGAGACTTCAAATCGAGAGATCAAATCGGTGCTAGATAAGACCGTCCAACTTAACCGGAAAGATTGGAGTTTGAGGCTTGAAGATGTCTTATCGGCATATAGGACCGCCTACAAAACACCCATAGGCATGTCCCCATATCGCCTTGTTTATGGCAAATCGTGCCACCTTCCGGTTGAACTCGAACACAAAGCCTATTGGGTCATTCGGAGATGTAACATGAGTGTTGATGAGGCGGGTGTGCACTGAAAACTTCAACTCCAAGAGTTAGAAGAGATTAGGAAAGAAGCCTTCGAGAACGCGTTGATATATAAGGAGAAGACCAAAGCCTTCCATGATGCACGGATATCCCGAAAGAGTTTTGTGGTTGGAGAGAAGGTACTTATGTACCACTCGCGGTTGAAATTGTTTCCTGGAAAACTTCGATCAAGGTGGATTGGGCTATTCATTGTCAATAAGATATATCCACATGGTGCCATTGAGATAGAAAGCGGTAAAACGGGCAAGATTTTCAAAGTGAATGGACAATTGTTCAAGCCGTATTTTGAAGGCTGTCAAGATAGCCCGCTTGAAGAGGAACAAGTAGAAGACCCACCACCGAGCTGAATGAACATCCGTCGAGCCAACGACGTTAAACAAAGGCGCTTGTCGGAAGGCGCCCTGGCGGTATCTTTAAATTTTTGCATTTTCAATTCCTAGTTAGATGCTCAATAAATGCCTTGTGGCATATTTGATGTTTTTGTTTAGAATTGTGCAGGTATCAATCAAAATAATCAAAAGATAACATGGAATGGGGGTGAAGAAGACCAAAATAAAGGAAAAATTTGCTGGAGACAAATCTCGGCTAAGACACACGAGGATTCTCGGTCGAGACGTCACAAGGTAAAAACATGTAAAAATGCTGTAAAAATATCTCGGCCGAGACATACATTCATCTCGGCCAAGATTTAACAGCCCAAAATCACTGGAAGCCAATCTCGGCCGAGACAACAAAGCATCTCGACCGAGATCAACTTGTCCAGAAAATTAGCCAAAATTGCTGGAAAGAAATCTCAGCCGAGACACCAAGTCATCTCGGTCGAGATCAGTTTTTCCAGAATGTGGTCAATTTTGCTGGAGGCCAATCTCGGCCGAGACACATACGCATCTCGGCCGAGATCAATTTGTCTAGACTGGGGGCAAAATTGCTGGAAAGCAATCTCGACCGAGACACATACGCATCTCGGTCGAGATCCTCTGCTTAGCCCACCAAGCCTGAGACATAGGAACAGATCTCGGCCGAGACACAAAATTCAAAAATGCATCTCGACCGAGATTCCACACGGGTATAAATACCCCTCGTGGAACAGCAGGTCACTCTTCTCCCCCCCCCCCACCCCTAAATACGCAATTTTGCAAACACACACGCACACACACCCTCAAAATCGTCATTTTTACTCAATTTCTTCCTCTCAAATTCACACCACACCTCACCCACATCACCACACACACTTCTATCCGAAAATTTTTGGATTTGGAGCAAATTTGAGGTCGGGTTGAATAGGGCGTGAAAAAGTTCATTTCAAAATATTTCAATTAAATCCGACCGGTAAGTACGGTTATCTCTTTCCCTTAGTCTTTATTTGTTTATTATGAACTTTATTGTTAAGATTAGGGGCAAATTTTGTGTTAGAATAGTTACTATGTGCATGTTTGGTTTGGGTTGGCCCAACCTCTCATCAGTTGGGCCAACCCAACCTCATGTTTCTTTGAGCTGGTTTGGCCAAGCCGGGGGTATTAGGGTTTGGTGGGGGAACACCAATCACAAATCCAAACACTATTTAATAATTCTCCCAATCATTAATAACTACCTCTTACACATATCAAATCACATTTTACAATTAATAATTAAATATCACACTCCAACCACAACCCCAGCCACCCAACCAAACATCTCCAGCTACTTCCCCCAGCCACTAACTCCAGCTACTTCCCCCAGCCCAGCCACCCCAGCCCCAACCAAACATTGCCTATATTGATATTGGTTATGCATAAAATTTGTTTTTGTGATTTTTGCCAATGTTGACTTGTTCTAGGTATTCTAATACTAAATTTGTTGTGGTAGCCTTTGTATTTGCATGATTTGTTGATGAGGGATGGGGATTAGTTTGAGAATCATTGAATTTGAAGTTGAAATTGATTTTGACATATCGCCGACCACTTGACATGCATTCCTTCTTGTTACCCTTTTGTAGTTTGATTCGATTACTATGTTCGATTATTAGGTTGATTAGTGAATTTGTGTGAAGAGTAGGCACTTTTAGACTCTTGTTGATAATGAAAATAAAATGACTTATTTTTGTTAAGCATTGGTAGAATTTTGTTGCAATAGGATAATGATTGGGAGTGTTTGCTATATATGCACATTGAATCATGTCAATTGAATCATCTAGATTGTGAGTTCGCTTATGATATTCCATGTTAATTGAACATGAGTGATTGACCTTCTATTTGATTACAGTTGATGTTTAAATTGGTGATAAGTGTTCAATGTGGGAGATTTTGATGTGCGTAATTTGTGATTGTTTGTAGGCATATAATGGCACCACCCAAAAATACGAAGAACACAACCCAAGAAGGCACTTCTGGTAGGAGGCTCACACAGAAAATCCGAAAAAGCCAAGTCAAAGGCAAGGAAAAAGCTGTTGAGCCCACTCCCGAGGCTGCCACGCCGGAAATTCCATCAACTACCACCGATAAATCCACAAAGCCGATTGATTTTAACATAGTGCTGAGCACGGAGGACCAGAGGAAAAGATTTGACAAGTTGATTAGGAGGGGGTGTCAGCCACCCGTTATGGTGATCCCAAGATCCAAGACGCCATGAGCATCGGGCAAAATGTTCTTGAACTGTTAGACAAAGCAGGCCTAGCCCAATGCCTAGCACCCCGCCCTACTTTCCTCAAATTCGTGCTAGAGTTTTTCAGTACCCTCGAAATCGAGGAGCAGTCTCTTTCCTGCTCGACCAAGGTCCACCACATCAAATTCCAACTTATGAATGAAGAAAAGATACTGAGCCACGACAACTTGAGAAGTATATGTTGGCGATGGAAATGAGTTGAAAGAGTTTGACGTGCAACAATTCTAGGGGCAAGTCACTGCCACCCCTGAAATAGTTGCACTCCAGGCCTATGACCTGAGGAGCTCCAAGTTGACTTCCATCAGAAGCCCAGTCGTGAAGTATCTGCAGAAGTTGTTGAGCTCCACCATATGTGGTAGAAAAGAGATCAGTTCTCCCCGGTTGTACGAGATGGAGATCTTAAGGGCTATTGTGGATAGGAAGTTGAGGAATTTTCAGTATGACCTGATATCGAGCTTTCAGAAAATAGTCAAAGAATTTAGGACAGAACGGAAAAGAGAGACAAAGGTGCCTGAACCGACCTACTGTGGGGCTTTGATTACCCCCCATACTCGAGCATTACAATGTACCCCTCCCAGAGTACACACCCATCACCACTGACTATTATTTAGACTGGGAGGAGATGGAGAATATGCGAATTGCCATGCTCGGGTAACAAGAGGGAACATCGGGTCCGACTGTCCCTTATGTCCTCCAGAATGTGGGACCGTACCTCCACCTCCCCAACCCCAGTCTCACTTATATCGAGCGACTGGAGACAAGCATGTCAAACTTGGCACTGAGCTCAAAAGCACATTTAAGAGAATCAAAGGAGCCGACCAGTGCTGAGCTAACACGCTGCCACAGGGGGAAGACGCCACGAACTGTGGCTAGGGAGATGAGTACGGGGACTGCAGAAGGGAGCAGTCAGCCCAGCAGGAAGAGACCGGCGTCTGCAGTGCGGTCTCGGGCCGAGATTCAGGAGGAGCACAGTGACCGGCTGAGCAGTCTAGAGTCGGGCGTGCAGGACATCAAAGTTGACATCAGTGCACTTCGAGGAGATGTCCATCAACTGGGAGCGGAAATGAAAGAAATTAAAGAGAGTCAGAACAAGTTGCTAGCTTTGTTCAAAAGCATCCAAGGATGCTTTACTGGCTCGAGATCTCGAGACGTCAGGACTTCCAAGTCACTGTGAGTAGAGCACCGAGAATGCCTTGCCCGTTTCTTCACAAAACTAAGTTTGGGGAGGGGGTGAGACATTCTTGGCCGCTCGAATTACCGACCTCTCCTTCTGTCTCTTTTCTGATTCCTCATGACTATTGACTGCTTTGGATTGTATTATTGGCCCGTGTGCCTCTTTTCTGAAACTTGATCATTTTGGTTTGACGGCCTGTGTGCCGAGTAGATTTGACCGATTGTCTTTGGTAGCCTTCTTGAATGTGTTTTGTTAATTGTAATTGAATTTGGTGGGCCTGTGAGCTTTTGTTTATCTTTCGATTGATTTATGTGCATTACTGTTATTATTTTGATTTGGTATTTTGCACATTTAGGAACAATAATTTTATTTAATTTATTTTTAGTAGAATGGGGTTGGTTAATATTGAATAATTGGTTAATTTCGACGGGCACCAACTTGTACTCCTCTTTTTCCACAAACTTAGTTTGCAACTAAATTTTGGGAGGGGGTGGGATTCGTACAAGTTGGCAGCTCGAGAAAGCGATTGGATTAGTTTAGAAAGGAAACTATGGTGTTGATTAATGATGAAAAAAAATTCGAACAAATATTTTTGAAAGAAGCACATGGTACAGCATGTTAGGCTTTTCAAAACGAAATTGAACATACACTCAAAACTTTTGATCAAATTTGCAACCAAGTGAGTCTTTGAGCCTAATGCATACTCCCATTTTTTTGGAATAAAAATCAAATTTTCTTTCGGTGCGAAAATTCTTTGAATGTATGCAATTTCCTCTAAAACTTGCCCTAATTCTTTACCTTTGAATAAGTCGGTATGTGCGGTGACAATGAAAATGATTTTAGGCATTTCTTAATTTAAGCTCTTTTCAAAAGCTGAAAACAATTCTTTTTGATAAAACATGTACAAATTTTCCTAGTTAGCCCTTTGAGCTTAAGCCTTTTTGTTTGATACCCAACACTACAAGTAAATTTACCTTTCATTTAACCTTTGAAACCCAAACGGACTATTGAGTATGAGAGAGGCGGTTGGAAGGAAGTTAGTTTGGAAATTGGGAATGAATTTGGGTAAACTAGTGGAAAACGAAGAAGGGTGAAAGGAAAAACGCAAAATAGGCTATAATCTAGAACATTAACCTCTCCATAAACTAGTGGAAAACGAAGAAGGGTGAAAGGAAAAACGCAAAATAGGCTATAATCTAGAACATTAACCTCTCCATAATTTGAAGAAAAAAAAATACCGAGCAAAGTCGGAAAAACCAGAAAAACAAAAGAAAGAGGAAGTGTATATACCAATTTTTTTTTAGTATTTTCTTTTAAAATTGGAGAGGTTAGTGAAAATCACATCATTTTGTCATTACAATCCCTTGTTTAGAAAAGTCTTAAGAAACATATTTATTGAGAGGATTGATAAATATGGATGTAGGGAGGAATAAGGTGAAGAAGTTGAATCTTAAGTTCGACTCGATTGGGAATTAAAAGAGTGAGGTTGAGTGACTATTGTTTGAGGGGTAGATGGGTTGTGCACGACTCATTTAATCCGTTTTATAGTCATTTTTACCTAAATTTTGTCCCACCTTACCCCGAGCCAACATCACAACCCATATAAAGACCTAATTGATTCATTGTCACACATATCAAGTACTATTTCAGGTTTAGATGATTGGCAAGCCTATGGTAGGCATTGTGTGCATTTCAATGTGAGTGTAAACACTACCCTTTTTAATGCACACGAGAGAGAGAGATATACTCACCCGGTGAGGATCTTAAGTTGACAGTGTTATGTCTTGAGAGTAGTGGATCTAATCTCTCACATATGCTCACTTTTATCATGATCGCTTTATCTTTTTAATGAAAACTCTCTGAAATCAAATGTCACTAAACTCTGCCCTAAACACGTGTCCTTTTGTCTTTCTCTTTATTATTCGGGATGAACAAGTTCTAAGTTTGGGGAGATTTGGTACACGTGTCTCGTACACGCACTTTAGGGTACTTTTAGTGTCAAAAATGTGCACAATCACGTGTATTTAGTGCTTTATATTCTCATGGGCAAAATAATGTGTTTGTGGTATTTATGTGTTAAAACATGTGCAAAAGGGTCGAAAAAGAACATCAAACGATCGCTGAGTCGATGGAACATTCGAGGGAACAAGGAACAGGATTGAAGGATTGATCTCGGCCGAGACAGGACACAAATCTCGGCCGAGATGCCTCTCTAGGGAATCCTGAAATTTTGAGAGAACTGAAGATCTCGGCCGAGACGGATATTGCATCTCGGCCAAGATACCTCTCCGGGGAAAATCAGAGATTCAAAGAGATGAAGATCTCGGGCGAGATGAGACCTAATCTTGGCCGAGATAATCCTAACCCTAAAAAGCCCTAAAAATCTCTTTTCACGTCTCGACCGAGATGCAATCCAATCTCGGCCGAGATCACCCCTCGGCTTACAAATTGAAAAAGCCCTTTTTCACGTCTCGGTCGAGATGCAAGTAGATTCCTTGCCCTGGTTTAAATTTCTGAACACGATTTTGCCTTAAACTAAAGTAACAACTCTTCCCCTATATATATACCCTTCCTTTCGAAATTAATCTATCTTGGGACATTGAATAACATATTTTCCAGCTTCCATCATCCTCAAGAGCTACATTGGGAAGAAGATTGAAGGTTTTTCCATTCCTTCTACCCAAGTTCTTGGTTTCTTCTACAATTTTATCATGTCTTATTGTATTTCCTTTGATTTACTGATTGTATTAGGTGTAATGGGTGGCTAGCACCCTTATTTCAGCCATTAATCATTAGTTAAACCTTGAATTGAGAATGTTTATGTAATTTCTACTGTTGTTGATCGATTGGATTATGTCTTTGGAATTTTCTATGTTATTTGGGATTATTGATTCACACTTATGAATTGGATTGTGGTTTGATCATCCATTTGAATATTTGTTAGTGTGTTGCTAGAATCGAGTTTTTAATCCGTAATTGTTATGAATTCGATTCCCGGGTAGTAAACAATAGATTCATTTTATTGGGGATAACATAGATTTCGACCACTAGATCCGAGCTTATGAGTTCTATGTCGAATCTACTTCATTGTCTTAATTCGTAAAGCATTCGACTATGGATTCTTAAAGAGCTTGTTTTACGATTTGATAAGTCGAGTATGATTAATTGAAGAGCTTATTTTGATTAATCATACTCAAAGACAACTAGATTAATAGAGCTTGTTATCAATCTTGGAGTAGGAGTTCCATGGCTAACTAATTGATTAATGACATTAATTACATAAATTGCTTTAAAACAAGGAGATACTTGATCAAGGGTTGAATACTATAATCATACTTTAAAAATCCAAAAATCAATCTATCTAGCTTGCTATCTTTTGTTAACTGAATCTTAAGCTTAGTTGATCATAGTTAAATAGTTGTTCCTAATTATTATTGATAGTTTATAGTTTGACAAACAAAACCCCCCACCTCTATTGCTTTTGTTGTTTGCTTTTGTTCTTAATTGAATTTTACAATAGCTTGACATATTAAACAATATTAGACTGCCGTTCCTCGTGGGATCGACCCTTACTTATCACTCTACTGATTAGAGTTTTAGGTTAAGGTTTAATACATATATATATATATATATTCATCTATCTATATACTATTTAATTTGGTGCGACATTCGACACACTACCAAACATTCTATCTTAAAAAGGGAAAAAGAAACAGTAAAATTACAATCTTTCATAAGTTAATACTTATCTTATAATTTTCTGCAAAATCTGTTGGTTCTCAAACTCAATTAAGATAAAAGTAATTAGTTAGCCACAAATACACAAATGCAGCTTCCCATTGTCACAGTTTCCCTAGAGAAAGAGCTACAAGCGAATAAAATTAGAAAGGAAAAAAGGAAATTTAAAGATTTTGGGCAGTAAACTGCAAGCTACCCAATCTGTATGGAACTCTACAGTTCATCCTGCAAAAGTAAAACACAAAGCGAAATGAGGACACAAGCAAAAGAGAAATGAGGAGAATATATTCAGAAGCAAAGAAAGTGATATACTCTTACATGTGCATCATCGTCGACTGAGGCTGCAGGGTCTTCTTCCTCTTTTGAGTCTGTTTTGGCATCATCATCATCACCTTCAGCATCAGACTCATTGCCTCCATCCTCAGCCTGTCAAATGGACGAAACAATCAGCAATTCAGCATCCCATCAAGAATACAGTAAAAAAGCAAATTACAGCCTGATATAGAGGGGGAATGAATTTGGTCTTACATCAGAATCAACTGGCTCATCCACCTTTTCCTGAATAGAGAAACGCAAAGAAATAGTCAGTAACCATATGAGCCAATTAAAATATGATGATCACTGCAAAACAAAGCAACAGGTTGCACTAGCTCCAGCATAATTGAGTTCAGTTGGATCACAAAATAATCAGGATTGGCTCAAGAAAATCATGAAACTCGAGTAACTGTCGAGTTGAGCTTAAAATACATGGCCCAATAGTCTCATGAGCTTGTTGAGTCTAACCGAGCATTCTACCGAACTTTTACAATTGAATAACAGCATTTAATTTATACAAATGATTAAACTGAGACGAGCATAAATATATGAAACACGCTTTTCAGTCGAGCTGACTTGAATTTATCGACCTGGCCACTGACTCAAAAAGTCAAGCCAAAACCTTTTAGCTAGATCAAAGCTCGAGTTTCAAATTTTCATTCGAGTTCAAGCTATGAGTTTTGGAATGACGCTTGAGCTCAAGCTTCTAATTTCTGTGGCGCTAGAGATTAACGTTTTCACAGTCCGGCTCATCAAGCACAGCAGCTTATTAATCCAACTCATATTATTTACACCCCCAATACTGTGGATAAAATTATTTTTAAAAAGTGAAATGTTACCTCCTCTTCTCTCTTCTTTTCTGCCTCATCAAAAGCAGCCTTCTCACCCTGAATTGTCAAACATCAATAACACATCAATATGCAGACCAATACTTCACATCCACTTCCCAAAGGAAATAAGGTCAAAAGGTGGAACATTGGAATCATTTTCTAAAACAAATGAAACATACATCCTTTTGCTTTCCCCATGTTTCTTGCGCAACCTGCTTAGCATACTCAGGGTCGTCACATACCAAGACATTATCAAACAAGGTTCCAGATTTCACCTGCAAAACAGTTTAAATTGCTGAACTAAGAAACTGATATATCCACATAAATCAAAAAAGGAAAAAACATAATGATAAACCGAAACAGAGACATGTAGAGCGGAGAAGATCTTTACCTGCCACAATTCAATGCCAACATACTTCAAATTTGGGAAAACATATAGATCTGGGTCATCCTTGAAATCTGTAATCGAGCAAAATTCAAATAAGCAAAATGAGAAGCCACAAAATGTGAGATGCACAGATTCGACAACAGAAAATAATAATATACCAGGGTTATCGATCATTGGTGCCTTCCACTTGCCCTTGTAGTTAGGGTTCTTAATTTTCTGCCAAAGGAAAAGGCCATTTAAATAAAATCCATCTGATAAACACATAAACTGACATCTGATCAAACCTTTGGCTCCCACGGTCCCTTGTACTCAGGGTTAGGAATGGTTGGTGCAGTCCACTCACCATCCTCCTCATCATCCCAATCCTCAGGCTGCAAATGCAAAGCATTTTTACATAAAGGAATCAGTTATTAGCATCTGACAAAGAGAACCAACTCTTGGTAGTGTGATGGAGTTACCTTTTTGGCATCAGCGTCTGGAATCTCTTTTGGGATGTCATCGTAACCCTGTAAATGTACATATATTCACGCTTGTCACTAATTGAAAATCCATGAATTATAACTATACTTCCTTACTGGAAGGTTGTGACATCGCATAAAATTTTAAAACTTTATTTACCTCTGGCTTTTTGTCTTCAGGGTCAGGAATGTATTCCTTATCATCCCAATTTTCAGGCTGAATTGAGATCCAGAAAGCATATCAGAATCTGGAGACCCATACCAACATTGGAACTAAATTTGATGCATAGGTATAGCAACATACCTTCTTGGCCTCAGGGTCCTTAATCTTTTTTGGAGGCAAAAGGTCCCAGTCAGAGTACAAGCTTCCTGTCTGCTTCTCCACATTGTCAATGAGGATGCTATAAGTAGCATCAGGGCGGAGAACGAAAGTATATACATGAGTGAGTTGGTCAGTCTCGCATGGGACTTCCTTCTTGATTAAGTGGTTTGTACCATTGTAGGTGAGAATGGCATGAACCTTTTTGGTAGTGTAGCCACAAATATCCGGTCCAAACATGATACTGCAGTTTATTAATCAAACAATAAAATAGATCAGCCATTTTATTAGGTACACATCCTAAGAAGTCCAGGATGAAGCAAGATCAGATGATGTATAAACCTGTATGGAGTGTCACCGCCAAATTTCTTCTGGTCAACTTCACCACTGAGCAATTTCATGTATCCGCCACCACAGTCAAGTTTCTGTTCATGCTTGACAGAAAACTGGAAAACTAAGGTCTTCTCCTTGTTGCTGAATTCAGGGAATTCGGCAGAAATGGCATAAAACCTATAGTCTTCACTGGTTTGGATACCTGCAGTATACAAAAAGATTAATTGGCATTTTAACTCTGTGCATTGATTGCACACAGAAAACAAAGAGTTTAAATTACCTTTGTCATTAGCGTCCCCATTCCATTTTCCAGAAGTGTAATTCCACTCGCCGGCCATATTCTCATCTTTCTTCCAGTCAGATTTGAACCACCGGCTCTCCCATCCATCTATATATATTAGGCAGACATAATCATTAAAAGTAACTAATTTATCTCGTACATAGACAGGAACAAACATAAAAATGTTGTCATCAATTTCTTTTCCACAGGCAATGCTTTTTAGTCTAGAACAGAATTCTGGAAAAGGATATGCTAATAACAATTAGTACCCAATAAAAAAATAAGGGGAGGGGAAAGGAAAAAAACTATGAATATGCAGTAACACAAATCACCCCCTACTCATTCAGGACTCGGCAAGCTTATCGCTTATCCTCTCTTTTTTTAATTATTATTGTTATAGCAGGGTTCCTTTCTAATGAAATTTGCAACAAGTAAATTTATCTATGTCAATTTAAAAGATTAAGCTACTAATGAAGAAAAAATCATAATATTAGACATTAAATGTGCTAATTACAGAGTAAATTATTGTGTAAGTATGTTTTAGATCCCAAAATTAGACAACTCATTTGATCTAGTTATTCTACCCACAACAAGCGGGTCTTTTAAACTGACCACCCTATTTTCACCTTCTAATCCAAGGTGGCTGCCTTTATCAATGCATATTCACATCATAATATGCAGGTTATGGTAGATAAAACGCTTTGTGCTTTCTCAACCAACTAGCCACAACACGTAGTAGAAATTGATACGACATTAGCTGACACGAAATGACATCATTCTAAGCACATTCATCTGATTCTAGGAACGTAATCATAGAAGCTAAAACAAGTAACATCAGCCAACAGTATCCAGTTAAAAACATTAGCTATCATTCTTTCCACATTGATTCTAGGAAAGTAACCACAGAAGCTAACACAAACAACATCAGACATAAATGACCCAGTAAACAAATTATTACAGCGCAATAGTCAACCCACACATATTCACAGGCTAACACTGGGGACATTTCTGTTTCAATAAATTCAGCATTTAGCAGTCCAAACATCATAATTTACAAAGGCACTAGTGAGACAGAGAAAACGAAAATTACATTAGATCTACAAAAAATTGATCACAATTAGATGCAGATGGAAGCTAAAAGTACATCATTTCATCAAAACCAATGAGACCGGTGCAAATAGAGAAGTCCTCATAATTATTCAAATAATTCAGATACAAACAACAAACATCATACATATATAAATGACGTCAAGAATGAAGTAGTTATAGAGAGTAAGAAAAAGGCGATACCGTTGAAGCGCTCCTCAAAGAATACGGCGGCAGAGGTGACGGCAAGAAGGAGAGATAATGTAATAGCTAGACAGAGAAAATTAGGATCTGTGATCTGCAATCTTCTCTGTACAATCGCCATGGCTGCGTTAGCTTCTCGAGTGAAACAAAAGATTGAGAGGGGTTTATGTAGGTGATATTTTAGCAGAATATATCAACTAGAGTGTGGATCTGACGTGGGTTTTTCCTCATACGTAAACGAATAGAGAAGTGCCACATCGGATTAGACGGTCATTGGCATTACGTGGCAGGTCGGTATTGGAAACCAACACGAAGTGGACCACCAATACTAGTCTAGAACTTATATGGATAAACATCTTGAATGTGGCATTTTTTATATTTGTCTTTTGTTTAAGGGGTCGAATGAAAATACAATGGATAACTTTCCAAAACGAGAAGATGGAGTAATTTTTTTATAGAGCAACTGCACATCACTCCCTTAATTGAAAGGGGCTTGAAAAATTCGTTGAATTGAAATAGATATAATTTTCGTGTCCACTCAGGAATAGATATTAGCGACCCGGTGAATCGTTAATATTTTTTTAATACAGTGTTTCTCTGAATAAAAAAAAACATGTTTGATCAGTATAAATGAGTTGTGTCCAGATGGTTAGGACCACGATGCGGAGGCGAATGAGCATGGGTTCGAATCCTAGCCCTGTATTGCGCACATCTATTTGGGAAAAATGATTTAATTGCCCCCTATGTTTCCATCAATTAGTTACATGTCCTTTATATTTTGGTATTTTAAAAAAAAAATCTCCATATTCAAAAAAATTGTTTAAAATAACCCAAAATCGACTGCAGCCTGTTAATGAGCAAGTGATGGGTGACATGGCAGTTTTCTTGATAATGTGGATCCATTTTTGACATGTAACAACATATGTGAACGACATTTGGAAGGGAAAACTCACAAAATCAGTTGACTCAATTCACCGTAGCTAGCCAATCCTATACTGTTGAAAATCTCACGCCCTTCGACGAGTTCCACCATGCTACTTCAAGATGCGCTAAAGGCTTCGCTAAAGTTGATTTCTAGTGCAAGTTTCGGTCATCCTTCCAGAACTAAGAAATGCCAAGGAACAATCTGAACCGTTGCCCAAACCCATTCTCTTTTTTCCACGATTGCCATGTTACTTCTTGTCTGAAAAAAAGAAGAAGTTTCGACTCCTAAGATGAGCCCGAAAAGATTGAATTTCTTAAGGGTTCCCCAGCACTAAAAACTAAAAGCCAGATCGAGAAGAGGAAGGTTGTGATTGGAGGAGCTTAAACAGAAGATGACATAGGATTAGATATATCGCAACCATCACACAAAACCATCGTTGGTTCCTGATCAGTCCATGCAACAGAATTCAAAGCGTCGTCTACTTCCATGGAGGAAAATGAAACTAAGCTTCAGATCTCCTAAGGTGAAAGGATTGCTTAAAATGTACTATGGAGAAGAAGGTGGTGATGATATTGATTTTGATCGTCGACAGCTCGGGTCCTCATATGAATCTACTCTAGGCTATGTTTAAAATCACGATACTTTCTTTGTGCTCATCAATTTGTTCCGATTCTATGATGTTGTTAGATGGTGGATATTCAATGCATCTTTTATACTCATGTAGAAAAATAGAGATAATTTAGTAGCAGGTGAACCGAGCGCATTTGGAGACGATAATTTAATGGGGCGCGGATTTTGGCAAGTGCACATTAACACATGTGTGGACTTGGTGCACACAAGTTTTTGTCTTTTCTATATACTACACATTAGATCAAATTAGAATTAAAACCATCAATAAGAAACTAACAAAACCAAAATCAACCTAATATTGAATACAATATTGGTTTATTTGTTCACCCAACAACGAAGTATAATATCTATACTTAATATAATAATAAAATCCGTCGAAATTAGTAACTTTAAAGTTTTCCCCCCGTCTATTACCAATTCTGGAAATCACAGTTTTTGTTATATAAAATTCAACCCCAATATAAAACACAATTATTGGCAACAACTTGTCACACACGTATGCAGACATGCAACACAGTCCTCGAGAGATATTATTGCATAAGGATAGGTAGCTTATAACTTTGAATAATCCATAGTCAATACCATCAGATTATTGACGGCCTAGTGCATGCAACTTGAACTATCCCCTTGTGGTGTATGCCGAGTCAATAGAATTTACATAATAAGGCCTCAACATTTTTTGCTCGCACTTTTTTGTCCATTTTGTCAATTGACTTGTCTTTGAATTCACAAGTGTTTACATTTGAAGTGTCCCTCACTTTACACTTATATAGGCGATCTCTATCCCCAGTATCGTTCCACACTCTACAACAAAAAGTTTATCAATCATTAAAAGTTAAATGACTTGACCCCCACCACATACTGCAGGTATCAACACTTGGATGTTACTTCTTAGGGATGAGTGGAGTTCGTTTCCAAATGTTCCAAATTTAACTTTCATAGCTTAATTTTCTAATTGAACCAATTTCGTGGGATCTCCAGTCATCATGATTGGGTTACCACTATGTTAATTCTTTGTTGTGTGGATTTTAAACACATTTCCTCTAGCAACTTACACATTTGACCTCTACTTACCTTTGGTTAGCGAATCCGTCAAGTCGTCTTTTGACTTTATGTAATCAGTCGCAAGTATGGCACTTCAGACTAAATATCTCATGCTATTATGTTTACGACGAATGCGTCTAGAGTACTTACCATTACACGTATCACTTTGTGCTCTACCAATTGTAACTTGATAATCATAGTGAACCATCACTGATGACACACTTGTGTTCCAACATAAAAATCTTCAAGGCCGTTACGAAGTCATTAAAATTATTCACCAACTTTATCTGAAGGTATAAACTCATACTTCATGGTGGACCGTTGCTTAGTGGACTTCAAAGATACCGTTTCTCCACATGTAGTGAAGACGTATCCACTTGTGAAAACTGAGTATTTTGTGTCTGATATATCATCACAGTAATTTTCAAGTATAACTGGATATCTTGTGTAATGCAGCCCCATCGTAAGGGTGTACTTTGAGTATCTTAGGACCCTTACAAGTACTCTGAAGTGCTTCTTGCTTGGATTATTCGTTTACTTACTTAACTTGTTTGCTGAGCATGCAAGATCCTAACGTGTGCAATTCGTTATGCACATCGAACTCCCTATAATCGTTGCATATTCCAACTGAGCCACTGGATCTTCTTTGTTCTTACTCAAATGAATATTAAGTTCCATAGGTGTTTTAGTTGGTGGATTGTCATAAGGATTGAATTTCATAAGCACTTTCTCAGTGTGATGAAATTGTGATAAGACAATTCCCTCAGACGTCCGAATAATCTTAATTCCAAGAATCACGTCAACCACTCCCATTTCTTTCATGTTGAAGTTTCGTTTCAACAAGCATTTCGTATCAATGATTACATCATGGCTACTCCCCATGATCATCATATCATCTACGTAGAGACACCTTGTGACAGACACATCCTATGTACCTTTCACGAACACATATTTGTATATTCATTTATCTTGAAACCTTCTGATAACATTGTGCTATCAAACTTCACATGTCATTGCTTATGCAATTGTTTAAGCTCATACAACAATTAAACATCTTCCAACTCACCATTCTGAATACGGTCTTCACATCATTTGGTGAATCTCAAGATTGTGCAAAATAATAATCGCGAGGAGAACACGATATCATACCCTTCATTTTTGTTTATACCTTTTGGCAACCAGACGAGCTTTGTACTTGTCTATTGAATCATCAGCCTTACATGTGAATATTTGTCGATGATATCATACCCTTCTTTTTTTGTTTAAAATTTAGCAACCAAATGAGCTTTGTACTTGTCTATTGAATCATTATCCTTATACTTTCATTTAAGGATGCATTTACTTCCTAATGGCTTGCAACTCTATGGGAGATCAACCAACTCCCAAGTATGGTTTTGCATAATTGACTCAATCTCGTTATCAATAGCTTTCTTCCAGACGGAGAATCTGGACAAGACAAAGCTTCTTTGATAGACTTTGGTTCATCTTCTAACACGTATGTTATGAAGTGAGGATCGAACGTCTTAGCAATTTTAGCTCTTTTGTCACGTCTTGGTTCTTCACTCTCATGAGAAGGAGTATTGGCAATTTTGTAAGTCCTCTTGTTAGAATTTACATCTACCATTTCTTTACAAGGATAAACATCTTCAAAGAATATAGCATTCCTTGACTCAATCATCATATCTTCATTCATATTAGGTACTTTTGATTTGTGAACCAAAAACCGAAGCACTACAATTGAATGCATATCCAATAAATATACAATCGGCCATTTTCTAATCCACGTGGGGATTTTGGCACAGGATAAATCACACCAGGGGATTGGTGTATTTTACACAATTCATATATAATTTTCAAGATAATTTGACTATGTTACAAAAGTCATGTTTATGGGTTTGTTGCATTAGGTGAAGAACACAATTGTAAATTACTTATTTTATTCATTTAAATATGTCGATGTAGTTTGATGACAATACTTTTACCTGGAATTCAGAGGCTTTTTGTTCAAGCTATGGTCCTACCCTCTATTCCTATTGTACTCAAAACAAATGTATATGTTTGTGTGTGGTTTGATGTATTGCATTAATTATCTCTCTCCCTCAAACAACACACACCATACACACACGCAATCACACACTAGATTTTAATCCATCATACTCACTAGATTTTAATGATGTCCCACTAGATGTGTAATATTTGGCACTCTATTAGAATCAACTATTAATCTTTTATATTTTTTCCCGTTGATGTGTTACATGACACCTTATGGAGTATAAGGCTCCACCCATATACTAACATAGAACTAGACATAAATAAGGCTCTATCCATATGTTAAGGTAGAATTTGACATGTCACCTGACAATATTATACATTTTACCAATTGTACTTGTGAATAAGTGACCTCATCGAAATTAAGTTTGAGAATAGGTTCAAATTAACCCCTTAGTTAGTACATGGTGTTCAGATTAGACCTGAAACTTTTGGGTTTTGCTCTGGTACAACCATTGTATTGATAAAACTATTCTTTTAACTTGTTATAGCAGGTAACAATAAGTAACATTTTATATTTTTTTAGCTAATTAGATCCCAGTTTTAATTAATTCCACTTTATAATTCCCAATAATAAAGATTCAACTCTCATCCTTCTACTAATTTTTATTTTTATTTTGCTCTTACGTTGATTAATTTATTTTCTCGCTTCTCATTCTTGTAGTATTTTAACTTATTGGTTGACAATTTATCACATTTTCTCTTTTTTTTTTTTTTTTTAATTTATTTCCCACATTTCTTATTTTCTTTATCATCTAACCCTTTTTTCTTTCACTTGTCTTCTCTTTCTCTCTTGGAATTTGAAGATATTTCATTGATATAACGGTGCTTCATCCAATATTTGTTGTATTAAAAATCTTATTATAATTTAGTTAACACAGTACGAAGTATCTTACTAGATTTTTTTAGTGTGCATGCTAAAAATTTAATTTTTTCGGTTATTCGAATTTTGAGGATATGAAAATCGTACCTGAAACGGTATAATCGAAACTTTAGGAAATAAAAACTGAAACTGAAACCGAATCGAATTGAAAATTTTCAATTTGTTTCGTCCGATTTTTTTATTGAAACCAAATATTATACACCCCTAATTGCCACTATCAAAGATAAATTCTATAATTATCATAACTGCAACGACAAATACAATAATAAAGATTTCTCGCAACACGATGAACACAAATTTCACCTATAAATTTAATATTAGTTTTTGTTTTGTCAAAAGCAAACTATTGTCAACATAAATTATATACATTCAATTTTTAATAGAAGCTAGTGGAGAGAGATTTTCAGGGAAAGAAAAATACTCTAAGCTTGGTGGTTACTCCTCTTCTGTAGGTTCGCTTTCTGCATTTCGAAGGCAAAAAAAAATTACCAGATAATCCACAAAGCAAATAGGTAGAAGAGAAGTAATCTAAGAGTCTTAGATTGTATCTCCCGAATAGAACAAAGTCAAGCTGGGGGAATGATGACAATAAAGAAAAAAAAGAATGTGGTTTGGTTACTAGTTTAGCGAGTAGCAAGTTAATCAAGTCAATAGCCAAGATTAAAAAAACATGATCTAATGGTTATTATTATTAGTTGTATATCAATACAATAATTGTATTGTAAAAAGATCCTATATATATATATACACACACACACCTTTTAGCTTATAAAGTAGGTCAATAAGCTCCTTTCAAATTACAAAACAAATACAACATTTTTAAATATTAAAATTACTAAATACATCTAAAAATCATTTAATAAATCATAATATTTCATAAATCAAGAAATTATCAAAATAAAATTTAAAACTAAATTGATAATTTAAAATTTTGAAACTAAAATTAAATCAATTGATAACTCCAAAGAATTTCAAAAACCTTGAGTTCTTTGAATAAAGATAAAGAAAAGAATAAAAAAGTAAAATCATAAAGAAAAAACATAGGAAATCCCCAAGTCGTAGCCACTATTTTATAAATAAATTATTTGACAATTTTAAAAATTTGTTTTGTTACTTATTGATGTATTTAAATATATTTATGACGTAAATTTGTTAATTTTTAAATCCAATAAATATTCTTCAAATTTATGTAGCTATTTTATCATTAGGAAGGACCATTCCTTTCATATTTCAGAATTTTAAGGGATCAATTGATTAATTTAAAAAGTTTACGAGTTTTACTAGAACACATTAATAATTTGTGTTTTAAATTGAGCATGAGGTATTAATCGGGGCTAAATTGCACATTTTCCCCTTAAATTTGGGGGCACTTTGTTTTTCATCTTATCATTTTTTTTATATTTACTATTTCTTTCTTTTAAAAAAAATTGCATGTCATGTGACAAGCTCACAACAACTCCCTCTTTGGGGCTGCAAACGATTCGAGTCGAGTTTGTTGATTTTCGGTGTAGTGTACTTGAAAGGCTGACTCAATTAAACTATTGGCAAAGTCGAGGAAGAGTTTGACTCACTATTCGTAAGACGATATTGTCCCAAATTCTAGTGCTCTCGATCTTTGACAAATTTTTCCAAAATACAACGACTTTTAGCTTTGGGATCGTGGCACAACAAAACCAAAACTTTTGGTGAACTACTCGATACTCAGGACTTTCTTATTCGGAATTCGGGAAGGTTAGATATTCAAGAATGCAAATGTAGATTGAATGTTGGAGTGAATTAAAATGCAGATTCTGGGGTCTATTTACAGTTTTCGAAGATTATGGTGCCTTTTGAAAGACACCTTTTGAATCTTGGTGGTGCTGGTTCAGCCAAGCCCAAACCGATTCTGTCCTGGACCCATCCGTTCGCTGAGTGACCGCACCCAATCCCGAACCGTTGTAAGCCCATGAGCTACCCGTCCGAACCATCTAGCCAAAACTTTAAGGCTCCCCCAACTCATCATGACGACGCGTACATGCAAAGTGCGCCTCTAAAGCGATTCAATGCGACATGTACAAGGAGTGCGTGGGCGTCCGGGCTCGAGATCGAATGGTGCTTCACACCATCCTCGAGTCGATTTAGCCAAAGGCTAAAATCTCACTAGGTTCCACCATAAGGGAGCACACTTGATAACTCATCAAGTGCTTCTCACAATAAGGAGTTTTAACTTACTCCATATTTCCTATGTGGGACAAGTTCCCACATTTCCTTTTAACTCTTTTAATTTTATATGTTTAAGTCGATAATTTAGGCATTAATTTATCATTCGTCCAAAATTAGATTTGAGAACATAAATACACTAAATTCATCTTATTCGAAACGTAGATCGTGAATTTGCGACTTAATTACATTTTCCACAAATGGAACCCAAAGTTGAAATTGCTCAAAGATTTGTCAACATTAATCTTCCATAGTCAATTTCCAATAATCCCCCATATGAATGGGCTTGACACACAAGAAAATCCCGACGAACCGCAATTGTATCGAGATAGGTAGCTTTCAGCTTTGAAACTTCTCTGTAAGATGCTTTTGGATGTACTCGAGGCTTAGTAAACACGATGTCTTGAACTGGTAACTTTTTGTGTACACCAAGACAATAACATTCACACAATGGCAGTTCTGATATCTTTCGATTCTCATATTATGTCCGTTAAGGGCCATAAACCACTGGTTTCATAAGTGTTCAATGTGAAGCAGCCTCACTTCTCATTTATATAGGTGACCTCCTTTAGGACTTAATATAGGGGTAACCTGAAATACCTTGCCACATTTGGTACATGAATCATTAAAAGCGTACTCATTTATCCTTACCACACGTCATCAGCAAAACACTTGGGCAGCTGCAAGAATGGGTGACTTAGAATAGTTCCAATACGAACGACTCATTCATAGCTTAGTGGTCTCATTGAACCAAGTTCATGGGATCTCCACTCATCATGGTTGATTTTACCATCATGCCCAGTTTTGGTGTGTGGATCTTAACCCCATTCTCATTATTGCGTTGTATAACCGCTCTCTAGCGATGCCTTTTGTTAATGGATCCGTTATATTTTCCTTTGACTTTACATAGTCAATGGTCATTATTCCACTAGAGATTATCTCTTTGACGGTGTTATCTCCAACGAATGTATCCAGACTTACCGTTGTTCATGCAACTTTGTGCCATCTCAATAGTTGTCATACTATCGCAGTGTATCATATTGGGGGCACCAGTTTGTTCCAACAAGGAACATCCTCTAGAAAATTCCTAAGTCATTCGGCTTCCTTGCCAACCTTGTCTAGTACAATGAACTCTGGTTCCATCATGGATCGATTTATGCACATTTTTCTATAGGATTTTCATGACACCGCTCATCCACCTATGGCAAATACGTAACCACTGGTGGACTTGGAGTCATTAGTGTTTGATATCCAGTTCGCATCACCGTATCCTTCTAACACAGCTGGATATCTTGAGTAAAGTATACCATAACTTAATGTATACTTCAAATACCTTAACACTCGTTTCAATGCTATCCAGTGATCATTTCTTGGATAACTCGTGAATCTACTAAGTTTGCAACTGAGTATGTTATGTTAGGACGAGTGCAGTTCGCTACATAAGACTACCTATCACTCGAGCATACCCTAGCTGAGATACGGGTTCTCCTCGGTTCTTGACCAACTATAGATTTACATCCACATGTGTCTTAGTCGGAGGAAGATCGAATGCCTCAAATTTCTTGAGTACTTTCTCAACATAGTGAGATTGTGTCAAGACAATTTCCTCGGGTGTCCTAGAGATCTTTATCCCTAGTATCTCATCGGCCAACCCCATATCCTTCATGTCGAACCGACTTTCCATGATCAGCATGTCGTCTACATAAAGACAAGCACTCACGTACTCATTGGGTGTGCCCATGATGTAAACACATTTATCACACTCGTTCATCTGGAAGCCACTCGATAGCCTAGTTCTGTCGAATTTCACATGCCACTATTTTGGCGCTTGCTTAAACCCATATAGGAACTTAATGAGTCTACATACTTTATGCTCCCCGTTTAGGAAGGATATTTTCACCTCCATTGATGTATCTCAAGGTTATGCAACGTGGCGATAGCAATGAGAACCCCTATGGTCGTAATCCTTATAACCGGTGAATATATGTCATAGTAATCATATCCTTCTTTTTGTCTGAACCCCTTAGCTACCAAGTGAGCTTTATACTTGTCAATTAACCCATCAGCCTTATATTTCCTTTTAAGGATCCACTTGCATCCAAAGGCTTGCACCCCGGTAGAAGATCAACTATCTCCCAAGTATGATTTTGCATGATGGACTCAATTTCGCTGTTGATAGCTTCTTTCCAAAGAGCAGCATCTGGGCTAGACAATACCTCTTGAATTATTCTGGGTTCATTATCTAACATATAGATTAGAAAATCAGGACCTGAAGTCTTTGCTATTTTTGTCCCTTTTTTCTGCGCGTCGGTTCCTTTTCTCTTTCTTGAAAAGAACTCTTCACAGCCTCAAAAGTCCTCTTTTCAGGACTTGTCTCTTTTTGTTCTTTTTTCAAAAAGATATTTTCAAAGAATTCTGCATTCCTTGACTCCATAGTCATCCCTTCATTTGTATCAGGGATTTCCAATTTGTGAACTAGGACTCTATATACACTACTGTTGTTCGCATATCCAATCAAAATGAAGTCAACAGTCTTGGCCTATCCTCACCTGTTTTAGTTTAGGTGCTTCTACCTTGGCTAGGCACCCCCACACTTTAAGGTAACCATAGGAAGGCTTCGTTCCTTTCCACAATTCATATGGAGTTAGATCCCTTTTTTTGTGAGGCAACAAATTGAGAATGCGATTAGCCGAAAGAATGGCTTTCCCCCACATGTACTTGGGTAGCCTCGAACTGATCATCATCGCATTCATCATCTACTTAAGAGTTCTATTCTTGTATTCAACCACGTCATTTGACTGAGGTGAGTGAGGGGCAATTATTTGATGAATAATGCCATGTTCCTTGCAAAATTCTTCAAACGGAGCCACATGTTCTCCCCATCTGTCACTTCGAATCATTTTGATTCTCAAGCTAAGTTGATTCTCAACTTTGCTCTTATAACTTTGGAAGACCTCAAGAGTTTCGTCTTTGCCACTCAAAAGATATACTCCCTCCGTCCCACCCTAATTGGCCTACTTTGGCCGGACACAGAGACTAAGAAAAAACAGATTTTATGGAATCTTTGACTTTTTCAAAGGTGGATATTAAGGGAGGAGATTTTGAGGGTGGAGATTGTGAGAGAAATTTATCATTTATGGGCTAGCCAATTAGATTGGGACAAACAAAAATGGAAGGTAGGCCAATTAGGCTGGGACGGAGGGAGTACATAACAATATCTTTTGCAATAGTCAATAAAAATAATGAAATACCTTTTCCACCTCTAGTTTACATATGTTTCAGCTCACATATATCAATATGGATCAACTCTAGAGGCAAAGTGCTTCTCTCCATTGAAAGAAACAGTGCTTTAGTCATCTTTGCCTCAACACATACTTCACATTTTTTGTGTGAATCAAATTCCGTTATTGGAAGTAAATTCAAACTAACTAGCCTTTTTAGTTTGTTCAAATTTACATGTTCTAATCTATCATGCCATAAATTAGAACACTCAACCAAGTAAGAAGAATTAATAACTTTACTAATATCGTGCTTAATCTCGCAGTATACAGTCATTACATTCATTTAAAGAGCCCCTTTTCTAGGTAGCCCTTTCCTAAAAATTGACAATTCTTGGTCAGTAATAACTTGTCAGCCTCAAATACTAGCCTAAACCCAGCTTTGGTCAACAGGGATCAGGATACTAAGTTCTTGCGAATGTCCGGAACATGCAATACATCCATAAGCATCAGCTCTTTTCCCGAGGTCATCTTCAGCACCACTCTTCTCAACTGACTATGTTAGAAGTTGCGGAGTTTCTCATATACAACTTTCTACTGATGATCGTCATGTAGCTTGAGAACATTTTCTTGTCCAAACATATGTGGCGCGTAGCACCGGTGTCCAAGAACCACTCCATTGAGTTATTTACCAAATTGGCTTCAAACACAACGGCGGTTAAATGTAGATCAGACAAATTCAGAGGTTTCAACACGTCCTCAGTTAAATGAGTCTGGCTTCAATTGTCCTTCTTAGGTTACTTACAATCCTTAGCCATATGTCCGGATTTGTCGCAGTTGTAGCAGTTGCCCCTAATGTTCTTAGACTTTGGCTTCTGCTGCTGCTGCTGCTTCTTACCCAACCGCTTTCGCTTCTTGCTGCTAGTATTCAACTCGGCTAAGTTTGCCCTTGCCTCCATGTGCCACCTTTCGCTCTTGACCTCGAACTTCCGGTTAACTTCCTCTATCCTTAATCTCACGATAAGGTCCTCAATCCCCATTTCTTTTGCGGTTGTACTTGAGATAATTCTTGAAATCTTTCCATAGAGGCGGTAGCTTCTCTATCGTAGCAGCTACTTGAAAGGATTCACTTAATTGCATACCTTCAGCATGAATCTCATACAGTATCAACTCTAACTCTTGGACTTGATCGAAGATCGTCTTGGAGTTCATCATCTTGAAGTACAAGAACCTTCCGACGATGAGTTTCTTCATCCCCGCATCTTCGCTATTGTACTTCTTCTCCAATGATTCCCACAAATCCTTAGAAGTTTTCATAACCGCATAGACATTGCAGAGGAAATCATCGAGACTGTTGAGGATGTAGTTGCGACACAGGAAATCACTGTGATCCACGCGTCCAATGTCGTCCTCTTTTGCTAGTCTTTCTTATTTTCGTCTATGGTGGGAGGATCTTGCTTTAGGAAGCGAACCAGGTAGAACAATATCTTCTGTTGCCACCTGTTGAACTTGCTTCCATCAAACTTCACCGGTCTTTCGGCGTGACCTGATGATACAGGAACAATGTTGGTCGACTTCTTCTAAATGCATGAATTATCATCTTACGTTGTTGGATTCTCGGTATGGTGTACTTGAAAGGCTGACTCAATTAAACTGTTGGCAAAGTTGAGGCACGAGTTTGACTCACTATCCGTAATATGATATTGCCCCAAATTCAAGTGCTCTTGGTCTTCCGCAACCGTCCCCAAGATACAACGACTTTTAGCTTTGGGATCGCAGCACAACAAAATCAAACTTTTGGCGAACTACTCGATACTCAGGACTTTCTTATTCGAAATTCGGGATGGCTAGATATTCTAGAATGTAACTGCATATAGGATGTTGGAGTGAATTGAAATGCATATTCTGAGGTTTATTTATAGTTTTCGAAGAATTTTGGTGCCTTTTTGAAAACCTTTTGACTCTTGGTGGAACTGGGCTCAGACCTGGACCCACCCGTTCGCTGGCCGATAAAACCTGCAGTCTGACTCGCACCCTATCGGTCGGCGTCTTGCACCCAGTGGTGACTAGCCACTCCGATTCACGAATCAAGGCTCGTACCCAACCCGATCCGCTTCGGCCACCGGCGGATCAGTTCGACCCGACTCGATGCACCCCGTTTCGCCTCGCTGGTGTACCATGTCATCGCACCCGGTCCCGAACTACTGCGAGCCCACGAGCCACCCGTCCGGACCATTTGGTCAAAACTTTAAGGCTCCTCTAGTCACGCCCGGTCCCAAATCGCTGCGAGCCCGAAAGCCACCCGTCCGAACCATCTAGCCAAAACTTTAAGGCTCATCCAACATCTCGCGATGACGCCTACGTGCAAAGTGCGCATCTAAAGTGACTCAATACGACATGTACGACGTACGCGCCCGGGCTCAAATGGCGCACTATCCTCAGGACCATTTAACCAAAGGCTAAAATCCCACTAGGGTCCACCATAAGGGAGCATACTTGATAACTACTTATGAAGTGCTCCTTTTAATAAGGAGTTTTTAACTTACTCCATATTTTCTATGTTGGACAAGTTCCCACATTTCCTTTTTAACTCTTCCAACTTTTCATGTTCAAGTTGCAACATTTAGGCATTAATTTCTCATTCATCCGAAGTTGGACTTGAGAATATAAATACACTAAATTTATTTACTCGAAACATAGATCTTGAATTTGCAACTTAATTCTATTTTCCACAAATGGAACCCAAATTGAAATTGCTCAAAGATTGGTCAACACCAATCTTCCAAAGCCAATTTCCAACAGAGTTGAGTTTGTAGATGTTTGTATTTGGTTCGTTTATTTTTAATTGAACTCGAACAGAGCCAAACCGTATTTGAGAGTGTTTGATTATATTCACAAACGTGTACATGAACATGTTTGGCCATGCTCGTGAACACCTAATTATTTTGGGCACGAATATCAAATAAATACCCATATTCCTAAAGTTCTACTCTTTTGCAGTATTATCCTTCTCCCACTCCCATAAATAATTAAAAATAAAAATAAAAGATATCTTATCTTACAATACATAAAAACGTAATTATCTATTTTTAAAAATGAAATTAGTTTTCCCGCCTACTGACAATTCTAAAAATAAAACATGTTCTAGGATGTGAAATTTGGGTTAGGCTAGCTGAATTAATACTGCCCCAACCTCTTAGTATACCATCTCTTAAAAGGAAAACTTGATTGGATTAAAATAAGAGTGACACTCATGTGCATAAGATGCACATTAGTGTTATTGTACATCTTGTGGGGTCCATTTAAATTTTTTGCGCGCGTGATATATATATTAAGGTGTGTTTGGAATCACAAAACAGGCGTTGACTTAGTTGGTAAATGTGCGACATTGTACCCTTCAGTGCGCGGGTTCGAATCTTAACAGCACCTTTTTATTTTTCACCAACAGTATATTAAAATTTCGAGCATAGTATTTTTTATTTTTCACCAACAGTATATTCAAATTCCAAGCATAATATATATTATTTTCACCAACAGTATATTCAAATTCCGAGCATAGTATATGTTATAAAGCCTGAGAGTATATGAACACTACCTTTTTATTTTTCACCAACAGTATATTCAAATTTCGAGCATAGTATATGCTATAAAGCCTGACAGTATATTTAATATTTCGATGTAGTATACGTTATATTGCATGACAGTATACGTTGTTTTAGTCAAGTTTGTTTTATAATGCGAAATATTTATTTTTTCCAACTTACAATACTCACAGTATATTTAATATTTCGATACAGTATACGTTGTTTTAGTTGATTTTTGTTTTATACTGCGATTTTTTTTCCAACTTACAATACTCACAGTATATTTAATATTTCGATATAGTGTACGTTGTGATGCTTGACAGTATATGTTGTTTTAGTTAATTTTTGTTTCATACTGCGAAATATTTATTTTTTCCAACTTACAATACTCACAGTATATTTAATATTTCGATACGGTGTATATTATGATGTATGACAGTATAGGAAAAAATTAAAGGGCAAAATGAAGGAAGAAGGAAAAAATAAAAAGCTTACAATACTCAAAGTATATTTAATATTTCGATACGATGTATATTATGATGTATGACAGTATATGAAAAAATTAAAGGGCAAAACGAAGGAAGAAGGAAAAAAGATGCAAATAGAATTGAACCCTTGACCTCAAGGATATTTAAGACTACATTAAATACCACCAAACCACTTGTTTTTAGTGTTCAACAAACAGGCCATTAAGTATATAACACGCGCGCGCACAAAAAAATAATATAATAATAATTGGCCGGTTCAGACCGGTCTGAATCGGTCTGAACCGCGCATTTTTTTGGACTGAACCGATGAAACCCACAAAGTGTACAATAACACTATGGTGCATCTTATGCACCCAAGTTTTTGCCTTAAAATAAAAGTTGTCTGTCGTCCATTATGATTACCAATTTATTTGTAATTTTTGTCCTATAAATATTTTGTAATCCCTTCCAAGCCCCACAAATATGTAAATAAAAGCAATAAAGTAGTAGAAAAAATGTTGAATGGAAACAAATTTATTTAGAAAATAGCAATTGAAAAATCATGATGTGTATATAACTGCATATAAATGTGCTCAAAATAAAAATAATAAATTACTCATATTACGTATGTGGAAAAATTAATAAGTAAAATAAATTAATTGTGGTTCCATCTGATCTTAATATTTACAATTTTAGAAGTTTCTAAAAAAATGATCTTACTATATAATAAAAGAAAATTTTCTATAAAAGAAAATTAGACATATTTTTCCGCTCATTTCACCTTCTTAAATAGTAGATTTAAATCATAATTAATATAATAAAATATATGTATATATATAGTAAAGATTTGTATATATATGGTAAAATATTTCCAAACTTACTACATAAAAAATTACAAGTGACAGTTTTTGATTGATTCATTTTGCAATAAAAATAAAATAAATAACAAATAATTTCCGATTACTATTCGTTTTTAATGTAAAATATAGCAAATTAAATTTTTCATGATCTTTAATTTGACATATACACTGCATATTTTAAAATAACTTATATTAGAAAAATATAATTATTTGTCGATTATTTAGATTAGATTTATTTATGTAATATGAGCTAAATTATTTGATCGTGTATGAGATACAAATAAAATGGACTTGATATTAAGACTAGTTATTTTTTATAAATACTTATTAACTAACCATTGTAAAATATTAGGTACTTCTTTTTTAAATCTTAATTTTACTTTGTGCACAAAACCCTATATTTATATTTCCTATAATATTACAATTATTCGGAAATAGTAAAAACTAACTATATTTTAGTTCTTGGATTCACATATAATATTTGGTTTTCTTAATAAAGAACAAGAAAAGAAAGAAAATATATACCCACATCAGGTATGAAAAGGATTTAGAGATCTACTTCATTTTTGTAGTCTCTCTCTGCTCTCAAATATTTTGATTTTTCCAATATCCCAAAGGCATTAATAATTTTTTTTATAATCCATGTCTTTTATTGGAAATAGATAAGACAATCCTCTTTCCGCAGTATTTTAAGTTACTGATATTAAATATTTTGATATAATTTATTTATTGGTTAATTGTTGTGCTTAGATTTTAATATTTATTGTGAATTGAACTTTTTACATTGAATATGAGTTGTAAATAAAAAGAAATTAATTATTTTACTAATGAAATGCAAAGTTATTAGATAATTCGATATTCTTATATTTAATGAAAACTAGTAGTATCCCCGTGCGATGCACGATTTGTAAGTGTAAATGAATAAATTATTTTTTTTTTTATATTTTTATAAATTTTTAATATAATAAAATGTTACAATCAATAAATAATAAGATATGAAAAATTATATGTTAATGAAAAAAAGATTGCAGTAAAAAATATTAAAAACTGAATAAATATGAGTATGGATATTTATTTTTCTTAATGTATGAATATCTCTAGCATCCTTCCATAGAAGTCATGTTGATGATTGGGGCTGTAATTGCAATATGCGGTTGACAGGGGATATATTTATAATGTTAAAAATTTAGTTACCATCTTCATAAATAATTTTTCATTAATAATATTCAATAAATTTAAAAAAAATTAAGAAAATATGTTTTTTTCGACCTGTGCGTAATCAGCCCAAATAATTTTATCCTATTTATTTTAGGCTAATATATGGAAAGTTATTACCAATAATTGTGTTTTATATTGGGGTTGAATTTTATATACCAAAAAATGTGATTTTCAGAAATGGTAATAAATTTGGGACGGGAAAACTTCAAGATTTCTAATTTCTGCGGATTTTGTTATTATATTAAGTATAGATTAAGTTAATTAATTATACTTTAATTCAATTATTTGACTATAACTTTTTTATAAATAAATATATTTTAAGTCGTGCATCGCACAACGAGAGAATTCCAGTAATAAGGTAATAAATGGGACGATAGTAGAAGATCCGCTAAAGCGGTCCTGGCATTGTTTTGACTTTTAACTTTCTGCCTCATCCCATTTTAGTTATTGTAGTTTTAAACTTAGTAAAATTAAGTTTTAAGAGATCGCTTATCATATTCCCCCACCATTTCAAAATAAATGATGTTTTGGCTTTTTAATTATTTTTCAAAATAATTAATATTTTAGATTTTTTTTACCATTTCTCTCTTTTTTGCCCCTATGTAAATTCAAAAATATCTTTGACTTTTCAACCTCCCACTCACATTTGATTTCATTAAATCTTCACAAATTTTAGGGGGTAAATTGGTAATATATTTGTTTCTTAATTATTCCATTTTTTTTCTAAAACATCATCTATTTTGGAACGGAGGGAGTATCATTATACTTGGACAACGTGGCATTCTCTTAATTAATATACAAAATGGATTTATTGGTTAAGGATCCGAAATATGAGTAAATTATCAATTTAGGTCTCGAAAGAAAATTTCTATCAATTTGGTGCATAAAAGATTTGATAGCAATGAAAGACCCATAAATCTAAGACCATGACAGGACCTGTTTGGAAAATTGCAAAAACCACAAAATAAAATTGTCTTATTCATTATTTTATATTCAAATAATAATTTTAAAAAGGGTTACTTACAACAACCCACCAAACTATCAACGTTTTTGCACTTAAATAACTAAGCTTATTTTCTTGGCACCAATACATACAAACTATACGGGTTTGACAGATATACCACTAAACTTATTTTTCAATTTGCTGATAAACCACCAAACTTATTTTTCGATCATTTCTCGTTTGAATTTGACACGTGACTTGCGCGTGATAACAATTTAAAGGTCCCTTTTTGTCCAAACAATTTTTTTAGTAGGCCAAAAGTGTAAATTTCATTCATATTTTTTTTCCTTAACAATTATTTTGAATCAGCGATTCTGTTTTCCAGTATCAAGAACCTGCATTGCTGAAGATGAGCAGCTCCTCTACATACTAAAAATGTTGTCTGGATAAAAAACACCCCTAAAAGTATATCACGCATAAGTTGCGTGCGGAATTTTGATGAAAAATGGTAGGAAAATAAGTTTGGTGATTTATTTGTCAAACTCGTATAATTTGTATGTATTTGTGCCAAGAGAAAAACTTTAGTGGTTTATATGTAAAAACGCTAATAATTTGGTGGGATTGCTGTAATTAACCATTTTCATTACTTTTGACGTCCTTATCACTTCGAGGTAAGTTTATTTTGTAGGTTTTGCAATTTCGCAAACATGTCCTATTATGATTTTTTAGATTTATGGGTTTTTCATTAATAGTTTTAAATCTTTTAGGCTCTAAACTGATAGAATTTTTCGTTTAGGACCTGAATTAATAGTTAACATATATTTCGGGTCTTGGTCGATATAACTCCTATAATACTCATACTTTTAGAAAAGATAATTATAAACTATTATAATACTCATCATTTCAAATCCGTAATTTTGGCTCTCTTCTCTTTGTTTAGCAGATTTTGCATTTTAATACTTGACTCGCCTAATTAATATAAATTTATTTTGAAATAAATATTTATTACATTAATCTACCACCTTTCCCGTATTTTTACTCATACATAACTGCGAATAATAAAAGTTGATTCTTTCATAAACTTTGACTACAAATATTTATCCATTCATTTTTTTTTGTTTAATTGTGAAATAACTAGTATTCTTTTTTAAACTCTTCTTATCTTTGGATGTTTATCTCTGTAGAGTAGCGTGAAGTATAAAAGATAATATTCGTTTCATAGAATTTATGCAAGATGGTTTAGAAAATAACAATTATGCATGGTTATGTTTCTTGCAATATTTCTATGCAGCATAATGGAGATTATTATTATTGTTGTTGTTGTTGTTGTTGTTGTTGTTGTTGTTATTGTTGTTGTTATCAAATTCATTTTTTGTTTTTGATGTTTCTTTCTTCTCGTCAATATCTTATTTGATAAATAGACATTGACTTTAGAATCACAATTCTTTGATAAATAAGCATTGATTTTTTATCCACATTTATTCAATCAATATCTTCCGTAATGATCAAAACTAGAATTTTCTCATCATGCAATGCCTGTTTTGAAATATATTATAAAATATTGAAATGAAATAATAGAATTAAAGAAATTAAATACTTTATTTTTTTCAAATAAAGAATTTTAAATTATCTTAAAACTTCTTCTTTCATGAAAATTTTAATTTATTTTTATTTCTAGTCAATATCCAATATAAAAATTTGAACTCACAATAACTATTCAAATCGAAACACAATAATCAACAATCAAACAATTGCTTACCAAATTCAAATTTATATAAGGTAATTCTAAAAACAACCATCATTTTTCTGTATACAACCATTCTTTTAAATAAATTAAAATAAGTTACAAGATTCTCCTTTTTACCTCTACTAGTTCTTCACTCGTGCAAAATGCACGGATGGTGATTTTTTTTATTATTATTTTAAAACCTAATATTATTATTTTTAGTCATAATAAAAAGAGGTTGCATATTTATTTTATTGAAGGAATGATCTTGAATTTCAATATTATGTCTTAACTTGAAACACATTTGTATTCTCATGTTCCTCAATAGTCGGAATACTATGCAATCATCCCAATTTGGTCTTTGATCAATCGTGACTTATCACCATCTTCCGCATTGTCCAAACAACAAATAATCTCACGATTATCTTGATCAACATCTTGCATATTGATGTCTACAAATATCAAATAAAAAAAAAAACGATCAGTGAAGCATATTAAAAATTTGAGAAATATACAGATCGTTACGAATACCTGTTGAAGTTAGGTGTTCTTGAAGATGGGAAAAAATTGCAATTTGACTTGGTACATATCTTTCACACAATAACTTGGATGATCCAGAAAAGACAATGACAAAGAAATTGTTTCCACCCTCGTACATGAATACAACAACATCGTCATCAACCAATTCATTTGCATTTGCAAACTTTTTCCATCCGAAAGTGAACAAATACTAATCAGCAATGTTCTCAATCAAAACCAACCAAACTTCTCTGTCTATATTCTCCAATGCAAAACAATTTGGAATTTTAGCCTCCAAACGTTCTCCAATTTTTTTTGGCATCAAAACAGACTGGAAAAAGAAATACAAAATAAATATATCCTGAAAATTAAAGATGTATTAATTAAAAGAATAAATCTGTTTAAATCAATGTCGAATTACACATTGTTAATATTCTTTTATATTACCTGATTTTCAAGAAATTCACGCTGATTAAAAATCACGTAGAATGACCTTATTTTATTTGGAACATCTACCACACACCGATCATGATCATGTATATGAACATGTAATTTAGATGAGGAAGAGTCATATTTGATAAATAAGTAATAACCATTTTCCAATGCATTCTCGTCTACAAACTGTCTCCAACCTTTACTCAAATAAGTTTTCTCATCTTCATGCAGTCTAATCTCCATATCCCACTTTCTATTTTTGTTTGTTTCAATAGTGCATCTCTTATTTAAATTTCCTCCACAAATCCAGTAGGAAACTCCTACAAAAACTAAAATATATTGAATTAACAATAAAATAATTCATTATACACAGTTAAAATGCATAATCGAAGTTCATGTTATTAATTTCACATACCAGCTTGTCATAGCATGAAACTATAGGTGAAAAATGTGCAGAAATATTGATATCTTCATAAAGCTACAATAAAAAATACAAAACTAACTTATTAATAAACAAAATCATAAATTAAGTTTGAAGATAAAAACATATCATCAAATTAAAAAAAATCATAAAATTAAACTTGGTACATGTGCATAAGATCATGGAGTAATTTAAATGAACTATCTATTAATGCGATCCGTCAAATTATAACTTTGGTGTTTCTTATTTTTTATATCATGTATAATTTTTCAAACATTTCATAAGTAATATATATAATTTGTTATGATATTTCGAACCAAATTTATGGATCAATATAATTTACTAAATGGCACATTTTTTAGAAAATAAAAACTAAATTCGACAAATGTATTTAAAACAAATTTTAACATATATGCTAATATCCGTTTAATCACGCAACTCTACATAATGTAGTCATTATTATCGTCCATAATAGATATCTTATAGTGTATAAAAAACTTTTTAAATTTATGAAGAAATTAAGTATGGATCTTTTTTGTAAATTATTATATCCGATAAATATCCAACATTTCGATATTCTGAAAAATTTAAGTCTAAGATGAATTAAAGTAAATAATTGAAAATGATTCCAAATTGGCCATTCTTTTTCTAAGGTTCCATATTGTTATGCATTGTTATAAATTTTAAAAAAATTCGTAATTACTTTAAATAATCCACATCCTCTATTGAGTCTTCCAACCAAATTTATATGAATTATATTTCTTACCAAATGGCACATTATTTAAAAAATATAAACCAAATTTTCGTTGTATATAGAAATGTTTGATAAAATTTATGCAGAAGATTGATTTATAATTCTAATATCTCATAGTAAATGAGTTAGTAACCATTTTCAAAAGTCAATAAAAAGGATATAATGTAATTTTTATTCAAGGCTTAAAATTATGTATGTCAAGAATTGGGGAAGATTTGAAAAAATTATTTAGATATGTTATCATCTTATACATATAAAATTTACGATTGACAAAATTGGATGTGTTATTGATATGACTCCATAAGATTCTCTAAAAAACGAATAAACTTAATAGTTCTTAATTTATAATAATATGACTCATTATGATGTTCTAATATGGGGTGAATATATTGCACTCAAACAATTTAAAAACTTTCAAAATTAAAATTCGTCGACGGATTACCGACGGACTAGCGACGTTATTTAAGGGCCAATATACTAATTTTTTATGCGACACAATAGCGACCAATTTAGTGACGGAGTTCTACCGACGGATATAATTCGGTCGATAATTTTTTTTTATTTGAAACATGTCGACCAATTAGTGACGGAAATGTATCGACGAAAAAAATTCAGTCGGTAAATTTTATATTTTAAAAGTGCCGACTAATTTCAAAATCATACCAACCAATATAATTATGTCGTAATTTTTTTGTGAAAAATATCGACGGATGTAGTAGTCGCTAAATACCGACCAAATTTTGGTCGGTAATATAAATTAAAAATAAGCTGAAAATAACTTAAGAAAAATAATTTTAGACACTCTAAAATATAATTTAATACAAAATTATGTACTTAATGTTAGTTTCTCCCAGCTCTCTCTCTCTCTCTTCCCACTCTTCTCGCAGATCGCAGCTCCGCAGGTCTCTCTTGCACAGCTCCGTAGCTCTCTCTCTCTCTCGCCTCCATTTGAAGAAGGCGCATTCCATCTGGTGATATTCCAACACAATTATTTTCCCCAATTTGCTAAGAGTTGATCTGATCTGATTTTCCCCAATTATTTTCTGAGTTGCTTCGCTATTGGTTTTGGCTTTATCAAGTAAGTGAACATGCTGAAACTGTTTTTCCCCCAATGAATTTAATCTCCTCAGTCCCTGTTTTACAGTACTCAGTTTTTCTGTTAAGAAATGCCTTATTTATAGTAAGCAGGGCTGGGTGGTGTCATAGCTGGTTCATGCGAAACTTGAGGTTAGGAATGGAGTTGGGCGGTATCCCTATGCGACTCAATGTGAGGGTGTCCAATGGAGGACTTAGAGGCATAGGTTTTGATAGGGGTTCTCAGGGAAATAGATGCTAAGAAGAGAGATAATCTGATTTTTTTGGGGAATTTTGATTTTTATGTTTATATGTTGTTCCTTAAACTTCACTTTAAGTCATGCAGACCTGGCAAGCAGCATCAGTAAGTTGATGCTGACTTGTTTTATTTGAATTTACTAATAGAAGCAGTATTTTATCAAAGGATATAATCAAGAATATCAACTCGTTGCAGAGGCTCCTAATCAAGAAAGCTGTATTTGTCGAAGATGAAACCTTCGCCAAAGCCTCCCTCAACTCCTAGCTAGCTCGCACGATCAAGGTTAATTTTCTGCGACCTCTCTCTAGATCAGTTCTCGCAAGTAATAATAACCACTTAATTATTGCTGGATTCAAGTTCTATTGCAGTGTTTGTTGATTTTTGATACGTTTATAAGTTGTCGAAGTTTAGAGATTTTAGTATTTGGTATTATCGACAGTAATTTTGCAAGTTTAGAGTTAATTTGTTGGTAATTAGTTGGTTTCCACACGAATAAGCGCGCGTTTATGTGGACGTGGTCAGAGAATGTGTGTTTGATTGTTATTGAAGAATATAAACACAATTACTTATTTCATTTCCTGTTTATTTTGTAGATTTTAGTTAATTTGTCACTAGTTTTGATTTGTGAGCTAAATTTGTAGGTCAAAACTGCTATTGAATTTGAATTATAGTCTTCCATTTTATGGAGCTGCTGTTTGGTTACATAGAATTTCTTAAGATTTTGAGAATTTCTTGTTGTGACATCTCTGTATGAGAAAGATGTGTTGCATTATGGATCACTGAGCAATGTGATGATGAATGTCTTTGGAAAATGGTATGATTTTAGGAGTGAGAATGGGGTGGAGTTAGAGGGGTTAGTGAGAGATGGGTATGAATTGCTGGGAAAATTCAACTTGAGTGATCATTTTCCTGTTTTGGGGTGGATGGATTTGTAGAAAGTGAGAAAAAGGAGTAAAGAATTGGTTGGAAGAGTTAATGTTTTTGTTGGGAAGATTCTGGAAGAACACAGAATGAAGAGGGTTTCTAAAAATGGAACGTTAACAGGAGAAGATGATGATGATTTTGTTGATGTGTTGCTTGTGCAGAGGTTGGCTTGGATGCCATCCTTTACCATTTTATGATTTATCAACAATCATACCATATTCTCTTGCTTAATTGTAGTGTCATGGCCTTAAACCACTGATGAAGCTTTGAATAAAATATCCTTTAGATAGTGATCTGTTCAATTTAACCATACTGCTTTTGCTGCTGCTGCTGAATTTTGAGGATGACTATATATATGTATATAATAATTTATTAGCGGTTTTGAAATTGATTGCTTTGACTGGGAGTAATGCCTAGAGCTTGAAATCAAGAATCAACAGAAACAAGACCTACCTGAACAGGTTTTTTTTTGTCTGCCCCACTTTCACTTGTCAACATTTACTCTTGATTTTACTTTTCAAAATCGCATTTGAAAGCAAACTCTGCCTTCAAGTTTAAATGAAGTCTTAGTCTTTCAGGATGCATGATAAAAGCATGATAAAATTTACTGTCTATTGAACCAAGCTCCGATAAACTTCAACTTAGATCCATAAACTTCAGCATTTACAAAATCTTAGTAAGCTTATAAATACTCACAGTAACTACAACTGCACATACCTTGAATCTGGCAGTCCATGATCATGCCGAAGAAAGTCGAAAATCTTTTCCCAAGGAGAATGAGGCAAGACGACATCAGAACCATCATCCAAATGTGAGATCCCTGTGATAGCAAGTAGGATTGCAGGGATAAGGACAGTGGATTCGCGTGGCCGATTCTCTTTTGAAGTACCAATCCCCTACAATTTCTGCAACTGTCTGTTTAAGAATCATCAACCATAAAAATTGGATTCAGCTTGTAATATAGGGAGGTTTGATCAAATTATACATTGACATCATCTGTTGCATCTATTATGTAGTAAATAATTCAGTTAACACGGCGAAAGATAAACACAATGACTGTAGAAATATATATTTATAATAGTGTATGTGTGACTGTGGCTATGAATAATTCAACCTTAAAAAAAAAAGTAAGGCCAATACAAGGTATTTTGATTAGGGAAAAAGTAAGGCCTATTTTACAGCCACAATCTCTTATTTCAACTTACTTTAAGAGGCATTCATTTGGGCAAGCCTCTTAATCTAACCAGGACTCAATCTTGTGTTTATCATTAATTCTTATATACTCACAGACTACTAGTAATTGAGATGCATTAATGCAACATGTACTCTAGATATTGTCAATCAATGAATTTTTTGTAATCGATTTTCTCCTTACTTGTGGTCTCTTACTGCAGGTAATAGCTGGGGAGCTTCCACTAAAAGAGTGTAATTTGAAACCAGACTTCAGGTGAGAACTTTCTTTGTAGACACATGAATGCCATTTTGAAGAGATCCTATACATTATTTTATATATATATGGCCTTGATAAGCCTTTTTGGCCTTGATTTCATTCTAATCTCAAGATCCATGTGATTTCTCTATAAGTTGCTTGGTTGCACCCTAAATCTGTAATCTCTAATTGCAAAATCACTTCTAATCTAAATTTCAGAAGCTGAAAATCACTTTTTCCTGCCAAGAAAAATTAATTTTGAGGTGTCTGTAAACTTTTAAATTCAAAATTACTTATAATCTAAATTTCAGAAGCTGAATATCACTTTTTTCCTGCAAGAAAAATCACTTTTTTCTGTCAAGTAAATTTAATTTTTAGGGTGTCTGTAAACTCTTAAATTCGAAATTACTTATAGTCTAAATTCAGAAGCTGAAAATAACTTTTTCCTGCCAAGAAAAATTAAGTTTGAGGGTGCCTGTGTTCTCTAATTGCAAAATCACTTCTAATCTGAATTTCAGAAGCTGGTCATAGCTAACTTTTAGTTGATTCATGGTTTTCTTGATAATAGGAGAACTTCTGACTTGAGTGATACACTGAAAAATTGTGAGTTTTTCATTGGATCTAATATTATTTAGCACTGAAATCAGCAGCTGATTTTGGTTATCAGAAAGAGCCCCGAGTAAGGCTATTTTTCTTCTTAAATCAGTTATACTTTTGTTTTCAATCTCATCGATCCTATTTCTAACATGATGTCAATTTAATAACATGTAGAAAAAAATAATTTCCAGAAGGTAGATAAAATTAGTCTCCTGTTGCAGCTGCTCTTGGCTTTTGCATTTTCACTTCTTCAGATTCCTTTCCAAAATCCACCAGGTTTACATTTCATCTCACCAATACACACACATACATGTATATACACTAATTCTCATCTATGTATTGATACACTAGTAGATTGCTGCATTATCCGCAGACGCATGCTACAACTTCTCTACACTAGTGATTAGTCTGTTGGTAAAAGTTATGAAGGAATAAAGCTAGATCCGCCACAAGCATGCCTTGTTTTACTGCATTCGTCTTAACTATTTGTTAGTAAATCCTTATGGCTTTTTAATGCAATTATGTAAGAACTCCAAACTGTTTAATGCAATTCCAACTATATATTTACAGGGCTATTTACAGGGCTGGTGATATTTTGGCCAATATTTATATTCTTTCACTCCAGAATTGCACAAAATAGCTTCTGTGCCAGGCCAGAAATACATGCATTACTGATGTACCCATATATATATACACACACACACACACACACATATATATATATATATATATATATATATATATATATATATTAGTCTACCTACCATACATAAGGTTTTGTTCTGTTCACAAAGAGATTAACTAAGAAATGAAGATCCTTATTTTTTCATTTTTTTGAGAAATGAAGATCTTTATTGTATAGAATTAATTTAATCGTATTTCAAGCTCATTACAAACATGGACAGGTGCTAATAAAAGTTTATTGCAAACCAATTTAATTTGTGAGATTTTCATTTAAAATCAGAAAAAGGCACTATATATATACTTATTCTTAAGCTTAAGATCAAAGTGTCTATAAAAATATTAAAAATCATTTTTTTTTTTTTTTTTGGTAGAATGTGAGTGGAATGGTAACTATCCGTACAGAATACTCCCCTTACTTTTTCATATCTCATCATATTAACTCATCTCTCTAGTTTCAAATTATGAAATGTAATTCACATAGTCCAGAATAATTTTGTTCTCTTATAATAGATTATTGAAGTGTTTTAACAGAATTTTTAAGACTATGGGAGAACTATGGGAAAACTAAAGATATTTATAGAGCTAGCCTATTTCATTTAACACTAATCATACTGTTTTGCTATGAATTTTTAAAGTTAGATGGGCCTTTTAAACTAGTATTTACCAATTATTTTCATTTATGTTCTTATAATACTTATGGGTTTGTCATTTATGTCAGTAGGAGCTGAGACGCTTGACAATTTGGTTAGTTTGTGTTTTTTTTAGATTCTCTACTTGTTATTTTGAGAAAGTCTTTTTATGTTTATTTGTTATTTTCTTAGTTGGAAGTGGAGGCTCGTATTACTGAGGATCCTGATTTATCTGATGAGAGTCCTTTTGATGAGACCCAACGTCGTGAAAAAATTGATGAGCATTACATGGAATGTGCTGGTACTACGAAACAAAGTACTTATGGCATTGAGAATTATGATTCCTCGGTGAGCTCACATCAGAGGAATGACAGAATGAGACAGATGAGCAGGTTCGATTCTTGATGGGATTGATTCACGATAGAGACCTAGGCATATGATGGAGATGATGAAGTGTTGAGTTTACTTATATTTGCACTTTATTATGTGAGTTTATTTTAGTTTTGAATTTGGAGCGTTTGTCTTATTTTCGGCACATCATTTTTTATGTTGAGATTGAATTTTAAACATGCGTTGTTGATTTGTAGGGATATTTAGACTTTAATTCATATTCGGACGTTGAATTACTTATTTTAGATTGTGTTGGGTGATTTTTAATTATTTTGCCGAATATTTTATATATAAATAAAAAAGGTAGGGCACTGATAATATAAAATATTTGAAATTGAATATTTACCGACAGATTACCTACAAAAGAAAATAATAACAGAGCTCACAAAAATATGTTGGTAATAGCCGACCAAATAACGACAACAATAATTAGCGACTAAAACTTTTAATAATTAGCGACAGAATAGCGACTAAATATTTAAATAATTAGCGACAAGATAGCGACGGAATAAATTAGCGACAGACAATATTGTCGGTAATTCCCGACAAATTAGCGACAGACAATATTTCTGTCGGTAGATCGTCGCAATTGAGTAAATTTTTTTTAGTAAATTTCTGTCAACATTCTGTCGAGAATCCGTCGTAATTTTTACCGACGGGCTGTTAGGTCCGTCGGTATTCATAGCGACTAGCCATATTACTACCAACTTTTAATTGGTCGCTATCACCTCTTAGCGACTTAATAGCGACGGAATTGATTGTCGCTATTTGACAAATTTCTTGTAGTGTTACTTGCCACTCTACTAGTTAGAGTAGTAGGATAAGGTTAAGTGTATCTTTATACACATTAATTTGGTAGCAAGAAACGACGTTACCAAATTGCTCAATAAATATAATTAAAAACGTAGAATTTTGAAAAATATTAATAATATAAATTAATTGGTATAAAATTTCATATTATATCAATTTTACTTGCCAATTTAACTATCGATTGAAAAATAAATGCATGAGATACATAGTGAAGATTTTGTTGCAAATATTTAATATTTATGAAGACCTTCTAAAAGAAAATGATTAAAAATCAATATCTATCCAACATCATAAAATATTCAAAAAAATATTATGAAGTATTTCTAAACAATACTTATATAAAAACTTATAAGTTACAAAAAAAAAAAAAAAAATGATTATTTGAATTTACGCAATTTTTTTATGTTGTGAAATTTAATTTCAAAATATTATACAGAAAATAATGTAAATATTTTAACGTGCAGCCTTAGTTTTTGCACTAAAATATCTATATATATCTGCCAACATTCTTCTTAACTTACTCCAAATGATTAGAACAATTATGGTTATAATATGTTACATTTAATATGTTATAACAAATATATATTTAATCCAATAATATACATATATATTGCAATACAAATCAATTCCAATTAGTTGTGTATAAATATTTATACTCACGATTCACGAAAACTTGTATAAAAAATTTACGACAACTTATATTGCAACAATCTATAAATTTATTCTATACATATGCATATTTTCTTAAATAATACCTGAATATACTTTGGTGAATATATGGAGAAAACAAATGTTATTAATTATTATGAATTGATAGTTGTTATTAGTTATACCAGTTTAATATGTGAACAATTCATTATATAATTATAAAATTAGACAAACCACATGCGCATACATCTTGTGTTCACAACTAAAAATTATATTCCTACAAATAAATCTAAAAATTGTACGAACATGAAATAATGTACACAACTACAATGCTTTATTAAATGAAACAAACTAAATTGTAAAAATAAGGAGAAAAAATTTAAAGTAAAAAAAAAAAAAAAAAAAAAAACCTTTACCTATGTTCGCAAATGTCGATGTACGTCCGGCCATTGATTCGTTTAAAGTTTGAAAACAGATAATATGAATCAATAAAATTGTTGTTATTTTCGCAATGCAACTAAGAGAGAGAGAGAGAGAGAGAGAGAGAGAGAGAGTTGTTTTGTTTTAAAATTTTGCTGGATGATACATATATATATATATATATATATATATATATATATATATATATATATAGAGAGAGAGAGAGAGAGAGAGAGAGAGAGAGAGATAGATAGATAGATAGACAGACAGATAGATAGATAGATAGATAGATAGATAGATGAAGATTATGTATTTGTCAAGGATTTTAATGGATTGAAACTTATATGGTATTCAAATACTATAAAAAAGAAAACAAATAATTAACAAAATGAAAATCATAGATTTCATAAAATTTCGAAAGTTGTATATTATTTAATAAATAATAATTTTTCTTTCTTGATTTTAATGGCTTGAAACTTATATGATATTCAAATACCATAAAAAAGGAAACAAATAATTAACAAAATGAATATCATAGATTTGATAAAATTTCAAAAGTTGTAAATTCTTTAATAAATAATTTTTTTTTTTCTTGATGTACAACACACATAGCCTATCTTCAAGTCTTTTGATTAAAAATTATAAGTTACAAATTAATGCTTTATGAAGAAGATATAATTATACTATTATCTATTTCTAAAAGTCAATAAAACAGGAATAATTACTAATTAAGACATATAATTGTGTATATAAAGGATTATAGAAAATTCAAAATTTAAACTTAAATATGTTTGAGTATTATTTTATTAGGTACAAAATTAATAATACTAACGTAAATATGATTGAATAATAAATGAATATTAAACGAAATTACCGTTGGGAGACATTTTTCTTGTTTATTTTATATTTAATATACATTTTAAAAAGGTTGGATGAGTTTGTTTAAATAATAAGTTGTAGGTATTTATTTATGGAAATTGCATTTCATCTTAATTAAGGCAGATGAATAATTTCAATTATTACAAAATTAATGATGAACATAATTTCAGTTACAAATAATTAATTATATATTTTTTCATTGACTTACTACAAATGATGATCAAAATTGTAGAAAATATATCCATCATAATATAATTCTGAATTAAAATTGATTTACCAAAATGTTAGATGATTTTTTTTTCCTATTTTCTCTTTGTTTAAATTTTATGTTTCAATTAAGTAAAAATTTACAATTATTTTTAACACAAAAATAATTAAACTTATTTAATTATGCAAATTAAGCACGATTGAAAATACATTTTTCTTTATTTTAATATAAATTATAATTATAATTTTAATTTCAAAATGTTAATTTTCATAAATTATAAAAATAAAATGCAATTATAAAATATATATTTAAGTAAATAAATGGATACAACTCTGATAGGTACATTATGCATCATCGTTGAAATATCATTATTTTCACTACTGAATTTTTTTTTACGTTTAAATTAAAATGGAATTAAATCTGTTAGTGAAATTTATCCATCATTGTCTTCATTATTTTTGACTTTATAATTAAATTGATTCATCACAATCAAAATTTACAAAAAAATATGGCGAAATAATGACTATAAATTAAATAAAATGGATTGCATCAACGGAAGAAATAGACAACATATTTATAAAAATGATCAAAAGTAATGTACTTCAACATTGAATAATTAAAAAAAGGGCTTCATAGATTGATTGAAATGGTGATAGAAATCCTGTCCTCGGAAATTGTTCCTAAATGGTTGCGCAAAAAAAAAAAAACATAATAAAAAAGCTAGTAATAAATATTGTAAAGGAATATTATAATTCAAAAATAAACTTAAATCATCTTCTAACGAAAAAATAAAAAATACCTGGAACAGACCAATTTCCAAAATAAATAGTCTTCATCACTAAATCATCAGCAGATTTTGTAATATGAAACTGTTTATTTCCGGCATATGAAACGACAAGACAATCGTCTATTTCAATATCAACACAAACCAACGCTTCCCAACCCCTGTCGAAGAACAATTTTCCTTCCTTTTTTTTTTTTAAAAGAACATCCCAACTTTTTGTTTCTCCATATACAAATATCTTGCAAGTCATATCATAAATGTAATTGATATGTCTCACAAAGCTATTAAGTATTTCCTGCATAGACGATAACCATAAAATTAGTATTAATTTTTTTTTATAAAAAACAAAAACTTTATTAATGGAGTAAAATATTTTTAATAATAAAGAACATGCGTGAATTAAAATATTACCAATTCATGATATTGATTGTGCTCCAGGAATTGATATAGAAATTTAGAAAAATGATCATAATCGGGCATGCATTCATTTTGAACAACGCTGCTTGATGAACTGCATGGGTGAATAATCTATCACAATTTATAATATAAAAATATTTTAACTTTATTTTATAGTATGCTAATCTCTTATCTCTTATCTCTTATCTCTTATACACTAAAAGAGAAACCACTTGGACAAGTGTCATTCTCTTAGAATTTTGGGACAAGTGTCATTTTCTTAGAATTTTGAGAATAAAAACTAATATTTAATATTTATATCTTCAAATTTCTATTTTTATTATTTAAACATTCAAATGTTTAAATTCAATTTTGTCATGATTTACATAGTATATCATAAATTTGATATAATTTTTAGTTAGGCTTTTTTAATGATTTACTAATTCAACTTTTATTTCTAATATATCACAATTTTATAAGATAAATTATTTTATCAAAAAGTGCATGATTAAAGATTGACATCATTGCACGCGTGATTAAAAAACTATATACCTAAATTATAAAACTTATGTCGGGGATTAATTTAACAATTAAAAAAATATTCTAAAATATAATATAAATCTTGAAGGTAAATTTATTCAAATTAGTGACCACATAGTAATGAATTTAACATTATCAATAATGCAATATCTACTGAATGTCTTGCTCAAAAGAAAAATATATGAAAGTAACTCAAGATTATTAATTACTCATTTATATATAATTTTGAATTATATAACTATGATTAGTGAATATATTCGATTAGTCTTCTATTTACTTGATTTTTAGATAATTCTCGAGACTTGATAACCTGAATTCTTTTAGAGATATTTTATACCACAATTATCGTTTAATACATATATGATTAATTGTAATTATTGCAATTTTTCTACTTAACTTATGTCTACTATCGCAACCAACTGAAAATATATGGCTTCAAATATAAAATAAATTTATATATTGGAAAACTCAAATTTGACCATAATGAATTTATCAAAATTCACATGACCCTCTATTCTTTATATGATAAAAGATAAAGAAAATGAACATGTGTTTTGCTGAGAATCATTATAATATCTCAAAATTATAGGATTAAAATTATTTTAAAATCATTTGAATTAAAAAAGAAATCAAATTTCATGATTTACGTTTATAATTGTTTAAGGTTTTAATGTTTTCCCTTTTTTTAAAAAACATAAATATATTCCTTAATCAAAAGTGTTTCGAAAAGTAAAACAAAAATTAAATAGACCTGTGAATAATATTCACGGGTACTGTACTAGTTTAGATTATAAATGCATAAAGTATAAGAAATGAGTGTTACCTGTTTGACATTAGTAGAGTGTTCACTATAATACAAATTGATATTGTTGGAGAGTAATGAGGAGAATTGTGCAATACTCTTAATTTATAAAAAGTAGATTATATTTTTGGAGTTAGATTAGTTATAGTTTGATTACAAATCATCTTCCCAATTAGTGCATTTTAATAATACAATTGAAGAATAGTTATATTTTTAATTTATAAAAAGTAGATTATATTTTTGGAGTTAGATTAGTTATAGTTTGATTACAAATCATCTTCCCAATTAGTGCATTTTAATAATACAATTGAAGAATCTATTAATTCCTAACGATAAGCAAATCAGATTATTTATAATAAAAATAATCATTTGACAAAATAATCCGAAAAAAAATATGCAATTTATATTTGAGATAATTAAAAATTAAACTAAAATACCCAACATAACATTTGATAAAAAAAATTATAAATCAAATAAACAAATAATTAATACGTAAGAAATAAAAAATAAAAAATTATATAAATTCATTTTATTTGACAAATATTTAAATTGTCATCATATTTTTTTACAAATATATGGTACGTACAAAAAAATCTCAAATAGAAAATTATTCAAATTTATATTAATTGGCAATCAAGTTTATTTATAATAAGTAAAATCCCATTGGAAGTAGAAACAAAATATAAAAAACTGACTATAAAGTGGGGAAGAAATCCATTCACTCATTATCAACAGTTTTTATGAACAAATAATATATAAAATTTGATAAAAGATTCTTTCTAGATAAAATAAAATAATTTATATTAGTACGCAAGAAATAAAAAGTAATAAAATTTATAAAATGTTTCTATTTGAAAGGATTTAAGTTTTATTTTAAAATTTTACAAATATTTTGGTAAGTACGAAAAAATCTCAAATATATAATGGTTCAAATTGATATGAATTATCAATCAAATTTTTCTATAATAAGTAAAATTTCATTGGAAGTAGAAACAAAATATATGAATTGATTGTTAAGATAAAAAACAAATTCATTCAATCAATTTAAAAAATTAGATTATACTTACCATTTAGGATGACAATAATCACATATAATAAACAAGTTAAATATTGTTAATTAAGAATAAATAAGGATAACATTTTTTTGATTTACAATACACAATATTCAATAATATCTTTTCAAATCTTCTTTGTATATAGACATGTTTGATAAAGATTTATGCAGAAGATTGATTTATAATACTGATTTCTCTTAGTAAATGAGTTATTAATTAATTTCAAAAGTCAATAAAAAGGATAAATATAATTATTATTCAAGACTTATAATTATGTATGTCAAGAATTGTGGAAGATTTGAAAAAATTACTCCCTCCGTCCCAGTTAACTTGTCCTACTTTTCATTTCGGTCCGTCCCACTTAACTTGTCACACCCATAAATGGCAATTAAAGGCAACAATCTCCACCCTCAAAATATCCACATTCAATCTCTACCTTTAAAAAAGTCAAAGATTCCACAAAATCTGTTTTTTCTTAACATCCGTGGCCGGTCAACTGTGACAAGTTAACCGGGACGGAGGGAGTATTTAGATATGTTATCATCTTATACATATAAAATTTACCATTGAAAAAAATGGATGTGCTATTGACCTTTTAAGAATTTAGTCATATTAATGTTAATATCATTCGAATTAATTATAATGTTTAATTCATGCCTATAAATTAATGTGTAAATAATAAGATATAATTTTTATACATTAACAAAAATCACATTGACAAATTAATTATTAACAACTTTATAATAAATTAAGTAATAGTTTTCTTAAGTTAACTAATATTTGTTTTTTAATTTTAACTTTACATAAGACATATTTTATGTAGTTGTATGAATTCAAAATTGATTTACAGAAAACTTAAATAAAGATGTTTAAATATTAATTTATCCGTATTTATTTGTGGAAATTATGTATTTAAATAAGGCATAAGACACAAATAAACTAATTTAAAATTTTAAACATAAATATATTTGTTAATTAAAAGGGATTAGTTACATTTTCCTTGATTTACTCCAAATGATTAATATAATTATTAATGTGAAAAAACTATATAAGTGTAATCTAACTATATAATTATTATATACTCTAACTATATATTATTTAAAATATGTAGGTACTCTATAAGTGTAAATATGACATATTTTCGAATGTAGCTTATATTAATTAGGTACCCTATTAATAAGGATTGTGTTATTAATAAGATAAACTAATTGGTATTAAATTTCAAATTACATCAATTTTGAGACTGTTTTGTTTATCACTATAAAAATACATGAATGAGATATGTACTGAAGATTTTTAATAGAATTACCAAATTAAAAAACTCCATAAGGTTCTCTAAAAAACGAATATCTTTTACTATCAAGTTTGATAAATCACTTAAAGTTTAAAACAATTAGATGATACAATTTTTGGATGACAATAATCCTGGAAAAATATGCAATCGTCATTTGAGTTAATTAAAAATTCTAAAGAAAAATATATCAGCTTTTTTTATATAATATCATGATAAAAGAAACTCTATAGATCCAATAAACAAATAATTAATACTTAAGGAATCAAAAAATTATACCAAATATTTTTATTTGAATGGATTTAAGTGTTATTTTATTTTTTTATAAATATTTGGTATGTACGACAAATTCTGAAATGGATAATGATTCAAATTTATATTAATTAGCTATCAAGTCTGTTGATAATAAGTAAAATCTCATGAAGAGTATAAACAAAATATATGATTGACTATTAAGATGGGAAAAAAAAAAACGATTTAGTCATTTTAAAATTTCGATGATACCATTTATGATGATAATAATTACATATAATAAGCAACATAAATATTTCGCTAATTAGGAATAATTCATATCTAATTTCAGAATAACACAACCTTGACGTTAATATGAAAAAAAAATATTTAAAATATTTTAAACTAATAATTAAATTAAATTAACGTTTTCATTGATTTATATAGATTTAAAATTCGTAGCCAAATGTTTGATATGTACGAAAATATGAGTTAAATATATCCATATCTTTGACTATAAAGTTTGTTAATTCCTCTAAATTTTAAAACAATTAGTTGATACCAATTTTGGATGACAATAATCTTCAGAAAACATGCAATCTATATTATTTTGTAATTAAAAATTACCAAAAAAAAATTATTATTAAGGAATTTATGATAAATTTATTAACATTTTTTTTAAGTTAACTATTTTTTTTTTTTTTATTTCAACTTTAAAAATTAAAGTATTTTGTAAATTTTTATAAGTACACAATGTTATGACTAAAAATTGCTTAATATTCTTAAATAGTTATAGTAAATTGTATGAAATTAAATAATGCGTCTTAGTAGTATATGCTAGACTTTTTATCCATAACTCATATTGAAATTATGGAATATTTTTAAAATATTTTAAAGTAATAATTAAATTAAATTAACGTTTTCATTGATTTATATAGGTTTAAAATTCGTAGCAAAATGTTTGATATGTACTAAAATATGAGTTAAATATATCCATATCTTTGACTATAAAGTTTGATAATTTCTCTAAATTTTAACACAATTAGTTGATACCAATTTTGGATGACAATAATCTTAAAAAAACATGCAATCTATATTATTTGGTAATTAAAAATTGCCAAATATTCAATTGAAAAAAATATTATTAAGGAATTTATGATAAATTTATTAACATTTTTTTTAAGTTAACTATTTCTTTTTATTTCAACTTAAAAAATTAAAGTATTTTGTAAACTTGTATATGTACACAATGTTATGACTAAAAATTGCTTAATATTCTTAAACAGTTATAGTAAATTGTATGAAATTAAACAACGCGTCTTAGTAGTATATGCTAGACTTTTTATCCATAATGCATATTGAAATTATGGAATATTTTGTTATGATACAAAGGTTGAATACAATGAACATTCTTTAAGTTGTTTAGAGAAATTGTGATTAGCATTTCTATAAATAAAGTATATTGGAACTGTGGAAAATTTTGTTATGATACGAAGGTTGAATACAATGAATATTCTTTAAGTTAATGTCGAATCAAATCTTCTTTATGCTTACATGGTTTTAGAACAAAATTTAAGCAGTTAAAAAAACTTTTAAAACCATTATTTATTTATTATGTGCGATCATTTAGCATCAGTATTAAATCTCATTCAATTATATGTTGTTAGATTATTAGGTTATTTGAATTTTTACGCAATTTTTTCATATTGTGAAATTGAATTTCAAAATATTATTGAGAAAATAATGTAAATATCTTAACTTGCAGCATTAGTTTTTGCACTAAAATATCTATATAGATCTTCCAACATTCTTCTTAACTTACTCCAAATGATTAGAACAATTATGGTTGTAATACGTTACATTTAATATGTTATAACAAATATATATGTAATCCAATGATATAAATATATATTGCAATACAAATTAATTCCAGTTAGCTATGTATAAAAATTTATACTCACGATTAATGATTTCGTATCAAACAAAAATCAACGATAACTTATATTGCAACAATCTTTAAATTTATTTTATACATATGAAAATTTGCATAAATAATAATTGAATATACTTTGGTGAATATATAAAAAAACTAATGTTGTTAATTATTAATATTGCGTAATAGTACAATCTAAACTCTTATGGTTCTTGATATCGCAACATGTTATCTTTCGATGGTGTCCTTACCGTTTGAACTGTTTTTTTTAAGAAAAAATTAATTTGTCACAACGTGCTTCGAAACTCATTTATATAATTATGTATGACAAAAATAATTTTGACAATTTGCAAGATACAAAATGATTAAGAAAATGTTGAATTGGAAGGTTTGCCTAAACATTGAGCATAAAATTGTACATCATTGAAGAATAAAAGCTGAAGGAAAAACTGGAAAAACAGATAAAGAAAAACAGTTGGGAAAAATTCAGTTTCTGGAAAATAGTAAAGACAACGGTTTGTAACAGAATTAACTGCCAAAACCGTTGCAAAACCATTGTCGTTTTACGTATCATCCGTTGTCGTTTGCAGTTGTTTTCTGAAGCAGTTATTTTGTGTGCAATTTTGGGTTTAAGCTTGATTTGCCGTTTCAAACCGATTTCAGCTGAATTATTTAGTTGAGGGAAGTTAGTTTGTTACAAGATACTTCATTCATTTCATCATTCTAGAGAGAGAGAGAGAAAGAGATCAAGAGAGAAGAAGAGCCATTATGAGCTTGAACTCTTGATTGTATCATCATCTTGTAAACTCATTTTTGATATAGTGAAAACACCTCCTGGCCCGTGGATGTAGGCAATTTGCCGAACCACGTAAATTCTTGTTGTGTGATTGTTTTTCTTGTGTTGATATTGAGCTTGTGATTGAAGAGATCATCACTTGCTTGTTAAAGTGTTTGATTAATATTGTTGTGCTTTGGAGGATCTATTTCTAACAAGTGGCGCCGTCTGTGGGAAACTACCATAGAGGAGAAAAGTTCTTGATCAGCAACAATGTCTATGTCAAAGATTGAGACAGAAAAGTTCAATGGGAAAAACGATTATGGACTATGGAAAATCAAAGTGAAAGCACTGTTGATTCAGCAAGGGCTTGGTGCAGCTTTAAAAGGGGAAAAAGCTTTTCTAGAGAAAATGGAGGAGGCTAAAAAACTGGACATTCTTGAGAGGGCTAACAACTTGTTAATTCTGTGTTTGTCTGACAAAGTATTGAGGGAGGTATCAAAAGGAAAGAGATGTGATACAAAAACTGGATAACCTGTATATGGCCAAATCCATGGCAAATAGGTTATACCTGAAACAAAACTGTTCTCTTATAAGTTTTCTGAAGAAAAAACAGTGGAGGATCAACTGGATGACTTCAACAAGACACTTGATGATTTAGAGGCCACTGATGTCCAGATGAATGATGAAGCAAGGCCGTTCTGTTAATAAATTATTTGCCACAATCCTATGATCACCTGAGAGATGCAATGCTGTATAGAAGGGATTCCAATATTACATTAACAGAAGTACAATCAGCTCTAAGAGCAAAAGAAATGCAAAAACTCAGTCATGAAAAATCAGATGGTGCTGGAGAAGGGTTAAGTGTAAAGAAAGGAAAAAATCACAAGTGGAAACAAAACCAGAAAACTGATCCATCCAAGAAATCAGAAAATAATAAAGGAAAACTATCTGGTCACAAGGAAACAAGGAAGTGTCATTTCTGCAAGAGACCTGGTCATCTCAAGAAAGACTGTTTTGAGTGGAAGAAGAAACAGGCTCAGAAAGGAACTCAAGCCTCAAGTTCAGCAAAGGTGGTTGAAGCTGCAGAAGAAGAACCTCAGGTACTAAATATTTCTGAAATCAAGACTGAACAAAACTGGATTTTGGACTCTGGTTGTAGTTTTCATATGAGTCCAAACCTAGACTGGTTTAAAGATTTTAAAGAACAAGAATCAGGAATAGTCATGCTAGGAAATGATCAATCATGTTCAGTTAAAGGAATTGGAGATATAATGATTAAAGTGCATGATGGTTCTGTTAAAATCTTGAAGGATGTCAGATATATTCCAAAGCTTAAGAGAAATCTTGTCAGTATGGGGACTTTAGAAAAGAGAGGGTGCAGTTTCAAGTCTGAAAATGAACATTTAGATATAATAAAGGATTCAAAAGTGGTAATGAAAGGGATCAGAAAAGCTAGTCTTTATTACCTAGTTGGAAATGCAGTAATTGATGAATCTGAAAATGTAGTCAAGGACAGTAACCAACTGTGGCATACAAGATTAGGACATGTCAGTGTCAGTGGATTAACTTAGCTTGCAAAGCAAAACCTGATTGACTACAGAGAAGATAGTGAAAAGTCAATTGTATGTGAAGACTGTATACTGGGCAAAAACAAGAAGCTATCATATCCAGTAGGAAAACACAACTCAAACATGGTATTGGAATACATTCATGCTGACTTATGGGGTCCTTCAAGAGTTCAAACTCTTGGTGGAGGAAGATATTTCTTGAGTTTGATTGATGACTTCGCAAGAAAACTCTAGATCTATGTGCTAAAGAAGAAAGCTGAAGCATTTGACAAGTTTAAAAGCTGGTGCAATGAGGTAGAGAATGAGAAGATTGCCAAGGTCAAATGTCTAAGAACTGACAATGGGTTAGAATTTCTATCAGAAGAATTCAGTAAATTTTGCAGTAATAAAGGCATAAAGAGGCATAGAACTGTACCAGCAAATCCACAACAAAATGGTGTAGTGGAAAGAATGAATAGGACAATACTTGAAAGAATAAGATGTATGTTGTCCAGTTCTGGACTAGATAAAAGGTTTTGGGGAGAAGCAGCTTCTACTGCTGCTTATCTTATAAACAGATGCCCAACAGCAGCTAATGACCAGCTAACTTCTGAAGAGAAATGGACAGAAAAGTCACCATCCTACTCACACCTCAGAACTTTTGGATGCAGAGCATATGCTCATGTTAAACAGGATAAATTAGAAGCAAGAGCAGTAAAATGTTTGATGCTTGGATATCCTCCTGGAGTAAAGGGATATAGATTATGGAGTACAGAGCCTGGTGCTGGGAAGATCATGATCAGCAGAGATGTAGTTTTCAGAGAAAATATTATGCCCCTAAAAGCAAATCAGAGAGTAAAGGTGGTTTCAGAGTCAGTAGGAGACAAATTACCAGCTCAGGTGGAGCCAGTGTCTGAAGCTGAACATGAATCATCAGAAGACTCTGAGGAAGAACAACAAGCAAGTCCAAATGATAGTTTGATGAACTATCACTATCAGCTAGTAAGGGACAGGGAAAAGAGAACTGTGAAGAAATCTACAAGATATGCTGATGATTATCTTACATCATATGCTCTTGTTGCAGCTGAGGATATTGAGTGTACTGATCCAAGAGATTATAAAGAGGCAATGATGAGTAGTGACAGGTATAAGTGGATATTAGCCATGAGAGAAGAGGTTGATTCACTGGAGAAGAATAACACTTGGATTCTAGTTGACAGACCACACAAGCAAAAACTAGTTAGCTGTAAATGGATTTTTAAGAGAAAAATAGAGATAACTCATATTGAATCTGTCAGATTTAAAGCTAGACTAGTAGCAAGAGGGTTTACTCAGAGGGAAGGAATTGGTTACAATGAAATCTTCTCCCCAGTTGTGAAACACTGTTCAATCAGAATTTTACTAGCCTTAGTAACTCAGTTTGATTTAGAGCTGGAACAATTAGATGTAAAAACAACATTTTTATAGCTGTGTACAACATTTTTAGATCTAAAGGAGAAGATTTATATGTCTCAGCTAGAAGGATTTGTTGTACCAGGGGGTGAAAACAAGGTTTGTCTTCTGAAGAAATCTCTGTATGGACTTAAGCAAAGTCCAAGACAGTGGTACGTAAAATTTGACACACATATGAGAAGAATTGGATATGTTAGGTCTAAATATGATAGCTGTGTGTACTTAAAATTTGCTGAGAAGGGTGTCTTGGTGTTTCTGTTACTTTATGTGGATGATATGCTGGTTGCAAGTAAAAGTAAGGATGAAATCAAATATCTAAAGGGTGAGTTACAGAGTGTATTTGATATGGAGGTGCTTGGAAATGCAAAGAGGATACTGGGGATGGACATAGAAAGGAACAGAACTAATGGAGTTCTATGGCTACATCAGAAAGATTACATTCAGAAAGTATTGCAGAGGTTCAATATGCATGAAGCCAGGAGTGTGTCAGTGCCATTAGGACATCATTTTAAGCTGTCTGAGCTACAGAGACCAAAGACAAGATAAGAAGCAGCTGAAATGGGGAAAATTCCTTATGCTAATGCAGTAGGAAGTATAATGTACACAATGATCTGTACTAGGCCTGATGTTGCACATGCAATAAGTGTAACTAGCAGATATATGGCTGATCCAGGAAGAGCTCATTGGGAAGCTTTAAAATGGGTACTTAGATACCTAAAGGGGTCAAGCAGTGTTGGTATCTGTTTAAGAAATCAATTGATGGTGAAGGATGTGATGCTCTGCAAGGATACAACGATTCAGATTATGCAGCAAATCTAGACTCAAGGAAGTCTCAGGCTGGTTATATTTTCACTTTGTTTGGAGCAGCAATTAGTTGGAGATCAATGTTACAATCTGTGGTTGCTTTGTCAACCACAGAAGCTGAATATATGGCTGTTGCAGAGGCAGTGAAAGAGGCAGTCTGGTTAAGGGGCATCCTGGAAGAGTTTGGAGTTGTTCAGAAATCTGTGAAAGTGTTTTGTGACTCTCAGAGTACATTACATCTGGCTAAACATCAGGTATTTCATGCAAGAAGTAAACACATAGATGTTAGACTTCATTTTGTGAGAGATATAGCAGAAAAAGGAACTATTGTTTTGGAAAAGATTGGAACAGAAGACAATGCTTCAGAATGCTGACTAAAACATTAGCTGCAAACAAATTTAGATATTGTCTGCAGCTGGTTCAAATATCCCAGATGAGTTAGAAGAACAGCTCTTGAATCAAGAGCTGTGAGAGGTTAGGTGGAGGTTTGCTATGCAAAGGTTGAGTTGTTGTTTGATTGGCTAAATGTTTAGCCAAGGTGGAGAATGTTGAATTGGAAGGTTTGCCTAAACATTGAGCATAAAATTGTACATCATTGAAGACTAAAAGCTGAAGGAAAAACTGGAAAAACAGATGAAGAAAAACAGTTGGGAAAAATTCAGTTTCTGGAAAATAGTAAAGACAACGGTTTGTAACAGAATTAACTGCCAAAACCGTTGCAAACCGTTGTCATTTTACGTATCATCCGTTGTCGTTTGCAGTCGTTTTCTGAAGCAGTGCAGTTTTGGGTTTAAGCTTGATTTGCCGTTTCAAACCGATTTCAGCTGAATTATTTAGTTGAGGGGAGTTAGTTTGTTACAAGATACTTCATTCATTTCATCATTCTAGAGAGAGAGAGAGAAAGAGATCAAGAGAGAAGAAGAGCCATAGTTTATGAGCTTGAACTCTTGATTGTATCTTCATCTTGTAAACTCATTTTTGATATAGTGAAAACACCTCCTGGCCTGTGGATGTAGGCAATTTGCCGAACCACGTAAATTCTTGTTGTGTGATTGTTTTTCTTGTTTTGATATTGAGCTTGTGATTGAAGAGATCATCACTTGCTTGTTAAAGTGTTTGATTGATATTGTTGTGCTTTGGAGGATCTATTTCTAACAGAAAATGATGGGCATATAAAATGACGGTATATTTGACTTTTATCTCACTAATTAACCGGCTAATTGAATTGTACTAATAATTAGATATTATTTTCATAATTAATAATAATAATAATAATAATAATAATAATTATTATTATTATAAAAAAGTGATAAAAATATTAAAAAAACACAAAATATAATAAGTATTAAAAAACTGTTAACTTTTAGATTTTAATCCTTAGTATATTGCTATATATTTTTTTAAGAGAACTATAGATCTCTAGAATTACAATTAGTATAACTATCACCCTGTATAATAATTGTGTTCATTATGTATTTCAATTAAACCATCAAAATTATATTATCCAATTAATTATCTCTATATGTCACGTCAAGTCCCAGATATAATTAGAATCATATAATTTTTATGTTAATTAGAATCATGTTATTGAAAAGGTAAGTCTGACAAACAAAAATCAATTTGAAATTCCATCATTCTTAATATCATGCTTCTATTTAAAAGGAAGATTTCTTAATTCATAATTCTGCAGTCAACTTTCTGCAAATAAGTTAATGTAATATTTGATATATTTACCAATTTCAAATTATATCCAGTTTGAATTCGATTTGATTACTACTTCAAAAATACATGAATGAGATTTATTGTAGATAAATTAATAAACTTAATAGCTGTTAATAAGATAAATTAATTGGCATAAAATTTCAAAGCATATCCAACTTACTTGCTGATTTGAATATCAATTAAAAAATATATTGATGAGATATATATTAAAGATTTTGTTGCAAATATTTGATATGTAAGAAGACTTGATAAAAGAAAATGATTAAAAATCAAAATCTCTATAACATCATTATACAATCAACCAAATATTATAAAGACTTGCTAAACAAAATTTAAATAAAAAACTGTTAAGTTACAAAAAAAAGTCACAATAGCAATGCAAAATATATGGAAAACGCAATCCATATCATTTAAGATGATAATAATCTCACATGATAAGCAACTTAAAATTTGAAAACATGTAGGTTGGAAAACATGTTCTCAAAATCATAGTGATAAAATTTGAATACGGATTTTATTTAGCTTAATCAATTATTTGCAATTCGGATTTTATTCAAAAATAAAATAGATAAAATCGTAAAAAAAATTGTCAAATCAACTACATTCAGCGTTTTTTTGTGAAGAGATCGGGGTTTAATATGTTAAATTAATTTAATTTTACATTATTTATGTTAAGCTCATTTAATGGGAAAAAAATATACCACAAATAGTTTAAAGTTTATTTTTAACAGTTGTAGTGAATTATTGTTAAAATGTCTAAGATTTGAGTTCTTAGTATATAATCATTTTATATTTCTTGTTATTATAATATTAATTAAGTTCTCTTTAAAAAATGAGTCTTGTAATTATTAAGTTTCTTATCGATCCACATGTATTACTATTGATTATTTTAGCATATGCTTAAAATTTATTAAAATCTATGTTATATATATGACGAATTTCAACCATTGAGTACTAAAATGAAAAAGAAAAAAGTAATTATAGTCGAAAAGTCATATTGCAAAACTCACAAGATTAACTTTCCTATCATCTATACATATATATGAAAATTCTAAAAACTCACGATTCTTCCATTTATTTTTTTGTTATTAAATATGGAAATTCATTTTGTTAAATCTTGGCCATTTCTTTTGTTAAATCTTGGCCATTTGAGTAATATAATCAAGGAATTGAAAAGGAAAAACAGTTCACTTTATTTTTGAAATAGAAAAAAATAATTAACTTAACTATAGCCGGAGAATCATATTAAAATCTCAAAATATATTTTTTTATCAAAATTAATTGATGGATGAAAGTGGGTTGTAAATCTCAAAAGATTAACTTCATAATTAGTTGATTCTTAAGCCAGTGAGGAGTGAGAACATAAAAATCTTATCTCTCTCAATTATTTTCCTCTCTCTATCAACCATTAGGGAACTAACATATGGAAGAAGTTGAATTATTCGTCTATTAGCAATTTTGTAACAATTTTGTATTCCTCTATTAAAGTTGTTACAATTGGATCTCACTTCTTTTAAAACTTCTGAAAGAATATTTCCCCTTAATAATGTACGAATAATGAATATTAATAAAGGAAATGGGTGACCCACGTTGTAGTATAGTAGTAAGTATTCCCGCCTGTCACGCAGGTGACCCGGGTTCAATCCCCGGCAACGGTGCCAAAATTTGGTAACGCGGTGTCGTGTACCGCTTTACCAAATTAATTGTGTACAAAGAACACACTATACCTTATCCTACTACTCTAACTAGTAGAGTGGCAAGTAAGGGTCGATCCCACGAGGAACGGCCGAATAGTTTTGATCCCGATGTCAAGTAAATTATGATTAAATATGCAAAAAGTAAATTCTTAAGAAAGTAGTAAAGAGGGGGGATTGATGAAGGACTAACAATCTACTAGTAGCAAATAGAAATAACTAAGCGGAGTTAAAAGCCTTTAACATTCAAAATTAAAGAAACAACTAATCAAAGACACTAAAAGGGATCCTTTTCGGTTTTGGTTTTCAAATAGTAAAACAAGCCACCCTTGATCATGCTTCCCCTTGGTCTTAGACAATTGATGCAACTATTGTTAATGCCCGATTAAATTGTGATTCAACCCTTATCTCAAGGCTATTAACAAGCTCTAATAGCCTTGTTATTACTTAATCTCAGTTAATCAAAATAAGCTCTTCGACTAACCCTATTCAATTTAACCGAATCCTCGAACAAGCTCTCTTAGATCCAATAACCAAATGCATTAAACACTAGGACAACAAGATAAATTCAACATAAAACTCGAAAGCTCGGTTTTAGTGTTTGAACTTTGTGTTATCCCCAATAAATAAATCTATTGTTTGCTACACGGGAATCGAAAATCCTACAATTACGGATGGTAATTTCCTATTCTAGCATCACATTCACAAATCCCTTAAAGGGTGATCAATCCAATAATTAATTCATAAATGTGAGTCAATAAGAGCAAATAACACAAAACACTTGAATACACAATAATCTCGGTAACATTAACTGCAATAATCACATCAATATCTCGACTCAAGGTTCCACAATGATCAAGGATGAGCTAAAGAGTGCTATCCACCCATATTAACTAATACAATCAGAAAATAGATAGAAAAATAAAGAAACATGATACTGATATTGATGAATCCAAAGATGTCAATTGGAGAAGATGATCCTTCAATGTCTAGTCCAATCTCCTTCCTTGGTGGCTTTTGTGGCTGAATAGTGCTCCAAGTATAAAAAAGGTATCAAAAGTTAGGTTAAATTCGAATGGGATGATATATATATATATATAAGGAGAGAAAGTGCTAGTCAAAAATAGGCACAAACGTATTCAGGATTTCAAAACAGGGTAGTGAATCTCGGCCGAGACGAAAGTGTGTCTCGGCCGAGACGTGAAAAAGGGTTTTCAAGGTTTGTGGGTCCAAAGGCGATCTCGGCCGAGATTTAACTTCATCTCGGCCGAGACGTAAAAAGGGGAAAATGGGGTTGGCTAGGGCTTGACTCATCTCGGCTGAGATTAGACTGCATTTCGGCCGAGATCTTGGTCCTTTGAAAAAGCCTTGAAATTCTCTGGCAACATATCTCGGCTGAGATGCATTGTGTGTCTCGGCCGAGATCTTCAGTCTGCTCAATTCTTCATGAATGCCCTGGAGACTCATCTCGGCCGAGACTTTCATCCTGTCTCGGCCGAGATCTTCAACTACCCCTTCCTTTTGTTGCCTCGATCAATCCTTCGACTCCGCGGTCTTTTGATATTCTTTTTCGACCATTTTTTCACCTGTCTTAATACAAAAATAGCACAAACGCATTATTTTGCCCATTAGAATATAAAAGCACTAAATACATGTAATTATGCACATTATTGACACTAAAATGACACTAAAAGCGCCCTAAAGTGCGTGCACGGAACACGTGTACCAATTTACAATCTTTTCAAAAAAAATGTTACTTCAACAAAAATGGTCATACATGCACTTCACTAAAAAGAGGAAATGATCATTTATTCAAGAGAGAAGTACGCAACATCAAAACATTTCTCAAAAACTATATTTATTTTACAATTATGCCTTCAAACAATGCATGGATGATATCTTCAAGATCGGCGCTGCATCTGTGGGCTTTAAGTTCGGAGTGAGGGCCTGTAGGTACACCCTATCGACTTTCCCTTCGCAGAACTGGTCTCTCACTCATCTCTTCTTGAATTAAGGTTTGCAAATGGTAATTTGATGAACTGCAAAAGACAAAAATAGATGCTACGAATGTCAATGCAAAAAAAAAAAAAAAAGTTAAATAATGGCCATTACTTAAAAGAGCACGGAAAATATCTAAATTAAAATATCATATAAGAATCAAAGATCCAAAGTTTACATAAAGCGAAAAATTAACAAATACAATAGTTTAAACGCAAAGATGCACATACCTGTTTCTTCATTAGTGTATATACATTTTCAACATCTGTGATACAACGAGATAAAAAATAAAAACAAAAACAAAGTTAGATAATGTAAACAATATTAAACAAACAAAAACGTTACACAATGGCGATGAATTAAAAGAGCACGAAAAAAAAATCTGGAAAAAAAATCACGAAAAAGATCATATGTGACTGGAATGGAAGAATAGATGCATAGGAAAAAAAGAATTCACACAATTTAAACCGGAAATATTGAATTGAGACCACAATTATGTGGTATAAATACTGCCTTGAAGTTGAATAGATATGGAAAGTTTGAAAATCATTATAATGATTGATGAAAGAAATCAATACAATTGCCAAATAAAACAACATATTTAAAGGAAATTAGTATTAATTAAAAATAATGGAATTAATTGATCCTTAATCGGACGAATATGATGATGCCACATGTCCTTGCCAGAAGAGGTAATGTGTTTTGGGCGAGAAAATGTAAAAATTCCCAATAGTGACAAGGTATTGTGTTATTATATATATATAGATTTTTCTTACTAACAAACGATGACAAACAGGAAAACTCCAAGTTTCTGCATTTTTTTTTTCCGTCACAGTCGCAACAACGTTACTATCACAAGTAAAGAGTAACAAAGAGAGGAAAAAAAGACACTCCATTATTGAGATCTCAGAGCAATGCCATCTATATCTATATATATATAAAAGTAAAATGGAGGGTATTAATGTCATTTTATCTTTCCCTCCAAAAATTTTACACCATATAATTGTTAACTTTTTTTATTTTTGGTAAGTTATAACTTTCTTTTATTTTTTTTAAATACAAATAACTTTATCATTTTTAATCCAATTGTTATGCATAATATACCAAATTATTTATCTTTTCAAGATCTTCGATTTGACATCCATATCACATATATTATAATGAGATATTTGATTTGAATAAACGGATTGTTTGTTGGTTAATTATTTATGCTAAAATTGATGTTCATTGTAAATTGGACTATAATATTTTGGCTTGATTTGCAAGTAAAATTACTAAATAATTTCTTTTCTAAAAAATATGAGTATTTTTTTTTATAAAAAATGCAACTAATCAATTTATTTTAATTTGTGAATTTTTAAATATTTTTGTTATTTAAGTTATGCATGGAGAAAAATCACTGTTTAAATAATGAACGGCCTTCTTTACAAAATCAAAGACAAAATAATCAATATCTATTTTATAATCAACTTATCAAATCATCAAATTTGATAATATAATTTTTTATCACGAAAGTGGAGAAGCTTTGAGCATATGTATTATTATATATTAAAATTGTTATTGAAAATTGTTCTTAATTACCTATTTATATTTTTAATAATGTGTATTTTTTTAAAATAATTTTTTTAAGAAAATTTATTCTGTGCAGCCTAAATTATGACTTTTTTGCATTTTGCAATTTTTTAAAATGTTTTGCTTTTATTAAAACTTCAGTTAAATGTTTTTACACTTTATAAGTTAAATAATACTTCGACGCACTAATCAAATAAAATAATTTAAATAAATAATTTGCAATACCAAATAAAATAAGAAAATATTCAAATATTTTGAAGAACTCACATAATTTAGTTTGTTATTCAGATTATTAAATAACTTTTGAATTTATTTTGTTAAAATAAGAATTTATTAAATAAAAAATATTTAAGTATATTTGAAATTATCAAATGAAATGTTAAAAGTTGTAAGTGAAATTTTAACCTTAGAAAGAGAAAATTAAATATATATATCTATATATAATTTATTTAGATAAATTTAAAAAACATAAAATAAAAGCATAGACATAAAGAAAAAAGTATTAAACTGTACATTACATATGAAATATCCAAATAAAATATCATTGTTCCTTTTATTATATATTTCATGGTTATTTTTGATTATCTATAGTTAGAATTTAAAAATTATTTTATAAATAAAAAAATTGTATATTTTATATGTATAAGCCACAATATGTACAATTCTGTAAGTAACACTTCCCAGGCTAAAATTTTAGCCTGCGATTGGTAAGTTATCACATTTGGTAAGAATCAAAATTTATTTTATTTTCTTAAGTTGCGAATATTTTTTTTTTATTTCTTTTAGCTTTTGTGTTTTGTTTATAATTAAATGTTCTTTTAGTTTTTTTTCCACATTTTTTCCTATACTACCCCTTTTATTATCCCTAAAAATTCTTCCATTATGTAACCTACCATATAACTAGATAACAATAGTAAGGAAATGGAGAAAATTAAAGGATTTTAGGAAGGGAGAAAAATGGAGGTAGTACAATATATCAAATTAATCATCTTTTGACGATATTTGATTTGACATTCATATGATATATAGAATAATAAGATATTCTATTTAAAATATTATATTATTTGTTCATTGATTATTTGATTAAGATTTCAGTATTTATGGTGGGTTGTATAGTAAATATAGTATTGATTCAGAATACAATTAAAAATCATTCAAATAATTCTCTTTTACAAATTATTTTACTTAATTATTTCATTAAATCAATAACTGATCAATTTATTTTATCTGACATGAATTGTCTCAATTTTTCTTCATTTATTATATTGAGAGAAAAATCATGTATATATAATTGAACACATACTTTATCGAATTAAAAACGATACTTAATATTTGATTTATAATCAGCGTATTAAATTATTAAACTTGCCAATGTTTATTTGTTATAATAATTATTTTATTGATAAATCAAACTATGACTTTTGATCATATATATAATTTTATATATCAGAATTAATCTTAATTTTTTTATTACTTTTTTATATTTTACATATATCAATGTTATTTTTCTATAAAAAATTACACTTTGCATCCTAAACTATGATATAATACAAGTTGCCAATAAACTACTTTTAAATAAATAAAATTAACGTACTTATTATGTCTTTTTGTTTTTACATTAACCAATTTCAATTAACTCTTCTTCTTCTTCTTTTTTTTTTTTTTTTTTTTTCACATTTTGCAATTTAAATAATTTCTTTTCACACTAACCAATGTGTATCTTTAAATGAATATACTATTTACAATACAAATGTATAATTTAATTGAAACTTTTCAACATATATATGAAAGTATTAAGAAATATCGAAGAATTCATATATTTTGTTTTATTATTCCAATTATTGAATAACTTTTGAATTTTATTTTGTTATTCTTTGTATATCTGAAATACCAAGTAAAGTATTAAAACTTGCAAATAAGATTTTTTAAAAGTAAATAGTTATAGTTAGAATTTAAAATTTTATTTAGATAAATTTATATATTTAAAGTAAAATAAAAAAAAATAAAGAAAAATAAACTTCTTATAAGATTATTCAGTTTATTTTATTTGATAATGAGTTTATATTTAAATATTTATGTTTATTTTAACATTCATAATTAATTAAGCTATTATTCATATAGGTGAAGAATGATACAGACACACTAAATATGTGTTTGGATTTCAAAGATAAGAACTGATCATTTTGAAAAAGATTTTTTTTTTATATTTAATATTTATCTCAATGTTAATCTATTATATATATATGTGTGTGTGTGTGTATATATATACGCGCACACACACCCCCCTATATATAAAGTAAGTTATATTAAATTCATATATAACGTGCGAGAAATTTATATTTACATTACTTATAATTTTATTTATGTTTTGTCCTATATCTTAAAAAAAATATTAGGATAAAACGATCACATATTTAAATATTAGATTATATCATATTCAGTTTTATTAAAATCATTACTTTTTAAATAAACTTCCCTGCATCGCACGGGAATATTACTAGTATATGCAAAACTAAAATGAAATTGTTCTCCATATCAACTTCAACAACTTCTACTATGATTTCTCTTAAGTTATCAAGACCCAGAAAATCAAACTCAAAATTCCTCTTCGTTTTCTTTCTAAGAAAAAAATAATTAAAATTAAACTTACAATTACAGATTCGAAAACGCGTGCAATCCATCTTCAGACTCTTTATTGACGGCATAATAACCTCAAAAGATTCCAAAAAAAAAAAAAATTGAAATTAGCAGACTATTGCAAACTTAAAAGTTCCATCTATTAAATGAATGTTTCTTTAGATTTTTTTGGAGAATATGTCTTTCATTAATTCATGGTAGCAATCAATTGGGATGCGATAGGAAGAGGGATCATTAGAAATTTGTGGCTGCAAATAAGAAACAACCAGGTAAAAGGAAAAAAATCACCCTATTTATTTTATTTTAAATAGTGGTTGTGAAGAGTAAGACAGTGGTTGTGTTTAGAGTTACCCATATATAAATATACTTCATATAAGTATCCAATTGAAAACATTGAGAAAAAGATGAATAATGTTTACCTACTGTAAGTAAACAATATATTTAAATAAAAAAGTTTATTTAGGTTATTACGATATTCGAAAAGTATCTTTAAAATTTTTAAGAGAGATCGTGCCCCAAAAAGATCGTCGATGTAGAAAGGGCTATGAAAATGTAGCATATTAGGTTTTCCTATCCCTTACAAGGGGGCATGTTTTTCATCCGATATGTCTTTTTCTTTAAAAAAAAATATAGACATTACCTCAAAATTTGGAAAAATAAAAAATATCATATTCCACTATTGTGATTTATATTTGTTATATGAGTTTCAATCTAATTAAATATGTTTTGATACAAGTGTATATGTGGGTAAGGAATTCAGAACCGGAATTAATTGTTCAAGAACCGAGTCAGAAGGGTGAACCGGATGTCACTTATTTGCTGAACCGGCAGTTAGGAAAAGAAGTTGGTTGCAGGACTCTTTCTCAACAGTTTTAGCTGAATATCACAGTTTCTGTTATTGATCTTCTAACTTGATGGTTTTGGAGGTTTTAGTCCATGATATATACACCATTCAACTCGGAATGAGAGAGAGAGAGAGTCATCAACACATTTTCCCTCTGTATTTGATAATTCAATTGAAGAATTGCAGGGTTAGGGTTGTTTCATCCAGATTAGGATTTAATTTGGGATTTCTTGATTCAGCTGTTGTAATATATAATTGATTGAATTTTTTAGTGAATTGAGGTACTCATAACCTCCGTGGATGTAGATCGTAAGATCGAACCACGTAAAACTTATGTTTCTTGCATGATTTTTCTCATTTTCTTGTATTGTGAGTGTTTCTCAATTTCTGTGAGGAGTGTTTGATTTCTAGGATTATTTGCATTGCTTGGTTCTGTTGTTACAATTGGCACCGCTGTGGGAAACCAATCCACGACAACGTTGGTCAAGAACAATGACAACCATGAAATCAGATGTGGAGCGATTTACAAGGAGAAATGATTTCAATTTGTGGAAACTCAAGATGAATGTTGTTCTGATCCAAAATGGGTTGTCTATGGCTTTGAAGCCTGTTGCTGATTGTCCTGAAGTAGAGAAGACAAAATTCTTGGAGGTAGATCAGAAAGCACATAGTGTGATCATCCTCTGTTTAGGTGACAAGCCTTTCAGGAAAATATCAAAGACAAAGTCTGCCATAGAAGCATGGAAGAAGTTAGGAGAGCTTTATCAATCTAAAACTGTTTCAAATAAATTATTCTTGAAACAAAAGCTTTTGGGATTCAAGATGGTTGAGGATAAAAGTCTGTTTGAACAACCAGATGCGTTCAACCGGCTGGTGGATGAATTAGAAGACCTGGAAGTGAAGTTAGAGGAGGAAGACAAGTCTTTGATGTTATTAAACTCATTGCCAAGGCCACTTGATCATTTCAAGGACACTTTACTGTTTGGAAATCAAAGCAAATTGACAATGGATACTATTTTGACTTCCTTGAAGACAAAGATTCTGCAGATTCAAGGAGAGAAGAAGGCCCAAAGTCAACCTGAGGGATTGACAGTAAAATACAAGAAATTCAATCCCAAGAAGAAGTTTCAGAACAACAAGCCCAAGGATCAGAATGCAGGTAGAGATGGTGCAAAGAAGGGATCTGATTGGGTGGAAAGAAGGAGATGCTTTCACTGCAAACAAACAGGTCATCTCAAGAAAAATTGCCCTGATAGGAATAATAAATCTGAGGGCAAAGATGCAGATGCAGCAGTAGCAGAGGAAGGATATGAGAGTGCTGAAGTACTCACAATTTCTGAAGGAAAGATATCAGATGAATGGGTTCTAGACTCGGGCTGTTCTTTCCACATGTGCCCAAATGAATCTTTGTTTCAAGATTTACAGAAATATGATGGTGGAGCTGTGCCGTTGGGGAATGATCAAACCTGTAGAGTAAAAGGTGCTGGAACTTTGACTTTAATGAAGTTTTCTCTCCTGTAGTAAAACATTCATTAATAATGATGTTTGATGGGGTAGAAAGACTCATCACCAAAGTAAGGTATGTTCCAGCCCTAAAGAGGAACTTGATCTCTCTTGGATCTCTGACAACCTGTGGTTGTGAATTTAATACTGAAAATGGTTTCATGTATGTGACTAAGTCTGGGAAAGTTTTCATGAAAGGCAAGAAAGTGAATGGCTTATATATCCTAATGGGAAATTCAATCACTGGAAAAGCTGATAATGTGTTAAAAACAGAAACACAAGTCTGTGGCACAAAAGATTAGGTCACATAGGGGAGAAGGGAATGAATGGGTTATCCAAGAAGGGAGTTTTTAGAATAACTGGGTCTGTTAAGCTGGATTTCTGTTAGCAGTGTGTTCTTAGAAAAGCCAGAAAACACTCCTATGGGAAAGGGATTCACAGCACTGTAGAACCACTAGATTATGTACACTCATACATATGGGGTCCTTCTAGGGTGGAAACACATGGGGGTGGAAGGTATTTCATGACACTGATTGATGGTTACAGCAGGAAAGTGTGGATTTCTGTCTTAAAACACAAAAGTGAAACTTTTGTCAAATTTAAGGAGTGGTTGCTTCAGGTGGAGAACAAGAGAGGGAAGAAACTGAAACACTTAAGAACAGATAATGGTCTTGAGTATCTCTCAGAAGAAATTCAACAAGTTTTGCATGGACCATGGCATCACTAGACACAGAACTGTCCCTTTAAATCCTCAGCAAAATGGTTTAGCTGAAAGAATGAATAGAAACTGCTGGAGAGAGTAAGATGTATGCTTGTAGATGCTGGATTACCAAAGGCTTTCTGGTGAGAAGCAGTAAACACTGCTTGTTATTTAATCAAAAGAACTCCATCATCAGCTATCAAGTTCAAAACACCAAATGAGGTGTGGTATGGAAAACTGTCAGGTTATGATGATTTGAGGGTGTTTGGTTGACAATATTTTGCTCACATAAAGCAAGATAAGCTTGACCCCAGAGCCCTCAAATGTATATTCATTGGATACCCACAAGGAGTGAAAGGATATAAGCTATGGTGTCTTGAAACTGGAAATCAAAAGGTGATAATCAGCAGAGATGTGACTTTTAGTGAGCAACAAATGGGGTATAAGCATACTAGTGATCAGACTGAGGTAAATGGAGAGATAGCAACTGAATCAACCTCAATTGAGGTGGAGATCACCAGGATAGAAGATATACCAGTTGATATTGATCCTCCAGAATAAAATGAAGAAGAAGAACAGTACAATCATGATGAGCAGGATGAGGAACAAAATCTAAGAGATTACAATTTGGCCAGAGACAGGGTGAGGAGAAATATTCATCCACCAAATAGGTATGGACAAGCTAACATGGTATCATATGCATTATCAGTAGCTGAAAAATTAGAATACATTGAACCACCGAGTTACAAAGAAGCAGTATCTGGAACTGAATGTGCTCAATGGCTTGCAGCAATGACTGAAGAAATTCAATCATTGGAGAGAAACAACACCTGGACTCTGGTGGAGAAACCCAATAACCAAAAGATAGTAAGTTCTAAATGGATCTTCAAAAAGAAAATTGAGGTGTTTGGAACTGAACAGATTCTAGAGAATTGATTTCAGAATTAACTAAGTATGACAATCTAATTATTCTAAACTAGCAATGATTATTATCGTAATTAGACGGCACTTATATATATTAACTCTCCTTTCGAAGCAATTAACTTGTAGATTCATTATCTCTAGCCACCCTTTCAAGTCGACTAGACCTAACGAACTCCCAATCGATCTTAGACCAATGCCTACGCACTTATCTCACCTCTTTTCAGAGCGCTCAACAACTATGCTATATGTTGTCTTTCCATTCACAAATTCCTCTTTTCAAAGTGAACTTATGAATTATGTAGAAGTAGTTAAGTGATCAATTTAACTATTCATGAAAATAAATCACAACACATAGATAACGAATAATAATCATTAACTATAATAGAAAACTTCAATTAATCAAACATCGTTAAAACCTACTTTCAAAACTCTAGAATAATAAGAAACCACTCACTCATGTTCATATTCATAATACAAATATGTTCATAAACAAACATGATTTGAAATAGAAAAATAAGACAATGAATAAGCACCCTAATCGTCGTCTTGATCTTGATCCCTTGATGTTGCTTTCCTCTTCAATATGCCTTCTAATGATCTCTAACTCCTTTTTCGAGTTTGGGAACCTCCTTATATAGTTAAGGCTAAATTGGGCCCAAGATGGGCTCAAAATCATAAAACGCGCACATTCTGTTTTGGGCTCGGAAAGCTGCCTCGACCGAGTCAGAATAACCCTCGACCGAGTTGGGTCAACTCGACCGAGGCAGAATCCCCCTCGACCGAGTTGGAGTCTCTAACCAATTCCACGTTTTGCTCTTCATTTCTCACTCGACCGAGTTGCTAAACAACTCGACCGAGTCAGACTTTCTGACCATGCTTCCTCCCCTCTTTGCTATTTCCGACTTTTCTTGCTCGTTTTCCATCCGAACCTTGCCCAAACGGAGTTTTTGGCCTTTTTATACCTGAATAACACTAAAACAAGCAGAAACACGTCATCTAGCTCAAAAGTTGGATTTTAATCACTTTTCGCGCAAATACACATGCATATGTCACAAATTACGACTTTTAATTGACCTAATATACATGTAAAACTAGCATGTATCAAAACCCCCAAACTTAACCATTGTTCATCCCGAACAATAAACACAAAGCATAACATCACAATGACCACAAAATTTTAGGGCAATTAAATGATACTTCTAGTCTCAGAAATCTTTTTTTTTTTCCTTTCACAACCAACAACATAACATTTGAGCATTAGTGACATGGCAGGTTTCAACTACTTTCGAGACATTAAACTTAAAACAACAATCCTTACTGGATAAGTGTATCGCTCATCTCTCAAGTGTATGATATGAAAAGTATTTGCGCTCACATTGAATCACATGCATCGTCTACCATATGCTTGCCTATTGTCTAAATTAGGCCTTATACTTGACATGTGTGACAAAGAATCAATAGGTCTTTATTTTTGGCTGTAATGTTGGCTTATGGTTAGGTGGGATACATTTAGATATAAGTGACTATGCATTGGACTAATCAAGCTATTCTTACCCTGACTACCCCTCGACTTTGTTCACTCAATCTCAATCTTCAATTCTCAGAAAAACCAATTAATATGCCTTCTTCACCTTACCAAAGCATTTATGCATCAACCAAGATTATTTATGCCCACTTTCACTCAGGTACCGCTTTGGGACTACCTGATCGAGTACCACATTTGGGACTACTCGTTCTTCTTTCAACTCAAGCACACATAGGCATATGTGTATTCTCTTCATTAACCCCTCCTCCAACTTTCTCTTTTCCAAGTTTTTTCTTTTTCCTTTTCTTTTTTTCTTTTTTTTTTCTTTTTTCTTTTCATCTAGGAGGGAATTTTTCTCTTCTTTCTCTTTTGCCTCCCCGAATCTCTTTACCACATCATCCCAAACATCCACTCCACCTTGATACTTTTACCCCTCTACCTTCCAATACACCTCCCTCTTACTCAATTAGTCCAATTACTCGGGCCAAAGCTAAAAGAAAGGTATAAGCTTGTAATGTATGGCCTTGAAAAACAAGGCTTTAAAGCTCAATGGCTGACTAGGGATTTTTTTCATTTTTTTTTGGGTACAAAAGATTATTTTTAAAGGCTAAAAAATAGGGCTTTTAGCAAAAGAATGCCTAATATCATTTTCTATGCCACAACATGTACTCGACACATTCCTATAAAGACGCAAGGCAAGTTCTAGAGACTAAATACTATGCGATCAATAACTTCACACCGAAAGAATGATAAAATTACTCTATAGATAAGAGTACATATAAAGCTCAAAACCTCACAGGTTAATTTGTGATTATTGTTCAAGTCTAAGCTCAATTTTGTCTCCAACTGCCTATCATGCTCTGTTATGTGTCCTACCCTCATTTACTTCCAAAAATAAATTTCATCATTGACACATTATCATCTACTACCCTTTTTATGCTTATCAAGAACCAAGTTGACGACTCCTAATCAACGAAATTTAAAATCAACCTAAAAACACAATTAAAATGCAAAACATAAAATAACACTAACTAATACGACGGATAAATCAAATCAGCTATTTGGGCACACAGACCCGACACTACTCAATACTCAATAGGGCTCACAGACCCTTTACCAACTAACACAAGCAAGATATAAAATACGAAACACAATCAAGAACAATCATGACCTCAATAACATCGAATGACATAATAACGGAAAAACAATAAAAGCGGCCAAGACGTAACACTATCCACCCCCTCCCCCAAACTTGGTTGAAACCAAGTTTGTGGGAAAAAGAGTGATACGTCTTGGTGCCTACTCACAATGCTACTGAGGCGGAGGTGGTGGAGGTGGGTTAAAACGGCCCCGTTTTGCCCTGTACTGCGCCTCGACCGCGTGAATATGGCCTCGGTCGAGTTATGGTTCTGACTCGGTCGAGTAGCATTGGCCTCGGTCGAGTCCAACTTGCTGGAACGGCTCGGGTTTTTTTTTTTCAAATTTACCTCGAGCGAGTTACTCACGCCTCGGCCGTGTTTTGGTCCACAACTCGGTCGAGTTTCGGTAGCCTCGGACGAGTCAAACTTGCTGAAATTTCTCTGTTTTTTCCTTCAAATTCGCCTCGGGCGAGTGGGATTTTGCCCCGGGCGAATTGAACTCGCTGAATCTCCCCTGTTTTAGCCTTTTTCTCCGTTTTTACTCCTTTTCCTCGCATCTTTACACTGCTTTCCTTGCTTTTTCAATAACGTCGTATTTCCTATGCACACTAACAAACAAATTAAGACAATTCAAAACATAAACGTCAAAATACGAAAATTTAAAATAAACTAAAAGCATCGGGTTGCCTCCCGACAAGCGCTACTTTTATCGTCTTTAGCTCGACGACCTTTTGGATTTTTAGTTCAGCTCGGTCACCCGTAATTCATCTACGGTTGCAATTTGACTCGGGATGTATTGTTTCTTGATCCTCTGACCATTTACAAGGAATGTGCTTCCTTGTGCATCCATCAATTCCACTATGCCCGACTTTCGAACATGCTTGATTATGAGAGGTCTCGTCCATCGTGACTGCAACTTTCCAGGAAACAATGGCAGCTGCGAATTGCACAAGAGAACTTGTTCACCGGGTTCAAAGTGTCGATTCTTTATCATTTGACCATGGACCCTTTTTGTGCTCTCCGGTGGCTTTTTCTCAAGATCACGGAATTCCTTTCCTAGATGCTCCAGTAATGGTTTTAGCTCAGGTCCGCGTACTTTCTCCTTGGATATTTTTACAACTTTCTCAGTGATGTCCTCCTTCTCTGCATCTTCCATCTTCTTTCCCTGCAAATCATTCAACCCCATCCACAAGATCAAGATTAGTAGCCTCACGGTCTTTCACGGAAACATTTGAACTGGTAATATGACTCTTTAATGCATCAGAATCACTTGGTGTAAGAATTTCTCCATGAAATTTAGTATCTAAACTATCTATAGCACTACATATTTCAACTTGATTAACCTCTTCATCATCATGCATTTTCATGGCCTTATAAATAGAGAATGTCAATTTTTCCTTATTTGCTCTAAGTGTGAGTTCTCCTTTTTGGACATCAATTAACGCACTGCCCGTTGCTAATAACGGGCGACCTAGAATTAAAGGAACATCCTTATCCTCCATCATATCTAAGACCACAAAATCTGCAGGAAATATGAATTTATCTACTTGCACAAGAACATCTTCTACTATTCCCCTAGGATAGGTCAAAGATCTATCAGCCATTTGAAGTGCAATTGTGGTAGGTTTAAACGTGCCTATTCCTAGTTTTTTCAAAATAGAAAAAGGCATAAGATTAATGCTAGCTCCTAAATCACATAGTGCTCTATCAAACGTGACATTACCTAACTTGCAAGCAATTGTAAAGCTACCTGGATCTTTCTGCTTCAGTGGCAACTTCCTTTGAATCACTGCGCTGCACTTCTGAGACAGGTTGACAGTCTCATAATCTTCAAGCTTTCTTTTCTTTGCTAGCACTTCCTTGAGAAATTTTGCATAATTGGGCATTTGTTGAAGTGCATCTACGAATGGGATATTAATTTGAATCTTCTTGAAGATGTCTAAGAACTTAGCAAACTGGTCGTCCACTTTCTTTCTTCTCAGTGCTTGAGGGTATGGGATGGGAGGAACATATTTAGGGCCACCTTCAAATGTAATCCCCCTCTCTATCAGTTTCTCCGCTTCTTTGCCTTTTCCTTTCGGTTCAGCTTGTTCTTCCAAGTGCTCTTTCTCAACGAGTTCTCCTTCCACCACAGGCTTCTTTGGTCCTTCATATTCGGTCCCACTCCTTAATTGAATGGATTGATAGTGCTCTCTTGGATTCACCACTGTATCACTGGGAAACTGTCCTTGCTTATGTTGGCTGCTAATGCTCTAATCAGGTGCTGGATGTCAGATGCCACACTTTTCAATTCTGCGCCCATACATGCTATGTTTTCGCTCAGCTCATTATGTTTTCCTTCCATCTTCTTCTCCAGCTGAACTAACTTCTCATCAAACTTTTCTGCTTGTGCTTCTATTAACTCTTTAGGAGTTGGTTTCTTCCATCATGTATGATTCCGTTTGTGACCTTGAACCCTGGTGGAGGAGTAAGGGTATTCTTCGAATTTCCATAAGCCAAGTTGGAGTAATTCCGATTCCCTTGCGGATATTGGTTACCTTGTGAATATTGATTATACCTTGGCTGATTACCTTGGTAATTATTGAAATTCCGCTGATTCACAAAGTTCACATCTTCCATCTCTTCTTGGGTGAGTTGCGGCTGTGATTGCTCAGAATGTTGTGCTAACGTCAGATTAGTTAGCAAGTTCATTTGGGTAGTCAAAGCTGATATCTGAGAAGCCAAATTCTGATTTGATTCCACTTCAACTACACTAGCCACTCTCCTCGGTTGATTACGCTCCTTCGGCCATTGGTAACTGGTTCTAGACATAGCATCTAGAATAGCAAACGCCGAATTCACACTCTTCGCCATCAGGCTCTCTCCTGCCGCAGCGTCTACGTGATCTCTAGTTAGTGCAAGTAAGCCATTGTAAACCTTACAGATTTGTTGCTTCCTGGTGAACCCATGTTGAGGACAACTTCGGAGCAAATCTCTGAATCTTTCCCATGCTTCACCCAGTGGCTCTTGATCCAACTGTCTGAACTGTGTGATTTTGTTCTGCAGCTCTAGCATCTTGCTGGGTGGGAAGTACTTCAATAGAAACCTTTCACTTAATTCATCCCACTCAGTGATCTCCTCTGATGAATTAAACCACTGCAGAGCCCTATCCTTTAAGGAAAAAGGAAAGAGCCTCATCTTCACTTGCTCATGCAGTACGTGGTTGATTTTTATCGTATCAGCCAGTCTCCGAAACTTAGTTAAATGAGTGTTCGGATCTTCCAAAGCAGTACCACCATACTGATTTTGTTGCACAATATTGATGAGCACTGGTTTGAGCTCAAAACTGTGTGCATTGAGTGGTGGCGGTTGTGCTCCTCCAGGATTCTGATTAGGCAGAGGACGAAGGCAGTCACTTATTGGGAAAGTGTCCTCATCGTCATTCTCATTGTTATTCTGATTTCCTCCTGGAAGTACTGGATTCTGTGGAGGTTGTTGTTGTTGAATACTTGTGACTCTGTCATCCAAATTGGCCAGTGCCATCAGGATGCGGTTCATAACCTCTTCTTGGTTCGGTGGATTTTCCATCTCAACCGGTTGATTTCTCCTTGCTCTGTGCCTTCGGGCTGTAGCTTCAATTTCCGGATCACACGAAAGAAGATGTTCTTTTCCCTTAGACCTGGTATGCATGCACAATCCCTGAAAACACTAATAGGAAAATACCCACGTAAAATCGAAATAGATAAAAATAAAAACAGAAATTAAATGTGCAAAAATAAATTGTTGCCTAGTCTAGTCTTGTTCTAGATATCAGAATAAAAACTAAAACACTAAACTTAGTCCCCGGCAACGGCGCCAAAAACTTGTTCGCCTATTTTATAACCTAACGATCCGCAAGTGTACGGGTGCAACTGTATATAATGGCAAGCAAGGTCGATCCCACAAGGACTAACTTAATGACTAGTTTGATACTCTAAATATCCTAAAACACTCCTAACTAGGCTCTCAAATGGATTAATTTTAGTATTAAACTAATTTTACTAAACTATTACTTAACGCTTAAATCCAAGATTAAGAAAACAATTTATCAAATACTCAAGATTGGAAGACAAATTCTAGAGAATTGATTTCAGAATTAACTAAGTATGACAATCTAATTATTCTAAACTAGCAATGATTATTATCGTTATTAGACAACACTTATATATATTAACTCTCCTTTCGAAGCAATTAACTTGTAGATTCATTATCCCTAGCCGCCCTTTCAAGTCGACTAGACCTAACGAACTCCCAATCGATCTTAGACCAATGCCTACGCACTTATCTCACCTCCTTTCAGAGTGCTCAACAACTACGCTATATGTTGTCTTTCCATTCACAAATTCCTCCTTTCAAAGCGAACTTATGAATTATATAGAAGTAGTTAAGTGATCAATTTAACTATTCATGAAAATAAATCACAACACATAGATAACGAATAACAATCATTAACTAGAATAGAAAACTTCAATTAATCAAACATCGTTAAAACCTACTTTGAAAACCCTAGAATAATAAGAAACTACTCACTCATCTTCATATTCATAACACAAATATGTTCATAGACAAACATGATTTGAAATAGAAAAATAAGACAATGAATAAGCACCCTAATCGTCGTCTTGATCTTGATCCCTTGATGTTGCTTTCCTCTTCAATATGCCTTCTAATGATCTCTAACTCCTTTTTTCGAGTTTGGGAACCTCCTTATATAGTTAAGGCTAAATTGGGCCCAAGATGGGCTCAAAATCATAAAACGCGCACATTCTGTTTTGGACTCGGAAAACTGCCTCGACCGAGTCAGAATCGCCCTCGACCGAGTCGGGTCAACTCGACCGAGGCAGAATCCCCCTCGAACCAGTTGGAGTCTCTGACCAATTCCACGTTTTGCTCTTCATTTCTCACTCGCCCGAGTTGCTAAACAACTCGACCGAGTCAGACTTTCTGACCATGCTTCCTCCCCTCTTTGCTATTTCCGACTTTTCTTGCTCGTTTTCCATCCGAACCTTGCCCAAACGGAGTTTTTGGCCTTTTTATACCTGAATAACACTAAAACAAGCAGAAACACGTCATCTAGCTCAAAAGATGGATTTTAATCACTTTTCGCCCAAATACACATGCATATGTCACAAATTACGACTTTTAATTGACCTAATATACATGTAAAACTAGCATGTATCAAACATTCATCAATAAGACTATTACTTGCTAAAGTAGCTCAAGAAGACATGGAGCTGCAACAACTTGATGTTAAAACAACATTCTTGCATGGTGATCTTGTTGAAACAATACATGCAGCAACCTGAAGGTTTCATTCATCCTGGAAATGAGAACAAGGTGTGTCACTTAAGGAAATCACTGTATGGACTCAAACAGAGTCCAAGACAATGGAATAAGAGGTTCAATAAATTCATGATTGATACATGATTCTACAAAAGTCAGTTTGACAGTTGTGTGTAATTTCAAAGATAAGGAAAGGAAATTTTGACTTACCTTTTGCTATATGTGGATGATATGCTTATAGCAAGCAAACATAAATGGAGGATAGATCATCTAAAAGGAAAGTTGAATGCTGAGTTTGAAATGAAGGACTTAGGAAATGCAAAGAAAATCTTGGGAATGGATATTTTGAGAGACAAGGTAAACAGGAAGTTATGTTTATCTCAAAAGGATTATCTGGAAAAGGTTCTCAAGAGGCATAATATGCACAAAGCTAAGTCTGTGATAACACCAGTAGGTCAACAGTTTAAGCTGTCCAAAGATCAGTGTCCTAAGACTGAAGCAGATAGGAGGTACATGGAGAAAATACCATATTCCAGTGGTGTTGGGAGCTTGATGTATGGTATGATATGTAGCAGGCCGAATTTAGCTTATGGAGTTTCATTAGTGAGCAGGTTTATGTCTAATCCAGGGAAGATTCATTGGGAAGCACTCAAGTATATTTTGAGATACTTGAATGGCACTCTTAGTCTAGGATTAAAGTTTGAGCACACTGAAGCATCTGATGACCCCTTGCAAGGATATGTAGACTATGATTTTGCAGGAATTTGGACACAAGAAAGTCTATTATAGTGTATGTTTTTACACTATATGGAACAACTATCAGTTGGAAGTCAGTTCATCAATCAATAGTTGCACTTTCAACTACTGAGGCAGAATATATTGTTATATCAGAGGCTATCAAAGAAGTTGTGTAGCTGAAAGGAATTCTGAGTAATTCTGTGTGGCTATCCCGAATTCTTACAAGCACTATTTATCTATTAATTTGTAAAACATCCTAAATCCTTACCGATGCTATTTATTTATTTATATATTATTCTAGATTTATTAAGTTTATTTTAGAATTTCTTATTTAATTATTGTATGGATTTATGAGTACATTTCCTTTTGGCTCATTTACTATCCGAGTACAAACATATCTTTAAAGATCAGATTTTGAATTATATTTCGATTTATTAAAGACTAAATTCTAATACCTGAAACCTGAAACCAATGATTAGTCATCCGTTCCACTCATTAGCGAATGAACTCCACTTTAGTTCAATAAATATAATAGTCCTGTTTGTTACACTGTTTAAATCTAGCTACATAAGTAACCAAATATATATTAATAATATACAAAAAAAGTAGTAAATATAAGATATCATTATAATATTAATAATTGCATTACAACCTGTAAGGGTTGATCTAATTGATGGTCAAATAATACCCAGTTGAGATTCTCTATTCTAAGTCATGTTTATCTTATATTTCATAACTTTCAATAACTACCATGTGTATACTCGTGATGTCGCGTATAGTGGATGTTTTGAAATACAAAATGGAACACGATTTGGAATAGAAGACCTCATCCGAATAATATCAATATAAAAGGGTAAAGAGTAAATGTAAAATAAGACACCTAAATCTGCTAGTTAGTGTCACATAGACATACTTTGTATACTTCAAATGAAGCCACACACACGCATGAAATATGCCACCTGTAACATGCAACCAATGTCTTACTCTTAATGATTGAGGAATTCAAAATACTTTTGTACATACGACTTAACTTAATTCTTGACTACTCTTCCCTTGATTCACAATCACTCTTATCACCTTTCTAAATTTGGCAAATATCAAGCTCTCAATACCCTCATCTCCATCTCTTACCGTCAACAAATGCAACATACAATTACCAAGTTCTAAATACTTCCACCACACCATCTCTTCATCTTATAATCAGGACATAGGTAAGAAGAAGAAGAAACAATCTGTTTGTGTGAACTGAGTATGTACATATGCGACTTATGTGCCTTTTCGTACATATAAATGTGTCTATATATGTGAAGTGTTGGATCTATTTGTATGTATATCAAATATGTGTGTCTTTATGTATTAAGTATTAACTGTACGTTTGTAAATATGTGTGTGTCATGTATACATGTACTGGTGTTATCGCTTTAACAGAAGTAAAGAAATAAAGGGAATGAGGAAGAGTGAGAGATACGAAGGAGACATAGATATATAACTTGTGTATGCTGGACTTGTGTGTGGACTAATGTGTTTATGTAACATTAACAGAAAATTATTATGACCAATCATTGATATTGTTACTAAACTACCACTTTTGATATTATTATTGATAAATGATTTATCTTTCTAACAACATTTTTGGTATTGCCATCTATAATGGGTTCTCATTGATAAATTCAGATGCTTTATCTACGTAGCAGTAAATCGGATCAAATAAAGTGTTATTGCATGTGTATTCATCTTATAAAAATATTTATCAACTTAGATTATTCAATTGAAATTGAGATTCTAGTTTAGATACTGTCCAAATTTGATACAGTTAGTAGTATAAATAGAAACTAGATTATTTAAATGTTATAATGCACGGTCGTCGGAATTTAGGCTCTGCACAACAACTTAAATTATATAAAACCATCTATTTGGAATTTCTAAAAACTATTATAGTGTGTTAAATTAGACGATGTTAGGAGTCCATGGTTAAAATTGAGGAAGTTTCGTCGAGTTTATGATTTTTAGTGAATTTTACAAAACAAGCTGATTTTAGGTATAAAGTTGTCACTTTTGATCTTAGAAAATGATTTTTATCAATTTATTCTTTTCAAATTTTGGAGAACTGATTTACTATGTTACATTATATGAAATTAGGAGTTTATAATTAAAATTTTAGGTATTTTTATGAAATACATGATTTTTAGTGAATTTTAAGATACAGACTTGTCAAAAAGGTCTAAAATAGTTAATTTTCAACTCTAGTAGAATATAAATTGTGTAAATATCTATTAAGGTTAATTGAGTATTTGTTTGATAACTTGGAACTGTTGTTGTTGTTGTTGTTGTTGTTGTTGTTATTATTAACATTTGATCAAAGGATAAACTACCATTTTCTGAATAAGAATGTTTATATGTAGTGTTATATTTTAGATGATTATTTTAATTATAATTGGAGTGTTACTCTTTTAGATTCACAGGATAAAGTTTGTCAGGGCGGTCTAGGATTCCAAGATGTCATCAATTTTGGGATTTAAATTAGCTAAATGGTGTACAAATTAATGAATTTCAGATTATTGCTATCAGCAGAAAGGTAAGTAAAAATCCATATGCAACAACAATGCTTGAACATAGCATTTGTGCTTATTATTTGTGATAATTGATTGTGATATGCACAATTGCTTATCTTTGTATAATTTGTTTTGTTCCGCTGATGAAAGTGAACATGTTTTTATTTATGAGCATATCAATCATTAGCATTAGCATCTGTAAGAATTTGCATGTGTACATGAAAGAAGTCAAAATAGCATAATTTTGGAAGTTGGAAATATTTTGGGATTGGTCACCAGTGGCACATTGAGAGTTATATATATTATATATGGTGTCTCTCGGGATGCGTCCGGTGACGGACGTGCACACGGAAGAGGTTCCCACTTCATCACCTTTATGATGATGGGTACGGGAAGAGGTAAACTTTCCGGTGGACTGCGGGGGCAGGCAGGAGGCGGACTCCTGGTAGTCTCGGGAGGATAGCCACTTGGTCGTAGCAACCATTAGTGATGTCTTGGGTGGACTATAAGGGGGGAGAAGGGACCCTTGGTAGTCACGAGTATGGCCAATGAGTGATATTTTGGAAAGGTTTGTGCCAGTGACGGGAGCCAATTCCCTCCAAAAGAACTTTTCTTGAGAAAAGAGTTCAAGAAATGGTTTCATACAAAATATGGCATTTCATCGATTGGTCATGGTTGTGCACTATTCATGCATGATTTCTGCTTGCTGAGCTTTAGCTCATGTAGTTCTCGCATTGTAGGCTAACTTGTCAGAGAAATTGGAGGTTGGAGTTCCTTCAAATTCTGAGACCCGTGTACATGGATGACGACCTGTCGGACTCATAGTCTGGGTATTTTATATTGAGTCTCTAAAGTATGTCAAAAGGGCCAGTGATGTCATTAGAGAATGTTGAATTAATATATTATTTTGTCTTATGTTTATTTTTAGGAAAAAAAAGGCGCATGTGCGCACATCTACTTCATCAAACTATTTCTTAATTACAGTATAATAAGGTGTTAGGGAGTGGGGGTATTACAGAAAAGTGTGACTATCCTCTGTGACAATTAGAGCACTATTCATCTAGTTAAACACCAGGTTTATCATGAGAGGTCCAAGCACACTGATGTGAAATTGCATTTTGTGAGGGATCTTGTGGAAAAGGGTGTAGTAATGGTGAGGAAAGTGTCAACAAAAGATAATGCTGCTGATTTCTTCACAAAAACTCTTCCTGGGGCAAAGTTTCAACATTGTGCAAGCTTAATCAAGCTTGTACATTGTGTATAAATCTGTCAGAAGTTAAGCTTGAGGTTGTGAGTGCAGATTTGATTCATTGAGGTGGAGATTTGTTATATGAGTTTCAATCTCATCAAATCTTTTTTGATACAAGTGTATATGTGGGTAAGGAATTCAGAACCGGAATTAATTGTTCAAGAACCGAGTCAGAAGGGTGAATCGGATGTCACTTATTTGCTGAACCGGCAGTTAGGAAAAGAAGTTGGTTCCGTATGCGAAATAATTAATATTAGTATTAGTATTAGGGAAATTTACAAAAGATGTCCATCAACTAAGTGGGGGTTGACTTTCATACCCATCTTGTTAGTCCATCGTAATTTTTGCCCAGTATATTTGGGGGGTGCGCAATTTGTGCTTAAATTTCCTCGGAAAACTCAAAATGGCACGTGAATAGCATGTGCACGACGATTTTTAGAAAATCGAACGAGAAATCCTACGTGGCAGCCTAGGTGGATTCTACATGTACTTTGGAGGCGCCACCTAGGATAAGTTAATGTGCGAGTTTTGCCAAATCTAAATAATTTTAAATAAAAAATCAGAAAAAAAAAATTAAGAAAATTATTTTAAAATTTCTAAAATGCATTTAATGCTTAGAAAATAAAATAAATAATTTAAAGAATTCTAAAATTTATTTAAAATTCAGATAATTAAATTAAAAATAAAATAAGAAATTCTAAATTTATTTAGAATCCAGAAAACTGAAAAAATTATTTCTGATATTTTAGAAATTCTAATGTATATTTAAAATTCAAAAAATCAAAAACTTATTTCTGAAAATTATTTTCAATATTAAAAATCTTATTTTTGAAAAATATTTTAAAAATTATAAAATTTATTTAAAATTCAGAAAATTAAAAAGCTTATTTGTGAAAATTATTTTTAAAATTATAAAATCTATTTAAAATTCTATAAATTAAAAAAAAAAATATTTCTTAAAAATATTATAAAAATTCTAAAATTTATTTAAAATTTAAAAAATAAACAAAAAATTATCTCTAAAAATTAAAGGCTTGCTCATCACTGTCAACCATTATAGGCGAAACCAGATTTACTGATGCCACCATGCACCTCAAATTTACTAATGCCACCATCCACCTTAAATTTACTGATGCCACCATCCACCTTAGAAAATAATTTTGTTTCACATTTCCAGGTGAAATTCTCCGAAATTGGAGAAATTTCTGAATCCTGCATTGAAGAATAGAAAGGTTGGGTTCACCACCATTTGAAGAACACAAAGCTCCAAATACCCCATTGGAGCACATAAAGCTTCAAAATTGCTAACCAAAATAGTCGAATCACAGGTTAGGTTCGATACCCTTCACATACGCACCGTCGTAGCAGTCCGGTAGGTCGGCAGATCTGAAATAATTTTTTGAAATTTTTTTGGATTTTTTAAATAAATTTAGAATTTATTGTTTTTATTTTTAATTTAATTATCTGAAGTTTAAATAAATTTTAGAATTCTTTAAATAAAATTTTTATTTTTTTTTAATTTTCTAATTATTAAATGAATTTGGAAATTTTAAAATAATTTTATGAATTTTATATTTATTTCCTTTTTTTTTTTTTTAATTTTCTGATTTATATTTAAAATTATTTAGATTTGGCAAAACTTGCCCATTAACTTATTCTAGGTGGCACCTCCAAAATACATGTGGAATCCACCTAGGCTGCAACGCAGGAATTTTTGTTGGATATTCTGAAAATCGCCGTGCATATGCTACTCATGTGCGGTTTTGAGCTTTTCGCCGAAATTTGAGCACAAATTATGCACCCCCAAACATATTGGGCAAAAATTGCGATAGACTAACAAGATGACTATGAAAGTCTACTCCTTAATTGATGGACAATTTTTACAATTTTTTGTTAGTGTTATAATAAAAGAAAATGTGACAGGTGAGGGCAGGGTGATAGATGAAACACAGCATAAGCTAATGATGGTAGGCATAGTTTTGTTTGTGGTGACAGATTATTAATATAATTAATTAAAAGTGTTGCTGCCAATCAATGAAATGTATCTTGTTTTGGATGCTTTGTTTTGAAGCCATTCCATAGCTTCATCATTCTACTTTGTTATATACTCAACCTAACCTAACCTTTACCTAACCCAACCTTCCCTTCCTGCCACTGCCCAACAACTATTATACCACCAAAGATCCTGTATCTTTTTTTTTTTTTCCCCTACTTTAACATTGTCGAATAAAATAATTTTGGGAAATTCTAGAATACAATCCTTGTATTAATACAATTACTTTTTAACTTGCTATTGCAAGTTGTAATAGGTAATATTTAATTTTTTAATTTAGCAAAGTAGGTCCCACCCCTGATCAATTCCACTATTCAAAACACCTCCATGATTTTCTATTAAAAGGAGATCAAATATTTTTTTAAAATCTTATTTTTTTCTTTTATTTATTTTTTAATGGAACCAACGTGAATATGAATTTTTTTTTCTCCTAATCTAAGAACAAAGAAAAAACTCTCCCCTCCCCCCACGGTGACTCGAACCCAGGACCAAAGGCCTAGGTAGTAGATGCTCTGTCACTTGAGCTATCCAACTTCGTCAACGTGAATATGGATTTCAAAAGCTTTTGTTTTGTTTGTTTTTTCTTTTTCTTTTCTTATTCTTTTATGAATCCAAAACAAAAAATAAGTATCATTTTCATGTTAAATACTTCTTCCTTTTACAAAACAAGTTATTTTAGAATTTTTAGTAAAAAACTTAAGAATTTAGGAATTGACAAAAACACCCCACACAATTTATATTTATTCTCTTAATTTTCATTTTTAGCTAGAGAGAATAGGAGATGAAAGATGATGAACTTACAAAAAAAGATAATAAATAATTTCAATAATGATAATATTATCAGATTTGTAAATAAATTTGTATGAATTTATTTAAGGGGAATATTGAAAGAAATATGGATATTTTGCTAGAATGACTTGTGTTTTTGGTAAAAAATATTTTCTTTAAAATGACTTGTTTTTGTGCGCGGAGAGAGTAATGATTAGGTTTTGTTTACTTCTTTAAATAACCTAGTATTTCACACATGAAAATTTATTAATTACTTTTAAAAATTTAAATTCACCCTATATTGGGAAAACATCATTTTTTTTACCTATGTGAACAACACAAATGATTCAATTAATTACAAGTATTCAAACCAACACATATCTAAATAACACATAATACGTTAAAAATTTACTAATAAAAATATATTGATTAATTTTATTATATTTTTTCCTTATATATTCACATAAGCTCATCTATTTTTTTTATTCAGAATTATAACATATATACGTTCACCATAAATCGTCTTATCCATCAACTGTAAAATCTAACAAAAATATTCAAATTATTTTAAATAATTACTACCCCCTCTATATATATTTTATTCAGAATATACAATTAGTTATTGAACGATCCCGTGCAATGCACATTTTGTAAACATTGAATGAGCATACAAAAATTGAAAGATTATTTATATGACTGAAAATATAATAAAAGATGAAAATTAACACTATGTAATAAGAGATAGAACATTGTCTATAGTTTTTGTCAAGCGAATACACATATTAATAACTACATAGACCAATGTTGAGTATTAGTAAGTTATGAAATATAATAGTATTTTATTCACTAAATGGGCCGGAAGGTTTTTAGCATACCAAACTTAGCACTTAAATAGAGAGGAAATAATACTATTGTTATATCTAGATATTTTCATATATATATATATATATATATATATATATATATATATATAAACATAAAACTACTTTCCTCACCTAAGAACTTTGGAAAGAATTTGATCAAAATTTTCAAATTTCCATTTCCAAGCATAAGCGAATGAAGTTTTTATTAGTTTTTTCTTTTATTAGTTCTTTTACTCGCTAAATGAGGCGAAAGATTATCAGGATGCTATATTTTGCAGTTAAATAGCAAGAAGAAATAATAATAATAATAATAATAATAATAATAATAATAATAATAATAATAATAATAATAATAATAATAATAATAATAATAATAATAATATCATTATTATTTATTATTATAGACAGTTTTCCTATTTTTCATATATTGATAGATATATTATATATATATACACATGTATATAAATGTAATTATTTTTTGTAATATTTTAATTTAATATCTCTAATTAATTTAACTTCTTCAAATAAATTATATTCATTTATGTATTTCTCAACTTTCAGGTGCATAATTTATATATTTAAAATGATAATTGATAATAAATATTCACTATTTTATAGATAATTTATAGATAAGAAGTCACTTTTTGTGTGTATATATCATGAATGATTAAGAAATTCCAAGTGTAATGTAAAATATTGGTATTAAATTTAGTATCTTTAAAAAATAATTAATATGAATACTATGTGTTAAGAGTGGGCTAGAATTAACTAAATACATGTTCGTAAAATTATCAATTGTAAAAAAATCAATAAAAAAATGTTGTCAGTCTTGAAGCTAATTTTAGCTGGAAATTATATTTCTTTTTATTTTGGCATAGAACATACTTCTATTTTCTTAATTAGTATTTTATTATATGTATATATATATATATATATATATTTATATATAAATTATTTTAATTAAGTCCCTAATTAATTTAAAGTTTTTCAATGTAAATAAATAAGAGTCAAAGTAAGAGAAATGAAAACAAAAAGGAAAAGGAAAGCATTGGTTACAAGTTTAGCAAGTAGCAAGTTACCATATTCAATGATCAAGATTAAAAGGACATGATCTAATGGTTATTATCATAAATTGTATCAATGCAATGGTTGTATTGTAGAAGGACCCTTTATGTGTCATGTTGAGGTTCATGTTTTAGAGTTTTGGATTGAACTTTTTGTACTAGGATATATGCTATATGTATAGTTCATCCTTCATAATTTTACAGTTATAGTTCATGATTTATTGACTCATAATTCATATTAGAAATATATTTATTTATATGAAAAATTAAAATTAAAATATAATATAAAATAAATTAAAATTATTAAATATCATAGATATTGTGAGATATGCACATATTTTTTTTTTTGGAAGATTGCGTGGAATCTCCTTTTATAGAGTTGGATAGATTAAGCTGATTGTGGAGGATTTACTATCGAATTGAGATAATAGTGTCTAAATATATTTTAGGCAAATATATGTCGATCTATACGGTTAATATTTTGGGACGGTTTTTATTTTTATATTAAGTATGATTATAGACGCTAATTTTTAGTGAGGCGTAAAAGTGAGAAAGGGAAGCTGGGCTGCTATTATAGGGTATTTCTACAATGTACCTAGTGTATTAATACACCTTACCTTTTTACTTGTTATAGTAGGTTATTAGCAGGTAACTTTTGAGGCAGCTTTTGCATTTTTTGCAGGTCTCACTTTTTTTTTGTATTTTCTCAAAATAGACAAACATAAGGGCTAATCAAGTGGTTAAAAAAAGAATAATAAATTATTTATTAAAAAAGACTAGCCAAAATGGGTCCGAGATATCCAAATAAATTCGAGATTTTTGAGATATAATTTTATATATTTTATATATTTTTATTCCACCAATTACTTCCATTATTCGGTTCTTCCACCACTGCAAAGTCTAATTCTCAATTAAAACTTTTCAAAATAGCACACTGAATATTTTTTATATATAAAATTATTTTGAAATATTATTAGGTAAAATATATAAATATATTCAAAAATAGTAATATATATATATATATATATATATATATCAAAATGGTCTAAAACAGCACATCAAAATGCTTTGTACCGAAATATTTCAGTCTAACATATCCGAAATAACATCTGGAACAAGATTTTTAGCTTTTCTTAAGATCATAAGGTACATCTAAAAAGTAAAATGTAAGAATCATTTAAGTTTATCTAAGTTACCATGAAAAACGTTAGATTGTATTATTAAATTCAGAAAAGGCAAATAAATATTAAAACTTTCATATTAGACTTTAGAAAATTGTTATATGAATATGAAAATTATGTTTAAAAGTTATAAGTTATTTAATAACTCTATAATGACAAAATATAATCTAAAATATTATATATTAATATCTTCCTTGTTTTATGAAAAAAATATACGTAAACAATGTATAAAGCCCTAAAGTATAATTTATTTAAATTAACAAAAACTACAAAATAAAAAATGTTTTTTAAGTAAATATAGAATATGTAGTAAATATTTTTGAAAGTAATTAATCCCTTAGTTAGTCAAATTAACTTAAATTACAGAACGAAAAGTGCTTTCCAAATAAATAAAGTGCGTAGTACATATTTATGATTTTTAAAGTAATTAATACATTAGAAAATATTAAATGAGTGAAAACCTCTATTAAAATTCTATGATGATTTAACTTAATATAAAAATAAGAAGTAAGATATGAAATAATACTACTACTAGCTAATAAAATATTAATTGTCAAGTCATTGGAATTAAGAAGATATAATGGTTGTCATATCTAGGTATATTAATACAGCAAATGTACTATAGAAGGACCTACTATTATATTGTTCTTTAATATTTGATTGTATAATGTCAAGAGGAAAATATATGTCTATATATTTGCTATCACTAATTCTCATGTACAAGTGCATGGATCTAAAGATTATAGGGCAAATTCATAAAAGTATATTACTATTTAGGGTTAATTACAGTAAGCCCACCAAACTATCAGCGTTTTTGCATGTAAATCACTAATTTTTTTTTCCTGGGCACCAATACATACAAACTATGCGGGTTTGGCAGATAAACCACCAAATTTATTTTTCGACAATTTTTCATCAAAATTCTACAGGCGAATCGTGTGTGATACACTTTTAGGGGCGTTTTTTTGTCCAAACAACATTTTTAGTAGGTAGAGGAGCTGCTCACCTTCACTACAACATAAATGGTGTTAAGTAACACTTTATTTGTAACACTTTTAAAATTTTAATTTTTATGTAACATTTTGGTAACACTTATGAATATGTAACACTTCCATGTAACACTTTTGTAAAATGTGCGAATATGTAACACATTCATGTAGCATATTTAAAATAGGTAACACTTTGGATGTAACACTTTTTAAATGGTAACACTTCTCGAAACACTTTTACACACATAACACTTTTAAATAAATAACACTTTTATGTAACACTTATAAATAAGTAACACTTTCCAGGAAACACTTCCAATTAATAAAATTATATATTTATTTTATTATGAACTGACAAAATATCTTTGGATTTATTTTTCTCATATATATGACTCTTGAAGTAAAATCTTTCGCTTATATTTTAGAAATGATTTTTTCAGGCAAAGTTTTATATAAGTATTAAATCTTAACTATCATAATTGAACATTCGTAGCATGAGATGAAGAAAACAATCGACTAAAATAACAATTTTTTAGATCATCTGAGAATTTACTTATTAGTCATATAACATAGATGTTATTATGCTTTTTGTGTATGTGTGTATAAATATACACACATTATGTTTTACTAACCACGAGAAAGGACTTTTATAGCTTAAAAATTTGAATATATTTTAGTATAAAAAATTGGAGTTGAAATATTTTGTCATGTCTTTCATGTTCGTAAATTTATTTTTGTATTTAATTCTATACTCTATAAAACACAAGAAAATTAATCAATTACTAATTTTCAAGGTGTCTTGAAATTATCTAGTTATTACAATTGAAATTAATGATAATGCCTTAATATTTTATAAAATAATTTGATGTAACAAATTAGTGTGATATTGAATAAATTATAAATGTGTGTGTGTGTGTGTGAGTGGACAAAATTAGAAAAAAAAAATTAATGAAAATTTGTATCAAATTATATGCTAGGATATGTTAAATAAAATTAAGTTATATAGGTTGTAGTTTGGTAAAAATTCAATCATGAGAACAATTTATTAATGTTAGAGCAAAAAATCATGTATATATAGTTTTTCTTATAAAATAAAACAATGGAGTTATAACCTAGTGGTTTGACATTTACAGTTAAAGATCAAGCAAGCTTGCAACCTGGGGTTGAAACCCAATAATGACAAATATTCAACATTTTTACTTTTAAAAGAAGTGTTACATAAAGGGTTATATGTAACCTTTTTTTATTGTTACCATGAAGTGTTACAATTTAAAATCTAATGTAACACTTATGTAAAGTGTTACTAAAGATCATCTAAAGTGTTACTTTAGACTTTATGTAACACTGACAAATGTATCGCCAAAAAGTGTTACCTAAAGTTTATTGTAACACTTTTTGGTATATATGTAGCACTTTTTAGGTATTACATAAGCTCATTTATGTTATAGTGCTTCAATAATGTAGGTTATAGATACTGGAAAAGAAAGACGTGAATGAAATTTACCCTTTTGGCCCACTAAAAGGTTGTTTGGGCAAAAAGAGATCCTTCAAATTTTATTACGCTCAAGTTACGTGACGAATTCCAACGAAAAATGATCGAAAAATAAGTTTGGTGGTTTATCTGTCAAACCCGTATAGTTTGCATGCATCGGTGTCAAGAAAAAAGTTTAGTGGTTTATGTACAAAAATGTTGATAGTTTGGTGAGATTGCTTAATTAACCCTACTATTTATACTGAAATGTATTACTTATTCTGAAAAAATGTATTACCTTTCAGTATAATACATTTTATCAGTATAAGTAATACCTTTCAATATAAATAGTGATACATTTTCAACATAATACATTTCTTCAGAACAAGTAATGCTTTTCAGCGTAATAATAATATATTTTCATAAAAAGTTGGTCATGATCCTAATTGCACGGATCTGGTCCACAAGAGAACTATTCATTTGCTATTTCCTTTTTAAGAGCCCACATACACGACATTTCCTTTTCTTGTTTTTACGAAAATCAAGGAAGAAAATATCGATTTTTACGAAAATGTCGGTGTTTTAATTTTACGAAATATCAGTAAAATAGTTGTATCTGCGAAAATATCGATGCACTTTAAAAAAATGCTGAAAATGTATTGAAATCTGAAATTTATCATGATATTTATCTTAAATCTTATGTTAATTGACATGTTTACAAACAATTTATAAATATATAAACGTTGTCTAACAATATGATACACTTTTTGAAGTTTTTTAAACAACATTACCACGTCCTAGACTCCTAGTACCAAAATGATGAATATGATACACATTCTAAAGTATTGTCAGACACCATTACTACTTATTAATATCAAAATGACGACCGATGAGGCTCAGCTGGAAATATATCACATCAAGCAATACTGGTGCCACTTTATCACATTAGACTGATAACGAAAAAAGTCATTCGCATGTTATTCGTATGTTTCTCTGTCTCTCGCAACAGTTATACCATGTATGTGATAATTTGTATTGACCCAATAATCAATCATGTTGATATATGTTTTGACCTCCATGTGGCATTTGAACGAATGAGCAATCTAAAAAAATAACTGAACCAATTTTTACCGATATACCGGCGAAATTTTGGTGAAAACGTATATGATACTTGGGCTCCGGGAGGGGGGAGATGTAAATGACCAACTTGACCCTTACCCTAAGTATTCTATTTGGTTACTTACTAAAATCTCCCTTTGGCGGGAAGGGTGGATTGTTAGTGTGGACGATTTAGAAGATATAATCGGACGACATGTATGAATGGTTATGTTTTCATTTGTATACTTGGTGGAACCTGACATTTTAACTAAACCCTTCGCGTGGGCCCGACACACTCAATGATGATTACTCAAATACATATTTTTCTCTTCTCCGAGCAAAGTGAATCTTAAAGCACCCATGATTGTTTCGCCAACGACTACATCACTTTTATAACCTCACTAGAAGTGTCAGATTGGATCGCAAAGTCCTGCGAGGGATGGGGGGCTTCACGAATTTCTTCTTGTTCGAGAACATTTAGGTGACTGCCTTTGTCGGTCTCCGTTGGAACTCCATCAGCTGAGTCCAAAGACTCCATTCTAGCCTCGACAGCTACAGAAACTAAATACTCGATATTAACCAAAGGGTGCTATTCCATTAGATTAGAACTTGAAGTTAACAACAGTATGTGGGTTATATATATCGAAATTTCACCAAAATATTGGCGAAATATTTACAGAGACAAATTGTACTTAATATTTAGTTTCACTTACATGAAAACATCAGAATTTCGGCAAAATATTGTCAGAAGTTTGCGACATTGAAGAGATATTTGGACTGGCATGGACACATCCGGATGGAGGATGTGCTATGAAGAAAAGTATTTTTGTTTAATAGGATGGGATGGGGTTCGACCCATCCTCTTTCATCCAACCCTATAACCCTCTGACACGCACCTCTATGATCCTCAGAAATAGACCCTCTCCATTTCATTATGGTCAATTTCTTGTCAATTTTATTAACATGTGTCTTTCTCTCTCTGAGATTGACAATAAATTGACCAAATGAAATGAAGAGAATTCATATTCGTGACCCTCTCTCTCTTATTTCACAGTGTTCAGCGACTCTCTCTCTCCCTCCACTCTCTTCACGATCAATCTCTCTCTTCTCTCTCCCCTTATCGCAATTACTCACACCTTTAGAGTATGAACAAGTGACACAGTGTTTTCCTGCGAGTCAACGAGAAGGGTCAACTCAGTCGGATCATATTAACTGGAATTGTCATTAAGCCTTTCAGATTGCGGCTGATGCGATGGCGATGGTGGGGGAAGGAGTTTGGTTTTAGGATAAACCGCCTTTACCGGTATGACAATAAGATCGGGGCCGAAATCATCTGCTTCACCCCACTGTTGTTGTCCATAGTGGAATATTCGAGAAACAAATCGGAATAGGAGCCAAATTAGGTACCGGATTGAACCCGGCAGACCTTGGGGTTGCCGGGGGACCGATTGTCGCCACTGCTCAAGTGAAGATCTTTGAAAAACTTAAGAGGTGAATGAGCTGTGAATAAGATAGGAGAATCTGAACATTGGGAATTGACTGAAAGTATCTAATTGAAGTTATAACAAAATTTTGATGGAAAAAAATTAATTGTAATTTATATACATATATTTTTTTTGTGTAACAATTTAACACAGTTATTTTCAAGTTTTCAAAATGTGTTGCTCAATTTCCACAGTACTACAAAATTAACCAATATGCCCACCTTTTTCCCACATTCACACAAATATATATATATATACATCTATATATATATAATAAGCTAAGTCATCCGAAATTAGTAAGTTGAAATTTTTCCGGCCCATTTTAATAGTTACCATAAATAGATGTGAATTTGAATTTTGAAATTTGAAAAATCCGATGATATTAGCGGGATTCAAATTTTCGAATATTTTTTCTGTCTAAAATTCAGCAATAACAAATCCGTACATATATGTATAACATAATTTGTTGCACATTTTTTTGAAATATGAATTTTAAAAAAATCTTTATCCAATAACATTATTGCTCCTATAAATACATAAGGTCATCGGTAAATGAGAATCACGTTTGCAGCTGATATTTCTATTTCTTATTCATTTCGCAATTTCTTTATTTCGCAATTATTTCAGTTTATTTCATTCACATTAATGGAGACTCACGTTTACAGCTGGATATTCCTATTTCTTATTCATTTCGCAATTTACATTTTTTATTGCAAATTGCAAATTTCTATAATTCCTTCATTCCTTGATTATTATGTGTCGACTTTGATAGTTCATTTCGCAATTTACATTTTTATTGATTTCTTATTCATTTCGTAATTTACATTTTTACTGCAAATTTCTATAATTCCTTCATTCCTTAATTATTATGTGTCAACTTTGATAGTTCATTTCGCAATTTACATTTTTTACTGCACATTTCTATAATACCTTCATTCCTTGATTATTATGGGTCTATAATTCCTTCATTCCTTGATTATTATGGGTCAACTTTGATAAGTACTTCACAATGGATGCTCCAAAAGTACTATATGCAAATCAAGATAAGAAAAATTAGCAACACTGAATCTTGATTCTGGTGAAAATAAGTTTGTTGATTGCAGAATTCAAATCTATCTACCATCATCGTTTTCTACGGTCATATGTAATCATATAAAAATTCAAGCTATATTTTTAGTTTCTTTTATGTGAATTATTTATATTATTGTCCATATATTGTGCTAAACTTTACATTTTGTTTATAACATGAACAGTCTCAATCCGTTCAAAATATTGGCAAAAGATTAAAGACAATCAACTCATTGGAAGATCGGCTGAGATTGAATACTAATTTTGATTTTATTGTAGCAGAATTCAATTTTTTAATTTCTGCAAAAATAAATTCATGTATCAACTTCAACTGAAATTCTAATTTTATCGCAGTATTTTATTTTTGTCATTACAATATGTTTACAAATAAACTTTGATGAAAATCAGTCAAAAACGTTTACTATACGCAGTACTTTTAAGAAGAAATATCCCATTAACTATCATGAACTATTGCAGAAAAAATTTCAAAATATTATCTTATAAACAAAATAAATTTAATATACAGATTGGTTGATAACAATATAAAATGATATCACATATAAATTTAGAACTATCACATAATTGGAATGATTAGCGAAATCAATACTCATTATAGACCGAATTTTTATTTTAATATGAATTATAATTATAATGTGTATATTAATATATGGATTACCATACCTTTACCAAAAAATAGATGTGATTTTATCAATTTTTTAATATAGAATAATATGTAATCTTTAATTGAAGATATCTAATAACAGAATATCCAGATCATTCTAAATATTTCAGATATGATTTCTGATTTTCTATACTCCCTATCATTCCAAATCTTTCAGATATGATTTCTAATTTTCTATACTCCCTATAAAAGCGCAAAAAGATGGTCGCTTGCTTGATCTCAAGAATTTCTAAATTGTAAAAATCAATGTATCAAACTATATATAGATTATTGTATATCAATAATGATATGGAACCACCGTGGGTTTTCTTATAGAGTCCACCCATGATATGTTCGACCAGCTAACACACCCCACCAAAAAGGGCCAGCTAACACACTCCACCAAAAAAACACATTAAATATATTTTTATTCCTTCCTCGCCTCTTATTCCACAAAATCAGTTTTTTTAGTTTTTTTTCCACTGTACAATATTTTTTTCCCTAAATTATTTTATCCGTTTTATTTCTTCTCTCGAAAATAATTTCATTTGTTTTTTTTTCTTCCCTCATCTCTCTTCCAAATTTTGGAATAGATTATACTGATTAATAATAAACAACAAAAAACGAAGATATACAATCCACAATTGCAATACAATTTAATAAGACTGAGAAAATAATATATTTTCTTAATGATTATTCTTATATAAATTATTTTATTAGTTTAGTTCATTGAAGATATTTTCTTAATAATTATTCTTATATAAAGTATTAAATTAGTTTAGTTCATTAATTTTCTAAATCAAAATCCAACTTTATTTATATTAATGAGCCCATCTTATGGATATAGGAGATTATTGGATAAAAAAATTGAAAAAATCAATTTTATTAGTGTGATTAAAATTTCGAATTATTTTTTTACATCTAAAATTCAGTAACAATAAATCTGTAGATATATTTATAACAGAATTTGTTACATATTTTTTAAAATTTTGAAATTTGAATTTAAAAAATAAAACTTATCCAATTAAATAAATTCTCCTATAAATTCACAAAGTCTTCAGTAAATGAGAATCACGTTTGCAGTTGAGTATTTTTAATTTCTTATTCATTTTGCAATAGCTTTATTTCGCAATTATTTACACTGTTTCTATTCACATTTGTTGATTTGAATTTCTATTATTCATATTCCTTCACCCATCTTTCATTCAGTGTCAACTTTGATAGGTACTTCACAATGGATGCTCCAAGTAAATCAGAATAAGAAAAAATTAGCAACACTGAATCTTAATTCTGGCGAAAAGAACTTTGATGATTGTAAAATTCAAATCTATCTACCATCATCGTTTTCTACGGTAATATTTAATCATCAAAACAAATTTGATTTTTTTTAATTTCTGTTATGTGGATTATCTATATTATTGTTCATATGTAAATCTGTTTACATATTGGGAAAAGATTAGAGATAATCAACTCATTCGAGGTTCAACCGAAATAGAAGAATAATTCTGATTTTATTGTCGTAGAATTCAATTTTTTTTATTTTCTATACAAAACACTTTATGTATCAGCTTCAATTGAAATTCTAATTTTGTGAAATAGAAGAATAATTCTAATTTTATTGTCGTAGAATTCAATTTTTTTTATATTCTATACAAAACACTTTATGTATCAGCTTCAATTGAAATTCTAATTTTGTTCCTTTTTTTTCCCGATATTACAATATATGTTTACAATAAAATGACGTTGACAAAACTCAGGCAACAATCAAATCACATATAAATTTGAACTAATATATATTTTGAATGATTAGCAAAATCAAAGCACGACGTACATGTGATTTTAAAATTATAGGAATATGAATTATAATTATGACGTGTATATTAATATAAGAATCAACATTTTACCAAAAACTGCATCTGTTTTATCAATCTTTTGATATACAATAATATATAATGTTCAATTGAATATATCTGTTACATAATTAACAAATCATTCCAAATTGATTTCTCAATTGAATATATTTGTTACATAATTGACAAATCATTCCAATTTCTGATTTCTTAATCTGCCTATAAAATCGTGTAACAATTATTCAGAAAAATCAATCAGTTTTCAGTTTTTCCCATATACATAATATCATGATATAAGGTTAAATTGATTATTTCATCTATTGCAGAAAAAATTATATAATATATTGATCTATTGCACAAATGAAATCACATATAAATTTGAACTAATATATATTTTGAATGATCAGCAAAACCAAAACTCCAAATACACGTGATTTTAAAATGATAGGAATATGAATTATAATTATGATGTGTATATTAATATAAGAATCAACATTTTACCAAAAACTGGATCTGTTTTATCAATCTTTTGATATATAATAATATGTAATGTTCAATTGAATATATCTGTTACATAATTGACAAATCATTCCAAATCTTTTGGATATGATTTCTGATTTATTAATCTGCCTATAAAATCGCCACCCACGTAACAATTATTCAGAAAAATCAATTATTCAGAAAAATCAATCAGTTTTCTATTATATCTACTGATACAATTATGAAGATTATAGATTTTGTAATATGTACAGTAGATTTTGTAATATGTACAGTTATGAAGATTATAGGTTTTGTAATATGTACAGTGGTTTGCAGGATGCACAGACTTTTTTTTTATATGGCCAGCTAACACACCCCACCAAGAAAACACGCTACATATATTTTTTATTCCTTCCTCGCCTCTTATCCCACAAAATTATTTTTTTTAGTTTTTTTCCACTATAAAATACTTTTTTCCCAAAATTATTTGATCCATAAGTTATTTTATCCGTTTTATTTCTACTCTCTAGAAAAATAAAAAAAAATCACTATGGCAGATTTTTTTCCGAAAATACTTAATTTCATTCCTTTTTTTTTTCTTTTCTCATCTCTCTCCCAAAATCTTAATATTAAATTAAAATAAATTTTGGAATAGATCATACTAATTAACAATAATAAACAAACAACGAAGATATACAATCCAGAATTGCAATGCAATTTAATAAACTTGAGAAAAGAATATATTTTCTTAATGATTATTCTTATATAAAGTATTTTATTAGTTTAGTTCATTAATTTTTCTTTATGTCTATTAAGTATCTAAATCAAAATCCTAACTTTATTTGTATTAATGAGCTCATCCTATGGATATAGGAGATTATTGGATAAAAAATTGAAAGATTTGATGTCATCTATGTTTTTTAAAATTCTAAATCCAAATCCAACTCTATTTATATGAATGAGCTCATCATATGGATTATGAAGATTCAATTTATCCTAAAATAAAATTGTATTTTCTATGTCTTTCTTAAAATTTATTTGAGGATATTTTGTAGGTAAACTAATAAAATATTTTATATAAGAATAATCCTTAATTTTTTTTTTTTTTTTTTTTGTTTCTAATAGAAGATGTTTTGTACATAAACTAATAAAATATTTTATATAAGAACAATCTTTAAGATTATTTGTTTCTCAATCCTATTAACTGATATTAGATTTGAAACTTTTTGTTTCTCAATATGTTCAATGATATCGGATTCTAGATTATGTATGTTCACTTTATCTATTATTATCATTCAGTGTGATCTATTCAAAATTTATTATAGTTTAATATGAATGTTTTGATATAGACAAGAGAAGCTAAATAAATGGATGAAATAAAAAAAAAAAATCTGGAATAACATACGAGGAAGAAATTCGTGAAAAAACTAAAATATATTTTTATTAGTGGAAAAAACTGATTTTCTGAAGTAAGAGGCAATGAATGAATAACACTGCAAAAGAACATAAAAAATTTCTTTGTAGCAAATTTTAACCATTTCTTTTTTTATATATATTATCAAATAAAAATGCATTTTTAATAAAAAGTATTGTTCATATTAATATTGATTTATTCTTAAAAAAAATAGCCCGTGCATCGCACGGGAGCATTTACTAGTATATATATATATATCATTAGTTGTAAATTAATTAATTATTATTCTATAAATTTTAGCTATTCTTTTAATAGTTATCCAACTATCACTTACATAACTTTTTCTATTATAATAATACAAAACCACTCCTAACCAACCTATGATTTGACTGCTATAATACCTATTTTATCCCACTCTATTCCTAAACAAATATTATTTTACATTATTCACATGACATAAATCTTTGAATGTATACGTTCGAGTGTGTCACATCTTGCTACATTCCAGCACAAACATACATGACGGAAACATATCGTTTCCTTATTAAAATGCCTAATGTAGAGAAGCGAAAGAAAAGATGGTCTTAATATTTAACTTGTTCATCCACACGCAATGAGGTAGATATGACATGATGAATATATGAATGAACAAATTGACTGGACATATAATGACGAAACTTAGAGGGTGTTTGACTAAGCTCATTTTAAACATCTTATAAGTTGTTTTAAAAGCTTATATGATACAATTTCCTAAGAGCTTATAAGTTAGTAAAGTGTTTGGATAAACTAACTTACAAGCTTATAATTGAATGGAGTAATTTAGCATGAATTTGGAGGACTAATTTCAAAACTATTATCAAACACACATTTTGACTAGTGTGTGTAATGTGCATTGTGTGTGCAGTGTGTGTCATGTGTACAGTATGTTTAATATGTGTATACGTGTGTAACATGTGAAATTTGAATGAAATAATTAAGATTTTAAAAATTAAGATGTGATATATCAACTTATAAAATGTATAGGAGTTTATAAGTCGGCTGTACACCCTCCTAATGAGAAAGCCATGCTGATGTACCAACACAAAGACGTAATCTTCACACATCGACAAAGAGTGAAGGAACTGCTATCAGCTTCAAATACTCGAAATTAACTATTACAATTACAAGGGAAAAAAGTGAGGCAAAAATGATAAATTCAGCAGAGCAATAATAATTGGAGGCTCTTGTCAACTAGTGAAGCTGATTAAATGAAGTAGGACAAACGAAGAAGTTCACTATATTATGCTATATCAAAAGAGAGTACCCTTCACGACGAACATTCTATCAGTTGGATTGATTTCACGACCTGGTCTGCATATTGCTTCCAGAACAGCAAGCCATTATGGTGCTTTTCAAATGGGCCGGAGAAATTAAAGTTCATCATCAGAGGGCAAGTCAAAATGTTTATTAGATGATTAGTTCAACTTCTAATATCTCAGGTAAGTGGCCAAGGGTACATGCATAACCTATTTAACAAATGTGTAGCTGTCACAAAGGTAAATGATATGCCACTACCTATGCTCTATACAAAGCTTAATGTGCCAATACCGTTTCATCACTCATTCTTCAGTGCATTTTATGAGGATACCCTTCCCAAAAGCCACATCGGATGTAATGGACAGGAGCACATGTCTTTTCTGAGGATCATGGCATAACCAATTTTTCTAATATCAACCCAGAATTTGAAGAATAGACATTAGAAAAGGTATCGCCAAAAATGACTGAAGGTGACATATATGGCACTGTACAAGTCTCAGCTTAAACCAATTCTCAAGGTTAACAATAAGCAAAGGATCAGTGGAAAAACATGAGCATCTACTTAACATGGAAGAAGAGTTATATAAATGATGATGTTGTTGACAAGAATATGATAATTTCCTCATATCAACTCTAAGCACTAATGGAATGTTCAATCATATTCTAAAATGCATGAGTATCTTGAATAGTTCCCAAAGAATACTCAGGACTGAGGTTTCGGAAAATCAACAGTTTCTGGTAGGAATTTAGAAATAAGCAAATAAGATTCTGTGTAAATGAAGATATGTTTATTAAACAGAAGTATGTTTATTTTTCCAGTTGTAATTGATATAATTCAAGTAGATGAAATTGCATCTAAGACACATTCAATCGGAATAGTACTTTCAGTAATTCTGTCAGAACTGCTTATGTAAATAAGTTTGGATCTCACCAACAGTCAGTTAAGAGTTGGAAGCATTATTATAACAGTACCGATAAGAAACACAACATGACCACCACCACTGGTCAATTAAAAAATCCATATTAACTAACATAAATAGATGAAATGTTGCCATGCTTATAGAAAGTAATATAACTAGAGGCAGACTTGATTTAACTAATTGATCTAACATTATCAAGAACCATGTTAATACAAATTATAGATGCAACTTAAATATTAAAAAACCAGGCGCCAATCCAGATCAGACGTGCCAAGAATCAGAGGCAAAAATTCGCATACTTGAAAGCTAGAAGAAATCGATACATTTCTTCTAAATGCCTTTCACCTTAACACTTAGAGAAGCAGGTAAATATAAGGGTATAAACCCAGGGAAGAGTAAAAATCGAGTCAAAATTCCTTTCATTAAGAACGAAGTTCAACTCTACGTTACATTCTATTCCCTGATAAATCTATAAATAATAAGGAAAAATCAAAGTAACAATTACAAAAGGTGATTTGAAAGACCAGATAACACTAGGAAGATAGTTGTGCTAGTGCCTCACTAGCCCACAAGGGCAAAGGGGCCCGAATCAAAATCGACTTACCTGTAACAGGATGCTCGAAAGACAAGCTCTCAGCATGAAGTTGATGTCCTTCGTATATCTTATCCTTCCATTCATAGACACCTTCATACTTCACATCTCCTCTTATAGGAATACCAAGAAACTGGCAGTGCAAACGAATTTGGTGCGTTCTTCCACTTCTTGGATACGCTCTCACTAGAACCTCCGCTTTCTCAATACAAGACGTAATTTCAGATTTTTTCTCAACAACAATGGCTTTTTCTCCATGTTCTCCCAATTCAGAACAATCTTGCCCATTTACAGACAGAACTTCAAACAACGTTTCCATATCACGAACAAATGATCCACCAGGTAGTGTCCGACCAACATCTGGAAAAGCATAGACTCGCCAGGCTCCATGCTTTGATCGGCCATGACCAGATTTTATGATCATGTTTCTCCATTTTGGAACCACACCAACACATAACGCAAGGTACGTCTTCTTGACCGCGTGATCAGTAAATGCTTTCACTAGCTTAGCTGCCACTTTGTGTGACTTGGTTATGACAGTAACACCGCTTGTGTCACGATCGAGCCTGTTAGATAAATGGAGTTCTTGCAATATTACTTCTTTCCCTGAAAAACACACTCAAATAAATAAATATGCTCCTTATTAGAAATCAGTCCATTCTAGTTATACCCCTAATAAAACACTAGAAGAATGAAGAAGAAATAATTTCCGGTTGATAGCTAATTAATAGTCCATCGAAATGCCTTGAAAACCATACCTAATAAGCATCATATTCTAGTTTAGCCTATCAAAGTCAATATATATCTCCAAGTCTCCAACTGATACAAAATTGTAATAAAATAATAGCATGTAGCCATTTCTAGTTCTTCATAGTTCAGATTAAAAATTAAACACTGAAAAGAAAAGCTCAGAGGCGCGAACCTTCATCAGTCCTGAGGAGATTGTGAGCAGAAGATAAGATGCTTTCACAATAAATTCCCTGAGGCTTATTCACAGCAATAAGCCACTCATCTTCGAATAATACATCATTTCTAGAGAGGGAAAACAGGGAAGACTTTGAAGATGCTGTTAAAGCTCTGTTCAACTCAACGTTCTTGGATACGGATGGCGGTGGTGGCGAGAGTGGCACTGGGTAATTCTCTGGGTTTGGACCTGTGGCGTTATCCGACTGAGTATGGCAACATTTCATGTGGGCTTCGGCTGCCATTGACAAGAACTGGAGGGGTTTCGAAATTCTGGGGAGCACAGGAGCTGGACAAGCAAGGGGCGTATTTGTCATTTCATGACTACGAGGTAGGCTGTAACTGCTGTCAAGGCACCTTTCTTTTTCCCTGGGAAACAACGTCAAATGGGATCATCGTAATGGGTTTTATCAAATATAGGTTATGTTTGTATTGGGTTGGTGTTACGGGATAACCCCCTGATTCTCGAGATTGTTCGAGATTAGGTGGGATAAGTTATCCATATCGCAAGAAGCACGCGCATCTGCGTTGAATATCGAGATGCACAACGGGAAATAGGCTGCCGAGCGAATATGCGTGCAGGTTGGAGATAGCCGAGCAAAAGGTCTCTCGAATGAATTCCACAAAGATATTCAACGGGTAACTTTCTTGAAGTGTTGAGAGTCTCTCCACAAAGTTTCATCACGATCCAAATCCATTTTAGTAGGCTTTTGCGTGAGTTAGTAAATTGTGGCTGCTCAGTGACACTATCGGGAATACAGTGCGATGCGTGGGCCGCCTCCAGACGAGGGAACCTTGGATGAGCATGAGACTTGGTGGAGGCCATGCGGAAGCCAAAAGCTACGCTATGGAACTTGCGGAGTGAGACTCGGAGTTCGGACAAGGGAGAAAACCAGTTCTCCTCGGAAAATCAATGTCTAGTGGTGGAAATTGAGATTATTTCTTTAAGACTATTAAGAGGGGACATGCTCTTCTGAGCGATGGTGGACAAACAGCCGGTCCTCCCCATGTCGTCGGGTACAAAGTCTGAAACCTCCCTAAGGGTAAGAAGGGGCCTCTAGGAGTCAGATAAAGGCATTTTAAAGATGTTCTTAATTCTCGAGTTGGGAATCAGTGGAGTAGCGTGGGATGATGAGAGGTCCACGTTGGGCACTCCCGCAGGCTACGAGGTTATGGTGAACAGTAAGGTGCTCATCGGGTGTCGTGTACCACCTCTAGGCCGAAAGAGTGATCGATGCATATATCCCGAGGTCTCGTGAACTTCGTAAGCATTGCCTATTGGTTATAGGCATGCCGTGAGGGGCCGTTGGCTTGAGATATGCGGTTGCGTGGCAACATCGCATTTCGGTTAGAATTGTGGGCAAGGGTCGGAAGGTCCTACTGAGCGCCCCGAGCACACTGTTGGGGTTTTATATTTGTTGTTGGCACATTATCTAAGCTAAGGTTTGCGATGATACCCGAGACGGGCGAGACACTGATGAGGGGCCTTAGGTCTAGCAACTAGGATATCCCGAGTGGGAGACGAGCACGAGGAGTTGCATTATGGGCATGCGAGCGATCCTCAACGCCGAGTAGAAGCACGAGTGCTTCGATGCCGTTACGAGTGGACCGAAAGGACCTGCTATGGTCGGGGATGCGTAGCTAGTTGTGGGCAAAGGCCAAGACATGTAAGGCGTGCTACCCGACAGCCCTCGACGATGGTGATCATAGAGGATAGGCGAGTGCTTGTGCAAGGCGTGGTGCAGGGATGCGTTCCAATGCTTATGCTAGTGTGCACAGTGTGCGATAATTGAGCAACGGGTCATCATGAGACTCGACGTAGGTAAAAGGCCGGACGAAGGCTGCGGGAGTCTTTGTGACCGCACGGGATATGTTCCGCTGCATGAAAATGCGACGACCGAAATAACGGAAGGGTTGCGTCCCCCGACAGATGGTATCAGAGCCTGGAACTTTCTCCCTAAGAAAGGTTAATTCCAGCACATAGTGTGTTGTGCATCAATTAAAGTATCGTCCTTCGGGAACCCGATGCTATCTGGAATTATGAGATTTTTTCATGATCAATATGCAGTGGAGGCCTACGATCAGAGTGCATTCTCTACGTACGACGGCTAGTTCTGAGAGTTACTTTGAGCAGTTTGGCAAGGGTGAATGTTAGTACTTCTTGTTGGCTTTTATGATTGGGCGAATGGTAGTACCCTGAATATGAAGTTTCTGTTTGTGGTATTTCGAAGTGGCATGCTAGAGTATTGGTCGATTGACAACTACATGTTGGTAAAGTGGAGTAATCGACTTGTAGGTGGCCGTTATGATTAGGTGAAAATTAGCACGATTTTGTCTATGGTTGGGTGAAGAAGTATCCTGATTGTTTTATACTTGTTAGTGACCCCATATTGAACTTTGTCAGGTAATTGGTCGGTAGCTTCATTCAGTGAAGGCGCTTGGGATATCGGTTGGCTTGGTGCAAGCGACAGTAGGCGTTGTAAGTCGCATTGAGCATGAATTTGCTAGTTGACCACACATTAGGGGTGATGTTGGTAAATGATTTTCAAATGGGGCAAAGAATTGGTAAAGGATTACCAAATTGACCGAATTTGTGGACATTCATCTTGACTTCCCATGTGGAAAAATGTCGATTAGTCGGGCGAACATTGGTGCCACGTTTGCAAGGTAGCAACCATGTTGCAGAGTGCCGCGAGTCGGGAGGTGATTTAGGCTATAGAGGCCATCTTGGTGGAGAGATTACCACCATTTGAGTTGAGAGTCCTTCTAGCGGGAAGGACCAAGTGAGAAATTGAATGCTCTGAGGCGCATACCACCTGCCGAGCAGAGATATCGAGAGCGCTAAGGCGCATAGCACACTGTGGTGCAATGAAATACAACCGCCTAAAAGGTTGTGAAAAGGAGGATGTTCAGTCCTTCAAATGAGGCAATCAGTTGCCAATTAGAGCGATAATGATGGGTGTTGGTAGAGACCACATCCTATGAGCTTAGGCCCTTCCATGTTGGCGGAGAGAGCGAACATAGTCGAGTTTGAGATCGCAGGTGGTCAATCCTTCCACTACGACAACGAGTGCCGCTTTGCGTGAGATTTATGGATGTCGATAGAGGAGGCATCCTTTGGGCTTCGACCCTTCTATGTTAGCGAAGAGAGCTAATGGGTTGAGTTTGAGCTTCCATGATGGGAAAGAAAGATTGAACATTGAGAAGTTACTGTGTCGAGGACAAGTGTAGGGATCTTCGAACAAGCGAGTTTTCTGAGTCATGGGTAAATCTCTTGCGTTGAGATGCGGCGTGCTTCTAGACAAACTTAGTTGCAGGCCCCGGAGTTGGAGTTTGAAATTGAGTTTTCGCTTAAGATTGTCTCATAACTTGAGTAGAGGAGAGCCCACCAAGCACAATTTGAGAGATTTGTTCACACGGAGCAGACATTGAGTCGCGTGTGTTGTTCTTCGTGGGGATTCGGAGCCTACATTTATAAGTTGTAATAATAAGGATTCTCGAGGGACGCAACCGAGTTGAGTTGAGTTGAGTGGAGCGTTAGGCTCCTTCGATGAGTTGAGAGTGGACCACGAGGTGCATGGTGCCACAAGGCAAGGGTAGAGGCCCTGTAGAGTTAAGATTGGACTTCAAGCTACATAGTGCCAAGCGATGGCAAAGGCCCCGAGGTGAGATTAGGTCATGATCTGTGTGATGCCAAGATTGAGGGTGAATGCCGTGAGTTAAGCTGAACAGGTTCTTCGCGGTGATTCTAAAGTCACATAGTATGGGCATTGTGATTGTAGGGATCTCTAAGGGGAATTTGTGTTGGATATTGAGCGGAACAACTAGCTCCATCTGAGTTGCGTTCTTTGAGCACGAGAGGGTGCCACGAGAGGCATGGTCACCAATGGTTGGGCGGAGGCCCCAGGATCATGCAGAAGTCGCAGTAGAAAAAAAATATCCACCAAAGCGACTTGAGTGTTGCCGAGGATGACAACACATCCAGTGGGTGAGGGTGCGATGATCACACACACTTTTCACTAATTTGAGCCAAGTTTCGAGCAGATTTGGCCAATTGAGGGCCTGGTATCAGTGGTATGAGAGCTAGCAAGATACGCTTAATTTCATGAATTTTCCGAAGGGCATTTATCAGAAGAAATTCAAGCAGCGGAAGAGGCGCAAGAGACATATTTTGAGGAGTAATCGTGCATGCTTTTCCTTGAATTTCAACAATGGACACCGCTCAAGGGAACACATAAGATATTCTAGAGGGCACATTTAAATTTCGGAGGAACGGAGTCAATTTAGTGCTAATAGTTTCAATTCGAGAGGGCACCACATGCACTGAGGAGTCGGAGGACGTGTGTATACGTCGACGAGGACGTCAATAGATTGAGTGGAGGACTATCATATATAACCCCCTAATCCTTGGTATTTTCTAGGATTAGGTGGGATAAGTTATCCATGACGCAAGAGGCACGCGAATCTGATCAGAGTACCGAGATGCGCATTGGGAGGCAGGCTGGATAGTGAGTATGCGTATGGGCTGGAGATAGCCACAGAGCAGAAGGTCTTATCGAATGATTCCCATGGAGATATTCGATGGGAACTTCCTTGAGGTGTTAGGAGTCTCTCCACAAAGTTTCATCATGATCCAAGTCCGTTTGAGTAGGCTTTGGCATGAGTTAGTAAAGTGTGGCACGAAAATGACCTACCGGGAATACGGTACAGTGCGTGGGCTGCCCCCGGACGAGGGAGCCTCGGATGAGCGTGAGACTTGGCGAAGGCCATGAGGAAGCCAAGAGCTATATTACGGATCTTGCGGAGCAAGATTCGGAGTTCAAACAAGGGAGATCAGAAAACCAGGTTTCCTCCGAAAATCAATGTCTAGTGGTGGAAATTGAGATTATTTTTTAAGACTATTATAAGGGGGACATGCTCTTCTGAGCAACAGTGGGCAAACAGCCAGTCCTCCCCATGCTGTTGGGTACAAAGTATGCAACCTCCTTAGTGTAAGAGGGGACCTCTAGGGGCCAACTAAGGGCATTTTTAAGGATGTTAGTTCTTGGTCGAGTTGGGAATTGAACGAGCAGCGTAGGATGATGTGAGGTCCACGTTGGGTCCTCCCGCAGACTGCGAGGTTACTGGTGAACAATAAGGTTCCCATCGGATGTCGAGTACCACCTTTAGGCTGAAAGAGTGATCGGGGCATATGTCCCAAGGCCTCGTGAATTGCTTATCGGTTCTAGGCATGCATCGAGGGACCATTGGCTTGAAACATGCGGTTCCGTGGCAACACCGCATTGCGGGTAGAATTATGGGCAAGTGTCGAAAGGTCTTGCCGAGCGTCCCGAGCACACTGTTGGGCGTATATATATTGGTGGTACATTATCTAAGTCAAGGTTTGCAATGTTGCCCGGGGCCTTAGGTACATCACCTAGGACACCTGAGTGGGTGCTGAGCACGAGGAGTTGCGTTGTGGGAGTGCGAGCAATCCTCAACGTTGAAGACAATGGCAAGTGGGCCGGAAGGACCTCCGATGGTCGGTGATGTGTAGCTAGTGTATTAGATAGTTGTGGGCAAAGGCCGAGACACGCAAGGCGTGCTACTCGGCAGCCCTCGACGACGGTGATCATTGGTGATAGGTGAGGCTTACGCAATGCACAGGGCAGGGATGCATTTCAATGCTTATGCTAGTGCACACGGTGTGCGACGCCCGAGCACGGGTCATCATGAGACTCGATGAAGGTAGAAGGCTGGATGAAGGTTGCAGGAGTCTTTGTGGCAGCACGAGATATGTTCCACCGAATGAAAGTACGACGGCCCGAATAATGGAAGGGATGCGTCCCATGATAGTTAGGTTCATCCGGATGTAAACTATGTTTGTGTAGTTGAATGGGATGGGGTTAGACCACCGATCACCATTCAATCCTAAAAAGACAGTCCTACACCTTCTTCATATTCCACTTTCACAATTAACTTTGTGATTCTCTCTCCTCTCCCTCTCATAGTTCCCGTGCGCTTCTTTCTCTCTTTCTAAAAAAAAATTATATATGTCCCTCTCTCTCCTCCCCCATTTTTTATGGTGCAGGATCGACTTGGTGAATTAACAAGATAATTTGATGGGATCATTAGATTGGACAATTTCTCATTTCGCAGTTTTTGTTGGAACTCTTTTTCCATTATTGGTTTTTTCACACAGGGTTTTGCCAATAGTATGTTTTAACGAGGCCAACGGGTTCTTTTCATCTTTGGGGTGAGCCGAGCATGCTTTGTGATTTTGGTTCGGCTGCTAAGCTGTTTCAGCAATGGACTTGATTGTCTCGGCTTAGTTGCCTTGCGCTCTACTGCTTGCTTTTATTTGGCCGCTTGCACTCTCTGATGAATGAATGTCGCATTTTGAGGCTCTTTTTTCTGGCGGGATTTTTCTTTCAGCTTCCTACCGGCTAATGGTTGCTTTTTACTGATTTTTTTACATTCTACTTTAGCTTTTTGGCTCGGAAGAGATGCGGTTACCTGTTAGATTGGTCGTATGTTTTGTTTTACTAGAGATTTAGGGAGGAGTCCTTTTTTTATTTTGATACTCCTTGTTTTCTTTTCTTTTTCTCAATAAAGGCAACTATGATCTCTGATAGGCTCTAATCTGAACCCTTAATTAACGCAAGTGTACGGGTGTAGGTGTATATAGTGGAAGTCAAAATCAATCCACAGAGAATAAGTTAACGTAGTTTGATACCCTAATTATCTAGGACTATCCTAACTAGACACTAGAAAGTGTGAATAATTGATAACTAAATTGTATATAAACTAATAAGCGAATTAATTAACAAAAGTGATTCCAATCTAAAAGAGTGTATCCTAGGGTGTCGATTTCAGGAATTATGCTAATGATGATTAATCTTTAATTTATTAACTTTTAAAGCAGTTTTAATATCTATTAGACAACACTTAACTAACATAACCCTTCTCTCGAAGTGACTAAGTCGTAGATAGACAACTACGCTATATGTTTTATGTCTATCAACAACTCCCTTCTCTCAAAGCGGAATTGTTAGACAATTAAACTGAGCCTAATTGATCAATTTATGTTCAGTTATAAAATAGGAACAAACACATAGATAAATAATAAAAAACTGGAGTCTATAATTAAAAGATTAAATCAACATTGTTGTAGAATCCTACTCTCTAACCCTAGGACACGAGTAGTTTAGCTACTCAATCCTAGTATCAATTCAATACAAAAATTCAAAGGAAACATCGTAATGTAATTAAAGACTAGACAAGAAATAATTAAACTCGAGTAGTTGGATCTTCGGTCTTCGTCTTGTCTTGCTCGTCAATCCTTGCTCTCACGCCTTCTACCCCAAGTACATAAAAGTATGAGAAAATATGATGTGATACTTCAAAACTCGAGCTTGGGCCACTATTATAAATTGGGGTTGAAATCCTTAAGAAATTAGGATAAAAATCCTATTAAAAATCGGATTCCCGCAGGATAACAATTTGGCGCGACCGCGCAAGAAGTGATGCGGTTGCGTTGGACTTCACAACTTCCAACTCATTAACCCTTCTTCTTTTAGCGTGAACGCATTAACTCTCGGTGCGGTTGCGTCAGCTTTGCACGATTTAGCCTCCTTTTGACTCTTGGCCCAATATGACCCATTTTGTCCCTTCTTCGACTTGTTTCTTCATGTAACATCGTAAAATCTTCTTTTTACCTTGAAAATCATTAAAACTCTACAAAACAAGCCAATACATGTCAAATGGCCCAATATATCAAATATGAATGATTCTCGACCAATTATACATGCAAATGTTACAAAATAAACACTTAAATCGACATAAATGCATGCGTACAATGTGTATCAGCCTCTCTCCCCCCCTCCCCCCCTCTCTCCCTACTAGATCGACAGTCCCTTTCTAAATAATCATGCCACTCGTGGCAAGCAGCCCCTCTCGGCAAGCAACCCCTCTCTTCTTTCAGCTTACAGTACCATTCTGGATAAGGTTTCAGCTTAAAACATTCCATGTTGGACCCATGTAGTACAAGTTTAGGGGAGGGGGAAGGGGGTGAATAAACCTCTAACTCAATTTTTTTTCAAATACATAGAGTAGATAATTGCCACTTACTGCAATAAACTAATTCTTATAGCAAAACTTGTACATTAAGCAATCTTAAGGTAGAAGTCACAAAGCGGACTAGTCTTAAGTTACTTATAATAAGCAATGCTTAGGTATAATGTTATGCAGCGGAATAATGCAAATCCGATTTCGTACAAATTAATGCAGTAAGTAGTATGCCATCAACAGTAATTAAAAGTAGTAAGAAAGTAGACACAAACATTATAGTTGTTTGAAAGTGGGGGTAATCATTCTACGTCCATTCTTCTCGCACACAGGGAAAATTCACTAGGTCGTTCACACAGTACAAACTTAGCTACGCTCAAGTCCAAGTCCAAGTCCAACTTAGCTCCGTACAATAGTTTTTTGTCTATCCTCAGAAGACTACTCTTCTACACACACATGTTCCTCAGAATACCTAGTCTACTTTGAATTTCAGATTCAAACAGAAACTTTCCGTTCAAAACAACTCATTAGATTGGTTTAACGAAAATTTTTCCGTAACTTCTGGTTGCTCCACTAAAATTGAATATCAGTTGAGATGTAGGAAAGCTTCTGTAATGAGAATGATAATGACCGAGGCAAAGCTTGAGAGCTAGCTTGACTTGAGAATCTTGATGCAACTTGAATCTTCACTTGAATGCTTTGCTGCTTGCTTACTGGCTATTTGCTCTTGTATACTTGGCACAATCACTTGTAAGATTATCAGAGTGATGTACGCTTTGAAACTTTAAATTAGAATGCTTGAGTGCTTGGGGCGAAGTAATTTCAGTTACTCAATAATATGGTAGCCCTTACTCGTCCTCCATCTCCTTCTATTTATAGCTGCTAGAATTTCTCCTCATTGAAGAGTGAGAAAAACACATTTTATGCTCCTCGTACGGCTTGAGCCATTATCCTTTCTATAGAGATTAGATTAGAGTGGTTGTGGCTTCATGTCAATTTTCAATGTTGTGTTTTCTTTTCGTCAGGTTACGTGTCCCCAAGTAATTGGATAATCAGTACATGATTTGAATCGTATCTCTACTGGCTATTTTTTTTTTAATATCAAACTGTTTTGACTATTACTTTCACAGTATTGACACTTTTGCTGCTTGCTTGCTGGTTAGATCTTCTTTACTGCAAGCAATGTTGTATGCTATGAAAGCATAAGTGACACTACTGCATGTTCACAACAGTCTCTGGTTCCTCACTGCTTACTTGGACTTCCTTACTGCTTCTAACCTTGATGTCTTTATTTTATGCTTGTTTTTACCTTGCCTAAGTAGTACTAGCTCTATCTATTACAAAATTACAGAAATTGTGGGGGCACTAGCTCCTACTTTATATAAAGGTTTTGTTATCATCAAAACTAAACATAAATTTCCTAACACTTTGACAACAAAAACTCTATTGTTGGACTCACTGAAGACTCACATGAAGATTACGTCCACTTTGTCAAAACAACATGTAATGCATTCTATCTCAGTATGCATTTTAATTCTGGCAGTTTGTGGGTAATAGGCATCGGTGCAAGTTAACACATGTGCATTGATCAAAATTTAATGATAACTTAAAACTCTTACCCAAGCCTATCTTAGTAGTGTTACCTGATGGTCCCACAAAGTCTATAACTCATTCTAGTCAGGTTTATCTTAGTCCTAAACTTTTCCTCTCAGACGTTGTGCTCATTCTTTGCTTCAAATATAATCTCTTGTCCATACCTCAGTTGACGAGTTCTTTACCTGTGGCATGTACGTTCACACGTTCCCAATGTTTCATACATGACCTGAAGTATGATAAGGCCCTAGCTATGGGATATTTGAAGCGCAAGCTTTAGTTCTCGACTCGGCTGTTGATTGTGTTTCCGATGCACCTACTGCTCCTTGTAATATAACTCTCAATGCTTGGCATCAAGTCTTAGGTCCTCGTTCCATTTTAACTATGCAGCATGTACAAGCTTTACAACATCTTTAATGCCAATGATGAAATAAATAAAATCAAAGCCTTTGACTTTTACCTCAAAACCAAACAACATCGATCATCATTTCTCATTTCATCTATACAAATTGTTGATATATTTGAACTTCTTCATGTTGACTTGTGGGGTCCTTGTAGAGAAGAAAGTATAACTAACACTGCATACTTTCTCACTATGGTCGATGACTATAACCGAGCCACATGGGTCAACCTCCTAGCTTATAAGTCCCAAACTCTACAAATTCTGAAAAAAAAAAACTCTTCAATATGATTCGCATGTAGTTCCAAAAACAAGTTAAGATCCTCCGAAGTGATAATGGTACTGAGTTCCTCCATGAAGACACATCCTAATTTCTAGCTTCTTTAGTCATCATTCACCAACCTTCTTGTATCCACACACCATAACAAAATGGTTTTATGGAGAGAAAGCACGAACACCTCCTCGAAATGGCTAGGGGACTCATGTTTCACTCCCATCTCCCACTTAAATTGTGGCCCCATTATGTGCTTATTGCAGCCCATATTATAAATAGACTACCCACTACAATATTGGATTGGAAGACCCCTTATGAAATACTTCACCATAAGTCACCAGATTATAATCATCTACAACTGTTTGGTTGCTTGCCCTATGCAGCTAACACACTTCCACACAAGCCCAAATTCATGAGTCGAGCTTTTAAAAGTGCATTCATTGGATATATCTCTAGGAAAAAGGGATACTATCTTTACAATTTAGAAACAGGCTCCTTTCTTGTCTCAAGAGAAGTGCAATTTTTTACACAATATATCCATATCAATAGTCCTCCTCCACATATGCATCTCAAACACCTATTCCTATTTCTTTTCCAGAACCAGTTACTGATCCAATACATGATACTGAACCCCCTACACATAGCTCCCAACATGCTGGTCCAGCCCCACTTCCATTTTAGTGAGAGGTCATCATACTAGACATAAACCCACTTGGCTAAATGACTACATCACTACCTTCTCTGTTGTCCTATTACCTTACCTTGCCCTTACCAAAGTTAAGTATGATCATGCATATGTTGCCTTCTTGGCTCACATGTCTATGCTCAAGGAGCCAACTACATATCATCAAGCCTCCACTCAACAAGAATGGATAGAGGCTATGGAGAGGGAAACTCAAGCTTCTTAGGCCAATCACACTTGGGTCCTCACAACTTTACCCAAAGGCAAATAATATATCAGTTTCAAATGGGTATGCAAGATTAAATTGAAAGCCGATGGGAGCGAGGAACGGTATAAGGCTCGTTTAGTGACCTGTGGTTTTACTCAAATACAAGGCCTTGACTATGAGGTAACATTTTCCCCGGTTGCTAAAATGGTAACTGTGAGACTTTTCTTGGTTATTTCAAGTATGAAGCATTGGCCGGTTTGCAATTGGACGTAAACAATGCATACTTGCATGGTTATTTGAAGGGTAAGGTGTACATGAACCCATCCCCGGGTTACTCTAAGGAAACTCTTGGCCATGTATGTAAACTTCAGTGCAGCCTCTATAGAATAATGAATTGCGAATCAAAATGCAGGTTTTCGAATTATTTCAATCGGCCCACGACCACTGCTTCTTCACTTTAAAAAAAAAGAGGCATGCTTTCTTGCAGTATTGGTCTATGTTGACAACTTTCTACTCACGAGTTCTAACCTACAATCAATTAATGAATTTAAAGGTTACTTAGACAAATTATTCACGATTAAAGATATGAGATTGGCAAAATATTTCTTAGCTATGGAGATCGCCCAAAGTGAAACTAGCACGTACCTTTATTAGCGTAAATACACATTAATTATTGATGTGGGCCTTCAACATGGAAAGCCATCTTCAAAACCACTACCTTTGGGGTTTTATTTGGGTGGAGGATCAAGGCAACAAACTCCCTGATCCAGATAAATTCAGACTCCTCATTGCCAGGTTGTAATACCTTAACTTCTCCAGGCCCAATATCACATATTGCATACAACAATTATCTCACTTTGTTACCAACCCATGTGAGGCTTATTGGGATGCTACCACTCATATTCTTCGGTACTTGAAGGGAGCCCCTTCGGTAGGATTATTTTACCCTGCCACAAACCCCGTTTATAGTACATGCATACATCGACACTGATTGGGCGACTTGAAAAGACACGAGAAAGTCTATCACCGGTTATTGCATTTTCTTAGGTAACTCTTTGGTTTTATGGAAGAGCAAGAAACATGGTTCGATTCCCGATTCAGCGGCGAGGCTGAGTATCGCGCTTTAGCCTCCGCTGTCACTGAACTCCAATGCATTTCATCCTATGCCAGGATTTTGATTGCCATATCCCTCTTCCACTTTCCTTACAATGTGACAACCAAGCTTCCAACCATATTACCACCACCCGGTGTTTCACAAACGCGCCAAACATCTAGAGATTGACAACCATATTTTTCGTAACAAACTCAAGGAGTGGTTTATCCAGTTGTTGCATAATTCTACTAAGATTCAGTAGGCAGATAAATTGACTAAAATCTTGGGTGCCACTAGGTTGCAATTTTAGTGTCCAAGTTGCGGTTGGTCTCTTTTACCAACGCCCAGCTGGAGGGGGTGATGGAACTAAGAGCTTGACACGTTGACAAGGAAAAGAGCAGTAAAATATCACATAAGTCTGCTGAGCTGGAGGAGTATCTAAATAGAATGCTAAGACAGAGTAAGTCATCAACTATTTTCTATTGGCTAGATATTGTCATCCGATGGTATATAACCAGTTGACCGTGTGATGTAACAATGACTTTTTACACAATATCAATAAAATCATATTTTGGCTATGGATTTCCTCTCTCTCTCTCCCCCCAAAATTATCCAGTTTATTAGGAGCCATCTACAGACGAATCTAGGAGTTCGTCTTACATGCTAATACAAATTATACTCTAAGTTTAGGTAACAAATTTTATACTAAATATAGGGGCAAACCCTGAAAAGGCTAGAAAATCAAACTATTATATATTAGGTTCGAACTTTAAAATGTTGGATAACATTTATTAAAAAGAAAGTTTAGCAAATCCAAAAGGGAGTACCACCAATCGCGCTCTCTAAACCTGTCCATGAGCTTTAGTAATACTTGATTCGATAAGACCAATAAATTATTCAATTACAAAAAAATGAATAATCAAAATATAATGTTTCCATTCATTTCATTCTATTTTTTAAATATATCTATTACTTATACATTAAAATACATCACTGATACTTATTATATAATTAAAAAATAGAATCATTTATCCTATTTACCTAAGTTGTATTAAAAAAGACTAAAATATGCACAAATAATAACAAATTTATATGGGGCTGGGGGGATCAGTGCCCCTTTAGCCACCATCTAGGTTCGTCGATGTTTGTCCTTATCCTCTTTTGACCACTTTTGGGTCAATGACATGATGCCTTCATTATTTGGTTCATTTATTTTCACTGTAATGAATATCACACATATAAATTGTTAGCGGACTCTAAAGGATATTGTGCAGGTACGCCAAATAAAAATAGTACAACTTGAGACTACATTAGAAAGGTACAAATATTAGCTCGAAGGAATGCTCACAAATTTTGGAAAAATCCCATTTCCGACTAGAATTTTGATCGATTCCATCAGTGTATGTCTCTCTTCTTTATTCTTTGCTTCTTTAGATTTTTAACTTTCTCTTTCGAATTCCCATTCGTTTTATAGTTAATTAGTAACTTTGGAATTCTTTTTATTATATAATAACTGTGGAAGATTTATTACTTTTTCATCTTTTTGTATTGATCTTTATAGTTATGAGAGCATAAAAAAGTCAAAGAGAGTGCAGTTTCATGAACTCCACTTCCATAGGCAGAGTAGATTACTAGAAGTGATTACCATGGAATTTCACCTCTGACACCAACCTTACTTCAACTTAGTGTAGATTATAGAAGCATATGTACTTATGGTTACTGCTGTTATATAATGTTGTAAGAAAACCTTTATTATAGAAACATTTTGCAACTCTAAGTCTATTAGGTGGTGCGGGATTGATGGTTTAGATATTTACACGCTTTGAGGAAAAATAGATTGCAAAGTATTGGAATGACATCCTAATTTATACCAATTGGAATTAAAGGAAAGGAAATTGCAATTTGGATATATATTCATTCGTTCATCTCTCTTCTCTTTCATAGACACATATATCAGATACTCGAAATATCTTCAATATTGGAGGGAGGCCCGAATACTCAATGTTTATTATGTACACTTTATGTTTTTTCAAGTTCAAGTTACTTTTGATTAGTGTTTCTTGCAATCTTTGCAAGAAAAAATTATGCTTGTTAGGTTCATAAGATTACACATCTTACTATATTCTGCTTGAATTCTAGTACCTCATTGATTGTTCTTTCTTGAGCTCTGCAAAATCCCAACTTTTAAAACACACCTGCAAACAAGTTTTTATTTGTTTGTCGACTAAAATTCCTTTGCATATTGGTTCTCTTGTTAGTGAATATTGATCAAATTATTTTGTACATAAAAATGTAAAAGTTCTTTACGACATTTTTGTTTTGAGCCAAATATTTTCCAGTTATTAAGTTATCGTACAGAGATGTCTTTGTTAGGATCTAATCAATTAGCATCAGAATAAATATATTAAATTAATTTAGAGTTTTGATAATTTATTTTGTTTCTTTTCTTGAAAAATAATTCTATCATCTATTTTTATTTACTCGTTTTAATTTCTTTCTTGGATAATAGTTACCACACGATGTTGAATCTAATACTGTAATACTAACTTGCAGGGACGTGATTCCTTAAATTTTGTATTCATGTTCATCTAAAAGATTTTTTCCTGTTTTCCAGATTTTTGTTGAAGACCAGTGTTGTTCTTAAAATATCTTGAGAACTTGAACAATAGTTGGCTCATTGTTGTTCTATGAGAGTTTACTATGTTGTGGTTTCTTTTAACTAGTTGTCTTGATGTTGGATACAAGTTGTTCGTGTTTTGTTAAGCCTAATTCCACCTGAAGTGCATCATACATTGAGAAATTATTGTATTTAATTGTAGATTATTTAACTCTTTTGTAATTCGATTACGAGTTGAAACTCTTTATATTACAATTTTTTAATTATTTTAGTTACAAAAATATTCTAATTAATTGTAATGTTGTAAGACACGAATGAATTTTAATTAACTTAAAATTAGTTTCCAGTGTTTATATATAATGAATGCTCTTATAATATTTAAAATAACAGGAAACATACAACAATTAAAATATCACATTTACTTGTTATTTATGTCCATGATAACGATTTTAAGTAACTAGAACTTGGCACGTGCAACACTTGATATATTAAATTTAGAAATTATATTTTGACACTTAATTTTTGTATTAATTTTTTCAGTTTTTAGTAATTTTGAAATGTTTTCAACAGGAAGTACTGAGAGAATTAATAATTTCTTGGAGAATTGTATAAGAGAATCATAATATTATTACTAGACAACTTATTTCCCGTATAATTAAGTGAAACTAATCATATCTCAATAGTAACCTATTTTTTAAAAAAATATTCTATAAATTTTGTCCTAAAATAGTTTAACTGAGCTTGAGTAAAAGTCTAAACATAGTAATTAGAATAACATCTACAACCTTTGTACTAAATTAAGTTAAAATTTTATAATTTTCACTAACAATGTGTTATAACACTAACTCGGATTCAAACTGTTGTATAAATTAAAATCTAAACAATTATGAATCAAACACACGATATAAACACGGGGTCGAACTCAAACTTTATGTTATTGATAATATCATCAAATAGACTCTTTTTACAAGAAGACATCACTCTTCTATGCCTAAACCTATTGTATCATCAATAACGTCGGGCGACTCCCGTTGACTTGGTCGCCATTGACACGGAAAGCCATCGAAGGTCGAGCGAGCTCTCCCGAATTCGTCTTGAAGCTTCTTCTCCTGCAGAACCTTCTGTTGTAACACTGATGCTAAAAAAACCCTAACTTATGACCCAACTGAACGTTTATACATAACCAGCGGCAATATCAAACTTCATGACTCAGTTGAGTATACTACTTAATTCCTCATTAAAATTTCGCTGAGAATACTCGACACATAACCTATGTTATAACATTGCTGGACGGAAATCTCACCAAAATAATCTTCTCGAGTATATAGAAAGCCCAAAGCCTTGTCCTTATGTGATAAGGCTACCATAATGTGAACATAATCTTCAAGCTCTTTTTCCTTAATTATCTTCTTGATACCACATCTCCCTGGATTTGCTTCATGGTTCGGTTCCAAATATTCCAGCACATATTCGACTAATTCCTCATCCAAAAACATGTCCATGTAAATAATCAACATGATCTTCCTTATTCCTTTCAACTGGATTTTTTTGTTATCTGTACTCAATAAAAATAATTAAACCCACATTTATAATTATAAATATTACTTAACATTAATGACAAAAATTCTAAAATCCAAATCCTAACATAAGTAATAACAAATAGTATGAGTAACCCAAAGAAAATTGTAACATCACAAATTTGTCATAGTACGTAAATGCATTGCTTCAAATTGATTTTTATGAAATTATTCATCTATTTTAATTATAAATAAAAAGAAAAAAAGAAAAAAAAACCCATTTATCTTGGAAATTATTTGGAAATGGTGTAATCCTTCTTTTTACAGATGCACTTGTTTCTATTTTTTCTCCTTTTTTATTTTCCTTGTTACCAAGGCCTTTTTGTTTTGATTTGTTAAAACTTTATTTGAGTGTTTGCTCATCATCGTTCTCTATTTGAATGTTGTCTTCTATTTTTCTCTTCGTGTTTCTTCATTTCTTCTTATGTTCCGTTGTTGCAGTTTGTTCATGTTTTTTCTTTGATTTTGTTCTTGTTTTCTTCCCTTCAACTTTTGTAGTTTTATCCTCCATAACTGAAGTTGTATTTTTGTCTTCCTTAATTTTTTCTTTTTGTGATCTCTATCACCTCATCATTGCTTCCAATCTGAATGAAGTCTTTTACTTTTGTTTTTTGCGTTCCCTCATTTCTTCTTCTGTTCCATTCTTGTAGTTTCTTCACCCACTTATTTTTTCTCCTCGAGAATGACGATTCAATTAGTTTCATAATTCTCCGTGGTTAGCCAAAAATTAAAAATGCTTTTTAAGAAGTCTCGTTCAATTAGTGATTCTAGATTGAATTTGTTTTTCTATTTCTCCGAAATTAGCCAAAAATTGAATGATGTTTTCCAAGAGATCTCGTTCAATTAGCGATTCTAAATTGAATTTGTTTCTTGATTTATTCGGGGTTAGGCAAAAAATCGAGACTACTGAATGAATTAAAAATCAAAATCTTGATTAAAGTCTTTTTTTAGCTATTAGGTTTGTTTCTAAGGATAAGATACAAATAAACCCTCAGTTATATCTTACGTGCAAATAAACCCTCAACTAATTTTTTGTCCAATAAAACACTTATACTTCTACAATTGAAAAATAGACACTTCCGTCAAATTACCGAAAGTGACAAAACAAAATTTGGTCAGATAAAAAATTGATGTTGTTATCTTGATAATATGATGGAAGTATGAATCTTAAAATATGTAATTTGAGTGTCTATTTATTTGATTGTGAAAGTATAAGTGTGTGATTGGACAAAACTATAGTTTGGGGGTTTGTTTGTACCTTTTTTGTGAACAAAAATTGGATCTTTAGAATTTTTGGGTAGCACAATGCTTGGTATATAGATAGGATATATTAGAACACAATTAGTATTAGAATTAGGAATATCGAAATATAATAATTAGGATATGTATGATATTTGGTATATAATAATTAAGACATACGATTTGAATTAGGGTCGGAATTTAATAATTAGGATATATTTTGAAATTACTATATTGCCCTTAGAATATTTAAACTTAAAAGGGGTATAATAGGCCAAACGTAAATTGGCTGAAACTTAAGACACTTTTATAATAGTAATTAGGATATATTAATAAATTACTATATTTCCCTTAGAATATTTAAACTTAAAAGGGGTAAAAATAGGTCAAAAATAAATTGGCTGAAACTTAAGACACTTTTATAATAGTGTAAAGTTTTGTTCTGAAAAAATGGAGTGTTTGCTCATCATCACTCTCTATTTGACTATTGTCCTTTATTTTTCTCTTTGTATTTCTTCCTTCCTTCTTCTTTTCCGTTGTTGCGGTTTGTTCATTTTGTTTTTTCTTTTATTTCGTTCTTGTTTTATTCCCTTCAACTTTTGTAGTTTAATCCTCCAAAACAGAAGTTGTAGTTTTGTCCCTCGTTATTTTTCTTTTGTGATGTCTATCACCTCAACACTGCTTTCAATCTGAATGCAGTCTTCTACTTTTATTTTTGTGTCCCGTCGTTTCTTCTTCTCTTCTGTTCTTTTAGTTTCTTCATCCTCTTATTTTTTCTTTATTGTTCGGCTCGTTATATTCCCTTCCACATTGGTAGTTTTATTCTGAAGTATTATTGTAGTTGTATCTTTCTCGTTCTCTTCTTTTTGCTATGTGGCTTCTATCATTTCAATTGACTCTGCTATTGTGTTCAACCTTCCTTTAACGACTTTAATTAGTATTTTGATTTTGTGCGATGAAAAACCACACCTCATTTGCATTCTATAAGATTAATTATCTGTAGTATTTGGATTCATTTTCTCCCTATATTAAATTTATCTTAGAAAGATTGCATTTTTCAATATACAAACCTATTAGAGTTAGTTTTTGCATAGTAAGTTATTATCTTTTCTATGGACTTCATGCACTCCAGTGCTAAGCATCCAACATATACTGTTGTTATCTCATCATACATGGTTATTGTTGCGTTGTAGATTATTTGATGAACGTTTAGATTTATTATGTACTTGGCGGGGCCGAAATTTGATAAGGCCTAAAATTAGTCAGCACGGCCCCAGCCTAGCCCCTATAGATACTAAGATTATAGGCCGGCTGGCGGCTCCTCGGTCTTTTGGTCCGTCGAGTCAGGTCTGTCGGGCCAAGATTCATGTGGCCCAGCCCATCAAAAATATTGGACGAACTGGGCCGATCCTTCAGGACGGGCCAATTTTGCCGTTTCTATGTACCTTTAATATATCAAATACTACCTCCATTTTTTTTTAATGTTCTGTTAGACTTGGATAAGAAAATTAAGGGATAGGGAGAATAAACAAATAAGCCCCTCTTTACATTTCTCTCTCCCCTTGAATCCCTTAATGTTAGCGTACATCATTATAAAAGTATCACGGAGATTATATTGTGGACAAATTTGTATCTTGGTATTGCCTCTGTTGGCTCATCGTAGCACTTGTTGCATATTGCAGTAGTCTCACTTTTGTGCACCGATCTAGTATAAATTTTGCAAGTTTCATATGTTTGCCTCATTTTCAACACATTCAACCATTCCAGTAAAATAGTAGTAGCCTAGTAGGCATCCTATGAAAGACCACTGTTATGTTAATTGATTTCTTAGTTTAATTGAATGGTTTTTTAAGCAGATTTATTTGCATATATTTTTAACCAACATTAAAATACACGGTTATGGGTATTTTAATTTTATTTTTATCGTTATATTTTATTGTCTACTTATATTTTTTGTTATTTTTACCTTTGTCAAACATTCTTTTTGTTTTATGAAATCTTCAAGTGTTTTCTACTTTTGCACTTTTTATCCTTTGGACCATTGATAGTTTGCACATATGTAACGCATCCTGAATGGTGCATGACCAACACAAAATTTAATATATTAACTATTCATATAAACTTTTTTAAAATAATTTACTCATACTATTTTTTTTTTTTCAAATTATATATAAAGTTCTTACCATTGTTTCATATCCTCGAGCTCTTCGGAAGGTGGGTTAATTTGTACAGTTGAAGTTGGTGTTGTTTGCAATTAAAGCTCGCCTAACATGAAAATAGATTTCAGCATAATTGCAATTTCCTAATATTTTCATTTTTTTTTTTTTTTTTAATTAATTACCTTTGAATTCATTTGATGTAATCTTTGCGAGGGCAATCATTGACTTTTGATTGACTATTTCCTCTAATGTTTTGTCCTTTATTTTTTGTCATATCTTCTCATAAATTTACTTTTATGAATTAATACCTGTTAAATCAATAAGCTAATTACATTGATCTAGAAAAATATATCAGGACAATAATTTTATAATATCATCAACAAGCGATTTGATTCATTTCTTGATTTCTTCGGGATTAGCCAAAGATCGAGGGTGCTCTTGCTTCGAGAAATCTCGTTCAATAAGCGATTTGAGATTAGATTCATTTTTTTATTTGTCCATGATATTTTTGTGTTGTACCTCTATGCACGGTACTTTGGTACATAATTAGGATACGTAGAATTAGGCTTGGTGTACAATTAGCATTCATATTAATCACATTAATATATGAACAAACCCATTCTATTATTAAAATAAAGAAAGATCGCTAACTTGTGCAAGTGTAAATAATTTGTCAAGCGAAAGTCACAAACACATAACTATTCAATCTTATTGAACTTTCATTTTGTTATGTAAACTTAATTAATTCTCAAATAAGTCGATGCCAGTGTATATAATTAGAATACATGATTATAATACAATTAGAATTAAAATTAGTTAGGGTGGGAATATAATAATTAAGATATGCAAGGTAGAAAATTACAATATTGTCCTTAAAAAATTTTAACTTTAAATTGAACTTTCATTTAAATTTAATTAATTCTCAAATAAGTCGATGCTTGTGTATATAATTAAAATACGTGATTATAATACAATTAGGATTAAAATTAGGATTGGAATATAATAATTAGGATATATATGGTAGGAAATTATAATATTGTCCTCAGAATATTTAAATTAGAAGGGGGTAAAATAAGTCAACCGTAGGATTGGAATATATTAATTAGGATATGTATGGTAGGAAAATTACAATACTATGCTTAAAATATTTAAACTTAAAAGGGGTAAAATAGGTCAAACGTAAATTGGCTAAAACTTAAAACACTTTTATATTAGTGTATAGATTGTCGTACACCTATAAGACAACGGTTTATGACCATTGTCGTAGGGCTAGAATTGTTGTTAAAAATGGTGTTGTCTAAATCTAACTCTATGAGAACGATTACTTCACCGTTATCATTATATGTAAGAAAATGGTTTTTATACAACGGTTAAAAGCAGTTATCGTAATTCTTTAAGAAAACGGATAGACACAGAACAACACCACCTACGAACAGTCTTGACCCTCCATGAAAACTATTAAAAACCGTCGTCTTTCATCTTTTTAGTAGATATACCCAATAAATTATAATTTTATGAGCCTATTTATGCTAGAAATTACAGATGTGACATTCTATTTTCACTTGCCACGTTAGTTGTATGACCATCACGACAACAATTTCAGGAAAAAAAATATAGAGGTCATTATCACAAACTCTAGGTTATATATTGGACAAAGCCAAAATAAATAGATATACATTAAAAAAACTTCCTATTTTAATTTTCTTACTATGGAATAATTAATTTTGTAACACATACTAATGTGGAGTAGGGTCAGCCCTGGAAGACAAACAAGATAATTAAAACCCCTAATATGAATGAAGACAAAATTAGCACATTTATGTGTCTGTGTATATATAATAATAAAGCTAATATAAAAAAAATATTATACAAGTACATATAATATTATGTTGAAATAAAAAAAAAAAACGTAAAACAAAAATAGGAGGCCATAAAATTTGAGAACTAAGAATGAAAGGGGTATTGGAAGTTAATAAATCAATAGTTAAAGTTTTTGTTTTTAGAAAAAAAGAAAATTCAACATTAAGAAACACTTAATATTCCTTTCTATTGCTAATTCATGTTTTTTTCTCCCTAAATTTAATGACAAAATATGTGTCTATATTTGATTGCTATAAAAAATATAAAGTTTTGTTTTTTGAAAAAAGGCCAAGTTTCTTCTCCTAAAAAAAAAAAGTTAAAAAATCGCACTTCATTTGTATACATGCATATATTATAAAAATATGAACGGGCTGCACACACTCATACAAATATACACATATTTTGCAAGAATAGACATGCTTGTGCATGTACAAACATACATATACACAAATATTGCAAAAGTATACATGCTCGACATAAATATGTAATGTAGGTCTCCCAAAATTTCAGGGCAGCCCTGTGATGGAGCATGGTGTCAAAATCTCATTAAATAACCAGTACACTAGCATTAGCTTTAATACACCAAAAGGAGGATCATATCCAATTCTATCCATTAAAAAGAAAGCATAAACCAAAAAATTGTGATGATTAAAACTAGTGATACCTTTTTCAGAGTCTAGAGGTTAAAAAAATCTCCAGTGGTTGAATTAGCAGGAAAGAAGAAGGCAGGGCTGGAGTTAGTGAGTGGTTGTTGCATATGATTAGGCTGCACGGTCAGCTGCTGCCCGCTGCTAAGATGCTGTGATGAGTATACACTATTTCTTGCATTATGCAGCAGCATCAACCCTTCATCACCCAATTCATCATAGCTTTGGTTCAGGAGCGTGCCTTGGTCGGATGGTAAACCATAAGATTGATACTCCCCTACCCCTACCAAATTTGGTTGATGATGGTTGCTTAGGCCTGTTAATGTTGCTGAAGTTTGACCCCAATGGGTTGCCTGCTGGCTCACAAACTCATTGCTACTTCCTGCAACAACTGCACCCACAAATCCGAAGCTAGACATGTTATATGCATTTGCTTCGTAATAAAAACATATGTTTAAATTCATTCACTTAAAAAAATGTAATAATTTTTCTTTTTTCTTTAGGATTTTCTATTATTAAATACTAATATAAAAGCTGCTAAATGGATTGACATCAATAATGGTAGTAATTTTATTACATATTTGAAGACATCTCATTTTTTTGTCATTTAAAATAAATGTACCAACTTTTAAAAATAATTCATTCTCTTTTATATGATTTTTTTATTAATTTAACTTATCTAATGTAACACGTGAAATTAGAATTTTGATATTTTATCTTTGAGTAATATAACAAGACATTGATTTTTAAAACATAAGACTTATAAATTTACAATATGAGTTTTAATTTGGGACACATGGAGCAACTTGTAAAGATGAAGTTTTGTTTCTCTCGGAATCATTGAGTAAAATTCAAGATATAGGACAAAAATACCCAGTCAAACCCTCACAAGCATTTTTTTTATACTTTAACCTTCTTTCTCCAATATTAAGGTGTATTACTTAATTTGCCCCTCTTTTGTTATAAAGTCACCCTAACCACCACGCTCACCCACTTCGTGTAAGTCAAGTAAAGGCTTACATGATAACGTGTAAACAACTTACATGTTATCGTGTAAGCTTTTTTTTTTTTTTAAAAAAAATGTGTTAAAAAGGCTTATATTGTGTAACCTTTCCTTTTTTTTTTTTTTATAAATTGTGTTAAAACGATTTATATGAATTTATATAATCAGTTTGCACGATATCATTTAAGTCATTTTAACATAATTCTTTTAAAAAAACTTAGACAATATGATGTCGTCTAATCCTTTACCCGATTTACACAAAGTGGGTGATGGTGAAGGTGAGAGTTAAATTACAACAAAAGAGGAGTGGAATAGTGCATTAGGTTATTTTGGGGGGGAAAAAAAAGAGTGTCAAGATACGTTGAAGTATTAATTAGAAGAAACATATATAATCGGATGTGTACATGGAGTGAGAAAAGTGAATGATTAATAATGTAAGGTTGAATGTACCTGAGAGTGATGGATTTGGAGATATTGTAGGATAAGTGTGATAACCGGATCCGTATCTGTTGAATGAGAGTTGTGAAAGTCCAAACATAGTCGGGTCAAAATATGGAGAGTTGTGGGTTGGGAATGGTTTCTGGCTCAACCCAAGGAGCCGTTTATCGCATTGCAAAAGCTTCTCATAATGTTTATCCAGGATTCCAGGACTGAATGTCACATAGTGTCTCCTATTCAACAGTAACAACACATAAACTAGAAGATCGATCGATGATATATAAAATATATTCATCTGTACGAATAGGATACCTCCAAATGGGAGCTTGACCTCCAGTGAAATCAGATGACTGCTGCCAAAGTGTATGCTTTCTTGGTTGAGGATTGATTTCTCGGTAGAACAACGGTGCTTGATTCAGCTGCAACCACATTTATACGATTCTAACACAACTATTTATGTCCAAACAAACAATTAATAATGGCTCCCAAACTAACCTCAATTTCAAGAGTTCCAGGTTGGTTTTCAGGCGTAGTAGCCTTAATCGCGATAATATCAGACCATTGTATTTCGATCTTACTCTTCAGAGCTCCATCCAGTACCTCCCATACCAACTTACGCTTTGCATAGTATAGCTTAGCAGTCAAATCTCCTTCATGCCTAGTCAACCTCTCCCAACAACCGATCTTTATGAAAACTGCTGGGAAATTAGAAGCCTTTAATTTCTCAGCCGTAGACTGATGTGAACCGGAACCATCCATCTTTGTTTTCAACCGGCCGGAGGACTGACTCCCTTTGGACAGACTGCTTTGCAGCAAACTGAGGAAAGACGGTGTTTTTCTCAGTGTCAAGCCAAGAGGGCTCGACACTGATGAGCTGTCTGCATCTCCATCCTGCATAAGTCAATTCAGGCATCTAATTAAGTGAGTGCATGAGAGACTAGTAATGCATCATTTCATTAATTTTCAATCAAATGCATTACAAAATTGCATAAATATATGTACAAAGTATACAAGGATATTGAAATATGGAGGGGGAAAGTTTTGTTTAATCGATATTATATGCGACAGGATTCGCCTTTTCAATGCGCACGGATCCTCCTTTTTATGTGTGTTGCGTTGCATTAATATTATAAGCACCGCGTAGCAATGATATTTCCTTTTTTGTACGTGGCGCCTAGTGACAATATTTTTGTTTTGAAATTGTGGTTCATCTCGTACTCTAATGATTTAATTGTATATTGATGATGTCAGTAAATACACGTATTTTATGTGTGTTGCCCCCTCCACCGCGTAAGTGGAAGATTTGACACACACTAGACCGGCAAGAGAGGAAGAGGTTACATGCATGGGCCGGAATTCTTAAAACACTGAAACAATACAACAGTCATGCAAGACGAAAACCTGACGCACAAAACTCCGTATCTTTGTACCTGCTACGCAAAACTAACAATTTAAGAGAGAGAGAGAGAACCTGGTGATTAGAGTCTGGAGAGAGTCTAATCCGCTTATACCCAGATTCTTCATTAATGCTTCGAATTCCAGACTCAAAGCAGTAGTCATTGCTTTCTTCTCCAAATCCATCCCAGAACGCACTTCCTTCGCTCTCACTCATGTTTATATCAAGGAAAAATAAAATAAAAAAGATATTCTCTTATTCACTGTTTTAATAAAACCTATTGATGTGCATATATATAGGCGAGACGAGACGAGGCTTAAGCAGGCGGACGTGGATGGTTGAGAAACGAGTACGAAAATAGGAGAAGACGGAGACAAAAAATATTAAAGAAAAAAGAAACAGAGGAGAAAGAAAGCAAGCAAGCAGCTGGTTGACTTAAAAACCCTGACGTCATCAGGAAACAATCTTAACCGCTTCTTTTCAATCATTTTGTTTGTTTAAGAATTTACTACAATTCACCCATGGAAATTACTTTTCTTACACCACCATTCAGATTGTAAACTCAAATTTATGTCCTAATAAATACAATTCTATCTCTGCTTTTCTTTTTTTCTTTTTCAGAATCTACTCAAAATTTCTAACCGTGTCTTTCCACTCAATTCACCTATCAATTCTATTATTTGGTCAATATACTAGTCAGACATATATAGCCTAGGCCGCTACAAAATATAACCAATCAGTCCCATTCAATTCCAAAATTGCGATTCTTGTTAGTTTATGGATAGATTTGGATTATAATACTTTATAAACCAAAGACTTGGTTTGGTTATGGATTGAAAAAATAAAAATCCATTAATACCAATCCAAGCCCAATCAACATGTTTATATATTTTATATAATTATAGATATAATTTTAGTTATAAAATATAATTATATATAAATACATGAACGATATTACTTTCCTTAATATAAATATAGATATAAACTTTGATTATATTAGCATTCTTTTTCTTTATATAATTTCAAGTATAAGTTCATATTTATTATTTAATATTCAATCCTTGTCAAACAAACAAAAATCATAATCACAGTCAATCAACAACGATCATTAGTGCACAAAATCCATAGTCGAAGTAAACCAACAAAGAATATCGGTGCGTCCTCTTTATCAGTGCAAATTAATGGACTGAAGGATATTTGCGTTATTTCTGTATTATCAATTATTAACTTGTTTTATTTATTGAAAAATCGACCCAATGCAAGCCGAAATTGATAACTTTTGTTTGAAGATTTTTAGGTTTAGTTGGTTTCATTAAAATTTGAGATATTTAGAAATCGACTTTATTAGTTTGGATATTGAATTTTGATCGAAATCAACCCAATCGATCCACGAACACCCCTAAATTATAGCCCTATGCCTCTACTTACAATATCTTCTCTCATAATACTTTACCAATGTCACAAAACCTTCTCTCTTTTCATACCAATTTTTAGTGCCGCAAAATCTACATATTTATTATTTTTTCGAAAATGCGTATTAAAATTGTGTTCGAAAGTAAGTATTATTAGATTAATATAGTTTAATATTTTTGGAAGTAATAATAAGTCAAATCAAAATATTATAATTTCTAGACTATAAGCTAAATAACAACAACAACAACAACAACAACCACAATAATAACATATTTAATATATGCACACATCAACAATAATCAATTGTCAATTAATTACGATTCTTAACAACTACTTTAATCATTAATCAATCATATAAGAATTACCTATATTTAATAAAATAATATAAGCTAATCCACAACTTAAAACAAATACAAATAACACTTTTTTTACTTTATTGGGGGTCATCTGACGACCTCCTTCAACCCAACAAACTCGATTTTCAATGACAAGATTAAAGATAATTGAATTAATGAGGAGATAATAAATTCGATTTTCATGTGGATTTCACACTCTATCACGTAATAAATGTTAGAAAACACATAATAAAGGCAAAAAATTACATGTGACCATTACGATAAATGTATTTTCGTGAGTTAAAACTCAATTTGATTTTTTTGTCGTTTTTTCTTTCTTTTCAGTTTTTCTGTTCTCTTACTTTTTTCCTAAGGTTTTTATTTTTTACTTTTAATTTTTCAAATTTCAGTTTTTAAAAAATATCAAATTTTCAGGATTTTAAGGATATTTTATTTACTCTTTCAGTTTTCAAGGTTTATGTCTTCCTTTTTTTTTTTTTTTTTTCTTTTTTTCTATGAATTTGATCACACATAACACGAGTACATAAGAGTTATTCATACTGTAATACTACCTCCATTTTTTCATATGCAGTTTTATTTTATTTGAAAATTGAAATATTCGTAAATATATGTCTTTCAATACTATGCCTACAATTTTTTAATCTTATAACATATTATATCCAATACCATAAGTTAATAGAAAGATAAATATTATTAATAAAAAAAGGGAGAGAGAGAATTAACAGATTTGAGTGTGATAAAATTCAGTTAAAGGTATATTTGTCAATTTTTCCTACCTTTGAATTATCTTATTCTAAGCTAAAAATGATAATAATGTAATTTGTCTTTTATATATGTTGAACAACCTAAACTGTTCAATTTGTCAAAACCCCAATTAATATAGTAATAATAATAATTCGCCTTTTGTAGATCTATAAGTAACATGGTCCACTTTCTTCATACAAAAAGAGGAAAAAAGAAAAAGAAAAAAAGGATATAAAAAGATAAAGACGAGGAGAGAGATGTAGTTAGTTTGATTAGTTATTACTGGTTACCCTCACAGTTATAATAATCCTTATTTTTGGTTTCTTTGTCCTCCTTTGTATCCCATATTTAATTACATTTACTTTTTATTTTCTTTCATTAAATTATATTGGGATAACATTATTACACACAATGATTAATTGATTAAGAGAATGTTTGACTGAGTTTATAAGTTTCTAAAAACATCTATAAAATGTTTAGGAGTTTATAAGTTCTGTCAAAGTATTTGACCAAAAAAAAATATTAATTAGGAGTTTATAAGATTAAAAAAATAAGCTCTGAGAGGTTACAACTTACAAGATCTTAAAAAGTTGATATATCCTATCTTATTTTTTAAGATCTTAATTATTATACTCAAATTTCACATGCTACACACATTACACACACTTCACACACACTACACACACTTCATACACCACACACAATAAATGCATTATACACACTTCACACATCACACACCCTTCGTACAATAATCAATGTGTGTTTGATAGTAGTTTTTAAATTAGTCCCTAAATTCATGCTAAAATCACTTCCTTCAATTGCAGGCTTATAAATTATTTTATCTGAACACTTTATTAACTTATAAGTTTTTGAAAAATTATATTTTATAAACTCTTGAAACAACTTATAAGATATCGAAACTTATAAAATGTTTAAAAGAAGTTTAGTCAAACACCCTCCATCGCTCGGAAGGATGTGGAGACTCGAACCGTCCTCAATCAATTATCGTTTGTAAAAATATCCAAAACTTGAGAAAAAGTCCAATTTATTATTTATAGTGTTGAACTCCATTGTTAAATGAAGTTAATTCTCATTTATGAGAATGTGCAATACTATATAAATGTTGAGGCGCATGGTTGTGTTGATAACAAAAGCATTCTTCTAAATTAGTGGTTAATCTTTATACACTAACAATATCCGAGTGAAGAAGTTGATGATTGAGTTACTCCAAATTATAAAAATAAGTGATGTATGAAATCATGTTAAATTGAGTGTCTTATGTAAAGGGTTTTTCTTCTTTTTTGTATTTCAGAAATGAAGCACGTGTTGGAAAGTGGATGCGAAATCTTTGACGGGGTTGTGCACTTGCATGCGCAAAAGGGATATATTAATATATTACTATAATAATCATCTATCCAAAAAAAGAAACAGGAAAAAGATCTAATGATGATTATAATGAGTGTGACTACTCATTACTTTTAGGATGCACGATTCTGATAGAGATGCCTGCTTCTCAATTCTCGCCTTGCCAACCCGACGTCATATTCTTTTTTATTGAATTTCTCTCTTGCATATTATGTACCCTCACCCAATCGACAAACTGTAGCCTATCAGAGTTATAATCAGATATTTTTTGCATAATTTAACTTTTAGCCATATAGAGTCGAGACCGAAACATTCCCACATAAGACAAGAATAAGGTGATGGTCCGAATTATTTTTCTTTTTTCTTAATTCGATAAATGTGCAACTATAGAAAAACAAGCTATACGTGCCTACATAACTTATTTTATTTTTCTATTTAACTTATTTTGTGAATGTTTAATTTTAATCTTTTACTTGAACTAGTAAAACGAAACATTAATTTTGAAATAAGTCTCTTATTTTAGGACAATATTTTTTTCTTCAAACATGACTCTTTTTTAGGACGTACGTAGGAAGTAACATTATTATCGAGATTCATCATATGGCCATTAATGGACACCAATTTATATGCCTACCACTTATGTGAGGTGGCATATAACTAGGGAAATCCACCTTCATTCAATTGTTTACATTAAATTGAGAATGATGAAAAAATTAAGGAATCCGGAGAAATTATTGAAAAATGATTGTGTGCTAAAATGAGAGAAATAAGTGAAATCAATTAATTGATAGTGGATTCCCCTACTTATGTGATGTTAAGGTTTTGGTGATCGGTTAAAAATATGAGAAAGTTCATGCATATTAGATTAGACATGCTTCTCCATTGATATGAGATCTTTTGGGGTAAAATCCAAAATGAAATATGTACGGGTTTGACTCAAAGGTAATAAGATCATACCAATTGTGAAAATTGGAGTATGTGGTGTCCTTATATATGATATTGTTATTTGGTGAAGGTTAGGAGGTGGATCCCTATTTTTTCCAATTATTTAATTAATGATATCCATAGAGAAATCTAGTGTAGAAGTGTGATTGAAAAGTTGCAAAAGCAATCTTGAATTGTTAGCGTTTTGGTGGAAGTGTGACAAGGGAATTGGTCCCATTTTAGAGTATATCAATATCATCAAACATGTTTCCCTTAATTCCATCCACCACCATATGGAAAATTGAAATATTGCAACCCCTTTCACCCATGTGCTTGCCATCAATTGGACCAGACTGGGATATTTTTTCTAATTTAGACTATATCATCAGCCAATCATGACACAAACTTCTGTATGTTTTGAATCAACAGGCCTAAAAGCTACCCTTAACATGCTACTTAATTATATATAATTTTATTCGTTGTAATTTTTAAATAAGCAATATCTTTCTAATATTTGTCTTTTTAGAAGCTGAGGTGGGCATCCGGTTCGAAAACCCCTACTTTGATGAAGACGAAAATGGTGAATTTCTTAGCTATGATTGTTCAACCTTCTCCGGTTCGGGAGCCGGCATATCCACTTCTCAAGGAAATGATTGGTCACCAACCGAAAAGAACCGGCCACAATTTCGAAAGGTAAGCAATGTAAGAGAATTACGTGGATTTTTATTCCTTTCACTTTAATCCGTGAGGTGAAGGGTAAAAGTGCCCATAGGGACTTTTATTCTAAAGTTAAATATTAGCCCTTTCTTTTCTCCCCCTTTTCCTTTTCAGATTTTATATAATTAGTTAGAACTAGCAAGTAAGTTGTAAATGTGGATTATTGAATATTATTGATTATTTATATAATTTTCTCCCAAGATAGATTAGAATTTAATATTATGAATTTGTAATTGGATATTATCAATTAATTGAATGAGTATAATTCTTTAATGACAAAAACTTGTGTAAGACCGTCACACCGTGTGACGGGAAAAATATCATTTTTTGTAGCAAAAGTGTCACTTTTATTTGTAAAAGTATCATTGTAACAAAAATATCACTTTTATCTGTCAAATGATTACTTTTATCTGCAATCTGTAAAGTATCATTTTTCTGAAAAAAGTGTATTCTGTCACATGTGAGACCGTCACACACAAGATTCTTTAATAAGGTGCATCTTTTTTTACATTTTGAAATTAAATCTATTACAAATTCACAAGAATCTTTTTAACTAAACAAACTCTAACAAAGAATTAGTCGAGGCACCGGCGGTTCAATCGCTGGTTCCGAACCACCGATCTTCATTTGATTTCAAATCGTAACTGAAATTGTGCATATATTAGAAGTACATATTAGAGTAAAATGATACTAGTATTTATTTTTACATAAAAAAACACAAGTCAAGTGTTGAGTTTGTGGGGTAGTGGATTCAAATTCCAAGTAGCTCTAATATGATGGGCTTATAAGATCTTGTTACTATTAGAATGAATCTATGGAGTGTCTTAATTATTTTAAAAATAAAATTCCAAGAGGCATCATTCATCAAATCTAAGTGGGCCTCTAAATTGGTTATTAAGCATATGAAAAGAGTAGATTAGGGATAAGATTCTTTCAGATGAGGACCACTTTTTGATGTCATTTCCAGGGGGGAAGTAACTTGTCTTTATTATGTTGTGCCACTTTTTAAATATTTTTAGTGGAAATCACCTCACCTAACAAAATCTCTCTTTTCCCCTAATTTCAAAATAACCAGCCATCATCAACTCATCATTCTAGATTACGACTCTAATTCACGTTCCTAACCAAAAACAAACTTCTACACGTGAAAACTATCAAATTCAATTTTATTTTGCACATCATCTCCGTTTTTTTAAAGGACCGGACCCAATCATGTTCGGGTTTCAATGTATAAACTCAAAGAAAAAAAAAAAACTATAAATACCAAATTACAAATACCTTTTTTCTTCTTATGAAGGCCAGAGTTTGGAAATTTAAAACCCTCCAATTTGTAAAGAAAATCTTCTTGATGATCTTAACTTGATAATAATGTAGAATACCAACTTTCTCAAGTTTATTGTTTGGCGGCGACTATTCGCAGCCCACAAATTTTTTTTAATGTACCCCATTTCTCAATTTAATCTACTTTTATATTGAAAATTTAGTACAAATTTCTTAATACAACCCAATGAATATCAATTATACCCTCTCTTTGTTATTAAATTAGATAATTTAAATTAAACCATTATAAATAAAAGAATCAAATATTAAAAAGCGCAAAAGAAAATAAGAAAAAGAAAACAATGGGAGCAATCTGAACTTAAATTCTTCACAATCCCCTAATCTAGCCAGTCATATTCATGATTTTTACCATCACTTTTAATGCATTGCCCATCAAATTTGGACCGAGAAGAATAATTAAAAATATGGAGGCAAGCCTTATCACAATTCACATCCCACTTAACTCAACAGCCCAGCCCAAGCCAGTAAGATCGAAAAACAATTAAAAGATGTGGAGACAAGGATCAACCCCAAGGATCCAACTCGCCCAAAATATCGTTAAAATACCTTTGCTGCTAGATTAAATTTTGTGCAAATTATTTTTGGCTAAACCTATATATATATATATATATATATATATATATATATTGTTTTATTTTTTTTCTTCTTAATTTTATTTTGTGAATACATTTATATATAATAATATAAGTAGAACCATAACAATGATAGTAGCCTACTATCCTCCCTAACAACTAGTTTCATTAAGGAAATTTTAATCACAATGTCTCTAAATTAAAGTTGTTAAAAAAATCTTGATATAATGTAATAAAGAAAGATTGGATATTTTAGTAATTTGCCTAAAAAAGCTAATACATATCTTCAACAAATATTGGATAAATTTATAACTGATAGGTATTGTATTAGTTCAAGCTGAATCCTACGAAAGTAGAATAATTTGTTATCGAACTTTAAACCTTTAAATTTTGATTATACATTACATGATTGAAAATTTCGATACACGCACACACACATATATACACCCTAAATGGTGGGGGGCTACTTTTCCACCCAAAATACTCAGTATGTACATTTCTACAACAACAACAACATCGATAGCAACAAAACAAGAAAATGGAGAGTTTGTGCAGGTAACAATATTAATAGATCACTCTATAATTGTGTGCATGAAACATATGAGTCGAAGAGAGTGGGGACTGATATATATAGTGCCTCATACTTATGAAATGCATTTGAAAGAGCTCATAAAGTTCACTATTTATTTACCAACCTGAACCGCGGGTGCATGGGGTGGTTAGCATAATAATGTTGAGAAAATAATCTCTATAAGACAAAAAAGATATGTGGTAAGGTATTGCAACCTTTTTACTATGGTTTCTTTAGCCAATAAGTCATAAACTTAGTTAGAAACCAACTCGATAACCCAAGTGGTTGTAACACAAGTCGAGTCTTGGCATTCCCCCTTCTTCAAACTTCGATTTATATTTAGAGAAATCTCCCATCGAAGATAGAACAAGATCCATTTTGCATCATATCTAAGAGATTCTTCATGCTCGGTTTATAACTAGTTAATGACATAGTGAGAAAGGATGGACCAAAATAAGCGCTATAAAAAATCCTAATATGACACCGGCAATCTCCTATCCATCTGCCATATATGATAGTTCTTCGGACGACGTCGTCTACGCCGTTCATGTCTTCCTTTACCTTCTTACTGTGACTCCACAGTCGCGGTTCTCAAAGCTGATTTTCCATGGTTGACAGATTACTCCCGCCAGTTTTCTAAAGTCTCCAAGAATGTGTTCTGAGCCACTTCATCACCTGATATCCAGCCCTCGCAGCCTCTAATGATTCAAGATATTTGACCCTATGACAAGGATTTCGCAGTTTCTCCACCAAGAATCTAGGATTCCGTCTCAAGATTATTTCCCAGGTCATTCTCTTCCGCAACAAGTTCCCCTTTCTTCGTCATATTCGCAACGCCCATAATTATTCTCAGCAGATTCCGCATACAACCACGCCAGGCATGTCTTTCTTGGCTGGTCCATCATCGTTATCATCAGACCGGTCACCTGAGGCCGGATTACTGTTCCTATGCTGATCGTTACGCCTGGACTGATCTTTGTCCTTGTGGACCAGAATACCACCTATAAGCCATCCAAGGCTTCATTTCATCCAACGAGCAATTTAGATGCCACTACAACAAAAGAAGTCTTTTGCATAAGACTTTTTGACACCACAATTGTGGTCACTAATAATAAGTTATTTGTGACCACTTGTTGTCACAAATCTCTCAACAAATTATTTGAGACAACTTTAAGACTACTTTTAGAGACAACTAGTTGTTGCAAAAAATATTTGAGATACATTTGAGACCACTTTTGTGGTCACAAATATATTATTTGCGACGGAGTTATTGAGACGACAATAAAGTTGTGACAAATACTCATAAGTTGTGACAAATACTCATTATTTGAGACCACTTTGCTTAAGTTGTGGCAAATACTCATTATTTGAGACCACTTTTTTGTGGTCTCAAAAGACCCTTTTCCTTGTAGTGTGCTCCAGGAGCGCATGCGACTATCATTCCGCCCTTCGGTCGATGTTTCAGACTCTTATGGACCCTACAACATTATCTCATCGTAGGGAGGATACCTTCACTCCGAATCACAACATGTTGTTTGGATCAGTCACTGCCAACTTACCTATTTCTACTGTTCAACATGCTACGGTTACTTCAGCTACCCCGGGGGTTTCGACTGAGAGCGATTCTTCCACGACTCAGGCCATCCATGCAGGGACATCAAGTCAGTGCTCCTTCGCTTCACTACTTCGAGATTCCATAGGCGATACTCAGGTACCAAAATCATCATTTTTTTAGGCTAAATATTACAAAAGGTGGGATTATCATTATGTTTTGATGGATGAGTATTGCAGACTCGTATTCAGTCTTTTGTTAACACTTTTATTGTCTGTGTTATGTATGTGAAAAAAGATAAACCATGTACCCTTGCTAATTTAATTTCTAAACTTCGTGGGTTTGGAAGATTAGTGTTGATTTGCGTGTGGTTCTATTGAGGAAAGAGTACTACAATATTAGTTCCATTATTGAGGTTAGTAGAGCTAGAGTTGCATCCCATGTAGTGAAAATTATCTCCAGGTACTATTTGTTTGTCTCCTTGGGTTCCTAGTTTCAATCCATATAAGGTCGCTATGACGGTCGCCGGTGTTTGGCTCCGTATTTATGAGTTACTGACTGAATTTTGGGTTTCGTTGATTATATTAGGAATTTCTAGGGCTGTGGGTACTCCAATTGCTATTGATGAAGTCTCTTCAAGGTTCAGTGGAACATTTTGTTCGAGTTCTTGTGGAAGTGGACTTGTCAAAATCTTGGGACACGAGTGTTATGGTTGAATCTGTTGGATATTGTATAACTTCCTCTTTGGATTTTTAATATTTGCTGCCTTTTTGTCAGAATTGTAAGATTGTTGGTCATTCTGCTATTCAGTGCCGATGTCTAAACACACCTACTCCAACTTTACGAGCTCAGCCGCCAACTTCACGAGCTTCCTCTCCTATGCCACACGGTTGTTCGAATTGTGCAGGCAAAGAACTCCTACAATAGGAAACTTCATCTGCTCCCATGGTTTCATTGCCATTGGCCTTGTTGTTAGTCTCAGCTACGGACTCGTCTTCCTCACATTCCGTTTCATCCAACCCAGTTACAGCCACAACATCTATGCTGGCCTTGAATCACACCCCCATTCATAACTCATTTGCTGTTTTGAGGGACATGGAGGATTCCTCTATTCCGTCAGATACGACCAATATGCTAGAGGATAGCTCTTCAGCTCTTTCTTTGGCGCGTGTTTCGGGCATACCTACAACTTTGGCCAATTTTTTTCCATCACTAGCTCCTGTTTATTCGAAGATCTCCCAGGTTGCCCGTTGTTCTATTTTTATTTCAGTAGAAGTTCGTCAACATGCTCTTCGTCAGAATATTGATGAGCTTTCTTAGGTGGTTGGCTAAAAGAGATAATAGAATGTATGTGAGTTGTTGGTAAGAAATCTTGCGTAGATATGGTGGATGAACCTTATGCTCCCCACCTCTTTATGAAGATTCTTTTTTGGAATATCCGGGGGATTGGAAATGATCTTTCCCCGAACAGGCTCCGAGAGTTGTGTGCTAAGCATAAGCCGGATTGGTTAATTATCACTGAGCCGAAGGTTAGCCCGACGGTCCATTAGTGTCAGATCTTAGTGGATCTCAAAGGGGTGAATCAGATGGGCATGGTCTCATGCACAACAACATGGCAGAACTTGAGATAGTTCATGGCTTGGGCATGTCTTGTCGTCCACGCAAGGCTCCTCAGGTGATATATGTCCGTTAGTTCCCACCATTGCTTGGATGGACGAAGATGAATATGGATGGGAGTGCTTCAGGTGCTCCGGGTCATCTGGCCAAAGATCATGCCGGGGTTTTTTTCTTTTTGTGGCTAGTTCACCAGCACTTTTGGGAGGGGCTATTCTTTTGAGGCGGAATTGACCACTGCTATTAAGGCAGTGGGGGTTACAGAGCTCAAGGGATTGATGGATTTATGGATGGAGATGGATTCTACCTATGTACTGCATTTGTTCTCATCCAAGTCGTTGGCGGTCCTTTGGAGGTTTAAACGGAAGTGGATGCAAACCTTACGTCGAGACTCTTCTTTTAATTTTTGAATTTCACACATGTACAGTGAAGGTAATTCAGCGGGCGAATGCACTTTCCAAGCTTTGGACAAGGTATACTTGGTGGGATTCGGTCCCAGATTTTCTTGTAACATAGGTTAATTATGATATGCACTCAGAGGAGTTCTTCAGATTTACTTAGTCGTTGTTGGTACTCTTTTTCTCACCTCTGGTTTTTCTCCACTAGGTTTGTCGTTGGTAGGTTTTAACGAGGCCACACTTCTGAGGGGCTACACTAGGATACGCACGACTCTTGTTCAATGTAGTTCTGTGTTTTTATTTCATATTGATTAATTGTTCCTGAGTGACAGACTTGTGGTCACCTTTTTTCCTTTCTTCTATACGCATTTTTTTCCTTTTATTTCATTATCGTGATTTATTAAAATAGGGATCTTCATGCTCGTTCCAAGTTTAAAGTACCATTTGTACAAATAAGAATCCCCTTTGTTACATGATTTCTTCTTCATATAGATAGATATAAGATCTATGGGGTGATTATTTAGAAGTGCATTTTGTGCTACATCCCTTCCTATCTAATAGAATAGGATCCCATGATCCTGAATCAATCTTACATGGGATCACAAATTCCAAGCTTGTCTGTGAGGAGGGAATCAAATTGTATTAGTATCTATAATTGGTTTCTTATGTGTAATACTAATTGATAGGGTCTTATTAGTTTGTGCTACAAGATCTCTTGCATTGAACCCATAGTTATGGAACCTTTGTATCCAACACAACTGAAACCCCCTAGTATATGAAAGAGTGAAAAAGTAGTTTCATTGTTGTGGAATAAGAAGCCCTCGTATCTTAACACATGTATTTAGTTCATTCGGGGCTGTTTGAGTGGGATCCAATTTTTGGGGAATGGAATCAAAGCAATAAAAAGAATATTTCTAGTGAAAGGGATAAGTCTGTTCACATCCATATTATGAATATATGTTTGGAATTCATATTATGCAAGGAGACATTGCTTTTGTCAATTCGATTCGAAGGGTGATATTAAATCGGTTTATTTTTTGCATCATATCCATAGTTAGAAGTTTTCTCTCTGCATCAAGGTCGCGATTAATATCTTCATCAGCATCAATATCAATATCATAATAAGTGAAACATTTAGGCTTGTTATCCAAGAAATTGCACTGAAATTCCTAATGTATGGAACATAGGAGTTTGTCACTAGTTATTTGACCAAATAGGATAATCCAGTTCATATGGAACTTATCACTAAATCCCCCTAGAGCCACTTTCTTTTGGCTTCAACTATAAAGTGCATCTGCTGCAACTTTTTCGGAAAATATGACATGCCCTAAATATTCAAAATGGTCTTCCCTGAAGAAATACTTTGAGGATTAGCAAAAGATTGATTATCTTGTAATAATTGAAGCACTTGTCGCTTGTGTTCTTGCATAGATTTGATGTACAAACATCATAAAAAAAGCCCAGAAAACTCTTTCTCAGCATAGGTTGAAGTATCTGGTTCTTCATTGATTGAAAGGTGGCAGGGGTATTGGTGAGCCCAAAAGGCATCAAACTAAACATATAAAATCCTGAAACTGTAAAATTTATTCCATATTTATTTACTAGCCTAACCGGCACATGCACGATGTAGTTAGCCGATAGCAGGGAGCAATGTCATATTCCACAGAGACTAATTATTTATCAACTAAGTACCTAGTTATTTGTAGTCCAATTTTAGTTAGACAATTGAATTCAGAGTATTAGTTATAAACTAAAGCTAATACATAAAATAAAATAACATAAATAACTACTGCTAACTTCTTGCGCCACAACCAGTAGAGACATGATGGATAAAAATATAACAAGAAATTATTCTAGGAATTTGATTTCAATTGTGTTTCACTTTATATTACTATCTAATTAAATAAGGTTGTAAACAAAATTCTATTCTCTATAAGAAGATCACAAAGCTAGCTTAAACCTTCTCTCGAAGCGAATAAATAGTGAATTACATGCAAGCGTTATTATCTCTAATCAATTGCTATACATGCGACTCCTAAAAGAATTAAAGATCAAAGTTCTCACAAAACTCTCAAACTTCTTAGTTTTCTTAAATAATTGTGCTATGTGTTCTAGGCCTAATAATAAATCTTCTCTCTCAATTATTATTTATACAACCTAACATGCCTAACAGTTGATCAAACTATTAAAAATTCAATCAAATCAAGAACACACAAATAAAGAACTTGAATTGGGTTTAGTTATATAAATAGCACTAGAAGATCCACAATAATCTACTTTCTACTCCTAGGATAAATGAAAAAACTAGGCATGTGAATATAAGTAATACACATCAATTTATAAAATCCATGTTTTCTAACAAAAATAAATAAAAGATAGAACCAATTTTGTAGGTGTGGTCTTGCTCCTCATGTCTCCTCAACGCTCCCGTAATTGCTCCCAGTATTAGGGTGTGAAAATATGATATATGATTGCCTAATATGATGCCCTGGTGTCATTTTTATAGGTGGGGAGTGAAAAACCAAAAGAGGGGTAAAATCGTAAAAAAAAAAAGGAAATAACACTACGAATGGGGCGTTGAAATGGATCGAGTGGGCCATGTGGCCCTAAATTCCACTTCTTATCCATTTTCAAAGCCATATTTGGAGGTTTTTCGATTAGAATATGGAATTTTTTCTATTTCTTCCAAAGTGGTATTTGATTAACGTGAAAAATACCATTTTTCTTGCATATTTCACGTTCATATTTGTATAATAATTGTGAGTATTTATCATGTCTAATGCGATTCCATGTTTAAGTGTATTTCTGGGTTGATTTTCCTTTTTGATATGATTTGATGCACTTTTGGATGTTTTTGGGTCATATTTTGAAGGTTAGAATCCGGGAGATCAAGAAGATCAATTGCACCCATTTTCTCACTCCGACCCGTATCTCGAGGCCTAAATGAGCCTAATCTCGGCTAGGGTCAGGCTAAAATTTAATTTTACTCAGTCATGAACAAAATTTGTGAAGGAGTCGAGCCAAGAAAATGGGTGGAAAGACCTCAAAACGACTAAAAATGGAAAAAGAGGTCAATTACACGTGTTTCCCCATTCCAGACCGCAAATCGAGGCTCAAACCCTGCAAAAGCCAGGCTCATAGTTTGTCGAGACACAAATAATAGTCTTGAAGGGGTCGAGTCGAGAAGACAAGAGGAAGGGCTCCAAAACAGCGACGGAAGAAGATGCGACGAGAAAGGAGTGAAAAAGTGGACCACTACCGGCCTAATACCAGACTGGCACCTAGCAGACACTTAGTCCAGTAACTTTGCCTCCCCACTTCCGGACCGGTAGTCAACGGGTTCGCGCGCTTTTGTTTTCAGCATGTCTTCTCCATATTTCGACCTTAACTTTTTTTGAATCACTCATCTAGATCTGCAACATTTTTTGCACCATCTCACTACAACAATAAGGTATTTTGTGACACATTTTTTGGGACCACAATTATGGTCAGTAATAATACGTTATAGCTCTCTAAAAATCATTTGAGACCATTTTAAGACTACTTTTAGAGACAACTAGTTGTTGCAAAAAATATTTGAGGCGCATTTGACACAACTTTTTCCAAAAATGGATATAACTGAATAGAATTGCACATAGAAAGGCCAAAAGTAGAAAAACTTCATTGATAAAAGACGGAGTATAGCAAACAATGTATGAGCTAACTGCTCTTTTAAAAATATTTAAAAATATGTGATACAATAGGGTGCTTCTTCTTTAGTAAAAGGCGAAAGAATAGTTCGCTTTGTGCTTATCACATGGCTGCATAATATAGGGTGCTTCTTCTATTTATAGAGAAGGTTGACCAACTAGCACAGTCCATGTGCTCTCATATTGACGAATACTGCAGCGACAGCTGTCCTTCCTTTAGCAAGAGTCAATAACCTCTTCTTCCTTCACGTGCTTGTTGCGCACGTCTTCATTCTTCACATGCTTGTTGCATGCATGTGCTTTAGCAAGCTTGGATGATTCTAGAAAGTGTCACAACTCATTTTATGAGTTTCCTAAGTTGTCCTTGTTTGTTTATGCAATTCTCCTTTGACACACTTTAACATCCCCCCTCAAGTTGGGAGTGGGAATCAACCAAACCAACTTAGCACACAAGCTAGAGAACTGAGAAGGGCCAAGTGATTTGGTAAACAAATCCGTAAGTTGATCAACCTAAGAAACGTGTGATAATGTGATAAAACTGACTTGAAATGAGTTCTTACAAGATGACAATCTATTTCGATGTGTTTTGTTCATTCATGGAACAAAGGGTTCTCCGTGATGTGGATATTTGCAAGATTACCACACCAAACTTTATTGGCTTAGGAATAGATAAACGCAAGTCAGAATTAGTATAAGAGTCCCAGAGTAACTCACACACTGTAGATGCCAAAGCCCGATATTCTGCTTTGGCTGAAGTTCGGGATACGGTGTTTTGCTTCTTCACCTTCCAAGAAATGAGACACTCACAAAAATAAACGTAGTATCCTGTCAAAGACCATCGCGTATCAGTGCAAACACCCTAATCGGAGTCACTATAACCTTGAACAGTAAAAGAAGGTGTAGAAGAATAAAAGATACCCAAAGAAGGAAAACCCTTGAGATACCTTACTAAATGCAAAGCTGCATCCCAGTGATTAGTGGTTGGATTATTGATGATCTGGCTAAGTTGTTGCCCTGCAAGTGATATCAGGACGACTAAAATTCAAGTACAACAAACGTCCAATGAGACGCCATTATGATTCAGGATTGCTGTAAGGGATACCTGTTGAACCAGTGAGTTTGATGCCCTGCGGAAGTGGTGTGACAGCGGCTTTACAGTCAAGACATTTAGTATCGTAAAGAATATCAAGGACATACTTTCGCTGATTTATGTAAGTTCCTTGTTCAGTCCTGTATATTTCTAAACCCAAGAAATAAATGGTGAAACCAAGGTCTTTAATGGTCAATGTAGTATCAAGAAATCCTTTCAGCTTTTTAAAAAGGCTAGGATCAGAACCAGTGAGCAAGACATCATCCATGTGGACGAGTAAGGCTATAAAAGAAAAAAATTTCGACCAAATAAAGAGGCAATGATCATGGGACGACTAAGTGAAACCATACTTGAGAAGTGAGACAAAAATTGGCATTCCATTGTCGAGAGGCTTGTTTGAGCCTGTATAAACTGCGGAGAAGCTCGCACACTTGTCCCGGTTTAGCTTTAAGATACCCTTCCAAAGGTGTCATATATAACTCTTTCTTTAAGAATCCATGGAGAAATGCGTTGTTTATGTCTAGCTGATAGAGAGGCCATTGTTGTTTACTGGCAAGTGCAGTCAACATATGAATCGCAATTGGCTTTGCTACAGGGAAGAACCTATCCATATAATCTATCCCCTGTACCTGATGATACCCTTTTGCAACCAGCCGAGCTTTGGGTCTATAAATACTCCCATCAGCAAGCAATTTCGTCTTGTATAGCCACTTACAACCTATAGATTTTTGCCAGGTGGTAAAGATGTTAACTCCCATTTGTTGTTCTTCTCAAGAGCAGTAATTTATTTTCTCATAGACTCTTCACATTGCGGCTGCCCTTTGGCTTGGGCGAATGTATATGGATCCTTAAAGCTATTCAAGCTGGACAAAAAACACGCATATTTTCTATGTAAAGACGGATTAGGTATGAAAGGATATGTAAGTGGCGGATTGGAGAAACCTGAGGAAACATAGCAGCAGTAGGCAGACTCTTGGCTTGTTAGTGAGTCAAGAACTTGATCATTTGTGATGTAATCAGCAAGCCAGGCAGGAAGGGCTCTTTGGCTTTGGCTTCATCTGAGAGGGACAAGCGTGGGATATGTTTTAGTGGTTTCATTGGAAGCGGAGAAAAAAGTTTTTGGTGTATGGTCTTCTGGATAAAATAGTGTAGGAATGGGAGCAGATTTTGAAGGAGAAAAGGAGATATCCTTAAAAGAAACTGTTGCTTGAAAAAAACATCTCTAGAAATGAGAATTTGTCTTGTTTTTATATCAAGAAGCCTGAATGCTTTTTGTCCGCTAACATAACCCAAAAAAACACATTTGTGGGCTCGAGATATGAATTTGGCTCTATTGGGATGAACATAAGTGGCAAACACCAAGCAACAGAAAATTCTAAATTTGGTGTAACTGGGAGACTCAGAATAAAGCCTTTCATATTGTTTTTTCCACTGAAGAAGAGTTGGGGCAGTCTATATATTATATAGACTGCAGTTAAGATAGAATAGGACCAGTATTGAGAGGGTAAATGAGATTCTAACATTAGAGCCCTAGCAGTATTAAGAATGTGTCTATGTTTGCGTTCTACCAACCCATTTTGTTGGGGTGTGTATATAAAAATCTTCTGATGGATTATGCCATGAGAGATGAGAAGATTTTGGCAGGATTGACTGGTGAATCTGAACCGCTGTCAGATCTGACTTTTATAGAAGTTTGAAACTGGTTCTTCACCATGAGAAAGAATTATGTAAGATTTGAAGAGTTTGATATTTATGGCTCATAAGATATATCCATGTCCTCCTACTGAAATCATCAACAATTGTTAAGAAGTGTGGAGTATCATCGACAAATTGTTCTTGATAGGGTCCCCAAATATCAACATGTATGAGCTAAAAAACAGCAGAACATTAGATAGAACTGAGTGAAAAACAAAGTCTACTTTGCTTTGAATAATGGCATATTTCACAGGCTGTGTTATTGCTTTGTACAAAAGCTTCAAATAGATTTTTTACTTGTTCTATATGCTATATGCTAGGGGAAGCTGCATGGCCTAACCTACTATGCCATGTGCTATAAGATAGCTTATAAAGGAAAGTTGAATCTGATGGAACAACAAAGGCTGGAAAGTGAGTGGTAGCTGTGTAGATGTAGAGTCTTGCTTTGAGCTCACTAGTAGCCAAGGTCTTGCTAGTCTGCAGGTCCTGTAAGGCACAATTGGAAGGCATAAAAATAACTTTTAGTTGTAAATTTTGGGTAATTTGGGCTATGGATAAGAGGTTATATCTAAAACAAGGGACATATAAGACATCAATAAGCATTAACCCCAGTTTAAGTGTCAGAAAACCAAAATATGTAACTTGTTTCTCTGTTCCATCTAGTAAATAGATTGTCACTGGTTCTAGAATGGGAGTAAGGTTGGTCATTATCCTCAAGTTATTGCACATATGAAAACTTGCCCCAGTATCAAGTATCCATGATCCTTGTTATTTTTTCAATGACCGTTAGTGCATAATGAGCATTCATACATGCAAGATGTGAATATGAAGGATTCATTTTTATCTGATGATCTTTCGCAGTGCTAAAGCATTTGTTTACCTCTTGCTGAGTGAAGCTAGCAATCTGTGTGTCAAATACACTCTTCTGAGTGTCTTGGATTTTGTCCTTGTTCTACTGCATTAGCACTTGCTCTTCCTTTGTTCTTATTGCCTTCAAACCACCCAGGGTATCTAATAATTTGTAACAGCTTAGTATTGACCTTGAATTCGTTCATCACCTTTAAGGCTCCACATGAGCACTCTGTAATAGGAATTAGAATAAAGTATTCATCCCGTAGCTTTTTAAGCTTTGTGAAGTATACCATCACAAAATCATTTCCCTATGGCATGCTACTTACTTCCCTTTGAAGGTGATAGAGTTGTGGTCCGTTACATTATCCTAACCTTTGAGTGATATCCTCTTATAACTCTTTTACGGAATTAGTATATAAGAATGTATCTACAATCTCTTTAGATCTGACATTTAGAATCCAGGCTACTACCATACAATCTACACGCTTCTACTTATTAAACGCATCATTATCATTCTTAGGAGGTACAACCTCTCCATTGATAAATCCTAACTTGTTTTGAGCAGCTAAAGCAATCCTCATAGATCTAATCCAAACCATTTAGTGGATTTCAGACAATTACCATGCCTAGATGGTCTGACCCGTACAAAGCATCGAATCTTCTTCCTTATCTGTATTCTGCTTCACAGTAGAGCTTTCTACATTAGTTGCCAATGCTGGCCATTCTTCTTTCAACTGCCAAGTTGGGGCGCTCACCAATGTTTTGAATCGGTAGATCTATCTTAAATTGTATGTGTGGCTCTAGATACCATGTAGAAATGGAGAACCGAATAGAATTGCTCATAGAAAGGCTAAAAGTAGAAAAACTCCATTGATGAAAGGAGTATAGCAAACAATGTATAAGCTAATTGCTCTTCTAAAATATCTAAAAGTCTGTGATACAATAGGGTGCTTCTTCTATTTATAGAGAAGGTTGACCAACTAGCATAGTCCATGTGCTCTCATATTGACGAATATTGCAGCGACACTTGACTCTTCCTTTAGCAAGAGTCAATAATCTCTTCCTCGTTCATGTGCTTGTTGCCCACGTCTTCATTCTTCACGTGATTGTTGCATGCATGCGCTTTAGCAGCTGGATGATTCTAGAAAGTGTCACAACTCATTTTCTGAGTTTTTGAGTTATCCTTGTTTGTTTCTGCAATTTTCTTTGACACACTCTAACACTTTTTTCGTCTTAAATATATTATTTGCGTCTGATTTATTGAGACGAGTAATTAGTGACGACATGTTGTCTCTAATAAAAGGTTCTGACAAGTACTCTTTATTTAATGCCACTTTTTGTTATCTCAAAAGACTATTTTTCTTGTAGTGTCATTGTCTGTAAGGATGTTGCTTGATTGGACATTGAATTTTGTGATCATGACTTCTCTAAGGTGGTAGCTCTCTTGGCATTTCAAATATCATCTGAATTTGTTCAACAGAGGATGTACTCCTCATGACTATTATATTTCTTGTCAGGATCCATGGCAAATTAGAAATCAAATAAAAAATAAAGCACATTTGTCTTTATACAATAACGTCTTTGTTTGTTTTTTCCATAGATCATCTTAAGATAAACTTCAAGTTGAAGACCCAATTAGATTCTTCTAAACTAGAATCGTTGATTACAGGGCCAAACTGCCTCATCAAATCTACGTCAATCACCACATCACATTCAATAGATTTGAACTTACAACCACTCATTTCCCCACTCAAATGAGGAAATTTTGCATAAATTCCACAGGACACTTACCTTCCATGCAGTGAGAGGATCAAGGAAGCTGTGTGTACTCTTGTGTCCGTTAGCTTGCAAATTTCTAGCTAGATCATGAACATATGTCAACACTTCTTCTTCATGTTGATCTAGTTCCTCAATAAATAACTCTTGTGATTTATTATCACCTAAATATTCTCCAATGATCACAAACAGTCTTTTAAACTTATGGGGTGATAGACATCATCACAATTGAAGCATGATTTCTCTTCTTTCTCTGCTCCGTTTCTTCAAGTGTTAATATCTTTACAATTTCCAATTTTAACAACCAACAGACTGCTCTTCCAAACTTGGGAAATATTTGAGGTTATTTGCTTTGTTAACAGTTCTGTCAGGGCTTTGGGGTGTCAACCAAAGTCCCACATCGGTCAAATTCGGGAAAAATTATGGGCATATTAGACTGAACATGTTTCTCCATTGGTATGACGCATTTTGGGATAAAATCCAAGAATAAATCCGTACGGGCCTGGCCCACAGCGGACAATATCATACCAACTGTGGAGATTGCAGCCCGCTAGGTCCTAACAGGTGGTATCAGAGCATGGTTGATCCTTAACTATGTGGTGTGTGGTTCAAATCCTTGGTGCTTGAAGAACAAGCCGACTCAGTTTCGATGCCACATAAGTCGCTATGTGGTTCAAATCCTTGGTGCTTGAAGAACAAGTCGACTCAGTTTCGATGCCACATAAGTCGGTTGCCGCAATGCACATGGTGCAGTTGAGTGGAGGGGAGCTTCGCGCGTACAACGCAGGGCTCGGGATGAGTTTGGTACAAGGTGTACGTAAGACTTGGGCAATCACATTGGGTGGCTGAGTCGGTGGTCCTTTATTTGAGGGGGAGATTGTTAGAGCTTTGGGGTGTCAACCAAAGTCCCACATCGATTAATTTCGCGAAAGATCATGGACATATTAGGCTAGAGATGCTTCTCCATTGGTATGAGACCTTTTGGGATAAAACCCAAGAACAAATCTGTGCAGGTCTGGCCCAAAGCGGATAATATCATACCAACTATAGAGATTGGAGTCCGCCAGGTCCTAACAGGTCTGCTACTTCTTATTGATCAAATGCAGCAAGTTTTCTTATTTAATTGCCGATTAATTGGAAGATAGTAGATCTCCAGGATTCATGATGTCAACCATTCGCACTATCTATTCTTTCTAGCCACTGATAAAATTCTTCACAAACCATAAGGGGGCATTTGCTTTAAGTTTAGTGGGTGGGAAAATCTTCCCATTGAAATCCTAAAAGTTAGAAATAAAGGTGAATAGTAAAAGGGTTAATTACAGCAATTCCACTAAACTATTAGTGTTTTTGCACATAAACCGCTAAATTTTTCTTTGTGGCACTGATACATATAAACCATACGGGTCTTGGTAGATAAACTACTATACTTATTTTCTGATCATTTTTCGCTAGAATTTCGCATGTGACTTGCTCATGGTAAACCTTTAAGGGTCTTTTTTTGTCCAAAAAACCTTTTTAGTATGACAAAAGTATAAACACCTTACTTTTTCCTAACAATTCCTTTGAATCACCAACAGTCATCTCCCCAATATCTAGAACCTCCATTGTTGAAAATGAGCAGCTCCTCTACGTACTAAAAAGCTTGTTTAAATGAAAGAAGCCCTTAAATGTTTGTAATGCACAATTCACGTGCAGAATTTTGGTGAAAAATGATCGGAAGATAAGTTGGTGGTTTATCTGCCAAATTCCATATAGTTTATATGTATCAGTGCCACAAAAAAAGGTTTAGTAATTTATGTGAGAAAACGCTGATAGTTTGGTGGGGTTGCCGTAATTAACCCTAGTAAAAATATATTATACAGAGTAGGATCGTACTGTAGATGTCAAATCAATGCTGGAAAATGTTAGTGGACATAATATTATATTGTAGGTAGTGATGTAAGGGGATGTTTGCTTGGGGTTTGCCAAACCCATAATCAGTTTGGCCAACCCCAGAGATGTTTGTTTGGCCAAGCCACGATATTAGGGTTTGGTGGGGGGACATCAATCACAAATCAAAAAATTATTTTAATTATTCTCCCAATCATTAATAACTACCTCTTACTTATATTACATCACATTTCACAATTAATAATTAAATTTCTCACCCAACCAAACATCACTCTTTAACATCCCATGCCATTAACTCCAGCCACTTCCCCCAGCCCAGCCACCCTAGCCCCAAGCAAACATCCCCTAATATTATAGGTACATTTTTTAGGATAAGATTGTATTGAATTGAGAAATTTGAATTTAAACCACAAAACAAACAAGAATTGAATATTTTAACATCGAGGAATCCATCCGTGATAAGTAGAAACAAACATCCCTTGATGAATTTCAATTCCTCAAATTCTTGAATGTAATCCCATACAGTTTCTCCTTGAGTTAATTTGTTGAACCATCTACCATATTACTGGCATTCACATTCTGAAATAATTTTCAAAATTAGCTCTAAACGATGTTCCAAGGTCGTATTTTATTTCCCTTCCATGTAATCAATGTACCAATGATTCACAATTCATTCCATGTACATTGCAACCAACATGATTTTTGTTTTTCCAAAATCGGACGTATAATTGAATAGAAAGTACCTACTACACTTCCTAAGACAAATCCGAGGGTTTTCTCTGTTGAAATTCGAAATTAAAATTTAAGAGTTTTATGAGTGAAGTGTGTTTTAGTAATCTGATTAGGAATTTAAGATAAAATTCATGCTTCATATCTAAATCCAGAGCAACTAGGATTGGTTGCCCTAATGCCCAATTTGTTATGAACCGAATTCCATAAAGGATGAGAAAAATTCTAGAAAGAAATAAGAATAATTTTATTGATTGAATTGGGCTTACGACTAAACACAATGGAAAACATATAATCCTTCCTTTATTAATGGTGGTTAATAACCTGCTAGTCAACTAACTAACCGCCTTTGCTGGCATGACATCGTCTTTCTAACAATAAAAAAGAAAAACGGTACAACTTCTTATGTTAAATGTGCATGACTTCTACAAAAAGATCATGATACCCTTACATGGTTAACATATCATAATAAAGAGATCTAATATCATATTTGTTTTGCTAAAAAGGTAAAAAACAAATTAGCTTCTATTTGAAAAGGAATATCTATTAAGCGCTTCTTAAAATTATTTCCAGTATTATTAAAACTAGATTTCCGTTGTGATGCACGAAATAGAAAATTTTAAGTAATTAACAAATGACATTAAATATTATTTTTTGGTAAAACGATGTAAAATGGCTGAAAATAGTAAAATGTATACTAATAAAATAAAACCTCGGAATTAACACCATTTGACATAGGCTTCCTCCCATCATGATTTTTACTTCAAATACATGAGTACCACCTACGAAGCCTAGTGGGAATTAATCTCGTCTCATTACATTATAACAATATTTGATCTAGGTTCTTTAGTAACATAACATGAGTGCCTACTTTTCAATGTCAACTCATCATTTAAAACACTTTAGTACTTGATTGAATTCAATTTTTTTTATAAATAAATGCAACTAGTAACGTCAACCGGAATATTTGAATCAACATAAAATTATGGGCAAATAGATTTTTTTAGTCCATTAAATTTTACCATGTTTATTTAAGAATATTATCTTTGATCATTTTAATTTTGGTCATTCAACTTTCGAAATTTGATTAATTGGTTCTGCCATCACCTGCAGCCGATAATGTTCAACTTGTTGATTTTTTTAAATTTCGAAAGTTAAAGGACCAATTTGTTAAAAATTAAAGGATTAAAATCAAAGTGATAAAAAATAATATGCTTAAATAAAAATATTAAACTTAATGGCTTAAAAAACTACTTACCAAAATATTATAGTTATGAATTGGATATATATATTTTTTTACATTAACATACCAAAAATTAAATTTGAAAACATCGAAAATGGTGAATTATTTAATGAGGTATAAAGTAAATTAAAATTTTGGTTTCCAAAAGATACTCAAAAAAAATTCTCCCTCTAGCTTAGGGTTTGAAGCCTCCCGTCTGCTTGGAATTTTCTTCTTCCCTTCGATTGAGATCTTGGGGATCATTTGGATCCTTCCGCCCTCGATCAGATATGATTTCAATCTTAGCCATCACAGATTCTATATTGCATTTTGAACGATTATGTTTTTTCAGTTTGCCCCACCACCATGCTATACAGTTTTTTCGTTACTCATGCAAATCGATACTATTAGGCTTCATTAATGTGATTGTAGATTTTCTCATTAGGGTTTTTTCGATGGGCTGGGTTTTTCCTCATTTTCCTAGGGTTGGTTTATCGTTTGATTTTGATCTTGTTAGCCTTATGATGAACTGATCTACTTGCGGTCATCTCTACATCGTATTTGGTTGTTGTATCTCAGCAGATCTTTCTTTTCTTGTTTTATTTGTTATGATTCTGTTAATCACCTCGTAGGGTGATTAGGGCTTCTAGGGTCTGGTTTGTGGTCTTTTCTTTATTTTGCTACATTGCATTTTGCGTTGTTGCTTCTGGTTTTTTTGAAGATTTACACATGGCTTCTTCGTCGACTCCCATTTGCAATGTGTCCGATGATGAAGAAACTCTGAATCTTTTCGATAGCGAACTGCATGAAGTCTCATCTTCATTATATCTCATTGCCTCAGTCTAGGCAGGAAAGTCATTTAATGCGTTTGGATTTTTAGAGGCTATGTGTAATGCGTGGAATCCGAAACATGGTATGACATCGAGAGAAATTAAGACGAATCTTTTTGCATTTTAATTTAATTAGAAGAGCGATATTAGGAAGGTTGTCACCCTTGCACCATGGACATTCAAAAATGGTTTGGTGGTAATAAAGGAACTTGGCCCTTTAGAGCAACCATCAGCTGTGGAATTTACTGAGGTGGCACTATGGATTCATCTTTATGACCTACCTATCACACTGAGAGTTGAGAAATTCCTACAACATATTGCTAGTAGAGCAGGACGATTCATTGAGATGGATAGGAAGTAATTGGAAGGGGTAGGCCGCAGTGTCAGAATAAAAGTTATGGTTCCCTTAAACAAGTTTAGTTTAGTTTAGTTTAGTTTAGTTCAGTTTTAGTTTAGTTCAGTTTCAGTTTAGTTTAACTTAGTTTAGTTTAGTTCAGTTTAGCTTAGTTTAGTTTAGGTTTAGTTCAGTTTAGTTTTAGTTTAGTTTAGTTTAGTTTAGTTTAGGTTTAGGTTTAGTTCAGTTCGTTTAGTTTAATTTAGGTTCAGTTTAGCAAACTACTGAAGAAGGGCATCCACGTTCAAGTTAGTTGGGTATAGAAGGCATGGATCCCATTTAAGTCTGAAAAGATCCCATCGTTTTGCTATATTTGTGGGTTTCTTGGTCACATGAAATGACAGTGTGATGTGGTTGATCAATCTCCAGATATACTCAATCTTTCAGAATTTGAACTACCATATGGAGTATGGATGAAAAAGTCACCACAGAAACATTCAAGTTAAGACAGAGGGGTTCTCACAACCATCAGTTTCCGAACATACCCAGAAATAATTATTCACTGCTCAACCCAAAGTCGAACTAGGCCTATCACCTCAGAAGTCTCCGACAAACCCTGATGCTAATACTAGTGAACTCAACGGGTTGACAAACTCTCTCCAAGATGTCAAGGTTACCTCTCCGACTAAGATGCAACACGCACCAGCCGTACTGAACGTCCAACAAGCCAACCTCCAAGAGCTTTCATCAAATGAAATGAACCCCTAAAACCCCTAACCACATTAACCAGTCGCATCTCACCGACCCTAATATACCTCGCACGCCTCAAAAAGACACCAGACAATAATCCCACGATACTAGCTTAGCACCTACCCTGTCTAATAACACATTCATGCAACCTTACCCCCATGCAACCAAAACCTTAGTTCTTATCCTAGTCACAAGTCTCAACATGCAACCTCTACCAAAAACCATTAGATGCCACCCATCCCTTCACTCATCTCTTCCTAAAAAATTATAAACTCAGCCAATGATGAATGTGAAAATCACCGTTTTTCTTATGCTTCTCACGTCCATTTTTTATTAAGAATTGCGGGCGATTATCATGTTTAAGTGTGATTTTATGTTTTATTTTATTTCCGGGTTGATTTTCCTTTCTAATATGATTTTATGCTCTTTTGAGTTTTTTTTAGTTGTGTTTTGAAGGTTAGGAAAATTCGGGAGATCAAGAAGATCATCTGCACCCATTTTCTCACTTCGACCCACATCCTGAGGCCTGAACGGGCCCAATCTAGGCTAGGTTCAGGCCAAATTAAAGTTCGACATGTCACAAACAAAAGTCATGCAGGAGTCAAGTCGAGAAAATGGGTGGAAGGGCTTCAAAATGATAAAGATACGAAGAAGAATTTAATCGCACGAGTCCCTATTCTGGCACATATAACGAGGCCCAAATGGGCCTAAATCAAACTCTAAAAAATCCCAACTTGAAGTTCATCGAGTCTCAGACAAAATTCGTGAAGAGGTGGGGATGAGAAGACAAAAAAAAAAATGACCAAAAAGGCGATTGTAAGTGTCGGACCAGTTCCAACCAGTGCCGGACCCGGTACCAGACCGAAATTCGGGTGATACACATTCTGGACCTGGTACTGGACCCGGTACCGGTCCGGCTACCGGTCTGTGCGCAAGTCCTTTTGACTCATTTTCTTGTGATGTCTTCATTTTTTGGCCATAACTTTCTCATACAAAATTCGATTAAAGCGATTAAAGATGCCAAGCGACCAAGAGATGGAGATCTACAACTTTTGTGTTTGGGTCAAGAGCTAATTAAGCATTGGAAATTCTCGGAAATTGTGAGAAGTTTGAGTCAAGCGCAAACGAGAGGCTCGACTCAACAACTTATGATCCCTTGCTTTCTTAATTGTATTTGACTATTATACCTTACCTTTAGGACTTATTTCAGAAGATTTTAGGGTTGGGAGGGGACCTATATATGCCCCTTCCCCTCTCATTTTGTAGATTATTCAAGCTTTGCCTCCTTTGTAAACCTACCCAACACACCTCCTCTCCTTTCTTCTTCATTTTCAGATTTTTAGTCTTAGAAACTAGGATTTTTCTTCCTCATCGTCAAGGAGGAAGCTATCTTTGGAGGGGAACATGAGGATTACTCGCATGCTTGTGACACCCATTGGTACACGTAATTATGCGTGCATAATAGGTCGAATAAAGTGTCTAGTTAATAACATTTGCATGCGTAATTAGTCGTGTATTGCTCGTACCAGCATTATTGGACAAATTGATGTTGTTTGACTTATTTTGAAGTATTAAGGAGAAATTAGACCAAAAGGTCGAACTCGACTTAGACTGGATGTGAAAACAAGTTCCCCAAGTAAAAAACCAAGAAAAATCGATCCAAGGCTGCAGGGAATTAGTCTCGGTTGAGCTCCTCTGGCTCGGCCGAGCTTGAAGGTTAGTGAAAAAGGCTGAAATCGACTGTTGGAGATTCTCGGCCGAGCCACTTTTATAGGCAGCTCGGCCGAGACAGGTAGGGGCTCAGCCCAAATCATGCGCGGATTAATCCTTTTTCGGTCCAAATTGAGCCTAATTGATCCCCATCTATAAATAGAAGATCCAAGAGTCCGCAAATTACACTTTGACACTTTTTCAAGAGCTCGGACTTGGGAATTCTGAAGAACACGAAGGCTCAAGATTCAGCGATTCGGATTTTATAGTTTAATGTTTCCTTGTATTAATTTGTTCTTAGCGATCGCTATGATCGGCTAAGCTTTTGCTTTCCCTTCTTTAACTATGTTGAACCCTAGACTGTTATTTATGTAATTAATTCAGTAATTATTTAACTTAATTATGTTCTGATATTACTTGTGTTATTGGATTACTCTATCTTTTATATGTTTTTTATGTGGACTGATCACCCTAATAATAGGCATATAGCTGTCGCTAGGCCATGAATTCATAATCCGTAATTGTTATGCGTTTGTGCCCAAAAGTAGTAAAAAGTGGTTACTCACTAGGATAACATAAAGTTGCGGTCACTTGTATCGAGCTTGGGAGTACAACACCGTACCTACTCCGTTACCTTAGTTCCCATGCGTTTGATTAATATTGTTCTAGCGAGCATATCCTAGGACTACTTAATTGGATAGGATTAATTACTAAGCATTCTTATAATTAATTATACTTAAGGGGTAACAAGGGTTAGCTAAGCGTACCTGTTAATTCTTGGAGTAGGGGTCTCAGAACTAATTAGTTAGGTAGTTGCATTAGTTACATGGATATTCAGGCTAGGGGGATACTGGGTTAAAGGCGGGAATACCTTTTATTCATATTTAAATTCATCTTAATTTGCTAGCTTAATTATTAAGTGTTTAGTTAATTTGCATCAAAATAATTCCCTCCTCATTATAATTATGTTATTCTAATTACTTAGATAAAATTGGTTAATACGATTATTCGATTAATTCCTGTTCTCTATGGGATCGACCCTGACTTATCCTATCTACTAGTTAGTAAAGGAATAGTTAGGTAAATAAATAATCTAATTTGACTGCACCCGACAGTGTGGGTCACCCGTCAAGTTTATCAAAGATTTACAAGGATTCTTCAATCGATTGAACATTTTCTTATCCCTTCTCTTTATTTTCGGTTTTTATTGTTTTTATTTCTTGATTGTTCAAGCTTTGCCTCCTTTGTAAACTTACTCGCATGCTTGTTATTTCTTTGATGATTTGTGAGTGATTTCCGTGTTTCCCGAAGCCCGGGAGTAGCCCGAGCTTCGGGGTTGATAATTAGTTGATTGATTATTGGATTTGTTGTGAGTTGTGGTACCTAGGGCTAGGATTTGGTTAATTTGTAATAATGGTTAGTTGATATTGAGCCTTCGACCACAGGCTTGCTTCACGGCAGCTCCGGATTTCGGTGGCTTAGGATCACTTCAATTAATTATGTAATTAAAAGATGATAGTTGACCCTCCAAGGCTACGGATAGCTACCCTTTCAAGGATTGTGTCGACTAGATTTTGGTTGAGTTTAGAAGTTAATTGCTACGCCTTAGTATATTCGGGTGGAAAGTTTACCTTGGATAATTAGATTAACAAAAAAACCCAATCGGTAGAAGAGATACCTGTTGAGGAGAAGCTCTACCGAGCAGGGGAGTAGAGTCTAGGAGCATTGGTTGGGATGGATGAAATTAGGTTTAGTCACACCCTTACGCCGATCTTTAGCGTATCGGGCCATCCTATTCTAGTCTTACATAACCACAATCCCGGGGCCCGGGATTGGACTATAATTTCTTATATGTATAGGTAGTCTACATTGAACCCTAATTACTCACCGATTGGAGCACTTCGATGTCTCATAATCACATATAACTCACAACAATGTCTCATAATCGCTTCTAAATATCAATTCCATCTTGCTTGTGTGAAACCGAGCCTTGGGAATATCTCCCCAACTATCGGTTCCCTCCTTGTTTTATTTCTTTGCTTTATGTTATTAGATTAATCCCCACTATCAATTTACATTTGACCTAATTTAATTCGAAAGTGCTAAAGCCGATTCTCACAGAAAATCCTCCCTGTGGATTCGATATCTTATATACCACCTCTGTCATAAATCGTATGCTTGCGGTTTGAGAAGGTTGTTCCAATCTTAGCTATTTGGAGCGACTTTTGCGACAAGTTCAACCACCCCGCACCAAACCAATCCTGTAAACAAACTGTCCCCAGCGAAGATCCACTCACCTTTATCATGCAATGCTTTCATCCCTTTTGAAATCCTGCCAGATATGTGCAAGGGTTCCATGCATCAACACCTCCCTAAACACTCTCCAAAATTACCATTTTCTTATACCTAAGGTGGAACCCTCTAGCCCCACTAAAAACCAACGTGTTCGTCACTATCTGAACATACAGAAATGAATAAATTCCTTCTCGTCGAGTTCTGCAATTTTATCTAATCTAATTGGGATAAAACAAAAGGAAGGAGTTGGGGATGATAACGAAAGTGGAAAGAGAGCCAAACAGTTCGTGCAACCTGATCATGATATTTCAGCGGAGGCTGGTCACCAGCCCCGCCGGGAACAATGAATATCATATCTTGGAACTGTTGCGGGCTTGGGAACCGAGCGACATTTTTAAAATTGGAGAATATTCTACATGAGGAAGATTCAAGTGTAGTCTGTCTCATGGAAACAAAATTCTCTATACGCCAAATGTCACAGCTGAACTTTCGTCGTCTCCATTTCAGGCGTATTTTCCTATTAGTTGCGACGAGGATCGACACTCTCGCTGAGGTGGCCTTTGCTTATTATGGAAGAATCCCTTTGATATACATATCTCAACATAGTCGGCTCACCATATCTTGGCAATTGTTAAACTAGATGGGGTACAAAATAATTGACATTTTTCGAGTATCTATGGGTGGTCGGAACAACACCTTAGATACAATACATGGGAATTAATGCATGCAATTGTGCTGAATCCTTCTAAACGGTGGCTCTCGTTTGGGAATTTCAATGAAATACTATAGTCGTTGGAAAAAAAAGGGGGGCCAATTGGTGGGCTATCTCCCTTATGCGGAATTTTCGAGATGTCTTAAATGATCTTAATCTGGAGGACTTGGGATTCTATTGATATGAGTTTACATGGTGTAATAAACAACATGGAGTTGGTAATGTGCAACGTCGCTTGGATGGATTTGTAGCAAACCAAGCCTGGAAGCGGCAGCACCCGTTTTTTGGGTTCAACATTTAGCGAGAATTCGATCTGATCATACACCTATTTTGGCCGACCTCCATGTAGTTGCTAGACCATTAGGGGAACGTAACCGTATGAAGCGCTAAAAAAAATTTAGATTCGAGCAACCCTAAGCTAGCACATGAGGATTGTAATCCCCTCGTAAGATCGGTTTGGACATCTACCGAAGGTAACTATTCCCAGAAACTGAAGGACGTCTCATCGGCTCTACGACGGTGGGAAGGACGGGATTTTAGCAACATTTTTCGGAAACTCGGGAAATTACGGGTGCAACTCTCGAATTTCCAACAGTGTCCAAAACAACTGAGAGCACATTTGTAGAGATGAGGGAAATCGAAGACGAAATTAACCAATTGGAAGGAAGATAGGAGATTATTTGGGGTCAGCGATCTCGTGTATTGTGGCTCAAGTCGAGGGACAGAAACATTAGTTTCTTTCACTAGAAGGCGTCTACTCTCAAATTGCAGAACACGATTTTACGCCTCAAAGATGATAATGGACTTTAGATTGAGGATGAGGTACTATTAGCTCAGCACATGAGAGAGTATTTCATGAGTATATTCAAACAGAAGGGATTACGAATATGAATATCATACTTGAAGTAGTGAGCCCTACAGTTAGTCCGAAGATGAATCAAATACTGCTACAACCCTACACAGGTATGAAGGTACAACAAGTATTGAAACAGATGCATCTGATTAATTCCCCTGGGCCAGATGGTATGCCTCCTTTATTTTATCATAAATTTTGGCATGTGATAGGTTTGGATGTTATTTCGTTGTGTCTTGATTTTCTGAACAATGATTTGGATCCGGGTGCTCTTAATTATACTTTTATTATCATAATTCCAAATATCAAATCCCCAGAAACCCCAAAGGGCTTTTGTCCGATCAGTTTGTGTAATGTAATTTTCTGTTTAATTACGAACATTATTGCCAGTAAACTCAAACTAATTCTCCCTGATGTTATTTCTTATACTTAAAGTGTTTTCATTCCTAATCGACTTATTACTAATAATTCCCTAGTTGCCTTCGAGCTTTTTCACTATATACGCAATAAAAAGAATGGAAAAACTGGCTATATGTCGCTGAAACTGGACATGAGCAAAGCCTATGATAGGATAGAATGGAGTTTCCTCCAGGCTATCCTATTAAAATGGGTTTTGATGCCTCGTGGGTCAGCTTGATCATGAAATGTTGCTCGACGGTCTCTTACTCTGTCTTAGTTAATGGGAACCCCACCGAATTCTTTCCCCGGGAAGAGGATTAAGGCAGGGTGACCCTCTGTCACCGTACTTGTTTCTGTGTTGTGTAGAAGACTTCACGACCCTAATTCGTAAGGCGAAAATTGAGAACATAATTCATGAGGTGAAAATTGCCAGAAATGCACCAACCATCTCGAATTTCTTTTTTTGCAAACGACTCTATCTTAGTTTTTAGGGCATGCAGAGAGAAATGCGACCAAATTCGAAGTATCTTGCAGACGTATCAAAATGCTTCGGGACAACCAATTAACATGGAAAAACCGAAGGTAGTTGCGAGTGCAAATACCAATGCAGGGGCTAAAACTCGTATAGCAGAAATCTTGGGTGTTAAGGAAGCCCAACAATTTCGAAAATAGTTGTGTTATGATCAAGTCACTCTCACACACAAACAACACACAACCAATATTGAATGAAAAACAACCAAGAATTTGGTTACTTGTAACCGAACCAAGAACAGGAAAGAAAAATGATGAACACAGGATTTTTACGTGGTTCGATCAATGTTATCTATATCCACGGAGGTTCTATACACCTCAATTCACTCCACTAATCAATCAATTACAAGAAATATCCAGAAAAATCAGAAACCCCAATTCACAGCTTGAATTGAGCATAAAACCCTAGCATTCTAATTCTCTTGATTGAGTAATGTTTACAGAGGGAAAGATACGTCAACCAGCTCGTAACTTCAAGTGTTTACAATGTATATAAATGCCGGAGCTCGAATAAGGGAGTTGAGGAAGTTGTAACCAATTTTAACTCAAGAACTCAAAACTGTTGCCGCGGGCTTTCTACAACGGTTTCTCATGCAACGGTTTAAGACTGTTGCAAACGGCAGTTATAACAAACTTGGACCCGGTTCCCATTTTAACCTCTTTTCATGAACTGGTTAAAATCCGGTTCTCTGACCCTGTTCCTTGCATTCCAAACCCGGTTCTGGAATCTTCAAAACCTCTACTACATTTCATGAACACTTGATGATATTGAACTAACATCTACAAATCTCCACCTCAATGATCTCAAGTGTATTTCATCACGTCAACCTGCCTTGCTCTTTAAGGTTTTTAATCACATCATTCAAGCCTAATTAGGCTTGAGCAATGAACCATCTTACTCCCAGGCACTGCTTTGGTTAGGAAATCAGCAGCATTGTCACTTGTATGGACCTTTCTAACCTCTACAGATCCTGCATCAATCACATCTCTTGCAAAATGCAACCTGACATCTATGTGCTTGGATCTTTCATGGAAATCTTGATGTTTCACTAGATGTAATGCACTCTGATTGTCACAATATATAGTAACACAATCCTGCTTTATCCCCAGATCCTTCAGAATACCTTTTAACCACACAGCTTCCTTAATTGCCTCTGTCAAAGCCATGTATTCAGCTTCTGTAGTTGATAAAGCCACCACTGATTGTTGCACACTTCTCCAGCTAACTGCAGTACCATATAATGTGAAAACATATCCTGTGATTGACTTCCTAGTATCAACATTACCAGCAAAATCAGCATCTGCAAAACCTTCCAAAGGAATAAACATGTTTGCCTGCTTCTGAAACTTCAAACCCAGATTTACTGTTCCCTTTAAATACCTCAAAACCTGCATCAAAGCCTCCCAGTGAGCTTTCCCTGGATTTGACATATATCTACTAACCAAAGACACACAGTATGCTAAGTCTGGTCTGCTGCATATCATCCCATACATTAGACTTCCAACTCCACTAGCATAAGGCACACTTCTCATGTATGTCACTTCTTCTGCTGTCTTAGCACTCTACTCCTTTGATAATCTGAGTTGTTGGCTTACTGGAATACTCAGTGTCTTAGCCTCATGCATCTGAAACCTCTCCACTACTTTCTGAAGATAATGCTTTTGAGACAACCATAAACTTCCAGCAGCTCTGTCTCTGATTATACTCATTCCCAGAATCTTCTTGGCATCCCCTAAGTCCTTCATGTCAAATTCAGAACTCAACTTCTGTTTAAGTTGATGTATTTTATGTGAGCTCTTGCTTGCAATGAGCATGTCATGCACATACAGCAATAGGTATACAGGATCAGCAGTTAAACCTTTATCAAAATAGACACAACTATCATACAAACTCCTAACAAAGCCAGCGTTTAACATAAACTCATTGAACTTCTTATTCCACTGCCTTGGACTTTGCTTCAATCCATATAATGACTTCTTGAGAAAACATACTTTCTCTTCATTTCCTGGAATTACAAACCCCTTAGGTTGCTTCATATAAATGTTCTCAACTAAGTCTCCATGTAAGAAAGTTGTTTTTACATCCAGCTGCTGTAACTCCATATCCTCTTGTGTTACTTTTGACAAAAGTAGTCTGATTGAACAGTGCTTTACTACAGGGGAGAAAACTTGATTGAAATCAATACCTTCCCTCTGAGTAAAACCCCTTTCTACCAACCTTGCCTTATACCTTATCTTGTCCGAGTCTCTAGCTTCAACTTTCTTCTTGTAAATCCATTTGGAGCTTACCAGCTTCTACCCCATTGGTTTATCCACCAGTTTCCAGGTGCCATTTCTTTCCAAATATTCCATTTCCCCCATCATTGCACTAATCCAGTATTCACTTTCATCACCACTGACTGCTTCCTTGAAATTTTGTGGTTCATGATTTTCTATTTCTTCAGCAACACTGAGTGCATAATGTACACTTCCAGCCTATCCATAAAAGTCTGGTTTCTGTATTTGCCTCCTTGGTCTGTCTCTGGCAATGCTGTAATCTCTCAGGTTTGGGTTTCTGGGTGGTATCTCTTCTTCTTCTGAAGAACTATCACTGGAGTGATTAGCCAGGTTTTCACCTCTCTGTGTTTCATGATCCACCTGAGTCTCCACCTGAACTGATACTCTTTCTGATTCAGAGCCTCCATCATACTTTCCTTGATTCCCAGAGAAATGATATCCCATAATTGATTCATTGAACTTCACTTCTCTGCTGATCATCAGTTTCTGATTCCCAGGTTCCATGCACCATAACCTGTAACCCTTAATTCCTTTTGGATATCCCACAAACACACACCTGTAAGCTCTAGGATCAAGTTTATCTGATCTCATGTGAGCATATGCCAAACATCCGAACACCTTTAATCCTGAGTAATCTGGAACTCTTCCATTCCATACTTCTTCTGGTGTTTTAAACCCTAGAGTTGATGTAGGTGATCTGTTTATTAGGTAACATGCTGTGTTTATTGTTTCTCCCCAGAACACTTTTGGCAAACCAGCATCAAGTAACATACACCTTACTCTTTCAAGGACAGTTTTGTTGAATCTTTCTGCCACACCATTCTGTTGTGGATTCATGGGGACTGTTCCGTGTCTGGTAATTCCCCTTTCATTACAGAAGGTTGTGAACTCAGTAGATAGATACTCTAAGCCATTATCAGTTCTTAAATGCTTGAGTTTCTTTCCCTTCAAAGTTTCCATTTGAAGCAACCATGTCTTGAATTTAGTGAAAGCATCACTCTTGTTTCTTAAGATGAACACCCATACTGTCTTACTGAAATCATCCATAACAGACATGAAATACTTTCCTCCTCCATGAGTCTCAGTTCTGGATGGTCCCCAGATATCAGAGTGAAGATAATCTAGAGGTTCTTGAGTGATGTGAATGCCTTTAGCATAAGGCAGTTTCTGTGATTTGCCTAATGCACATTTGTCACAGAATTCAAGTGTCTGATTCCCAAACTCTCCTATCTTTCAATCCTCTTTCCCTAATGTGTCCCAACCTCTTATGCCACAAGGTTAGTTCATCCTTAACCAAAATATTCCCCACATTCCCAACCACTGGTTTTCCTATCAAAATAAACAACCCATTATGTTGTCTCCCCTTGATTACCAGTTTACTCTCTTTGGTTATGTGTAGTTGGCCATTAACAGACTTAAATTCACACCCAATAGCAATTAGAGATCCTAGGGAGATCAGATTTCTTTTAAGTCCAGGCACATACCTTACATTTGTAATTTGCCTGGTAACCCCATCAAACATGTTGATGCTTACTGATCCAGTGCCTTGAACCCTGCAGGATTGGTCATTTCCCAGCAGTACACACCCTCCATCTTCTTTCTTGAGGTTTTGGAACCATTCTTCATGAGGACACATATGAAAGGAGCAGCCTGTATCCAATACCCATTCCAACTCCATTTTTTACTCAGTAACATTCAAGACCTCTGGTGTGTCTTCTTCATGTTCAACTGTGGTAGCTTCTGCACCATGGCCTTCTCTCTTCTTCATCTTCTAAGGACAATCTTTCTTTAGATGCCCTACTTGTTTGCATTTGAAACATTTCTTGTTTTCTATCCATTCTCCAGGTTTCTTTGGAGCAGTGTTGCCACTTTTGGGATTCTTTGAGGTTTGGCCCTTCTTCTTTTGGTAATTTCTCTTGAACTTAACATTCAATCCTTCCCCAGATTGAGTTACCTTCTTGTCTCCTTGATTCTGTAGGCATTTGGTCTTCAAGGCAGTGATTATTGAGTCACAACTCAGTTTATCCTGCCTCCCAAACATCAAAGTATCTTTGAACCCTTCCATGGAACTTGGTAGAGCATTTAACACCATCAAAGCTCTATCATCATCCTCCATAGTTACTCCAAGATCTTCCAGCTCATCAAGAAGTTTTGAAAACTCATCTAATTGATCAGAAATGTCTTTTTCTTCACCATTTTGAAAGTCAGCAGCCTCTGTTTGAGAAAAAGGTTATTTGATACAGACTTGGACTGATATAGATCCTCCAGTTTGGTCCAAGCCTCTATTGCATTCGAGCACCTTGAAACTTCCCTCAATGGCTTATCTCCTAGGCACAAGATGATCAAACTCAAAGCCTTTTGGTCCATTTCTGCATATTTAGGCTTCTCTATCTCTATCCATTCACTTTCAAGCTTGAGAGCACCTACCAGCCCGTTTTGAACCAGAGTGGCCTTCATCTTGATCTTCGAAAGCTAGAAGTCATTCCTCCCTGAGAATTTGTCCAAATCCATCTTCATTCCTGACATCTTTATCCTCTGGTTGCGTGAGAATGCTTCCCACAGACGGCGCCACTTGTTATGATCAAGTCACTCTCACACACAAACAACACACAACCAGTATTGAATGAAAAACAATCAAGAATTCGGTTACTTGTAACCGAACCAAGAACAGGAAAGAAAAATGATGAACACGGGATTTTTACGTGGTTCGATCAATGTGATCTACATCCACGGAGGTTCTATACACCTCAATTCACTCCACTAATCAATCAATTACAAGAAATATCCAGAAAAACCAGAAACCCCAATTCACAGCTTGAATTGAGCATAAAACCCTAGCATTCTAATTCTCTTGATTGAGTAATGTTTACAGAGGGAAAGATACGTCAACCAGCTTGTAACTTCAAGTGTTTACTATGTATATAAATGCCGAAGCTCGAATCAGGGAGTTGAGGAAGTTGTAACCAATTTTGACTCAAGAACTCAAAACTGCTGCCGCGGGCTTTCTACAACGGTTTCTCATGCAACGGTTTAAGACAGTTGCAAACGGCAGTTATAACAAACTTGGACCTGGTTCCCATTTTAACCTCTTTTCCTGAACTAGTTAAAATCCGGTTCTCTGACCCGGTTCCTTGCATTCCAAACCCGGTTCTAGAATCTTCAAAACCTCTACTACATTTCATGAACACTTGATGATATTGAACTAACATCAACTAGTTGGGACTACCAAAAGTAATTGGATGATCGAAGAAGCAGATATTTAAGAGTTGTGCTGACATGATTATATGCCGGATGAAATCATGGAAGGAAAAGGCTCTCACAAAGGCAGAATGAGAAATCCTTATCAAAATCATTCTACAGGCAATTCCCTCATACACAATGAGCTATTTTGTATTCCCGGTTGGTGTTTGGAAGGAGATTGAAAAGTCGTGGCCCATTTTCATTGGGGTTCTATTGAGCGGGAACAAAAACACCATTGGGTCAGCTGCGCAAAAATAATGTGTGCTAAGCGTGTCGGGGGTTTGGATTTTAGGGGGATATTTTCTTTCAATCTTGCTATGGTCTCCAAACAGTACTGGCGAATTCTTACTTCACCCGACACTCTTAGGGCATGATTACTGAAAGCTAAGTATCATCCTAATACTTTTCTTGTCTTAGCGCAGGTGGGTTGTTCCGAAGCTACACTTGGTGAAGTATTAAGCAAGTGAGTAATCTAGTGAAAACCGGGATGACTTGGAGGATTGGAAATGGAATGAGCGTTAATGCAAAAATCGATAACTGGATAAGCTTGAAAACCTAGGCCGTCTATCGGTAATACCAAACTAATTCCTGATAATACTGATGTATCCTTTTTTGTGAACACATATTCAATACATGGAATGCGGAATGGATTAAACATATGTTCGATCTAGTGGACGTGGATCGCATCTTGGCTACACCGGTTAGTGTTCAGTGGCCTAGTGATAATTTTTTTTGGAAATTGATGGAGAATGGTAAATTTACGATTAATTGTTGAGACTTTGTATGAACTTGGACATCATTTTCCAAGTCCAAGTAATCCTACAAAGGCATGGTTATTAATCTGGAACATGCCAATAATCCACGAAAGTCAGACACTTCTTATGGCAAGCTTGCACCAACGCACTACCCACTCGGCTGAATTTTGCCCATCGAAGTATAGTAACAGAATTTTCTTGTGTTCTGTGCGGGGAAGCGGATGAATCTGCAGAACACATCTTCTTCCACGGTCCAGCTTTTCACAAAGTTCGTGGTCAAAACCCTCTAAAATTCCCTCGTGAAGACTTACCGTCCCGAGCCCAACTTTGGTCTCTACTTGATAAGCTGGCCCACGAAGGAGCTCAATTGTTAGCTTATTTATTATATCAAATATGGACGGCTTTCAATCGTTTTATTTTTTAGGAGCAGCCGATTGAATCGGATAGAGTTCTCAAAGCAACCCGGGGACAAGCGACTGAATTTGCCGAAGTTGTACAAGCTGCAGAGGTGAGCACTGATTCTGATTGCCCAACGCTGAAGGAGTGGTCTCCACCTCCTATGGGTGCATTCAAGTTGAACTTTGATGCAGGAGTATTTGGAGATAATACTATGGTTCTCGGCCTCATCATCCGCGACGAACATGGAGGGGTGATATTGGCTGGATCTCTGCGCAAAAAAATCCAGGATCGGGTTATCCACTTCGAGGCGCTCGCACTCCAATTTGCATTATCTATGGCTACTAAAGTAGGATTGAACAATATGTAGGTCGAAGGCAACAATAAATCTTTGATGCGATGTTTGGAGCAAAAAATGAAGTGTCTGGACTACTGTGGTCTCATTATCGAAGATATTTTTGCCTTGATGGATAGAGTCCATTGCACTCATGTTAATTTTATTCCTCATGAAGCTAACTTTGTGACACATGCCTTAGCTCATTATTCGGGTGATTTAGATTCTAATCGAGTTTGGAGGGATAATATACCACCAAACATTGCTTTGCTTGTTCTCGGTAGAGCTGACAAAATTAACCCAGCCCGACGGGCCAGCCCATGTGGCCCGAAAAATAAGACGGGCTGGACTTGAAAATTAGAGGCCCAAAAAAATTCGGGCCTAAAAAGCCCGGCCCAATCGAGCTTTTTAGTTTTGGGCTTGGCCCGAATCTTATTAGTTATGTTTGACTTTCCAAAATTTTCAATTGGAAATTTGGAGTGCACTGGCCATTGGGTGAATAAAATGTGATTAAGAATTATTGAGAAACCCTTTCTTTTCTCTCTCTCTCGTCTCGCTCCTATTGGCTGTTGCCCCTCGCCGCTGCTCGCCGCCGCCCCACTGCCGCAGTACTGCCCCGTCGCCTTCGCAGCCCCTGCTCTGATGTCCAGTCGGACGAGTCAGTCGCCCGCCGTCGCCCGCTACTGCTGCTCGCCGCCGTTCGCTGCTCCCGTCGCTCGCCGCCAGTCCCTCAGATTTCGTAGCCAAGTTATGCAGCCTGCAGGCTGCACTAACAGGTAAGTATGAGCATTCCCTTTATATTTTGCGAAGTCACTTCCTTAGTTTTGTAGAGCATAATCTATTAATCTGTAGATCTTTTTATTAGCACCATTCGCCACATGAATACATGATGCCACTGTTTCACTTTTTGGAATATCATATCATTATAAGTTGTATAACTGAGGAGTGAGGAGTACATTTTGTTACTTTTGGTGATTGATCCTTGTGCCTGGCATTGTCTCATTTGACTTATTTCTGAACTAAATTGATCACGAAGCAGCATTATTTCGGTTTTGCCATTTTGTTTAAAAATAGAAATGCTTTAATAAAGATATCAAAATGCTACACTGTCTCCATGATGATGTATATATAGTTTGTGAGTAGAGAATAAAATTGGTGTATTAATAGTGATTGCAATTCCCATATTTGGATTATTTGATAGGAATTTAGTGTGTTATTGAATACGTAATTCAAATAAATCTCCACCTTATATGGATTTTTTACAAGAGTGGAGATTTATTTGAATTTGAAAAATAGAAACTCTTATTAAACTTTAATAGTGAGATTTGAATTGGAATTTGATGGAGATAAAGATTAATTGTTTTTTTTTTTTTGTTGACACATAAGATTAATTCTTATTAAAGATGAATCGTTTGGATACCTTTTTTTAGTATATGTACAATGACAATGAAATTGTTTTCTTATTTTCAGATTAGCAAGATGAAAGGAATTGGAGCAAACTTAGCGAGTATTGATAAAGAATTGGAAATGCTCGATGATGACATTGACGTTGATGATGACTTTGTAATGTTTGAATCTCCACCTTCCGCTACCCCTAGTGATAAGAGTACTAACAGGTACTACTTCTTCTTTTACTGGAGGTGCAAAGCGTAAGACTAGGATTAATAAGGGACATATAAAGATTAAGACTAGTGCTGAAAATGTTGTAGATGATGGTAATGCTAATGATAAGGGTGGCAAGTCTGTGGTGTGGCAATATTTTGAAAAACTTAAGGAGTTGGTTAATGGGATAGAAAAGTGTAGATGCAAGGGTTGTGGTAAACTACTTAGTTGTGCATCTACTGGGGGTACGACCCATCTCAAACGCCATTCTGAAAAATGTGTTAAACTTCCCCGTTACCATAATGTGGGGGACATGCTAAGTAACTAAGTTGCAAGCACAAAAAAATAGACATTTGACAGTAAGGCCTATCGAGATGCACTTGCTAAAAGTATAATTTTGCATGATCTTCCATTTAGTTATGCTGGCTTGAGTTTCAATGATGATAAATACCCACATTGTCCAATAAGTGAAGAGTAGGAAAGAGCGGAGAAGATAAGAGATTTTTTGGCTCCATTTTACCACATCACCAATTTGATATCTGGGTCATCTTATCCTACATCCAACTTATATTTCATGCAAATTGCAAGCATAGAAATTAAGTTGAATGAATATTTGACTAGTAAGGATGTGAAACTCAAAGATATGGTGGTCAAGATGAAAGTCAAATTTGATAAGTACTGGAGTGAATATTCTATCATTCTTGCACTTAGATGTGTTCTCGACCCAAAGACAAAGTTGAACTTCTTGAGATTTTACTATAAAAAGCTTTATCCTCTTGATCATGAAGAAAAAAGTGAATATGGTAAAGGATGCCTTGTATAAGCTCTTTGGTGAATATGGGGCTTCATCAAACTCATCTTAAGCTAACTCATCAAGAGATCTTCAACATCCAAGGAAAAGTGGAGCAAGCTCTCCATTTATGCCATCTATGCTTGAAGTAAGTTGATGGAACATTTTTTAGCTTTCTCTAAATTTATTTTATTTTTTATATATAACTTATGATATTGTTGGTGTTTAATTGTTTATAGTGATTAGTGAATAGTATAATTTACATGGATTTTTTTATATATAACTTATGATAGAGAGTTGATTGATGTTGTTTGTGATTGTCTAATTGTATTTTTAGGAGTATCATCAACATATAACACAAATGTCCTCAAATGTGGGAAAGTCAAAACTTGATGTATACTTGGATGAAGTATGTGCAGTTGGAGCTGATGAAGATGTGCTTGATTATTGGAAGGTGAATGGGCATCGATTTCCTCAATTGGCAATCATGGCTTGTGATGTTCTGAGTATTCCAATCACAACAGTTGCTTCTGAATCCTCGTTTAGCATCGGCGGTCGCATCTTACACAAGTATAGAAGTTGTTTACTTGGGAAGAATGTGCAAGCCTTCATTTGTACTCGAAATTGGTTGCACAGTTCACAGAAGTTGGACCCTCCGGTAATATTAATTTAAAATTTTCCATACCTTCTATTCAGTATTCTATATTTGTTTCTTAGCTAGTGACTTTCATATTATTTGTCTTACAGATATACCGGACGTGGAGGAGATAAAATTTTCAAGTCAAGATTCCAATGTTCTTGATGAGGACTTAACCGAGGAGTAGGACAAGTAAAGAGATTACTGATTAAGCTTGACAAGTTATTAAATTCAATGGTAGTTCATCTTTATTATTTGTTTTCATAGCTAGGGAATGCAGCCTTTGTTGAACATGTTCCTTGTAAGAATACACTTTACACCACTTTTTGTCTTCAACTATGTGGGTTTATGTATTCTAATTTTCTAAGTATAATTATAAGCATTGGAAGAATTATTGTGGAACATGTACATGTTGAATTCTACAAATTATTGATGAATGGTGATTTGGAGTAAAATAAATTAATAAAATTTTCATGGGAGATCTCAATATCTCATGAAGGCAAATTAAGTTAAATTATATAATATTAGTTAGTCAAGTATGTCAACTATTTTATGCCAACAATTGAATGTTACCAATTAGGCAATTACGACATTTTTAATGGTTTATCTACCACTTGGCACTTAGTTAATAGTTATTAGTCATCAATGAAAACATAAATAGATAAAATGTAAAAATCTTTTTTCGACGGGCCATTTTGGCACCAAGCCCGATGGGCCCGAGGTCCGCCGGGCCGGCCCAAAAATTGACTCGGCCTGACTAGGCCCGGTCGGGCCGCCTGAATTGCCAGCTCTAGTTCTCGGGATGTAAGACAATTTGCCTAACTATTTCTTATAATATAGGGGTTCTCTAAAAAATTGAGGCATACAATATTTTTTTATATGTACTAAAACAATAATCCAAATAATTGTAAATGTGGATGATGCAATACGCAATAACAAATTTAAAAGTTAACTGCTAGTCCGTAAGAAGTGGGAAACGTGGAAGAGATAAAAAATAAAAATATTTAGACCTACCATATGAAGACATGTTTGGATAGCAGTTAAATATAGGATTTTAATTTTTATTAACTATTTAAATTTAAATTTATTCATAGAGAAAAATCACAGGCAGCTGCATGTACACAGGTTGTCCTGTTTTTATATTAAGAAATATATTGAATCTTACCCTGTATTCTAATGACATTGTCTCACGGTTATTAGTAAAGGTTAGGATTCCAAACCCCATTTTCCCATCCCATCGGAGAGAAGAATAGGTTTGAATCTCATTTTCTATAATGAGACCAAGTTTGAATCTAAAACCTTATTTGAAGTAAGTTTGAATATTTAAGAGAAATTTATAACTTTAATGCTCCTCCATATTAAGTATTAACAAATTAAGTTTTAACAATAAATAAAAGAAAATCTCAAAATTTTAGAAGTATTCACGACGCACTAACAATATGAAGACCAAAGTTATGGATATTACATAATATCTAGAATTAATATAATACTTCAGTGAAATAATTTATAAATTTTACATGGTACTTCATATTTACAACAAATAACATATTATATGGGAAAATATCTAATATAGTCCTCTCCAACTTTCAGTATTACTTTTAACTTCTTGCAAAATTATTAAAATTTTAGTTTTCCTCTATCCTTCTGGAATAATCAATAAAAGTAAACTCTTCATAAACGCTTATTCCTTATCCAATTTATATCCCTCTCCAATTTCTAGGGGTGGCAAAAATTGGCACGACTAAAATAGCACGACACGAACTTGCACGATAATTTCAGGTTTCGGTCTATGCATATCAGGTTTGGGTTGTTATCGGATCAACTCGATAAGACACGATAAAATTCGGTCATATTGGGCTAACCCGATAATGACTCGATAATTTTTAGATATTTATTCATTTATTTCTTTATTATTATTATTACTACTGCTACTTATTAGTACTAATTTATTTGGAAATGCTAAGAATTGATTGATCTAGTGGAAAAAATTTACTTGAAGACAAGTTTGAAAACCGAAGCCTAGCTAGTCGCTTAGAGGGTAAATGTTCTAGACTTTTGTTTTGACCTTTTTCTTTCTTTCTTTCTTTCTTTTCTTTTTCTTTTTGTATTTTTGTTCATCTATTATGTAAATGGAGATTAACTATAGAATCGATGTACTACTTATTTGAATACTTAAATTGACTTGATACTTTTTCTTAAAGTCAATAATAGAAATACGTTTAGTGAGTCTAAATAAAATAATAAGACATGAATATGTATGCAAGTATTGACATACTTATCGGGTAGGATTGAGTTATTAGGTTTTTATTGATTCGTGTTCGAGATGAGGTTTTTAACCCAATAAACTTAATAGGCGGATTTGAGTTAACCCTTAACAGTTTTGACCTTATCGGGTTTCGCTGTTATGCCACCCCTACCAATTCCCTCACCCCCAAAATTACAAACGCAACCCCCATTCCCCGCGTCCCCCAGCTCCCGTACACTACCCGCCCCATCCTCGCCCCCCATTTTCTATAGTTTGTTTGTTTTTAGTTTTTTATTTTCTGTAATTATTTTGAGTTCTTTTTTTTTTCTTTTCTTTTCAATTTTTTCTTTTTTTCAAAACCCCAACCTCACGACAAACACTTGTTACGAATCATTTCACGACACGCACTTGCCATGAATTGTACCGCGACACATTATTATCGTGAATCGTCATTTGACATGATATACACATGCCACGAATCATGTTCCAACACACACTTGTCGGGAATCGTGCCACAACACACTTCCTACAAATCGCTGTCACATGTGCCACAACATCCACTCACCACAAATTGTAGTACACTTGCCAAGATTTGCATTTGTCACGACTTTATATAATTTTAGTCTTTCTTAATACTGTCGTGGAAATGTTGCCATGAATTGTGCCACGACATACACCCACCACATACATTTAACAAGATAAGCAATTGCCACGAATTTCTATAATTTTAGAATTTCTTACTGTCGTGTCACTATTGCCACAGTTCATGAGAAGTGTGTATCGTGGCACATATGACACGATTTGTGGTAATAGAGTCACGACAATAAGAAAGGCTATATAGATTTGTGACAAGTGCATATCATGGCAAATTTGCCATGATTCGTGGCACATGTAGCATAATGTGTGCACTATATAAGAAAGACTAAAATTATACAGATTCGTCGAAAGTATGTATCGTGACAAATATGACACGATTCGTGCAAGTGTATGTCATGTGTTGGGATTGAGAAAAAAGGGCTTTAGGCCACGAGGGGCAAGGGTCTTGAGTGGGGTGTTGGTAATGGAAGCATTAAAAAGAAAAGAAAAAATATTTTTTTACTTGGGATGAGGATGGTGGTGGAAACATTAAAAAGTAAAAAATGAAAATGATATCTTTTTTGGTTTGGGAGAGGGGGGAACGGGAGGGGGTGAGTTGGGGTAGGGAGTGGGGGGTCCTCGGTGGACACATTAAAAAACTTTAACTTAGAGGTGGGTGGTGGGGGCAGGAGTAGGGAGTATGGGAGTAGAGGTTGGTGGTGGAAGCATTAAATAATAAAGAAATGGTTTTTTTGCTTGGAGGTCCAGGACGGGGGCTGTGGGCATGCGGGATTGTGGGGTACGGTGGTGTGGGATGGTAATATAACTAAAATGTATTTTTTTTTTTTTTTTAAGTACAAGAGATGTAATAAGATAATTAGTAGGAGATCAAATTGGTAAAATTACGTACTTTGTTAGTTATAATGAAAACTGATTATATAAGGATAAAAATTGTGTTAAATTTACAAGGAGGTCAAAATTATACTAAAAGTTATAAAGAAAAATGTTGTTTTCACAACTTTTCACTATTATATTATTGTATTTTCACAATATATTACAACAAATAAAATATGACTAAAAGTTAAATTAAAAATAAATAAAATATGTAGGACCAAATTAAAGAATAGAGTTGTAAGGGCACCTCCAACAGCTCGCACTAAAGTAGTGTACAATCTGCACTACTTTAGCCCAAAATCAACACTCTTTCTCCAACAGTTTGCACTATTTTTGCACTAAAAAAACCTATCATTATAATTCATATGTTTTCTATTTACTTTTATTTCTTTTGTAATATAACTCAATATATATATAAAATCACATTGAATTTAATACTTTTAGTTTACATTTGTTGACTAATTTTATGTAGTCGTTATTTATATGTTTCACATTGTTGTGATTTTATATTTCATGCCCTTTTATAATTTTGTTTTATATTTATAATGTCTTGAGTAGTATTTAAATTATATGGTGTCTTTTTTTGTTATTGTTGAAATTATACTTTTTCTCAATTATAATTATTAAATTAAAAGTTTTATAAGAGTAGTTTTGATACATAAATAATTATATACAATATAAAAGAAGAAATAATAATAAAAATAAGTATTTTAAACAATATAAAAGAAGAAATAATAATAAAAATAAGTTACTAGTAGTGCAAAATTAGCCGTAATAGCAAAGAAGTGTGACAATTGAAGAAAATATTATATTATAATAGGGTAAATTTGGAGATGGGCTAAGCTGTTCAACTTTATTGTGTTAAGTAAAAGTAGAGTAGGATCCGAAACCGAGTGAAGTCACTAGTGAGTGATGAAACCTCCCACGCCCAGTATCTTGTCAAGGCCCCACCCATAACCATTAATGCAACATCCACATCATCAAATAGTACCCTAAAATACTCAAAAATACAAACAAGTGAATAATTATGGGCTAATGTTTGATTTGGTAGCCCGAAAGACACTTCCCCTATTTTAATTGTTGGTGACGTGGGCCATCGATTTGAAGAGCCCAAAAGAATTCCTTAATGATGTGATTTAGCAGGCATTTCAAATATCAAACATTAATTGACTCGGAAGGAAGGAAGGAAGCTTTCCATCAGTACTGAAGCTATTTAAAGGAGTCCTCGTCCGGTGAGTTAGGTGATGCCCTCTTGTTATCCTTTTACAGAATCAACGTCTGAGTATCGCAATTCGTAGTTCCGTTTGTGCATCGAAATATCAGGTATCGATCTAACACCCCATACCATACTTCTTCTGCCTTGTAAATGTCAGCCGTTTCGATCACAAGTGGCTCGTCTAGACCCGTTGACAAATAGCAGTGTAGACTCGTAGACAGCAGGTGGCCTCATCCGGCAGCTTGGAATGATATCCTTAAAAACCACCAACAAGGATTTCAGCCCAAGTAGATAGCAGGACCTTGGATACACTCGATCCGTGCTCCACCGATCTTTCAAAATATTGAGGAAATCCAAAAATAAGAATAATCATAGTATGATAGGTCAATCATCTCATCCAAGGGCGAATCCAGAAATTGACATTGAGGTTGGCTAAAATATAAGAAATTTTAGCATTATAAATACACACATATCAATACATTTTTCAATGTTTAAATAAGTTGCATCCGACGGGGCTTGAAACTATAGAACTCCCCTATAACTGAATCTATATCTAAGTTAGGAACAAAATCACGTTCATATAGAGCATTAAACAATCCGCAAGAAAATCATCCTCCATTTTGCTTTGAAGTGTCGTCTTTACATGCTTCATTGCTGAAAATGCCTGTTCGGTTGTTGCAGTAGAAGCAAGCAGAGTTAAATCAAGATGAATCAATCTAGTTAGCATAATGTACGCCTTTTGACCTTCCACACTTGGTTAGCTTCCGGCACAAACTGACAAGTGTACAAACCTAAAACTCATTTACCATATCATGTTTATAATGTATCAACTCGAACTCTAAAGAAACAATGACTTGGTTTTGTGAAGTCTTTTGAATAGAATTTCCTTGCAAGGTTGCAAATATCATTAGCATTGAATGATTCAAATGAATTTTTAGGATCTAAAACTACACTAAGAGAAAGAAGTTCCACAAATGCATCATTGAACCGTGTGTCTAACTCCATCAAGATAAAATCAATGGCTTCATTGAAAACATCAAATGGTAATGATGTTCAGTTGTAGTTTTCCCTCAGGAACGACCAATCTTATATGAATAATCCAAGTTCGGAACATCAATGAAATTTGTTGAGCAAAAAACCTTAACTTCTTCAAGAAATTCTTCCCAACCACTATCTCTCAATTCTCGAAGGATAGTTTTAGTGATGGAGACTTTTGGACCTTTTGGACATTTTCCCAACCTTTTACTTTCTTCGCCGAAGGTTGATGCTCCAAATTAGACATCTTATTACGTAGGAAATAAAGATTAATTCAACAAAAAATTTAGAATAAATATAATTCAGAATATGTTCGTTCTCGTGGCCCAATTTATTTTGCCTATAGAAGCACGCACACAAAATAATTAATTCTATTTTCATTTTTCTCTTCTAGCTAGAATCGAAATGGGTGGGTTGAGTCCATTATTTTTTGTTACTAATTTACAATTTCTCCTAAATAAAATAAAAAAGAAAAAACTAATAATAAAAGACATGTAATAGTAATTTATCTCAAAATCAAATATGAATATTAAAGAGGATAACAAAAAAAATTTACAAGTGCCTAAAGTAATAAAATACATTTAATCTGAAATTACCTCAAAGAGCAATATATCTCAAGTTAATCATGAATTAAAATCAATTAGAAATTAAAACTTCTTAGTATAATGGTAGTACACTAGTATTTCAACTTACTAATGCTGGCCAATGGCCATTAATCTTCCAATTTCACAGTTAGACTTGCTTGGCAGTAGAGTGAATGAAGATGGAGTGGTCCTGTTGTGCTGGCTGCTCCCTTCTTCAATTTAATCGGCCACTACTAGGTTAGAGAGCATAAGGGTTTATTTTATTTTAGGGTGGGCTGAGTTTTATTTTAAACTGGGTTTAATGTATTAAAATATAAGTAGTATAGGCTTATTGATGGGGAGGGCTAGGCTGAAGCCCAGCATGGCCCAAGCTCCCTCCACCACTGATCTCATCAATAGGGGATGGTTTTTTTCCTTTTTCTTTTGTTGCCTTTAATGTAATATTGTACATTGGCCTTGGATATTTCCACCTGGCCAGCTAACGATTTATTACCAACATGTCTCGATCTCTTTTGGCAAACCTTGACTAACTTTCCTCATTACTCCTCCAGATTATCATGGTGTACTTCAAAGATACCACTTCAACGACTGGAGGACAATAAATGGTGATTCTTGATGAAAGCACCAACCTTTGGAGGGAGGGGCTCACTTGGTGGTAGACGAACCCATTACTGGCAGTCGCTCAAAGCCTTGGCCGAAGCGGACCAACTCTCTCCATATTGGTGAATGGTCTCAAAATGTCACATTTGGCAAATCAAAGGCGTGGACTTTGCAAGCAACACATCATTACCCTTCGAAGTAGATAGATCTGATGCCAACTTGGGACAACAAATGATCAACGGCAAGTCAAAATGGGAAGATGCCATAGAATTTTTCGACGAATTATGCTACACCAAGGGATATTGGGAGTGGACTTAAGACAGTAGATGCAAGTGCCTGCTCAACGATGCAGAAATTTATGACCCTGTGTACGCGTCTCTTTTCACGTAAGATTGCAACTCTGAAATTATGAAGGCTTTTGTGATGCTTGATGTCCGTCGACCAACACTTTGCTTACATCATTCGGGAATTATTGATTTCTTTATGGGACTTGCATACTTTATCAAGCCTTCCGATGACTGGATTCTCTTATGACGAGATCATCAAACTACAACGAAGCTTATTAGGACTGATAGAGCTGGAAGCCTCTGCCTCCCTCGTAGCTGCAAATACCTAGTTCACGCATACCACCTTCTTTGTAGAGATGCAAATGGAAGCCAAGTGTCGACCGAGAAGTGGGTGAAGTTTGGTCCAAGAAATCTGCGAAGTATAGTGAACCTCCCTCGCGCAAACGTTCATAGAAGAAGAGAGCGACGCGTCCCAAGCTAACCCACAATCAGCACGGTAACCTAGAAGAATCTGATCAGTGGACTTCGATGGAGGAGTCCTTCTTCAAGAAGCTCAATATTGAAAGAAAACAGCGGAAAGAGACATATTTGGCCGCCTACCTCGCCTGTTGGCTTTGCAAGTTTGTCTTTCCAAGTGATGATACTAACTCTCGACCAAATATTCATGTAAATGTTATTAAATGCACTCCTAAATTTACCTAAATACATGCATAATTAATGTGTATCAAAGCCTCATCTTCCAAGATGTAATTTGTGGCTCTCCACTTTTCTTCAATATAAATTGAGTTTCATTAAGTCCAAAGTCTGACTAACTAGGGGCTTCGGGAGTCCATTTTCCTAACGTGGAGCTTCCTTGTGGATCATACCCAGCTCTAACAAGAAACTTGAAAGCCTTTAGGTCATAACATTTGGTGACTTCAGGTTCAAGAGATCTTCCATGCTCCATCTTAGCACCTTGAACTAGACTGACGAACCCTTTAGGTGGTGGCAGAGAAGGCTTATTTGGATCAAGCTTTGTTAAAGGCAGCGTCAAATCTTTAGCACTTCAATTCATATGAGAGGTTTCTTGCCTATATCATAACTAGTAGTATGTGTGTCCTAGTCTTCTTTGGCACAGACCTCTTGCACAAGATCTTCCTTAGGTCGCACAATTTTTGCATCTTGAAAATAATACTTAGCATTGGCAAAGTACGATTCTGCATCAGTGAAAGGCTTAACATCGCCCACCACCCCGTTCACAGTTCCCTCTTGGCAGTATTTGAAGCATTGATGCAAAGTGGATGGGATTACTCCATTCTCATGAAGCCATGGGCAGCCCAAAAGCATATTATATGATGTCTTGGCATCTATGACATGGAAGAGTACATTCGAGACCATTTCTCTTATCAACAACTCTAACATGATCGTGCCAAGAGCTTTTTGTCCCTCTTGGTTGAACCCTTAAATCATCAAGCGGCTATACGAGAGTTTGTCTTTGGGGACCGCCAATTTCTTCAATATTCACAAGGGTAAGATGTTAACCCCTGAGCCTCCATCGATCAAGATTCAATTTATCTTTTTCTCACGAGTATATCCGATCACGAACAATGGCCGATTATGGGATTGTGATCCAAGCAGCAAATCTTCATCATTGAAAGTCTTTGTTGAGCTGGAGTCATCGTTGCTACTGCAAAATCTAGTTTAGGATTGACAAACTTCATTATTTTCTCCATCAGTCATATAACATAAGATGTCATTGCTACCACCATCATTGTTCGTAGTGATGAAATTTACAACTGCATCACCTTCCTCCAACAAGATCTTTCCTTGTCGAGCTAACTGCAAGACTTTGTCTTTGAATATGAAACAATCTTGGATTGGATTCCCTACTAATTGATGGTATTTGCAATACTTTGGGTCATCAGTTCGTTTAGCTACTTCTGGTCTCTTCATTTCTAGCAGTTCGATAAGATTTTCTTTGACCAAATCATCGAATATTACGGAGACGTCGGAGTCTATGAATGGGTAACTCCTTTGTTGCATGTCTTTTAAGGTTGGCCTCCTTTGCCCCCTATCTTGTGGAGTATTCTTTCCTTGTCATCCTTGATGTCTTCCTTTCTCTGAAACTTAATAGGCATTGTACTGACAACCATTGTCTTTTTGGCTTTCCTTTTGCCAAAGGACTTTCCTCATTTCTTAACTTCTTGCTTATCTTTGAACTTGCGAGACTTATGAACCGGAGGTCCATCAACTCCAACTTCAGCCATGCTCAGCTCCATTTCATGAGCTCTAGTTGCCAGCTCTTCAAATGTCCTTGGTCAGATTCCTTGGAGGAGTACCAAAGACCCCATTGCATTCCTTGAATGCACATTTCAATTGTCGAGTTTTCAGATAGTCGATCTTTGCAATTGAGACTCAGGTTTCTCCATCAATTGATATAGTCAATAACAGGCTCATATTTCCATTGGCGGGAGTTTTTCAACTCGACCATGCTCACAGTCCTTCTTGTGCTATAAAAGCGATTGAGAAACTCATGCTCCATTCACCCACAGCTATCAATTGAGTTTGTTTCTAAGTCTATATACCAATCAAAGGCATTCCCCTTTAATGAGCGGATGAACTGCTTCACCAAATGATCATCATAGGTTCCGGCATCGTTGCACGTCTCGACGAAGTGTGGTACATGCTGCTTCGAGTTACCTTTACCATCAAAATGTTGGAATTTAGGGGTTGGTGACCTATCGGCATCTCCAAGTTGTCAATTCTTTGAGTATATGGTTTTGTATAAGACAAAGATCCCTTGGAGCTCCAATTAAAATTATCTTTGATTGTTCCTAGAATGATCTCTTTCAATTGGTCATGCAGAATCAAACAATCGAAGGAAACTTGTAGCTCATTCAAAGATCTCTCCTTTTCAAGTGGTAGATGATGATGCCTTGTAGAGTCCTCAACCTCATGTTAGTCCTTCATAGGTTCTTTTCTAGGAGTGCAACTTGTATCACCATTATCATCTTTGCTCATCAGCTTTTCTATCGTAGAGTCTTGCTCTTGGATGCGTCTCGTAAGGCCTTAAATTACTTTGGTTAAGCTTACGAGTTGTTCCTCGAGAGTTGAACTATTTTTCATCATCACTGGAGAAATGTCTGGACCAGATGAAGAGCTTGATGTAGAGCGAGGAGTGGAACATGGAGAGTTATCTTTTTCATCTCCATTGCTATCAACAATGTCTAGCAGAGCCTTCTTGACAGCTCCTGGTGAAGTATTTCCTTTTGAAGATGCCACCGATTGTTATTTTCTTGTCATATTCCTTGCGACGACATTGACATTTGCAGTTGGAGAGTTTGCTCCAGCTATCTTCGTTAGTGTGATCTTGTGAGGCGCCATAACACTGTCTTCAACTGTTGGTTGAGGAGAAGAGATGAGGGGTAGAGATGTCCCACTGGGTGTGCCAAATTTGTAACAACAATTTTTGCGTTTTGAATTAACAAACACAAAAAATTTGTACAAATTAAATCCAATTAGATCAAAATGAAGAAAAATGTGGTTACAATCTCTAGTCTTGAATTCTCTGATTCTTCTCCTCGATTGATTTATTTGTTTTTGAAGCTTTAGAGCGAAATCTTGTTCTTGATTTCCTCCATCGCTTGTGTTGTTCTTTAATAACGTTTATCCAAAGGCCGAACGACTTGATTTCGGATCAAACGCTACTTCTTGATGCTTTTGATGAAGAATGTCTTCGAATCTTGAAGAATGTCTTCGAATCTTCAAGAGTATCTTTGAATCTTTAAGAGTACTTTAAGACTTTGAGATTTCTTGGAGCTCTTCCAATCTTCTCGAAGCTTTCACCTTGTGTTTGAATAAATGAAGAGAGGTCTCTATTTATAGGTGTAAGGAGGAGCTCTTTCCATATTTTCTTTGCTAGGTGGCGTCATATGATCGGCCACCATTGATTCGATTGGGCTTCGCCTGATTTGGTTGGGCTTGTCTTGATTTGGTTGGGCCAAGCTGACTTTTGGGCCTTTTTGACTTGATTGGCCTTTTTATTTGATCAGGCCATTTTGACTTGATTGGGCCTTCTTGGTTTGATTGGGTCATCTTGTCAAAGTGTTGGTAGATAATTTACTTAAGCCCAAATTAAATATCAATAATACTATATTTTTAGGAATTAATTTAATTAAATTTGCAAGACATGAATAGTATTTGTTATTGATATTTAATTAATTTCTCTGTGTTTCCATTTAATTAGACACCAAATTTATTTATCTACGTTGTGATGTAAGACTATATTGTTATAAATTATGAGAGACGATGGCTACTGGATAAACAAATGAAACTGAGGCATGTCTAAGCACATTATGGCATGGACATCAAGCAGTAAAACATGGACATGTTTGCTTGCTTTAAGAAGAGTCTTTATTGCCTTAAGCAAGCATCTAGAGAGTGGAATACTGAGTTTGCAGATAAACTCAAAGCATACGGTTTGGAACAGTCTATGAGCGATACTTGCATGTTTGCCAAGATTACTGTGAAGATTTAGGACTGATATACTCATAAATCGGGTCACAAATGGATCAGAAACGGGTCAGAAATGAGCTGAAAGACTGAAGAAGGAAGAAACTGCCATTTGACAGTTATAACTAACATTCGCAACGGTTTTTACTAAAACCGTTGTGAAAGGTGTTTGACAGCAGTTTTCTTGAAGCAGTTTTGGACGCGGTTTTAGTCGGTTTCAACTGGTTTTTCCTCCTGAATTCATATATGATGATGTATCTCTCATTTTCTGGATGTAACACACGCATATAGAGGAGTGGGAGAGGATAGATAGAAAACACACTTGGATAGAAGAGTGATTGTCATTCTTTGAGTGTTTTTCGTTTTTGTTGCTACTGGATTGTATTTCAGTAGTGTTCTTCATCTTGTAAACATCATTTTGGAAGTTAATAGTGAGCTGAATCATCCTCCGTGGACGTAGGTCATTCTTGGGTCGAACCACGTAAACTTGGAGTCATTTTCATTTCTGTTTTGTTTCATTACTTTTGTTTGCTTGTATTGATCCAATTGTTTGTTAAACCCACAACAATTACAGAAGATCTTCATTGTTTTTGTTGGCTTATGTGGATGATTTGTTAATCACTGGTGATCATGAGGGTGCTATTTTAGACCTCAACCAATACCTTCATGATTTATTTACTATCAAGGATCTTGGATATGTCAAGTTTTTTCCTTGGGATTGAGTTAGTTAAAAGTGCTGCTAGTACTCATCTCAGTCAAAGGAAGTACATTATCAATATGCTCCAAGATACTTGTCTTCTTGGATGCAAAGTTGTAGCCACATCTTTTCAGCAGGGCTTCAATCTTTCTGCATAAAAGGGCTTGCCACTCATTGATACAAAATCCTATTAAATGATTAGTGGGCGAACTCCTTTATCTGAATCTCACGCGACTGGATATTTGTTTTGATGTTCAGCAACGTCAGCACATGAGCTCACCTACCACTTCTCATTGGGAGGGAGGACTTCATTTGCTCAAGTATCTCAAAGGGACTCCCTCTCATTATCTCTTTTATCCAACTGATAATCATTTACATGCTTATTCAGATGCTGATTGGAGGACTTGTCATGATACTCATAAGTCCTTCACTGGATATGCATTGTTTTTTGTAAGGCCTTGATATCCTGGAAAACCAAAATGCAACAAACTGTCTCAAAATGCCCCGCTAAAGCCGAATATAGATCACTCAGTACCACCGTTTGTGAGCTACAATGAAACCCTTACATTTGCGTTGATCTTCAAGTTCCAATTCCTCTTCCCATTCCTCTACATTGTGTCAACAATGCTGCTCTCCAGATTACTGAAAATCTGGTTTTCCATTAAAATACAAAGCATTTGGATATTAATTGTCATATCGTCCACAATTAATTTAAAGATGGTTTTATACTGCCTCAATATATCTCGACATCTTATCAGTTGGCCGATGTCTTAACTAAATCTCTTTGTGGTTCTGCATTTGGTTTGAATGTGTCCAAGTTCTATAATTCCGACTTGGGGAGGTGTTGAGCTAAGCTGGAGGAGTTGAGCTAGGAAGATATTTTTTGTCACACAACATGCATGACATCTCACGCGACTCTTAACCATGCACATGCAAGGAAGGCTCCTGAGCTTCTTAGCTGTGAGCTCGTTTAAGTTTGTCGCTGACACAGATTTTGCATTTTTTTCCTAGACTAATGACATCGATATGCAAGATGTCATCATGTGATTACGTGTTCTATTTATAGGTGGATGTAAATACTCTTTAATTTGAATGAATGAGAAGAACGAAAACTTACCTGAAAATATGATCTTCAAGCTCAGTTTTAGAGCTTATTAACGCATACCAACCATCATAACTAATTTCGTGTTAAATTAGGAGAAATATTATTGCATGATGATAAATTCTGTGAACCAATTTGGAAAATAATCCTTTGGTTGATTCTCTGTCAAATTAATTTTTCTTTTCTGTTTTTCTTATTTATTTAACTAGTAAATGCTCCCGTACGATGCACGGGCTATTTTTTTAAGAGTAAATCAATATTAATATGAACAATACTTTTTATTAAAAATGCATTTTTATTTGATAATATATAAGAAAAAAAAATGGTTAAAATTTGTTACAACGAAAATTTTTGTGTTCTTTTGCAGTGTTATCCATTCCTTACCTTTTACTCTAGAAAATCAGTTTTTTTTCACTAATAAAAATACATCTTAATTTTTTCACGAATTTCTTCCTCGTATCTTATTCCAGATTTTTTTTTTTTTTATTTCATCCATTTATTTAGCTTCTCTTGTCTGTATCAAAACATTCATATTAAATTATAATAAATTTTGAATAGATCACACTGAATAATAATAATAAATAAACTGAACATACATAATCTAGAATCCGATATCATTGAACAGATTGAGAAACAAAAAGTTTCAAATCTAATATCAGTTAATAGAATTGAGAAACAAATAATCTTAAGGATTATACTTATATAAAATATTTTATTAGTTTATGTACAAAACATCTTCTATTAGTAAAAAAAATAAGGATTATTCTTATATAAAATATTTTATTAGTTTACCTACATAATATCCTCAAATAAATTTTAAGAAAGACATAGAAAATACAATTTTATTTTAGGATAAATTGAATCTTCATAGTCTATATGATGAGCTCATTCATATAAATAGAGTTGGATTTGGATTTAGAATTTTAAAAGTCATAGATGACCTCAAATTTTTCAATTTTTTATCCAATAATCTCCTATATTCATAGGATGAGCTCATTAATACAAATAAAGTTGGATTTTGATTTAGATACTTAACAGACATAAAGAAAAATTAATGAACTAAACTAATAAAATACTTTATATAAGAATAATCATTAAGAAAATATATTCTTTTCTCAAGTTTATTAAATTGTATTACAATTCTGGATTGTATATCTTCGTTGTTTGTTTATTATTGTTAATCAGTATGATCTATTCCAAAAATTATTATAATTTAATATTAAGATTTTGGGAGAGAGATGAGAAAAGAAAAAAAAAAAAATGAAATTCAGTATTTTCGGGAAAAAAATCTGCCATAGTGATTTTTATTTTTTATTTTTCTAGAGAGTAGAAATAAAACGGATAAAATAACTTATGGATAAAATAATTTTGGGAAAAAAATATTTCATAGTGGAAAAAAAAACTAAAAAAAAAATAATTTTGTGGGATAAGAGTCGGGGAAGGAATAAAAAATATATGTAGCGTGTTTTCTTGCTGGAGTGTGTTAGCTGGCCATATAAAAAAATAGCCCATGCATCCTGCAAACCACTGTACATATTACAAAACCTATAATCTTCATAATTGTATCCATAGATATAGTAGAAAACTGATTGATTTTTCTGAATAATTGTTACGTGGGTGGCGATTTTTACAAAACCTATAATCTTCATAATTGTATCCATAAATATAGTAGAAAACTGATTAATTTTTCTGAATAATTATTACGTGGGTGGCGATTTTATAGGCAAATTAATAAATCAGAAATCATATCTAAAAGGTTTGGAATGATGTTTCAATTATGTAACAGATATATTCAATTGAACATTACATATTATTGTATATCAAAAGATTCATAAAACAGATCCAGTTTTTGGTAAAATGTTGATTCTTATATTAATATGCATATCATAATTATAATTCATATTCCTATAATTTTGAAATCACGTGTATTTTGAGTTTTGATTTTGCTGATCATTCAAAATATATATTAGTTCAAATTTTTATGTGATTTCATTTGTGCAATAGATCAATATATTATATATTTTTTTCTGCAATAGATGAAATAATCAATTTAACCTTATATTATCATATTATCTATATGGGGGAAAACTGAAAACTGGTTGATTTTTCTGAATAATGGTTACGTGGGTGGCGATTTTATAGGCAAATTAAGAAATCAAAAATCATATGTAAAAGATTTGGAATGATTTGTCAATTATGTAACATATATATTCAATTGAGAAATCATATCTAAAATATTTGGAATGATTTGTCAATTATGTAACAGATATATTCAATTGAACATTACACATTATTGTATATCAAAAGATTGATAAAACAGATCCAGTTTTTGGTAAAATATTGATTCTTATATTAATATACACATCATAATTATAATTCATATTCCTATAATTTTAAAATCACATGTATTTCGAGTTTTGATTTTTCTAATCATTCAAGATATATATTAGTTCAAATTTATATGTGATTTGATTTGTGCAATAGATCAATATATTATATAATTTTTTCTGCAATAGATGAAATAATCAATTTAACCTTATATCATGATATTATGTATATGGGGTGTTTCTTCTTAAATATACTGCATATAGTAAATGTTGTTGCTTGAGTTTTGTCAACGTCATTTTATTGTAAACATATATTGTAATAACAGAAAAAAAAAAAAAAAAAAAAAAAGGAACAAAATTAGAATTTCAATTGAAGCTGATACATAAAGTGTTTTGTATAGAAAATAAAAAATTGAATTCTACGACAATAAAATCAGAATTATTCTTCTATTTCGGTTGAACCTCGAATGAGTTGATTATCTCTAATCTTTTCCCAATATTGTAAACGAATTGACTGTATTCATGTTATAAACAAAATGAAAAATTTAGCACAATATATGAACAATAATAGAGAAAATCCACATAACAGATATTAAAAAAATCAAATTTGTTTGGATGATTAAATATTACCGTAGAAAACGATGATGGTAGATAGATTTGAATTCTACAATCATCAAAGTTCTTTTCGCTAGAATTAAGATTCAGTGTTGCTGATTTTTTCTTATTCTGATTTGCATGTAGTCCTTTTGGAGCATCCATTGTGAAGTACCTATCAAAGTTGACACTGAATGAAAGATGGGTGAAGGAATATCAATAATAGAAATTCGAATCAACAAATGTGAATAGAAACAGTGGAAATAATTGCGAAATAAAACTATGGCAAAATGAATAAGAAATAGAAAATACCCAGCTGCAAACGTGATTCTCATTTACTGAAGACTTTGTGAATTTATAGGAGAATTTATTTAATTGGATAAGTTTTTTTTTTTTTTAAATTCAAATTTCAAAATTTTAAAAAATATATAACAAATTCTGTTATAAATATATCTACAGATTTATTGTTACTGAATTTTAGATGTAAAAAAATAATTCGAAATTTTAATCACACAAATAAAATCGGATTTTTCAAAATTCAAATTTCAAATTCACGTCTATTTAAAGTAACTAAAAAATGGGCGGGAAAATTTTCAACTTACTATTTCCGGATGACTTGGCTTAGTATATATATATAGATATAGATATGTCTAATATCAAATTTTCAAACTCCCCCAATTGTTATTACTTTATTTTCAGTTTTTAAAAGATTATTTTTAATTATCAAATCACTATCACAAATTTAAATAAGTAGTTAAAATTTGTTGGTTTCGACATCTATTAATTTGGTTACAGATCATGTTTCGTGAATTAAGGATTAAAGAGGAAAGATCCATAACCATTTAGGGTGAGAATCAAGTGATTATTTGGTGGCAGCAAACTAATAGTATCGGACATCAAGAATCAAGCACTTAGAATCGAACCTCAATCTCATTTGAGATAAGGTATAGCGAAAGAAGTAGTTGGAAGACGAAAACCACATAACAAGGATCTGCTAATGAAGGTTATAGATTCTCGAAAAAATAAAACAAAAGATGTACTCCGCGAAAAGAATCTAACCAATAAGTGAATACATACATTTTAGCAAGTCTGTAATCTAACGAAAATGGTAAAAGATGAACCCTCAAAAAACGAAAAGGGTAAGAGATGAATGCACATTGGAAGGGGTGTTGCGAGAATCGAACTCGCGACCTCTCGCACCCGAAGCGAGAATCATACCACTAGACCAAACACCCACGCTGTCTACCACCTTTTTCTGTTTTTTTTTTTTTTTTTATTTGCTTAATTTGTACTGCTTCCATCTCCAAACAATATACCAAAACTAAATATCATGCAAAACAAGTTTTTATTTTCCTAAAATTTCATATGATTTCAACAAAGCCATTCAAGATCAAGACAAGTTAAGATACTAATAAGAATTGCAGGAAATCCAAAAGTACATAATACACATTAACCCCATTTTACTTTTTCAAGAGTCTAAAAACCACTTCCAAGCCTCCTCCCAAAATCATGAAACTGCTGCCCTAATGTACTACTCATTCCTAGCTCTCTTTCTTTTTTGCAGAATTGTTTGTTGCTCCTTTCCAAAGAACTCACGTCGACATGAATCAGAAATAGTTTCCAAATTCATCCTCAAAATTTTGTTTTCTTCTTTCCACTGCGCAAATGCAATTTTTCGTTTTTGCAGTTCAAGTTGCTGCAATTGTAGATCAATAATACGCTGCCTTTTTTCTTCTCTGCCCATTAATAAATCTCTAAGTTTCTGACTTTCTTCTTTGAACACTTTAAAGAAAGCAGAATCATCTTCACCTCTACTTCTCTCTGAACTTTTCGTCTCCTTCGATTCTTGTGATGATGAACCACCACTACCATTTTCATCACTTACGTTGAGAGCAAATGAAACTGATTCAGGAGGAGGTGCGATGGGGGATTCCGGAACTTTTTCCACTTGGAATGAAGAGCAATAATCGACAAGCTTTCGCTTTTTGGGTGCAACACGAGCAACATCTCTCATGACGGTCCAAACATGATCAAACTTGAATCCACACCTGAATTTTGCATCTTGTTGCACCAATTGCTTTGCACGGTTCAACTGCATAATTTATAATAACAATGTTAAAATTCAAAAGTATATATCTCCCAAGGCTAATACAGAACATATGAACAGCCACTCACGATGTCTAGTTCAGAAGCACCATTATGGTCTCTACATTCAATTTGTTTTATGCATTCATTTAACTTAGAAACCGCTTGCTGGATAGTTTGGATACGACACTGCAATGATCTCCGGTTACGGTCTTGCATTACAGTGCTTGGTTTTGAAGAGTTGTAGGTGGTTGCAACGCAAGACCAGAAATGATCTTTTCTTTGGTTTGCAGCCACAATTGGATCTTTTGAAATATTAATGAACACATCACAAAGGTGTCGATCTTCATCACAAGTGTAATTAGTACCTCGAGGAGTCACCATTGAAAATGAAATTCTGCAAATGGAAATATACGAGCAAATCAGTTTGCAGTTAACCAAGAGTTAATCACAATCCCTTAGGTCATTAGTGGCTCAACTAATTACAAGAAGACAAAGTTCATTCTTACAAATAAAGAACGGAAGCCCCAAAAAGATCCTGCTCCCTAATTGGCCCGTTATAGCCTTTGTTTTACCTATTTTGGGCCAGGTCCCAGTCTCTGAGAATTTGGAAAGGTTGTCTAGTTCCCGAGCACCATCGTCCTCTCATTTCCACCATCTCCAAGTACTAGTTTTCATCACAACTTATACGCGATTACACACACAAGTGTGGTGTGCGTAAAATATGCATTGTACCTGGTTTAATTTTCACCACTTTTATACACAACCACACATGTTGAGGGTATGCGCAAACTATTTGGTGAATACTACACCAGGTGCAATTGTATGTCTGTAAGAACTAACCATTTCCACATTTAGTTAAGCCAGACCTAGATGCAAATGCAATGCATATTAATGCAACTCGATAAAATACATACTCACAAATTAAAACTAACTGCATAAATGAATCGTGTATGTCAAAGAATAGAAATAAAAGAGTATGAAAAGTGAAGAAAACTGAATTCAGTTTACACAAAGAATAATGTAATGAAAATTGAATTGAACAACGCCCAAAAGGTCCGACAGAGACGGACAACTCATATCAGGAGTGAATTAAGAACTTATTCAAATAATAACTCTTGAATACAAAAATCGAACCTGAACGTGAAAATGACGGCAAGTCCTTAAAATCGCCTGCTTTTCCTCCGGCTTCCACAGTCGAGTTGCAAGAGGGGGGGAATTAGGGTTTATGAGAACGAACCTGGAACTATTGGATAGGAAAATGGGTAGTGGGTGTCGCGGCGGAAAACGAACAAGGAGAGAAGCCCTCCATGGTGTGTTAATAGTGAGTGTAGAAAACAGAAGAGAACCCGTCGGCCGGCGTTTTGCGCCTGAGAAAGAGAAACGACGGAAAAGGGGAAATGTGCCACTTGCTCACTTTCACCATCAAATCTCCTGTCCTGTCTAGCTTCTTGCTACTGTACCTACTCCATGTTTTTCTTTTTCAAAATTACTGGATTGCATGTTTGGCTGGGGCTCAAAATGGCTGAAGTTAGTGGGGAGTAAGAAAATACTCCCTCCGTCCCGGCTTATTTGCACAGGTAAGTCGGTGCGGAGGTTAAGAAAAATCTGCTTTTTCACTTTTGGTTGACTAGTCATACAGTTATTAGTAGAAAAATAATCTTTCCCTTATTTTTTCTGCAAATCAGAACCTGCTAACAGTAAAAAAGAAACCTAAACCAAACGTGAACAGTAAAACAGGGCTGAAATCTGCAGTCCTGAAATTTTTTTGAAAAACAGCAAGAATTTCAAGGAGGGCAAATTCCCTCCAATTACAGAAAATTTACAGCCAAAAGACTAGGAACACAATTCTGAAATTACAAATTGAATTTCCCTCCTAAAAGAGCCAAAAACTGGAAGTTCACCTATATAAATACCCATTTCAACAGCATTTACTTCAACCTTAAATGCTGAAATCTGTCCACTTAAATTACATCTACCAAACTTCAGAAATATGCCTAACACTAGAAGAGGGAATCATCTAACTCCATCAGACCGCTGCATGATCGCTCAATTCCTTTTAGCGAACAGTACCGACGGAGTCGTCCATTCCGGCAAAATCAAGGCAACGGCTTCATCATTTGGAGCAAGTCGGCGCACTATCCATTACATCTGGGAATCTGCAAAAGTTCAAATATTAGCCGGAATGCCCATTGAATTTACAGAAGTGAAAAGAGTTAACAAGAAGGCAAAAGCTACACTTGATGTTGAACAAATGAAGACAATGTGTATCTCTAAAAGAGGCAGCATTAGGAGATTAGCCAAAGAGCTCAAGGTCAGTAAGAGTCAAGTAGGGAGATGGGTAAAAACAGGGCTGATAAGAGCACACACAAATGCAGTAAAACCTGCACTAACAGACGCAAACATGTTGCAAAGACTAAAATTCAGTTTAAGCAGTTTGCATTTGGACCAGCAGCTCAACCAAATCAGGTATGACTCCATGCACAATACCATACATATTGATGAAAAGTGGTTTTATTTGCAAAGGACCACTGAAAGGGCTTACAAATTGGTTGAAGAAGATGACCCCTATAGGGCTTGTAAGAGCAAAAGGTATATACCGAAAGTAATGTTCATGTGTGCGGTCGCTCGACCGCGATACACAGCAGAAGGGGAGCTGTTATTTGATGGAAAGATAGGAATTTTTCCATTTACAGCTAAGGTACCAGCCCTCAGAAATAGTCGGAATCGAACTAGAGGTACTTTGGTGACCAAACCAATTGACTCAATTACCAAAAATGTCATCAAAGACTGCATATTGCAGCAGGTAATGTTCTGATATTTTTAACCTTTTTTGGGAACGAATTGCTATCAGAATAATCTCATCATATAGCTACCTACAAATTGTAAGTCTCCTAAATGTGTCTAACAATAATGTTAGACACATTGGCGACATTACAATTTATTTAAAATCTGAAATCAGCAGAATTTTCCTTCAAAATCATCATTTTCAGGTTATACCGGCCATTAAAGCTAAGTGGCCAGCTGATGCTAGCAAACATATAGTCATACAACAAGATAACGCAAAACCTCACATCAGCAATTACGACCCAGAATTTAGGGCAGCTGCTTCATCAGATGGGTTTGATATTCAACTTATTTGTCAACCACCTAATTCCCCCGACACCAATGTCCTAGACTTAGGATTTTTTAGGGCGATTCAGTCTTTACAGGTAGAAACTGCATCTTATACTGTGGATGATCTAGTGACGAACGTGATCAAAGCATACGAGGAAATGGAGGCATCAAAACTCAACAATGTGTATCTAAGCTTGCAGTCTTGTTTGATAGAGATCATGAAGCAAAAGGGTCACAACAACTATAAACTCCCTCATATGGGCAAAAGGCACTTGACAAGAGAAGGCACACTCCCAATATCTCTAGAAGTAGAGGAAGAAGTTGTAAGAAGTGCGATAGAGCACTTAATTGAAAAAGAACAGGCTGGTGGATCTTACGACATAGGGGGGCTAATGACTGAACTGGGGTATGATTAGATTCAGTTGGTAGGGCAAACTATGGAATCACTTCTAAGTTTAGAGCGTAAACATCTTATGTAGATGTACATTTTGCTTAAGCTGTAAACTCAGAAGGGTTTTGTTATAAAAATATTTTGATTTTATGGACAAATGTGAGGACTGATTTTATTAACACCAAATGAGCCCTCAGAAAATTTTCATCATTGGGCTTCACCTAAACCAACCAACGCACCAACAACTGGGAATCTAGGGTAACATTAAACACTCAAAACCATTTCAGATGATTTATCAGTTTAAGCTACCAACTAAAAGAAAGGCATCATACCCATCACGTAATATTCGAACACGGGCAACAGAAAAATATCAGAAGAAAAACATCACATATTTTCAGTCACCACCGTGTTTCGACCGAGAATACAATAACTATCCCGCACTGGGGCAACAGTAAAACAACAGGGGCCATTTCAGAATCAAAACCACACATCTGTTCACTGGTACAAGATGGTAAATATCCCTCACTGGTACAACCGTGTTCAGAAATCGAACATGCAGTACCCTCACAGGGGCCAAAAAAGCAGATCGATAATAAAAGGGTGAAGAGAATACATAGACCTTCAAAATAGATGGAACCCAAAGAGCGAGGCATTTCCAGCAAAAATCCTTCAGATCTTGCGACATATGGAGCCCGCTGCACGGATCTACCAGATCCGATTGTAACTCGTCACTCAGCGCGGATTTCGCCTCCGCCGCCATCACCGGACGCCGATCTGGCTCCGGCAACTGGGTCTCAGCCACGAAAGAATCTTCCGAGTCGTAAACAATGGCATCCCATTCGGGAGATTCTTCCATTTCGTCCATGAAACACATATCGAAAATGGAGACCCCCCACAGAAACGATGAGTTTCTGAAAAATAGGAGGAAGCCTAGTTGAAGAAGGAGATAGGATGAACAGAGACAAGAAATCAGAAAAGATGGAGGTAGGATGAATAGAGACGAGAGATTCAGAAAAGAGGGGAAACGTTGTAGGGTTTTTTGAGAGAGTGAAGAGAGACGAAAGGTTAGTAGGTTCTAGGAGATTCTGGAGATGAAGATGAAAGGGCACATGATTTCAGATGTGGGCTGGGTTCTAAATGTTGGGTTGGGTTGGGAATCGTAAATCATTAACATGGGCCACTAACCTCAGCAATTAAGGAATGCCTAATTCAGATTAATTAGGGAACAGAAAAATCAGGTAAAAAAAAGTAATGGCAAATGTGTAAATAAATGGTTCATTTTCTTTCCTTTTTTGGGGTGTGCAAAATAAGCCGGGACACCCCAAAAAGGAAAGTGTGCAAAATAAGCCGGGACGGAGGGAGTAATATTTATTTGGGTGATTCGTAGTAATTATAGGCAATGTTTGGTTGGGGCTGGGGTGGCTGGGTTGGGGGAAGTGGCTGGAGTTAGTGGCTGGGGGTGTTAGAGAGTGATGTTTGGTTGGGTGGCTGGCGCTATGGTTGGAGTGTGAAATTTAATTATTAACTGTAAAATGTGATGTGGTATGGTAAGAGGTAGTTATTAATGATTGGAGAATAATTAAAGTAATGTTTGGATTTGTGATTGATGTCCCCTCACCAAACCCTAATACCGTGACTTGGCCAAACCAGCCCAAAGAAACATGAGGTGGGGTTGACCAAACTGATGAGAGATTGGGTCAACCCCAACCAAACATGCCCATAGTGTATTTAATTATAGAATATAATGTGATGTATGTAAAAGTTTATTAATAATGATTGATTTAATAATTAAAGTAATATTAAAATTTATAGTGATTTTTTAAGATTGGGTCAACATCTCAAAATAAACATAGGAAAGAAGTAGACCAACCCATTAAAGGTCGGGTAATAAACATAGGAAAGAAGTAGACCAACCCATTAAAGGTCGGGTCAACCTCAACCAAAGATATTTATACATTATATTTTTACAAGCCTTATTCAATTTATTTGGACAGTCTGGCCCACCACATAAAGCTTCTAAGCCTATTAAAGGGCATCTTAGAAGCCCACATAGACATATATAATAAGGATAATTTTAAACACAACCACCATTTTACTCTTCACAGTCACTATTTTAAATTAAGTAAATTAAATTATATAAATTTTAAATTTTACATTTTCTTATTTACAACCTCTTATTCTAAATAACCTTCCAACTTTTCTTCTCCTCTTGGTAGCCACCGCTTTATGATTTTCAATCCTTGACCGAACAAATATTAAATTTTCTCATGTTTGTAGATTGTTCAAGTTATACGAACGAGACGACAAAATAATTCTTACAGAAATTAAAAATTTCCAATTTAGGAAATTAGAACTTCGACGCAAATAAATTTTGTGATACAAACCTCAAAAGAATCTAATCATAATTCATCAAAAGATTAAATTTTGTCTGCAAATACTAATAATATTTAACGTTTTGCCGACATTAGATATTTTTAAGATTTATTCACAAAATTTATTTTCGTCAACGCTAAACTAAGTATTTTGCAGCCTAATTCCCTATATTAGAGATTTTTATTTTCTATAATAATTCTTTTGTCATGTCGTTCATACAACTTGAACAATCTGCAAACCTAAATAAATTTAATATTTGTTCGGTCAATGTTAGAAAATCATAAAGTGGTGGTTACAGATTGGAGAAGAAAAATTGGAGGGTTATTTGGTATAAGGGGTTGTAAAAAGGAAAAGGGTAAAATATAAAATTTATATGATTTAATTTTACTTAATTTAAAATAGTGGCTGTGAGTAGTAAAAGAGTGGTTGTGTTTAGAATTACCCATATAATAATTATAAATTTTAGTGTATAACCGTATATAAAAATAAGTTTTTTCTTGAAGATATAACAACTTAATAAGCATTGTGACATATATATTGTTATTGATATATGTTAATATGTCCATCGATAATGTATCCAAAAATTTAGATAAGGTAATTAACTTTCTTTTATGAGTTTTTATACTAATTGATTAACATATTAATATCATATTAACATTATCCACGATGGGTGGAAAGAGTGGATAGAATTTGCAACTACAGGTTATAGGCCAAGCTTTTGTGTTGAGTTCTTCTTATTGTAGTTATAGCAAGGATGAAAATATCGGTTTTTACGAAAATACGGTGTTTCAGTTTTAGAGAAATTTCGACATCGGTAGAAATATAGGTGTAATTTTTTAAAAAATACCCAAAAATATGTTAAAACCGAAGATTCATCACGATATCTCTAGATGGTTATAAACTAAATTAAATTCAAATATTTAAGCTAATCTTTGAGCCAAATTAACATATCTATAAAAATAAAAAAATATCTAAGACCAAGCCCGAAAAATCTCAACTGATAATACCCAACTGAACTTGTGGCGAAAGTCGCTCTCAATCGATGTGATTAGAACGACCTTCTCAAATCGTAATCGTACGGTTTGTGATAGAGGTAGCATAAAAGATATAGTATCCACAGGGAGGATTTTCCGTGAGAATTAGCTTTAGCACGTTCGAGCAAGTTAGGTCAAATGCAAATTGAGAGTTTTGATTAAACTAAACAACATAAAGCAATAAATAAAGCAAGGAGGGAACCGACCGATGAGAAGATATTCCTGAAGCTCGATTTCACAACAGCAAGATGGAATTTATAATTCGAAGACGTTAAAGGAAACAAGCATGAGTTCTACGTGGTTGAATCCTCAATCCAATCGATATCATAATTGAGTGATAATTCCGGAGAGGTGTCGTATTTCCCTAAGGTAGGTTTTGGGTTCGATGTAGACTACCTATATGAATGAGATTTACAAATTCAACCCCAGGCCCCGGGTTACCAACTACAGAAAGACTAGAACAGGTTAGCCCGACTCTCTAGCATAGGGATGTAGTTCCTACACACGACTAAACCTAATTTCGTCCATCCTAGCCAAGACCCCCTAGACTCTACTCCCCCTTTCGATAGGTCTTCTCCTCTATAGGTCTTCGTCCTATAAATAAGGTCTTGATTGATTTACGCTCCCAAATTATATTTTTCTTCCCTAGTAATCTAAGGCACGGAAATTCAATTCTAAGCTCATTTAAGATCAAATCGAATTTCCTTGAAAGGATGGCAAACCCTAGCCTAGGTTCCAATTATCCCTTTTCAAATGCACAATCATACAAAATAAGGCTAAGTTATCGAAAGCTCAAGCCACCGAGTCAAGCCTATAACCAAAGCCCTAATTTCATATGAAATTCATAACAAATCAATCAAATTCAAACCCTAGGTTATTACAACTCACAACAATCCAATAATCAATTATTTAATCATCAACCCCGAAACTTGGGCTACTCCCAGGTTTCGGGAAACATGAAAACACTCACAAATCATCAAAGGAATAAAAAGGCATCATCAACATCAAGCAATAAAAATAATAAAAACTGAAAATAAAAAGAAGAGACAGAAAATGCTTAAATATATTGAAGAAACCCTCGAATTCTTTGATGAAATAAGCTCCCCGACTTCTCCTCTAAAGATGGCTTCCTCCTTGAAGAGGAGGAAGAAACTCTAACTTTTCTAAGCTAAAATCTGAAAATGTAAAGAGAAGAGAGAAAAGAGTGTAGAGAAAACTTTAAAATGGAGGCTAATGTTGTTGGATTCTTACAAATGAGAGGGGAAGGGACATATATAGGTCTCCCCAACCCTCAAAATATGTTGAAAAAGTAAGGGCAAAAGTGTAAAATTACAAAAGGGAGTGTTTGGTCCTTTAAGTTGTTGAGTCGAACTCCTTGTGCGCGCTCGACTTGTTATTCTCATGATTTCCAGGAATATCCGTCTAGAATCAGCCTTTGACATCAACTACAAAGTTGTAGATCTTTGTGTCGGCTACACGTGACAACTTGAATCACGTCCAAAACGGAACTCGAACGAGGAAGCCACCACCGAAATACAAAAATAGCACGATCAAAAACTGGATACGCGCACAAATCACCAGACGCGCCGCCGCCGACAGCCGAGCCGGCATTCGGGCAGGCAGTACGGGAGGATGTCTTCCTTGGCCGGTTCTGGACCAACTGTCGATGGTCCTGCCGGTCCGGAAGGTGCTGTAGCGGGTTGGTTCAGTCCAGCCCCTGCTTTGTGCCTCTGTCTTCCATCGTCGTTTTGGAGCCCTTCCTCTCGTTTTATCAACCCAACCCCTTCATGACATTTGTTCATGACTCGATAAACTTTGATTTAGAATCTTGTTGACACTAATTTGGTTTATTTGGGCCTCAATTTGTGGGTTGGAACTTGGCATATGTGCGATCGACCTTTTCTTCTTTCTTTCTCCAATTTGAGGCCTTTTCATCCATTTTCTCGGCCCGACTCCTTCACGAATTTTACTCGTGACATGATGATCTTTTGTACGGGCCTAATCCTGACCTAATTTGGACCCATTTGAGCCTTGAGATGCGGGCCGGAGTATGAAAATGGATGCAAGCGATCTTAAAAATTCTTCCGAGTTTCCTAACCTTCAAAATATGACTCAAAAACACTCAAAAGCGCATCAAATAATATTAACAAGAAAAATAAACTTGGAAATACAATAAAACACGAAATTGCACATGAACATAATAATTACACATAATTCTTAACAAAATATGGATGTGAAAAGTGCAAGAAATCAGTAATTTTCACGTTCATCATCAACCCAAATTTAAAAGCAAGCACAATTAATCTAAAAACGGGTATAAAATAAAGCTCTAATCTTCGTCACTACTCTTCGCCGCGTTCACCCTTCGGACTTCAGAATCATTTTTTCACTCTTCAAAATCACTTATGCACGCCCCTCCCCCTTCTTCACGAAAAATAATTCTGCTTCATCACGCGACTTGCTGATCAGCCCTGCTCTCACTTCAGCACTTCTTCACAACCCTCTTCAACGGCCCTCTTCTTCTTTACAGCAAAAAAAATTGCACGCTTTTATATTTTCTCTTTTTTTTAAAAAAAAAAAAAAACGAGAATTAGCGAGAAAATGGTGAGATCTCGTGGAGAATCTCAAAAAAAATTGGACAAAATCTGAAGTTGCCTTAGCCGAAACGAGATAACAAAATTCTCGTCGAGATTCTCACGAGAAAATGACAGACTATTTTTTCATTGGTTTTGTCTCGCTGGGTGTTATTCTGCGAGATTTCGCCAAAATCTCGCGAGATTTTCGTCACTGGCTATAGCTCACACACACCACTATTTTAACTATATCTCAAATTTCAACATCCTCTATTTTATTATTCATATTTGAAGTAAAGAGCAAAGAGATATACGAATATCATGATTTCTGGACCAAGCCTAGCAAGAAAAGGCACAAAAGAATCATACACACACAATCACTAGGAAATATGCCTTAATCTAAATAACCTCACACTTGGGAGAGATTTAAAATTCTAAACCAAATTTATCCCACCAAATTATGTGTAATTTAGCTAGAATTTTTTTTCCGAGTTTATTTTAATTTATGGGAGAAAAAAAATTAAGTAAACAAAACTCTTTACTTATTGATAAGCACTTAAATTGAGATTTATATCATTTTGCAACCCATAAATTTTATCAACCACCCCCTCCACTTAATTAATTAAAAGATTATTATTATTATTATTATTATTATTATTATTATTATTATTATTATTATTATTATTATTATTATTATTATTATTATTATTATTATTATTATTAAAAGATAAAAGAAGAAAAAGAAAAAAAAAAAACCACCCTAAAAGAGAATAAGAAACAAAAATCTAAGTTGAATACTCCTGATGGCATCGAAGGAAAGCTGGCTGCGAGATTATTGAAAATTTACTGAAATAGATTGGGCTTTAACAGAACTCAACTCGGCTTTTCCAAAATGGCAGTATACCCTTTAACATCATCTTTTATCATTTGGCTATAAGAGATGCATGACGAATAGTCCATGATTTTTCTTTTCTTTTTTCAATTGAAACACACTTCTACAAAGAAACACGTTGTACCACATTTTTGTTCAATGTGTGCTTATTTGGTTACTTAACGATGAGCAAGAAGCTCATATTTTCTAATTGTGTGATATCCATAAGTGCAGATTACCTCCTGCTAGGCCCTCAAGATTCTCATAGTTATTTTTAGCATTTATTATGATATTGCTACTTTAGCATATACCCATAGCACGCACGGCTAAGGGGAACTTTACCACCCTCCCCCCTAAATTTCTAGTATAAAGAAGGGGTACAATAGTAGATACACGACTAGTTAAACTTCACTAATTGGTGAAAAATTATGTTTTTGGTAAAGGAGAAGGACGACTGACCTGAAAGAATGGGGTTAGGAAGATAAGCGCAATTCCAAATATTATGTGAATCTTCTAGGTTATAACTGATCACTTTATATTTTACGTTATTTTTTATCACATATTCATAGCTAAAATGGTGCATTATTGCATAAATTAGTACTTCCTAATCTGTGTTTTCGTATGTTTGGTGGATTACACTTGTCTATGGCTTTTGTAGTATTTTTAGTATAAAAAGAGCATTTTTAGAGATACTGGTGAGATCACAAGTCCAAATGAATAAAAGAAGTGTTGGAAGAGCATAAGGAGAATAATAAAGAAAGAGAGCAAATATTCTTTTGGGGATTCCACTAATAGAACAGAATCCGAGGGTTTAGGTAAAGACATAAAATCCAAGCTTTTCAAAATAAAATCGATGAAATGGAAAAAGTCCGAGTTTTTTAATCTTTATACAAGCAATTCCCTCGGCACAAGCCCAAAAAAACTTTTGGATAGGCCCAAGTTGAAGTGGAGAAGCCCAAAAGACGAGCTGAAAAAAGAATAAAACGAGCAACATTTGCTTGATCAAACAAGTCAATGGCAGGGCTGACAGGCTTTTTATTCTAACCCTAAAATACTGCAAGTATACTGGTGTAGATGTAAATAGCAAAAGTCAAGGGTGGTCCACAGAGAACAGGTTAATGCAGTTTGATACCCTAATTATCTAGGATTATCCTAACTAGACACTAAAATTGGTGAATGAGTGTATTAAACTAAATTGCATGTACTAATAACTGAATTAATCACACGAGAATTTCCAATCAACGAGAATGTATCCTAGGGCATCGATTTCAGGAATTAATCTGATAATGATTAAGTTCTAATTTATAGACTTCTAAACCAATTTCTCTATCTATTAGACGACACTTAAATAATTTAGCCCTTCTCTCGAAGCGACTAAATTGTGGATTGATTAGAACAATTACTCTCTCGAGTTAATTAATCCTAACAACTCCCGAAAAACCCTTAACCTTTGCCTACGCAGTCATAGACAATTATGTTATATGTTGTACGTCTATTAACAACTCCCTTCTCTCGAAGGGAAATTGTTAAATGGATAAACTAAGCCTAAGTGATCAATTTATGCTCAGGTATAAGATAAAAACAAACACATAGATAGATAACCAAAGTTGGAGTCTATAAATCAAAAGCTTAAATCAAAATTGTCATAAAACCTTACTCTCTAACCTTGGGGCACGAGTAGTTTAGCTACTCATGCCTAATATCAATTCTATACAATTATTCAATGAATACATCATAAAGAAAAGAAAATTAAACAAGAAATAAATAAACCTAATTGTTCGGCTAGTCGATCTTCGTCTTCTCGCTCTCAACTCTTCTACTCCAATGTAAAACTATGAGCTCGTATTATGAGTGACGATCCTTGAAAACTCGAGTTTGGCCTCTATTTATAAGTTGTGGTTGAAATCCTTAAGTGATTAGGATAAGAATCCCATCAAAAACTTAGGGAAGACTTTTGGCGCGATTAGGATAAGAATCGTTAAGCCTACCATATACTTGACAATCGTCTAAACTAGACTTCGTACTCGATATGTGTGACAAAGGATAAAAAAAATCTTTTATTTTGGTTATAATGTGGGTTTAAGGTAAGGTGGGATATATTTGGACAAAAGTGACTTCTTTACCTTCAAAAGTCCTTACAACTTAAGTGCTTTTCATTTATATAGCTACCACATCTTGGGATTACCCAACTTTTCTAGTCAAATCAACAACTTAGCACTTTTATTTCCCAGTCTCTCCTCAAGATAACTAATAAATTATAAACAATGCATTTTTTTTTCAACATTAGGAGAAGCTATTTTTCTCGTCTTCTGGCCTATCATTCTTTCCTACCCTTCATCTTTTGACTATCCACTAGTTTTCCTTTTCCTTCCCAATATTTTTACCCATCTACCTTTCAATCCTCCTCCCTCTTTACTCAATTAGTCCAACTAGGGACAAAGGCTTACATCGAAAGCTTTTTGGCTTGTAATATAGGGCTATAAAATAACAGGCTATTAAGCTCAAAAGGGCTAACTAGGGATAAATTATTTACTTTGGGTGTAAAGAGCATCTTTTCAAGGCTCAAAAAGAGGCTAAAAACAAGAATTTCCTAAGATCATTTCCTAAGTCACAACACATACTTGACACATTCATAGTAAAGGCTCAAGGCAAGTTCTAGAGACTAGTACACATATCCAATCAAAACCACATTGAAAGAAATCATATTACCCAAAAAATAGGAGTACAAATAGGCTCAAATTCTCACAAGATTAATTTTTTATCAAATATTCTAAGTTCAAGCTCAATTTCGTCTCAAATTACCTCTCATGCTCTACTGTGTGCTAATTTATCAATGTTTAATTCAAAATCACTTCATCATTAACACATCATCGTCTATCATTTTACAACTCAACCAGCTACCCTCGTTCATTACTTCTAGACTCCAATAACCTAATAAACAACTAAAAACATAAAATATACTACGACCAGCATGACTAGCAATGCAAAGAACACAAAAATGGGCTCACAGACCTAATGAATAAATCAGAAAAATGCCAACACAAAACGAGCACACAGGCTCCTCAAAGTACAAAACAAATAACTAACTAAGTAAAAGAAACAAAGCAGATACTGCGCAAAAATGTAAATAGCGGCTAAATCGTCCCACTATCCACCCCCTCCCACAAACTTGGTCAAAGGCCAAGTTTGTGGGAAAAGAGTGGTACGACTTGGTGCTCAACTCACAGATCGTTGTGGCGGTGGTGGTTGGAATCTATGTTGGCTCCAAAATTGGGTCATCGCATCCCAACGACGATCTTGCTCTTGTCTCCAAGCTCGTGCCTCATTCCCTTGTGCTATGATTGTGCACAAGATGGGGTTAATTTCTTGAAGAGCTCCTCGATTCTCTATCTGATGCCTCTTAACCCAAGTGCTAAGGGCAGCGACTTCAGCTTGAAGAGAAGTGATCATCCCCTCAAGGTCTTCATGTCTCTTTGAAGACGATGCAACAGCCGTAGCTGCTCTCTTTTTCCTTTATGGACAAGGACCATGACTGCTTCCTTCAGCTGCTTGGCCCGGTTGAAAGATTGGAGCATCTGGTCATTGGGAGTTGGCTAAATGCTCGTCATAAGACATGGCAAGATTGTCTTTATCATCAAGGCTCCTAATAGTGGTGAGCCTAGAAACAGGGAGTCGGAAATATGGCCCTACATTCTGGAACACATAAGGAATCCTTATATCCTTTCCTAAAACAACCAACTACATACTCTCCAGGAGCTTCCATGTAAAACGAATGTCTCCTTTTACCGAGACCATAATATCAAGGGGGACGCCACTAAAGGCAGCGATCGAAGTAATGATACCTCCAATTGCTATGTTGTCCTTCTGCTTTTTGATAAAATTAAAAAACTGCTCTGCTAAAAGGACCGCATTATCAAGCCTGCGGTTATGGAGTACATTCCACATCAAGTGGAGTTCCTTATGTCGAATTGCACCTATCTCCTTTCTAGCAAAGAGCGTATGTGCCAACAAATTCTGGAAATATCTGATCGTTGGTTCCCGTATCCATGAGGCTTTTGCATTTCTCGGGACATAAGCCTGCGGAGGCAGTAGCAGGAGCTACTATCAATTGCCCCCAAAACTCATTTGGGTTAAACATCTCTGGCGGCTCACCTTCAGTTGGGGAATGTCACTTCCTGTGGCTCTCCCATCAATTGAAATGTAATCTTATCCAGTCGATTCTGCTTGGGTTGACTAGCTACTATTATCTCAAAAGTGCTGAGAAATTTAATTGTCAGCCTCTCGTACATTTGCTCATGTTTCATGAACTCTGTTAATCCTGCAACCTCGAGAACTGCTCTTATATTCTCATGTATGCCCATAGCTCGTGACAACTCAGGATTTGCGAATTGAGAAGGCATAATTGTCCGCTGACGAGGCATGTCAAATCTCTATTTGTGCTCGTCTCTCTCTGGTGCAAATTCATATATGATTCGGCTATCACTTAGTAGGATCACTACCCTCTCTGGATCCGAATTATAAGTTCCTTCACCCACCTTTTTCTTTCCCTTGCTCTTGCTTAAGCTAGCTTTTCTTGGAGGCACTTTAGTGAACCTAACACACATCAAACACAATTCAACTTCAACAATCAACAATGATGGATAAATGATAACTAACTTAAACAATCAAATTTTCGTTTTCTAAACATAAATTGCAATTAGTGCCCAGTGTAAGGTTTTGAAAGTTAAGCCAATCATCTTTTTATAACATGCATATCACTTAGCAACATCCCACACTTTGTAGCTCAACTATCACCCCCTAGACTATGGTGTATGTCGAATCCTATGAATGTCTAACAACTTATATGTAAGCAATTCATCATCTTATTACACATATTAAGCCTAAAAGGATTAGAAAATCAAGCAAAAGCTAGTTTCAACCTATGCACATAACATGTTCGGTGAAATTCCTCAAAGAAGAAAACATGTTAATCATAATAATGTTGCTAATTATCCATCCCCAACCTCACAAATTGCTCGTATACATGCTCCATTCACACAAATTTCATCCAATTCAAACAACCCAAGCAATAAATCATAAAGAATAGCACTACAAGTGCCCCAAACTAAAGAATCATAACTAGCACAATCCGCCACCTCAATTACAACAAAACACCACAATTATCGAGCATAACTAAAAGATATTAAGTATAAAAGTTCGGGTTTGCAAGTCTTACCGAAGAGTTTTAGTCGGATTTGAGGATTTTTGAATGTGCCCTAAGTTTGCCCAAATTGGGTTCGTCTAAACCAAATTGAATGGATGGGTTTGAAGGAATTGGTGTGTGGACGTGTTGGTGAGTGAGAGTGTGTGAATTGGTGTTGATTCGCAGATATTTCGTGCTTGTGTGTGTTGTATTTTTGTTTCGCATGGAGAGAATGAGGAGAAGAAGAAGAACAAGGAGAAGAAGAAGAAGAAGAAGAAGAAGAAGAAGAAGAAGAAGAAGAAGAAGAAGAAGAAGAAGAAGAAGAAGAAGAAGAAGAAGAAGAAGAAGAAGAAGAACTGACCTAGAACGTAGCTATTTAAATTAAAACTCACGAACCGACGCGACCGTGTCATGGCCCGGCGCGACCGCGCCCGGTACACTGACTTGGAGGTTGGGCAATGAATTTGACGTGACCGCGCCATAGGCTAGCGTCACCGCGCCGAGCCTACTGCTCTATAGATTAAGAAACAAGTTTTGACATGATTGCATCTGGAATTCGGCCTGACCGCATTGAAGCTTCTACGTGACAAAGGCCATTTTTCGTCTTTTTGACTCCTACATCTTGCTATCACGTTCTTTTGCTCTTGGTTCGTCAATGTTGGTTCCTAATAACAGAAGAACTCTAAAGAAAAATATATTAGTACCATATAAAAGAAATACTTAACAAAAATAATTGAAATGAAAGAAAACAATAAACAACGGGTTGCCTCTCGACAAGCGCTTCATTTTACGTCTCGAACTGGATGACCTATTTGGTTCAGTTGAGCTCGTTCACCCGCACTTCATGCACGGTTGGAATTTGGTCCGACTTGTAGTATTTCTTGATTCTTTGCCCATTGAAGAAAAAGGCATTTCCATCCACGTTCATCAATTCTACTATGTTGGATGCTCGAACGGTCTTGATAGTGAATGGGCCTGACCATGTTGACTTCAGTTTTCCTAGAAATAATTGCAAGTTGAACAATAGAACTTGTTCACCGGCTTCAAATATTTGATTCTTTATCATACGGTCGTGAAACCATTCGACTCGCTCCTTGTACAAACTAGAATTCTCGAATGCTTGATTTATGAACCCATCCAATTCATTGAACTTAAGAATTGGCCCTTTCCCAATGACCTCAAAGTCGAAATTCAACTTCTTGACTGCCCAGTAAGTCCGATGTTCCAATTCCACCGATAGATGACATGCTTTCCCAAAAACTAGCTGATACAGCAAAAGTCCCAATGGGGTTTTATATGCCGTCCTATATGCCCATAGTGCGTCACATCATCGACCAATCCTTCCTATTCCCATTCACTGATTTCTCAAGGATTTGCTTGATTTCTTGATTGACTAGCTACACTTGATCATTGGCTTGAGGGTGATGTGGAGTCGTAACTCGGTGCTTCACCCCATATTTGGCTAATAACGTAGATAGCCACTTGTTGCAAAAGTGTGACCCCTCATTGCTTATCAAGGCTCTCGGAGTCCCGTACCTAGTAAGAATGTTCTTTTGAAGGAATTTCAGCACTATCTTGGCATCATTTGTTTGGGTCGGAACAACCTACACCCATCTTGACACATATACTACAGCTACCAAGATATATTGGAACTCATTCGAAGATGGAAAAGGTCCTATGAAGTCTATACCCTACACATCAAATAATTCAACTTCAATGATAGTGGTGAGGGGCATCTCATGCTTCCGTGATATTCCTCCCGTTCTTTGGCATCGGTCACACTGCAAGATGAATTCATGACATTCTTTATGGATTGTCGACCAATAAAACCCGCTTTGGAGCACCTTTGCGGCTGTTCTTGCTGATGCAAAATGTCCCGCACTTGGGGAAGAGTGACACTGTGTAACTATGTCCCTTACTTCAGTATAAGGGACACACCTTCAGATTATAGTGTTTGTACATCTTCTGTAGAGGTATGGATCGTCCCATATGTAGAACTTGGCATCATGATAAACCTTTTTCTTCTTATGAGGTGGTAGATCTAGCGAAATACCACTCACTATGTAATTAATGATCTCGATGTACCAAGGATAATCTTCTACAACCAACACTTGTTCATCCGGAAATGTGTCATTAATTGCCTTCTGTTGTCCCTTTGCGTCTGCTTCATTCTCAATTCTGGATAAGTGATCAGCAACTGCATTTTCACATCCCCTTCTATCTCGGATCTCCAAGTTGAACTCTTGCAACAGCAATATCCATCTTATCAATCTTGGCTTTGCATCTTGAATAGCAAACAAATATTTAAGAGTTTCATGGTCAGCATACACTATTGTCTTTGCGTGTATTAGATATGATCTAAATTTGTCACATGCATAAACAACAACTAGAAACTCCTTTTCGGTAGTAGTGTAATTCTCTCTGGCCAAATCAAGTGTTTTGCTAGCGCAGTAGATGACTCGAAAAATCTTGTCTCTCTTCGCCCAAAACAACTCCCACAGTCATGTCACTCGCATCACACATTATCTCAAATAGTTGAGACGAATGCGGTATGATCAGTACTGGAGTAGTTACCAACGCTCTCTTCAAAGTCTCGAATTCCTACATACATAAATCATCGAACACAAAAGCAGTATCTTTTTCTAGTAAACAAGATAAAGGTTTAGAAATTTTTGAAAAATCTTTCATGACCTTCTATAGAATCCCGGATGTCCTAGAAAACTTCTAACCTCTTTTTCGTTCTTTGGAGGTGGCAATTTCTCCATGGAGACTACCTTAGCTCTATCTACTTCTAGCCCTACAGATAAAATCTCATGACCAAGTACTATACCATCCCTAACCATGAAATGACATTTTTCTCAATTTAAGACTAGATTGGTGTCTTCACACCTGAGCTAATATTGCCATCATTCAATGCTAGAAAGTAGCAGGTGCATTATAAAGCCCAAATGCCATCCTACGGAATGCAAAAATACCATAAGGACATATAAATGTTGTCTTCTATTGGTCCTCCAGGACAATCATAATCTGATTGTAACCCGAATAACCGTCAAGAAAATAGTTGTACTCATACCTCGCTAACCTATCAAACATTTGATCTAAGAAAGGGACGGGAAAGTGGTCTTTACAAGTAGCTGCATTAAGTTTTCTATAATCTATACACACTCGCCAATCCGTAATTAACCTAGTAGCGATGACTTCATCTAAATCACTCTACTATTGTCATCCCCCCTTTCTTAGAGACTACTTGGGTCGGACTTACTCATTTACTATCCGAAATTGGAAAGATTATTCCTACATCAAACCATTTAAGGACTTCTTTCCTAATGACTTCCTGCATCATGGGGTTAAGCCTACGTTGATTTTGAACTGAAGGTTTATACTCTTCTTCCATTAAGATTTTATGCATGCATATCATGAGACTAATTCCCTTTAAATCAGCAATGGACCAGTTTATCGCAGATTTATACTTTCTCAACACTCGCAAAAATTTCTCAATTTTAGACCCAGTTAAAGAGGAAGAAATTATTACCGGATATCTTCTTTTGCTATCGAGAAATTCATACCGCAGATGATCTGGTAATGGCTTAAGGTCTGGGCATCCTTCACCCCCTTTTTGGTACTTCCTCCACAACTTTCTTTCTTATGCTCTCTTGGGTTGAGCTTCCTTTGGGAGCTTCCTGCAAAGCCATTAGAGCACTAACATTTTTTACCAGATCAAGATTAGTAGAGTCATGGTGATCAATGTCAAAAACAGAATCAGTAAGACAAACTTCAAGGGCATCACAATCACTAGGTGAGATTAGTTTCTTATATAATGTGGCATCTAAAGATTGTATAGAGCTACATGTTTCTATTTGATTTACTTCCTCACTATCATGTTGTTGAAGAGCTTTATATATGGAAAAAGTAACCTTCTCTTCATCTACCCTAAAAGTTAGTTCCCCTTTTTGAACATCTATTAATGCTTTATCCGTTGCTAGAAATGGGCGACCTAAGATCAAGGGGACTTCCTGGTCTTCTATCATATCTAGAACTACAAAATCAGCAGGGATTATGAATTTACCAACTTTTAATAAAACGTCCTCTACCATACCCCTTGGCCAACTCATAGAGCGATCAGCCATTTGTAGGGCGATTGTAGTGGGTTTCATTGTGCCTATTCCTAATTTTTCATATATAGACAATGGCACTAAGTTGATACTAGCTCCTAGATCGCACAGTGCTTTATCAAAAGTTAAGTTACCTATTTTGCATTCAAGAGTGAAACTACCTGGATCTTTGCGCTTAAATGATAGCTTTCTTTGGATAACTGCATTGTTCTCTTCTGTCAGATTCAGCGTCTCATACTCTTCTCACTTTCTCTTCTTCGCAATCACCTCCTTCACGAACTTCACATAATTAGGCATCTGCTGTAGTGCTTCAACAAAAGGAATGTTGATTTGGATCTTTTTTAGCACATCCAAAAATTTCGTGAATTGCTCATCTATCTTCTTCTTCCTTAGAACCTGCGGGAATGGAATAGGAGGGACATATTCTGGTAAATCAGCTTTTATTTCTCGCCCCTCGCTTGATTTCAAGGCTTTTTTTTTTTTTTTTTTTTTGTTGCTTCTTTGCCTTTTCCTGCGTCCCTCTTTCTTCTTCTAATTGCTCCTTCTCCACTACCGTTTCTTTATCAGCTGGCAGCTGTGGACCCTCATATTCAGTGCCACTTCTCAATTGAATAGCTTGACACGGCTTTCTCGGATTCACCATTGTATCACTCGGGAATTTCCCCTGCTTATGCTGGTCTCCCACAATCTTTATCAATTGACTCATATTAGTAGAAATTTTAGTTATACTACTCTCAAGTCTCTGGATGTCTGCTCCCTGTCTAGTCATGTTCTTGTTCAGCTCAATAAATTTGCCATCCATCTTTCTTTCTAGCTGAGCTAATTTTTCATCATACTTGGTGAAAAGTGACTGCAATATCCCCTCTTTTGTTGGCTTCTTTCCATCATGAATCATACCATTCGTGACAGCGGATTCGGGTGGCGGATTAGGTGAATTATTCATGTTTCCATAAGAGAAGTTTTGGTGATTCCGGTTAGGTGGGTACTGATTGTACCTTGGCTGATTATGCTGAAAATTGTTGAAGTTCCTCTAGTTTACAAAATTAACATCTTCAACCTCCTCCTAGCCCAAAAAATTAACATCTTCAGACTAGTTAGCAAACTTACTTGATTCGTCAGAGTGGTCAACTGAGATGTAAGAGTTTCAATCGGCTCATTCTTGAGGGGCTTTGCTTTTTTTACACTAGCCGCTCTTCTTGGTTTATTTCTCTCATTAGGCCACTGGTAGCTAGTTCCTAGCCATTGCATCCAAAATCAAGAATGCAGTCTTCACGTTCTTCTCCATTAGACTTCCACCCGCGGCAGCATCTACATGATCTCGTGCTGGAGCAAGCAACCCATTATAGAATTTGCACACCTGTTGCTTCTTTGAAAACCTATGTTGGGGACAACTACGGATAAAATCCTGGAATCGTTCCCAAGCCTCACCTAATGGTTCTTGATCCATCTGCTTGACCTAATTGATTTTATTCTGTAGATCTAACATCTTGCTCGGTGGAAAGTACTTCAATAGGAACCTTGTGCTCAAATCCTCCCATTCTGTGACATCATCTAATGAATTATACCACTGCAATGCTTTGTCTTTCAGTGAGAACGGGAACATCCTCATCTTTACTTGCTCGTGTGGCACATGATTCATCTTTATAGTTTCAGCCAACCTGCGGAATTTATTCAGGTGCACGTTCGGGTCTTCTAGAGCACTCCCACCAAATTAGTTATGTTGCACACTATTTATTAGTGTTGTCTTCAATTCAAAACTATTAGCATTCAATGGTGGGGGGTTGCACTCCTCTGAGCTGCTGATTTGGCGTAGGATGAAGACAATCACTTATGGGTGTGATGTCCTCGTCTGCATCATCGTGCACTATCTGAGCTTGTCTCCGCTGTTGTGGTGGTTGTTGCTACTGTAGATTAGTAACTCTGTCATCCAGATTGGCTAAAGCCCCCAAGATCCAATTCAATGCGTCTTTTTGGTTCAGATTCTGTGGAGCATTATCCATCTCGACCGTTTGGTTTTTTTTCGTTCGATGTCTACGGGCAGTTGCTTCAATTTCAAGATCTAAAGAACAAGATATTCTTTTCCTTTTAACCTGGTTTGCATGCGAAACCAGAAAACACCACCAAAAAAAAAAAAGAAAAATACCACGTAATACGAAAATTAAATAAATAAATAAATAAAGAAAATTAAATAACAAAACTAATATTTCAGAAAAATAAAATCTAGTCTACTATCCTACTATTACTCAGGATAAAAACTAAGACACTTAACCTATTCCCCGGCAACGGTGCCAAAAACTTAACAGGTTTTTTATTTTTTATTCTAACCCTAAAATACCACAAGTATACAGGTGTAGATATAAATAGCACAAGTCAAGGTCGATCTATAGAGAACATGTTAATGCAGTTTGATACCCTAATTATCTAGGATTATCCTAACTAGACACTAAAATTGGTGAATGGTATTATTAAACTAAATTGCATGTACTAATAACTGAATTAATCACATGGGAATTTCCAATCAACGATAATGTATTCAAGGGTAACGATTTGAGGAATTAATCTGATAACGATTAAGTTCTAATTTTTAGACTTTTAAACTAATTTCTCTATCTATTAGACGACACTTAAATAACTTATCCCTTCTCTCGAAATGATTAAATCATTGATTGATTAGAACAATTACTCTCTCCAGTAAATTAATCCTAACAACTCCCGAAAGACCCTTAACCTTCGTCTACGCAGTCATAGACAACTACGATATATGTTGTACGTTTATTAACAACTCCCTTCTCTCGAAGCGAAATTGTTAAACGGGTTAACTAAGCCTAAGTGATAATTTTGTGCTCAGTTATAAGATAGAAACAAATACATAGATAGATAACCAAAATTGGAGTCTATAAATCAAAAGCTTAAACCAAAATCGTCATAAAACCTTACTCTCGAACCCTAGGACACGAGTAATTTGGCTACTCATGCCTAGTATCAATTCCATATAATTATTTAATGGATACATCATAAAAGAAAAGAAAACTAAACAAGAAGTAAATAAACACGATTGTTCGGCTCGTCGATCTTCGTCTTCTCGCTCTCAACTCTTCTACTCCAATGTAAAAGTATGAGCTCGTATTATGAGTGATGATCCTTGAAAACTCGAGTTTGGCCTCTAAGTTGGGGTTGAAATCCTTAAGCGATTAGGATAAGAATCCCATTAAAAACCCGGATTGGCGGAGCGACCGTGCCCAGAATTCTATTGACGTCCTCCTGAAACCATACACTTTTGGCGCGACCGCGTTGCCTATTGTCTCGATCGCATCAAACCTCCTCTCTTTGAGCCACATTTTGACACAGCCGCGTCCAAGCCTGGCGTGGTCGCATCACTTCTTCAACGCATTTGGCCTTGCCTTTGGCCCAATTTATGGCCCATTTTGTCGTTTCTTCGACTCGTTTCTTCATGTAATCCTCCCAAAGTCTTCATTTTAGCCTGAAAACCATGAGAACACTACAAAATAGGCCATTACACATCAAATTGTCCAATATATCAAATATGAACGATTCTCAACCAATTACACATGCAAATGTTAAAAAATACATAATTAAATCGTCCTAAATGCATGCATAAACAACGTGTATCATGCACAAGGTTAAAACGACAAACATATGATCGATCGAATAGACAATGGTTTGGTCATACAGCCTGCAAAAATCAGGAATGTTCGTAGATGAAGAGCATTTGCTGAACCGATCAACATAGTTGTTTGGACATGCAATGTGCTGGATTTTGTGACGGCTAATGCGTTTTTTACGAACTAGGTCCAATATGAACATATTATTGTTTACTCCTATAAATATACCTTAGGAATTATTGGGACATCACTTCTACTTTACGTTTTTAGCAGTTTTAATTACGTTCATAGTCAAGGGTAGTTTTTAGAGCAGTTTGCCAAGGAGCCGGAGAAGACGACGGAGATTCTTCCGCCTGAATTGATGGGGTAACTGTCGTATTCTAACTCTTTTTTTAATTCAGTTTTTTATTATTGTTGAACAATGAAGTTATTTATAAAATTTCCATTTTTTTATTATTCCTTCTATGGAGTAGTTTTGTTTTACCTTAATGTTAGAAAATGGGTTTTAATTACGAAAGTAAATGTTTATATATACGCTATAATTTTACGTGCTTGTTGTTATTCAATGTGTTGAGAATTGATTGATGTTAGGATAGACAGATCACTTAGCCAAAATATGACTGGAAGGTGAGGATGTATTGATTGCCAAACAACACATAACATAATATATAATGAGAAACCAGAGAGGTAAGGTTATATATTGGGGGTATTTCCTAGATATGTCTTGGAGCTATAGGCACTTCAACTGGGATTGTTGTCAGTTATCTATATCCACGCCTTATGCACTTCAGAAGGAGGTTTAAGATGCATAATCACGAAGCAAAGCCCCATAACAATAATACATGTCAACTATAGTAATATATACGTAGTTACATTGCGGTTGTCAATAGTCACACAATAGTTAATTCTGAAATCTATATCCTATGATAGTCTTTATTAATTGTTAAATCATCGTTAGTTAATCAATCATTTGTTTTTTGACGCATTAATTAATTCAGTTATTCTCTTGCTATTATCGTGTGGTCTAGATACTTAGTAAGTAGGACAACCACCAAACCAATCATCTGTTAGATCCGCCTAGATATTTAAGTACTAGGATCAATGTAGTACTTTGGTTTAGTCATCTTCATTAATTTATATGTGACAACTTGTTGTTTGGTCGAGAAATTGGTCGGTGAAAATACAAGTGAGACTTTGCTGAAATTTTCATAGAATTTAGGATGTTATTCGATTGGGTTTCAATTGCATACTAGTTTTGATCAATTTTTCCCATATTCTAGATGCAACATTGTCATTGTAAATTGTCCTCACATTTTGAAATTGTTAATGCAGAAAATGCCTCCAAGAAGAAGAAGAGTTGAACAAGAGGCTCTAGTGATCCATGAATATGGACGCGATGAGCCAGAACGTCACGGTATCCAGTTGTCTGACACTAGGAGAGCCCTCTGGGCCAAGGTCATCCAACATAGAATTATTCCGACTAGATACGCTAATACGTCCCCTACTCAACAACTAGGGATAAATAGGGATGTTGACGATATGTTCAGGAGGATCGGCTGGGATTTATTTATAACCATGGGCTGGGAGACTTCACTCCCTCTGACGCTAGAGTTTATTTCCACTTATAGTCCGCAGAGGGTCAACAAGATTCCTGATCACATCACCTTCAGATTGAGGAACTGGTATTTCAGCCTAATTATGGCTTAGCTGATAGAGTGTTTTGCATCCCAAGCCGATGGAGTGTATGATGCCGATTTATCATCGGCAGATATCTGGGACAAGATTCCCACTTCTACTACTCTTGGAATGTATCCCAAGAGTACCCTAAGAAGTCACAGGAAGTCATTTTCCCGATGTTTAGTGCTTCGTTGCGTGCAAAAAGTCTAGCCTTAACATGTTTGGACGACAGGAGACGAGGTTAGTCCTAATTGAGGAACTAGATATCATGGAGCACATGATGCGAGGTGAGAAGGTAGATGGGGTCTACTACCTTGCGGTTATTTTTTAGAAGTGGTCAAGGGCCACAAGGACCCGAATATGAGGCCTTATCACATCGATCGCAGTTCATGTCAACATCAGCCTGGAGGGCTGGGAGCCCATGGTGGGATCTCGTTAGCTCACTTTACGAGATCTTCAGAGCATGGGCATTATTGAGGTAAATGAGAACGTGATACTTTTCACATAGCAGCATGAAGGCTGGTTCCGTTTGCCAAACACCCACCAACTACCCTCTTACCGGTGGGGAATGAGAGGTCCGTTTTCCAGTTCAGAATCCGATGTGAGGCCTACCTGCTAATGGATACACCCAAGTGTAACAAAAAATTTTGCATTTTGAATTAACAAACACAAAATATTTGTACAAATTGAATCCAATTGGATCGAAATGAAAATATGATGCAGTATAATCTCTATTACTTAAATCCTCTGATTCTTCTCTTCGAATTTAAAATTTTGGAGCAAAATCTTCTTCTTGATCTCCTTCGCCGCTTCTGTTATTCTTCAATAACATTTGTCCGAAGACCGAAAGACTTGATTCCGGATCAAATGTTGTTTCTTGATTATTTTGATGAAGAATGTCTTCAAATCTTGAAGAATGTCTTCGAATCTTCAAGAACGTTTTCAAGTCTTATTTCCTAGAGCTCTTCCAACTTCTTGAAGCTCTCCACTTGTGTTTGAATGAATGAAGAGAAGTCATTATTTAAAGGTGTAAGGAGGACCTCTTTCCATATTTTATTTGCTAGGCGGTGTCATATGATTAGCCACCATTGATTTGATTGGGCTTGGCTTAATTTGGTTGGGCCAAGCTGGTTTTTGGGCCTTTTTATATGTAGAGGCCCATTTCACTTGGTTGGACCTTTTCATTTAACTAGGCCCTTCCGACTTGATTGGGCCTTACTTGATTTGAGTGGGTCATCTTGTCAAAGTGTTGGTAGATCATTTATTTTGGCTCAAATTAAGGGGGTGTTTGCAAACAAAGGTGATTGTGGAAAAGTGATTTTAAGTGATTTTGTGGTAAAGTTAAAATTTGGTAGTGTTTGGAAAAAAAGTGATTTTATACAAATTATAAGTGTTCTTTTATAATGGATGTTTGCAAAACAAAAATCACTTTTGTCATATGAATTGAATTACTCTTTTGTATAACATGTTTTGAGATAATGATTGTGATTACTAATAATAAGATATTTGTGGTCATTTATTGTTACAATCTCTACTAATTATTTGAAATTATTTTAAAATTACTTTTAGTGACAACTAGTTGTTGCAAAAATATTCGGGACGCATTTGAGATCACTTTTATTATCATAAATATATCAAGTTGTCTCTAATAATAAAGTTGTGATAAATACTCATTATTTGAGATCGTTTTTTATTATCTTAAAAGACATTTTTTTTTTGTTGTGGAAATACATAAGTATAAAATTATGTAGTGGGATTTATCTTTTTAATTAACATTAACATAGTATAAAAAAATCAAACAAAAGTACTGAAGATATTAAAAGAAATAAGTTAACTTTAATTACATAATTTCAAGGAAAATATGAGAATCAGGCAGAATCTGGCAGAATCTGGCATTTGGCAGATTCTTAAAAGTTGCTTTTCAAAAGCTATTTTTACCCCAAGTGTATGGTTGCAAACACTTTCTCAAATGAAAATTGATTTCTAGAAGTGATTTTACTTTTGAAATGAGTTTGCAAACACCCTCTAAATATCAATTATACTATATACTCAGGAATTTATTTAATTACATTCTCAAGACATGAATAGTATTTTCTATTGATATTTAGTTAATTTCTACGTGTCGTCATTTGATTAGATACGATTTATTTATCTACACCGAGCATCGGGCATTGTGCATCATCTACCACGTACCGCCACCATAAGTCGACCACGGCACCATGACAAATGAGGAGCCCCCAGCACCAGTGGGGCATGATGTTGCTCTTGGTAGATTGATGCGGCAGTTTGAGGTACTTGAGATGTCGACTCGTGAGCATTTGACCAGCCTTGATTGGGAGATGATAGCTATATACGGTAATCTGACCCTTCATTGTTCCATTTTGCAGCGGTTTTGACAGTGGCACTCTAGCTCATCACACCTACCTCCTCCTCAGCCCTAGCTATATTTTTTTTTCTTTTTATGTCTGTAAGTCCACCCACAATGTACAACTTGCCCCCCCAAACTAGTTCACAAAAAAAAGTTTGGGGGAGGGGGATGAAGTAGTACACCCCTGGGATATTTTTATTTTCTTTGTTCTTTTTCTTTGTCTTATTTAATTTTTAATATTTTAGGATGTAAATTTTACTATCAGGCCTGTAATATAATATTTAAGTTGTTAAAATTCGAATTATTCAAAATTTTAATGCATTGTTACATTTAGATTGCATTTTTTGGTTTATCTTATTGTCATGCATATTTAATTTTACCAGGTTTAGAGAGTCGAAAGATGTGTCAAGCTAGTAATTCTGTTGGCATGATATCATTATGGCAAGCTCGTGATGAGTCGATTTTCTAATAAAAAGTAAAATATATACAAGGTAGGACATAGATGGACATAGGTATATGAAAGTATAGCTAGTTTCTTTAGGCATTGATTATAAAAAAAAAAGAAAAAAAAAAAAAAAAAAAAAAAAAAAAAAAAACTTGAGGATTTGAGCCATAATTTGAACTCCAATTTCTGGAATATTATTTATTTTTCTTTTGTGTTCGTTGATCATAGCATGGTGTATCTCTAGAACATGTCTTGCATTTGTCTTGATTTTTCTTGTGTATTAGCATGGAAAATTATCTTAGGCATTCTTTTGAACTCAAATTCTAGCCTACTTTAGCCAAATTTTCCTTACCAAATATCAAAAGTTCAAATAGATAAAAGAAGGCTTGGAAGGAAGGAACTAAGAGATTGAACCCAAAGTAGCTTTTCGATAGGTCCAAGATGGAGTGGAGAAGCCCAAAGACAAGCTAAAGCAAGAAGAAAAATGAGCAATATTTGCACGACCGAAGAGGCTAATGGCAGGTCATGCAACGCTTTACCGAGAGCACAAGATTAAAATGCGAAGTATATGCTCGGCCGAACAGTATAATGGTTCGGTCGTGCAAAGTGTTGGATTTTCTAACGGCTGATGCATTTTTTAGGCTTTTATCCGAATTAATCCCGATATAAACCTACTGTTGTATATTCCTATAAATACTTAGCCTTAGGAATTGTTGATAGATCACTTTTACTTTACGTTTACAAAATTTTTATTTACATTCGTAGTCTAGGGTAGTTTTGAGAGAAGTTTGACATGGAGCCGGAAGACGATGGAGATGCTTATGTCGGAATTGATTGGTGACTGTAGTATTCTGACTCTTGCTTTTAACTTAGTTTTTATTTATTTTTTAACAATGATGTTATTTATAAGATTTCTAATTTTTACAATTTCTTCTATGGAGCAGTTCTGTTTTATCTATGGTTACAAAGTGGGTTTTAATTACGAATGTAAACTTTTATATATGTTATAATTGTGTGTTCTTGTTGTTATTCGTTTTGAGAATTGATTGATGTTAGGATAGAGTGATCACCTAGCCTAGCACTCTCGAATCACATACCCAAAATTGGACCGGAAGGTGAGGATATTGATGGTCAAACAACACAAAATATAATATATATTAAGAAACTGGAAGGGTAAGGTTATATTGTGGGGGTATTTCCTAGGTTCATTTAATGGCGTTTGCATGCATAATCGATCGGGAATCACTTATAATTGTATTATTGGGCTATTTGACGTCTTTGGACTTGTTTTTAGATATTTAGGTGAATTAAGGCCATAGAGTCACATTCGACTAAGGATGGATCAAGAAACGAGTCTCCGAGAGTCCAAAACGAAGAAAACCCAAGCCAAGGGTGAAAAAGCTAGTCGCGGCCGTGAAGAGCAAGCACGGTTGCGACAAAAGCACACCAGAAAGAGCTAAAAAGCCCTGTGAAGTCATCGTGGCCGCGACATCCCTTCGCGATCGCGACAAACGTGTCGTTTGAGAGAGATTTGTCATCAACGGATGCGGCCGCGACACACTTGTCTGCGGCCGCGATACTGACCCTGTTTTATTTACTTGGGCAAGAAGTTTGACCTTTTTAGGCCCGAACCAGCCTAAACTCATCCCTACCTATAAATATGACTTCCCAAATCCGAAATTGGGGGTTATCATCATTCATATAGCTTGGATTTGGGGATTTTGGAGGAGAAGAGTGATCAAGAGTCGGCATCTTCAGTTTCATCTATTTTAGTTTGTTTTAGTTTCATGTTTTTCATTAGATTCTTGTTTTTAGTCGTCGTCATGGGCGGGTAGTCATATTATCTTAGTCTTTAATCGATGTTGAACCTGAGTTGGATGTTTTTGTAATTCTTACGGTGATTGTTCGATTGGATTATGTTTTGAGATGATTTATACTATTTGCTTGTATTTGATCTTTAATGGAATTGTTATTTGGATTGATCACCTAAGTAGTAATTGCATATTTGTTGCTAGGCCATTATCGTGATACGTAATCGTTATGATTCTATGTCTACGGGTAGCAATTAGTGAAATCATTCACTAAGATAGCATAAATCACGGTCACTTATACGGAGGTTGTGAATCCAACATTATGTATCCCGTTGCCCTCGTTCTTTATGCATTCGATTAATGAGGTTTAGAGAGCTTATTCTAAGATCACTCAATCGAATAGATTAATCGAAGAGCTTATTTTGGTTAATTAAACTTAAGATGTAACAAAGTTAGCAGAGCTTGTTGTTAATCTTTGGGATAGGAGTTTCGGAACTAATCTATCGAACAGCTACATTAATTACAAAAATAATTCGGATTAGAGGGATACTATAGATTAAAGGTTGGGATCTTTATTATATTTAAATTCAAAGTCACTTTTTTATTGTTCTTGTTTACTTTGTGCTTTTGGATAATTTCGTGCTTCTAGATTAATAGGTTACTTGAATCAATTCCAAAACCCCCATCTTTATATTTATATTTATATATATATATATATGTATATATATATGTATATATATATATATCATTGTTTAAGTAAGTGGATCAATATGTAAAATACGATATATCTCCCTATTCTCCGTGGGATCGACCCTGACTTACCACTTCTACGAATTAGAAGAGGAAAGCTAAAAAATACTAATTTGATTGCACCTTGACAGTGTCGATCACACTAAAACTGGGATGGTTGTCTGTTATCTGTAATCCACTCCTTAGGATTTGGAAGGAGGTTTAAGATGCATACACTACAAAAACTGTCAATCACAACGACATACGACAACGGTTTTACGCAAAAGTCGTTGTCTTTTAGCGCTCAACCATTGTCTTTGTATAAACCGCAGTGTATCTAAATTTTTTTTCGCTAAAAGACAACGGTTTTGCAAAACCATTGTCGTTTAACCGTGGTTGAATTCTTATTTTCCGCTTAAAGAAAACGGTTAGTACTTCCGTTGTTGAAAGGTCATTGGCAATATAATTTTTAATAGCTAGCATAAAAGAATTATTTTGTGTGGTCAACGACAACGGTTATGCTAACCGTTGTTAGTCGAGCGCTGTCAATGCCCTTTTTTATTTCCTTAATTAAAAATTTTAAATACCTATTTACAAGATTAAAATACTTTTTAATGTAAAAATCTTTATTATTAATTTTTTTAAACTGTTCTTTCCTCGATGTCTACTATTGGTCTATTTAGTATTTCGAATTTAATTGTACAATTTTTTCTATGTATACAATATTAATAGATTATTGTTTTATATTCGTTCACTACTAGAAAAATGAGGTTGTTAGGATGCTCTTATTAGGACAATACAAGAAATATGTCGTAATTGATATATAATAGGACACTTCTGTAGAAACCATCCTATTAAGATGTTACAAATGCATCCTATTAAGATCTTCATAAAATAAAAGGAACAACTAAAACAGACATCAAAAATAGAAAATGGAGCCCAACCCCTTCATTTGTCCTCAATCACGTCTTCTCCTCCGCTCTGGGTTACGCTTCCCGCCCGATCTGTCCCTCACTCTCACATAAAGCCACAATTCACCATTTCGTGCTCTGATATCTTCGATCCCTCTCTCTCTCTCCTCTTTCCCTCTCTTTCACATTCGGAAGATGAATTCACAATCGATTTCGTTGTATTATGTTACTCAATTAAAATGTATAATTATGAAAGAAAATCGATTTGCTTGTTGTATAATTGAATGCATCTCCAGATTGAAGAAACCCCTTGGTTGACTAGGCTTTGGAATATTTTCTTCCGAATCTGATGGATGAGGGGCTTTTGATTACCGAAACGTTACAATCAAGTTTTCTAGGTAAGAAGTCTCTATTTTCTCAAAATTTAGCTACCTTGCATTACTAAAGTTCTCTCTGTTAATCAGAACTTAGCTTTTTGGTTAATCATAAAATATTTTTACAGTAATGTATGCTTGATTTGATGAACTTCAGCTAATTGAAAATTAATAACAATGCTTATGTTCAATGTTGCTTGCATCGTTAAGTATTTAGTGTTTTATTCTTCTTGTAGTAAGTCACATTAGCGTGAAATAACAGTCATTTGGAGCTTTTATCTTTTTCTTCTTTATGTTCAACATCTCAAGAGTTTGTTGCATAATCAGATTGCTAATTTTTTTTTTTTTATTATTCGAGATGGGTAAAATAAGAAGTAACTGGCATAATTTTATAAATATGAAATTGATGGATGCATGAACATTTCCACGGTATTGTGGAAGACATATAGTTTTCTAACTATGATTAGAATACTTGAAGTAGAATTTATGGGACATCGACCTCTGCAATTTGTTGCCTAAACTTCATCATTTTTTGTCTTGTGTAGTTTCATCTTTAGTATCTCTTTGATTGTTTGTATCTGGATAAAAGCATAAAGAACTCTCCTTGCCTTTGTATTAGGATCCTACGCAAACTATACACAAGCAATAAACACCATAATTTATGTTAGAATTTAATAAATTATCATATTTTCATTGTTTGTCTGTCTCTTCTAACACATGACTGTGTAATTCATCGCTGGAATCACTTTACAACAACTAATTTCTTTCTTTCTTTCTTTATTTTATTTATGCCCCAGCTACGTTACTTATTTCTCATAGTCTTAGTTGTAGTTGTGCTCTGATACACGTTAATTATGCATGTATTTAGGTCGATTTAGGATCATATATTATATTATTTACGTGCATATTTGGCCGATGTTCATTTATATTTATCGTATTGGGTCATTTGAAGTGTTTCGACTTGTTTTGAAGTTAATTAGATAATTTTATTCCATTTGGATGAAGTTCGAAGAAGAAACAAGTCAAATAGGATCAAAACAGACGAAAAGGGAGTTAAAGGAGTAAAAGGGTCGACCGCGGCCACGTCAAAAGTGGCCTAGAACATGGAAAATACACTACCTAACCAACGCGGTCGCATCAAATATGGAACGCGGTAGTGTCGAAAAGTGTCCCAAAACTGAAGTTTTCTGTCAGCTTGACACACCTCTAGTATTTTGGCCATATCTTGAGATATACAACTCCGATTGAGGTACAATTAGTGGCATTAGAAATCTGATTAAAAGGGCTACAACTTTGTATGAAACCAAACCCAAAAATGAAAAGAAGACCCTAAAAAATGGCTTGGAAGTCAGATCTGAAAACTCTCCGGTGCAAACAGAACGCGGGTGGGTCAAAAGACAAACACGATCGCGTCAGAAGTCCTATTCTACGAAAATTTCCTAATTTTAGTAGGTTTTTTATCCTATCTTCCTAAAAATTCGTCCCCAACTCTATAAAAAGGACCCCAAGCTTGAGTTTTAGAAGAGAACACTGATACACACATAGAGAATCACATAACATCTGAGTATCTCATACTTTTACATCGGAGTAGAAGCCGTGAGAGCGAGAAGACGAAGATCGACGAGCCAACAATCGGGTTTAATCTCCTAGGATTAGAAAGTAAGGTTTTACAACAATGTTGATTTAATTATTTAGTTTATAAACTCCAGTTGTTTTTATCTATCTATGTGTTTGATTTATTCTTATAATTGAATTTAATCTGGCCAATTAGGTTTAATATACATGTTTAACGATTCCGCTTCGAGAGAAGGGAATTGTTAATAGACGATAACACATAGCGTGATTGTCTATGATCGTCTAGGCAAAAGGTTAAGGGGCTGTTAGGAGTTGTTAGGATTAATTGACTCGAGAGAGTAATTATCTTATTCAATTTACGACTTAGTCCCTTCGAGAGAAGGGTTAGGTTAATTAAGTGTCGCCTAATAGATAATAAAATTGGTTTAAAAGTTTATAAATTAGAGATTAATCATCATTAGCGTAATTCCTGAAATCGAAATCCTAGGATACATCCTCGTTGATCGGAACTCCCTGTTTGTTAAGTAATTTGGTTTATTAGTAGATGCAATTTAGTTTAAAATCATTCTCAATTCGAGTATCTAGTTAGGATAATCCTAGATAATTATGATATCGAATTTCGTTAACCCATTTCCTGTGGATCGACCTTGACTTATCCTATACACATCTACATCCGTACACTTACGGTAGTTTAGGGTTAGAAATTTCTGTCATCCTCTAAGATTATAATGATCAATTTTTAGGTTTTCTTTTGGGGCTGCACGGAAGGAAACTTACTTTTGTCCTAGCCAAATTAAATGGAATACTTGGACTGGATTTCTCAGAAATTGTTGTTGGCGATGAGTGTTGGTCTGGTATGCCTTGATTTCTGATAAATTGTTGTTGGCGATGCAGTGTTGGTCTAGTATGCAAAACCCCCCCCCCCCCTCTCTCTCTCTGTGTTCATGTTTGTGCAGACTAATTTGTATTGCAAGATATCATATTCTAGCTTCTAGTTGTTGCATCTTCCCTTCATCTTTTTTCATCTTCTTCTCAAACAATTTAACCGTCATACTCTCCTCCCCACCCCCTATTTTTGCTATTCTGATGATCTTAAACTTTTGATAGGATAATCTTTACCCTTAGGGGCGGACCCAGAACTAACAGTTAGGGCGGGCGGACAAAACAAAGAACCCCCGACAAATATTAATACACGTGATATTAAATATTAAATATATTATATTTGTTATCTAAAAAGAATATCAATAAAATTTATCATTAAATATGTTGAAATGTATCATTAGTTATCTATATATTACAACGTGTTTTTATTGTATATTATGAAAATTATCTACGTATATTTTAGTATTTTATAATTTTAGGGAGGGCCAAAATGCACATATCCTTCAAAATAACACACACAATATACATATTATACACATTTTAAATATAAATAAAATGGGATGGGGTGGGGGTTGGGGGGAGGGGGGGGCAAAACCACCCATAGGCGTAAGTCCTTTCCTGCTTACCCTCTGATTGATTCTATGGGTGATGCAAACTTTAGTAATAAATTAGTGTCTAGCATCAAAGCACATGTTTCTAGGGCGTGTCTCAATTATATGCTTCTTAAAATTATGTATATATTTTGCTTCTATCTTGCAGTTTCGATTAAAACCCCTCACGGCCCAATAAACTCTTCTCTACTTTTCTTGCAGTAAAGAAAACTAAGACTTTGTGATACTATTGGAATAGTGGAATTTGAAGTCATTTATGAGACTAGAAACCCTGTAAGTCATTGTTTAAATTCTTCGGTTTACTTTTTGGATAAAATGGAAATTTTAAATGCCTACCTTCATCTCCTCTCCGTTTTTCAGACAACACACACTCCAAGGGGATAGTGGTTCTGCATACAGTAATTATCTATTAGTTTGCACCTAATAGTTAGACCGTTTTGTGCATATTGTATAGTTATCTCAGATTATGTTAATTTTCAGCAATTTCTCCAAGTCCATACTTACCCTCTGCCTCTGGTGCAGCTACCAATGGCACCAAGTTCTGCATGTTTACTTGGGACACCTGGTCGGCAACCAATGAGACCAGGAAGTGGTGGCTTGGATATGATGTCACCGGTAGTAGGTATGTCTTAAATCTTTGTCTTATGCGTACGTGTGAATTTTATTATATAGTTGTTACGATGTCAGATTGTGAAATTGTTTTGTTCCAGGTGGTGACAATGAAGGGCCTTAGTTACTGCCGGGTAATTTAGTCAATATTTGTAGGCCTGGGGAAGACAGTAGTGTGGGAGTTATAAAGATGTGCTTTCGGTATGTATTCCTTTCAGCCTGATAATGCAATTTGATCCTTATAATGCAACATCTATTTATTGAGTCATGCCAATATTTATTATAAATGGCAGTTATTGAAGAATGCTGATTTTGGCATTCTCTAGTAACTTCATCAACATCTTCACTTGAACATGGTAATATTCCATATATAGTTAATGGGTTAGAATTTAATTTTTCTTTCTCCTAATCTAAGAATAAAGAAAAAACCCTCCCTCCCCTCCCCCACGGTGACTCGAACCCAGGACCAAAGGCCTAGGTAGTAGATGCTCTGCCACTTGAGTTATCCAACTTCGTCTAGTTAATGGGTTAGAAAAAAATCATGTATAATTATGGTTATGTGTAAGCATTGGTATCTTTTAATCTGGATGATTACTAAAGCTACCTTGTGGTTTAGTCTAATTGCTGAAAAAATAGTTTTCTTAATTTTAGAAGTTACCTTTCTCAAGAATTGTACAAGCCTCAATCTGGGAGATTAGACTCTGTGATTATGTAATACCTCAAGGGGTACTCATAAATTTTTTTTTTTATAAGAAACAATAAGGGGTACTCATAATATAAGACATAATAGGGTTCTTTTTTAATGTAGGCAAACCTTAAGGCCTCGTTTGATAGGTATGTTAGGATAAGGTAAGATAGTTTAGGTAAGATATGTATCGTAGATAAGGGGTGATAGTTTAGGTAAGATAGTGTATTCATGTGTTTGATAGACTAGTTGAAAATCACTTTTATGTTAAATTGGGTGTTTGGTACCCAAGATTATAGCCCATATTAAGTTGCTACTTTATTACAAATTTGCCCTTACAAATTAAAAAATACTTAAATAGGTTAGGAATTGTTTCCCTTTTTTTGCCCAGCAGTGGGAATGAATTAAACCTAGGGCTCTCTTCAACAACAAAATCCTGTGTGGGAAGAGCTTCCATTTACGACTCACAAACTGCCAACATTTTTCGGCGAATCGGGGCTTCGGCTACAAGCATTCACTATGAGTTCGCATAACCCAGGTATTTGAATATTTTCTTGAATACCAAGAATAAGTGATTTCGCGGTGAGTCGGGTTAATCGCCATTACCGAATTGGACGAGTCTCAGTAGCACGAGTTTAATCTGAAACATGTGTTTAGATGGCATATTTTGCGGCTGAATATTTAATCTAGGGCTAATTTGAAATGTGATTTATTTTCCTCGTGAAAAATTACAGATTGAATTTTTGTGTTTATAATTGAGGATTGGGGTTATTTTATCTAATCTAATAGCGTTAATTTGAGTTTAGCATTTGGGTTTGTTGATTCCAATAACCATGCAAATATTTGGGTTATATAACCTGATCTCTAAAATCAACCTGCAATTTGTTGTTGCTTGAAACAAATATGAAAGTTGTTCCATATTTTGACAATTAAAGGTAAAGTTATCCTTACAGACTTCAATCCCCTAATTTCTTCTGGTGAATAAGCTTGTTAGAACTCACTTTTTGTTCGTCTTATATTTTTATAGGGGTTCAAACTGGTAGCTGCAACGTGGGTCGGGGTAGGGGTAACAAATCCGATAAGACTAGACGCTTCTGGTCAAACGAGGAGGAAGCCACACTTATCGCAGCTCTGAAGGAACTCGTAGCACAAGGCTGGAAAACGGACAATGGCTTCAGAGCTGGTTACCTCGGCAAGTTGGAAGTTGCAATGCAGAAGGAATTTCCCGGGACAGACCTGCAGGGAATGCCACACATTAATTCAAAGCTTACTACTTGGAAGAAGAACTACGGCTCTCTGTCGACCATGTTGCTGCGCTCTGGTGTCGGCTTCAATCTGAAAGGTACTCACATGATAGACTGCGAACACGATTTGTGGAAACTCATCGTAAAGGTTGTATCAGCTATGAAGTGTATTCAATTTTTTATCATATCTTCGTGTGCTTTACGACTTAGAACTTCCTGATATTACTAATTTGACATATGTCTGGTTTCTCTTTAAAAGCTACATGTGCATCCTATACAAATTTTACATATACCCCTCGTATGTGCTTTCATGATCGAAAATCAATTTTTTGTGTGCTGTGATTAAAATATTCGATTGTCTTGTGTGCTGTGATGAAAATATTGAATTGTCATTTCATATTTGTAAATAGCGCAAGATGGGGTTATGTTTAATATTTATTTTAGCCAATTTTAGAAAGTGATACTACCCGTGGTTTTTTGTTTTTTTTTTTTTTTTGACAGAATGATAGTAATGCAAGGACAATGCGCTTTAAGTCGTGGCCTTTGCTAGAGGATTGGAAAGAGATTTTTGGCAAGGACAGAGCAACGGGCGAGAGTGCTGAAGATGTAATGGAAGCGGTTAATGACTTGATGAACGAGGACAATGTCGCCGAAGGTGGTTGTGATGGTGATTACCATGTTAATCTCGACGGGATATTGGGAGATGAAGACGACGATAGTGTTTGTCAAGGCGACAAAGTGGCTCCAACCCAAAGATCATCGGGGAAGAAACGCAAAGTTAATGATGGAATTGATGGGGTATATGAGTTACTTGGCCAGCTTTGTCGCAACACTGAAGTTCGATTGGAGAATCTCGCGAATCGGATCGGGTACGAAGTTGATTTGGGAAAGGCAAAGACCAAGGTGTTTGATCTTCTTGGTGATATCCCCGACCTGTCCCTAAATGACAAGTTTGATGTGTGTGAGATGCTTGCCGACAAGGTTGAGCGTCTTGAAATTTTCATGGGTTTACCCGAAGTGGCCCGACCCCAGTATGTTGAGCGCTTGCTTCGCACAAGGAAGGAATAGAGAAATCTGATTGTGGGCTCTTTCGAAGAATTCTGACTTAAGCTTTTTGTAGGGCACTTACCATTTCCTGTTTGATTTCGGTTAAATGCCAGTGGACTCTTATTTAACTTATGGCCTATTTTAATTTACGTACGTGAAGACGGCATATGTAATTCAGTTTGTGTGGGGTATTATTTCCTTAGGTTTAGTAATTTAAGTAATTGCGGGCTTGTATCCCTTTTGCAAAACAAAAATTGGTAATTACAGTGGCTTTTTAATTGATTGGACGTTGCATATTTTGTGGGTAGGCCTAATTGTTTTAGGCCGTCTTCTAGTTGTGTCATTGTAGTGATTTCATGAACTGTTTACAAATCACAGAGGGCTGAAGTTATGAGCAGCAATCCTAAGAGGCCTTAAAAAAAAAGATTACTAAACTTTGCTGATGGTGCTGCTGTGGCAAGCATTATCATTTTCATTACTTAGAAACCAATTGCAATGCACTTGAACAATGATCATACCATAAACTTGACGTACGCGGCTGCTGAAGACAAGCAGTAAGGTCCATCGCTGCAAGCCAGATAAAGATATACAACTACGTAATTACTAACTTAACAAAACGAGCAATACCCATCCTAAAAGATAAAAAAAAGGAATACCATAGACTACGAGATATCGTTTTTGAAATCTATTCCATCTCAAATACCTATCACCATGGTCCTCTTCATATTGTCACACTTTTGGGGGTATCTTACTTGAACGGCTTAAACCACCATTTACTTGGGCTCGACGATGCGCATGAGCTTGTACCCGTTGCCTTAGAAGTACCGCCCTTCTCTGTCGGTTTCACTGGGAATGCGTTACGCAGTGGGAATAGACTAGGTGCGTTTGGTTTAAGTTCGAATCTGTGTGACTCTTTGTTGTTGCTTGATTCTAGTGTCGTTGAATCGAGATCCTCATCAAATAGCCTCCTTCGAATTCTGGGCAAGTCAGGTGGCAAAGGAGACATAACTTCATCTTCGTCTGAAACCACAATATAGTTTGCCGGCGGTTCTCCTAAATGGTTACTTGAGTCACTAATATTAATGATTTCATGTTCGACTACTTTTGCATCGTTACCACTTCCAAATAGCATAACTAGCTTGGCAAATTCTGGCTCGGCACTATGATAATACGCTTGAGCAAAAATATTTTTCTGTGTGAGAAGGACAAGACAATGTTAAGAGTTTGAATATGGCTTAAAATTAGCGCTACCCAACATGATTAATGGTAGAAGAGACAATGTCTAACCTTGAATATGTCTCTCCAGGCTTCTTCACCGGCAATCACGAAGTTGAGGCTAGGCACCCAATCGGCATTTGGGTCTTCAATGACCTGCGTGAAAGTGTGGTAGCGCGTCTCCAATAATGCCTGCCTTTCATATACATCATCCCAAGATAAATTTTTACCGAAAGTTTGATTGACGACACCACGGGCAGTAAGTATGGCATGGAACGACTTAGACGGATTCGTCCAGTTCCCTTGTTCACTTTGTCTAACTAGCTCTGTCAAGAAGCAAGTATCCATTTCCGCTGACCATTTCGAGCCATAGAAGAATTTTGCTTGAGCGGGTATTTTATTGAAAGCCATACAGTTGGTTGAGAATTTTGCTGATGGTGATGCCCCCTTTATACAACCCATGGATATAGAGCTATCATTATTATTTGGACCAATCCTTTCAAAAAAGAATCAACAGCTTTATAAACTTGCATTTGAGAATCTTACTGCATTGACAAGCCAACTCAAATGTGATAGAAGAAATCTTGTACCACTCTATCTGCCCTTTAATATAAATACTCTTATTTCCTCACACCATCCACAAGATATAATTCAATGAAATAATACACAACAACTATACCATCTTACTGCCACAACCATATATTTATCATAATGAGGACTTGTTTGGCTACATCCTACCATTGAATAAGTAAAATGCAAACGAAATATTTCATGCGACATAACTTTTACTACATAGTATTACACGAGTTACATTTATTGAAAACAGTTTAAACACTATTAATTTCACTTATAACCCATTCAACCGTCATTAGTTATCAAACAAATAGCGAAGCTTCTCGTAATCCTCTTCCCCTACGTAGTAGTAAGCCTTCGCGAGCGGGATTGCCTGGCACATGAACCTAGCAGTTACTTATCTTAAAAAAATAGGACGTGTTTCGTACATAGGGGTGTAGATTGCGGTCAGAAAATTTTTGGTATAATTTATTTTACCTTGAACATTTCGTCCGTGAATTCGGGGGCGTGATCAATTATGTTACTCACCCTATTCCAGCTCACACCTGAAAGACTTATGAAATTGGTAAAAATACGGTACCTACTCTTCAACTTACGATATTTTTGTGAAATATCACACATTGTGTAGTCTCTCGCAAAGTTCTCATTAATGGCTAATCGGGCTACTGGTATCGCATCCTTTAGCAGCAACCCGCCTCTGAGGTGGTCGTAGAGTGTGTTGATAAAGAATTTATCAATTTCTTCTGACCAATCCTCACTATAGAAGAATGAACTTTGTTGTTGGACTATTGGATTCTCCATGTGTATCATGTACCTAAATTAACTTAATTTGAGATAAAATAAAGCTAGTACGCAAATAGCTATGTTCTTCTGGACATGATCATAGAATCAATTTTGAAGAGATGCCATATATTTGAGTACATTGGTCACGGGTGTAAGTTGTCCTTGAATCCCTTGGTGATGTAGATGTATCAATATTCAGTGTTCACGTGATTATTGTACTATCAGAATAAAATTGTCTCTAAGTAGGAGGTAACTTCTCAATCACCACTACAACATCTTGACCTTTAATTTGTCCTATTCAAAATTATAATTGAATTTTGTATGGTAGAATACAACAAGCAGGAAGAAGTACAACACCAATTGAACTTAACATCTCAGAATTACCTTTTCTCGATTACATCTTGTACAAGAAGAAAAATATCAATTTCATTACCATAAATCTAATACTTGAACCATATAGGTACAATCATAATAACTTCTTCATGAAATTGCACACACACTCTTAAATTAACTTTCCAATGATAACACCAAATAAGATGAGAACCATTGCCATAAAGATGATTGCAATTTGTGCTTCAAGGTCGCCACGTAAACGGTTCTGAGGTTCATGAATTTCTCTTATAGCACTTTTGGGCTGCGTGACGTCCGATAACGTGGAACTCGAATTGGGCTTTGCTTTATAACTTTGGCTCAGCAAGAAATTTGGGGTTCAATCAACGGACAGATTCTTGTGATATTCATCACACCACATGAAGGATTTATCATGTTTGATGTTGTTCGGACACTTGTAGTAATATCTACCCGGGTGAACCGCGTCATTACCGGCACATTTAACCAACATCCTACCGCTCCCGCATCGACACTCGGGTACCAATTTCACATCGTCTTTTGCAGGTTCCATTTACCTGGAACATTCAGACGAAATAAATGAACAATTATAGCAACAATATGTATTACACCAACAATCTTCACTTATATAACATGAATTTGTTCCAATTGTATTTGCATACATACAACCACCAATTTGAATTGATTACTCAAATATACGAAATAGGGAGCATGGATAATTTCAAAGAAAGACCATAATGCACCACAACTAAACTGGAGACAGTGAACAAGCAACTGAAAACAACTCAAAGTACTCCTACATAATAATGTATTACATCTCCAAGTCAATTAAAATAAAACCTCAACTAAATCGAAGCAAATCACAAGAACTGAAAATCTTAAAACTATCTAGTACGAGTCCACATATCTTGAGCAAGTTGGTCACGCCAGCCATTCCATTCCGGAGAGCTTTCAACAGCATCTATACAATCCTCAACGTCTTCATCTTCATCTTCTGCTGCCGGGAGAGCATCGAGTAACTGCTCTATAGGATCGACTAGCATTTCAGACCTAATGAAATTGTGAAGTAGAAAACAGGCCATAATTAACCTGTTTTGGACTTTGACAGGGTAATAGGTTGTGCTCCTAAAAATGCCCCATCTCATTTTCATTATACCAAACGCCCGTTCAATCACATTGCGAGCCTTCGTATGCCGCATATTAAAGACTTCTGGGGCATTTTGGGGTCGATTCCTTGTTGGCCCCCACTCTTTCAAATGGTACCTGACTCCTTTGTAGGGCGACAAGAATCCCTCACTATTAGCATAGCCATTGTCGCACAAGTAGTAATTTCCTATAAAGGGAAAAAAATAAAGAAAAAATTTTGGGGGGGGGGGGGTGGAGGTGGGGAAGGGTGGAAGTGTTTAGATTAAATTTGAAATCTTCCATTAGATTGACATTTTTATTAAAAAACTCATCGTAAATGAGCTAATAAACAGTATAGTATGTCTACCCTTGGGGACTTTCAATCCATGTACTCTAGTAAGCGCGTCTCGTAACACCCTAGCATCCGCGGCTGATCCTTCCCAACCCGGAAGGACATACACAAACTTTAAGTTTCGATCACAAACCGCTAGAGTATTCGTAGAAATCTGCCCCTTTCTTGTCCTATATCGTGGCTTATCGACATTTCGCACCATGATTGGGATATAGGTGCCATCTAAAGCTCCTAGGCAGCCCTAAAAAATTATTCAATAAAATATAAGTTTCCCAAAGAAGCCCTATATGGACAGCATACTGGTAAAGAGGTACGTAAATTTTGCTTTATGTATATGATAACTGAAGATGTATTACCTTGAACCACTTCCATCGAGGGTCCGTGCAGTCATCGGGGATAGGATCAGGTTTGACCAAGAGAATCCCATGTAATTTCAGAATAGCCTTTAAAACGACATGAACATAACGCGATACAGTTTCACCGGATCGCCAGAAATTAAATTTCTGAATCCTATTTTTTTTATGGTGTGATAGTACACCTAAGAACACAACTACTTTTTCCTCAACAGTGACATATTTACCGTCGACTAGACCCCCTAATTGTCGTAATAAGAAACAAAGGCGCCCAAAAGTGTTGCGATCCATTCGCAGGTTTATGACACAATCCTCATCACTAACCCGTACCATTCTATTCAAATGTTTCACCTGATCTGGTATTCTGTCTAGCATTCGATACCTCTCCACAAATTCACTACGCCTTCTTTTCCTAGTTGTAATTCTAGACAGTATGTCGACAATTATACATACGTTAATTAAGGTATGGTACAAAATCTCTTCTACTAATAACATTATGATTGCATTTCTTCGTCCGGAGCGAGACATCTCGTAACTTGAATAGAAAGATTAAGTAACGTGTCCACACAATATGCTGCAACAGAAAAAATATTAAGATATTGGACTCATAATCTAAACCATAAAAAAAATTCGGATCGTAGAAAAAAAAAAAAAAAAAAGGCCTTCTTGCAAAGAAGAAATTCTGGGAGAGATCTCCAGAAGGTGGAACTCTATCACCACGATACAGCCAATTATACGAACGAAAAATCAAAACGTTCAAACTAAACGAAACCATCAACTTTCATATTACAGTGACCTAACAAACTTAACTGAACATCACCTTCCTGCAGGAAAAAAAGGTACGAAAAAAGGATAAAAGGAACAAGAGGCAACCACGTGCATTCAGATTTTGCGTATATATCAGTTGAATGAAGTTGATATTCTAAATCATTCAACACATATCCTTACAGACTTCAACAGCCATAAATTTTAGTCCCACTATGGAAAGCACAACTAGACACATTTCAGCTTACGGCGAAGTTTCATCAACCAAAAGCATCAATATATATTAAGATCGAAACTAGAAATCAAAATAAATTTAAATATTGCTATGGAATTCGTCAAGAGAATTGTGTCGTTGCACACTGAACCTAAACTAATGCATCAGAACCCTAATAAAAAGACGGATCTATACTCTTTAAATCCCCTACATTATTATTCAAAGAATATTCAAGCACAAACACCAAATAAGTAAGATTTATACATATTATATCCTTCAAAGCTGCATAAAATAATACACCCAAAATAATTAATCAAATACTACGAAGATGTTACCTCTTTTGCAGATCTGGGTTCCGATTCGTAGCAGGGATTGTTAACACCAAACGATAGCAGAAAATCAGGGTTTCCTCCTAGAATCTCGTCCACAACGTATCCAAAAATAAGAAAACAGATCAAGAAATAAGACATAATAATAGATAAGAGCACACACATGACAAAATCGAAGGGGTAGGAAAAAGTTATGTTTTTTAACCTTAGCTCCAATTTCTGCAGATCTTGAAATCCCTCGTCGGCGCGTCGGCAACCCTAATCTGGGAGTGAAGGAGAAAGAGAATGGGGTGGAGAGAGATTGTAATCAAGAAAAATGACGTGATTCTTTTTTGATAGCGTTAGCTGGTGGCAAAATGGTAATTAAAAAATCTAATCTAAAACACTGTTCATCGTTAGTTTACCAATCGTGGGGTCCTGGGCCAGATATATTTGCTGAAGCTGAACAGTAAAACTGGTGCGGGCCTTGTCTAATCTCGGGCCAGACAGCTTATTCAACCCGGCTACCAAACAACCATATTACCAATGATGAATAAGCAATCTACCCCTAAACTAGCTTACCAAACAAGTCCTAAGTCCGTTGTTGTAAGAATAGTAAAAATCTCAAAATGCGTGATGGTAATACCTTAAGCGTAGTTTTTTGTAACCTCCCCATTTCAAGTTATTAATTTTATCAAGAGATGAAAGGAAAAGCAATCCTGCACTTCATGACTTTTCTTATCATATTGTGTGCAGTTAAAGGAATTTCGCAGATTAAAGTTTTGATTGTCACTGTGGATTGCAATCCATCATTCAAATCCTTCCTTGGATCCAAATGCAACATCTAGAAATTGTGCATATTGTCGGACTGATGTGTGTATTTTTATAATCTTAACGGAGTCGAGCCAGTAGCTACATATATGAATCTAGGACTGCCGTCTGGGTGGTATAAAGTTTTGGAACGGGTGTTTTCGACCTGGGCAAGGACACACGCTCTCGACCCTAGTAAAGGGGTTAATGTTATCAAAGCAACAATTTTCACCGTAGATAGAATAGTTACAGTAAGCCAGGTAATTTCTAATACAGTTATAATTATCTTCTTTCTTGCTAAAAGTGTGTTTAATCAGTTTCACCTTTTCATTCCTTCAATTTTCTGTAACACATATCTCTCATGTGTTTTGTCAAAAACCTAAAGAGGAGCAATAGATTGATTATTTACCCAACAATAAGAAAAAAAAGTAAAATTATGGCCTTCTTGCTCATAGGTGCCTTGAATATTTAACATATTTGGGGATGATTCTTTTTGTTATGTAGAAATTGGTAAAGGTGATTTTTTTACCATAAAATTCTATTACCTTAAACATGGAAAATGTTTTGGATCTTGAAAACTCTTTGAGTATACTTCTTTATAATATCCGTTGCTCTGGTTGACTCCTCCCTCTCTCCTCGTCTTTTGTTACTTTCCCTTCTTATCCCTGTCTCTCCCTCGTACCATTATGATTCTCCCATCCCCAAAAGAGAAAATGAGAACAATGAAAGGAAAGTAGAAAATAACAAACAGATATGCCCTGGAGTTGATCTGTCTACTTTCTGAAATTCAGGTTTGCTATGATTGGAGCAAGGGCGCAGAGAATCACAACCCCTTAAACGCAAAGAACTACATTTACCTTCATATGCCCCAGTTGCCTTTTTAAAAATGAATAATATATTTTCTTCTTGAAATCATGCTTCACTTTGTGATCTTTTACTTGACACAAGTGGTGCTCACAATATGAAACTTATATCTGTTTCTATTCCGTATGACAGGAGGCTAATGTCAAAGCTAAACCACAGACTGAAACAACTGGCTGAAAGTGAAGCTTCTCCCCATTTCAGACAAGAAACAGAACGCACACTATACATACGATGTGTGCAACCATTTTTTATCTGTTCTTGATGGTGGTTTTTGCTAGATTTAGTTTCCAGAGGAGATAAATCTGCCCATCTGATTAGTTCCTTTTTTTAGGAAAGATCCCATATTGTTCTGCAGTTTTTTGGATTATGACTATGAATTTTTAAATAGGCGTATGAAATTGTCTATTATAAATTCTACTATGTGGATCTAGTAGGATCTGGATTGTTCGTTATTTACCTATCATGTAAATTATATGAATTATATTGAAAACTAGTTTAATTTGCCCATGCAATATTTGGCTCATATGTTTCTCGGCAGGTTATAGTGCCTGTTATTGTGGTGGGCTGCATGCTAGATAAGAGAGGCGATCAACAGCCAGTTAGTTTGGGGCAGGTTATGTCGCCAATCATGAAACAGTTCCGGGAGATTAAAACTTGTATTGAGTGTTAGGCGGTAAACCATATTCAGGTACAACCTACTCTATTTTAAATCGATGTGAATTGTGAAAGTAGTACAAAGGTAAACTTTCTATTAGTTCTGCTTGTAGAATCTTTGAGGTTTTAGTTGTTACGAAGATTAGCGGTTTTCTTGGCTACTTTCATGCCATGCGATGAAGTTCATAGCTCTGGCCTCTATATACTTATAATAATCCTGCTCAACATTTTGCTGTTCTAGCATGTTTTGGATCCTTTGTCACCATTCCTTATGGATAATACGATGAGGTGATTAAAAATGTCTTTTAATGTTCTCTTCTTTTTCTTGGGCAGATTCCTGAGGTTTCTACTATGCACAAAAAGTTGTGCTCCATCCAACTGCTCCACTATTCCATCAGGAGCAACAAGTCTTGAAACCACGGTGTGTGAGGGCTTTGAAAAGGACTTTATTCTCTGTAACTATGACAGGGATGGTGCTCTCAGTGATGAGGCGTTGAACGACTTTCAATCATGTATTTTGGATGATTGACAGTTTAACTAGTTTAGTAATGAATATGTAGGTCAAGTGTTTCAATGCCCTACTGCAGCCATCTGAAATAGTCGGTGTTAATAGTGTTAAAACAAATGCATATGCATTATGTTAGAAGAGCATTTCATGAAAAGATGTTATTAAAAATAATTTAATTCTCTCTCTTATATTCAACAGGTTCTGCAAGAACTTCACTCATAATAACAATCGGGCCATCTTATCGTCATCATGCTCAAATTACAAGTACTGTAATGTTTGGACATCAGTCGTCATCGTGTTGCAATTACAAGTACTGTAATGTTTGGACAACGGGTAAGTTTGGATTTCTTCTTCTTGATAATATTTCTGCACTCATGTGACCCTCAGTATCAAAATATGTGTGTTTGATTTCTATAGGCCATGAAAGTTGTATTCTTGTAAAATTTCATGATGCTGCCTGAAGAGTACTTAGCACAAGTTTTTGGTTCATGCGTACTAATACTATTAGGTCAAGATTATCCTGTTATGTACTTGGGAAATTTATACTCGTGTCTTTAACTTGTATATAAATCTGACTTTCTTATGCTTTGTCGGAAGATTAAGAACAAATTTTAATATGTTTTTTTTTTTTTATTCAGTATACACTGGATACTCACCGACCATAAAGGACTGTTTCTTTCTCTTCTGACGGTTTACATTTTGCTTACTTATTCTAAGTGGCATGGATTTAGGTAAGTCTATATGAATTCTCCCATTATCCTTTCGTTTTGCTGCTAATAATTACAAATCAGTATGCTAATTGATCTCCACCGGAGACCTCCCATGGATATGTTATTGTTTTTTTCTTTTGAAATTCAAGAGTACTTATAAGTTATCGACACTTCAATGATTTCTCATCATTACTTTTGAGCATGTATTTGTTTGTCTTTTGATTATAACTACTTTCTGTTAGTTGATACGTTCATGGATTATAATGGGACTTCATGGAATCCAACACCACCAACTAGTTGGCCATTACAACTTGTTTTTGGGTTTTTGTACTATGTTCCTTTATCTTGTTTACATGAACATGAATAGGCTGAGCTTCTTGAAGGACTCATGAATGCAGCAGTGAAGCAGAATTATGGAAAAAAGCTTCTTATAGGTGTACCTTACGTATTTGTTGATTATCGTATTTGATGTTTAGAAAAAATGTTAAATTACTTCTACGTTTGTGGTGCTTATATTATTTGTTTCATTTTGGAATTATCTTGATTTTTTGTAAATCACTAGATTAGTAATTGTTGATTGTAATTTTGTAAATGATTTGAGATGTTTGAGAGAAGGAGTTATAATTCATTATCTATTCATTTATTTTTTTCAATTACGGAAAATATTGATCGTATGTTTAATTGTACATTAATTTCAATAATATAATAAAAAATATAATTACAATTTTGAAATAGTATCAACAACCATTTTTTAAAAATAGGTTATCGTTGTTAAAGGAAGTTTCCAACCGTGGTCATACATACCGTGGTGGTAGATATTTAATGTACCAATATGGTTGTCAACCATAGTCGTTAATATAAATTACTACGGTTTAAACCGTAGTCAAAGGAAGTTTCCAACAGTGATCATATATAACGTAGTCGTAGAAGCTACTAGAACGACTACGGTTCACAACCATAGTGGTTAGAATTAACCACTACGGTTGTGAACCGTAGTTATTGGTGGAGGATCTACGACTACGGTATTTACTATCACGGTCGCTTTATGCCTTTAACTACGATTTTTTACTGTAGTCTTATACGTTGTTTGTAGTTGCGTATATAATTGTGAAGGCTCCTATCAATAAGACATGTCAATTAGAGTTATATATACCCAACTACTTGTGCGGTTGTCTATGGTCAAACGATAGTTAATTCTGAAATCCTAAGTATTAATTGTCATTAGTTAATCAATCATTTGTTATTTGACAACTAGTTAATTCAATCATTCTCTTGCTATTGTCATGGGGCCTAGATACTTAATAAGTAGGATAACCAACAAATCAATAATCTATTTGATCTGCTTAGATATTTGAGTACTGGGATCATTGTAGTACTTTAGTTAGGTCATCTTCATTAGTTTTTGTGGGATACGACCTTACTTGCTACTAGCTGTCACTACATCGTTCACTTACGGTTTAGCTAGTAAAAAATTAGAGTCATCAATAACTTTTTTTACTTTGCTATAGAGCCTTGTGAAGTTATTGGGCCTTTGAGCTACCCAATTCCATTACTTTTGAGATTACAAAGTTATTGGACCTTGCACTCCCCAACTTCAGTAATTTTAGGGGTAATTCTATACACAGCCACTAAATTACTCACTGCAGCTATATACACACATAATTTTATATATTGCCCTTAAAATGTAAAAAAACCAGGCTTTGCTTATAACCCTTACTGCACGCCTTTTTTCAGTTTTCTTTTTTAAATTTACAGTTTTATACTTCTAGCTCAGAATTCGATAATGTTTGTAATTACAAAAAAATCTTGACATTGATTTGTTGAACATCTCGTTTTCAATTAACAACTCAAAACTGCAGATGACCGTTTTACTCGTGTATTCTCTTGGATAAATTTTTTCTTTTTTTGTCCTGAAAATTTTCACGAGATTGTGAAATCATAAGATATTTATGATGATAGATTTGAACAAGGAAATAATATTGATGGGAATTTATCAGTTAAAATAAATCGTCTATGATCCAAGTTTGTCTTTTTAATTATTTTCGCACATTATTGGATCTTGATATTGATTTTGATGATGAATTAATAATGACCACTGAAGGAAGAAGTGGATAATTGGATTGGGATGCAGTGGCATGTACCACGTCCGATGGGGCACATCCATGGACAGGACATCCAAAAAGGTATTTTAGTTTAAGGGTATAGTAGGTTAGGATGTACATTGGAAATTGTAAAAGGTGTATTGAAATTTGTAAAAGGCGTGTTGGAAATTGTAAAAGGTGATGTAGGTAATAGGGTGTGAATGTGGAGGGATGGGCCATCCGATGAAAAATGAAATACGTTGAAGATGACACATGCCACATCCGGATGGGGACATCCCAGTCCAATTATCCCCGAAGTGTTTAAGAAAAATAAACAATAGTAATGATCTGGTGGATTTAGGCCAAAAAAAGAAAGAAAAGAGTAATGAGTTTCCAGGGGTAATATGGAGAACTGTGTTTAAGGTGGCTGTGATGAGTAATTGAGTGGTGTATATAGAATCACCCTAATTTTAGTTGTATAACAGGGAGGTTGGATCATCATTAATATTTTTATTTTAACAATGGTCGTATTACTTTTAGAGTATTAAAAATATTGAATGCAATCAACGTAGTCAGATCTTGACGTGTAATTAGTGGAGTAATATAAATACTACTATTTCAAAACCTTCAAATTTCAATTACTGTATATGAATGTTGCGCGGACACATTTGCATAGACGTATTCTCGCACTTGCATCTTTATTTTTTAATTTTTTTTTAATTCATTTGCACTTATCGTAAAAATAATGGAAATTAAAGTGTTAGACTTTTAGATATCCACCATTAGTTATGGATACTCGCATTCATGTCCTAGCAACATAATGGCGATGGACCCTCCTTGGATCGAATCATTGGGTATGCGAGATATGTTACGAATGCAACTACAATAAATGACTAAAAGAAGATCAGAAATGAAAGATAGACCACTATCATGAGGGAGCAAAATTGGGACCATAACTTTTTACTTTTTCACTTTTGGTTCCACAATTAGTTACTTTTTTAACTTAATCCCACATTTCTAAAAATTGTACAATTTTAACATAATTTTGACCAGAGGTGACCTAATTGACCGAAAATTGACACATGACTTGCACAAGCCGATCAAGTTTGAAACATTCCAACCACTTATCTGATGTGGATTGTGGACTATTGATATTGAATTAAGGCTACTCATATATATAATAAAAATAAAATATAAGTTTAAAATAAGCCATAGGTCGTTGGTTGATTATTTGTGTTAGATATGAGTAATTACTCTTGGTTAAACTAGTATCGCTCCCGTGCGATGCACGGAAATTTATTTAAAAAGTAATTATTTTATTAAATTAAATATTATATGATCTAATATAAAAAAATAGAATTATTATATTCTAACTAAATGAATATTTAAATAATCATTTTTTCTATTTTACGATCAACTGAACTTTGCGGTTTTCCACCTTTGCAATCTTTGGTAGCAATTTTCGGAGAGAAAGGAAACTATTTAAAAATAATAAAAATGTTTAGAAAATACAATATTTATTTTTAAATTCTAAAAAAATATTTAAAATATAATAAACTTAACTGAAAAAATGTAGAAATTATTTTAATAAAAAATAAATTTTCATAAAAAAAGATCGAATAATTTTGATATTACTTCAAATAATTTTAAATATTTTTAAAAGGATTTAATTTTTCAAAAAAATAATTAAAAAGATACTTATATCATAAAATTAGACTTTTCATAGATACTTCCACATGTCTTAAACGAAATTTTAGAAATTTTAAAATAATTTTTCAAGATAACTTTCAAATAGTTTAAATGAATTTTTAGAGTTTAAAAGATAATTTTCAGAAATTTATAATAGTTTTATGATTTAAAAAAAAAAGTAATAACTTTTTATTTTTCTTGCTTAAAATTATTTGATTTGAACTTTTTATAAGAAAACTCATTTTCAACATGTTTAAGTTAATTTTCTGGTATTTTAAATGAAGTTTAGAATTTAAAAAATATTTTTTAGATTTTTTAACAATTTATGTTATTTAAATATTTTCTAATATTCTTTTATTTTTCGCACTTAAATTGCTGGCAGAGGTTGCAAGCCTGAAAAAATGTGTAGTTCAGGTTGTGATTGAAAAACAAAAAAGAAACTGAAAAACGAACATACTACATGTTGCAAAATAATATAAACCCAAAATATAAATAATGTAAATATTAATTTGTCCCAAGTGATATATGCATTTAATATAACTTACATTTTATAATTATAATATTTTATAAATTTACATTAAGATAAATTATTAAATGTAAAAAATAAATTATATCTACTTTTAAGAATGAATATCTCCTAATATTGAAACCCAAATATATATTGTGTGTGCGTGTGTATCCACCTTAACCTATGCGAACACCGCAATAGCTTAATTGAAAATGAATATTAAAACAAACACAAATACATAAGTATCACATGACACACCAAAATATATCGAACAAAATAAATTGAATTGTATTATAAGAACATTAGTGTTTTCTTTTAATTTTTTTCCATTTTTTTAAATATTTTGATTTATCCAAATAATTTTTTAAATTTTAACTATAACTATTTACTTTATTTTAAGAAAAATTAATTTTCAAGTTTTAATATTTTACATGGTGGTTTAATATACTCTAATACTTTTTAGATTTGAAATAAATCTTGATACTAATAAAATAAAATTCAATGATTATTCTATAGTTGGACTAATAAAATCTCATAGTTTAGATTGCAAAGTGTAATTATTATTTATAAATAAATAATATTAATAAATAGAAAATATGAATATGTTATAAAAAATAATTTCAAGATTAATTATCATATATAAATATATGTGAAAGTCGTAGTCCCATGATTAAATATAACAAATTAATATTTATAAATACAATAATTTAACTAGTCAATCATTAAATTATACATTAATTTTTACTTTTAATTTAATAAAGTATATATTCATTTATTAATGAAGGTAATACTTAATATTGTATTAATTTGAAGAAAAAAAATATAATTAATACCTTAAAAGAAATTAAGAATGCATTAAAGATATATTTTAGGCGGGAAAAGGTAATTTACAATAATAATCCTCATTTTACTTTTCTATAGATATAGATATTTTTTTTCATTTATTATGTATTGGACTATTAATATTGAATTAAGACTAACCATAAATATAAATTTAATATTTCCCATTTTTTCTTAAATGCAATATAAAATTCTTATATTTGTAAAGTCTTTTTGTGCAATCTCAATATGAAGGGATTGTGAATCGATCTCAAGTAACTAGTTTTCACATAATTTTTGTTATATTTGTAAAGTTAAAAATCGAGATGTAAAAAAAATTGCGACATCTCCAAAAACAAAAAATAAACCAGAATTTTTCCAACTGACAAGATTATTAACCATCATTTCCCCCATTTTGATGGAGAATTTTATTAGTAATGAAGAATCTGCACTGTATAAATCGATCTCATATATGTGTGTGTGTCATCATTACCTTTGTGCAAAGTTGAAAGACATGTCTGTATCATAAAGAAATGAATATACGTTTTATACGATTTACTCATTTATATTTTCAGTTTACCTTTCTTTTACAATCATATAATTTTTCATCATTTATTATAATTTGATTATAATATTTCACTATATAAATATGTAAACTCCAATTGTATAAATTCATGTTCAATTTACAAACTGTGCATCGCACGTGAATAAAACTAGTATCTACAATATTTATATATTCATTATAATATACTTAAAAATAACAAAAGTACTATTATTATTATTAAATGACTATAACTCTTAAGTATTCTTTATAATATTTTTACAAACAATAAAAATATTATAATTATATAACTATAATTTTTAGATATCTTACATTGTATTGTAGTACTTAAAAAGAAGTGGTTATGTATTTAAAACATTTTAAATTTTTGGCAGGGTACCTAAATAAAATGAAATTTAAAAAAACGCGTTTACTAATTGGAGTTAATTGTATCCTCAAATTTGCAGATATACTGGAGAGAGAATAAGAAATAGGAGTATAATTTTAGAAACATGCTTTTGCATTGATTAACCGGCCACCTAAGCCGCATTTCGTACACATGGCATAATCTGGTTGGTCTCAACCATGTCATAGTGACAATTATCTTTTACTACATTTGCTCATTAACTAAAATCCTCTTTTCTTTCTTTTTTTTTTTCCTTTTCTGCTCAAAACTAGTACTCCATATAACTTCAGTCTTCACCTTACACGATTATATTTTTATTGAAAAATTCAAGTGATTTTTGACAGAGCAAAAAAAATATTGCCTTCTTTTTGTTAATTGTTGTTGAAGCTTAAATTAAAAAATTAAGTTGCAAAATAAAAGTTAAGTTCTCAATTAAATTTATCTATTTATTTTAATTTCTTAAATTATATTGGTCTTTCTTTATATTATATTTCTTTCTATATTGTTATGGCGTTCCCCTTAATATAAATTAAGAGGACTAAATTTTAATAAAGCATATTTATGAATTTTTTCAATCAATACTAATTCAACACTTAGGCTATGTTTGGTTGGGGTTGACACAACTTCCGATAAGTTGACACAACCCCTCTCTATGTTTATTTACACAGGTTGGCCCAACCACTACATGCATTTAGTAACCTTAAATAAATATATCCTATTGTATTTAATTATTAAGAAGGAGTATTTGTAAAAATATAAGAAAAAAGCTAAATATGCAAGTATTTATAATGATCTTATAGGACCTAAAAGAAGAAGTAGAAAAAACGTACTCCCTCCGTCTCACCTTATTTTGTACATTTTCCTTAATCGGTCGTCTCACATTATTTTACACATTTTCCTTAATCTCACTTATCTTGCACAGCCTAAAAAAGAAAACTTATAACATAATCTCCACTCTCAATCCACATAAAGTCAACAACAACCAATTTTTTTTCCTTAATACCCGTACCGACCCCTCTGTGCAAGATAAGTTGGGACGGAGGGAGTAATTATGGATGAGCAAAATCGAACTGAAATTGAAAAACCGATCCGAATCAAGTGATTCGGTTTAGTTCAGTTCGGTTCGATTTTTAACCAAAAATAATTCGATTGATCGAAACGAATTACTCATATTTAATTATATGTTTTCAATTATATATTTATTTTATACAATTTTTTTGATTGAATTGATATACGTTAGTAATTTCCACATTTAACATGTATGAAAATTAAAACTTATTCCTATACTTTATTTCTTTCTTTAATTTGGTTTTTTAATAGAAAAAAATATTATGAAAATCAAAATTTATTGCTATAAAAAATAAAAATATAAAAACTTTAAAATTTAAATCGATAATCGAACACCAAACCAAAGAATTCAGTTCGATTTAATTTTAAAAATATAGAAAAATTTTATGTTGATTTTTTTCGGTTGAAAATCAAACCGATCGAATGCTCACCCCTAGGGTAGCAGTTACAACCTAGGGACTATAAATATTGAACTCTCGGAGTAACAAAGCGATTTCAAAGTTGAGACCAAATACTTAAATAAGTTTGATCAGGAGAGAGTAACAAGAGAAGTTTTTTGGATACGAAATGTCTAGATCGCAGAGAATCTGCTTAATATTTAGCACTTTGGCTGTGTTCTTGTTCGCTTCAGCTTTTGCAGATGACGTCCTTGTGCTGACCGAGGACAACTTTGAGAAAGAGGTCGGTCAAGATCGAGGAGCTCTCGTCGAATTCTATGCTCCATGGTATGCAACTTCTCGATTGCTTTGGTATTTTTGTTCAGCTTCATTGATTCAAGTTTATAGATGATGATATTGGTTTATTGTTTTATTTCTGTAGATCTGTGATTTTCTTTTTCTCGATAAGAGTAGATCTGTTAATTTTGTTCTCCAGTAATTGATCCTAAACTGTGATTGATTTCTTTTTTTTCGGTAGCTATCTTCGAAATATCGATTTGACTTAGAGTAGTATAATCCCCATTGATTTTAGTTAGAAGTAGTATGTGTTTAGTAGTCTCCCTTTTATACTACAAACTACCTTTCGGAACTATTTTCACATGATTGCAAGTTGACGTTTTTACTACTGGTTAATTCATTATCATTTAGTATGATTTTCAAAAAATGTTGTAGTTTTACAATCATATTGCTGCGACAGGTGCGGGCACTGTAAAAAGCTTGCTCCGGAGTATGAAAAGCTTGGTGCAAGCTTTAAGAAGGCAAAATCAGTCTTGATTGGAAAGGTTAGCTTATCATGATTTCCTAATCTGAATGCTGCCTGCTAATTCTGCTTCATTAACTCTTAACTTAATTTAGTTATCTCTAGTTGATGCATTGTTCTTTGTATCTGTGTGAACATGACCTTTAATGCGTCTCTGGTGATGACCTGAAAATGCTATACTTGTTCAGGAACTTTCGAACATGATTTTAAGTTACTCTATCTAAATTAGAATGTAAATTAGTTCTGGGTATTTTGTGGTAAATCTAGAATTAGGCTTTACCTTATTTTCTGTGTTCAAGTCATTGATCTAATTGGGATCCAGGTTTGGTGCAAGCTGCAAAACAAGATGTTCTGGTTTTATATAGCAAACAAAGGAGAAATTATTCTTTGCGTATGAACAAATAGATAAAACCAGTACGGGCAATGCAATAAGATATGGATGTTCAATGTCGATAGTTGTGAGTTGTCCCCACAATGGTGATGTGCTACATGTACATATAAATCTATATATTTGTTGCAGACGAGCCGTTTTGATAAATTCAACTGCCTACATAAGACAGTGCTAGCTTACTTGTTGCTTCAGGAAATGCATAATGATCAATCCATTGTTTATCTGTTCTATATGCACCAGTAATCTAATGAGAAATGAAGCTAAATGATGTTTTGTCTTTGAATTAGTATAATCCAAGGATCTGATGCATTCTGTACAAAGAGAGTACTTGTAACTAGGGATGTCTGTGGATCATATCATTTTTAATTTCCTGTGTTTGTATTTAGTATATTTTTTGTATTTGATAGGAGTGCATACTCTGGTCAAAGTTTCAAATACCCAAAACACATATATTACTTCTTCTTCTCGTATTCTGATTGATAAAAGATTTGACTCTTAAGATATTTGGTTAATTGGGCTTATGACCTGCTCGTTCAATTGATTACATTAGCATTTAGAAGTTTCAGGTCATGTCAGCTGTTCCAAGAAATTTTTGTTTTTGCACCATTTGGAATTAAGTTTTGTATCTCATTCTGAACAATGTCTACTGACTGCTAATTTCATAAGGTTCTGCTGATAAAATGATGGTCTCTATCTTTTCATATGTGTATATGTATGTATTTGTTACTGTAACATTAAGCTCATTTAAGTATTATCGAGATGCTACTTTTATGTTGTATGGCTTTTATTTTGCATGACTCATTGCTGGAACTTTTATGTTCTAATTCGTTTTTGGAAATCTTATCTTGGCACCGTATTCAGTTGTTGAACCACCCCTTACCCTTGTAGGTTGATTGTGATGAGCATAAAAGCGTTTGCAGCAAATATGGGGTTTCTGGGTATCCCACCATCCAATGGTTTCCCAAGGGATCTCTAGAGCCAAAAAAGTAAATTACATCAAAGACATCTGTTTGTTTCTTCCCTATCTAATATTGAAGAGTTCTAGTTTTCCTTTTTAGTGATTCATGGTCTTCCAGAAAGTACATTCCTCATCCGAAATTGTCATTTTGTAGGTATGAAGGTGCTCGTAGTGCTGAAGCCCTTGCTGAATTTGTAAACAGTGAAGGAGGTAAAACTTTTGGTTTCAATGTTGGGTACACTTGCATACATTATTACCTTGATAAGATTTTACTATCCCTTATTAAGTAAAAGAACTTGCACTCTTTTGAGATTGTGTGATCAAATTGTAAAGGAAATGAACATGCACTCTTTTAAGATTGTGCAATCGAAATGTTGGCTTGCTCATCAAATGAGTGAAGCAAATATACAAAATCTCTAGCTCTGGGAAAAAGTAAAAGAGTTACTATATGCTTTGTTTTAAGAAGGGAATCAATCAAGCTTCATGCATCTCTTTTTATTCGTTTTTGGTCTAATGACATGAAAATTTACGACATTTGGGTTAGTTATATTTACAAATTGTCTTCAAAATTTAACATAAAAATATACCACATTGTGATTTTTTTCCAATTCAATGCACATGGACCAATTTTGGGCTCCAATTATTGATGTGGAGCCCGAACATTGTACTTACTACTATAAATGTGGAAGTTGAATGTTTTAAAAAAATCTAAATATTCAAAATGACGTCGGTTTTTTCAATATAATAAAAAATGAACTCCATTTCGTCATACATACACAATAGATGAGATACACACACGTCCACAAAGTCACATCAGAAATACAAATTATGGGCTCCAAGTCAGCAATTGGAGCCGAAATTGTCACACGTGCATCGAATTGCAAAAAAGTCAAAGGTGGTACATCTCTATGTCATGTTTCAAGACATGTTGCTACTCAAAGTTGTGAATTTTCATGTAATTAAGCTTTCTTTTATCTTATTTGATTTGTTACTGTTGAATTCACTAATCTTCATTGTTACAATATCTTTTGGGAGGCCTATGAAGCTGCCTTTCTCACCATTATACTCATAAATTATGTTTTGTTTTTAGGGACAAATGTCAAGATAGCTGCGATCCCTTCGAGTGTTGTGGTTCTGACTCCAGAAAACTTTGATGAGATTGTTCTTGATGAGAACAAAGATGTCCTGGTTGAGTTTTATGCACCATGGTAAGTGCACAAGAAAAATGTCATTTCACTTAATTTCCTTTCGCAGATGGAATACTTATGAAACTAATTGATCTATGTAAACTTATTTCGTGGAGTGTATTTCAAAATATGAGTTGCACCCTAAGTTGATGCTTTTGCTTTTACAGGTGTGGTCACTGCAAGAGTCTTGCTCCTGTAAGTTCATTTTTGGTGCTCTTGATATTGGTAGGGCTATCGAAATATTATTTCAACATACCTTAATTTAATCTGCTTTGTACTTGTAGATTTATGAAAAAGTTGCGACAGCATTCAAGCAGGAGGAAGGCGTGGTGATTGCGAATGTTGATGCTGACAAGTACAAGGATATTGCAGAGAAGTAAGTTTTTGAGTATTAATTGTTTTGTGTCTTTATTATGATGTGTGGTAAGCTTATATTGTAGTTCTTCTTTGATAATTTCATCCGAGCATTATTTGTTTCAAATGGCTCATGTCTACTAATGAGCAGGTACGGAGTGAGTGGTTATCCTACACTGAAATTCTTTCCAAAGAACAACAAAGCTGGTGAAGATTATGATGGTGGTAGAGATGTAGATGACTTCGTAATTTTCATAAATGAGAAGTCTGGGACTAGCCGAGATGCACAAGGCCAATTGACTTCCAAGGTTTGCAAAAATTAACTAAGTTTGGGTTTAGAATTCATAGTAGCAAATCTGTTTGTAGTCATGTGGAAATTGAAATCCATCACTTTCATTTGAAGTCATTCTGAGTGATTTAGGTGCATTTGAAATCCACTCTATCCTACATGAAAATTATTACATTTCAAATTATTCAATGCAATCTGAGTTTCTCCTCTCTTGTGCTTTTCTTGATCTGGATTTGTTCTTCTGTCCTTGTAGGCTGGAAGTGTTGAGGCGCTTGATAGCTTAGTGAAGGAATTTTTGAGTGCAAAAGATGAGGAGAAGACAGCTGTATTCAAGAGGTTAGAGGAGGAAGCTGATAAGCTGAAGGGTTCCAGTGCCAGGTTTCCACAAAGGCTTTATTAATTTTGTTTTTTTTTTTCTTAAATTGATTTCCTCTTTATGTAAATGAAAGATAAAATACAAAAATGTCTCCGGCACTATTCTTAAATCTTAATTCTGATAGATATGGGAAGATCTATGTGAAAGCTGCTAAAAGCTGCTTGGACAAAGGCTCTGATTATGCTAAGAATGAAGTTCAACGGTTGGAACGCATTCTTGCCAAGGTATGCTTATATAGCTCTTCTGGCACCATCAAAATTTATTTTTCTACTTATATCTATAACTGAAAACCGGCTGTCAAAATGATAGGTCTATTGTCTAATATACTTCATTGATTTTTTTGGGGCTGTTGTTCTCTTATGTTTCTTATGTAAATGGCATTTCTTTATGCTGACCCTTTTCTGAATTTGGAATTAAGATTCGTAACCTATATATAGTGTTGGTAAATGATTGATATGGTAAAAATTGTTGATGCAGTCAATCAGTGCAGCAAAGGCAGATGAGTTCACACTGAAGAAGAATATCGTATCAACCTTCATTGCGGATGAGTGATGAATTGTGGTTTCATGCCCAATGAGTTATAGGTATTGTTGGAAATGCTGGCGATTTTTGCTCCCAGTTTATTTTAGTTGTGACAGTAGAACGGGAGTAGCATTTTCTTGTTTCCAACGGTAGCAATAATGTAATAGTATTTTGACAATAGAGTTGACGATTATACACTCTTTCTGGACACATGACAACAAATTTGAGAGTTGGCAGATTATTTATCTCGAGTTGGATCTGATTCTGTAGCTTTTATGTTGTTAAATGTTAATTCGTTTATGAGTATGATGTCTTTCGATCAAATTTTACTGCAGATTATTTATCTCGAGGTGATTATGGGTTGGTCGTAGTATGTTCGTGTTCGTGGGTAAATTCTCCAAATCCAAACTCAAACCCAACTGATTTATTAAATGTCTCTGCAAATCAGAACCCATCCGCTAATTTCGCGTGCAAAGCTGTTATTAATTTAACCCGCATAAATTGAAGAATGTATTTCTGCGAATTTAATAATTATTAGTTGTAAAAATATTTAAACATGAAAACAACTCGAGCATAAATCATGATATAAGTGAATCAAAATGATAGATTACTCGATTGACTTGATCTAATTAATATGAGATTTACATTTACAATATAAAAAACGAAAACAAAGAAATATTAATTTTTTTTCCTCCTAATCTAAAAATAAAGAAAAAACCCTCCCCTTCTCCCACGATGACTCGAATCTAGGACCAAAAACCTAGGTAGTAGATGCTCTGCCACTTGAACTATCCAACTTCGTCTCAAAAACAAAGAAATATTAGAATGGGTTAGAGTTTTCAGCTTTAACTTTCAACTACCGCAAATTATATTCATTCTTATAGTGCTCAAATCCATTTAAGTGTTGAGTTATTTTAAATTCTTTTTGTGATTGTATCTTAAAAGTAATAGTAAAATATATTTTTCTAAAATTTATAAATGAGTTAATCTAGTTAAACGAGCTATGATAGGTTAACCTGCGCCTTGATATCATTTTAGCGTGTTTTGCGGGCTTGAACTTTTTAACACATTATGGCTAGTTTGGTTTCTTTGATTCGCCTAGATAAGACAAATAATCCTAATAAAATCTTTGCTTTGTGTGAATGTTAAAAGCCCAAGATAAATTAAGGGTCCAGATTAAAAAGCATGAAACCAGCTTAATCTTGTGACTAATAGCCACAGCTGAGTAGAGATGATTAATAGTCTGTACTCTTACTCCACAAATTATGCTACAGTATTACCAATATTCAAATTATATATTTAGGCTGATGCTAATATCTATTTACCTTTCTAACTAATATTTATGCCAATACTTCTTCACCTAGTTTTAATTTTCTCTGAATTATGGATGTGCGCGGTACGATGTCAATCGAATATTTAAAAATATTTAGATCCATACCAAACTTCAATTATTTAAAAAATGAGTATCTGAAACCAATCCATAAATTCGGAACGGAACGGTAAGAATTTTTTTCTTTTTTCGTGATAGTTCAATTCAAAATTTTGCGTCTAACGGAATGGTTCAATTCGATTCGATTCAGTTCTAATAACTGGAGATTTTTTATCTTTTGAATAATATATTCAATTTGAACAAAATATATTAATGTCTAACTGATATAAATAATTTTATTACATCAAATTTGTTTCCAACTAACCAACTTGTGTTTTGAAAATTATATAATAATTAAATATGAGCTTGTTTAGTTATTTATCTTAAATATAATTAACTAAAAAATTAAGGATAATATAATTTTAATGCTTATTTAAAGTAATCTTTTAGAGATAATATATTTTTAAATTTAGGGTTTGCTATTTTATTCGATTATTCGGTTCAATATAGTTCAGTGGTTCAATACGATTTTCGTTTTGAAAATTGAGAGATACCCAAATCTGTACCAAAAAAATAATCGGTTCAGTTCGGTTCAGAAAAAGTCAAATGGTCAACATATTTTTACGGTTCGAAACTTATTCGGTCTGGTTTCAATAATCTCCAAGTTCCGTGCACAATCCTACTCCCAAAAAATCAAATCGTAGATTTATTTAAGCTATTCGTAAACACAACGAAGAAATAAAGATTACCGACGACGTGGAGGTCCCACGACAGATCGTGGGGAAACCTCGTTCAAACTCCAATAGAAGCCCTCGCAACAAATTTTTTGTGTTTGCTTGCTCTTTAAACACTGTAGCAAAATATTAAAAGCGCTATTTTGATAGTGTTTTGGAGCTGAAATGGTAATGGATGTATCTAAAAGATGAGGACAATTGTGTAATATCATACATCAATGCTTTATTATCCCTTAAAACCAAACACTAGATTAATAATCTTCAGAACAACAATTTTATTTTTGTACTTTAAACCAAACACACTTACTAATAATGGTGAACAATGTTATCCTACCTAATTTTATCTATCGGATCTATCTCAACTCCTAAACTAAACTTGCCCTTAGATCATATCTCTATCCAAACCCACTTAGAACGAGTTGAGTTTGTATCGAGTTGGTGTGTTGGGACCCATATTCCCACCCGTAAAATGGAGCATGGTTATCAAATTGATTAATTTTTTGCTAAAATTAATAAAATTACGTACTTTTTTTTTTATTTTTTTTTAATTTTTTTTTTTTTTTTTTTTTGTATTGTGGCGATGGTTAGCCGGTTAGTGCGTATTAGATTGGCTCAATAAATATAGGGGAGTCAGATATATAGCAAATAACATAAGTGGATATGTTCATTTTTTTGGTATCCAAGCTTTCAGGTTTTTGCCTGACTAATTTTTGAGAGTCGGCCATGGTCCCTCACGAATTATCCCATGCAAATTGTGGGCGTAAATTGCAGGAACTGTAACATGTAAATTGTGGGATGCGTCTCTCTTAGATTTTAGGTTTGCAAGCATCGGCACTACTGCACATAAGTGATCCTTTTTCAAGTGGTTGTTTTATGCCTTCAGGTTCAGATCCCTATACTGTCACTTTGTAGCATGCTTACATGTTGATTGATCAATCATTTTAAAATAGGGGTAATTACAAAAAGGCCGCTGAACTATTACCACTTTTTCAGTTCGGCATATAAACTATTAGCTGTTACCAAACTGCCGCTAACCTATACGAAAATTACAACTCGACAGCTACCGGACACAATACCGGCCAAAGACACGTCACGTGACTTGCACACCCGGTTTTGGGTTCCAATTTCGAATTTTAATATAATTTTAAAAATTAAAATCCTAAAATATGAAAATGCTAAATTCTAAAAACTAAAAAACTAAAAACTGAATTCCTAAAAACTGAAATAAATAAAAACTAAACTCTAAAAACAAACATACTAAAATTAAACCTAATTAAAATAACTCCTAACTCATATTAGTGAAGGATTGCAGCTTCTAGAAGGTCAAGGGTTTTACCCCATTCCGTCTCAGCCGTCGCGATTCAACGGAGAAGGTGACCCGCTCCGTCACCCTTGAAGGCCTCCTTAACAACGCGTTTGTTTCTTCAATTTGGTGAACCCATTCCAGTCGATTTCGCAATATAGAAGAAAGAAGCATAAAAATCGAGAGGGTAGGGTTTCGGAAAGTATTGAAGAAATGGGTTGGGTTGTTCGTGGGAAAACAACAGAGAACGAACCAGAGGGCAACATATGTCCGGATTATGGTATGATAACATCCCCTTTCTAATTTCGATGCCTATTTTTAATTTTTTACCGAGGGGAGTAGTTATGTTTTTTGTCTGATTGTTGATGTTTGTCGAGCTTTTCTGGATTTATTGTATTCAATGGTGGAATCTGAGCTGTAAAGAACTGTCTTCTTTGGTGTTGTGCATTCGAGGGTGATTGTTTTGCTTTTTGTTTGATTGCATTAGTTAATTCAATGGTGGAATCTGATATTTGTGGCCTTATTCGAATAGTTTATTTGTAGGTGAAATCTGAGCTGTAAAAATGAATAATTCATTCTGAGTATCAATATGGTATATTCTCTTTTCTGATGAAAATTGCATTAGTTTAGGTGGTAGGTAGACGTACAGGTATTGAATATGAATAAGAAACAAGCTTTTGAATATTTTTATCTGAAATTTACGCGTAAGTTTGGTTAAAGCTTTGAAGAGTACCAAATTAGCACTTTCTCATTGTGGTTATTATCGTATGCGTAGAGAGCTACTTGGATTTGGGTAAAAGTTGTTGGAAATACTTGTTTGACATTGTTTATCTACTCTAAATTCTAATTGTTGTTGACTTGCACATGTTACTGTTTTTCTCTGATTATGGAAGTGTATTGTCATTAGTGAATAAGTGGTTTAGTTGAGAATAATTTGATTATTTATCCGGTAATTTATTTGTTTGATGCTTATTTTGTATTTTTTTGGCCTTTTTGCTACTTTCAGGCAACGATAATGACAAATTCACTATCCAATTTTGGCACTCCGGAAAGTTTATGGATTTTGGTCGAATCGTATATTGTGGACCTCACATGGCTGTCGACTACGTTGATTATGTCGACATTGACCAAATTTCAATTATCGAGCTTCTTGAAATGGTTAAGGAGATTGGATTGGAAAAGGTTAGATCAATTCACTGCAGTAAAGGAGGGCCTAGGGACTGTCACAGCTTACTTGCTTTGGAAACCGACAAAGATGCCCTTGAGATGGTCCAATATATTGATGGGGATGGGATGTTAGGTATTTATGTGGAGCATGAAGCTGATATTGGCGAGAATAACGCTGAAAATACGGAGGTTGATCATGAGACAGCAACGAAAAATGTAGATGTTGAAGGGGAGGCTGCCGGCGAAAATACATTAGGGGAAAACGATGGTATACCTCCAGTTGCTACCACTGTGGATCAAGAAGAGGAGGACGCAGCTGATTTTCAGTTTCCAGAGCCGTTATATAGCGTTGTGGATGTTGAACCAAGCGACGACAGCGATGATGCCCAAAGCGTTGGTGAAGACTCCGATTTTTGCGAAGAATTTGAAGATAGTGATGTTGATCAATGCGAGGATGAGATTCTATTTGAGAGTAACATTGACGACGATGTCGAGTGGGTTGGTATGGGCCAACACAAAGAGGCGGGGGAGGGCTGCAGTAAAGATCAAGAGAGGGTCAAAGACAAGATTCAGAATTACCCGATATCTACTAAAAAGTTAAACATTGTTGCTGCTAAGTTCCATCTTGACATGCGATTTCCCGATGCTTCAAGTTTCAAGGATGCTGTCCGAGCTCATCCAATTAAGCTTGGAAGAGATGTGAGGTTCACTTTTAGTGAAAAGTGGAAAGTCCAAGCCAAATGTAGGCACCCTACCTGTCCGTGGCTTATCTATGCATCTCGGTTTAGAAAAGAGGACACACTACAGGTGAAGACGTTCAACGGAAAGCATAAGTGTCCGAGGAGGCAGAAAATCAGCCATGCCAATGCCAAATGGTTGGCTAATATGTACAAAGACATGATACAGACCAATCCCAAGTGGCCTGTTGCCTCAATGATGGTTATAGCTCAGAAGCAAGTGAAGCTGACATTCAATAAGTGGCAACTGTACCGAGCAAAGAGAATAGCTACTGAGATGGGTAGAGGGTCCGACGCCGAACAATACGGAATGTTATGGTCTTATGCTGAAGAGATGAAGAGGGCTGACCCAGATACTACCATCAAAATCAAATGCAAGCAAGTTGGTGGGAAGCCTCAATTCAAAAGAATGTATGTGTGTTGGGGTCCTCTGAAGAAGGGATTTGTTGAGAATTGTCGGCCGATAATCTTTTTAGACGGATGCCATCTCAAGACTAATTGTGGTGGTATCCTCTTGACTGCAATAGGAATGGATCCTAATAATGACATGTACCCAGTTGCCTATGCCGTTGTTGAGAAAGAGAAGAAAAAGAGTTGGTTGTGGTTTTTGAAGTATCTAATGAACGACTTGCGCATAGTAAATCCTTATAGTTGGACTATTATGTCCGATAAACAAAAAGGATTGATTGATGCCGTGGATGAGGTGTTAGTTGGGTGTGAACACCGATTTTGTGTACAACATTTGTACCAAAATTTCAAGCTAACTCATAGAGGTATGGCTTTGAAGAATGGGCTTTGGAAGGCAGCTAGAGCTTCACGAGTTGTTGACTTTGATACAGCGATGAAGGAAATGAAAGAGATGAATACTTCGGCCTATGATTGGCTTGTGAAAAGACCTGCTGCACATTGGAGTCGATCGCATTTCAGTACCTTTCCTAAATCCGACGTGCTAGTAAATAACATGTGTGAGAGCTTTAACTCCATGATTCTGAAGGCAAGAAGTCTCCCAATCCTGTCAATGCTTGAGTCTATTCGCCTTGGATTAATGAAAAGAATCCATGTCAGAAGGGATGAAATGCTGAAATATAATGGAAATCTGTGCCCTAAAGTATCGAACATGTTAGAACTTTGGAAGAAAAAATCGATGGACTACATTGCGCATTGGAATGGCGAGGATCAATTCGAGGTTGAAAATAATGGAGTGTCAAAGTTTAGAGTCCATCTTGGTCGTAAAGAATGCAACTGTAGAAGGTGGGAGTTGACGGGTATACCTTGTCCGCATGCCATATGTGCGATGAATTACTTGGACTACGAACCGGAAGACTATGTACATGACTTCTACAAAAAAGAAACCTTCATCAAATCTTATAGCTATTTATTACCAACTTTGAATAGTCCAGACATGTGGCCACAATTGGGGGTCGAGCCCCTGATCCCACTTGTTGCCGAACACATGCCCGGAAGGCCCAAAAAACACGCTAGGAAGAAGGATGAGGTTGTGAAGAAGAGTGAGACAAAATTGAGCAGAAAAGGGATTACAATGACATGCTCGCTTTGCCACAAAACTGATCACAATAGGAGGAGGTGTGAGCTCAACAAAAAGGAAGGAATGGACATTCCGGCTCCGAATGTAGATGATGAGGGTAACCGAGAGTCAACTGCACCAACTAAAAGGGTAAGTGAACAGTATTTCCACTTGTTGGATAATATCTCGTATGAATATTATTTGTTGTTATTTGACTTGATTTCGTGGAGTTCTCCAATTTATTGATTTTTTTTTGGGTTTGTAATCTGATGTGTATATATGGAATCGATGCATCGTGCTGCTGTTATAATTTTTGGCCTTCCCAAAATAGGCATGATATGTGGATCAATTATACCTGGCTGTTTTTATATTTTTTGGGGATTGGATTGTTGTTAATTCTGATCTGAATCCTCCCATATTTTCTTGTTACATGTTGTTGTGGGAGCTGCAAGTTATACCTTAGTTTAGTGTTGTTGTTTTGACCATTTTGATGAACAATTACATTGTATTTAGGGAAGGAAAAGAAGAAGTGTGGTTGCTGAAAGTATGGATCCAAAAAGTGGCTTGGACAGTAACACAACCGAGACTCCATCCAAAAAGGTATGGCCTCTATTCACGGGAAAAAAGTCAAAAAAATTGGTCTATTTACTGAAAATTGGTATACTTATGCCGGGGGTGTAGTTGACTTGATATTAATTTTTGTTTGTACCATTAGGGTAGAAAAGGTAAGATTAAGAGAGGGAAGGGTTCGCCGAGTAAGAAGAACGTACCTCGTGCACCTGAGATAGACGAAACAACTGAAACTAATGTGAGTAATTTTGACTAAGACTGAACATTGATTCCAATTTATACTACAATTTGTACTGAATATTATGTTTGTCCTCTTAATCAGGTTTCTCAATCAACTCTATCATCTCCCCCTGTGAGAGTCACGAGAAATATGGCGCGCAATGCGTCATTGGGTAAGAGCCCAAATAAATCTGATGTGGATGAAAAAGGGAAATCGAGAGTTAAGAAGACGCCTTTGAAGAAAAAAGAAGGTGGTAGCAAAGGGGGACATGAAGATTTGGGAACTCAAACTTCAACAAACAAGGCCTTCTGCACCATCTCTGGAAAAAGCAATGTAAAATTCTCGACAACCAAGGGTCGAAGTTCAAGCACATCTGTTGCACCACAATCGACCGAGTCAACCATTTTGGGTTCATATTGGCAGGTTCTCCCTAGGGGAGAGATTTGAGCAACTTTTGTGGGGGGTAATGTGATATTGTGATGAACTTAACACCAAACTGTCGGTGTCTTTTGACTCGTTTTGTCAGTTTATTTTGCTGTTTTCTTCAATACGCTTTAATCAGCCACCAAATTTATGGGCGAGAAATGTTTTGGCTTAGTAAATTGTGGATGTTATTGTTATTTTGATGTCACTTAACACCAACTGATGTTTTACTGTTTTCTTCAATGTTTGAATATACAAGTTTATTTTGTTCAAAATAGTAAAATTGGAACCTAAATTCAAGAACAATTATTCCAAATCAAATCAATTGTTATCAAGATTCATATAAAATTCGTATAAACTTGCTTATCAAATCTCCCATAACAAACCCACATGTTTACATAGCTAAATCCATACGAGGGGTAAAAATCCACTCACACATGATACTAGACTCATTTCAAGCAAAATACGAGATAAGCATATTATTGCTACACAAGTTAGATACAAAATGGAGCAATTATCATAAAAAGCCTTTGCCTTGCAATATGGGTAAAATTGGCAACAGCCATTTACAAAGTCTTACAAAGTCAACGACATAACATAATCCACGACATAACAGAGTTAAACTAAACTGCATAGACAGACAAACGAACTAAGTCTAATTAATAGAACTACAATTAGGTGTCTCACTACCAAGCACATGATCACTTGTACAGATAGAAAACAATCCAAGAAGCAATTAGCAATATCCACAGCCATTTTGCCTTCGATTTCTCACGATTCATTTCTGCCTCTAATCGACTCAATTCATCTTCTATGCCATTTACCTGTCCACCGTGCCCCCTTGCGTTGCCTTGTCCACCGCCTTGCGCCATATCATGTAGTCTTCTCAGTTGAACTTCAAGATTATTGACCCTCCTCAGCAGACCGGGTATAATCTGACGAGCTCTCTCGCCCATAGGCGGATCAATCCAGACAAAGTAATTGCAGCCTCCAACCTGACCGAATACCATTGCAGAATCAACGTAGTTAATTCACACCCTTTTCAGATTTGTTAATTCACAGAGCTAAACTTATTTGAGTTAATCAAAATTTACTAACTTATGGAAATTAACAGAGTAAATCCACAAAGCATAACTTATTTGAGCAGCTTGAAAAGTATCTAACTAATGTGAATCAACATAGTAAAACCACCAACCATAACTTATTTGAGCAAATCGAATAATACTAAACTAATGTGAAGCAACATAGTGAATTCGAAATTTGCAGACCTCATCCCCGTAATTCAAGAACCAAAATTTGTAAGGAATTAAATTTTTAGTTGACAATCAACAAGTTCAAAATACTGAGAAGGCAGCAATTTCAGACTGTATACCCATTTCGTAAATGGATCTACATAACCAAACTATACACAAAACTAGGGTTTACCTGATTTTGACAACCATAGTATCTTCTCCCCGGGTTAAGGTCTGTCCATGATGTTCGAATCACAGTATCAAGGCCACAGGAGCAGATATTCATCCTTCGTTTTCGTCGCCTGTTCTTCCCTCTTCGTCGCGTGTTCTTCCTCTTCCTCTCACCTTGCGAATATTTTGTCTCAAGTTCTTTCTCCTAAATATAGCTTAAAGTTTTTATTTATTTCAGTTTTTAGGAATTCAGTTTTTAGTTTTTTAGTTTTTAGAATTTAGCATTTTCATATTTTAGGATTTTAATTTTTAAAATTATATTAAAATTCGAAATTGGAACCCAAAACCGGGTGTGCAAGTCACGTGACGTGTCTTTGGCCGGTATTGTGTCCGGTAGCTGTCGAGTTGTAATTTTCGTATAGGTTAGCGGCAGTTTGGTAACAGCTAATAGTTTATATGCCGAACTGAAAAAGTGGTAATAGTTCAGCGGCCTTTTTGTAGTTACCCCTTTTAAAATGTCCTTCTAATTAAAACACATGAGCTCAAGGAAGGACATGAAATTCACGTGCCTTCCCTTTCCTCGCTATTAAGCAAGTGCTAATTAGAAGTAGAGATGTTATTTTTGCCTATTTTAAAAGAATAAATGTATTTAGCTATTTTTCCTAAAAAGATGAATTTGAAATACACGCATATACCTTTGACTTTGAGGTATAATTCCTCGAATGTTTAGACCATCCAGATGTGGTATAACTTGAATCTAGTATTACCTTGGAGATATATAATATATAATCCTCAAAATATAATTTATAAATGTTACATGTTTACATAGCTGCCACCAGGGGTGGACGCACAGGTTGTTGGAGGAGGCTCCCTCCCCCCCTTCCCCCCCAACTTTTGCACAACAGAGCCTTATATACACATATATAGCACTACATTTTATAAAACATTATATGTGGCCCTCCTCCAATTGAAATATGATGTTGGATTTATTTAATTTGTTGTGCTTCTTCATTGATTTAGAATTCTAAATGAAGCCCATAAGGCCACAAACAACTAAAACCTTAATTTCTTTTTGAATACAAATAGGTTACCTCCCTCATCCCCAGAACCTCAATTTGTCGTGATAAAGTGTAAGCAATTTAAATTTACGACTACAAAATTTAACTATAATTTAAATTTACGACTTCAAAATTTAATTATTGCCCCCCCCCCCTTCCGCGCCCGATTACACATCCTGGGTCCGCCCCTGGCTGCCACATCAGCTCTTTCAGGTGAGAAACAAAGAGGACATCTATTGTTCATAAAGGAGCGGCCATGCGAGCTGTCAGGAAGATGATTTATGTGTGCAACAACACAACAACGCCTATACAACCTCTATGAACTGGCAGAACCTCACCGAAGGCAAACTTTGCACCGCGAACTTGTAGCACGGTGATAGGTAAAAACTGAGCTCGCCGAAAATGATTGTCAAAGATAGGTGCGCCTAACGCAGGTTGCACATGTATGTCACATGGCAAACATACCTTTTTACACGATCTTGATGGGATATTGGTGATTTGAAAGGGTAATGATGATGCCTCCCACCATAAATCACTATTATAAATAGTGAGAAGTTTCAGGGACACTGACACGCGAGAAAGAGAGAGAAAAATCATAAAAATAGAGAAGAGAGAGAGAGAGAGAGAGAGAGAGAGAAGTAAGAACATCTTGAAGGCCGCGACTTGAGTACAGATCGCGTAGTGATAGAAATTGGTTGTAAGCTTTGTAAATTATAATACCAACTTATTAATGAATTTTCATTGGCAATGTTCAGAGAAACTTTGTCATTGTTGTATAGAATTTAGGGTATTCTCCAACTTGTTATCTTTAAAAAATCTTGAGGGATATTTTGACAGGTATTACAGTTTGGTTGTGGCGATGGCGTGGAGCCTCGCCCATCTAAGTAGCCACTCAACAAATCTACCACTGTCATTTCCACGTACACCACATTACCCAACCATTAAGCTGAGACATGTAAAAAAGGGAATATATCAATTGCGATGAACCATTAATTCAATAAAATGTAAACATTAATCTGAATCGAAGGAATAATTAGCTATGAATTAAAAAATATATATATTTATGAAAAGGTAGTGCTTTTACGTTTACAGATAAAATTATAGGACCCAAACCCAATTGAAGAAGAATATAAGTAAGTGTATTACGAGGATTTAGCCAGGAAACAAGCAAGTTGGATCGATGTGATAATCAGTCAAAATTCTTTAAAAGCGCATTTCTCTTCAACACAAGACCATTCTCAGATGGCCTACATTTGCCACTACTTTTATAAATTTTCACATCATATTACTATTAATATTACTCCCTCCGTCCCAGCTTAACCTGCCTACTTGCCATTTCGGTCCGTCTCACCTTAATCTGTCAGCCCATAAATGACAAATTTCTCACACAATCTCCACCCTTAAAAAAGTCAAAGATTCCACAAAATCTATTTTTTCTTAACCTTCGTGTCCGGTCAACTCAGGTTAAGCCGGGAAGGAAGGAGTACCATATAATAAAATCAAATCTAAATAAATGGAAACCCAAATTCCTACAACCTTCATATTTTGTGCATTTGTATATTCATTTGGTATTGGCATTGGCATTGACATTGGCGACTCTCTTATGTGTGTTTATTCTTTTCTCGCCAAACCCCTTACTTTACAAGTTTTATCTTAAATAAAGTAACTCTTCTTTTTTTTTTTTTTTTTTTTTTGTCAGTAAAATCCTAAAATTTCAACGAAACTTGAAATTCAAGGTCTTAATAAAAGAAAAAAAAAAAAAAAACAATGAAACAATAATGGCTAAGTTAAGCAATTTTTTTTTTTTTTTTAGTATTTAATAACACAAAATACGGCAAAATCTAGTCTCATGTGCACCAGTTGCACGGTACAATTCAGGGTGGGTATCACGAATTATGCTGAAAGATATCACATATACATCTAAGCATAATTGATAATACCTTTTAACCATAATACCTTTACCAAAATTATGTAATATCTTTAGGTATAAATAGTACCTCCTCCGTCCCGAATGAACTTGCACACTTTCTATATTCGGGTGTCCTAAGCAAACTTGCACACTTATTAAAAAGGAAAGAAAATCCACACTTTGAACCTCAAAAAATCTGTTTATTTACACAAATGCCACCCCTAAATAAAATCAGCCCATTTTAAGATCCTTAATTAAATTAAGTAAATAGGATTTAAATCCCTAATCTAAACCCAACCCAAATAACAATACCCCCCACCGTTCCCAACCCAAACCATTTACCAACCCAACCCATTGTTTTGGGTTATCTGATGCTGGTATCTCCTGGATCATTCTCGATCCATTCCTCTCTCTCTCTCTCTCTCTCTCACTACTTCTCCCAAACCCTAATCTTCACAGTTCATTCTTCGCTGCTCTGAGATTAAACGGACCTATCTGAATCTGTAACCCCCACAACCCATCTCTTCTATCTTCCTCTTCGCCTTTCCCATCCCTTTCCGTGGCCAGATCTGATTTTTCTCATTTTCTGGGATGTCTTATGTTGCTGATTCCATGGAGGATTCCCAACCTACTGGCGAGTACTGTTCCGATTCGGAGGAAACATATGTACCTGATACACCATTTTCTGCGGATCTGGGCTTGAGTTCAGAGTTGAAGGGACCTCCTCCACTCCTGGATCTGTGTCCTTCCTCTGGACTCTCCGATGGTGGCCGGCTGGAGGAAGATGAGTCGCAAGGTTCGTGGTTGGATACGAAGGAGATTAGGGCTCACTTACAGCACCACTTGACCTTGTGGTTTCCGATCTGCGCAAAGGTTATACTGTATTATTTAGATATGAGTTTTGTTAGTGTTTGATATTCGTAACTGATGATGGTGTGATTTTTTAGTCGCTTTAACGTGTTGCTGCATGTGTGCTCTTATTTGTCTATTTTTTAGCCGTGCTAAAAAATCTGGTTTTTGGCTTTGATTTGTGCTTGAATATGTGATATTTGCTGAGCTGTGGTCTTAATTCGGTGCTAAGTTTAATATTGGGAACTGTTGGCTGTGATAATGTTGGCTTGATTTGAAAATGTTGGCTTGATTTGGAACTGTTGGCTTGATTTGAAACTGTTGGCTGTGAAAATGCTGACTTGATTTGAAAGTTTTTGCTTAATTTGGAACTGGTGGCTTGATTTGAAACCGTTGGATGTGATTATGTTGGCTTGATTTGAAAATGTTGGCCTGATATGAAACTGTTGCTTTTGATTGATGATTGAGTAGCTGATATAGCTGCTCTCATCTAGTTTGTCCAATTTAGAATTTGTGTCGGGTTTAGTTGATTTAGTTCAACTACTTTAATGAATTAGGTTGTGTGTTTCCTCTAAATGATGTTTAATAAACTGATAGTTATACCCAAATACCCTCTCTATGTCCTAAATGAACTTGCACACGTAATTGGGTGGAATGTTAGCACTGGGTGATGCTTATATTTGTTGACAGTGTACTATAATTTGTTGGTTCGGTTGATCGTAGGTCGAGTCAAATTGTGCAGACTTGGTAGCATTCTATGAATTACTGCTAGTTTACACAATTGCTCCCTAAATAGAGGTCCCAATGATGAAGTTTTTCTGAGGGCCACATTGGATAATAAAAATAAGGGGGATTTACAGTAGAAAACTTGAAAAACTACATAACTGGAGTATATACAAATCAGTGTTTATAGCCTAAGCAAAACAAACACTATATCGTGTTTATGCTATAAATACTGACCCAAAATGCTTGGAAACTTAAGTTAAATGTATCCCAATTCGGTCATCAACCCCCCTATTTCATAAGAACCTGAAGCCTGTTCGTTCCCAATCAAGAACTCTATCCCTTCCGTCACATCTTCTTCTTCAACCTCCAAAGACAGTGGCAAACAACCTTGTCTTTCTAGTGCAGCCTTTCCAATATGGGGTATTTTGTAATTGTTGTGTCCTTTGAGTCTCATGACCTCTATCATACATGCTTGCAAACTTAAAAATACATTGTTAAGTTTGGTTACCTCCAAACCTGCGTAAGACTGCAACACATTAGTAACCAACTGTTCAACATTTTTTTAGGGCTTTTTCACCTATAATGACTGAATAGCCCTGAAATAACCCAAATCCAATACATTTGTATCTGGGGAATTAGGTGGCTGACACATTAGGGTAATTTGAAAGCCATCTGATGTTGCAGCAGCCCTAAAATCCGGATCCAAATTGCTGATGTGCGGTTTCGCGTTATCTTGTTGTATTATGATGCTTTTGCTTGCATTTGCTGGCCACTTGGCTTTGATTGCTGGAAAAATCTGTGAATTGGTAAAATATATGAATAGTAATGTCACCGATGGATTGTAACAGCAGTAGGAAGCAGTTACAATCCATTTTGGAGGCTTACTCTCCCCATAAGCTAAATGATGTTTGTAAATTCTGATAGCTATGTCCTTACTTGTCTCAAAATGCAATCCTTGATAACCTCCTTGGTTATTGACTCGATTGATTTAGTGACCAACGTACCTCTAATTCTGTTTCGGCTATTTCTTTGAGCTGGAACTTGCGTTGTGAATGGGAAAATGCTAATTTTCCCATTAAACTCAAGCTCCCCTTGGCTTGAAAACGTTGATCGTGCAACAACACACATAAACATCACTTTGGGTATAAAACGCTTGCTTTTAGAAGCTCTATAGGGTTCTGGCTCTTCTTGCAGCTTATATGTCCTCTCGGTTACCCTTTGCATGTAGAACCACTTCTCATCTATAGGAATGACATTGTGCATAGTCCCGTACCTTATTTTTGTGTTTGGCTGTCATAATGCAATGCGGACAAACTGTACTTTAGCCTTTGCAATTTGTTTGCTTCAGTTAGGGCTGGTTCTATGGCATTGGTGTGTGGTTTTATCATGCCAGATTTAACCCACCTGCCTACCTTACTTTTGCTCACCTTTAACTCATTGGCGAGTCTCCTTATTGAACCCCTATTGCAGAATGGTATGCCTTTCATCAATTGTATGTCTAATTCTTTACTAACCACTCCTATGCCGAGCTTTTTTACCTCGAAACTGACCGGTTTGTTTGCTGTCATTTGCTCATTTGCAGCCCCCCATATGTTATGCATGGTTCGACAGCTGACTCCAAATGATGTTGCTGCCTCTTTGATCTTGCCATGATGTACCACTCGATTCGTGCTATTCTCCGTCAAGAACTGAGCAATCAATAGGCGCTCTAATGGATTCAGATTTTTCCATCCCTTTTTGTTGCAAACCATTATTCTTCTATGTATTTCTGCTGTTTTTTTGGAATTAGCATTGAATGTATTTAATGTTCATTCAAAGCACATTATACAGGGCTCTTAGGAGTAGGTTAAATTTTGGTGGAAAAGTGAAATTTGTAATTTTTGCTCTTGTTTGAACTGTAAAAAAAATTCAAGATCTCAAATTGTTGGAGGGAAAAAATTTCTCCAGAATCTGACTTGATTTAATATTTTCAGATTCGGTACTGTTCCCTATCAGATTTCCAGTTGGTTTATTTTTAGCAATTTTATGATGTAGGAAACTGCTAGTGGTATAAGATTAGTATATTAAACTCCCACTTTATTATTCAGCTAATTTGGTTAAAGTAACAGTTGAAAAGTCAACAAAAATTGAAAAAACAACTTTTCTTAATTTCTGTGCCTGAGCCCCTGTGCAAGTTCATTCGGGACGGAAGGAGTAATACTTTTTGACTCATGGCCCGAATTGCACAGATCTTAAATACACAAGCGCGTGAACACACACATATAAATTTAAAAATTTATGAACCCAATATCTAATCCTTCTTAAGTATAAAAAAGAACAGTATGTAAATGAAAAAAGAAGTGCAAGTCATCGCTTTTGAGTTTTGCCTAAATTTTTCCTGTTCATTAATTCTAACCCCTCACTCCCAATCCAAAAGTATATCATATATATATACATACATATATGAACATATTGTCTTAGTTCTGTTTTTGAGAAAAAAAATATATCGAACAATCATTTTATTAAATATTAAATATTTTTAGGTTGATTTTGATATATTTGATGTATAAAATGTTTTTTATGAAATAAAAATTGTGAAATTACTTAAGAGAAAATTAATGTTCTTTTGGAAAAAATAAACTACGAAGATTAGTTTTACTTTTCTTTTTGTATCAAATAATTTTTGGATTGCTTGAACTTAGTAAAATGACATAAATTTGTTCGACTTCATCAATATCTATCAAATTATAAAAAAATGTGTGTTAGGAAAAAATAAGTTATGTTAACCACAAAAAGAAAAAGGTATTGTAACAGCCCGATTTTCTAGTCTAATTTAAGAAATTGTAAAGCCCCCAAAACATGCCATGATATTTAATTTATTTAACTAAATACTATATTTTAAAATCGAGCCATTATGAAAATAGTAATTTAATATAATCATACATAATGTCACAATATTTTATGAAATAAAGTATATTAAAATCAATATTGAAAATATACGAAATATTTTAAATACTTTAAGAATTTTGATGATAGTATTAAGTAATTGGCAGCGGAAAATATAATTTGTTCAAACCAGGCACATCTTAAACATCCCTTCAATCAAATTAACATTCTAGTATAAATCACTGATAATTTGTTAAGTATCTAGAACATGTAAAAACTTATTAAAATATTTCTCAATTATGACTCTAACACATCAATTCATCATAATAATTTCATCAAATACTCAATTATAATTACGAAGTATATAAATCACCTTAAACTCCTAGCATACCATAATTTCATAAGATCTCAACTACCACATACTACAAGTCCAAAACTTCACCATACTTTTGAAATAATGTAAATCATAAATCATAAACGCCATATTGCACACATTTAATTATTATGTCCAAATAAAAATAATTTATAACTTTATACCACAATATGCTTTCCGGCTCCACCTCTGCTTCCATTGCTCATTCCATTTCTACCTGAGGTTCAATAATGGGTTGGGTGAGCTTCCTTCAGCTCGTGGGAGTCAAAGTTTATCACATTAATTATAAATACAAAGAGGCATACAATGTAACAATTATCATAATGATGCGCTTGTATTGGCAAGACACATAGAGCTAACTTGTATTGGCAAGTAGCATACTGGTAATGGGCTAAACTTGTATTGGCAAGTAACATAATGACAATGCGCTAAACTTGTATTGGCAAGTAGCAAATTGAATAGTCACTTGTATTGGCAAGTAACAACTTGAAGATTAAGTGCACATGTATACAGTAAAAATAATTAAAGCGATAAACAATAGACCCCCACCTGGAAAATGAGATGATTGAAATGCAAATGATTGGGTTAATCTGTAGTTCTAGGCACGTGCTCTCGCTCCTCAAGTCCTACATTTAACCGTGGAAAATATCTTAAAACTATTGATACTAGATCACTATAAAAGCAAAAGAGGAAAAAATATAAAGAAATTTCTTAATTAATGAAAATAATAATAGTAATTAAAATAAGGAAAATTTGTTGGGCTTTTGAGAATATGGATTTGAAGTGGGGTAAATGTGGAATTTGAGTAATAAATATGAGTTTATAATGTTATTGGCTCTAAAATTGGAATTTCCAGTTTCAATGAATCTCGGCAGTAGTTAGTTTACAGGAAAATTGGCAATTAAAATTATAATATATATATATATATATATATATATAGAAGTTGAGACTTGTAGAACATACGCTTGCGCATAGTATCTTCCTCTTTTCTTCATCCATTCCTCCTCCATTCCAATTCTGCCTTCATATGCGAGATCATATTATCCTTTTGTTCCTCCAATTTCTCCATTCCGCCTTCATATGCGAGATCAAACAAATTATCCTTTCCTCCCTCCCATTCCTCCATTTCAATTTGACTTTCATATACGAGATCAAATTATCATTCCTTCCTCCAATTCCTCAATTTCAAATCCACTTCATATGCGAGATCAAATTATTTTCTCCCCTTCTTCAGTTCTTTCACTCGCACCCACCCCATAGAACTTCATTGGCAAAGGGAGAGAGGGTGGTGTTTTCACTCGCACCCACCCCATAGAACTTCATTGGCAAAGGGAGAGAGGGTGGTGTGCGCGGCGTCCATGGCGGTAAGAAAATTTGCGTGTTAATCGAAAATAAACACCAAATGAAAAGGGAGGGTGTTGGAGTAAAATGTGTATGCCTGAGATTAATTATTGAAATTGAGATTTGATTACTGGATATAGTTGTAGGAATTTTGGGTGGAATTTCGCTGGATCAGAATAGTAGAAGAAGAATTGAAGAAAATTTAGGTTGCCAGGAAACTAAAATTAACGCGTAAAAAAAAAACTGTTCCACAGTTAAAGTCTACATATTTATATAGAATATTGGTAGCGGTTTCTAATCCACCTCCCACTACCCATGATCTCCCACTCCTCCACTCCTTCATGCCATTCCTCCACACTCCACTCCTCCACGCTCACAAAACCGCCACTCCTTCACGCTCACAAAACAGGAAAATATCCGGATTCTAAAATTTTATCTGTTCTATTTGGCTCTATGGATTTTGGGCTAAAATTGAATCCATAATTATTGATTGGGCCTAAATATTGAGCCAATGATGCAAATGGATGAGATGATGTATATGAATGTGCTTATTTGAATTAAATAAATGGTATCTAAAAGAAATGTTTTAACTTAAAAATAAATAGTTTTTCAGAAATAAGATTTGAAATAATATACTGGGCCAATATAAATCTATTCCAGTTGAAAAATCCAAATCTTGAAAAATGATCATATGAAAAGGGTCGGCCCAATTGAATGAAATGATGATAAACATAAAATCATACAAAATAGTTTAATAAATAGACGAAAATTCCCGGGCATTACAGGTATTTAGTTAAAAAAGATGGAAGATCGGTTTTTTATGAAATTTGATGCATGATAAATTAATTTAGGGTAATTGTACTGTGCAACGGTTGCTTAGGTGCAACTAGGAGGCTGTTGATACACAAATTTCGTATCCAATTAAAATGAGCCACGTAATAAAATATATGTTGAATATCAATTTTATATTGATTATTTTTAATATTAGGAATTGGGTAAGTAAAATTCCTAAGTTAAACAGTCAATTTAATTGGTGATTTACTATATATTTTATTGACCAATGGGAAGCCGCCACGTGTCAAGATGATGTAGATATTACTAAATTAAATTAAATTAAATTAAATTAGTAATTATCCAAGAAGATGAGTAGAAACATCAAGTCATGGTGGACCAATCAGAATGCTCCATGTGTCAAGTTGTTGCAGTAATGATTAAATTAAATACAATTAATTTAATAATTATCTTATGGATAATGATATTGTGAAGGACCAATCATATCGCTCCATTCAGACTCAAGCCCATTAGGGTTTTCCCATCCTACAACTATAAATAGGGCTTCATTCTCCACCAAAAATCACCAACAACACAAGCTTAAGAAAGGTGGTACAAAACCAATCTTGAGATTAAGGTGGTACAAAGCCAAAATCCGGCGTTACAAAGCCAATCCGTTATTACAATCCACCGTTACGAAGCCAATCTTGAGATTTTCAAGGCGTTACAAAGCCAATCTCAAAATTTTCAACGTTTGATCCGAGATCAAGGTGCTAAGCCCCTCCGATCGGCGTTTTTAAGTCAAAGGTGTTCTTTGTTGTTCGTCAAGATCTTCGAAGACGTTCTTTGCATATTGAATCAAAAGTATCGTTTAATTCAAAATCAAGCTCAAGCCTTTGAATTAACGTTACTCAAGTCAAAGTCCAAATCCGGGGAAAAACAAAGTCAACTCCGACATCAATCAATCGAAGATCAGAAGAATCAGAGGAGAACTAGAGATAGGATCCACAAAGTTATAAGCATTATCCATTTGATCCGAGAAATCCGATCTTATAATTTTTTTCTGTGTTTATTTATTTATACACAAAATTTGTTATTACAAATTTGGCACGCCCGGTGGGACAATCTTTACCTCTCATCTCTCTCTTTGACAAGGACCCTCGAAGCTTTGCAATGGCCACTCAAAAGGCTCTGACAGTCAAGATGAATTCCTCCAAGTTTTCAAGTGCTCCAAGTACTAGTGTTGGGGTCATCACAAGAAGCATGTCCAAGGCACTGCAATCAGAATAGTCATCTCTTGAAGCTGTCGAGAAGGATCCGAAGCAGCTCGCTACTAACACCGCAAATGAGGAAGACGGCCTTGCGTGCTCTACTCCTCGTTCCTCATCAAGTTCAAAAGTAGCTCAAGTCATGACAACAAACGCTTCAAATCTTGAAGACAACTTGCAAGTTTGACTAAGGCCATTAGAGAACTTACAAGACATGTCCAAGAACAAGATTCTAAGATTGAAAAGTTGATGAACAAAATTGACCATGCTAATACACTACAAGAAAATAATTAATTGCCTAGGAAAAAATTTGTAGGCAATAATCTCAATTTTGTAGGCATTTATATTTGCCTACAGAATACCAACAAAAAACAATTGTAGGGACTTTGCTCGTAGGTGATTGGTTTGCCTACGAAAATGTAATCCGTAGGTGATTACCTACCGATGTTCCGTGGCAAATCTGTAGGCAACTTGGCTACTAAATTAAATAAAAATATGTAGGCAAAATATCAACGTCGGAATATTTCGTTGGGAATTCCGTAGGCAAATTTAGCAACAAAAATTTTTGTAGGCAAAATTTTTATTTCAATATTTTTAATAAATCTATTTTTTCTTGTTTGCCTAGGGAATCAATTTCGTTGCAAATTTAAAGAAATTGTAAGAACTTATCCCTAGAAAATTCTGTAAGTAATTTCTCTGTTTTTTTTTAATATAGCATTATATTTATTGGTTCCAATTTTTTCAGAATACCTGTAATCAATCCAAAACCAATTAATAGTACTTTATAAACATAAAAATAGTTCAATAAATTGTAGAACAACATATATATATGTAAACATATAGTAAAAAGGTGTAACCATTCATATAAATGGTAATCCCCAAAATAGCAAAGTATTACTACATAACATGTTAGGAACTAGAATAAAATATATCCAATGTTCATAAAAAAACAGTAGTAGAACCACTTCTTCTATTTTTCGAATTCTGATCAGATTGCGTTTAGCCTCCTTTCAGTCCCAATATTCCAGTCATCACTTGTATGTATCTTCTTCCATGTATTTTGGCTTCACCCCTCCACTCTTCATTAAAAAAGATTCCAGATCGAGTCAAAATATACAAAATACTTCAGCTAAACAAAATATCATCTTCCAACCGATTGATGTTCATATTTATTCATCAAAACACAATTTCTTTTTTCAAACATAAACCAACAATTCCAAATTCTGAACAAAAATATTGAAAATGAGAACTCTCATAAGAAAGGAGACCGAAGAAGCCTAAGTTTTTGAAGATCATTTACCAAATTCATTTTCTTTACAGATAAAACGCAATATACTTAGCTCCTAACGATCAATTTTTTTGTAACCTAAAATCTCACTGTGGTAAGGTCAGACCGTTGCAGAGTTGCTTCAACACTCCTAGGTAGTACAATAAGGAGATCCACAATGATCAAAGAATATGGTGTAAAGGGGATATAGTGATGCCAGTATAGGAGTACAACGAGAAATCAACTAAATAGAGACTTAATATAGAACTTTGACATTGTTCTTACTTTGTTAGGGACAAGTTTCAAAATATGCTTGACGAACTGCTGGTTTTTTCAGCAAATATCTGCCAGAAATATTTGAAGAATCCATAAGAAAATCATCTTATCATTGTTAGGGGAGCAAATTGTGCAACAAAAACGTATAACATTCGTTCATTAAGAAAAAACACTCTAGCCGGAGATCAGTAAGTGTTTTATCATTAATATTTCCTAAAGTTTCAAGACTTAGTAAAGGAGAAATCAATGAAAAGCAACAATTGATTAGGAGCTAATTTAAGTGACAGAAAGTGTCTAAAATGTCAAATAAATAATATTAACAAAGAAGATATCGAGGACTAACTGTTAAAGGATGTCACTCTTTTCCAAACAGAAATAGTAAAAGTGACAGATAGCAAAATGAATTGAGTCCATCTCTTCCATAAAAATGCTAGTGAGGTATTCCAGACATAACATAAATGAGGTTTTCCTAGGAAGAACCAATCCAGAAAAATTATGTTCCCATGGATTCTTCCAAACTTTCTGTATCCAATCTGTCAGATCCCTAAATAAATTCGGGATTAGTAGTTCCACATTTGTACTTCATTAAGTAAATGATTTATCAAATAGAAAAAGCATCCTGGATCAAGGAGGTGCCTATAGACACATAGAAAGGGACATGATTTGAAGGAACAAAAAGACAAACCTGGTGAATGATTTCTGGAAAATAAACGTCACTATGTTGGACTGAAATACAACAATAGAGATGTAACTACAAGGTCTCACTGTTAATATGATAAAACAACAGTGAACATATCAAAGTTTGTGAGGTAATGTTCAATTTCATCAAGTGAGCCTATATTTTGTAATATGGTGTGTTGGGAATGTGGAACCGGAGTTAGGGAGTGGAGAACCGGCGGTTTAAACCGGGTTTTATCATCAAGAAGACAAACTGGTCATGAGCAAACCGGGTTCAAGTTAGGTAAATAACAACCGTTTGTGACGAAGCAGTTTCAGTTAGTGACGACGCGAAACCGTCACATTTGTCCTGTAGCTCAGCGTGAACTTCTTGCAGTTATAACTTCCTATCCAGTTGTATTCGAGCTTCAAGCCATATATCATTGTAAAGCTCTCATTGAGAAGAAGACAACCATATAGCATTATCTCCTGTACTTTAGATTAGAGAGAGTATTTAGAGATAGAGTGTGCGTGCCCTCATTTGCATTCAGAATTGGGCATTTCATTTCTTGAGCTATTTCTCTGTAATTGATTGAAGTTCTTAGTAGATTGAGGTGTGCCTTGCCTCCGTGGATGTAGTTCATATTGAACGAACCACGTTAAAACTGTGTTTGATTCATTTCTGATTTCTGTTCTGCGTAAGCTCAATTCGGCCACAACTCTGGCCGAACTGCGAGTGTGAATTCGGAGTATTTTCTTCGTATGATTTCCAGGTTCTTTGGTGTTGTGTGTTCTTGAGTTGTTTTCACAAACAAAGTTTATATAGGGCAGTGTAAATTTGAACATGTGAAATCAAGCTCTACAAAGATTATTCATCCCATGTTATGAAGAGCGTAAAACTAACTTCTAGATTTCTTTTTAATTGTTCTTTCACAGCAAGAAAGGGAAAAGAAAAATAAATATAAATAAGCAAGCGTTAATCATCTCAAAATCAATAGATACTTTACAATAAGCGGGCTTTAGGTATGACCAAGGGAGGGGTGTGAATGTGATGATCCAAAGCCACTCCATCTCAAGTGACAGGCTTTATGACCCTGAGATGTGTAAATATGAAACACTTTGACTTTGGATGGCTTCAGATGCCAAAGTTCTAACGAGATTATAAACCCAAAATTCGAACAAAGTGCTGATAAGGCAACATCTGTCTCCTACAAAATTAAAAGGCATATCCCAAATATATTGGTCATACAATTTAATAAATTAACAAACTAAAAGAATCATGAGCATATATTAAAGCAATAGCAAGCTTGAAAGCTATAAACATGATTACCCTGTATTGTCAATCTTCCATCAAAGCCAATCTTTCTCCTCTTCCAAATCTAAAAATGACTAGGCAAATAATCTCACAATAATATATAACCATGTATCTTTTCTGTTGTTATGAACAGAAAGTAATATGTTCACGACATTCTTCCGCTGAAATCAATCTCTTTTACACATCATAAAGTAATAAGTCCCACAGTTAGACCACATGTAATAATCGACGTACAATCAATTTGAATAATAGAAAACAAAGTCACTCGCCTTTGCCTTTAATCAATGAAACATCTCTTTTCGATACGTTTATCATCATGTATTAGGAATCCAATCTTTCCCTAAATTATAACCATAATAACACAAAATAAGTTTTGGAGAACACCCACATAGTGAAATTAAGTGTAAAAAATCAAAGAGATCAAACGAAATTTGAAGGAATCCACAATTTCTTTCCTTAATTATTTGATTAATGATAAGGGATGCAATTTGAGGTCACAAACAGGGAATCCATAATTTCTTCTTTTACTTTATTTGATTCATGATAAGGGCTGCAATTTTTTCTAACTGCAATAAAGACTTTATAGGCAAAATGCATTTGAGTCTGAATTTACTGGAATTCTTGAACAACATTTGCCCCCCCCCCCCCCCAGACTAACCTACCCTCCCACCGGTCCTAATCCAACAAAAGATACTACAATTTAGACAAAATAAACTTAGCTATTAGCTCTTAATTAATTGTTGATCATTGAAACTAACTTATGTATAATAAGAAAATATATATGATTGCGGATTGAGTATAACAGAGAGGAGAGGGAGCGATTGGGTTTTTCTGCATTTACTACACTTGATTCATATGAAACCCACATTTAGACAATACACCACAGTTTTAGATAGCAAAGAAAATGAAAAAAATGCAGAAAAACAGCTTGTAAAGAGAAAATTAGAAGTGACATCTACAAACCTGACTAAAAGAGTAGAGCAGAAAAGCAACGTCGGGGTGTTGGAATAATGGAGATGAGGAAGCAAGCATCGATTGTCGGTGGAGCTCCTGTGGGAAGAACCCACGGTAATTGATAAGGGTATTAGGGTTTCAAATAATTAGCGAGATTTGGGGGAAAATATACTCATGTAGTAGATAGATTACCTTATGATGATTTGTGAGCTTCTCCTTTCACCACAGATAGAGGAGCGCACGATTCCGAATTTCATCTCCATCTCTGGTGTTTTTCAGGCATCCATCTTTGGTGAGGGAGGAAATATTTGGGGCAGGGGAGGGAACGATTAGCAGAGGGAAAATAAATGGGTTTGGCGCCTCAATTTTGTCTCTGCATTTGAATGAAATTTTTATTTCACTAAATAATGTAATATGAAAAACAATTAATTTTAAATCCTAGGTCATTTCATAGGTAATCTATTAAAAGAAAATATATATATATATATAAATGCCTACAAAAATTTTTGTAGGCAAATAATTTTATTTTCACCTACCATGATTCTGTAGGAAAATCTATAGATAATATATTAAAAGAAAAAAAAACATATATGCCTACGAAAAAATCCGTAGGCAAATAATTTTTTTTTACCTACCGCTATTCTGTAGGAAAATTCGTTAGTGTGTCTTTCTGGGACTGATTTGCCTATGGACAATTTCGTAGCTATATTACCTTCCGTTGTTCCATTGCTAATTCTGTAGGTGAAATGAACTATAAAATTCGGTAGGTAATTTGTAGGCAATTCTAACTATTTAAGGACAGAATTATTTTTGTTGGTAAATTCCGTAGCTAATTCTTTAATTTCTTGTAGTGATATAAGTCGTACTCCTGAGAAAGAATCAACTGAAGATGAAGGCGAAGTCGAAACATCTGAAAGGCGGGATTCTATTCACAAAGAAAAGTTTTCAAAAGCGATCAAAGTGTCTGCTGAAGGTTTGATCCCGCATTGACCAACTGAAGGAGCTCATTAGGGGAACAATCAAGGAGAAGTTAGATGGAAACTCGAAGTCCTCTTTCACCTATACAAAGCCATATACGCAACGAATTGACAGTTTGAAGATGCCGATGGATTACCAGCCACCTAAGTTTCAACAGTTTGATGGCAAGGGCAATCTCAAACAACATGTGGTGCACTTCATTGAGACGTGCAACGGTGCTGGAACTTATGGTGACCACTTAGTGATGCATTTTGTTAGATTACTCAAAGGCAACGCGTTCGATTGGTACACTGATCTGGATGCTAGCTCAATTGATAGTTGGGATCAACTAGAGCAAGAGTTCCTTAATCGCTTCTACAGCACTCGGAGGACAGTCAACATGGTTGAACTGACCAACACGCGCCAATGGAAAGAGGAGGCCGTAGTTGACTACATTAACCGATGGAGGAATCTGAGCCTCAATTGCAAAGATCGTCTGTCTGAAGCTTCCGCAATTGAGATGTGCATACAAGGGATGCAGTGGGGTCTTTGTTATATTCTCCAAGGAATTCGACCGCACACATTCAAAGAGTTAGCTACTCGAGCCCATGACATGGAGCTAAGCATGATTTCAAGTGGAGCAGAAGGGCCGCCAATTCAAGAGCCTTGCAAGTTCAACAATAGAAAAGATTGGAATAAAAGGGGGCAAACCCTTTATCACACCTGCAAACCAAGAGTCCATGACGATAGCTGTGATGCCCATCAAGTTTGGCCGAAAAGAAGACAATAAGACTGGTAAAGGGAAAGACATCTCTCAAGATCGGGGGCAAAGAAAGTTCACTCTAAAAGAGATGCAATTAAAATAATACCCATTCTTGGACTCGGATGTCTCTGGGATATTCGATGACTTGACGGAAGCAAATCTCATTGAATTACCTGAAATCAAGCGACCTGAAGAAGCTAGGTGGACTGATGACCCAAAGTATTGCAAGTATCATCGGTTGGTGGGGCATTCAATAGAAGATTGCTTCATACTCAAGGACAAGATCATGCAGTTAGCACGACAAGGGAAAATAGTGTTAGATGAAGGCAATGCAACAACAAATCTTACAACTATCTTGGAAGATAATGGCCTTGGTGACACCCCATGCTACATGACGGACAAACAAGGAAGCAAATACGAAGATAGACATGTGGAAGAGGAAGATGTTGAAAAGACCCTACTTGAACTTGAACATAGTGTACGAATCGGTCAATTCACTTGGGTCTGATGAAAAAAAAAAAGAGAGAGAAAAAAAAAAAAAAGAACACCTCCTAGCTCGCATGAGGATAAACTGTGCACGACGACCACCAAAGGTAAAGTATGTGGTTAAAATGCTAAATTGCCTCACTTTGACTAAAGTGGTTAAAAAATAGTCTCTCCTGGACAACATGAGTATAAATTGTGCACGACACCACCTCCCAAAAAAATAAAACACGAAGTGGAAATTTGAACTACGTTATGACTTGATCCCTTTTACCGGGGTACGTAGGCAGCTTAGAAATATTCTAAGTTCAGTCATACAAATACATATATTGTGTTTTCCTCTCCTAAGTTGCTCCGAGTTTAGGGATTCAAGCTCCAAGGGTATCAAGTTATCTGATTTCGTCAAATTAGGTTGTCAAACTCAACTTCAGATAAATCTACTCTTCCAAGTCAAGTATGTCAAATCCGTCCAAATCTACTATGTTGAAGATTCAACTTCCAAATTCAAGAACTCATTGGTATGCGTATAAACTACCAACAAATTTCAAGTACAAGTTCAAGGCTCCTTGGCACGAGCTTAAAAGGTCTACAAGTCAAATTCAAAAGAAGAACTCCTTGATACGAGTATAAACTATCTACGAATCCAAATTCAAGCCCAAATGAAGAACTCCTTGATATGAGTATAAACTTTCTACAAGTCCAAATTCAAGTTCAAATGAAGAACTCCTTGATACGAGTATAAACTATCTACAAGTACCAAATCCAAGTCCAAATTCAAGAACTCTTTGATGCGAGTATAAAATTGTCGATATGTCCGGAGAAGTTCCGAAAGTCAGTTCGAGACTTATCCACTCCAAGACACATCGTCCGTAAACAAGTCTCGAGGGAGCATTTGTTGATACACAAATTTCGTATCCAATTAAAATGTGCCATGTAATAAAATATATGTTGAATATTAATTTTATATTGATTATTTTTAATATTAGGAATTAGGTAAGTAAAATTCCTAAGTTAAATAGTCAATTTAATTGGTGATTTACTATATATTTTATTGACCAATGGAAAGCCGTCACGTGTCAAGATGATGCAGATATTACTAAATTAAATTAAATTAATTTAGTAATTATCCAAGATGATGAGTAGAAACATCAAGTCATAGTGGACCAATCAGAATGCTCCATGTGTCAAGTTGTTGCAGTAATTATTAAATTAAATACAATTAATTTAATAATTATCTTATGGATAATGATATTGTGAATGACCAATCATATCGCTCCATTCAGACTCAAGTCCATTAGGGTTTTTCATCCTACAACTATAAATAGGGCTTCATTCTCCACCAAAAATCACAAAAACACAAGCTTAAGAAAGGTGGTACAAAACCAATCTTGAGATTACGGTGGTACAAAGCCAAAATCCGGCGTTACAACGCCAGTCCGTTATTACAATCCAGCGTTACGAAGCCAATCTTGAGATTTTCAAGGCGTTACAAAGTCAATCTCAAGATTTTCAACGTTTGATCCGAGATCAAGGTGCTAAGCTCCTCCGATCGGCGTTTTTAAGTCAAAGGTGTTCTTCGTTGTTCGTCAAGATCTTCGAAGACGTTCTTCGCATATTGAATCAAAAGTATCGTTTAATTCAAAATCAAGCTCAAGCCTTTGAATTAACGTTACTGAAGTCAAAGTCCAAAATCGGGGAAAATCAAAGACATCAATCAATCTCAGAGGAGAACTAGAGATAGGAACTCACAAATTATAAACATTATCCATTTGATCCGAGAAATTCGATCTTGTAATTCTTTTTTGTGTTTATTTGTTTATACACGAAATTTGTTATTACAGAGGCACATATGTCTTTTTACAATATTTAGTGGGGCCCTCTTTAATTTATAAATTTTTTTATTGACTTTTGTAATTTTTTTTTTCCCCAATAAAATTTCTTTCACACAGTAATTAATTGCTTGTACAAGAGAAATCCTTCTTTTCAAGATTGACATAATCACTTTGTTCATCGTAGAGTGAGCTTGAGTTTGATTCGGTGCAAGAAAATGCTGGAGCAGATATTATTGTGCAATTTGGCAAGCCGAAATTGTGAGAATTCTTAGTAAGTTTCTCAAGTTGATCATCAACCCGTTGATGTCTTACTTCCACGCTTTCTATGGGCTTCAATACTTTTTCTTCAAACCTCAGGCAAAATTTCCTCCACTATACTCATACGACAAAAAAATTGTTCCCAAGTTGCTTCAAGACACCCTCGACACGGATCATTAATGATTTAGGCTCAACAGGGATTTCAAGGCGTGTTCGAAATGATAGCAAAACCCTACACCCGTGAAATTTTATTTCATAAAGGATTGGGATAGTTGAAAGGAGTGGCGCATGCTCAGATCCAAAATCTTGGTTTGGCGAAAAAATGAACGAAATGGATGATGAAAGTTTTGGATTTAAAAAATTACCGTGTTTTTAGAGAAAGAGGGAAAGAGTAATAAATGAGGGTCTAAAAAAGGTGTATGAAAAATTGTGACTATTTATGGGGAGGAGGAGTAAGTGTTATTACCTTTTCACCCTTTTCTTTTTATTTTTATAATCTTTAACAAATCAATAATCAAGATTGCACTCCATAGGATCTAATGGCTGAAAAATGAAGGTGGTTCCGGTGCAACCAATGCACAGAAGTAGGACTCATTAATTTAATAAAATTTACTTTTTGTCAAATTTGAGGCAAGTCCCATATTGTATATATAAAAAAAACTAAATGTCGATATTAATCTTAATATTTAAAGTATATAATACATATTGACCATGACTTATGTGCATTTTTATAGTTGTTTATATGATAATATTGTTTTTGAAAATAACAATCTCATTACTCAATCACAATCATGAATTACAAGAATCTCAATGCAAAATGAAACATTACTCCCCATCTAAATATGCGGAACTGGCGATGAAAAAGAAAATACGAGTTAAAAAATGAGTAACATTATTACATCTACGATTCATATTTCTAGTACTAGCAATAAGAGTACCTTGAGTATACCTTTGAATCTCATCCACCAGACAATCATTGTACTCCAAAGAATTCTCTGGCCTTGTGACTACTTGCACAACGAGCAAAGAATCCAAAAAATCTCAACATTCTGGTAGCCATACTCCACACAAAACCATATCCCACTTAGTATATAGAGCCTCCACTCTGCCACCACAATCGAGAAAGGTTTGCCAATAAAATGTGACGCTGCGAAGACAACGGTACCAAAATCATCACGAAGGACAAAACCAACCCCATACAAACCCCTAGCCTCATCGACTACAACATCTACATCCAGTCTCAAGGGGTTTAGTTTTATGATTAAAACTAATCATTAAACCTTATCATTTTTATTTATTAGGGGTTTTTAATATTGTATGATTACATGTCTGTAGTTGAAATAGCCAAAATTTTGATTTTGGGCTCCATGTAATCAATTAGAGCGAAAATCTTACTCGAGTGTATTGAATTGAAAAAATCATAAAAGTTGTGTATTTATATGTTATGTTTAAAAAATCATGTTGCAAATGATAACTGACTAAAAGTTCAGACCTCTCTATTTTGCATACTCATGCACCCACAACATATAGTTGCAGAGGGAACAACATCCCATTCCCATTGATGAAACTTGAATGTTACCCATTTAGACTCTATACCCTTTTCAACATGTATATGTTAGGCTTGTCCCATTACCACTGAGTTACCAGATTACATCAACAATTCTATTTCAACTCCACTATCTACATGGGGATAGGGAGATGTCAAAGTCCCTCCTAAAAATACGACCAACTTAGTTTACTTTTTTTTGGGGATTTATCAGTTAAGGATTCGAAAAATATGTCAACTATCAATTCAAGTTTTAAAAGAAAATTTCTATCAATCAAGAACTTAAATGATCTGAAACTACCAATTGAAGACCCATAAATCCAAAATCATCATAGGGTATGTTTGAAAAATTGCAAAACTCAAAATATAAACTTATCTCGAATTGATAAGTAGGGAAATATACGTTAATTGTCTTTCACTCCATTGTTTTTATTTTTTAATTATTGTGATCTATCTAAAATAATTAAATGATTTGTGATGTTTTTTAAAATATACAAATTAACAAAAAAATGTATTTACATAAGAAAAAAAATATTTTAGTGAAATATGTTTACATAAATATAAATATTATGAATTCAAAAAAGAAATTACAGACTTTTTTAAGAAAAAGAAATTACCCGCATATGACTTAAAAAATAAATTACAGATGTTTAAAAGAAAAATAAGAAAACTAACCATTTCAAATATGAAACTACAGAAAATTTTAAAAAACAATTAACAAATTAAAAAAAGAAAAACAAATAGCGAAAGATTTTTTCACTGCTTATCATTTCGAGACAATTTTATTTTGTGGGTTTTGCAATTTTTCAAACAGGTCCTCTAATAATTTTAGACTTATGGGTCTTCCATTGATAGTTTCAAATTTTTAGGCCCTAGATTGATAGAATTTTTTTTTAGGACCTGAATTAATAATTGATCTATCTTTCAGGTCCTTGACCGATAAAACTCTTTTTTCTACATTTAATATCAACCCTTACTAAAAGAAGGACGATTTTAAGGGAAAAACACGCGTCATCCACATATTTTTAGGCTGCTTTTTTCTTTTCATTATTTAGGGTTCGCTTGGTTGCAAATTGTCAATGACAATGATAATGAGTATGAATGAAGGGTCAATCATATTATGTAATGAAATGGAGGGAATTGTTAATAAAAAGAGATGGTGATTAACTTATTTATTATGTACCAAACACTATAAATGAGAATGAGTCATCATTCATTCTCATTCCTTACCCCTAAACCCCGCAACCAAGCGCCCTTAATTAACTCTATTTTTTTTTTTCTCTTCTAATCTAAGAACAAAGAAAAATCCATACCCTCCCTTCACGATGACTGAAACCCAGGACCAAAGACCTAGATAGTAGATGCTCTGTTACTTGAACCAGTGTTTGTGGGACCGGACCGGTGATCGAACCGACAAGCCACCGGTTCAAGGTTTGACCGGTCCGACCGGTTCAACAACCGGTTCAACCGGTCAAAGGCAACTTGTTGACTTTTGAATTTCAATAGTTTTTATGTGTAATACAATCTAATTTGATACTAGAGTTTAACTTGTAAAAAAAAATTCAACATATTTCAATATCAATTAATCCAATGATACTTTTAACTCTAATTTTTTTAATAACATCCTAGTGCCAAATTTAAAATAAGATGGGAATAATAAGGGCAAATGAAGATAAATGTGAAAATCCTTTTTTTTTTTAACTTAAAATAGGCCAAAAATAACTTTATTTAAAAAAAAAAAAGAAAAAAAAATTACAACCCGGTTTTTTAACTCAACCGGACCGGTTCCGGACCCAGTTCCCGGTTGAACCGGTCGAACCGACCGATCCGATCTGATTCCACAAACATGGACTTGAACTATCCAACTTCATCTTAATTAACTCTATTCCTAACAGGTGTAATATTATGCATGTATATGCGTAACTAATGCGTCGGTTATGGTCACGTTTACCACTTTTTCCGCACACCTTTTGTGGGCAATTTTTCGGAAAGAAACTACCCAAATTTCCTCCATTTTCAATCTAAATCTCACCTTAATCTGTTCAGTATTTAGGAGTGGCGATGGGTAGGATCGGGGTTGATATTGAACTCCCATCCCCATTCTTAACTTTCAACCCGATTCCCATTCCCGCTAAATTCCCTGCTTGGAGATCTTGAGTCGGGATGGGGAATCCCCCGGGGAAGAGTGTTCCCACGGAGACTCGGGTTCCCCGCATTCTTTTTTTTTTTTTTTTTTTCAAAATCTTTTAGACAAAGAGAAATAAAGTTATATAACCACCAAGCCCAAAACATGTCAAAAGTCAATAAATCCAAAATAACAAATTACATATGGAATATATATAATTATATATGTATAATATTTTTTAACTAAAGATGAAGTAATGCAGTAAGTTGTGAGCGAGTGTTTAGTGTATATATAATTATTATATATATAATAACGGGGAATGGGGAATCCGCGTTTTGCCTATACGGAGTCGGATTCGAAGTCGGCAACGGAACGAGCAGTACGATTCTTATCCCCATACCATCTCTACTCATAAAATTTCGGGGAATCCCCGTTCTCATCTCCACCTTTGTTCTCATTTTTTTCGGAGAATCTCCGACCCAATATTTTTGGGTTCCAATGAAAATGCGTTCGTTCTCATTTTTTCCGGAGAATCTCCGACCCAATATTTTCGGGTTCCAATAAAAACGGGTCCCCGGGAGTTTTTGCCATCCCTATCAGTATCCTTTCCCTCTCCTATATTTTCTCGAAAAAACTACCCAAAATTCCTCCATTTTTTAAAACTCACCCTAATCTGTCCAAAATCCTCCAAAATTTTCTCCATTTTCAATCTGAAACTGACCCTAATTTGTCTAGAATCATCTCCCTTTCCCAGAACAATTTTTTCCGAAAAGCAAAATTTACCCATATTCCTCAATTTACAATCTGCAACTCGCCCTAATCTGTTCAGAATCCTCTCCATCTCCCACGTATATGCTGCAAGAACAACAAGGAGAGGCTTGGATCGACTGATTCATGGTGGTCCTCGAATATTCACAGCCCATCAATCGAAAAAGAAGACGAGAAGAAGAGGGGCGAGGGAATAACACAATTGTGTAAAAAGAAAGAGAAATTACAGTCCCGAACGGAGTATGCGGAGCCGCCGCCACCGCCACCGCCGATTCACTAAATTTGGTATGTGTCTTTTCTTACCAGAGCTATTAGCTTTACAAAGTCATGCTTTGGTGTGGGCAACCATGATTTTCACGCTTGGTAGTTTTCGGATGTCCTCTGCTGAGTTTTGTTTTTTGTACTTTCACACTAATTTTGTGTTATTTATATTTGTGTTTGTAAACAACATTTGAGAACAATTTATGTTGATCCATGATTGAGTTGATGAATGTCCAGAGAAAGAAATAAGCAAAGAAAATGGAGAAACTGACTGAAAACAACATGGCATGAAGATTTGATATTTGTAATATTTGTGGCTGCGGGAATTCAAATAAGTTGTGGACAGAATATCAGTAGAGGAAGATTTCCAAAGGGCTTTGGTTTTGGGACTGTATCTTCTGCTGATCAGGGTTCCATCTTTTACTTCTCTATTAAAAAACACGAAGGATATATAGTTAGTTCTCTTGCACCATCAGTAATAGATATAATCACTATCACAAGTAGCTGATGATCTGATCCCTTTTTTGAATGGCGCCACCTGCACCAGGTATTTTGCGAAGCCTCTTCTTATTTTGGACAGTTTATTTTGGTCATAGCTGATGAAAGATATAATTACATGTACATAGCAGATAATCAAGTGGTGGAAGGGTGGATGAAATAGAATGCATCATTTTAAGAATATGGTTTAAGAAAATTGAAGAATTAACATACGTCTGACATGTATAGATGCATTAATATGTTGATTAATGTGGATCACTGTTCTTGCATTTTCAGGGATCTGAATTTGCTTGCTTTGTGATTATATTCTGATTTTTATGAATGTCTTAGTATTTCATATGAAGAATTAAGGTGTTTAGATTTGGCAACTGTGAATTTGGAGACCCAATTTTGTATATTTGTTATGTCCAAGTATGTAAACTTAAAAATTATAGGTTTTATTGGAGTCAAATTCCATCATTTTTATGTTCCTTGAGAAAATTGTGTTCTAATATAATTATAGTGATGATGCATGTGTATGGTTTATTTTTTTATTGATGTTCATCTATTTCAATTGACATAGTCTGTATCCATCTATTCTTAATTTCCTGCTTATTGTTATGAATGAGTGTTGAATTTTGATAGACAACTACACCTTCCACAGTCTTAATTATCTTATTCTCCGCCCCCACTAATCTGATATGGTTATGTCACTTGGCTTTTTCAAGATGTTCGTTTTCTGCGTTCTTTTGGTGAAATAAACTGATCAATCAAAGCAAATGCGATGGTTTGTTATTGTGATAACGATCTTCATGTATCTTTGGAGCATATTTTTTTTTAAATCATGTAGTTTATATCTGTATTACTAATTTAGTGACTGAAGTGAAAGTTGATCAAGAGGTTGAAATAGGACTTCGTCTTACAGATATGTTGGAACGTACATGCATTTGGAAATGGTAAAAAGTCATGAATCTGCACTTCTCGACAAATTCTGCAATTATAATGTACCAAGTGCGAGTATTGGCTTTTGCACCAAATATAAATGAGATAATGGTGATGATTAATCTACTGTTGAATATTATATCAATACACACACACACACACAGAGGATTCGTTTTAAGATTTTGTCCAAATCTATCACTGTCTGGTCCCCTATTTGGGTTGCTTATGATCTTCTCTATTTCTTTCATTTGTTGGAAGTATAGCTTTAATAATTATTTTGGCATAGATTGTTGCTCATATTGCATAGGACAATTAATTTCGTTGTTGGGTGCATGAGTGTTTGGGCTCCCATATTATGTGGAGTTGTGCTGGTGCTGGCGCTGGTGGTATCTCCGTGTGTGTGGTGATACATCAATGCTAGGGTACGGAGTCTACAAGACGGAAAAGGAAAAAGCAGATGGATGCTCGAAACCAGCCATCCTCCTCCACCAGATCAAATTATGCAGGAACTGATTTAACGCTTGGAATTGCAGTTTTTAGTGTGAGCTCATCACCACCCAAAACCATGAAGTAAGGAGTTCTATAGAAGATTGAATATCCCAGCCGTATGTCGTAACTTGGTGATTCATTTGTTCATTATTGGATGTGTATAGATATTTCTTTAAGAACTAAATTAGTATTGATATTGTATGTAAACACGTAGGTTTCAAATAAATATGCATTCTAGCTTTATAGAAGCATTTGATTGAAATTCAACAGTGACTTGCACTTTATTTGACATGGAACAAGCAAATGGAAGAAACACAACATCAATGATTTTATGTTAAATATTCACGTTATTGTTTTAGAAGATATAGCAAATGTACTTAAGAATGCATAGAATATACATACAGAAGCTACAAATTTATTTAACAAAAGGTCACACAGGTAGTTTTAAATGTATAGAATGATTTTACATAAGCTATAAATTTATTTATCAGAAAATCATATATTTGTTGAAGGAAAAACACAATTAATGTGCCTTCGTCAAAAGTAATTGATGAAGGGGCAATTTAGGTATTCACTAAATAATATGTAATTGTGAACCCTTATATTTGACACCCTATATAAAGGGGGTCTGATGAATTAGAGAACCCTAATTATTTCGTGTCTCTCTTCTGTCTCTTTTTACTATCTTCTTTTCTATTTTCTAACAACACGTTATCAGCACGAGGCTATAATCAATTGAGCAAGAGAAGGCGCAGATTTTTTCTTTACTTGACGGAAAAGAAATATAGGTGCGTAATAATCACATCTATTCTATCTGAAATCTTATATTATTTTTCTTATTGTCTTTCGCCAGACAGATCCATATGAATCCACGTTGCTTGATGTAATTATTAACACGAATTACGAAACACAATTGATATACATAGCAGTAGTTATGAATTTTTGTCTCCAAATTCTTTTTGGAATATATTTCAAAATACATTAAAAAAAAAATTAAAATAATCTTCAAACACTCAATAATCATAGTATTACACCGACAGAGATAGATGATGAATCACAATTCTTACTTTTCCGTCCCATGTAGCCGAAACTGCTCTCGTAGAATATCGTCCTCCTTCTGCAAGGGCACTTCACCATTATAATTCTCCTTCTTCTTCATCTTTACTGTAACTTGTAATTTTGTCTCCAAATTCTTTTTCATTAGTTCCTGAGGTAGTATATATGGGACTCTGCATATGTAATATGCATCATTAATAATCGAAACATAGTAATTATGTTATGCATACTGTTTGAATATATCACTTGTAGGATATTAGATTTACTTCTTACTATGACATTTATTTTAATATGCTGTATAATTCTGATGAAATTATATGGATAGTATATGCAGTTTTTAATTTCTATGATTATAGATGATATACATATATATATATATAATACCGTTTTACATAAATAACTTTTCTTATGATTGATGAGTTTTTTCTTGTTAAATTACTAATGTAAAAAAAAAGTTCATTGGTATTTGCGAGTATCAACCCGCTTCCATTGGCATGGAATCTGGATTGGAAGCTTGTGGTTCCTAAGCCCATTAAATATTCTTTGTGAAGTTTGAGAAGTACCATTGGAAAGAATCGTGTCTTTCCTGTAAGGTATTTCGAACCACCCAATTTTGTGATCTAATGCAAATAATATTTGTTGACATCAACATGTGGCATGACGTATTACACGCGACACAAACCCATCTATGTTTATTGATTTAAATATTTTGAGCAATTTAAGCATGAGAAATTGCATGAATATATATTTCTTTGATGAGATACAACTGTTGTTTTTGGAAAGTTAAGAACAAATTTATACGTGCATCCTAAGTATGTATAATCTTGAAAATCATGGAATTTTGCATGACTGAATTGATTTTCATGGGGACATGTGTCTAGCCTCTTTAATACTTTCTAATGTAATTGAAAGTTTATCACTTGAGTTGTTTATTATGCGCTTAGAGATTTTTGCAAATTAGTTTATTTCCTTGATGAATTGGGTACTTGATCATGCTTGCCTATGAACTTTAGTTAAATACTATTTTATATTTTCATGATAAAGAAAATTCATGGAAGTTACATAATCAGGAAAAACCAACTGCGTGATAAAGTATTTTCACAAAGTATCAAAGAGAAACTTGTGACGTATGATCTCAAAATCTAATTCAAAAGAAAATGATTAAACCAACTCGGTCCAAATTTGAATATTAGACTCAGAAGAAATTGAGTTACCACAATTGATATTCCTAATAGGAAAATATTTCCATGAAAAATAACTACACCCTGCAAGAATATTTTTACGATCATATCATCAACCAACCCCAATGACAAAGCACTGTCTAACATAGTAGAAGTCACAGTCAATGCTCTAATGAATTTGAGATGGCACATTAATCCTAGCTTACACTAGGAGTATTGTTTAGTTCAAAGATACCCGATGAGCTGTGGAATGCAATAAAAGAAATATTAAATATGTAGATGAACCTCTACTTCCAATATTAACTATCTAGTGGAAAGAAACCCACTCACTAGACTACAAAAGGGTAAATAGCCTCAATAAGGACACGTTGTGCCTAAAAACACATCTCTCTTTATGTGTAAAGAAATCACAGAAGATGATATGATACATAAAATCTTTACTTTCCTACTCTAATGCTTATACTAGCGAACTTGTATAGGTTAGAGTATGAAATAAAAGAATTACAATATTAAATTAGCTAATCAACCAGTGCAAGTAGTTGAGAGGCATGATCAGTTTCTTCTGAAAAATAACATCAAACACATTGGGATAATGAAAATTCTCAAGCCCAAGTATGATGAACTAAATAGTGAAAATGACCACAAAGTAAAGGGAACGAATGTGTTTGTCTCTACAGTTGTGGTAACAATACACCACAAAGTAAGGGACATAGAAGCCCTGGAGGCCTTCCGGTGTGCTTACCCCAAATGAACATGGTGGTTATGGAAACCATGTGCAAAAAACAATACGTCGAAACCCTCTAAACAACAGGGATAGAGTTGGTAATGAACTTTTAAATAAGTGTATAAATATTATACTTTTGTATAAAAACTGCTAGAGCAGTTAACTATAAGAGATACAGGAAGTCCAAAGAACAGAGACTCACTGCATCACTGCATTATGACCATCATTGAATCACAAGTACTAAAAGAACGAAGAATCGTCGAATTCTCTAGATGTCTAATGACAAAACAATTATAGTCACAAAACGCTCTATATGCACCAAGAGCTATTACAATGTTATTAAGTAAAGATAATCGTGTCAAAGACTCATTTCAAAACTACATGTGAGAATGGAATTGAATAATTTATGATACCTCTAATGAATGTGAAAGGAAGCACATCTTAGAGAAATAAATGAGTCAATCTAGTGACATGTACTCCACTACAACTCTGATCGTTGGATCAAACACCATCACCAAAACGAACTTTGGAAGACAGAATCATATGTTACCCAAAATGCTTTCTAAAGTACTAAAAGCACGACCAACATCCCATTCTGCCTTGTTAACTGTTTTAGGGCGTATCACTCATTCTACCAAGCCTACTATTTGGTAATAAGTAGGATCGAGACCTTCCTATGCCTGATATATATGTAAGACAATCCATTCTTACAAAAAGAACATAATATAACTTATGTGGACCTATCAAACCAGAAAGCGAGCCATTAAAGTATCTATGGTTCTGATAAATGCTTTGGCACACTAACTGATCATCACATTATTGTCCACAATAAATGTTGCATCAGAAAAACTCCTAGAAAATATTGTCTAAGGGCTCACCACCCTCACTCCATAAAGTCAATAAGACTTATTAACTCTAGAGAGTTCTCATCATAAGGATTTGATGATTATTGCATATCTGTTAGGATCAATGTATAGTATCCTTTAACCCATGTGGATACACAAAAATGGTCTCACATATGCCACAATCAAAAGGATATAGATGGAGGATTAGGCATTGCAATGCGCACTAAAATGTCTATCAGACATGGGACTATGCAATATCCCTGCAACTTTACTTTATTTGTCTCAGACTCACTGCTAACCAATAATTTATGCGTACCAGTTGGTAACTGGATTTAGCCTGATATTTTTACATTTACGCATACTTGATTACGCAGTATATGTGCCTATTGCGCCCCCACAGCGTACCAAAATGGGTCTTTTAAGACGACTAAGTATTTATGTTGGATATGGATTCCCAACTATTATCCGCTATTTGGAACCTTTAACAGGCAAGATCTATTTACTGTAAGATTGACAGATTGTCACTTTAATGAGACAATCTTTCCGTCGTTAGGGGGAGATAAGAAAAAGAATTTTCTAAGGGAACGACAGGAAGTGTTTCCCAGTATGTCTCATTAGGATCCCTACACTTCATAATGTAAAGTGAAGTAAAACGGATTATCGATCTTCAAGGTATGGAAGATTTGATTGTTGATGCATTTGCCAAAATCGCTAAAGTGACAAGATCATATATACCAGCTGCAAATGTGCCTGTAAGGTTAAAAGTCCCCAGTAAGGGGCACAACACCGCAGATAAAGGTGTTGCAACCACACTTAGTGGAGGTGTGGTTGAGGCCGTGGCTCCCAAAAGGAAATGGGGGATGCCACGTGGTTCGATGAACACCTGCTCAAGGAAGGAGGCAGGTGTGGCACAATTTGAATCATCAATGAAAAGAAATACTCTCAAATTATCTCTAATGAATTATGTCCATGAATCATCACTGGAGGACGCTCCGAAGTTTAATATGATTCTAGAGATAATAAGAGTGCATGTGAGTTAATGGAAAAATCTTTCACGTGCATTGATGATGTATACATTGTTACTCAATGAATTATAGAGCACAATAATATCGAACCACGCTCTATTGTAAGATATCAACAAATAGCATATTGGCCTATATGGAATCAATCCAGGTAGAACTCAATTCTATGACAGAACAACAGGTATTTGGTTTGGTAGTACTAGCCTTACCAAGTGTAAAGCCTGTAGGACATAAAATATGTTTTGTCAGTAAGCGTAGTGAGAATAATAAGTCCTGAGATGCAAAACTTACCTTAAAACACAAGGTTTTCTCACAAAGCCCTGGAATTGACTACGAGGAGATATTCTCCCACAACGGACGTCATAACGTCTTATCGATAACTTTCTGAAGGATTGGAAATGCAGCATACTAATGTGGTCACAACATATCTCTTTGGGGATCTTATTATTGAGATATGTGTAAGTGTCAAATGGACTTGCATTGCCCAATTCAAGTAACTCTAGACCACGGAGTGCATTTACAATATTAGATTGAAATGCTCACTTTGATTGAAATAAATCTGGACGGAAATGGCATACTCGTCTGAGTGACTACTTGATTGGGAAGGGAAAGAACAAGTAGTATTGCCCCTATGCATTTATAAAGAAAACAATTTCTATATTTGCAGCTATAGCAACTTATGTTGATGTTAAGGACATAATAGGTACTCTTAAAGAAATAAGAGATACTGTGATGTATTTGAAATCTAAATTGAGATAAAGGATCATGGGAAAACTCACCGAGTTTGTGGAATATTAATTCCTCAGTTTGCATATATCCAAAAGATTATCATGCGATTTCACATGGATAAAGTGCAATCTGTTAGCACTCCTATGGTTGGTTGAAGTGTGAACAAGGAAATATCCATTTGAGTCCAAAGGAAATGACGAAAGAGTTATTGGGAGATGAAATTCCCTACTTAATTGAAATGTGCGCATTATTGTACAAAAAGCTTAATGCACTCAACCATGTATTACTTTGTCAAATAACTTGTTAGTTATATTTTACTCAGGACAACGCAATATCAGTGGAATGATATCAAAAAGTATTTTGACACCTGAAAGAAACCCTTGACACATATTTGTTCTTCCCATATTAGAGACAAGAGAGATTACAAATGAAATTGTAAACTCTAAAGTAAATGTCAAATGTTCTCATATAGAGAGATAAAAGTATTACAAAAGAATATGTAACTCCTAAGTAAATGTTGAAGCTACCCCCTACTACGAAATACTAAATATTATTTTGGTTGGTTTAGATATTGGTTATCTTAGTGGCCAATGTAGAGGTCATTACCAAACCGGTTATGTATTACTATGAGGAACACGACGAAAACTTGAAGATCAATCAATCACAACTACGCAAACAACCTCATCACATCACTCACGGATGATATCTCACGAAGTTCATCAACCTATAGAGTTAAAGCATTAGTGACTTGAGCTATACCACCGAAGAGCGTACCCGAAGTTATGAAGATGAAGTTATTTGCAACAAACAGATGAATTATGCTACACATCAAAGGTGACGAGACCAAGCATGTACTGCCAACACTTTTCTATAACCAACAACCACATAATATCCTCATGATTCATGTAAATCGAGGATAAAGAGATTTTCGAAACTCTCTTGATAGATGTACTTATCAAGGGAGAGATGTAGACTTTAGGGGGAGTCTCAACAAAGGTGCGTTGCACTCTTTTTCCCTTCGACCAAGGTTTATTTTTTCCCACTGGGTTTTGTTACTTGGCAAGGTTTTTAACGAGGCAACAAGTTATGCACCAATTCCCCTTTGACTTGGCACAAGGGAGAGTGTTGAAGGAAAAACACAATTAGTGTGCCTTCGTCAAAAGTAATTGATGAAGGGGCAATTTAGGTATTCACTAAATAATATGTAACTGTGAACCCTTGTATTTGACACCCTATATAAAGGGGATCTGATGAATAAGAGAACCCTAATTATTCCGTGTCTCTCTTCCGTCTCTCTTTACTATTCTTCTTTTCTATTTTCCTACAACAATATTTTTTATTTTGTACTTATGTCGTTTCATGACTCCTTTTTCTCAATTATATTATTATAATTTTTTATTTTTTCTCATATCATGTTAATTTATTCACATTCCATATAATGTTTCTTATACATCTTATAGTCCTTTACACTAATACAATTTCATTAAGTATTATTAATTTAACAAAATAATATCTAACCCGTGCATCGTACAGGTGGACATCTAGTATTTCATTATTACAAATTGAAATTACCAGTTTTTTTTTTTTTTTTTTTTTTTTTTTTTTTTTTTTAATATAAATTTAAAGAAAAAACCCTTCCCCACGGTTATCCAACTTCGTCCATTGAAATTACCAGTTAGATATTCATAATTTTTTTACTATTCAATTTTTTATATTTTTACTTTCAATACATTTCACTATCATGTACTCTTGGTCAGAGTGAAAATTACAGTCGGAAATTCACTGCTATCCACGACTCAAGAGCCATCTCCGGCGGCTCAGAGAAATACATTAGGTTTTGATTTCTTTCTGTTTATCTCGTAAGTGAGAAACTGTTCTCACATCACTAATACTGCGTGGACCCGGTACACTTGGTAGTATTAGTAAAGGGAGAGAAGTGGACCTATATTATGGGAGATGAGCCTCCCATAATTACCCACTTCCAATAATTGGGTCAACCCACTTGGGCGACCTTGGACCGTGCTTTATGGCCCGGGTCAAACCAACATCCTCGAATCGCTCATAAGGGCTCAGACCTAACCCTTCGTGATCTTTCCAACTCACCGAGATTATACTGCCAAATGGATCATGTGACCCACTAGTATATCAAGAGCATATAGCTATGCACTGGTTAAGGTGTAAAGCAACTCGACATCAATAATTTGAGGACAACGAACTCGCTACATCCCAGACTCACTACCCAATGCCAAGAATCAGTATGCCTCCGTGTCCTTTCAATTTTGAAGGAGCATACCAGAGTTATCACTTCGTTTTACATTCGTTAAAATTTCTTGAACATAATTGGCGTCAGTGAATCTCTAAACTGTGATGGCAGTAATGATCATCATTTCTCCTTGCACCTCTAAGTCCTTTATCTAGCTGCTTTCCTAGACATGTCCCGCATAGCCGAATAATTTCGTGGTTATTGGGAGCATGCTAAAGTAGCAACACTGAGATGAAGACTAAAGACACAGAAAAAGTCTTAAGGACATACTATGAGGTAATCCAAACCTCTAGATTTCACACAATGAGAGAATAGGGACTCACTTCTAATTATCCATTTTAGTCACAAGCACATGCGGTATGAAACACACGTTACAATGTGTCATTTCCCCAAAGAAAACATATGTCATTCACTGAACACATTGTACAGATCTTAGTCTAGATGTTTTTCAACAGCTAACCTGAGTTTTATCCTTAGATGTCCTCAAGTTAATGTCTTAACTTGAGAAAACTCACATCTAGCTATACGACAAGTTATAATTGGATAACTAGATATCCCATTCGATCACATGTTATCAATCTTATCTTAGCGTACTAAGGCGACACTCAAAAAGTCAACTAAATGATTTCTATACTAGTCTCATCTCCCATGTCACTTGACATTAGAGACGATTGCTCGTGTAAGAGAGCCAATCAATTCTTAACTTACCTGACATACTTTTGGTTGAACCGTCAATTCATAAGTGTACATAAGTATAAAAATCACCTCGCATTATGTGACAATATCCCAGATAAAGTCAAGTTGTGATGTGCTTGGTTAGTGTTTGGAGTCTCTTATAAGCTACGGCCCATTTATGGGTTGTGAGTTGCTAATGTCCCTACTGAACTACTTATCACTCCAAAATTACTCAAACAAAACATCTTCACACTATGTAGGTAGAGGCTCTAAGCTTTGCTCTGATTGTGGAAATCTATACATTCATTCAATACTCTCATCTCCCCGAGACGATCTTGCCACTTTGCAAGAATAACTACTTAGATACAGTCTCTGATCTGTATCACCGCACTGAGTATCAACTATGTATTATTCCAACTAGATCATAGTTCCTCCACTTAGGGGAATGGTACAATGCGTCTTAGACGTCACACGAATCCTTTCAAGTCTACTCATACACTTTTACTAGGATTCAATTAATGCTCAATTACTAGACCCATGACATAGCCTACACTAAGGCACACACATCTTAAAGTTTTTTGCAGCTCTTAGCAATACTAGAATATTCTACGATGGACATTGTAAACTTCTCTTTAGAAGTTACTGTGCACATTAAGTGACTTTAAAACTTCACCTGTAGCCAATAAGAGTATTCATGGATGCATGGACGTCCACAAGGAATCACTTTAAGACTTTTACAAGCGATGCTAATTCAACCATGAGTAGTCATCTCGATGATATCTTGGAGCCTTTACTTATCTCATAAGTAGCCCTATCCATGTCCTTCAACTCCGAGTTGTAAGACAATTCATCTCTCAATGGTCATCATACTCAATGTTTTTTGTTCACTAGCAAAATTTAGATTGCAAGTTTTCTCGTGGTGTGAAAACTCTTAATTGTATCAGTTCATCATGATGAAGTAGCATGAGATTAATACGTTCGTAAAATCTCATATACCATTGACTTGAGTATTATACTAGGCCATACAACTTGATTTCTTAGGCTTTGACCATGAACCACCTTGGTAAACCAATTTATTTATTGGTCAAGTTCTCCACTGAGAAATACAGTCTCTCAACCACCTCAAAAATTGCAAATTAAATTCTAAGTTGGCTAATTAAGGACGAATCATAGTAAAACTCAACATTGGTAGGAAATGTCCTTATGGACAAGCCTTACACTCAAAGTGTAACTTTCCAACCAATTTGAGATCCATATCTCTAGTAGTTTTAACAACCTTTTGAGAACCATTTGTTCAAAATCTCTCCGTGTCAAACAGAATATCAACTAGTTCCCAGACCTGATTTCAACTACACCAATTAGACAACTATTCCTTTGCTTTCATCGATTCATCCATAAAAGGATGATACAAAGTCCAACTCTTTCTCAAATTCTGGAGATCCCTAGTTAATCATGCCTTGCACTCTCATAGATTCAAGCATGCATTGTCCTAGTACTGTTCCAACGGAAGATTCAAATAGATCCTATTGTCACCAAAAGTTGACCCCCATTGAAATCTTGTTTAAGAATTTCTTTTGAACTGCTGTGGATGCGAATTTCATTTGAACATTTCATAGAAATATCCCCGGAATACTAGGTTTTGTGATTCTACTTCAGTAACAAACTTATCAATTGTTCATCTTTGAATATATTACGTTTGGACTGACTGAGTATTCCTTAAGGATACATTTCCTCTATTGAGGCTTTTGGCTTTCCAAACTTGTTTGGAAAATGTCACTCGCCTGAACAATTGATCCCTAGGATCCTGATTGACCCCTAGAACCTTTATTTCCTCAAGTCTGACTATCTATAAGCCAAAAGTTCAAGATATGGGTCGCAATCAACGTTCTTTTCCAATGAAATATTCTAGTTTACTTGCATCCACATGGACCTAGACATTTATCTAGCAACATCTTTCCCCCTTTTTCACCACACAATTTTGTAAAAAACGTGTGTGAAGAACAAATGATTGCTTAATAATGTCTCCGTGACATTGATCATAAAATGATCATGAGATCTTTCACACCGGCTATTAGTCTAAGAGCACTTATGCCTTATTCATTTGATCGTTGTCTTAAACACACCAGTGTCTAGACTTTCAACGAATCAAATGAAATTGACCAATTCGTGTGAGCAATCCTTACGTGTATCAAGAGATTAGGCTCCATGATCAACTATTACGTCATTGAATCACAAAACATTCCAATAGATTAATCACAACAGAAAAATTATCCTAATTGGTTATAAAACGTTTCAAGTGCTGATGATGAAGTGAAACAAAAATCTTCCCTCGGATTAACGATTCTGGAAAAATTACTCCTCGAGTGTATTTCTCCTTAGTTGAAGCATCATGTTATGCCTAATGTAAACTAGCCTAGTGCAGTTTTGCACTAATCAGTCCACTTTCAGAGGCACACATATGTTTACTTCTTCCAACAACACGAAACAGTCGTGACATGTCCATCACAATATTTTCTTGATGTTTATCAATCAATCAATCTATCATTATATCAAGTCAAGTCCAGATCTTAGAAGAACTCCAGTTGAAATCAAAATTCGTCCAATTTCAAGATTTTTTAGGATAACAAACAGGAAAACTTTAGGTCATCATGCAATTCTTAATATTAAGAGATCAAGTCAAATCATCAACTTCGGCATGTTGCAAATCCTATTTGCAGTGATGAATGCCTAAGTTATCAATTATGGCATGAACTCCTGTGTTCATCCTTATAATCCTATGGAAATAGACAAAAATGTCCCCGAAATTTCTAGTTTTAACATTCATTCCCTAAAACCCTTTTACCTGGAGTAAAAGAATTAATTGATAAGTTGGACACTGTCTAGCATTTGCAGTCATCCAAGCTGAGTGTGCACTATTAAGTGCTTCTCAAGAAGTATTTAGGTATGTACCACCACACTTAATGAATAATACGACATGCTTAACCCTCATTGTCAACTCATTTGGCAGGTGTGTTAAGAACTAAGAAATATACGTTGGATTATCATGATTAAGTGCTTTTCCAATTGATTTCAGTATGTGGTTTGAGCCAAACACACTACACTGCATTTGCTAAAAAAACATGTGTTTCCCAAAATGACCCATTTGTCTTTACTGGGAAACGTTTTTCTAAAATCACTGTTAGTATCATCCACTTTGAGCACGTTTCTCTTATGTTAGGAATCCAATTCTCAATCGGGAACATGTAATTGACTAACTAGAAGCTTTAGCCACTTATAGCCACTATAATGAGCGACATCCCCAAAAATCCAAGTCACCCGATGGGCATGATCAGTTTTTTAAATGCCCTCACTCAACGGGAAGATAATAGATTCTAACTTAAGACTTAATTTATTGTTCACAAAGAAGAATTAGGTTATTAACCTCTAACTGGTGGTGGTGGAGATACCAAGCTTTTACTTTGATATACCTTGATATTTTAAGTTAAAATATTTTTCTTAGTAAATGAGAATTATTACCAAGCACAGTGTCTGTTAGACATCCAAGGTTTCATCAGTAGAGGAATCGTCTTCAATTCCATACTACTAGAACTACTTGTGGTTCCTTCTCTGTTCCAACACTAACAACCTCCTAGGGTTCATATGATTCGGTCGAAGCCATTCAAGACTATCTCTAAGTCTAGCACATATCTAATTGTTACGACCTCCTAGTCATAAACATCTTTTCATCTACTTATTACTAAAGACAAGGTTAACTTAGAAGCATCTGACTTATTGTGATTTATGCCATGGTCTACGTTTAAGGGAGGTGAAAGTGATTACTAAAACTAAATGTACACAAGATTTTATTCTTAGAATTAATTTATGATAACTTAACGGAAGGTATAACCTCGAAAGTTCACTATGTTCTCAATCATCACCCATACTAAACTGTAACATTCCCACAACTCAATCCTAGAAAAGTAAACAAAATCTTCAACTGTTATGGGTGAGAATGCGTAAAGATTCTTCCAACCCATAACCCCCACTCAAGTAACCAATCATGTTATCAACATGATTTTACTATGTTGATCATACTCAAGTTGTATAAACAACAAGTTGATCACACATAATGTGGGGTTCAACACACAGTTGAATGTTAAGGATCACAATACATGCACCATCCATTTAATTAGGAATGCAGTTTGAAAGTAAATTAATGTTCTTAACTATATCACATTTATGAAAAATGACCTTCCTTCACATGTTTTACGAAGCATCTTTCAACTTTAAAGACTTGTACCAGCATCGTAATAAGGTCCATCATCATCCACCAACAGATATAACATCTATCCGAATGTTGACTAAGACCTGTGATCACTTTTGATCTAAACCTAACATGTAGTCAGCTTAAAGGAAAGCCAACTAACTCAACAATGTCCAACGATAGAGGTAGGGGTTAGATTAGACATATCCAATCAATGGCCGTTGTAAACTTATTCAGAACATTCACTAAGGAACATGACCAATAATCCTATGTGATTCATTGCTCATCAGTTCCTATTGAATGCAACAAGTTTAAGGTCAAGTACACACTCCACGGGAAAAATACTGTGTTGTTCTCACATCCCAACCAAAATTCTAGATTTTGATTAAATTCTGGGATGGATTCAAATTTTCAAAATTTGGAATCCATAGAAACTAATTGAAACCACAGAAAATAGGGTGTGAATAATAACATCATAGAGGTTTTGCAAGCAAAAAATCCCATGAACCAACACATACTCTATCACGAATCACCACACTTCCGTTGCATCAACACTCGTCTTCAAACGTTCACATGCACTCTTTCACGCACTACACAAGCACACACTTACAAATACGCGCAAAACACGTGCCTCATGCACTCGTACGCACCTGTTAGTGAAAACAACTCAAGAACACACAACTCCAAAGAGTCTGAAAATGTACGAAGAAAAACACTCTGAAATCTCACTCACAATTCGGCCAGAATGTAACGGAACTCAGCTTACGCAAAACAGGAAATAGAAATGACTCAAACACAGGTTTAACGTGGTTCGTTCAAGATGAACTACATCCACGGAGGCAAGGCACACCTCAATCCACTAAGAACATCAATCAATTACAGAGAATACACTCAAGATATGAAATGCCCAATTCTGGATACAAATTAGGGCACGAACGCTCAATCTAAAAATACTCTCTCTAATCTAAAGAACAAGGAAATTACGCGACGTAGTGATCTTCTCCTTGATGAGAGCTTTTCAATGATATATGGATTGAAGCTCGAATGCAACTGCACAGGAAGTTCTAACTGAAAGAAGTTGAGCTGAGCTACCGGACAAATGTGACGGTTTTCCTCGTCACTAACCTGCAACTGCTTCGTCACAATTGACGGTTATTCCAAACTGCCTCGAACCCGGTTTATTCTGACCAGCTTGTACTCTTGATGCTAAAACCCGGTTTAAACCTCCGGTTCTTCACTCCCTGACTCCGGTTCCACATTCCCAACATACCATATTGCAAAGTATAGCTCACTTGATGAAATTGAACACCACCTCACAAATCTCCACCTCAATGAATCATGTGTGCCTCTTCCTACCTCATCACTGCCTTGTCTGTTAATGTTCTTCATGACATTGCTCAAGCTGCAGCAGGCTCGAGCAATGCTCCAATTTATTCCCAGGTACACCCTTAGTAAGAAAATCAGCAGGGTTATGCAATGTGTGTACCTTCTTCACTTCCACAGAACCAGAATCAATGATATCTCTAGCAAAATGCAACCTCACATCAATGTGTTTTGACCTTTCATGAAATGCTTGGTGTTTCACAAGGTGTAGAGCACTTTGATTATCACAGTAAATTGCCACACACTTTTGCTTGATGTCCAAATCTCTCAGAATCCCTTTAAGCCAGATTGCTTCTTTGATAGCTTCTGTGAGAGAGATATATTCTGCTTCTGTTGTTGACAGTGCTACAACTGATTGTTGTACACTTCTCCAGCTGATGGCTGTTCCAAATAAGGTGAACACAAATCCAGAAATAGATTTCCTTGTGTCTATGTTTGCTGCAAAATCAGAATCAGCAAACCCCTCCAATGCAATAGTACTTCCATTCACTTTCTTCTCAAACTTCAGTGACAAGTTCACTGAACCCTTCACATACCTCATCACATGCTTCAAAGCTTCCCAATGTTCAACTCCTGGGTTTGACATGAATCTGCTCACTAAAGACACAGCATAGGCCAAGTCAGGCCTACTACAAATCATCCCATACATGAGACTTCCAACTCCACTTGCATAAGGAATATTGCTCATATGTATGGCCTCCTCTTCAGTCTTTGGGCATTGTTCTTTGGAGAGTTTCTTCTGTAGATTAACTGGAGTGGAGAGAGGTTTGGATTCATGTATATGGAACCTCTCCAAAACCTTCTGTAGATATTGCCTTTGAGATAACCAAAGAACTCCAGCTTCTCTGTTCCTTAGAATGTTCATGCCCAAAATCTTCTTGGCATCTCCCAGATCTTTCATGTCAAATTCAGTGTTAAGTCTGTCCTTCAACCATTGTACCCTCTTCTTGTTCTTGCTGGCAATTAGCATATCATCCACATACAACAGAAGAAAGACTTTATCTTGCTTTGAACCCTTGTTGAAGTAAACACAACTATCATACAGACTTCTTACAAAGACAACACTGATCATGAAGTCATTGAACCTCTTATTCCACTGTCTTGGACTTTGTTTGAGTCCATACAGTGACTTCTTCAGTAAACAAACTTTGTCTTCTTGTTCAGGAACAACAAAGCCTTCTGGCTGTTTCATATATATCTTCTCATTGAGTTCTCCATGTAAGAATGCTGTTTTTACATCTAGTTGTTGTAGTTCCATGTCCTCTTAAGTAACCTTTGATAAAAGCAACCTGATTGAGCAATGCTTTACTACTGGAGAGAAAACTTCATTAAAATCAATCCCTTCCCTTTGTGTAAAGCCCCTGGCCACCAATCTTGCTTTAAACCTCACTTGTTTGGATCCTGCAGTCTCTAGTTTCTTCTTGTATATCCATTTAGAACTCACAAGTTTCTAACCTTTTGGTTTATCCACCAATATCCAGGTCTCATTCTTTTCCAGGGACTCCATCTCTTCAATCATTGCCTGAATCCAGTGTTCACCTTCTTCACAATCTAGTGCTTCTTTAAAACTACTAGGCTCTTGTGATTCCAGGTCTTCAGCAACACTCAAGGCATAGTAAACACTCCCTGCTTGACCATAGAAGTCAGGTCTGTTGATTGTTCTTCTAGGCCTGTCCCTTCCAATGCTATATTCTCTAACATTTTGTGAAGGTCCAGCTTGTTCTTCTTCTTCTTCAGATGATGAATCACTATCTTGTAGATTCTCTTGTGGTTGAGATGTGTGATCATTTTCAGCAGGATGCTCCACCTGAATTGATATCTCTTCTGTCTCTTTAGCACCATCAAATTCTTCCTTAGAGCCTGTTGAAGTATAAGCCATCACATTCTCATTAAACTTTACATCTCTACTTGTGATTATCTTCTGATTTCCCTTCTCTAGACACCACAATCTGTAGCCCTTTATTCCATCTGGATATCCAAGAAATACACACCTTAGAGCTCTTGCATCTAGTTTGTCTTGCTTGACATGGACAAAAGCAAGACAACCAAACACCCTTAAACTTTCATAACTTGGTTTCTGTCCACTCCACACCTCTTCAGGTGTTTTGAACCCAATCACTGATGAGGGTGACCTGTTAATGAGATAACATGCTGTAGCAATGGTTTCACCCCAAAATACCAGCATCCAACATCATACACCTTACTCTTTCAAGAAGAGTCCTATTAAGCCTCTCAGCAACCCCATTCTGTTGAGGATTCATTGGGACAGTCCTATGTCTCTTGATTCCTCTTTCTTCACAGAAGTTTGTGAACTCAGTAGAGAGGTATTCCAATCCATTATCAGTCCTAAGATGCTTCAGCTTCTTTCCTTTGACATTTTTCAGTTGAATCAACCATGTTTTGAACTTGTGAAAAGCATCACTCTTGTTCTTCATCAACATGATCCACACCTTTCTACTGTAATCATCAATCAAGGACATGAAATACCTTGCTCCACCATGAGTCTCTGTCCTTGCAGGACCCCATATGTCAGAGTCGACATAATCTAATGGCTCTTGAGTTGTGAACACCCTTTCCATAGGGCAGCTTCTTGGACATGCCCAAAGCACACTGATCACAAAACTCCAGGTTTTGGTTTCCCATGTTTCCAGTTACACCACTTCTTGACAGCTCTTTCAACCCTTTCTCTCCTATGTGTCCAAGCCTCTTGTGCCACTTAACAAGCTCAGAACTGCTCAAGACCATATCAACACTCCCAACCACAGGTGAACCAATCAAGATAAACAACCATTATGCTCTCTACCTTTAATCACCACTTTATCATGTTTTGTGATATGCAAGAGACCATCCACTGAGCTAAACTGACAACCACTAGTTACCAAAGAACCAAGAGATAGAAGATTTCTTTTGAGGCCAGGAACATATCTTACATTTGAGATGATTCTGACCACACCATCAAACATCCTTATGCTCACTGATCCAACTCCTTTTACCTTGCATGATTGGTCATTTCCCAGGAGAACATTTCCACCATCTTCTCTCTTCAGTTCATCAAACCATGACTGATGTGGACACATATGAAAGGAGCAGCCTGGGTCCAGGACCCATTCTTTCACCATTCTTGGTTCAGTAACATTTAATACCTCTGGAGGATCTTCTTGATGGTCAATGGCAGCAGCTTCTGCCCCTTGGTTTCCTCCTTTCTTGTTTCTTTTAGGACAATCCTTCTTCAAGTGACCAGGCTGCTTGCACTTGAAGCATTTCCTCTTCTCAACCCATTCATTCCCCTTCTTTGGATTAGAGTCTCCTGCCTTGGGATCCTTAGCATTCTGTCCCTTGCCAAGGTTTCTTGAATTTAACATTCAAACCTTCTCCAGATTGCACCATGCCTTTATCACCTTGAGTCTGGAAGCATTTAGTCCTCAGAGCCTTCACTATCCCATCATAAGATAGCTGCTCATCTCTCCCATACATCAAGGCATCCTTAAAGCTTTCCATGGATTTTGGAAGAATGTTTAACACCATCAATGCTTTATCATCCTCCTCCAATTTCACATCCAGGTCTTCCAATTCCTCAACCATCTTAATAAACTCATCAAGTTGGTCAGAAATTACCTTATCTTCAGTGATCTTGAAGGCCAACATCTTCTGCTTCAAGAACAGCTTGTTGGAAACTGACTTAGATTGATACAGATCTTCCAATCTCTTCCATGCTTCTAAGGAACTCTTGCATCTTGAGACCTCTCTTAGCGGTTTATCACCCAAACACAGAAAGATAAGACTGAGGGCCTTCTTATCCACTGATGCAAACTTGGGTTTCTCACTTTCTTCCCACGAATCAAGAGGTATCAAAGCAAGATCAAGGCCATTGTGAACCAAAACTGCATTCATCTTGATCTTCCACAATGTGAAGTCATTTCTCCCTGTAAACTTCTCAAAGTCCATCTTCATACCAGCCATTCCTTCCCTTCTTCAAGCTGTGAGAGTTGTTTCCCACAGACGGCGCCACTTGTTAGTGAAAACAACTCAAGAACACACAACTCCAAAGAGTCTGAAAATGTACGAAGAAAAACACTCTGAAATCTCACTCACAATTCGGCCAGAATGTAACCGAACTCAGCTTACGCAAAACAGGAAATAGAAATGACTCAAACACAGGTTTAACGTGGTTCGTTCAAGATGAACTACATCCACGGAGGCAAGGCACACCTCAATCCACTAAGAACATCAATCAATTACAGAGAATACACTCAAGATATGAAATGCCCAATTCTGGATACAAATTAGGGCACGAACGCTCAATCTAAAAATACTCTCTCTAATCTAAAGAACAAGGAAATTACGCGACGTAGTGATCTTCTCCTTGATGAGAGCTTTTCAATGATATATGGATTGAAGCTCGAATGCAACTGCACAGGAAGTTCTAACTGAAAGAAGTTGAGCTGAGCTACCGGACAAATGTGACGGTTTTCCTCGTCACTAACCTGCAACTGCTTCGTCACAATTGACGGTTATTCCAAACTGCCTCGAACCCGGTTTATTCTGACCAGCTTGTACTCTTGATGCTAAAACCCGGTTTAAACCTCCGGTTCTTCACTCCCTGACTCCGGTTCCACATTCCCAACATACCATATTGCAAAGTATAGCTCACTTGATGAAATTGAACACCACCTCATAGCACCAAAACACGAACCAACACACCAACACGCGCTTGCAAAATCTACCACACACCTCAGACGTGCCACCACAAAGAGTTTACGCGCTTCCACACGCTCGCACGCACCCAAGGCATGGCCTACGCACACACCACGCCGGAAAAGATCCCGGCGGTGGCGGTGTGGCGATCCCATGACGACCTGTGGCGGAGCTGCAATAGCGATACAGTGGTCCAGCGACGAAGCGGAGGCGGTACGACGAAGCTGCGCCGGTTTGGTGGCTGTTACGCAGCAGCAGCCAGCATGAACCAGTGCCTATCTGGTTCGGCCAGCGACGACCGACGGCTGCACCGGCTTGGTTCGGTTTCAGCTGATGTGTCATGTTTGCCATGTGTTAGTCCGTCGTTGGTTGTTGCTGCCTTGCGTGTCGCCACGTATTCAACCACATCGCTGTTGATGCAGCGTTAACCTTGCACACATGGCGCGATGTGATTCACCCATGTATGCTGACGTCATGTGCTCGCTGACGCGATTGTTGATCGTGTGATAACGTGGCACACGTGGCGCAGTCTCATTCGTCCACGTGTTTGGATAAAAAAGTGTGTTCTTAGAGAGTGAAGAACCTTGTTCTTCATCAAGAACAATTCAAGAAAACCTTTGATTCGAGTAACAGTGCTCAAATCAGGTTTTAAGAAACATGAACATCTTCAAGTTTCCGTAATTTTTACAAAAATTCATGATTTTCGTCCAAACTTTAAAAGCTCATATCTTATTTGCTACACAACGAAAAAATGCGCATAATATGTCTATGGAAACCTCATTCAACATAGAATCTAAATATACCAATTACATACAAAAATCAGAACTATAACTGGACGAAAATCGTACCTGAAACATACTGAAAAATTATTTTTGTCAGAAATTTTTAGATTCAGGCCCAACTTAAAAAAATCATATAAAATTCATTTGTTAATGGAATTAGGTGATTTAAGTTGGAGAACAAAGATATTAATGAGTACTATAACACCATATCAATATCATGCCAGAAATTGAAAAATAAAATAACAAAAACTGGGCATAAAGGGACTATATAATTTTCAATCTCAACCAAACAACATAAAAAATCATCGAGAGCCAATAAGGATCGAATTCTTACCTTGTTGACTTTGTTACCAATGTTAGATTTAGTCGGGGTACCTTGATTTGCAGCGAAATTAATTTCTCCAGATCGTATACGAGTCGAACTACGGTCAGTCCTCGATGATCACGTACTCTTGGTCAGAGTGAAAATCACAGGCGGAAATCTACGACCCAAGAGCCATCTCCGGCAACTCAGAGAAATACACTAAGGTTTTGGTTTCTTTCTATTTCTCACGTAAATGAGAAACTGTTCTCACATCACTAATATTGAGTGTACCTAATACATTATTTAGTAGTATTAGTAGAGGGGGAGAAGTTTGCCTATATTATGGGAGATGGGCCTCCCATAATTACCGAGTTTCAGTAATTAGGTCAGCCCACTTGGGCAACCTTGGACCGTGCTTTATGGCCCAACATAAGTTGAAGGCCTGCAACTCATCCTATTCTCTAGAAAAATAATTGCAAAAAAGATTTAACCTTGAATATTTCATCAATGCTGTTTCCTAATAGGATTATATCATCTACATAACATAATAGAACCGTGAAAGTGTTACCTGTGTTCTTTGTGAAGATCCGCTTTTGATTCTATAACCTTTAGTGCCTAGAGGGTAACCAAGAAATACACACTTGGTGGCCCTGGGGTCAAATTTCTGCCTATGTCCGGTTAAAGAACTCCCAAAACACAAACATCCAAAGACCCTTAAGTGATTATATGTTGGTTGTTTTTTATAAAGCGTTTCAAAAGGAGTTGAATTACCAAGAACACTAGATGGGGTTCTATTGATGATGTGAGCAGCTGTCATTATGCAAAAACTCCAATATTTTAAAGGCAATGAAGATTGGAAAAGTAATGATCTAGCTACTTGCAATAAGTGTTGGTGTTTTCGTTCTACAACACCATTTTTTTGTGGTGTTTCCACACAAGAATTTTGATGCAAAATGCCATCTTTATGGTAAAATTTTGATAGAAGAAATTCTGTACCGTTGTCGCTTCGAATGATCTTTATTTTCTTATGAAACTGAGTATGGACCATGTTATTAAAATTTTCTAAGGAAATTTTAACATCAGACTTAGTCTTTAACATATATATCCAAGTACATCTACTATAGTCATCAACAATGGTAAGAAAGTATTTTGCACCATCAACATAAATAATACTGAATGGGCCCCAAACGTCCACATGAACTAGATCAAAGATAGAAGTGGATACAGATCTAGAAATAAGAAAATGACTTTTCTTTTGTTTAGCTAATGGACATATGAAACAATCAATTTTATTCATAGAGCTTTTCATTACATCTAAGTTCGGTATAAGGGCCATGTTCTTATCAGAAATATGTCCAAGGCGATTATGCCAAATATCAAATGAAGGAACAGAGAAAGCAGTTTGAACAGAATTAACAAAGGGAAAGTTTACAGGTATTGAAGATTGCAAGTAATACAAGCCTCCATGCTGCTCAGCAAAATCAATCATCTTCTTTGAAAGGTTGGCCTGCAAAATGCAATATGAGGAAAAGAAACTAACAGTGCAATTAGAATGCTTTGTTAGGTGAGATATGGATAATAAATTGTATGTGAAAGTAGGGACATACAATACATCATGTAATACTAAATTATCATTTAAAACTACATCCCCACTTAAAGTGGCAGTTGTAACAACATTATTTGGTAATTTCACAATAATATTGATTGGTCTTGGCACAGATGAGAATAGTGATTTATCATATATCATATGATCAGTTGCTCCTGTGTCAAGAATCCAGACAGAAGTAGCAGAAACAGAACTGAAGCAGGAACTGTTACCTTCAATTTTACCTGAAGTGGAAGGTGTGGAATTCTGGACAAAAGCTCCAGCAGCCAAGTGAGATGGAGCTGAGTTTTTCTGATTCTGTGCAAACGCTAGAAACTGTTCAAACATATCTTGTGAAAATAAAGGATTAGTGACAGGAGTGTCATTAACAGATATATCAGTGACGACATTGGTTGTGGGATTTACTATACTGGTGGAATTAACATTGGTGGCACTAGAATCTAGTTTCCCTTTCTTTCCTTTAGGCCCTCTCCAACCAGGTAATCAATAATCTGAAAACACCTATCTACGATATGTCCGGGCTGTTCACAATGAGAGCAAACCATGGGCTTCTTTTTATCTTTATAAAACCTAGAGTTCTTTGCTAACATAGCAACAAAATCATTATCTAGGGAAGGAAGAAAAGTATTCAATTCCCGTTGGGACTCTTCTTGCAACAGAATGGAGTAAATTTTGTTCAAAGAAGGGAAGGGGTCTTGCATACGCAATTGACTTCTAACAACCGAATAGGAATCATCCAGGCCTATCAAAAATTTCATAGCACAATCTTTCTCCTGGAGTTGATTAGCAATCTTAGAGAGATCACAGGTGCAATTGCTTATGAGGGAGCTAATTGCAATTATATGATAGTTTGTTCTCTCTTTTATATGAGGGAGCTAATTGCAATTATATGATAGTTTGTTACCTAACTAAACAATTAAAACAATTTTTGACTAATGGCTTTTACATAGATGAAACTCTACAAGTCCTTACTAAAATTTTTCACATCAAGTTTTCTTTATGACAGGGATTTCATCGGTAAATGAATCTTCCATATCTCCTTCTACCACTTAAAAATGTGACTCTTGGGTTAAGAGTCGTGGACATAGAAGAAACAAAATTATATATTTATATTTCTTTTTTTTTTTTTTTCAAATTACACACGCATGTATATATATATATATTGTTTAACTTGATTATGTTAACTTTTCATTAAGGGTGTTATAGTCTTTTGCTAATAACATTTAATTTATTAAAATTAGTGAGATGCGTTGAGAAATTTTGTGGGCTGCAAATAATCGTCGTCTAAAATCAATAAATATTATATAAACTAGTAAATCACCCACGGTTATAAGATATTTTCTAAATATGACGATACGACATCATCGTAATTTTAAATTTTATTTATTTTTATAAATAAATAAATGTATAAACTCATACAATATGAAGGCATGAATTATATTTGAAGAAAGATTCAAGTAGAAACAAACATATATGATGCGTTTTGAATAAAAAATTATACCTGCACATTCTTAAACACTTCTTTATAAACAACATTTGTTGTTTTGTTAGAACTTTTATTTTTCTATACATAAATCAGTATCTCCAACCCTTTCAGACTTGTGACCTTTGAAACTGCATCCTAAAGTTCGTCGTGACTGAAGACGGGCTGTTTCAAATACAATCCAATGTGTGATAATGATTGCCCTTGACTTTTATTTATGGTCATGGCATACCAAACAATTATAGAAAACTGTCTGTGTTGGAATTTGAAGGCAATGTAGGGTCAAATGGTGCGATGGAAATTTGTGGGATTAATACCAAATCTCCAGCATTGCTTCCCGTCAAAACTTTTCCTTCTAGAACATGAAATCCCAAATTTGTAATCACCAGTCTAGTACATTGCACAAACCAAGAGAATGATCTATATTTCTCAAGAGCATGACTGGTGTACCAACCTTCAAAGTCAACACATGATTTGGAGTTCAAGAAGATCGGATTTTGTTCAAGAATTAGTGTGTGAACCTTGGCCATTACATCTCCATTTGAGTTAGATTTGCAAACACTATCAGAGTTGTACATCCGTGAATCATTTACATTTTTCTCTAACATGTGTTTATTCATTGTACAAACCATGTCAAGAGTTGGACATATAATAGCTCTCTCCTGCAAATATTTGGGATAATCCAATCTATTGCAGAAGTCGGGATAGTGCTCTCAACAATGGCTTTAACTGGGTCATCATGAAACTTCAGCAAAATGGCACCGAGATTATTGATTTCAGTATTTCCATGATTCAAACATCCCACTGTACAACCCCTATACTCTCAAACCAATATGAAAACTCTCTAAGTTCATCAGTTTCGCCCCTTGTTTGCTGACTTCATTAGCCTCATATTTTTTGTCAATCTCAAATGGAGCAGTGATCCCATATTTTTGAAGAATTAATTGTAGCACGGACTACGTCTTGCTTGGTACCTTTGGGAATAACTGTTAAAATATACTCAGATCGTAAATGCTCATCGTGCTATAACATTGCTCTGCACCATTGGCATTTCAATCGTGAATCTCCAACATCCCTATACTCTCCAGCTATAAAATGAATAACAATTTTATTCTTAAATATATACTATTTACAAATTATAGGGAAGTCAATGAGCGAAAAAAAAAAACTTATAGAAAATGTAATTTTGTCCTTGACATGTTTCGTCGAACTCATCATATAGATCTTCATCAGATGCAATGTCAAGCTCATTAACATTTTCCACACTAGAATTTTCTTTAGTCAAATCGATTATCTCATTAACATCTTCTCTAGTGGGCTCTTCTTCTGTCAGATCAATAATCTTAGTAACACTTTCTTGATTCGCTCTTCTTTAATTAAATTATTTATCTCAAGCGACTGTTTATTGGCAGATGTAAAACTTGGTTGTACATTGATATTTGAGAAATTAGTTCTTCTAAGACGTTTGTTGGTGTAGCTAGTATGTCTAATAACTGAGAAAGAGATCAAACAAAAAATATACATTTTAAAAGTCCAAATGTTCATATTGGTACAATAACATAAAATGGTGAAAATTCTCGAGTACAACTAAGAATGAAGTATTACCATTAGTTATATCACTAAGAGGAGTAATTAGGGAATTTGACGAAGCACTTTGACAAACATCTCCAAACACATTGTGAACTCGTGGGCCACATTCTTTCGTAGGTCGTTTCTAAGAAATTGGTGCCATGAGTTCCACATAACAAAATTTTTAGTAAGAATTTAAATCCACAAGGAAGCTTTTAACATTATAAAAAATATAAACATTAGAATAAAGTAACATTAACTTATGACATAAATCCACCATACATTTGGAAATAATCACAGTGAAACAAAAATATCCAAAAATAAGGAAATAACATTACCAAATAATGGCATTTATGAGTAATTCACTATAAGAGGATCAGATGATGTTTTATGAAAGCTTACAGAAAATTTTGCAGCATCTTATTAAGAATAGTGATTTAGACATTGATGGTGGACACATTAACTTACGTCCTAAACGTTAAGCGTAACATTTTCCATATCTAAAAAACTAAGATCATATAAGGGCTAATTACCCAAAGAAACCTGCACTTTGACCCTTTTTTACTTTTACAACCCCAACTTCTAATTTTTACCGATTACAACTTGTATTTTGCGTGTTCTATGAATTACAACATCTGGCTATATTTTGGCCTGTATAAGCCATGTGAATGGCACGTGACATCGCTGGAGCCCCTTTTTTGCAAATTTTCTAAGGTTGTTCTGCAATTTGTTTAAAGCCCATAAGTTGTCCTTTATATTCTAACAACTCTTAAATTAAGAACCTACCCACCCCCACCTAATTTTCTACCAACGAATATTTAGGGCTAAAGTCCCCATTCTCACCTCCTTCTCCACCTCGAAAAATTCAGAAAACTCCTTGGATCTCCAGTGTAGTTGAGGGATGCTTGCGGTCAAGAGGATATCATGGACCGATAGGAATCTAGGCCATCTGTACGCTTGTTGCAGTCTGTTTAGTGTAAGCAATGTTTTGGAAAAAAGTAACAGCAATGAAAATTTCTTCAATGTATTGTATTTTTTTGTGTATTCCATATTATTTGTGGAAAATAATTGCTGGTAATTGAATAGATGCAATTGCACTGGTGCTTGACTAGTACTTTAATTGACAACAATTAGAAAGCCCTAAATATAGTAGCAAGATGATTTTGGGACAAGTTGATGCTTGGCTCTTACAAAAATCACAGCAAACATTGCAAAGAGGAGGGACATGTACATCTCCAATTTGTTAACTGTTTTGCTAACAAAAACAATAAAAGGGCCAAACATCAACACAAAACAGTACTAGTCAACTTTCTAGAATTGCATGGTGATCAAATTGAATCTACATATGGGTGGGTGCAAGCGGGTACTCCGTCCGATGGAACGACCATCTTCTGAACAGAAATTCCCTGGGTGACTATTGTAAACCTTACGTCGCTAGTGATGTTGCTTGGACCTGGATTTGTTTCGCTAGGCTTGACAAAGTGCCTTGGGTTAGGCTTGTCAATTACATTCAGAGGATGAACTGTAGTATCTCTAGTAGGCTTAGCCCTCTTGACCTATAGAAATCAATGAAAAAACCAATCAATAACCAAATCAATAGAGGACTTGAAGGATACATATTTTTCTTAGTTTACAGAAATTTAAGCACATGTTACTTCCTTCTCACCGACGGCTTCTGTGGTGCAACAAATGTGGATTCCTATGTGTTTTTTGGTGCACTAGTGGAAGTATTATGATTCATTTTCGCAGCTCTGAGTGGTGTGACTCTTTTGGCAGGAATAGTTGCAGATTATTTACTCTTTGAGGTTTTGGAAGGTGTTCTCTTTTCTTTTGTAGACCCCCTTTGACTTAGCTCAAATGCTTCCTCAACAATTGAAGCTGCCCTCCTCCTTGCACCCTAAACGGGGTGATCACATTCTTAGTTGTAGCCATCTGTAGGTCAACCAAAATTAACTACAATTTTTACAACACGGAGCCTTGCAACAACAACTCAGAACAATAAACAAATAAATACATGAAAATATACCTTTGGGACTGGCTGTTTTTCAAAGGTTTGGTTCCACCACTCATTAGGTGTTGAGCTTATCGGGTCAAAGCTCTCATCTTCAGCCACATTATGAATAGGGTTTTTTGGTGCTCCCTAATCAAAACCAATAATAGTTAATAAATGGCATATTGTTTTACAACCAAAACTCCAATGTGTACAAACTTACTCTTGTCACTGTCTTATTACATGCTGACTAAATTGGTTTTTTTTTTTTTTTTTAAACAAAATTTTACCTTTTTTGGACTTCGATGTGCTAGCTTCATTAGCTGCTGGTATGTCTCCGCCTGGATCACTAGGAACTGCTTGAGGCATTGGCTTCTTTGGACACCCCCTAACAACGTGATTTAGTTGATTGAAGAAAGAGCAAACAATGACTGTTACCTTCCTTGTGAGCTTCACTGGCTTGTCTACCCTTCCCCTCTTCTTAACAGGATTGGATGGAGCAGTCTGAGTGATTTCCTTAGGCTGGGCTTTCCTTTTTTGAAGCTTGGGTCTACCTGGCATTTTCTGAGAGATTGGAGGGATAAAAGGGGGGCCATTCAGTATGTGGGCAACAATCTTATGACTCCATGGCTCCCATGAAGTGACTGTAAGACTTCAAAAACGCCTCTTTGGTGTAGAAACTATGAACATAAAATTATGGTCTCTCATCTAGGTAGTTGATTGCTGAAATTGCACGGGCACATGGAAGCCCACTTAATTCACACCTTCTACAGTTGCACACCTCTTCCCCTTAGTGATGAATCTATTCCCATAAAAGATCTATACTTCAAATTGATTTTCACCATTCTAGATAGCTTTGTACTCTATTTCCTTTTTCTTTAAACCCTCCAGAATTTTCTCAATAACAGGATATAATTCTCCATGGTAAGCCCTGATCTTATCCCTTCTTATGAACTCGTTTCATCAAATTTACTCTAATGTTATCTAGCATGGAAACAATCGACTTTGATCTAGCTTTAAGTATCATTGCATTAAAGCTTTCTGATATATTGTTTTCTAGCTTATCATAAACACTAGAACTCCTAAAATGTGACATAGACCAATGATGTGTGGGTCTAGCAGCCAACCATTAAAAAGTATAAACTGACATCTTTTTTCTCTCTCCCATTGGCTTGTTAAAATCTACAATTCTAGTGGCCCTGGCAGCTTTCCACAATAGATTTTTCAAAGCCAACTCTTTGAAATTCATCTCGAAATTCTAGTACAGATGGGTCGGACAGAATCTATGTTGACTTCCTGGCATTAAGTCATCGACTGCATCTAGCAAGCCCTTTTGTTTATCTGACATAATAGTCCACCTACTATGGTTCTCATCCCCAAGTCGGAAAACAATAACTTAAGGAACCACATCTAGGTCTTTTTATTTTCTTTTTCAACCATAACGTATGCAAATGGGAACACCTCATTGTTCCCATCAATCCCATAGGTAGTTAACAAAAATACCTCCAGTAACAGTCGAATGGCACCCATCTAGGAAAATAATAGGGCGACACTTCTGAGAATCCCTTCCTCAAGCTACCCTAGCATATGTAAATCCTTTTAAACCTACAACCTAGGGGTGTTTGTTTGCATTTGATCTTGATTGTGGTACCAGGATTTGTTTGGCTTATTTCCTCTGCATCTGAGCAAAGCAAAGGATACTCTTCACTATCCAGCTTATTACATTGCTTAAGAATCAAATAATTTGTCCGATAACAGTAGAGCTGGCAAAACTGGCCCGGCTAGACTGGGCTGGGCCGGCATATTAGAGGCCCGAAAAAATTCGGGCTTTTTTGGCCCGGCCAGAACAGGCTTTTCTTTTGGCGGGCCAAGCCCGGCCCGAAGGCCCGCGGGCCGGCCCGATGAAATTGATTTTTTACCCCCTCACTAATCGAATAAGAAAAATTTAGGAATTAGGTAATATCTTGTGTACTATTTGAAACATGTTTTTTCCTTTTTTTCTTTTTCTAGCAGAGCATAAATGTATCTATTTACCGAGAAATTAAAACATTTGACTAATTTAATACTCCATTTCTTCAGTTTTATTAGCCGAAGATGGAAAATGAATTGGATCCAAGCATGCTCACTTAATTATTATGTGTCGAAAAATGAAAAATTGATTAACATGTAGTATAGTATGTACATAAAAATTAAATAACTTGTGACGTGTAGTTTATAACTATATATCATCATCCATTCCTTCTTTATTATTATTATTATTATTATTATTATTATTATTATTATTATTATTATTATTATTATTATTATTATTATTATTATTATTATTATTATTATTATTATTATTATTATTATTATTATTATTATTATTATTATTCTTATTATTATTATTGTTGTTGTTGTTGTTGTTGTTGTTGTTGTTGTTGTTGTTGTTGTTGTTGTTGTTGTTGTTGTTATTATTATTATTATTATTATTATTATTGTTATATCTGGAGTTTGAGACATGCATATAGATTAATAGATATCATTCCATATTGCAACGAATAATAATATATTATTTTTTCTTATGAGAATTAAACTGAAGTTCGCCTCAATATATAATTCTACTTCATGGTTAAAGTAATAAAAAAAGAAAAGAAAAAAATTCATTGGTGGGCTTTTTTGGCCCGATGGCCCGAGGTCCTCCTGGCCGGGCCTAGCATTTCTAGGCCCGAAATAAATCGGGCCCGGCCCGAACTTTCCCTTGGCCCGACGGGCCGGGCCGCCCGAATTGCCACCTCTAGATAACAGCCCATCCTAGGAACTATAATTTTAAGATCATCCTGTGTAAATTTTCTTCCTACAAAGCTTAGAAATTCGTTTTGAGTTTTCATGTTTAACCCTTTGCTTTCTAGGACATTTGTACTTATCATAGTTGATTTTTATCTGAATTGTCTTCTCCTCCTTCATGGATGATGCAAAGATCAACCACCTACATGTCAAATGATTATACCTAGCCTGGACTTTGTTCTTATTATTAATGGTGAAGGTCATAACCCTACCATTAATGATAGAATGCACTTGCACAACCCTTCTGAATGTGTAAACATATTCAAAGCACATTCCCACGAAAAATTCAGGTTCTTTAACCCTATCCTTTTTTGGCCTAAATACTGGATGACCCTTATGGGTGTGTTTAGACTTCACATACCTACTAGAGCTGGGGAGATCTCTAGATGAAGGTCTCTCATTAAACGTACCTCCCATTCTACCTCACCATCTATAGTTTTATCAAATTTTAAGTCATCTTCATCCTCGAGGTTAGACTCACTATCAAAAAACTTCTAGGAAACATCAGTTGCTGAGCCCACAGAATGTAGGTCATCATTCTCATCACCATGGTTGCAGAAGACGAAAAGCGGAGGCGGAGTGGTTTGGGGCCGCCTAGCACCTAGGCTGCCTAAGCGTCGTCTAGGCGCCCCCTAGAGAATTTCTCCTTTAAAAAAAAACTTAATTTTACATGTCTAAGTTATAGATTTTTATGGTTAATTAATTATGCCTGATGGAGTGAAAAGAAGGGGCGATAGAGGAACTTGAAGTGTGGGGGAGAGGGTTTTAACTTTATGACAACAGAGTAGATTCGACATAAAACTCGTAAGTTCGGTTCTAGTGGTCGAAATCTATGTTATCCCCAATAAAATAAATCTATTGTTTGCTACCCGGGAATCAGATTCATAATAATTACGGATTATAAACCCAATTCTAGCAACACACTAACAAATATCCAAACGGGCGATCAAATCACAATTCAATTCATAAGTGTGAATCAACAATCCCAAATAACATAGAAAATTCCAAAAACATAATCCAAACGATTAACAACCGTAGAAATTACATAAACATTCTCAATCCAAGGTTCAACTAATGATCAAGGGCTGAAATAAGGGTGCTAGCCACCCATCACCCGTAATACAATCAGTAAATCGAAAGAAATACAATAAGACATGATAAAACTATAGAAGAAACCAAGAACTTGGGTTGAGGAATGAAAAGCCTTCAATCTTCTTCCCAATGGAGCCCTTGAGGATGGTGGAGGCTGGAAAATATGTTATTCAATGTCCCAAGATAGGTTAATTTCGAAAGGGAGGATATATATATAGGGGAAGAGTTGTTACTTCAGTTTAAGGTAAAATCGCGTTCAGAAATTTAAAACAGAGTAAAGGATCTCGGCTGAGATGCAAGTGTGTCTCGGCCGAGACATTAAAAGGGGCTTTTCAGCTTGTGAATCGAGGGTTGATCTCGGCCGAGATGCAAATATGTCTCGACCGAGACATGAGAAAAGAGATTTTAGGGTTTTGATTATCTCGGCCGAGATTGGGTTTCATCTCGGCCGAGATCTTGCTCTCTTGAATTTCTGGGATTTCCCTGGAGGGTCATCTCGGCCGAGATGTAATGCCTGTCTCAGTCAAGATCTTCATCTTCTCAAAAGTTCAGGATTTCCCTGGGGAGTCATCTCGGCCGAGATTTGCATCCTGTCTCGGCCAACATCAAACTTTTAGTCCTGTCCTTTGTTGCCTTGATCGATCCACCGACTCCGCGATCGTTTGATGCTCTTTTTCGATCCTTTTTCACCTGTTTTAACACAAGCATGAACTAAACGCATTATTTTTCCCAATAAGAATAATATGCACGAAGTACAAGTGAAATTGCACAAAAAAAAACACTAAAATGACACTTAAAGCGTCCTAAAGTGTGTGCATGAACACGTGCACCACTCCCACACACCCACCCCGTCATGCCATACTCTCTCTGTCTTTCCCTCTAAGGATACCAATGAAAATTCAGTCGCTATGACCATTCAACATCGCCATCTTCGTCCAAAAAAATTATCGTTTATTCAGCAATCCTATCTTTGCCCTTACGAATTCAGATACAGATCTTACATTGTATCTCTTTTTTTCAAATCCAAAATATAGATCTGGGCTCTACAACCCCAATTACCAATTCAACCTCCCGGCTTCCCTTCAACGAATCGAAACCATATAAAATCACCTCCACTACGACCATCAAACTTATTTGTGATGCTCTGACCACCAATTTGAAATTGAATTCAAAATCACAGTGACAGTAAAAACAATGGCCAACTACTGCTGCTAAAGAAAAAGAAGAAAAGGACACATGTTAGGGAAAATTTAAGTGGCAATTCTAGTTTTAGACGGAATTTACGAAAGCAAGGCAATCATGATAAAATGAGCATATTTGACATAACAACTTCAACTACTTTTGAGACTTGAAACTCTCAACAAATTATCACCGGGTGAGTGTATCTCTTAGCTCTCAAGTGTATCAAGTAGGTTGAATTTTTCCGCATTGAAGTACATGCAATGGCTACCATATGCTTGCTAATCATCTAAATCCGAATTCATACTCGACACATACGACAAAGAATAAAAAAGGTCTTATATTTTGTTGTAGTGTAGGCTTGAGGTAAGGTGAGGTAGATATTGACAAACGTGACTAATTCTTGGACTAATTGAGTTAGCTACTCTCAACCACCCCTCGAACAAAATTCATTCTCTCTTTACTCTCTCACTTTTTTAGTAAACCATCATAAAGTATGATTTCTTCACCTTACAATAAGCTTACAACCTTAGTGCTTTTCAAATTCTCAATTGGGTATGTTATTTACCTAACTTTTAAGATAACAAATCAAGAAGCACTTAGGAAATCATTAGCCTCTTCTCAATAAGAATAATCAAAACACATATATACAATGAACTCTTTCTTTTCTTTTCCCCTTTTTTTTATTTTTTTTAGAATTCAAAAATAACAACTAATGAACTAGGAGAGGCTATTTTTCTCGACTTTTCACCTATCAATTTATTCTTCCCTTCACCTTTTCACATATCTACTAATTTTCCACTTTATTCCCAAGATTTTACCCAAGCTACCTTCCAATCCTCCTCCCTCTTAATTAATTAGTCCAAGTAAGGCCAAAGACAAAATCGAAGGGTATTCGACTTGTAAAGTTGGGCTATCAAATGAAAAGATAAAAACTCAAATAGCCTAACTAGAGGGAATTTTCAAGTTTTGGTAAAAAATGACACATTTTCAAGCTAAAAAATAAGCTAAAAATCAAGAATTGCCTAAGATCATTTCCTAAGTCACACAATGTACCGACTTTATTCAAAATATTGAATCAAAGCAAGTTCTAGAGACAATCACATGCAATCAATGAAAATCACTCCGAAAGAAAGCATGAATTACTCCAAAAGTGGGAGTACGATAAAGACTAAAAAACTCACAAGGTAAAAGTTTTGATCAAAAGTTATAAGCACAAGCTCAATTTCATCTCCTTTACTTGTCATGCTCTATCATGTGCCATTTTTCAAAAAAATTACAAAAACCGTCTCATCATTAACTATTCGCCAATTATCAATCCCCATAACTATCCACAATAAGACAATCATTCAAGACTACCAACTTGGTTCTTATTGACTCAAATTAACAATGCAAAAAACACAAAACAACGACTAAATTAAACTAAACATGACTATAGACATAATTCATGGCTCACAGGCCGATCGACCAAGCAATTGACTCATAGGTCAGACAACCAACGGCTCACAACCTAATAATTAAGCGGGCAAAAGCAAATAAACAAAACTAGCAGCTAGCACAAAGCATAAATATAAGAATAAAAACGGCCAAGTCGTCCCATTTACACCCCCTCCCCAAACTTGTTTGAAAACCAAAGTTTGTGGGGAAAAGAGTGGTACGACTTGGTGCTTGCTTACAGTGCTATTGTTGCCATTCATTATGCTGCTTCTTCGTGCTCCTTTCACTTCTTAACCCCCATTTCGTGCGATATCCCTCACACTTCTCAGTTTTATTGAACCCTGGTCATGTTAGCTCCTAAAGACTAAATATAATGTTAAGAAAATATATGAAAACATGAAATAACAATAAAATCAAAAAATAAAAACAAAATATGATAAACATCGGATTGCCTCCCAACAAGCGCCTTTGTTTTACGTCGTTGGCTCGACCGGTTCACGTTCCCTTTAGCGTTTGTTCTAAGGTGGTTTCCAAATTGGTCGTGATCAATTCAAAAACTTTACTTCCTTTAGCCTCAAAGATGTGGAAATATCCAGCTTATTCCCGCACCTCATCTCATATTTGCTTTCAACAGAAGGGTTAATAATATCATTAAGGAAAACATAATGGACATCTTCAGAGAATTTCATCGCATCATAAATGTTAAATCTAACAATGCGTCCATCAAACTCCATCATGAGGGTGCACTTACTGACATCAATCTTTGTTTGGGCGGTATTCAAGAATGGCCGCGCCAACAAGATTGGTGGAGAAGTAGATGAGTCGCCATGCATATCAAGTATATAGAAATTAGCAAGAAATACCAGTTCATCTACCTCAACTAGGATATCTTCTATTAACCCATCAGGATATGTGTTATTATGGTCAGCTAACTGTATAACTATCCTAGTTTCTTTTAATGGTCCTAGATTTAGAGAGTGAAAGATAGGACGTGGCATGACATTAATAGATGCACCTAAATCTAACATGGCCCTATCAATATTTCAATCACCTATCTTACAAGGGATGACGAACATACTTGGGTCCTTGCATTTCGGAGGGATCTTCTTTTGGAAGATAGCTGAGATGTTTTCACATATTACCACTTTCTCGTCTCCCTTCAACTTGCATTTGTTGGTGCATAGTTCTTTAAGGAACTATCTGCTTTTTGAATCTCGACTTTTTGAAATACCTTCAAGATGTTGTTTTCCTTATTGTCCTTCACCTTCTTTGTCATTCGACTCGAAAATGGTAATATATGAGTTGGATAAGGAGCCAAAGCTTCCTTATTGGTCGAAGTATGGGCCACGGTCACGACTAGGGGTCGCGGTCGCAACGAGCTTAACGCAGCTGGAAGAGGGTCCTCGCACACCTGGTCGTAGGCGCGACTGGGGGGTCGCTGGCACGGCCTCCTTTTCGAAGCAACCTTCAATTTCAATTTATCCTTCATTTTTCCCCTGAATTTCATCCTCCAAAGGATGTCCGGACTTGTTAGGCTCTCCAAGAATCGCTCCGTTTTCGAGGTTGATGGCACTGACGTTTCTGGGGTTGATTTCCAACTGAGCCGATAATTTTCCACTATTGATATTTTCAAGTCGCTCACAACAGTTGTGAGTTGGCGCACTGGTGTTTCAAGGTTCTTCATACTTGATTGAGTGTCTTTCTAAAACTAGAATGTGTAAGTTGCCAAACTTTTGACAATATCCTCTAGAGATGAGTTAGACGATGACTCGGTGTTTTGCTTCGATTGATACATTTCTGTGGTTATATGACTAGGAGTATGGATCATACGTTCTTCCTTGAAAGCTTCCAATGGCATTGACATGAGCCTCAAACTCATTCCCTAAATATTTTGCATGTATCGGTAGTGTGATCCATCGTCTCACATATTCGGCATGACCTTGGGACTTGATTTCTCTCCGAAGCAACTTTCTTGACCAAGTAAGTCAAATGCTCAATTTAATCATCAATGGAAGAATCATGAACTTCCCTCACCGTCCTCATTGTCTCATGATAATTAAATTGTTGAGAATTCGCAGCAATCTTCGAGATTAATGCCCGAGCGGCGGTTGGGGTCTTATCTACCAAAGCACCTCCACTCGCCGAATCAATCATATTCTTATCAGACAATGATAAAGCCTCTTAGAAATACTTAATTAGGAGTTTATTTGTGATCTGATGTTGAGGGAAACTCGCTACAAGCTTTTTAAATCTCTCTCAATACTCATATAGTGTTTCCCCTTGCTTCTGTCGAGCCCTACTAATTTCTTTCCGGATATTCGTGGCTCTAGAGGTCGGGAAATACTTCTCCAGAAATTGCATTTCCATTTTCTCCCAAGTGTTAATAGAAACAGGTGGGAGATAATATAGCCAATCTTTGGCTAAGTCTTTTAAAGAAAAGGGGAATGCCCTTAACTTTATTTACTCTTCTGTCACCTTCATTGGTTTCATACTTGAACACACGATATGAAATTCTTTAAGATGCTTGTGCGCATCTTCACTGGAAAAACTATGAAAGGAAGACAATAAATGGATGAGGCCGAACCTCAATTCAAAGGTAGTGTCATCTCCCAAGTCAGGAAATGTGATGCATAATGGTTGGTGTGTGACCCCGGTATTTGCCAACTCTTTCATTGTTCTTCGGCTGCCATTTTGATTTTCTCTTTATCCGGTTCAAGATTGATCTATTCGGTATCAAGGTGTAGACCTTCAAACTCTCCACAAAATTGCTCAATTGCTCTTGCTCGCCTCCTCAAAATTTGTTCTTGTAGGACTATATCTGGTTCAAATAATAGGTCCTTGTTCCCTTGAGAACGTGTGAATATCTACCGTATCAAGACAAAAACAATAGCAAGTGATTATCAAAGCAACAAATGTAGCAAAAACACTTAACTAGAATAATAAAAATAGTGTTTAACACTAAAAAAAAGATAGTTCAAACACCATTCCCAAGCAACGGCGTCAAAATTTGGTGTGTGTCAAACCACCAAATTAATGTATATGTGTGATTTATACTTATCCTAAACTCACTACTCTAGCTAGTAAAGGGGTAAGTAAATGGTCGATCCCACGAGGAACGGTTGAATGAATCTTGTTTTATGACAACTTAATTGGCAAAAATGTAAATAAAACAAGAAAAGATTAAAGAGGGAGAGGGGAGGGGTTGGACGATATCAAACAACTAACCACTAATGCAATTAAGTAAACAAAGTAAAGATTAACCAAAAGCACTTAATACACAAAGCAATGAAATGATTTTTGGTGTTTAAGATATTAAAAATAATCCAACCCTTGATCTAGTATCGGTTTAGCCTAGATTAACTACGTAATGATGTTATTACCCGATAGATTAGTCCTAAAATCTCTACTCCAAGATTAATAATAAGCTCTAGTAACCTTGTTGTCTCTTCAGTGTAATTATCCGAGATAAGCTCTATAATTAATCTATCTAATCTATTGACTCCTATAATAAGCTCTCTAGTCTCCAATAGTGAAATGCATTACGCATTAAGACAACGGAATAGATACGATATAAAATTCGCAAGCTCGATTTCATTGGTCGTAAACTATGTTGTCTTAGAAGAATGATCTCCAATTGCTACATGGGATTAAATTTATAACAATTACAAATCTAATAATAGCAATAACACAAATGAACCTCAAAATGGGTGATTAAACCATAAATCAACTCACAAATATGAATCAATGACAACAACCAACATAGAAGATCCCAAAACGTAATCTAATCGGATAATAACCGTAAAAATTCCATAGTCATCTTAGCTTAAGTTTCAACAATTGATCAAGGGCAGAACAAAAGAGTGCTAGCCACTCATAGCAACTAATACAAAGATAAAACTAATAGAAACCATAATGAGAAACAAAAACTAGACAGAATGAACCAATAGATGATGATCTTGATCTTCACTTCTCTTTCAAAACCTTGCTCTAATGATGAATGTAGGCTGAAAATAGGTGAAAGATGCCCTATATTCGAATTATGGACCTTAAATATATAGAAGTAAGGAGTTTGAGCTGAAAATGAGCCTAAAAACGTATTTCAGGATGAAAACGGGGTAATTTGATCGCGACCGCGAACAGTGGTCGCGGCTGCGAACCATTGTTGAGGCTTTTTGGCTTGTTTGCTTCGTTGGGTTGGTCGCGGGCGCGACTACGAGTCGCTGTCGCGACGACTTGCGCGAAATTTATTCTTTATCACCCTCTTTTTCATCCTTGACTCGTTCTTCGTTTTGGACTTCTTTGAGACTCGACTTTTGGTCTTAATTTACCTGTATTGTCGTGAAACGAGTCCAAACACATCAATTTGCCCAATAAAACAAGTATGAACAATACACGATTGAGAATACATGCAAATGTCATAAAAATAATACTTAATTCGACCTAAAATACATACATGAACACGAGTACGCACCAGACAGTAACAACAATGGCCAACCGCTGCTGCCAAAGATCACCACACCCGGCTATTGACAATATCTCTCCAGCACCGGCCTAGACCGTGATTCGTTTTTATGTTGTCTGAAAGATACGTCATACTGATTCCACATAGTTGTATCTTCAATTAAGCGTGAATTTTTAATTTCTTGAGAGCTGACTCTGAGATTTGATGGTTACATACAAACCCTATATAAATTATTGAAGTGAAAGATGATGGTGATATGATATAAAGAAACGTGAAAGCTCAGAGAAACCATGCTTAATCCTTTGGACATCTTCATTCATTACTGTTCCATAATTTTGCATAGTTTTTACAACAGCAACTTTATCACTATATATAGCAACCTATTGAAAACCCTAGCTGGAATCTCTAATCTTGGTCAAGGCTGAGAGGACGCGTGTCAATAGCCTGTTTGTTCCTTGCGGATGTGGCGGACAGCCTATAAGCTGTTGCCATAAAGCCTAGGATTCCAATCCCATGCTTCTCTCTTGTCCTTGCATGCTGCTGTTCACGTGAGCTCTCACTCACACCATTCTTAACATTCTTAATATGCCCCCTCAATTCAAGGACGGATTTCGGGACGACAGTCATCATGTTTCTAATCCGACCGAAGAATTGACCACTTAAAGGCTTCGTCAAACCATCCGCAATCTGATCATGCGAAGGAATATGATGTACACTAATTTGTTTCTCGATCACCTTGTCTCGCACAAAATGAAGATCCAATTCAAGATGTTTTGTTCTTGAATGGAACACCGGATTTGACGAAAGAGAGACAGCTCCAGAATTATCAACCCAAATCGGAGTTGCAGCGCTTTGCCCAATATGTAGTTCTGTCAAGAGATTTCTTGACCAAATTACTTCACACACGACATTAGCTAAGCTTCTGTACTCAGCTTCGGTTGAGGACCTCGACACGGTAGGTTATTTTTTTGAACTCCAAGAGACCAAAGTCTTTCCCAAATAAACGCAATATCCAGAGACTGACTTTCGATCGTCTAAGTCGGTTGCCCAATCTGCATCACAATACGCTGTCAATTTTAGTCGGTCAGATCCTCTAACATGCAATCCATAATCCAATGTGCCAGCTAGGTATCTAAGAATTCTCTTTACCGCCTTCCAATGAGTGTCGAGCGGTGTTTGCATGTATTGGCTGACTTTATTTACGCTAAAGGCTATATCGGGTCTTGTTAGTGTGGCATACTGTAATGCCCCCACAATTGATCGGTACTCCTTTCCTTCTACAATTGGATTACCTTGAAATTTCGACAATCCCGGGCTTGACACCATTGGAGTTGCAAGGCCCTTAGCGTTGAGCATCTTAACTTTCTCGAGAATTCCTTGTACGTACTTCTTCTGTGACAGATGTAATCCCTCTGTGGTGTAGCTCACTTCCATCCCAAGGAAGTAGCTCAATTCTCCCAAGTCCTTTAACGAAAAAATTTGCCTCAATTGATCGATGAATGATCGAATTTCTTCATTGCTGCTTCCGGTAACGATTATGTCATCTACATAAGCCAATACTAGTGTAGTATTTCCATCCCGATGTTTGTAGAATAGTGATGAATCAACCCTTGATTGAGTGAAGCCCATGTTTATGAGGGTGTGACCAAATTTCATGCTCCATGACCTCGAGGCTTGCTTTAACCCATAAATCGATCTTTCGAGCTTACATACTAGATTTCCTCCCTTTTCAAACCCCGGAGGCTGTTGCATGTAAATCTCCGCATCGATGTCACCATTGAGGAACGCATTGTCAACGTCTAGTTGCTTGATGCTCCATTGTCGAGAAACGGCAGTGGATAGTACACATCGGATGGTTGCCGGCTTGACGACGGAACTAAACGTATCAAAGTAATCGAAACCAGCCACTTGGCTATATCCCTTGGCCACCAATCTGGCCTTGTATCGAGCTATAGATCCATCAGCATGCTTCTTCAACTTATATACCCATTTACAGCCGATTTCTTCTCTTCCAGGGGGCAATGAAGTGAGGAACCAAGTCTTGTTCTTCAACAATGCATCATACTCTTGTTTCATGGCATCCTTCCAATTAGGATCTCTCAATGCTTCAAAATGGGTTCTCGGTTCCTCTATTTTCCGAACATCAGCCCAATAAGTTTTGGGCTTGTAGATCCCGGCCTTGGATCTTGTCACCATGTGATGCCCCCTCCGATGATGCTCATTTCCTGCAATACTTAGGAGAGGATCAGATACAATATCATTAACAATATTAGTGTTTGAATCATCCACATCTTGTAATTCTATAGTATTATCATCATTAGAGGCTGGAATGGGAAATCTGTTTTGTGGGGAGTTTGGTGGTGAGGTGGACGAAGATGATGATGAGGAGTCGGCTGGATTGGGGTTTTGTGTGGGAGCAGTACTAGGAAAAACTAGAACATCAGGTTGGTTTAAGGATGTGGGTTCGGTGTGAATAGAGGTTGAACCTTGGTTGGATTGTCCGTTTTGGTAAGGGAAAACTGATTCGTTGAAAACAACATGTCGGGATATAAGGTATTTTCTCCTTTTGGGTAGGTATATTTTGTAGCCTTTGTGTTGGAAGGAGTATCCAAGGAACACCCCCTCTTCACTTCGAAACTCTAACTTGTGCTTATTATAAGGTCGTAGGAGTGGGAAGGCTTGACAACCGAATATCCTATGGTCCTTATAGGATGGTTTTGAACCTGTGAGGACTTCAAAGGGAATTCTATATTGAAGAGATTTAGAGGGTAAACGGTTAATCAAATGAACGGCCGTAAGGAATGCGTCGTCCCAATGAACGGTGGGTACGTGTGAATGTGCCAAGAGAGATAATCCAACTTCAACTATGTGTCTATGTTTTCTCTCGGCTAGGCCATTCTGTTCGGGTGTGTACGGGCAGGAAATTCTATGGGTTATGCCGGATTGGTTGAAAAGATCGAGTAAAGGTTTATATTCGGTGCCCCCATCACTTTGGACCATTTTAATTCTTTTGTTAAATTGTGTCTCAATCATGTTCTTAAAGTGAGAGAAGGCTGTGGCCGTATCAGATTTGGCTTTTAGAAGATATAGCCAAGAGAATCTGGTTTTATAGTCTATGAAATTAACATAGTAACTAAAACCATGAAAAGATTTTATGGGAGAAGGTCCCCACAAATCGGTATGGATTAATTCCAATGTATCATAACTGTCGGTCTGCGAATGTGAGAAATGAAGTTTATGCATCTTGGACAATGGGCAAATAGAACAAAAGAAATCAGTTTCATTAGATTGTAAGGAAATATTACAAAGCTGAAGCACTTTCCTTACAACGTCAAAAGATGGATGTCCTAATCTAGAATGCCAAAGGCTTAAGGTGGACTTATTTTGTAACTCCGCAGCACAAGCTGCAAGAGGCTTCCTATGGTCGTCCAAGGCTGCTCGAGGTGTTGACGAGCTAGCAGGGTTCTTTTTGGCTAGAGCAAAACAATAAAGTCCATTCCTAGCATTCCCCTTGAGCAAAATTTCCCTTGTGGACTGATCCTTCACCAAACAATAAGAGGAGTGAAATTCAAAGAATACATGATTATCTTTGGCAAATTGAGACACACTAATGAGGTTCTTTGTGATTTGTGGTGCATGGAGCAGATTTTTTAAGAGAAAGGGATGAGAGGGTTTGTAACATGATGATTCTACTATAGAACTACCAAGGTGAGAAATCGACAAACCTGATCCGTTACCGATTTGAACCTTATCCCCTCCTTGGTATTCTGATCCAATACTCAGATTGTTAAAATCGTAGGTGAGGTGGTTTGACGCCCCGGAATCTGGATACCAATCGCTTATCGTTGAAATACTCATTGCCTGCAACAGACGCCATATTGGCCGAGGGATTTCTTCCCGAAGCTGTTCCACCTCCATACCCCCTTCCTTGTTGATTCTGCATGTTGTGACAAGGATGGTCGGGGTTCTCCCTGTAGAAGCATTGAGCGGTGTTGTGGTTGTCCCGATTACAGTATGTACACCATTTTTTGTAGTTGGTGTATCTTCCTCCTCGTCCTCTGGAGTTTCCACCTCTTCCGAAATTTCTTCCACCATTGGATCTTCCTCCCCTATTCGGGGATCCTCTTCCTCTCCATGGTTGGGAGTTTCCTCCCCTTCCTTGAGTAGCCATATTTTCCGTAGGCAGTAACCCGTCTGTGTTAATTTGCAGTCCTTCAAGGCTTTCAATCCGACTTTCGAAACTCAGTAACAATGAATACACTTCTCTCACGGTGCATCCGCCTATTTTCGCCGAGACGGATACCATGATTGGGTTGTATTCTGCCCCTAATCCACTCAGAATGTACAAGACATGATTAGCGTCGGAGACAGTTTGTCCGGCAGCGGTTAAGGCATCACAACATGCCTTAATCTTGTTTAAGTACTCTCTCATTCCCATATTTCCTTTCTTGATGTTTTGTAGCTGCATTTTGTATTGCATTATCTTTGCAATAGATTGGCTGGTAAAGCTTGAGTTTAAGGCATCCCATATATCTTTCGAAGTCTCCAAGCCGACTGTGGTGACAAGGAGCTCGTCTGAAAGGGAAGAGAGTAGCCACGAGACGAGTAGCTGGTCTTGTCTGAACCACATGGCTTTCTGAGTGGTTGAGCTGGTTTCGGCTCCAGTTGATTCTTCCGTTGATTCTGATGGTTTGCTTTCTCCTGTGAAATATCCTTCCAAGCCGTATCCTCTTACGGCTGCTAAGATCTGTTGCTTCCATACCAAGAAGTTGGATTCTCCGAGCTTGGTTGTGATGAGCTGTGCCTGGGGTTGGATGATTTGGATTTGAGAAGGTGTTGGTAGTGTTGTTTCTGGTGGTGGAGTATTAATGCTTTCGGCCATGGTGAAGATTTAAAGAATATATGATGGAAAGGTAATCAGGCAACAGCTCATAGGCTGTGCTCTGATACCATAAAGTGAAAGATGATGGTGATATGATATAAAGAAACGTGAAAGCTCAGAGAAACCATGATTAATCCTTTGGACATCTTCATTCATTACTGTTCCATAATTTTGCATAGTTTTTACAACAACAACTTTATCACTATATATAGCAACCTATTGAAAACCCTAGCTGGAATCTCTAATCTTGGTCAAGGCTGAGAGGACGCGTGTCAACAGCCTGTTTGTTCCTTGCGGATGTGGCGGACAGCCTATAAGCTGTTGCCATAAAGCCTAGGGTTCCAATCCCATGCTTCTCTCTTGTCCTTGCATGCTGCTGTTCACGTGAGCTCTCACTCACACCATTCTTAACATTCTTAATAGTGTACGTGGAGACTATATAGTAGGTGGTGTGAACTAAATTTCATTTACTACAACAAAGAGATAAGATACTTAAATATATGCCTTTTTACTTCTAAACAAGAAATCATCTTCAAATCTTAGTTTATATATTATCAAAGGTAATTTTCTTTTTATCAAATTCAACATTTCATAAACTTGTTGTACTTTTATTTCTTTTTTTCTTTTCTATAAAAAAGTAAAGAAATAGAGTGCGGTAGCAAATGGCATTGTCATTTTCGAGGAAACAGATAATGTCAAAATAGTGGTTGCAAGATCAATAAGCTTTCAAGATGACTTTAATGAGCCGGATCAGAAAAACCTGACGCCCGAAAAGATGAAATTTGGTTGCAGGCATGGATCATATGTGGTTGTGTATGTGTGTGTGTTCCATCCATAATATTGTCAGACTAGCGTTCAGAGTTACAAAATCAGCCGAAAATATGAGCATCATCTATTTTATCTATGAACGGGGAAAATAGTGGCGTATTAGTCTTTGTATCTTGAAAAGTGAATTCCACAAAACTATTTACACCGTAGTGAAATCTTTAAAGATAACATCTTTTGAAATATGCCTAACTTACAAATTCATCACTCACTATAATAATATTGGAGATTAACTTCAGCTTGTAATGATTGGCATGCTTAAATTTAAGCAATATAATGAGCATACTATTTCTTCCATATATATTTTGGAAATCTATTCTTGTTAAAAGTTAATTTGCAATTCAATTTTGGTTCATGAATCAAGAAGTGTCTAAAAGAGGTGTATTCAAAGTCTTGGATGTGTAAAGTCTTTAATATATGTTTGAATATCTCTTTGTATTCTCTACTCTAGAATTTTCCATTGTTCAATATAAATAGTGATGCTCTCATTTGCAATTCATCAATCCAATTCAATTTTATGAAATACAAAAACAGAGTGAGCAACAGCTACTCCAATTCTTCAAAAATTCCTTTCAACTAAAATATTTTTCCACCTATCATAGCTTCCGCACCCAACAAATTTGGTATCAAGAGCCAATACCTTTAGCATACTTCTTACGATGGCATCAAATTCCTCTTCTCCATTATTCGCCGACTCTCCTAGTCAACTTTCAATCTTTGAAGGAGAGCACTACCCATATTGGAGTAGTCAAATGGAAACATTCTTTGAATCTATGGATTTATGGGAAATATTTGATGGAGAGAGTAAAGAGCCAAACGAAGGAGACCAAGATTACGTAAAGTTGTAAAAGGAGTTTACAAAGAAAAATGCTATGTCGTTACGATATATTCAACAGGGCTTTGGAAAAATAATTTTTCCACGTATCTTTGGTATCAAAAAGGCCATAGATGCTTGGGAAATTTTGAAACAAGAATTTCAAGGAACTGAGAAGACGATTGCCTTGAAGCTTCACTCACCGTGGAGAGATTTTGATAATCTCAAAATGGAAGATCGAGAAACTGTCCGTGATTTCTCAACTCGAGTTGCAGAGATCGTAAATCAAATTAAAGGATGTGGAGACACAATTGAAGAAAAGAGAGTTGTGCAAAAAGTCCTTCGTTGCCTACCTCCTAAGTTTGATCATGCAGCTGCCGCAATTGAAGAATTGAAAGATTTAACAAAGATGACCATATACGAATTGACGGGATCACTTCTCGCACATGAGCAAATGATCAAACGTTCGGAAAATCTATCAACCGAACAAGCCTTTCAATCAAAGCAGGTCTCAAAACCAAATTCCACTGATCAAGGAAGGCACAATCACAAGTCCGACCAATGGAAGAAGAATGAAAAGAAAGACAGTTGGAAAGGCAAGCAACCACAAAATTCTGGTAATGATTCTGGTTGTTTTATTTTCAAGAAGCCTAATCATGAATCTAAAGATTGTTACTTCAAATGTAAAAGATGCAAAACCCCTAATCATTCTCAAAGGGATTGTTGGTTTCAAAATAAAGAAAAAAATAATGGACATGATGAGGCTAAATTCTTGAAAGAATCAAAAGAAGAGTTCATGTTCTATTCAAGTTCTTCTCAAGAATCAAAAGGACTATGGTACTTGGATAGTGGGTGCAGTAATCACATGTCAAGTGACCGAGATCTCTTTGTGGAAATTGATCCAAACATCACTTCTCAAATTATTCTTGGTGATGGATCGAGAAAAGGCGTAGAAGGAAAATGAACCATTGCTGTCCAAACAAAGGAAGGTACTCGAAAACTCATCACCGATGTTCTTTATGTGCCTAATCTTTCACATGATCTTCTCAGTGTTGGTCAGCTCATTCAAAATAATTATTCCATTCTCTTTGATGATGGGAGATGCAAAATTCTTGACAAGCGGAGGAATCTTATAATTGTAAATATTAAGATGAGGAACAAAACGTTCCCACTAATGTTACCATTTCGTGAGAATCATGCACTCAATGTTGAATGTGCTGATTCATCTCATCTTTGGCACTTGCGTTTTGGTCATCTACATTACAAAGGCCTCATACTACTGAAGGAAAAAGATATGGTAACCGAACTTCCTTCAATCCAGAAGAATAATCAGGTGTGTGAAGGTTTCATTTTTGGAAAGATGCACAAGCTTCCTTTTCCAAAAACATCATGGCGTGCAAAATAACCATTGGAGCTTATCCATTCGGATATTTTCGGTCCAATGCAGACCCCAATTCCAGGAAACAAGAGGTACTTCATTCTCTTTGTTGATGACTACACTAGAATGATGTGGATTTATTTCCTAACTAAAAAATCAGAAGCATTCTCTATATTTATGAATTTCAAAGCACTTGTGGAGAAAGAAAGCGGTTTTTTGATAAAGACTTTGAGAACCGATCGTGGAGGTGAATTTCTCTACAATCCATTTATTGAATATTGCAAAGTAAATGGAATCAAAAGACAGTTGACGATGAGTAGGACACCACAGCAAAATGGTGTTGCCGAAAGAAAAAATTGCACAATTGTCGAGATGGCAAGAAGCATGTTGAAAGGAAAAGGAGTTCCAAATCTCTATTGGGCTGAAGCCGTACACACATCTGTGTATATTTTGAAGAGGTCTCCCACAAAAGCTGTAAGGAACAAAACTCCATTTGAAGCTTGGTCCAAAAAGAAGCCAAGAGTGGATCACTTTAGAGTCTTTGACAGCATTACATATGCACTCATACCATCTCAGTCTCATGAGAAATTTGCTGAAAAAGGTAAAAGGCTTCTTTTTGTTGGTTATAGTGATGAATCAAAAGGATTTCGACTTGTTGATCCTGTAACAAATAAGATCACTATTTCTTGAGATGTTGTCTTTGATGAAGCAGCTTCTTGGGATTGGAAAGGAAAGCAAATAGTGGATGAACCAGTTTATGAAGATCCACTAGCATCTCAAGTTCAAAATGATGCAAATCCAGTTCCTACTCCAGTGATTGAATTTAAAGATGAAGATTCCCTCCAAGGAGAACACGGTTGCTAAGTGAAATTTTGAATCATGCTTGTTCTCCGGTGAACCTGAAAGCTTTGAAGAAGCATCGAGGAATGAACACTGGAAAAAGGCGATGAAAGAAGAAATTTCAACCATCGAGAAAAACAAGACATGGGAACTTGTTGATTTGCCAAAAGGAAAGAAAACCATCGGAGTGAAATGGGTTTACAAGATCAAGTTCGATGAAAATGGAGAAACCTAGAAGTACAAAGCCCGACTTGTAGCAAAAGGGTATGCTCAACAACCTGGAATAGGCTTCACAGAAACATTTGCTCCGCTTGCAAGAATCGAAACAATTCGAACGGTTATAGTTTTGGCAGATCAATTGGAGTTGTGTGTTTATCAACTTGATGTGAAATCAGCATTTCTCAATGGAGAAATTAAAGATGAAGTCTACATCGAGCAGCCTGAGGGATTCAAAGTAAAAGGCCAAGAAAATAAAGTTTTCAAGTTAAAGAAAGCGTTATATGGTTTGAAGCAAGCTCCTCGAGCTTGAAATAGCAAAATCAATGGTTTCTTCGTTGAAAGTGGTTTCAACCGAAGCTTAAGCAAATCTTCCCTCTATGTGAAAAATGTTGGCAATGATTTTCTTGTTCTTTTTTTCTATGTTGATGATCTCATCTATTTTGGTATAGCCACGAGATTGGTGGAAGATTTCAAGAAGAAAATGATGGAGAAATTCGAGATGACTGACTTAGGGCTCATGAATTATTTTCTTGGAATTCAAGTCAAGCAAAGCCCGGGAAGAATTTTCCTTTGTTAAGAGAAGTACATTGATGATCTCTTGAAGAAGTTCAACATGAGTGACTGCAAACCTATCTCTACTCCTATGGCGCTGAATGAAAAGTTGCAAGTTCATGATGACACTACAACAAAAGAAGTCTTTTGCATAAGACTTTTTGACACCACAATTGTGGTCACTAATAATAAGTTATTTGTGACCACTTGTTGTCACAAATCTCTCTACAAATTATTTGAGACAACTTTAAGACTACTTTTAGAGACAACTAGTTGTTGCAAAAAATATTTGAGACGCATTTGAGACCACTTTTGTGGTCACAAATATATTATTTGCGACCGAGTTATTGAGACGACAATAAAGTTGTGATAAATACTCATAAGTTGTGACAAATACTCATTATTTGAGACCACTTTCTCAAAAGACCCTTTTCCTTGTAGTGTGATGCACAAAAGGCTGATGCTAATCTTTACAGAAAGCTAATTGGATCCTTGATCTATCTCAACACAAGGCCTAATATCACTTATTCAGTAAGTTTGCTTTCTCGGTTCATGAATGAACCAAGCAAAAATCATTTTTCTGCAGCAAAAAGAATTTTGAAGTACTTAAAAGGTACAAAGAATCAAGGCATTGAGTTCAAAAACGAAGAAAATTTCAGTGTTGTTGGCTACACAGATAGTGACTGGGCTGGATCTCTTGATGATCGAAAAAGCACATCCGGTTATGTGTTTTCTCTTGGAACAAATGTCATATCATGGAGTTCAAGGAAGCAAAAATATGTTGCCTTATCTTCAGCCGAAGACGAGTACATTGCAGCTACAGATGCAGCTTGTGAAGCTGTTTTGCTTAGAAGAATTTTGGAAGATTTGAAGTTGAAAGAAAATAAGCCAACTACCATTTTTTGTGGTAATATGTCCACAATTGCTATGACCAAAAATCCAGTCTTTCATGCAAGGTCTGAGCATATCGAATTGCGACATCACTTCATCCGAGAGCTTGTAAGTGAAGGGAAAATATGCATGGAGTTCATCCATCCAATGACGAACTTGCTGATATGTTGACAAAGGCTGTTTCATTCGACAAGTTTGAGAGATTCAAGAAACAAGTCAAGATTGCAAATTAAGGAGCGGTGTTAAAAGTTAATTTGCAATTCAATTTTGGTTCATGAATCAAGAAGTGTCTACAAGAGGTGTATTCAAAGTCTTGGAAGTGTAAAGCCTTTAATGTATCTTTGAATATCTCTTTGTATTCTCTACTCTAGAATTTTCCATTGTTCACTAAAAATAGTGATGCTCTCATTTGTAATTCATCAATCCAATTCAATTTTATGAAATACAAAAACAGAGTGAGCAGTAGCTACTCCAATTCTTCAAAAATTTCTTTCAACTAAAATATTTTTCCACCTATCATAGCTTCCGCACCCAACAATTCTCCCCTAGGGTTGAGAGAAAGATCTAAGATTTATTGGGTAAATGGAGTAGGTACACGATTCTGATTTTGTGATATAGGTCTCAGTCAAATATGATTTTATGAATTACTTATACAAAACATAAAATATCAATTAACAAATAACAAATGGAAACAAAAATGATGAGGTCTCCATCAATAGTGTTGTCATGGAGAAGCCGAGAATGAGAGGGCGTATCATTCACAAGTTATGAAACAAATCAAAGAAAGAGATATGTGATATTCCTATTTTCATAGCCGCAACGGAATGATGATAGATAGTGGTGCCACAACAAATCTTGTAGGTCATGTGTCTAGTTCTGCAGCACTGTTCAAGCGGCACTACTTCAGAAGAATTAGATTTTGTCTTTGCAGCTTCTCACCAGAAACAGATGTTACGTGCGAGGAAGTCACTGGAAAACGATAGTAGTTATGAGCTTCCAGTGGGCCACGATGGTGCATACTGGAAAAACAAAAGATGAAAAGATTACACCTCTCTGGTGGAATAGTGTGTCTGTAAAAGTAGTACATTTGACACCTCATGTCTTAGAGTTAATGCAACAACTTGCACAAGTGACCCGATATCTTGGAAAAATTCTTAATGAACCTCCAGTAAAAACCTACATGACATAGAAAAGAACGAACTTCCCACACACTCGCGGGGTAAGGCAAAGTAGTAATGATATCCACCTTTGATTTATCTACCTCAATTCCCTTAGAAGAGACAATGTGGCATAAAACTATCCCTTGTTTTACCATAAAGTGACATTTTTTCCAATTAAGTATAAGGTTGGTTTTGACACATCTTTTCAAAATTTGGATAAGATTTTCAAGATATTTTTCAAATGATTCTCCATAAATACTAAAGTCATCCATGAACAATTATATGACATGACCCACATATTCGAAGAAGATACTTACCATACACCGTTGGAAGGTTGATGGGTCATTGCACAGTCTAAATGGCATCCTTCGGTTTTGCTTGGTGGGCTGGAAATGCCTGACTTTTGTGGGTTCAATGCGAAAATTGTTATGAATTAAATTATAAGAAACTTTTCAAATAAAAAATGAATATTTGTGAAGAATGTGGATATTATTTGAAAATGAGTAGTTCAGAAAGAATCGAGGTTTTGATCGATCCCGGTACTTGGGACTCCAAGGGAAAGTCCTAAAAGGACTTGCAAATGCAGTTTTCTCTTGGTCCTTTGGTGCTACAGCAATTTGAAAATAACCTGGAAAATCATCTAAAAAGCAGTAGAAAGAAAGTCCCGCTAAGCGCTCAAGCATTCAGCTTTCGGTAGTCGATACAAACTCGCCACCCGGTTTGTAGGTGGGTGGGGACCAACTCACCATGTTTGTTTTCCACGACTGTGACCCGGATTTCTTTGGAACAACTTGTGTGGGGCTCACGTACTTACTATCAAATTTGGGTAGATGATGCCAATATCGAGCAATTTGATTACCTCCTTGTTTACTATCTCCATCATTGGCGGGTTCAATCGCCTTTGGGGTTCTCTACTGGGTTTAGAGTCATCTTTAAGGAGGATCCGATGCATGCATAGTGAGGGGCTGATCCCCTTGATGTCGGCTATCTTCTACCTTATTGCTTTCTTGTATTCTTTAAGTACTTCAATCAATGAGAGCTCTTGATATGGGGACACCTTTGTTGAGATTATCATGGGTAATGTTTCGACTGTCACCAAATAGGCATACTTCAAGTGATCCGGAAGGGATTTAAGCTCTAGAGTGGGTGCCTGTAATATGGATGGAAGCATCTTTTGGTTAGAATCAGGCAGTGTAATGAATTCATTTTCATACCTTAGTTTGGCAAGCTTTTGAAGTTATATAGTTGCCATTAGTTCAACCAAATCCTTGTTGGTTTCCCAAATCTTGTATTTTCCTTTCTCTAAGCTCGTGTGAGTACTATTTCCAAAGGATCCTTGCAATTCAACTGAAACACTTCCTCTACAGGAGGGTCAATGACACCAATAGAGAAACCAGAATGCACATCCTCAGGGAATCTCATCCCATCATAAATGTTAAATCTAACAATGTGTCCATCAAACTCCATCGTGAGAGTACCCTCACTAACATCTATCTTTGTTTAAGTGGTGTTCAAGAACGACTGCCCTAACAAAATAGGTGTGGAGGTGGACGAGTCATCATGCATGTCAAGCACATAGAAATTTGTGGGAAATACCAATTTGTCTACCTCAACTAGATCATCTTCTATGACCCCATCAGGGTATGAGTTACTACGGTCAGCTAACTGTATGACTACCATTGTTTCTTTTAGTGGCCCTAAATTCATGAATTGAAAAATGGAATGGGGCATGAAATTTATGGATGCACCTAAGTCTAACATAGCCCGCTCAATGTTTCGATTACCTAATCTTACCAGGGATAACAAGCATACCCGAGTCCTTACATTTCAGAGGGATCTTCTTTTGGAATATAACTGAGACGTTTTCACCCATGATCACTTTCTCATCCCCTTCAGCTTGCACTTGTTGGTGCATAGTTCTTTAAGGAATTTGGCGTATCTTGGGATTTTCTTGATTGCGTCAATTAGTGGAATGTTAATCTCGACTTTTCAAAATACCTCCTGATCTCCTTATCCTCATTGTCCTTCATTATCTTTGAAATTCCACTCGAGAATGATAGTGGATGAGCCAGAACAGGGGCCAAAACCTAAATTTTCGTCAGGGCAGGGGTCGCGGACGCGTCAGTAGGTCACGGTCGCGCTGAGTCGCCAGCGCTATCTGGGCTTTCTAGGACACTTTGGTCGTGACCGTGAAGGTTGGTCACGGCCGCGTCCTGTTCAATGATTTTCTCTTTACTTTTCTCTTCCGAAAGTTGCCCGGGCTTCTTAGGCTCTCCAAGCTAAGTTCCACTGCTCAATGTAATGGCACTTACATTTCTTGGATTAATTTCTGAATTGAGCTGGTAATTTTCCACTGTTTATGTTCTCCAATCGGTTCACGGCAGTAGCTAACTGACTCACTTGAGTCTCGAGGTTCTTAATGCTTGACTGTGTATCCTCCTGAAATTGGATAGTATTTTTTGCCAAGGTCTTCAAAATATCTTCCAAGAATGTACTGGGAGCTTGCTCGGTCGGTTATTTTGTGTAGGACATCCCTCTCTGTTGTGGAGGTCTATTTTGCTCTCACAACTATGCCTGCTGATTCCCATATCTAAAGTTGGGATGATCCCTCTATCCTGGATTGTATGATTGAGAATAGGGATCATACCTTCTTTCTTGAGAGTTTCTCGTGCCAACTGCGGTGGCCTGTGCTTCGAGCTTATTCCCCAAAACCTCACAATCATTTGTCGTGTAATTCATGGTATCACAAATACGGCATGGAGTGACAGACTAATTACCCCCTATAGGAACCTTCGTAACTAGAGTAGTTAACTTTTTAAGTTTCTCTTCAAGGGAGGAATCGCTCACCTCTCTCACCGTTCTCAACGATGAATCTCTGCACCCAAATTGCTGCGAGTTCGCTACCATCTTTGATATAAGTGCCTTAGCTGCAGTTGGGGTCTTATCCACTAACGCTTCCCCGCTAGCTGAATCAATCATATTCCGATCCAACACTGATAGTCCTTCATAAAAATAATGGGTCAACAATTAATCAGTTATCTGATGCTTCGAACAAATTACCACCAATTTCTTGAATCGTTCCCAATATTCATAAAAAGTCTCACCATGCAATTTTACAGCCCCACTTATCTCGTTCCTTATGTTTGCTGCTTTAGATGCTGGGAAATATTTCTCTAGGAACTGAGTTTCCATTTCCTTCCATGTATTGATAGATGCTGGAGGAAGACAATAGAGCCAATCTTTGGCCAAATCCTTCAAGGAGAAGGGAAAGGCTCGCAGTTTGATTTTCTCTTCAGTGACTCTTGTAGGTTTCATACTTGAACACACGATGTGAAATTCCTTTAGATACTTGTGAGGGTCTTCACCTGAGAGTTCGTGTGTGGAATAAGTTCAATTTCATCAAGATAGCATTTATATGTAATAGGATATGTTGTAAGATTAGAACCGGTTTCAAGAGTTCAAGAACCGGGCTAGAAGAATCGAATTTTATCAAGTTAAGAAGAGAGTGCATCCTGAACCGGGTTTAAGGGAGTTAAGTGGACAGGTGGTTAAAATTGGCAAATACAACGGTTTTAGTAGCTGAAAACCGTTGCAGAATAACTGTTTTTGAAACTAACTTCAGCTCGCAACTTGCAGCGAATAGAGCTCTCAACTGGCGAAGATTTGAGATACAATCCTGGTATATATTTGAAGATCTTGAAGAGAAGAACTTGATTTACACATTTTCCCTTTGAATATATCACTGAAGAAAGAGAATTAGATTGCTAGGGTTCTTAAGCTCAATTCGGTTCCAGAATTGGGGTTTTTCTAGTTGTTGGATAATTCTTGTAATTTCTACCTTGATATAATGGATTGAGGTGTGTAGAGCCTCCGTGGATGCAGATCCTTTTGGATTGAACCACGTAAAACATTTTGGAGTATTTTGTTCTTCATTTTCTGCGTTTCTTGCTTGTTCGTTCATTCTGGGTTTTTGCATACGAACATTTGACATTGTTTCATTCAATTCATTGATTAGAGTGACTGAATGTCTTCTTGGTGATTGTATGTGAATTGAATTTCCACAACAAGTGGCGCCGTCTGTGGGAAGTCACACTCACACCTGAAGAAGAAGAAGGATTTATGGCAGGAATGAAGATGGATTTGGATAAATTCTCCGGTAAGAATGACTTTGCTTTGTGGAAAATCAAGATGAATGCCATCTTGATCCAGAATGGGGTTTCAAATGCTCTGAAATCTGTGGATGAATGGGTGGAGGTTGAGAAACCCAAGTTTGGGGAGATAGATCAGAAGGCCTTGAGTATGATTATCTTGTGTCTTGGTGATAAACCACTGAGGGATATTTCAAGGTGTAAAACTGCAATAGAGGCCTGGGCAAAACTGGAAGAGTTGTACCAGTCCAAGTCAGTTTCAAACAAACTACTCCTCAAGCAAAAATTACTGGCCTTCAAAATGGTGGATGAAAAGGTAATCTCTGATCAATTAGATGAGTTTACAAAACTTCTTGATGAATTGGAGGATCTTGGGGGTTAAGATTGAAGATGATGACAAGGCTTTGATGGTGCTGAATGCTCTACCAAGATCTCTGGAAAGTTTCAAAGACACTCTTATGTTTGGAAGGCAAGATAAGCTGAGTTATGACTCAATCATTACTGCTTTGAAGACCAAATGTCTACAGAATCATGGTGAAAAGAAAGTTAACCAATCTGGTGAAGGTTTGAACATAAAGTTCCAAAGAAACAATCCAAGGAAGAAGGGCCAAGGGTTCAAGGACTCTAAGGAGGGAAATGACAACTTCAAGAAACCTGGAGACTGGATAGAGAAAAGGAAGTGTTTCAACTGTAAACAAGTTGGACACTTGAAGAAGAACTGTCCCCAAAGGAAGAAGAAGAAGGAAGGATCAAGTGCTGAAGCTGCTGCTGTTGAACAGAAAGAAAACACACCAGAAGTTCTCAATATTACTGAGTCAAAGATGGAGAAGGAATGGGTCCTTGACACTGAATGCTCCTTCCATATGTGTCCTCATGAAGACTGGTTTCAGATTCTAAAGAAAGAAGATGGAGGGTGTGTTTTGCTGGGAAATGATCAGTCCTGCAGAGTATAAGGCACTGGCTCAGTAAATATCACCATGTTTGATGGAGTTACCAGAACCATCACAAATGTAAGGTATGTACCTGGTCTAAAAAGGAATTTACTCTCCTTAGGATCTCTTATTGCCACTGAATGTGAATGTGAATTCAAATCAGTTGATGGTCACTTACACATAACCAAGGGAAATAAACTGGTAATCAAAGGAAAACAACATAATGGTCTGTTTATTTTGATTGGAAAGCCTATTGTTGGCTGTGTGGGGGAGTATTCTTGGGAAGAATGAACTAATACTGTGGCATAAGAGGTTAGGGCATATTGGGGAAAAAGGTCTGAAGGAATTATCCAAAAGAGGCTTAATTGGAGAAATTGAAAGTCAAGCCCTTGAGTTCTGTGAAAAATGTGCATTAGGCAAATCACAGAAATTGCCTTATGCTAAAGGGATTCACACTACTCAAGAACCATTGGACTGTGTACATTCAGATATCTGGGGGCCATCCAGAAATGAAACACATGGAGTATTTTGTTCTTCATTTTCTGCGTTTCTTGCTTGTTTGTTCATTCTGGGTTTTTTACATACGAACATTTATCATTGGTTCGTTCAATTCATTGATTAGAGTGACCGAACATCTTCTTGGTGATTGTATGTGAATTGAATTTCCACAACACCGTTGGAATAAAGACAAGATGTGAATCGATCCGGATCTAAGCTCGAAAGTGGTGTCCTCTCCTAATGCAGGAAAGATGATGCACAGAGGTTGATGTGTAACGCTAATATTGGCCAGTTCCTTCATGGTTCTTTCAGCTGCCATGTCTTCTTGTTCATTTTCTAACTCAGAGAGTGTTTTCAGTAGTAAAAGCTAAAGCTTCAAGCTCCTCACGAGTTTCCCTCACTTATCTTCTCAAAACTCTATCCCTTCGGGTTATCTCGGGGCCAAACAACAGATCTTTATTTCCGCGTGAACAGGTGATCATTCACAACTGTATAAAGATGAGAGAAATTGCAAATTAGGTTAAAATAATATAGCATAAAATATGGTTATATAGAAACACAATTAATCTTGCACCGCTCCCCGGCAACGGGGCCAAAATTTGACCGCAATGTCGAGGTGCAGTAAAATTAACATTCCTAGCTTTCCTCTTCTAACTTGTAGAAGCGATAAGTCAGGGTCGAACACACAGAGAGCAAAAAGATCGACTATGTTCTAAGTATTAATTCAATTAATTTAAGAAATAATAATAGTATATATAAATATAACGATGAGGGGTTTTGAATTGGTTTGAGTAACTATTAATCTAAAAGAGCATGAAATTATCAAAAAGCACAAAGTAGACAAGAACAATAAAAGTGATTTAAATATGAGAAAAACCCCAGCACTTAATCTAGTATCCCCTAGCTCGAAGTACCCTTGTAATTAATGCAATTGTTCACCAATTTAGTTCTGAAACTCCTATCCCTTAGATTAACAACAAACTCTTTAACCAAAGTTACTCCTTAAGTTGAGTGATCTTAGAATAACCAAAATAATCTCTTTGATTAGTCTATTTAGTTAAGTGATCTTAGAATAAGCTCTCTTGACCTCATTTACTAAACGTATAGAGTATTAGGGAAATGGGATAAACACTGTGTTGTACTCACAAGCTCGGTACAAGTGACTGCGAATTATGTTATCCTAGTGATTAATTCACTATTTGCTACTAGTGGACATAAATTCGTAACATATTACAAATTACGACAATGACCCAGGGATAATTATGTGATTAACTACCTAGGTGATCAATCCAAGCAATAATACACATAAGAATTTATATAAGCCCGAATAACATATAACGTTTCAAAACATAAATTGTTGAATAATTACTGTAAGAATTACAAAGTTATCAAACAAGGGTTCAACATCGATTAAAGACTGAAAATAAATAACTAGCCACTCATGGCTAACTAAAGACATAATTGTATTCAAAAGCATAAACATAAAACAAACTAGAAAGACAAAACCGATAATGTCGAGTCTTGATTGTTCTTCTCCCTCGGAATCTTTCCAAAATCCAAGTTCCAAGTCTCACTTGATATCGAGAGCCTTGGGGTATTTATAGGAGTACATATCTAGGATAAAGAGGAAGAAAATCTAATTGGAATAGGAAAATTCATCCAAAACTCATTTTTGAGCTAGCGGGTCAAGTAATGGGCCGACATTACATTGATTTTCCAACTTCAAAGATGTTTTTTAGGGTCTTCCGGTTATTTTTAGGTTTGTCCTCCTTCTTGAAATGTTATAGTTCTTTAAATCATCTTTCCAACGCCACAAATTTCACCTTAATCGAAATTATAGAATTCAAGATATGGCCAAAATACTAGAGGTGTGTCAAGCTGACAGAAAACTTCACTCGCGGGAAGCTTTTCGTCGCAGCCATGAAGGTAGGTCGCGGCTACGGAGACTTCACAGGGATTTTTAGCTCCTTTGGGCGTGCTTTTTTCACGGCCATGAAGGAGTGTTGCGGCCGCAACTAGCCTTTTCACCATTGTCTCAATTTTTCTCCGTTTTAGACTTTTCGAGACTCGTTTCTTCGTCCTTCTTTAGTCGAATGCAACTTATTGGCCTTAAATCACCTAAATATCTCTGAAACAAGTCCACAAATGTCAAACATCCTGATAATACAAATATAAGCCATTCACGGCTGATTATGCATGCGAATGTCATAAAATGAACACTTAAATCAACCTAATATGCATGCATAAACACGTGTATCAGTTAAAAATGCAATTTAATACTTGACAGTGACGAGATGGAAACTTGGATACATCTTAAAGTGCAGTTTTGGAGATATTGGGGGCGTCGCTATTTCGAAAATCTCATATATGGCCTATGCACATCTTTTATCACAACAAAGGTAGGCTGGATTTTCAAAATTCCTAATAGACCTATAGCTATCTGGAATATTGTTGTGTACATTATTGATAGGTCTACCTATGCAAGTAGAGGAGTGATTGGTCGTTTCTTATAGATTACCCGGCAAAATCCTACATGTACTTGTGAAAATCAGGATGATGACTAGGCTCTTAATATTGGTGCGGCCTTTGTGTAGGAGCAAGAATCATACACATTGAGAGTATGTTTCCTTAGTGTTTCATACTCAACCATAAGTAGACTAAGTCCACTTCATGGCTATTCAATGTATAAGACAAGGTTTATATATTATTTTCCTATTATAAATAAACAACCGAGGGATTGTTGAATATATTGTATTTACATATAATATGTCTTACATTAGAGCCCATCATGTATTCACATTTCATCATATATTATTATAAAATAAATAGATATTACATATATAAGAGATAAAAAGAAATAAAATAAACTAAACTGAAGAGATGTGATGATCTCTACGGGTGTAAGTAAATAGGTACAACTTATTGCAACCACTCATGAAAAGACGCCAAATTATTTTGAATATGTCCGTTCTAGACAACTCTTCAAAAACTATATATATATATATATATATATATATATATATAAACCAAAGAATGATAGAATTAGTTTTCAAATAGGCCTTCTTGTTCTTACTCCATGTGATTCGAGAGAATGCACTTTCAGATTACATGTGAATATGTTCTGTATCCTGAAAGGTGAATTCCTCAAAATCAATTGCACCATAGCGGGAGTAATTTATACCTTTAAAGATAACATGTTCTAGATATGCCTAAACTATAAAAAATCATCACTCAGTATAATAATGTTTAATATTTTAACATACAACACATTAAACTTCAATTCCAAGAGCAGGATGTGTATATTGTCAAAGATTGACAATGTATCGGTAGCACAATCAACTTCTTCCCGCACAATGTAAAGTTACCAAGGCAGCATCCCTAATGATGAAGAAGTCATGGAGTTTACGACACTGAGCAAGGAGAATGGCCTCTTTAAGACCAAGAAACTCAGCAACTTCAAGAAATGTAATGTTGGGAAAAGTTTTAGTGTAGCCACACATGAATATGCAATATTTAGGAAGGCGCACCACCTCGATATTAGAATAAGAGTTCTGAAACAAGACAACAACATCAAAATATATATGTATGTAGTCAGCTGGAGGCGCGGCAAGGTAATATCTAGGAAACTTGCTCGCTCCGGCCATCCATCACAAAGAGAAGTAGCTGATTGTTGAACTAATATTGACGATTCTATTAAACCTTCCACGAAATTTTTTTATTTCAGTGCCACCAAATGGAATGATAAAGAACCGCAAAGAACTCATGCATCGAATAATCCCCTGATGTAAAGATTCCCCTAATCCAGAGCTTGAATAGGGGCAACTGTAATTGAAGAATAAACTCAAGCAAGCAAGTTGTTACCCAAACTTGACATGAATGTAAGAAAAACATATACCGTAATGAGTCATCATCGCAATAAAATAACAAGCATTTTTTAGGTACTTGAACTCGACGCTGCATCAAATTCTCTGGAGATGGAAATGTATTAGTACAACACCTCCATAGGAAATGTTGAACGTGTCCTAGCAGTTTAAGCTTCCAAAGATGCTTCCATATTGGGTCAGGTTCAGAATTGGACGATCCATGCAGGGACAAGAAATCGAACCCTGGGCAATTCATAACCTTGTGATATGTACATCTAGCCGAGTGCTTACCATTTCTTACTGGATACTAGGTCCATGAATCTAATAAGGAGGAGTCACGTAGAGGTAACAAAAGAATGAGGCACACTTCCGCCTCCGAGAAAATTTTGAGCACAAGATCAACTTTTCAGGGTCGAACCCACAGAGAGCAGAAAGATCGACTATGTTCTATGTATTAATTTAATTAATTTAAGAAATAATAATAGTATATATAAATACAACGATGAGGGGTTTTGAATTGGTTTAACTAACTATTAATCTAAAAAAGCATGAAATTATCAAAAAGCACAAAGTAGACAAGAACAATAAAAGTGATTTAAATATGTGAAAAACCCCAGCCCTTAATCTAGTATCCCCCTAGCTCGAATTACCCTTGTAATTAATGCAATTGTTCTCCAATTTAGTTCTGAAACTCCTATCCCTTAAATTAACAACAAACTCTGTTAAGCTAAGTTACCCCTTAAGTTGAGTGATCTTAGAATAACCAAAATAAGCTCTTTGATTAGTCTATTTAGTTAAGTGATCTTGGAATAAGCTCCATTGACCTCATTTACTAAACGCATAGAGTATTAGGGAAATGGGATAAACACAGTGTTGTACTCACAAGCTCGGTACAAGTGACCGCAAATTATGTTATCCTAGTGATTAATTCGCTATTTGCTACAAGTGGACATAAATTTGTAACATATTACATATTACGACAATAACCCAGCGATAATTATGTGATTAACTACCTAGGTGATCAATCTAAGCAATAATACACATAAGAATTTATATAATCCCGAATAACATAAAATGTTTCAAAACATAAATTGTTGGACAATTACTGTAAGGATTACAAAGTTATCAAACAAGGGTTCAACATCGATTAAAGACTAAAAATAAACGACTAGCCACTCATGGCTATAACTAAATACATAATTGTATTCAAAAGCATAAACGTAAAACAAACTAGAAAGACGAAACCGATAATGTCGAGTCTTAATTGTTCTTCTCCACCGAGAATCTTTCAAATATCCAAGTTTCAAGTCTCACTTGATATCTAGAGCCTTGGGGTATTTATAGGAGTGCATATCTAGGATAAAGAGGAAGAAAATTGGTACACGTGTCCCGTGCATGCACTTTAGGGCACTTTTAGTGTCATTTTATTGTTAATAATGTGCATAATCACGTGTATTTAGTGCTTTTATATTCTCATGGGCAAAATAATGCGTTTGTGTTGTTTTTGTGTTAAGACAAGTGCAAAAGGATCGGAAAAAAACATCAAACGATCACGGAGTCGATGAATCGGTCGAAGAAATAAGGGACAGAGCTGAGGGGTCTATCTCGGCCGAGACAGGGCAAAAATCTCGGCCGAGATACCTCTCCAAGGAAATCGTGGAATTTTGAGAGAGTGAAGATCTCGGCTGAGATGGGTATGGCATCTTGGCCGAGATACCTCTCTAGGGAAAATCAGGGATTCAAAGAGATGAAGATCTCGGCCGAGATGAACACTAATCTCGGCCGAGATAACCCAAACCCTAAAAATTCCCTTATCACGTCTCGGCCGAGATGCAACCCAATCTCGGCCGAGATTATCCCTCGGTTTACAAATTGAAAATCCCTTTTTCACGTCTCGGCCGAGACACACTTGCGTCTCGGCCGAGATTCCTTGCCCTGTTTTAAATTCCTGAATGCGATTTTGCCTTAAATTGAAGTAACCACTCTTCCCCTATATATATATATATCATCCCTTTCGAAATTAACCTAACTTTGAACCTATCCCACACACATATTCAGCCACTATTCCTCATTGGAAGCAAATGATTGGAGGGGGATTGAAGATCAAGATCATCAATCCCATCTTTTGGTTCATTCTATCTTATTTTCATGTTTTCTTGGATTTTCTCTTATTTTTATCTTTGTAATAGTTGTAATGGGTGGCTAGCACCCTAGAATTAACTCTTGATCATTAGTTGAACCTTGAGTTTAAGACATTTATGTGATTATTGCGGTTAATATTACCGATTGGATTATGCTTTGTGAATGTTCTATGTTATTTGGGATTGTTGATTCACACTTATGAATTGAATTGTGGTTTGATCACCCATTTGGATGTTTGTTTGTGTGTTGCTAGAATAGGAAATTACTATCTGTAATTGTAGGATTTCCGATTCCCGTGTAGAAAACAATAGATTTATTCTATTGGGGATAACATAGAGTTCGACCACTAGAACCGAACTTACGAGTTTTATGTCGAATCTACTCCGTTGTCTTAATTCTTAATGCACTCGACTATTGATTCTTAAAGAGCTTATTTTAGGAATTGATAAGTTGAGTAGGATTAATTGAAGAGCTTATTTTGATTAATCATACTTACGAGACAACAAGATTGATAGTGCTTGTTATCAATCTTGGAGTAGGAGTTCTAAGGCTAACTAGTTGGGTATTAACAATAGTTTCATAAATCGTCCAAGACCAAGGTGTAACATGATCAAGGGTGAATCATTTTATTATTTGAAAACCAAAACCCGAAAAAATCATTCTATTTGTCTTTGTTTATTTGAATTGTTAAAATTGCTAAGTATTCTTAGAGTAATTGTTATTTAGTTTGCTTAATATGAATTTAGGTGTTAGTTGTTATTTCATTAAAATCCCCCCACTTCTTTATTGTTTTTCTAGCTTATTTACATTATATTTCTCCATCATAATAGTTTAATACATAAAAGCAAAAATTGTTCGACCGTTCCTCGTGGGATCGACCCTTACTTGCCACTCTACTAGTTAGAGTTGTAAGCTAAGGTTAAGTGTATATTTTTATACAATTAATTTGGTAGCGACACACAACGATCGCTACCAAATGTTGGCGCCGTTGTTGGGAAACGGTGTTAGAACGATTTGGTTTTTAGTGTTAAGCGTTGTTTTTAACATTTTAGTTAAGCATTTTTATTACGCTTGTTGCTTTGATAATCATAGTAAATAAACACAAAATGTCGTTGGGGGATATGATAAAGATCTTGGCTTCTAACACTCTGCAATTTCAGGAAGATACATGGTTGAGAATCATGAGTCTTGAGACTCAAATTAGTCATTTGGTTACCATGCTAAGCAGGTTAGAAGGACAAGAACACTTGAGTAGGGATGATGAATCTTTCCCCAAAGATGAGCTCCGAGAAATGTGCAAAGCACTCACCAAAGAAGACCCAAGCCTTCAAGAGGTAGAACTCGAATCTCAAAAACTGTTTGAAGTGGTTGATGAATTTGAGAGTGAGGTTAACAATAATGGAAGTGGTCTTAGTGAAGGTTTTGACATAGTTTACGATGTGGAATATGTTTGCTTTGATGACTTTTTGATGAATGACTTTTCTTGCAAACATCTTTCAAATGAAATTTTTTCCCTTGATGCATTCATTAATTTAGGTGAATCCTTCACTTGTACTTTGGAAAAGGATGACGCTTTATTTTGGGAGGATTTTCAAACTAAGAGCATTGATTTGAGTGAATCCTTCGGGTTTACTTTAGAAAATGATGACGTCATCTTTTGGGAAAATTTTCAACTCTTGAGCATTCCTCATTTTCAAAAAGTCTTTGATAAAACACCCTCCACCCATGTTGATTTTCAGGTTTGTGAGGAACCACCCCTTTTGAGAGCGATAAATGTTTTTCAAGAAAATGTGGAACCCCTAGACTTGACAACTTGTCTTTGACGCATTTGAATTGCATCCCCGCCCCTTCATATTTACCACAAGATGTCATGGAAGAGTTTTTAGAAATTGTCAAGCATGATTTTGTTGGGACGAAAATTTTCTCCTCACCAACTAAGGTGACTTTCTTGAAAATTGGCATTGTTTTAAAAATTCTTTCAAATTGGGAAGAAAATCTTGTGGTAAAAATTGAAACACCCTCATTTGCGAAAGGGTATCATGAGAGCTTAATCATATGGGCTAGAATTGTCATATATTCATTGTCTACACTTAAACACTTTGTTCTTGTTGAGAAACCTTTTTGTAAGGAGAGAAGGAAGCCAAAGGAAAGACGGAAGGTGGAGAACATATGAGAAATGATGGAATAGAAATTCCATGGATCAAGAAAAGCGACTCGTTGGAGATTTGCTAAAGGGAAAAGCTATGAAGGCTCAGACGAGAACTTTTACTTCGAGCCCCCTTGACAAGCAAGAGGATGATAAGGTCAAGCTAATGACCTTAAAGAAGCGCTTGTCGGGAGGAACCGACGCTATCTTTGAATTTTTGCACTTTCAAATTCATAGTTTAGTAGTTTAATAAATGCCTTGTGGCATATTTGATGTTTTTTGTTGAAGAATGTGCAGTTATAAATCAGAATAATCGAAAGATAGCATGAAATGAGGGTGAAGGGGGCCAAAGTGAAGGAAAAGTGCAGGGGAGGCCATCTCGGCCGAGACACACAAGGAATCTCGGCCGAGACGTCATGCAAGCGAAATAGGGCAATTTCCTGGAAGTACATCTCGGCCGAGAAACATAAAGCATCTTGGCTGAGATTCAGAAGAGCCCAAACTGGCCAAAAATTGCTGGAAGCCTATCTCGGCCGAGACACACACGCATCTCGACCGAGACCCACTGTGAGCTAATTGATATCTTTTGTTTGTTTTGGTTATGTTGATACTGTCTTTATTAAATTTTGATACCTTGCATATTTTTAGGAGTAGGATTGTTTTTGTTAAGTTTGTTAGTTAGTTCTTGATTTGGGATGGCACGGTTAATAAATGGTTAAATTCGACGAGCACCAACTCGTACTCTTCTTTTCCATCTTTGGGAGGGGATTTTAGGCGTACAAGTTGGTCGCTCGAGAGAAAAGTGATTGGACCGTGTAGGAAGTAAAATTGTGGCATTGATTAATGATGAAAATTTTCGAACAAATAATTTTTGGAAAGAAGCACATGGTAGAGCATGATAGGCTTTTTGAAACAAAATTGAACACACACTCAAAACTTTTGATCAAATTTGCAACCAAGTGAGTCTTTGAGCCTAATGCGTACTCCCATTTTTTGAGTGAAATTAAATTTCCTTTCGGTGCGAAAATTCTTTGAATGTATGCAATTTCCTCTAGAATTTACCCTAATTCTTTACCTTTGAATAAGTCGGTATGTGTGATTTTAGGCATTTCTTGGTTTAAGCCCTTTTCAAAAGCTGAAAACAATTCCTTTTGACCAAAAATGTACAAATTTCCCTAGTTAGCCCTTTGAGCTTTAGCCTTTTTGTTTGATACCCAATACTACAAGCAAATTCACCTTTCATTTAGTCTTTTAAACCCAAACGGACTATTGAGTATGAGGAAGGCGGTTGGAAGGTAGTTAGTTTGGAAATTGGAATTGAATTTTGGTAAACTAGTGGAAAACGAAGAAGGGTGAAAGGAAAAACGCGAAATAGGCTGTAATCGAGAATATTAACCTCTCCAAAAAAAAAAAAAAAATGAGCAAAGTCTGAAAACCAGAAAAACGAAAGAAAGAGGAAGTGTATATACCATTCTTTTGGAGAGGTTAGTGAAAATCACATCATTTTGTGATTACAATTCCTTGTTTAGAAAAGTCTTAAGAAACATAATTATTGAGAGGATTGACAAATATGGGAGATGCAGGTAGGAATAAGGTGAAGAAGTCGAATCTTAAGTTCGACTAGATTGGGAATTAAAAGAGTGAGGTTGAGTGACCATTATTTGAGGGGTAGATGGGTAGTGCACGAATCATTTAGTCCGTTTTATAGTCACCCTTACCTAAATTTTGTCCCACCTTACCCCTAACAAACATTACAACCCATATAAGGACCTAATTGATTCATTGTCACACATGTCAAGTACTATTTCAGGTTTAGATGATTGGCAAGCATATGGTAGGCGTTGTGTGTATTCCAATGTGAGTGTAAACACTACCCTTTTTAATGCACTCGAGAGAGAAAGATACACTCACCCGGTGAGTATCTTAAGTTAAGAGTGTATGTCTTGAGAGTAGTGGATCTAGTCTACCACATACGCTCACTATTATCATGCTTGCTTCATCTTTTTCATGGAAACTTTCTGAAATCAAATGCCACTAAAATATGCCCTAAACACGTGTCCTTTTGTCTTTCTCTATATTGTTCGGGACGAAAAAGTTCTAAGTTTGGGGAAAATCTAATAGGAATAGGAAAATTCGTCGAAAACTCGTTTTTGAGCTTGCAGGCCAAGTAACGGGCCGACACTACATTGGTTTTCCAACTTCAAAGATGTTTTTTAGGGTCTTCCGTTTATTTTTAGGTTTTTCCTATTTCTGGAAACGTTGTAGCTCTTTAAATCAGCTTTCCAACGCCACCAATTTCAACTTAATCAGAGTTATAGATCTCAAGATATGGCCAATTAGAGACTCGTTTTTTCGTCCATCCTTAGTCAAATGCAACTTATTGGCCTTTAAATAACCTAAATATCTCTAAAACAAGTCCACAAATGTCAAACAGCCTGACAATACAAATATAAGCCATTCACGGCTGATTATGCATGCAAATGCAATTAAATGAACACTTAAATCAACCTAATATGCATGCATAAACACGTGTATCAGTTAAAAATGCAATTTAATACTTGACAGTGACGAGATGGAAACTTGGATACATCTTAAAGTGCATTTTTGGAGATATTGCGGGTGTCACTATTTCGAAAATCTCATATATGGCCTATGCACTTCTTTTATCACAACAAAGGTAGGTTGGATTTTCAAAATTCCTAATAGACCTATAGCTATCTGGAATATTGTTGTGTACATTACTGATAGGTTTACCTATACAAGTAGAGGAGTGATTGGTCACACCTTACAGATTACCCGGTAAAATCCTACATGTACTTGTGAAAATCAGAATGACGACTAGGCTCTTAATATTGGCGCTGCCTTTGTGTAGGAGCAAGAATCAGTACACATTGAGAGTATGTCTCCATAGTGTTTCATACTCAACCATAAGTAGACTAAGTCCACTTCATGGCTATTCACTATATAAGATAAGGTTTATATGTTATTTTCCTATTATAAATAAACAACCGAGGCATTGTTGAATATATTGTATTTACATATAATGTGTCTCACGTTTGAGCCCATCATGTATTCACATTTCATCATATATTATTATAAAATAAATACATATTACATATATAAGAGATAAAAAGAAATAAAATAAACTAAACTTAAGAGATGTGATGATCTCTAAGGGTGTAAGTGAATAGGTATAACTTATTACAACCACTCATGAAGAGATGCCAAATTATTTTGAATATGTCCGTTCAAGACAACTCTTCAAAAACTAGATAGATAAACCAAAGAATGGTAGAATTAGTTTTCAAATAGGCCGTGTTGTTCTTACTCCATGTGATTCGAGAGAATGCACTTTCAGATTACAAGTGAATATGTCATATATCCTGAAAGGTGAATTCCTCAAAATCAATTGCACCATAGTGGGAGTAATTTATACCTTTAAAGATAACATCTTCTAGATATGCCTAGCCTATAAAAACTCATCACTCAGTATAATAATGTTTAATATTTTAACATAAAACACATTAAAGCCGGATGTGTATATTGTCAAGGATTGACAATTTATCGGTAGCACAATCAACTTCTTCCCGCACAATGTAAAGTTACCGAGGCAGCATCCCTAATGACGAAGAAGTCGTGGAGTTTATGACACTTAGCAAGGAGAATGGCCTCTTTAAGACCAAGAAACTCAGCAACTTCAAGAAATGTAATGTTGGGAAAAAGTTTCAGCGTAGCCACACATGAATATGCAATTTTCAGAGAGGCTCACCACCTCGATATTAGAATAAGAGTTCTGAAACAAGACAACAACATCAAAATATATATGTATGCAGTCCGCTGGAGGCACGGCCACGCTCCGGCCATCCATCACAAAGAGAAGTAGCTGATTGTTGAACTAATATTTGACGATTCCATTAAATCTTCCACGAAAAGTTTTTGTTTCAGTTCTATCAAATGGAGTTATAAAGAACTGCAAAGAACTCATGCATCGAATGATCCCAGATGCAAGGATTCCCCTTATCCAGAGCTTGAATAAGGGCAACTGTAATTGAAGAATAAACTCAAGCAAGCTAGTTGTTACCCAAACTTAGATGAATGTAAGAAAAACATATACTGTAATGAGTCATCATCGCAATAAAACAACGAGCATTTGTTAGGTACTTAAACTCGACGCTACATCAAATTCTCTGGAGATGGAAAGGTATTAGTACAACACCTCCATAGGAAATGTTGAACGTGTCCTAGCAGTTTAAGCTTCCAAAGATGCTTCCAGATTGGGTCAGGTTCAGAATTGGACGATCCATGCAAGTACAAGAAATCGAACCCTGGGCAATTCATAACCATGTGATATGTACATCTAGCGGAGTGCTTACCATTTCTTATTGGATACTAGGTCCATGAATCTAATGCGGAGGAGTCACGTAGAGGTAACAAAATAATGAGGCACACTTTCTCCTTTGAGAAGATTTCGAGCACAAGATCAACTTTTCACATTTTTGTTTCAGAATGTTACGGAAGAGATAGTGGCATCTGGTGGCAGAATCAAGCAAGGGCTCGAGAGGCGAAAGTGAGGTAGTTTTAGGATACAGTTATTAAGTCTAACTTAGTATTGACTTGATCCACCATCGGCAACAATATAAAATAATCCTCTTGCCTTCTATTATACTCCGCCAAGTCCAAGAACCTAGATTCGTTTCAATAAAGGATCCGTGCAAGTAACTAAGAAAGATTAGTGTGTAAATTACATGCCTGATTACTAAGCATGGCTAGGTTGAAGACTTGTGGATTACAGAATCCAAGCTACCTTTCGATTTAATTCTCAACAAGACCTGTGAATTTTGTGGGAGTTTGAACTATTAACCCCACAAAAAAGAACAAATTAGCTATCCTCGAGAAAGTCATCAATGAATTTGAAGCAGGACATGTCATATATTGGAATGAATGGGAGAACAAATTTTATAAGGTGTTTCTTCCCCATCCGAGATAGGAGCTTCTATTTCCAACTTTCGGTTCCCTTGCAGATGCGATCCTTAATGGAGGAAAAAACTTCATTTTTACTTCAACCCACAACTGAAGGCATCCCAAGATATTTATGATGCGAAGCGACTTGTGGGGATTCCAAAAGAGGAATATATTTTATTTGTAGTATCTAGTAAAGTATTCAGACAAAACGCAATTCCAGACTATCAAGGTTGATTCGTTGACCGGATATATCCTTGTACAATAGAATAGAAAAACAACATTACTGTGGCCTTCGACTTGATACCCAGGAGAATTGTAGCGTGTCGTATGCTAAGAAAATATGTGAGACAATATGATTATATATAATATATATGATTATTTTATTCTTTCATATACATAATACTGAAGAATATTATTAATGGTCCCGTAAATTTTTTACATTTACGTGAATGGTCTCGTAATTTCTACATTTTTTATTTATTCTCCAACTCAAAGAGTTGTTCAATTTTAGCTGACTTTTTAGTTGGCTGAAAACAGCACGTGACCAGCATATGCCATTTAAATTTAGGGGAATCCGGTGAACTAGCTAACGTGGCACGATTTATATGAGGGGACTATATTTTAGGTTTTTATTATAACAAAAATGACACCTAAACAACTAGCATAAAATTAAATAAAATAAAAGAAAAAAAATAGATTTAACATAATCCCCACCCACATTGTCGCGCGAATTCTCCAGGAGGAAATAACTCAAATAAGAAGATGATGTCGTAGATGAGGAAGGCGAACGTGGTTCCTAAACAAGGTAAGGTCTACTCTTCTATAAATGGGTTGTCAGCGACTAGGGCATGTTCTTGAGGAGCCCAGGTCGCGATTTGCAGATCTAGAACTGGAGTTACAAGAATGAATTGATGAGTTGTTGGACCATATGGAGAGTTGATGGGGGTATCTGTTGGTGAGAGCGATGAGGATGCCACCATAACAGCGTGTGGTGCAGCCTTGAGTGTGGATGAGGGAGAAGTCGGGTTCTTAGCATTGCAATCGAAACACATCTGCTATTCCGAACATCAATATCCAAATCAGGGTTCAACCCCAAACCCCTAGCAGAATAAGGGAGAGGGGTTAACGTCGTCACCATAGCAGAATGCAGTGCTACCTTGAGCGTGGATAAGGGACAAAAACATATCAAGAAAAAATAGAAGAGAGGGGTTAACGACGCCGCCATAACAACGGGAGGGACAACCTTGGGTGCAAATGAGGAAGAAAACTAGATCAGAAAAAATAGAAAAGAGTGGTTAATAGTGTGATTCCACCACCGTGAGGGTGGCAAAGGTGACAAAAGCGGAGCTCGGACACGGAGGGGATGGAAGTAGTCAGAGTGGAGCCAGTGGGTGGCGATAACATGGTTGCGGGAGTAAACAACCTCCTTCATGAGACATCATCGCTCCTTGCACAGCGGTACAGTGTCCTCGTTATCAAGATTCTACGATGTACAACCCATTTCTTCTCGTTCGTAAAAAATGAGGATGGGTGAAGAAGGAAGTGACAAAAAAGACCGATGTGCTGGAGGTGTGGCGGTGGCTGGAGTATGGAAGAGTAATTGGTTTATTTTTTCTTACATGGAGTGGTTTTAGTGAGGTGTAAATACCTTTTTAAAAAAATGGTAAAAACATATGCCACATTATATAAGTCATGCCACGTCATTAATTCACCGGATTCCCTCAAATTTGAATAGCGCGTGCTGCTTGCGTGACAACTACGACCAAAATTGGGCTAAAACTGAGCAATTCTTTAAGTTACGGGACTGAATGAAGAAGCGTGAAGCTTCTAGAGTAGACAAAAAGTTTAGAGAGAAAAATTTGGTACACGTGTTTATGCATGCATATTAGGTCAATTTAAGTGTCGTTTTAATGTCAATTGCATGCATAATTGACTGTGATTGACTTAGTTTCGTATTGTTGGACTATTTGACGGCGTGAACTTGTTTTTGAGTGTATTCAGGTTATTTAAGACCAGAATTGTGCATTTAGCTAAGGATGGACGAAGGAACGAGTCCCGGGAAGTCCAAAACGGAGGAAAATCGAGCTAAGTATGAAGAAGTCAGTAGCGGCCGTGCGAGGACCAAAGTGTGCTAAAATAGCCAGAATTGATGGACACTCTCCGCGGCCGCAGCCTAGTGCGCGACAACGACCGTCCAACATCAAGATGAGCGCGGCCGCGGTACTTTAAATCGGGATTTAATCTTTGGGCTGCAGGAATTCCTAATTCAAGCCCAATTTGATCCCAACTTGATCCTAACTATAAATAGGAGTCCTTAGATCCGAAAATAGGGACTTGACCTTTGCTTTGGGAGGATTCCGGAGAAGACGAGCAAACAAAGAATCAACATTTATTCAGGGTTTTCTTTCTAGTTTATGTTTTTGTTTATTAATTCAATTATGTCTTTTTTTTGCCACCATGAGTGGCTAGTCATTTAATTTCAGTCCTTGATCTATGTTGAACCCTAGTTCGAGTACTTTGTAATTCTTATGGTAACTGTTTGAAGGTTTCAATATTGAAACGTTTTATGTTATTTGAGCGTATTTATATTCTTATGTTTATTATTGCTTAGATTGATTACCTAGGTATTTAGTCACATATTTATCGCTAGGTAATAGTCGTAATACGTAATCATTATGAGCGTATGCCATTAGTAAAAAGTAGTGAATTAGTCATTAGGATAACATAAGTCGCGGTCCTTTGTACCGAGCTTGCGAGTCCAACACCGTGTATATCCCGTTACCTTAGTTCTCTATGCGTCCGGTTAATGAGGTCTAGCGATCTTCTTGTTAGGATTAGCTCAACCTCAAACAAAACAACACACAACTGAGTTTGAATGAAATGAACAAAGAAATCAGCCAACAACCGAACCAAGAACAGGAAAGAAAAATGATGAACACAGGGCTTTTACGTGGTTCGATCAATGTGATCTACATCCACGGAGGTTCTATACACCTCAATTCACTCCACTAATCAACCAATTTACAAGAATTATCCAGAAATCCAGAAAGCCCCAAATCACAGCTTGATTTGAGCAGAAAAACCCTAGAGATCTAATTGTCTTGATTGAGTAATGTTATAGAGGGAAAATTACGTCTACTAGCTCGCAACTACAAGTGTTTACAATGTATATAAATGCTGGAGCTCGAATCAGGGAGTTGAGGAAGTTGTAACCAATTTTGACTCAAGATATTCAAAACTGCTGCAGCTGGGCTTCACTACGGTTTCTCATGCAACGGACTAAAACCGTTGTGAACGGCAGTTATAACTAACTTAGGCCCGGTTCTCCTTTTAACCTCTTTTCTGAATCTGGTTAAAATCCAGTTCTCTGACCCGGTTCCTTGCATTCCAAACCCGGTTCTGAAATCCTCAAAACCTCTGCTTCATACCACAAACACTTGATGATATTGAACTAATATCTACACTTCTCCTAAGATCACTCAATCGAATAGACTAACTGAAGAGCTTTTTTTGGTTAGTTAAACACAAGAGGTAACAAGGATAGCAAAGCTTGTTGCTAATCTTGGGGTAGGAGTTTCATAACTAAAGTTACATTATTTACAAGGGTAATTCGACTAGGGGAGACTAGGTTAAGGGCTAAGTTTTCTTTAGTACTTGGGTTTAAGTTAATTCTAGTGCTAGTTAATTAATTCTTGTGTTTAGTTTAATCAAGTCTACAATTCAATCAACACCCCATTCTAAATATATATATTTATATAAATAATTAGTATTTAGGTTAATACATAAACACGATAAATTGTCCTGCTTGTGGGTTTGATCTTGTCTTGTCACTTCTACAAATTAGAAGAGGAAAGTTAGGATTAGTTAATTTTACTGCACCTTGACAGTACTGTCAAAAGTGTAAACATTTTCTTATTCTGTAATCAATAATCTAAGTTCAGTAATGAGAAGAAGTACGTTTTATATGTTGTTACAAATCAACAAACACTTTTAACTACTTAACCAAAAATATCTAATTAATATACTAAATTACATAAATGCCCTTAATTTTATGCCTTAACACCCTCCTCTCCCCCCCCCCCCCCCCCAAGTTGGACTGTAGGCCGAACTTGGACATTAAAAACCGGAATTTAGTTGGGCCTAGGATTTTTTTTGAAGAAATCAGCTAGTTGTGTCTTTGATTGCACTTTATGTAAGTCTATAAGTCCTTTTATATGTCTCGGACGATGTGGCAGTCAATTTCTAAGTGTTTTGCACGCTCGTGGAACACTAGGTTAGCTGTGATATGGATCGCCACTTTGTTGTCACTGTATAGTTTTATTGGCTTCGTGATCTGAATTTGTAGATCTTCTAAAATATACGTGACCCATTGGAGTTCTGAAACTGTTAAACTCAACGATCTGTATTCAACTTCGGCTGATGATTTGGATACTGTAGTTTGTTTCTTGGCTTTCCACAAAATCAAAGAAGTGACCAGAAAAACGCAATAGCCAGTAATTGTTCTTCGTGTATCTTTGCACGAAGCCCAGTCTACATCACAATATGCAATTAGAGTTAATGTATTATTTGTAGCATAGAATAGACATAGTTTCCGATAGCCTTTTAGGTATCGAACTATATGTAAAGCGGCTTCCCAACGAGGTTTGAAAGGTTCATTCACAAATTAACTTAATTGTTGGACTGCCTATGCTATATCTGGACGTGTAAAGCCTAGATATAACAACCGTCTTATCAGTTTTCGATACCTATCTGGCTCCTCCATAACTTCTTCTTGCGTTGAACTTAATACGAGACCAGTAGGTAGTGGAACTAAGGCAGGCTTACAATTTGTAAGACCCGTGTCACGAAAAATATCAAGAATATATTTGCGTTGACACAAATACTTTCATTTTTCACTCCTAGCTATTTCAATACCCAGAAAATACTTAGCATATCCAAGGTCTTTAATTGTGCATTTTTCATGCAAATAAATTTTCAGTTGTTCAATCAAAATAGTACTCGAACCTGTAACTAGAACATCATCGATGTACACAAGTAATGCAAGGAAATATCCGGGTTTATCATTAATGAACAAACAGTGATCATAAGCAGATTGTCTGAAACCAAATTGGACTATTTTTTCAGTAAATTCACATTTCTATCTATGAGATGCTTATTTTAACTCATATAAGCTCCTTTCCAAACCTATCCTTTTTTAGCTTTATTTTAGCCTAAGGGTGGTTTCATGTATACTTTTTTATCTATAAATCCATGTAAGAATGTGTTAATTATATCGAGTTGAAATATAGGCTTGTTTCTTTTAACAGCGACAACAAATAAAATTCTAATCGTAACCATTTGAGCAACCAAACTAAAACTTTATGTATAATCCTCCCCATATACTTGAGTATACCCTTTAGCTAGTAATCTTGCTTTTATCCATTTACTTGAGTATAAATCTTATACCACCATTTACTTCCTATTTCATTTTTACCCTCAGGAAAGCCGGTCAAAATCTAAATTTTATTTTTTTCTAAAGCCTCTAATTCTTTATCCATAGCTTCTATCCATTCTTTACTTTCACATGCTTGAGAATAACAAGTAGGCTCATTTAAGAAGAGACATTAGCCATAAATTCCAAGTACATATCACCATAAGCATTCGAATCAGATTGAGGCAAAATGTTAAGAGGATACGGCTTACTAGATTCAGGTGTAAAAAACTCATTAGACATAGCCAAAGTGCAAGCCTGATTACAATTGAAGTCCTGTAAATAGGATGAGGACTTCTTTACCCGTTCACCTCTCCGTAATTGCGAAGAATCAGATATGGGCACCAGTTTTTCATCCTCATTATTTATAGTAACAATTCTAGAATCAGGCAACACAGGCAGATTAGTATCATCAGGCACAATTACACAATTTTCTGGAAAAGGAAAAATATGTGCAAAAAACTGAACATCCCTAGACACAAATGTAACCTTTCTGTCTAAATCATATAGTAAATATCCTTTCTTGCATGCTACAAACCCTAAAAATATACATATATGAGACCTTGTTGTGATATTTTTTTTTTTTTTTTTTTTGTGTGTGGACTACTGTTAACAACATAAGCAAGACGGCCAAAAGGCTACAACAGATTATAATCAGGTAACTTATCATATAATATATGAAATGGTGTCTTCCATTTCAAAATGGAAGTAGGTAATCTATTAATTTTAAATGCAATACTAATTAATTTTAAATGCAATAATTAGTACAGAATATGATAAAAAAAAAAATGTGAAGGAAGACTAGCATGAAACACGACTAAGAGATGTCTATGTTTCCTCTCAACAATACCATTCTGTTGAGGGGTGTTAATCACAAGTAGTATGATGTATTTTTTCAAATGAGGCAAACAAGTTTTTACAATCTAAACTTAAGACTTCCATTCCATTATCAGACTTGAGTATTTTAAGTAGTTCGCAAAATTGTGTTTTTATCATAAGAAAAAAATCTGTAAGTAACTTGACAATCCGATTTTTGTTTTGCGTAAGAAATACCCAAGTAGCACGATTAAAATCATCTACCACTATTAAAAAATGTGTGTTTGTCAAGCTTGGTTCTCTACAAGGTCCCCAAATGTATGTGTGAATCATGTCAAAAGTAGCAGAAGTTTGAATATGACTATTACCAAAAGGCATCCTATGTTGTTTGGCTTTAAAGAAGAGATAAAATGTTTGAGATCAACAATCTCATTCTTTTTACATAAGGAATTCAGAAAAGGAAAATGTGACAAGGCAGTAATAGAAGCATGTCCAAAGGCAACATGCCAAAACTTCAAGTTATTACAAGACACATCAAAATTGCACACAGGTAAATGGGAAATATGAGATAACAAAATTAGGAAAAGTAGAATGCAAGAAATACAAGTTTCCCAACAAGGTGCCTTTTGCTACCGCACTGCTAGTCTTCAGGTCCTGTACCAAGCACCCAAAATTAGTAAACACAACTTGTAAATCACTCTTTATGACCAATTGTGAAACAGATAATAGGTTGTACTTAAATTAGGGAACATACAAGACATCATGTAAAACAATATCCTTAGTAACTTTACTAAACCAGAATAGCTAACAGCTTTTGTAGCACCATTTGGTAGTAAAATGTTAATAGGAGAATTTAATAAAGAAATACTAGAAAAACATTGTATATTGAAACACATGTGCTTTCTTTCACCAGTGTCTAATATCCAAGATTTTCTTGGTATATGTTGAGTAACCGAAAGACTAAGCTCAGAAAACAACAGACCTGCAAATGTCACAACATTTTTACAATCAACAGGTAGCTCATTTAGATTTTTAGTGGAAAAGTATTTGGCTAACTCCTGTTAGATTATAACTGAAAAGTCAGTAGGTAAAGATTCTTTCTCAACAGTGAGATTGGTTGCCAAATGAACTTTCTGATACTTTAATTTTTTATACCAAGCGGCACACTATGAAGTTTGAAACACTCAACCACTTCATGCCTATTACCCCCACAGTAAGTACACTTCAATTTAGCCATATCCTCTTTGGACTTCCTAGCAAGGCCCCTACTCGCACCATAAGAACCAGCAGCCTTACCCCTACCAGTTCCCAAATTCCTGACCAACATTGCAGCCAGATTCGAAGACTCAAGAAAAACAATTTGGAATGACCTTTGTTTCTCAACCATTACTATCATAGAATAGGCTTTGTTGACAATAGGTAATGGGTCCATAAGTAAAATCTAACTCTTAACACTAAAAACAATTTGCAATGACCTTTGTTTCTCAACCATTACTATCATAGAATAAGCTTTGTTGACAACAAGTAATGGTCCATAAGTAAAATCTGACTCTTAACACTATCAAAAGACTCATGAAGACCCATTAAAATTTGTATTAATTTGGTCTGAGAATCCATAAGAACTACATTTCGACCTATCTCGCAATTACAAACAGGTAAGGGACAATAGCTAGCGAATTGATCCCACGATTTCTTAATTTTTGTGAAATAAATTTGGACAAAATCAATTCCTTGATTAATTGTCGAAATTTTTTGTTGCAACTGATACAACAAGGGGTCGTTACTCTCCCCAAACCTTTGTCGAATTGCATCCTACAATTCTTTAGCCAAATTAGCATACACAAAAGCTTCGACTATTTCTTTAGAGATACTTTTTAAAACCTAAGATATGACCATACAATCAGCCTTTTTCCAATTAGCATACTCAACAATATTATTATCAATAGGGCCAGGAATCGATCCATTAATAAACCCTAACTTCGACTTAGATCCTAACGCAAGCAACATAAACTTCCTCCATGAATTGTAATTAGTACCGGTAAAAAGGTAAGTGACTAAATCCATACCAGGATTGTCTGAGTTGGACAAAAATACCGGATTATCAGGAGGATGATTTAGCAGGTTCTGCGACGGAGGCAGAGGAACATTTGGATCTGCCTGTGCCGGAACATTCTCAAAAGGTGGTGGTCGCAACATGTCCCGCGATCCTATAAAAAAACTTGAAACAATAGGATTCAATAGGAAACCCTAGGTTTAGCATCCAATTATCTATGAAAGATAATCAGAAAAAGAAACAAGCAAGAGGACTGAATCGATCAATTATCTAAGATGAATAATTGGTAGAATGAACAAGGATTCTTCAGGAAATGAGGAGAACCCAAGAAATCAACAGATCACTGATGAAAAGAACGTGCATCGAATTCGTGAAACAAAATCGAGTAAATCGAGGAAATGCTTGATCGGAACAAGCAATTCAATCTCAGAAACACAAAAAAGGGAAATAAAAACACCAAGATCCAAACCCTAATTACTTATACCATGAAGAAGTGGTGAAGCTTCTAGAGTAGACAAAAGGTTTAGAGAGAGAGTGTTAACATTTTCTTATTCCATAATCAATAATTTAAGTTCAATAATGAGAAGAAGTGTGTTTTATATGTTGTTACAAACCAACAAACACTTTTAACTACTTAATAAAAAATATCTTATTAATATACTAAATTACATAAATGCCCTTAATCTTATATCTTAACATTGAATTGAAAAAAAAAATTACAGGACCATTTTTGTTAAGGTAAAAAGTTACGATACCATGTACGATTTTTTGCAACACAATCGCAAAACTATTTATGTTGCATTTTAAATTCAAATTAAGAAACATGTATTGTCATCTGCTAGTTGGAGTGTAAGTTCATAAAAGCCAATCATTATGCGAAAATTTGCCTTGTATCAAATATGCCAAACATATATCATTTTCAAAAATTATTTTTAATCACGTACTAATATTGTTCTTCTAAGATTAGGCTTTACATAAATCGAGTTATACTATATTTTATTGAACAAGCCAAATCAAATAAATTCTTGTTTTATTTATGTGTATTGTGATGAATAATCTTGACCAAAATATTATTTTACCTTTCAAATACGCTTAACATGATTCCCATATAATAAGATCCATGTATTTTTCTCAAGTTTTAACAAGTTAGATTCCGACTTGAGTATACGTATGCAGACTAGGGTGAGTAAAATTCGTTTTTAACCGAATTAACAAATTGATTCAAATCGAAATTCATTATTTGGATCCATTTTTTAAAAATGGTTCGTCTTTAGTTTTTAGAATTTTTGGTTAGTCCGGTTTGGTTTTATAAAAAACATATCAAAATAACCGAACTGAACCAAAATTTAGAATCTTTTACTTTTTATATATTTTTTATACTTATATATAAATTAATATATATGAATATACATATTTTTCATATAATTATATATACACACACGACTTAAGTTAAATATTTTTTTGTGGAGGAATGAATATAAGTTTATTTTTTCTGATATATATATATATATATATATATATATATATATATATATATCCTTCTTTATTAAATTCTTATGTAGATAAATGAATATTTGTATAGGTTTAGTAATGAATAATGGAAAAAAATATCTTGGTTCAACTTAAATCTAAACCGATCAAATCGAATTAATTCGATTCGGTTGTAATTCAGTTCTATACATAATGGATTCGTTTTCAATTTATAATTTTTAGTTCGGTTTAAATTTTGAATTCACTAATTAAATTTGATTCGATTACTGAATCAAATTTTGCTCATCTATAGTAGACTGCAAGGGAGGCTATGCACATGAAGCTAGGCATTTACAATGGACAGTGTTGCACCCCTGATCACAACTCATCCGCAGACTTTTTAATGTATCAATTTTTTTAACAAATATTATAATATAATTTATTTATCCGTAACGAGTGTTTTGATGTATATTTTTTTCCATTTTATCATATCTAATAATTTTGATCTGGTTATAAGGATTTGATATTATTAAACGACAACTAGTCGGCCAAATCATTAACATTAAGTCAAGAAAATGTTTTGGCTTTCGGTTCACCTGCTATTTACAAAATCAGCAAAACCCAACCACTGCTACAGCCTATGAAGGATATTATTGTCAACTAACCCCAAATCCAGAAAATACTCATATTTCTTTTCCTTTTCTTAAAAAACATTAATATCCGATTCAATAAACTCACTATAATATCAAATAAAAATATCGTTTTGTCATTGGCAGGGGCGGCCGAGGCGGTAACTCCGCATCGGGCCCTCCACCGGCGAGGAAATTCGAGTTTTTTTTTATTATGTTTATGTATATATACATAATATATTATTTATAGATAACTAGAATGTTGATATTGTAGTTGAGTTAGTTTGACCTTGTTAAGGGATTTTATGACATTTAAAGATGTGTGTTTATTCTCTCTAGCAATATTTTTTTTTTTTATAAGATTAAATCTTGTTACAATATTTTAAGGGGCTCATTTTCTTTTTGCACGAGGTCCTTTAAAGCATTGGATCAGTCCTGTCTATTGCACAAATGCAAATATAGAAGACCAATAAATAGAACATCATCTGTGGACAGTAATAGATTGAATGTTTCTGACTCACTAGTTGATGCCCTACAAATAAATCAGTCCCTTTCTTAATCTGTATTTTTCTTTCCTGAAAACCTTTCTTAATCATGTTCTTATTTTTTAAGAGAACCATTTTTTTGAAGATTGTAAAATAGTGGAAGAAAATCACATTAAGGGGTTTGGTAAAATATAGTTATTATTATTATTATGTACGTTAAATATACTAAAATATTAGATTTAACTTAAAAAATGACTACTGGAAATATTTGTATGAAATAAGATCATTAAGCTTTGATAAAATTAATAATAATAATTTTCAATATCAAGCTCAGAAATTTGATTGACTTCGTGAAAATTTTAATTCTCAAATATGTAGGAATAACTAACTTTGTGAGAATATCTTGAGTTAACATATAAATACAATTGTCAAACACTTCAGCAGAGTTCCCTTGGCCCCGCCTATCTTTAATTTACTAAAAAAAGATCGCTTAGGCCACGTGGCTGGAGAAGAGCCATTCTAGAAACTTTTTAATTAATAAAATATTATTAAATGAATATGAAAATCATGGTCAAACATATTTAAAGAAAACTGCTACCCACTCAACTATTTTCTAGGATCCCATTTACAACATCCTACAATTTAATTTCCAAATTATTTTATTCAGATAATAATTATTTAATTATAATTTTATAACAATTAAATGTTAGATAGTACTTTCAAAATAATAGCGTAGAATACCAAAATAAATATTATTTAAATATATACGATTCTCAACTTTTTTGTAACTAAGTATTGGAGTAGTTATACTTTTGAATATACGTTGCTTAAATGCCGTAAAAAGAGGCAGTTTTGCACCAAGGATATATTGTTTTTACAATATAAAACAATATTTAATTCAAGCAGAATAACATTGCTAAACAATTAGGCATATACTATATAATTATTAACTAAATATTTAACAAATATAAAATACTTGCAAAATGAAATATTTGTTTAGGCTATGTTTATTTATAGATAAGACCGTCCGGGTGGGGATAGACGAATCCAATTTTGATAATTATATCAATTATTACATAATTATTTAATATATTTTGGTCATTTTTTAAGTATGATTTGACAATATATATATAAAGTTACTATATCCTATTGCAAAAACAAATACTTCCTCCGTCCCAAATAAACTTGCACGGGGGGGTCGCCACACATATTAAGAAAAAATTACTTTTTGAGATTTTGTTGACTTTTCAAAGGTTGATTGATGGTGGAGATTGAGAGTGGAGATTTTGAGGGTGGAGATTGTTTTATAACTTTCCTTTTTAAGGGTGTGCAAGTTTGCTTGGTACGGACAAAAACAGAAAGTATGCAAGTTCATTCGGGACAGAGGGAGTATTAAATTTACAATTTATATAACCATAAGTTCCACGTCCACCTTCATCTATAAATAAACATATCTTTATTTATTTGTTTGTCTTTTATTTGGCTTCGATACAAACCCGTGTGTTACATGGGTGTTGCACTAGTATGTCATCAAGAGAAGGAGAAAATTTAGGAATAAAATTAAAATTGGATAGTCAAGCTAACGACAAGAATTTCAACTTTTTATAGGTTGAAGTTTTTGTTTCTTAAAAAAAATAGAAATAGTCTTTTTTTTTTTTTTTCTAATTCGATTCTATAAATGATTTATTAAATTAATTATCTTTTCATGATCGTTAATTCAACACTCATATTGCATATATCAAAATAAAATATTAGCTTAAGAATAAGAAATTATTTGTTGGTTGATATGAGCAATTAATATGAGTAATTAATATGGGCTAAATTATTTGTAATTAGTTCTTATTGCCAACAAAAAATAACTAAATAATTAGGTTTTTGCATTTATTGTGTGTTAGACTATCCATATTAGATTTTGGCTATTGAAATTAATTCAATATTTTTCTTAAATATAAGATACATTTTTATGTTCACAATTTGTTAGTACAATATTAAGAGAGATTGGTGGTATTGAAATGAATAATGAATCTGAATTAGTTTGTAAGCTGTTTTACAGCTTATTTGTACAATAAGTTAGCAGGGGGTTTTAACTCCTTGAGCTTAATTTTTCTAACTAACTCTCTAATCTCCTTCACTAACTATAGTTAAAATAGACCTAACTATGATTTACTTAACCACTCACTTTCCTACTTGTTAATACAATCCAATACATCCCTTTCAACCTAACTATTAATTAGTAGTAAGCTTCAGATTAATTGTTGGTCTGAATCAGTAATGATTTTGATCAATGTAAAGCTTGAAAGTGAATGACTGGAATTAGCAAGCTTTTCAGCACACTTGAGTTCATTTGGACAACATACTTGACAGCAAGCTTTTCAACATACTTGAGTTCACTTGGACAACATACTTGACAACACACTTGAGTCCAGCAAAAATAACTTTTGACAGCATTTGGAACAACACTTAGCAGCACACTTGAGTCCAGCAAAAATAACTTTCGACAGCACTTGGAACAACACTTGAACCATTCACCCCAGAGATTGCCTTTTCCCAAGTCTTGTTAACTACTTCACACCATTGCTTTAAGATCCATTCGTGGAGGATCAGTTAGACACAATTTTGAACACAACTGCTCATATCTTAGACCTGACAAAGGCTTTGTGAATATATCAGCTATTTGATCTTCTGTAGCAAGATGCCTCACTTCCATAAGTATTTGTTGAACTTTTTCCCTAATGAAATTGATATCAATTTCAATATGTTTAGTTTTGTTATGAAAAATAGGGTTGGAAGCTAATGAAATGGCTCCCATGTTATCACACCACACTATTGATGGTGTGATAATATTGTAACCAAGCTCTTGAAAAACTGATTTTAGCCATATAAGATCAGTATTTGCTGTTGCTAGAGCTCTGTACTCTGATTCAATATTGCTTCTAGCAACAACAACTTGTTTTCTAGAGCTCCATGCTATAAGATTTGATCCTAAATAAACATAGAAACCCCCTGTAGATTTTCTATCATCAATTGACCCTGCCCAGTCTAAATTAGTAAAGCACTGTAAAGTAAAATTTGTCACTGGTTTGAAAGTTGATCATTTTGCTATTATGCCTTTAATGTATCTGAGAACTCTTTTGCAAGCATTACAGTGATTAATAGTAGGTTCTTTTAAAAACTGAGATAATTTGTTCACAATGTAAGACAAGTCAGGCCTTGTCATGGTCAAATATTGCAATGAGCCAACTGAACTTCTATATAAAGATGGTGATTCAAATAACTCACTATCATTTGAAAAAAGTTTCTATTTGGAACAATAAGAAGTATTACTAGGTTTGCAGTTCAACATATTTGTATCCTTCAACAAATCAATGGCATATTTGTGTTGATTTAATATTAAACACTCATATGTTCTATGTACTTCAAAACCAAGGAAGTATTGTACCTCAATTGGAGTTTTAAAACCAAATTGTGTATCAAGTGCATTTATTACCTGTTGAATGTGTTGTTCATCACGCTTGTGACTAAAATGTCATCAACATATACTAATAACATTAGTAGTTTATTTTCTTTCTTCTGATAAAATAGAGAATTATCAGAAACGGATGCTACAAAACTAAGAGATAATAAAAACGTTTAAGTGTGTCAGTCCAAGACCTAGGTGCTTGTTTTAGACCATAACGTGACTTTACCAATTTACAAACATGATCTGGTTTTTGTGAATCAATGAAGCCCTCAAGTTATGACATGTAGACTGTCTCAGATAGAGTACCATACAAGAAGGCATTATTTATGTCTATTTGCTTGATACTCCATCCTTTTGTAACGACAAGAGAAAACATAGTTCTGATAGTTATCGGTTTGACTACAGGGCTATATGTCTCAAAATAATCAATTCCAGGTACTTGATGAAAACCTTTTGCAACTAAACGTACCTTATACCTCTCCACTGACCCATCAGCCTTTTGTTTTACTCTAAACACCCATTTATTCTGAACTACTTTCATATCTGAAGTCCTAAGTACTAATATCCAAGTTTTATTTCTATGTAAAGCTTGAAATTCAGCTTCCATTGCTTCTTTCCACTCTATACTCTGTAAGGCATGTACAACAGACAATGGTTCTAGAGGATTTACCTGCAGCAAATAAGCTTTTGGCTTGAACACACCTGATTTGGATCTAGTTATCATATGATGACTGTTGACTTGAGCAGTTGCTTGATCAGCTGCTTGGGCATGTACTATTTCCCTTTCAGTGTCAGAGACCTGTGAAGGACTAGATGAACTAGAAAGATTGTCAGATTGAAATCTAGGGGTTAATATTTTCCAATGGAATAAGATCAGTACAGACAAGATTGGGAGAGTTGTGATTAGGAACTAACTGATCCTGAGATCTCATGGTATGTACAGAGTTTTGCTGATTTGAACCAAGAGAAGTGGGAAGTAAAGGTTCAGAAACATGCAAAACATGTAGATAAGACTTATGAGAGTGAGAAGACACTTTGACATTTTTATCAGCAAACAATTGTTCATAAGGATATTCATTCTCATTAAAGGTGACAGTCCTGCAAATAAACACTCTGCCCGACTCATCTAAACACCTATAACCTTTATAAAATATGCTAAAACCAAGGAACAAATATTTGGAAGATCTAAACATCAGCTTGTGTTTATTATAAGGCCATAGATAAAGAAACAAGCACATCCAAATATTTTTATCAGACTATAGTCTGGTTTTTTATTAAAAAATTTAGTAAATGGAGTGTCATTTGCAAGAGCAGGAGTTGTCAATCTATTAATTAGAAACACAGCAGTACAAAAGCATCCCACCAAAATTTCATAGGAAGTTTTGCTTGAGCAAGCAAGGCTAGACCAGTTTCAACTATTTGTTGATGGTTCCTCTCAATTTTTCCATTTTGGGCATGAGTTTAAGGACAAGGATGTCTAATCTTAACACCTTGCTCACTTAAAAGAGAGAAAACAGGTCTAAATTCCCCACCAAAATCAGCTTGAAAGGACTGTATCTTGGCTTTAAACTATCTTTCTACAATAAGTAAAAACTGCTTAAAGACACTCATAACTTGACCTTTATTATGCAAGGGAAATATCCAAGTATATCGACTGTAGTCATCCATAATCCTTCCACAGAAGCTATAGCGGCAGGACCCCAAACATCAGATAAAATTAACTGAAAGGGAGCTCTTGTTTTAACTTCAACTGTAGGGAAAAGAATGCTATGTAATTTGCCAAGTTGACAAGAACCACAAAAAGTAAGATTCTTGATAGAAACGGTTTTATTCAAAGACTTTAAAGTTTTGGCTAATACAACAAAGCATGGGTGGCCTAATCTATGATGCCACAAATCTAATTTAGTGTTCTCAACTAAAGCAACATTGACAGAACAATTTGAACTCCTAACAGCAGTAAACAACTCAGATGCATTACAATTTTTAGAAACATTACAACCAGAAGATTTGTTTCTAGAATCTGATAATACAGCAGGAGATAGTCTTGAATTTCCAGCAGACAGATGAGAAATATCAAGCTTGTACAGTCTATTTTTAAGCACACCTCTTAGCAAAATCCTGTGTGTTTTTATCCTTTACAAAACAAACATCAGGATGAAACTTAACATACACATGATTATCAACAGTAAATTTATAAATACTCAATGAATTCTTAGTTATATCAGGCACACACAAAATATGCTGAAGATTAAGTGCTTATCAGAATCAGTTGAACTTGGAATAAAAGCAGTACCAATATTAGAAATATTGAGTTTAGAACCATTACCAACTGCTAAAGTGTCATTGCCTCTGTAGACAGTTTGTTGAGCATTCAGATTGTGGGAATCAGCCGTCACATGGTTAGTGGCACAACTATCCACATACCAATTCATTTTAGAAGCCCTGTCTTGAGACCCATCTTCAAAGACCTCAAACTGCTCTTCTTCTGAATTTTGAGACTGCACAGATTTCTTTGAACTGGTAGCCAAATATGCTTGAGCAGAATTTAAATTGATACCGGGATAAGACTGGTCAAATCTTTTTAAAACATTTGGAGGCAATATGATTATTCTTGCCACATATCTGACAAGCTACTCTATTCTTATTAGAAAAATCTCTGCCTTGGCCTTGAGAAGGTCCCTTTTGACCATTCCAATTGGGTTGGAAACCACCTCTTTTGACATTATTGACCACAACCACATTGGCTGGTGAAAATCCCAAATTAGCAGAGGCATGGAATTGTTTTAATCTCATTTCATGAGTTTGAAGGGCATACTGCACGGCTTGAAGACTCAAAGAATCAGTACGAAGAGAAAGATTTACAGTGATCGACTCAAATTCAGGACCTAAGCCTTCAAGCACATGCATGACTAACTCATCCTCAGTAATACCTTGCCCAGACGTATGCAATCGATCAGAAATACCTCTCATCTTAGCATATTCATCAACACTCAACTCACCCTTTTTCAAGATTCGTAACAAGGAGTGCAAATGCATAGCCTGAGCTTTTGATTGCGTCTGAAACAGAGATTTAAGAATAGACCATAACTCGCATGCATGTTCGCAACGATGAACATAACCCATCATTCGTTCAAAAACAGATTGAAGAAGCCAGCTAAGAAGCAATTGATCATGGTGCTCCCATAATTCTAATTCGGGATTCAGAAGACGCGCATCACCAAAATTGAGAAGAGGCAAAGCTGCTGACAAACCAGAATTCCAATAAATTGAGGCGAAGCAACATCTTTACCATTAATAAAAACCCCCAAAAACCATGTGCGCGAACTGTTCATAGTATCTGGACTCTCCATTAGGAATAATTCGTCCAATCTAACTTTAGAGTGATCGTCGGCAAAGATGGCAAAACAGCGGAAGACATTTGCGCCATGAAAAAAAAAAAGGATCGAAATTCAACAAAGAATTTGAGAATGAAAGATACACGAATCAATTTGCAGAGAAAAGGGAGAGAAAATGATTCAAGAGCTGAATCCATTAGGATTTCTTGACCCTCTTGATACCACATTGAAATGAATAATGAAACTGAATTAGTTTGTAAGCTATTTTACAGCTTATTTATACAATAAGTTAGTTGAGGGTTTTAACTCCTTGAGCTTAATTCTTCTAACTAATTCTCTAACCTCTTTCACTAACTATAATTAAAATAGACCTAACTATGATTTACTTAACCCAATTCAATAGGTGGGAATCAATCTCAAATCACTGACCTAGATTTCTTGCACCCCGGACCCTCTAGTCCAAATTCCTTATCCTAGTACCCAAACGACACCGCTTTAATAAAATAAAGAAAACTCAAACAAATCGTCTCGGAACCCAGCCGCTATCTACTAGTTTTCTTCTTTCTCCTAATCCTTTTTCTTTTTCAAACGCAAACACATATCCATCTTTGGTCATGGATCTTCAGTCAGATCTCCTATGTTTAACTTTAAATCTGCTGTTTTTCCTTATCATTGCTTGGAGGTTTAGAGCTATTTACTCAATATTCGGGTTTACGTTTCACTTCCACCAGTCAAATCACAACCTGAATTGGGAATTACAAGAACTCAGTACCTACAAATGGCAACACCACCTACTTGCATATCTGAACCAGAATGAGAAGCATCTTGCAAATAATACTTCTTGTTTGGTTTACAGTGATGTTTGGATTAATTGTTGGAAAAATATTCTTGTAAGATTTTAGTTTTTTATTTCATCAAACCTTGCACGTAGCTTTAGAATGATTGAAATGGTAATGGAACAGTCATGGAAAAGGATGAGAGAGAAAAATATGATAAGGGGAGTGAGAGACTAGAACAAGAGAAGTGACTCGAACCTTAAAGCCGATGAATCTATCAATTTTCAAAGTTTATATGGAACGATTTTATTTTCGGGTAGGGGGATGGAATTGAGATAGTAGTTTTGAACTAGAGGAACCGTTCCTAGTTTCTTTTGACTCAACAAGTGAGCTTTACTTGATTCCTCTTATATTCATAAAAAGTTGAAAATCGAGATGAGAAAGAAACTACAATACCCCCAAAACAAGATGCATCTAGATTTTTCAACTGACAAGATGATTAATCCTTATTAGTTTTCCCATTTCCTTGCAGTTCATCACTCTAAAGCTCGATTAGTAGCAGGGCGCACTACAAGGTGCAAGTGTACCATTTCCATGCGAGTTAAGAAACTTAACTTTCATGTGGCATGTTGATCTTATTGCCATGAAGACAACATTCAAGCTTGGGCATTTGAGTATCATGTTGCCAGAGAATGTTGCGACCATATTTGCCAGCTTTATCATATTTGTGGATGTGGATCTTCTTGGGAAGGAACCTAAAGCCAGGGGTAGATCGATTTCACCCATAAAGGCAACTAGGGGTTCAGATTGGAATGATCCATAATCGCTTGAAAGCACCATAAAAACATGTCTACAAAACTTCATGTGTCTACCAACACTTTCTTCACAGTGAAGTTAGAGAGTATCATCGATATTTGATTACTTCATATTTTACGTTATTTTTAGACACTAAATTACAACTAAAAGTACGTGAAATAATGATTGCTAACTCTCATTTTGTATTTTGGCATATTTCACTTATTTGTTGATTTTATATTTGTTAGGAGGCCTCGTTTCTTTATTTGTTGATTTTTTTTTTTTGGTTGGGCCTATTTTTTAAGCCCAGCCGATTAAGGTTTTTAAATATTATTATTTTGACCTAGGGTCATTTTGTACTATGTAATCATCATGATCACATAATATATGTTTCCTCTCTTCTGCCCATGGACGGACGTAGCCAACACATTATTAGTGAACCACATAAATTCTGTGTTCGTTTATTATCATTTATGCATATTTCTCGCACCCCATTATAACGAATTGGTATCAAAGCCCAGTTAGGATTTCCGCAATCTGGTGAGAAAGATGTTTACATTAAACGTGAAATCGAAAAATTCACGGGGAGAAACCGTTTCCATTTACGGCAGATCAAGATGCAAGCCCTTGTTGAAAAACAAGGGTTGGTCACCGCTGATGTTGAAAGATAAGAAGGACAAGACGGTGGCTCTGGGAGAAGTCGAGATGGTTGGCCTGGAGGAGAAGGCACACTCAACAATCATATTTTGTCTCGTAGACGATATCATTACCGAGATCGCAAAGGAGGAAACTATGGAAGGTCTATGGTTAAAACTGGAGAGTCTGTATATGACGAAGTTGCTAACCAATAAGTTGTTGAAGCAACGTCTGTTCAGTTTGCATATGCACGAAGGTCAGTCATGTCCGAACACTTAGATCAATTAAACATAATTTTATTAGAATTGCATAATATTGATGTTAAAATAAATGATGAGGATGCAACTTTAATTCTGTTGATTTCTCTACTCTTGTCGTATGAGAATTTTGTGCAATCTTTCATTATTGGGAAAGACACTGTGACTCTGGAAGAGGTTATATCATCTTTGCATACTAGAGAGCTACGTTATAAGGCAACTAGCACAAGTATAAATAATCAGGCCGCTGGGCTAGTAGTCAGTGGGAGCGGGAGTAAGGGACCTGGGAATATGGGGAAAAAGAACTTCAAGAGGAAATTAGGCTTCAAAGGCCCTAAACCAGATGATATCTATAACTAGTGTAAAGAGACAATGCATTAGAATAACTTTCCAGAGAAGAAGATGAAGAAACAGGAAAATAAAGCAGGTAATGTTGTTGTTGTTGTTGCTGAAGGAGATAACACCAACTACGAAGATGATTTAGCCCTAGTTGTTGATGAACAAACACATCAAACTGATGTGTAGGCTCCCGATTCTGGGGCATCCTACCATATATATTTGTGCATAGAGTGGTTTACAACTTACGAGCAGGTGGATGGAGACAATATTTATATGGTCAACAATTCTGTTTGCAAGGGGGTTGGAATAGGCTCAATAAATTTACCGACACATGATGGTATATTATGCACAATGAATGATGTTAGACATCTTCCACTCATGACGAAGAATCTGATAACGGAGAATCTAACTAAACAACTCAAAATAAGCTCTTTGGATTTAATTCATTAAACGAATTAAAAATGCAGACAATGGTGCAGGTAAGACACTGAATCCATAAGCTCGAATCAGTTAATCCAGATTTCTGTTATTTCTAATGAACCTATTCACTAGTTGCTACTAATGGATATGAATTCACAACAACTATGGATTACAAATAATATCCTAGCAATAAATATATGGACAAATAACCTAGGTGATCAGTCTTAATTATACTACCCAAATAACCTAGGTGGCCGTGACTCAACTTCGTGGCCGCAATCCGGTACCCTATTTTTATCTTGAAACACGTTTTTGGCTCATTTTTCAGCCCAACACTTTCTCTTCTATATATATAAGGTCCAATTTGAATTTGACCCATACTATCACACATTTTTCACATACCTTGAGCCATTATTCACCATTGGAAGCAAGGAATTGGAAGAGGGTTGAAGATCAAGATCATCAACTCAATCTTTTGGTTCATTCTATCTTATATTCATGTCTTCTTTTATTTTCACTTGTTTTTATCTTTGTAATAGTTGATACGAGTGGCTAGCACTCTAATTTCAGTCCTTGATCATTAGTTGAATCTTGGATTTAGGATGTTTATGCAATTTTTTACAGTTTTATGTTTTGGAATGTTCTATGTTATTTGGGATTGTTGATTCACACCTATGAATTGAATTATAGTTTGATCACCCATTTGGATATTTATTTGTGTGTTGCTAGAATTGGGTTTGTAATCCGTAATTCTTATGAATCCAATTCTGTGTAGCGAACAATGGACTTATTCTATTTGGGATAACATAGAGTTCTACCACTAAAACCGAGCTTGTGAGTTTTATGTCGTATCTACTCCGTTATCTTGATTCTTAATGCATTTGGCTATTGATTCTTAGAGAGCTTGTTCTAGGAATTGATAAGTTGAGTAGGGTTAATTGAAGAGCTTGTTTTGATTAATTATACTTAAGAAACAACAAGGTTAATAGAGCTTGTTATTAATCTTGGAGTAGGGATTCTAAGGCTAATCAATCGGATAATAACATTAATTATAGAGATTATCCGGATCAAGGGGATACTCGATCAAGGGTTGAACCCTTCTATCTTTTATAAAACAAAAAAATCATTCTATTGTCTTTGTTTACTTGAATTGTTAACTTGTCAAGTGTTTTTAGAGTAATTGTTATTTGGTTTGCTTAATTACAATTAGGTGTTAGTTGTGCTTATGTCAAAACACCCTCCCTCCTCCCCACATCTTTATTGTTTTCTAGTTATTTATATTATATTGCTTGATCATAATAATTTAATACATAAAGCAAAATTGTCCGACCGTTCCTTGTGGGATCAACCCTTATTTACAACTCTACTAGTTAGAGTAGTAGATCAAGGATAAGTATATTTATATATTAATTTGGTAAGGCGAACGACACGACCCTACTAAATCTTGGTGTCGTTGCCAGGGAACGGTGTTAGAATGGTTTTGCTTTTAGTGTTAAGCACTATTGTTATTATTATAGTTAAGTGTTTTTATTACGTTTGTTGCTTTAATAATCATTTGCTATTGTTTTTGCCTTGATACAGTGGATGTTCACACGTGCTTAAGGGTACAAGGAGTAATTGTTTGAACCCGATATAGTTCTTCGAGAACGAGTTTTGAGGAGACAAACAAGAGCAATTGAGCAATTTTGTGGAGAATTTGAAGGATTAAATCTTGAACCCGAAGAAGAACCGAGAGAAGAAATGGAGAATGAAAGGGAACCCAAGAGGACCATGAAGGAGCTAACAAACACGAGGTTCACACACCAACCCCTATGTATTACCTTCCCCGAGATTGAAGAGGACACAATTTTCGTATTGAAGTCGGGTTTTATACACTTGCTACCATCTTTCCACGGTCTTTCGGGAGAAGACCCACATAAGCATCTCAAGGAGTTTCATATAGTATGTTCAAGTATGAAGCCTACAAAGGTGACGGAAGCAGAAATAAAGTTAAGGACATTCCTCTTAAAGTTAAGGACATTCCCCTTTTCTTCGAAAGATCTAGCCAAAGATTGGCTATACTACCTCCCACCGGCTTCTATTACAACGTGGGAACAAATGGAGAGACGATTCCTTGAGAAGTACTTTTCGGTCTCTCGGGCCACAAATATACGAAAGCATATCAGCAGTATTCGGCAATGCCAAAGAGAGACACTATATGAATATTGGAAAATGTTTAACAAGTTAGTTGCTAGTTGCCACAACACCAGATCAATGCCAAAGAGAGACACGCAAACGTCGTTGGCAACTTCAATGGGGGAAGGAGGTATGACCCTTATTCTCAAATTTACAATCTCGGGTGGAGAGGTCATCCAAATTTTTGGTATGGTAACCAAGGTGGCCAACAAAGTGACCAAGGCCAAGGTCGAGCACCTCAATCGAGAGGGATGTACCAACAAAAGTAATCGATCAAATCATCATCCGATCCATCATTAGAAGACATTGTGAAGAGCCTAGCAACCAACACAGTCTAATTCCAAAAGAACACTCAATCAAGCATCAAGAACCTTGAAACACAAGTTAGCCAACTTGCAACCTCAGTATCTCCACTTGAAAGTGCAAACAGTGGCAAACCGCAGGCTCAACCGAAAATCAACCCTAAAAATGCCAGTGCCATAACCCTCAGAAGCGGAGTGATGCTTGGAGAGCTTAACAAGCCCGGGGTATCCTTTGGAGGATGGAATTCAAGGGGAAGTTGAAGGAAAAACTAAAATGGAGGGTTGTTTCGAAGGACCTCTCGCGCCCGCGACACCTAGTTGGGCTCGCGACCAAGTGTGCGAAAGCCCACCCCAGCTATGCTTGACTTGTCGTGAGCGTGACCCCCAGTCCCAGCCATTACCCCTGCTGCCGAGAAATTTGAAGTTTCACCTCCTATCCCGGCTCAACCACTCTCGTTTCCAAGCCGAGTTGCAAAAGCAGTCGATAAGAACAAAGATAAGGAGATGCTAGAAGTGTTTCGGAAGGTAGAGATAAACATTCCTTTGATTGATGACGTAAAGCAAATCCCCAGGTATGCTAAGTTCCTCAAGGACTTGTGCACTAACAAGAGGAAGCTAAAGGGGAATGAAAAAGTGATCATGGGATAGAGTGTATCCGCAATCTTCTAAAAGAAACTTCCACCCAACTGTAAAGATCCCGGAATGTTCGTAATCCCATGCAAGATAGGTAACTTTAACATTGAACGTACAATGCTCGACTTAGGAGCCTTAATTAATGTTATGCCATGCTCAATTTTTCATTCTTTAAATTTGGGGCCACTCAAGAAAAGAAGAGTCGTCATTCAACTAGCCGACCGAAGCACTTCGTACCCCAATAGGGTGATCGAGGATGTGCTAGTTGAAGTTAACGAACTCATGTTCCAATTTGATATTTATGTGTTGGACATGCAAGGCGATTCATCAATATCCACACCGATCTTGTTGGGAAGACCATTTCTAAACACTTCCCAAACCAAGATCGATGTTTGTGAGGGCACCCTCATGATGGAGTTTGATGGTCGAACTGCCAAGTTCAATATCTTTGATGCAATGCGGTTCTCAAAGGATGTTCATTCCATATTTTCCATTGATGTTATTGATCCACTTGTGGAAACGTTGTTTGAGTTTTCATGTAGGGATCCAATGGAAGTTGCACTCACCACTCACTTAGAGAAGGGAAAAGAAGTGGTTTGGGAGACTAATGAGGCATTGGTGGAAACAGTGGCACAAATGCATGCATCTAAGCCATCCCTACCAAGATATGAGCAAACGTTCATTCCATTGCCGGATTCTCACAAGAAGATGCTACCTTCTACGGTCGAGGCTCAGACCCTTGAGCTCAAGTCTCTTCCCAACCACTTGAAGTATGCTTACCAAGGAGAGAATGAGACACTATCAGTGATCATCTCATCTAAGTTGTCTCCAAACCAAGAAACATCCTTGATAGAGGTCCTTAAAGAACACAAGGGAGCAATTGGTTGGACTATTGCCGACATCAATGGCATTAGTCAGCTCTTTGTATGCACCGCATTCTACTTGAGGAGGATCCAAAACCAAGTCGGAAACCACAAAAGAGACTTAACCCACCTATGATGGAGGTGGTGAAAAAGGAAGTCATCAAGCTACTCGACGTTGGGATTATCTACCCTATTTCGAATAGCAAGTATGTGAGCCCAACACAAGTCGCGCCCAAAAAAGTCGGGAGTGACGGTAGTGGAGAATAAAGAGGGGGAATTGGTTTCCACCCATTTGCAAATCGGGTGGAGGGTGTGCATAGATTATCGCAAGTTGAACGCCATGACCCGCAAAGATCACTTCCCCTTACCATTCATTGACCAAATTCTAGAAAGATTGGTTGCACATTCATTTTACTGCTTCTTGGATGGATACTCCGGGTATTTCCAAATAGCCATTGCACACGAAGATCAAGAGAAGACCACCTTTACATGTCCCTTCGGTACTTTTGCTGGAGAAGAATACCATTTGGGCTATGCAATGCCCTTGCCACTTTTCAAAGGTGCATGGTGAGTATCTTTTCTGAATATGTTAGGCATATTATTGAGGTCTTCATGGACGATTTTAGCATGTATGGTGAGTCTTTTGAAAAATATCTTGATAATCTTGTTAAAATCTTTAAAAGGTGCATAGAAACGAATTTTGTGTTAAATTGGGAAAAGTGTCATTTTATGGTTGAACAGGGCATAGTTCTAGGGTACATCATTTCATCAAAGAGCATTGAAGTTGATAAATCTAAAGTCGATCTTATTACTGCCTTGCCTTACCCCCAATTATGCGGGAAGTGCGATCATTTCTTGGCCATGCAGGTTTCTACAGGCGATTTATCAAGGACTTTTCGAAGATCTCAACCCCTCTATGTAGGCTATTGCAAAAGGACATCGAATTTGAGATGTCGATTGATTGCAAGATTGCCTTAGATCAGCTTAAAGAGGCCCTTACATCACCTCCCATTATCCAACCACCGGATTGGACAGTACCGTTTGAGATAATGTGCGATGCTAGTGACTACGCGGTGGGAGCTGTCTTGGCGCAACGGAAAGGAAAAGCGGCTCATGTGATCTACTATGCCTTAAGGACCCTAAATCTGGCACAAGCAAACTACTACCATAGAAAAAGAACTTTTAGCTATAGTTTTTGCTTTAGAGAAGTTTAGATCATTTTTGCTTGGTACTAAGATTATCGTTTTTTCTGACCATGTAGCCCCTCGGTTTCTATTATGAAAGAAGGAAGCTAAACCAAGACTCAAAAGATGGATTTTGCTACTTTAAGAATTTGATTTGGAAATCAAGGATAAGAAGGGGAAGGAGAATTTGGTGGCTTCCTAGAGAATGGTTTTTTTTGGCCATCATGGTTCAAAGATGCACACACCTTTTGCAAATCATGCCTCAATTGCCAAAAGACGGGTAACATTTCTCAAAGAAACCAAATGCCCCAGAGCTCGATTGTAGTTTGTGAGATTTTTTTATGTTTGGGGTACGGAGTTCATGGGACCGTTCCCTTCGTCTTATGGGAACTTGTACATTTTGCTTAGCGTCGACTATGTGTCCAAGTGGGTGGAGGTGAAAGCCATCCGAACCGATGACTCCAAAGTTGTGGCCGAGTTCGTTAAATCTAACATCTTTGCTCGGTTTGGGATTCCAAGAGCCATTACAAGTGATAGAGGCACACACTTTTGCAATAGAAAAATTGACGCATTGCTGAAGAAATACGCTGTCTTGCACAAGGTTTCGACGCCCTATCACCCACAAACCAACGGGCAAGCCAAAACTTTAAATCGGGAAATTAAGTCAATATTGGAGAAGACTGTTCAAACAAATCGCAAAGATTGGAGCTTGAGGCTCAACAATGCATTATGGGCGTATAGGACCGCCTATAAAACTCCAATTAGTATGTCTCCCTATCGACTTATTTATGGAAAGCCATGCCATCTCCCGGTCGACTTGAACATAAAGCTTACTGGCTATTCGGAGATGCAAAATGAACCTTTATGAGGCCGGTGTACACTGAAAGCTCCAATTGCAAGAGCTTGAAGAAATTCGAAATGATGCATTTGAAAGTGCTATGATTTACAAGGAGAAAACGAAGGCTTTCCATGACTCAAGGATGACCCGGAAAAATTTTGTTGTTGGGGAGAAGGCGCTCTTATATCACTCCCGATTGAAGTTATATCCGGGTAAACTCCGTTCAAGGTTGATAGGCCCTTTTTGTTGTCACTAAGGTGTTTGATTATAGCGCCATGAAAATTGAAAGTGGCAAGACAGGCAAGATTTCCAAAGTAAATGGGCATCATCTCAAGCCATATCTAGAGCATTTCCAAGGTACATCCGGAGTAGAGAAGCGCGTGGAGGATCCTCCGGTGGATTAAATGAGCTTTTATCGAGCCAACGACGTTAAACAAAGGCTCTTTGACCCGACATTTATTACTTTCGCGTGTTAAATTTCGTAGCTTAGATTGTTCAATTATATATTTATAGTTGTGTCTTAGTGTTTTTGTTTTACATGTGTACGGATTAAACACCACAACTAGTCTAGCCTTTCAATGCAAGAAGATAACACAAAATGTGGGTGAGGAAGGCCAAAAAAAGGGCCTCATTTCGTGCACAATGTCGCGCCCGAGAGGCAAAGTGGCGACCGTGACCCATTTTGAACCCTCAGTTTCGAGGAGAGGTTCACGCCCGTTAATACACGTCGCGCCCGCTACTTAATGAACAGGCATCAGCTTCGAACAACCTATCACGAACGCGACTTCGTGACTTCAGAAGCAAGGATCCCCTTCGAACAACTGCTCGCGACTGCGAACAGAGGTTGAAACCCGCGACATGTTCAGCAGTATAAAGACCCAGTTCGCGAAAAAACGGGTCATTCTCTTCTCCCCCAATTCGATTTTGTGCAGCAAACACACACATACCACCCCAAATTCTTGGTTTTTACTTCTAAACTCATTCAAAACACACACACTCACTACCGACTCTATTACACACACATTCATCTGATTAAGTTCGGATTTGGAGCACAAATTCTGGTTAGGTCACAAAATAGTGCGAAAATCACCAATTCAAATTTCTCCGTCTAAACTCGACCGGTAAGTACGGCTATTTCCCTTTTTTGATCTATTATTGTGTATTATGGAATCCATTGCTTCGATTGGGGGTTAATTTCATTTTTGTTTGCGTTTTTTATTGAGATTGGTTCTACATACAATTAGTTGTATTGATATTTTTTACCAATTGATATGTTTTTTTGCATTCGAATGATGAAACTTGATATGATAGCTCGTATAATTGCTTTTTAATTGAGCGGGCATGTTGTTTGCGTAAAGATTTGTGAGTTTTGAAATTAAAATTTCATTGTGGCAATTCATCGAACATGTGATATGCGTTAGATTGTTATGCCTAAGTTAGCTAATTTTGACTATTTTATCTAGTTTTTTAGTTCAATTGTTGATATTATCGTGATGTATAACCTCATTTGATTTTGAAATGGTAGTCATTGCATAGTTGACACACTTTGACTTGTTTTTGTTGGACATATAGTCAAACTTAGGTATACTTAGGTACTTCATACGTGAATTTTAATTCGTTGTATTTCCACTGGTTTTAAAGATTGGGTGTGTTGATTGTATGATTAAATGGCACCTACAAAAGCCACCACAAGCAAGCGCAAGGGAAAGGGCAAGGCACCCGTATAAGATCCCAAGATCGAGCCACCTCAAGTCCCGGCATCTACCCTCTCTCATGTTGATAGTCGGGCATTCGATATTATGTTAAAGAACCCCACACATCAGGGCCGGTTCACCAAGCTCTTTCACCGACCCATCATGCCAACCCGGTATGGCCAGAACGACATCCTTGAGGCCATGGCATCCTCGAAAATGTGAATGCCCTCTTGACTCGGGTAGGCCTTCGAAAATTTATGGAATCGAAGCCTACCTACAAGCGCCTTATGTGGGAGTTCTTTATCACACTTGAAGTTTGGGCCGACTCCAACAAGTGTGGTGCCAAATCGTACAACATCACATTTCAGTTGATGGGCACTACAAAGACCTTCAGGATGAGGGAATTGGCCGCCATATATGGCTTCCCTGAGCGCGTTTCCTCCTCCGATGCAATAGAGGTCAAGGCCTTTGATGTTCGGACTTTTTGGGGGCACATCATTACCGCACCTAGTCTAGTCGAGCCTTAGGTTTTCTCGGCTAAGAATTCGAAGGTGACTTGGATTCGGAATCCAGTAGTCAAGTACATCTAGTGGCTTCTTGCACTAACACTGTTTGGAAGAACAAAAACAGTAGCCTGCCATGTCAATGAATTGGACGTATTATGTTCTATACTAAGAGGCATTCCGAGGTATTATGAAGACATTCTCGTTGCTCAGTTCAAGAGAGTAATGACTCGTCGGCATGAGCACATATTCATTGGGGGCCTAATCACCCACATAGCCGAACACCTCGATATTCCGCTGACAGACTTGCCTCCAGTATCCACGTCTTATCATCTCACCTGGGAGAACATGGAGAACATGTGTATTGTCACATTAGGGTATAAGATGGGGTACCCTGGAGTCGAAAGAACAAGATGGTGCCCCACGTTATCCAATACAGGGGCCCATTCCTCTGGTTGCCCAACCCACAGTTGACACGAATTGTAGATCTTCGGAGCACTAGAAACCTGGGTATGAGCTGCCCAACGCACGTGGCAGCTTCTAGGGATCCAGACGCCACAGATTTAAGAAAGCACCAAATGGGAAGAGGTCCAGTACCCGAGGAAGTGGAAGAGGAAACAAATGCAGAGATAGGAGATAGCAGGCAGACGAGCAGACCACAGAGGAAGAGGCCCACTACAACTATCCAATCCCAATGGGACTTTCAGATGGATGTGGATAGCCGATTCACTTCAGTGGAGGACTGCCTCACTTCTATCGAGGAGCAACAACAAACCATTCTTGATACTTTAGCTACTCGGGGTGAGATAGAGGACACCCGTTGGGCAAAAAAGAGACCTTCATGGCACAAATGCGTTCGCATTGGGGCCTTAACGATCCTCAGCATCCACCACCACAGTAGCCTCTGTGAGTCAGAGCACCAAGTCGTCCCGCTTTCTTTCCCACAAACTTTGGTTTTCAACCAAGTTTGGGGAAGGGGTGGTAGTGGGAAGTCTTGGCCGCTTGGTGTTTCATTTTCGTTTTTGCACTTGCTACTTTGTTGTTTCTATTCCTTTTGATTTAATTTGTCATGGATGTTGGCCTGTGTGCCCTTGTGATGGTGGATTTCAATTAATTGTTTATTTGTTGGATTGGCCTGTGTGCCCTTTCTTATGCTTTGATTGGTTAGTTTGATGTTCTTAGACTAATGATTTTGGTTGTGATTGGTCCTTGTACACTTTAGTTGTTTTATTTTATTTAGCAGTAAGTAGTGTTTAGTCTAGTTTACATTGTTAAGTCGAACCAATCGATAATGTTGATTGATTGCCTCTTGTAGAGCACCAATTCGTACTCCTTTCTTACCCACAAACTTTAGTTTTCGACAAAGTTTGGGGAAGGGGATGGTAGTTGTACGTATTGGCCGCTCTCGATCTTGTTTTAGATGGATAAGTGATGGGGATTGATAATTGGCGAATAGTTAATGATGAGATTATTGTTTTGTAAAAATCTTGACAAATGGCAAATGGTAGAGCATGATAGACAATTGAGGTGAAATTGAGTTTGTACTCAAAACTTTTGATGAAGAAAATTTGCCTTGTGAGTTTTTTAGCTTCAATTATACTCCCAATTTTGGAGTTACTTATACCTTCTTTCGGTGTGTATTTTATTGATTGCATGTGATTGTCTCTAGAACTTGCCTTGATTCTCTATTTTGAATAAGTTGCCACATTGTGTGACTTAGAAAATGATTTTAGGCAATTCTTGATTTTGAGCTTATTTGTGAACTTAAAAATGTTACACCTTTTCACCAAAAATTGGAAAATTGCCCCTAGTTAGCCCCTTGAGCTTTTAGCTTTTCATTTGATAGCCCAACTCTACAAACCGAACACCTTTCGACTTAGCCTTTGACCCTAATTGGACTATTTGAGTACGAGGGAGGCGGTTGGAAGGTAGTCGGGTAAAATTTGGGATTAAAAGGCTAAAACTATTAGGAATATTGAAGGGTGAAGAGAATTAAAACAATAGGCAAAGAATTGGGAAAAATAGTCTCCCCTAATTTGTGAATAGTTTACACAAAAGAAAAAAAAAACGAAAAATTCGAAAATCAGGAACGGGAAGAAAAAGTTGGATGTATATATTTAGTTCATTGCTTTTAATTGGGAGAGACTAGTAACATAAATGCTTCTTGACCAATGTTCTCAAAGTTGGAAAATTAAAAAGAAAACACATCCAAGGGAAAATTGAAAAAGAAGCATTTAGGTTGTGAGTTTGTAGTAGGATGAAGAAATCATTTTCAGGATTGATTTACTAGGGAAGTGAGAGAGTGAGGAAAGAGTGAATGTTGTTTGAGGGGTGATTGAGAGTAGCTAACTCAATTAGTCCAAGAACTAATCACTTTTGCCCATATCTATCCCACTTTACCTGAAGCCAACATTACAACAAAAAATAAGACCTTTTTTATTCACTGTCACACGTGTTGAGTACAAATTCAAATTTAGAAGATTGACAAGCATATGATAGTTGTTGCATGCATTTCAATGTGAGCGAAAAATACTACCTATTTGATACACTTGAGAGTTGAGAGATATACTCACCCGGTGAGGATCTTTAGTTGTGAGTTTTCAATTCTCAAAAGTAGTTGAAGTTGTTATAATATATATTGTAATCTTATCATGATTGCCTTGTTTTTGAAAACTTCATCTGAAACTGAATCGCCACTTAAATCTTCCCTCACATGTGCCTTTTTCTTCTTTTTCTTTGCTTCAATCTATTCAGGACGAACAAAGATTTAAGTTTGGGGAGATTTGGTACACGTGTTCTTGCATGCATTTTAGGTCGAATTAAGTGTCGGTTTAATGACATTTCATGCATATTCGACCTTGTATTGTTCATATTTGGATTATTGGACCATTTAATGTGTTTGAGTTTGTTTCAGGACAATACAGGCAATATAGGACCAAAAACAAGTCTCGAAGAAGCCAGAACGAAGAACGAGCCAAGGATGAAACAAGGAGCGAAGAGTTTCGTGCAAGAAGTCGCGTCCGCGACTTATGATCGTGACCGCGACCAATCCAGTGAAACCCAGCTAAAAATTTAAGTCATGGTTCGCAGCTGCGACCAGTCTAGTGAACCAAAACCTAGTTTAAGCAAAATAAATGGTTCACGACCGCGATCCGATACCTTGTTTTTATCCTAAAACACGTTTTCGGCCCATTTTTCAGCCCAACACTTTCTCCTCTAATTCAAATTTGACCTAACCTATCACCCATTTTACACATACCTTCAACCACTATTCATCATTGGAAGCAAGGAATTGGAAGAGGGTTGAAGATCAAGATCATCAACTCAATCTTTTGGTTCATTCTATCTTATTTTCATGTCTTCTTTGATTTTCGCTTGTTTTATCTTTGTAATAGTTGATATGAGTGGCTAGCACTCTAATTTCAGCCCTTGATCATTATTTGAACCTTGGATTTAGGATGTTTATGTAATTTTAACGGTTATTAACCGACTAGATTATGTTTTGGAATGTTCTATGTTCTTTGGGATTGTTGATTCACACTTATGAATTGAATTGTAGTTTGATCACCCTTTTGGATATTTGTTTGTATGTTGCTAGAATTTGGTTTGTAATATGTAATTCTTATGAATTTGATTCCCGTGTAGCGAACAATGAACTTATTCTATTGGGGATAACATAGAGTTCGACCACTAAAACCGAGCTTGTGAGTTTTATGTCGTATCTACTCCGTTATCTTGATTCTTAATGCATTTGGCTATTGATTCTTAGAGAGCTTGTTCTAGGAATTGATAAGTTGAGTAGGGTTAATTGAAGAGCTTGTTTTGATTAATTATACTTAAGAGACAACAAGGTTAATAGAACTTGTTATTAATCTTGGAGTAGAGATTCTAAGGCTAATCAATCGAGTAGTAACATTAATTATAGAGATTATCCGGATTAAGGGTTGAACCCTTCTATCTTTTATAAAATTAAAAATCATTATATTGTCTTTGTTTACATGAATTATTAACTTGTCAAATGTTTTTAGAGTAATTGTTATTTGGTTTGCTTAATTACAATTAGGTGTAAGTTGTGCTTATATCAAAACTCTCCCTCCCCCCCCCTCCCCCCATCTTTATTGTTTTCTAGTTATTTGTATTATATTGCTTGATCATAATATTTTAATACATAAAGCAAAAACGTTCGACCATTCCTCGTGGGATCGACCCTTATTTACCACTCTACTAGTTAGAGTGGTAGATCAAGGATAAATATGTTTATATATTAATTTGGTAAGGCGAACGACACGATCCTACCATAGTAGGATTTAAACATCCCCTTACATTAGAAATTAATTATTCTAGCCACACATCATGATATTCAAATTTATAAATCTATAGATAAAACTAAAGAAAAAGGAAATACAAACCAAGAATCTAATTGAAAATAAGTAAAATCAAACATGAAATATTTTGATCGCCCAAACTTCACATCATACCGTTGATCGGCCCATAGTCCTCCTTCTTAGTCTAAAAATATTCCAAAATCACTGAATAGACAAGTAATACACAATCAGGGCATTTGAACTAGAAATAAAATAAGTAGAAAAATATATAGATGCAAATGATAAAAATGCATAAAAAAATGTATCATAATCAAGTAAAGTTATGAATATTTTGTACTTATTAGTGGTTGCATGTTTCATTATTGTTTCTAGGTCCTCTAAGGTTAGTTATACCGTCATTGGAGGGCTTTGCCTTGGCCTAATGGGACCTCATTGCTGAAAGGAGAAGACTGGCGAGGAGTTTGAGGATACCCTTGTCGGGGCATGTTTCCTCCATGGGAGGAAGCGCTCTATGGGGAGTAGGCGTCGTGCACTCTTGGAATGCCTAATTGAAAATAGCTGCCCAACAATCCCCAGTGTTATGTTGTCAACAAACGTACTGTAGGTCAGGAGCAGCTTGCTGAAGGAGTCCGTCCTAGAGGCCAGGAGTTTCCTGCTAGCGATAAGCCCTGGAGGCCAACAACAACCTGCTAATGGTGTGCGTCCTAGAGGCCAAGATCGTTCTGCTGGCGGCAGCCAGGAGCAGTGTGATGAATGTGTGCATCCTGGAGGCAAGAAGTAACTCGCTAGCCGCGAGTGTCTTGGAGCCTAGGAGTAGTATGTTTAACGTGTGCGTTGTGGAGGTCAGGAGCTTTCTTCTGGTGGCGAGCGTTCTGCAAGCCAGAATAGCTCTGTTGGCAGCAGATGTCTTGCAGAATAGGAGTGGTCTACTAGAAGTGCGTGTCCTGCTAACCATGAGTTTAATAAGAGTGAAAATGATTCCTTAAGAGTACAACCTATAAAACACCTTAACCATGCATATCCTAGTCTAAGTAAGAAAATAACTCATTGGCCTTTACGAAAGAGACTAGAGTCTTTTGGGTTATTTTTACAAGAATTGAGTCTATTACATATAAACTAATGCCATTTTTTCTTTTAGTATTATTATTTTATCGTATTTTGGATTTGGACACTATCATTTTCTACATTTATTTGCTCCATTCACGAACCATATTTCAAGAGATTACACAATGTGAAAACATAAAAAATGAGAATAAAAACATACAAAAAAATTATTATAAGAAAATAATTTTGAAGTATTCCTTTTATCCAATTTTCGAATATGAGTAAGGTGATCCGAAAAATTAATTATATCTCAGTTAATAAGATATTTTGTAACCAAACAAATAACATGTGATTAATTCCCACCCAACTAAAAAGGATAAAAGAAAATAGAAGGAAAATGGGGGTGGCTTAAATTATTAGTGTGCATTAATATAAAACAGAAGTAATAAATTCCTTGCTTCCGAAATTGAACTTTTACCTCCAATTATTTAACGTCTCTATTTTTGGTCTCTATAATATATACGTTTATGAATAGAAAAGGAAGAGAGAGAGGGAGAGGGCAGTAACTCTGTAGAATTAGTTTTGCTTATTTCAGCAGTCCTTCATAACGGCGGTACCCCCAACCCCCCACCCCCACCCCCCTCTCTCTCTCTCTCTGCCTGTCGAGCTTGAAATAATTTCCCCGAGATTATTTTCCTTTTATTGTTTTTGTATTGTTTGATTGAATCTTCTTTATCTGGTGAAGAACATCTGCTCGAATTCTTCGAAATTATTGGTAATTATTCTTCTCTTTGTCTATTGATTTGAATTGATATCAAAAGATGGGGTTACCCCGTTAACTCGAATTTCCTTTTTTAAATTATTCTGCTGATTTTATTATTATTATATTCATGTAAGAATTTAATAGATTACTGATGGGTGAGATTGGGCCGAGTGATTTCGATCTAGGGTTTCTTTTGAGGAATATTTTAGGAAAGAATCAGATCGATTAGGTTAATTTTGGATTATTTTTGGGATACTGACTTGCTGGTGACATTTTGGGGTCATTTAGCGTTTTTTATATGTTAGTTTGCTTATTTGATCGGGTTTATATTGCAACTTGACATTTTCCAGATACTAGTAATTGAGAAAATATTGATCCGCCATTAAGTGGGAGATTTGTGATCAAGCTCTGGAATATAAATTACTGGAAATGGATTTGATATAGGAATAAATTGGTGATCTGTTTGTTATGCGCTTTCTTGTTTTTTTCAAGCGTAGTAAAAGAACAAGTATATTTATAAGAAATTCTAGATATGAATGTGAAAGCCTATAAGAGAGAGAAACTTCTTATTTATAGCTAGTCTTATTTTGTTTGGTTGCATTTGTACATGTAACATATGGACTACTATATAGCTTAGGTTCAAAATATTTCTTTCAATTCATGGGCAGATGGCAAGGGGAGGCAAAATTGGATACAAGCGCAGGACCAGGAACAAAGTACGGTTGGAGAAAAATGGTTCGGATGAGTCTGATGAAGATTATCAGGTGGATGAAGACGAGGAGTTTGATGTGTCAGAGGATGACTATTGCTCCTCTCTTGCTGAGGATGATTCAGAAGAGAGTTTAGGGGAATTTGAGGATGAGGAAGAAGAGGAAGAGTGGGTTACAAAACAGGATAAGACTAAAAAGGTTGGAAGGCCAACATGGCGAAAGGGTATTCGAACAAGAAAGAAAAATGGAGTTGTAAAAACAAGAAATAAAAAGGTCGTCAACAGTGGAGGAGAGAATTATAATGATTGTTATATTTCTGGTTCTAAGAAACAAAAGAAAAGTAAAGTATCACATAAAGAAGAGGAAGACGAGGACATTGGGGTTATGTGTAGACAAGATGAGGATGAATTTGTTGATGAAAAGCCAAGAAAAAAATCCCGGGTTGCAAGAACGGAGACATATGTGGATTCTTATAGTGAGGATCCCAATGAGGAAGATAAAGTTTCATACATGGAGGAAAATGAAGATAAGGAAGATGATGATTGTGATGAGCCTGATGATTCTGATGATGAGGAATTTACTCCAGGTGAGGTTTTAAAAACCATTTGGAGAAAGCCAATTAAGAAATGGGGTTTGAGGACAAAAAATAGATCCAATTGTCCTAAGAAGTCTACAGATGAGAAACCTGCTATACGGAAAAAGAAAACGATAAAGGAATGGGGTTGGGGAAGGAGGAATAGAACAATTGTGAGTTCTGATTCAGATTTTGTGAGCTCGGAATCATCAGATTACGAATACACCATATCAGAGGAAGAGAGAGAACAGATTAGAGAAGCTACTGAGTTATGTAGAAGGCCGGCCACTAGTTTGAGGAGTTCAAGTTCATCAAAGATGATTAAAGGGGAAGAATTAGTGCCTTCGAAGAGAAAGCGCCCAGAAAGAAAGGGTAAACAAAAGGTGGTAGATTTGAATATTGAAATAGGGAAGCAAGTTTGTGGGATTTGTCTGTCTGAAGAAGGGAAAAGAACAGTCAGAGGAATCCTAAATTGTTGCAGTCATTACTTCTGTTTTGCCTGCATCATGGAGTGGTCAAAGGTGGAGTCGCGCTGCCCTCTTTGCAAGCAAAGGTTTACAACGATCAGTAGAACAACACTAGCAGATGGTGGGCATGATTTCAGAGATGCAGTCTTCCCAGTTCCTGAGCGCGATCAGGTATCAAGACGAACTATATTTTTGAGTTTATACGAGGCAGAAAAACAAAAGAATTGTTACTTTATAGTTGGGCCTTATACTCTACTTACCCCACTATTATTGAATACTTCCAGGTTTATCAGCCATCTGAAGAGGAGCTTAGGGGCTACCTTGATCCATACGAAAACGTTCTTTGTAGTGAGTGTCAGCAAGGTGGGGACGATGCACTAATGCTTCTGTGCGATCTCTGTGACTCACCCGCACACACTTACTGTGTCGGTCTAGGGCGTGAAGTGCCAGATGGGAACTGGTATTGTGATGGCTGTAGACCAACTGCTCTTGCTTCTTCAAATGCTCAAGGTCTGAATCCTGATCAAGGAGCAAGTAACAATCTCTCTGTTGGTTCATCACCCGTTTCTTCTGTTCGTGAAACTTTTGATCTGAATGAGGCATATGTACCCGAGACCCCATTGACCCAATTGAGTGGACACTCTGAATCACCTAGGCACCCAATTGGGGGCCATCTTCAGCCTACTTCACCTGGGGCTGGATCTGGGGCTTTTACTTTGCAAGACAGAAGGAGGATACAGAGACAGATACATCAATTAATTAATAACAGAAGTCGACAATTTGATACATCAATTGATCTTTTAGGTTCACCAATTTTTCATGGGGTGGTAGCCAATCAGAACACTATTGTGCCGCCAAGGATAGGGCCTCATAATATCTATCTCCAGGGAAGATTAGCTGAACATATCACAAGTTCTTCTCCAAGATTAAGCAGTTTGAGGGGGCAAGCAATTCGCGGTGAGGCTTCTACATCCAACGGGAACAGGAGCTTGAGTCATCAGCAAAATGAATTTGGGAACAGGAGTTTGAGTCATCAGCAACTGCATCCTTGCGTTGCCACGTCAAACACTAGGGCTGATGCTAATGCATCGCCATTTCAATTTCCGGAGGTAAGACACTCTTAGTAGAAAAAAGTAAGTGCAATGGTAGTGGTATGTGGTCTTTTCATCAGGTTGTTAATTTATCTAGAGTTGCATACGTTAGTGCATTTCCGGAAAATAAAATGCAATTAGAAAACCCAGAATCTATAGCTTACATGAAAATGGCCTCGTTGTCCTAAAAAATGTATCTTGCATTTGATTATTTTGTGTCTTGATTTGCTTAGAAAGATATCAAGAAAAGTAGAAACTTACTCTTTTACCTTTGAAGGTTGGCCCATCTAATTGTGTATAAATATTTCATCGTTCAACCATGGTACACTGCACTGTAATACTGTATCCTTAGCTTACATTATTAATCTCACATGATTTTTTTTTTTTTTAATCAATCATACATGTTGCTTAATCAAATATTTGTAGCTCACTACTAATAATCATTTATTTTATTCACTTGGATGTGCTGTATCAAGTCAGGCTACCACATTACCATCACCATTTTAGCTGCAACTGGACTGACAGTGGACTACGTTCCATATACGCACACTTTTTAGTCAGTGACCAGTTTCAAGATTAGGCCCTTGGGACAGAATATGACAAAACGAGGTTGCTGGCTCATCTTGGCGAGGGACAAAATGGTCCACCCTTCTTGTCCATTGCTTGTGGCCCTTGCAAGGAGTCGTACACATTTTTTCTCCTTTTCTTCTTCCCCTTTTTTAGTGCAGGATTTATTCGATTTGTCTTTCAGGAAAAAAGAGAAACACAATTTGGTGCAACACAGATATTGACTAACGATGTAGACTAGGTGATTTGCAGATATTTATTGTTTATATGGTGGAGGCCTTTGTACATTTCCCCTCGCTATTTATTTGGTTGTTATTTTTTCAACAATTTCATTTTATTATTAAATATATTAGAGCTTCCAAATTTCCTATGGCCTTTGATCAAAAGAAAAAAAAAAAATTCCATAGGCCTAAGTTCGAACATATTGGGGTCTTATGGGTTGGGCAATATATGAATAAACTACGATAGCGTTTGGATAGAAGGATTTGAATATAACAAATTTTATTTCTAATTCGTTGTATTTGAAAATTTACTCATTTGACATCTCCTTTTTGAATGTTTAAATTCAAATGAGTGGATTTGAATTGTTTGAATTTTTCCTTTTTAAGTTTTTTCCTAACATTTTCTAAAGGATGATGATAAGAAAAGTGCGTGTAGTGTATGGAAAGTGTGCGTGTGTGTAGTATGTGTGTGAAGTATGTGTGTGTGTATGTGCGTGTAGTAGTGTTGTGTATGTAGTGTGTTAAGTGTTTGCATAGTTTGTGAGCAGCGTGGAGTATGAAATGTGTGTAGTGTGAGACATGCATGTGAAGTGTATGTAGTATGTGCGAAGTGTGCGTGAAGTGTATGTAGTTTGTGAGTAGTGTGTGAGTGCGTGCGGTATGTGTTGTGAGTAGTGTGTGAGTGCGTGCGGTATGTGTTGTGTAGTAATGTGTGATAATGTCTTTTACATATATGAGAGGTGAGATGAATTTATAAATGACTAGATTGTTGGCTGAATTTGAAATCTATCCAAATGATTTAAGGGTCCGCTTGGTTGCAAATCATCAATGACAATGGTAATGTGTATAAATGAGGGGTTAATCATATTAAGGAATGAAATGGGGGGAATTGTTAATAAAAAAAGGTAATGATTAACTTATTTATTATATACCAAAGCATCATAAATGAGATTAAGAGGGTGTTTGGCTAAGCTTATTTAAAACATCTTATAAACTCTCACATCTTTTAAGATGTTTTTAGAGCTTATAAGTTGTATGGTCTTATTTTAAAATAAGTTGTAGAAGTGTTTGAATCAAATAACTTATAAGATCTTATACGATATTGATGTGTTTGGTATATAAGATCTTTTTATAAGTATAATTACCAAAAAAATGTATTTAAAAAAGAGCTTATGAAAAAAAGGTGGGGTGGTGGTACTTTTTTAAAAAGAGCTTATAAGCTCTTAAGGAGTTTAATTATACATCTTATAAGTTCCTTTTAAAATAATTAGCCAAACAAATTTTGAGAGTTTATAAGCTCTTAAACATCTTATAAGATGTTTTATAGAGCTTATAAGCTCTACCAAACACCCTCTAAATCATTATTCATCCCCATTCCTTACCCCCTAACCCCCAACTAAGCGGACCCTAAAAATTTATGAGGAATTTAATATTTCTTGATTTAATTTTTTTGCCAAATAAATTTGATGGATTTTAAAATCCACAATTGAATTTCAAATTCACTCCTTAAATTCATGCATCCAAATGGAACGTGAGAATCTGTGTGACACAAAAGTTATGCAAAATGGAGATGATTTTATTCCCCGTAGGAGCCAAAAGTTTATATATTTTACATATAAAAAAAAGGCGGCGACTATTCGCAGCCAACAAAATTTCTTAACGTAACTCATTAATTTAATAATTAAAATATTATTATAAAATGATTGGAATACTCTTAATAATAATAAAATATAAATAATTTTAAACCGTAAATACATAAAATTTAAAAATAAAAAGTAAAACTTTTCATTTTTCTTCCTGCGTGTATCTTCAACTCTATCTTTCTTAAAACTTCATAAAACCCTAGTTTCTTCGAGATTTCATCAATGGAGGATCTTACAACGAAAAATCAGATAATATGGACAAACTAGTTTTCTTCCCAAAATTTTATAAAATCCTAGTTTATTCGAGGTTTCGTCAATGGAGAATCTTACAACAGAAAATCAGTTTAACATGTGCAAACTAATTTTCTTTCCAAAAACTTTAAAAAGCTCTAGTTTCTTCTTCAAGGTTTCATCAATGGAGGATCTTATAATGAAAAATCAGTTATTATGTACTTTTATTATTTTCATCTCCTTCACACCGTGCAAGCCGTTAGATAGGTGACGATTTATTTAAATTATACAACAGGCGGAGATGTATTTAAATTAAACACAAGGAATGTTGATTCTTATTATTCTACTTTCATGAGATAAATCAGGCGCAGTACTTAACCCTGAAGAACTTTTATTTCTTATGTTTTTGTTTGTTTTATTAATTTAATTTATAATATTTATTTTAAATAATTTAATCTAATAAAAAATATAAAAAAGAGTATAATTAATATTGAGTGAGCTGTATTAAGAATTTTGTGTTATTTTAAAATATAAATGAACTACGTTAAAAAATAAATTACATTAAAAAAAATTGTGGATTGCGAATAGTCGCCGCCATAAAAAAAAACGTATAGTAAGTTGATGGTTGAACACTAGACAATCAAAGCCCACATCTAATGTTCTTGTTGCTAACCAATGCATTTACTTTTTCGCTTCCTTATTATTTATTTTCTTTTTTCCCTTTTCCACTCTCTTAAACACAGACTTCTTTCTTTTCTTGTTTTATTTATGCAATTCTTTAATTTTTTTAGGGCCTCCATTTTTATTCACAGCCAACACACTTTCTTAATGTATTCCACTTCTTAATATAGTTCATTTATATTTAAGAATTAAGTATAAACTTCCTATTGTTATACCCTTACAAATTAAATTATATTATGTAAAATCAAATATTATAAGTAAACAATAAAATATTAAAAAATAAAAAGAAAGAAAAGAAGGCAGGCCCGGCCCCGGGACGGTCAACCCGGTGCCGCCGCACCCAGTCCTCGGCTGGGAAGGGACCTCATATTTTTTTATTTTTTTTACAAAATATGAAATTGTAAAGTTTCGTTAATAGAAACAATAGGTGTCAGTGACTAAGTGGATCGAGATTGTCTTTGTGTACAAGAAGTCCTGTATTTTAGGTTTGATTTACATAAAAAAAAAAAATAATAACCCTGGAAGAAGGCGTTACCTCTTGGGCACTAAGTCTATCCCAGTGGTGTATCTGAAAGTGAGTATACTCGGACTTATGTTGAGCGGAATTGGGTGTACCGAATTCTGTGATTGACTCTGGTTTTCTATCAATATGGGGTGGGGTGTGGTGGGGTGTGGCTAAACCAATTTAATGGATAACTACTCCCTCCGTCCCAGCTGAGTTTGCACATATGAGCCGGCACGTATTGTGAAGATATTAACTGGTTAATTCAGCTGGAAGAGTCAGGAACACGTGGAATTATTCATGCTGACTCAGTTGTGACGGTTATGCTGTTGAAAGGTGGTTAACTAATTCTGTTAGACGTCAGTTTCCATTTTCTACTGCTGTAACCTCTATTATATGTATAGCATAGAATGCTAGGCTTCATGATTGTAGAGATACACGAGATAACAAACTAGACAACAGAATTGAGAGAGTGAGTGCAGCGGTTACAGCTGAGAGAGCTCAGATTCTTATTCTGTGGGTGATGTTATTGTTTTGGTTGGTGTAATCTCAAGAAGAAATATAGTGTGTGCTCTTTCCCGTGGATGTAGGCTTCGTTAATAGCCGAACCACGTAACTTTGGGTGTCTTCTACATTCTTGCACTTTATAGTGTGTGTGTGTTTTGATTGATTGTGTTGTGTTTGCTGTTCTTGGGAGTTCTTGTGTTACAAGTGGCGCCGTCTGTGGGAAGAAGGTGTAGGATCTGAAGATTCACCATGTCCACGGCGAGATTTGATACGGAGAAATTCTCCGGCAAGAACGACTACAACCTCTGGAAATTGAAGATGAAAGCGTTGTTAACACAACACGGCCTGGCGGGAGCTCTGAAGGGAGTAGAAGGACTGCCTGAGAAGATGGACGTTGCCCAGAAGAATGAAATCATGGACAAAGCCCATAGCATGATCATTTTGTGCCTAACAGACAAAGTTCTGAGAGAGGTGGCGAAGGAACAATCCGCGGCAGGAGTTTGGGAAAGATTGGATAGTCTATATATGACTAAATCCATGGCAAATCGTATATACACAAAGCAAAGATTGTATTCTTTTCGTTTCTCAGAAGATAAACCAACAGAGGATCAGCTTGATGAATTCAATAAGTTGCTGGACGATCTGGAAAGTATAGATGTGTCGCTGGGGGATGAAGACAAGGCAATCATGATGCTCAATGCATTGCCAAAATCTTTCGAACATCTCAAAGACGCCATGCTCTATGGAAGGGAGACTCCTATCACCTTATCAGAAGTGCAGACTGCTCTGAAAGCAAAGGAGGCACAGAAAACAAATGACATCAAAGCTGAAACATCTGGGGAAGGATTGGTAGTTAAGAAGGGAAACTTCTTCAAGAATAAGAAGCAACAGCATTCTGGAAATGAAAAGAAACCCAATATTGAACAGAACAAGAATTCTGATGAAAAGGAAACCAGAAAATGTTTTTTCTGTAAACGGCCAGGACATATCAAGAAGAATTGCTTCTCTTGGAAAAAGAAACAAGCCCAAAAGAACCAAACAACAAATTCCATTGAAGGAGTAGCAGACACACAAGATGCAGAGGTCCTCAACATAACTGACAAATCAGAGAAAGGTACATGGATTCTTGATTCTGGTTGTTCTTTTCATATGACTCCTCATAAGGAGTGGTTCATACAATATCATGCACAAAATTTGGGATCAGTACTCTTGGGAGATGATCACATATGTCCTGTAGAAGGCATAGGTCAGGTGAAGTTACAAATGGAAGATGGTTCAGTCAAAATTCTGAGTGATGTCAAACACATACCCAAACTGAAAAGAAATTTGATAAGTCTGGGGACTTTGGAATCAAAGGGGTGCAGTTTTAAAAGCCAAGATGGCCATATGCTCGTGATGAAAGAAGGGCATGTGGTAATGAAAGGAATAAGAAGATCCAGCCTGTATTACTTGCAAGCCATCACCATTATGGGGGAAAGTGGAAATGTTGCATTGGATGACAACATAATGTGGCATAAAAGACTTGCTCATCTCAGTGAAAAAGGCATGGCAGAACTCTACAAGAGAAATCTCATAAAGGGAAAGAAGATGGAAAACCTTGGAAAATGTGAGAAATGCATAATGGGAAAGAGCAAGAAAGCACCATTCCCTGTAGGGAAAAGAAGCTCAACAAAGCCACTGGATTATGCACATTCGGATGTGTGGGGACCTTCAAAGGTGGATTCCTTAGGTGGGGGAAGATACTTTCTAAGCATCATAGATGACTTCTCCAGAAAATTGTGGGTCTATATACTCAAAAACAAATCAGATGTTTTTGGAAAATTTAAAGAATGGTGTGCTGAAGTTGAGCTTGAAAAAGATGCAAAGCTGAAATGCCTCAGGACTGACAATGGGATGGAATTCTTATCAGAAGAATTCTTGAACTACTGCAAAACAAAGGGGATAAAAAGGCATAGAACAGTGCCTAGGACACCACAACAGAATGGCATTGCAGAGAGGATGAACAGAACCATATTGGAAAGAGTGAGGTGCATGATGTTAGAATCTGGTGTACCCAAGAAATTCTGGGCAGAAGCTGTCACAACAGCTGCTATTCTGATAAATAAATCACCATCATATGCCCTTGAGATGAAAACACCAGATGAGGTCTGGAATGGCAGGATTGCTGATTACTCAAACTTGAGGGTATTTGGTTGCTTGGCATATGCTTATGTCAGACAAGATAAGCTGGAGCCAAGAGCATTAAGGTGTGTATTACTAGGATATCAACCTGGGGTGAAAGGCTATAGACTATGGTGTTTAGAGCCTGGAATGAACAAGGTAATGGTAAGCAGGGATGTGACTTTTGATGAGTCAAAGATGCCTTTCAAGAATGATAAATATACTGACCTTGAGCTTGAAAGGAAAACAGACCAAGATAGCATACCATTGAAGGTGGAGCAAGCTTCTGAAGAAGGAGAAGTTCAACCAGAAGAACTTGATCTAGAGGAAGAAGAACAAGTGGAAGAGTTAAATGGATATCAGCTGGTCAGAGACAGGGAAAGGAGGATTCCCAAGCCATCCACAAGATATGGGGATGAATTTCTACTTGCTTATGCTTTATCAGTAGCTGAAGAAGAAGTCCACTATGAACCAAAAACATATCAGGAGGCTATTGATAGCAAGGATGCAGAAAAATGGATAAATGCTATGAAGGAGGAGCTGGAATCACTTGACAAGAATGGCACATGGATATTGGTTGATAAACCAATCAATCAAAAGCTCATCAGTTGTAAATGGATTTTCAAAAGAAAAACTGAGGTAACAGCTGGAAAGGAGAAAATCAGATTCAAAGCAAGGCTTGTAGCAAGGGGGTTCACTCAAAAGGAAGGGATAGACTACAATGAAGTGTTTTCTCCAGTTGTTAAGCATTGTTCCATCAGAATCCTTTTAGCACTTGTGAACCAATGGAACCTTGAATTGGAACAGTTAGATGTAAAGACTGCTTTTCTACATGGAAGTCTGAAGGAGACAATTTACATGACTCAGCCCGAGGGGTTTATATTGCCTAAGAATTCAAACAAAGCATGTTTGCTCAAGAGATCATTATATGGTCTAAAGCAGAGCTCAAGACAGTGGTATATCAGATTTGATCAACATATGAAGAAGATTGGATTTGTAAAATCCCAGCATGACAGTTGTGTGTTCATGAAGAAAGATAAAGCTGAAGTATTGGTTTACTTACTTTTATATGTGGATGATATGCTTATTGCAAGCAAGTATCATAATGAAATATCAAAAGTAAAGTATGAGTTAAGTGCTGTTTTTGAGATGAAGGAACTGGGTCAAGCAAGGAGAATTCTTGGGATGGATATAACCAGAGATAGAGAAAAAGGGGTCATGTGGTTGCATCAGAAGGATTATGTGAAGAAGGTGTTGAGAAAATTCAACATGGATGCTTCTAGAAGTGTATCAATTCCATTAGCTCAGCATCACAAGCTATCTGAAGCATTAAAGCCAGTAACTGATGCAGAAATTGAAGAAATGAGCCATGTTCCATATTCAAATGTAGTGGGAAGCATTATGTATACCATGGTGTGTTCAAGGCCTGATATAGCATATGCTGTAAGCTCTGTTAGTAGGTACATGGCAAACCCAGGAAAGGGGCATTGGGAAGCTTTAAAGTGGGTAATGAGATATTTGCAGGGATCAGCTGATAACAGTTTAATGTTTGAGAAAGCTGCTGAAGGAAAACATGAGTTTCTAAAGGGATATGTAGATTCAGATTATGCCTCAAATTTGGACTCAAGAAAGTCACAAACAGGATACATTTTTACACTGTTTGGATCTGCAATTTCTTGGAAATCTATGCTACAATCTGTAGTGGCCTTATCCACTACAGAAGCAGAATACATGGCACTTTCAGAATCAGTTAAAGAAGCTATATGGCTTAAGGGAATATTAAAAGATCTTGGAATCACGCAGGAGGTGGTGAAAGTATTCTGTGACTCTCAAAGTGCAATTCATCTTACCAAGCATCAAGTGTTCCATGAACGTTCGAAGCATATTGATGTTAGACACCATTTTATAAGGGACATTATTGAGAAGGGGTCAGTTGAAGTGTGCAAGATTGGAACAGAACATAATCCAGCAGATATGTTAACTAAAGTGTTGCCAGTTCAGAAGTTTAAGTACTGTCTCAGTTTGGTTAACATTAAGGAGTTTGGATCATATTTGGAATAGGCCCATATGGGGCATGTTTGGAAAGATTACAATATTATATGACTTGTTGAGCTTCATTAACAGTGAAGGTGGAGATTGTGAAGATATTAACTGGTTAATTCAGCTGGAAGAGTCAGGAACACGTGGAATTATTCATGCTGACTCAGTTGTGACGGTTATGCTGTTGAAAGGTGGTTAACTAATTCTGTTAGACGTCAGTTTCCATTTTCTACTGCTGTAACCTCTATTATATGTATAGCATAGAATGCTAGGCTTCATGATTGTAGAGATACACGAGATAACAAACTAGACAACAGAATTGAGAGAGTGAGTGCAGCGGTTACAGCTGAGAGAGCTCAGATTCTTATTCTGTGGGTGATGTTATTGTTTTGGTTGGTGTAATCTCAAGAAGAAATATAGTGTGTGCTCTTTCCCGTGGATGTAGGCTTCGTTAATAGCCGAACCACGTAACTTTGGGTGTCTTCTACATTCTTGCACTTTATAGTGTGTGTGTGTTTTGATTGATTGTGTTGTGTTTGCTGTTCTTGGGAGTTCTTGTGTTACACGTATATTAAGAAAAACTGCTTTTTACTTTTTGGTTGACTTTTTTATAGGTGGAAATTGAAAGTGGAGATTTTAAGGGTGGAGATTGTGAGAAAACTTTCTTTTTTAGGGATGTGCAAACTTATATGGGACGTCTCGAAAAGGAAAGTGTGCAAACTCAGCCGGGACGTAGGGAGTATAATTTTGTTTATCAATTACAAAAAGTTGTTCGTTAGTAAACCTGTTTTCTATTCAAAATGATAGCTTCTTCGGTTCTTATTTCTGTTCGTCACTTTTGAAAGTGTATACATTTTCAGAATTTTATTTGGTTTCTTTCTTTGTGTTCGTCTCCTCGCTGCCTCTTGATTAACCTCTTATTTTTTATTTTTTTTATTAAGATCCTCGTAATCTTTTACTAATAACATTATAATTTATTAAACTAGTATACTGCACGGTTTGATTGAAGATTATTACAAAGTTAAACACGGTAACTGTTTGCAAGACACTAAATTTCATTAATGCAGGCGCAACCCGATTCTCGATGCAGTCCACTTATATTTAAAAATTAATATGAATGTTTTTACACACCATGTTTGACTATGATGATTAAAGCACATATGACTGAACATAGTAAACCATGTACGTTTAATCACAAACTTCAAACGAAGTTCACTATGTTTGGTTGTTATGGTCAAACAATGTTTAATTAATTCAATAATCGCGTTCGAGTCACAGTCGTCGTATTGAGTTTGCAGATTCGACTTTTTACATTACAAACATGCAAAAAAAAATTTAGAATAAAATCCGCTTCTTCTACGTTCTACGCTACTATCCTTTCTTCTCTCTTCTTTTTTGTTTTGTTTTTCTAAATATTTTAATTATTTTATTTTAAATAATTTAATTCAATAAAGAATGATAACACTGATACTATGTGAGCGTATTAAAAATTCTGTACTACCTTTTTAAATATAAGTGGGTTATATTAAGAAATTGAGAGGATTGGGAATAATCACCGTCATGGTTAAATAAGTATATGTTACTAAATTTATAATTTTTTTTTTCTTACGAAAGATGGTGAATACACTGCCAAAATTTATCATTTTCTCTTTTGAAACTATACAGCGAAAAAGAAATAGTATTTAGAAGAATATAATTTCAAAAAATTTAAAACTATCTTTAAAATCCTTAAAGTAATCCTTTTTAATAGATCGCATATAACAATTAAAAAAAAATTGGAAACTATAGAAATATTCAAAAAGTTATATAGATGATCTATCTTTTTCAATTAAATCTTAAAAAATATTTCAAAATACCTAAAATTATTGAGAAAAAGAAAAAGAAAAAAAAAAAAAAACCTCAAAGTTATTTGACTATCCCACACACAATGAAATGTTAAATTACAATAATACATTCATAAGATTTACGAAAAGCATTTTTTTTCAATTCAAATGCTTAACTTAAAAGATTAAATTTGTCATGAGGTTTCCTGCAAGCTGACTTTATGTCCTCATAAAACATCCTACATATTATGAGCAGACTCACTCTATTTTTTACTACTATGTATTTTTTCAAATATGTGTCTGTCAAAATTTTCAGTCCATTTTCATAGTAGACGTACAGAGGGAGAATCTTTTTTCTATACTGAACTGTAGGAATTTAATTTGTTGTCTATTCAAGATAAAAAAGATATCTTCGCATATATGTATAATTCATGGAAATCAACCTACATAAATAATAAGAATAAGCAATTTGATTATTTACGTTGCAATAATTTGAGTAAATTAGTACCAAATTCTCTTATATTTGATTGTTACTGCATTACTTTTATATGCAGTTCAAACACAATACAAATAATCAGTCCAACGAAAATTTATTTAAAAATAGAGTAGGTCTTAAGTGCACTTAACACACAATAATTTTACTATGCACTCTCCAATTTAATTTTGGAATTAGATATATAATAAGGGCTATGCTTGGATAACAAAATTGTTGGTGGTGCAGCGGATAAGCCCTGTTGCGCACGCGCGGAGGTCTCTCATTCAAGCCTCACGCAACGCGCAACTTTGATTTCTTTTTCTTTTTATTATGTAAAATAAATAATATATATATATATATATATATATATATATATATATTAAGACATGTTTAATAGTACATAAGAGGCACTGACCAAGGTGGTAAAGGCGTGGGCTATTCTCCTTTAGGGCTAGAGTTTGAAACTTGCTCTTACCTTTATTCTTCTCAATTTTTTTCTATATATTTGCTTGTATTATTATTAATATTAATATATTGCGCCACGTTTAATGTAATAATATGAGGTGGTGGCCTAATGGATAAACACCTATTTGTGCTTGTAGTGGCCTAAGTTCGAGCCCTGTTAAACATTTTTTATAATTTTTTAAACAACATAATATATTTATAAAAAAATTATACCTATAACTATAATATATACTATTACACAACATAACATATACTATTACGCAATATAACATATACTATCAAACAACATAATATATTATTTAGAAATTATACATGTAATAATAATATATACTATTACACAATATAACATATACTATTGAACAACATAAAAAAAGGTGAAAATAGCGCGAGATCAGGGTTCGAAACCCTGATCACTGCACCACATATTATTATTGTGAATTCATCCAAACAAGACCCTTATATCTATCTTTGATTTCAAATTAAATAGAGGAGTGCACAATAAACCTATTATGTGTTGGGTGCACACAAATTTTTGCCTTAAAAATAATATATCATTGGTACGAGTCGTTGGACCGTACCAAATTAATTGTATATAATTATACTAAACCTTGGCTTACAACTCTAACTAGTAGAGTGGTAAGTAAGAGTCGATCCCACGGAGAACGGTCAAACAGTTCTGCTTTATGTGTTAAACTATTATTGTCACGTAATATAATATAAATAGCTAGAGAAAACAATAAAGAAGTGGGCGGGGAGTTTTAATTGGGTTTAACAACTAAATGGTAACAAGTAACTAACTCTAAATCTATGTTTTTGGTGTTTTTGAATATAATAAAAAGGTCTACCCTCGATCTAATATCCCCTTGAATCCGACTACCTATGGATTACCATTGATGTCCCAAATTCAATGCGATTTAAACCCTTATCCCACAATCTACAAGGTCCGCGCTTATGCAAATTGTGTTGTCCCTTAATTGTGGATAAATCGAAGGTACGCTTATCGATTTATCCCTACCCAAATCAACTAGTGATCCAAACAAACTCTTTTCACACTAATTGATATTGGGTGATCATGAACTAGAACAACGGGATAAATAAGGCATAAACCTCGAGTAGATCGGGTTTAGAGGCCAAACTCTATAATGCCACCAATGATATCAAGCATTACTCGCTACTAAGGGAGATTGAAGCTTCAACAATCATGGAAAGTGAAGTTCAATCTCTAGCAACATACAATAAATGCCTCCCAAAGGGTGATCAATCCTAAAACAAGCATCTAGGCATGAGACAATCCAATCAAGCATTATAGAACATTTAAATTGCATAAATAAGGTAACATCAAGAGTCAATAATCACATTCTCATCATCAATCAAGGTTCAACATGATCAAGGGTAGAATTAAGGGTGCTAGCCACCCATATTAACTATTACAAAAATAAAATAACATAAAATTAAAGAAAACATAAAAATAAGATAGAAAGAACCAAAGGTTAGGGTTGAAGATCCCCTTCCATTCTCTTGCTTCCAATGGAGAAAAGTGGCTGAATATGTGTGGGGGATGGGTTCTAGGTTAGGTTAAATTCGAATGGGAGGATATATATATAAGGGGAGAAAGTGCTAGTCAAAAATAGACAAACTCGCATTCAGGATTTTAAAACAGGGTAAGGAATCTCGGTCGAGATGCAAGTGTGTCTCGGCCGAGACGTGAAAGAAAGTTGGTCCAAAGGCTGATCTCGGCCGAGATGCATGAGATTCAACTTGCATCTCGGCCGAGACGTGAAAAAGAGAAATTGGGCTGGCTAGGGCTTGACTCATCTCAACCGAGATTGCATTACATCTCGGCCGAGATCTTGGTCCTTTGAAAATCCTGAAATCTCTGGAGGCTCATCTCGGCCTAGATGCAATATCCGTCTCGGCCTAGATCTTCAGTTCTGCAAATTCTTCATGTTTGCCCTGGAGACTCATCTCGGCCGAGATTTCTATCCTGTCTCGGCCGAGATCTTCAGTTAGCCCCTTCCTTTTGTTGCCTTGATCGATCCACCGACTTGTGATCGTTTGACTTTCTTTTTTCGATCCTTTTCACCTGTCTTAACACAGAAATAGCACAAATGCATCAAATTGTCCAATGAGAAATAAACGAACAAAACATACGTGAATATGCACACAAAAATCCGTAAAAAGACACTTAAATTGACCTAAAAGTGTATGCACTACCACGTGTATCAATCATCTGTATATGTATCTCTGTATTCTATATATATATATAAAAGAAGTCAACCCATAAATATGAGAGTGAGAAAAGTCCAATAATACGTTAAATTATATGCGTTATAAATATAACCATAATCTTTGTTGTTTAATCTTGTTTATGAATGAATACCATTCAATTGTTTTACCAATAACATATTACTTTATGGATAAATATGTTAGTTTTGAACTATTAGTATAAATACCTCATTGTAATTGTTTTTCTCCTTTCTTTCCATGAGAGAAAAATTAATGGGGCAACTGTATACTAATTTTTGAGGCAGTACCTCTATACTAATTAATTTGTCAAATAATTAGTTTAAAATTGCTTAATAACAATATTATTATTATTATTATTATTATTATTATTATTATTATTATTATTATTATTATTATTATTATTATTATTATTATTATTATTATTATTATTATTATTATTATTATTATTATTATTATTATTATTATTATTATTATTATTATTATGTAAATAAATATTGACATAATTAGAGTAAATATAACTCTGTTTTATTTTCCAAATTGGTCACTCTATAACGCTTATGGCAATAATAATATAGTGTTATATTGAAAGTAGTTAAATTAGTTTTAAAGATGAATTTGTAATATAAGACAAGTTGATAGAGGAAGTTACGTGCATGTGTGTATAACGGAAATTACAGGTTTTTGTTGTTAATTGAAAAGATTACGCCCAAATATAATGCCAAAATAACACATGAATAAGATAAGATAATTATATTCAATTGATTTATATTGTAAATAAAAGAGCGTGATTTTCAAGATATTTTGCAAATTAGTTTATTTACAATAATATCATAATAAAAAGTTTTGAGATTAGGGATGCGATATATAAAAAAATTGTAGAAGAGAGGGATACATATAATAAAAAATGTACAAAATATTGTTCAATATTTGAAGTTGTAGAATCCAAAATACGAAAATAAAACTAGAAAATACACAACATTAAAATAGAAACTATTATCTCAGTTAGGTTCGACGAGTTATCATCTTTGAAAGCGATCGCTAGCATCATCATCGGGAACTTGTAGAAAAACATCATTCTCCATAAAAGTGACCAAACAATCATTTAACAATAGATCGTCCACGTTATTCCGCAACATATTTTCTATGTAGGTTATTCCGGAAAATACTCCTTCTACACTTGCAGTGGCAACGTGAAAAACTTATAGTGGTCCACCATTTGAAAGTGAGATTGCATATTGAAATAAGAAGAATTTATTTTAGGGGTACAATTATAATTATTTTCGAATACATATTTAATTTTAATACATAGTTAAAAAAAAAAATCTAAATTGGGAGTATAGTTGTACCCCACCGCCTCAGCTGGATCCGCCAATGATAAATAGGAACAGAAGAATAATTAAGTATAATAAATGCAAGAATTATTGTGTTTTACAAAAAAATAGTAAGTTTTATTAAAAACGTATAACATCTTTTTTTTTAAAGTATTATTATTGAATGTAAAAGTTAAAAAATATTTTCTTTTACGAAAAAGTATTGCTTTTTCAGTAAAATGTTTTTAAAATTAATATTTCTAAGTGAATAATTGCTTAATACAATTTGTGGATTATTAATGAAGAACTTATGAGTCTTACTTCTATGCAATAGTTGCATATGTGCAGCTTTCCACTTTCAACCGTTGGATCTTCTAAAATGTCATCTACACCATTCATTCATTTAAAAATTTATTAAAAAATGAAAAGGGTGAAGTTGACATTTACTCCATAGCTATTCCCCATAACTCACAACTTCCCATGCCTCTAACTCAGACACTCTCTCCCTCTTTCTTCCCACCATCTCTTCCGAAACCATTAGCTAAGATCAAGAATACCATTACAAGTTCCATATAAATGGATATTAGAGCTTCTTTCTCTGCAATATTCAAGCCTGGCGAAAATAATATCCTTAATGTCAAACGGTAGTAGGGCATCCTTCAACAATGACAACGATGTGGGTGGTCGTTGTGGCCCCACGAGGCAGCTAGATCTGCCATACTTTCGGGGTCCCAGATTCAATTACGAGGAGGTTGAGCGAAGGTGTTGGTGTGTAAGTCCCCTAAAGAGCTCCGATGTGGTTGACGTGGACTGACACTAACCCTTGCCGTCGATTTTCCAATTGTCCAAATGAACCGGTACCTTTGCTCTAATTGAATATTTCCTTTGGTATTTTGTGCATTACACTCTTTGTAATCGATTAATGAATTTTCTATGGATTGTTGAGCTTAACGTGTGGTTAATGTTTTGTGGTTGAACAATATAATGATAAAGTAATTTCTCCTATATTTTGCTCGCTCGCAAAATCGTAATCGAAACAATTGCATGTTCCACCTCTCAAATCGTGATTTAAAAAAAATGTCGTTTTGGAATTGTATGGGTTTGGTTGTGATTAAGCTGTAATTTACTAGATTAAGTAGTTGAAATTTTTAATTAATTAAGAGGTATTCTTGTATTGTTGTGGTTTGGAACAAACTTTTAGTTAGCTAAAGTGTTGTTTATCACTTTGTGTCTCTGGACTCTTCTTCAGCGGTAAATCCCTTTGAAAAAGATAATTGAGAATGAAATTTGAAGCTGAAGTTATCATATGTGTATTATGTTGCTAATAGTTGGAGTGACTACACCAACCATACTGGTATTAGAGAGTGGTGTGCATTGCTTTTGCTATTTCAAAAGGGACCAACATTAGTATTTTCGAAATCGTAGCTTATGCCTAAAAGTGAGTTGTGACTGAGAATTAAGTGACTTTGATGAAAACTTTATAGGCAGTTTTTGCGAGAGATTATTTTATAGCATTTTAATGATTTTGAATTTAGTAAAGCCAACTAGGTTGTTTGCATTCACTAACTTTAAGGTGAAAGCTCTGTGCAAATTCAAACCATGCTTTATTTTTTCTTTTATTTGTTTTGAACAAAGGCACATTTGATTTGCAACATGAATGTCGCCTTTTTAGAGTAAATTGCTTTCCAATTTCATTAATAAAAAATTCCCAGTGCTTTTTTCCAGTCAATAATATATGAATTTCGTTCCATTTTGGTAGTTCATGCAATTTTACTAAAAATAAGGGTCAGCTACAATTCACTCTAATGTTATACGTAAATGCATTTCATTAGAATATTTAACCCATTTTTTCGTTAACTATGGTTTGGATGAATGAAATTGCCTTTTAATTGTTACACTATTCGTCTAACAAGCAGTGTAGCCTAACTAATAATAATTGTTCAATAAGCAACAACTATTTACTTATGTATTGGAAACCATGTAAACGGATTAAGTACATCACCAGAGAACAGTCCATTAGTCTTAGATAGGTTGCGAGCATCCGATAGTAATCAAATAAGTGGTGACAACCGCATAAAGCCACGCATAACTATTTGGTCTGCTCCGTTTGCTTTTGTAGTATATTTAATGTTTTTTTTTAATATTACCGTTTTTCTTATCTAATCGAATTATTTGAATGTTTCACTAATTTTTTTATTTTAATGGCTACGTAAGTTCTGGTAATTAATATTGCCTCGTTTAGCAGAAAAGCGAAAAATATCTTTTCTTTGAGTGGATGGATGACCCATTTTCTCCACGTGCTATTGGGATCATAAACGGTCTATGTAGAGAGAAGGTTATCTACATAAACAAAATTAGACGTCTCATGAATGATGGGTCTGAGCATTGCAGAGCTCGAATCACCGCTGAAGGTGAAGAGATTAACACTTAGAAGTCCAACTTGAAGCAACTTGAATATCGTTATATGCAGCAAAAAAGAAGGTTGCATCTGACGATGATAGCCTTGTGTTTGGCTTTGATTTTCATCTTTTGGATTTTCACCACTACTGAATGATGAAACAGTATTGTGCCACCTGTAATTGACGCTTCATAACATCTCCTATATCGTCAAATAATATCTCAGAAGATGGGTCAATCAAACTGTTAGGAAGATAAACTTAATGAGTCTCGTAAAAGATCACGTTATGGAGACGCTTAAGGTGATGAATCTACCCTTATCTCTTTGCATGAGTGTGTTTACATTTGGTAGGAAAGTTTAAGAACAACTTGAAGAAAAAAACAGTATACTGAGGACGATATCAAACAAAAATGAATTTTTGGTGCTATATTGTGGTCTCTTTTACCTCTCTATTTGTTGTAATCACATTCTACTATTTTTTTCTATGCCTTTTGTCTAGTATTATATTTTTTATTTGGAATATTCGTGTAGCTTCAGATTCGTTGATCACAGCTCACTCTCTCAAAGTACGCTTGTCTGTGAAGTCGTCGGTGCCAGTTAAAAATAATTGGATGGCAGATGCAATCTCTCAGAATTCAAGTAGTCAACTTCATGGTTGGTGGAGTAGGCTTGCTTTTCATCCGATGCCCTCATTGATTACTTATTTATCAGAATCATTAAGTTGTAAGTGTGAATATGCATTTTATTTTTTATTTTCTATAATCTTGGGTTTTCCATTTTTTCGTGTCTGCTTGTTATCCATTTCTTTTGCTATGTTGACATTTTATTAATCTCATATTGATCTCTTTGTTTTCCAGCCGCGTCCTCTCCTTCAGACTTCACTTTTTTTGTGCAAGGTAACATTCTGGTAGATAATATTAATTTAGTCTACCTAACTAGGAGAGGTAGGGTCGTCGAAAGCCACATCAAACCACTCTTTAATCTGAAAAAGTGTCATTATGCTACGGACTACATTCCCATGGTGCAAGACAAGATTCTGGAAACTTCTAGTGACTCGACTTCCCTTAATAGAAATCTTCTAGGAACTGACAATCACAGCAAGCCACTGTTTACTCCAGTTCAGTGTCAGATGTACCATCCTGTAGTGAGCCTCTGAACAAGACAATAACTCATAATGTTATGTCAAAATCAATCGCGAATGTATTCTATCAAGCTGCCGTACTCCTGCAAAATAACCTCGTTACCATTTTAGTAATGATGGATGTCAAGGACCACGAGGTCATGAGTCGCGAACGGAGGTTACGTGTGCTGCTCTAGACCGCTTGCTCATTGATCATGAAGATTTCAAGAAGCTTGTAAAGGATCTCATCTATCGGGCATCATTGTTGGCTAAGATCAAACAATCCATGCCCGCGAATGATTGCTATCAGAATCTGGTAAAGCAATGTTCCAGTGAGCAGGAGGAGATTAATAATGTTCATACTGAGGCAATCGACAAGTTGACCAACAACAAGAAGCACCTGAAAGAATTGCAAGAACATATTTCCTTTACCATGGATTTGCTCTTTCAGATTGAAGCTAAAAAATCGTGTTGCGAGGTTGAGATGAGAAACATGGACTTTGACCTTGATCAATTATTGAAAGACAAGGGGCTTTTGGAGGAAAAAGTATCTGATTTCGTCTAAGTAATTGGAGGAGTCACATAAGCTCTTTGAACAGAAAGAAGCGGAACACAATGCTGCTAAGGCTGCATTCGACATGGCAAGAGGATTGCTTCGAGGATAAGCCAAGTAGTGTTTATGTTTCGACTTGTATCCAATCCAGCGTGTATAAGATGTAGGGCGTTTAGGCTTTGATGGTTTCATGTCTATTCTGAATTGTAATATATCATTCTTGTAATATATTCTCTTATTTAACAACCTTACTCCTCATCCCAGAAAATTGGTAACTTTGCTAATCTACTGTCGTACTACAACATCGCTTACCGGTGTTCGAAAATTTTCAATTCTTGGGATGTCCCACTACAACAGAAGTTCAGTTTCTTTACTTGTACCCTTTTCTTTTATATATCAAAGTAGTATGTTGAAATGCTTGGGATACTAATTCTTTGTTTTCTGTGTAACCATGCAGAGAATATGAGGAGTAATGAGGAGAAAGAGGCAGGTAGAAGTTTCTTGCCTAGAGATGGTTTATTGATCCAATCTTTAAGCACACTCTGTCCTGAGAATCTTATTGTCTAATGATGTTTCATTAAGTGATGATGTAATGGGAAAACTACGTGGATGCACGTTCTTGAAGAAGCTGATGCTTGTTTTGGATAGGGGTTTGTTCGCCTATTTTATAACCTAACGATCCGCAAGTGTATGGGTGCAAGTGTATATAACGGCAAGCAAGATCGATCCCACAAGGACTGACTTAATGACTAGTTTGATACTCTAAATATCCTAAAACACTCCTAACTAGGCTCTCAATTGGATTGATTTTATTATTAAACTAATTTTCCTAAACTATTAATTAACACTCAAGTTTCAAGAACAAGAAAACGCTTTATCAAATAATCAAGATTGGAAGACAAATTCTAGAGAATTGATTTCAGAATTACTAAGTATGACAATCGAATCATTCTAAACTAGCAATGATTATTATCGTTATTAGACGGTACTCATATATATGAACTCTCCTTTCGAAGCAATTAACTTGTAGATTCATTATCCCTACCCACCCTTTCAAGTCGACTAGACCTAACGAACTCACAGTCGATCTTAGACCAATGCCTACGCACTTATCTCACCTCCTTTAAGAGCGCTCAACAAATACACTATATGTTGGCTTTCCATGCACAAATTCCTCCTTTCAAAGAAAACTTATGAATTATCTAGAATTAGTCAAGTGATCAAGTTAACTATTCATAAAAATCAACACAACACATAGATAACGAACAACAATCATTAACTAAAATAGAAACTTCAATTAATCAAACATTGTTAAAACCTACTTTCAAAATCCTAGAATAATAAAGAACTACCCACTCATATTCATGTTCATAACACAAAGATGTTCATAGACAAACATAATTTGAAATAATAAAAATGAGAAAGTAAATAAGAACCCTAATCGTCGTCTTGATCTTGATCTTTTGATGTTGCTTTTCTCTTCAATATGCTATGTGATGATATCCCACTCCCCAATTTCGAGTCTTTGAACCTCCTTATATAGTTAAGGCTAAATTAAGCTTAAGATGGGCTCAAAATCATAAAACGCGCATAATCATATCTGTACTCGGAGAGCTGTCTCGACCGAGGCAGAATGCAACTCGACCGAGTCAGAATTTCTGACCAACTTCCGTTTTTCCTCTTCATTTCTCACTCGACCGAGTTGACTTAGAACTTGACCGAGTGTGAACTTCTGCCCATGCTTCAACTCCTCTTTGCTATTTCCGACTTTTCTTGCTTGTTTTTCATCCGAACCTTGCCCAAACGGACTTTTTGGCCTTTTTATACCTGAATATCACTCAAACAAGCAGAAACACGTCATCTAGCTCAAAATATGGATTTTAATCACTTTTCCTCCAAATACACATGCATATATTGCAAATTACAACCTTTAATTGACCTAAAATACATGTAAAAATAGCATTTATCCGGGCTGGGAACACGCTTTTATGTCTACATTGACCTAATCTTTGTCTTTATAAGTATCTTAGTGGGATAGAGCATGCAACTTTTCGCAATATCTAGTTGATGCCTCAATCTGTTTTAGCAACTTATTTAAATGTGAGCCGAGGGACATAGTTTCATGTTTGGAGGTTTCTGCTGAAGCTTCACCTGGTCAAGAATTCCAGTCCTATTGTGGTACGTGTTTTTGCTTTACCTTTTTTTTTTTTTTTTTTTTTTTTGTGCTTGCTGCAACTATGTGTGTATTTTGTGTTTGATCCATTCCTTAGTATGATTAAACATGGTTCTTATCTGAAAAAATGGAGAGAGAGAGAGAGAGATGGAGAGAATATATAGCTGTAGCATCACCATTTGTAGGTGCGGGATTCCATTTTTCACTTTTGAAGCTTATATTATGAAGTTGTTATTAGATTGAAGATGCACTTGTCACATGTTATCTAATTTCCAGATATGAACAAACATATATTGACTTATCCCTCATTACCCCAGAACAATAAGACAAGCATAGAAATCTAAAATAAAAGAGAAGGCCCAAATATTGGGAAATTCATACCTTTCTCGGCCTTTTGGCTAAGATCAAGTGTAGTATCTGTTCTTATCAGTTTAATATCTGATATATGGGCCATTGGCCCACACGATATCAAATTTATTTTTTAAGGAGGAAGGCCCATTAAGGTAGCTTGCTACCTGGGCCTTCGTGTGTCGTCATTGAGTTGCACTGCTGCATGGTCCTGACACACCCCCACCGATTCTAGTTCAAGGTTCTATTTAATAAACTAAGTTACTAATTTACTTAATAATCCATAATCTTTGTAAAAGATAAAATTAGAAATAGAGAACATTGATTCATTATTGGCAATGCCTCTTGTAAGTAATTCCATGCAATTATAGTGAGATTGATTGTGTTCATGTGAAAATTAGAACGTTTCCCCTGACTTGTCTGTTATAAAATCAAGATTCACTTTTCTGGATTTATTTGTTTCTCGAATATAATAAGCAGAGTACCAAAATAAATTATCATATTATTAAAATTTATTTTGTACAGTTTCTTGTATTTCGGAATTGTTGTTATATGTGACATGAACCTGTATTAGCTACATGACATCTTATCTAGATATTTACTGCAGGATCATTATGTCATTCTGCCATCACTTTATTGATAAGATGAGAGGATGGTAATCTTCATATATGTGTTTTCGAGTTTATATTGGTAGTGATCGAATGGCTAATATTGCCTTTTTTAGGTCTTACAAAAATAATAAACGATAATTAAGGGACATTATCAATGAGGCAATAAGGTAAGCTGCCAAAGTTCCATGTTTTGACGTTGTGTAAATTCAGGCACAAAGTGTAAGGTTTATATCAGTCCCTATTCAATCAGCGTAGTTTTGTTCATTGTGCATTTATGTCAATAAATTGAATCTAATCAATCTAATTATGATCACTATATATTGTAGTTGTTTCATTGCAAGAAGTGGTTTTTATCATTACAACACAACAAAGTTAATCTGCTTCCCTCCACTCCAGGAATTGTTTCTTGAGTGAAGATATCGAAGATGTCTTGATCTGCCCTTCTATTTACCATGGTCATCTTGTTGATAACAGGTTCGGTAGTTTTCTATTTAGCAAGAACCTTGATTTTCAGTTGAATCTGTTTTAACAACTTATTTAAATCTGACCTGAGGGACAAAGTTTCATGTTTGGAGGTTTTTGCTGAAGCTTCACCTGTACAGGATTTTGGATCCTATTTAGGTACATCACATTGTTCACTTATTATGCTCGTATTTTTTCTTTCTTTCATTTGCTTGCTGCAACTACGTCTGAATTCTGTTTGTGACTATGAGCAAAGAAAATATGAGATAACATGAAACCATGAACATGATTTTTATCGTGTGAATTTCTTAGTGTGATTAAACATGGTTTTTTTTTTTAAAAAAAAAAAAGGAGAGAGTATATAGCCGTAGCATCACCGTTTGTAGGTGTAGTAGATATTTTAAGAACAAATTCCCAAATTGCTTTATTTTAATATTATACGAACTTTTAATTACTCAAACTTAACCTATAAATGACCTCGAAACGTGTATAGTATATGAATATTAAATTTACGTATGCGGATTTTAGTGAGCAACATGACCGCACGAAAACAAAATCTAATCTATCCATCACACATGACTCATTTTGGTAAGTGCTTTATAATATAAGTGAACTTTTTAGTGTTTATTTTTCCATTCCGAACTATTTTTTCTGATCTAAAATTTCTCTGTTTTACAAAGTTTAAGGAATATGTAGATTTATTTGAAAAACAATTACATATTTTATTTAAATTTTTCATGCAATTTTTTAATAAATTTAAAAATAAAAGTTAAAGTAATATTCCAAATTTAATGTTTATTTACGAAATTTCTATAATTGAAATTAACTTGACCTTTAATGATTTTGGAATTTTGAATAACATAGATTGAATTTTGTATACATGATGACTAATTGTCACCTTGCTGCTATGTAGTACAATTGTGACTCCACTCAATCTCACAAGGCCCATTATATGGAAATAACACAATAAAATCCATTCAGGTACAAAAAATTAAAAGGAGTCAAGATTAAATAATTTGCGAATATCCAATTTTAAACTTATAAAAATATGGGAATACGTAACTGTCTAGTAACAGACTTGCTAGAGTAATATAATTAATAAATCGAACAAAATTACAAAAAAATATCGTCATCTTCAAAGGCGTCCGTGTATGAATCATCTCTTTCCTGTCCTCCATCACGTCCGAATCTCAAACTCGGACAGCTAGATTTGTAGTGTCCATGGTACACGTGTTTCATGCATGCACTTTAGGGCATTTTTTGTGTCATTTTAGTGTCAATAATGTGCATAATCACGTGCATTTAGTGCTTTTATACTCTCATGGGCAAAATAATGCGTTTGTGTTGCTTTTGTAATAAGACAGGTGAAAAAGGGTCGAAAAAGAACATCAGACGACCGCGGAGTCGAGGGATCGATCGAGGCAACAAAAGGAAGGGCTAACTGAAGATCTCGGCCGAGACAGGATGCAAATCTCGGCCGAGATGAGTCTCCAGGGGATTTCAGAAATTCAAAAGATGAAGATCTAGGCCGAGATGCAATCCAATCTCGGCCTAGATGAGTCAAATCCTAAAAAGCCCTAATTTCCTCTTTTCACGTCTCGGCCGAGATTAGCCTTCGACCCACCAACTGAAAATCTCTTTTTCACGTCTCGGCCGAGACACACTTGCATCTCGGCAGAGATTCCTTACCCTGTTTTAAAATCCTGAATGCAATTTTGCCTATTTTTGACTAGCACTTTCTCTCCTTATATATATATCATCCCATTCGAATTTAACCTAACCTAGAACCCATCCTCCACACATAATCAGCCACTTTTCTCCATTGGAAGCAAAGGAATGGAAGGGGGGTTGAAGATCTTGATCTTCAACCCTAACTTTTTGTTCTTTCTATCCTATTTTCATGTTTTCTTTAATTTTATGTTATTTTATCTTTGTATTAGGTAAAATGGGTGATTAGCACCCTTTTTGTTCACCCTTGATTATTGTGGAACCTTAAGTTTAAGACATTTATGTGATTATTACGGTTAATGTTACTGAAAATATTGTGTATTCAAGTGTTTTGTGTTATTTGCTGCTATTGACTCACATTTATGAATTTATTATTGGATTGATCACCCTTTAAGGGATTTGTGAATGTGCTGCTAGAATAGGAAATTACTATCCGTAATTGTAGGATTTTCGATTCCCGTGTAACAAACAATAGATTTATTTATTGGTGATAACACAAAGTTCAACCACTAAAACCGAGCTTGCGAGTTTTATGTTGAATTTATCTCGTTGTCCTAGTGTTTCATGCATTTGGTTATTGAATCTAAGAGAGCTTGTTCGAGGATTTGGTTAAACTGAATAGGGTTAGTCGAAGAGCTTGTTTTGATTAACTAAGATTAAGGGATAACAAGGCTACTAGAGTTTGTTAATAGCCTTGAGATAAGGACTAGAATCACAATTGAATAGGGCATTACCAATAGTTGCATCAATGGTCTAAGACCAAGGGGAAACATGATCAAGGGTGGCTTGTTTTACTATTTGAAAATAAAAAACCTTAAAAAAATCTGTTTATTTGTCTTTGTTTATTTAGGTGTTAGTTGTTATTTCATTAAAATCCCCCCACTTCTTTATTGTTTTCTTGTTTATTTACTTTGTAATTCTTGATCATAATAGCTTAATACATAAAGTAAAATTTGTTCGACCGTTCCTCGTGGGATCGACCCTTACTTGCCACTTTACTAGTTAGAGTAGTAGGATAAGGTATAGTGAATTCTTCATACACATTAATTTGGTAGCAAGAAACGACGCTACCAGTCCAGCTTCCTTGCACTAATCTCATCGCCGTTTCTTTCACTTATCTCCTTTTTTTTTTCTGGTTGGGATCCTTTAGTCCTTACAACGTCTGGGTCTCTGACGACGTTCTCCCCTGAACCGTCGCATTGTTGTCGTTTCATCTTGTCTCGTGCATCACCAATATGGTCCACGTTATCTTTAGGAATATTTGCAATTGTTGTCTCCAAAAGTGCCAAGATTTGGTTGAAGGTTTCCTCATTCTTAGAAGCGAAATGGAACAGTTGATGAGCCTTTCACATCAACGACCCATAACGAAGCTGAGACGGATGTTTTGTCTATAAGTTTACCGAGTTCGCTGTAGTCAAATCTCTAGTCATTGCCCACCTAACTTTTAACATGGATTGAGGGATTTGTTCCATATTTAAGGCCTTCATTGCACAAACCATGTGTCGGCACGGCCACCAAAGTGACTCGAATTGACCACAACCACATTTAAAGCTCTGACTGTGGCCATCTAGCGAGACGACAATATCCTCTGCATTGTCGTCCCCATATTTTTTAAGAACAAGTTTCTTCACTCCTCCAACAACACTTATCGTCGTCGGCGTGTAACTGGTCTCCTTCAACAATTCCTCTCATACCTAAAAGTGTTTAGTTTAGACAAAATAAGTAATTAAAATATTGTGTTAATAAAAAAAAATTATATTCTTGGAATACCATTCAGTACCTTTGCAAATACCGCTTGCGTATAAAAGGCCGATGCGAACCTTTCAAGAGATGGTAAATGGGTTTGGAATTTGATCTCAGACTGCTGGTCTGTAAAATCAAATCGGAGGACATTCTCCCTGAGACTTGCTATGGCCCTAGAATATTGTTTGACAAATGTGGATAAGCAGATATCACAATTCAAAAAACGATTCATGTACGCATTTGTACTCTCACACCGTTGGTTGGTGGTCATCCCACCAAAAAAAATTCCTCTGAAGAAAGCTTCAGCCCATTTTACTTTTCTTTCATACAAATCATCCAACCACTGCTTACTCACATGGGAGTACTTATATCGAAATAAAGAGCAGCTTTCTTCGAAAGTAGCCTCGGACTGATAAGTTAACACACATTTCCTAAGATCAGTAAGAAAAGAAGACTTATGACATACACCCCTAGCATTACGCATCAAGTGCCATGAACATGGTCTATGTTTAGCTATAGGCATGACCATACCTAACGCTGCAGCTATTGCCATGTCCCCATCCGTAATGACAGAGACCAGTTGCCTACCATCCATTGCATGCAAAAAAGTTTGAAGGTCCAAATATATGAATAAATGCTTTCATCAGTTACCAATGCAGCACCAAAAATTACAGTACTGCTATGATTATTAAAGCCCACAAATTCTACTAGGGGAATTTTAAAATTATTTGTCTTATAGGTTGAATCAATTACAAGAACGTCACCGACATTTTCGTAGTCTAGAACTGACCTAGAATTTGCCCAAAAAATTTTTTTTAGTCAGTTTTCCTCGTCGACAGAATACTTCACGTTCATTCCCAGGTCATTTTCGACTAGGGCGCTGAAGTTGGCTAAAGTTGCTTCTGCATCTTTTGTGAGCCTTCTCTTCCTTTCACAGTCGGAGGATATAAAATTGTACATGTCATTTGCCATGAAACCTACATTTTTATAGCCACCAAGAGTTGTTACAATGAAATCCATAATTTGACATGTTTTTATACCTGCCTCCTTCATCGTTTGAATCTCCATGGCATAACTTGATGTAATTTGTCTATTGCATCAAAAAAATGCACAAGATTCGGTATGGCTAGGGCATGGTTATGGAATGTTCTAAATTTGGTGACCCTGTAGAACCCTTTCGGTTGAGTACATCTTACAAATAGGGCAGCTTTGCATGAGCACCGTGTGTGAGGTTGTTCATTCCTTTTTTATTTATCTGGGTTTGTCTTTCTTTCATCTTGTATTCCTTCTCGACTACACACCCAACGACGCATGGTAACAATACCTGTAGCACTATCTTGAGCTTGATTATTTTGACGGAACCCGAACCCCCTCTTTTGGAGTAAAACTGATAAAAACATTCGGCGACAGAAACACTTGCCGATAAGATCTGATGATGTCCACGATTCTACACCATTGGTAAATAAGTTGTCGGTTTCCTCCAGGTTGACAAAAAAAATCACAACTTTTGTATCCTTATCTATAATAGATGGTGCAGTCGAAGTCCAGGCCTCCTCCAAGTTCTCGGTCGCGTTTGTTCCCGATGTTGATGGCTTGAGATTATCAGCGAAGAAAGTTTCCGAGTCTTCCATAGTTTTGAGTGGAAATAAAGTTTCTTTGTTTTTCTTTTTTTTAGAAAATTTAAGTTTACTAAATGCACTATATTAACTCTAAATAAATTAACGAACCATACCTTCATGCCTTCTTATACCTACATGAAGTAATATTTCGTTAAGTTTTGGATGATCAAACCTAACTCTAGACCTCCCTTGTCTTATTTAATTGCCAAATTTTGATTGGCTATAATGGGGGTCCAATCACAAATCTCATATTTATATGTTACATAGCATGCAACTAGATTTGGCATAACTTTTCATGACTAGTGCTTTGTGCCAAAAAGTCCTTATTAGCCAAAAAAAATAAAAAAAAAAAAGTGGCCCAATAAAATTGCTTTAAAAAGAGGAGTCATCATTACTTATATTTCAATTTTCATTGGCTATTTACTTTGGTCCAATAACCAAGCTTCCACTTGATATCTTTTGGATTCCCTCTTAATTTTTGGATTCCTAATAGATTATGTTTCGTTATTTCCAACCAAAGGCAATCAACTATTGGTTAAATGTGTTGGTCCAATAAAAATGCTACCTAATTTCAAATTTTTATGTGGTTTATTACTTTCTCTATGTTTAACCCTCAATGGCGAGCATATACCGGACTTTGATTTCTCTCTACCAAAAAATCGACAATAATTATTTCTTTTCTTGTATTCATCCCCCTTAGTCCCATCGGAGTTTGTAGTGCCTTTACCAGAACCCCCTATTTTCTTGTTCTCATGGCTTTCTTAGTAATCAATAATTGTTATTAGTAATAGATTAAAAAAAAAAAAATTGACTGAAGTCGCTAATGTTTTATGGTGCAATGTTGTTATTAAAAACTTCCCCAACACGAAACATTTACTTAGATCCAGTTACTTTTCCTGTTTCAGGTTATTGTTGTCCAACATTCTTTGACGAACTAAGAATTACCCCCACCGTCCCACTCAGTTTTGCACACTTTTCTTTTCGGTCCGTCTCATTCAGTTTTGCACACCCTTAAAAAGGAAATTTATCTTACAAGCGCTACCCTCAAAATTAAGAGACCTCAATCTCTACATTTGAAAAACTCAACCATAAATGAAAAAATAGTTTTTTCTTAATATATGAGTCTGTCCCTACGTGCGAAACTGATCGAGATGGAAGGAGTATTAAACAATGATTTCGGTATTTACTACGACTGATCCTACAAAACTATATATCCACCATCATTTCATATAGCAACTACTATCTATGTATTAGTGCTTGAGATGATTGGTTGTGTATTTTAATGTCCCTGTGAGGTCTTACATTTCGTAAGAATAAAGGAACAAATTTTTTTTTCTTCAAAAAAGCCGAAATTAAGAAGTTCAATTTCTATCTTTTTTTTTTTTTTTACTGGGGTAGTCAGTTCCCTATAGCATTTAATAATTTCCACTTACGGCAAGTATACAAAAATTGTTTATATGTCTTTTATTAAAAAACTTTTTAGGGATTTTATCGGTTAAGGACCCGAAAGATAGGTCAACTATCAATTCAGATCCTGAAAGATAATTTTAAGCAATTGAGGGCCTAAAAGATTTAAAACTATTAATGAAAGACCCATAAATCCAAAATCATTATAGGGTATGTTTGAAAAATTGCAAAATACCAAAAATAAACATATCTCGAAGCGATAAATAAGAAAATATATGTCAAACGTCTTCCACTGTATTGTTTTATTTAAATTATCGTGATATATCTAAAATAATTGCATAATGTTTTAAAGTATACAAATTAACAAAACATAAGAAAAAAATACATATTAGTGATATATGTTTACATGAACTTAAATATTATGAACTCAAAAAAATAAATTACAAATTTTGTTTTTAATAAGAATTTTTTTCCCTGCGTATGACTTAAAAACCAAATTACATATGTTTAAAAAAATTAAAAAATAAATATGAAAATATAGAAAATTAAAAAAAAATTACAAATTAAAAAAAATAGTGTAAGACTTTTGATGTATCTGTTCACTGCTTATCACTTCGAGGCAATTTTATATTTTGGGTTTTGTAAATTTTCAAACATGCCCTCTAATGAATGGAGTGATATGGGTCATGTAGTTCTAGTTTCAAATCTTTAAGACCCTAGATCGATAGAAATTTTCTTTTAGGACCAATTGACCTATCTTTCAGGTGCTTGACCAATAAATACCCTATCTATTACATATCTTTTCCATCCTTTTTTATTCGCAATTACTTTTTTTTTTTCACCAAATAAATGAATTAACAGTTTTATCTGGGTGTTAATGTGTATCGCCAATTAGATGTTTTATATACGTAGAAATTAGAAACTTAGAGCTTCTTAAAAAACTATTACAGGGATATTCTTCGCAGTCTCACTTTAATCACAAGGCCTTCTATGTACCACATTTTCTCAAATTTTCCATAATATGCCTTTCCTTCAATTTTTACGAAATAATAATTCTTCTCGTTAATGAATTTCAAGGGATTAATTTATTGTTGATCAGCAGTTAGTGATGTACATGAACAAAGCCGCTCGTGAACTGTTCGGATCTTGACTCGTGAAGAGATCAATCGGGATCGTTTAATAAGGATCGTTCAAATCAAGGTATCAAACACAAGATTGATCAAATTCGGTTAGTTATCAAAATTAGAGTATTATGTACTTAAAATCATGCATTTGTATATATGTAATTACCTAATCGTTAATAGGTTTATTATAAATTTAAGTTTTATAGATCATTTTAAATAAAATCAGGATTAGCAACATATTTGTAATGTATATTTATCGAATTCCTAATCCTTTGGGATCGATTTGGCTCGCGAGAGGCTCGAGTATGATCGTGAGCTGTTCATATGTTCGATAAATTAAGCTCAAGTTCAGCTCAATAATTAATGAACCAAACTCAAACTCTAAGATATTCGGTTCAGCTAGGTTCGTCTACATCCCCATCAATAGTTTACTATTGAGGTTTTTGAGTTGTTAAAAATATCATAAACATGAGTATTGGAACAATTTTCAGCCCTCCAAAAAGAAGACAACTCTAACTAGTATATACAATTTTTTTTTTTTTTTAAGGAAAATGGTCTGCAAGTTAAACCTCCGAATACACATGTTCCTATTAAGGAGAATTTTTGCCAAACCAATTTCAGCCCTACATAGAAACACCTAACGTGTAAGAATTTTTAACTATCATGCAACTCGAATAGATCATTTAATTCGTTGAAAAAATGGTTCCGACAACCAGTCACTTGTGCCTGGGCCATGGCATGATCCTGGTACAGCAGTTGCATCATTTAAGAAATTAATTTTATAATATAAATCGTCAATCATGCCTCCATAATCACCAGACAAGTATGTAGGACCTAATCCAGCAGCCAAATCGTCCGTTGCAGACAGGTCCAACAAATCGGGAAAACTTTCGCAACTTGCCGCAATTCCGTATCTGGAGGCATGTAATGGATTCGAGCTAGCTTTACAAACACTCTCCACAACATTGGTGCCCTTCGACTCCAAGGAAACCCGGGTATCCAACTGCAATGATGTAAACGGATGCTAGCCGAGTTTGTTCAAGCTTGATCCCCGCATCTTGGCTCCGATATCGATGGTGTCGTCCAGCATTGAGTATGGAAAGTTAGTGTGTGCTATTTCTCCTCGAAAATGTACAGAAACCTGGTCATACGCCATTGCTATATCCTCAGCGTAATCGTAAGTCCCCAGCCATAATTTTTTATGCGTTACGGGATCTCGGATTTCAGCGGCCCACTTCCCCCTGCTCTATGCCTAATCCCTCGAAACATATTATTGTCGTGAACATTATCAGCCATCTTCTGGATTTTCACTCTGGTCTTTTTCTTGTTTATCGGTGTCATAATCGTCCCACCTGTAGCAGTGACATTTTCAGAAGGACTTGAACATTTTTGTATTTTCCAACCAGCATCAACTTTGTCATTGTCGCCATACCCGAGCTTTACCTCAGCGATAAGCTTTCTTTTAATGAAGCGACCTTCATGAGTGCGGTCCTGTTCATCACCGAACGACTCCGTCGCGTCTGGATCTTGGACGAAAAACTTAACCATCTTAGCTGCATTTTGGTTACTAGCTTGACCTGTGTGATTGGCCATGAAACCTGTTTCTTTTTATAGTGGCCATAAGATTTGGTTGTGGAGGTTGTGAAATGTGAAAGAATGAATTTATAGTTTTCCCCTCATAAATGGGCTGAAATAATGGAACAGCCATACGTCTAGAATAAATTATTTAGAGCAATAAAAATTAATAAATAAATCATATAAAAAAAAATCTCCTCACGAGAGTGGCCAAGTTGGGTGGTTAACCAATTTATCAACCAATCAACATGATTGTAGGGAGACAATCAATCATTGCATATCTTAGTATTAGATTTGGATTCAACCCTAAACCCTATAAACCATCAATCTAGCACTAGATGAGGAAACTACACTGTAATAGCCCCATGTTTGTGGCATAAGTAGTTTTCAAAGTGTAGAATACATGTGGCCAGATCCAATACATGCAAGTTCACACAATCATAATGAAGAAATTAATAAATTAAGAAACTGAATAATCTAATTTTTCAAAGGAATTAATTAACCAAATTATATAGAACTCATAGTTTTAACTAAAAGATATGCATGCAGCTTTTAATATTTGTAGTAAAAGTTTACTAAAATATAGGTCAAATTGTTTATCATATCTACATAAGCGTTTAAATTCAACAAAAATATATCATTCAAATAACAAAATATAATTTTATATTCCAACCATAAAATTTTATTTATTATATATTTAACATAAATGTAAAACAAATATGCTCGAAAGAGGAATTAGTTTGATATTTAATATATATATACACACACAATAATGATATGGAACTCATCGGTGGATTTTTTATAAAGCCCACCTGTTGATGTGTTCCACCACCTCACACTCTCACCACTAACAAAAACACGATATATTTTTTATTCCTTCCTCGCCTCTTACTCTGAAGAATAAAAAAACCCCCTTTCACACCACTAACACAAACACGCTATATTTTTTATTCTTTTTTTTTTTTTTTTGTCTCTTACTCCGGAAAATAAAAAATCACTTTTTTCACTATGCAAGATTTTTTTTCTTCCCAAAATTATTTTATCCATTTTATTTCTTCTCTCTAGAAAATCAAACTTTTCCACTATACCAGATTCTTTTATTCTCAAAATAATTTTTCAATTTTTTTATTCTCTCTCTGTCCCAAAATCTTAATAGTAAATTATAACAAAGTTTGGAATAGATTATACTGATTGATGATGATGATGATGATGATGATGATGATGATGATGATGATAATAAGGGAGAAAAGGCGCAGTGCCCCTGTCAGAGGGTACTCACCCTCTTTTTTACTTAGTTGTCTTTTTTCCTGCTATTATGCCACGAAATGACCAAATTGCCCTTTTTGTACTCTTATTTAAAATGCTCTTCATTATTCTATTTTTCTTAAAACGAGCGAGCATATTTTTCTTTCAGTTCAGTCCTTATAATCTTATCCTTTTGGTTTTGTCCAAATAAGTTTTCGTCCCGTATTTTCTTAATTATAAATTGGCCCCAAAATTAATTTTCTCATGCAAAATTAATCTTTAGTATTAATATGGAAATAGTCCATTACGACCATATCAGGCCCATCATGCTTCCGTCAATTAAATTCTTGAAACATAAATCAAGTTTTGTACCTTTTTGACCGAATTGCCGTCGGGTCGTATCCACCGGATTTTACGAACTGCTCCTCACAGCCCAACCACTCGATCGCAATCGATGGTTCCAGACGTAGACTCCTTCAACAGCAACCAGCACAACCTCGTTTCGTTTCCTACCTCGAGGCGTACAGTATTTTCTTGATTGATGATCAGAAATAAAGTTTATGGAACATGATGAACAAAAAGCCCAACTTTTATTAAGAAATCAAAAACTTATTCATTACATTAGTACATCTCCTTTCGGAAGGAGACGACTTGTTTAGCTACCCATGGTAGCTATGTTCTTCACACACATACACTCGAAAAACTGGAATGGAAAGACTGCAAACTAACTATTACAATGTTTATTTTGTAAGAAAACAGAGGGGGAATGGTCGATGCCTTCTGCTTCCTTCTACCCTGAATTTATAGAGGTTTGAAACCCCTGTCCTTGAATTATTGCGTCCAGTTGTAAACTTTGGATTCGTCTCACAGATTTTCTGGATGCCTCTCTTATCCGGATCACATTCATGTGGTCCATCCTTCACATGGTTCACATGCTGTGGACCCTTGCCTCACATGCAGACTTTAATTATTCCGCTGTGAATGTTAAGAAATGAATCACTTACAACACACATAAACAAACTCAAACCAGAAACGAATGGAAATCAACCTGGAATTCGGCCAAAACAAGAACCGAACGCAAAAACAGAAACAAAATGAAGAACACAAAGCTTTTACGTGGTTCGATCAATGTGATCTACATCCACGGAGGCTCTATACACCTCAATTCACTCTACTGAACAATCAATTACAAGAACCATCCCAGAAAACTAGAAGCCCCAATTCACAACCCGCATTGAGCTTAAGAACCCTAGCTTTCTAATTCTAATGATTGTGTAGTGTTTACAGAGGGGAAACAACGTGTATCAACTCGTCTCTACTAGTGGAACAAATGTATATAAAGGACTAAGCTCGAATCAAGAAGCTCCAGAAGTTGTAACCAATTCTGTTTCAACCGCTCAAAACTGGTAGACGGGCCTTCGACAATGGTTTAACATGCAACGGTTCCAAACCGTTGCATAATTCTGTTATAACCGCTTTGACTCCGGTTCTTCACTAACCTTCAAAACTGAACTGCTTCAAAACCGATTCTCCGGCCCGGTTCTTCCCAACCTGAACCCGGTTCCTAAATCCTCTCAACCTCTACTACAATTTATGTCCACTTGATGAAATTAAATTGACACCTACAGTGAATGTCTCCACCTTTTGTCTTTTTTGGGTGGATACAATTTTCATGACTCAACCCATCGCTTTTTATCGGAGACCCCTTTATTAATTTTTTCTGGGTGGTCCCCTTGGCATCTTTTGCTTTCTCGATGGTTCTTTCTCGTTTCTCTTCCCTTTGTCATTGATGATAGGGAACGCTTGCCCGAATAGTGCCTTTTCCTGTTCTGGGCACCTGGGACAAATCCGGCTTGTCCACCGTCCATTATGGCCCATGTTGCAATACTTCTGGCGGTTTCTGAACTTGCCGGCAGCTCGTTCTTCCATAACATCTCTCTCTTTTGTTCAAAGATAGTCTCTGCATATGGATAGGTTTTGGATGTCATGGTGTTGATCAAAAGTGATCCATGCCATCTTGTGAAAGACTTTGAAGCTCCCTTTGATCTTTCTCATTTCCATGAGACAAACCCATATGCCCCAAGCTCTCCGTGTAGTAATATCATCCTCCGTAAAGGTTGATACTAAGGGGATCTTGTGATCTGGGACATACATGTTTTTGTTTGCCTGTCTGGGATCAGGTCTTTGTAGCTTTATAAAATGAAAAGCTGGGTAAGACCCGTTCTTGTATGGTTCCGGTTCTGCTGATATTAACTTCAGCTCCAGAATATCTCCACATTCGAGATGATTGTTGTTCTCCCATGTCTCGAACACAACATTGTATATCCATCCCGAAAGTTTTGAGATTTTCGGGAAACTTGGTGCCACAGTATGAACCGAAGCTAGAGCTCCAAAATCATACCATACTTTTATTTCTTGTGGATTGGCTCCTGGGTTCATCCACATTCTCGGATATTTACCAGATCGATCAATTTGATATTTTGCTGGGTTAACTCCAGCCCCTGTAAGAATTTTCTCCCATGTTCTTTGATAAACCTGAAACGGAGAAACTTTGAGATCGTTAATATCAATCTTAGAGGTACCAGCCATTGGCCTAAGATTGATCTCTCCCTCTTTTACCCCAGAGGTGCTGGGTTGGCTTGAGACATCAGGAGGAGTATCCTCCGTTTGCTCAATTGTTTCTTCAGCTAGATCAGTGTAGGGATCCAACTTAGAACTCGTGCTCACAGTACTTGGATCTGTGGCGACCGGGTTAGAGGCCCGTTCTCGAAACTCGACTTTTTGCTTTACTGAAAAAGCTTCCACTCGGATATGAATAATCATGCTGTCCCAAAGGCAATTACTTGCAAGTTTGGTAGCCTTCAGCGCGCTTTGGACTTTTGACAAGTCCTCCTGTTGTACTTGACCCGCGACTTTGGCTTGAATATCCAAGTCGTTGATCCTCTTATCAAGCTTCTCCAAACGGTCCTGGAGATGCCTGTATCCTGTTAGGATGGAGTTGGCTTCACTGGACTCCATCTCTCGTTAGAAAGTCTGCAAGAACATTTTCGTGAGACTTTATAATGACAACTTCATAATCAAAATATTGACAAGCAGCTTGCCATCTAAGTAATCTAGCTTTCTCAGGTTTAAATTCAATCTTTTTTTGTTAAGAAAGCTTTGACACTTGTGTTGTTAAACTTAAGAATGAATTTCTTAGGCAGTAGGAATAACGGCCATTTTCTGAAGGCTTTTCGCACTGCAAAGAATTCTTTCTCATTGATGTGCCATCTTGCTGCTTCGTTTTCTGCAAAGAGACCGCTGCAGTATCGACATGGCACTTCTCCATTAGGGGTAGCTTTGGTTAATACTGCTGCCCACCAATGATCACTGGCATCTGTGTAGAGTACCAATTCATCTTCATCATTCGGTATTGCAAGCTTTGGAAGGTCTTTACAGATCTCTTTAAGCTGTAATACTGATTCATGGTGTTCTTTTCCCCATTTGAAATCGGCATCTTTCTTTAACAATGGGCTGAACACCTTCCTGTATTTTGCCAGATTTTTAATAAACATCCCGGCAAAATTGACAACTCGAAGAAAACTTTGAAGTTGCTTCTTGTCTTTGAGGTCTTTTGGAAATCCCTGCACCTTCTCTACTATATGTTTTCTGAAGGATGATTCCAGACTCATCGATCTCGATCCCAAGGAACTCGAACTGTCTAGTGGCGATTACTGCTTTCTTTTCTGATAGCACCAATCCTTCCTTATGACAAACTTCTGAAAAGATTTCCAGATGTTTGATGGGTTCCTTCATATTCCTTGAGGCAATGAGTATATCATCGACATATACGAACATGAATTTAAAATAATCCTTGAAAAGATTATCCATCTTCCTTTGATATATCTGGGGGGCATTTGCTAATCCCATTGGCATCACGTTTCAGATATAATGTCCTTGCGGTGTAGAAAACGTCGTATACTTCTTGCTGGCATCTTCCATCTTAATCTGATAGAAACCAGATTTACAATCAAATTTAGAGAATACCTTTGCATCCTTGATGCAGTTCACCAAGTGTTCTCTACTTGGGATACAATATCCGTCGAATTCCAAGATATAGTTGATCCCTTTGTAATTGATCACCAATCTTGGCTTTCCTCTCTTCATTTCTCCATGGTTTCTCACCAGGAATCCTGGGCTACTGTATGGAGAGATTCTTTCTGATATCAACTTAAGGTCCAGATGTTCCTTAAGTATTTTCTTCATATCCTCATGATCTGCTTGATTCATAAGGATTGGTTTGTACTGAACAAACTCATTTTTTTCCAGTTTTCACCTTCAAAGTTGCCTTGAGTTCATTTTTGTTCCACCATGCTAGAGGATTTTCATTGAAATTCCTCTTTATCCTCTTCTTGACATCTTCTAAAGATATTTGTTCTCTACTTGGAATATAATATCCGTCGAATTCCAAGATATTGTTGATCCCTTTGTAATTGATCACCAATCTTGGCTTTCCTCTCTTCATTTCTCCATGGTTTCTCACCAGGAATCCTGGGCTACTGTATGGAGAGATTCTTTCTGATATCAACTTAAGGTCCAGATGTTCCTTAAGTATTTTCTTCATATCCTCATGATCTGCTTGATTCATAAGGATTGATTTGTACCGAACAAACTCATTTTTTTCCAGTTTTCACCTTCAAAGTTGCCTTGAGTTCATTTTTGTTCCACCATGCTAGAGGATTTTCATTGAAATTCCTCTTTATCCTCTTCTTGACATCTTCTAAAGATATTTGTTCTTCAATGGTGATATCAAGTTGTGGACTTGCTTCCATAGACATCTTGAGGAATTGGATTGTCTCTCTTGACATTCTCTTGTCCCTCTCTCCTCCTAATGTTTCGGCTCGATATTGAAGGAGTGCATCTCCGTATCTTCGATGATCCTTCATCTTTGGTGACTTAGTTTTCCTTCATCACCACGCTTGCTGCGAAAATTAATGGGCACTTTCCGATGGAATGCCTCCCTTAATCTCTGAACAATAATCTTATGATCACATAGGGTTGTGAAAATAAGTTTTCTTGTTTCATTTTTTTGTGTAAACCGCTTGAATGTATTATGGAAATAAATTTGTGGAGTCTTGACTTTGTACCATGGGTTATCTCCGGCTCCGCCAATCATGATTTTCGCTTGCTTAATTCCTCGTTTGAGAATAAGAACCCTCTTTGAGAAATCTCTTCCTGCAATAGCTGGTAGATCTTCTCCTAATCCTGTAGGAATGATTTTTGGCTTGGCTGTGCATATTCCTGCGCCTGAGTCAATGTAGGCCGCGAAATATTCCGCTCGATAAAGAAAAAAAAATAAAAAAAAAAAAAAAGAAAAAAAAAATAGCAAAAAAAAAAAAATAAATAAATCAAAAACTTGACACGTCGGTTTCTAACTCAGTGTTCCGCAAGTGTACGGATGTAGGTGTAGTACTATTGTCAAGATCGATCCCACAAGGAATAGGATTTTTAGGTAGTTTGATACCTCAATATTCTAGGAATATCCTAACTAGACACTAATTCAGGAAAGATTGATTTTACTAATTAAAATGCTTAATTAACTCTAAATTCAAACTTGAACCACGAATAATTAACAATCAAGGGAAAACAGCATCCCAGGGTATCGATTTCAGAATATTTATTCCAATGATGATTAGAATTAACTTATTGATTTTACCCGATCTAATGTTTATTAAGCGGCGCAATATTAACCTAACTCTCCTCTCGAAGTAATTAGATCGTTGATTAACTAAGACAATTACCCTCTCGAGTCAATTAATCCTAGAAACTCCAAACAGTTCATAAACCTATGCCTACACAGTCACAGACAACTGCGCTTTATATCGTACGTCTAATAACAAACCCCTTCTCTCAAAGCGGATTTGTTAAACGAAATTACTAAACCTAGATGGCCAGTCCAAATTTAGTTGTTAAAACGGATATAAAGATAAACATATCAAAGAACGGAATTCAATAAGTTAAAACATAAATTAAAATATTGTCATAAATAATTCCTACTTTCTAACCCTAGGACACGAATAGCTTAGCTACTCATGCCTAGGCTCAATTCAATAAAATATTTAAAACAAAACATCCTAAAGAATTAAACTAGGAAAAATTACTAAACCCGAGTAGCTCGTCCCGTTGATCGAATCTTCGTTGTTGTCCAAGTCGTCTCGTGCCTCAAACTCGGAAAATATGTATGTTGTGTTGTTTTAAGAAGCACTTGAATCTTTTTTATAGAGTTAGATAATCCCAATTGAATTAGGAAATCAAATCCTCAATTAAAACAGGATTTTAAGAATCGACGAGCCTTTTGACACGGTCGTGTTGCTTAAATGACACGGCCGTGTCGCTTTGCAAAATTCCAATTTCCAGCATCAATTTGACACGGCCGTGTTGCATTTGTGACGCGGCCGTGTCCTATTCCAGAGCCAATTTGAGCGTTGCAGACCACTTTTGACACGGCCGTGTTGCTTATGGGACACGGCCACGTCGGTTCTTGCTTCGTTTTGCTCCTGGACCGGTTCAGGCCGGTTTGGACCGGTTTGGACCGATTTGGACCGGTTCTTGGACGGTTCGGGCCGGTTCTCACTGATTTTCACTACTTTGGGCCGATTTTTACTCCGTTTCAACTTGTTTTCTTGTCCGGTAGTCGTAAATCACAACTTTTTAGCCTGAAAATGCTCAAAATACCTTAAAACAAGTCGAGTACGTCAATTGGTCACTTATATCAGATTTCATACAATTTCTAACCATTTATGCACATAATTCCTATAAAATAATACCATATATCGACCTAATTACATGCATAATCAACGTGCATCAAAATCCCCCAAACTTAAACTGTTGTTCGTCCCGAACACATTAATTCATGTACTTAGGGCGATTGGATGATAAATTAGTTTCAGAATGAATTTTTTTAAAAGCCTAGACACCGTAGTATAAATGAGCATGTGCGATAGTGCAAAAATCTACTACTTTCGAGACTTAAACTTTCAAAACTTTTGATCCTCACCAGGTAATTGTTTCTCTCATCTCTCAAGTGTTTATGGCTAGAATTTGAAATTTCACTCAAATTGGACTATACGCTCGGTTTTACCATAGGCTTGCCAATTGCCTACATCGAATTCAGTACATTAATATAAGTGACAAAGAATCAATTAGGACGTATATTTGGTTGTAGTGTTGGTTTAAGGTAAGGTGGGACATATTTGGATACAAGTGACTATGTATTGGACTAATCAAGTTATATATATAACCCCACTACCCCTCAGTACAAACACTCAATCTCACTCTTCTCGTCTCAGCAATTCACCCCTTAAGGTGATTTCTTCACCTTCCAAAAGCCCGTACATCTTGGGACTACCCGATTTTTCTATTCAACTTCACATTTAATCATTTATATCCTAGCCTCTCCTCAAGAATACTAAAAATAAAAAACTTCCTCCTCTTTTTTTTTTTTTTTTTTTTTTTTTTGTGTGTGTGCTAGGAGAGGCTATTTTTTCTTGGATTTCACCTATCACTTTTCTCTTATTTCCTTCATTTTTTCGAAAACATCCCTACTTCCCATTCCTTCTCACAAATTGTTCACCCAATTTCCTTCCAATTCTCCTCCCTCTAACTTGATTAATCCAATTAGGGCTAAAAGAGTTAAATCAAAAGGTTTCGGCTGACAGTGTTAGGTTGTGAATAAATAAGGCTTATAAGGCTCAAGTGGGCTAACTAGGGACACTTTTGCACAAAAATTCTGGGTAAAAAGGTTAGTTCAAGGCTCAATAATTGGGTACGAAACAAAAATTGCCTATATCACTTCCTACGTCACATTACACTTTCTACCTATTCTCAATGCAGTCTCAAGGCAAGTTCTAGAAACCAAGAAATATATCCAATCAAACTCACATCGAAAGAAAATATAGCACTTCATAAATAGAAGTCACTTTTTAGGCTTAATTTCTCACACGGGTCATTTTGATCAACGTTCAGTTTAACTCAATTTCGTTTCAAATTGCCTATCATGCTCAACTCATGTGTCAATTTTCAAATTCATGCGTAAAATCGTATCATCATTAACACTTTACCATCCATCTTTTCCCCAAATTTGCAACAATTACTCCTTAGGTTTGCATTTTTTCCTTTTGACTCTAACTAAAAAAAGAAACTACACTCTAAAACTCAATTATGGACAAATTAAAACAAAGAACTTGAGTGCACACATCCATCAACACCAATTTTAACAAATACTTGGGCACACAGACCCGATACTCAAACTCAAAAATCATAGCACGTTCTTGATAGCAATGGGCACACAGACCCCAAAATAAAAGTATCAATCAAGCAAAGGGCTGACAGACCCAACAACTCACTTAACTACAAGTTCAACCAATACTCAACCAATCAATCCCTCATTCAAATTTTGCAATTACACAACCAAATGACCAATAAGACCATAAAACAGAAATAACAGCAAAACAATAAACATAGCGGCCAAGACGTTCACAGTTCACCCCCTCCCCCAAACTTGGCTAGAAGCCAACGTTTGGAGGAAAAACTGGAACGCCTTGGTGCTAACTTACAAATCACTGAGGCGGAGGCGGAGGATGGAACCCATATTGGCTCCAAAACTGTGACATTGCCTCCCATTGACTCTGTTGCTGCTGTCTCCACAAACGGTTCTTCATCACTTCTTTGCAGCAGTGTGTTGAGTACTCCTCGTTGAGCATGTAATTCGGAGTGGATAGTCTGAAGTGATCCCCGGACCTCCGTGCGGTGCCTCTCCATCGATGTTTGGAACGTCTGCATCGACTCAGTATGGAGGCGAACATCATCCCGTAATGAGTTGATGATGCCAACCATGTCGTCATTGAGCTTCGATGGAGAAGCAACTGTCGTAGATGCTCGTTTCTTCCGGGGCTGTCTCGGAGTGTGGCTACTTTGCTCAGCTGGTAGCCTAGACTGGAACACCTCGGAGTTCGGTGGTTGGGAATGCTGGAGATGGTCTTCAGTGGATAACGACAAATTCGCTGTATCATGGACTCTGGTAACCGTTGTCCCTAACTCATATGGTAGACGAAGGTAGGGACCAACATTTTGGTAAACATACGGGACAGTCCCATCCTCACCGAGGACCACCACTTGCATCAATTCAAGCAAGTCCCATGTAAATTGGACTTCACCTCTCACTGGCTCCATCTCAGTTAAGTCGATGTCATCAAACGCAGCTGCAATTGGAGTGATCAATCCTCCAATCATAATGCTGTCCTTTTGTTTCCGGATGACATTCTCCAGGTGCTCCATCAATATCCGTGTGTGTAGTCCACCTTATACCCATGCAAAATGTTCCACAACATATGCAATTCACTGTGTCTCACAGCTCCCACTTCACGCCGAGCAAAAAGCGTGTAGGCCAGCAACTTCTGTATATACCGAATTACTGGATTACGAATCCAGGAAGCTTTGGCTGCCTTGGAGATATACGGTTGAGCTGCTACAATTGGTGGTTCAGCCGTCAACAATGCCCAAAAAGAGTGCGGGTCAAATACCTCCGGTGGAGTCACTTTTGCAAAAGTCGGGTGATTCCATCAATTGTAGGTCAATGTTCGAACTTTCCCCATCAATTGGAACGTGATTCCATCCGGACGGGTGGAGCGAAAAGAGCTGGCTGCAATAATGTGGAATGTGCTCAAGAACTCGAGGGTGATCCGTCTGTATGTCTGCTGCGTCCTCATGAGCTGAAGTAGCCCGACTCGGTTGAGCAAAGTACGGACATTGTCATGAATGCCCATGGCCCGAGTCAAGTTATCACTGCCAAACCCTGTGGGAATGACAGTGCGATGCCTAAGCTCCTCAAACCGAGTCTTATGTTCCACCTCCGTCAAAGAGAACCCGAAAAGGGTCTGACTGTCATTTGGGTTGACAGCCGGGGTGTCTTCAACCATAACTTGCTTGCCTCTGCTACGACTAGATTGTCCTTTCGGTGGTGCCATTGTTTAAACTCCTGTGCACACACTCAACAACACACAAATCAATAGTGCCACAATCCTTAGTTTAGCACAATCATAGACGAAAATGAATTATGCCAACGAATATAACAAGATATTCATAGGCTAGTGACACCCGAGCCATTTATGCGTTATGTACCCCCTATCCTATGCTCAACTCCTACCCACTTCACTTGGGAGATCGTTAAATAATGAAACTTCGAATTTTAGCAACTGGAGCATGCATCATAATTCCATTAAGTCGTACAATATGTAGAATTGCTATAAGGAATAGAAATCAAGTGACATAACATCAATATAAACCATGCACATAACATGTTTGATAATATGCCTCAATGAGTCCAACACATGAATTGCAATCTCGGGGTGCTCGTTCCATGCTAACCAAAACATTTTCATCTAATTCTAGCAACAATCATAACAATTTATACTCATTACGTAACCCCATTCACTACTCGCACAAGTTCATACCAGGGACTAAAATCTCGCGAGAAATCGGCGAAATCTCGCCGATTTCTCGCGAAAATGGACTTACCGAGACGATATGAGGATGTTGTGGCGTTTTGTCATGGTATCGCCGAGATTCTCGCGATAAATCGCGAGATCTCGGCTGAAAATCGCGACCAGGTAACGCGCTCACTGAGCTGTCTGATTTTGGCGAGAGATCGGCGATTTCTCGCCAAAATATCGCGAATTTATCGCCAAATATGGCAAATGTATCGCCTTCAGCAAAAGTTTTTATATTTCGCCCAGACTGAGGTTTGAACTTGAGACCTCTTGGATAAGGCTCCAAGCTTTAACCACCAGACCAAATCAACAACTTGTTATTATGTCTACATTGTATTTATATAACCTATTTAGTAAATTCTACCTACAATAATATATACCATAATTAGTTATCAAAATGAAAAATTTAAATATTTTGTTTTCTTTATAATCTTATGATGAATTTATTTATTAAAGTTGGTTATAATATTTTGTTAAACACTTCAAATTTTTAATATAATATTTTCGTATTAGTAACTAGTAATGTTGTATGAAAAAATGTTATAATATTTAATTTTGTTATAACAATTTTAAAAATATTATGTTAACTTAGTGTTAAAAAATTGGTATATTTCCTCATTTATTTGTGTTTAGTTTTTAATTAGTGTTGCTCTTGAATAAAAAATATTATAGGTCAATCAATAAAAGTTTTATATATTGTAAATATTCTCAATGCTTTTAACTTACAAAATGTTAAAATAATTTTAATAGACTTTAATTTTCTTTCATAAATAGATAATATTTTTTAAATCAAAAGAGAAAACAATAAATCAACTTTGTTACAATAATACTTTTTTAAGAGAAAACTATAAATCAATAAATCAAACGTATGCATTCTTTCTTATATAGCAACTAGTTGTATATGCGTGATTTTGGCTTAATTTTTAGATTAAATATTTGAATTTAAGTAGGTTTATAACAATCTATAAAATATCATGATAAATTATCTGTTTTGATACATTTTCCGGCATTTTAAAAAAATTACACCGATATTTCGATATTAATCGAGATCTCACCGATATCTCCGTAAATTGAAAGACCGATATCTCCGTAAAAACTGATATTTTCGTCCTTGGTTCATACCCAAATTACATTATTTAACACATAGGTACTATAGTACTCACTTGAATCATGAAATTAATTCATCCCCAATACGAATTAAGCATCAAAATTGAATGGGAAACACACTAATAGGGGTTAGCTTCACTTACCGGAGAAATTTAGTCGGAGAAAACCCAATTCGGAATGTGCCCTAGGTTCTTGGAAGTGGGTCGAAATTTCCGACTTTCGTGGAGGTAGTGAGTGAATTAGAGTGTGTGATTGTGTTTGAGTTGGATTGTGGGTGAATTTGAGTGTGTTTGTGTGTGAATTGGTGAAGTGTGGGTGATTTTTGTGTTCTTCGTGCGTGTAGCGAAAGAGAAAAGAATAGGGTGACTTTAAACCTGAATTCGCGTTTTTGAAGCTGTGGAAGGGTGACACGGCCGTGTTGTAATGTGACATGGCCGTGTTGTGTTGGAATCAAACCTGTATTTCTGGGGCACTTCTGACACGGCCGTGTTCATTATGTGACACGGCCGTGTTGCATTCCAGCTTGTTTTGACTGTTTGAGCCCTCTTTTGACACGGCCGTGTTAAGCATACAACACGGCCGTGTTGGAGTGGAACCAAAACTGGTTTTCTGAGGTGTTTTGACACGGCCGTGTTTAAGCAAGGTGACACGGCCGTGTTGCTTTCCAGTGGATTTTTCCCTTTTGACGCCAGTTTTGACACGGCCGTGTTGAATAAGTGACACGGCCGTGTTACTCCGTTTTCCTTCCACACACCATTTTTCATCTTTTCGACCCCCGTTTCTTGCACTACTCGTCCATACTGAGTCCTAAGAATGAAAAACGAAACAAAAAACATAAAATTACCATAAACTAAAAAGAATTTAAAGATAATGCAAAAATATGGGTTGCCTCCCGACAAGCGCTTGTTTTACGTCTCAAGCTTGACGACCTTTGACGCTACTTTGGTTCTTTCAACCGCACTTCATGTACGGTTTGAATTTGGTCGGACTTGTAGTATTTCTTTATGCGTTGTCCATTCACGAGAAATGTGCTCCCGTCTTGATTCAACAACTCCACTACACCCGATACTCGGACAGTTTTGATTGTGAATGGCCCGGACCATCGAGATTTCAGCTTGCCCGGAAAAAGTCGTAGACGAGAGTTGAACAAGAGAACTTGTTCCCCAGCTTTGAATACGCGATTCGTGATCATTCGGTCGTGGAACTTCTTGACCCGTTCTTTGTACAAGCTGGAGTTTTCGAATGCTTGTTGTCTAAACTCCTCCAATTCATTGAGCTTTAAGAGTCGCTCTTTTCCAGCAGCTTCGAAGTCGAAATTCAGCTTTTTGACTGCCCAATACGCTCTATGCTCCAATTCAACCGGTAGATGACATGCCTTCCCAAATACTAATTGATACGGCGACAGCCCCAATGGAGTTTTATATGCCGTCCTATATGCCCAAAGCGCATCATCTAACTTCATCGCCCAATCTTTCCGGTTCCCATTTATCGACTTCTCCAGTATTTGCTTGATTTCTCGGTTTGCTAGTTCCACTTGGCCATTGGCTTGAGGATGATACGGAGTGGTTACCCGATGTTTGACCCTATACTTAGCCAATAATGCAGCCATCCATCTATTACAAAAATGGGAGCCCCCATCACTGATCAAGGCTCTTGGAGTGCCATACCTTGTCAAGATGTTCTTTTGAAGGAATTTGAGTACCACCTTGGCATCGTTTGTTTGGGTCGAAACAGCTTCCACCCATCTCGAAACATACTCCACAGTCACCAAGATGTATTGGAACCCATTTGAAGATGGAAAGGGTCCCATAAAATCTATCCCCCATACGTCGAACAACTCAACCTCAAGAATTGTGGTAAGAGGCATCTCGTGCTTCCGTGTGATTCCTCCGGTCCTTTGGCACTTATCACATTGCAGAATGAACGCATGACAGTCTTTGTGGATTATTGGCCAATAGAAGCCACTTTGAAGTACCTTTGCCGCTGTTCGTGCTGATGCAAAATGTCCCCCAGTTGGGGATGAGTGACAATGTGTTATGATATCTTTCACTTCCTCTTAAGGCACACACCGTCTAATGATTGTATCCGCACATCTCCTATGGAGATAGGGATCATCCCATATGTAGAACTTCACATCATGGACAAAATTCTTCTTCTTATGATGAGGAAAGTCCGGAACGATCCCACTCGCTATAAAGTTTGCGATGTCACTATACCATGTCCCATTCTCCACAACCATCACGTGCTCGTCTGGGAAGATGTCGCTAATGGTTGTTTGTTGGCCCTTTGCATCCGCTTCATTCTCAATGCGAGACAAGTGGTCAGCTACTACATTTTCGCAGCCCTTCCTATCTTTGATCTCCAAGTCAAATTCTTGTAGAAGCAAAATCCATCTAATTAGCCTTGGCTTGGAATCCTGTTTAGCAAACAAATACTTAAGAGCAGTATGATCAGTATAAACTATTGTTTTAGCTTGTACAAGATATGGACGAAATTTATCACAAGCATAAACAACAGGTAACAGTTCTTTTTCTGTGGTGGTATAGTTTGCTTGAGCGGGGTCGAGAGCTTTGCTGGCATAGTATATGACCCGAAAAATCTTCTCCCGCTTTTGACCCAATGCAGCTCCCACCGCCATGTTGCTCGCATCACACATAACCTCGAATGGTTGTGACTAGTCAGGTGTAATCAGTACTGGAGCAGTGACCAATGCCTTCTTTAGCGTCTCAAAAGCCTGTATGCATGCATCATCGATAGCAAAAGGAGTATCTTTTTCTAACAAACGAGATAAAGGTTTAGCAATCTTAGAAAAATCCTTTATGAACCTTCTATAAAACCCCGCATGTCATAAAAAACTTCTAACCCCTTTTTCATTTGTAGGAGGTGGTAATTTCTCTATGGCCACTACCTTAGCCCTATCGACTTCTAATCCTTGTGCGGAAATTTTGTGTCCTAAGACTATCCCATCTTTTACCATGAAATGACACTTTTCCCAGTTAAGGACCAGATTAGTTTCTTCACACCTGTTAAGCACCTGAGCAAAGTTATCTAGACAGTTATCGAAAGACGACCCGAATACCGAGAAATCATCCATAAAGACCTCCATTATATTTTCTGTCAAACCCCCAAAGATTGCCATCATACACCTTTGAAACGTAGCAGGAGCATTACAAAGCCCAAATGGCATTCTACGAAAAGCAAAGACACCATAAGGACACACAAAAGCAGTTTTTTCTTGATCCTCCGGGGCAATTACAATCTGATTGTACCCCGAATAACCGTCGAGAAAACAATAATACTCATATCCTGCTAACCTATCAAGCATTTGATCTAGGAAGGGAAGGGGAAAATGGTCTTTACGAGTGGCTGCATTAAGTTTCCTATAGTCTATACATACACGCCAGCCCGTGATTACCCTAGTGGCTATGACCTCATCAAGATCACCCTTAACTACAGTCATCCCCCCCTTCTTTGGCACAACCTGCGTTGGACTTACCCACTTACTATCAGAAATAGGAAAAACGATCCCAGCGTCTAACCACTTAAGTACTTCTTTCCTAACTACTTCTTGCATCATTGGGTTAAGTCTACGTTGGTTTTGAACAGAGGGTTTATACTCATCTTCCATCAGAATTTTATGCATGCAAATCATAGGACTAATTCCTTTCAAGTCAGCTATTGACCATCCTATAGCAGATTTATACTTCCTCAATACACGCAACAACTTATCAGTTTCAACATCAGTAAGGGAAGAGGAGATTATTACCGGATATTTGTGCTCATTATCTAGAAATGCGTACCGCAGATGATCAGGCAATGGTTTCAGCTCCGGGCATCCATCGCCTCCTTTTTGCTCTTCTTCAACCGCTTTCTTGTTTCTGTTTTCTTGAGTCGAACTCTCTTTAGGAGCATCCTGCAAGGCATTCAATGCACTAACACTTTCGGCAAGACCAAGGTCAGTAGGGTCATGGAGATTAACATTACAAACAGAATTGGTAATGCATGTTTCAAGGGCATCACTATCATTTGGGGAGGTTAGTTTCCTATAAAATGTAGCTTCAATTGAATGAACAAAACTACATGTTTCTAATTGAGATTCATTCTCCCTATCATGATGTTGTAGAGCTTTATAGATTGAAAAAGTAACTTGCTCTTTATCTACCCTTAATGTCAACTCTCCTTTTTGGACATCTATTAATGCTTTTCCCGTTGCTAGAAACGGGCGACCTAAAATCAAAGGGACATCTTTATCTTCTACCATATCTAAAACCACGAAATCCACAGGTATTATAAACTTCCCAACTTTTAACAAAACATCCTCTACAATCCCTTTTGGCCAAGTCATAGATCGATCAGCCATTTGTAAAGAAATTCTAGTGGGTTTTAAAGTACCTGGACTCAATTTTTCAAAAATAGATAATGGCATCAAGTTAATACTAGCCCCTAAATCACACAGTGCCTTATCAAATGTAACAGTACCTATTTGACATGCAATAGTAAAGCTACCTGGATCTTTTCGCTTGAGCGGTAGCTTCCTTTGGATCACAGCACTGCATTCTTCAGTCAGGTTGACTGTCTCGTATTCTTCCCACTTTTTCTTCTTTGAGATCACTTCCTTCAGAAATTTAGCGTAGTTCGGCATCTGCTGCAGTGCTTCAACGAAGGGGATGTTAATTTGGATCCTCTTCAGCACATCCAAGAACTTCGCGAACTGCTCATCGATCTTCTTCTTCCTTAAGGCTTGTGGGAATAGGACAGCCGGGACATAAGGTGGGATGTCTGCTTTGATTTCCTGTCCTTCGCTTTGCTTTACTGCTTTCTTCTTGCCCGATTGCTCGTGCTTCTCCTCCATTTGCTCTTTCTCCACCACTTTATCTTCATCAACCGGCAGCTGGGGTCCCTTGTACTCAGTACCACTCCTCAACTGAATGGCTTGACATTGCTCTCTTGGGTTCACCACCGTATCACTCGGAAATTGGAAGACAACTCCCCAATACTTGCCTGAGTCTGCACCAACGTATTCTCTAGCCTCTTGATGTCTGCCCCTTGTCCAGTTATATGCTTGTTTAGCTCAATAAATTTCCCTTCTACTTTCTTCTCCAATTGAGCTAACTTCTCATCATACTTTTCAAACTGTGATTGGGCAATCTCTTCTTGTGATGGCTTCTTACCGTCATGTATCATACCGTTTGAAACAGCAAACCCAGGTGGTGGATTGAGTGTGTTCTTGGAATTCCCATATGAGAAGTTTTGGTGATTCCGATTTTGTGGGTATTGATTGTACCTAGGCTGGTTGTTTTGGAAGTTGTTGAAGTTCCTTTGGTTTAGAAAATTAACCTCTTCAGCTTCTTCTTGACCCCCTGTCTGTTGTGCCAACGTCAGACTAGTTAGCATATTGACTTGACTCTTCAGGGCTGTCAGCTGTGATGTGAGTTTGTCCAGCGGTGCATTGCTGACCGTCTCCACTTCCATGACATTCACCACCCTCCGTGGCTGGTTTCTCTCGTTTGGCCACTGATAACTTGTTCTAGCCATAGCATCCAAAATCGAGAATGCTGTCTTTACTGATGTCTCCATCAAGCTACCACCTGCAGCTGTGTCCACTTGGTTTCTGGTCGGAGCGAGTAAGCCATTATAAAACTTACATATCTGCTGTTTTTTCGTAAACCCATGTTGAGGGCAACTCCGGATAAGATCCCGGAATCGCTCCCAAGCTTCTCCAAACAGTTCCTGATCCAGCTGTTTGAACTGATTAATTTGATTCTGCAAGTCGAGCATCTTGCTCGGTGGAAAATACTTCAATAGAAATGAAGTGCTCAACTCTTCCCAGCTGGTGATATCTTCCAAGGAATTGAACCATTGGAGGGCTCTATCCTTCAACGAAAAAGGAAACAATCTCAGCTTAACCTGCTCGTGTGGCACATGGTTTATTTTGATTGTGTCCACCAGTCTTCGGAACTTTATCAGGTGCGCGTTCGGATCCTCCAATGCACTTCCTCCATACTGGTTCTGCTGCACTATGTTGATCAGTGCAGGCTTCAGCTCGAAACTATTGGCATTCAGAGGCGGGGGTCGTACTCCTCCTGACTGTTGATTAGGATTGGGCCGTAAACAGTCACTAATGGGCGTATCGTCTTCCTCTCCCGCATCTGGCTCTATTGGAATCTGTCCGTGTTGTTGTGGCAACTGTGGTTGCTGTACAGGTATTTGCTGCTGAATGTTGGTAACCCGATCGTCCAATCGTGCTAAAGCTGTTAGCACTCTATTTAACGCTTCATCATTCGGTTGCTGCGGTGGATTCTCCATCTCAGACCTTCTAGTGCGGTGTCTACGAGCTGTCACTTCAACCTCTAGATCGAAAGGAAGAAGAGTCTCTTTTCCTTTTGATCTGGTGTGCATACGATGCCTGATAACACCAAAAACAGCAAATACCGTGTAACACAAAAATTAATAAAAAATAAAAAACAAAAATTAAAATTAAACTTACAAAAAACAAATAAAATCTAGTCTAGTTTCCTCCTATTTTTCAAGATAAAAACTAAGCACTAAATCTATTCCCCGGCAACGGCGCCAAAAACTTGACACATGGGTTTCTAACCCAGTGTTCCGCAAGTGTACGGATGTAGGTGTAGTACTATTGTCAAGGTCGATCCCACAAGGATTAGGGTTTTTAGGTAGTTTGATACCTCAATATTCTAGGAATATCCTAACTAGACACTAATTCACGAAAGATTGATTTTACTGATTAAAATACTTAATTAACTCTAAATACAAACTTGAAAACCACGAATAATTAACAATCAAGGGAAAACAACATCCCAGGGTATCGATTTCAGAATATTTATTCCAATGATGATTAGAATTAACTTATTGATTTTACCTGATCTAATGTTTATTAAGCGGCGCAATATTAACCTAACTCTCCTCTCGAAGTAATTAGATCGTTGATTAACTAAGAGAATTACCCTCTCGAGTCAATTAATCCTAGAAACTCCAAACAGTTCATTAACCTATGCCTACACAGTCATAGACAACTGCGCTCTATATCGTACATCTAATAACAAACCCCTTCTCTTGAAGCGGATTTGTTAAACAAAATTACTAAACCTAGATGGCCAGTCCAAATTTAGTTGTTAAAACGGATATAAAGATAAACATATCAAAGAACGGAATTCAATAAGTTAAAACATAAATCAAAACATTGTCATAAATAATTCCTACTTTCTAACCCTAGGACACGAATAGCTTAGCTACTCATGCCTAGGCTCAATTCAATACAATATTTAAGACAAAACATCCTAAAGAATTAAACTCGGAAAAATTACTAAACCCGAGTAGCTCGTCCCATTGATCGAATCTTCGTTGTTGTCCAAGTCGTCTCGTGCCTCAAACTCGAAAAATATGTATGTTGTGTTGTTTTAAGAAGCACTTGAATCCTTTTTATAGAGTTAGATAATCCCAATTGAATTAGGAAATCAAATCCTCAATTAAAACAGGATTTTAACAATCGACGAGCCTTTTGACACGGACGTGTTGCTTAAATGACATGGCCGTGTCGCTTTGCAAAATTCCCATTTCCAGCAACAATTTGACACGGCCGTGTTGCATTTGTGACGCGGCCGTGTCCTATTTCAGAGCCAATTTGAGCGTTGCAGACCACTTTTGACACGGCCGTGTTGCTTATGTGACACGGCCGCATCGGTTCTTGCTCCGTTTTGCCCCTAGACCGGTTCAGGCCGGTTTAGACCGGTTTGGACCGATTTGGACCGGTTCTTGGACGGTTCGGGTTCTTTCAAGAGTCCGTTCACATCTTCGGATAAATTCTCCAAAGAAATCTTGTTTCTGTCTTTCCAGAATATGGAAATATTCTGGGTTACTTGAGTCCTCACTCAAGTATTCCTGTAGAGTGTTTTCTCTCGAACTTTCGTTCGGATTCATATTTTACTCTTATATCTCCTCCGTTAGGATAGTACGTAACATAATAAATATAATTCATGATTTCTTAAAATAAACCTAGGGCTCTGATACCATTTTAATCTTCGGATCGGATCTTGCATGATTGTTTAATTTAGCGGATCAATTTATTAAATTGTGAGAATTAATTAGGACTAAAATCTGATATTAAAATTTTGTTGGACTCAACTAAAATTTAAATTATAAAATCTGAATTGAAATGATAATTTTTATTTTTTATTTTTTTTATTTTTTTATTTTTTATAAAATACCTAAGGGCAAAATGGGTAGTTCACTTGATAAAAGAGCATTCTATCAAGTTTAAAGTTGAATAAAAGTTGAATAAGTAAAATGAAGGCATAATAATAATAATAATAATAATAATAATAATAATAATAATAATAATAATAATAATAATAATAATAATAATAATAATCTATAACTATATAAAAGCATGACAGTTTGGAAAATTTACAGAAATGCCATTTTCCCGCCTAAACTGTCCTGCTAGATTTAGAAAGTCTGAATTAACTAATTCCAATTTCTGCATTTTCACATACTTTTTCATTTCTCAATGTATAGCCTGCATGAATATAGATTCAACTCATAATTACGTGTTACTTTTTTTTTTTCTTACTCTCTCTTTCTTTTTTATTTTTTCGTTTGAAGGGGTTATTGTGTAGTTATTTTTTTGAAATGGAGTTATTGTATAATTATTAGTGTTTATTGAATAGAAATAAATTTATAAAAGTGAAAGCCATGTTGGTTGCAATTGGGATGTATCATAGTTGGCTTAAATATTTTTTACAAATCTACATGCATGAGTAATTTGCATTTTTTACTTTTAAAAATATTAACTTATAAGTAAGACGAAAATATACAGATTATTTCAAATTGAGCTCCAAACACATAACATTTTTTTCTTTTTAGTAAAATTTGTAGAAGTTGAGAGATAATGCATATTATATATATAATTTTTTTCCGAACAAGAATTTGTGGAACTTTTTAATTTATTGTTATTTATAATATTTAATATCCCCTCCATTTAAAAAAAGTGTCACTTTTAGCTGTTTTTGGAAGAGTAAGATGGGTAAAAATGATAAATATATTTCTACACAATTCATTTAGTTGGGATATATTTTGTTGAATAAGGAAATATAATCAATTAAATTAAGTATGTTGGTTAGAGTAAAATTGGAAGAATTGTGATTTTCTTTTTGTTAAACTGCTTTTTTTTTTTTTTAATAAAAAAATTCATATTCTCTAATGCAAATTTCTTTTTGAAATAGAGGGAGTATATAATTTCACTATAATTATTTCTTAAATGAAAATACAATTAATTGGCTTTTTTTCTTATATAACAATTGGCCAGAATAAGAATATGATAGCATTATAATAGTAGTTCACACCTTTTAATAATTTCCTTTATGAAATAAACATCTTTTTTTTTTTTTTTATCTTTACTAAAAAGAATAATTTTTTTTCAATTTGGACTCATTAAAATTTTAGAGCCTAAATGTCGGTGATTGATTTTGTTGACTAATATAATCCTGCAAGATAATGGGATATTGATGTTAAACTTTTCGTTATTATTTCATTATTTGAGCTTATTTAGTTTAGGACCAATTTATTTTATGATATTTTTCTGGGTTGGGCTTTTGTTGATTTCCTATTTAGTTCAAATTGAAAAATTTTGAATTTTTTTTTTTTTTTTTTGTTGAGAAACTAAATTTAGATTAATTGATGCTTTTAGGGAACATTTATATTTAATTAGTTGCTAATTCAATAGAATATGAGGAAAATTGTGAAGTTATTTAACTAAAAATATTGATTTTATTTTAAACTATAATTTTCCATCGTTGATCCACGATTTGAAATTTATTTATTTGTAATAAAAAATTAAATATCAAATAAAATAATAGAATAACGTAACTTTCGTTAAATAAAGAATACTAAATTATCTAATAACTTTTCATTTTATTAGTAGAAAAAGTTAACTTATTCTTATTTGCAACTCATATCCAATTAAAATAGTTCAACCAACAATAGATATTCAAATGCAAACTAATCAACCAATAAATAATTGTCATTTTAAATATAATATATTATATCAAAATATTTAACATCGGTATCAGATTAAATACTAAGAAAATATTATTAATACTTATATATTGCAAATAAAAACTAAATTAAAAAAAAATATATTAGTGCATTTAGGTTGTTGGAAAAAAAAATGTTGAGAGAGAGAGATACAAAAAATAAAGCAAAGCTCTAATTTTTTTCATCCCTAACAGGGGCGCATGTGTTCCTAGAATTCTGTTATTATTCTTTATAAAATTCAAATATTATCCCTGAATTTAGAAACTGAAAATGGTTGTTTTTTTATTATTTGTAAATAGCTGCATATTGTAGGAAAGATAAATATATAAATTTATTCATAAAAATAAAAATTAATGTGTTAAAAAAATTGCTATATCTTACATTTAAAAATAGAAAAGAACAGAAAAAAATATTTATTTTTTATAAAATAAATCAACAAAAATTGTCACTTATAAATATTTTTATAAAGCAACTTTCCAACAAAAAATCATATTTCGAACTAATTTTAGCAAAAAATTTCCATACATATATATATATATATGCAAATTTGTACCATATTTATACAATCTCTTATATATTAATAATGATTTAAACCTAACAATTTTAGAAGGTAAAATGAGCAGGAAAATGTGATTGATTTTCTTATATAGAGGATTCTCTTTTATTATATAAGGTAAAATGAGCAACTCAAGCTCAACGTTTGTTGCTCCTATAGTGTTATTGACTTTATTTAATTGTGATTGTTATTCAAGTTTTAAAAGAGTGATCACTTTCTTTTAATTATTTTATATATAATGACGATGAATAAAAAATAAGATACATTACTCTCTAAAGCTAGATTTTGTTGAAGAAACATATTTTAGAAATCTATAAATATATAAAAACAAGAAAGTCGGAATAAATTATAATAACGCCACTTTCTTGCCTAAATTACAATGATGTAAAAGTTGCAATGTGTGATTTTAATGATTTTTTTATATTCTGCAGTGAGATACACAAAAATTGGATGCAAACCCTAGAGCATATTATTAGGCATTTTGAACATATTTTGTTGTATTTAATGCATGAAGTTTTATAGGTTTTTGTTGCCCACAAGAATTGGAATACAATGGTCAAGTTTTCTTTTATCTATTAGATAAACACTTGTGTGAAACCGTCACACCGTGTGACGGAAAAAAATATTATTTTTTGTAGTAAAATTATTTTTCTGAAAAAATATTACTTTTTTGAACAAAAATAATATCACTTTTTGTAGCAAACGTAGCACTTTCATCTAAAAGTATCATTGTAGGAAGAGTATCACTTTTACCTGTAAAGGATCTTTTTCTTTTTTTCCTCTGTATAAGTGTGTTCTGTCACACGTAAAACCGTCACACATAAGACTCCCTCTATCTATTAATACGCCCCAAAAGAAAATTCCAATCCGTCCATTAATTTATAACCAATGGTAATTGCCATAACACTAAATTACTATAAAAGAATTTGAACACAATACAATAGCACAATTTACCTACCTTATTCAGAAAGGACTAAACATATTTATGTTGGACAATGCCAATATTATTGATTTTAGTACATGACTTAACAATATAAAAATATTAAATATATTTCACGCTGTTTTATCCGATATACATATTTATAATTATATTATAATAATTTACTCTTATACTATTTTAAATATTACAAGTCGTGCAACACACGGGTGAGATACTAGTAATAATAAACAACAAAGAGAAGGTACATAATCCAGAATTCCAATATAATTGAATAGGATTGAGAAAATAAATATTTTCTTAAGGATTATTCTTCGATAAAATATTTTATTAGTTTAGTTTATCAAGTTTTTTAATATCAATTAAGATTCTAAATCCAAATCCAACTTCCTTTATATCAATGAGCTAATCATATGGGATATTGGACATTATTGGATTTGAAAGATTTGAGTTCATCTTTGTCAATTAAAATTCTAAATCGAAATCCAACTCTATTTATATCAATGAGCTCATCATATGGACCATGTAAATTCAATTCATCATAAAATAAAAATGTATTTTCTATGTCTTTCTTAACATTTATTTCTAATAGAGGATATTTTGAAGGTAAACTAATAAAATATTTTATATAAGAATAATCCTTAAAAGAAATTTTGTTTTTCAATCCTATTAACTGATATTACATTCTGATTTTTTTTGTTCATGCAGATTCAATTCATTATAAAATAAATATGTATTTTCTATGTTTTTCTTATAATTTATTTCTAATAAAAATGTATTTTCGATGTCAATTCACCCCGAACCCTAGAATATTAATAGACATTAAAAAAAAAAAAAGGTTCATGATCTAAACTAATAAAATGTTTTATATAAGAATAATCCTTAAGAAAGTAGTTATTTTCTCAATCTTATTCAATTATATTGGAAGGATTTTGTATCTTCTCTTTGTTTATTAATATCAATAAAAAAATAGACGAAAAAACATTGTTTATTATTATTATTATTATTATTATTATTATTATTATTATTATTATTATTATTATTATTATTATTATTATTATTATTATTATTATTATTATTATTATTATTATTATTATTATTATCATCATCAATCAGTATGATCTATTCCAAAATTTATTATAATTTACTATTACGATTTTGGGACAGAGATCAGAGAAAAAATAAAATGTGAGGAAAGATTATTTTCTTCCCAAAATAATCTGGTATAGTAGAAAATTTTGATTTTATAGAGAGAAGAAATAAAATGGATAAAATAATTTTGCGAAAAATCTTTTATAGTGGAAAAAATATTTTTTTATTTTTCGGAGTAAGAGACGAGACAGAAATATATAATATAGCGTGTTTTTGTTAGTGGTGTGAGTGTGAAGTGGCAAAACACATCAACAGGTGGGGTCTATAAAAAAATCCACCGGTGGGTTCCATACCATTATTTTGTGTGTGTGTGTGTGTGTATATGCGCCAAAATGAAGATTTTTATGTCAATTTACATTTTCCGCATAAATTTAGACAATAATCAAGTTAGTTTTTTTTAAGTCAAATTTTTCTTTCAATTTTTTTAAATTGCAAATAGCTTTTTATTTCCAATCTTTTTTTTATGCATAATATACCAAATTATTCATTTTTTCAGGATTTTCAATGTGATATCCATATTACATATATTATAATGAGATATTTGATTTAAAAAAAGAAATTATATATTGATTAATTATTTGGATTGGATTTGAGTACTTATTTGAATTGAACTATAGTATTGAGTCTAGGCTGATATTAAAAATTAATAAAATAATTTTCTTATAAAAATATTAATTGGGGTTTCTTTCGGAAAAGTACAACAAATCAATCTATTTTATTTGACGTGATATTCAAATAGTTTCTCTATTTAAGTTACGCACTGGAGAAAAATCATTGTTTGCATGATGACATTCCTATTTTATTAAAGGGTTAATTACAAAATGCAATCTATACTTTCAACGATTGTTCACTTTGCAACCTAAAGTAATTATTTTTTCCGATCACGACCTGTATAATGCAGGATTTTAGTTTTGCACCTCCGACTATATATTTCGGTATGTATAGGTCATGTGCTCAGCACATGCCAAAAAAGCCCAATAAGATAGTGACACGTGGCCATCTTATTTTAAATAATAAATTTAATTTATTACATAATATAAAAATAATTTAAACTCTAAATAATTTTAAATAAAATATAAGAAATATAAACAAAATTTAGAAAATAAATATAAAATTCATAAAATTATTGTAAAATTTTAAAAAAATCATTTTAAATTTCAGAAAATTTGAAGAACTATTTCCAAAAAAATATTTCAAATTTTTTGAAATTTATTTAAAGTTCAGAAAAAAATTTAAAAAAAAAATAAGAAACTAATTTTAAAAAAATAAAAAATTCAGAAAATTAAAATTTCATTTTTGAAAATTATTTAAAAATTTTAAAATTAATTTTAAAATTTTAGAAAATTAAAAATTAATTTTGAAAATTCTAATATTCAACTAAATTGATAAAACTCAAAAATAAATTTTTGAAAAATGTTTGAAATTTTTTAAATTTCATTTAAAATTTAGAAATACAAAAGTTTATTTATTACAATTATTTTCGAAGAGAAATATATATCCAGAAAATTTAGTTTTAACATAAAAATATATGTTCTAGAAGAATAATAAGATCTCCTACAAAGATCTGTTATATTTATAAATGTATTTTCTGAAAATATATTTGTATAAGAGTTTTTAAATAATTTTCAGATTTTTAATTTATAAAATTTTTAAATTTTAATTTTTTTTAGATCCTGTTTGAAAAATGTTTAAAATAATTTTTAGAAATAAATTTTGTAATTGTTTGAAATTTAAATGAATTTTTAAAATTTTACAATAATTTTCTAAAATTTTATATTTATTTTCTGAATTTTTTCATATTTTTTCATAAAACTATTTATATTTTAAACATTTTTATATTTTTTAATAAATTATTTTAGTTTTTTTAAAATTAGATGGCCACGTGTCGCCATCGTATTGTGCCTTTTTGGTATGTGTTGTGCACATCGCATATATATGCCGGAATATGTAGCCGGAGGTTGCAAAAGTAAAATCCCGCATTATATATAGGCTGTGATCGGAAAAAATAATTACTTTAGGTTGCAAAGTGAAAAATTGTTAAAAGTACAGACTGCATTCTGTAATTAACCCTTTATTAAATTAAAGACAAAATGTTTAAATTTGATTTTATAAATAATTTATTAAATTATTACATCTGCTAATATTTATATTTTAATATAACAATATTTGTTTGATTAGTCATGGAATTATGGGAGCTTTGAACATAAGTATTGTAAAATATCATAATTATGTTCTCACCTTCCTTAAGTTGAATTAGATTTTTTTTTTTATTGCGGATTAGACTATCTATATTGTGAATCAAATTATGAAAAATGAACTAATTGATTATTTTTAACAATAAAATATAGAATTATTTAAATAGAAAAATATAATTTTCTTATAAATTATTCAATTTATTGTATTATTATTTACTTTTTTTTTTTTTTTTTTTTTTTATATATATGTTGTGTGTTACTACCTCCGTCCCGCTCAGATTTGCACGTAGGGACGGGTATGGAGGTTAAGAAAAAGCTGTTTTTTGCTTTTTGGTTGACTTTTTTAAAGGTGGAGATTAAAGATGGAGATTTTGAGGGTGGAGATTATTTGAAAAAAATTCATTTTAAGGGTGTGCAAATCTGAGTGGGACGGGCCGAAAAGGAAAGTGTGCAAATCTGAGCGAGACGGAGGGAGTATTATCTTTCTGTTTTTTTTTTTTCATGTATGTAATTAATGGAACTAGTTGAGGCAATTTGCATATGTTAAGAAGGGTGCGGACTGACTAAATATATGTTTGAGTTTTAAAAATAAATCAATTTTAAAATAGGTATTGTTATTTGTTATATTTAATATTTATTTGAATTTTATTTTATAACAATAATTTATTTATAAATAATTAATATATTTAATCCAAAAGTTGCATGAGAGAAAAAGATATTTACGTTATTTAAAATTTTAGTATATATAATTTAAAATTTAAAAATATTTTTATTTTCAAGTGTACAGTGTTACACTTTTAAATAATAAGAGCATATAATTTTAATTTAGTTAAAATATTATGTTATTTGCAAACTTCCGTGCATCGCATGGGAGTAGTACTAGTACATAAAGAAAAATGGATATATGTTTCTACATTACTGTAAAAATTCAAAACATATTTTTTAAATGTATATAAGTATATAAGTACATTGATTTTATATTATGAGCATACATCTCGTATTCTTCAGATGCCAATGTACATACATGTGCATAAAATATCTTTCATTTACACACACAACACATGTCACATGTAAATCTACAGATTCACGGGATCCAGATGAAACATTTTGATCTATAAATATCTATTGTACATACGTGCACACACATTGAGAGAGAAATAAAGATATTTTTATCTAAGGAATCCACCTTGAATTGTTCAAGCGTCACTGTAGTTGTTATGCATCGTCTTGACTTAGTGTATGTGCATGCCATATTGTTTTATTTACACACTGCAGCGCCCCAATCCCGTTAATTCGGGATTGAAGTGCTACTAAATTTTTCTTTTCTTTTATTTAAGTAATAAATCAGATAAAGTGCGAAAGCGTGGCATAAAATATTTATCGGACAAAAGCAGAGATTTTATTAACAATAAAACACTGCCAAAACATATTTACACTAGTGGTTCCAAAGTTTCTAAGTAAAAGGAAACACCCGAATTTTCGACACATAAACTTATTTATATACTTAGAGGAGGCAAAAACATCTGAAAGTTGCGGGTAGAAAAAGGAACTCGGTGACCTTTGCCGCAACAGCCCTGTCACCCCGCTCAGCTAACCTGAAGATTTGTAATTAAGGGCATGAGTATAGACTCAGTGAGAACTTTGTAAGCAGTTATACTAAATGAAGGTGCATAATAATAAATGCATCCTTGACTTAGGAGCCCATCTTACAACTCAAAAGCCACATTGCTGGACTTAGGGGCCAATCTTACGACTCCCAAGCCTTACTCAAAAGTCAATCTTACGACCTAAGAGCCTTTCTGAAAAGCCAATCTTACGACTTAGGAGGTATCATATTAATAAGCCCGAAGGCAAACATATTTATCAATGTACAAGTTCAATAGCATCATATACTTACAAATAACCCAGTCACCCACCTTTTATGCTTGCCTTGAATAGGCGAGGTAAGTCGCGTATGTCCCTGGCTCGACCGGCACTACACCTAGCACATGTTGTTTCACAAATTTTTATTACTTATCGGGCTTAGTATTTTAAAAATAATTAAGTGTGGTATACTATCCTTTAAGTACATCTATTTTATTACAATCTCTAATACAAAAGACGAGTTATTATAAATTATAGTCCTAATTCAAAAAGCCTAATTATTTGGTAACTTTAAATTACAAACAACATTAATAACTATTTAATATATATATATATATATATATATATATATATATATATAAGTAAAATGAGGGGTATTGCTGTCATTTTACATTTCTCTCCAAAACTTTTACACCATATAATTGGTAACTTTTTCTTATTTATGGTAATTCATACCTTTCTTTTTTTTTTTTAAATGCAAATAGCTTTTTCATTTTTAATCCGATTTTTATGCATAATATACCAAATTATTCATCTTTTCACGATCTTCGATTTGACATCCATATCACATATATTATAATGAGATATTTGATTTGAATAAACAGATTGTTTGTTGGTTAATTATTTATGTTAAAGTCGATGTTTATGTGAATCGGAATAAAATTTTGGTTTGAGTTGCAATTAAAATTACTAAAATAATTATCTTTTATAAAAAATATGAGTTTTTTTTTTTTATAAAAATAAAACTAATCAATTTAATTTAATTTACGTGAATTTTCAAATATTTTTATTTTTTAAGTTATGCAGGGAGGAAAACCATTGGTTAAATAATGAAGCCCTTATTTATTAAATGAAAGGCAAAAAAAATAATATCTATTTTATAGCCAACTTATTAAATCATCAAATTGGCTATTATATTTTTGTATCACGAAAGTACATAAGCTTTGAGTATATATATAATTATATATTAAATTTGTTATTAAGATTATTTTTAATTACCTTATATATTTTTAATAATGTGTATTTTGTTAAATTCACTTTTTTTTAAGGAAATTTATTCTTTGCAGCCTAAATTATGACATTTATTACATTTTGAAATGTTTTTTAATTTTTTGCTTTTACTAAAATTTCAGTTATATGGTTTTACACTTTATAAGCTAAATTATACTTTGACGCACTAATCAACATCAAATGTCTTTTTTACTCTTAACAATTTAAATTACTCTGTTCGCATTGATCAATTTCTATCTTCAATAAATAACTATTTATAAGAAAAATATAACATTTATACAAAAAAAAATTACCATACCAAATTAAATAAGAAAATATTCAAATTTTGAAGAACTCACATAATTTAATTTGTTATTCAAATTATTAAATAACTTTTGAATTTATTTTGTTAAAATAAGAATTTATTAAATGAAAAATATTTTAATATATTTGGAATTACCAAATGAAATGTTAAAAGTTGCAAGTGAAAATCTAACTTTACAAAGAGAAAATAATATATATATATATATATATATATATATATATATATATAAAATTAGAACTTGAAAGTCTATTTAGATAAATTAAAAAGATAAAATAAAAGCAGAGATATAAGGAAAAAAATATTAAGTTTTACATTACATATGAAATATCCAAATAAAATATCATTGTACCTTTTATTATATTTTTCATGGTTATTTTAATTATTTATAGTTAGTTTAGTTTAGTTTAGTTACACTTTGTAGCCTAAAATTTTAAACTATTATTGATAAGTTGTCACATTTTGTAAGAATCAAAATTTATATTACTTTTTAAAGTTGCAAATATGTTTTTTCATTTCTAATCTATTTATTATGCATTACCTCTATTTTTTTAAAGGTTCTTTTAACTTTTGTGTTTTGTTTATAATTAAATGTTCTTTTAGCTTCTTCTTTTTTTCACAATTTTTCCTATACTACCCCTTTTATTATCCCTAAAAATTCTCACATTATGTAACCTACCATATAATTAGATAAAAATAGTAAGGAAATATGGAGAAAATTAAGGGATTTAAGGGAAGAGAGAAAAATCTAAAAATGAGCTTATTTGTCCACTCCCCCTACTCCATAATTTTTTTATCCAAGTCTAAAAAATGGAGGTAGTATACTCTATCAAATTAATCATCTTTTGACGATGTTTAATTTGACATCCATATGATATATATATATACATATAATAAGGTATTCTATTTAAAATATTATATTATTTGTTCATTGATTATTTGAGTAAGATTTTAGTGTTTATTGTGGGTTGTACATTAAATATAGAATTGGTTCGCAATATAATAAAAAATCATTCAAATAATTATCTTTTTCGTATAATTTTACTTAATTATTTCATGAAAACAAAAACTAATCAATTTGTTTTATCTGACAAGAATTGTCTCAAGTTCTCTTCATTTACTACATTGAGAGAAAAATCAATGTATATATAATTGAACACATAATTTATCGAATTAAAGCGATAGTTAATATTTGATTTATAATCAGCGTATTAAATTATTAAATTGGCCAATGTTTATTTGTTATAATAATTATATTTGTTGATAAATCACAAAACTATGACTGTTGCTCATATATATAACTTTATATATAACAATAAATCTTAATTTTTTTTACTACTTTTTTTTTTTACATGTATTATTGTTATTTGTCTATAAATAGTTACACTTTGCATCCTAAACTATGATATTATAAAAGTTGCAACCAAATTTCTTTTAATAAGCAAAATTAACCAACTTGATTATGTCTTTGATTTTCACATTAACCAATTTCAATTATATCTTTTTTTCACATTTTGTAACCTAAATAATTTTTTTTACATTAACCAATGTGTATCGTTAAATAAATCTATTATTTACAATACAAATGTATGATTTAATTGAAACGTTTCAACATATATATGAAAGTATTAAGAAATATCGAAGAACTCATATGTTTTATTTTATTATTTCAACTATTGAATAACTTTTAAATTTTATTTTGTTATTCTTCGTATATCTAAAATATCAAGTAAAGTATTAAAACTTGCAAATAAGATTTTTTAAAAGTAAATAGTTATAGTTAGAATTTAAAACTTTATTTAGATAAATTTAAATATTTAAAGTAAAATGAAAAAAAATAAAGAAAATTAAATTTCTTATAACATTATTCAATTTATTTTATTTAATAATATGAGTTTATATTTAGATATTTATGTTAGTTTCAACACTCATAATTAATTAGGATATTATGCATATAGGTGGAGAATGATACGGATACACTAAATGTGTGCTTGGATTTCAAAGATAAGAAATGATCATTTTGAAAAAGATTTTTTTTTATATTTGATATTAATCTATTATATATATTTTATATACATATATATATATATACACACACACATACACACACCTATATATAAAGTAAGTTATATTAAATTCACATATAACGTGCGAGAAACTTATATTTACATTACTTATAATTTTATTTATACATTTAAAAAAATAAAATATTAGGATAAAACGATCACATATTTAAATATTAGATTATATCATATTTAAGGGTATTACTTTTTAAATAAACTTCCGTGCATCGCACGGGAGTATTACTAGTTTATTACTAATACTAACAAACATGCATCTTAAGTAACAACTACTTAACATAAACTAAGAAAATATTTAAATCCCTAAATCTATATAAACATAAATACAATACGAAAAGAAAAATATGCAAAAGAATTGTACCCCAAAGTAGTTACACTATCTACAACTCTTTAAAAACACCGACCCAAATGTTGTCGAAAATAAACTAGTAAGGACCTCCTAGTTAAAGGAATTCCTTTTATTACATATATAATGTTTAAGAAAGAGGGGAATACTATATATAGTCTCAATCTTCAAATTATCTTCATTTTTCTTCGATGTGGGATCTGTAACTTAACTTTTAAGATACTTGAAAATAATTGTGATATGTTGCAAGTTGATTTTACTAAATATAGCACATCACATATATAGTATATTATTATTATTATTATTATTATTATTATTATTATTATTATTATTATTATTATTATTATTATTATTATTATTATTATTATTATTATTATTATTATTATTATTATTATTATTATTAGGTTATGTATATATATATATACATATGTTATAACTTTAGTAAAAATAGATGTTAAGCATATTATTATTTTATTATTACATATTCTTATTACTTAATATGCATTTTATTTAGTTATGTGACTATATATATGTATATACGTGTACAAGTATTATATGTATATAATATATAGTATGTTATAAATTAAATATGTTTCTTATTTCTTATGCCCGATGTTATTTTGGATTTCTACATCATATATTTTTAGTTTTCATCCTTTTGGTGCTAGGAGTGCAGTCGACCTGATACATCGCGATGATATCTAAAAAATATAAAATAAATAAACACAATACTTTTGCATTTCAAAATGAGATAAGATTGTGTAAAAATATTATAAAATGCATGGAATATCTTTAGTGTATTTAGAGGGTCGGGGCATTACACACACACCACTACTCATATGTAAATATACAGATTAAATATACCCAGATGAAACATTTGTGACAAACATCTGTGTATGTACGTACGCGCCTACACATTGAGAGAGAAAGAAGGATATATTTACCTTAGAAATCCGCCTTGAATTGTTCAACTGTCATGGTAATTGTTGTGCATCGGCTTGACTTAGCTCCTAAGTATAGGCGAGAATATTCTAGGCCTGCTGGTCGTAACCTTGTGTTCTAGAAACACGATGGAGCATAAAAGATTGTTTAGAGACAGCTAGTTGCAAAAAATATTTGAGATGTATTTGAGATCACTTTTATTGTCACAGATATATTATTTGCGTCCGAGTAATTGAGACGAGACAACATGTTGTCTCTAATAATAAAATTGTGATAAATACTCATAAGTTGTGACAAATGCTACTTATTTCAGATCACTTCTTGTTTCAAAAATATCATTTTTTTGTATTGCCAGTTTTTGGGAAAAAAATCAATATATATAAAAAATTGGTACAATATATGTAGGTTAAATATTTTGATATACTAGATCGAAACATTTATATGTTGTGTAATGTTTATTAGTTTTCACTACGTAAGTTCTAGATGCAAATGAAACCCATAACGTAGACCTTTAACTTCAGAACTTCCAAAATTCAGTCATTAAATTGATAGATTTGTCAGAAGTTAGGGCTTCTAATGGAATTTACTCCTTAGTAAGAGGTCAACAACAAAGACAATTAAGAAATTTTGAAGGATAATAATTGACACTTCTACTAATTAACTATGTCAACTTTTAATAATAAACTAATTAAGACACTACCCAAGAAGAGGAAGTCTCTTGTGTTCGGATCCATGCAATTAGGTCATGAAAAAAAATGTATTAGTATTTATGTCTAAAGATATTACATGTTCTAGGTAAATGTATCATGGTGAAAATGTATTAATGACCATATTAATTTGATTTTAAGCAAGATCAACTTACTGAATTTGAAAATGTGGTACATATAACATGTTAATTTCACCATTCAATTTACAAAATTTATATGATCGATTATTATGTGTCTCTATCAGATTAATTAATTTACACAAAACAAATTTCCAACCATTTTCCAATGTTTTCAATTTTTCCGTTAGCTCTCAAGAACTGTACGTGATGCAATACTTTGGGGGCTGTTAGCCTATTTTATAACGTAACGATCCGCAAGTGTAGGAGTGCAAGCAAGGTCGATCCCACAAGGACTGACTTAATGACTAGTTTGATACTCTAAATATCCTAAAATACTCCTAACTAGGCTCTCAATTGGATTGATTTGGCTATTAAACTAATTTTCCTAAACTATTACTTAACACTCAAGTCCAACAATAAGAAAACACTTTATCAAATAATCACGATTGGAAGACAAATTCTAGAGAATTGATTTCAGAATTAACTAAGTATGACAATCGAATTACTCTAAACTAGCAATGATAATTATCGTTATTAGACGGCACTTATATATATTAACTCTCCTTTCGAAGCAATTAACTTGTAGATTCATTATCCCTAGCCACCCTTTCAAGTCGACTAGACCTAACGAACTCCCAATCGATCTTAGACCATTGCCTACGCACTTATCTCACCTCCTTTTAGAGCGCTCAACAAATACGCTATATATTGTCTTTCCATTCACAAATTCCTCCTTTCAAAGCGAACTTATGAATTATGTAGAAGTAGTTAAGTGATCAAGTTAACTATTCATGAAAATAAATCACAACACATAGATAACGAATAACCATCATTAACTAGAATAGAAAAACTTCAATTTATCAAACATTCATTAAAACCTACTTTCAAAACCCTAAAATAATAAAGAACTACTCACTCATGTTCATGTTCATAACACACCGATGTTCATAGACAAACATGATTTGAAATAAAGAAATGAGAAAGTAAATAAGCACCCTAATCGTCGTCTTGATCTTGATCTTTTGATGTTGCTTTCCTTTTCAATATGCCATGTAATGATCTAAGTCCCTTTTTCGAGTTTGGGAACCTCCTTATGTAGTTAAGGCTAAATTGGGCTCAAGATGGGCTCAAAATTATAAAACGCGCATAATCAGTTTTGGACTCGGAAAGCTGCCTCGACCGGGTCAGAATCCCCCTCGACCGATTCAGAATCCCCATCGACCGAGTTGCTAAACAACTCGACCGAGTCAGAACTTCTGACCATGCTTCAACTCCTCTTTGCTATTTCCGACTTTTCTTGCTCGTTTTTCATCCGAACATAGCCCAAACGGACTTTTTGGCCTTTTTATACCTGAATAACACTAAAACAAGCAGAAACACATCATCTAGCTCAAAAGATGAATTTTAATCACTTTTCGCCCAAATACACATGCATATATCACAAATTGCGACCTTTAATTGACCTAAAATACATGTAAAACTAGCATGTATCAGGGGCCCGTAAATTATTTCTATTGGACCCATCGATCAATATTCTTTCTTTTTTTTTTTTTTTTTTTTTTTTTTTTGTGTGGAGAATAAAATATGTATGTGATACATAAATATCCTGATAACTATAGAAGATTTATAATATCTTCATATTCAATAGTGTCATATATTGTTGATTATTATTTTACTAGAGTAATAAATTATAATCCATATAATTAATTTCCATATTGAGCCACCACAGAATATGATCAGACTCAATTAAAATAAGCTCTTATTAACCAATTATACCCTAGTCAACTCTTGAGTTATCATAATAATTTACTCTCTCCGTTTCATATTAATTGACGTTTTAGGATGTTCTTCCATTTTCCAATTAATTGATGTTTTACATATTTTTCACCAATTTCTACCAATTTTCTCTCTGGGCTCAATCCTAAAATATCTCTACTTTTCAATCTATCAGAGATATGTTGATTTGGTCAAATCTTTAGCTGAGGGTATAACTGTCAAAATATTTCATCCTTAATTCTTCCCTTTATCCTAAAACATCAATTAATATAGAAAGGAGTGAGTATATTCCATTCTATTAAAAGAATATAATTGCACTATTATATATTTTCATCAGAATTATGAATCAATTAATGATTAATTATTATCCTTTGATTGATCGATACAACATACTATTGCAAAACTTGTCATGGAATTTATTTGGGGCAGCAAATATGATCTGATGACACGTGGTCTCTACTAATATAGTTGTGATAATCATTATTTTGAGATAACTTTTTATTGTTTCGAAAAATATTTTCTTGTAGTGATATAATGTCTCCTAAAATAATTAAATTCAACTTTTAAAATATGAGTTTAGATTTATAAAAATTAGATTAAATATAGAAACTTATTAAATTAATGTATATGTGGCGTTTGACCCTTGTTTCAGTGAAATTGATGTTTTTGTTGCTAAGAGGAAAAAATTTAAAAATATTAGATTCCGTCATGTGTGCATTCAATTATATTCCAATTTGCGTGTAACCTGTGATGTTAGATATTACAAGGTCCCAGCGGGTTATATTGTAATTGAGTTTCTTTTGATCGTTTATTTTCTTTCATTCAGTCGATTTTGGTGTTTGAATGGATTAGTATTTTTCTCAAATTTTCTTTTACCAATTTATTTTGAGTGAATACACGAGTCATGTGGAGTTTTTCATGAAAAAGTATCATCGGTTATGATGAAAGGTATTATTTTTGTAAAGAAAGGTACAAACACTAATCTCTTTCATGAAAAACCGCACACAACCTGCGAATTTGCCCACGACCCAAATGACATGAATAAGATATATGAAACTAGTATATATGAGAATTTGCCTCACATATTTCTTTATCTAATAACAAGCTAGATTTTCAAGAAGACCAATTTAATAAGGTTGGAGATATTATTTAACATGTGGGGACATTGCAAAAATGGTTCTCATACGTGACTTGTAAATATTGGGCAAATTGCAAAACTCGTAATACAATTTATAAGGGGAAATAGGTTCAAGAAAATTTCAAATTGTTCAAATTCCCTCGTCTTTAAGACAAAGTTGAGATTCGGGTAGGATATTTCATGTGCAACATACATGACAAGTTCAAATTGAGATTTTCTAATTATCCCCTTTATATATGATGTGGATGTGCCACCCGAAAAAATATGGCATTTGACACATATTAAAACTAACCATTCTAGGTGGTGACCACGTATTCACCGAAAAAATAAATCTCAACTTTGATGCGCTAGCTCATATATATTTAGTGCACATGTAATATTCAATGAAGATTTCGAATTCCGACTAAACAAATATCAAAATCAAGTAATTGAAAAAGATAAAAATTAAGCTAAAAAAGAAAAAAATGGATTCGAGAATGCCCATGAATTACCCGGACAATTTTGCAATTTTTATTCTGTAATGTAAAACAACAAAAGAAATATTCATGAAAGTCTTGGATAGACTTACCTAACTTCGATCAATGAATTATGGCCAAACTATATGAGAACTATGCCTATATAAATGGATGTTAAGTGTCTCTTTTCTTGAATAAATGAGTGAGACAATTAGTATGGAAATGATCAAGTTGTCAACTTTGTTTGCTTACATATTTGTATTGTTCACTACTACTAAAGCTACATTGCCGCCAGGATCGCGAATATGCAACGTATTTCCTGCATTATGCTCATCTCCACCATCACCACCACCACCACCTCGAGTACCGCTGCTATGCACGTTTTTACCAAGACTATTATTATGTCAGTCTCCACCACCACCTCCACTTAGATCCCCACCACCTCCATCGCCACCCACTTCCTCACCACCTCCACCACCACTTAATTCTTCGCCACCTCCTCCACCACCTTCGTCGCCACCCACTTCCTCACCACCTCCATCGCCACCTACTTCTTCGCTGCCTCCCCCATCGCTGCTATGCAATATTTTACCAAGACTCTGCCAGTTTCCACCGCCACCTCCACCTAGATCCCTACCTCCGCCGCTAATTGCTTTTTCGCTGCCTCCACCACCTCCACCGATAGGAGCTAGATAAACGATTTTGCTACCTATTTAATTCACCAATATTGGTCTAACCACAACTACCTACATGTTAATCTTCATCTCCTCCCTTTTACTTTAAATACAATAACATTATCAGCTGATAAAGGTCTTGCCTTCCATGGTTTGACGTGGCTTGCAACATTCTTGATTAAAATCTGCAGTTTCAGGGGGGATGCGTTGCGGCATTGGATTTTGGAATATGTTTGGTGTACAACTGATGTACTTTTTATACATGTTTTACAAATAAAATTGTGAATTATAATGAGGCAGGAAATTGCAAACACGTCTTGTAATCCAGAAGACCAGACATTGACCTTTCACTTTTCAGTTTGATCTGTTCTATCTTTTCCATTGTTTTCTTTAGATGAAATTAAGAATTGATCACCAACCTTTTTAACATCATAGACCGTAAGTGTACGGTGTGTTTGCTAGTGTAGTATGATCAAGATCATATCTCACAGAGCTCAGTGAAGACACCTTTATAAAATTACTATAGTGGGTTTAGTACATATTTTTGTAGGCTACCAATGGTGATGATTTGAGTTTCAAAACTACTCTAATTTGACGTAAACTAAAGTAGTTTAAGCAATTAAAAACAATAACTGATTAAAGAAGTATAATAGCATACTTTCAAACTTGACAATTAATGAGCTAAATTAAAAAATAAAAACCATCATAGGGTATTTGATTTTTAGAATCAAAATCATCCTAGATTACACCATTTTTATTATTAAAAGGCTTCACTATATGTATCTAAATTTCCCTTCCGGAGCGATTGAAGTGTGGATCATACACAATAGATCAACCTCCCGGTTAAACCCATGCATACAACTATTACCAGTTCCCAAGAAATACCCCACCATTCTTCTAAACTCCCGGTCTGTTAAATAATTGTACATGTCTTTTGTGTTGTTTGGCCATCCATGTCCCCATCTCTTGAGCTTTGGACACGAATTTGTGTGTGCTTAATTTAGGTGATCAGTCTAATCAAGAAGCAGTCAATTCTCAATACAAAAAATAACAATGTAAGTAATGAAAATGAATTAAAGACAACAATTCTGGAAACGAAGTACCCCTTAACTGTTTTTTTGGATGCTAATTTGTTGTAATTGAGCGAAAATTTGAAATCCACTTGAATTGAGTCGACCCGTTATATATAAGAAGATCCAAGCATATGAGGTACATAAGTCTTACTCATAAATTTTATGACTAGTTTTCGATTTACCAAATACATATGTGTCATATTTATGATGATAATTGCAAATTTAAACAACTTAAAAGTAACATTTCCATCCTGGTTAAATTAATCTTGCGGAGAATCTAATTTGGTCGTCGAACAGACAAATATATGAAATGACATAATTTAATTATTCAAATTCGTGTTTTACAATGTATTTTTGGGACGAGTTGTACGAATATCTTATTTGAAAAACTAAATACTATTTTCTGGGAAATGATATTTTAAAATATAATTTGTGGTGAAAGAAAATTGAGGGAAATAACTTTTTCCAGGAAAAAAGAAAGATTCTTTGTTACTTAACCAAAGGTAAAAATTAGGTATTAGACTCTCTAACCATAAATAATAATAAATTCAACTAGGTGAAAGAAAATTAAAGGAAGAAAAAGTGCCAAAACAAGCTCGATAGCGCAATGAATCACTAGCATCTCATAGTAGCATAACATTTGAAGATATTTGGAAAAGGATGGGCACATCCTGATGGACTATATGCCCATTTCAAAGAAGTGTATGTTGATATGCAAATTTATATCAATAAAAATGCACCATGTAATAAAGTATATGTTGGAAATCACTTTTATATTGATTGTTTTAATGTTAGAAATTAATTATGGATGAGTAAAAAGGAAAAATATATACGTACACAATTCATTTAATTGGAACAATTTTCGTGAAATCAAGACATACTCAATCAAATTAAGTAGGTTATTTAGGGCAAGATTGGAAGAATTGTGTTATTTTTTCTAAAAAGACACTTTTTTGCATTTTTTTATCTTTTATAAAGCGACATTGTTTTAAAACGGAGGGAGTATCTTTTATTGTAATGTAGTAGGCTATGAGGTGTACTGTAAATGTGAAACAAATAGGTTCATGTATAGGATTTATATTATTATATCGTAAAAAGTGATAGATAACGATTAAACACTTGTTGGAACTAATGAGTTAATATTAATTACTAAATTGTAAAAAAAAAAGTATGAATAATGATTGGTTGATTATGTAATGATTAATATTTTAATTAAATCTTTTGAAGAAGAATAGAGTTTTGGATGAAGGGTGTGGCACACTCGGACAAGCATATCCTTTTAAAAAATACCGCGTTATGCAAGTGATAGAAGAGGGAATATTAATGAATGCCCTCATGAAAGAAATACTAAAATTTCTTCTTCTCACTAATGAAATTAACTTTTGTGTATTGCATCAATTATTAAAATGAGCTATCATTTTCATTGTCTTTAGCAAGGGCTTTTATTACCATTTCGAAACAGACCTTACAATGAATTTTGACTTATGGGTCTTCTATTGATAGTTATGAATCTTTTAAGTCCTAGATAGAAATTTTCTTTCAGGACCTGAATTGATAGTTGATCTATCTTTCAAGTCCTTCACAGATAAAAACCCAAGAAAATATCATTGTGTTTGATATCAATTCTTTTGTTTACGTAAAAATTACATTTCAACGAGACAAGGATAAACTGCCAAAGAATCCAAGATGCATTATTGTAATTTTTTCTTTGCTACATATAAGTTGAAAATTATTTATTATATGAGAAAGATTTTATGTGGAAGTGGAGCATTCAAGTTTGGAGTCTGACCAGATTGTCAGAAGCATAAAATTTTTTAAATGCCATAAATTACAAATATTTCTTCTATTTGTCTATTTATTTATAAGATAATTACCAAAAAAAGCACAATCTTGGGTCCGCTTTTCAATTGCAATATGACCTTTAAAATTTAGCAACACTAATCACCAACTTTGATGTTTTTTCAATTACAAGATCGACCGAATCTTTTGACATCTAATTGTGATACTACCACTACTATTAGATAAGTCATGACAGGAACGTCCTATATCTGTAGCTTGTTTTGTCATCCACTGCTATAATTGTAGTGAATCGGTGATTGAAGTTATTATGTCACGTCTTTCACACTCAATTAACGATAGTAGAAATGACGAGTTCTAAAATTGATGGAGAGTAAATAATGGTCGCGTAAAGGTGCATTTAAAGATAGTGGTGACAACATAATCAGATATAAAAATATAGTTGATGTTGCAGTTGAAGAAACATCATAGTTGGTGATTAGTGTTGCTAAGTTTTAAAGGTCATTTTGCAATTTAAAATTAGACAAAAGGTTGTGATTCTTTTTTGTACTTAACCCTTATTATATATTTTTACTAATTATTTTTTAATTGTTACCACTAAGAAATAATCCACCAAAAAGAAAGTAAAAGGATAACAAAGATTATATGATTTTAAAAAAAATAAAAGGAAGTGGCTCTCCCATAATTTGAAAGTTTCTCCGCAGGTCAAATGTTAATTTCAGTTTCAAAACCCTAGCTACTTATCCTTCTCTTCATCCCAAAAAAGAGTCACATTTTAGGAAAATATACAATCTTTTATTTAAGGTATATCTCATAAAGGTACAACCTTTAAAAAATTAATTATTTTTGTTGGTATGAATTTTATTTGTCTATTATTATTCAACTATACATAAGTTATTCGTAAAATAAAAATGTTTAATTATTTTCTTTAACGAACTGATAATTTAAACATAAATGGGTGCATTCATTATACATACGTGTGGATATAAATATATATTTTACTTGATAAATAAGATTTCCTACGTCTAAAATAGAGTTATTCATCAAAATTATTTTTTTGACACACAATTTAATTTACTTTTATTGAATCTACCTTTGGGGTGGATAGACAAATGTATCTAACCGATATTGTTATCTATTTCCTTCTTAATAAAGGTATTATGGGAAATAATTAAAAGTATTTATATTTTAAAATGAGTAAAATAAACTTTGGATCTTTGTAATTTTAAATCTACTTATGCCATCATGCCTTCCAATAGACATATGGATCTAAGAAAAGAGCAACTATCTGTGAGTCTTACGAGATAACAAACTCTTATTCTTGTACGGTGGTAAATTAATTATAAAAGTTGACTTAGTTAGCAACTATGTTAATTATTGTCCTTAAATTTCTAATGGAAAAAAATGTCTATTAATAGATATTATTATTCTTAAAAAGTTGACCTTATATTGTCTACAACAAAAAGTTTGCGTTTGTAATTACTGATTTTATCAATCCAATACAAAGGGCAAAAACTAAGGGACAATTTGGTTTAGAATCAGGAATGGTAATGATAATGAATATGAACGCGAGGTCAATCACTATGAAATGATGTGACGTGAGTAGTTAATCAACTGGAGGTAATCAGAGCCGGTCCAATGTTATAAGGGGTCTAGTGCCCCTTAGCTTCATATAAATAAAATCATTAACAGTTATATTATTTTCATGAAAATAATTTCATTGACATAATACAAGGATAATTTACATATTTATTGAAAAGATGATGTTCCAATTTCGACGACTCTAATCTCATAAAAACAAAGACATACAAAATATCATTCAATTTTATTACATAATAATTGAGAAAATTGAACCCTATGCGAAAATACAAATTTTTCATGTAATACCACATTTTTTCCTAGTAAACAAAAATCTAAAAGAATAAAATAATTGTATTGAAAAGAGTAAATTTTGATTGTACCCAAGGTAAAAATACAAATTTCTATATCATAATGCATATATTTCATAGAGCTAGAAGATAAAAAATTAAATTGTAATAAAAAAGAATAAACTCTGGCTACAGTAAGAGTCCAAATATTCGTATCATAATATACATTTTTTCTAATAAGAATAAAATAATTAAAATATAAAATAATATTAATTCTAATAAAAATTAATATTGTACAGGAAATAACAAAGATGTAACTATAAAGCTTGACCAAAATAAATAGAGCTCAAAATCTCAAATGACCCATGTAATAAACTTAAAAAAAAAAGAGGGACAGATGTAATATACTTACTTTTAAAAGGTAGAATTTTGAGAAAAAAAGAAGTTCGATCCAAGGACCTGTTGCCTAAAAGGCACAAACTTGCATGTCACGTACACTAGGACAAATATTATATATAAATACAAAGATACATTTAAAAAAATCCGGGCCCTAGCCGGGCAAAGACCCGATGCGATGGCATCGGGTGACCACCTCAAGACCAGCTCGGGGGGGTAATGATTGACCAGATTTAATTCTCATTCATGTATACAAGCATAAGAAATATATAAATGAATCCATGTTGTTGGTATTATTATTATATTTAGCTAAAATTTACTCTAAGAACATATTAGAAAATATATACATTGATAATTATGGGAAGCCTCAGATTTGTTTAAAATTTTCACCCATTTATTTAGAGAAGAAACTCGATTTTCCTAAGCGTCTACTTTAGAAGAAAAATGAACATGAGAATAAGAGAGGTATTTATATAAATTCTAAATTTATAGCCCTGAAGTATTCAGTTATTAACTATTTTGTTAGATTTTTTTAAAACTATTAATTTCTTAAAATATTATACAATTTCTCGTAAAAATTAAAGTCTCTGGAAAAAAGTATTTGTTACTTATACGTCCAATAGTAATATTTTTTTCCTAGAAAATGTGTAATATTTTTTTTTTCTATGCAGAATACTATTTCTTCCATTAAACTTAATAACTCTTATATTTGTTTTAATTTATGTGTTCTTCCATAAAAAAATAAAGCATCTGAAGCTAGATTTGTCTGATAAGATTGATTTTGAAAGGTTGTTCAACTTCGTCTCTATTGGTGGGCTGACGAGGTAGACTGTGAGGCTCGGTAATATTGCTGGTGGTTGTTTCTGTCGCTCCTTGTTTCCTTTGCAAATTCTTCTTATTCAATATATAAATTATCATTTGGTATCACATAATATGAAAATCTACATATTTTATGCATTTAATTAGCAATTAATACCAAGGTTGCAGAAGTCGGAAATCGTTAGTCGTGCGGTCTCCAAGCGACTAGCGACTAGGCCGAGTAGTCGCCGAGTACTCGCCGACTACTCCCCCGAGTTTTTTTTTTTTTTTTTTTTTTTTTTAATTTTTTAATTTTTTTTAAATTTTTTTGGCATGACCTATATATAATTATATGTCCAGAAAAATCAGAAAAAGTGGAGAATACTCACAATATAATTATACTAGTCCCATCAATTCAAGCGACTACATACTAACAAAAAATCTAAAATACACATCAAAAGTTCAAAACTAATACATATTAATTACTATTTACTAATTAGCCAAGGAGACACTAAAACCACATACATAAGTAATAATCAGTTTAACCACAAACTACCAAATAGGAAAATACTCAAATAGTCCATAATACATAACATAATAAACCAAATATTGAAATACCCAAGTCATAAACACATTCTTTTTATCCAAAATGACATCAAATTCATATTTCAAAAGTTATGGATTAAATTAGTAATGGTAGCTCCTTCTATCCTTGAAGAGGACCTTGAGACCCAAATACTTCTTCTCCATACTCTTCCAATACACCATCTTCATCTTCCGACTCAAACTCAACCTCAACTTTGACTTCTTCATCATCGGAAGAAAAATCATCTTCATCAAGCTCTCTAATTCTAGCACTTCTTTCGCGACATCCCCGAGCCATCTGCAATATCATCATTAGCCACTTCACAATCAAGAGTTACCCCCAAGCCATCATCAACCAATCCAACCCCATCAACAAGCCATTCTTGGGCACAACTTGCATCATCCTTTTCTAGTAATACTTCAACATCTTTCTCTTTTTGCTTATTTTGCTTATTCATCAATTTTGCATTGAATTGGACATACACAAGATTGTTCAATCGCCGTGCATCAAGCTTATTTCTTTTCTTTGTGTGTATCTATAAAAAAATTCAAAATCTTTCAATAAAGAATTTAAACTTTATAAATATTATATAATAAAATAATTTCTACACATAAAAGAGTTTACTAACCACTTCAAATGCACTCCAATTTCGTTCACATCCCGACGAACTAGTTGTCAAAGATAGGATCCTCATAGCTAACTTTTGTAAGTTGGGAGTCATTGAACCATAGTTCGACCACCAATTTACTACATAAATGGAAATTAGAAACAATATCCAAATTAGGCAAAAATAATAATAAATATCATGAAAAAAATTCAACAAAATAAATAAATAAAAAAGCTACCTGGATCAAATGTGTGAATGTTGTTTGAATTCTCCATGCATGCAACAACCGCCACTTCTTTTCCAAAAAGACCCGTCTTGTTCTTATAAATTGGGAGCTCTTCATTCATGATTTTATTCTGCATATCAATATTCCCGGGATATAGAATATCCAAGAAATCAATAACCCCAATGGAAACATCATGATCCAAATGGATTAAAGGATCCCGATAATGGTAGAATGGATTCAAGAGGTATACTGTCAAATGAACTGGACTAGTAAGTCTGTCTTTCATCTTTGCGTCAACAATGTCAATGATAGGCTAGTAGTTCTTGGCAATGTTGTTGAGGGCAACTTTAACCTCCTCCTTTGCCTTCATAAGCTCACCATACACAAAACCCATAGACGGTTTCTTGTCACCGTCAACGATTCGGAGCACTCTCACCAGCGGCCCTAAGACCTTCAAACACAAGGAAACACCATTCCAGAAACCCATGCTCAACACTGTTGTGTAACTAGCCTTCCCTTTGGCCGTCTTTGAAAATATGCATTGTTCCCACTCAATGCTAGTAAACATCACCCTCAGTTGTGCCCTTTTCTCAGATAGGCTCTTCAAAGATAGAAACGCCGATGCAAATCTAGTCACCCCCGGCCTCACTATGTCCCTCTTCTTTGTGTGCACCCTCATCATTGCTAAAGTTTTATGATGTGCATAGATGAAGATGGTCAATGCTTTAGCTTGATCAATGACCTTCTTGAACCTTGGTAGGTTAGCGATGGCTTCAAGCATAAGATTCATTGAATGGGCAGCACATGACGTCCAAAATATTTGAGGCCTATGTATCTTCAACAACTTTGCGGCTGCCATGTTGTTCGAGGCATTGTCAGTTACTATTTGAACAACCTTCTCCGCACCAACCTGTTATTTTATTTATCACAAGTTCACAACCAAGAAGATAGTTATTATCACAACAAATATAAATTTATAAATAATATTGCAAAAACGGAAAATGAATATAAATATAAGAACTAAAGAACCACATAAGTTTATTATAGAATAGAGAAAAAAAAAGTAAGTGACTAACCTCTTGGATGCACTTCTCAACATAGTCGTGGATTACTTCGCTTGTATGTGCAATGTCCGAAGAGTCTCTAGATGAAAGAAACACAGTGCCCAATCTAGAATTCACACACAAGTTCATGATGCTTCTCCTCTTTCTATCACTCCAAGCATCAGTCATAATCGAGCACCCGTTTTTTGCCCATTCTTCTTCATGTGGCTTTAGTGATTCCTTGGTTTTTTCAACTTCTTTTTTCAAAAAGGACTCGCTCAGTTCATATCTTGTAGGAGGCTTACACCATTTACCATATTGACCAATAGCTGCGAACATCCTCTTGCAACTATCCAACTCAAAGGCATGAAAAGGAATGCCTGCTTCATATGCCCACTTACAAACATACTCCTTTACCCTATCTAGCCTTTCTTTGTCAATTGCCTATTTGATGCCTTGCTCGCGCATATTCTTTTCCAAATTCAAAGTTTCTTCTGGATTGATTTGGGTAGTAAACTTATCCATCGGTCCGCTGGAATTTTGAGATTTAGACCCAGCAGACTCTCTCGTTGACATGGTTCTTGCCCCATCATCAATAACCATATCATCAATGTTTACTCCTGATCTAATCTCATCATCTTCTTTCACCTTACCCATTTTCTTTCTCTTTGCCTCATTAATTGCATTCCTACACTTAATCTGATCCTCTTTGGTGGCATTCCAACATGAAGCAACATTTCCGGAAATGCCTGCTATATGTTGTTTCATCCTATGAATCCCTCGAAACATAGGTTTTTCGCAAAGGATGCATTTCACCCTATCCAACCTATTTGGATCAATTAAAACAGCATACTCCCACCCCACGTCATTTGAGTTTCGTTTAAGCGAGTCATTTGAGGTAACAGATTGAGAAACACTATCTGATGCAGTAGTTGAAGAAGCTGCCATTTTTAAGCTACAATAAAGGTATCCAACAAAGCAACAACTCAAGCAGTAAGATCATAACTATCATAGATTCATAATACATAAATATCTTATCATGAAGATAGTATCTCATTCTTCAAAGTTCAAAGACAGTAACTTATTCTCCATATATAATCAACATAATCTAAGTTTAATTTATATTTTATAGTTAAATATAGAAGTTTATACCTCAAATCATCATTATATATAATCTCAATTTATTATGGTCAAGGGAAGTGTGGCCATAGATAAAATTTAAAGAAGCATGGATGCATCGACAGTAACATTTTTGTAGCAGCAGTTTCAAACTTACATGAATATATAATCTCAATTTTTGTATCCATTGAATTGTCAGTTTAATATATAGCATTGTCAGTTTACTACCGTGGATTATGACATATCCAAAAGAAGGCCTAAATTTATAGCATTAGCACAACAACCAGAACTCTTATTTTTGGGGTTTCTCATAGCTTTTAAGTGGCCCCCATATGTTGCGAAGAAGAAACAACAAAAAAGTTCAAGTAATGATATCACAATTGCGTCTAATAAGGAATCATCATCCCTAACGAGAAAGGACTAACAAAATACATAGTGAGAACATCAACACGTGACTAACTGGTTGTAACAATAATTCAAGATAATTCCATGACATTTTATTAGCAACATCTACAATAGAAACATAATAGCAACAAAGAGAAGAAAAATGAATAAACAGACAATCAAATAAATAAATATGTGGTTAGTCCACTTTGTATGAGATACATAAATCATAACAGATAAAGAAAGACAGAAAGTTGAAAAATTTATATTAAAGTGACATATGCACGAGATACACAAGAAAAGGAGAATGAAATCCTTGCTATAACAATGTCAAATATATAATCTCTTCATTGGTAGATATAACATTGGCAGCAGTTTCAAACATGTCAATATAACATGAATATTTTGTAGCAGCAGTTTCAAACTTACAGTTTATAAACAAACGACGGCGGGCAACGGGCTGGCGGCGAGCAACGGCGACTGATAGATGTGCAGCGGTGGCCAGCGACGAGCAGAATAAAATGAGCAGCGGCGAGCAGTGGTCAGTACCGGCAACTTCAAGATGTGCAGCTCCAGCGACGAGCAGCTCCGGCGTGCAGCGGCGAGCAGCGACGGACCCTAGTTTTCTTTTTTATAAGTTTTCCCCTATTTTTGTTTAGTTCCAGCCCTAATTCTATATGTTAATAAAAACAAAAAAAGGAAAAAATGCAAAAAGGAGGGTTCTCCGACTCGGCCGAGTAGAACGATTTCGCCGACTCGGCCGAGTAGTCGCCGACTCGGCCGAGTAGTCGGCGATTTTTTGCTCAGGCTATTTTTTTGTGCGATTTTAAACAAATCGGGTCGGTTACCAACCGAGTAGCGACTACTCGGCCGAGGAGTCCGAGTTCTTCAACACTGATTAATACACACAGAGAATATAAAAATAAACTTATTCTATTTAAATTCCAAGAATTAAACTATTCTTAATAAAATGGAAACAATTAATAGAATTGATCAAATCTCTTCTAATAACATCCTTAAATCCATACTAATTCCTGTGATTATTATTCTTAAGTTATGTTACCTTTTCTGCCGTTGGACTTGTTTCACATCACTTGTTCTTGCGGATCTTTATAAGAGTTATAGAATTTGGAAAATAATATGAATTTCATAAAATACACTATGTTTAAACTTTTGAAGTGTAATAATTAATTAAAACATTTTAAGACACATGTGTTTTTTTGAAAAAAAAATATTGTCCTATTTGTGCTAAAATTTCTAGCTGGGTTATTTTTTTCAGAGATGTTTCGAGCAACAATTGCTTATATAGGAATTTTGATCGTTATATATTAATTGTATTTCAACCATGGGTGTTAGATTGGTAGTGATCTTGATATTGTTTCATTTTTTTAGTTTTTGGTGTGTATTTTGGATTCAATGATGAATCGTCTTGAATCTATGAGAATGATGATGGTATTAATCCAACATAATCTAAAAAAATTGACTAGCCTAGGTTATTAATCTGTTTCGTCTCTATTAATATATTAGTTCCACATTGTTAATAACCATTGCTTTGTTGACAAGTATGATAAAGTAGTTTATATTGCTTGGGATTCTTAGCATTTCAATATTTATATGGTTCGATATTTGTTAGTTACCTTTGTATTTGATATCTAGGACGAATTCATTCATCAAATAGAATCAATGAGAAATAACTTTGAGTATCTTTTTTCTTATAACGTTGTGTCACCCCAAACACATCACAAAGACAATGGTTTCACCAGAAAATTTAATAACAATCAATTTAATGTGGTCGTGTCTGACACATATGCAATTTAGAGACGATTTTAGATTCCAACTAATAAAAGAAATGAAAAAGATAAAACTGTAATTGTAAAAAAGTAAAAGGTTAGTCTTTGGACGGACCATAAATTACAAGACGTGTTTCGTAATTTTCCTTCTCATTATGATTCACTATTTTATTTATAAAACATGTAATATTAAAAGTACATCAGTTGTATGACAGCCATATTTTAAAAACTCGACACTTCACCCATGAAAAGGCAGAGTTCAATCCCATGTGACAAAGCGTGTTTCATTTGGAATGTTGCGAGGCATGTCGAACCATGGAAGGTTAGAATTTTATTAGTTGATAATGTTATTGTGTTGAAACGAACTTATTTGAGGTGTATTATTTTTTAGTAGGTATGGTGATGAAAGTAAAGAAGATGAGATGAAGATTTGACATGTATATAGTTATGGATATTAGAACATTGTTGGTCAATTAAATAGATAGTGAAATTGTTTATCTAGCTGCTGGCGGTGGTGGTGATGGGGGAGGCGGCGAAAAAGTAGGTGGTGGCGGAGGTGATGAAGAAGTGGGTGGAGGTGGTAAAGAAAAGGGTGGCGGCGGAGAAGTGGGTGGCAGTGGAGGCGGTGAAGAAGTGGGTGGCGGTGGAGATGGTGGAGGTGGCGAAGAAGTGGGTGGTGGAGGAGGCGGTGGTGGTGGGGATCTAAGTGGAGGTGGTGGTGGAGACTGACAAAATACTCTTGGTATAAGAGTGCATAGGGGCGGTACTCGAGGTTGTGATGGTGGAGATGAGCATAGTACCGGAAGGAAGTTGCATATTTGCGATCTTGGCTGCAATGTTATAGCAGTTGTAGAAGTAGTGAGCAATACGAATATGAAAATAGACAAAGTCGACAACTTGATCAGTTCCATATTGATTACCTCACCCTTTTATTAATAAAAATAGACGTTTAACATCCAATTTTATAAATAGTTCTCATATATAGTTTGGCCATAATTCAACAGTGAAAGTTAGGTTACTCAAACCAAGACTTTCATGAATATTTCTTTTACATTAAAAATTACATAATTTGTTTTACAGGGGTTTACAAAACCAGTTTCTTATTATTTCATATTTTTTTCTTTTACACTTTTTTTTACCCTTTAATTTTTCGAATTTGGTACTTTTTTTAGCCAGAATTTTTTAGTTGCACCACATATGACCGAGTCAAAGTGAAGATTTTCATTTGTCTGGTGAATCTATGGTCACCGATAGATTTTTTATATGTGTGTGATGTTATATTTACCTGGGTGGCACATTTGCCGAAAAACAAATATATTTACCTGGGTGGTACGTTTGCCGAAAAACAAATTATATCAATTTAACTATGTCATGTGTGGTGTGTATGTAATTATCATGTGATAATTTCAAATTATGTTTTAAAAATGAGTGTATTCGACCAATTTAAACATACGAAGGACCAAATTCAACCTTTAAATTATAGGACAAATTTTGTAATTTACCAAATATGTATTTGTCATATTTTAGGACAAGTGTGCCAACTTTTCCTAATATATAAATAAAATTTAATACTTCAATATATTCATCTTACTGAAAATTCAATTTGCTCATGTGGATAGACAAATATGTGAAATGACAAGATTGAATGATGCAAAGCGATATTTTATAATAGGTGAGTTTTGTTGGGACTGTGGAACTATTGTCTAATGTGAATGGTTGTGGTAAATAGATTAGGAGAAAAGAGGTGTTTGTGTTTGGGTGGTTGTTGAAAAGGTAGTTTGTTGTTTTATAATGTTTAATTGAAACATGTAATGTGATGTGATATGTGTTTAAATAATTGTTAATTGATGATTGGTCAATGACTCAAGTAGGGGGATTTGTGTGATATTTTAGTATAATGGATATTTATTACTATTATTATCACTAATTACTATTTATTTGCAAATTATTAATTTTAAGAATATCAAAATTAATCTTTTAATAACTAATTATTATTAAATTCAAAATTTAAATTTGATTATTTTCGGAAAAAAATAATTCATCCTTTATTTTATCCCTTTTACCTTTTTTAAGGCGTTTTTAATAATTTATTTTAACTAATAAAAATATGTAAGTAGAACACCACACAAACACATCCATAATATATACACACACACGATATATATATATATATATATATATATATATCATTGAGTGGATAAACTTAAAAGCAGATTAAAAAGAGAAGAGCGATGATTCATGAAAGAAAATAAGAGTGTTGATATAAGAGTGGCTATAGCAACTTAGCTGGAAATGATCAACCAAGGTTGTAGAGAAAAAACTGTTAAGAGGCTCAAGCAACTTGCTGCATGAACTGCATGGAGTGACGATTGGGAAAGTCTGTTGTAACCGTTTCCAGTTTTGTAAGCTTGAAGCATCATAATAGTTTTTAAGTAATCTTGTATAAATTAATTGGTGTATTTTGTATCTAGATAGAGAGATATACACTTTTGTGATCATCTAGAGGGAAACATAAGCAACACGAGTGATTACACAAGAATAGAGGTTAAGAAGATTGAAAAGCCACAGGAGTTGATTCTTGAGAGTTCTTTGTGTTCTATCTCTTTGTAACTCTTTCTTGGGTGATAGTGGAATCTGGTTTAACATCCTGTGGATATAGGCAACTCTTTTTGAACCATGTAAATCTTGGTGTGATTGATCTTGTTTGTGTGTGATAATTTCTTGCATAGTTCTTTGATACACATTCTGTATGCGTGCATTTAGGGCAATTTACGTAGGTATTTTGTAACATTTGCATGTATAATTGGCCGAGAATCGTTCATATTTGATATATTGGACCATTTGACGTGTATTAGCTTGTTTTGTAGTGTTTTCAGGGTTTCCGGGCTAATTCACTACAAGAAATTTGAGTTTTCGCAACGATAAAATTCGTCATATAAAAGTCATATTTCGTCACCGTAAATATTAGGTGACGAAATTTTAGCGTCACAACGATCGTCATGGTATATATCCATAGTATTAATGACGTTAAATGTCATTGTCACCACATATTATAATTTATAGTGACGCATAATTTGTTACCTTTATCATATAATATTTGTCATCTTATATTGTATTTCGTCATTGAAAGTAAACATATAATATGACGATAGCAATTTTTGTCATCAAAACATCAAATTCTGGTGACGAAAATCAATGAACTACCCAACTCATCGAACTTTGGTGACGTTTTCATCATCACAACTATATTTATTATCTTGTCATATTTATAATAATCGTCACAAAAGAGTTAGAGCATATTTGGTTGGGTTGACACAACCTCTCATCAGTTTGGCCAACCCCACCTCATGTTTCTTTGGGCTGGTTTGGCCAAACCAGGGTATTAGGATTTGGTGGAGGGACATCAATCACAAATCGAAACATTACTTTAATCATTCTCCCAATCATTAATAACTACCTCGTACCCATATCACATCACATTTTACAATTAATAATTAAATTTCACACTCCAACCATAACCCCAGCCACCCAACCAAACATCACTCTCTAACACCCCCAGCCACTAACTCCAGCCACTTCCCCCAGCCAAACCACCCCAGCCCCAACCAAACATAGCCTTAGCTTGTAGTTACAAAAGGCTTACTGTCGTGTTATAAATATCTTTAATGACAACGTATTACGTTAGCAAAGAATTTCATTTAGTGACAAAGTTTCGTTGTCACTAAATACTTACAAGTGGTGACGCCATGTTTTGTCACAACGAAATTGCATGGAGTGATGAAAATTGTATTTACCATTGAAGACTTTGATATGCCAACGATATATTTTGTCATTGTACAGAGACATTTAGTGACAAAAGAGTTACCGTCACTAGATGAGCAAGTGTGGTGACGATCGAAGTGGGTCATCATTTAATTGTATTAGTAATAGTAATATAAATTGTCACCAACGATATATATAGAGTGACGATATATTTTGTCATTATAAAGTGACATCTGGTGATAAGCTATTTTTTGTCATAATATAAATATGTACAGAGTGATAGTTATCAATTAATTTTTTAGAGACAATTTTTCAAACCGTGATATAATAAATTCGTTTATGACGTAAAATAAATTTATATGCAACTATTCAATTCATCATGAAAATGTAATTCCGGCGACAAAAATATCAAATTTCACTAAATAGATCTTATGATGACATCTAGATTCAATAGTTAATGTTTATTGATACAATATTGTATTACTTTATATAATTGTAATTCATTAAACTAAACAATGCAAAAAAGGGGGAAAAATAAATCAGTAAGCAAGAATACTAAGTAGAATGAGATTATTTAGTATGCTAAAGAAGTTCAAAACATCCAACATAAACATCCGAAATAAATAATTTTTTTTAGCATACATCCCAACTTAATAGTTAACATCGCTTAACGGAAGAAACATGATTGACTAGGAGAAAACAAACATCTTATTTTCAAACATCACTCATTCCATACTCCAAAATGCTAAAGATCAAGACTTTCTCATCCTTCAGCTTTCTCACCAATGCAGCAATCTAAAAAGACATGAAGGTGACTGAAGTTTGTTAGATATAAGATTCTGATTCGATCATTCACAATAAAAGGTACAAATGAATTTATGAGAAAGTGATTCAAACTGATGGCCTATATAAGGGTTTTCAAATTCATTTTGTGAGATTTTTTGTTTTAAATTTATCAATTCAAATACAAAGAAGTTTGCTGACATTTTGTATAATCACATGCTTTTCATTAATTTAGGATTGGTGATCCTATGGTACCACCTACTGAATCTACAAGGAAGAAAACGAAAATGGGGAATATAAAATGGTTATGGAAGTGTTTGTTGTTGTTTTTAAATAAGTAACTAAAGTTTAGAAATTGCTGGAGAAAAAGAGACTCTTTTAGTTAAGGGGAATAATGCTTAGGATTTCCAACAACAGATAACAATAATAAAGAAAGAGAATAATATTCTCATCTTAGGCAGGGTTTGCAAAAACTTATTCTAAGCACTTATGCACGTTTGGCTTAAAAAAGTAGATTAGAGTGTTTTCAAATACATACTTTTGCTTTAACAGTGGATTAAATAATTTATTTCAAGTAAAAGTTGGAAGCAGGTTATCACATACTTTTTTCTGCTTGTACATATAATTTCTATTTTAAATTACTTCTTTCCAAACAATACAACTTCTCCTTTTGTACTCCCTCAGTCCCGGGCTAACTTGCCTACTTTGACAGTCCCGGGTTAACTTGTCTATTTTGACCGGGCACAGAGGTTAAGAAAAAGCTGATTTTATAGAATCTTTGACTTTTTTAAAAGTGGAGATTGAGGTGGCGATTTTGAGGATGGAGATTGTGAGAAAAATTTGTCATTTATGAGTTGGGACAAACCGAAAAGAAAAATAGAAGAGTTAGAGCGGGACGAAGATATTATAAATCACCTATTATTGCACACTCTCTTAGTCATTGAGAAGTCTTGTTTGGGGGTTAAGATGCTGAGGAAGTGCAATAAAAATACACGTACTTTCGAAGAACGGAAGCTTGACATGAAATAACAACTAAAAGGATAAAATCAAACAGATCCAACATAATTGAAACAAATCCAGATCATATTAGCAAAATTAAGATATTACGAAGGAGGTCCTCAGAAAAAAACTCACGATTTCTTCGATTGATTGGATTAGGATTCAGAAGGAAATGAAAATGATAGAATTCAGAGAGAAATGAACTATTTCAGACAATAAGAGGAGAATTTACAAATTTAATAATGTGTGGAAAGAGAGAGGAGGGTGAAGAATGAAAATGGCGAAGCTAACCTTTGACTGGAAGGAGATTTGAGGGTAGTTCTATTTTGTGCAGCTGAAGATTCAATTCGAAATCGATTTTGCTCGGATGAAACCCGAATCGCTTATGCGTAGAGAACATGGAGAAAAAGTACCAGAGCCAGCATGGACGTGGCGATGGCGGACAGGGGGTAGGGTGGTAACGGGGATGGGGGCCGCAGGGCTCGACTAGGGTAAATGTGATTCGGGAGAATTTACGGAAAGTTCTTCTGAAATTGTGTAAACTAAAATTGTCATCAAGTCTAAAAACGTTCCTATTATTTAAATAAAATATGGGCATTATACATTTTAAGGTCCTTAAAGTATTAATGTTTGTTTTAAATGGTCCTTAAAGTATCACTTTGTTTTAATTGGTCCTTGAAGTTATAAATTTTTAAATCAATTAGTCCATGAAGTATTTTTTGTTTCAATTGGTCCCTTATGTTTTACAATTATTTCAATTGATCCTTAAACTATTACGAAATTCTAGCTTAAGGCCCCCTAAAAGAAAAAAAAGATACATAAAATATGTGAAATCGCCTATTTAATTCAAAATAATATTATAACATATCTTTTATTAAATAAATATTGTGTATTTTTATTATGATACTTTTACCATCAAACGAGGTGAATTATATTATAATAGGATTTGAACAAAAGTTCGAGATTATAATTTCTCAATAATTTTATCCAAACTTTGAGAAATACTTTGTGGTACTTTAATTTTAGTGATAATTTAGTTGAGATATTTTGAACTCTATCTATCTTGAATTTAATGTAAAACTAAACATTATTAACGAAAGGACTTTGAATTTTTATGTTTGAAGTTCTTTACAATATTTAAAAAAATTAAAGTTATTTCATTGATAATGTTCAATTTTACTTTAAATTCAAGATAGTTAGAGTTCAAAATATCTAGATCAAACTAGCACATAGTATTTTCTCAAAGTTTGGATGAAATTCTTGAAAAAATATAATCTCGGAGTTTTATTCAAATCGATATTTTTGTATAAATCACCTTCGTTTCAGGGTGAAAGCATCATAATGATAAATTACAAAACATTTATTTAATAAAAGATATGTTACAATATCATTTTGAATTAAATCGGTGATTTCACATATTTTATGTATTTTTTTCTTCTAAGGGCCTTAAATAGATTTTTATAATAGTTTAAGGACCAATTGAAATAATTCCAAAACATAAGGGACTAATTAAAATAAAAAATACTTCAGGGGACTAATTGAATAAAAAAATTAGAACTTTAAGGACCAATTAAAACAAAATGATACTTTAAGGACTATTTAAAACAAACATCAATACTTTAAGGACTTTAAGATGTATATTGCCTAAATGATGCGCTAAACTTGATATTTCAAATATATATATCGAATCTGAATATTTTAGCATTCCAAATTCTCCATCGCCTTTATTTTCTCTTTTAAAACTTTTTTCCTTCTAGTCTTTTTTTTTTTTTCTTTCAAAATTAATTACTCCCTCCATCCCACTCAAATTTGAACATTTTTCTTTTCAGTACGTTCCACATCAATTTGAACACTCTTAAAAAGTAAATTTCTCTTACAATCTCCACCCTCAAAATCTCTGTCCTCAATCTCCACATTTAAAAAAGTCAATTAGAAAACAAAAAATAGTTTTTTCTTAATATACGTGTCCAACCCTACGTGCAAATCTGAATGGAACGGAAGTAGTAATATCTAGTGGTAAGGTAGATTGTCCATGGAATATATGTATTTAGGAAAATACTCAAATTGAATAAAATGCTCTTACATTCATATCTCTAAACCGGTGTTGTTATAACCGGACTGGTGATCAAACTAGTCTCATTAACGGTTGGCGGTTTGACTGGTCGGACCAATTGGATCGACGGTCTAATCGGAAATAAGTAGTCACCATTTATTAATTTTTCTAATGTACTTATACTCATTAACATCCATAAAGAATAAATACTTAAATAAAAAATATCAATTAATCTTCAAATTTCAAATAAAAATAATTATTTGACTTAAGAAATTATATAATAATATGGATGTCTTTAATAAAATCAAATAAATTATAATCCATGTACTTCTTTTAAGTCCAAATCTATTTCAAAACATGACAAATATGGTAAATAATGAGTAACTTGTTAAAATTCTATAAACTCATAAATAGAAGGAAATCTATTAGTGAAATACACACAAAATAATTAAAAAAACAAAACTCAAAAAATATAAAAAAAAAATGAAAATAATCGATTTTCTCTAGTTTTTCGGTTCATCGATTTTCCAATTTTTCCCGAATTCAATCCGATTACCGGTTGAACCATAAAACGGTTCTATAGGATATTTCAAATCGGTCCAAGCACCGATTTTCGGTTCAACGGGTTAAACCGTCCTATCCGATCTGATTTGATTACGGCAACATTGCTCTAAACTATAGACTTTTAATAATTACTCTCTTTTGGGTTTTTACTTTTTGGTAGCCCAATGCCTGTGTGTGTGTAATATACAGAACTTTACGAAGAGAAAAAAAGCTAAGATAAAATAAAATATTGTATATGCATTTAATAAAAAAAAAATGATTCACTATCTAATAAATACTCTTTTCGTTCATAAATAAGTGATATTTTATACAACACCCCTCCATTTTTCACTCCATCAATTTTGCTACTACCATAAATTTCTCCGTACCTTCTTTAATTAATATTTTAAAGCTTTTGTATGGAAACTTCCTTTGATTTATCTAAGGGGAATACTGGAAAAAAATGTGGAAAAAATTCTAGAATGACACTCTTTTGTGAAAAAATAGTTTTCGCTAAAATGACATTTATTTGTGAACGGAGGGAGTAAAATTCAGAGTATTCTTGTTTTTCTTTTTTTTTTTTTTTTCAGAATCAATCATTTCAATTAATGAAATAGTTCGAGGATATCTCGATAAAGTGAAAATCAATTTACAATCAAATTTATTCAAAAAATTCAAATTACATTCAAAGTTAACATGTAGGTGTTAACAAATAAAACATATTTAAATCAAAACTTAATCACATTCATTTTTGGATACTAGGAATAATAACTTTTCAATGAAAAATTAATCGCAAGAAATAAATGCCTATGGAAGTTTTGTTTATGATCATTGATTTGAATTGTAACAAAATAATCTACCTTCATCGAATTACATATATATACTTGATAAATTAGTATATTTAGCAGCTTCATCCTTACTGGTGTAAATTTAATAGTTATAGGAGGAAGTCTTGTGTTTAAATTTATTTGATGAAAATTTTATATGTTTTTGCAGGTTCATCTCTATATTATTTTTGTTTAGATCACTTCAACAAATAAGAATTGATGTGTATCACAAATAAGATATCATAATATATTTTATTTAGGCCATATGTTAGACAAAAAAGTTATGAAATAGGACTTTAAATTAAATTGTAACAAATATGTGAATATTATGATTAAATCATTATATCTAAAATAAAAGAGTTACACCATTAATAATTTCAACAACATAGTAATAAATTGGTATTCTTTATCACTACATATCAATATTGGTGACTAGAAAATATTGTCATTCAAGTTTTACAAGATTGATTACAAAATATAACATTCTCAGAAATTGAATTAAGACGAATTGATGTATACTGTCTCAAATTTAAATACATAAGATTAAAAAATATCACCACTTATTGACCCGACTAATTAAAGACGAAAATATGCCTCGTCACATAACATTAGTATTTGTGATGATAAAATCCATCATCATGCAATTTGAACAACGGTGACAAAAGGACATTGTCACTAGTTTTTTAAAATCATTAATAAATAAATATAACATTGTCATAAATGAAATCAAGATGAATTAATGTACATTGTCATTACATTTGAATATATACGAAAAAAGAGGTCATTTATTAGCCCCACTAATTATTGACGAAATAATATCTCGTCACCATAAAGTATTTGCAACAATAAATATTTGTCATGGTTTAGTAAGTCTTGTCGTTAAGAAGTGCACTCCCTTTTAACTTCAAATAAAATGGTGTCGAAATGATATACATCGTCACTAAATATGAACAATGGTGACAAAAGGATGTTGTCACTAGTTTTTTAAAATTATTAATGACAAAATATAACATTGTCATAAAAAAATAATAATCAATGATGTCAGATTTTGTCACCAGTTATTATGATATTATCATTAAACAATTCTGTAAAAAAAGTCAGCGTAAAATTCTGCCTTTAGATATTATCGCAACGGATTTTTTGTAATCATCATGATATATTCAAAAAAGTGACGAAATAAATTATTTACAATGACAATAGTAAAAACTGTCATAAATGTAATTTTTTTATTGACAAAAATCGTATTCGTTGCTATACAAAATGTGATAAAAATCCGTGCGTCGCCAAAAAAATTGTACAAAATGTGTAATTTCTCGTAGTGTAAAATAAAGACTTTGTGAGGCAACACAAAGAAACGGGTCGAAGAAAGGACGGGATGGGCCATAAATTGGCTAAAAAGGCAAGGCCCAACATGTGAAGAAGTGACGCAACCGTCCCAGGCTTAGACGCGGCACGTCGAAATGTGGCTCAAAAGGGGATTCCAGAGGGTTTGACGCGACCGTGCCAATAGGCAACACGGTCGCGCCAAAAGTGGACTTGTTCAAGAGATTGACACGGTCGTGATTGGAAACTCCCGTGTGATTAATTCTGTTATTAGTTCATGCAATTTAGTTTAATAAAGTTATTCACCAATTTTAGTGTCTAGTTAGGGTAATAGATATATAGGGTATCAAACTGCAGTAACATTCTGGTGTCAATCTCTTGAAATCATCACATTTTGGCGCGACCGCGTTGCCTATTGGCGCGGTCCCTTCAAACCCTCTGTAATCCCCTTTTGAGCCACAATTCGACGCGGCTGCGTCTAAGCCTGGCGCGGTTGCGTAACTTTTTCACACGTTGGGCCTTGCTTTTTTGGCCTAATTTATGACCCATTTCGTCCTTTCTTCGACCTGTTTCTTCGTGTTACCTCAAAAAGTCTTCATTTAGACTGGAAACCATGAAAACACTATAAAACACGCCAATACATGTCAAATGGTCCAATATATCAAATATGAACGATTCTCGACCAATTATACATGCAAATGTTATAAACAACCTACGTAAATTGCCCTAAATAAATGCATACACAATGTGTATCAGGAACCCTCAAGAGAATGGAGTAGCTGAGAAGATGAATAGAACCATCCTTGTGAGAGCCGGATGTATGTTGCTCAGCTTAGGGATGCATAAGAAATTTTGGGAAGAGACAGGAGCTACAACAGCTTACTTGATTAACAAATGCCCATCCTCAATAAATGGATTCATTACACCAGAAGAAAAATGGGTTGGTCATCCACCAAGCTTGAGGTAAGGGCACTTAAGTGTGTCATGTTAGGATATCCAAAGGGAGTGAAAGGATATAGGTTGTGGTGTACTGAGCCAGGAATGAGTAAACTCTTGATCAAGAGAGATGTTGTTTTCTATAAAGACAAGATGCCATTTAAGAAGGATAAAACACTGAAAGTTGTCACTACAACAGTAAGATGGAGTTCCTCTCAAGGTGGAGTTTGATGAATACAGGTTAGGACAAACAACAGATAGTTCAAAGAATGTAGAAGATGCAGTTGATGATAATGAGTTAAATGAAGAACCAGATCCTGGAGACTACGAAATGGTGAGGGATAGAGTGAGTAGAGCCATCAAGCCAAGCATAAGGTATGGAGATGAGTATCTGACAACTTATGCTTTGATAGTAGCTAAAGAGACTCAATTTTATGAGCAAAAGAGTTTCTGTGAAGATATAAATATCAAGGAAAGAGACCAATGGGTTACTTGTAATGAAGAAGAGATTGATTCACTTGAAAAGAACAGAACATGGGTTCTAGAGGATAAACCAACACATCAGAAACTTTTGAGCTGCAAGTGGATATTCAAGAGAAAGGTTGAAGTTGCTGAGACAGAACAAATTAGATTCAAATCAAGATTGGTACCTAGAGGTTTCACTCAGAAAGAGGGAATATACAATGAGATCCTCTCGCTAGTGGTTAAACATTGTTCCATTAGGATATTGTTAGCTTTGGTAACACAATTAGATCTGGAGCTGGAGCAATTGGATGTGAAAATTGCTTTCCTTCATAGACATTTTAAGGAGACCATATATATGGCACGACTTGAGGGGTTTATTCTTCCAAGGAATGAAAGTAAAACTTGTCTGCTGAAGAAATCACTTTATGGTTTGAAGCAAGGTTCAAGGCAGTGGTACATTAAGTTTGATGACCACATGAGAAAAATTAGAAATATAAGGTTCTGATATGATAGTTGTGTCTATCTGAAGAAGTTTAGGAAGGAAAAGGAGATAGTGTCATATATATTGTTATATGTGGATGAAATGTTACTGGCAAGGAAAAGCCATGAAGAAATTTAAAGTCTCAAGATAGCATTACAAGCATCGTTTGAAATGAAAGTTTTGGCAAATGCTAAGAGGGTTCTTGCCATGGGTATATTGAGGGATAGAAAGAATGACACCCTCTGGTTGCATCATCAAGATTATATCATAAAGGTGTTAAGGAAGTTTAACATGCATAAAGTAAGAGTGGTGTCTGTACCTCTAGCACAACATTTTAAATTTTTAGAATTGCAAAGACCTAAGACTGAAGCTGGAGAGGAAAGAATGAGGAAAATACCCTATGATAATGATGTTGGAAGCATTATGTACACCATGATATACACAAGGCCTGATATGTCTCATGCAATAAGTGTGGTAAGCAGATTCATGGCAAATCCTGGAAAGCCACTAGAAAGCACTTAAATGGATGCTAAGATACCTGGAAAGGGCTGCTAATTGTGGTCTTTTGTTCCAGAAGAAGAAAGTTTGTGGTAAAGATTTTTTGTAAGGTTTTTTAGACTCATATTATGCAGCTAAGTTACATACTGTGAAATCCCAATCTGGTTACGTTTTTCACATTATTTGGTCCAGCTGTGAGTTGGAGGTCAATGCTATAATTTGTGGTGGCTTTATCCACCACTGAAGCAGAGTACATGATGCTAATAGAAGCAGTAAAGGAAGAAATGTGGTTTCAAAGGGATTCTATGAGTGTTTGGGGTGGTTCAAGAGTCTGCAAAAGTATATTGTGATTCACAAAGTGCAGTTCATTTGGCAAAGCATCAAGTGTTTCATGAAAGATCTAAACATATTGATGTGTGACATCACTTTGTGAGAGATTTAGTAAGAGAGGGCTCAGTGGAGTTAGGAAAGGTTGGCACTGAAGATAATGTTGCTGATATGCTGGCCAAAACATTGCTGCTGAAAAATTCAGACATTGTCTTGAGTTGGTGCAAGTTGTTTCAGTGTAAGAAGTGATGTGTGTCCTGTAATGGGGCAAAGGTGGAGGAATTTTTGCTAGTTTTGCTATCAGTTTTCTTAGCTTCATTGATAGCCAAGGTGGAGATTGTTGATATAAGAGTGGCTACATCCTGGAAGTGCTCAACCAAGACTACAGAGGAAAAACGGTTAAGAGGCTCAAGCAACTTGCTGCATGAACTGCATGGAGTGATGGTTGGTAAAGTTTGTTCGTAGGAGGAACGTACTCGGGGAAGCCATATGCGGTGCGCAAGTCCTTCATCTTGAGGGTATGTGAATGTCCCATCAGCTGAAATATGATGTTGTATGGTTTGGCACCACACTTTTTGGAGTCAGCCTGAACCTCAAAGGTGCTAAGGAATTCCCACACGAGGCGCTAATATGTAGGCTTCGGTTCAATAAATTTTTGGAGGCCTACCTGCTTCAACAGGGTATTCACATTCTCGAGAATGCCCATGGCCTCAAGGATGTCGTTCTGGCCATATCGGGTGGGCATGATGGGTCGATGAAAGAGCTGGTCAAACCGGTCCTGATGTGGAGTCTCTCAACACAATGTCGAATGCCCAACTATCAATATGAGGGAGGATGGATGCCGAGACTTGAGGTGACTTGATCTCGGGCTCTTGAACAGGCGTCGTCCCTATTCCTTTGCGTTTGCTCGTGGTGGCTCTTGGAGGTGCCATTGAATCCTACAATCAACACACCAAATCTTTAAAACTAGTGGCAATACAACGAGTTAAAATTCAAGTATGAAGTGCCTAAGTATACTTGAATTCGACTATATATCCAATAAAAACAAGTATAAGTGTATCAACTATGCAATGACAACCAATTCAATATCATCAATTGGGCTAAAAAACTAGATAAAATAGTTGAAATTAGCTAACTTAGGCACAACAATTTAACGCATTCATTGACACAATGATTTTTTCATTCCAAAACTCACAATCTTTACTCAAACAATGTACCCACTCAATCATCAAGCAATTATACGAGCTATCATGTTAATTCTATTATTCGAATGCATAAATACATATCAATTGGCAAAAAATCAATACAACTAGTTTTATGTATAACCAATTTCAATAAAAAAGCAAATAAACATAAAATTAACCACTAATCTCAGCAATAGGTTTAACAATACGCGATAATGTATCAAAAGAGGGAGATAGCCGTACTTACTGGTCGAGTTTAGACGAAGAAATTTGAATTGGTGATTTTCGCGCCCTTTTGTGAACCGACCAGAAATTATGCTTCAAATCCGAAGATAATCGGATGAATGTGTGTGCAATAGAGTGGGTAGTGAGTGGTGTGTGTTCTGAATAAGTTTTACAAGTGAGAAATCGAGAATTTGGGGGTGGTAGGGTGTGTTTTCAGCGCAAAAGTTCGAAGAGAGGGGGAGAAATGACCTTATTTTCGTGAAACTGGTCTTTATTCTACTCAGAATGTCGCGAACGTGACTCTTGTTCGCGGACGCGAACGGCTGTTCGAAGGTGACCCTTGCTTCATAAATCACGGCCGCAACTAGTATTTGCGAGCGCCAGGGTTTATTCAAAGATTATACCTGCTCAATATGTCACGGGCGCGAGCTTCCTTTCGAAACTCAGGGTAAAAAATTGATCGCGGTCGCGATTTATGCCCTCGATCGTGGAATTTGGCATGAAAAGATGCCCTGTTTTTGGCCTTCCTCACCCCCCATTTTGTGCTATCTTCTAGCATTGAAAGACTAGGTTGGTTGTGGTGTTTATCCCTACACATTTAAAACAAAAATTCTAAGACATAATTAAAAATAGACAAGTGAACAATCTAAACTATGAAATTTAACAAAACGAAAGTAATAAACGTCAGGTTGCCTCCCAACAAGCGCTTCTTTAAGGTCATTAGCTTGACCCTATCATCCTCTTGCTTGTCAAAGGGGCTCGAAGTAAAAGTTCTCATATGAGCCTTCATAGCTTTTCCCTTAAGCGAATCTCCAACGAGTCGCTTTACTTGATCCTTTGAATTTCCATTCCATCATTTTCCATATGTTCTCCATTTTCCATCTTTCCTTTCATTCCCTCCTTAGAAAAAGGTTTCTCAACAAGAACAAAGTGTTTAAGCACCGACAATAAAATATATGGCAATTCTAGCCAATATGATTAAGCTCTCATGATACCCTTTCGCAAATGAGGGTGTTTCAAATTTTACCACAAGATTTTCTTCCCAATTTGAAAGCATTTTTAAAAAATTCCATTTTTGAAGAAAGTCAAGTTACTTGGGACTATAAATGTTTGTGAAATTACTTATGGGACTAAAAGGGCTCAATTTTAAATTTGTGGGATCAAAAGTGAAACTTCGGGACCAAAATGCAACTGCCCCCGTGTCCTGTGGGACTAAAAGTGCAATTTTCTCATATTTATTACGTCATTTAACGGACATGGGATATGCACGCGACCAAAAACATTAATGATAAACGTTTTGGGACTGAAAATGCAAAAAAAAAGGACTATAAATGCTTGTGAGATTTCTCATGGACCTAATTGTGCTCGGTTTTGTATTTGTGGGATCAAATGTGAAACCTTTGGGACCAAAATGCACCTGTCCTGTGTCCTGTGGGACCAAAACCGCAATTTTCTCCCTAAAAGTGTTACGCATTCGCAGATGTGACAAAAGTGTTACGTAAGTAGATCAAACTTATTTCGTCTATTTTTTGTTTGTCTTTTTGTTGTGTTTGTTGAAATCTCCTGATGTTTGTTTGGTCCACTATTTTCTACACAAACGAACCAAAAGGTGTTGCAGTACTTGCGGCAACACCTTGCACAACACTTCACGTTCTGCCCGGCATAAGTTCCTTCAGTATTAATGTATGAAACAGTAAGAACACACGTTGCTTGTAAGTCTCTAACAAAGTGGAGGTCAATGGCGATATGTTCAATGTGGGAGTGTTGAACAGGATTTAAGGCGAGAGGAGGAGCACCCATATTATGACAATGAATCGTTGGCTGCAGTGAGGGAACAAGGCCAAGGTCACGCAGAAGGTGGCACACCCAATATAATTCAGCCACCATTGTAGCAAGGGATTGGTATTCAACCTTCATAGAGAAGCGACACCCCGTTGTTTACGAAAACACCATGTGATGGGATTAGAGCTGAGAAATACAACATAGGCTGAAGTAGACTTGCAATCGGTGAGAACACCACCGAAATTAGAAACGGAATAAGTCAAAAGGGTGAGAAGGCTGACTGGCCAATTAGAAGACCATGGGGGAGAGTACCCTTGAGGTAGCAAAAAAGACGTTTAACAGCACCCAAGGGTCAGAAGTAGGTGCAAACATAAATTGGGCAAACCTGTTAACTGTGAATGCAATGTTGAGGCAAGTGATCGTGAGGTACTGAAGACCACCAATAGCACTGCGGTACTTAGAGCAATCAACCGAGCTAGAGGTCGAGGATGAGGCGGTAGAAATTAGCATGGAGATAGGCTTTACACCATCAAGCTTGTGATGACGAAGAAGATCCACCATGTACTTGTGCTGTGATAGGAAAAATCTTTCCTTACAAAGGGCTACTTCAACACCAAGGAAGTAAGAGAGATTGCCAAGATATTTGAGTACAAATCGTGCTCCCAAAGGTGGAGTTAGAGCACGAATGCAAGCAGAACATGACCCCGTGACACCAAGATCATCAACATAGGCTAAGAAAAGAAGATGGTTACAGCATGATAAGTAAAGAAATGAATCAGCCTAAGCTTGTGGGGCTTGACGAAGGCCATATAAAAAGCGTCGTAGGAGGCAAACATGAGAAGGCCTCGAGGGATCAACAAAGCCAGGCGATTGCTTCATGTAGAGTGGGAGATCCATTCAACTATGCAGAAAAGCATTACTTGCGTCCATTTGATGTATAGACCAGCCAGAGGAGATAACAAGAGGGAGAACTGCTCGAATAGTAGCCGGTTTGATGATAAGGCTAAATGTTTCCTTGAAATGATTACAAGGACGCTTATGAAATCCTTTGGCAACAAGGCGGGCTTTATACTAGAACCATCTGGAAGCCGTTTGATTCAGAACACCCACTTACAACCAATAGTGTTACAAGACGAAGAGGGGGAACAATATCCCATGTGCCATGTTTTTTTTAGGGTCATAAATTCTTGTGCCATTGCAGCTCCCAATTACGTTTGTCAAGGGCTTGTTTGACCATTGCTAGTTCAATATCAGGTGGTAAAGGGTGCTTAGTAGCGACAAGAATATGAGTGGGTTCGTGAATAGTATTCAGAGTGCGAATACGGATTAGATGTGCATAGTCAGTAGGAGGAAGAGTCGTGGGCTGCGAAGTATCCACAACAGGAAATAGTGATGGCAGAGTAGCAATGGTAAAATGTGGCTAAACTGAAGGTGGGGCGATGCCAGGAAGAGATCAACCGATAATGAAGAAGGAGCCGTGGTGTAGCGAAATAGAAATGTGATGGATAGGGGCCATTCAAGAGTGGCATATGTTGGAGGTGACCGAGAGAAGCTTGGGAAGCTGACTTCGTCGAACTAAACATGGCAAGATATGAATATACTTCATGAAACCGATTCAAAACAGCAATACGCACTTTGTGAGGGTGAGTAGCCAACAAATATGCATGAGACAGATGGACTGGTAATCTTTCCAAGACGATATGGGCGTAACCACTGGAAACATAGACATCCCAAAGTGCGAAACTTGGTATAGTTCTGTTGGGACTGGAAAAGTGCATGGAATGAACTCCGACGATTGAGTAGAGGAGTAGGCATATGATTAATCAGATAAACCGTCATGTAAAGAGCGAAAGTCCAAACTTCAAGAGACAGCTAATCCTGATGAATTAAGGTGCCCCTAACCTCAAGAATATGACGCATACGACTCACAATAGCTTATTATACAGAGGAGTATGAGGTGTTGTGGTACGCCATGAGATGCCACGCTGAACAGAAAAAAAATCGAAGAGCCTGAAATTCTCCACCGTTTGCACTATAGAAGTGGTAATTTTTGTATTTAAATTGGATTTCAACAAGAGGTCGAAATTGAGCAAATATAGGCGCAACCTGAGACTTAGCATTCATTAGAAACATCTAGCAATATCGAGTGAACATACCCTTAATTGACAAAAAAATACTTAGAACCATCTAATGTAGTAACATGGGCCGACCACAAACATCAATGAACACATAGTGTAAAGGATATAAAGTGTGAAAGTGGAAGCATGAAATGGTACACATCTCGACTTGATCAAGAGGCAAGAAACATAGTCATGGCCCACAGTTCGGGACTTACTAAAAAGTGGCAAGCTAAACCTATAAATTATAAAATCTATTGTTCTTGGAGATAGATGTCCAAGGCGTGTGTGCCATCGCATGGAAGACTCCCGGATTTCCACAATAACAAATTTAGGAGAAATATGACAAGGAGGCGGCACAGCTAAAGAATACACCCCATCACGACACATTCCTTTAGAAGGAATATCTCCCATAGCTCGATCCTTAATAGTGAAATAAGTAGGGAAAATTCTATGGAAACTTTATTAGTCGCAGAAAAAATTACTCACATGTAGGAGATTATGACGAGCATCGGGAACATATAGCACATTCGACGACATAAACTAACGAGACGAAAAATTTAAAAAGGAAAGAATATGTACTTGGTTTATAACATCATACTCGGAATGAATAGACGGGTTATTAAGAATACCCGTCAAGTTATGCGAGGCCCCGAATAACCTACCAATGATTTGAAGCCGGCGTGGCAGTAGGCGTGGCTGCAAATTTGCGCTGAGGTAGATGACCACAATACAGGATTGTATGTCCAACAGTATCACAAGCTGACATATTACGATCGAGCATCCTGAGGCAGCCGCCGAGCTAGGGGAGTAAGAGGGTCGAGATGAGTTTTTCCGCCATTGCTAATCGGGCAGAGGTAAATTACAACGGCCTTGCGAATTGGAGTTGCTACCACGATAATAGTTATTTTTACGAGAAAAATGGGAAGTTATCCTCTTACCAGGCTGTCTGTCGGAGCAAGACTGAGTAAGATTTGCCGAGGCCACAAGCTGCGTGGTTAGAGCAGCCTTAGTCTTGAGAGACTGTTCATATGTAGCAAGAAAATTATGAAGTTCCTCGAAACGGAGAGTGTTTTCTCGAGTGCGGATAGGACCAACAATAGTAGCATACTCCGGGCCCAAACCATTGATGACAAAGAGTGTTAAATCGTCATCACTAACCGGTTCATCAATGAGGTATAGTTCATCGGCCTTGGATTTCTCAAGGTGGGGATAATTGGTGATATCCGATTTCCAATGGTGATACGGTAGAGATCACTCTTCAAGGTATTCACTCGAGACTGAGAGCGGTCATTGCAGAGTTGATCCAAGATTGACCAAGCTTCCAAAGTAGACTGGGCCTTTGAAATGAGGGAAATAATTTATGTATAGCAGGAGCCGAAAATTACAGCAAGTAGGAGTTGACCCTGTTGGATCTAGAGGGCAACGTCGGAAGCATTAGAGCTGTGTTCGGCGAGGGTCGGATAAGGACTGGAATCGTCAACAAAGCCGGGAGTGTTGTGACCACGAAGAAGCGCAACTAGATGCGCGCACCAAGAGGAATAGTTGTTGTCAGTCAACTTGATGGGCTTATGGTGGTGGGCAGTGATCGGGAAGACCGATGAAGCCGGCGGTGGAAGCACACCCGTAACAGTCGATTCGGTAGTAGTCGGGGTCGGCATGATGGCAGAGGGAAATAAGAAATGTCGTCGGATGAAAAGTAGGGTTTGAGCTGGTCGGGGATGAATCTTTATTGATACCATGTAGAGAATATTGTGTATTGTATTGCTTTACATAATGAATTATACAAGTTTAAATACAGCCAAAAGTGTACAAGGAAAGTCTCTACCACACTAACAACTTTACACAAAATAAGGAAAAGAGAATATACAGTATCTTCATCAAGGTACATTCTTTATATATTGACCTTCCGAAACGAAATGAGGGGTGCAATGTATTTCTGTCAATTTTTTGCCCAATTTTTAGTGAAATAGCAGTGAGATTTAAGTAAATATTGATTTTGGTTGACATTATGTAGATTTTATCATTACATGGCAAAATATCGGTTAATTTTGATTCTTTTGTGGTTAGTATTATTTTTTAAAACGTTGGGGAGTTGATGGTGTGACAGATTGACGTCCATTTTACTAATATTGATCATTTCGGAGATAAATATCCTATAGTTTAAGAATAAAGGAGTACTCCAAATCAATGTTTATCGTATTTCCCGACAACATTTATATTATTTAATGTGTATTAATTAGTTACAAACATGTCAATTTATAAAGTTTTAAAAACCATGTGTATTAAAGTTAATTATAGCGATCTATAAAATGTCATGTTAAATTTTCGATATACTTTCTAGTACTTTATGAAAAATACATTGTTATTTCCACTGATCAGAGCGGGTCCAATATTTTAAGGGGTCTTGTGCGAACAACAAAAGGGGCACCTTAACTTCATATAAATAAAATCGTTAAAAGTTATATGATTTTCATGAACATAATTGACAGCATTAAAACATGAACATAATCCTCTTTATTTTAGATAGGATTGTATCTTGATTTTATTTCCATATTCTTGTAAATCTTTTTGTATCTCTTGATTGCTGTACTGATATATATAGTGGAATGGAGACTTACAAATTGTGGGTAATTTTATAAATCTTATATGGTATCAGCCCTAACCGATCCCGAACCCTAACCTCTCCTCTCTCAACCACCGCCTGTAAACCACCATGTCTGCATCATCTTCGTCTTTAGCAGCCTTTAGTACTGCAGAAGATCTTCCATTTGCCACACTTTTACATATGATAACTGTCAAGCTCTCCACTAGCAATTACTTTCTTTGGCGAGCATAGGTCCTCCCTCTTCTTTCTTGCTAGAATCTTAGGGCTATGTTGACGGCACTATCACCGCTTCTCCTCCTACCATCGATTTGATGGGAAGTCAGCGCCCAATCCGTCCTCCTCCACTTGGCAGGCCACCCATTAGCGTCTTCGCATTCTTCTTCAGTCCACTCTCAGCGAAGAAGCTATGGCAGAAATCTTGGGTCTTGATACTTCTCGTCAGATTTGGACAGCTCTTGAGGCTGCCTATAGCCACGACTCTCTCGATCGTGCAATGAATCTCAGGGCTGAACTCTCTCTCCTTTGGAAAGGTAATGATTCTGTCTCTCAATATGGTCGTAAATTTATAACCTACTGTGATAACAGCTATCAAACGATCTATGTATGATACTGAGAAGTCCCACTGCTTCCTTCGTGGTCTTGGATTGTCGTTCAACGCTCTTTCTAAGGCTCTCTTAGCTGTTAAACCACTGCCAACTTCCATGACCTTCTCTAAGAAGCCGAAAGTCACGAATTACAATAGAGAGGAGAGAGGAAGCATGAAAGAAATAAGAGAGAGGAGAGATTAGTACACTTTAAAGAAAAAAAGAGGAGAAACGACTAATGATGTTTGGTTGGAGGAGGGAGATGTTGGAGATTAGGATGGTCGTGGTCAACCAGGATAAAGAAACGTAAGATGGGTTGGGCTAACTCTAACAAATTGTGCCCAACCCCAGACAAACACCCAACGTCTTTTTCGGATGAGTTGTTTGAATATCTCATTCTAAAAGTCAAATACTATTTCCTAAAATAAGTTATATACTACAGGAAATAATATATTAAACATAAAATTTGAAAATAAAATTTAGGGTATATATATATATATATATATATATATATATATATATATATATATATATATATATATATATGTAACAGTGATGTAAAAATTGACCTAGGCGGCATATATGCGCTAGGCGCTTATGGCCCGACTCGATTTTTAGCAAATGGACGCTAAAAAGATGTTTCACCATCAATCGCTGCCTAGCCGGCTACATCAATGCTAGGCATTTTTATTTTTTAATTCTTCAAAACAACGTCGTTTTTAATTAATTTCATAATCGAAAATCATAATCATTAAATTAAATGGAATTTTAGTTATATCATATTTTATATTTAATTTTCATATGTCAAATACTTAGATTTGCAATTAAAAAAAAGTAAAAAAAATTATTGGGTTACCTAGGTGGGCTTAGGCAGCACCTAGGCGGTATAGGTGCTTGGCGGCATAAAACCGCCCGCCTACCGATTCCGACTTCTGCAACCTTAGATTGTTTGCTACTTCACCAAATGTGATATTCATAATTAGACCTACTAAAGACTACAAGAAATAATAACCAATTTAAATAGCTAAATTGATAGGATGAAAGAAAAAAAAAATAATCTCAATGCCGATACCACTCACTAGCACCTCATAGTAGTCTAACATTATGTGAATGTTCAGAAAAAAAAAAAAAAAAAAAAGAGAAAGATTTGGATAGAGGATGTGTATATTCAAAATATATATTTGCATTGAAATATAGTGATGTATAAAGTGTACATTAGAGATAAAATCAATAGGTCAGCGGATAATAATTTGTATTGGTATATTATGAGAAGTGATATGTAATTATTAAAATGTTATAAGAATGATGATTTTATATTATTATATTATAAAAAGTTGTATATATAATGATGGGTTGATTAAGTGACTATTAAAAAGATTATTAAGATTTTGGTGGACTAGTAGAGTTTTAGATGAAGGATATGTCATGTCTGAAATGTCATATCCCTGCATATACTTATCTAAACATATCGGCCAATGAATGCATAACGTGCAAATGATAGAAGAGACATGATGTTAATAAATGCACACATGAACAAAATATTAAATTGTTTATTTACACTAAAATCAATTTTTTGGTGTTGTGTCAAATCTCCCCAAACTTAGACTTATTCGTCCCGAACAATAAAGAGAAAGACAAAAGGACACGTGTTTAGGGCAGAGTTTAGTGGCGTTTGATTTCAGAGAGTTTCCATGAAAAAGATGAAGCAAGCATGATAATAGTAAGCATATGTGATAGACTAGATCCACTACTCTCAAGACATAACACTCTTAACTTACGATCCTCACCGGGTGAGTGTATCTCTCTCTCTCTCTCTCTCTCTCTCTCTCTCTCTCTCTCTCTCTCTCTCTCTCTCTCTCTCGTGCATTAAAAGAGTAGTGTTTACACTCACATTGAAATACATACAACGCCTACCATAGGCTTGCCAATCATCTAAACCCAAAATAGTACTTGACATGTGTGACAATGAATCAATTAGGTCTTTATATGGGTTGTAATGTTGGCTTAGGGTAAGGTGGGGCCAAATTTAGGTAAGAGTGACTATAAAACGGACTAAATGAATCGTCCACGACCTATCTACCCCTCAAACAATGGTCACTCAACCTCACTCTTTCAATTCCTAATCGAGTCGAACTTACGATTCGAACTTACGATTCGAATTCTTCACCTTATTCCTGCCTACATCTCCCATATTTATCAATCCTCACAATAAATATGTTTCTTAAGACTTTTCTAACCAAGGGGTTGTAATCACAAAATGATGTGATTTTCACAATGGTATATACACTTCCTTTTTCTTTTGTTTTTCTGGTTTTTTAGACTCATTACAAATTATGGAGAGGTTAATGTTCTCGATTCTAGCCTATTTCACATTTTTTCCTTCACCCTTCTTTGTTTTCCACTGGTTTACCCAAATTCAATCCCAATTTCCAAACTAACTACCTTCCAACCGCCTCCCTCATACTCAATAGTCCATTTGGGTTTCAAAGGCTAAATGAAAGGTAAATTTTCTTGTAGTGCTGGGTATCAAACAAAAAGGCATAAGCTCAAAGGGCTAACTAGGGGCAATTTGTACATTTTTTGCCAAAAATAATTGTTTTCAGCTTTTGAAAAGGGGCTTAAATCAAGAAATGAATAAGATTATTTTCATTGTCACCACACATACCGACTTATTCAAAGGTAGAGAATTTGGGCAAGTTCTAGAGGATATTGCATACATTCAAAGAATTTTCGCACCGAAAGAAAATTTAATTTTACTCCAAAAATGGGAGTACGCATTAGGCACAAAGACTCACTTGGTTGCAAATTTGATCAAAAGTTTTGAGTGTATGTTCAATTTGGTTTCAAAAAGCCTATCATGCTCTACCATGTGCTGCTTTCCAAAAATATTTGTTCTATTTGTTTTTCATCATTAATCAATGCCATAGTTTTTCTTCCTAAACTAGTCCAATCTTTTCTCGAGCTGCCAACTTGTACGAATCCCACCCCCTCCCCAAACTTAGTTGCAAACTAAGTTTGTGGAAAAAGAGGAGTACTAGTTGATGCTCGTCGAATTTAACCATATTATTTAATATTATCCAACCCCATTCTACTAAAAACAAATTAAACAAAATCATTATTCCTAAATGTGCAAAATACCAAATCAATATACTAACAGTAATGCTCATAAATCAATCAAAAGATAAACAAAGGCTCACAGGCCCACCAAATTCAATTACAATTAAACAAAGGGAATGACCTGCTATTCTGCGCAGGGGTATTTATACCTGCGCGGAATCTCGGCCGAGATGCAATTTTGAGTTTATTTCTCGGCCGAGATCTGTTCGTTGGTCTCAGGCTTGGTTGGCTCAGTAGAGGATCTCGGCCGAGATGCGTGTGTGTCTCGGCCGAGATTTCTTTCCAGCAATTTTGCCCACATTCTGGACAAGTTGATCTCGGCCTAGATGACTTAGTGTCTCGACCGAGATGAACCTCCAGCAATTTTGGCCAATTTGAGCTCTGTTTAATCTCGGCCGAGATGAATGTGTGTCTCGGTCGAGATACTTTTCTAGCGAATTTACCTGTTTTTACCTTTGTGACGTCTCAATCGAGATTCCTTGTGTGTCTCGGCTGAGATTATCTCCATCAATTTTTCCTTCATTTTGGTCTTCTTCACCCCCATTCCATGCTATCTTTTGATTATTCTGATTGATACCTGCACAATTCTAAACAAAAACATCAAATATGCCACAAGGCATTTGTTGAACATCTAATTATGAATTTGAAAATGCAAAAAAGAAAAAAAAAATTAAAGATACCGCCGGGGTGCCTCCCGACAAGCGCCTTGGTTTAACGTTGTTAGCTCGACGAAGGATCTTTTACTTCAACTCACCCGAAAGGGTCCCTCGGTCCCTTCCTTCCGTGCTTCATTCAATTCCCGTGGGTCCTTATGGACCTCCCACTCTTCCTTACTGTCTTCTGGCAACTTAATTCCCGGGTCAATTTCACCCGGATCCTCTTGGATCCCCAAACTTTTTCTTTCCACATCCTTTGCCTTCCTTTCACGCAATCCCTTCCTAACTTTCTTACTGTTCAAATCAAAACTATCTTTCCCAAGCAAGTTAATGAAATCAATAGAGAAACCACCATGTACATCTTCAAAGTGTTTCATGGACTTGAATATATCAGACTTCACAATTTGACCATCAAACTCCATGGTGAGAGTCCCCTCACGCACATCTATTTTCGTTTGGGAAGTGTTCATGAACGGCCTTCCCAACAAAATAGGTGTGGAGTTTGTTGTGTCTCCTTGCATATCTAATACAGAGAAGTCGGCCGGGAAAATAAGATTATCTACCTCAACAAGCACATTCTCAACCACCCCATCCGAAAATGAGGTACTTTGATTGGGGAGTTGGATAACAACCTTAGTTTCTTTCAATGGCCCCAAGTTTAGGCTCTGAAACATTGAACGGGGCATCACATTGATTGATGCTCCTAAATCAAGCATAACTTTCTCAATTAGGCAATTACCAATCTTACACGAGATGACGAACATTCCCGGGTCCTTACACTTTCGAGGGAGTTTCTTTTGGAATATTGCATACACACTTTCCTTCCTATGTAGCTTGTTATTTCCTTGAAACCTTCTTTTATTTGTGCATAGACCCTTCAAAAATTTTGCATACCGTGGGATCTTTTCACATCTTCAATTAGTGGAATTTTGATCTCCACCTTCTGAAATATTTCAAGCATTTCCCGTTCTTTGTCTTTGTCTACAGCTTTCTTGATTATGCACGGGAATGGAAGTGGTAGGGTCACGATCAGTGTTGGAGTGTTGAGCTTTGGATCATCAAGGGGGATAGTATGGTTCTTCCTTCAATAGATTCCTTTCTCTTTCCTTTTCTTCTTCATCCTCCAAATGAGGGAGGCTCTTGAGTGGCTTCTCGATCACCTTTCCGCTCCTCAAGGTACTTACACTAACATTCTCAACTTTACTCTCTACCTCTTGAAGGGCCTTTGTCTCTCTCTTGTCTTTCACCTTCTTGGTTTCCTTGGATGAGAAGTACTTCTTAATGGGAAATGGCAATAAATGGTCGAAGAAACATGCCGCCACTACTTCATTTTATTTCATCCAAAATATCATGTGGGTTGTCTGTCTGTGAACGTGAAGGTTGCCCGGGCTTCTCAAGTTCTCCAGGCATTACCCTACTAATAATGCCAATTGCACTCACATTAGCCAAATTTTTTGGGGTTGATTTCTGGTTGAGCAGACAATCTCCCACTTTGGGTATTCTCCAGACGGGGTAGGGGGGTCGATTGTGTCCACCTTGATCACCCTGTTGATGCATATTTGGACCCTGATTCCCATATTTGAAATTAGGATGGTTTCTCCACCCCGGATTGTACGACTGCGAATAGAGATCATACTTCCTGCCAGCAGGGTTAGGATTAAAATTATGAACTGCGTTGGCAAGAGCCTCCATTTCTTCTCGAAGAATAGGACAGGTATCAGTGGAGTGCTTGTTGTCTGACAGATTTTGTAGGATTTTGGGGTAGGAGTGCTCCTCGAAATCACTTTTTTCACCAGGTCGGTGAGCTGGTCCAATCTTTCTTCAACACTTGAATCGATAACATCTTTGACTCGCCTCACAGGCTCTCTACAACCGAACCGTTGAGTGTTGACGGCCATCTTGGAGATCAATGCTCGGGTCTCGGTTGGGGTCTTGTCGACCAGAGCCCCTCCACTAGCTGAATCAATCATGTTCCGTTCGGTTATACACAGTCCCTCGTACCAAAACTGGATTAACAACTATGGAGTGATTTGATGTGGTGGGCAACTTCCTACAAGCTTCTTGAATCTTTCCCAGTACTCATACAATGTTTCCCTCAGCATTTGGCTCACCCCACTAATTTCTTTTCGGATGTTGGTGGCTCGAGATACATGAAAATACTTTTCTAGAAACTGTGTTTCCATCTGATCCCAAGTAGCAATGGAACCCGGTGGCAAGTAGTACAACCAGTCTCCTGCAAGATATTTCAATGAGAAGGGAAATGCTCTGAGCTTAATTTGTTCTTCAGTCACCCTTGTCGGCTTCATGCTCGAGTAGACCACATGAAATTCCTTCAAGTGTTTGTGCGGGTCTTCCCCGGATAGCCCACGGAATGATGGTAGGAGGTGAATGAGCCCCCGATTTGAGCTCAAAAGTGGTGTCATTCCCTATCTCCGGGAATGTAATACACAAGGGTTCGTGTGTAACCCTTGTGTTGGCAAGTTCCTTCATGGTTCTTTCCTGATTCTGCTCACCAGCCATCTCTTCCAATTCAATCTCCTCACTCTCTATACTCAAGGTTTCAAATGATCCACGGACCTCTTCAAGTAACCTTGCTCTTCTCCTCAATAACCTTTCCCGTTCAACTATCTCCGGCTCGGATAGAAGTCCTTTTTTCCCTTGGGAACGTAAGAGCATTAACTACCTATCCAAAAACAAGAAAACTAGAAAATATCAAATTACTAGATAAAGAGGAAATAGATAGACTACTAATAAACTAAACATAATGCTTTAAACAATAAAAACAACACTATTCTTATCACTGTCCCCCTACAACGGAGCCAAAACTTGATCACACTTCGTCGGACGTGCCAAATTAAATTAGTATATGTATAAATGAATATATATATACTAAACCTTAACCTATAACTCTAACCAGTAGAGCGATAAGTAAGGGTCGATCCCACGAGGAACGACAGTCTAATGTTGTTTCGATATGTCAAGCAATTGTAAAATTCAAATAAGAACAACAAACAAACAATGAAAGCAATAAAGGTGGGGGAGGTGGGGGTTTGTTTGTCAAACTATAAACTATCAATAACTATTAGGAACAAATATTTAACTATGATCAACTAAGCTTAAGATTTAATTAACAAAAGATAACAAGATAGGTAGATTGATTTTGGGATTTTTAAAGTATGAGTAAAGTATTCAACCCTTGATCAAGTATCCCCTTGTTTCAAACAATCTATGTACTAAATATCATTAATCAATTTGTTAGCTATGGAACTCCTACGCCAAGATTGATAACAAGCTCTATCAATCTAATTGTCTCTTAAGTATGATTAATCAAAATAAGCTCTTCAATTAATCCTACTCAACTTATCAAATCCTAAAACAAGCTCTTTAAGAATCAATAGTCGAGTGCATCACGAATTAAGACAACGGAGTAGATTCGACATAGAACTCATAAGCTCGGTTCTAGTGGTCGAAATCTATGTTATCCCCAATAAAATGAATCTATTGTTTGCTACCCGGGAATCAAATTCATAACAATTACGGATTATAAACTCAATTCTAGCAACACACTAATAAATATCCAAATGGGCGATCAAACCACAATTCAATTCATAAGTGTGAATCAACAATCCCAAATAACATAGAAAATTCCGAAGACATAATCCAATCGATTAACAACCGTAGAAATTACATAAACATTCTCAATCCAAGGCTCAACTAATGATCAAGGGCTGAAATAAGGGTGCTAGCCACCCATTGCTCCTAATACAATCAGTAAATCAAAGGAAATACAATAAGACATTATAAAATTATAGAAGAAACCAAGAACTTGGGTAGAAGGGATGGAAAGCCTTCAATCTTCTTCCCAATGTAGCTCTTGAGGATGATGGAGGCTGGAAAATATGTTATTCAATGTCCCAAGATAGGTTAATTTCGAAAGGGAGGATATATATATATATATAGGGGAAGAGTTGTTACTTCAGTTTAAGGCAAAATCACGTTTTGAAATTTAAAACAGGGCAAGAAATCTCAGCTGAATTGCAAGTGTGTCTCGGCCGAGACGTGAAAAAGGACTTTTTCAAATTGTGCATCGAGGGGTGATCTCGGCCGAGATTAGGTTGCATCTCGGCCCAGACGTGAAAAGGGAACTTTAAGGCTTTTTAGGGATTGGATTATCTCGGCCGAGATTGGGTTTCATCTCGGCCGAGATCTTCATCTCTTGAATTTCTAATTTTTCCCTGGAGAGGTATCTCGGACGAGATGCAATATCCATCTCGGCCGAGATCTTCAATCTCTCAAAATTCCAGGATTTCCCTGGAGAGGTATCTCGGCCGAGATTTATGTCATGTCTCGGCTGAGATCAATCTTTTAGCTCTATCCCTTGTTGCCTCGACTGATCCATCGACTCCGCGATCGTTTGATGTTCTTTTTCGATCCTTTTGCACCTGTTTTAACACATAAATACCACAAACACATTAGTTTGCCCACGAGAATACACAAGTACTAAATACGTGATTGTGCGCATTATCGACATTAAAATGGCACTAAAAACGCCCTAAAGTGCGTGCACGGGACACGTGTACCATGTGTCAATTATTAAAATGAATTTTGGGTGAGTTGTATTGAGTTGTATCCTACTAGACGTGGGTTGGGCTATAGAACCCGTTGTTTGGCAAAAATGGTTGCAGATGGGGTTGTCAAAACTCCACTTATAACATCATCTCACTTATCTCTGTCTCTCTCATTCTCCATGTTCTTACCAATTTCTAATATTAAAAAATATTTTAATATTTTTTGTTAATTTATATGATACTAAATCATATATAATATTAAAAAATTAATTAAAATTATTCCATATTTATGAATAATTTTAAAAATGTTTTTACTTTGAAAAACTACATAAAAATATATAAATGTTAATATACATGTATATGTATATATATATATATATGTTTATTTCTTCTCATAATGTTTAATTCTAACGAAATTGAGTTCAAAAATATTTTAAATACTTATCGAAATTTACGAATTTGTTTCGAGAATAATTGTTTTTAGATTAAAATTAGAACCTAAATTAAAATATTTAATTACTAAATTAAAATATTTAGTTATATTTAAATTAGTGATTTCATAATTTTAATTGACCCAAAAATTTATAAAATAATTACCCAACTTATGTGAATTTATTATAAAAATAGAAATAATTTTAAAAAATTAAAAGAATATGCAAATTTTTTAGATAACCAATAATAATTTTACCTAAATACATTTTTTTTAAATATAGAACGTATAAAATTATCATAAACAATATATAATGTAATATATACAAACACACATACACATCATCGTCGATCATTAATCATCAATTAATCACAATTTCGCAATCATTTTAATTATATTTCAATATCCAATAATCACCTACATCAATTAATATAAATCAACACCACCTAGAACTACAACCGAAAAAAGAATATACAATATATTCATCAAGAGACTTATTTATACGCCCCTCCAAATCGACGTACCATCGACAACTGAGATTTTGGAGCGTAGTTGAGCAAAGCGAGTGCGAGCGAGAGGCTTGGTGAGAAGATCGACATTCTAGTCCAGAATATTTGTTGAGGAAATAAGGTGTTACGGAAAGTGTTGCAACACCTTCTGCAACACTTTATTTCTGTATTTTATTTTTTATTTTGTCTTACTGATCATTTTCATGTTTTATTGTTTCGATTTAGTAATTTAATAATAATATATATATTTTCAGTTTTATTAAGTTTTCATTATTTTAGAATCATGTAGAAGTTATTTTTCTTAAGTAACTTCCAAGGGAAGTTTTTATCCAAAAAATAACTTCCAAGGAAAGTTATTGTCCGAAAGTAATTTTCTATCTATGATCCTATAACTACAAATTTGTCCATCTTTCCCTCTCCACATTTTTTTCTCTCTTCTATGGGGATAAGATCATGAGGAAGTTCTATTTCAAATATGACTTCCTTGTCCATTAATATTTTGCCCTCCATTTCTCTCTCTCTCCCTCCCTCCCTCCCTCCTCCATATTTTCTCACTTATTGTTACCTAACTGCAGGTGTGGACCCCTATAAATAAAAGTTCGCACAAACATTGAAGTTGAATCAATCTGTCAAGATTCCTACGTCATATCAAAGTGTTACAACACCTGCAGCAAACACCTCAAGTTGCACACGCACACTTCCAAATTTTCTTTGTGGGTTGTGTCATCCTTGTGTTGGGATCTTTTTTGTGTGTGTATGGAAATTAGTTTTAGAAAATAGATTAGTGATGATTTTTCTTTTCATCTTGGTCTATGTAATTTTGGGATGTATCGGCAATATACTCTTTTGTTGAGTAATGAAGTTTGACTCAAGCTTTTGAATTGCTTGAGATTAAGCTTATTTCTTCTATTTTTTGTTTGTCTTTTTGTTGTGCTTGTTGAAATCCGCTGATGTTTGTTTGCTCCGCTAATTTCTGCAAAAACGAACCAAAAGGTGTTGCAGTACTTGCGGCAACAACTTGCACAACATTTCACGTTCTACCCGGCAGAAATTCCTTCAGTATTAATGTATGAAACAGTGAGAACACACTTTGCATGTAAGTCTCTAACCAAGTGGAGGTCAATGGCAATATACCAATGCGGGAGTGTTGAACAGGATTTAAGGTGAGACGAGGAGCACCCATATTGTGACAATGAATCGTTGGATGCAGTGAGGGAACAGGACCAAGGTCATGTAAAAGGTGACACACCCAATATAATGAGGTCACCGCTGTAGCAAATGCCTGGTATTCGACCCTTGTAGAGGAGTGGGCAACACCCCGTTGTTTCCAAAATGCCATGAGATGGGATTAGAGCTGAGAAATACAACATAGGCTGAAGTAGACTTGCCTTCGGTGAGAACACCACCACAATTAGAATCGGAATAAGTTGAAAGGGTGAGATTGGGGGACCAGCGAAGTAGAAGACCATGGTGGAAAGTACCCTTGAGCTAGCGAAAAAGACGTTTAACTGCACCTCAATGGTTGGAAGTAGGCGCAAACATAAATTAGCAAGTCGGTTAACAGTGAATGCAATGTCTGGGCGAGTGATCGTGACGTATTGAACACCACCAATAGCACTGCAGTACTTCAAGTAATCAACTGAGCCAGAGGTCAAGGATGCAGTAGAACTTACCGTGGAGACACGCTTTACACCATCAAGCTTGTGACAACGAAGAAGATCCACCATGTCAACATTTCCTTGCAAGGGGCTACTTCAACACCAATGAAGTAAGAGAGATTGCCAAGATCGTTGAGTGCAAATCGTGCTCCCAAAGGCGCAGTTAGAGCACGAATGCAAGCAGACCATGAATCGGTGACAACAAGAGCATCAACATAGGCAAAGACAAGAAGATAGTCAGAGTAATGATTATAAGTAAAGAGACGAATCAGCCTATGAGCAGTGTAACACAAAAGACACGAGAGCCGAGCAAAGAGACTCATACCAAGCTCTTGGGGCTTGATGAAGGCCATATTAGCAGCGTCATTGGAGGCAAACATGGGAAGGCCTCGAGGGATCAACAAAGCCATACAATTGCTTCATGTAGAGTGGGAGATCCATTCGACCATGTAGAAAAGCGTTACATACGTCTATTTGACATAGAGACCAGCTAGAGGAGATAACAAGAGGGAGAACTGCTCGAATAGTAGCCAGTTTGATGATAGGGCTAAATATTTCCTTGAAATCAATACCAGGACGCTGATGAAATCCTTTGGCAACAACGCGAGTTTTATACTTATCAATAGAACCATTCAGAAGTCGTTTGATTCAAAACACCCACTTATAACCAATAGTGTCACGAGACGAAGGAGGGGGAACAATATCCCATGTGCCATGTTTTTGGAGGGCCATAATTTCGTTTGCCATAGCAGCTCCCAATTAGGATTATCAAGGGCTTGTTTGACCATTGCTAGTTTAACATCATGTGGTAAAGGGTGCTTAGTAGCAGCAAGAAGACGTTTGGGTTCGTGAATAGTATTCAGAGTGCGAGTAGGCATTAGATGTGCACAATTAGTAGAAGGAGGAGGAAGATTCATGGGTTGCGAAGTATCCACAACATGAGAGAGTGATGGCAGAGCATCAATGGTAATATGTGGCTAAACTGAAGGCGGGGACGACGCCAGGAATGGATCAGCTGACAATGAAGAGGGAACTGTGGTGGAGCAAAATAGAAATGTGATGGATAGGGGCCATTCAAGTGTGGCACATGTTGGACGTGGTCGAGAGAAGCCTAGGAAGCTAACTTCGTCTACTTGAACATGGTAGGATATGAATATACTACATGAAACCGGATCATAAAAGCGATACGCACTTTGGAAGGGTGAGTAGCCAACAAATATGCATGTGATAGATGGACTGGTAAGCTTTCCAAGACGATATGGGCATAACCATGGGAAACTTAGACATCCCAAAGAGCGAAATTTGGTATAGTTCAGTTTGGAGTGGAAAAGTGAATGGAATGGACTCCGACGATTGAACAGAGAAGTAGGCATATGATCAATCAAATAAATCATCGTCTGAAGAGCGAGAGACCAAACTTCACGGGGCAGCGAAGCCTAATGAAGTAAGGCACCCCCATCCTCAAGAATATGATGCATACGACGCACAAGTAGCCCATGCTACTGAGGAGTATGAGGTGTTGTGGTAAGCCATGAGATGCTACGCTGAACAGGAAAAAATCGAAGAGCCTGGAATTCCCCACCATTGTCACTCCAGAATTGGTGATTTTTGTATTAAAATTGGATTTCAACAGGAGGTCAAAATTGTGCAAATATAGACGCAACCTGAGACTTAGCATTCATTAGAAACATCAAGCAATATCGAGTGAACATATCCACAATTGAAAAAAAAATACTTAGAACCATCCAATGCAGTAATAGGGGCTAGTCTCAAAACATCAGTGAACACATAGTGTAAAGGATATAAAGAGTGAAAGAGGAAGCATGGAATGGTAAACATCTAGACTTGGTCAAAAGGCAAGAAACACAGTCATGGCCCACAGTTCGGGACTTATTAAAAAGTGGCAAGCTAAACTTACAAATTATAAAATTTGTTGTGCTTGGAGATGGATGTCCAAGGCGTGCGTGCCATCAGGTGGAAGACGCCCGAATTTCCGCAGCTGCATATTTAGGAGAAATTTGACAAGGTGGCAGCATAGCTAAAGAATACACCCCATCACGACATAGTCCTATAGCAAGAATGTCTCCCATAGCTCGATCCTTAATAGTGAAATAAGTAGGGAAAAAATTCCATCAAAACTCTATTAGTTGTTGGTGTCAGTCGAAGTATCGCACCAAATTAGATTGTGTACACGTGTGTATACACTTAACCTTAGCCTACAACTCTAACTAGTAGAGCGGTAAGTAAGGGTCCCACGAAGTATTCTTCCTTGAGTCTCGTGCTCGATCGATCTATTATGACAGTCTAGTGTTATTTCGATAGATCAAGCAATTGTAAAATTCAAATAAGAGAAGGAACAAATAACGAAAGCAATAAAAGTGGGGGGGGGGGGGGGGGAAGGTTTTGATTTTCAAACTATAAACTACCAATGATTACTGACACGTCGGTTTTCTAACCTAGTGTTCCGCAAGTGTACAGTTGTAGGTGTAGTAGCGGCAGTTAAGGTCGATCCCTCTGAGAATAGGTTTTAAGTAGTTCGATACCTCGATAATCTAGGATTATCCTAACTACATACTAGGTTGTAAAAGGTTTGTTTTTACTAACTATGATACTTAACAACTAAATTACCTAATTAACTATGGCTTAACACTTAGCAAACAAAGAGGATTAACAATCAACGAGAAAAGGTATCCTAGGGCTTCGATTTCAGGATATTACTTCATTGTTGAATATGATTAACTTATAAATTTACCAATTCTAGTGTTTATTAGGCGGCACGATAATAATCTAACCCTTATCTCGAAGCGATTAAATCGTTGATTAATTAAGCTAATTACCCGCTCGAGTCAATTAAACCTAATAACTCCCAAACGATCCTAAGCCACTGCCTACACAGTCATAGACAAATGCGCTCTATCTTATAAGTCTGATAACGATTCCCTCCTCTCGAAGCGGAATTACTAAACTAAATTACTAAATCTAGGTGATCAAGCTAAATTTAGTTATAAGCACAAACATAGAGATAAACACGTAAAGAACGGAATCAATAAATCAAAACATAAATCAAAACATTGTCATAATAATCCCTACTCTCTAACCCTAGGACACGAATAGCTTAGCTACTCATGCCTAACAATAACCTAATACATGATTCTACGGAAAACATTGTAAAAGATTAAACTAGAAAAGAACGACTAAACCCAGATAAATTCGTCTCGATGATCTTTGTCTTCTTCGTCCTCCAAGTCTTCTTCGAAGAAGAATGATGATGTAACTGATGTTCTCCAACTGATTCCTCCCCATAAATCGAGCTTGGGGTCCTTTTTATAGAGTTGGGGACGAATATTTGGGAAGATAGGATCAAAATCCTACTAAAATTAGGAAATTTCATAGGAAAGGACTTTTGACACGGCCGTGTTGGCCTTTTGACGAAGCCGCGTCTGTTTTGCTCAGGCGAGTTTTCAGGTCTGACTTCCAAGCCATTTTTTAGGGTCTTCTGGTCATTTTTGGGATTTGTTCCTTTCAGACAAAGTTGTAGCCCTTTGAATCAGATTTCTAATGCCACCAATTGCACTTCAATAGGAGTTGTAGATCTCAAGATATGACCAAAATACTAGAGGTGTGTCAAGCTGACAGAAAACTTCACTTTCGAGACACTTTTTGATGCGGCCGTGTTTTATTCCAGCGTTGATTTCCATATTCTAGGCCACTTTTGATGCGGCCGTGTTGTATATATGACATGGCTATGACATATCTACTCTAGTTTGTCCTCTTGACCGATTTGGGCCGGTCTGGTCCGGTCTAGGCCGGTTTTTGATCGGTTTGGACCGGTTTTCGCCAATTTTGTGCGGTTTAAATGCCCCTTCAACTTGTTCTTTCATTCCTTAGTAGTAAATCACGACTTTTACTCCTGAAAATACTCAAAAATACCTTAAAACAAGTCAAACACGTTAATTGATCCAATTCATAGCACTTTATCCAATTCTTGACCAATTATGCACATAATTCCTATAAAAATACTATGATAAATCGAACTAATTACATGCATAATTAACGTGTATCAATTACCAAGAACAACTAGTAAACTATGATCAAATAAACTTAAAACTCAATTAACGTAAGACGACAAGATAAGTAGATTGATTTTTGGGTTTTTAAAGTATGATTAAAGTATTCAACCCTTGATCAAGTGTCCCCTTATTTCGAACAATCTATGTAATTAATGTTGTTACCCAATTGGTTAGCCTTAGAATTCCAACTCCGAGATTAATAACAAGCTCTATCAATCTCGTTGTCTCTTAAGTATGATTAATCAAAACAAGCTCTTCAATCAATCCTACTCAACTTATCAATTCCTAAAACAAGCTATTTAAGAATCAATAGTTAAGTGCATTAAGAGTCAAGCCAATGGAGTAGATTCGACATAAAACTCGCAAGTTCGGTTTTAGTGGTCGAACTCTATGTTATCTCCAATAAAATAAATCTATTGTTTGCTACACGGGAATCGGATTCATAATAATTACGGATTATAAGCCCAATTCTAGCAACACACTAACAAATATCTAAATGGGTGATCAAACCACAATTCAATTCATAAGTGTGAATCAACAATCCCAAATAACATAGAACATTCTAAAAACATAATCAAATCGGTTAACAACCGTAGAAATTACAAAAATATTCTCAATCCAAGGTTCAACTAATGATCAAGGGCTGAAATAAGGGTGCTAGCCACCCATTACACCTAATACAATCAACAAATAGCAAGAAAATACAAGAAGACATGATAAAATTATAGAATAAACCAAGAACTTGGGTTGAGGAATGAAAGGCCTTCAATCTTCTTCCTAACGTAGCCCTTGAGGATGATGGAGGCTGGAAAATGTGTTATTGGATGTCCAAAGATAGGTTAAATTCGAAATGGAACTTATATATATAGGGGAAGAGTTATCGCTTCAGTTTTAGGCAAAATCGCATTCACAATTTTAAAATAGAGTAGAGGATCTTGGCCGAGATGCAAGTGTGTCTCCGCCGAGACGTGAGAAAGAGGATTTCAAGGCTTGTTAGGTTTTGGCTTATCTCGGCCGAGATTGGGCTTCATCTTGGCCGAGATCTTGATCTCTTGAATTCTGGACTTTCCCTGGAAGGTCATCTTGGCCGAGATGCAATGCCTGTCTCGGCCGAGATCTTCGGCTCTTCAAAACTTCTGGATTTCCCTGGGGAGTCATCTCGGCCAAGATTTGCATCCTGTCTCGACCGAGATCTTCCTTTAGCCCTGTCCTTAGTTGCCTCGATCCATCCACCGACTCCGCGATCTTTTGCTGCTCTTTTTCGATCCCTTTGCACCTGTTTTAACATAAAAGTAAACCAAACGCATTATTTTTCCCAATGAGAATTAAATGCACGAAGTACACGTGAAATTGCACAAAAACAACACTAAAATGACACTTAAAGCATCCTAAAGTGTGTGCACGAACACGTGTACCGAATCCCCCCAAACTTGATCTTTTGTTCGTCCCGAACAAATAAAGAAAAAGAATAAAGAACACGTGTTTATGATAGATTTAAGTGGCAATCAATTTCAGATTATTTTCTAAAAAAAAAAAACAAGGCAAACATGAAAGTCATAAGCATATGTGATAGACTAAATCTACTACTCTCAAGACTCGACATTCTCGACTTGAGATCCTCACCGGTGAGTGTATCTCTCTACTCTCGAGTGTATCAAGTGAATAGTATATACGCTCATATTGATATGCATGAATCGCCTGCCATAAGCTTGCCAATCATCTAAACTCGAAAATGTACTTAACGTGTGTGGCAAAGAATTAAATAGGTCTTTAATGAGTTGTAATGTTGGCTTGGGGTAAGGTGGAAATTTTTTGGGTATGAGTGATTATAAAATGGACTAAATGAGTTAGCTACTCTCATCTACCCCTCAAACAACTATCACTCACTCTCAATTCAAATCGGTCCTAAGACTCGACTTTTTCACCTTATTCCAGCCTACATCTCCCATATTTATCAATTCTCACAGGAGATGTGTTTCTTAAGACTTTTTCAATCTTGAGAATGATAATCACAAGATGTTGTGATTTTTCATTTGACTTCTCCAATTTAAACACTAAAAAGTATATACAATGAACTCTTTCTTTTATTTTCTGATTTTTCGATTTTTCTCGGTTTTCATTTTTTTATATTAACAATGGAGAGGCTCGTGTTCTTAATTCTTACCTATTTTATGTGTTTCCCTTTCACCTTTCGACAATTTCCTCTAATCTACCCAATTTGATCCCAATCTCCCATCTAACTACTAACCGCCTCCCTCATGCTCTTATAGTCCATTTGGTTTCAAAGGCTAAATGAAAGGGGATTGGCTTGTAAAGTTGGCTATCAAACAAAAAAAGCTTTAAGCTCAAGGGGCTTAACTAGAGATAATGTCAAATTTGGTAAAAAGGGAATATTTTCAAGCTTTTGAAATAGGTTTTGATCAAGAATTGCCTAATATCACTTTCAATGCCACAACATGTATCGACTTATTCAAAAGTAGAGAATTAGGGCAAGTTCTAGAGGAAAATGCATGCATTCAATGAATTTCACACCGAAAGAAGATTTTGAAGTACTCCAAAAATGGGAGTATCTATTTAGGCTAAAAAACTCACTTAGGCAAAATTTTGATCACAAATCTTGAATGCAAGCTCAATTTTGTTTCAAAAGACTACCAGGCTCTATCATTTGCCATTTTCACAATTTTTGTTCAAAAATTTTCATCATTAACCAATGCCACAATTCTCATTCCTACACGATTCAATCATTTTTTTTCTCGAGCAGCCAACTTGTACGCCTACCACCCCCTCCCCAAACTTGGATGGAAAACGAGTTGGTGGAAAAGAGGCGTACGAGTTGGTGCTGGTCGAATTTAACCACTTATTAACCGTTTTATCCCAAACCAATAACTAACTAACGAACTTAACAAAAATAATCCTACTCCTAAAAATATGCAAGGTATCAAATTTTAATATAGACAATATCAACATAACCAAAACAACAAAAGATAGCAATCGACTTACGGCCAGGTAACATCATCAACAAGCAAGGTAAAGTCAATCATCAATAGTCAAGTCAAATACAAATCATAATTCCCACACAGGCCATCAAATCAAATCAACAAGAACACAATACCAAACGGCTCACAGGCCAAAACCAACAAAAACAGTATAAAGTGACAGAAGTGAGGGCTCACAGGCCAATAAAATTAACAGTACAGGAAGATAAGGAGGGGTAGGAGGGGGTTCGGGAAGTTCGAGCGGCCAAGAATGTCTTACCCCCTTGTTCTCCCCCCAAACTTAGTTTTTCAACTAAGTTTAGGAAGAAGGGGTAAGACTTGTCGATACTCTACTCACAAAGATCGGGAAGGTCGGGGGCTTGAGCCGGTGAAACACCCCTTGATGGTGTTGAAGAGGTCGAGGAGCTTTGTATGGTTTCTTTAATAGTCTCTTTGATGGCTCTCAATTCAGCGCCAATTGACGTCCTCATTTCCACCAGTTCGGCTCTGATTCCCTTGATTTCAAACCCCATTGCAGCCACCAATCCCTCTTGTCGTTTCTGAAACTCAGATTGAGACAACACAGCTGCTACTGATCTCTTCCTTGATGGTCAGGCTGTTGCCTTCTCCCTCGCCTCCCGTGCTTCGAACCCTTGCCACCGGACGTGACTTCTTTGTTCTCTTTAACTTGGTCAATTCATCACTGGTTGGCTCTTTGGAGGCATTGATGTGCGCCTCGGAGCTCAGTTCCAAGTTCAATTTGCTTCCCAAATTGGTGATGTATGTCAGCCCGATGTTAGGTAAGCGGAAGTAAGGTCCCTCATTTTGGAGGACATAAGGGACAGACGGTCCCGAGGTTCCCTCTTTATACCCGAGCATGGAGATTCTCATATTCTCCATCTCCTCCCAGTCTAAATAATATTCAGTGCTGATGTGTGTGTACTCTGGGAGGGGTACATTCTAATGCTCGAGGATGGGGGTAATCAGAGACCCACAGTAAATCGGGTCAGGAACCTTCGTCTCCCTCTTCCGTTCTATCCTCAATTCCTTTACTATCTTCTGAAAGCTTGACATCATGTCTTCTTGAAAATCCCTCAACCTTTTCTCCACAATTGCCCACAAAATCTCCATTTCATATAATCGAGGAGAACTGATCTCCTTCCTGCCACAGATTTTCGAGCTCAACAACTTCTGCAAATATTTTATGATCGGGCTTCTTATTGAAGTCAACCTGGATCTCCTTGGGTCATAAGCCTGGGGTGCAACTATCCAGGGGCGGCAGTGATTTGCCCCCAGAATTGTTGCAGGTCAAACAATCACCGTCATCGCCAACAGTTAGCCTTTTGAAGTTGTATATATCTCTCAGATTGTCGTGGCTCAGGGTCTTTGTCTCATTCAAATGTTGAAACTTGATGTTATTGATCTTTGTCGAGCAGGAAAGTGACTACTCCTCGATTTCGAGAGTGCTGAAGAACTCTAGCACGAACTTGAGGAATGTAGGTCGGGGTGCTAGGCATTGGGCGAGACCCGCTATGTGTAAGAGATCATTGATGTTTTCCCGTATGCCCATGGCATCTAAAATCTTTGGATCGCCATAACGGGTGGCCGACTCTCCTTATCAATTTGTTGAACCTCTTCTTCTGTTCGTCTGTGCTAAGAATTATATCAAAGTCGATTGGCTTTGTGGGTTTAGCTGTGATGGTTGTTGGGGGTTCCGGTATGGGAGCCTTTGGTGTGGGCTCAACTGTTTTTTGTTTGCCCTTGGCTTGACTTTTTCTGATTTTCTGTGTTATTCGCCTACTTGAAGTGACTTCTTGACTGGTGTTCTTCGGGTTTTTCGGTGGTGCCATTGGTTACCTGTAACCAGTCAAAAACACATACATTAAACTTAAGTTGAAAAACAAAATTTCAAACTTATATGTCCACCATCATCTATCCATGGGAGAATCAATTTCACACTCATTATTCTTTAATCATGAATCAATTAGCTAGCCCAAATAGCTCAAATCGACAATCAAATAAAAAAAAAATAAACTAAATCGTTTTTATGTGTTCTAATATATATCAAGTCATCTCAAACAATAACACATAAACCATTCTAGCTCAAAAATTGAAATGACGACCATATTAATCAAGCAAAATGGGCTATACAATCCATACACATTGAAGAGTATTCACAATCCTAATTCACAAATGGCTCACCCAATCCATCTCCTAGTCCACAAATATCGCTTAGCATCAACAAATTTATATTCTTAGTCGGCAAACAAATCAATTCGGCTATCAAATTACACAACATTGAAAATTTTCAACCAAATTTGATAAAACCAACTAATAATACGAAATTGACTTCCTATCATGAATCAAATTCAACAATAAATAGCACAAAAGTAATAGGAGGTGATAGCAATACTTACCGAACAAGTATAGACGAAGAAGATTTGAAAATTCCCTTTCGCGCCTTTTTTAACCCAAACTCAATTCCGCTCCAAATCAATTTTTTTTTGGATGGAAGTGCGTTATAGGATGTGTGTGAGTTTGAGTGAATTTAATTGAGTGAAAATGGTGAAATTTGAGAGTGGAGTGTGTGTGTGCGCGCTGAAATCGCAAATTGGGGGTGAGGGGGGAAGAATGCCCTAATTTGTCTACGCAAGGGGGCGGAATCTCGGCCGAGATGCATTTCCTAGCTTGGTGACTCGGCCGAGATCCGTTCTTTGATCTCAGGCTTGTTTTGCTCAGCAGCAGATCTCGGCCGAGATGCGTGTGTGTCTCGGCCGAGATAGCTTTCTAGAGATTTTGCCCTTATTCTGGACAAATTGACCTCGGTCGAGATAGGCTTCCAGCAATTTTTGGCCAGTTTGGGCTCTTCTGAATCTCGACCGAGTTGCTCAACCGAGATAGCCTTCGAGAGAATTGCCCTGTTTTGCCTGCATGACGTCTCGACCGAGATTCCTTGTGTATCTCGGCCGAGATGGCTTCCCCTGCATTTTTCCTTCATTTTGATCCTCTTCATCCCCATTTCATGCTATCTCTTGATTATTCTGATCAATACCTGCACATTTCTCAACAAAACATCAAATATGTTACAGGGCATTTATCAAGCAACTAAACGATGAATTTGAAAGTGCAAAATTTTAAAGATACCATAGGGGTGCCTCCCGACAAGCACCTTTGTTTAACGTCGTTGGCTCGAAGGATGTTCTTTCCCTTAGTGTCGATTCCAAGATGGTTTCCATGTTGGTCCGGACCAGTTCAAACACTTCACTTCATGCAGCTTCTCACCCTCCTCATCATGATGCTTCAAGAATGTGGAAACGTTCGACTTATTCCTGTGCCCTATCTCAAATTCTCTCTCGACAGGAGGGTTAGAAATATGAGGAAAAACAGTATGGGAATCCTTGGGACACTGCTCTGACTAAAAAATGTTGAATTGCATGGTCTTTCCATCAAACTCCATTGTAAGTGTGCCTCCATGGACATCTATCTTAGTTCAAGAGGTGTTTAGAAACGGCCTCCCAATAAGATAGGCATAGAGTTTGATGGATCCCCTTGCATTTCCAAAATGTAGAAATCATCCGGAAATACTAAGTTATCAACTTCAACTAGCACGTTTTTAATCACCCCATCAGGGTATGAAACGCTTTGATCGGCTAGTTGAATGACTACTTGTATTTCCTTAAGTGTCCCCAAATTTAAGGATCGAAAAATAGAGCGAGGCATAACATTGGTCGAAGCTCCTAAATCTAGCATAGCATGTTCAATATTTTGGTTGTTTATTTTACAAGGAATAACAAACATACCAGGGTCTTTGCATTTCTGTGGAAGCTTCTTCTGAAAAATTGCTGACACGTTTTCACTCATGAGCACTTTCTCATTCCCCTTAATCCTTCTCTTGTTGGTGCAAAAATCCTTCAAGAACTTTACATAACGTGGAATCTGCTTCACAACCTCGATCAATAGGATATTGATCTCCACCTTTTGGAAGACTTCCAGCTCACACACACAAACAACACTCAAACCAGAGAGAAAATGAAAAATAACAGGAAATTCGACCACAAGAAATCGAACACAGAACATAAATTGAAAATGATGAACTCAGAGATTTTACGTGGTTCGATCAATGTGATCTACATCCACGGAGGTTCAATACACCTCAATTCACTCCACTTATCAATCAATTACAAGAATTAATCCAGAAAACTAGAACCCCCAATTCACAGACCGAATTGAGCTCAAGAACCCTAGTTATCTAATTCTATTGATTGAGTAATGTTTACAGAGGGAACGTAACGTGAATCAAGTCGCATCTTCAAGTGGTTTCAATGTATATAATGGACAGAGCTCGAATCAGGAAGTAGAAGCAGTTGTAACCATTTTGTTCTTCAACTGCACAAAACTGTTTAGCAGGCTTTCAACAACGATTTTACATGCAACGGTTTTGATCCGTTGCAAATAACAGTTATAACCGCCTTGACTCCAGTTTCCTTTTTAACCTTAGAATTGATCCAGCTAAAAAACCCGGTTCTCTAACCCGGTTCTTCACATACTAAACCCGGTTCTGGACTCCTCAAATCCTCTACTACAATCCATGATCACTTGATGATATTGAACTGATTTCTAAAAATCTACACCTCAATGAACTCAAGTGTATTTCATCACCTCATCCTGCTTTGTCTTCCTAGTTTAATCACACTGTTCAAGCCCCATCAGGCTTGAGCAATGAATCATCTTAATCCCAGGAACTGCCTTGGTTAGAAAATCAGCTGCATTATCCATAGTATGAACCTTCTTCACCTGTACAGATCCTGCCTCATTCACATCCCTTGCAAAGTGAAGTCTGACATCAATATGCTTAGACCTCTCATGAAAAGCTTGGTGTTTCACCAAGTGAAGTGCACTCTGGTTGTCACATTGAATGGTAACATAACCTTGTCTGATCCCTAAGTCTTTGAGAATTCCCTTGAGCCACAGAGCTTCCTTGATTGCCTCAGTTAAGGCAATGTATTCTGCCTCAGTTGTTGACAGAGCAACCACAGGTTGTTGCACACTTCTCCAGCTTACAGCCATCCCATACAAGGTAAAAACATAGCCTGTAACAGATTTCCTTGTATCTAGGTTCCCAGCAAAATCTGCATCAGCATACCCAACAAGAGGTACATCACTAGCTTCTTGCTTCTCAAACTTCAGACCTACACTGACTGAGCCTTTCAAATATCTCAAGACCTGTTTTAAAACTTCCCAATGAGCCTCTCCTGGATTTGACATGTACCTGATTACCAAAAAAACACTATAGGCCAGATCTGGCCTACTGCATATCATCATACATCAAGCTGCCAACACCACTGGCATATGGAACATTCTTCATGTGAATTTCTTCTTCTTCTGTCTTTGGACATTGTTCTTTGGATAGCTTGGTTTGTTGGTTAACTGGAATACTTAGTGGCCTTGACTCATGCATGTGAAACCTCTCAACAACCTTCTGCAAATATTGCTTCTGTGAGAGCCAAAGTGTTCCAGACTTCCTTCTTCTAATGATATCCATCCCCAGAATCTTCCTTGCTTCTCCAAGATCCTTCATGTCAAATTCTGAGCTCAATCTTTCCTTTAACTGTTGTATTTTGTCCATACTCTTACTGGCAATGAGCATGTCATCCACATATAATAACAGAAACACTTGTTTTAAGCCTTGAACCTTTGTTAAAGTATACACAGCTGTCATACAAGCTTCCTATGAAACCAGCATTGATCATGAACTCATTGAACTTCTTGTTCCACTGCCTTGGACTTTGCTTCAAACCATAAAGTGATTTCCTGAGAAAACAGACCTTCTCTTCATTTCCTGGAGTCACAAAGCCCTCAGGTTGCTTCATGTATATTCTCTCAATGAGATCACCATGCAGGAATGCTGTCTTAACATCTAACTGTTTTAGCTCCATGTCTTCTTGTGTAACTTTTGATATTAGTAGCCTAATAGAGCAATGCTTCACAACAGGAGAGAATACCTCATTATAATCAATGCCTTCCCTTTGTGTAAAGCCCCTTGCCACAAGCCTTGCCTTGTATCTGATTTTATCAGCCTTTCCAACCTCCACCTTCTTCTTGTAGATCCACTTTGAGCTAACTAACTTCTGTCCCTTTGGTTTGTCTACAAGTTTCCAGGTTTGGTTCCTCTCCAGAGATTCCATTTCAAGTCATAAATTGAAAATGATGAACTCAGAGATTTTACGTGGTTCGATCAATGTGATCTACATCCACGGAGGTTCTATACACCTCAATTCACTCCACTGATCAATCAATTACAAGAATTAATCCAGAAAACTAGAACCCCTAATTCACATACCAAATTGAGCTCAAGAACCCTAGTTATCTAATTCTATTGATTGAATAATGTTTACAGATGGAACGTAACGTGAATCAACTCGCATCTTCAAGTGGTTTCAATGTATATAAAGGACGGAGCTCGAATCAGGAAGTAGAAGCAGTTGTAACCATTTTGTTCTTCAACTGCACAAAACTGTTTAGCGGGCTTTCAACAACGGTTGTACATGCAACGGTGTTGATCCGTTGCAAATAACAGTTATAACCGCCTTGACTCCAGTTTCCTTTTTAATCTTATAACTGATCCAGCTAAAAAACACGGTTCTCTAACCCGGTTTTTCACATAATAAACCCGGTTCTGGACTCCTCAAATCCTCAACTACAATCCATGATCACTTGATGATATTGAACTGATATGTCCCAATTTGTTTAATAAAGAAATTATATCAAAAGAAACACGGCGTAATCTAGAGTGCCACAATTCATAAGAGCCTCGTAAATGTTTGGACTGTAAGGCTGCCACAAAAGCCTTATGAGCTTGCTCCAACACATAAAGTCCATTTTCACGTTTTCCTCGTGCCATGATGTCCCTGTTTTGCGATTCTGAATAACAAACGAATTTTTGGTAAATATAATGTTAACATTATAATCAAAAGCTAATTTACTGATAGACAGTAATTTTTTTGTAAGACGAGGTACCACCAAGACATCCAATAAAGCAAGAGATGACGATTAAGTATATGTGCCAACATGAGAAACGTTCAAAAGATTACCATTTCTAACCGCAACTTGATCATGCCCAGAATAAGGAGTGCTAGAAACTAAGGCCAAGGTCGAATTTGCCATATGGGCGGAGGCCTCACTGTCGACATACTAGTCGGAGGAAGCTGCAAAATTGACGAAGTAGGCGGCAGAAAAAGTTTCATCCAGATTAGCAGCATGATCATTTGTGTTGGAGGTTTTGGCCGTGTGAGCTTTTTCATCACAGAGTTGGCATGTAGGAATAAATTTGCGAGGCTGGAAGTGTTCGATCGCTAATAAAAGCCACTGGAATGACCACGACCCCAATTTGATTGACCACCACAGGAATGAGCCGAGTACGTGAAGAATCCACAACCGCGAGTCTGGGACTATTGTGCAGCAAAAGTAGCATTTGGAATAGATGATTCATCCATGGAACGCTGGAATAATTCGCGACTTTCGGCTTCTTAGAGAAGGTCACGGAAGTTGGGCAGTGGTTTAACAACTAAGAGAGCCTTAGAAAAAGCGGTGAACGACGACCAAGACCACGAAGGAAGCAGTGGGACTCCTCAGTTTACAAATTTACAACAGGTTATAAATTTACAACCATATTCAGAGACGAAATCATTACCTTTCCGAAGAAGAGCGAGTTTAGCCCTGAGATTCATTGTACGATCGAGAGAGTCGTGGCTATAGGCAGCCTCAAGAGCTGTCCAAATTTGACGAGAAGTATCAAGACCCAAGATGATTCAAACATGGTGGTTTGCAGGCGGTGGTTGAGAGTGGAAAGGTTAGGGTTCGGGATCGGTTATGGCTGATACCATATAACATTTATAAAATTACCCATAGTTTGTAAGAGTCTCCATTCCACTATATATATATATATATATATATATATATATATATATATATTAATTAGTACAACAATCAAGAGATACAAAAAGATTTACAAGAATATGGAGATAAAATCAAGATACAATCCTATCTAAAATAAAGAGGATTATGTTCACGTTTTAATGCCATCAATTATCTTCATGATAATGATATAACTTTTAACGATTTTATTTATATGAAGTTAAGGGGCCCCTTTTGTTGTTCGCACAGGACCCCTTAAAACATTTGACCCGCTATGATCGGTGGAAATAACATTATATTTTTCATAAAGTACTAGAAAGTATATCGAAAATTTAACATGACATTTTATAGATTGCTATAATTAACTTTAACGCACATGGTTTTTTAAAACTTTATAAATTGACATATTTACAACTAATTAATACACATTAAATAATATAAACGTTGTCAGACAATATGATAAACATTGATTTGGAGTACTCCTTTATTCTTAAACTATAGGATATTTATCTCCAAAATGTCCAATATTAGTAAAATGGACGTCAATCTGTCACACCATCAACTCCCCATCGTTTTAAAAAATAATACCAACCACAAAAATAAAAATTAACCGATATTTTGCCATGTATTGATAAAATCTACATTATGTCAACCAAAATCAATATTTACTTTAATTTCACCGCTATTTCACTAAAAATTGGCCAAAAAATTGGCAGAAATACATTGCACCCCTTATTTGGTTACGGAAGGTCAATATATAAAGAATGTATCTTGATGAAGATCTTATATATTCTCTTTTCCTGATTTTGTGTAAATTAGTTAGTGTGGTAGAGACCTTCCTTGTACACTTTTGGCTGTATTTAAACTTGTATAATTCATTCGGTAAATTAATACAATACACAATATTCTTGGTACACGTGGTAGTGAACACACTTTTTGGTCAATTTAAGTGTCTTTTTACGGACTTTTGTGTGCATTTTCATGTGTGTTTTGTGCGTTTATTTCTCATTGGGCAATTTGACGTGTTTGGTTCATTTCCATGTCAAGACAGGTGAATTAAGGCCGAAAAATAGGTTCGAAGATTTCAAATTGACAAATCGAGCTCAAAGGAAGAAGAAAACAAGGAAAAACAGGGGACCATGCCCGAGGTGGTGAGGCCATGCCCGTGGCTCAAGCCACGGCCGAGGCAGTCCAACGCCACGGCCGTGGTCATTCCTCCAGAGAAGGCCACATTTCAGCATCATTTGCCACGACCGAGGCAAACAAATACCATGACCGTGGCAATCCAAACCTCACGACCGCGGTCTGAATCAGCCGCGGCCGTGGCCAGTCCTCTAGAAGTAAAGGCAAATTCAACCCAAGCAAGACCACGGCCGAGGCAGGCTCTAGACCACGGCCGCGGCCCCAAATTGGGCCCAAAACCCTTGTTTTCACCACGCCCGCGGCCAGCTTTGCGCCACCGCCGCGGCGGGGTTCCCTGTTTTAAAAACCCAAACACGTTTTTGCCTAAATTTGAGCTAACACTTTCTCCCCTATATATATATATATATCCTCTAATTTGATTTTGACACAACCTAGAACCCATCCCCCTCACATTATCAGCCACTTTTCTCCATTGGAAGCAAAGGAATGGAAGGGAGTTGAAGATCTTGATCTTCAACCCTAACATTTGGTTCTTTCTATCCTATTTTCATGTTTTCTTTAATTTTCTGTTATTTTATCTTTGTATTAGGTAAAATGGGTGACTAGCACCCTTTTGTTCACCCTTGATTATTGTGGAACCTTGAGTTTAAGACGTTTATGTGATTATTACGGTTAATGTTACCGAAAATATTGTGTATTCAAGTGTTTTGTGTTATTTGCTCTCATTGACTCACATTTATAAATTAATTATTGGATTGATCACCCTTTAAGGGTGTGATACCCTGAATCTTTGAAATGCAATAAAATACATTCTTTGCATCTTAAATAGTTTTACCAATTTTATTTTAGTCAAAATTGTGAAGCTATTTGACTTATGATTTTTTTTTTTTTTTTTTTTTGAAAATAAGTATGTACCAAGTCGACTGCACTCTTAGCACTTAAAAGGTAAGAATTAAAAGTTTACAATATAGAAGCTTAAAGTTAACATCGGGCTTAAGAAGTAAGAAATAAAATTAATTTATAAATTGTACCTACCTAAAATAACAACTAAAGTCACAATATATATATATATATATATATATATATATATATATCATGTAGATACGTATAGAAATATAATGATACAATATTAAAAAAAAAAACTAAATAATATATATATATATGTTCATGCAAAACGTAAAGCATACATGATGATGATAATAATAATAATAATAATAATAATAATAATAATAATAATAATAATAATAATAATAATAATAATAATAATAATAATAGTAATAATAATAATAATAATACTAATAATAATAATAATAATAATAATAATAATAATAATAATAATAATAATATGCTAATAATAGTAAAACACATACACATACTATATTTAGTAATATAAACATCCTATATTTAGTAATATAGGTATATTATGTACGAGAATGTGGATATGTAAAATTTCATTCAAATTAATTTCATCCCTAATCCCACATCGAAACATTTACGTTAAATTTGTGAAATTTTCACATATAAATACAAGTATAACACTTCATTACAAAATATAAGAGAATAAGTAAAACAAAAACATTATATTAAATATTGGATTTCCTTTAATTAGGAGGTCCATATCAGTTTATTTTTGACAACGCTCGGACGGGTGTTTTGGGAAGTTGTCGTATAGTATTGAAATCTTTTGAGGTATGTCTTCTTTATTAGTCTTCTTTATTTTATCGTCATTGTCATTTATAGTTTATATAGATTTAGGAATTTAATTATTTTCTTGATTTAAGTAGATTTATAAATTTAACTATTTTCTTAAGTTTGTAATAAATAGTTGTTGTTTAAGATGCATGTGAGTTAGTTTAAAATATTTATCAATGTAGTTAATAATTTAAATGTAATAACATATTAGGCCTTTTAATTTAGGACTACAATTTATAATAACTTGGCTTATATGTTAGAAATTGTAAAAATAGACATAATTCAAGAATAGTGTACCACACTTAATTATTTTTAAAATGCTAAACTCGATAAGTAATACTAATTAATTAAACAACATGTGCTTGGTGTAGTGCGAGTCAGGCCTTGGGACATACGCGAATTACGTACTTTAAAGCAAGCAAAACAAGGTGGGTGACTGGGCTATTTGTAAGTATATTATGCTACTGAACTTGTACTTTGATAAATATGTTTGCCTTCGGGCTTATTGATATGATACCTCTTAAGTCGTAAGATTGGCCTTTGAGAAAGGCTCTTAAGTCGTAAGATTGACTTTTGAGTAGGGCTTGGGAGTCGTAAGATTGGCCCCCTAGTCTAGCAATATGGCTTTTGAGTCGTAAGATGGGATCCTAAGTCAAGGATGTGTTTATTATTGTGCACCTTCATTAGTATAACTGCTTACAAAGTTTCCCACTAAGTTTATACTCATGCCCATAATTACAAATCTTCAGGTTAGTTGAGCGAGGTGGCGGGGCTGTTGCGGCAAAGGTCACCGGGTTCCTTCTTCTACCCGCAACTCAAAGATGTTTTTGCCTCTTCTATGTATATAAATAAGTTTGTGTGTCACAAAATCCGGGATTTGCATTTTCTTAGAAACTTTGGAACCACTAGTGTAAATATGTTTTGGCAGTGTCTTATTGTCAATAAAATTTCTACTTTTATCCAATAAGTATTTTATCTCACGCTTTCGCACTTTTTTATTTATTTATTACTTAATCAAAAGAAAAGAAAAATTTAGTAGCACTTCAATTCCGAGTTAATGGGATTGGGGCGTTACAGAGTGGTATCAAAGTGGGTCTACTTTTCTGTATACTTGTTTTATAAAATAAAATCGAGGGGAACCGTGACTTTGCCAACAGACCGACACTCGCTCCAAGGTATGTATATTTTACTATTAGTTTGTATGATTTGGAAATGTTTTACTACAAATTTACATTTCATAAAATAACATGATACTTGTGAGATGCCCTTGAAATTTTACCACCAATTAGGAAACCAAATTAGAGATTTTGATCTATATTTCTTCTTTACTACAAATTTACGTCTTGCTGGGCGTGCTAGAGAACTAGCAGAGTTCTATCGCGAATATGCAAGATTGCAGCGAGAGGAAGCAGGCATAATAGAGGAAGATGAGGAGGAAGAGGATCCTTCTGAGGAAAGTGAACCCAATGAATCTATAGGGTCAAATCCTTGTGAGAGCATACCAACTAGGGGTCGTCGTGTGCGTACCCCACCAGCAGAGAACCAGGTAGGCCCCAGTAATTGGTTCTGATATAGTTGGAAACCTAGAGGATGTACATATAGTAATAGTAGATAGCTTTTGTATAGTGATGCCTAAGTACATAACTAGAGCGTAAATATCCTTTTTCTAATAGGAATGTATATAAGTCATCCTTTGATCATGCTATCTTTTTGCTCGTATAAGCATGATTAACCAATCGACATTTTGTACGGGTTAGAGTATTAAAACCATTGTACTTATTGTATATATTAATAGATTTGTAAACCCAATATCTTTTATGCATATGATTTGCTTATAAATTATTCGGTATGTTAAACAAAGGTATATATGCATATAATTAAGTGTTATTTCTCCTTCTCCCAAAAGTATGGCAGCGCGAGGAAGGCCACGTAAACATGTGCAAAATGAAAATGAGCCATTTGTCCGGCCAGCTGCTGAGAGGCAACCTCCACCTGCTGTTGAAGTACAAGGAGCGGATTTTGCACGGGAGTTCTTGAACTCTCTGCAGGGACTCATACAACAAATACCAGCTAACCAAAATATACCAAATCCACAGAACCAGGGTATCAATACTAATGTCATTATAGAGCAATTTCGTCGTTTTTCGCCACCAAGATTTAGGGGTAGTGAAGGACCTATGGTTGCTGAGGAATGGATTCTTGAGCTTGAAAGAATCTTTGACCATATGGAATCAACTGAAAATAAAAAAGTTTCGTGCGCAATATTTCAACTTGTAGAAGATGCTGGACACTGGTGGAAATCACACGAGCGAACAATGACGAATAAGCAAAAGCAAAACATGACCTGGAATGATTTTAAGAACATGATGATGGACCATTACTTTCCACAGTCTATCCGTGGCCAAAAGGAAATTGAGTTTGTCAATCTAAAGCAGGGAACCCTTCCAGTGATGGAGTATGAAAGACGTTTTAATCAATTATCTAAATATGCTCCACACTTAGTTGATACAGATGAGAGAAAAGCAAGACGCTTTGAGAGAGGTTTGCGTCCAGAGATCGGAGGTATCGTGTCGGGTTTGAAACTGCCTGCGTACCATGAAACGTTTGAACAAGCATATATTGTATCCCTTAGCCAGAACTTAGAATACAACCAGAAACCTCAAGAGCAACCCGGGAAAAGAAAATGGGATTTTAGAGATAGGAATAAGACTAACCACATTATGAAGAGGGCAAACCCAAGGGGGGGACCAGGACCAAATGCGGTTCCGATATGTCCTAATTGCAATAAGCACCACTATGGAGAATGTTTGGTGGGAAAGAATGTTTGCTATAAGTGTCATCGACCAGGACATAGATATTGGGAGTGCACTACTACGCAGATCAAGGCGCCACAAAATGTTAGTGCACCAGACAAGAAATCAGGGAAGGCACGAGTTTTTGCTCTAACACAAGAAGAGTTAACAGAGGAGAATGAAACCATGGCAGGTATGCTACTTGTATTCGACCTTCCGGCATATATTTTTTTTGATACTGGTGCATCACATTCTTTTATATCCGAAGATTTTAAAAGGAAGTTAGGTTTGAAAGGTAATACAAACGGAGAAGAGTTGACGGTAAGTATTCCCTCAGGAGAAACTATTAGGACTAAGGATATTGTGACTGGTATGAAGCTTTTGATAAGTAACCAAGAACTGGAAGCCGATCTATATATATTAGAGATGAAATGTTTCGATGTTATTTTAGGTATAGATTGGTTGACAAAGAATAAAGCAACAATCCGATGCTTTGAGCGTGAAATAGATTTTGAAAGAACAATAGGATCCAAATTCACCTTTTACGGAGCCAAAACTAATACCAGACCGTGTATTGTGTCAGCAATGAAGGCTGTAAGAATGTTACGGAAAAAGGGAAGTGAAGGCTACCTTGTGAATGTCATGGAAAATAATACCATTAAGGTTACACCTGCTGATATACCAACGGTGAGAGATTATGTGGACGTATTTCCAGACGAGTTGCCTGGGATACCTCCTGATCGACAGGTTGAATTCACAATAGATTTGGTGCCTGGAGCTGCACCTATATCTAAAGCACCTTATCGAATGGCACCTAAGGAATTACAAGAATTAAAAATACAGCTTCAAGAGTTACTGGACAAGAAGTTCATCAGGCCAAGTGTTTCCCAATGGGGAGCCCCTGTATTGTTTGTTAAGAAGAAAGACGGATCTCTTAGAATGTGCATTGATTATCGGGAACTCAACCGCCTAACAATCAAGAATAAGTATCCCTTGCCTAGAATAGAAGATCTTTTTGACCAACTGAAGGGAGCTAGCGTGTTCTCAAAGATCGATCTCAGATCGGGCTACCACCAACTCAAGGTCAAAGAATGTGATATTTCTAAGACAGCCTTTAGAACACGATATGGACATTATGAGTTCATAGTAATGCCTTTTGGATTGACAAATGCACCCGCAGTATTCATGGATTTGATGAATAGGGTATTTTATCCTTATTTGGACCAGTTTGTCATAGTTTTCATTGATGATATCCTAATATACTCAAGAGATAAAGAACAACACGAGAAGCATCTTAAAACTATACTAGGTACCTTACGACAGGAGAAGCTTTATGCTAAATTTAGCAAATGTGAATTTTGGCTAGATCGAGTTGTTTTTCTAGGCCATATTATCACGGCTAGTGGAATCGAAGTGGATCCTGCCAAAGTTGAAGCAGTAATGAATTGGAAAGCTCCGAAAAATGTGAATGAGGTCCGAAGTTTTCTAGGTCTAGCTGGTTACTACAAAAGATTCATTCAAGATTTCTCAAAGATCGCTAGGCCTTTGACTCAATTGACAAAGAAGAGTAACCAGTTCCACTGGACTGACGAATGCGAAAATAACTTTCAAGAGCTTAAGCAGAGACTCGTAACCGCGCCAGTTCTAACTATCCCTGACGGATCAGAAGGATTTGTCATTTACACCGATGCCTCAAAGTTAGGACTAGGATGCGTTTTGATGCAGCATGGAAAAGTCATCGCTTATGCCTCAAGACAATTGAAACCCCATGAGTTAAACTACCCTACACATGACCTAGAACTAGCTGCTGTTGTTCACGCATTAAAGATATGGCGTCATTATCTTTATGGTGGGAAATGTGAAATCTACACAGACCATAAGAGTCTAAAGTACTTTTTCACACAAAAGGAACTCAACATGCGCCAAAGAGGATGGCTGGAGCTAGTAAAGGATTATGATTGCACCATCCTTTATCATCCGGGCAAGGCAAATGTTGTAGCTGATGCACTTAGTAGGAAAAATGAAAGTCATATGGCAACTCTCCCAACACAACAAGAGCTATTATTAATAGAATTTGCTAAGTTGAATCTAGATTTTGTGAAGTCAGGCCATACTACTGCTATGATCGCAACATTAACCATACAACCTACTTTGAGAGATCGAATAAAGAAGCACAAAAGACTGACAAATTCCTTCTCAAGATGAAAGACCGGGCAATTGCAGGAACCATCAAGGGATTCTTTGTAACACCAGATGGGACTTTAACATACAAAGGAAGATTATGTGTACCTAAGGATGATGACGTAAGAAAGGAAATTCTTGAAGAAGCTCATAATACTCCGTACACAGCTCATCCAGGAGGGACGAAAATGTTCAAGGACCTAAAAGAGATCTACTGGTGGAGAAACATGAAACGATCAATAGGGCAATTTGTTGAAAAATGTTTAACGTGTCAGCAAATTAAAGCAGAACACCAGCGGCCTTCAGGACTCTTACACCCTTTAGAGATTCCCGAATGGAAGTGGGAACACATAGCAATGGACTTTGTTACTGGATTGCCGCGAACAGCAAGAAGAAATGAAGCTATTTGGGTGATCATTGACAGACTTACAAAGACAGCACACTTTATACCAGTAAGAATGACGCTTAACATGGATCAACTTGCTCAACGGTACGTAGACGAGATTGTTAAATTACACGGAGTACCAGTTACCATAGTTTCGGACAGAGATACTCGTTTCACCTCCAAATTCTGGAGAAGTCTACAAACGGCCCTTGGGACAAAGCTCAACTTCAGCACATCATATCATCCACAAACTGATGGACAGTCAGAAAGAACAATACAGAGACTCGAAGATATGCTTAGAGCTTGTGTACTAGACTTTGGAGGAAGCTGGGAAACATATTTGCCACTAGTAGAATTTTCTTATAATAACAGTTACCAAGCTACCATAAAGATGGCACCGTATGAAGCACTCTACGGTAGAAGATGTAGATCACCGATCTACTGGGATGAAGTTGGAGAACGGAAAATCTTAGGCCCTGAAATCATCGAAAGAACCATTGGAGTAGTAACTAAGATTCGAGAAAGAATCAAGGCTGCCCAGGATCGACAAAAATCATATGCTGACACGCGAAGGAAGAATCTACAATTCAATACTGGCGATAAGGTTTTTCTCAAAATGGCACCAATGAAAGGAGTAATACGCTTCGGGAAGAGAGGGAAACTAAAACCCAGATATATTGGCTCATTTGAGATTCTAGATAGAATTGGAGACGTCGCCTATAAGTTAGCTTTACCGCCAGAACTTACCAATATCCATAACGTCTTTCATGTATCAGTACTTAGGAAGTATGTCCCAGATTCAAATCACGTTATTCATCATGAGAATCTGGAAGTCAATAAAAACCTCACTTATGAAGAGAACCCCATTGCTATCCTAGGAAGAAAAGTTCACACTTTGAGGAATAGAGAGATTCCCTTAGTACTAGTGCAGTGGAGTAGACATGGGAAGGAAGAAGCTACTTGGGAACGAGAAGATGAGATCTTAGCAAAATATCCGAATATCCTAAACCAAGTAAGTATAATTTCGAGGACGAAATTTTTAAAAGTAGGGGAGACTGTGATACCCCGAATCTTTGAAATGCAATAAAATACATTCTTTGCATCTTAAATAGTTTTACCAATTTTATTTTAGTCAAAATTGTGAAGCTATTTGACTTATGATTTTATTTTTTTTTTGAAAATAAGTATGTACCAAGTCGACTGCACTCTTAGCACTTAAAAGGTAAGAATTAAAAGTTTACAATATAGAAGCTTATAGTTAACATCGGGCTTAAGAAGTAAGAAATAAAATTAATTTATAAATTGTACCTTCCTAAAAAAACAACTAAAGTCACAATATATATATATATATCATGTAGATACGTATAGAAATATAATGATACAATATTAAAAAAAAAAAAAAAAACTAAATAATATATATATACATGTTCATGCAAAACGTAAAGCATACATGATAATAATAATAATAATAATAATAATAATAATAATAATAATAATAATAATAATAATAATAATAATAATAATAATAATAATAATAATAATAATAATAATAATAATAATAATAATAATAATAATAATAATAATAATAATAATAATAATAATAATAATAATAATAATATGCTAATAATAGTAAACACATACACATACTATGTTTAGTAATATAAACATCCTATATTTAGTAATATAGGTATATTATGTACGAGAATGTGGATATGTAAAATTTCATTCAAATGAATTTCATCCCTAATCCCACATCGAAACATTTACGTTAAATTTGTGAAATTTTCACATATAAATACAAGTATAACACTTCATTACAAAATATAAGAGAATAAGTAAAACAAAAACATTATATTAAATATTGGATTTCCTATAATTAGGAGGTCCGTATCAGTTTATTTTTGACAACGCTCGGACGGGTGTTTTGGGAAGTTGTCGTATAGTATTGAAATCTTTTGAGGTATGTCTTCTTTAATAGTCTTCTTTATTTTATCGTCATTGTCATTTATAGTTTATATAGATTTAGGAATTTAATTATTTTCTTGATTTAAGTAGATTTATAAATTTAGCTATTTTCTTAAGTTTGTAATAAATAGTTGTTGTTTAAGATGCATGTTAGTTAGTTTAAAATATTTATCAATGTAGTTAATAATTTAAATTTAATAACATATTAGGCCTTTTAATTTAGGACTACAATTTATAATAACTTGGCTTATATGTTAGAAATTGTAAAAATAGACATAATTCAAGAATAGTGTATCACACTTAATTATTTTTAAAATGCTAAACTCGATAAGTAATACTAATTAATTAAACAACATGTGCTTGGTGTAGTGCGAGTCAGGCCTTGGGACATACGCGAATTACGTACTTTAAAGCAAGCAAAACAAGGTGGGTGACTGGGCTATTTGTAAGTATATTATGCTACTGAACTTGTACTTTGATAAATATGTTTGGCTTCGGGCTTATTGATATGATACCTCTTAAGTCGTAAGATTGGCTTTTGAGAAATGCTCTTAAGTCGTAAGATTGGTTTTTGAGTAGGGCTTGGGAGTCGTAAGATTGGCCCCCTAGTCTAGCAATATGGCTTTTGAGTCGTAAGATGGGCTCCTAAGTCAAGGATGTGTTTATTATTGTGCACCTTCGTTAGTATAACTGCTTACAAAGTTTCCCACTAAGTTTATACTCATGCCCATAATTACAAATCTTCAGGTTAGTTGAGCGAGGTGGCGGGGCTGTTGCGGCAAAGGTCACCGGGTTCCTTCTTCTACCCGCAACTCAAAGATGTTTTTGCCTCTTCTATGTATATAAATAAGTTTGTGTGTCACAAAATCCGGGATTTGCATTTTCTTAGAAACTTTGGAACCACTAGTGTAAATATGTTTTGGCAGTGTCTTATTGTCAATAAAATTTCTACTTTTATCCAATAAGTATTTTATCTCACGCTTTCACACTTTTTTATTTATTTATTACTTAATCAAAAGAAAAGAAAAATTTAGTAGCACTTCAATTCCGAGTTAATGGGATTGGGGCGTTACAAAGGGATTTGTGAATGTGTTGCTAGAATAGGAAATTACTATCCGTAATTGTAGGATTTCCGATTCCCGTGTAGCAAACAATAGATTTATTTATTGGTGATAACATAAAGTTCAACCACTAAAATCGAGCTTGCGAGTTTTATGTTGAATTTATCTCGTTGTCCTAGTGTTTAATGCATTAGGTTATTGAATCTAAGAAAGCTTGTTCGAGGATTCGATTAAATTGAATAGGGTTAGTCGAAGAGCTTGTTTTGATTAACTAAGATTAAGGGATAACAAGGCTATTAGAGCTTGTAAATAGCCTTGAGATAAGGGCTAGAATCACAATTGAGTAGGGCATTAACAATAGTTGCATAAATCGTCCAAGACCTCGGTGAAACATGATCAAGGGTGAATCGTTTTGTTATTTAAAAAACCAAAAACCTATAAAAATCTCTTTAATTGTCCTTGTTTATTTAGGTGTTAGTTGTTATTTCATTAAAATCCCCCCACTTCTTTATTGTTTTCTAGCTTATTCACTTTATGTTTGTTGATCATAATAGCTTAATACATAAAAGTAAAATTGTTCGGCCGTTCCTCGTGGGATCGACCCTTACTTGCCACTCTACTAGTTAGAGTAGTAGGATAAGGTTAAGTGTATTCTTTATACACATTTAATTTGGTAGTAAGAAACGACGCTACCAAATTTTGGCGCCGTTGCCGGGGAACGGTTTAGAATGATTTTGTTTTATGTGTTAAGTGTTTGTTTTATTTACATAGATAGTGTTTGTTTTGTTTATTTAAAGAGCATCCATCGAGCCAACGACGTTAAACAAAGGCGCTTGTCGGGAGGCAACCCGACGTTTATTGCTTTTCGTATTTTAAATTCATAGTTTAGTAGCTTTACTAATATTTTAATGTTTTAAATTGTTTTGTTTAAATGTGTGTAGGTGCCCAACAATCCATTCAAAGAGATAGTGTGAAATGGGGGTGAAGGAACCCAAAATGGAGGAATTACCCAGGAAAACTCACCACGCCGTGGCAGACAATCCACCAAGGAAAAATTCAAGCCATTCTGGACAACTCACCTCGGCCATGGCCCTTCAATTGCCACGACCGTGGCCAAGTAATACCGCGACCGAGGTCAAGTGTTGCCGCGCCCGAGGTCAAGCTCGTGAAAAATTTGAATCCATTCTGGACAAAAGGCCATGGCCGAGGCAAATAGGTGCCACGCCCGCGGCGGAGAAGCGACTCGGCCGTGGTGATCCCAGACCATGCCCGAGATCATTCATTCTCAAAAATCCAGAATCACACTGGAAGGATTGCCACGGCCGCGGCTTCTGAAGGCCACGTCCGCGGTGAAGAAACAGCTCGGCCGTGTTGTTTCTTGACCACGCCCGAGGTCACTTATGCCCAAAAATCCTGAATTGCACTGGAAGGATTGCCACGGCCGCGGCAAGCCACTACCACGCCTGCGGTGAAACTTCTCATCAGCCACGGCCGCGGCGAAGTATGCACCTCGGCCGCGGCCTACTCCCAGGTATAAAAAGACAGACGCGGGCGAGGTAGGGCATTTCACCCTCCTGCTCGCGAAATTGGCGAAACACACACTCACACACACACAAAATTCGTCATTTTTACTCAATTTCTTCCTCTCAAATTCACACCACACCTCACCCACATCATCATAAACATTTCTATCCGAAAAATTTTGGATTTGGAGCAAAGTTGGAGTCGGGTCGAAAAGGGCGCGAAAAGTCAAACTTTAAATTTTTTCGATTAAACTCGACCGGTAAGTACGGCTATCTTTTCCCCTCAATATTTATTTGTTATTATGAACTTTGTTGTTAATATTTGGGGCAAATTTGTTGTTGGATTAGTTGATATATTGATATTGGTTGTGCACACGTATTTTGTGAATTTTTGCCAATGTTGAATGTTTTTAAGTAATCTAACACTAAATTTGTAGTGATAGCCTTTGTTTATGCATGATTTGTTGATGATGGATGATGATTAGTTTGGGAATCATTGAAAATTGAGGATTGAAGTTGATTTTTGATATATCACCAACCACTTGACATGCATTCTCTTTTGTTACCCTTTTTGCTATTTGATTCTATTATTATGTTCGATTGTTAGGTTGATTAGTGAATTTGTGTGAAGAGTAGACACTTTTAGACTCTTGATAATAATGAAACGAAATCAACCTATTTTTGTTGAGCATTAATACAATTTTCTTGCAATAGGATAATAATTGGGCATGTTTGCCATTTATGCACATTTAATCATGTCAACTGAGTCATCTAGATTGCGAATTCACTTGTGATTTTCTGTGATTAGTTGAACATGAGTGATTGAAACATGAGTGATTGGCCTTCTATTTGATTAGAGTTAATGTTTCAATTGGTGATAATTGTTAAAACTCGAAATTTAAGTGTGTGTGTGTGTGTTTGTCTTGTAGGACAAATGGGACCATCAAAAAAGACATCAAAGAAAAGTGTTGGCACAAGTAAAGGCACACCAAGTATAGGAAAGGGGAAGGGGAAGTTGGTGATCCGGGAGCCCCTCCCGGAGGAACCGGAGATCGAAACCCCGGAGGTCCCAACGTCCACAGGGCCAGACAGCCGGCTTTTCGACATTATATTGGACGACCCGGTTCACCCACAAAGATTTGCCCGTTTTATGAAGCGTCAGATTGTTGCCACCCGTTATTTCAAAACCGAGTGTTTGACTGATATGGGAATCAAGGATAATATCGACGAGTTTCTGAGAGCATGGGGCCTCATTGGACTGTTCACTCCAAGGCCCACCTACCAACGATTCGTCCTTGAGTTCTTCAGCACACTGACTGTCTGATCCAACTCCGAAAAATGTGGAAACAGAATCCACAGCATTTCATTCCACCTGCTGAAAAAAAAGATGACACTCACAGCAGCGGAGTTGAGGAAGATTTACGGTTTCAAAGAAAATCCCTCCACCACAGACTTGGAAAGCATCGATGAGTTCAATGTCGGGCGGTTCTGGGGGCAAATAACTGTTGCTCCCGGCTTAGTTGAACCGCAAGCCTTCGATTCTAAGAGCTCCAAAACGAGCTGGATCAGAAATCCAGTCGTAAAGGTTCTACAAAGGCTTCTAGCATTGACACTTTTTGGGAGGAAGGAGACGGGGGCAGCAAGGATGGCCGAGCTCAGTATCCTATGGTCCATTCTCAAACGGACCGATAGGAGATATGAAGAGGTGCTGATTGAGTCTTTTGAAAGGACAGTGAAGGAACTAACGGCGACCAGAAAGAAAGAGCCTAAGCAATATGACCCAATATTCAGCGGAGCTCTTATCACACCAATTCTAGAGCATTGTGGAGTTCCGTTGATCGACTTCAAGGCTGTTTCAGATTCGTTCCTTCTGGGTTGGGAAGATTTAGCCAACATGAGGATTGCTGCTTTGGGACTAGAAGATGGAGTCTCCGCCCCCTACGTGATCCAAAATGTAAGGCCAATGCTACGCCTTCCCAACCCAGACCTCACCCGCATCAGAGACCTCAAATCCACAGCCAACTTGGCCTTGAGCTCAGCTGCACACCGGACAGCCTCGAGGGAACCCAGTGACCTCGAGTTCTGGAAATATCAGAGAGGCCAAGTATCGGAACCTGCTGCAGAAGGGATAGACCTCACAGCCGAGGGTCCGAGCAGCCGTCATTCACGAAAGAGACCCGTATCCGCTGTTCAGTCCCAGACCGAGTTTCAACAACAAGTGGATGAGAGATTAAGCACAATGGAAGGGGACATCCGAGAGATGAAGTCGGACATTAGGGAGATCAAAGGGAACCAGAGCAAGGTCCTCGAGGCACTCAACAGCCTTCGAGCATGTTTTGGTGGCCAAAGCTCCCGATCTTCACGACCGTCCAAATCTTTGTGAGTAGGAGTACCAAGAATATCCTTCTTCTTTTTCAAAAGCTTAGTTTTCAACTAAGTTTGGGGGAGAAAAGTAAGAAGTAGGATGTTCTTGGCCACCCCGGCGTTGCAATCTCTCATGTTTCATTTCCATATCTTACTTGTTGTTGACTATTTAGGCCTGTGTGCCCCTTCTGTTTTGCCTGTACTTGGGATTCACGGCGTGTGGGCCGTTTGATTGTTATTTTTGCCTTTGTGAACTTGCTTGCACTATTTCATTGAATAATGTATCGAATTTTCTTTCAGGATGTTTTGTCTTGATTGGCCTGTGTGCCATTTTCTACTATCATCTTTGTTTGGTTAAGATAAATTGAGTTTTGTTATTTATATGATGAAGTTTTGGGCACTTACATGCATAGTCGTAATAAGTTGGTATTTTTTTTTAGTCGATTGGGATGGATGTTTTGAACAAATGGTTGAGTTAGTTAAGCACCAATCCGTACCCTTTCTTTCCACAAACTTTGATTTTCAATCAAGTTTGGGGAGGGGGTGGTAGGTGTACGGATTTGGCCGCTTGGAAAAGTTGATGGGACCAAATTGGAATGAAAATGTGGCAAACAGTTAATGATGACAAAATTTTTCGTAAAAATTGAAAATTTGGCTAATGGTAGAGCATGATAGGCTATGAGACGAAATTGAGCTTACATTCAAAACTTTTAATCAAATTGTTGCCTAGTGAGTTTTTTTTTTTTTTTTTAGCCTTAAAAGATACTCCCACAATTGGAGTGATTTAAACTTTCTTTCAGTGTGAAATTCATTGAGTGCATTAATTGTCTCTAGAACTTGCCTTGATTCTCTATTTTGAACGATTCGGTGTGTGACATTGAAAATGATTTTAGGCAATTCTTGACTTAAGCCTATTTCAAACTTGATAATATACCCTTTTTCACCAAAAGATAAAAAATTTGCCTCTAGTTAACCCCTTGAGCTTTTAGCCCCTTGTTTGACAACCCAATTCTACAAGCCAAGTACCTTTCGATTTAGCCTTTGACCTTAATTGGACTAATTGAGTATGAGGGAGGCGGTTGGAAGGTAGTCGGGTAATTTGGGATTGAAATGGGTAAACTATTGGGAATATTGAAGGGTGAAAGGAATTGAAACAATAGGCAAAGAATCGAGAATGCTAGTCCTCTCCAATTTTTGTTTTTAATAAAAAAAAAAAAAAAAAGAAGAAGTTAGTTGTATATACTTAATTGTTGCTTTTGATTTGGAGAGGCTAGTAATATAAATGCCTTTCGATAGATGTTCTCAAATTTGTAAAAATTCAAAAGAAAATACACTTCAAGGGAGAATTGAGAAAGCATTTAGGTGGTAGACTTTGTGGTAAGGTGAAGAAATCAATTTTTGGGATTGGTTTACTAAGGAAGAAAAGAGTGAGGTGGAGTGATTGTTGTTTGAGGGGTAGATGAGATTAGCTAACTCATTTAGTCCATTTTATAGTCACTTCTACCCAAAATTATCCCACCTTACCCCAAACCAACATTACAATCCGTTAAAGACCTTTTTTATTCTTTGTCACACATGTCGGGTACACATCGAAGTTTAGATGATTGGCAAGCCTATGGTAGATACTATTTGCATTTCAATGTGAGCGTATATACTACCTATTCAATACACTTGAGAGTCGAGAGATACACTCATCCGTTAAGGATTTCAAGTTGAGAGTGTCAAGTCTTGAAAGTAGTTGATATGGCTTTATCTCTTATGCTCAATGTTATCATGATTGCCTAACTTTTGAAAATTTCTTCTGAAATCGATTTTGCCACTTAAATCTGCCCTAACAAGTGTCCTTTCTTCTTTTTCTTTATTTGTTCGGGACGAACAAAGGTCTAAGTTTGGGGAGATTCGGTACACGTGGTAGTGCACACACTTTTAGGTCAATTTAAGTATCTTTTTACGGACTTTTGTGTGCATTTTCACGTGTGTTTTGTGCGTTTATTTCTCATTGGGCAATTTGACGTGTTTGGTTCATTTCCATGTTAAGACAGGTGAATTAAGGCTGAAAAACAGGTTCGAAGATTTCAAATTGACAAATCGAGCTCAAAGGAAGAAGAAAACAAGGAAAAACAGGGGACCATGCCCGAGGTGGTGAGCCCACGCCCGTGGCAAAAGCCACGGCCGAGGCAGTCCAACGCCACGGCCGTGGTCATTACTCCAGAGAAGGCCACATTTCAGCATCATTTGCTACGACCGAGGCAAACAAATACCACGACCGTGGCAATCCAAACCCCACGATCGTGGTCTGAATCAGCCGCGGCCATGGCCAGTCCTCCAGAAGTAAAGGCAAATTCAGCCCAAGCAAGACCACAGCCGAGGCAGGATCTAGACCACGGCCGCGGCCCCAAATTGGACCCAAAACCCTTGTTTTCACCACGCTCGCGGCCAACTTTGTGCCACGGCCGCGGCGGGGTTCCCTGTTTTAAAAACCCAAACACGTTTTTGCCTAAATTTGAGCTAACACTTTCTCCCCTATATATATATATATATCCTCTAATTCGATTTTGACACAACCTAGAACCCATCCCCCTCACATAATAAGCCATTTTTCTCCATTGGAAGCAAAGGAATGTAAGGGGGTTGATCTTCAACCCTAACATTTGGTTCTTTCTATCCTATTTTCATGTTTTCTTTAATTTTCTGTTATTTTATCTTTGTATTAGGTAAAATGGGTGACTAGCATCGTTTTGCTCACCCTTGATTATTGTGGAACCTTGAGTTTAAGACGTTTATGTGATTATTACGGTTAATGTTACCGAAAATGTTGTGTATTCAAGTGTTTTGTGTTATTTGCTCTTATTGACTCACATTTATGAATTAATTATTGGATTGATCACCCTTTAAGGGATTTGTGAATGTGTTGCTAGAATAGAAAATTACTATCCGTAATTGTAGGATTTCCGATTCCCGTGTAGCAAACAATAGATTTATTTATTGGTGATAACACAAAGTTCAACCACTAAAACCGAGCTTGCGAGTTTTATGTTGAATTTATCTCGTTGTCCTAGTGTTTAATGCATTTGGTTATTGAATCTAAGAGAGCTTGTTCGAGGATTGGATTAAATTGAATAGGGTTAGTCGAAGAGCTTGTTTTGATTAACTAAGATTAAGGGATAACAAGGCTATTAGAGCTTGTTAATAGCCTTGAGATAAGGGCTAGAATCACAATTGAATAGGGCATTAACAATAGTTGCATAAATCGTCCAAGACCTCGGTGAAACATGATCAAGGGTGAATCGTTTTGTTATTTAAAAAACCAAAAACCTATAAAAATCTCTTTAATTGTCTTTGTTTATTTAGGTGTTAGTTGTTATTTCATTAAAATCCCCCCACTTCTTTATTGTTTTCTAGCTTATTTACTTTATGTTTCTTGATCATAATAGCTTAATACATAAAAGTAAAATTGTTCGGCCGTTCCTCATGGGATCGACCCTTACTTGCCACTCTACTAGTTAGAGTAGTAGGATAAGGTTAAGTGTATTCTTTATACACATCTATCTCATGCATATTTGTTGGCTACTCACCCTCGCAAAGTGTGTATCGCTGTTCTGAATCGGTTTCACATAGTATATTCATATCGTGCCATGTTCAGTTCGACGAAGTCAGCTTCCCAGGCTTCTCTCGGTCATCTCCAACATATGTCACTCCTGAATTGCCCCTATCCATCACATTTCTATTTCGCTCCAACACGGCTCCTTCTTCATTGTCGGCTAATCTATTCCTGGCGTCGCCCCCACCTTCAGTTTAGCCACATATTACCATTGATGCTATTGGTTGTCAGTTGGTGTTTTGAATCGAACGGCTTCCGGATGGTTCTATTGATAAGTGTAAAGCCCGCCTTGTTGCCAAAGGATTTCATCAGCGTCCTAGTATTGATTTCAAGGAAACATTTAGCTCTATCATCAAACCAGCTACTATTTGAGCTGTTCTCCCTCTTGTTATCTCCTCTGGCTAGTCTCTACATCAAATGGACGTAAGTAATGCTTTTCTGCATGGTTGAGTGGATCTCCCACTCTACATGAAGTAATTGCCTGGCTTTGTTGATCCCTCGAGGCCTTCTCATGTTTGCCTCCTACGACACTCTTTATATGGCCTCCGTCAAGCCACACGAACTTGGTATGAGTCACTTTGATCGGCTCTCGTATCTTTTAGGTTTCACAGTCTAATTCGTCTCTTTACTTATCATCATGGCTCTGACCATCTTCTTTTCTTAGCCTATGTTGATGATCTTGTTGTCACGGGCTCATGTTCTGCTTGCATTCGTGCTCTAACGTCGCCTTTGGGAGCACGATTTGCACTCAAAGATCTTGGCAATCTCTCTTACTTCCTTGGAGTTGAAGTAACCCTTTATAAGGAAAGAATTTTCCTATCACAACACAAGTACATGGTGGATCGTCTTCGTCGTCACAAGCTTATGGTGTAAAGCCTGTCTCCATGCTAATTTTTACCGCCTCATCCTCGACCTCTGGCTCGGTTGATTGCCAAAAGTACCGCAGTGCTATTGGTGGTCTTCAGTACCTCACAATCACTTGCCTCAACATTGCATTCAATGTTAACAGGCTTGCCCAATTTATGTTTGCGCCTACTTCTGACCATTGGGGTGCTGTTAAACGTCTTTTTCGCTACCTCAATGTTACTCTCCCCCATTGTCTTCTACTTGGCTAGTCCGTCTTCTCACCCTTTTGACTTATTCCATTTCTAATTTCGGTGGTGTTCTCACTGATTGCAAGTCTACTTCAGCCTATGCTGTATTTCTCAGCTCTAATCCCATCAACGTGGTGTTTTCATAAACAACGGGGTGTTGCTCCTCTACGAAGGTTGAATATCAATCCCTTGCTACAATGACGGCCGAAATATAGGGTGTGCCACCTTCTCTGTGACCATGGCCTTATTCCCTCACTGTAGCCAACGATTCATTGTCGCAATATGGGTGCTCCTCGTCTCATCTTAAATCCTGTTCAACACTCTCGCATTGAACATATTGCCATTGACCTCCACTTTGTTAGAGACTTAAAAGCAAAGTGTGTTCTTATTGTTTCATACATTAATACTGAAGGAATTTATGCCGGGCAGAACGTGAAGTGTTGTGCAAGGTGTTGCCGCAAATACTATAACACCTTTTGGTTAGTTTGTGTAGAAAATAGTGGACCAAACAAACATCATCGGATTTCAACAAACACGATCAAAAGACAAACAAAAAATAGACGATATAAGCTTGATCTCAAGCAATTCAAAAGCTTGAGTCAAACTTCATTACTCAACAAAAGAGTATATTGCCAATACATCCTAAAATGACATAGACCATGATGAAAAGAAAAATCGCTACTGATCTATTTTCTAAAATTAATTTTCACACACACACACACAAAAGATCACCACACAAGTATGACACAACCCACAAAGAAAAAGTGGAAGTGTGTATGTGCAACTTGACGTGTTGCTGCAGGTGCTGTAACACTTTGATATGATGCAGGAACCTTGACAGAGTGATTCAACTTCTATCTTCATGCACTACAACATAAATGACTTTAGGTAACACTTTGTTTGTAATACTTTTAAAATTTTGACTTTTATGTAACATTTTTGTAACACTTATGAATATGTAATACTTTCATGTACCACTTTTATAACATTTGCGAATGTGTAACACTTTTGGAATATGTAACACTTTGAACGTAATACTCTTAGGGAGAAAATTATGGTTTTGGTCCCACAGGACACAGGGCAGTTGCATTTTGGTCCGAAAGGTTTCACATTTGATCCCACAAATACAAAATCGAGCACAATTAGGTCCATGAGAAATCTCACAAGCATTTATAGTCCCAATTTTTTGCATTTTCAGTCCCATAATGTTTATCATTAACGTTTTTGGTCACTTGCATAGCATATGTCCGTTAAATGACGTAAATAATTTGAGAAAATTTCACTTTTAGTCCCACAGGATACGGGGCAGTTGCATTTGGTCTTGAAGTTTCACTTTTGATCCCACAAATTTAAAATTGAGCACTTTTAGTCTCATAAGTAATTTCACAAGCATTGGAGCGGGAAGGGGAAGCCATGGTGAGGCTTGATGACGGGCGACCTTGTCCCGTGGATCATATGTGTGCCCCTTATGATCTAGACAAATTTATTTGCGAAAGTATAGTAGATTAAAATAGAGGAGATTGTTGATGATCCCATGTATGAGGCATTTTTTTGGATGGAATTCAAATGAATTTGGATTGAGAAAATGGAGAAATGAGATGTTACAGACCATTTTTCATGTAATTATACAAGTACAAATTACTAATAATGAAGATTTTTTCAGATCCTATAGCTTATAATCAATTTATATTTATACGATTTTTTTGGTTAAGTGAATCGGATGAATAGGTGTAGCAAAATTGAATATCAAGCAAAAACTGAGAGGAGAGATTCAATTACTGGTACACGTGTTCATTCATGCATTTTAGGTCAAATTAAGTGTCGTTTTAATGATATTTGCATGCATATTTGATCGTGTACTGTTCATATTTGTATTATTGGACCATTTAATGTGTTTGAGCCCATTTCAGGAGAGTAGAAGCAATACAAGACCAAGGTTAGTCCCGAAGAATTCCAGAACGAGGAACGAGCCAAGGATGAAACAAGGGGGGAAGAGTTTCAAGCGAGAAGTAAATCCAAGTCATGGTTCGCGACCACGACCGCCGTTCGCGATCGTGACCAAGTCCGCGTACCGAACTGCTCCTGAAGCTGAATCAATGGTTCACGGCCGCGCCTCATATTCGCAGCTGCGATCCGATACCCAGTTTTTAATCTTGAAATACGTTTTTTGCCATTTTTCAGCCCAACACGTTCTACTATATATATATATATATATATATAAGGTCAATTTCGAATTTGACCTATCCAAGCACCCATTTCTCACACATATTTAGCCACCATTCACCATTAGAAACAAGGAATTGGAAGAGGGTTGAAGATCAAAATCATCAACTCTATCTTTTGTTTCATGCTATCTTATTTTCATGTCTTCTTTGATTTTCACTTGTTTTATCTTTGTAATAGTTGATACGAATGGCTAGCACTCTAATTTCAGCCCCTGATCATTCGTTGAACCTTGGATTTAGGATGTTTATGAAATTCTTACGGTTATTAACCGATTGAGTTATGTTTTGGAATGTTCAATGCTATTTGGGATTGATGATTCACATTTAGGAATTGAATTGTGGTTTGATTACCCATTTGGATATTTGTTCGTGTGTTGCTAGAATTGGGTTTGTTCTGAATCCGATTCATATGTAGCGAACAATGGATTTGTTCTATTGAAGATAACATAGAGTTCGACCGCTAAAACCAAGCTTGTAAGTTTTATGTTGTATCAACTCTGTTGTCTTGATTCTTAATGCATTTCACTATTGATTCTTAGAGAGCTTGTTCTAGGAATTGATAAGTTGAGTAGGATTAATTGAAGAGCTTGTTTTGATTAATTATACTTAAGAGACAACAATGTTAAGAGAACTTGTTATTAATCTTGGAGTAGGTTCTCAAGCTAAATCAATTGGGTAGTAACAACAATTATATAGATTATCTGGGCTAAGGGGATACTCGATCAAGGGTTGAATCCTTTTATCATTTATAAAATCAAAAATCATTCTCTTATCTTTGTTCGACTGTTCCTCGTGGGATCGATCATTATTTGTCACTCTACTAGTTAGAGTAGTAGATCATGGATAAGTATATATTTATATATAATTTGGTACGGCGAATGACACGTCTCCTACCAGTTACTTTATATTGGTAATTTATATATTTAATTCTATTCCTAATTGTGTCATATATTAATCAAAATCTCTTAATATTTCAGATATTGACAATCGAGTCTGGAGACGAAAATGCAGGTTGATGTAAAGAGGAGCATGGAAGAAGAGGATAAGAGATCCAATCAGTTATCAATCGAAAAAATTGATTTCTAGAGGGAAAAATGGTTGTTTGGTTTGGGACGAAAAATGCAAAAAGTTTTCAGACTAAAAGTGCTTGTTTGGTTGAGACCAAAACTGCATAAAAATTTGAGACTAATAGTGTTTGTTTGGTTAGGACCAAAACTGCACAAAAACTTTGGGACTAAAAGTGCTAACAAAATTAACAGAAAACGTGACGGTGGGACTAAATGTGCTCGGTTTTGTATTTGTGGGATTAAATGTGAAAATTTTGGGACAAAATGCAACAGCCCTGTGTCTTGTAGGACCAGAACCGTAATTTTCTCATAATAATAACAACAACAACATGCATTCATTATATATTTCTTATGCTTTGTATACATGAATGAGATAAAGTAGGTTAATCATTACCCCTAGAGTTGGTCCTAAGGTGGTCACTCGGTGCCATCGCATCGGGCCCTCGCCCGGCTAGGGCCCCGATTTTTTTAAATGTATCTGCATATTTATATATAAAATTTGTCCTAGTGGTTCATGACATACCAGTTTGTGCTTTTTATTTAGGTTCATTACATGGTTCATTTAAGATTTTGGGCTCTAATTATCTTGGTCAAGCTTTATATTTACATCTTTGTTATTTCCTGTACAATATTAATTTTTATTAGAATTAATATTATTTTATATTTTAATTGTTTAATTCTTATTAGAAAATAAATGTATATTATGATATGAAAATTTGGACTCTTGCTGCAGCTAGAGTTTATTCTTTTTATTTTCTAGCTCTATGAAAAATTATGCATTATGATATAGAAATTTGTATTTTTACCTTGGGTACAATCACAATTTACTCTTTTAATTACAATTATTTTATTCTTTTAGATTTTTGTGTACTAGGAAAAATCTGTGGTATGACATGAAAAATTTGTATTTTCACCTAGGTTTCAATTTTCTCAATTATTATGTAATAAAATTGAATGATATTTTGTATGTCTTTGTTTTTATGAGATTAGAATCATTGAAATTGAAACATCATCTTTTCAATAAATATGTAAATTATCTTTGCATTATGTCAAGGAAAATTATTGTCATGAAAATAATATAACTATTATTGATTTTACTTGTATGAAGCTAAGGGGCCTTCTTCTTGTTCGCATCAGACCCCTTATAACATTGGACCGGCTCTGATTACCTCCATTTGATTAACTACTCTCGTCACATCATTTCATAGTGATTGACCTAGCGTTCATATTCATTATCATTATCATTCCTAATTCTAAACCAAATCGTCCCTTAGTTTTTGCCCTTTGTATTGGATTGATAAAATCAGTAACTACAGACGCAAACTTTTTGTTGTAGACATTATAAGGTCAAACTTTTTGATGATAATAATTTCTATTAATAGACATTTTTGTTTATTAAGAAATTTAAGTACAATAATTAACATAGTTGCTAAATATGTCAACTTTTATAATAAATTTAACACCGTACAAGAATAAGAGTTTGTTATCTCATAAGAATCACGAATAGTTTCTCTTTCCTTAGATCCATATGTGTATTGGAGGACATGATGACATAAGTAGATTTAAAATTACCAAGATCCAAAATTTATTTTACCCATTTTCAAATAGAAATACTTTTAATTATTTCCCATAATTCCTTTAATAAGAAGGAAGTAGACAACAATTTAGGTTAGATACGTTTATCTATCAACCCCAAAAGTAGATTCAATAAAAGTAAACAAAATTGTGTGTCAAAAAAAATAAAATTTGTTAAATAACTCTATTTTAGATGTAGGAAATCTTATTTATCAAGTACAATATATATTTATATCCACACATATGTATGATGAATGTACCCATATATGTTTAAATTATCAATTTGTTAAAGCAAACATTTTTATTTCACGAATAACTTATACATAGTTGAATAATAATAGACAAATAAAAGTCAAACAAACAAAAATAATTATTTTTTTAAAGGTTGTACCTTTATGAGATGTACCTTGAATAAAAGATTGTATATTTTCCTAACATGTGACTGTTTTTTGGGATGTAGAGAAGGATAAGTAGCTAGGGTTTTGAAGCTGAAATTAACATTTAACCTGTGGAGAAAACCTTCAAATTGTGGACGAGCCATTTCTTTTTATTTTTTTGAAAATCATATGTTCTTTGTTATCCTTTTACTTTCTTTTTGGTGGATTCTTTCTTAATGGTAAAAATTAAAAAATAATTAGTAAACATATATAATTAGGGGTAAGTACAAAAAAAAAAAAATAATAAAAAAAAATCATGACATTTGGTCAAATTTTCAATTGCAACATGACCTTTAAAACTTAGCAACACTAATCACCAACTATGATGTTTCTTCAACTGCAACATCAACTATATTTTTTTATATCTAATTATGTTGTCACCATTATCTTTAGATGCACCTTTACGCGACCATTATTTACTCTCCATCAATTTTAGAACTTGTCATTTCTACTATCGTTAATTGAGGGTGAAAGACGTGACATAATAATTTCAATCACCGATTCACTACAATTATAGCAATGAATGACAAAATAAGTTACAAATATAGGACTATCTCGTCACCACTTATCTAATGGTAGTGGTAGTAATACAATTAGATGTCACAAGATTCGGTCGATGTTGTAATTGAAAAAACATCAAAGTTGGTGATTAGGGTTGCTAAGTTTTAGATGTCATATTGTAATTGAAAAGCGGACCCAAGATCATAATTTTTTTGGTAATTAATCCTATAAATAAATGACAAATATAAGAAATATTTGTAATTTTTGGGCATTTATATTTTTTTAATGCTTCTAAATCAATCTGGTCAGACTCCAAACCTGAGTGCTCCACATCCACATAAAATATTTCTCATATAATAAATAATTTTTAACTTATATGTAGCAAAGAAAAAATTACAATAATGTATCTTGGAATTTTTTGCAGTTTATCCTTGTCTCGTTGAAAAGTTAGTTTTACGTAAACAAAAGAATTGATATTAAACACAATGATATTTTCTTGGGTTTTTATCGATCAAGGACTCGAATGATAGATCAACTATCAATTCAGGTCCTGAAAGAAAATTTCTATCATTCCAGGACTTAAAAGATTCATAACTATAAATAGATGACCCATAACTCAAAAATTATTGTAGGGTCTGTTTGGAAATGGTAATAAAAGCCCTTTCTAAAGAAAATTAAAATGATAGCTCTTTTTAATTATTGACGCAATGCATAAAAGTTAATTTCATTAGTGAGAAGAAGAAATTTTAGTATTTCTTTCATGTGGGCATTCATTAATATTCCCTCTTCTATCACTTGCATAATGCGGTATGTTTTGAAAAGGATATGCTTGTCCGAGTGCGCCACACCCTTCATCCAAAACTCTATTCTTCTTCAAACAATTTAATTAAAATTTTAATCATTGCATAATCAACCAATCATTATTCATACTCTTTTCCTTACAATTTAATAATTAATATTAACTCATTAGTTCCAACAAGTGTTTAATCATTATCTATCACTTTTTACGACATAATAATATAAATCCTATACATCAACCTATTTATTTCACATTTATAGTACACCTCATAGCCTACTACATTACAATAAAAGATACTCCCTCCATTTTAAAACAATGTAGCTTTATAAAAGAAAAAAAAAATGGAAAAAGTGTCTTTTTAGAAAAAATAACACAATTCTTGCAATCTTACCCTAAATAACCTACTTAATTTGGTTGAGTATGTCTTGATTCCACGAAAAATTTCCCAATTAAATGAATTGTGTAAATATATATTTTTCATTTTTACTCATCCATAATTAATTTCTAACATTAAAACAATCAATATAAAAGTGATTTCCAACATATACTTTATTACATGGCGCATTTTAATTGATATGAAATTTGCGTATCAACATACACTTGTTTGAAACGGAGGATGTACCTTTAAATGGGCACATAGTCCATCAGGAAGTGCCCATCCTTTTCCAAATATCTTCAAATGTTATGCCACTATGAGGTGCTAGTGATTCATTGGGCTATCGAGCTTGTTTTGGCACTTTTTCTTCCATTAATTTTCTTTCACCTAGTTGAATTTGTTATTATTTATGCTTAGAGAGTCTAATACCTAATTTTACCTTTGGTTAAGTAACAAATAATCTTTCTTTTTTCCTGGAAAAAGTTATTTTCCCTCAATTTTCTTTTACCAAAAATTATATTTTAAAATATCATTTCCTATCTATTCACCTTTTTAGAAAATAGTGTTTAGGTTTTAAAATAAGATATTCGTACAAATCGTCCCAAAAATACGTTGTAAAACATGTATTTGAATAATTAAATTATGTCATTTCACATATTTGTCTATTCAATGACCAAATAGATTCTCAGCAAGATGAATTCAACCAGGATGGAAATGTTATCTATATGTTGTGCAAAAATTTACAATTATCGTAAAAAATATGACACATATGTATTTAGTAAATCGAAAACTAGTCATAACATTTATGAGTAAGACTTATGTACCCAATATGCTTGGATCTTCTTATATATAATGGGTCGACTCGATTCAAGTGAATTTCAAAATTTCACCCAATTATAACAAATTAGCATCCAAAAAATAGTTAAGGGATACTTTTTTTTTCCAGAATTGTTGTCTTTAATTCATTTTCGTGACTTACATTGTTATTTGTTGTATTGAGAATTGACTGCTTCTAGATTAGAGTGATCACTTGAATTTAACACACACAAATTTGTGTCCAAAACTCGAGAGATGGGGACATGGATGACCAAACAACACACAACACATTTACAATTATTTAACATACCTGGAGTTTAGAAGAATGGTGGGGTATTTCTTGGGCACCGGTAATAGTTGTATGCACGAGTGTAGCTGGGAGGTTGATCTATTGTGTATGATCCACACCTCAATCGCTCCGGAAGGAAAATTTAGATACATATAGTGAAGCCTCTTAATAATAAAAATGGTGTAATCTAGGATGATTTTGTTTGTTTGCGCTTGTTAATTTGATTCTAAAAAACGAATACCCTGGGATGGTTTTAATTATTGAATTTAGCCCGTTAATTGTCAAGTTTGAAAGTGGGCTATCATAATTCTTTAATTAGTTATTATTTTTAATTGCTTAAACTACTTTAGTTTACGTCAAATTAGAGTAGTTACGAAACTCAAATCATCACCATTGGTAGCCTACATAAATTTGTACTAAACCCACTATAGTAATTTTATTAAGTTGTCTTCACTGAGCTTTGTGAGATACGATCTTGATCATACTACACTAGCAACTACACCGTATACTTACGGTCTATGCTGTTAAAAAATTTGGTGATCAATTCTTAATTTCATCTAAAGAAAATAATGGAAAAGATAAAACAGACCAAATTGAAAAGTGAAAGGTAAATGTCTGGTCTTCTGGATCAAACATAATTACAAGATGTGTTTGCAACTTCCCGTCTTATTATAATTCACAAATTTATTTGTAAAACATGCATAAAAAGTACATCAGTTGTATGCCAAACATATTCTAAAATCCAACGCGTCCCCCCTGAAACTACAGAGTTGAATCAAGAATGTTGCAAGGCACGTCACACCATGGAAGGCAAGACCTTTATCAGCTGATAATGTTATTGTGTCGAAATAAAGTTATTTGAGGTATCTTATTATTTGAGTAATTATGGTGGTTAAAGTAAAAGGGAGGAGATGAAGATTAGCATATAGGTAGTTGTGGTTAAACCCATATTGGTGAATTAAATAGGTAGAAAATCATTTATCTAGCTCCTGTCGGTGGAGGTGGTGGAGGCGGCGAAAAAGCAGGTGGTGGCGGAGGCGGCGAAGGAGTAGGTGGCGGTGGAGGAGGTGAGGAAGTGGGTGGCGACGGAGGTGGTGGAGGAGGCGGCGAAGAAGTAGGTGGTGGTGGAGGTGGTGAGAAAGTGGGTGGCGACGGGGGTGGTGGAGGAGGTGGCGGTGGTGGGGATCTAAGTGGAGGTGGTGGTGGAGACTGACATAATAATAGTCTTGGTAAAACAGTGCATATCAGCGGTACTCGAGGAGGTGGTGGTGGTGATGGTGGAGATGAGCATAATGCCGGAAATAAGTTGCATATTCGCGATCCTGGCGGCAATGTAGCTTTAGTAGTAGTGAACAATACGAATATGTAAACAAACAAAGTTGACAACTTGATCGTTTCCATACTAATTGTCTCACTCATTTATTCAAGAAAAGAGACGCTTAACATCCATTTATATAGGCATAGTTCTCACATAGTTTGGCCATAATTCATTAATTGAAGTTAGGTAAGTCTGTCCATGACTTTCATGAATATTTCTTTTGTTGTTTTACATTACATAAATAAAAATTGCAAAATTGTCCGGGTAATTCATGGGCATTCTTGAATCCATTTTTTCCTTTTTTAGCTTTATTTTTATCTTTTTCAATTACTTGAGTTTTATATTTTTTTAGTCGGAATTCGAAATCTTCATTGATATTACATGTGCACTACATATATATGAGCGCATCAAAGTTGAGATTTTTATTTTTCGGTGAATTTGTGGTCACCACCTAGAATGGTTAGTTTTAATATGTGTCAGATGCCATATTTTTTCGGGTGGCACATCCACATCATATATAAAGGGGAAAATTAGAAAATCTAAATTTGAACTTGTCATGTATATTGCACATGAAATATCCTACCTGAATCTCAACTTTGTCTTAAATACGAGGGAATTTGAACAATTTGAAAATTTCTTGAACCTATTTCGCCCTATAAATTGTATTACGAGTTTTGCAATTTGCTCAATATTTAAAAGTCACGTTTGAGGACCATTTTTGCAATTTCCACACATGTTAAGTAATATCTCCAACCTTATTAAATTGGTCTTCTTGAAAATCTAACTTGTTATTAGATAAAGAAATATGTGAGGCAAATTCTCTTATATACTCGTTGCACATATCCTATTCGTGTCATTTAGGTTGTGGGCAAATTCTCAGGTTGTGTGCAGTTTTTCATGAAATAAATTAGTGAATTTACCTTTCTTTACGAAAACAATACCTTTCATCGTAAACAATGATACTTTTTTCATGGAAAACTCCATCTGACTCATGTATTCACTCAATATAAATTGGTAAAAGAAAATTGAGAAAAATACTAATCAATTCAAACACACAAATCGACAGAATGAAAGAAAACAAACAATCAAAAGAAACTTAATTACAATGTAACCCACTGGGACCTTGTAATGTCTAACATCACGGGTTACATGCAAATTGGAATATTACTGAATGCACACATGGCGAAATCTAATATTTTTAATTTTTTTTCCTCTTAGCAACAAATAACATCAATTTTACTGAAACAAGGGTCAACCGCTACATATACATTAATTTACTAATTTTCTACATTTAATCTAATTTTCATAAAACAAAACTCATATTTTATAAGTTGAATTTAATTATCTTAGGAGACATTATATTACTACAAGAAAACATTTTTCGGAACAATAAAAGGTTTTCTCAAAATAATGATTATCACAACTATATTAGTAGAGACCACGTTTCATCATATTATATTTGGTTCCCTAAATAAATTCCATGACAAGTTTTGCAATATTATGTCGTATCGATCAATTAAAGGATAATAATTAATCATTAATTGATTCATAATTCTAATTAAAATATATAGTAGTGCAATTATATTCTTTTATTGGAATGGAATATATTCACTCCGTTCTATATTAATTGACGTTTTAGCATGAAAGGGAAGAATTAAGAATGAAATATTTTGACAGTTATGCGCTCAACTAAAGATTTTACCAAATCAACATATCTTTGATAAAATAAAAAGTAGAGATATTTTAGGATTGAGCCTAGAGAGAAAATGGGTAGAAATTGGTAAAAAATATGTAAAACGTCAATTAATTGAAAAATGGAATAACATCCTAAAACGTCAATTAATATAAAACGGTGGGAGCAAATTATTATGATAAGTCAAGAGTTGACCAGGGTATTATTATGATCTAGTCATATTCTGTGGTGGCTCAGTATGAAAATTAATTATATGGATTATAATTACCCCAACAAAATAATAAATCAACTATATATGACACTATTGAATATGGAGATATTATAAATCTTCTATAGTTATCAGGATATTTATGTATCACATACATATTATATTCTCTATACACAAAAAATAATAATGATCGGTCCAACAAAAAATAATTTACGGGGCCCCAAATTATTGCATCACATACAGTTCTTGAGGGCTAACGGAAAAATTGAAAACATTGGAAAATGGTTGAAAATTTATTTTGTGTAAATTAATTAATCTGATAGACACACATAATAATCGATCATATAAAGTTTATCAATTGAATGGAGAAATTAACATGTTATATGTACCACATTTTCAACTTCAATAAGTTGATCTTGCTTAAAATTAAATTAATATGGTCATTAATACATTTATACCATGATACATTTACCTAGAACATGTAATACATTTAGACATAAATGCTAATACATTTTTTTTCATGGCCTAATTGCATGGATCCGAACACAAGAGACCTCCTCTTCTTGGGTAGTGTCTTAATTAGTTTATTATTAAAAGTTGACATAGTTAATTAATAGGAATGTCAATTACTATCCTTCAAAAGTTCTTAATTGTCTTTGCTGTTGACCTCTTACTAAGGAGTAAATTCCATTAGAAGCCCTAATTTCTGACAAAACTATCAATTTAATGACTGAAATTTGGAAGTCCTTAAGTTAAAGGTCTACGTTTGGGATTTGATTCGCATCTAGAACTTATGTAGCGAAAAATAATAAACATTACCCAACATATAAATGGTTCAATGTAGTATATCAAAACATTTATTCTATGTATATTGTACCAATTTTTTTATATATATAGATAATTTTTTTCCCAAAATTGGCAATACAAAAAAATGATCTTTTGAAAAAACAAGAAGTGATCTTAAATAAGCAGCATTTATCACAACTTATGAGTATCTATCACTATTTTATTATTAGAGACAAGTCTCAACTACTCGGACGCAAATAATATAACTGTGACAACAAAAGTGGTCTCAAATACGTCTCAGTTTTTTTTTTGCAACTCGCTGTCTCTAAAAGTAGTCTTAAAATAGTCTCAAGTAATATATAGAGAGATTTGGGATAACAAATGGTCACAAATAATTATTCTTAGTGACCACAATTGTGGTCTCAAAAAATATTGTAAGAAAGACCTTTTTTTGTTGTAGTGTGGATTTTCCAGAGAAATTATTCCTTACTAAGCTATTACGCAAACTTGAATATTTACATTTGTCCACTAACAAAAATTTCATGAAAATAAGTTTTCTTCTAAATTTTGCAATATGTTTACCAAGTATATAAAAAAATAGTTCATTAGTTCTCACTTATAACTCAAACATTCCGCAAATATAATCTAATTAGAAACATATTCAAATCCAATACATTTAGCTAGATCCTACACAACTATGATGAAGAAATAAGTTTAAAAACTGAATAATCTAATTTTTCAAAAGAACTTTATAAAATCAAACAAATAAAATTTCTACTCTAAAGTAAAAATATCCATGATTGCATGCACACCAAGTAAGGAATTCGTAAAGTTGCTCACCTTCATAGCAGAAAAATCCATAGGAAATTGGAGAACACCAACAGGAAGATCCATCTGAAAACAGAGATAGGATACCGCATGAGGCGTGGAAAGATGCACAAAAGCAGAGAAGAATCTGACAAAGGCAAACCTAAGGACATAAAAAAAAAAAAAAAAAAAAAGACAAAAACAAATATGTTGAAGGGCAAGTAGTTTAATATTTAACACATAAAAAATGAAATGTATGTTTTGGTTTTGCATTATTCAAAAAGTTAAAATATGTTATTTTAAATGTATATAAACATAATAGTACATTATTTTAAATGAATATACATGTACATGTTCACAATATTTTGTCTAATGTTGGATGATGTTCTTTGATACCATTGCACTTTGCCAATAACAATTATATCAACACATAATCAATTAAAAATATTCAGTTCGATCGGAGAATCGATTCAATCAAGAGAATCAATCCTAAACAATCTTTTATGCTCCCTCGTGTTTCTAGAACACAAGGTTACGACCGGCAGGCCCAGCTCCTCGCTTATACTTAGGAGCTAAGTCAAGCCGATGCACAACAATTACCATGACAGTTGAACAATTCAAGGCGGATTTCTAATGTAAGTATATCATTCTTTCTTTCTCAATGTGTAGGCGCTTAAGTACACATAAAGATATGGTGTGTGTAAATAAAACGATATGGCATGCACATACACTAAGTCAAGCCGATGCATAACATGTTGGATTTGTATAATGAAAGCAAAACTTTTTATATACAATGTTTCCAGTTATTCACTGTTTATCTCCTATCTGATTATATTTTCATTTTCACTATGTATGTGTCCCCATATCTCTTGCAAATCAGTATATCCTATGGTGTGTTGAAGATCACAGAAGATCATATGATTGGTTAAACTTAAAGAGATATAAAATGTAAATCACAACTTAGACAACTTGAGGACAAGTTATTAGTTTAGGCTGCAGTATTAAGTAGAAATAGTTTATCTTGACTATTTATTTATACTGGTACGTATTTACGTATTGATAGGATCACAGTGTGATATGTTCTTCTGCCTGACCTTAGTGAAGAACTAGAGATCTCGGTGACTTATAATAATCTAAAGCCTAAATAAGATAACAGTTATGAATGATTGTTTGTGTGTCACTTTGATTTACTATGGGCAAGAGTTAAGATATAACTTTTATACTATGTATTTTAGGTGACAGCAACTTGCATATAATAATTGGTAATTTGTATTTAAGTAACTGTATCCGTTTAGGATAATGATATCCCCTTAAGGAGCTCAAAAGGTTTATTATACTAAACCCTGCAGGTTGATTAAGTTCAGGTACAATAATAAGGTTGAGTGGTACTACTTAAGGAATAAATAAGAAATTAATTGATTTAAGATGTTAGAGGCTTTAATTAATTAATGGATATTCGATATCTTAAATACGGGGTAATTAAGTCTAATTCAAGCCTCGACTCAACTTAGGAATAAAGGGGTAAGTCAGTATTAATTCTCTAGTGGAATGAATTAATATTTATGAATTAATTATGTTCTGGGCTGAACAAGGAAGAATTAATTCATAGTTAGGTCCATCTTTATTTCTTGTATTTGATCCCTGGACTGGCCCATATAGACTCCTAGTCCAAGTAGGAATAGAGAATTAAATTCCTAATAAGGAATTAAATTCCTAATCATAGAAGGAATTAAACTACCAGGCTTGGCCCACACTCAACCATGTATTATAAATACATGGTCTCATATTCTGTGAAAAAGAAGAATTAACATTCAAAAAGATCACTGAATAGAGAGAAAGAGAGAGTAGGCGGCGGCGGTTTAAGGTGTTCCTTCCCACTTGGAATTCTTCAAGGTTCGTCGTCCATCCGGCGTTGAGGATTGAGTAGGGGATACAGTCCAGAAGGTTAAGACGGGAGTCAGAAATCGTTCAATCAGAAATCGACCTCTTGTGTAAACAACTATCAGGTCGAATCCTTAACTCTTGTGTGTTATAGGCGCATGTTAGGGTTTATATAAATTTATAGATCCATCTATAGGGTTAATTAATAAAGATACAAATTATGAAAACCAAGAAGGGTCATAGGGAAAGGGATTAATTATATTACTTTCTACAAGAGTATTATAATAGATATAATTTCCACATAACAACTATAGTGACGGTTGAACAATTCAAGGTATTCATTGATATTCATTAGATAAGACTCTTCAGAAATGGGATTTCTAAGATAAAAATATCTTTCTTTCTCTCTTAATGTGTGTGCACGTACGTAGACATAGATATTTATAGATCAAAATGTTTCATCCGGATCCCCTGAATCTGTAGATTTACATGTGAGTATGTGGGGTGTGTGTGTAAATGAAAGATATTTTATGCACATGTATGTACATAGGTATCCGAAGAATTCGAGATGTTTGCAAATAATATAAAATCAATGTACTTATATACTTATATACCTTAAAAAAATATGTTTTGAATTTTCACAATAATGTAAAAATCTATATACATTTTTCTTTATGTACTAGTACTACTCCCATTCGATGCATGAAAGTTTGCAAATAATGTAATATTTTAACTAAATTAAAATTATATGCTCTTATGATTTAAAAGTGTAAACACTGTATACTTGATAAAATAAATACTTTTAAATTTTAAATTACATATAGTAAAATTTTAAATAACATATATATCTTTTGCTCTCATGCAACTTTTGGATTGAATATATTAATTATTTATAAATAAATTATTTTTTTATAAAATAAAACTCAAATAAATATTAAATATAACAAATAACAATACCTATTTTAAAATTGATTTATTTTTAAAACTCAAACATATATTTAGTCAGCCTGCATCCTTCTCAACATATGCAAATAGCCACAACTAGTTCCATTAATTACATATATGAAAAGAAAAAAAATATAATAACACACAACATATAAAAAAAGTAAGATAAGATAATAATACAATAAATTGAATAATTTATAAGAAGATTATATTTTTCTATTTAAATAATTTCATATTTTTATTGTTAAAAATAAGCAGTTAGTTCATTTTTCATAATTTGATTCACAATATAGATAGTCTACGATAATTATTTTTTTCGATCACAACCTGTATAATGTGGGAGTTTACTTTTGCAACCTCCACCTATATATTCCAGCATGTATAAGCCATGTGTAAAGCACATGCCAAAAAGGCCCAATACGATGGCGACATGTGGCCATCTAATTTTAAAAAAAAAACTAAAATAATATAAAAATAATTTGAACTCTAAATAATTTTATATAAGATAAAAGAAATATAAAAAAATTCAGAAAATAAATATAAAATTTCAGAAAATTATTGTAAAATTTAAAAATTCATTTAAATTTAAAAAATTATTTCTAAAAATTATTTTAAACATTTTAAAAAATATAAAGAATGTATCTTGATGAAGATAATTGTATATTCTCTTTTCCTGATTTTATGTAAATTAGTTAGTGTAATTGATACATGCTAGTTTTACATGTATATTAGGTCAATTATAGGTCGTAATATGGGACATATGCATGTGTATTTGGGCGAAAAGGGATTAAAATCCATCTTTTGAGCTAGATGACGTGTTTCTACTTGTTTTAGTGTTATTCAGGTATAAAAAGGCCAAAAAGTCCGTTTGGGCTAGGTTCGGATGAAAAACGAGTAAGAAAAGTCGGGAATAGCAAAGAGAAGTTGAAGCATGATCAGAAAATCTGACTCGGTCGAGTGAGAAATGAAGAGCAAAACGTGAAATTGGTCAGAGACTTCAACTCGGTCGAGGGGGATTCTGCCTCGGTCGAGGCAGCTTTCCGAGTCCAAAACTGAATGTGCGCGTTTTATGATTTTGAGCCCATCTTGGGCCCAATTTAGCCTTAACTATATAAGAAGGTTCCCAAACTCGAAAAAGGGTGTTGGAGATCATTATATGGCATATTGAAGAGGAAAGCAAGATCAAAAGATCAAGATCAAGACGACGATTAGGGTTCTTATTCACTTTCTCATTTCTTTATTTCAAATCATGTTTGTCTATGAACATATTTGTGTTAGGAATATGAACATGAGTGAGTAGTTCTTTATTATTCTAGGGTTGTGAAAGTAGGTTTTAACGATGTTTGATTAATTGAAGTTTTCTATTCAATTTAATGATTGTTATTCGTTATCTATGTGTTGTGATTTATTTTCATGAATAGTTAAATTGATCACTTAACTATTTCTACATAATTCATAAGTTTGCTTTGAAAGGAGGAATTTGTGAATGGAAAGATAATATATAGCGTAGTTGTTGAGCGCTCTGAAAGGAGGTGAGATAAGTGTGTAGGCATTGGTCTAAGATCGATTGGGAGTTCGTTAGGTCTAGTCGGCTTGAAAGGGTGGCTAGGGATAATGAATCTACAAGTTAATTGCTTCGAAAGGAGAGTTAATAGATATAAGTGCCGTCTAATAACGATAATAATCATTGCTAGTTTAGAATAATTAGATTGTCACACTTAGTTAATTCTGAAATCAATTCTCTAGAATTTGTCTTCCAATCTTGAGTATTTGATAAAGTATTTTCTTATTCTTGGACTTGAGTGTTAATTAACAGTTAGGAAAATTAGTTTAATAATCAAATCAATCCAATTGAGAGCCTAGTTAGGAGTGTTTTAGGATATTTAGAGTATCAAACTAGTCATTAAGTCAGTCCTTGTGGGATCGACCTTGCTTGCCGTTATATACACTTGCACCCGTACACTTGCGGATCGTTAGGTTATAAAATAGGCGAACAGTAATAGAGACTTTCCTTGTAGACTTTCGGCTGTATTTAAACTTGTATAATTCATTTTGTAAATCAATACAATATTTTTTCTACATTGTATCAGTATAGATTCATCCCCGACCTGTTCAAACCCTACTTTTCCTTCGACTTCATTTTTTATTTCCCTCCGCCACCATGCCGACCTCGACCACTGCCGAGTCGACTGTTACGGATTAAACAACATAAAGTGTGAAAAATCATTCACAAAGATAACATAGTAAGAATAACCACTGATACACATTGTGTATGCATGCATTTAGGTCGATTTAAGTGATCATTTCGTAACATTTGTATGCATATTTGGCCGGAATTCTTTTATATGTGTTATATTGGGTCATTTCACATGTTTTAACTTATTTTGGAGTTAATTAGGAGAATTTATTCCATGTGGAAGAAGTTCGGAGAAGAAACAAGTCAAATATGGTAAAAAATGGACGAAAAGGAGTTAAAACAGCAAAAAGTTCGACCACGGCCGTGTCAAAAGTAGCCTAGAAACATGGAAAATCTAGAAGCATGTGACGCAGTCGCGTCAATAATTGACCCGGTTGCTTCAGAAAGTTCCCCAAAAGTGAAGTTTTCTGTCACCTTGACGCACCTCTAGTATTTTGACTATATCTTAAGATATACAAATCTGATTGAGGTACAATTGGCGGCGTTAGAAAGCTGATTCAAAGGGATACAAATTTTCCTGAAAGAGATAAATCCTAAAAATGACCGGAAGACCCTAAAAGAGGGCTTGGAAGTCAGACCTGAAAACACGTCTGGCCAGCCTACGACGTGGTCGCGCCAAACACAACTGGGTCGCGTCATACATGTGCTTAGCCGCATTTCCTTGTCATTTTTATGTCCAAATCCTAATCTAAAGAGGATTTTACCCTGATATCTCCCAAGATTCGTTCCCAACTTATAAAAAGAGGGTTCTATAGCAAATTCGAGTTTCCGAAGAAATCACTTAAGGAATTCATCCCCGGCATAAAAATAGAGGCCAAGCGGAGAAGACTCAAAGAACATCAGAGAGAATCACATTACAACATACATCTCATACTTTTACATCAAAGTGGACACGTGAGAGCGAGAAGACGAAGATCGACGAGCCGATAATCGGGTTTAATTATTCCTTGTTTATATCAATTTATTGACAATGTTTTCTTTGAATTATCATTTAGATTTGTTAGTAGACATGAGCAGCTAAACTGTTCGTGTCCTAGGATTAGAAAGTAATTGTTTAATTTATAGACTCCAGTTATTTTTATCTATCTATGTGTTTGGTTTAATCCTATAATTGAATTTAATTTGGTCAATTAGGTTTAATTTACTTGTTTAACGATTCCGCTTCGAGAGAAGGGATTTGTTAATAGATGATAACACATAGCGCGTTTGTCTATGATCGTGTAGGTAAAATGTTAAGGGGCTGTTACGGACGGTTAGGATTAATTTACTCGAGATAATAATTATCTTAATCAATCTACGACTTAGTAGCTTCGAGAGAAGGGTTAGGTTAATTAAGTGCTGCCTAATAGATAATTAACTGGTTTAAAAGTTTATAAATTAATAATTAATCATCATTAGCGTAATTCTTGAAACTGAAATCCTAGGATACATCCTCGTTGATTGGAACTTCCCATTTATTAATTATTTTGGTTTATTTGTTTATGCAATTTAGTTTAATCGAATCACTCACCACTTTGAGTATCTAGTTAGGAAAATCCTAGACAATTAGGATATCAAACTTCGTTAACCCATTCCCTGTGGATCGACCTTGACTTATCCTATACACATCTACACCCATACACTAGCGGTATTTTAGGGTTAGAAATTAGACCCATCAACCACCTGGGGACTTAATCGGCGCAGAGCCCCACAAATCACATTGAACCAAATCGAAGACAGAGGATGAACGTTTCTCATTAAGTGGAAAGGGTAATTGTTTGCTTTTTGCTAATTGACAAGAAGAGCACAAAATAGGTTTAGGTAATAAAGAGGTAACAAAAAGATGTCCTGTTAAGAATCAACTCTTCTCACACACACAAACAACACTCAAACCAGAGAGAGAATGAAAAATAACAGGAAATTCGGCCACAAGAAACCGAACACAGAACAGAAATTGAAAATGATGAACTCAGAGATTTTACGTGGTTCGATCAATGTGATCTACATCCACGGAGGTTCTATACACCTCAATTCACTCCACTGATCAATCAATTACAAGAATTAATCCAGAAAACTAGAACCCCCAATTCACAGACCGAATTGAGCTCAAGAACCCTAGTTATCTAATTCTATTGATTGAGTAATGTTTACAGAGGGAATGTAACATGAATCAACTCGCATCGTCAAGTGGTTTCAATGTATATAAAGGACAGAGCTCGAATCAGGAAGTAGAAGCAGTTGTAACCATTTTGTTCTTCAACTGCACAAAACTGTTTAGCAGGCTTTCAACAACGGTTTTACATGCAACGGTTTTGATCCGTTGCAAATAACAGTTATAACCGCCTTGACTCCATGTTCTTTTTTAACCTTATAACTGATCTAGCTATAAAACCCGGTTCTCTAACCCGGTTCTTCACATACTAAACCCGGTTCTGGACTCCTCAAATCCTCTACTACAATCCATGATCACTTGATGATATTGAACTGATATCTACAAATCTCCACCTCAATGAACTCAAGTGTATTTCATCACCTCATCCTGCTTTGTCTTCCTGGTTTAATCACACTGTTCAAGCCCCATCAGGCTTGAGCAATGAATCATCTTACTCCCAGGAACTGCCTTGGTTAGAAAATCAGCTGCATTATCCATAGTATGAACCTTCTTCACCTCTACAGATCCTGCCTCATTCACATCCCCTGCAAAGTGAAGTCTGACATCAATATGCTTAGACCTCTCATGAAAAGCTTGGTGTTTCACCAAGTGAAATGCACTCTGGTTGTCACATTGAATGGTAACACAACCTTGTCTGATCCCTAAGTCTTTGAGAATTCCCTTGAGCCACAGAGCTTCCTTGATTGCCTCAGTTAAGGCAATGTATTCTGCCTCAGTTGTTGACAGAGCAACCACAGGTTGTTGCACACTTCTGCAAATACTGCTTCTGTGAGAGCCAAAGTGTTCCAGACTTCCTTCTTCTAATGATATCCATCCCCAGAATCTTCCTTGCTTCTCCAAGATCCTTCATGTCAAATTCTGAGCTCAATCTTTCCTTTAACTGTTGTATTTTGTCCATACTCTTACTGGCAATGAGCATGTCATCCACATATATTAACAGAAACACTTGTTCAAGCCTTGAACCTTTGTTAAAGTATACACAGCTGTCATACAAGCTTCTTATGAAACCTGCATTGATCATGAACTCACTGAACTTCTTGTTCCGCTGCCTTGGACTTTGCTTCAAACCATAAAGTGATTTCCTGAGAAAACTGACCTTCTCTTCATTTCTTGGAGTCACAAAGCCCTCAGGTTGCTTCATGTATATTCTCTCAATGAGATCACCATGCAGGAATGCTGTCTTAACATCTATCTGCTGTAGCTCCATGTCTTCTTGTGTAACTTTTGATAAAAGTAGCCTAATAGAGCAATGCTTCACAACAGGAGAGAATACCTCATTATAATCAATGTCTTCCCTTTGTGTAAAGCCCCTTGCCACAAGATTTGCCTTGTATCTGATTTTATCAGACTTTCCAACCTCCACCTTCTTCTTGTAGATCCACTTTGAGCTAACTAACTTCTGTCCCTTTGGTTTGCCTACAAGTTTCCAGGTTTGGTTCCTCTCCAGAGATTCCATTTCCTCCATCATGGCCCCTATCCAATGTTCACTGTCACTGCAGTTGATTGCTTTCTTGAAACTGTTTTGGCTCTTAAAACTCCAGGTCTTCTGCTATACTTAATGCATAGTAAACACTTCTAGCTTGTCCATAGAAATCAGGCCTGTGGATTTGCCTCCTTGGTCTATCTCTACCAATACTGTAAGTTCTGAGATTTGAAATCTCAGGTTGGTCTTCATCCTCTTCTGATGAACTGTCATTACCTGGTCGAGTTGGAACATTTTTCTCTGGTGATTTCTCTTCATCAGTGGGCTCTACCTGAATGGAATTTCTTTCAGACTCTATAGCACCATCAACTTTTTCTTGACTTCCAGTAGAGTTGTATCCCATCACAGTCTCATTAAATCTCACATCTCTACTTCAAGAGTTTCTGGTTTCCTTGTTCCAAACACCTTAACCTGTAGCCTTTGATGCCCTCAGGGTATCCTAGGAATACACACCTCTGTGCCCTTGCATCGAGTTTGTCTTGCCTGATGTGAGCATAAACCAGACAACCAAACACTCTCAAGTCATCATAGTTTGGTACCTTTCCACTCCAAACTTCTTCTGGAGTCTTAAATCCTAGAGTTGATGATGGTGATCTATTTATCAAATAACATGCTGTGTTCAGTGTTTCTCCCCAGAAAGATTTAGGTAATCCAGCATCAATCAGCATACATCTAACTCTCTCAAGCACAGTCCTGTTAAACCTTTCAGCAACACCATTTGGTTGGGGGTTCATTGGGACAATTCTGTGCCTTGTGATGCCCTTATCTTCACAAAACCTTGTGAACTCAGTAGATAGATATTCCAAGCCATTATCAGTCCTAAGATGTTTCAATTTTTTCCCTCTTAGATTCTCCGCCTGGCTCAACCATGTTTTAAACTTAAGGAATGCATCACTCTTGTTCCTTAAGACATATACCCATATTTTTCTACTGTAATCATCAATGATGGACATGAAATACCTTCCTCCCCCACGTGTCTCTGTCCTTGAAGGCCACTATATGCCAGAATGTACATAATTAAGTGGTTCTTGAGTAGAATGAACCCCTTTAGCATAAGGCAGCTTCTTGGCCTTTCCTAAGGCACATTTGTCACAAAACTCAAGTGTTTGATTCCCTATTTCACCAATTATACCTCTCTTGGACAGCTCCTTCAACCCTCTGTCTCCAATATGACCCAGACTTTTATGCCACTTCATGAAATCCTCTCTACTTATCACAGATTCAACACAACCTATCACAGGGGAACCAATCAGGATAAATAGTTTATTGTGTTGCCTTCCCTTGATTACCAGCTTGTTGTGTTTAGTGATATGAAGATACCCATCTGTGGAGTTAAACTGGCAGCCATTTGCCACAAGAGAACCAAGAGATAGGAGGTTTCTCTTAAGACCAGGAACATACCTCACTTTTGAAATGGTTGTGATGACTCCATCATACATCTTGATCTGAATTGATCCTGTGCCTTTAAATCTGCATGAGTGGTCATTTCCCAGTAGTACACATCCACCATCTTCTTTCTTTAAGTCCTTGAACCAGGATTCATTTGGGCACATGTGGAATGAACAGCCTGTATCAAGAACCCATTCCTTTTCCATCTTTGTATCTGTGATGTTTAACACTTCAAGGGAATCATCTTGATGTTCAGTCACAGCCACTTTTGCCCTTTGATTTTCCTGCTTCTTCTTCTTTTGTGGGCAATCCTTCTTCAAATGTCTAGTTTGCTTACACTTGAAACACTTTCTATTTTCAACCCAGTCTCCATTCTTCTTTGAATTCTGAGTTCCAGCCTTGTTATCCTTGAATCCCTGGAACTTCTTCTTTTGATAGTTCTTTTTGAACTTTATGTTCAAGCCTTCTCCAGTCTGAGTAGGACCCTTCTCTCCCTGAGTTTGAAAACACTTTGTCTTCAAAGCTGAGAGGATAGACTCATAAATGACCTTTCCATCCCTCCCAAACATTATGGCAACCTTAAAACTTTCCATGGACTTTGGAAGAACATTCAACACCATCAAAGCCTTGTCATCATCCTCCAGATTCACACCCAAGTCTTCTAGTTCTTCAATCATCTTGACAAATTCATCAAGTTGATCAGAAATAGCCTTATCATCAGTAATCTTGAAAGACATCAATTTCTGCTTCAGAAACAGTTTGTTTGATATTGACTTGGATTGATACAGTTCTTCCAATTTTCCCCATGCCTCTACTGCATTCTTGCACCTTGATACCTCCCTCAGAGGTTTATCACCCAAACACAGAAATATCAGGCACAAAGCCTTCTTATCCACTTCTGAAAAGACATCAAACCATTGATCAACAGGAAGAAGTGCAGAATCTAAACCATTTTGAACCAATACAGCATTCATCTTGATTTTCCAAAGTGAGAAGTCATTTTTACCTGAAAACTTCTCCACATCCATCTTCACTCCAGCCATTCTCCTTGCCTCTTTGTGTGTGTGCACAAGTTTCCCACAGACGGCGCCACTTTTTAAGAATCAACTCTTCTCACACACACACAAACAACACTCAAACCACAGAGAGAATGAAAAATAATAGGAAATTCGGCCACAAGAAACCGAACACAGAACAAAAATTGAAAAATGGTGAACTCAGAGATTTTACGTGGTTCGATCAATGTGATCTACATCCACGGAGGTTATATACACCTCAATTCACTCCACTGATCAATCAATTACAAGAATTAATCCAGAAAACTAGAACCCCCAATTCACAGACCGAATTGAGCTTAAGAACCCTAGTTATCTAATTCTATTGATTGAGTAATGTTTACAGAGGGAAAATAATGTGAATCAACTCGCATCTTCAAGTGGTTTCAATGTATATAAAGGACGGAGCTCGAATCAGGAAGTAGAAGCAGTTGTAACCATTTTGTTCTTCAACTGCACAAAACTGTTTAGCGGGCTTTCAACAACGGTTGTACATGCAACGGTTTGATCCGTTGCAAATAACAGTTATAACCGCCTTGACTCCGGTTTCCTTTTTAACCTTGTAACTGATCCAGCTAAAAAACCCGGTTCTCTAACTCGGTTCTTCACATACTAAACCCGGTTCTGGACTCCTCAAATCCTCTACTACAATCCATGATCACTCGATGATATTGAACTGATATCTACATGTCCCAATTTGTTTAATAAAGAAATTGTATCAAAAGAAACATGGCGTAATCTAGAGTGCCACAATTCTTAAGAGCCTCGTAAATGTTTAGATTGTAAGGCTGCCACAAAAGCCTTATGAGCTTGCTCCAACACATAAAGTCCATTTCCACGTTTTCCTCGTGCCATGATGTCCCCTGTTTTGCGATTCTGAATAACAAACGATTTTTTGGTAAATATAATGTCAACATGATAATCAAAAGTTAATATACTGATAGACGGTAAATTTTTTGTAAGACGAGGTACCACCAAGACATCCAATAAAGCAAGAGATGACGATTAAGTATAGGTGCCAACATGAGAAACGTTCAAAAGATTATCATTTCTAACCGCAACTTGATCATGCCCAGAATAAGGAGTGCTAGAATCTAAGGCCGAGCTCGAATTTGTCATATGGGCGGAGGCCTCACATTCGACATACTAGTCCGAGGAAGATGCAAGATTGACGGAGTAGGCGGCAGAAAAAGTTTCATCCAGATTAGCAGCATGATCATTTGTGTTACAGGTTTTGGCCGTGTGAGCTTTTTCATCACAGAGTTGACATGTAGGAACAAATTTGCGAGGCTGGAAGTGTTCGATCGCTAATAAAAGCCACTGGAATGACCACGACCCCAATTTGATTGACCACCACAGGAATGAGTCGAGTACGGGAAGAATCTACAACCGCGAGCCTGGGACTATTGTGCAGCAAAAGTAGCATTTGGAATAGATGATTCATCCATGGAACGCTGTAATAATTCGTGACTTTCGGCTTCTTAGAGAAGGTCACGGAAGTTGGGCAGTGGTTTAACAACTAAGAGAGCCTTAGAAAAAGCAGTGAACAACGATCCAAGACCACGAAGGAAGTAGTGGGACTCCTCAGTTTCATCCATAGATCGGCCGATAGCTAAAAGTTTATCACAGCAGGTTATAAATTTACAACCATATTCATAGACGGAATCATTACCTTTCCGAAGAAGAGAGAGTTTAGCCCTGAGATTCATTGTACGATCAAGAGAGTCGTGGCCATAGGCAGCCTCAAGAGTTGTCCAAATTTGACGAGAAGTAACAAGACCCAAGATTTCTGCCATGGCTTCTTCGCTGAGAGAGGACTGAAGAAGAACGCGAAGACACTAATCGGTGTCTTGCCAAGTGGAGGAGGACGAATTGGGCACTGACTTCCCATAAAATTCGATGGTAGGAGGGTGAGCGGTGATAGTGCCATCAACGTAGCCCTGAAGATTCTGGCAAGAAAGAAGAGGGAGGACCTGTGCTCGCCAAAGCAAGTAATTGCTAGAGGAGAGCTTGATGGTTATCATATGTAAAAGAGTGGCATGAAAGAGCTTTTGCAGTACTAAGGGATGCTAGAGAGGAAGATGATTCAAACGTGGTGGTTTGCAAGCGGTGGTTGAGAGTGGAGAGGTTAGGGTTTGGGATCGGTTATGGCTGATACCATATAACATTTATAAAATTACCCACAGTTTGTAAGAGTCTCCATCAATTATCTTCATGATAATGATATAACTTTTAACGATTTTATTTATATGAAGTTAAGGGGCCCCTTTTGTTGTTCGCACAGGACCCCTTAAAACATTGGACCCGCTATGATCAGTGGAAATAACAATGTATTTTTCATAAAGTACTAGAAAGTATATCGAAAATTTAACATGACATTTTATAGATTGCTATAATTAACTTTAATGCACATGGTTTTTTAAAACTTTATAAATTGACATATTTACAACTAATTAATACACATTAAATAATATAAACGTTGTCAGACAATATGATAAATATTGATTTGGTGTACTCCTTTATTCTTACACTATAGGATATTTATCTCCAAAATGTCCAATATTAGTAAAATGGACGTCAATCTGTCACACCATCAACTCCCCATCGTTTTCAAAAATAATACTAACCACAAAAAATAAAAATTAACCGATATTTTGCCATGTATTGATAAAATCTACATTATGTCAACCAAAATCGATATTTACTTTAATTTCACCGCTATTTCACTAAAAATTGGCCAAAATATTGACAGAAATACATTGCACCCCTTATTTCGTTTCAGAAGGTCAATATATAAAGAATGTTTCTTGATGATGATCTTGTATATTCTCTTTTCCTGATTTTGTGTAAATTAGTTAGTGTGGTAGAGACCTTCCTTGTACACTTTTGGCTGTATTTAAACTTGTATAATTCATTCGGTAAATATATACAATACACAATATTCTGTACATGGTATCAGTATAGATACATCCCCGACCTGCTCAAACCCTACTTTTCCTCCGACGGCATTTCTTATTTCCCTCTGCCACCATGCCGACCTTGACCACTGTTAAATCGACTGTTCCGGGTGTGCTTCCACCGCCGGCTTCATCGGTCTTCCCGATCACTGCCCACCACCATAAGCCCATCAAGTTGACTGGCAACAACTATTCCTCTTGGCGTGCGCATCTAGTTGCGCTTCTTCGTGGTCACAACATTCCCGGCTTTGTTGACGATTCCAGTACTTGTTCGACCCTCGCCAAAGACAACTCTGGATCCAACAGGGTCAACTCCTACTTGCTGTAATTTTTGGCTCCCACTTTACATAAATTCTTTCCCTCATTTCAATGTCCTAGTCTACTTCGGAAGCTTGGTCAATCTTGGATCAACTTTGCAATGACCGCTCTCAGTCTCGAGTGAATACCTTGAAGAGTGATCTCTACCGTATCACCATTGGGGAACGGATATCACCAATTATCCCTACCTTGAGAAATTCAAGGCCAATGAACTATCCCTCATTGACTAACCGTTTAGTGATGACGATTTAACACTCTTTGTCATCAATGATTTGGGCCCGGAGTACGCTACTATTGTTGGTCATATCCGCACTCGAGAAAACACTCTCTTTTTCGAGGAACTTCATAATTTTCTTGCTACATATGAACAGTCTCTCAAGACTAAGGCTGCTCTAACCACGAAGCTTGTGGCCTCTGCAAATTTTACTCAGTCTCGCTCCGACAGACAGCCTGGTAAGAGGACAACTTCCTATTTTTTTCGTAAAAATAACTATTGTCGTGGAAGCAACTCTAATTCGGAAGGCCGCAGTAGTTCACCTCTGCCCGATCAGCAATGGCGGCAAAACTCACCTCGACCCTCTTACTCCCCTAGCTCGGCGGCTGCTTCAGGATACTCGATCATACTATGTCAGCTTGTGACACTTCTGGACATACAATCCTGTATTGTGGTCATCTACCTCAGCGCAATTTTGCAGCCTCGCCTACTGCCACGCGGGCTTCAAATCATTGGTAGGTTATTCGGGGCCTCGCATAACTTGACGGGTATTCTTAATAACCCGTCTATTCATTCCGAGTATGATGGTATAAACGAAGTACATATTCTTTCCTTTTTAAATTTTCTACTCGTTAGTTTATGTAGTCGGATGTGCTATATGTTCCCGATGCCCGTCATAATCTCCTATATGTGAGTAATTTTTGCTGCAACCAATAAAGTTTCCATGGAATTTTTCCCTACTTATTTCACTATTAAGGATCGAGCTATGGGAGATATTCTTGCTAAAGGAATGTGTCATGATGGGGTGTATTCTTTGCTGTGCCACCTCCTTGTCACCTAAATTTGCTATTGTGGAAATTCGGGAGTCTTCCACCCGATGGCACGCATGCCTTGGACATCTATCTCCAAGCACAATAGATTTTATAATTTATAAGTTTAGCTTGCCACTTTTTAATAAGTCCCGAACTGTGGGCCATGACTGTGTTTCTTGCCTCTTGAGCAAGTCGAGATGTTTACCATTTCATGCTTCCACTTTCACTCTTTATATCCTTTACACTATGTGTTCGTTGATGTTTGTCCCGGGCCCATATGACTGCATTGGACGATTCTAAGTATTTTTTTTGTCAATTGTGGATATGTTCACTCGATATTGCTGGATGTTTCTAATAAATGCTAAGGCTCAGGTTGCGTCTATATTTGCATAATTTTGACCTCTTGTTGAAATCTAATTTAAATACAAAAAACACCACTTCTGTAGTGCAAACGGTGGAGAATTTCAGGCTCTTCGATTTTTTTCTTTTCAACGTGGCATCTCATGGCTTATCGCAACACCTCATACTCCTCGTTAGAATGGTCTATTTGTGCATCGCATGCGTCATATGCCTACTCCTCTACTCAATCGTCCGAGTCCATTCCATGCACTTTTCCACTTCAAACCGAACTATACCAAGTTTTGCACTTTGGGATGTCTGTGTTTCCAGTCGTTACGCCCATATCGTCTTGGAAACCTTACCAGTCCATCTATCTCATGCATATTTGTTGGCTACTCACCCTCGCAAAGTGTGTATCGCTGTTCTGAATCGGTTTCATGTAGTATTTTCATATCGTGCCATGTTCAGTTCGACGAAGTCAGCTTCCCAGGCTTCTCTCGGTTACCTTCAACATATGTCACTCCTGAATTGCCCCTATCCATCACATTTCTATTTCGCTCCAACACGGCTCCTTCTTCATTGCCGGCTGATCTATTCCTGGCGTCGCCCCCACCTTCAGTTTAGCCACATATTACGATTGATGCTCTGTCATCACTATCTCCTGTTGTTGATACTTCGCAGCCCACGACTCTGAATACTATTTACGAACCCAAACGTCTTCTTGCCGCTACTAAGCACCCTTTAGCACCTGATGTTAAACTAGCAATGGTCAAACAAGCCCTTGATAATCCTATATGGGAGCTGCTATGGCTGAAGAATTTATGACCCTCTAAAAACATGGCACATGGGATATTGTTCCCCCTCATTCGTCTCGTAACACTATTGGTTGTCAGTTGGTGTTTTGAATCGAACGGCTTCCGGATGGTTCTATTGATAAGTATAAAGCCCGCCTTGTTGCCAAAGGATTTCATCAGCGTCCTGGTATTGATTTCAAGGAAACATTTAGCTCTATCATCAAACCGGCTACTATTTGAGCAGTTCTCCCTCTTGTTATCTCCTCTGGCTAGTCTCTACATCAAATGGACGTAAGTAATGCTTTTCTGCATGGTTGAATGGATCTCCCACTCTACATGAAGTAATTGCCTGGCTTTGTTGATTCCTCGAGGCCTTCTCATGTTTGCCTCCTACAACGCTCTTTATATGGCCTCCGTCAAGCCCCACGAACTTGGTATGAGTCTCTTTGCTCGGCTCTCGTGTCTTTTAGGTTACACTGCTCACAGTCTAATTCGTCTCTTTACTTATCATCATGGCTCTGACCATCTTCTTTTCTTAGCCTATGTTGATGATCTTGTTGTCACGGGCTCATGTTCTGCTTGCATTCGTGCTCTAACGTCGCCTTTGGGAGCACGATTTGCACTCAAAGATCTTGGCAATCTCTCTTACTTCCTCGGAGTTGAAGTAACCCTTTATAAGGAAAGAATTTTCCTATCACAACACAAGTACATGGTGGATCGTCTTCGTCGTCACAAGCTTATGGTGTAAAGCCTGTCTCCATGCTAATTTTTACCGCCTCATCCTAGACCTCTGGCTCGGTTGATTTCTCAAAGTACCGCATTGCTATTGGTGGTCTTCAGTACCTCACAATCACTTACCTCAACATTGCATTCAATGTTAACAGGCTTGCCCAATTTATGTTTTGCGCCTACTTCTGACCATTAGGGTGCTGTTAAACGTCATTTTTGCTACCTCAATGTTACTCTCCCCCATTGTCTTCTACTTGGCTAGTCCATCTTCTCACCCTTTTGACGTATTCCATTTCTAATTTCGGTGGTAACACTTTGTTTGTAATACTTTTAAAATTTTGACTTTTATGTAACATTTTTGTAACACTTATGAATATGTAATACTTTCATGTAACACTTTTGTAACATCTGTGAATGTGTAACAATTTTGGAATATGTAATACTTTGAACGTAATACTCTTAGGGAGAAAATTATGGTTTTGGTCCTACAGGACACAGGGCAGTTGCATTTTGGTCCGAAAGGTTTCACATTTGATCCCACAAATACAAAATCGAGCACAATTAGGTCCATGAGAAATCTCACAAGCATTTATAGTCCCAATTTTTTTGCATTTTCAGTCCCATAATGTTTATTATTAACGTTTTTGGTCACTTGCATAGCATATGTCCCTTAAATGACGTAAATAATTTGAGAAAATTTCACTTTTAGTCCCACAGGATACGGGGCAGTTGCATTTGGTCTTGAAGTTTCACTTTTGATCCCACAAATTTAAAATTGAGCACTTTTAGTCCCATAAGTAATTTCACAAGCATTTATAGTCCCAAGTTTTTTTCATTTTCAATCCCATCTTTTCTTTTTTGTATCATATTGGTCCGACCCAATTTTTTTGGGCATGTTTAAAGGGAATAAGGCATGTTACTTCAACATACGAGTGATTGTGATGGATCTGGAGAAATGAAGAAGGAAAGATTATACAAAATATATTGGGAAATGGATGGAGATACAGAGGGAGAGATGGATACATGAGTTGGGGTCTTTGGCCCTCTTCATGTTGGTTTTTAGAGGGGAGGTAGAAGGGATTGATCATAGATGGAATCAACATGGTCTAGGTGGGTCTAATGTAGAGAATTGCTGCCACTGTTTGCATGCGGGTCACGTCAAATTAATGCATTGGAGCAGGAAGGGGAAGCCATGGTGAGGCTTGATGATGGGCGACCTTGTCCCGTGGATCATATGTGTGCCCCTTATGATCTAGACAAATTTATTTGCAAAAGTATAGTAGATTAAAATAGAGGAGATTGTTGATGATCCCATGTATGAGGCATTTTTTTGGATGGAATTCAAATGAATTTGGATTGAGAAAATGGAGAAATGAGATGTTACAGACCATTTTTCATGTAATTATACAAGTACAAATTACTAATAATGAAGATTTTTTCAGATCCTATAGCTTATAATCAGTTTATGTTTATACGATTTTTTTGGTTAAGTGAATCGGATGAATTGGTGTAGCAAAATTGAATATCAAGCAAAAACTGAGAGGAGAGATTCAATTACTGGTACACGTGTTCATTCATGCATTTTAGGTCAAATTAAGTGTCATTTTAATGATATTTGCATGCATATTTGATCTAGTATTGTTCATATTTGTATTATTGGACCATTTAATGTGTTTGAGCTCATTTCAGGGTAATACAAGCAATACAAGACCAAGATCAGTCCCGAAGAATTTCGGAACGAAGAACGAGCCAAGGATGAAACAAGGGGGGAAGAGTTTCAAGCGAGAAGTAAATCTAAGTCATGGTTTGCGACCACGATCGCGACTGTGACCAAGTGCGCGTACCGAACTGCTCCTGAAGCTGAATCAATGGTTCACGGCCGCGACTCATATTCGCAGCTGCGATCCGATACCCAATTTTTAATCTTGAAATACGTTTTTTGCCATTTTTCAGCCCAACACGTTCTACTATAAATATATATAAGATCAATTTCGAATTTGACCTATCCAAGCACCCATTTCTCACACATATTTAGCCACCATTCACCATTAGAAACAAGGAACTGGAAGAGGGCTGAAGATCAAGATCATCAACTCTATCTTTTGTTTCATTCTATCTTATTTTCATGTCTTCTTTGATTTTCACTTGTTTTATCTTTGTAATAGTTGATACGAATGGCTAGCACTCTAATTTCAGCCCCTGATCATTCGTTGAACCTTGATTTAGGATGTTTATGAAATTTTTACGGTTATTAACCAATTGGGTTATGTTTTGGAATGTTCAATGCAATTTGGGATTGATGATTCACATTTAGGAATTGAATTGTGGTTTGATTACCCATTTGGATATTTGTTCGTGTGTTGCTAGAATTGGGTTTGTAATCCGTAATTGTTATGAATCCGATTCACATGTAGCGAACAATGGATTTGTTCTATTGAAGATAACATAGAGTTCGACCGCTAAAACCAAGCTTGTAAGTTTTGTGTTGTATCAACTATGTTGTCTTGATTCTTAAAGCATTTCACTATTGATTCTTAGAGAGCTTGTTCTAGGAATTGATAAGTTGAACAGGATTAATTGAAGAGCTTGTTTTGATTAATTATACTTAAGAGACAACAAGGTTAAGAGAACTTGTTATTAATCTTGGAGTAGGTTCTCAAGCTAAATCAATTGGGTAGTAACAACAATTATATAGATTATCTGGCCTAAGGGGATACTCGATCAAGGGTTGAATCCTTTTATCATTTATAAAACCAAAAATTATTCTCTTATCTTTGTTTACTTGAATTGTTAATTTGCTAATTACTTTTAGAGTAATTGTTATTTGAGTTGCTTAATATAATTAGGTGTTAGTTGTGATTCCATCAAAACTCCTCCCCACTTCTTTATTGTTTACTAGCTTATTTATATTATATTGCTTGATCATATTAGTTTATTACATAAAGCAAAATTGTTCGACTGTTCCTCGTGGCATCGATCATTATTTGTCACTCTACTAGTTAGAGTAGTAGATCATGGATAAGTATATATTTATATATATTAATTTGGTACGGCGAATGACACGTCTCCTACCAGTTACTTTATATTGGTGATTTATATATTTTATTCTATTCCTAATTGTGTCATATATTAATCAAAATCTCTTAATATTTCAAATATTGACAACCAAGTCTGGAGACGAAAATGCAGGTTGATGTAAAGAGGAGCATGGAAGTAGAGGATAAGAGATCCAATCAGTTATCAATCGAAAAAATTGATTTCTGGAGGGAAAAATGGTTGTTTGGTTTGGGACGAAAAATGCAAAAAGTCTTCAGACTAAAAGTGTTTGTTTGGTTGAGACCAAAACTGCATAAAAACTTTGAGACTAATAGTGTTTGTTTGGTTAGGACCAAAACTGCACAAAAACTTTGGGACTAAAAGTGCTAACAAAATTAACAGAAAACGTGACGGTGGGACTAAATATGCTCGGTTTTGTATTTATGGGATTAAATGTGAAAATTTTGGGACCAAAATGCAACAGCCCTGTGTCTTGTGGGACCAAAACCGTAATTTTCTCATAATAATAACAACAACAACATGCATTCATTATATATTTCTTATGCTTTGTATACATGAATGAGATAAAGTAGGTTAATCATTACCCCTAGAGCTGGTCCTAAGGTGGTCACTCGGTGCCATCGCATCGGGCCCTCGCCCGGCTAGGGCCCCGATTTTCTTAAATGTATCTGCATATTTATATATAATATTTGTCCTAGTGGTTCATGACATACCAGTTTGTGCTTTTTAGGCAACTGGTCCCTGGATCGAAACTCTTTTTTTCTCAAAATTCTACTTTTTAAAACTAAGTATATTGTGTCCCTCTTTTTATTTAGGTTTATTACATGGTTCATTTAAGATTTTGGGCTCTAATTATCTTGGTCAAGCTTTGTATTTACATCTTTGTTATTTCCTGTACAATATTAATTTTTATTAGAATTAATATTATTTTATATTTTAATTGTTTAATTCTTATTAGAAAAAAAATGTATATTATAATATGAAAATTTGGACTCTTGCTGTAGCCAGAGTTTATTCTTTTTATTTTCTAGCTCTACGAAAAATTATGCATTATGATATGGAAATTTGTATTTTTACCTTGGGTACAATCACAATTTACTCTTTTAATTACAATTATTTTATTCTTTTAGATTTTTGTTTACTAGGAAAAATCTGTGGTATGACATGAAAAATTAGTATTTTCACCTAGGTTTCAATTTTCTCAATTATTATGTAATAAAATTGAAGGACATTTTGTATGTCTTTGTTTTTATGAGATTAGAGTCATTGAAATTGAAACATCATCTTTTCAATAAATATGTAAATTATCTTTGCATTATGTCAAGGAAAATTATTTTCATGAAAATAATATAACTATTATTGATTTTACTTGTATGAAGCTAAGAGGCCTTCTTCTTGTTCGCACCAGACCCCTTATAACATTGGACCGGCTCTGATTACCTCCATTTGATTAGCTACTCTCATTACATCATTTCATAGTGATTGACCTTGCGTTCATATTCATTATCATTATCATTCCTAATTCTAAACCAAATTGTCCCTTAGTTTTTGCCCTTTGTATTGGATTGATAAAATCAGTAACTACAGACGCAAACTTTTTGTTGTAGACATTATAAGGTCAAACTTTTTGATGATAATAATTTCTATTAATAGACATTTTTGTTTATTAAGAAATTTAAGTACAATAATTAACATAGTTGCTAAATATGCCAACTTTTATAATAAATTTAACACCGTACAAGAATAAGAGTTTGTTATCTCATAAGAATCACGAATAGTTGCTCTTTCCTTAGATCTATATGTGTATTGGAGGATATGATGACATAAGTAGATTTAAAATTACCAAGATCCAAAATTTATTTTACCCATTTTCAAATATAAATACTTTTAATTATTTCCCATAATACCTTTAATAAGAAGGAAGTAGATAACAATTTAGGTTAGATAAGTTTGCCTATCAACCCCAAAAGTAGATTCAATAAAAGCAAACAAAATTGTGTGTCAAAAAAAAAAATTGTTAAAGAACTCTATTTTAGACATAGGAAATCTTATTTATCAAGTACAATATATATTTATATCCACACATATGTATAATGAATGTACCCATATATGTTTAAATTATCAGTTTGTTAAAGCAAATATTTCAATATTTTTATTTCACGAATAATTTATACATAGTTGAATAATAATAGACAAATAAAAGTCAAACAAACAAAAATAATTATTTTTTTAAAAGGTTGTACCTTTATGAGATGTACCTTGAATAAATGATTGCATATTTTCCTAACATGTGACTGCTTTTTGGGATGTAGAGAAGGATAAGTAGCTAGGGTTTTGAAGCTGAAATTAACATTTAACCTGTGGAGAAAACCTTCAAATTGTGGACGAGCCATTTCTTTTTATTTTTTTGAAAAGCATATGTTCTTTGTTATCCTTTTACTTTCTTTTTTGTGGATTCTTTCTTAATGGTAAAAATTAAAAAATAATTAGTAAACATATATAATTAGGGGTAAGTACAAAAAAAAAAAAAAAAAAAAAAAAATCACGACATTTGGTCAAATTTTTAATTGCAACATGACCTTTAAAACTTAGCAACACTAATCACCAACTATGATGTTTCTTCAACTGCAACATCAACTATATTTTTTTATATCTGATTATGTTGTCACCACTATCTTTAGATGCAACTTTGCGCGACCATTATTTACTCTCCATCAATTTTAGGACTTGTCATTTCTACTATCGTTAATTGAGGGTGAAAGAATTATAGCTTCAATCACCGATTCACTACAATTATAGCAATGAATGAAAAAATAAGTTACAAATATAGGACTATCTCGTCACCACTTATCTAATGGTAGTGGTAGTAACACAATTAGATGTCACAAGATTTGGTCGATGTTGTAATTTAAAAAACATCAAAGTTGGTGATTAGTGTTGCTAAGTTTTAGATGTCATATTGTAATTGAAAAGCGGACCCAAGATCATAATTTTTTTGGTAATTAATCCTATAAATAAATAGACAAATATAAGAAATATTTGTAATTTTTGGGCATTTATATTTTTGTAATGCTTCTAAATCAATCTAGTCAGACTCCAAACCTGAGTGCTCCACATCCACATAAATTTTTTCTCATAAAATAAATAATTTTTAACTTATATGTAGCAAAGAAAAAATTACAATAATGTATCTTGGATTTTTTGGCAGTTTATCCTTTTCTCGTTGAAAACTTAGTTTTATGTAAACAAAAGAATTGATATTAAACACAATGATATTTTCTTGGGTTTTTATCGATCAAGGACTCGAATGATAGATCAACTATCAATTCAGGTCCTGAAAGAAAATTTCTATCATTCCAGGACTTAAAAGATTCATAACTATAAATAGATGACCCATAAGTCAAAAATCATTGTAGGGTCTGTTTGGAAATGGTAATAAAAGCCCTTTCTAAAGAAAATTAAAATGATAGCTCTTTTTAATTATTGACGCAATGCATAAAAGTTAATTTCATTAGTGAGAAGAAGAAATTTTAGTATTTCTTTCATGTGGGCATTCATTAATATTCCCTCTTCTATCACTTGCATAACGCGGTATGTTTTGAAAAGGATATGCTTGTCCGAGTGCGCCACACCCTTCATTAAAAACTCTATTCTTCTTCAAAAAAATTAATTAAAATTTTAATCATTACATAATCAACCAATCATTTTTCATACTTTTTTCTTACAATTTAATAATTAATATTAACTAATTAGTTCCAACAAGTGTTTAATAATTATCTATCACTTTTTACGACATTTATAGTACACCTCATAGCCTACTACATTACAATAAAAGATACTCCCTCCATTTTAAGACAATGTAGCTTTATAAAAGAAAACAAAAATGGAAAAAAGTGTCTTTTTAGAAAAAATAACACAATTCTTGCAATCTTACCCTAAATATCCTACTTAATTTGGTTGAGTATGTCTTGATTCCACGAAAAATTTCCCAATTAAATGAATTGTGTAAATATATATTTTTCATTTTTACTCATCCATAATTAATTTCTAACATTAAAACAATCAATATAAAAGTGATTTCCAACATATACTTTATTACATAGCGCATTTTAATTGGTATGAAATTTGCGTATCAACACACACTTGTTTGAAACGGAGGATGTACCTTTAAATGGGCACATAGTCCATCAGGAAGTGCCCATCCTTTTCCAAATATCTTCAAATGTTATGCCACTATGAGGTGCTAGTGATTCATTGGGCTATCAAGCTTGTTTTGGCACTTTTTCTTCCTTTTATTTTCTTTCACCTAGTTGAATTTGTTATTATTTATGCTTAGAGAGTCTAATACCTAAATTTACCTTTGGTTAAGTAACAAATAATCTTTCTTTTTTCCTGGAAAAAGTTATTTTCCCTCATTTTTCTTTTACCAAAAATTATATTTTAAAATATCATTTCCTATCTATTCACCTTTTTAGAAAATAGTGTTTAGGTTTTCAAATAAGATATTCGTACAAATCATCCCAAAAATACGTTGTAAAACATGAATTTGAATAATTAAATGTCATTTCACATATTTGTCTATTCAATGACCAAATTAGATTCTCAGCAAGATGAATTCAACCAGAATGGAAATGTTATCTATATGTTGTGCAAAAATTTACAATTATCGTCATAAATATGACACATATGTATTTAGTAAATCGAAAACTAGTCATAACATTTATGAGTAAGACTTATGTACCCAGTATGCTTAGATCTTCTTATATATAACGGGTCGACTCGATTCAAGTGATTTCAAAATTTCGCCCAATTATAACAAATTAGCATCCAAAAAACAGTTAAGGGATACTTTTTTTTCCAGAATTGTTGTCTTTAATTCATTTTCATGACTTACATTGTTATTTGTTGTATTGAGAATTGACTGCTTCTAGATTAGAGTGATCACTTGAATTTAGCACACACAAATTCGTGTCCGAAACTCGAGAGATGGGGACATGGATGACCAAACAACACACAACACATTTACAATTATTTAACATACCGGGAGTTTAGAAGAATGGTAGGGTATTTCTTGGGCACGGGTAATAGTTGTATGCACGAGTGTAGCTGGGAGGTTGATCTATTGTGTATGATCCACACCTCAATCGCCCAGGAAGGGAAATTTAGATACATACAGTGAAGCCTCTTAATAATAAAAATGGTGTAACCTAGGATGATTTTGTTTGTTTGCACTTGTTAATTTGATTCTAAAAAACGAATACCCTAGGATGGTTTTAATTATTGAATTTAGCCCGTTAATTGTCAAGTTTGAAAGTGTGCTATTATAATTCTTTAATTAGTTATTATTTTTAATTGCTTAAACTACTTCAGTTTACGTCAAATTAGAGTAGTTACGAAACTCAAATCATCACCATTGGTAGCCTACATAAATTTGTACTAAACCCACTATAGTAATTTTATTAAGGTGTCTTCACTGAGCTTTGTGAGATACGATATTGATCATACTACACTAGCAACTACACCATATACTTACGGTCTATGCTGTTAAAAAAGTTGGTGATCAATTCTTAATTTCATCTAAAGAAAACAATGGAAAAGATAAAACAGACCAAACTGAAAAGTGAAAGGTAAATGTCTGGTCTTCTGGATCAAACATAATTATAAGATGTGTTTGCAACTTCCCGTCTTATTATAATTCACAAATTTATTTGTAAAAATGTATAAAAAGTACATCAGTTGTATGCCAAACATATTCTAAAATCCAACGCGTCCCCCCTGAAACTACAGAGTTGAATCAAGAATGTTGCAAGTCACGTCACACCATGGAAGGCAAGACCTTTATCAGCTGATAATGTTATTGTGTCGAAATAAAGTTATTTGAGGTATCTTATTATTTGAGCAATTATGGTGGTTAAAGTAAAAGGGAGGAGATGAAGATTAGCATATAGGTAGTTGTGGTTAAACCCATATTGGTGAATTAAATAGGTAGCAAATCGTTTATCTAGCTCCTGTCGGTGGAGGTGGTGGAGGCGGCGAAAAAGCAGGTGGTGGCGGAGGCGGGGAAGGAGTAGGTGGCGGTGGAGGAGGTGAGGAAGTGGGTGGCGACGGAGGTGGTGGAGGAGGCGGCGAAGAAGTAGGTGGTGGTGGAGGTGGTGAGGAAGTGGGTGGCGACGGAGGTGGTGGGGGAGGTGGCGGTGGTGGGGATCTAAGTGGAGGTGGTGGTGGAGACTGACATAATAATAGTCTTGGTAAAACAGTGCATATCAGCGGTACTCGAGGAGGTGGTGGTGGTGATGGTGGAGATGAGCATAATGCCGGAAATAAGTTGCATATTCGCGATCCTGGCGGCAATGTAGCTTTAGTTGTAGTGAACAATAAGAATATGTAAACAAACAAAGTTGACAACTTGATCGTTTCCATACTAATTGTCTCACTCATTTATTCAAGAAAAGAGACGCTTAACATCCATTTATATAGGCATAGTTCTCACATAGTTTGGCCATAATTCATTAATTGAAGTTAGGTAAGTCTATCCAAGACTTTCATGAATATTTCTTTTGTTGTTTTGCATTACATAAATAAAAATTGCAATGGAGAAATTAACATGTTATATGTACCACATTTTCAACTTCAATAAGTTGATCTTGCTTAAAATCAAATTAATATGGTCATTAATACATTTTCACCATGATACATTTACCTAGAACATGTAATACATTTAGACATAAATGCTAATACATTTTTTTTCATGGCCTAATTGCATGGATCCGAACACAAGAGACCTCCTCTTCTTGGGTAGTGTCTTAATTAGTTTATTATTAAAAGTTGACATAGTTAATTAATAGGAATGTTAATTACTATCCTTCAAAAGTTCTTAATTGTCTTTGCTGTTGACCTCTTACTAAGGAGTAAATTTCGTTAGAAGCCCTAATTTCTGACAAATCTATCAATTTAATGACTGAAATTTGGAAGTCCTTAAGTTAAAGGCCTACGTTTGGGGTTTGATTCGCATCTAGAACTTATGTAGCGAAAAATAATAAACATTACCCAACATATAAATGGTTCAATGTAGTATATCAAAACATTTATTCTATGTATATTGTACCAATATTTTTATATATATTGATAATTTTTTTCCCAAAAATTGGCAATACAAAAAAATGATCTTTTGAAACAACAAGAAGTGATCTTAAATAAGCAGCATTTATCATAACTTATGAGTATCTATCACTATTTTATTATTAGAGACAAGTCTCAACTACTCGGACACAAATAATATAATTGTGACAACAAAAGTGGTCTCAAATACGTCTCAATTTTTTTTTGCAACCCGCTGTCTCTAAAAGTAGTCTTAAAATAGTCTCAAGTAATACGTAGAGAGATTTGGGATAACAGATGGTCACAAATAATTATTATTAGTGACCACAATTGTGCTCTCAAAAAATATTGTACGAAAGACTTTTTTTGTTGTAGTGTGAATTTTCCAGAGAAATTATCCCTTTCTAAGCTATTACGCAAACTTGAATATTTACATTTGTCCACTAATAAAAATTTCAAGAAAATAAGTTTTCTTTTAAATTTTGCAATATGTTTACCAAGTATATAAAAAAATAGTTCATTAGTTCTCACTTATAACTCAAACATTCCGCAAATATAATCTAATTAGAAACATATTCAAATCCAATACATTTAGCTAGATCCTACACAACTATGATGAAGAAATAAGTTTAAAAACTGAATAATCTAATTTTTCAAAAGAACTTTATAAAATCAAACAAATAAAATTTCTACTCTAAAGTAAAAATATCCATGATTGCATGCACACCAAGTAAGGAATTCGTAAAGTTGCTCACCTTCATAGCAGAAAAATTCATAGGAAATTGGAGAACACCAACAGGAAGATCCATCTGAAAACAGAGATAGGATACCGCATGAGACGTGGAAAGATGCACAAAAGCAGAGAAGAATCTGACAAAGGCAAACCTAAGGAAAAAAAAAAAAAAAAAAGACAAAAACAAATATGACGAAGGGCAAGTAGTTTAATATTTAACACATAAAAAATGAAATGTGTGTTATGGTTTTGCATTATTCAAAAAGTTAAAATATGTTATTTTAACTGTATATAAACATAATAGTGCATTATTTTAAATGAATATACATGTACATGTTCACAATATTTTGTCTAATGTTGGATGATGTTCTTTGATATCATTGCACTTTGCGAATAACAATTATATCAACACATAATCAATTAAAAATATTCAGTTCGATCGGAGAATCGATTCAATCAAGAGAATCAATCCTAAATAATCTTTTATGCTCCCTCGTGTTTCTAGAACACTAGGTTACGACCGGCAGGCCCAGCTCCTCGCCTACACTTAGGAGCTATGTCAAGTCGATGCACAACAATTACCATGACAGTTGAACAATTCAAGGCGGATTTCTAATGTAAGTATAACATTCTTTCTTTCTCAATGTGTAGGCGCTTAAGTACACATACAGATATGGTGTGTGTAAATAAAACGATATGGCATGCACATACACTAAGTCAAGCCGATGCATAACAACTATAGTGACGGTTGAACAATTCAAGGTATTCATTGATATTCATTAGATAAGACTCTTCAGCAATGGGATTTCTAAGATAAAAATATCTTTCTTTCTCTCACAATATGTGTGCACGTACGTAGACATAGATATTTATAGATCAAAATGTTTCATCCGAATCCCCTGAATCTGTAGATTTACATGTGAGTATGTGGTGTGTGTGTGTAAATGAAAGATATTTTATGCACATGTATGTACATAGGTATCCGAAGAATTCGAGATGTTTGCAAATAATATAAAATCAATGTACTTATATACTTATATACCTTAAAAGAATATGTTTTGAATTTTCACAATAATGTAAAAATCTATATACATTTTTCTTTATGTACTAGTACTACTCCCATTCGATGCATGAAAGTTTGCAAATAATGTAATATTTTAACTAAATTAAAATTATATGCTCTTATGATTTAAAAGTGTAAACATTGTATACTTGATAAAATAAATACTTTTAAATTTTAAATTACATATAGTAAAATTTTAAATAACATAGATATCTTTTTCTCTCATGTAACTTTTCGATTGAATATATTAATTATTTATAAATAAATTATTTTTTATAAAATAAAACTCAAATAAATATTAAATATAACAAATAACAATACCTATTTTAAAATTGATTTATTTTTAAAACTCAAACATATATTTAGTCAGCCCGCATCCTTCTCAACATATGCAAATAGCCACAACTAGTTCCATTAATTACATATATGAAAAAGAAAAAAAGAAAGATAATAACACACAATATATAAAAAAAGTAAGATAAGATAATAATAAAATAAATTGAATAATTTATAAGAAGATTATATTTTTCTATTTATATAATTTCATATTTTTATTGTTAAAAATAAGCAGTTAGTTCATTTTTCATAATCTGATTCACAATATAGATAGTCTAAGGTAATTATTTTTTTCGATCACAACCTGTATAATGCGGGAGTTTACTTTTGCAACCTCCATCTATATATTCCAGCATGTATAGGCCATGTGTAAAGCACATGCCAAAAAGGCCCAATACGATGGCGACACGTGGTCATCTAATTTAAAAAAAAAAAAAAGCTAAAATAATTTATTAAATAATATAAAAATAACTTAAACTCTAAATAATTTTATATAAGATAAAAGAAATATAAAAAAATTCAGAAAATAAATATAAAATTTCATAAAATTATTGTAAAATTTAAAAATTCATTTAAATTTCAAAAATTATTTCTAAAAATTATTTTAAACATTTTAAAAAATATAAAGAATGTATCTTGATGAAGATAATTGTATATTCTCTTTTCCTGATTTTGTGTAAATTAGTTAGTGTAATAGAGACTTTCCTTGTAGACTTTCGGCAGTATTTAAACTTGTATAATTCATTCTGTAAAACAATACAATACATAATATTTTCTACATTGTATCAGTATAGATTCATCCCTGGTCTGTTCAAACCCTACTTTTCCTTCGACGTCATTTTTTATTTCCCTCCGCCACCATACCGACCTCGACCACTGCCGAGTCGACTGTTACAGGTGTACTTCTTCGTGGTCACAACATTCCGGGCTTTTTTTACGATTCTAGCCCTTGTCCGATCCTCGCCAAAGATAGCTCTAATACTTCTGACGTTGCTTTCTAGATCCAACAGGATCAACTCCTACTTGCTGCAATTTTTGGCTCCTGCTATACATAAATTCTTTCCCTCGTTTCGACGGCCAAGTCTACTTCGGAAGCTTGGTCGATCTTGGATCAACTCTGCAATGACCACTCTCAGTCTCGAGTGAATACCTTGAAGAGTGATCTCTATCGTATCACCATTGGAGATTGAATATCACCGATTATCCCCACCTTGATAAATCCAAGGCCGATGAATTGTCCCTCATAGATGAACCGGTTATTGATGACGATTTAACACTCTTTGTCATCAATGGTTTGGACCCGGAGTATGCTACTATTGTTGGTCCTATCCGCACTCGAGAAAACACTCTCCATTTCGAGGAACTTCATAATTTTCTTGCTGTATATGAACAGTGTCTCAAGACTAAGGCTGCTCTAACCACGCATCTTGTGGCCTCGACAAATCTTACTTAGTCTCGCTCCGGCAGATAGCCTGGTGATAGGACAACTTCCCATTTTTCTCGCAAAAATAACTATTGTCGTGGTGGGAAATCCAATTTGTAGGGCCGCGGTAATTCACCTCTCCCCGATCAGCAATGGTGGAAAAACTCACCTCGACCCTCTTACTCCCCTAGCTCGGCGACTGTCTCAGGATGCACGATCGTAATATGTTAGCTTTGTGACATTGCTGGACATATAATCCTGTATTGTGGTCGTCTAGCTTAGGCCAATTTTGCAGCCTTGCCTACCGCCACACCGGCTTTAAATCATTGGTTGGTTATTCGGGGCCTCGAATAAATTGACGAGTAATCTTAACAACCTGTCTATTCATTCCTAGTATCATGATATAGACAAAATACATATTCCTTCCTTTTTAAATTTTTTGTCTTTACTCGGTTTATGTTGTTGGATGTGTTGTGTGTTCCCCATGCCCATCATAATATCTTATATGTGAGTAATTTTTGCTGCAACTGTTACACGTGTTCGTGCATACACTTTAGGATCCTTTAAGTGTCATTTTAGTGTTGTTTTTGTGCAATTTCACGTGTACTGCGTGCATTTAATTCTCATTGGGAAAAATAATGAGTTTGGTTCATTTTATCTAATACGGCTCTCTTCTCCCTCGAGCCAACTGATCTTAAATTTTTATTCTTCTAAAAGAAAGAGATGATAATCCTAGCTTTTGCCTTTACATAACAATACTCTTTTCGAGTTACATGACATTTTCAATAGCTTCATCACTCGATTTTTTCTTAAGCTTTTATCTCTTTTTTTCTCCTATGTTTCATACAACGTGGAATATTTTTTTTTTTTTTTTTTTTTTTTTTTTTTTTTTTTTTTTTTTTTACATACTTAGCTCAACAATTGGAGTATACAATTATCACTAGAATTTATAAAAAAAAAAAAACAGTAGAATGCAATGACTCGACCCGGAGACCTATACCACATTATAACTCCTCCTACATCCCCTCAATTTTTCTACCACCTAAAGCCGATTCATTTTATTCTTCACAAGTTCGTCCTAGGTCGTGTAGTGTGTATCTTAGGATTGAAGAAATTCCCACAAGCAACATAATTTCGGGGTAAGTTATTTTATGAACTCATGCAATCCTCCTCACTATATCTAAATATTCACCTACCTTTAAACCTCATCAACCAATTATCACACATGATTTTTAGGCAAGGAACCCTCTAATGTTATGTACTCAATTTGTAGAGATTTTAAAAACATTAGATCACAACATCGGGGTTTCCAATCCTTCTTCCTTATCCATCACGAGGTAGGTTAACTTAACAAACAATCCATGGTTGTGTTATTCTCAAAAGCAATTAAAACATAATCACAAAGTGGTGGGATGACATAGATCAAGAGGTATAGAAAGTTCCACACGACAAGAGGAGAATCCTCAAAAACATATAAGATTAACAATCCTCCCATCCCCCCCACAAACTTGGGCGAAATTCTCAAGCCCAAGTAGTGGAAAGGTTGAGATTCATGTCTCAATCAAAACCCACATAGTAGTGACAACCGTTTCTCCCTCCCCACAAACTTTGGCGAACTTCTCAAGCCCAATTTGTTAGAGAGGTAGAAAAAATGCGCAAGGTTATCACTTTCAACTCTATATCATCGAAACCATCTCACTCTCTATTTCACTTTCATCCCAACATCACTTATTCTAAAAGCATTAAAAATCAACACTACACTATTTACATGCGAAAAAGAAGATAGAAATACTAACCGAGAGGGGGAAGATTCTCAACCCCTTGCCTTTCTCTCACGGTGTTCCTCGAGTATGTTTTCATCGGAAGGGATCTTCTACTGGATTCGGATTCTTCTTCAAAGAAATGGTGAAGTGGCTCAAGAAGAGTGTTCTCATGGCCTTGTGGCCAAGCCTCCATGTCGGAATATCCCGGAAACTGCTTCCTCACATCAAAGGTCGAGGCGGATGGCGGGGCAATTCTCTCGGTGACTTCTCTAATTTCTCTCTCGACCCTTGCTTGTTCTTCTTCTCCTGAACTCTTCTTGAAGATGCTTTTGATATAGCCAAAGGTCTTGATACTCTTCTTGAAAAACCAACGAAGGAGGAGATGAGTTTCACAATCTTGTCTCTCAATAATTTCCACTCTCTTCTTCATGTCATTCATTACCCCCATGAGCGCCTCATTTTGTCACTAGTGCTTCATTCTTTTGGTTGGAGCGATTGGCTATATCTTCTAGGACGGTTGCTTTCCTCAAGATTTCATCAATCTTATTCTCTACTCCTCCTCTTGCCTCAGGTTCTTCTTCCTCTATCTCCTTCTCTTGTTTTCTTGCCATTCTAGGCCTGTTCGGATCATCCAATGGTAAAATTTCATATCCTAAGTCTTCTCCTTGGAGTCCTCTTTCCACTTCTTACAATGTACGAATGAGCCTAGATATATAACTACCAAATTGGATTGTCCGGTACGCATCTCCTTGCACCTTAATCCAGTGTCCGAGTAAAAACCCCATAACTGCAATTTTCTTCCCTTCATTGCAGCCCATATGAAAAACAACTCAACTCCCGTCACTCTAGTAGTCTCCTTCTTTGCTAAAACAGTGTGTGTCAAGATTTAGAAAATGGTTCTAATGGCTGGATCCTTTATGAGTAGGTATTTGGCTTGGTTTGATGCAAACTTTTCTTCCCCAGTAAGTTCTTTCCAAAACAAATCGGGCTTGAAATTCATGTCCATCACAATTGCATACAATTCTTGCCTTATCCCTAACTTCTCTCCAAATGCTACCATATCCAGTTAATGGCTTTTCTTCCCAATCACAAAATTGACTTTACCGGATGCTGCTGACTGCCATCATCCCAACCTTAAGCGTACTAAAGAAGTGGACATTTGTCGTGACAAAAGTGCTAGTTGGCCTAGTTAAGAATTCAAGTAGTCCCCATACTCTTAAAATTTCCTCCACTCTACCCCCATATGAAAGGGCTCTCAATTCATCTAAATCAATGAACTTAAAGGGAGAAATCCGTTTCTCACGCACTTTTGAAAAGACAAGCCTATCACTAGGCGATGGAAGCAAAAATCCCTCCGGTACCTCAAGCTCTTCTTCCCTCTCAATTATCTCCCTATCCTCATCCACACCTTCCCGCATCACTTGCTTCTCCGACTTCTTTTTACTACTTTCTCCCATAGTAAAAGACTTAACGGTGGTATTCTTTCATTTCTCCCCTTTAGTTCTTGCCATTTTAAATTTTCCCTATGCTCAATAAAACAACAACACAACAAAAATATACCCGAAATATAATTTCGGGTTGGGAATAATGTAGCCCGTGTCTGCCAAGTGTTTTAACTAAGGGATTTCAAGGGGAAACAATAAGAAAAACCGAAAATTACTCTAAAATGAGCGAAAGAATTGAAAATTTTACCTCCTTCGGGTTCGCCGGATTCCGATGACTTTCTCCGTAAAGTGATCGGTGGGAAATGATGCCCTTGGTCCGGGTAGCAATCCCTCCAAAGGACTCACACTAATTCCAAACGGATTGGGAGTAATTGGAAAATCAAAGTGATGAATTTTTAAAAATTTCTAGAGAGAGAGGAGAGCAATTGTAGAGAGTGAAGTGGGTGTTGAAGTTGTGGGAAGAAAAAAAGGGGGAGGGGGGCGGCCTTATGACCCTTTTGGCTAGGTATCCCGAATTTTTTTTCTCGTTTTTCTTTGAATCAAATGATTGATTTTTCAAAAAATTTTGAAAATGAAATTTTCCATGAGCTCGACTCAAAACGCATTTTTCTTCAAAAATTTCCCCTACCTCGACTTTTCTTCCCATTTCACTTATCCTTGATACCTACCATCTCCAGATCAAACACATTAGAACGCTTTAACAACAAATATTCACAAAAATTCCTAAACTACTTTTATTGAAAAGCAAAATAAACGGGGCTTGGAATGTCTCCCAAGTGCGCATCTTTAAGGTCACTAGCTTGACCCTCTTTCACAAACGAAACATGGAGGTTCAAAAATCATGTTTTCCATTTTCAAGGCTTTTCCGTCTTGGATCATTGAAATCTCCTTCCTTTTGATTACCGACTCCTCTTTTTCATGAAATTTTTTTTTACCAAAGATCTCAAATTCTTTTAAGAACTCATCCTCTTCCAATGATACTTGGTGTTTGATGGAACGTTCAAGATTAGTGCTAATACTAGGGTGTTTTCTTTTGGTCATTTGAAATTTTAAAATTTCACCCTTGGTCTTTAGCACCATTCGACCCTTCTTAACATATTGAGTGCTTCGACACTCGCAAGAAAAGGTCTCCCAAGTATCATTGGGAAAGTGAGTTCACTTCCCACATCTAGGATAACAAAATCGGTTGGCAACTTTGACTTTCCTACCTCAACCAAGACATCCTTTACTATTCCCTAGGGTTTTGATTCCCGAGAGTCGGCAAACATAAGAGATATATCGGTAGGAGTCAATTTTGGTAAACCAAGTTCATTGAAAACTCTTGAACTCATCACATTTACGCTTGCTCCAAGATCACATAAGGCATTTCGAAAAAATTTCTTTCCAACTCTACAAGATAGAACAAAACATCCTGGATCACCAAGCTTAGGAGCGAGCCCTTCCTCTTCCACAATTTTGTACTCATCCAAATTGAGAAGGGTCTCGGAAGCGTGAGATCCCTCACATTCAGGTAGAAACTCTTGCAAGTTCTCCGAAAAGGTGGTGATGCTTTCTTTTGCTTTTTCTTCAAAGAGTAGGGAGTCGTTTAAAGACACCTTTGAAAGAAGATTTTCGAACTCACCTTCATTCTCGACTTCCATTGTCCTTTTTAACGTCATCACATCCTCCAAAGGGTTTTTAAGAGAAGTGGGGTTAGGTGTTGGTAGGGATGGCTTCATGGCTTTCTCGAGGTTCCCATTTTTCTCTTCACTCTCCCTTTTACACCCTCTTCTACTTTTCCCTTTTCTTTCCACCCGTCAACTAGTTCAAGCCTAATGTCTTCCTTTTCCACCAATCTCCCCTCACTTACCTTTTCTCCCACAAACTTGAGATCCTCTTGGGGTTCGGCTTTTCTCCTACATTCCGGTTGTCCCGGAAGACTACCCGCTTGCCTAGACGACCCCGAAGGTGACTTAAGGATGAATTGCTCCATCATTGTGCTATGGTTTATGAGGACCTCAATTTTAGCATTCAGTTCATCTTTATCCTTCTTAGCTTGTGCTCGAACTTCCTTAATGGCTAAGTCGTTTTCACTTCTCCTAGGATAGTTGGGATTTTGGTTTCTTTGTGGGAATCCCGGAGGGTTTTGAGATGATTGGTGGGTTTGACTTTGATATTGTGGTCTTTGAGGTGGGTTCGAAGAGCTTTGGGGGTTAGCATATGAAAATGCCGGGTTATACCTCCAACTCGGGTTGTGGGTATTTGAGTGTGGGTTCCACTCCCCTTTCTTTGCCCTTTCGATTAGTTGCACACTCTCCACTCGGGACAAGATAGAACACTCATTCGCCGTGTGCTCCTCATTTCCACAAATATCACAAGTACTAGTATTGAAGGATTGGGGTTGGGTGGAAGTGGTACTTATAGATTTCATAGTGTCGAACTTTTTGATAAGAACCTCGAGTTTCGATGCTATCAAATCTAGAGTATCAACTTGGTGCATACCTTGGATTTTTCTTAGCACATTCGAAGACATGTTTGGATTGGCACGTGGTTGATTCCATTGATTGTGGTTGGTGGACATGATTTCAATAAGCTCAAAGGCTTCCTCAATGCTCTTGTTGATCAAACATCCTCCAGAAGCGGCATCAATGGCACTTCGATCATGATAGGAGAGCCCATTATATAATATATCAAGTAACATCCACTTCTCAAGCCCATGATGTGGGCACATCCTCAACCCATCTTTGAATCGCCCCCATGCTTCAAATAGAGACTCATCTTGCTCTTGAGCGAATGTGGTGAGTTTTTTGTGTAGTTGAGATGTCTTGCTTGGTGGAAAGAATTTTTGCAAGAATTTCACCCATAAGTCCTCCCGCGAGGTAATAGAGTCCGGTGGTTGAGAATTGAGCCAAACCGCAGCTCTATCCCTTAAAGAGAAAGGAAAGAGGCGAAGTTTGATAGCTTCGGGTGAAACTCCATTCATCTTCAACGTTTCACAAATTTGTAGGAAGGTTGACACATGGAGATGAGGGTCCTCGCTCGGTTGGCCTCCAAATTGATTAGCTTGGATGATTTGGAGGAAGTCGGGCTTTAATTCAAAGGAATTGGCTTGGACTCTAGGGCGAACTATGCTTGAGTGTGTCCCTTGATTGTTTGGAGCAACATAATCTCTTCCTCGACTTCTTCTTGTGGATTGTAATTGGCAGCTTGGTTTTCCATATTTACTTCTTCTTCACTTTGATCTCTTTTGAACAACTTTCTAACTCCTCTTCTAAAGGTCCTATCAATCTCGGGATCAAGATCAACAAGCGGAATGTCCACGCTTCTTGTCCTTCTCATACACGAGTAGTACCTAAAAAGAAGAATCGATTAAACAACTTGACAAAACCTTAAACAACACAAATTAAAGGCTAAATCTAACGAAACTTAATGACCCGGCTAATTACACGGGGAGATTATCCTCCCCGGCAACGGCGCCATGAACTTGTACCGAAAATTTGTTCAAAAGTAATTATTTGAATGATCTTCCGCTCTCGCAAGCGTACGCGATTTATACAGAGGTAGTAATATATCGATCCACAGGGAGGACATCCGTGTGAACTAGTCGGATCATGAATTCCCCAAGTTTAGCAATTGAAATTGAGAGTTGATTTGTACTAAGCGGAATAGCAATATAAAAGGGTATAATAAAAGGAAAGATGCTTCCCGAAACTTGATTTCACCCAAACCAAGAAGGGATTAATGTCCAAACACTATTAAGTCGAAATAAGAAGGGAACAAATGGCCAAACTTCTACCTAAGTAGCGTCCCAATAAATAGAAGTCCCAGGATATGGTTTAGGTGCCATATCCCCCTAGTGTTAGAGAATACACGGGGTTCTATAAAGGATACCTAAATGAATTAACAAGTGAAACCAACCCCGGGCCCCGAATTACCAATTGAGTAGACTAAAATAATCTTATCGTGACTTCGCCTACCTTATAAACCGATGTAGGGGTGAGAATTCTCTACACGCACGACCTAAACTATTGTTTTTTATCCCAATCGAGACCTCCTAGGCTCTATTCCCTCTCTTTATAGGTTTCTCGTTCATAGGTCTCAATCCTATAAATCAAGTTTTAATTGATTTGAATTTGCGAATTAGATTCCTTTCCTTATCATTCTAAGGCGTAAAATCTAATCCTAAGCTCGCTTAAGATCAATTTGGATTCCTTCGAGAGGGTAGCAAATCTAGCCTAAGGTCTAAATTATCATTTCCCAAGTGCACAATTATATAAAAGAAGGCTAAATCATCGAGAGCTTGAGCCACCAAGACAAACCTATAATAAAGCCTAATTTCATACAATAATCATACAAATCAATTAAATCCTAACCCTACGTTACCAATCCCAAATAAACCAACCATCAAAATATCATGGACATCAACCCCGAAGCTCAGATTACTCCCTTGCTTCGGGAAACAAGAAGAACTACTCACGAATCATCAACAATAACTCAATCAATATCATCATCAAGCTCGAAATTCAAATAAAAAGAAAATAAAGAGAGATAGGGATAAGAGAAGCTTATGGATGATAGAAATCGAGAAATCTTGATAATACTTCAAGGTTGTCACCCCCTTGGAGGAATCCTTACAAAATTTCTCAAGCACCCTAGTTTCCCCCTTTAAGAGGGAGGAAACCCTAATGAAATTCTGAAAATTGAAAGAGAGAAACTAAAACTAGAGAATGAAGTGTATGTTCCAAGTTTTCCAACCTCTTTAAATAAAGGGGAGAGGGGGTATTTATAGATACCCACTTCCCAAACATACAAAGGTAGAATCAGCTGAAATGTGCCCTAAAAGTAAGGGCAAAATAGTCAATAGCAAATTAGAACACAAGGGATCGTAAGTTGTTGGTCGAACCCTCCTTCGTGAGCTCGACTCAGAATTTTACGCCAATTCAGGGAAGAATTGGCTTAGAATAGGCTCTTTGTCACAACAAAAAGTTTTAGATCTTCGTCTTGGCTACGCGTGACCACTTTAATCACTTGAATTGGAGCTCGGACGAAGAAGTTACGACCGAAAAATGAACAGGGCACGAAATAGAGGCCGGCCCGCGAACTACCGGACCAACTGCCGGTCCAGCAGCCGGGCCGGGCGGGGCAGCGGCAGATGGGAGCTTTAGCACTGGACCGACTACTAGTGGTCCTGCCGGTCCGGCAGGGACCCCGGTAGTGCCCTTCCCCCTTGTTTTACACCACCGTCTTCCGTCGCCGTTTCGGACCTCTTTCTCTCCTTTTCTCGACCGGACTTCTTCATGGATTTTATTTGAGACTCGATAAACTTCAACTTGAGCTTTTTTCTGGTCTAATTCAGGCTTGTTTTGAACTGCTACTTTCTACACAACCTATGTTCGTAAGTCAATTTCACTGTTTCATTTCCTCATCACAAGTATTGGTTAGAGACAATTTCTTATTGCAAAAAATACTTATACGTATTGGAGGTGACTTTTTATCATGCCAAATAAAATTATTTGCGACCCAGTTATTCCTATAACTAATTAGTGATGACATGTTTTGTCTAACAATATAATTGTGATAAATATTCATTATTTGAGATAACCTTTTTTGTTTCATTAAAATGCATTATGAAAAGATCTCTTACAATTTGGCAGGTTACATAAAATAATAATAATCAATAATATTAATAATAACGACGACGACGACGATCCCAACAATAATAATAATATAATATAATATTATGTTTTGATATCACACATACTACAGTAAGTCCCCACAATATTAGGTGCTGCAACATGTTAATGGAACCTTGACACATTACAAACTCAATTAGCTTGTTTTCCTCTCTAGATGAACCAAAACTGAGTCACATTTTCAATTATTTATTTATAACTAAAATAAAAATCTCTAGCTAATTCAAAGATTTTATTTTCCAAATTGAAGCAAATATTAGATGCGTTGATTGTGAGTATAATACCATAATTTGATGGTTAATGAACAGCGTCAGCATGTTATGGGAACAAAGACAGTGGTGTTATGATTGTTGCAGCAAGTGATCCTCTATGGCAGAATGGAGCTATTTGTGGTAAAGTATTGAACATAACATGTACAGGAGCAACAAATACAGTTCCACATCCCTGCACCGGCAACAGCGTCGTCGTAAAGATAGTCGATCACTGTCCCGGATGTGGCGGAACCCTAGATCTCTCTAAAGAAGCCTTCGCTACAATTGCTAATCCTGTAGCTGGAATAATCAAAATTGACCATCACTAGTTAAGCAGTTTCTTCAAATATTTTTCTAACAAAATAATAAATCACCTATAGGGATTTTCATTGTAATAACTCTATCATTAGAGATGCTGCATTTAAATGTCAACTTAGCCATTTTATAGTGTTTTCTTTTTTCAGGATTGAATTAATATTTAACATTTTACAAAAAAAAAAAAAAGTATTTTGAGGATTTTGATAGATTGAAAAATAAAATTTTACAAAACTCAAGGGATGACTGCCTCCCCACGCCCCCTAAATATGTGCCGCCCCCAGTATAAAATACTTTATTCTCGAAATAAAATTACTTATGATATTAATAAATAAATTGAATCAAGTATATCTTAAAATTAAAATATGAATAATGAAATAATATTTCTACTTTTTTTATATTTTTGTTTTGTTTATATGTTAGCTCTATTCTAAATAGGCTTAATAACTTAAAAATACATGACATTTTGATCAATTATCAAATAAAGCACGATCTTTTAAATTTAACATATAAATACACGATCTTTTAATTTTTTTCAATTTAATACACGAAGCTAATGTTAGGCTTCAATTGTTGACATAGAACTTGAAATTAAAATTGTGTCTTAACCTTTCTAACTTGTATTATTATTTTTATTTTTTTATTTTTAAAGAACACTAGTCAATCTAGAGAAGAAAATTCTTTCCCAATCCCCCATCATAATACAAATCTCATAACCTTGAGATTTTTGTCCTAGATTTCTGTCATTTTCGTGTGGGCAAATGATTGTGGTCTCAGTTTTTCTAATGGAACACAAGTATGCTAACTTCTACTTTTTGTTTGTTGTTCTGTTTTCTTTTTTAAATTGCAGTTGCAAATAAAAATACACCAACAAAAATGAATTATTGTGCACTCGATAACACAATCACCTATTTAACTTAGTCAAATCACTAGTCATCCATAGTTGAATATAAACTAAAATGAGTAGCAAACAGAAATTAAAACTCGTATGTTGAAATAAAAGATCAGACATTGTTACCACTATAACACATCACCTTCCAAGCATAACCTCAAAGCTCACCTACATAGACACACAAATAGAGATTGGATGAGCTTGCTCGACTTGAATCTAATCCCCATCGAAGCAGCGGTGGTAGACATCAAACACTTGGCATATGAAAGATATCGACTTAGACTTTCTCACAGCCAAACCTCGGATTCTTTCAGATTAGTTGGAGCACTCCGGAGCATATTTAACTCTCTGATTTACAATTTGGGCTCTACATCAACCATTAGAGCCTGAAATTTGTGCTCGTGTATTAAAATGAAAATAAATAAAAGGTGAGGTATTTATATATTTAATTTTGAAAGATCGTGCTGTATTTGATAATTAACCAAAAGGTCGTGTATTTTTACGTTATTAAGCCTTGTAAATACTTAATAATGTAAAAATATATAATAAGATAATTATTCAAGTTAAATAAGAAAATTATCTTTTTAGTTAGTTAAATCCTGATTAAAATACTCTATATGATATTAAAATTCCCTCCGCTCGGAAAGAAGCGGGAGGATGATGTTGATATTGCTCGGGTCTTTAGAGATTACTATAGAGAGTTGTTCCTAGGAGGGGATAACTTGGATATGGATCATGTGATTGAGGTGGTGGAGCCGAAAGTATCGGGAGAGGCGGCGACCATGCTAGCTCAACCTTTTACTAAAGAAGAAATAGTGAATGCCCTATCATAAATGCATCCTACAAAAGCGTCGGGTCCTGATGGTATGTCAGCTATCTTTTTTCATAAATTCTGGTCTATTTTTCAGGATCATGTTATCTCGTGTCTTCTTAATATATTAAACAATGGAGGTGACCCTAGTATGTTGCATCACACACATATCATTTTGATCCCCAAAAAGAAGAAACCGGAGAGTACTAAATATTTTCAGCCTATTAGTCTCTGTAATGTGATTTTCAAAATTATTACTAAAACTATTGCTAACAAATTGAAAAGTTTTCTAAATGAGCTTATTGATAAGAGTCAGTCTGCTTTTGTGCCTGGTCGATTAATCACGGATAATACTCTACTAGCTTTTGAGATTTTCCATTATATGAAAAATAATCAGGCTACAAAGAGGGGTCTTTTTGCATTAAACTAGACATGAGCAAGACTTACGACTGGGTGGAATGGTATTAAAATTGGGGATTACCGGGAACTTAGTGAGGTTGATTATGAGATGTGTGAGATCAATTTCTTATTCTATCCTGATAAATGGTAACCCGAGGGATACTTTTAACCCGTCCCGGGGTCTCCAAAAAGGAGACCCCCTATCGCCTTACTTATTTCATCTATGTGCAGAAGCTTTCTCATCTTTATAAAACATGAGATATGTAGTAGAATAATGGGAGCAAGAATCAGTCAGTTTGCCCCGTTAATCTATAGAAACTATGCAAGATAAATCATAAATGTATCATAAACATTGAATGTGAAAGGCAAAGATCAACCATTCAATATATTGATGAAACTGAGTGTTTTTACAGCAGCTAATTCACTCACTCATACTTTACAAAATGGAGTTGATCACTATATATATCCTTACAAAAGTTGCCCTAGAAGTCATCAAAAAATAAGACAAAACTCATTAAGGAGTTGCCAAAAAAGAGATGACATAAAATCTGCTTTTGCATGTAAACTTATAGCCTAGCTAAATGTGCAGATTCACAAAAGAGGAAAGATTCCTGCAGTAGTCATAAAGTAGGATTAATTAGCTAAAACTGTTTCATTAAGAAAGACAACGGTCAGCGATGCAAAAGACAACGGTTAACAGTTGAAAGACAACAGTTAACGGTCGAATGCTGCATTATAATTCCAACATCCCCTCCTCAAGCTGGATGTGCATAGAGTCGCAGTCCAAGCTTGGACAGAACTTGATGAAAGGGCCCTGGAGGTAGTTGCTTGGTGAGTAAGTCAGCTAATTGGTTCCTTGAAGAGACCTGCTCGAATGATAAGAATCCATCCTTGAACTTGTTCCTGACAACATGGCAGTCTATGTCTAAGTGTTTTGTGCGCTCATGAAACACTGGATTTTCAGCTATGTGAACAGAAGCTCTGTTGTCACAGCTGAGGTGAATGGGTTTAGGAACAGGAACGTTCAAATCTGCAGAAATGTAATCAATCCACATGAGTTCACAAGTAATGGATGCCATGGCTCTGTATTCTGCTTCCGCAGAACTTCTAGAAACTGTAGTTTGTTTCTTCGATTTCCAGGATATAAGACAGTGACCCAGAAATATGCAGTAACCAGTGATGGACTTTCTTGTGTCTAAACATGATCCCCAATCAGAGTCACATAATCCTTGAACTGAGAAAGTGCTGGATTGAGGATAAAATAACCCAAGATGAGAGGTACCTTGTAAATATTTGACCAAGTGTAGGGCAGCAGTCCAATGTGAGGTTCTAGGTGCACTCACAAATTGACTCAATTGTTGAGTAGCAAATGTGAGGTCTGGCCTGGTAAGATTGAGGTAAAGCAGCCTGCCTATGAGCCTCCTATAGGTTTCTGGATCTGGTAAAAGAGAGCCATTTGAAGAGCTAAGTTTCTGATTATATGGTAAGGGAGTGGAGACAGATTTGCAATTGTCCAAACCTGTGTCATTAACAATGTCAAGGATGTATTTCTTCTGGCACAGGAAAGTTCCAGAATCATTTCTAATCAGTTCCATACCAAGGAAATATCTGGCTTCCCCTAGATCTTTGATGGTGAACTTTTCATCCAAGAACTGTTTCAGATCAGCAATAAGAGTGTTGTTATTTCCAGTGATAAGAACATCATCCACATAGACTAAGACAGCTAGGAAGTCACCATCTCTAGTCAATGTGAACAAGCAATGATCATGTGCGGATTGCTTAAAACCAAACAGAATGAGGGTGGTGCAAAATTCTGTATTCCATTATCTGGAAGCTTGTTTGAGACCATACAAGCTTTTCTTGAGTTTACATACCTGAGTGGGATCAGCTTTGGTGTATCCATCTGGAGGTTTCATATATACTTCCTTGTCCAGAAAACCATGCAGAAAAGCATTGTTGATGTCAATATGGTGCAAGCCCCAGTTTCTGATAGTAGCAAGTGCAATGAGGTATCTGACAGTAACTGGTTTAGCAACAGGGGAGAAGCTGTCATCATAGTCTTCTCCTAGGATCTGGTTATATCCCTTGGCAACTAGTCTTGCCTTATATCTCTCAATAGACCCATCTGGATGTAGTTTGACTTTGAAAATCCATTTACTCCCTATGGCCTTTTTGCCTGGGGGAAGAGTAGTGATGTCCCATGTCTTGTTTCTTTCAAGAGCATCAAGTTCTTCATGCATAGCTTGAAGCCATTCAGGATGTCTACTGGCTTCTTTGAAGGTAGTGGGTTCAGGAATGGAAAGATGTTGAGTATAAAAGGCTGCATGGGAGGGTGGTGGATGGAAGAAAGAATAGGGGTCCATGTCATCTGGAATTGTAGCAGTGGTCTGGACAAAGTCTTTTAAGTGGGCAGGTTTATGGGTCAATCTGGTGCTTCTCCTAGCAGGGGCAGGATTTGTTGTGGGTGGATCTGTTGGAGTGTCATCCAAATGTGTGGTGACTGGTGTAGGTGTGGAGGATGAAGGAGTGGTATCAACATCATCAAAGAAGGGAAATGGCAAAGTAGGTTCAGCAGCAGGAACCTGAGTTTCAGAATTAGCAAAGGGGTAGGTGGATTCTAAGAATATCACATCTCTAGAAGTGAGTACTTGGTGAGTGGTAACATCATACAATATGTACCCCTTTTGATGAGGAACATACCCAATAAATATGCATTTTTTTCCCCTTTGTTCAAATTTGGTTTTGTGTGGTTGAGTGTCTGTGGCATATGCCACCCAAAAGGTTTCATAGTTCCATAAGAAGCTACAGTAGTGAACATTATTTCATAAGGTACCTGCCAATTCAGCACCCGAGTTGGCAATCTGTTGATGATGTGGGCAGCAGTGAGTATGGAATAAGGCCATAGATAGTGTGGTGCTGATGATTCTTGCATCAATGCTCGTGCCATTTCAAGAAGGTGTCTGTGCTTCCTTTCCACCACTCCATTCTGTTGAGGAGAATACACACAGGTCTTTTGATGAACAAAAACATGTAATTTGGGGGGAAATGACAGAAACTATGAGTTTTAGCTAGGTACCAGTTTACGGAAATTGAGTTAAGATTATATTGTGATATAAGATTCACCACATATATGCATTTAGAATGAATGAATAACTATAAAATAGTAAGTGAAATTATTGGAGATGTTTGTTGTTGATTTCGTATTCTGATAAAGTATGATAATAAAAATAAAAATACACGTACAAATTGAGTAGACTGTAGGAACAAATTTATTGGGTAGTCGAGACGTGTCAGATTTGTGGTCCTCTTTTATGGTATGTAGGTTGATTAGATGAATGTAATAGTTGTTTCTCTACGATTTTGCAAAACCACATAAATCAAATTCACAAAATCTTATGGAGTTTTCGCCCTACCGATTCAACTATAAAATGGTCTCAGTTTATTCAAGTTGTGACCTATAAAAATAAAAGGATACGGAATGGCCTCCCAATTGAGCCTTGCAATTATGTCCATCATCGTTGCTACTTTATTTTCGGTAGCTGTCGCTTTTTGTTATGGAATCTTGGAATTGATTTGTATTATCATATTTACTAAATAATTTCTAATATTTTCATGACTTACTAAAAAAAATATTGTTTATTAGGCCATTGATAATCATCCCATGTTTACGAACAAAACTTATAATTCTGACAGAAGGGAAAAGTTGAGGTTAAGTAGTTTGTTCCCATCATAAGGATAAGTAGTTTATGGAAATGAAAATTGATATATTGACAAGAAATTTCCAGCTTAGATCCCATACAAGGTGGGTATTCTAGAAGACAAAGTCTCATGTGCAGCAATTGCACGATGCAATTTAGGTTAGGTATCATCATTTATGCTAAAAGGTTTAGTCATAAATTTATATGAGACCGTCACACGTCCGTCACGGTGTGACGGGAAAAAAGTATATATCACTTTTTATTTTAATTCCAACGGCAATTCCAACGGTTTTTATGCCGTTGGAAAAATGGCTGTTGGAATTTTTTTTTTCCAACAATTAAATTCCAATGAAAAAATGATTCCAACAACAAATCTAACGGAGCCTCTTACCGTTGGAATTTTTTTTCCAACAGCTATTCCAACGGCTTCTGCCGTTGGAATTTTTTTTCAACAGCAATTCCAACACTACTCATTTGTTGTCGGAATTACCGTTGGAATTTTTTAAAATTCCAACAGTTTTTATGCCGTTGGAATTTTTTCGTTGGAATTTGGTAATTTTCTTGTAGTGTGTATTTTCATGTGACTTTGTATTTTCCAACTAATTTTCGCATAAATTAAACAGAGATGCTAGATGTAAAACACAAATTGCGTTTCAGATGGCATAAATGTTTACCCCGCTTATTAGGCAACTTTTGCAGTTTACTTTGCTCATTATTTAAAACAAATTTTTTTTTGGTATCAAAACAACATTATTTTTATCATGACATTACTGTTTGATTCTAAAATGGATATTCTCTGTATAGGTACATATTAATCCATCTCCAATTTGAATTTTCTTCAATGAAGTAATTGATTTACAATGACTTATTTATTTACTAATTCTTTGAATATTCATATGATCGACCACACTAAGTTTGGTTTTTCGGATAAATACATTTGACTTTTATTATATACTTGGAAGGAATCACATCAAAACGAAATTGACTGTATAATTTTACTGAATATACATCCTAGAGCAACGAAACTTGCACGACTAGACTTTGTGGAAAAAATAATTAATATTAAAACAAATTATAAACCAGTAGGGCTGCTCAGAACGCCTATTTAAGGAACAATGTTTCCAACGAATTAGCATGCAAAACATATTCTGTATTTCATCTTTCAAAACATTTTTTAAAACAATCAACAAAATGAAAATGGGAATTGAACGTGTTATCATCTCAGTGATTATGGTTTCCAGCCTAATTTCCATGGCATCTGCCATTGCTGGAACTGCCACCTTCTACACACCACCCTACGTTCGTAAGTCACTCCTCTCTATATATGTTCATTACATATATTTGTTACTGCAAAATTTTCCGTCAAGGAGCTAGGCTGTCTTGATCAGTTTTTTTTTTTTTTTTTTTTTTTCCTGGCTATGCTCCATACCCTAGTTTGGACCTGATTTAGGCGCTAGTTCCAGTCAGCAACCCGACTAGCATCAAACGCCTTTTAAAGCAGTATTTGATCCTATAGACTTAACGTTTATTTGTTTTACAGCATCGTCATGCTACGAGTTCCAGGACAATGGTGTAATGATTGCGGCAGCAAACTCTAATTTGTTCGCCAACCGCGCAGCATGTGGTAGGAGGTACAGAATACGGTGCACTGGTGGGACCAACGCGGTACCGGCTTGCCGTGGTGGTGAAGTGACGGTGAGGATCGTAGATCTCTGCCCCGGTTGCGGACCTGACCAGATTGATCTCTCCCAAGAAGCCTTCTCCGTTATTGCTAATCCTGATGCTGGCAGAATCCGTATTGATTATGTCCAGTAAGCAACAACTAATCATTTTTTATTAATTAATTTAATGAACTTGGCAAAAGGGTATAGTTTTTAGAAGTACATATTATGAATTATGATATTGATGAGATAGCAAAAAAAATTTAGTAGTTTTAGTCCATGAGCAACATTAGACTTCATACGTACCTTTGTTCTGATTATTTGAAAAGTAACCATATGGAAAATATATCTTATAAATCGTACTGATACATAGTGAATCATGACGAGTTTTCTAGTTTTGGGCTTCGAAATTAAAAAAGGAAGTGTTTGGATATTGGATCACTAGTTCATTTTAAAGATATAAAACTGAAATCTTCTTGAATCCATCAGATTGAATTATGGAAAGATCCTTTTACTGAAAATAATACAACCATGAAGGTAAATTGTTGGTTGTGGTTAACAATCATTGAATTTAATTTGTTTATTTTGTTATTTACAGGGTCTAGGGTATATTAAGCATACCCAAATCTCCAATATACGTGTGAAGAATAAGCTGAGCGTGTTTGGAGCAGAATACTAATGTTGTTAATTTGCCTAAAATAATGTCTAGATTTCTCGATGATGGAGGATATACTCCATTTGATGTAAAGAAATTTAGATACTTCTGTATTTTCATCTATTGTTGAAATAAAAATAATTACCAACTTGTTAAAAAATGATCAATTTTTAGATTGCCGTTTTTAAAATGTATCGTAATTGTAAAATGCTTAGGTACGTAGTAAGAACATTTCACAATTGTCTTTTAAAAGAAAAAAAATTAAATGCAATATACATCTTAAGATCCTTAAAGTATTAATATTTATTTTAATTGGTCACTAAAGTATCATTTTGTTTTAGTTGGTGCTTAAAGTTCTAAATTTTCTATTCAATTAGTTCTTGGAATATTTTTTGTTTCAATTGGTCCCTTATATCTTAAAATTATTTCAATTGATCCTTAAATTAATACATAAATATTTAAAACTTCACGGACTAATTAAAACAAAATGATACTACCTTAAAGATATATATTGCCAAAATTAAAATACAAGTTAAGAGAAACATACAGAGATCATGGGATTAATGACTAGCTCTATTTACTTTCAATCCACTTCTTAAATGGATATTTGAAATAAAGTTATATAATTGGTCACACCGGAACAGATGCAGTCTGAGCTTTGCGAAATAATGAAAAAGACAGTGTTGGATTCATCTTTGACGGGCTGTGAACTCTCAGCTTATTTGGGCCATTTCACCTTTTCTCCTAAGGATGTCCATAATCCATGAACATCAGCTTCTCTAACGCCCAGCTGATTGCATCTTTACAAAGGCGCATCACAAAAACTTTATCTGATAAAAAGGAGCAAACGCATAATACCTAGATAAGATAAAAACAAAAATTGTCCATTAATCCAGGAGGTGCACTTTCTTACCCGGCATATTTGTGCCGTGCAATTTCTTGTCACCATATAGTAGTTGTGTTCTAACTTATGCCCAAAAGTGGTCGGAGAAGGCAAAAAGTCACGTGCTCCAGTGATGCTTACGGGCGGCTAAGTGTACTCTAACTGGACTACTGTTGTGCCAACTCGAATAAATTAATGGACAGTATTCAAAATCCAAAAAAACTGTTAAAATAAACATTACATTAGAAAATAAAATTGAATGGAATTTTTTTTTTCCTTTTTACAATCTTGGTGCTCAAATTCCATGCAAATTTTATTTTCTAATTTGTATGGAATTTCAACACAAAGATTGTATATGACCTACTTGCTATTGCCATTGAGTTACTTTACCACACAAACCATCTGAAAGTCAGAAAAAATCCTTAAACATTAGAATTTTTTCACTTCATCAGTACATATTCTAAGGCAGCAAATATTCCATAATTGCTCGCTCCATTCACAATCCCGAATGACGTGAATCAATGTTTCAGGCCCTTCTCTACATCTTCGACAAATCAGATCGATGTCTACTCGCTTCTTGACTAAAGTTGTTGCGACCATGACAATGTCACATACACATTTCCATAAAAAGAGATGGATTTTTGGTGGTACATCTAAAGACCATATCCACTTCCAAAGTCTCGTATCCGAGTACGACGCCGAGCCTTCCCCTCTGTCCTTGTCACGCCATCTTCTTGCCACAAGGTAACCAGTCTTCACACTATACAAACCATCCTTTGTGTAGTGCCAGCATAAGGTATCAACCTCCCTCAATCTTCTCAACGGAATAGCCAAGACAATGTCAGCTTCATCTTTATTCAATTCGCCATCACTCTATCAATGTCCCAACCATCCTCTGTTGTCGAGAATAGGTCCTCGACTTTCAGCATTATGTCCAAGATATCCTTATTCGACCGAGCCTTAAAACACCCATCTATTGGTAACCATGGGTCCGTCCAAACCCGTATAGATTTACCATCGCCTATGCTGCATCTCATCCCCCTTTTGAGCACTCCCAGACAACTAATATACGCTTCCATGAATAACTCGGGTTATATCCCACCCGCGCATCCATAAACTTACTGCACGAAAAAACGAGCCTTGAGAGTTTGTGACAGGAAAGACAATTCATCATGTACAAACCTCCAGCCTTGCTTCGCCAACATTGCAAAACTAAAAGATTCGAGATCTCGAAACCCCAAGCCCCCCATAAACTTTGATGTACAAAACTTACCACAACATATCCAATGTATGCACGTCCATAAACTTACTGCACGAAAAAACGAGCCTTGAGAGTTTGTGACATCAAAGACGATTCATCATGTACAAACCTCCAGCCTTGCTTCGCCAACATTGCAAAATTATAAGATTCGAGATCTCGAAACCTCAAGCCCCCCATAAACTTTGATCTCTTCGTCTTTTTCCCCCATAAAAATCTTGCCACCATTCAATTGATAATATTGCACGCCCGCTTCGGCAACATGTAAGAACTCATCACATATGACGGAATGGTCTGGGCGACTGATTTTATAAGAACTAATCGTCCCGCAAATGATAGCATCTTGCTCTTCCAATCCTTTAATTTCTTCCCAATCCTATCTACCATAGATCTAAAGATAGCATTTTTAGACTGCCCAATTACCACTGGTTAACCGAGGTATACCGAATGTTTTGGCACCACTGTTACCCCTAATCTTTCTGCAAACTCTCCTGCCACTGTTCCATCCACCCCTTTGCTAAAACAAATCTCGGACTTCTCAAGATTAGTCAGTTGCCTGGAAGCTCTTTCATAATCCTCTAGAACCTTCTTCACCACATCAATCTGCCCATTTGCTCTTCCAAAAATTATGCTACCGTCTGCAAAGAAAAGATGAGTGATGTTGGAATTATAATGCATCATTCAACCGTTAACCGTTGTCTTTCAACTGTTAACCGTTGTCTTTTGCATCGCTGACCGTTGTCTTTCTTAATGAAACAGTTTTAGCTAATTAATCCTACTTTATGACTACTGCAGGAATCTTTCCTCTTTTGTGAATCTGCACATTTAGCTAGGCTATAAGTTTACATGCAAAAGCAGATTTTATGTCATCTCTTTTTTGGCAACTCCTTAATGAGTTTTGTCTTATTTTTGGATGACTTCTAGGGCAACTTTTGTAAGGATATATATAGTGATCAACTCCATTTTGTAAAGTACGAGTGAGTGAATTAGCTGCTGTAAAAACACTCAGTTTCATCAATATATTGAATGGTTGATCTTTGCCTTTCACATTCAATGTTTATGATACATTTATGATTTATCTTGCATAGTTTCTATATGGTACCAGAGCCATAGTTGATAGCTATGAGTTCAAATACAAATACCCGGAGAAATACAGCAGAGGAATGGCCACAACTCGGAGCTAGATCTAACAACCCAGCTTTCATGGCAGGATAAACAACATCTGCTGTTGCAGCACTAAACCTTTCAGAAAATGATCCTCTCAACCTTCACGGGTCGGATCACCCAGGTATGAGTCTCGTATCTACCAAACTGAGTGGAAATAACTATCTTCCTTGGAGCAGATCTGTGCAAATCGCATTGCTAGCTAAAAACAAATTGGGATTCATAACTGGGGGAACTGAAGCATCTACTGATCCTAGACTTAAAGAACAGTGGGAGAGAGTGGATGGGATGGTAAGAGCATGGTTAATCAATTCTATTGCGAAGGAGATTTCAGAAACGTTTTTATATGCTAAGAATGCTAAAAACTTATGGGATACAGTAGCCAGCAGATTTGGTGACAGCAATGGTCCCCAGCTGTTTCAAATCCAGAAAGAGATCTGCAATCTCTCACAAGGGAACCAATCCATGGCGGTTTACTACAACCATCTCCACAAACTCTGGAATGAACTATCCTTGCTCAAATGTATACCAGTCTGTACATGTGATGCAGCAAAACAGTGGGAAGAATTTGAGATGTCAGGAAAACTGATTCAGTTCTTGATGGGACTAGATGACTCCTATGATCCCATAAGAAGCCAGATCTTGATGATGGATCCGCTGCCAAACGTTGACAAGGCTTATTCTATGGTGCTTTGGATTGAAAAACAGAGAAATATTGGGACTGGAGGAAGTGAAGTTAATGAACACTCAGCTATGAATGTAAGATCTGGTGGATATGGAAGAAGTCTCCCTGGCAGAGGCAACTCAAACAGCAGGGCAGGATTTTCTGGAGGAAGAGGAAGAGGAGTTCCCAGAATGAGAAAAGAGGAGAAAGCCAAGCTATTGTGTGACCACTGTGGCACTCATGGGCATCTCATTGGAGATTGCTTCAAACTCAAAGGCTACCCAGACTGGTATTATGGACCAAAGGAACAAAGAAGCTTTGCTAATATGGTGGAAGGAAACTCTGCATCTGAGTTCCACAATGAAACAGGACAGAACCACAGTGGAAACACCACAGATATTTCTGCAATTGTACAGAAGGAAGTGGCCAGAATATTGAGAGCTCAACCTAACTCTAACAATGAATTTGATATACCAAGAACAAAGACTCAGGACATGTCTCATCTTGGTAGCTCTCACTTTGCTTTCACCCTCATTGAGGGAATACATGATGATGCTTGGATCATTGATACTGGAGCCAGCAGACACATGTGCAATGATGCTACATTAATGACCAACTTGACACCTATTCACACCACTGCTGTGATCACACTTCCAGATGGTGGAGAGAAGCAGGTCACACACTATGGGGATGTGATTTTGTCTGACAAATTGACACTGAAGGGAGTCTATCTTGTGCCGAGCTTCACATGTAACTTGTTGTCCATCTCACAGTTGACCACCACGAATGGGGCTCAAGCTATATTCAACCACAACTCATGTGTGGTAAAAGATAGTCACAATGGTGATATAATTCTGACTGGACAGCTAGTTGGTAAACTATATGTGGCTCAACCAACCTTCTCAAAGGAAGCTGTAACAGCGTACACAGTGAGTGCTCCTCACTACATGAAAATGTTTAGGACCTGGCATAGGAGATTGGGTCATGCATCCCCAATGGCAATGCAGCACTTGTATTTTCTGAAGCACATGTGTACACCTCCTGTCATTGAAGAACACAAACACTGTGATATATGTCACCTCACTAAGCAAACAAGGATCAGCTTTCCACTCAGCACAAGCAATAGTTCCAGAGTCTTAGAGTTACTACATGTTGATATCTGGGGACCATACTCCCAACCCAGTATCACTGAAACTTCATACTTCCTTACTGTAGTGGATGATTACAGTCGAATGACATGGGTTAACCTAATGGCTAGCAAGAAACAGGCCGTCACATCTCTCAAACAGTTCATCAACATGATCTCTAACCAGTTGGAATTGGAAGTGAAGAAAATAAGGACAGATAATGGACTTGAATTCATGAGCAAGGACTGCCAAGATTACTTATCTAGCAAAGTTGAATCTTAACAGGACATCTTTTTGTTACCTCTTTATTACCTAAACCTGTTTTGTGCTCTTCTTGTCAATTAGCAAAAAGCAAACGATTACCCTTTCCACTTAATGAGAAACGTTCATCCTCTGTCTTTGATTTGGTTCAATGTGATTTGTGGGGCTCTGTACCGATTAAGTCCCCAGGTGGATGATGGGTCTAATTTCTAACCCTAAAATACCGCTAGTGTATGGGTTTAGATGTGTATAGGATAAGTCAAGGTCGATCCACAGGGAATGGGTTAACGAAGTTTGATACCCTAATTGTCTAGGATTTTCCTAACTAGATACTCAAAGTGGTGAGTGATTCGATTAAACTAAATTGCATAAAAGAATAAACCAAATTAATTAATAAATGGGAAGTTCCAATCAACGAGGATGTATCCTAGGATTTTAGTTTCAGGAATTACGCTACCGATGATTAATTATTAATTTATAAACTTTTAAACCAGTTAATTATCTATTAGGAAGCACTTAATTAACCTAACCCTTCTCTCGAAGCTACTAAGTCGTAGATTGATTAAGATAATTACTCTCTCAAGTAAATTAATCCTAATCGTCCCTAACAGCCCCTTAACATTTTGCCTACACGATCATAGACAAACGCGCTATGTGTTATCATCTATTAACAAATCCCTTCTCTCGAAGCGGAATCATTAAACAAGTAAGTTAAACCTAATTGACCAAATTAAATTCAATTATAGGATTAAACCAAACACATAGATAGATAAAAACAACTGGAGTCTATAAATTAAACAATTACTTTCTAATCCTATGACACGAACAGTTTGGCTGCTCATGTCTACTAACAAATCTAAATGATAATTCAAAGAAAACATTGTCAATAAATTGATATAAACAAGGAATAATTAAACCCGATTATCGGCTCGTCGATCTTCGTCTTCTCGGTCTCACGTGTCCACTTTGATGTAAAAGTATGAGTTGTATGTTGTAATGTGATTCTCTCTGATGTTCTCAGAGTCTTATCCGCTTGGCCTCTATTTTTAAGCTGGGGATGAATTCCTTAAGTGATTCCTTTGGAAACTCGAATTTGCTATAGAACCCTCGTTTTATAAGTTGGGAACGAATCTTGGGAGATATCAGGGTAAAATCCTCTTTAGATTAGGATTTGGACATAAAAACGACAAGGAAATGCGGCTAAGCACATGTATGACGCGACCGAGTTTTGTTTGACGCGACCACGTCGCAGGCTGGCCAGACGTGTTTTCAGGTCTGACTTCCAAGCCATTTTTAGGGTCTTCCGGTAATTTTTAGGATTTATCTCTTTCAGGCAAATTTGTATCCCTTTGAATCAGCTTTCTAACGCCACCAATTGCACCTCAATTAGATTTGTAGATCTTAAGATATAGTCAAAATACTAGAGGTGCGTCAAGGTGACAAAAAACTTCACTTTTGGGGAACTTTCTGACGCAACCGGGTCAATTATTGACGCGACTGTGTCACATGCTTCTAGATTTTCCATGTTTCTAGGCCACTTTTGACACGGCCGTGGTCGAACTTTTTGCTGTTTTAACTCCTTTTCGTCCATTTTTTACCATATTTGACTTGTTTCTTCTCCGAACTTCGTCCACATGGAATAAATTCTCCTAATTAGTTAAAACATGTGAAATGACCCAATATAACACATATAAACGAATTCCGGCCAAATATGCATACAAATGTTACGAAATAATCACTTAAATCGACCTAAATGCATGCATATACAATGTGTATCAGTGGTTATTCTTACTATGTTATCTTTGTGGATGATTTTTCACACTTTATGTTGTTTAATCCGTAACAGTCGACTCGGCAGTGGTCGAGGTCGGCATGGTGGCGGAGGGAAATAAAAAATGAAGTCGAAGGAAAAGTAGGGTTTGAACAGGTCGGGGATGAATCAATACTGATACAATGTAGAAAAAATTGTGTATTGTATTGATTTATACAAGTTTATATACAGCCGAAAGTCTACAAGGAAAGTCTCTATTACACTAACTAATTTACACAAAATCAGGAAAAGAGAATATATAATTATCTTCATCAAGATACATTCTTTATATTTTTTAAAATGTTTAAAATAATTTTTGGAAATAATTTTTTAAATTTAAATGAATTTTTAAATTATACAATAATTTTCTGAAATTTTATATTTATTTTCTGAATTTTTTTATATTTCTTTTATCTTATATAAAATTGTTTAGAGTTCAAATTATTTTTATATTATTTAATAAATTATTTTAGTTTTTATTTTTAAATTAGATGGCCACGTGTCGCCATCGTATTGGGCCTTTTTGGCATGTGCTTTACACATGGCCTATACATGCTGGAATATAGGTGGAGGTTGTAAAAGTAAACTCCCACATTATACAGGTTGTGATCGAAAAAAATAATTATCTTAGACTATCTATATTGTGAATCAAATTATGAAAAATGAACTAACTGCTTATTTTTAACAATAAAAATATGAAATTATTTAAATAGAAAAATATAATCTTCTTATAAAATTTTCAATTTATTGTATTATTATCTTATCTTACTTTTTTTATATGTTGTGTGTTATTATCTTTTTTTTCTTTTCATATATGTAATTAATGGAACTAGTTGTGGCTATTTGCATATGTTGAGAAGGATGCGGGCTGACTAAATATATGTTTGAGTTTTAAAAATAAATCAATTTTAAAATAGGTATTGTTATTTGTTATATTTAATATTTATTTGAGTTTTATTTTATAAAAAAATAATTTATTTATAAATAATTAATATATTCAATCCAAAAGTTGCATGAGAGAAAAAAGATATATATGTTATTTAAAATTTTACTATATGTAATTTAAAATTTAAAAGTATTTATTTTATCAAGTATACAGTGTTTACACTTTTAAGTCATAAGAGCATATGATTTTAATTTAGTTAAAATATTACATTATTTGCAAACTTTCATGCATCGAATGGGAGTAGTACTAGTACATAAAGAAAAATGTATATAGATTTTTACATTATTGTGAAATTTCAAAACATATTTTTTTAAGGTATATAAGTATATAAGTACATTGATTTTATATTATTTGCAAACATCTCGAATTCTTCGGATACCTATGTACATACATGTGCATAAAATATCTTTCATTTACACACACACACCACATACTCACATGTAAATCTACAGATTCAGGGGATCCGGATGAAACATTTTGATCTATAAATATCTATGTCTACGTACGTGCACACACATTGAGAGAGAAAGAAAGATATTTTTATCTTAGAAATCCCATTTCTGAAGAGTCTTATCTAATGAATATCAATGAATACCTTGAATTGTTCAACCGTCACTATAGTTGTTATGTGGGAACTATATCTATTATAATACTCTTGTAGAAAGTAATATAATTAATCCCTTTCCCTAGGACCCTTCTTGGTTGTCATAATTTGTATCTTTATTAATTAACCCTATAGATGGATCTATAAATTTATATAAATCCTAACATGAGCCTATAACACATAAGAGTTAAGGATTCGACCTGATAGTTGTTTACACAAGAGGTCGATTTCCGATTGAATGATTTATGACTCCCGTCTTAACCTTCTGGACTGTATCCCCTACTCAATCCTCAACGCCGGATGGACAACGAATCTTGAAGAATTCCAAGTGGGAAGGAACACCTTAAACCGCCGCCGCCTACTCTCTCTTTCTCTCTATTCAGTGATCTTTTTGAATGTTAATTCTTCGTTTTCACAGAATGAGACACCATGTATTTATAATACATGGTTGAGTGTGGGCCAAGCCTGGTAGTTTAATTCCTTCTAGGATTAGGAATTTAATTCCTTATTAGGAATTTAATTCTCTATTCCTACTTGGACTAGGAGTCTATATGGGCCAGTCCAGGGATCAAATACAAGAAATAAAGATGGGCCTAACTATGAATTAGTTCTTCCTTGTTCAGCCCAAAACATAATTAATTCATAAATATTAATTCATTCCACTAGAGAATTAATACTGACTTACCCCTTTATTCCCAAGTTGAGGCGGGGCTTGAATTAGACTTAATTGATCCCCGTATTTAAGATATCGAATATCCATTAATTAATTAAAGCCTCTGACATCTTAAATCAATTAATTTCTTATTTATTCCTTAAGTAGTACCACTCAACCTTATTATTGTACCTGAACTTAATCAACCTGCAGGGTTTAGTACAATAAACCTTTTGAGCTCCTTAAGGGGATATCATCATCCTAAACGGATACGGTTACTTAAATACAAATTACCAATTATTATATGCAAGTTGCTATCACCCAAAATACATAGTATAAAAGTTATATCTTAACTCTTGCCCATAGTAAATCAAAGTGACACACAAACAAGCATTCATAACTGTAATCTTATTTAGGCTTTAGATTATTATAAGTCACCGAGATCTCTAGTTCTTCACTAAGGTCAGGCAGAAGAACATATCTCACTGTGATTTTATCAATACGTAAATACGTACCAGTATAAGTAAATAGTCAAGATAAACTATTTCTACTTAATACTACAGCCTAAACCAACAACTCGTCCTCAAGTTGTCTAAGTTGTGATTTACATTTTATATCTCTTTAAGTTTAACCAGTCATATGATCTTCTGTGATCTTCAACACACCATAGGATCTACTTATTTGCAAGAGATATGGGGACACATACATAGTGAAAATGCAAATATAATCAGATATGAGATAAACAGTGAATAACTGGAATCATTGTATATAAAAAGTTTTGCTTTCAGAAGATAAATCCAACATGTTATGCATCGGCTTGACTTAGTGTATGTGCATGCCATATCGTTTTATTTACACACACCATATCTATATGTGTACTTAAGCGCCTACACATTGAGAAAGAAAGAATGATATACTTACATTAGAAATCCGCCATGAATTGTTCAACTATCATGGTAATTGTTGTGCATCCGCTTGACTTAGCTCCTAAGTATAGGCGAGGAGCTGGGCCTGCCGATCGTAACCTTGTGTTCTAGAAACACGAGGGAGCATAAAAGATTGTTTAGGATTGATTCTCTTGATTGAAGCGATTCTCCGATCGAACTGAATATTTTTAATTGATTATGTGTTGATATAATTGTTATTCGCAAAGTGCAATGATATCAAAGAACATCATCCAACATTAGACAAAATATTGTGAACATGTACATGTATATTCATTTAAAATAATGTACTATTATGTTTATATACATTTAAAATAACATATTTTAACTTTTTGAATAATGCAAAACCAAAACACACATTTCATTTTTTATGTGTTAAATATTAAACTACTTGCCCTTTAACATATTTGTTTTTGTCTTTTCTTTTTTTTTTTTTTTTCCCTTAGGTTTGCCTTTGTCAGATTCTTCTCTGCTTTTGTGCATCTTTCCACGCCTCATGCGGTATCCTATCTCTGTTTTCAGATGGATCTTCCTGTTGGTGTTCTCCAATTTCCTATGGATTTTTCTGCTATGAAGGTGAGCAACTTTAGGAATTCCTTACTTGGTGTGCATGCAATCATGGATATTTTTACTTTAGAGTAGAAATTTTATTTGTTTGATTTTATAAAGTTCTTTTGAGAAATTAGATTATTCAGTTTTTAAACTTATTTCTTCATCATAGTTGTGTAGGATCTAGCTAAATGTATTGGATTTGAATATGTTTCTAATTAGATTATATTTTGAGTTATAAGTGAGAACTAATGAACTATTTTTTTATATTCTTGGTAAACATATTGCAAAATTTAAAAGAAAACTTATTTTCTTGAAATTTTTGTTAGTGGACAAATATAAATATTCAAGCTTGCGTAATAGCTTAGTAAGGAATAATTTCTCTAGAAAATCCACACTACAACAAAAAAAGGTCTTTCGTACAATATTTTTTGAGACCACAATTTTGGTCACTAATAATAATTATTTGTGACCATTTGTTATCCCAAATCTCTCTATATATTACTTGAGACTATTTGAAGACTACTTTTAGAGACAGCAAGTTGCAAAAAAAATTTGAGACGTATTTGAGACCACTTTTGTTGTCATAGTTATATTATTTGCGTCCGAGTAGTTGAGACTTGTCTCTAATAATAAAATAGTGATAGATACTCATAAGTTGTCATAAATGCTGCTTATTTAAGATCACTTCTTGTTGTCTCAAAAGATCATTTTTTTGTATTGCCAATTTTTGGGAAAAAAATTATCAATATATATAAAAAAAATTGGTACAATATACATAGAATAAATGTTTTGATATACTACATTGAACCATTTATATGTTGGGTAATGTTTATTATTTTTCGCTACATAAGTTCTAGATGCGAATCAAACCCCAAACGTAGGCCTTTAACTTAAGGACTTCCAAATTTCAGTCATTAAATTGATAGATTTGTCAGAAATTAGGGCTTCTAACGGAATTTACTCCTTAGTAAGAGGTCAACAACAAAGACAATTAAGAACTTTTGAAGGATAGTAATTGACATTCCTATTAATTAACTATGTCAACTTTTAATAATAAACTAATTAAGAAACTACCCAAGAAGGGGATAGCAATTAGGCCATGAAAAAAAATGTATTAGCTCACGACCTAAATGACACAATAGGATATGTGCAACGAGTATATAAGAGAATTTGCCTCACATATTTCTTTATCTAATAACAAGTTAGATTTTCAAGAAGACCAATTTAATAAGGTTGGAGATATTACTTAACATGTGTGGAAATTGCAAAAATGGTCCTCAAACGTGACTTGTAAATATTGAGCAAATTGCAAAACTCGTAATACAATTTATAGGGCGAAATAGGTTCAAGAAATTTTCAAATTGTTTAAATTCCCTCGTATTTAAGACAAAGTTGAGATTCGGGTAGGATATTTCATGTGCAATATACATGACAAGTTCAAATTGAGATTTTCTAATTTTCCCCTTTTATATATGATGTGGATGTGCCACCCGGAAAAATATGGCATCTGACACATATTAAAACTAACCATTCTAGGTGGTGACCATAAATTCACCGAAAAATAAAAATCTCAACTTTGATGCGCTCATATATATGTAGTGCACATGTAATATTCAATGAAGATTTCGAATTCCGACCAAGTACATATAACAAGTGCAAACAAACAAAATCATCCTAGATTACACCATTTTTATTATTAAGAGGCTTCACTATACGTATCTAAATTTCCCTTCCGGAGCGATTGAGGTGTGGATCATACACAATAGATCAACCTCCCAGCTACACTCGTGCATACAACTATTACCGGTGCCCAAGAAATACCCCACCATTCTTCTGAACTCCCGGTATGTTAAATAATTGTAAATGTGTTGTGTGTTGTTTGGTCATCCATGTCCCCATCTCTCGAGTTTTGGACACGAATTTGTGTGTGTTAAATTCAAGTGATCACTCTAATCTAGAAGCAGTCAATTCTCAATACAACAAATAACAATGTAAGTCATGAAAATGAATTAAAGACAACAATTCTAGAAAAAAAAGTATCCCTTAACTGTTTTTTAGATGTTAATTTGTTATAATTGGGCGAAATTTTGAAATCCACTTGAATCGAGTCGACCCGTTATATATAAGAAGATCCAAGCATATTGGGTACATAAGTCTTACTCATAAATGTTATGACTAGTTTTCGATTTACAAAATACATATGTGTCATATTTATGACGATAATTGTAAATTTTTTCACAACATATAGATAACATTTCCATCCTGGTAGAATTCATCTTGCTGAGAATCTAATTTGGTCATTGAATAGACAAATATATGAAATGACATAATTTAATTATTCAAATTCATGTTTTACAACGTATTTTTGGGACGATTTGTATAGATAGGAAATGATATTTTAAAAAGGTGAATAGATAGGAAATGATATTTTAAAATATAATGTTTGGTAAAAGAAAATTGAGGGAAAATAACTTTTTCCAGGAAAAAAGAAAGATTATTTGTTACTTAACCAAAGGTAAAATTAGGTATTAGACTCTCTAAGCATAAATAATAACAAATTCAACTAGGTGAAAGAAAATAAAAGGAAGAAAAAGTGCCAAAACAAGCTCGATAGCCCAATGAATCACTAGCACCTCATAGTGGCATAACATTTGAAGATATTTGGAAAAGGATGGGCACTTCCTGATGGACTATGTGCCCATTTAAAGGTACATCCTCCGTTTAAAACAAGTATATGTTGATACGCAAATTTCATATCAATTAAAATGCGCCATGTAATAAAGTATATGTTGGAAATCACTTTTATATTGATTGTTTTAATGTTAGAAATTAATTATGGATGAGTAAAAATGAAAAATATATATTTACACAATTCATTTAATTGGGAATTTTTTCGTGGAATCAAGACATACTCAACCAAATTAAGTAGGTTATTTATGGTAATATTGCAAGAATTGTGTTATTTTTTCTAAAAAGACACTTTTTCCATTTTTTTTTCTTTTATAAAGCTACATTGTTTTAAAATGGAGGGAGTATCTTTTATTGTAATGTAAAAGGCTATGAGGTGTACTATAAATGTGAAACAAATAGGTTGATGTATAGGATTTATATTATTATGTCGTAAAAAGTGATAGATAATGATTAAACACTTGTTGGAACTAATGAGTTAATATTAATTATTAAATTGTAAGAAAAAGGTATGAATAATGATTGGTTGATTATGTAATGATTAAAATTTTAATTAAATTTTTTGAAGAAGAATAGAGTTTTGGATGAAGGGTGTGGCGCACTCGGACAAGCATATCCTTTTCAAAACATACCGCGTTATGCAAGTGATAGAAGAGGGAGTATTAATGAATGCCCACATGAAAGAAATACTAAAATTTCTTCTTCTCACTAATGAAATTAACTTTTATGTATTGCGTCAATAATTAAAAAGAGCTATCATTTTAATTTCTTTAGAAAGGGCTTTTATTAGCATTTCCAAACAGACCCTACAATGATTTTTGACTTATGGGTCATCTATTTATAGTTATGAATCTTTTAAGTCCTGGAATGATAGAAATTTTCTTTCAGGACCTGAATTGATAGTTGATCTATCATTCGAGTCCTTGATCGATAAAAACCCAAGAAAATATCATTGTGTTTAATATCAATTCTTTTGTTTACGTAAAACTAACTTTTCAACGAGACAAGGATAAACTGCCAATAATTCCAAGATACATTATTGTAATTATAGGATTAATTACCAAAAAAATTATGATCTTGGGTCCGCTTTTCAATTACAATATTACATCTAAAACTTAGCAACACTAATCACCAACTTTGATGTTTTTTCAATTACAACATCGACCGAATCTTGTGACATCTAATTGTGAAATTAACATTAGATAAGTGGTGACGAGATAGTCCTATATTTGTAACTTATTTTGTCATTCATTGCTATAATTGTAGTGAATCGGTGATTGAAGTTTTTATGTCACGTCTTTCACCCTCAATTAACGATAGTAGAAATGACAAGTTCTAAAATTGATGGAGAGTAAATAATGGTCGCGTAAAAGTGCATCTAAAGATAGTGGTGACAACATAATCAGATATAAAAAAATATAGTTGATGTTGAAGTTGAAGAAACATCATAGTTGGTGATTAGTGTTGCTAAGTTTTAAAGGTCATGTTGCAATTGAAAATTTGACCAAATGTCGTGATTTTTTTTTTTGTACTTACCCCTAATTATATATGTTTACTAATTATTTTTTAATTTTTACCATCAAGAAATAATCCACCAAAAAGAAAGTAAAAGGATAACAAAGAACATATGATTTTCAGAAAAATAAAAAGAAATGGCTCTTCCACAATTTGAAGGTTTTCTCCACAGGTTAAATGTTAATTTCAGCTTCAAAACCCTAGCTACTTATTCTTCTCTACATCGCAAAAAACAGTCACATGTTAGGAAAATATACAATCTTTTATTCAAGTTACATCTCATAAAGGTACAACCTTTTAAAAAAATAATTATTTTTGTTTGTTTGACTTTTATTTGTCTATTATTATTCAACTATGTATAAGTTATTCGTGAAATAAAAATGTTGAAATATTTGCTTTAACAAACTGATAATTTAAACATATATGGGTACATTCATCATACATATGTGTGGATATAAATATATATTGTACTTGATAAATAAGATTTCCTACGTCTAAAATAGAGTGATTTAACAATTTTTTTTTTTTGACACACAATTTTGTTTACTTTTATTGAATCTACTTTTGGGGTTGATAGACAAACGTATCTAACCTAAATTGTTATCTACTTCTTTCTTATTAAAGGTATTATGGGAAATAATTAAAAGTATTTATATTTGAAAAAGGGTAAAATAAATTTTGGACTTTGGTAATTTTAAATCTACTTATGTTATCATGTCCTCCAATACACATATGGATCTAAGGAAAGAGCAACTATTCATGATTCTTATGAGATAACAAACTCTTATTCTTGTACTGTGTTAAATTTATTATAAAAGTTGACATATTTAGCAACTATGTTAATTATTGTACTTAAATTTCTTAATAAACAAAAATGTCTATTAATAGAAATTATTATCATAAAAAAGTTTGACCTTATAATGTCTACAACAAAAAGTTTGCATCTATAGTTACTGATTTTATAAATCCAATACAAAGGGCGAAAACTAAGGGACGATTTGGTTTAGAATTAGGAATGATAATGATAATGAATATGAACGCAAGGTCAATCACTATGAAATGATGTGACGAGAGTAGTTTATCAAATGGAGGTAATCAGACCCGGTCCAATGTTATAAGGGGTCTGGTGCGAACAAGAAGAAGGCCCCTTAGCTTCATACAAGTAAAATCAATAATAGTTATATTATTTTCATGAAAATAATTTTCCTTGACATAATGCAAAGATAATTTAAATATTTATTGAAAAGATGATGCTTCAATTTCAATGACTCTAATCTCATAGACATACAAAATATCATTCAGTTTTATTACATAATAATTGAGAAAATTGAAACCTAGGTGAAAATACAAATTTTTCATGTCATACCACAGATTTTTCCTAGTAAACAAAAATCTAAAAGAATAAAATAATTGTAATTAAAAGAGTAAATTGTGATTGTACCCAAGGTAAAAATACAAATTTCTATATCATAATGCATAATTTTTCATAGAGCTAGAAAATAAAAAGAATAAACTCTGGCTATAGCAAGAGTCCAAATTTTCATATCATAATATACATTTTTTTTCTAATAAGAATTAAACAATTAAAATATAAAATAATATTAATTCTAATAAAAATTAATATTGTACAGGAAATAACAAAGATGTAAATATAAAGCTTGACCAAGATAATTAGAGCCCAAAATCTTAAATGAACCATGTAATAAACCTAAATAAAAAGAGGGACACAATATACTTAGTTTTAAAAAGTAGAATTTTGAGAAAAAAAGAGTTTCGATCCAGGGACCAGATGCCTAAAAAGCACAAACTAGTATGTCATGAACCACTAGGACAAATATTATATATAAATATGCAGATACATTTAAAAAAAAATCGGGGCCCTAGCCGGGCGAGGGCCCGATGCGATGGCACCGAGTGACCTCCTTAGGACCAGCTCTAGGGATAATGATTAACCTACTTTATCTCATTCATGTATACAAAGCATAAGAAATATATAATGAATGCATGTTGTTGTTGTTATTATTATGAGAAAATTACGGTTTTGGTCCCACAAGACACAGGGCTGTTGCATTTTGGTCCCAAAATTTTCACATTTAATCCCACAAATACAAAATCGAGCACATTTAGTCCCACCGTCACGTTTTCTGTTAATTTTGTTAGCACTTTTAGTCCCGAAGTTTTTGTTCAGTTTTGGTCCTAACCAAACAAACACTATTAGTCTCAAAGTTTTTATGCAATTTTGGTCTCAACCAAACAAACACTTTTAGTCTGAAGACTTTTTGCATTTTTCGTCCCAAACCAAACAACCATTTTTCCCTCCAGAAATTAATTTTTTCGATTGATAACTGATTGGATCTCTTTTCCTCTTCTTCCATGCTCCTCTTTACATCAACCTGCATTTTCGTCTCCAGACTCGGCTGTCAATATCTGAAATATTAAGAGATTTTGATTAATATATGACACAATTAGGAATAGAATAAAATATATAAATCACCAATATAAAGTAACTGCTAGGGGACGTGTCATTCGTCGTACCAAATTAATATATATAAATATATACTTATCCATGATCTACTACTCTAACTAGTAGAGTGACAAATAATGATCGATCCCACGAGGAACAGTCGAACAATTTTACTTTATGTATTAAACTATTATGATCAAGCAATATAATATAAATAAGCTAGTAAACAATAAAGAAGTGGGGAGGAGTTTTGATGGAATCACAACTAACACCTAATTATATTAAGCAACTCAAATAACAATTACTCTAAAAGTACTTAGCAAATTAACAATTCAAGTAAACAAAGATAAGAGAATGATTTTTGGTTTTATAAATGATAAAAGGATTCAACCCTTGATCGAGTATCCCCTTAGCCCAGATAATCTATATAATTGTTGTTACTACCCAATTGATTTAGCTTGAGAACCTACTCCAAGATTAATAACAAGTTCTCTTAACATTGTTGTCTCTTAAGTATAGTTAATCAAAACAAGCTCTTCAATTAATCCTACTCAACTTATCAATTCCTAGAATAAACTCTCTAAGAATCAATAGTGAAATGCATTAAGAATCAAGACAACAGAGTTGATACAACATAAAACTTACAAGCTTGGTTTTAGCGGTCGAACTCTATGTTATCTTCAATAGAACAAATTCATTGTTCGCTACATATGAATCGGATTCATAAAAATTACGGATTACAAACCCAATTCTAGCAACACACGAACAAATATCCAAATGGGTAATCAAACCATAATTCAATTCCTAAATGTGAATCATCAATCCCAAATAGCATTGAACATTCCAAAACATAACCCAATCGGTTAATAACCGTTAAAATTTCATAAACATCCTAAATCCAAGGTTCAACGAATGATCAGGGGCTGAAATTAGAGTGCTAGCCATTCGTATCAACTATTACAAAGATAAAACAAGTGAAAATCAAAGAAGACATGAAAATAAGATAGCATGAAACAAAAGATAGAGTTGATGATCTTGATCTTCAACCCTCTTCCAATTCCTTGTTTCTAATGGTTAATGGTGGCTAAATATGTGTGAGAAATGGGTGCTTGGATAGGTCAAATAAGAAATTGACCATATATATATATACATATATATATATATATATATATATATATATATATATTAGAACGTGTTGGGCTAAAAAATGGCAAAAACGTATTTCAAGATTAAAAACTGGGTATCGGATCGCAGCCGCGAATATGAGGCGCGGCTGTGAACCATTGATTCAGCTTCAGGAGCAGTTCGGTACGCAGACTTGGTCACGGTCGCGAACGGCGGTCGTGGTCGCGAACCATGACTTGGATTTACTTCTCGCTTGAAACTCTTCCCCCCTTGTTTCATCCTTGGCTCGTTCTTCGTTCCGGAATTCTTCGGGACTGAACTTGGTCTTGTATTGCTTCTATTATCCTGAAATGAGCTCAAACACATTAAATGGTCCAATAATACAAATATGAACAGTACACGATCAAATATGCATGCAAATATCATTAAAACGACACTTCATTTGACCTAAAATGCATGAATGAACACGTGTACCAGTAATTGAATCTCTCCTCTCAGTTTTTGCTTGATATTCAATTTTGCTACACCAATTCATCTGATTCACTTAACCAAAAAAATCGTATAAATATAAATTGATTATAAGCTATAGGATCTGAAAAAATCTTCATTATTAGTAATTTGTACTTGTATAATTACATGAAAAATAGTCTGTAACATCTCCTTTCTCCATTTTCTCAATCCAAATTCATTTGAATTCCATCCAAAAAAATGCCTCATACATGGGATCATCAACAATCTCCTCTATTTTAATCTACTATACTTTCGCAAATAAATTTGTCTAGATCATAAGGGGCACACATATGATCCACGGGACAAGGTCGCCCGTCATCAAGCCTCACCATGTCTTCTCCTTCCAGCTCCAATGCATTAATTTGACGTGACCCGCATGCAAACAGTGGCAGCTATTCTCTACATTAGACCCACCTAGACCATGTTGATTCCACCTATGATCCATCCCTTCTACCTCCCCTCTAAAAACCAACATGAAGGGGGCCAAAGACCCCAACTCATATATCCTTCTCTCCCTCTGTATCTCCATCCATTTCCCAATTTATTTTGTATAATCTTTGCTTCTTCATTTCTCCAGATCCATCACAATCACCCCTATGTTGAAGTAACATGCCTTATTCCCTTTAAACATGCCCAAAAAAATTGGGTCGGACCAATATGATACAAAAAAGAAAAGATGGGATTGAAAATGAAAAAAACTTGGGACTATAAATGCTTGTGAGATTTCTCATGGACCTAATTGTGCTCGATTTTGTATGTGTGGGATCAAATGTGAAACCTTTCAGATCAAAATGCAACTGCCCTGTGTCCTGTGGGACCAAAACTATAATTTTCTCCCTAAGAGTATTACGTTCAAAGTGTTACATATTCCAAAAGTGTTACACATTCGCAGATGTTACAAAAGTGTTACATGAAAGTATTACATATTCATAAGTGTTACAAAAATGTTACATAAAAGTCAAAATTTTAAAAGTATTACAAACAAAGTGTTACCTAAAGTCATTTATGTTGTAGTGCATGAAGATAGAAGTTGAATCACTCTGTGAAGGTTCCTGCGTCATATCAAAGTGTTACAGCACCTGCAGCAACACGTCAAGTTGCACACACACACTTTCACTTTTTCTTTGTGGGTTGTGTCATACTTGTGTGGTGATCTTTTGTGTGTGTGTGTGTGAAAATTAATTTTAGAAAATAGATCAGTAGCGATTTTTCTTTTCATCATGGTCTATGTCATTTTGGGATGTATTGGCAATATACTCTTTTATTGAGTAATGAAGTTTGACTCAAGCTTTTGAATTGCTTGAGATCAAGCTTATATCGTCTATTTTTTGTTTGTCTTTTTATCGTGTTTGTTGAAATCCGATGATGTTTGTTTGGTCCACTATTTTCGGCACAAACTAACCAAAAGGTGTTATAGTATTTGCGGCAACACCTTGTACAACACTTCACGTTCTGCCCGGCATAAATTCCTTCAGTATTAATGTATGAAACAATAAGAACACACTTTGATTGTAAGTCTCAAACAAAGTGGAGGTCAATGGCGATATGTTCAATGCGAGAGTGTTGAACAGGATTTATGATGAGACGAGGAGCACCCATATTGCAACCCTTGTGTTGGCAAGTTCCTTCATGGTTCTTTCCTGATTCTGCTCACCAGCCATCTCTTCCAATTCAATCTCCTCACTCTCTATACTCAAGGTTTCAAATGATCCACGGACCTCTTCAAGTAACCTTGCTCTTCTCCTCAATAACCTTTCCCGTTCAACTATCTCCGGCTCGGATAGAAGTCCTTTTTTCCCTTGGGAACGTAAGAACATTAACTACCTATCCAAAAACAAGAAAACTAGAAAATATCAAATTACTAGATAAAGAGGAAATAGATAGACTACTAATAAACTAAACATAATGCTTTAAACAATAAAAACAACACTATTCTTATCACTGTCCCCCTACAACGAAGCCAAAACTTGATCACACTTCGTCGGACGTGCCAAATTAAATTAGTATATGTATAAATGAATATATATATACTAAACCTTAACCTATAACTCTAACCAGTAGAGCGATAAGTAAGGGTCGATCCCACGAGGAACGACAGTCTAATGTTGTTTCGATATGTCAAGCAATTGTAAAATTCAAATAAGAACAACAAACAAACAATGAAAGCAATAAAGGTGGGGGAGGTGGGGGTTTGTTTGTCAAACTATAAACTATCAATAACTATTAGGAACAAATATTTAACTATGATCAACTAAGCTTAAGATTTAATTAACAAAAGATAACAAGATAGGTAGATTGATTTTGAGATTTTTAAAGTATGAGTAAAGTATTCAACCCTTGATCAAGTATCCCCTTGTTTCAAACAATCTATGTACTAAATATCATTAATCAATTTGTTAGCTATGGAACTCCTACGCCAAGATTGATAACAAGCTCTATCAATCTAATTGTCTCTTAAGTATGATTAATCAAAATAAGTTCTTCAATTAATCCTACTCAACTTATCAAATCCTAAAACAAGCTCTTTAAGAATTAATAGTCGAGTGCATTACGAATTAAGACAACGGAGTAGATTCGACATAGAACTCATAAGCTCGGTTCTAGTGGTCGAAATCTATGTTATCCCCAATAAAATGAATCTATTGTTTGCTACCCGGGAATCAAATTCATAACAATTACGGATTATAAACTCAATTCTAGCAACACACTAATAAATATCCAAATGGGCGATCAAACCACAATTCAATTCATAAGTGTGAATCAACAATCCCAAATAACATAGAAAATTCCGAAGACATAATCCAATCGATTAACAACCGTAGAAATTACATAAACATTCTCAATCCAAGGCTCAACTAATGATCAAGGGCTGAAATAAGGGATGGAAAGCCTTCAATCTTCTTCCCAATGTAGCTCTTGAGGATGATGGAGGCTGGAAAATATGTTATTCAATGTCCCAAGATAGGTTAATTTCGAAAGGGAGGATATATATATATAGGGGAAGAGTTGTTACTTCAGTTTAAGGCAAAATCACGTTTAGAAATTTAAAACAGGGCAAGAAATCTCAGCTGAGATGCAAGTGTGTCACGGCCGAGACGTGAAAAAGGACTTTTTCAAATTGTGCATCGAGGGGTGATCTCGGCCGAGATTAGGTTGCATCTCGGCCCAGACGTGAAAAGGGAACTTTAAGGCTTTTTAGGGATTGGATTATCTCGGCCGAGATTGGGTTTCATCTCGGCCGAGATCTTCATCTCTTGAATTTCTAATTTTTCCCTGGAGAGGTATCTCGGACGAGATGCAATATCCATCTCGGCCGAGATCTTCAATCTCTCAAAATTCCAGGATTTCCCTGGAGAGGTATCTCGGCCGAGATTTATGTCATGTCTCGGCTGAGATCAATCTTTTAGCTCTATCCCTTGTTGCCTCGACTGATCCATCGACTCCGCGATCGTTTGATGTTCTTTTTCGATCCTTTTGCACCTGTTTTAACACATAAATACCACAAACACATTAGTTTGCCCACGAGAATACAAAAGTACTAAATACGTGATTGTGCACATTATTGACATTAAAATGGCACTAAAAACGCCCTAAAGTGCGTGCACGGGACACGTGTACCATGTGTCAATTATTAAAACGAATTTTGGGTGAGTTGTATTAAGTTGTATCCTACTAGACGTGGGTTGGGCTATAGAACCCGTTGTTTGGCAAAAATGGTTGCAGATGGGGTTGTCAAAACTCCACTTATAACATCATCTCACTTATCTCTGTCTCTCTCATTCTCCATGTTCTTACCAATTTCTAATATTAAAATATATTTTAATATTTTTTGTTAATTTATATGATACTAATTCATATATTATATTAAAAAATTAATTAAAATTATTCCATATTTATGAATAATTTTAAAAATGTTTTTACTTTGAAAAACTACATAAAAATATATAAATGTTAATATACATGTATATGTATATATATATATATATGTTTATTTCTTCTCATAATGTTTAATTCTAACGAAATTGAGTTCAAAAATATTTTAAATACTTATCGAAATTTACGAATTTGTTTCGAGAATAACTGTTTTTAGATTAAAATTAGAACCTAAATTAAAATATTTAATTACTAAATTAAAATATTTAGTTATATTTAAATTAGTGATTTCATAATTTTAATTGACCCAAAAATTTATAAAATAATTACCCAACTTATGTGAATTTATTATAAAAATAGAAATAATTATAAAAAATTAAAAGAATATGCAAATTTTTTAGATAACCAATAATAATTTTACCTAACTACATTTTTTTAAATATAGAACGTATAAAATTATCATAAACAATATATAATGTAATATATACAAACACACATACACATCATCGTCGATCATTAATCATCAATTAATCACAATTTCGCAATCATTTTAATTATATTTCAATATCCAATAATCACCTACATCAAATAATATAAATCAACACCACCTAGAACTACAACCGAAAAAAGGAATATACAATATATTCATCAAGAGACTTATTTATACGCCCCTCCAAATCGACGTACCATCGACAACTGAGATTTTGGAGCGTAGTTGAGCAAAGCGAGTGCGAGCGAGAGGCTTGGTGAGAAGATCGACATTCTGGTCCACAATATTTGTTGAGGAAATAAGGTGTTACGGAAAGTGTTGCAACACCTTCTGCAACACTTTATTTTTGTATTTTATTTTTTATTTTGTCTTACTGATCATTTTCATGTTTTATTGTTTCAATTTAGTAATTTAATAATAATATATATATTTTCAGTTTTATTAAGTTTTCATTATTTTAGAATCATGTAGAAGTTATTTTTCTTAAGTAACTTCCAAGGGAAGTTTTTATCCAAAAAATAACTTCCAAGGAAAGTTATTGTCCGAAAGTAATTTTCTATCTATGATCCTATAACTACAAATTTGTCCATCTTTCCCTCTCCACATTTTTTTCTCTCTTCTATGGGGATAAGATCATGAGGAAGTTCTATTTCAAATATGACTTCCTTATCCATTAATATTTTCCCCTCCATTTCTCTCTCTCTCCCTCCCTCCCTCCTCCATATTTTCTCACTTATTGTTACCGTTCTGCAGGTGTGGACCCCTATAAATAAAAGTTCGCACAAAGATTGAAGTTGAATCAATCTGCCAAGATTCCTACGTCATATCAAAGTGTTACAGCACCTGCAGCAAACACCTCAAGTTGCACACGCACACTTCCAAATTTTCTTTGTGGGTTGTGTCATCCTTGTGTTGGGATCTTTTTTGTGTGTGTATGGAAATTAGTTTTAGAAAATATATTAGTGATGATTTTTCTTTTCATCTTGGTCTATGTAATTTTGGGATGTATCGGCAATATACTCTTTTGTTGAGTAATGAAGTTTGACTCAAGCTTTTGAATTGCTTGAGATTAAGCTTATTTCTTCTATTTTTTGTTTGTCTTTTTGTTGTGCTTGTTGAAATCCGCTGATGTTTGTTTGCTCCGCTAATTTCTGCAAAAACGATCCAAAAGGTGTTGCAGTACTTGCGGCAACAACTTGCACAACATTTCACGTTCTACCCGGCAGAAATTCCTTCAGTATTAATGTATGAAACAGTGAGAACACACTTTGCATGTAAGTCTCTAACCAAGTGGAGGTCAATGGCAATATACCAATGCGGGAGTGTTGAACAGGATTTAAGGTGAGACGAGGAGCACCCATATTGTGACAATGAATCGTTGGATGCAGTGAGGGAACAGGACCAAGGTCATGTAAAAGGTGACACACCCAATATAATGAGGTCACCGCTGTAGCAAATGCCTGGTATTCGACCCTTGTAGAGGAGTGGGTTACACCCCGTTGTTTCCAAAATGCCATGAGATGGGATTAGAGCTGAGAAATACAACATAGGCTGAAGTAGACTTGCATTCGGTGAGAACACCACCACAATTAGAATCGGAATAAGTTGAAAGGGTGAGATTGGGGGACTAGCGAAGTAGAAGACCATGGTGGAAAGTACCCTTGAGCTAGCGAAAAAGACGTTTAACTGCACCTCAATGGTTGGAAGTAGGCGCAAACATAAATTAGCAAGTCGGTTAACAGTGAATGCAATGTCTGGGCGAGTGATCGTGAGGTATTGAACACCACCAATAGCACTGCAGTACTTCAAGTAATCAACTGAGCCTGAGGTCAAGGATGCAGTAGAACTTACCGTGGAGACACGCTTTACACCATCAAGCTTGTGACAACGAAGAAGATCCACCATGTCAACATTTCCTTGCAAGGGGCTACTTCAACACCAATGAAGTAAGAGAGATTGCCAAGATCGTTGAGTGCAAATCGTGCTCCCAAAGGCGCAGTTAGAGCACGAATGCAAGCAGACCATGAGTCGGTGACAACAAGATCATCAACATAGGCAAAGACAAGAAGATAGTCAGAGTAATGATTATAAGTAAAGAGACGAATCAGCCTATGAGCAGTGTAACACAAAAGACACGAGAGCCGAGCAAAGAGACTCATACCAAGCTCTTGGGGCTTGATGAAGGCCATATTAGCAGCGTCATTGGAGGCAAACATGGGAAGGCCTCGAGGGATCAACAAAGCCATACAATTGCTTCATGTAGAGTGGGAGATCCATTCGACCATGTAGAAAAGCGTTACATACGTCTATTTGACATAGAGACCAGCTAGAGGAGATAACAAGAGGGAGAACTGCTCGAATAGTAGCCAGTTTGATGATAGGGCTAAATATTTCCTTGAAATCAATACCAGGACGCTGATGAAATCCTTTGGCAACAACGCGAGTTTTATACTTATCAATAGAACCATTCGGAAGTCGTTTGATTCAAGGGCCATGTTTTTGGAGGGGGAACAATAGAACTATTCACGAGACGAAGGAGGGGGAACAATATCCCATGTGCCATGTTTTTGGAGGGCCATAATTTCGTTTGCCATAGCAGCTCCCAATTAGGATTATCAAAGGCTTGTTTGACCATTGCTAGTTTAACATCATGTGGTAAAGGGTGCTTAGTAGCAGCAAGAAGACGTTTGGGTTCGTGAATAGTATTCAGAGTGCGAGTAGGCATTAGATGTGCACAATTAGTAGAAGGAGGAGGAAGATTCATGGGTTGCGAAGTATCCACAACATGAGAGAGTGATGGCAGAGCATCAATGGTAATATGTGGCTAAACTGAAGGCGGGGACGACGCCAGGAATGGATCAGCTGACAATGAAGAGGGAACTGTGGTGGAGCAAAATAGAAATGTGATGGATAGGGGCTATTCAAGTGTGGTACATGTTGGACGTGGTCGAGAGAAGCCTAGGAAGCTAACTTCGTCTACTTGAACATGGTAGGATATGAATATACTACATGAAACCGGATCATAAAAGCGATACGCACTTTGGAAGGGTGAGTAGCCAACAAATATGCATGTGATAGATGGACTGGTAAGCTTTCCAAGACGATATGGGCATAACCATGGGAAACGTAGACATCCCAAAGAGCGAAATTTGGTATAGTTCAGTTTGGAGTGGAAAAGTGAATGGAATGGACTCCGACGATTGAACAGAGAAGTAGGCATATGATCAATCAAATAAATCATCGTCTGAAGAGCGAGAGACCAAACTTCACGGGGCAGCGAAGCCTAATGAAGTAAGGCACCCCCATCCTCAAGAATATGATGCATACGACGCACAAGTAGCCCATGCTACTGAGGAGTATGAGGTGTTGTGGTAAGCCATGAGATGCTACGCTGAACAAAAAAAAATCGAAGAGCCTGGAATTCCCCACCATTGTCACTCCAGAATTGGTGATTTTTGTATTAAAATTGGATTTCAACAGGAGGTCAAAATTGTGCAAATATAGATGCAACCTGAGACTTAGCATTCATTAGAAACATCAAGCAATATCGAGTGAACATATCCACAATTGAAAAAAAAATACTTAGAACCATCCAATGCAGTAATAGGGGCTAGTCTCAAAACATCAGTGAACACATAGTGTAAAGGATATAAAGAGTGAAAGAGGAAGCATGGAATGGTAAACATCTAGACTTGGTCAAAAGGCAAGAAACACAGTCATGGCCCACAGTTCGGGACTTATTAAAAAGTGGCAAGCTAAACTTACAAATTATAAAATTTGTTGTGCTTGGAGATGGATGTCCAAGGCGTGCGTGCCATCAGGTGGAAGACGCCCGAATTTCCGCAGCTGCATATTTAGGAGAAATTTGACAAGGTGGCAGCATAGCTAAAGAATACACCCCATCACGACATAGTCCTATAGCAAGAATGTCTCCCATAGCTCGATCCTTAATAGTGAAATAAGTAGGGAAAAAATTCCATCAAAACTCTATTAGTTGTTGGTGTCAGTCGAAGTATCGCACCAAATTAGATTGTGTACACGTGTGTATACACTTAACCTTAGCCTACAACTCTAACTAGTAGAGCGGTAAGTAAGGGTCCCACGAGGAACGACAGTCTAGTGTTATTTCGATAGATCAAGCAATTGTAAAATTCAAATAAGAGAAGGAACAAATAACGAAAGCAATAAAAGTGGGGGGGGGGGGGAAGGTTTTGATTTTCAAACTATAAACTACCAATGATTACTGACACGTCGGTTTTCTAACCTAGTGTTCCGCAAGTGTACAGTTGTAGGTGTAGTAGCGGCAGTTAAGGTCGATCCCTCTGAGAATAGGTTTTAAGTAGTTCGATACCTCGATAATCTAGGATTATCCTAACTACATACTAGGTTGTAAAAGGTTTGTTTTTACTAACTATGATACTTAACAACTAAATTACCTAATTAACTATGGCTTAACACTTAGCAAACAAAGAGGATTAACAATCAACGAGAAAAGGTATCCTAGGGCTTCGATTTCAGGATATTACTTCATTGTTGAATATGATTAACTTATAAATTTACCAATTCTAGTGTTTATTATGCGGCACGATAATAATCTAACCCTTATCTCGAAGCGATTAAATCGTTGATTAATTAAGCTAATTACCCGCTCGAGTCAATTAAACCTAATAACTCCCAAACGATCCTAAGCCACTGCCTACACAGTCATAGACAAATGCGCTCTATCTTATAAGTCTGATAACGATTCCCTCCTCTCGAAGCGGAATTACTAAACTAAATTACTAAATCTAGGTGATCAAGCTAAATTTAGTTATAAGCACAAACATAGAGATAAACACGTAAAGAACGGAATCAATAAATCAAAACATAAATCAAAACATTGTCATAATAATCCCTACTCTCTAACCCTAGGACACGAATAGCTTAGCTACTCATGCCTAACAATAACCTAATACATGATTCTACGGAAAAAATTGTAAAAGATTAAACTAGAAAAGAATGACTAAACCCAGATAAATTCGTCTCGATGATCTTTGTCTTCTTCGTCCTCCAAGTCTTCTTCGAAGTAGAATGATGATGTAACTGATGTTCTCCAACTGATTCCTCCCCATAAATCGAGCTTGGGGTCCTTTTTATAGAGTTGGGGACGAATATTTAGGAAGATAGGATCAAAATCCTACTAAAATTAGGAAATTTCATAGGAAAGGACTTTTGACACGGCCGTGTTGGCCTTTTGACAAAGCCGCGTCTGTTTTGCTCAGGCGAGTTTTCAGGTCTGACTTCCAAGCCATTTTTTAGGGTCTTCTGGTCATTTTTGGGATTTGTTCCTTTCAGGCAAAGTTGTAGCCATTTGAATCAGATTTCTAATGCCACCAATTGCACTTCAATAGGAGTTGTAGATCTCAAGATATGACCAAAATACTAGAGGTGTGTCAAGCTGACAGAAAACTTCACTTTCCGGACACTTTTTGATGCGGCCGTGTTTTATTCCAGCGTTGATTTCCATATTCTAGGCCACTTTTGATGCGGCCGTGTTGTATATATGACATGGCTATGACATATCTACTCTAGTTTGTCCTCTTGACCGATTTGGGCCGGTCTGGTCCGGTCTAGGCCGGTTTTTGATCGGTTTGGACCGGTTTTCGCCAATTTTGTGCGGTTTAAATGCCCCTTCAACTTGTTCTTTCATTCCTTAGTAGTAAATCACGACTTTTACTCCTGAAAATACTCAAAAATACCTTAAAACAAGTCAAACACGTTAATTGATCCAATTCATAGCACTTTATCCAATTCTTGACCAATTATGCACATAATTCCTATAAAAATACTATGATAAATCGAACTAATTACATGCATAATTAACGTGTATCAATTACCAAGAACAACTATTAAACTATGATCAAATAAACTTAAAACTCAAGTAACGTAAGACGACAAGATAAGTAGATTGATTTTTGGGTTTTTAAAGTATGATTAAAGTATTCAACCCTTGATCAAGTGTCCCCTTATTTCGAACAATCTATGTAATTAATGTTGTTACCCAATTGGTTAGCCTTAGAATTCCGACTCCGAGATTAATAACAAGCTCTATCAATCTCGTTGTCTCTTAAGTATGATTAATCAAAACAAGCTCTTCAATCAATCCTACTCAACTTATCAATTCCTAAAACAAGCTATTTAAGAATCAATAGTTAAGTGCATTAAGAGTCAAGCCAATGGAGTAGATTCGACATAAAACTCGTAAGTTCGGTTTTAGTGGTCGAACTCTATGTTATCTCCAATAAAATAAATCTATTGTTTGATACACGGGAATCGGATTCATAACAATTACGGATTATAAGCCCAATTCTAGCAACACACTAACAAATATCTAAATGGGTGATCAAACCACAATTCAATTCATAAGTATGAATCAACAATCCCAAATAACATAGAACATTCTAAAAACATAATCAAATCGGTTAACAACCGTAGAAATTACAAAAATATTCTCAATCCAAGGTTCAACCAATGATCAAGGGCTGAAATAAGGGTGCTAGCCACCCATTACACCTAATACAATCAACAAATAGCAAGAAAATACAAGAAGACATGATAAAATTATAGAATAAACCAAGAACTTGGGTTGAGGAATGAAAGGCCTTCAATCTTCTTCCTAACGTAGCCCTTGAGGATGATGGAGGCTGGAAAATGTGTTATTGGATGTCCAAAGATAGGTTAAATTCGAAATGGAACTTATATATATAGGGGAAGAGTTTTCGCTTCAGTTTTAGGCAAAATCGCATTCACAATTTTAAAATAGAGTAGAGGATCTTGGCCGAGATGCAAGTGTGTCTCCGCCGAGACGTGAGAAAGAGGATTTCAAGCCTTGTTAGGTTTTGGCTTATCTCGGCCGAGATTGGGCTTCATCTTGGCCGAGATCTTGATCTCTTGAATTCTGGAATTTCCCTGGAAGGTCATCTTGGCCGAGATGCAATGCCTGTCTCGGCCGAGATCTTCAGCTCTTCAAAACTTCAGGATTTCCCTGGGGAGTCATCTCGGCCGAGATTTGCATCCTGTCTCGACCGAGATCTTCCTTTAGCCCTGTCCTTAGTTGCCTCGATCCATCCACCGACTCCGCGATCTTTTGCTGCTCTTTTTCGATCCCTTTGCACCTGTTTTAACATAAAAGTAAACCAAACGCATTATTTTTCCCAATGAGAATTAAATGCACGAAGTACACGTGAAATTGCACAAAAACAACACTAAAATGACACTTAAAGCATCCTAAAGTGTGTGCACGAACACGTGTACCGAATCCCCCCAAACTTGATCTTTTGTTTGTCCCGAACAAATAAAGAAAAAGAATAAAGAACACGTGTTTATGATAGATTTAAGTGGCAATCAATTTCAGATTATTTTCTAAAAAAAAAAAAACAAGGCAAACATGAAAGTCATAGGCATATGTGATAGACTAAATCTACTACTCTCAAGACTCGACATTCTCGACTTGAGATCCTCACCGGTGAGTGTATCTCTCTACTCTCGAGTGTATCAAGTGAATAGTATATACGCTCATATTGATATGCATGAATCGCCTGCCATAAGCTTGCTAATCATCTAAACTCGAAAATGTACTTAACGTGTGTGGCAAAGAATTAAATAGGTCTTTAATGAGTTGTAATGTTGGCTTGGGGTAAGGTGGAAATTTTTTGGGTATGAGTGATTATAAAATGGACTAAATGAGTTAGCTACTCTCATCTACCCCTCAAACAACTATCACTCACTCTCAATTCAAATCGGTCCTAAGACTCGACTTTTTCACCTTATTCCAGCCTACATCTCCCATATTTATCAATTCTCACAGGAGATGTGTTTCTTAAGACTTTTTCAATCTTGAGAATGATAATCACAAGATGTTGTGATTTTTCATTTGACTTCTCCAATTTAAACACTAAGAAGTATATACAATGAACTCTTTCTTTTATTTTCTGATTTTTCGATTTTTCTCGGTTTTCATTTTTTTATATTAACAATGGAGAGGCTCGTGTTCTTAATTCTTACCTATTTTATGTGTTTCCCTTTCACCTTTCGACAATTTCCTCTAATCTACCCAATTTGATCCCAATCTCCCAATCTAACTACCTTCCAACCGCCTCCCTCATGCTCTTATAGTCCATTTGGTTTCAAAGGCTAAATGAAAGGGGATTGGCTTGTAAAGTTGGCTATCAAACAAAAAAAGCTTTAAGCTCAAGGGGCTTAACTAGAGATAATGTCAAATTTGGTAAAAAGGGAATATTTTCAAGCTTTTGAAATAGGTTTTGATCAAGAATTGCCTAATATCACTTTCAATGCCACAACATGAATCGACTTATTCAAAAGTAGAGAATTAGGGCAAGTTCTAGAGGAAAATGCATGCATTCAATGAATTTCACAGCGAAAGAAGATTTTGAAGTACTCCAAAAATGGGAGTATCTATTTAGGCTAAAAAACTCACTTAGGCAAAATTTTGATCACAAATCTTGAATGCAAGCTCAATTTTGTTTCAAAAGACTACCAGGCTCTATCATTTGCCATTTTCACAATTTTTGTTCAAAAATTTTCATCATTAACCAATGCCACAATTCTCATTCCTATACGATTCAATCATTTTTTTTCTCGAGCAGCCAACTTGTACGCCTACCACCCCCTCCCCAAACTTGGATAGAAAACGAGTTGGTGGAAAAGAGGCGTACGAGTTGGTGCTGGTCGAATTTAACCACTTATTAACCGTTTTATCCCAAACCAATAACTAACTAACGAACTTAACAAAAATAATCCTACTCCTAAAAATATGCAAGGTATCAAATTTTAATATAGACAATATCAACATAACCAAAACAATAAAAGATAGCAATCGACTTACGGCCAGGTAACATCATCAATAAGCAAGGCAAAGTCAATCATCAATAGTCAAGTCAAATACAAATCATAATTCCCACACAGGCCATCAAATCAAATCAACAAGAACACAATACCAAACGGCTCACAGGCCAAAACCAACAAAAACAGTATAAAGTGACAGAAGTGAGGGCTCACAGGCCAATAAAATTAACAGTACAGGAAGATAAGGAGGGATAGGAGGGGGTTCGGGAAGTTCGAGCGGCCAAGAATGTCTTACCCCCTTGTTCTCCCCCCAAACTTAGTTTTTCAACTAAGTTTAGGAAGAAGGGGTAAGACTTGTAGATACTCTACTCACAAAGATCGGGAAGGTCGGGGGCTCGAGCCGGTGAAACACCCCTTGATGGTGTTGAAGAGATCGAGGAGCTTTGTATGGTTTCTTTAATAGTCTCTTTGATGCCTCTCAATTCAGCGCCAATTGACGTCCTCATTTCCACCAGTTCGGCTCTGATTCCCTTGATTTCAAACCCCATTGCAGCCACCAATCCCTCTTGTCGTTTCTGAAACTCAGATTGAGACAACACAGCTGCTACTGATCTCTTCCTTGATGGTCAGGCTGTTGCCTTCTCCCTCGCCTCCCGTGCTTCGAACCCTTGCCACCGGACGTGACTTCTTTGTTCTCTTTAACTTGGTCAATTCATCACTGGTTGGCTCTTTGGAGGCATTGATGTGCGCCTCGGAGCTCAGTTCCAAGTTCAATTTGCTTCCCAAATTGGTGATGTATGTCAGCCCGATGTTAGGTAAGCGGAAGTAAGGTCCCTCATTTTGGAGGACATAAGGGACAGACGGTCCCGAGGTTCCCTCTTTATACCCGAGCATGGAGATTCTCATATTCTCCATCTCCTCCCAGTCTAAATAATATTCAGTGCTGATGTGTGTGTACTCTGGGAGGGGTACATTCTAATGCTCGAGGATGGGGGTAATCAGAGACCCACAGTAAATCGGGTCAGGAACCTTCGTCTCCCTCTTCCGTTCTATCCTCAATTCCTTTACTATCTTCTGAAAGCTTGACATCATGTCTTCTTGAAAATCCCTCAACCTTTTCTCCACAATTGCCCACAAAATCTCCATTTCATATAATCGAGGAGAACTGATCTCCTTCCTGCCACAGATTTTCGAGCTCAACAACTTCTGCAAATATTTTATGATCGGGCTTCTTATTGAAGTCAACCTGGATCTCCTTGCGTCATAAGCCTGGGGTGCAACTATCCAGGGGCGGCAGTGATTTGCCCCCAGAATTGTTGCAGGTCAAACAATCACCGTCATCGCCAATAGTTAGCCTTTTGAAGTTGTATATATCTCTCAGATTGTCGTGGCTCAGGGTCTTTGTCTCATTCAAATGTTGAAACTTGATGTTATTGATCATTGTCGAGCAGGAAAGTGACTACTCCTCGATTTCGAGAGTGCTGAAGAACTCTAGCACGAACTTGAGGAATGTAGGTCGGGGTGCTAGGCATTGGGCGAGACCCGCTATGTGTAAGAGATCATTGATGTTTTCCCGTATGCCCATGGCATCCAAAATCTTTGGATCGCCATAACGGGTGGCCGACTCTCCTTATCAATTTGTTGAACCTCTTCTTCTGTTCGTCTGTGCTAAGAATTATATCAAAGTCGATTGGCTTTGTGGGTTTAGCTGTGATGGTTGTTGGGGGTTCCGGTATGGGAGCCTTTGGTGTGGGCTCAACTGTTTTTTGTTTGCCCTTGGCTTGACTTTTTCTGATTTTCTGTGTTATTCGCCTACTTGAAGTGACTTCTTGACTGGTGTTCTTCGGGTTTTTCGGTGGTGCCATTGGTTACCTGTAACCAGTCAAAAACACATACATTAAACTTAAGTTGAAAAACAAAATTTCAAACTTATATGTCCACCATCATCTATCCATGGGAGAATCAATTTCACACTCATTATTCTTTAATCATGAATCAATTAGCTAGCCCAAATAGCTCAAATCGACAATCAAATAAAAAAAAAATAAACTAAATCGTTTTTATGTGTTCTAATATATATCAAGTCATCTCAAACAATAACACATAAACCATTCTAGCTCAAAAATTGAAATGACGACCATATTAATCAAGCAAAATGGGCTATACAATCCATACACATTGAAGAGTATTCACAATCCTAATTCACAAATGGCTCACCCAATCCATCTCCTAGTCCACAAATATCGCTTAGCATCAGCAAATTTATATTCTTAGTCGGCAAACAAATCAATTCGGCTATCAAATTACACAACATTGAAAATTTTCAACCAAATTTGATAAAACCAACTAATAATACGAAATTGACTTCCTATCATGAATCAAATTCAACAATAAATAGCACAAAAGTAATAGGAGGTGATAGCAATACTTACCGAACAAGTATAGAAGAAGAAGATTTGAAAATTCCCTTTCGCGCCTTTTTTAACCCAAACTCAATTCCGCTCCAAATCAATTTTTTTTTGGATGGAAGTGCGTTATAGGATGTGTGTGAGTTTGAGTGAATTTAATTGAGTGAAAATGGTGAAATTTGAGAGTGGAGTGTGTGTGTGCGCGCTGAAATCGCAAATTGGGGGTGAGGGGGGAAGAATGCCCTAATTTGTCTGCGCAAGGGGGCGGAATCTCGGCCGAGATGCATTTCCTAGCTTGGTGACTCGGCCGAGATCCGTTCTTTGATCTTAGGCTTGTTTTGCTCAGCAGCAGATCTCGGCCGAGATGCGTGTGTGTCTCGGCCGAGATAGCTTTCTAGAGATTTTGCCCTTATTCTGGACAAATTGACCTCGGTCGAGATAGGCTTCCAGCAATTTTTGGCCAGTTTGCGCTCTTCTGAATCTCGACCAAGATGCTTTATGTTTCTCAACCGAGATAGCCTTCGAGAGAATTGCCCTGTTTTGCCTGCATGACGTCTCGACCGAGATTCCTTGTGTATCTCGGCCGAGATGGCTTCCCCTGCATTTTTCCTTCATTTTGATCCTCTTCATCCCCATTTCATGCTATCTCTTGATTATTCTGATCAATACCTGCACATTTCTCAACAAAACATCAAATATGTTACAGGGCATTTATCAAGCAACTAAACGATGAATTTGAAAGTGCAAAATTTTAAAGATACCATAGGGGTGCCTCCCGACAAGCGCCTTTGTTTAACGTCGTTGGCTCGTAGGATGTTCTTTCCCTTAGTGTCGATTCCAAGATGGTTTCCATGTTGGTCCGGACCAGTTCAAACACTTCACTTCATGCAGCTTCTCACCCTCCTCATCATGATGCTTCAAGAATGTGGAAACGTTCGACTTATTCCTGTGCCCTATCTCAAATTCTCTCTCGACAGGAGGGTTAGAAATATGAGGAAAAACAGTATGGGAATCCTTGGGACACTGCTTTGACTAAAAAATGTTGAATTGCATGGTCTTTCCATCAAACTCCATTGTAAGTGTGCCTCCATGGACATCTATCTTAGTTCAAGAGGTGTTTAGAAACGACCTCCCAATAAGATAGGCATAGAGTTTGATGGATCCCCTTGCATTTCCAAAATGTAGAAATCAACCGGAAATACTAAGTTATCAACTTCAACTAGCACGTTTTCAATCACCCCATCAGGGTATGAAACGCTTTGATCGGCTAGTTGAATGACTACTTGTATTTCCTTAAGTGTCCCCAAATTTAAGGATCGAAAAATAGAGCGAGGCATAACATTGGTCGAAGCTCCTAAATCTAGCATAGCATGTTCAATCTTTTGGTTGTTTATTCGACAAGGAATAACAAACATACCAGGGTCTTTGCATTTCTGTGGAAGCTTCTTCTGAAAAATTGCTGACACGTTTTCACTCATGATCACTTTCTCATTCCCCTTAATCCTTCTCTTGTTGGTGCAAAAATCCTTCAAGAACTTTACATAACGTGGAATCTGCTTCACAACCTCGATCAACAGGATATTGATCTCCACCTTTTGGAAGACTTCCAGCATTTCTTTATCTCTATTTCTATCAAGAACCTTCTTGATCTGGCTGGGAAATGGAAGTGGTGGAATTGCAACATTGAATTGTGACCCCTGAGGATCTCGGCCGAGATTGGCTTTCTTCTTGGCCGAGATAGGTTGACAGAGATTTTTCCCTGGTGATTGAAGTGAGCAATCTCGGCCGAGATTGTGGTGTTTCTTGGTCGAGATTATGTCCTCAGCAATTTCTTCTTCATCTTCAACTCTCCTTTCTTCAGCCCTCAACTTCCCTTTTTCGAGTATTTTTCCACTCCTCAAAGTACTAACGCTGACATTTTCGGTTGCCTTGGATGAAATGTACTTTTTGGTGGGAAATGGCAATAAACAATCAGTGAAACATGCCACCATTGCTTCCTTTTGTTTCCTCAATTCTTTTGCAAGCTTCTATTTGGGTGTACGGGTTTGAACTTCGGGGCCTTGTGGTGTTGAGCTCTTTTGTTCTTTTGAACATTCAAGTAGGCTGTCTTCCTGTGCAAGAGGTGACTGCCCGGGCCTCTCAAGCTCTCAAGGCATTATCCTACTAGCAATGCCAATTTCACTCACGTTGTCCATATTGTTGGAATTAATTTCCAGTTAAGCAGGCAACTTTCCACCTTGTGAATTTTCTAAGCGAGAAATGGCAGAGGCAATTTGACTGACTTAGTTTTCAAGATTTTGGAACCTCGAACTTGATTCTCTCTGAAGCTATAGGGTACTAGTTGCCAAGTGATGAACGTAAAAATTACCGTTTTTCTTGCACTTTTCACGTTCATATATTGTGAAGAAGTGCGTGTAATTGATATATTCATGTGTGATTTTTGAGCTTTAGTGTATTTCCAAGTTGAATTTCATTTTTAATATGATTTGATGCGCTTTCGGGTGTTTTTTAGTCTTATTTTGAAGGTTAGGAAGCTCGGGGGAATTTGAAGAATGTTCGAGTCCATTTTCACACTCCGGCCCGAATAATGAGGCCCAAATGGTCCCAAAATGGGTCAGGGCTAGACCCAATTTAAAGATTGTCAAGCCATGAAGAAAGTTAGTGAAGAACTCGGGTCGAGAAAGTGGATGGAAAAGCCCCGAATTAAAGAAGGAAGAAACCAAGGGCAATCGCACATGCTCCACGTTCAAGCTCACAAACCAAGGCCAAAACAAGCCTGAATTAGACCAAAAAAAAGCTCAAGTTGAAGTTTATCGAGTCTCAAATAAAATCCATGAAGAAGTCCGGTCGAGAAAACGAGAGAAAGAGGTCCGAAACGGCGACGGAAGACGGTGGTGTAAAACAAGGGGGAAGGGCACTACCGGGGTCCCTGCCGGACCGGCAGGACCACTAGTAGTCGGTCCAGTGCTAAAGCTCCCATCTGCCGCTGCCCCGCCCGGCCCGGCTGCTGGACCGGCAGTTGGTCCGGTAGTTCGCGGGCCGGCCTCTATTTCGTGCCCTGTTCATTTTTCGGTCGTAACTTCTTCGTCCGAGCTCCAATTCAAGTGATTAAAGTGGTCACGCGTAGCCAAGACGAAGATCTAAAACTTTTTGTTGTGACAAAGAGCCTATTCTAAGCCAATTCTTCCCTGAATTGGCGTAAAATTCCGAGTCGAGCTCACGAAGGGGGGTTCGACCAACAACTTACGATCCCTTGTGTTCTAATTTGCTATTGACTATTTTGCCCTTACTTTTAGGGCACATTTCAGCTGATTCTACCTTTGTATGTTTGGGAAGTGGGTATCTATAAATACCCCCTCTCCCCTTTATTTAAAGAGGTTGGAAAACTTGGAACATACACTTCATTCTCTAGTTTTAGTTTCTCTCTTTCAATTTTCAGAATTTCATTAGGGTTTCCTCCCTCTTAAAGGGGGAAACTAGGGTGCTTGAGAAATTTTGTAAGGATTCCTCCAAGGGGGTGACAACCTTGAAGTATTATCAAGATTTCTCGATTTCTATCATCCATAAGCTTCTCTTATCCCTATCTCTCTTTATTTTCTTTTTATTTGAATTTCTAGCTTGATGATGATATTGATTGAGTTATTGTTGATGATTCGTGAGTAGTTCTTCTTGTTTCCCGAAGCAAGGGAGTAATCTGAGCTTCGGGGTTGATGTCCATGATATTTTGATGGTTGGTTTATTTGGGATTGGTAACGTAGGGTTAGGATTTAATTGATTTGTATGATTATTGTATGAAATTAGGCTTTATTATAGGTTTGTCTTGGTGGCTCAAGCTCTCGATGATTTAGCCTTCTTTTATATAATTGTGCACTTGGGAAATGATAATTTAGACCTTAGGCTAGGATTTGCTACCCTCTCGAAGGAATCCAAATTGATCTTAAGCGAGCTTAGGATTAGATTTTACGCCTTAGAATGATAAGGAAAGGAATCTAATTCGCGAATTCAAATCAATTAAAACTTGATTTATAGGATTGAGACCTATGAACGAGAAACCTATAAAGAGAGGGAATAGAGCCTAGGAGGTCTCGATTGGGATAAAAAACAATAGTTTAGGTCGTGCGTGTAGAGAATTCTCACCCCTACATCGGTTTATAAGGTAGGCGAAGTCACGATAAGATTATTTTAGTCTACTCAATTGGTAATTCGGGGCCCGGGGTTGGTTTCACTTGTTAATTCATTTAGGTATCCTTTATAGAACCCCGTGTATTCTCTAACACTAGGGGGATATGGCACCTAAACCATATCCTGGGACTTCTATTTATTGGGACGCTACTTAGGTAGAAGTTTGGCCATTTGTTCCCTTCTTATTTCGACTTAATAGTGTTTGGACATTAATCCCTTCTTGGTTTGGGTGAAATCAAGTTTCGGGAAGCATCTTTCCTTTTATTATACCCTTTTATATTGCTATTCCGCTTAGTACAAATCAACTCTCAATTTCAATTGCTAAACTTGGGGAATTCATGATCCGAATAGTTCACACGGATGTCCTCCCTGTGGATCGATATATTACTACCTCTGTATAAATCGCGTACGCTTGCGAGAGCGGAAGATCATTCAAATAATTACTTTTGAACGAATTTTCGGTACAAGTTCATGGCGCCGTTGCCGGGGAGGATAATCTCCCCGTGTAATTAGCCGGGTCATTAAGTTTCGTTAGATTTAGCCTTTAATTTGTGTTGTTTAAGGTTTTGTCAAGTTGTTTAATTGATTCTTCTTTTTAGGTAGTACTCGTGTATGAGAAGGACAAGAAGCGTGGACATTCCGCTTGTTGATCTTGATCCCGAGATTGATAGGACCTTTAGAAGAGGAGTTAGAAAGTTGTTCAAAAGAGATCAAAGTGAAGAAGAAGTAAATATGGAAAACCAAGCTGCCAATTACAATCCACAAGAAGAAGTCGAGGAAGAGATTATGTTGCTCCAAACAATCAAGGGACACACTCAAGCATAGTTCGCCCTAGAGTCCAAGCCAATTCCTTTGAATTGAAGCCCGACTTCCTCCAAATCATCCAAGCTAATCAATTTGGAGGCCAACCGAGCGAGGACCCTCATCTCCATGTGTCAACCTTCCTACAAATTTGTGAAACGTTGAAGATGAATGGAGTTTCACCCGAAGCTATCAAACTTCGCCTCTTTCCTTTCTCTCTAAGGGATAGAGCTGCGGTTTGGCTCAATTCTCAACCACCGGACTCTATTACCTCGCGGGAGGACTTATGGGTGAAATTCTTGCAAAAATTCTTTCCACCAAGCAAGACATCTCAACTACACAAAAAACTCACCACATTCGCTCAAGAGCAAGATGAGTCTCTATTTGAAGCATGGGGGCGATTCAAAGATGGGTTGAGGATGTGCCCACATCATGGGCTTGAGAAGTGGATGTTACTTGATATATTATATAATGGGCTCTCCTATCATGATCGAAGTGCCATTGATGCCGCTTCTGGAGGATGTTTGATCAACAAGAGCATTGAGGAAGCCTTTGAGCTTATTGAAATCATGTCCACCAACCACAATCAATGGAATCAACCACGTGCCAATCCAAACATGTCTTCGTATGTGCTAAGAAAAATCCAAGGTATGCACCAAGTTGATACTCTAGATTTGATAGCATCGAAACTCGAGGTTCTTATCAAAAAGTTCGACACTATGAAATCTATAACACTTCCACCCAACCCCAATCCTTCAATACTAGTACTTGTGATATTTGTGGAAATGAGGAGCACACGGCGAATGAGTGTTCTATCTTGTCCCGAGTGGAGAGTGTGCAACTAATCGAAAGGGCAAAGAAAGGGGAGTGGAACCCACACTCAAATACCCACAACCCCAGTTGGAGGTATAACCCGGCATTTTCATATGCTAACCCCCAAAGCTCTTCGAACCCACCTCAAAGACCACAATATCAAAGTCAAACCCACCAATCATCTCAAAACCCTCCGGGATTCCCACAAAGAAACCAAAATCCCAACTATCCTAGGAGAAGTGAAAACGACTTAGCCATTAAGGAAGTTCGAGCACAAGCTAAGAAGGATAAAGATGAACTGAATGCTAAAATTGAGGTCCTCATAAACCATAGCACAATGATGGAGCAATTCATCCTTAAGTCACCTTCGGGGTCGTCTAGGCAAGCGGGTAGTCTTCCGGGACAACCGGAATGTAGGAGAAAAGCCGAACCCCAAGAGGATCTCAAGTTTGTGGGAGAAAAGGTAAGTGAGGGGAGATTGGTGGAAAAGGAAGACATTAGGCTTGAACTAGTTGACGGGTGGAAAGAAAAGGGAAAAGTAGAAGAGGGTGTAAAAGGGGAGAGTGAAGAGAAAAATGGGAACCTCGAGAAAGCCATGAAGCCATCCCTACCAACACCTAACCCAACTTCTCTTAAAAACCCTTTGGAGGATGTGATGACGTTAAAAAGGACAATGGAAGTCGAGAATGAAGGTGAGTTCGAAAATCTTCTTTCAAAGGTGTCTTTAAACGACTCCCTACTCTTTGAAGAAAAAGCAAAAGAAAGCATCACCACCTTTTCGGAGAACTTGCAAGAGTTTCTACCTAAATGTGAGGGATCTCACGCTTCCGAGACCCTTCTCAATTTGGATGAGTACAAAATTGTGGAAGAGGAAGGGCTCGCTCCTAAGCTTGGTGATCCAGGATGTTTTGTTCTATCTTGTAGAGTTGGAAAGAAATTTTTTCGAAATGCCTTATGTGATCTTGGAGCAAGCGTAAATGTGATGAGTTCAAGAGTTTTCAATGAACTTGGTTTACCAAAATTGACTCCTACCGATATATCTCTTATGTTTGCCGACTCTCGGGAATCAAAACCCGAGGGAATAGTAAAGGATGTCTTGGTTGAGGTAGGAAAGTCAAAGTTGCCAACCGATTTTGTTATCCTAGATGTGGGAAGTGAACTCACTTTCCCAATGATACTTGGGAGACCTTTTCTTGCGAGTGTCGGAGCACTCAATATGTTAAGAAGGGTCGAATGGTGCTAAAGACCAAGGGTGAAATTTTAAAATTTCAAATGACCAAAAGAAAACACCCTAGTATTAGCACTAATCTTGAATGTTCCATCAAACACCAAGTATCATTGGAAGAGGATGAGTTCTTAAAAGAATTTGAGATCTTTGGTAAAAAAAAATTTCATGAAAAAGAGGAGCCGGTAATCAAAAGGAAGGAGATTCCAATGATCCAAGACGGAAAAGCCTTGAAAATGGAAAACATGATTTTTGAACCTCCATGTTTCGTTTGTGAAAGAGGGTCAAGCTAGTGACCTTAAAGATGCGCACTTGGGAGACATTCCAAGCCCCGTTTATTTCGCTTTTCAATAAAAGTAGTTTAGGAATTTTTGTGAATATTTGTTGTTAAAGCGTTCTAATGTGTTTGATATGGAGATGGTAGGTATCAAGGATAAGTGAAATGGGAAGAAAAGTCGAGGTAGGGAAATTTTTTGAAGAAAAATGCGTTTTGAGTCGAGCTCATGGAAAATTTCATTTTCAAATTTTTTCGAAAAATCAATCATTTGATTCAAAGAAAAACGAGAAAAAAAATTCGGGATACCTAGCCAAAAGGGTCATAAGGCCGCCCCCCTCCCCCTTTTTTTCTTCCCACAACTTCAACACCCACTTCACTCTCTACAATTTCTCTCCTCTCTCTCTAGAAATTTTTAAAAATTCATCACTTTGATTTTCCAATTACTCCCAATCCGTTTGGAATTAGTGTGAGTCCTTTGGAGGGATTGCTACCCGGACCAAGGGCATCATTTCCCACCGATCACTTTATGGAGAAAGTCATCGGAATCCGGCGAACCCGAAGGAGGTAAAATTTTCAATTCTTTCGCTCATTTTAGAGTAATTTTCGGTTTTTCTTATTGTTTCCCCTTGAAATCCCTTAGTTAAAACACTTGGCAGACACGGGCTACATTATTCCCAACCCGAAATTATATTTCGGGTATATTTTTGTTGTGTTGTTGTTTTATTGAGCATAGGGAAAATTTAAAATGGCAAGAACTAAAGGGGAGAAATGAAAGAATACCACCGTTAAGTCTTTTACTATGGGAGAAAGAAGTAAAAAGAAGTCGGAGAAGCAAGTGATGCGGGAAGGTGTGGATGAGGATAGGGAGATAATTGAGAGGGAAGAAGAGCTTGAGGTACCGGAGGGATTTTTGCTTCCATCGCCTAGTGATAGGCTTGTCTTTTCAAAAGTGCGTGAGAAACGGATTTCTCCCTTTAAGTTCATTGATTTAGATGAATTGAGAGCCCTTTCATATGGGGGTAGAGTGGAGGAAATTTTAAGAGTATGGGGACTACTTGAATTCTTAACTAGGCCAACTAGCACTTTTGTCACGACAAATGTCCACTTCTTTAGTACGCTTAAGGTTGGGATGATGGCAGTCAGCAGCATCCGGTAAAGTCAATTTTGTGATTGGGAAGAAAAGCCATTAACTGGATATGGTAGCATTTGGAGAGAAGTTAGGGATAAGGCAAGAATTGTATGCAATTGTGATGGACATGAATTTCAAGCCCGATTTGTTTTGGAAAGAACTTACTGGGGAAGAAAAGTTTGCATCAAACCAAGCCAAATACCTACTCATAAAGGATCCAGCCATTAGAACCATTTTCCAAATCTTGACACACACTGTTTTAGCAAAGAAGGAGACTACTAGAGTGACGGGAGTTGAGTTGTTTTTCATATGGGCTGCAATGAAGGGAAGAAAATTGCAGTTATGGGGTTTTTACTCGGACACTGGATTAAGGTGCAAGGAGATGCGTACCGGACAATCCAATTTGGTAGTTACATATCTAGGCTCATTCGTACATTGTAAGAAGTGGAAAGAGGACTCCAAGGAGAAGACTTAGGATATGAAATTTTACCATTGGATGATCCGAACAGGCCTAGAATGGCAAGAAAACAAGAGAAGGAGATAGAGGAAGAAGAACCTGAGGCAAGAGGAGGAGTAGAGAATAAGATTGATGAAATCTTGAGGAAAGCAACCGTCCTAGAAGATATAGCCAATCGCTCCAACCAAAAGAATGAAGCACTAGTGACAAAATGAGGCGCTCATGGGGGTAATGAATGACATGAAGAAGAGAGTGGAAATTATTGAGAGACAAGATTGTGAAACTCATCTCCTCCTTCGTTGGTTTTTCAAGAAGAGTATCAAGACCTTTGGCTATATCAAAAGCATCTTCAAGAAGAGTTCAGGAGAAGAAGAACAAGCAAGGGTCGAGAGAGAAATTAGAGAAGTCACCGAGAGAATTGCCCCGCCATCCGCCTCGACCTTTGATGTGAAGAAGCAGTTTCCGGGATATTCCGACATGGAGGCTTGGCCACAAGGCCATGAGTCTTGAGCCACTTCACCATTTCTTTGAAGAAGAATCCGAATCCAGTAGAAGATCCCTTCCGATGAAAACATACTCGAGGAACACCGTGAGAGAAAGGCAAGGGGTTGAGAATCTTCCCCCTCTCGGTTAGTATTTCTATCTTCTTTTTCGCATGTAAATAGTGTAGTGTTGATTTTTAATGCTTTTAGAATAAGTGATGTTGGGATGAAAGTGAAATAGAGAGTGAGATGGTTTCGATGATATAGAGTTGAAAGTGATAACCTTGCGCATTTTTTCTACCTCTCTAACAAATTAGGCTTGAGAAGTTCGCCAAAGTTTGTGGGGAGGGAGAAACGGTTGTCACTACTATGTGGGTTTTGATTGAGACATGAATCTCAACCTTTCCACTACTTGGGCTTGAGAATTTCGCCCAAGTTTGTGGGGGGGATGGGAGGATTGTTAATCTTATATGTTTTTTAGGATTCTCCTCTTGTCGTGTGGAACTTTCTATACCTCTTGATCTATGTCATCCCACCACTTTGTGATTATGTTTTAATTGCTTTTGAGAATAACACAACCATGGATTGTTTGTTAAGTTAACCTACCTCGTGATAGATAAGGAAGAAGGATTGGAAACCCCGATGTTGTGATCTAATGTTTTTAAAATCTCTACAAATTGAGTACATAACACTAGAGGGTTCCTTGCCTAAAAATCATGTGTGATAATTGGTTGATGAGGTTTAAAGGTAGGTGAATATTTAGATATAGTGAGGAGGATTGCATGAGTTCATAAAATAACTTACCCCGAAATTATGTTGCTTGTGGGAATTTCTTCATTGCATTCTACTGTTTTTTTTTTTTATAAATTCTAGTGATAATTGTATACTCCAATTGTTGAGCTAAGTATGTAAAAAAAAAAAAAAAAAAAAAAAAAAAAAAAAAAAAAAAATTCCACGTTGTATGAAACATAGGAGAAAAAAAGAGATAAAAGCTTAGGAAAAAATCGAGTGATGAAGCTATTGAAAATGTCATGTAACTCGAAAAGAGTATTGTTATGTAAAGGCAAAAGCTAGGATTATCATCTCTTTCTTTTAGAAGAATAAAAATTTAAGATCAGTTGGCTCGAGGGAGAAGAGAGCCGTATTAGATAAAATGAACCAAACTCATTATTTTTCCCAATGAGAATTAAATGCACACAGTACACGTGAAATTGCACAAAAACAACACTAAAATGACACTTAAAGGATCCTAAAGTGTATGCACGAACACGTGTAACAGTTGCAACAAAAATTACTCACATATAAGATATTATGATGGGCATGGGGAACACACAACACATCCAACAACATAAACCGAGTAAAGACAAAAAATTTAAAAAGGAAGGAATATGTATTTTGTCTATATCATGATACTAGGAATGAATAGACAGGTTGTTAAGATTATTCGTCAATTTATTCGAGGCCCCGAATAACCAACCAATGATTTAAAGCCGGTGTGGCGGTAGGCAAGGCTGCAAAATTGGCCTAAGCTAGACGACCACAATACAGGATTATATGTCCAGCAATGTCACAAAGCTAACATATTACGATCGTGCATCCTGAGACAGTCGCCGAGCTAGGGGAGTAAGAGGGTCGAGGTGAGTTTTTCCACCATTGCTGATCGGGGAGAGGTGAATTACCGCGGCCCTGCAAATTGGATTTCCCACCACGACGATAGTTATTTTTGCGAGAAAAATGGGAAGTTGTCCTATCACCAGGCTATCTGCCGGAGCGAGACTAAGTAAGATTTGTCGAGGCCACAAGATGCGTGGTTAGAGCAGCCTTAGTCTTGAGACACTGTTCATATACAGCAAGAAAATTATGAAGTTCCTCGAAATGGAGAGTGTTTTCTCGAGTGCGGATAGGACCAACAATAGTAGCATACTCCGGGTCCAAACCATTGATGACAAAGAGTGTTAAATCGTCATCAATAACCGGTTCATCTATGAGGGACAATTCATCGGCCTTGGATTTATCAAGGTGGGGATAATCGGTGATATTCAATCTCCAATGGTGATACGATAGAGATCACTCTTCAAGGTATTCACTCGAGACTGAGAGTGGTCATTGCAGAGTTGATCCAAGATCGACCAAGCTTCCGAAGTAGACTTGGCCGTCGAAACGAGGGAAAGAATTTATGTATAGCAGGAGCCAAAAATTGCAGCAAGTAGGAGTTGATCCTGTTGGATCTAGAAAGCAACGTCAGAAGTATTAGAGCTATCTTTGGCGAGGATCGGACAAGGGCTAGAATCGTAAAAAAAGCCCGGAATGTTGTGACCACGAAGAAGTACACCTGTAACAGTCGACTCGGCAGTGGTCGAGGTCGGTATGGTGGCGGAGGGAAATAAAAAATGACGTCGAAGGAAAAGTAGGGTTTGAACAGGCCAGGGATGAATCTATACTGATACAATGTAGAAAATATTATGTATTGTATTGTTTTACAGAATGAATTATACAAGTTTAAATACTGCCGAAAGTCTACAAGGAAAGTCTCTATTACACTAACTAATTTACACAAAATCAGGAAAAGAGAATATACAATTATCTTCATCAAGATACATTCTTTATATTTTTTAAAATGTTTAAAATAATTTTTAGAAATAATTTTTGAAATTTAAATGAATTTTTAAATTTTACAATAATTTTATGAAATTTTATATTTATTTTCTGAATTTTTTTATATTTCTTTTATCTTATATAAAATTATTTAGAGTTTAAGTTATTTTTATATTATTTAATAAATTATTTTAGCTTTTTTTTTTTAAATTAGATGGCCACGTGTCGCCATCGTATTGGGCCTTTTTGGCATGTGCTTTACACATGGCCTATACATGCTGGAATATATAGATGGAGGTTGCAAAAGTAAACTCCCGCATTATACAGGTTGTGATCGAAAAAAATAATTACCTTAGACTATCTATATTGTGAATCAGATTATGAAAAATGAACTAACTGCTTATTTTTAACAATAAAAATATGAAATTATATAAATAGAAAAATATAATCTTCTTATAAATTATTCAATTTATTTTATTATTATCTTATCTTACTTTTTTTTATATATTGTGTGTTATTATCTTTCTTTTTTTCTTTTTCATATATGTAATTAATGGAACTAGTTGTGGCTATTTGGATATGTTGAGAAGGATGCGGGCTGACTAAATATATGTTTGAGTTTTAAAAATAAATCAATTTTAAAATAGGTATTGTTATTTGTTATATTTAATATTTATTTGAGTTTTATTTTATAAAAAAATAATTTATTTATAAATAATTAATATATTCAATCGAAAAGTTACATGAGAGAAAAAGATATCTATGTTATTTAAAATTTTACTATATGTAATTTAAAATTTAAAAGTATTTATTTTATCAAGTATACAATGTTTACACTTTTAAATCATAAGAGCATATAATTTTAATTTAGTTAAAATATTACATTATTTGCAAACTTTCATGCATCGAATGGGAGTAGTACTAGTACATAAAGAAAAATGTATATAGATTTTTACATTATTGTGAAAATTCAAAACATATTCTTTTAAGGTATATAAGTATATAAGTACATTGATTTTATATTATTTGCAAACATCTCGAATTATTCGGATACCTATGTACATACATGTGCATAAAATATCTTTCATTTACACACACACACCACATACTCACATGTAAATCTACAGATTCAGGGGATCCGGATGAAACATTTTGATCTATAAATATCTATGTCTACGTACGTGCACACATATTGTGAGAGAAAGAATAATATTTTTATCTTAGAAATCCCATTGCTGAAGAGTCTTATCTAATGACTATCAATGAATACCTTGAATTGTTCAACTGTCACTATAGTTGTTATGCATCGGCTTGACTTAGTGTATGTGCATGCCATATCGTTTTATTTACACACACCATATCTGTATGTGTACTTAAGCGCCTACACATTGAGAAAGAAAGAATGTTATACTTACATTAGAAATCCGCCTTGAATTGTTCAACTATCATGGTAATTGTTGTGCATCGACTTGACGTAGCTCCTAAGTGTAGGCGAGGAGCTGGGCCTGCCGGTCGTAACCTTGTGTTCTAGAAACACGAGGGAGCATAAAAGATTATTTAGGATTGATTCTCTTGATTGAATCGATTCTCCGATCGAACTGAATATTTTTAATTGATTATGTGTTGATATAATTGTTATTCGCAAAGTGCAATGATATCAAAGAACATCATCCAACATTAGACAAAATATTGTGAACATGTACATGTATATTCATTTAAAATAATGCACTATTATGTTTATATACAGTAAAAATAACATATTTTAACTTTTTGAATAATGCAAAACCATAACACACATTTCATTTTTTATGTGTTAAATATTAAACTACTTGCCCTTCGTCATATTTGTTTTTGTCTTTTTTTTTTTTTTATTTCCTTAGGTTTGCCTTTGTCAGATTCTTCTCTGCTTTTGTGCATCTTTCCACGTCTCATGCGGTATCCTATCTCTGTTTTCAGATGGATCTTCCTGTTGGTGTTCTCCAATTTCCTATGAATTTTTCTGCTATGAAGGTGAGCAACTTTACGAATTCCTTACTTGGTGTGCATGCAATCATGGATATTTTTACTTTAGAGTAGAAATTTTATTTGTTTGATTTTATAAAGTTCTTTTGAAAAATTAGATTATTCAGTTTTTAAACTTATTTCTTCATCATAGTTGTGTAGGATCTAGCTAAATGTATTGGATTTGAATATGTTTCTAATTAGATTATATTTGCGGAATGTTTGAGTTATAAGTGAGAACTAATGAACTATTTTTTTATATACTTGGTAAACATATTGCAAAATTTAAAAGAAAACTTATTTTCTTGAAATTTTTATTAGTGGACAAATGTAAATATTCAAGTTTGCGTAATAGCTTAGAAAGGGATAATTTCTCTGGAAAATCCACACTACAACAAAAAAAGTCTTTCGTACAATATTTTTTGAGAGCACAATTGTGGTCACTAATAATAATTATTTGTGACCATTTGTTATCCCAAATCTCTCTACGTATTACTTGAGACTATTTTAAGACTACTTTTAGAGACAGCGGGTTGCAAAAAAAAATTGAGACGTATTTGAGACCACTTTTGTTGTCACAGTTATATTATTTGTGTCCGAGTAGTTGAGACTTGTCTCTAATAATAAAATAGTGATGGATACTCATAAGTTATGATAAATGCTGCTTATGTAAGATCACTTCTTGTTGTTTCAAAAGATCATTTTTTTGTATTGCCAATTTTTGGGAAAAAAATTATCAATATATATAAAAATATTGGTACAATATACATAGAATAACTGTTTTGATATACTACATTGAACCATTTATATGTTGGGTAATGTTTATTATTTTTCGCTACATAAGTTCTAGATGCGAATCAAACCCCAAACGTAGGCCTTTAACTTAAGGACTTCCAAATTTCAGTCATTAAATTGATAGATTTGTCAGAAATTAGGGCTTCTAACGAAATTTACTCCTTAGTAAGAGGTCAACAGCAAAGACAATTAAGAACTTTTGAAGGATAGTAATTAACATTCCTATTAATTAACTATGTCAACTTTTAATAATAAACTAATTAAGACACTACCCAAGAAGAGGAGGTCTCTTGTGTTCGGATCCATGCAATTAGGCCATGAAAAAAAATGTATTAGCATTTATGTCTAAATGTATTACATGTTCTAGGTAAATGTATCATGGTGAAAATGTATTAATGACCATATTAATTTGATTTTAAGCAAGATCAACTTATTGAGGTTGAAAATGTGGTACATATAACATGTTAATTTCTCCATTGCAATTTTTATTTATGTAATGCAAAACAACAAAAGAAATATTCATGAAAGTCTTGGATAGACTTACCTAACTTCAATTAATGAATTATGGCCAAACTATGTGAGAACTATGCCTATATAAATGGATGTTAAGCGTCTCTTTTCTTGAATAAATGAGTGAGACAATTAGTATGGAAACGATCAAGTTGTCAACTTTGTTTGTTTACATATTCTTATTGTTCACTACAACTAAAGCTACATTGCCGCCAGGATCGCGAATATGCAACTTATTTCCGGCATTATGCTCATCTCCACCATCACCACCACCACCTCCTCGAGTACCACTGATATGCACTGTTTTACCAAGACTATTATTATGTCAGTCTCCACCACCACCTCCACTTAGATCCCCACCACCGCCACCTCCTCCACCACCTCCGTCGCCACCCACTTCCTCACCACCTCCACCACCACCTACTTCTTCGCCGCCTCCTCCACCACCTCCGTCGCCACCCACTTCCTCACCTCCTCCACCGCCACCTACTCCTTCCCCGCCTCCGCCACCACCTGCTTTTTCGCCGCCTCCACCACCTCCACCGACAGGAGCTAGATAAACGATTTGCTACCTATTTAATTCACCAATATGGGTTTAACCACAACTACCTATATGCTAATCTTCATCTCCTCCCTTTTACTTTAACCACCATAATTGCTCAAATAATAAGATACCTCAAATAACTTTATTTCGACACAATAACATTATCAGCTGATAAAGGTCTTGCCTTCCATGGTGTGACGTGACTTGCAACATTCTTGATTCAACTCTGTAGTTTCAGGGGGGACGCGTTGGATTTTAGAATATGTTTGGCATACAACTGATGTACTTTTTATACATTTTTACAAATAAATTTGTGAATTATAATAAGACGGGAAGTTGCAAACACATCTTATAATTATGTTTGATCCAGAAGACCAGACATTTACCTTTCACTTTTCAGTTTGGTCTGTTTTATCTTTTCCATTGTTTTCTTTAGATGAAATTAAGAATTGATCACCAACTTTTTTAACAGCATAGACCGTAAGTATATGGTGTAGTTGCTAGTGTAGTATGATCAATATCGTATCTCACAAAGCTCAGTGAAGACACCTTAATAAAATTACTATAGTGGGTTTAGTACAAATTTATGTAGGCCACCAATGGTGATGATTTGAGTTTCGTAACTACTCTAATTTGACGTAAACTAAAGTAGTTTAAGCAATTAAAAATAATAACTAATTAAAGAATTATAATAGCACACTTTCAAACTTGACAATTAACGGGCTAAATTCAATAATTAAAACCATCCTAGGGTATTCGTTTTTTAGAATCAAATTAACAAGTGCAAACAAACAAAATCATCCTAGGTTACACCATTTTTATTATTAAGAGGCTTCACTGTATGTATCTAAATTTCCCTTCCAGGGCGATTGAGGTGTGGATCATACACAATAGATCAACCTCCCAGCTACACTCGTGCATACAACTATTACCCGTGCCCAAGAAATACCCTACCATTCTTCTAAACTCCCGGTATGTTAAATAATTGTAAATGTGTTGTGTGTTGTTTGGTCATCCATGTCCCCATCTCTCGAGTTTCGGACACGAATTTGTGTGTGCTAAATTCAAGTGATCACTCTAATCTAGAAGCAGTCAATTCTCAATACAACAAATAACAATGTAAGTCATCAAAATGAATTAAAGACAACAATTCTGGAAAAAAAAGTATCCCTTAACTGTTTTTTGGATGCTAATTTGTTATAATTGGGCGAAATTTTGAAATCACTTGAATCGAGTCGACCCGTTATATATAAGAAGATCCAAGCATACTGGGTACATAAGTCTTACTCATAAATGTTATGACTAGTTTTCGATTTACTAAATACATATGTGTCATATTTATGACGATAATTGTAAATTTTTGCACAACATATAGATAACATTTCCATCCTGGTTGAATTCATCTTGCTGAGAATCTAATTTGGTCATTGAATAGACAAATATGTGAAATGACATTTAATTATTCAAATTCATGTTTTACAACGTATTTTTGGGATGATTTGTACGAATATCTTATTTGAAAACCTAAACACTATTTTCTAAAAAGGTGAATAGATAGGAAATGATATTTTAAAATATAATTTTTGGTAAAAGAAAAATGAGGGAAAATAACTTTTTCCAGGAAAAAAGAAAGATTATTTGTTACTTAACCAAAGGTAAATTTAGGTATTAGACTCTCTAAGCATAAATAATAACAAATTCAACTAGGTGAAAGAAAATAAAAGGAAGAAAAAGTGCCAAAACAAGCTTGATAGCCCAATGAATCACTAGCACCTCATAGTGGCATAACATTTGAAGATATTTGGAAAAGGATGGGCACTTCCTGATGGACTATGTGCCCATTTAAAGGTACATCCTCCGTTTCAAACAAGTGTGTGTTGATACGCAAATTTCATACCAATTAAAATGCGCTATGTAATAAAGTATATGTTGGAAATCACTTTTATATTGATTGTTTTAATGTTAGAAATTAATTATGGATGAGTAAAAATGAAAAATATATATTTACACAATTCATTTAATTGGGAAATTTTTCGTGGAATCAAGACATACTCAACCAAATTAAGTAGGATATTTAGGGTAAGATTGCAAGAATTGTGTTATTTTTTCTAAAAAGACACTTTTTTCCATTTTTGTTTTCTTTTATAAAGCTACATTGTTTTAAAATGGAGGGAGTATCTTTTATTGTAATGTAGTAGGCTATGAGGTGTACTATAAATGTCGTAAAAAGTGATAGATAATGATTAAACACTTGTTGGAACTAATTAGTTAATATTAATTATTAAATTGTAAGAAAAAAGTATGAATAATGATTGGTTGATTATGTAATGATTAAAATTTTAATTAATTTTTTTGAAGAAGAATAGAGTTTTTAATGAAGGGTGTGGCGCACTCGGACAAGCATATCCTTTTCAAAACATACCGCGTTATGCAAGTGATAGAAGAGGGAATATTAATGAATGCCCACATGAAAGAAATACTAAAATTTCTTCTTCTCACTAATGAAATTAACTTTTATGCATTGCGTCAATAATTAAAAAGAGCTATCATTTTAATTTTCTTTAGAAAGGGCTTTTATTACCATTTCCAAACAGACCCTACAATGATTTTTGACTTATGGGTCATCTATTTATAGTTATGAATCTTTTAAGTCCTGGAATGATAGAAATTTTCTTTCAGGACCTGAATTGATAGTTGATCTATCATTCGAGTCCTTGATCGATAAAAACCCAAGAAAATATCATTGTGTTTAATATCAATTCTTTTGTTTACGTAAAACTAAGTTTTCAACGAGAAAAGGATAAACTGCCAAAAAATCCAAGATACATTATTGTAATTTTTTCTTTGCTACATATAAGTTAAAAATTATTTATTTTATGAGAAAAATTTTATGTGGATGTGGAGCACTCAGGTTTGGAGTCTGACTAGATTGATTTAGAAGCATTAAAAAAATATAAATGCCCAAAAATTACAAATATTTCTTATATTTGTCTATTTATTTATAGGATTAATTACCAAAAATATTATGATCTTGGGTCCGCTTTTCAATTACAATATGACATCTAAAACTTAGCAACACTAATCACCAACTTTGATGTTTTTTAAATTACAACATCGACCAAATCTTGTGACATCTAATTGTGTTACTACCACTACCATTAGATAAGTGGTGACGAGATAGTCCAATATTTGTAACTTATTTTTTCATTCATTGCTATAATTGTAGTGAATTGGTGATTGAAGCTATAATTCTTTCACCCTCAATTAACGATAGTAGAAATGACAAGTTCTAAAATTGATGGAGAGTAAATAATGGTCGCGCAAAGGTGCATCTAAAGATAGTGGTGACAACATAATCAGATATAAAAAAATATAGTTGATGTTGCAGTTGAAGAAACATCATAGTTGGTGATTAGTGTTGCTAAGTTTTAAAGGTCATGTTGCAATTAAAAATTTGACCAAATGTCGTGATGTTTTTTTTTTTTTTTTTTTTTTTTTTTTGTACTTACCCCTAATTATATATGTTTACTAATTATTTTTTAATTTTTACCATTAAGAAAGAATCCACAAAAAAGAAAGTAAAAGGATAACAAAGAACATATGATTTTCAAAAAAAATAAAAAGAAATGGCTCGTCCACAATTTGAAGGTTTTCTCCACAGGTTAAATGTTAATTTCATCTTCAAAACCCTAGCTACTTATCCTTCTCTACATCCCAAAAAGCAGTCACATGTTAGGAAAATATGCAATCTTTTATTCAAGGTACATCTCATAAAGGTACAACCTTTTAAAAAAATAATTATTTTTGTTTGTTTGACTTTTATTTGTCTATTATTATTCAACTATGTATAAGTTATTCGTGAAATAAAAATGTTGAAATATTTGCTTTAACAAACTGATAATTTAAACATATATGGGTACATTCATTATACATATGTGTGGATATAAATATATATTGTACTTGATAAATAAGATTTCCTATGTCTAAAATAGAGTTATTTAACAATTTTTTTTTTTGACACACAATTTTGTTTGCTTTTATTGAATCTACTTTTGGGGTTGATAGGCAAACTTATCTAACCTAAATTGTTATCTACTTCCTTCTTATTAAAGGTATTATGGGAAATAATTAAAAGTATTTATATTTGAAAATGGGTAAAATAAATTTTGGATCTTGGTAATTTTAAATCTACTTATGTCATCATATCCTCCAATACACATATAGATCTAAGGAAAGAGCAACTATTCGTGATTCTTATGAGATAACAAGCTCTTATTCTTGTACGGTGTTAAATTTATTATAAAAGTTGGCATATTTAGCAGCTATGTTAATTATTGTACTTAAATTTCTTAATAAACAAAAATGTCTATTAATAGAAATTATTATCATCAAAAAGTTTGACCTTATAATGTCTACAACAAAAAGTTTGCGTCTGTAGTTACTGATTTTATCAATCCAATACAAAGGGCAAAAACTAAGGGACAATTTGGTTTAGAATTAGGAATGATAATGATAATGAATATGAACGCAAGGTCAATCACTATGAAATGATCTAATGAGAGTAGTTAATCAAATGGAGGTAACCAGAGCCGGTCCAATGTTATAAGGGGTCTGGTGCGAACAAGAAGAAGGCCTCTTAGCTTCATACAAGTAAAATCAATAATAGTTATATTATTTTCATGAAAATAATTTTCCTTGACATAATGCAAAGATAATTTACATATTTATTGAAAAGATGATGTTTCAATTTCAATGACTCTAATCTCATAAAAACAAAGACATACAAAATATCCTTCAATTTTATTACATAATAATTGAGAAAATTGAAACCTAGGTGAAAATACTAATTTTTCATGTCATACCACAGATTTTTCCTAGTAAACAAAAATCTAAAAGAATAAAATAATTGTAATTAAAAGAGTAAATTGTGATTGTACCCAAGGTAAAAATACAAATTTCCATATCATAATGCATAATTTTTCGTAGAGCTAGAAAATAAAAAGAATAAACTCTGGCTACAGCAAGAGTCCAAATTTTCATATCATAATATACATTTTTTTTCTAATAAGAATTAAACAATTAAAATATAAAATAATATTAATTCTAATAAAAATTAATATTGTACAGGAAATAAAAAAGATGTAAATACAAAGCTTGACCAAGATAATTAGAGCCCAAAATCTTAAATGAACCATGTAATAAACCTAAATAAAAAGAGGGACACAATATACTTAGTTTTAAAAAGTAGAATTTTGAGAAAAAAAGAGTTTCGATCCAGGGACCAGTTGCCTAAAAAGCACAAACTGGTAGTCATGAACCACTAGGACAAATATTATATATAAATATGCAGATACATTTAAGAAAATCGGGGCCCTAGCCGGGCGAGGGCCCGATGCGATGGCACCGAGTGACCACCTTAGGACCAGCTCTAGGGGTAATGATTAACCTACTTTATCTCATTCATGTATACAAAGCATAAGAAATATATAATGAATGCATGTTGTTGTTGTTATTATTATGAGAAAATTACGGTTTTGGTCCTACAAGACACAGGGCTGTTGCATTTTGGTCCCAAAATTTTCACATTTAATCCCATAAATACAAAACCGATCATATTTAGTCCCACCGTCACGTTTTCTGTTAATTTTGTTAGCACTTTTAGTCCCAAATTTTTTGTGCAGTTTTGGTCCTAACCAAACAAACACTATTAGTCTCAAAGTTTTTATGCAGTTTTGGTCTCAACCAAACAAACACTTTTAGTCTGAAGACTTTTTGCATTTTTCGTCCCAAACCAAGCAACCATTTTTCCCTCCAGAAATCAATTTTTTCGATTGATAACTGATTGGATCTCTTATCCTCTACTTCCATGCTCCTCTTTACATCAACCTGCATTTTCGTCTCCAGACTCGGTTGTCAATATTTGAAATATTAAGAGATTTTGATTAATATATGACACAATTAGGAATAGAATAAAATATATAAATCACCAATATAAAGTAACTGGTAGGAGATGTGTCATTCGCCGTACCAAATTAATATATATAAATATATACTTATCCATGATCTACTACTCTAACTTGTAGAGTGACAAATAATGATCGATGCCACGAGGAACAGTCGAACAATTTTGCTTTATGTAATAAACTAATATGATCAAGCAATATAATATAAATAAGCTAGTAAACAATAAAGAAGTAGGGAGGAGTTTTGATGGAATCACGACTAACACCTAATTATATTAAGCAACTCAAATAACAATTACTCTAAAAGTAATTAGCAAATTAACAATTCAAGTAAACAAAGATAAGAGAATAATTTTTGGTTTTATAAATGATAAAAGGATTCAACCCTTGATCGAGTATCCCCTTAGGCCAGATAATCTATATAATTGTTGTTACTACCCAATTGATTTAGCTTGAGAACCTACTCCAAGATTAATAACAAGTTCTCTTAACCTTGTTGTCTCTTAAGTATAATTAATCAAAACAAGCTCTTCAATTAATCCTGCTCAACTTATCAATTCCTAGAACAAGCTCTCTAAGAATCAATAGTGAAATGCTTTAAGAATCAAGACAACAGAGTTGATACAACACAAAACTTACAAGCTTGGTTTTAGCGGTCGAACTCTATGTTATCTTCAATAGAACAAATCCATTGTTCGCTACATGTGAATCGGATTCATAACAATTACGGATTACAAACCCAATTCTAGCAACACACGAACAAATATCCAAATGGGTAATCAAACCACAATTCAATTCCTAAATGTGAATCATCAATCCCAAATTGCATTGAACATTCCAAAACATAACCCAATCGGTTAATAACCGTAAAAATTTCATAAACATCCTAAATCAAGGTTCAACGAATGATCAGGGGCTGAAATTAGAGTGCTAGCCATTCGTATCAACTATTACAAAGATAAAACAAGTGAAAATCAAAGAAGACATGAAAATAAGATAGAATGAAACAAAAGATAGAGTTGATGATCTTGATGTTCAGCCCTCTTCCAGTTCCTTGTTTCTAATGGTGAATGGTGGGTAAATATGTGTGAGAAATGGGTGCTTGGATAGGTCAAATTCGAAATTGATCTTATATATATTTATAGTAGAACGTGTTGGGCTGAAAAATGGCAAAAAACGTATTTCAAGATTAAAAATTGGGTATCGGATCGCAACCACGAATATGAGTCGCGGCCGTGAACCATTGATTCAGCTTCAGGAGCAGTTAGGTACGCGGACTTGGTCACAGTCGCGATCGTGGTCGCAAACCATGACTTAGATTTACTTCTCGCTTGAAACTCTTCCCCCCTTGTTTCATCCTTGGCTCGTTCTTCGTTCCGAAATTCTTCGGGACTGATCTTGGTCTTGTATTGCTTGTATTACCCTGAAATGAGCTCAAACACATTAAATGGTCCAATAATACAAATATGAACAATACTAGATCAAATATGCATGCAAATATGATTAAAACGACACTTAATTTGACCTAAAATGCATGAATGAGCACGTGTACCAGTAATTGAATCTCTCCTCTCAGTTTTTGCTTGATATTCAATTTTGCTACACCAATTCATCCGATTCACTTAACCAAAAAAATCGTATAAACATAAACTGGTTATAAGCTATATGATCTGAAAAAATCTTCATTATTAGTAATTTGTACTTGTATAATTACATGAAAAATGGTTTGTAACATCTCATTTCTCCATTTTCTCAATCCAAATTCATTTGAATTCCATCCAAAAAAATGCCTCATACATGGGATCATCAACAATCTCCTCTATTTTAATCTACTATACTTTCGCAAATAAATTTGTCTAGATCATAAGGGGCACACATATGATCCACGGGACAAGGTCGCCCATCATCAAGCCTCACCATGGCTTCCCCTTCCCGCTCCAATGCATTAATTTGACGTGACCCGCATGCAAACAGTGGCAGCAATTCTCTACATTAGACCCACCTAGACCATGTTGATTCCATCTATGATCAATCCCTTCTACCTCCCCTCTAAAAACCAACATGAAGAGGGCCAAAGACCCCAACTCATGTATCCATCTCTCCCTCTGTATCTCCATCCATTTCCCAATTTATTTTGTATAATCTTTCCTTCTTCATTTCTCCAGATCCATCACAATCACCCGTATGTTGAAGTAACATGCCTTATTCCCTTTAAACATGCCCAAAAAAATTGGGTCGGACCAATATGATACAAAAAAGAAAAGATGGGATTGAAAATGAAAAAAACTTGGGACTATAAATGCTTGTGAAATTACTTATGGGACTAAAAGTGCTCAATTTTAAATTTGTGGGATCAAAAGTGAAACTTCAAGACCAAATGCAACTGCCCCGTATCCTGTGGGACTAAAAGTGAAATTTTCTCAAATTATTTACGTCATTTAAGGGACATATGCTATGCAAGTGACCAAAAACGTTAATAATAAACATTATGGGACTGAAAATGCAAAAAAATTGGGACTATAAATGCTTGTGAGATTTCTCATGGACCTAATTGTGCTCGATTTTGTATTTGTGGGATCAAATGTGAAACCTTTCGGACCAAAATGTAACTGCCCTGTGTCCTGTAGGACCAAAACCATAATTTTCTCCCTAAGAGTATTACGTTCAAAGTATTACATATTCCAAAAGTGTTACACATTCACAGATGTTACAAAAGTGTTACATGAAAGTATTACATATTCATAAGTGTTACAAAAATGTTACATAAAAGTCAAAATTTTAAAAGTATTACAAACAAAGTGTTACCACCGAAATTAGAAACGGAATACGTCAAAAGGGTGAGAAGATGGACTAGCCAAGTAGAAGACAATGGGGGAGAGTAACATTGAGGTAGCAAAAATGACGTTTAACAGCACCCTAATGGTCAGAAGTAGGCGCAAAACATAAATTGGGCAAGCCTGTTAACATTGAATGCAATGTTGAGGTAAGTGATTGTGAGGTACTGAAGACCACCAATAGCACTGCGGTACTTTGAGAAATCAACCGAGCCAGAGGTCTAGGATGAGGCGGTAAAAATTAGCATGGAGACAGGCTTTACACCATAAGCTTGTGACGACGAAGACGATCCACCATGTACTTGTGTTGTGATAGGAAAATTCTTTCCTTATAAAGGGTTACTTCAACTCCGAGGAAGTAAGAGAGATTGCCAAGATCCTTGAGTGCAAATCGTGCTCCCAAAGGCGACGTTAGAGCACAAATGCAAGCAGAACATGAGCCCGTGACAACAAGATCATCAACATAGGCTAAGAAAAGAAGATGGTCAGAGCCATGATGATAAGTAAAGAGACGAATTAGACTGTGAGCAGTGTAACCTAAAAGACACGAGAGCCGAGCAAAGAGACTCATACCAAGTTCGTGGGGCTTGACGGAGGCCATATAAAGAGCGTCGTAGGAGGCAAACATGAGAAGGCCTCGAGGAATCAACAAAGCCAGGCAATTACTTCATGTAGAGTGGGAGATCCATTCAACCATGCAGAAAAGCATTACTTACGTCCATTTGATGTAGAGACTAGCCAGAGGAGATAACAAGAGGGAGAACTGCTCAAATAGTAGCCGGTTTGATGATAGAGCTAAATGTTTCCTTGAAATCAATACCAGGACGCTGATGAAATCCTTTGGCAACAAGGCGGGCTTTATACTTATCAATAGAACCATCCGGAAGCCGTTCGATTCAAAACACCAACTGACAACCAATAGTGTTACGAGACGAATGAGGGGGAACAATATCCCATGTGCCATGTTTTTAGAGGGTCATAAATTCTTCAGCCATAGCAGCTCCCATATAGGATTATCAAGGGCTTGTTTGACCATTGCTAGTTTAACATCAGGTGCTAAAGGGTGCTTAGTAGCGGCAAGAAGACGTTTGGGTTCGTAAATAGTATTCAGAGTCGTGGGCTGCGAAGTATCAACAACAGGAGATAGTGATGACAGAGCATCAATCGTAATATGTGGCTAAACTGAAGGTGGGGGCGACGCCAGGAATAGATCAGCCGACAATGAAGAAGGAGCCGTGTTGGAGCGAAATAGAAATGTGATGGATAGGGGCAATTCAAGAGTGACATATGTTGAAGGTAACCGAGAGAAGCCTGGGAAGCTGACTTCGTCGAACTGAACATGGCACGATATGAAAATACTACATGAAACCGATTCAGAACAGCGATACACACTTTGCGAGGGTGAGTAGCCAACAAATATGCATGAGATAGATGGACTGGTAAGGTTTCCAAGACGATATGGGCGTAACGACTGGAAACACAGACATCCCAAAGTGCAAAACTTGGTATAGTTCGGTTTGAAGTGGAAAAGTGCATGGAATGGACTCGGACGATTGAGTAGAGGAGTAGGCATATGACGCATGCGATGCACAAATAGCACATTCTAACGAGGAGTATGAGGTGTTGCGATAAGCCATGAGATGCCACGCTGAAAAGAAAAAAATCGAAGAGCCTGAAATTCTCCACCGTTTGCACTACAGAAGTGGTGTTTTTTGTATTTAAATTAGATTTCAACAAGAGGTCAAAATTATGCAAATATAGACGCAACCTGAGCCTTAGCATTTATTAGAAACATCCAGCAATATCGAGTGAACATATCCACAATTGACAAAAAAAATACTTAGAATATAAAGAGTGAAAGTGGTAGCATGAAATGGTAAACATCTCGACTTGCTCAAGAGGCAAGAAACACAGTCATGGCCCACAGTTCGGGACTTATTAAAAAGTGGCAAGCTAAACTTATAAATTATAAAATCTATTGTGTTTGGAGATAGATGTCCAAGGCATGCGTGCCATCGGGTGGAAGACTCCCGAATTTCCACAATAGCAAATTTAGGTGACAAGGAGGTGGCACAGCAAAGAATACACCCCATCATGACACATTCCTTTAGCAAGAATATCTCCCATAGCTCGATCCTTAATAGTGAAATAAGTAGGGAAAAATTCCATGGAAACTTTATTGGTTGCAGCAAAAATTACTCACATATAGGAGATTATGACGGGCATCGGGAACATATAGCACATCCGACTACATAAACTAACGAGTAGAAAATTTAAAAAGGAAAGAATATGTACTTCGTTTATACCATCATACTCGGAATGAATAGACGGGCTATTAAGAATACCCGTCAAGTTATGCGAGGCCCCGAATAACCTACCAATGATTTGAAGCCCGCGTGGCAGTAGGCGAGGCTGCAAAATTGCGCTGAGGTAGATGACCACAATACAGGATTGTATGTCCAGAAGTGTCACAAGCTGACATAGTATGATCGAGCATCCTGAAGCAGCCGCCGAGCTAGGGGAGTAAGAGGGTCGAGGTGAGTTTTGCCGCCATTGCTGATCGGGCAGAGGTGAACTACTGCGGCCTTCCGAATTAGAGTTGCTTCCACGACAATAGTTATTTTTACGAAAAAAATAGGAAGTTGTCCTCTTACCAGGCTGTCTGTCGGAGCGAGACTGAGTAAGATTTGAAGAGGCCACAAGCTTCGTGGTTAGAGCAGCCTTAGTCTTGAGAGACTGTTCATATGTAGCAAGAAAATTATGAAGTTCCTCGAAAAAGAGAGTGTTTTCTCGAGTGCGGATATGACCAACAATAGTAGCGTACTCCGGGCCCAAATCATTGATGACAAAGAGTGTTAAATCGTCATCACTAACCGGTTAGTCAATGAGGGATAGTTCATTGGCCTTGAATTTCTCAAGGTAGGGATAATTGGTGATATCCGTTCCCCAATGGTGATACGGTAGAGATCACTCTTCAAGGTATTCACTCGAGACTGAGAGCGGTCATTGCAAAGTTGATCCAAGATTGACCAAGCTTCCGAAGTAGACTAGGACATTGAAATGAGGGAAAGAATTTATGTAAAGTGGGAGCCAAAAATTACAGCAAGTAGGAGTTGACCCTATTGGATCCAGAGTTGTCTTTGGCGAGGGTCGAACAAGTACTGGAATCGTCAACAAAGCCGGGAATGTTGTGACCACGAAGAAGCGCAACTAGATGCGCACGCCAAGAGGAATAGTTGTTGCCAGTCAACTTGATGGGCTTATGGTGGTGGGCAGTGATCGGGAAGACCGATGAAGCCGGCGGTGGAAGCACACCCGGAACAGTCGATTTAACAGTGGTCAAGGTCGGCATGGTGGCAGAGGGAAATAAGAAATGCCGTCGGAGGAAAAGTAGGGTTTGAGCAGGTCGGGGATGTATCTATACTGATACCATGTACAGAATATTGTGTATTGTATATATTTACCGAATGAATTATACAAGTTTAAATACAGCCAAAAGTGTACAAGGAAGGTCTCTACCACACTAACTAATTTACACAAAATCAGGAAAAGAGAATATACAAGATCATCATCAAGAAACATTCTTTATATATTGACCTTCCGAAACGAAATAAGGGGTGCAATGTATTTCTGTCAATATTTTGGCCAATTTTTAGTGAAATAGCGGTGAAATTAAAGTAAATATCGATTTTGGTTGACATAATGTAGATTTTATCAATACATGGCAAAATATCGGTTAATTTTTATTTTTTGTGGTTAGTATTATTTTTTAAAACGATGGGGAGTTGATGGTGTGACAGATTGACGTCCATTTTACTAATATTGGACATTTTGGAGATAAATATCCTATAGTGTAAGAATAAAGGAGTACACCAAATCAATATTTATCATATTGTCTGACAACGTTTATATTATTTAATGTGTATTAATTAGTTGTAAATATGTCAATTTATAAAGTTTTAAAAAACCATGTGCATTAAAGTTAATTATAGCAATCTATAAAATGTCATGTTAAATTTTCGATATACTTTCTAGTGCTTTATGAAAAATACATTGTTATTTCCACTGATCATAGCGGGTCCAATGTTTTAAGGGGTCCTGTGCGAACAACAAAAGGGGCCCCTTAACTTCATATAAATAAAATCGTTAAAAGTTATATCATTATCATGAAGATAATTGATGGAGACTCTTACAAACTGTGGGTAATTTTATAAATGTTATATGGTATCAGCCATAACCGATCCCGAACCCTAACCTCTCCACTCTCAACCACCGCTTGCAAACCACCACGTTTGAATCATCTTCCTCTCTAGCATCCCTTAGTTCTGCAAAAGCTCTTTCATGCCACTCTTTTACATATGATAACCATCAAGCTCTCCTCTAGCAATTACTTGCTTTGGCGAGCACAGGTCCTCCCTCTTCTTTCTTGCCAGAATCTTCCGGGCTACGTTGATGGCACTATCACCGCTCACCCTCCTACCATCGAATTTTATGGGAAGTCAGTGCCCAATTCGTCCTCCTCCACTTGGCAAGACACCGATTAGTGTCTTCGCGTTCTTCTTCAGTCCTCTCTCAGCGAAGAAGCCATGGCAGAAATCTTGGGTCTTGTTACTTCTCGTCAAATTTGGACAACTCTTGAGGCTGCCTATAGCCACGACTCTCTTGATCGTACAATGAATCTCAGGGCTAAACTCTCTCTTCTTCGGAAAGGTAATGATTCCGTCTATGAATATGGTTGTAAATTTATAACCTGCTGTGATAAACTTTTAGCTATCGGCCGATCTATGGATGAAACTGAGGAGTCCCACTACTTCCTTCGTGGTCTTGGATCGTTGTTCACTGCTTTTTCTAAGGCTCTCTTAGTTGTTAAACCACTGCCCAACTTCCGTGACCTTCTCTAAGAAGCCGAAAGTCACGAATTATTACAGCGTTCCATGGATGAATCATCTATTCCAAATGCTACTTTTGCTGCACAATAGTCCCAGGCTCGCGGTTGTAGATTCTTCCCGTACTCGACTCATTCCTGTGGTGGTCAATCAAATTGGGGTCGTGGTCATTCCAGTGGCTTTTATTAGCGATCGAACACTTCCAGCCTCGCAAATTTGTTCCTACATGTCAACTCTGTGATGAAAAAGCTCACACGGCCAAAACCTGTAACACAAATGATCATGCTGCTAATCTGGATGAAACTTTTTCTACCGCCTACTCCGTCAATCTTGCATCTTCCTCGGACTAGTATGTCGAATGTGAGGCCTCCGCCCATATGACAAATTCGAGCTCGGCCTTAGATTCTAGCACTCCTTATTCTGGGCATGATCAAGTTGCGGTTAGAAATGATAATCTTTTGAACGTTTCTCATGTTGGCACCTATACTTAATCGCCATCTCTTGCTTTATTGGATGTCTTGGTGGTACCTCGTCTTACAAAAAATTTACTGTCTATCAGTATATTAACTTTTGATTATCATGTTGACATTATATTTACCAAAAAATCGTTTGTTATTCAGAATCGCAAAACAGGGGACATCATGGCACGAGGAAAACGTGGAAATGGACTTTATGTGTTGGAGCAAGCTCATAAGGCTTTTGTGGCAGCCTTACAGTCTAAACATTTACGAGGCTCTTAAGAATTGTGGTACTCTAGATTACGCCATGTTTGTTTTGATACAATTTCTTTATTAAACAAATTGGGACATGTAGATATCAGTTCAATATCATCGAGTGATCATGGATTGTAGTAGAGGATTTGAGGAGTCCAGAACCGGGTTTAGTATGTGAAGACCCGAGTTAGAGAACCGGGTTTTTTAGCTGGATCAGTTACAAGGTTAAAAAGGAAACCGGAGTCAAGGCGGTTATAACTGTTATTTGCAACGGATCAAACCGTTGCATGTACAACCGTTGTTGAAAGCCCGCTAAACAGTTTTGTGCAGTTGAAGAACAAAATGGTTACAACTGCTTCTACTTCCTGATTCGAGCTCCGTCCTTTATATACATTGAAACCACTTGAAGATGCGAGTTGATTCACATTATTTTCCCTCTGTAAACATTACTCAATCAATAGAATTAGATAACTAGGGTTCTTAAGCTCAATTCGGTCTGTGAATTGGGGGTTCTAGTTTTCTGGATTAATTCTTGTAAGATTGATCAGTGGAGTGAATTGAGGTGTATATAACCTCCGTGGATGTAGATCACATTGATCGAACCACGTAAAATCTCTGAGTTCATCATTTTCAATTTTTGTTCTGTGTTCGGTTTCTTGTGGCCGAATTTCCTATTATTTTTCATTCTCTCTGTGGTTTGAGTGTTGTTTGTGTGTGTGTGAGAAGAGTTGATTCTTAAAAAGTGGCGCCGTCTGTGGGAAACTTGTGCACACACACAAAGAGGCAAGGAGAATGGCTGGAGTGAAGATGGATGTGGAGAAGTTTTCAGGTAAAAATGACTTCTCACTTTGGAAAATCAAGATGAATGCTGTATTGGTTCAAAATGGTTTAGATTCTGCACTTCTTCCTGTTGATCAATGGTCTGATGTCTTTTCAGAAGTGGATAAGAAGGCTTTGTGCCTGATATTTCTGTGTTTGGGTGATAAACCTCTGAGGGAGGTATCAAGGTGCAAGAATGCAGTAGAGGCATGGGGAAAATTGGAAGAACTGTATCAATCCAAGTCAATATCAAACAAACTGTTTCTGAAGCAGAAATTGATGTCTTTCAAGATTACTGATGATAAGGCTATTTCTGATCAACTTGATGAATTTGTCAAGATGATTGAAGAACTAGAAGACCTGGGTGTGAATCTGGAGGATGATGACAAGGCTTTGATGGTGTTGAATGTTCTTCCAAAGTCCATGGAAAGTTTTAAGGTTGCCATAATGTTTGGGAGGGATGGAAAGGTCATTTATGAGTCTATCCTCTCAGCTTTGAAGACAAAGTGTTTTCAAACTCAGGGAGAGAAGGGTCCTACTCAGACTGGAGAAGGCTTGAACATAAAGTTCAAAAAGAACTATCAAAAGAAGAAGTTCCAGGGATTCAAGGATAACAAGGCTGGAACTCAGAATTCAAAGAAGAATGGAGACTGGGTTGAAAATAGAAAGTGTTTCAAGTGTAAGCAAACTAGACATTTGAAGAAGGATTGCCCACAAAAGAAGAAGAAGCAGGAAAATCAAAGGGCAGAAGTGGCTGTGACTGAACATCAAGATGATGCCCCTGAAGTGTTAAACATCACATATACAAAGATGGAAAAGGAATGGGTTCTTGATACAGGCTGTTCATTCCACATGTGCCCAAATGAATCCTGGTTCAAGGACTTAAAGAAAGAAGATGGTGGATGTGTACTACTGGGAAATGACCACTCATGCAGAGTTAAAGGCACAGGATCAATTCAGATCAAGATGTATGATGGAGTCATCACAACCATTTCAAAAGTGAGGTATGTTCCTGGTCTTAAGAGAAACCTCCTATCTCTTGGTTCTCTTGCAAATGGCTGCCAGTTTAACTCCACAGATGGGTATCTTCATATCACTAAACACAACAAGCTGGTAATCAAGGGAAGGCAACACAATAAACTGTTTATCCTGATTGGTTCCCCTGTGATAGGTTGTGTTGAATCTGTGATAAGTAGAGAGGATTTCATGAAGTGGCATAAAAGTCTGGGTCATATTGGAGACAGAGGGTTGAAGGAGCTGTCCAAGAGAGGTATAATTGGTGAAATAGGGAATCAAACACTTGAGTTTTGTGACAAATGTGCCTTAGGAAAGGCCAAGAAGCTGCCTTATGCTAAAGGGGTTCATTCTACTCAAGAACCACTTAATTATGTACATTCTGGCATATAGGGGCCTTCAAGGACAGAGACACGTGGAGGAGGAAGGTATTTCATGTCCATCATTGATGATTACAGTAGAAAAATATGGGTATATGTCTTAAGGAACAAGAGTGATGCATTCCTTAAGTTTAAAACATGGTTGAGCCAGGCGGAGAATCTAAGAGGGAAGAAATTGAAACATCCTAGGACTGATAATGGCTTGGAATATCTATCTACTGAGTTCACAAGGTTTTGTGAAGATAAGGGCATCACAAGGCACAGAATTGTCCCAATGAACCCCCAACAAAATGGTGTTGCTGAAAGGTTTAACAGGACTGTGCTTGAGAGAGTTAGATGTATGCTGATTGATGCTGGATTACCTAAATCTTTCTGGGGAGAAACACTGAACACAGCATGTTATTTGATAAATAGATCACCATCATCAACTCTAGGATTTAAGACTCCAGAAGAAGTTTGGAGTGGAAAGGTACCAAACTATGATGACTTGAGAGTGTTTGGTTGTCTGGCTTATGCTCACATCAGGCAAGACAAACTCGATGCAAGGGCACAGAGGTGTGTATTCCTAGGATACCCTGAGGGCATCAAAGGCTACAGGTTAAGGTGTTTGGAACAAGGAAACCAGAAACTCTTGAAGTAGAGATGTGATATTTAATGAGACTGTGATGGGATACAACTCTACTGGAAGTCAAGAAGAAGTTGATGGTGCTATAGAGTCTGAAAGAAATTCCATTCTGGTAGAGCCCACTGATGAAGAGAAATCACCAGAGAAAAATGTTCGACCAGGTAATGACAGTTCATCAGAAGAGGATGAAGACCAACCTGAGATTTCAAATCTCAGAACTTACAGTATTGGTAGAGATAGACCAAGGAGGCAAATCCACAGGCCTGATTTCTATGGACAAGCTGGAAGTGTTTACTATGCATTAAGTATAGCAGAAGACCTGGAGTTTTAAGAGCCAAAATAGTTTCAAGAAAGCAATCAACTGCAGTGACAGTGAACATTGGATAGGGGCCATGATGGAGGAAATGGAATCTCTGGAGAGGAACTAAACCTGGAAACTTGTAGACAAACCAAAGGGACAGAAGTTAGTTAGCTCAAAGTGGATCTACAAGAAGAAGGTGGAGGTTGGAAAGTCTGATAAAATCAGATACAAGGCAAATCTTGTGGCAAGGGGCTTTACACAAAGGGAAGACATTGATTATAATGAGGTATTCTCTCCTGTTGTGAAGCATTGCTCTATTAGGCTACTTTTATCAAAAGTTACACAAGAAGACATGGAGCTACAGCAGATAGATGTTAAGACAGCATTCCTGCATGGTGATCTCATTGAGAGAATATACATGAAGCAACCTGAGGGCTTTGTGACTCCAGGAAATGAAGAGAAGGTCAGTTTTCTCAGGAAATCACTTTATGGTTTGAAGCAAAGTCCAAGGCAGTGGAACAAGAAGTTCAGTGAGTTCATGATCAATGCAGGTTTCATAAGAAGCTTGTATGACAGCTGTGTATACTTTAACAAAGGTTCAAGGCTTGAACAAGTGTTTCTGTTAATATATGTGGATGACATGCTCATTGCCAGTAAGAGTATGGACAAAATACAACAGTTAAAGGAAAGATTGAGCTCAGAATTTGACATGAAGGATCTTGGAGAAGCAAGGAAGATTCTGGGGATGGATATCATTAGAAGAAGGAAGTCTGGAACACTTTGGCTCTCACAGAAGCAGTATTTGCAGAAGTGTGCAACAACCTGTGGTTGCTCTGTCAACAACTGAGGCAGAATACATTGCCTTAATTGAGGCAATCAAGGAAGCTCTGTGGCTCAAGGGAATTCTCAAAGACTTAGGGATCAGAAAAGGTTGTGTTACCATTCAATGTGACAACCAGAGTGCACTTCACTTGGTGAAACACCAAGCTTTTCATGAGAGGCCTAAGCATATTGATGTCAGACTTCACTTTGCAAGGGATGTGAATGAGGCAGGATCTGTAGAGGTGAAGAAGGTTCATACTATGGATAATGCAGCTGATTTTCTAACCAAGGCAGTTCCTGGGAGTAAGATGATTCATTGCTCAAGCCTGATGGGGCTTGAACAGTGTGATTAAACCAGGAAGACAAAGCAGGATGAGGTGATGAAATACACTTGAGTTCATTGAGGTGGAGATTTGTAGATATCAGTTCAATATCATCAAGTGATCATGGATTGTAGTAGAGGATTTGAGGAGTCCAGAACCGGGTTTAGTATGTGAAGAACCGGGTTAGAGAACCGGGTTTTTTAGCTAGATCAGTTATAAGGTTAAAAAGGAACATGGAGTCAAGGCGGTTATAACTGTTATTTGCAACGGATCAAAACCGTTGCATGTAAAACCGTTGTTGAAAGCCTGCTAAACAGTTTTGTGCAGTTGAAGAACAAAATGGTTACAACTGCTTCTACTTCCTGATTCTAGCTCTGTCCTTTATATACATTGAAACCACTTGACGATGCGAGTTGATTCATGTTACATTCCCTCTGTAAACATTACTCAATCAATAGAATTAGATAACTAGGGTTCTTGAGCTCAATTCGGTCTGTGAATTGGGGGTTCTAGTTTTCTGGATTAATTCTTGTAATTGATTGATCAGTGGAGTGAATTGAGGTGTATAGAACCTCCGTGGATGTAGATCACATTGATCGAACCACGTAAAATCTCTGAGTTCATCATTTTCAATTTCTGTTCTGTGTTCGGTTTCTTGTGGCCGAATTTCCTGTTATTTTTCATTCTCTCTCTGGTTTGAGTGTTGTTTGTGTGTGTGAGAAGAGTTGATTCTTAACAGGAGATCTTTTTGTTACCTCTTTATTACCTAAACCTGTTTTGTGCTCTTCTTGTCAATTAGCAAAAAGCAAACAATTACCCTTTCCACTTAATGAGAAACGTTCATCCTCTGTCTTCGATTTGGTTCAATGTGACTTGTGGGGCTCTGCGCCGATTAAGTCCCCAGGTGGTTGATGGGTCTAATTTCTAACCCTAAAATACAGCTAGTGTATGGGTGTAGATGTGTATAGGATAAGTCAAGGTCGATCCACAGGGAATGGGTTAACGAAGTTTGATATCCTAATTGTCTAGGATTTTCCTAACTAGATACTCAAAGTGGTGAGTGATTCGATTAAACTAAATTGCATAAACAAATAAACCAAATTAATTAATAAATGGGAAGTTCCAATCAACGAGGATGTATCCTAGGATTTCAGTTTCAGGAATTACGCTAATGATGATTAATTATTAATTTATAAACTTTTAAACCAGTTAATTATCTATTAGGCAGCACTTAATTAACCTAACCCTTCTCTCGAAGCTACTAAGTCGTAGATTGATTAAGATAATTATTATCTCGAGTAAATTAATCCTAACCGTCCGTAACAGCCCCTTAACATTTTACCTACACGATCATAGACAAATGCGCTATGTGTTATCATCTATTAACAAATCCCTTCTCTCGAAGCGGAATCGTTAAACAAGTAAATTAAACCTAATTGACCAAATTAAATTCAATTATAGGATTAAACCAAACACATAGATAGATAAAAATAACTGGAGTCTATAAATTAAACAATTACTTTCTAATCCTAGGACACGAACAGTTTAGCTGCTCATGTCTACTAACAAATCTAAATGATAATTCAAAGAAAACATTGTCAATAAATTGATATAAACAAGGAATAATTAAACCCGATTATCGGCTCGTCGATCTTCGTCTTCTCGCTCTCACGTGTCCACTTTGATGTAAAAGTATGAGATGTATGTTGTAATATGATTCTCTCTGATGTTCTTTGAGTCTTCTCCGCTTGGCCTCTATTTTTATGCCGGGGATGAATTCCTTAAGTGATTTCTTCGGAAACTCGGATTTGCTATAGAACCCTCTTTTTATAAGTTGGGAACGAATCTTGGGAGATATCAGGGTAAAATCCTCTTTAGATTAGGATTTGGACATAAAAATGACAAGGAAATGCGGCTAAGCACATGTATGACGCGACCCAGTTGTGTTTGGCGCGACCACGTCGTAGGCTGGCCAGACGTGTTTTCAGGTCTGACTTCCAAGCCCTTTTTTAGGGTCTTCCGGTCATTTTTAGGATTTATCTCTTTCAGGCAAATTTGTATCCCTTTGAATCAGCTTTCTAACGCCGCCAATTGTACCTCAATCAGATTTGTATATCTTAAGATAGAGTCAAAATACTAGAGGTGCGTCAAGGTGACAGAAAACTTCACTTTTGGGGAACTTTCTGAAGCAACCGGGTCAGTTATTGACGAGACTGCGTCACATGCTTCTAGATTTTCCATGTTTCTAGGCTACTTTTGACACGGCCGTGGTCGAACTTTTTGCTGTTTTAACTCCTTTTCGTCCATTTTTTACCATATTTGACTTGTTTCTTCTCCGAACTTCTTCCACATGGAATAAATTCTCCTAATTAACTCCAAAATAAGTTAAAACATGTGAAATGACCCAATATAACACATATAAAAGAATTCCGGCCAAATATGCATACAAATGTTACGAAATAATCACTTAAATCGACCTAAATGCATGCATACACAATGTGTATCAGTGGTTATTCTTACTATGTTATCTTTGTGGATGATTTTTCACACTTTATGTTGTTTAATCCGTAATAGTCGACTCGGCAGTGGTCGAGGTCGGCATGGTGGCGGAGGGAAATAAAAAATGAAGTCGAAGGAAAAGTAGGGTTTGAACAGGTCGGGGATGACTCTATACTGATACAATGTAGAAAAAATTGTGTATTGTATTGATTTACAAAATGAATTATACAAGTTTAAATACAGCCGAAAGTCTACAAGGAAAGTCTCTATTACTGTTCGCCTATTTTATAACCTAACGATCCGCAAGTGTACGGGTGCAAGTGTATATAACGGCAAGCAAGGTCGATCCCACAAGGACTGACTTAATGACTAGTTTGATACTCTAAATATCCTAAAACACTCCTAACTAGGCTCTCAATTGGATTGATTTGATTATTAAACTAATTTTCCTAACTATTAATTAACACTCAAGTGCAAGAATAAGAAAATACTTTATCAAATACTCAAGATTGGAAGACAAATTCTAGAGAATTGATTTCAGAATTAACTAAGTGTGACAATCTAATTATTCTAAACTAGCAATGATTATTATCGTTATTGGACGGCACTCATATCTATTAACTCTCCTTTCGAAGCAATTAACTTGTAGATTCATTATCCCTAGCCACCCTTTCAAGCCGACTAGACCTAACGAACTCCCAATCGATCTTAGACCAATGCCTACGCACTTATCTCACCTCCTTTCAGAGCGCTCAACAACTACGCTATATATTATCTTTCCATTCACAAATTCCTCCTTTCAAAGCAAACTTATGAATTATGTAGAAATAGTTAAGTGATCAATTTAACTATTCATGAAAATAAATCACAACACATAGATAACGAATAACAATCATTAACTAGAATAGAAAACTTCAATTAATCAAACATCGTTAAAACCTACTTTCACAACCCTAGAATAATAAAGAACTACTCACTCATGTTCATATTCCTAACACAAATATGTTCATAAACAAACATGATTTGAAATAAAGAAATGAGAAAGTGAATAAGAACCCTAATCGTCGTCTTGATCTTGATCTTTTGATCTTGCTTTCCTCTTCAATATGCCATATAATGATCTCCAACACCCTTTTTCGAGTTTGGGAACCTTCTTATAATTAAGGCTAAATTGGGCCCAAGATGGGCTCAAAATCATAAAACGCGCACATTCAGTTTTGGACTCGGAAAGCTGCCTCGACCGAGGCAGAATCCCCCTCGACCGAGTTGAAGTCTCTGACCAATTTCACGTTTTGTTCTTCATTTCTCACTCGACCGAGTCAGATTTTCTGATCATGCTTCAACTTCTCTTTGCTATTCCCGACTTTTCTTACTCGTTTTTCATCCGAACCTAGCCCAAACGGACTTTTTGGCCTTTTTATACCTGAATAACACTAAAATAAGTAGAAACACGTCATCTAGCTCAAAAGATGGATTTTAATCCCTTTTCGTCCAAATACACATGCATATGTCCCATATTACGACCTTTAATTGACCTAATATACATGTAAAACTAGCATGTATCAATTACACTAACTAATTTACACAAAATAAGGAAAAGAGAATATACAATTATCTTCATCAAGATACATTCTTTATATTTTTTAAAATGTTTAAAATAATTTTTAGAAATAATTTTTGAAATTTAAATGAATTTTTAAATTTTACAATAATTTTCTGAAATTTTATATTTATTTTCTGAATTTTTTTATATTTCTTTTATCTTATATAAAATTATTTAGAGTTCAAATTATTTTTATATTATTTTAGTTTTTTTTTTTAAATTAGATGGCCACATGTCGCCATCGTATTGGGCCTTTTTGGCATGTGCTTTACACATGGCTTATACATGCTGGAATATATAGGTGGAGGTTGCAAAAGTAAACTCCCGCATTATACAGGTTGTGATCGAAAAAAATAATTATCTTAGACTATCTATATTGTGAATCAAATTATGAAAAATGAACTAACTGCTTATTTTTAACAATAAAAATATGAAATTATTTAAATAGAAAAATATAATCTTCTTATAAATTATTCAATTTATTGTATTATTATCTTATCTTACTTTTTTTATATGTTGTGTGTTATTATCTTTTTTTTCTTTTCATATATGTAATTAATGGAACTAGTTGTGGCTATTTGCATATGTTGAGAAGGATGCAGGCTGACTAAATATATGTTTGAGTTTTAAAAATAAATCAATTTTAAAATAGGTATTGTTATTTGTTATATTTAATATTTATTTGAGTTTTATTTTATAAAAAAATAATTTATTTATAAATAATTAATATATTCAATCCAAAAGTTGCATGAGAGAAAAAGATATCTATGTTATTTAAAATTTTACTATATGTAATTTAAAATTTAAAAGTATTTATTTTATCAAGTATACAGTGTTTACACTTTTAAATCATAAGAGCATATAATTTTAATTTAGTTAAAATATTACATTATTTGCAAACTTTCATGCATCGAATGGGAGTAGTACTAGTACATAAAGAAAAATGTATATAGATTTTTCCATTATTGTGAAAATTCAAAACATATTTTTTTAAGGTATATAAGTATATAAGTACATTGATTTTATATTATTTGCAAACATCTCGAATTCTTCGGATACCTATGTACATACATGTGCATAAAATATCTTTCATTTACTCACACACACCACATACTCACATGTAAATCTACAGATTCAGGGGATCCGGATGAAACATTTTGATCTATAAATATCTATGTCTACGTACGTGCACACACATTAAGAGAGAAAGAAAGATATTTTTATCTTAGAAATCCCATTTCTGAAGAGTCTTATCTAATGAATATCAATGAATACCTTGAATTGTTCAACCGTCACTATAGTTGTTATGTGGGAATTATATCTATTATAATACTCTTGTAGAAAGTAATATAATTAATCCCTTTCCCTATGACCCTTCTTGGTTTTCATAATTTGTATCTTTATTAATTAACCCTATAGATGGATCTATAAATTTATATAAACCCTAACATGCGCCTATAACACACAAGAGTTAAGGATTCGACCTGATAGTTGTTTACACAAGAGGTCGATTTCTGATTGAACGATTTCTGACTCCCGTCTTAACCTTCTGGACTGTATCCCCTACTCAATCCTCAACGCCGGATGGACGACGAACCTTGAAGAATTCCAAGTGGGAAGGAACACCTTAAACCGCCGCCGCCTACTCTCTCTTTCTCTCTATTCAGTGATCTTTTTGAATGTTAATTCTTCTTTTTCACAGAATAAGAGACCATGTATTTATAATACATGGTTGAGTGTGGGCCAAGCCTGGTAGTTTAATTCCTTCTATGATTAGGAATTTAATTCCTTATTAGGAATTTAATTCTCTATTCCTACTTTGACTAGGAGTCTATATGGGCCAGTCCAGGGATCAAATACAAGAAATAAAGATGGACCTAACTATGAATTAATTCTTCCTTGTTCAGCCCAGAACATAATTAATTCATAAATATTAATTCATTCCACTAGAGAATTAATACTGACTTACCCCTTTATTCCTAAGTTGAGTCGAGGCTTGAATTAGACTTAATTACCCCGTATTTAAGATATCGAATATCCATTAATTAATTAAAGCCTCTGACATCTTAAATCAATTAATTTCTTATTTATTCCTTAAGTAGTACCACTCAACCTTATTATTGTACCTGAACTTAATCAACCTGCAGGGTTTAGTATAATAAACCTTTTGAGCTCCTTAAGGGGATATCATTATCCTAAACGGATACGGTTACTTAAATACAAATTACCAATTATTATATGCAAGTTGCTGTCACCTAAAATACATAGTATAAAAGTTATATCTTAACTCTTGCCCATAGTAAATCAAAGTGACACACAAACAATCATTCATAACTGTTATCTTATTTAGGCTTTAGATTATTATAAGTCACCGAGATCTTTAGTTCTTCACTAAGGTCAGGCAGAAGAACATATCACACTGTGATCCTATCAATACGTAAATACGTACCAGTATAAGTAAATAGTCAAGATAAACTATTTCTACTTAATACTGCAGCCTAAACCAATAACTCGTCCTCAAGTTGTCTAAGTTGTGATTTACATTTTATATCTCTTTAAGTTTAACCAATCATATGATCTTCTGTGATCTTCAACACACCATAGGATCTACTGATTTGCAAGAGATATGGGGACACATACATAGTGAAAATGAAAATATAATCAGATAGGAGATAAACAGTGAATAACTGGAAACATTGTATATAAAAAGTTTTGCTTTCAGTATACAAATCCAATATGTTATGCATCGGCTTGACTTAGTGTATGTGCATGCCATATCGTTTTATTTACACACACCATATCTTTATGTGTACTTAAGCGCCTACACATTGAGAAAGAAAGAATGATATACTTACATTAGAAATCCGCCTTGAATTGTTCAACTGTCATGGTAATTGTTGTGCATCGGCTTGACTTAGCTCCTAAGTATAAGCGAGGAGCTGGGCCTGCCGGTCGTAACCTTGTGTTCTAGAAACACGAGGGAGCATAAAAGATTGTTTAGGATTGATTCTCTTGATTGAATCGATTCTCCGATCGAACTGAATATTTTTAATTGATTATATGTTGATATAATTGTTATTGGCAAAGTGCAATGGTATCAAAGAACATCATCCAACATTAGACAAAATATTGTGAACATGTACATGTATATTCATTTAAAATAATGTACTATTATGTTTATATACATTTAAAATAACATATTTTAACTTTTTGAATAATGCAAAACCAAAACACACATTTCATTTTTTATGTGTTAAATATTAAACTACTTGCCCTTCAACATATTTGTTTTTGTCTTTTCTTTTTTTTTTTTTTTTTTTTATTTCCTTAGGTTTGCCTTTGTCAGATTCTTCTCTGCTTTTGTGCATCTTTCCACGCCTCATGCGGTATCCTATCTCTGTTTTCAGATGGATCTTCCTGTTGGTGTTCTCCAATTTCCTATGGATTTTTCTGCTATGAAGGTGAGCAACTTTACGAATTCCTTACTTGGTGTGCATGCAATCATGGATATTTTTACTTTAGAGTAGAAATTTTATTTGTTTGATTTTATAAAGTTCTTTTGAAAAATTAGATTATTCAGTTTTTAAACTTATTTCTTCATCATAGTTGTGTAGGATCTAGCTAAATGTATTGGATTTGAATATGTTTCTAATTAGATTATATTTGCGGAATGTTTGAGTTATAAGTGAGAACTAATGAACTATTTGTTTATATACTTGGTAAACATATTGCAAAATTTAGAGGAAAACTTATTTTCATGAAATTTTTGTTAGTGGACAAATGTAAATATTCAAGTTTGCGTAATAACTTAGTAAGGAATAATTTCTCTGGAAAATCCACACTACAACAAAAAAAGGTCTTTCTTACAATATTTTTTGAGACCACAATTGTGGTCACTAAGAATAATTATTTGTGACCATTTGTTATCCCAAATCTCTCTATATATTACTTGAGACTATTTTAAGACTACTTTTAGAGACAGTGAGTTGCAAAAAAAAAACTGAGACGTATTTGAGACCACTTTTGTTGTCACAGTTATATTATTTGCGTCCGAGTAGTTGAGACTTGTCTCTAATAATAAAATAGTGATAGATACTCATAAGTTGTGATAAATGCTGCTTATTTAAGATCACTTCTTGTTTTTTCAAAAGATCATTTTTTTGTATTGCCAATTTTTGGGAAAAAAATTATCTATATATATAAAAAAATTGGTACAATATACATAGAATAAATGTTTTGATATACTACATTGAACCATTGATATGTTCGGTAATGTTTATTATTTTTCGCTACATAAGTTCTAGATGCGAATCAAATCCCAAACGTAGGCCTTTAACTTAAGGACTTCCAAATTTCAGTCATTAAATTGATAGATTTGTCAGAAATTAGGGCTTCTAACGGAATTTACTCCTTAGTAAGAGGTCAACAGCAAAGACAATTAAGAACTTTTGAAGGATAGTAATTGACATTCCTATTAATTAACTATGTCAACTTTTAATAATAAACTAATTAAGACACTACCCAAGAAGAGGAGGTCTCTTGTGTTCGGATCCATGCAATTAGGCCATGAAAAAAAAAGTATTAGCATTTATGTCTAAATGTATTACATGTTCTAGGTAAATGTATCATAGTATAAATGTATTAATGACCATATTAATTTAATTTTAAGCAAGATCAACTTATTGAAGTTGAAAATGTGGTACATATAACATGTTAATTTCTCCATTCAATTGATAAACTTTATATGATCGATTATTATGTGTGTCTATCAGATCAATTAATTTACACAAAATAAATTTTCAACCATTTTCCAATGTTTTCAATTTTTCCGTTAGCCCTCAAGAACTGTACGTGATGCAATAATTTGGGGACCCCGTAAATTATTTTTTGTTGGACCGATCATTATTATTTTTTGTGTATAGAGAATATAATATGTATGTGATACATAAATATCCTGATAACTATAGAAGATTTATAATATCTCCATATTCAATAGTGTCATATATAGTTGATTTATTATTTTGTTGGGGTAATTATAATCCATATAATTAATTTTCATACTGAGCCACCACAGAATATGACTAGATCATAATAATACCCTGGTCAACTCTTGACTTATCATAATAATTTGCTCCCACCGTTTTATATTAATTGACGTTTTAGGATGTTATTCCATTTTTCAATTAATTGACGTTTTACATATTTTTTACCAATTTCTACCCATTTTCTCTCTAGGCTCAATCCTAAAATATCTCTACTTTTTATTTTATCAAAGATATGTTGATTTGGTAAAATCTTTAGTTGAGCGCATAACTATCAAAATATTTCATTCTTAATTCTTCCCTTTCATGCTAAAACGTCAATTAATATAGAACGGAGTGAATATATTCCATTCCAATAAAAGAATATAATTGCACTACTATATATTTTAATTAGAATTATGAATCAATTAATGATTAATTATTATCCTTTAATTGATCGATACGACATAATATTGCAAAACTTGTCATGGAATTTATTTAGGGAACCAAATATAATATGATGAAACGTGGTCTCTACTAATATAGTTGTGATAATCATTATTTTGAGATAACCTTTTATTGTTCCGAAAAATGTTTTCTTGTAGTAATATAATGTCTCCTAAGATAATTAAATTCAACTTATAAAATATGAGTTTTGTTTTATGAAAATTAGATTAAATGTAGAAAATTAGTAAATTAATGAATATGTAGCGGTTGACCCTTGTTTCAGTAAAATTGATGTTATTTGTTGCTAAGAGGAAAAAAAATTAAAAATATTAGATTTCGCCATGTGTGCATTCAGTAATATTCCAATTTGCATGTAACCCGTGATGTTAGACATTACAAGGTCCCAGTGGGTTACATTAATTGTAATTAAGTTTCTTTTGATTGTTTGTTTTCTTTCATTCTGTCGATTTGTGTGTTTGAATTGATTAGTATTTTTCTCAATTTTCTTTTACCAATTTATATTGAGTGAATACATGAGTCAGATGGAGTTTTCCATGAAAAAAGTATCATTGTTTACGATGAAAGGTATTGTTTTCGTAAAGAAAGGTAAATTCACTAATTTATTTCATGAAAAACTGCACACAACCTGAGAATTTGCCCACAACCTAAATGACACGAATATGATATGTGCAACGAGTATATAAGAGAATTTGCCTCACATATTTCTTTATCTAATAACAAGTTAGATTTTCAAGAAGACCAATTTAATAAGGTTGGAGATATTACTTAACATGTGTGGAAATTGCAAAAATGGTCCTCAAACGTGACTTGTAAATATTGAGCAAATTGCAAAACTCGTAATACAATTTATAGGGCGAAATAGGTTCAAGAAATTTTCAAATTGTTCAAATTCCCTCGTATTTAAGACAAAGTTGAGATTCAGGTAGGATATTTCATGTGCAATATACATGACAAGTTCAAATTTAGATTTTCTAATTTTCCCATTTATATATGATGTGGATGTGCCACCCGAAAAAATATGGCATCTGACACATATTAAAACTAACCATTCTAGGTGGTGACCACAAATTCACCGAAAAATAAAAATCTCAACTTTGATGCGCTCATATATATGTAGTGCACATGTAATATTCAATGAAGATTTCGAATTCCGACTAAAAAAAGATAAAACTCAAGTAATTGAAAAAGATAAAAATAAAGCTAAAAAAGGAAAAAATGGATTCAAGAATGCCCATGAATTACCCGGACAATTTTGCAATTTTTATTTATGTAATGTAAAACAACAAAAGAAATATTCATGAAAGTCATGGACAGACTTACCTAACTTCAATTAATGAATTATGGCCAAACTATGTGAGAACTATGCCTATATAAATGGATGTTAAGCGTCTCTTTTCTTGAATAAATGAGTGAGACAATTAGTATGGAAACGATCAAGTTGTCAACTTTGTTTGTTTACATATTCGTATTGTTCACTACTACTAAAGCTACATTGCCGCCAGGATCGCGAATATGCAACTTATTTCCGGCATTATGCTCATCTCCACCATCACCACCACCACCTCCTCGAGTACCGCTGATATGCACTGTTTTACCAAGACTATTATTATGTCAGTCTCCACCACCACCTCCACTTAGATCCCCACCACCGCCACCTCCTCCACCACCCCCGTCGCCACCCACTTTCTCACCACCTCCACCACCACCTACTTCTTCGCCGCCTCCTCCACCACCTCTGTCGCCACCCACTTCCTCACCTCCTCCACCGCCACCTACTCCTTCGCCGCCTCCGCCACCACCTGCTTTTTCGCCGCCTCCACCACCTCCACCGACAGGAGCTAGATAAACGATTTTCTACCTATTTAATTCACCAATATGGGTTTAACCACAACTACCTATATGCTAATCTTCATCTCCTCCCTTTTACTTTAACCACCATAATTACTCAAATAATAAGATACCTCAAATAACTTTATTTCGACACAATAACATTATCAGCTGATAAAGGTCTTGCCTTCCATGGTGTGACGTGCCTTGCAACATTCTTGATTCAACTCTGTAGTTTCAGGGGGGACGCGTTGGATTTTAGAATATGTTTGGCATACAACTTATGTACTTTTTATACATGTTTTACAAATAAATTTGTGAATTATAATAAGACGGGAAGTTGCAAACACATCTTGTAATTATGTTTGATCCAGAAGACCAGACATTTACCTTTCACTTTTCAGTTTGGTCTGTTTTATCTTTTCCATTATTTTCTTTAGATGAAATTAAGAATTGATCACCAAATTTTTTAACAGCATAGACCGTAAGTATACGGTGTAGCTGCTAGTGTAGTATGATCAAGATCGTATCTCACAAAGCTCAGTGAAGACAACTTAATAAAATTACTATAGTGGGTTTAGTACAAATTTATGTAGGCTACCAATGGTGATGATTTGAGTTTCGTAACTACTCTAATTTGACGTAAACTAAAATAGTTTAAGCAATTAAAAATAATAACTAATTAAAGAATTATGATAGCCCACTTTCAAACTTGACAATTAACGGGCTAAATTCAATAATTAAAACCATCCTAGGGTATTCGTTTTTTAGAATCAAATTAACAAGCGCAAACAAACAAAATCATCCTAGATTACACCATTTTTATTATTAAGAGGCTTCACTATATGTATCTAAATTTTCCTTCCGGAGCGATTGAGGTGTGGATCATACATAATAGATCAACCTCCCAGCTACACTCGTGCATACAACTATTACCGGTGCCCAAGAAATACCCCACCATTCTTCTAAACTCCAGGTATGTTAAATAATTGTAAATGTGTTGTGTGTTGTTTGGTCATCCATGTCCCCATCTCTCGAGTTTTGGACACGAATTTGTGTGTGTTAAATTCAAGTGATCACTCTAATCTAGAAGCAGTCAATTCTCAATACAACAAATAACAATGTAAGTCACGAAAATGAATTAAAGACAACAATTCTGGAAAAAAAAAGTATCCCTTAACTGTTTTTTGGATGCTAATTTGTTATAATTGGGTGAAATTTTGAAATCCACTTGAATCGAGTTGACCCATTATATATAAGAAGATCCAAGCATATTGGGTACATAAGTCTTACTCATAAATGTTATGACTAGTTTTCGATTTACTAAATACATATGTGTCATATTTTTTACGATAATTGTAAATTTTTGCACAACATATAGATAACATTTCCATCCTGGTTGAATTCATCTTGCTGAGAATCTATTTGGTCATTGAATAGACAAATATGTGAAATGACATAATTTAATTATTCAAATACATGTTTTACAACGTATTTTTGGGACGATTTGTACGAATATCTTATTTTAAAACCTAAACACTATTTTCTAAAAAGGTGAATAGATAGGAAATGATATTTTAAAATATAATTTTTGGTAAAAGAAAATTGAGGGAAAATAACTTTTTCCAGGAAAAAAGAAAGATTATTTGTTACTTAACCAAAGGTAAAATTAGGTATTAGACTCTCTAAGCATAAATAATAACAAATTCAACTAGGTGAAAGAAAATTAATGGAAGAAAAAGTGCCAAAACAAGCTCGATAGCCCAATGAATCACTAGCACCTCATAGTGGCATAACATCTGAAGATATTTGGAAAAGGATGGGCACTTCCTGATGGACTATGTGCCCATTTAAAGGTACATCCTCCGTTTCAAACAAGTGTATGTTGATACGCAAATTTCATATCAATTAAAATGCGCCATGTAATAAAGTATATGTTGGAAATCACTTTTATATTGATTGTTTTAATGTTAGAAATTAATTATGGATGAGTAAAAATGAAAAATATATATTTACACAATTCATTTAATTGGAAAAATTTTCGTGGAATCAAGACATACTCAACCAAATTAAGTAGGTTATTTAGGGTAAGATTGCAAGAATTGTGTTATTTTTTCTAAAAAGACACTTTTTCCATTTTTTTTTTTCTTTTATAAAGCTACATTGTTTTAAAATGGAGGGAGTATCTTTTATTGTAATGTAGTAGGCTATGAGGTGTACTATAAATGTGAAATAAATAGGTTGATGTATAGGATTTATATTATTATGTCGTAAAAAGTGATAGATAATGATTAAACACTTGTTGGAACTAATGAGTTAATATTAATTATTAAATTGTAAGGAAAAGAGTATGAATAATGATTGGTTGATTACGCAATGATTAAAATTTTAATTAAATTGTTTGAAGAAGAATAGAGTTTTGGATGAAGGGTGTGGCGCACTCGGACAAGCATATCCTTTTCAAAACATACCGCATTATGCAAGTGATAGAAGAGGGAATATTAATGAATGCCCACATGAAAGAAATACTAAAATTTCTTCTTCTCACTAATGAAATTAACTTTTATGCATTGCGTCAATAATTAAAAAGAGCTATCATTTTAATTTTCTTTAGAAAGGGCTTTTATTACCATTTCCAAACAGACCCTACAATAATTTTTGAGTTATGGGTCATCTATTTATAGTTATGAATCTTTTAAGTCCTGGAATGATAGAAATTTTCTTTCAGGACCTGAATTGATAGTTGATCTATCATTCGAGTCCTTGATCGATAAAAACCCAAGAAAATATCATTGTGTTTAATATCAATTCTTTTGTTTACGTAAAACTAACTTTTCAACGAGACAAGGATAAACTACAAAAAATTCCAAGATACATTATTGTAATTTTTTCTTTGCTACATATAAGTTAAAAATTATTTATTTTATGAGAAATATTTTATGTGGATGTGGAGCACTCAGGTTTGGAGTCTGACCAGATTGATTTAGAAGCATTAAAAAAATATAAATGCCCAAAAATTCAAATATTTCTTATATTTGTCATTTATTTATAGGATTAATTACCAAAAAAATTATGATCTTGGGTCCGCTTTTCAATTACAATATGACATCTAAAACTTAGCAACCCTAATCACCAACTTTGATGTTTTTTCAATTACAACATCGACCGAATCTTGTGACATCTAATTGTATTACTACCACTACCATTAGATAAGTGGTGACGAGATAGTCCTATATTTGTAACTTATTTTGTCATTCATTGCTATAATTGTAGTGAATCGGTGATTGAAATTATTATGTCACGTCTTTCACCCTCAATTAACGATAGTAGAAATGACAAGTTCTAAAATTGATGGAGAGTAAATAATGGTCGCGTAAAGGTGCATCTAAAGATAATGGTGACAACATAATTAGATATAAAAAAATATAGTTGATGTTGCAGTTGAAGAAACATCATAGTTGGTGATTAGTGTTGCTAAGTTTTAAAGGTCATGTTGCAATTGAAAATTTGACCAAATGTCATGATTTTTTTTTTTTTTTTTTTTTTTTTTTGTACTTACCCCTAATTATATATGTTTACTAATTATTTTTTAATTTTTACGATTAAGAAAGAATCCACCAAAAAGAAAGTAAAAGGATAACAAAGAACATATAATTTTCAAAAAAAATAAAAAGAAATGGCTCGTCCACAATTTGAAGGTTTTCTCCACAGGTTAAATGTTAATTTCAGCTTCAAAACCCTAGCTACTTATCCTTCTCTACATCCCAAAAAACAGTCACATGTTAGGAAAATATACAATCTTTTATTCAAGGTACATCTCATAAAGGTACAACCTTTAAAAAAATAATTATTTTTGTTTGTTTGACTTTTATTTGTCTATTATTATTCAACTATGTATAAGTTATTCGTGAAATAAAAATGTTTGCTTTAACAAACTGATAATTTAAACATATATGGGTACATTCATCATACATATGTGTGGATATAAATATATATTGTACTTGATAAATAAGATTTCCTACATCTAAAATAGAGTTATTTAACAAATTTTATTTTTTTTGACACACAATTTTGTTTACTTTTATTGAATCTACTTTTGGGGTTGATAGACAAACGTATCTAACCTAAATTGTTGTCTACTTCCTTCTTATTAAAGGTATTATGGGAAATAATTAAAAGTATTTCTATTTGAAAATGGGTAAAATAAATTTTGGATCTTGGTAATTTTAAATCTACTTATGTCATCATGTCCTCCAATACACATATGGATCTAAGGAAAGAGCAACTATTCGTGATTCTTATGAGATAACAAACTCTTATTCTTGTACGGTGTTAAATTTATTATAAAAGTTGACATATTTAGCAACTATGTTAATTATTGTACTTAAATTTCTTAATAAACAAAAATGTCTATTAATAGAAATTATTATCATCAAAAAGTTTGACCTTATAATGTCTACAACAAAAAGTTTGCGTCTGTAGTTACTGATTTTATCAATCCAATACAAAGGGCAAAAACTAAGGGACGATTTGGTTTAGAATTAGGAATGATAATGATAATGAATATGAACGCTAGGTCAATCACTATGAAATGATGTGACGAGAGTAGTTAATCAAATGGAGGTAATCAGAGCCGGTCCAATGTTATAAGGGGTCTGATGCGAACAAGAAGAAGGCCCCTTAGCTTCATACAAGTAAAATCAATAATAGTTATATTATTTTCATGACAATAATTTTCCTTGACATAATGCAAAGATAATTTACATATTTCTTGAAAAGATGATGTTTCAATTTCAATGATTCTAATCTCATAAAAACAAAGACATACAAAATATCATTCAATTTTATTACATAATAATTGAGAAAATTGAAACCTAGGTGAAAATACAAATTTTTCATGTCATACCACAGATTTTTCCTAGTACACAAAAATCTAAAAGAATAAAATAATTGTAATTAAAAGAGTAAATTGTGATTGTACCCAAGGTAAAAATACAAATTTCTATATCATAATGCATAATTTTTCATAGAGCTAGAAAATAAAAAGAATAAACTCTAGCTGCAGCAAGAGTCCAAATTTTCATATCATAATATACATTTATTTTCTAATAAGAATTAAACAATTAAAATATAAAATAATATTAATTCTAATAAAAATTAATATTGTACAGGAAATAACAAAGATGTAAATATAAAGCTTGACCAAGATAATTAGAGCCCAAAATCTTAAATGAACCATGTAATGAACCTAAATAAAAAGCACAAACTGGTATGTCATGAACCACTAGGACAAATTTTATATATAAATATGCAGATACATTTAAAAAAATCGGGGCCCTAGCCGGGCGAGGGCCCGATGCGATGGCACCGAGTGACCACCTTAGGACCAACTCTAGGGGTAATGATTAACCTACTTTATCTCATTCATGTATACAAAGCATAAGAAATATATAATGAATGCATGTTGTTGTTGTTATTATTATGAGAAAATTACGGTTCTGGTCCTACAGGACACAGGGCTGTTGCATTTTGTCCCAAAATTTTCACATTTAATCCCACAAATACAAAACCGAGCACATTTAGTCCCACCGTCACGTTTTCTGTTAATTTTGTTAGCACTTTTAGCCCCAAAGTTTTTGTGCAGTTTTGGTCCTAACCAAACAAACACTATTAGTCTCAAATTTTTATGCAGTTTTGGTCTCAACCAAACAAGCACTTTTAGTCTGAAAATTTTTTGCATTTTTCGTCCCAAACCAAACAACCATTTTTCCCTCCAGAAATCAATTTTTTCGATTGATAACTGATTGGATCTCTTATCCTCTTCTTCCATGCTCCTCTTTACATCAACCTGCATTTTCGTCTCCAGACTCGATTGTCAATATCTGAAATATTAAGAGATTTTGATTAATATATGACACAATTAGGAATAGAATAAAATATATAAATTACCAATATAAAGTAACTGGTAGGAGACGTGTCATTCGCCGTACCAAATTATATATAAATATATACTTATCCATGATCTACTACTCTAACTAGTAGAGTGACAAATAATGATCGATCCCACGAGGAACAGTCGAACAAAGATAAGAGAATGATTTTTGATTTTATAAATGATAAAAGGATTCAACCCTTGATCGAGTATCCTCTTAGCCCAGATAATCTATATAATTGTTGTTACTACCCAATTGATTTAGCTTGAGAACCTACTCCAAGATTAATAACAAGTTCTCTTAACATTGTTGTCTCTTAAGTATAATTAATCAAAACAAGCTCTTCAATTAATCCTACTCAACTTATCAATTCCTAGAACAAGCTCTCTAAGAATCAATAGTGAAATGCATTAAGAATCAAGACACAGAGTTGATACAACATAAAACTTACAAGCTTGGTTTTAGCGGTCGAACTCTATGTTATCTTCAATAGAACAAATCCATTGTTCGCTACATATGAATCGGATTCAGAACAAACCCAATTCTAGCAACACACGAACAAATATCCAAATGGGTAATCAAACCACAATTCAATTCCTAAATGTGAATCATCAATCCCAAATAGCATTGAACATTCCAAAACATAACTCAATCGGTTAATAACCGTAAGAATTTCATAAACATCCTAAATCCAAGGTTCAACGAATGATCAGGGGCAGAAATTAGAGTGCTAGCCATTCGTATCAACTATTACAAAGATAAAACAAGTGAAAATCAAAGAAGACATGAAAATAAGATAGCATGAAACAAAAGATAGAGTTAATGATTTTGATCTTCAACCCTCTTCCAATTCCTTGTTTCTAATGGTGAATGGTGGCTAAATATGTGTGAGAAATGGGTGCTTGGATAGGTCAAATTCGAAATTGACCTTATATATATATATATATATATATATATATATATATATATATATATATATATAGTAGAACGTGTTGGGCTGAAAAATGGCAAAAAACGTATTTCAAGATTAAAAACTGGGTATCGGATCGCAGCTGCGAATATGAGGCGCGGCCGTGAACCATTGATTCAGCTTCAGGAGCAGTTCGGTACGCGGACTTGGTCACGGTCGCGAACCGCGGTCGTGGTCGCGAACCATGACTTGGATTTACTTCTCGCTTGAAACTCTTCCCCCCTTGTTTCATCCTTGGCTCGTTCCTCGTTCTGGAATTCTTCGGGACTGACCTTGGTCTTGTATTGCTTCTATTCTCCTGAAATGGGCTCAAACACATTAAATGGTCCAATAATACAAATATGAACAGTACACGATCAAATATGCATGCAAATATCATTAAAACGACACTTAATTTGACCTAAAATGCATGAATGAACACGTGTACCAGTAATTGAATCTCTCCTCTCAGTTTTTGCTTGATATTCAATTTTGCTACACCTATTCATCCGATTCACTTAACCAAAAAAATCGTATACATATAAACTGATTATAAGCTATAGGATCTGAAAAAATCTTCATTATTAGTAATTTGTACTTGTATAATTACATGAAAAATGGTCTGTAACATCTCATTTCTCCATTTTCTCAATCCAAATTCATTTGAATTCCATCCAAAAAAATGCCTCATACATGGGATCATCAACAATCTCCTATATTTTAATCTACTATACTTTCGCAAATAAATTTGTCTAGATCATAAGGGGCACACATATGATCCACGGGACAAGGTCGCCCGTCATCAAGCCTCACCATGGCTTCCCCTTCCCGCTCCAATGCTTGTGAAATTACTTATGAGACTAAAAGTGCTCAATTTTAAATTTGTGGGATCAAAAGTGAAACTTCAAGACCAAATGCAACTGCCCCGTATCCTGTGGGACTAAAAGTGAAATTTTCTCAAATTATTTACGTCATTTAACGGACATATGCTATGCAAGTGACCAAAAACGTTAATGATAAACATTATGGGACTGAAAATGCAAAAAATTGGGACTATAAATGCTTGTGAGATTTCTCATGGACCTAATTGTGCTCGATTTTGTATTTGTGGGATCAAATGTGAAACCTTTCGGACCAAAATGCAACTGCCCTGTGTCCTGTGGGACCAAAACCATAATTTTCTCCCTAAGAGTATTACGTTCAAAGTGTTACATATTCCAAAAGTGTTACACATTCACAGATGTTATAAAAGTGTTACATGAAAGTATTACATATTCATAAGTGTTACAAAAATGTTACATAAAAGTCAAAATTTTAAAAGTATTACAAACAAAGTGTTACCTAAAGTCATTTATGTTGTAGTGCATGAAGATAGAAGTTGAATCACTCTGTCAAGGTTCCTGCATCATATCAAAGCGTTACAGCACCTGCAGCAACACGTCAAGTTGCACATAAACACTTCCACTTTTTCTTTGTGGGTTGTGTCATACTTGTGTGGTGATCTTTTGTGTGTGTGTGTGTGTGAAAATTAATTTTAGAAAATAGATCAGTAGCGATTTTTCTTTTCATCATGGTCTATGTCATTTTAGGATGTATTGGCAATATACTCTTTTGTTGAGTAATGAAGTTTGACTCAAGCTTTTGAATTGCTTGAGATCAAGCTTATATCGTCTATTTTTTGTTTGTCTTTTGATCGTGTTTGTTGAAATCCGATGATGTTTGTTTGGTCCACTATTTTCTACACAAACTAACCAAAAGGTGTTATAGTATTTGCGGCAACACCTTGCACAACACTTCACGTTCTGCCCGGCATAAATTCCTTCAGTATTAATGTATGAAACAATAAGAACACACTTTGCTTTTAAGTCTCTAACAAAGTGGAGGTCAATGGCAATATGTTCAATGCGAGAGTGTTGAACAGGATTTAAGATGAGACGAGGAGCACCCATATTGCGACAATGAATCGTTGGCTACAGTGAGGGAATAAGGCCATGGTCACAGAGAAGGTGGCACACCCTATATTTCGGCCGTCATTGTACCAAGGGATTGATATTCAACCTTCATAGAGGAGCAACACCCCGTTGTTTATGAAAACACCACGTTGATGGGATTAGAGCTGAGAAATACAGCATAGGCTGAAGTAGACTTGCAATCAGTGAGAACACCACCGAAATTAGAAATGGAATAAGTCAAAAGGGTGAGAAGACGGACTAGCCAAGTAGAAGACAATGGGGGAGAGTAACACTGAGGTAGCGAAAAAGACGTTTAACAGCACCCCAACGGTCAGAAGTAGGCGCAAACATAAATTGGGCAAGCCTGTTAACATTGAATGCAATGTTGAGGCAAGTGATTGTGAGGTACTGAAGACCACCAATAGCACTGCGGTACTTTTGGCAATCAACCGAGCCAGAGGTCGAGGATGAGGCGGTAAAAATTAGCATGGAGACAGGCTTTACACCATAAGCTTGTGAAGACGAAGACGATCCACCATGTACTTGTGTTGTGATAGGAAAATTCTTTCCTTATAAAGGGTTACTTCAACTCCAAGGAAGTAAGAGAGATTGCCAAGATCTTTGAGTGCAAATCGTGCTCCCAAAGGCGACCTTAGAGCGCGAATGCAAGCAGAACATGAGCCCATGACAACAAGATCATCAACATAGGCCAAGAAAAGAAGATGGTCAGAGCCATGATGATAAGTAAAGAGACGAATTAGACTGTGAAACCTAAAAGACACGAGAGCCGAGCAAAGAGACTCATACCAAGTTCGTGTGGCTTGACGGAGGCCATATAAAGAGTGTCGTAGGAGGCAAACATGAGAAGGCCTCGAGGGATCAACAAAGCCAGGCAATTACTTCATGTAGAGTGGGAGATCCACTCAACCATGCAGAAAAGCATTACTTACGTCCATTTGATGTAGAGACTAGCCAGAGGAGATAACAAGAGGGAGAACTGCTCAAATAGTAGCTGGTTTAATGATAGAGCTAAATGTTTCCTTGAAATCAATACTAGGACGCTGATGAAATCCTTTGGCAACAAGGCGGGCTTTACACTTATCAATAGAACCATCCGGAAGTCGTTCGATTCAAAACACCAACTGACAACCAATAGCATCAATGGTAATATGTGGCTAAACTGAAGGTGGGGGCGACGCCAGGAATAGATTAGCCGACAATGAAGAAGGAGCCGCGTTGGAGCGAAATAGAAATGTGATGGATAGGGGCAATTCAGGAGTGACATATGTTGGAGATGACTGAGAGAAGTTTGGGAAGCTGACTTCGTCGAACTGAACATGGCACGATATGAATATACTATGTGAAACCGATTCAGAACAGCGATACACACTTTGCGAGGGTGAGTAGCCAACAAATATGCATGAGATAGATGTGTATAAAGAATACACTTAACCTTATCCTACTACTCTAACTAGTAGAGTGGCAAGTAAGGGTCGATCCCACGAGGAACGGCCGAACAATTTTACTTTTATGTATTAAGCTATTATGAACAAGAAACATAAAGTAAATAAGCTAGAAAACAATAAAGAAGTGGGGGGATTTTAATGAAATAACAACTAACACCTAAATAAACAAAGACAATTAAAGAGATTTTTATAGGTTTTTGGTTTTTTAAATAACAAAACGATTCACCCTTGATCATGTTTCACCGAGGTCTTGGACGATTTATGCAACTATTGTTAATGCCCTATTCAATTGTGATTCTAGCCCTTATCTCAAGGCTATTAACAAGCTCTAATAGCCTTGTTATCCCTTAATCTTATTTAATCAAAACAAGCTCTTCGACTAACCCTATTCAATTTAATCCAATCCTCGAACAAGCTCTCTTAGATTCAATAACCAAATGCTTTAAACACTAGGACAACGAGATAAATTCAACATAAAACTCGCAAGCTCGGTTTTAGTGGTTGAACTTTGTGTTATCACCAATAAATAAATCTATTGTTTGCTACACGGGAATCGGAAATCCTACAATTACGGATAGTAATTTCCTATTCTTGCAACACATTCACAAATCCCTTAAAGGGTGATCAATCCAATAATTAATTCATAAATGTGAGTCAATAAGAGCAAATAACATAAAACACTTGAATACACAACATTTTCGGTAACATTAACCGTAATAATCACATAAACGTCTTAAACTCAAGGTTCCACAATAATCAAGGGTGAACAAAACGATGCTAGTCACCCATTTTACCTAATACAAAGATAAAATAACAGAAAATTAAAGAAAACATGAAAATAGGATAGAAAGAACCAAATGTTAGGGTTGAAGATCAACCCCCTTACATTCCTTTGCTTCCAATGGAGAAAAGTGGCTTATTATGTGAGGGGGATGGGTTCTAGGTTGTGTCAAAATCGAATTAGAGGATATATATATAGGGGAGAAAGTGTTAGCTCAAATTTAGGCAAAAACGTGTTTGGGTTTTTAAAACAGGGAACCCCGCCGCGACCGTGGCACAAAGTTGGCCGCGGGCGTGGTGAAAACAAGGGTTTTGGGTCCAATTTGGGGCCGCGGCCGTGGTCTAGATCCTGCCTCGGCTGTGGTCTTCCTTGGGCTGAATTTGCCTTTACTTCTGGAGGACTAGCCATGGCCGCGGCTGATTCAGACCACGGTCGTGGGGTTTGGATTGCCACGGTCGTGGTATTTGTTTGCCTCGGTCGTGGCAAATGATGCTGAAATGTGGCCTTCTCTGGAGGAATGACCACGGCCGTGGCGTTGGACTGCCTCGGCCGTGGCTTTTGCCACGGGCGTGGGCTCACCACCTCGGGCATGGTCCCCTGTTTTTCCTTGTTTTCTTCTTCCTTTGAGCTCGATTTGTCAATTTGAAATCTTCGAACCTGTTTTTCAGCCTTAATTCACCTGTCTTAACATGGAAATGAACCAAACACGTCAAATTGCTCAATGAGAAATAAACGCACAAAACACACGTGAAAATGCACACAAAAGTCCGTAAAAAGATACTTAAATTGACCTAAAAGTGTGTGCACTACCACGTGTACCGAATCTCCCCAAACTTAGACCTTTGTTCGTCCCGAACAAATAAAGAAAAAGAAGAAAGGACACTTGTTAGGGCAGATTTAAGTGGCAAAATCGATTTCAGAAGAAATTTTCAAAAGTTAGGCAATCATGATAACATTGAGCATAAGAGATAGAGCCATATCAACTACTTTCAAGACTTGACACTCTCAACTTGAAATCCTTAACGGATGAGTGTATCTCTCGACTCTCAAGTGTATTGAATATGTAGTATATACGCTCACATTGAAATGCAAATAGTATCTACCATAGGCTTGCCAATCATCTAAACTTCGATGTGTACCCGACATGTGTGACAAAGAATAAAAAAGGTCTTTAACGGGTTGTAATGTTGGTTTGGGGTAAGGTGGGATAATTTTGGGTAGAAGTGACTATAAAATGGACTAAATGAGTTAGCTAATCTCATCTACCCCTCAAACAACAATCACTCCACCTCACTCTTTTCTTCCTTAGTAAACCAATCCCAAAAATTGATTTCTTCACCTTACCACAAAGTCTACCACCTAAATGCTTTCTCAATTCTCCCTTGAAGTGTATTTTCTTTTGAATTTTTACAAATTTGAGAACATCTATCGAAAGGCATTTATATTACTAGCCTCTCCAAATCAAAAGCAACAATTAAGTATATACAACTAACTTCTTCTTTTTTTTTTTTTTTTTATTAAAAACAAAAATTGGAGAGGACTAGCATTCTCGATTCTTTGCCTATTGTTTCAATTCCTTTCACCCTTCAATATTCCCAATAGTTTACCCATTTCAATCCCAAATTACCCGACTACCTTCCAACCGCCTCCCTCATACTCAATTAGTCCAATTAAGGTCAAAGGCTAAATCGAAAGGTACTTGGCTTGTAGAATTGGGTTGTCAAACAAGAGGCTAAAAGCTCAAGGGGTTAACTAGAGGCAAATTTTTTATCTTTTGGTGAAAAAGGGTATATTATCAAGTTTGAAATAGGCTTAAGTCAAGAATTGCCTAAAATCATTTTCAATGTCACACACCGAATCGTTCAAAATAGAGAATCAAGGCAAGTTCTAGAGACAATTAGATGCACTCAATGAATTTCACACTGAAAGAAAGTTTAAATCACTCCAATTGTGGGAGTATCTTTTAAGGCTAAAAAAAAAAAAAAAACTCACTAGGCAACAATTTGATTAAAAGTTTTGAATGTAAGCTCAATTTCGTCTCATAGCCTATCATGCTCTACCATTAGCCAAATTTTCAATTTTTACGAAAAATTTTGTCATCATTAACTGTTTGCCACATTTTCATTCCAATTTGGTCCCATCAACTTTTCCAAGCGGCCAAATCCGTACACCTACCACCCCCTCCCCAAACTTGATTGAAAATCAAAGTTTGTGGAAAGAAAGGGTACGGATTGGTGCTTAACTAACGCAAACCTCTCTCAAAGCGTCTTGCTTTTCTCTCATCTGTATCAACCAAGTGTGGAGCATATTTAGATAATTGATTAAAACGTCTTTCATACTCCATCACTGGAAGGGTTCCCTGCTTTAGATTGACAAACTCAATTTCCTTTTGGCCACGGATAGACTGTGGAAAGTAATGGTCCATCATCATGTTCTTAAAATCATTCCAGGTCATGTTTTGCTTTTGCTTATTCGTCATTGTTCGCTCGTGTGATTTCCACCAGTGTCCAGCATCTTCTACAAGTTGAAATATTGCGCACGAAACTTTTTGATTTTCAGTTGATTCCATATGGTCAAAGATTCTTTCAAGCTCAAGAATCCATTCCTCAGCAACCATAGGTCCTTCACTACCCCTAAATCTTGGTGGCGAAAAACGACAAAATTGCTCTATAATGACATTAGTATTGATACCCTGGTTCTGTGGATTTGGTATATTTTGGTTAGCTGGTATTTGTTGTATGAGTCCCTGTAGAGAGTTCAAGAACTCCCGTGCAAAATCCGCTCCTTGTACTTCAACAGCAGGTGGAGGTTGCCTCTCAGTAGCTGGCCCGACAAATGGCTCATTTTCATTTTGCACATGTTTACGTGGCCTTCCTCGCGCTGCCATACTTTTGGGAGAAGGAGAAATAACACTTAATTATATGCATATATACCTTTGTTTAACATACCGAATAATTTATAAGCAAATCATATACATAAAAGATATTGGGTTTACAAATCTATTAATATATACAATAAGTACAATGGTTTTAATACTCTAACCCGCACAAAATGTCGATTGGTTAATCATGCTTATACGAGCAAAAAGATAGCATGATCAAAGGATGACTTATATACATTCCTATTAGCAAAAGGATATTTACGCTCTAGTTATGTACTTAGGCATCACTATACAAAAGCTATCTACTATTACTATATGTACATCCTCTAGGTTTCCAACTATATCAGAACCAATTACTGGGGCCTGCCTGGTTCTCTGCTGGTGGGGTACGCACACGACGACCCCTAGTTGGTATGCTCTCACAAGGATTTGACCCTATAGATTCATTGGGTTCACTTTCCTCAGAAGGATCCTCTTCCTCCTCATCTTCCTCTATTATGCCTGCTTCCTCTCGCTGCAATCTTGCATATTCGCGATAGAACTCTGCTAGTTCTCTAGCACGCCCAGCAAGATGTTCGTTAGCAACAACCTCCAAATGCTTGCTAGCTGCAATTTCATTATATCGGTCTGCCCTTTGTTTCTGGTTTTCAGCCTCTCTTTCCATTCGATCAGCAGTAGTGAGACATCTTTGTCGGTTCTTGACAGCTACTGCCAGGCGTAGTCCAAAGCGTTTATAATCAATAACTGGTCCAATAACAGAGTCTACCGTAAGCATATTATCATAAATCCGACGGGCGATGGCTCTAAGGGATGGCAGGATAGTTTCTCTTAGGTGCACTGCTGCCTCATGCTCGCTAATATAGTGTCCCTCGCGTATAGCATTGTTACGGCGTCCCTGTAACATGATAATATACTCTTCTATGTTCTTATGTGCTCCCTGCCTAGACCCCTGATAAATAGATATTGCTGGTGACAGCACATCTCTATTGGCAAGTATTCTGTGTCTATATATTACTTGTTTTCTCGCCATTTGCCTTCTACGAACCATCCTATCATAAAGAAGAAATATGGATCAAAATCTCTAATTTGGTTTCCTAATTGGTGGTAAAATTTCAAGGACATCTCACAAGTATCATGTTATTTTATGAAATGTAAATTTGTAGTAAAACATTTCCAAATCATACAAACTAATCGTAAAATATACATACCTTGGAGCGAGTGTCGGTCTGTTGGCAAAGTCACGGTTCCCCTCGATTTTATTTTATAAAACAAGTATACAGAAAAGTAGACCCACTTTGATACCACTCTGTAACGCCCCAATCCCATTAACTCGGAATTGAAGTGCTACTAAATTTTTCTTTTCTTTTGATTAAGTAATAAATAAATAAAAAAGTGCGAAAGCGTGAGATAAAATACTTATTGGATAAAAGTAAAAATTTTATTGACAATAAGACACTGCCAAAACATATTTACACTAGTGGTTCCAAAGTTTCTAAGAAAATGCAAATCCCGGATTTTGTGACACACAAACTTATTTATATACATAGAAGAGGCAAAAACATCTTTGAGTTGCGGGTAGAAGAAGGAACCCGGTGACCTTTGACGCAACAGCCCCGCCACCTCGCTCAACTAACCTGAAGATTTGTAATTATGGGCATGAGTATAAACTTAGTGGGAAACTTTGTAAGCAGTTATACTAACGAAGGTGCACAATAATAAACACATCCTTGACTTAGGATCCCATCTTACGACTCAAAAGCCATATTGCTAGACTAGGGGGCCAATCTTACGACTCCCAAGCCCTACTCAAAAGTCAATCTTACGACTTAAGAGCCTTTCTCAAAAGCCAATCTTACGACTTAAGAGGTATCATATCAATAAGCCCGAAGGCAAACATATTTATCAAAGTACAAGTTCAGTAGCATAATATACTTACAAATAGCCCAGTCACCCACCTTGTTTTGCTTGCTTTAAAGTACGTAATTCGCGTATGTCCCAAGGCCTGACTCGCACTACACCAAGCACATGTTGTTTAATTAATTAGTATTACTTATCGAGTTTAGCATTTTAAAAATAATTAAGTGTGGTACACTATTCTTGAATTATGTCTATTTTTACAATTTCTAACATATAAGCCAAGTTATTATAAATTGTAGTCCTAAATTAAAAGGCCTAATATGTTATTAAATTTAAATTATTAACTACATTGATAAATATTTTAAACTAACTCACATGCATCTTAAACAACAACTATTTATTACAAACTTAAGAAAATAGTTAAATTTATAAATCTACTTAAATCAAGAAAATAATTAAATTCCTAAATCTATATAAACTATAAATGACAATGACGATAAAATAAAGAAGACTAATAAAGAAGACATACCTCAAAAGATTTCAATACTATACGACAACTTCCCGAAACACCCGTCCGAGCGTTGTCAAAAATAAACTGATATGGACCTCCTAATTAAAGGAAATCCAATATTTAATATAATGTTTTTGTTTTACTTATTCTCTTATATTTTGTAATGAAGTGTTATACTTGTATTTATATGTGAAAATTTCACAAATTTAACGTAAATGTTTCGATGTGGGATTAGGGATGAAATTAATTTGAATGAAATTTTACATATCCACATTCTCGTACATAATATACCTATATTACTAAATATAGGATTTTATATTACTAAATATAGTATGTGTATGTGTTTTACTATTATTAGCATATTATTATTATTATTATTATTATTATTATTATTATTATTATTATTATTATTATTATTATTATTATTATTATTATTATTATTATTATTATTATTATTATTATTATCATCATCATCATGTATGCTTTACGTTTTGCATGAACATGTATATATATATTATTTAGTTTTTTTTTTTAATATTGTATCATTATATTTCTATACGTATCTACATGATATATATATATATATATATATTGTGACTTTAGTTGTTATTTTAGGTAGGTACAATTTATAAATTAATTTTATTTCTTACTTCTTAAGCCCGATGTTAACTTTAAGCTTCTATATTGTAAACTTTTAATTCTTACCTTTTAAGTGCTAAGAGTGCAGTCGACTTGGTACATACTTATTTTCAAAAAAAAAAAAAATCATAAGTCAAATAGCTTCACAATTTTGACTAAAATAAAATTGGTAAAACTATTTAAGATGCAAAGAATGTATTTTATTGCATTTCAAAGATTCGGGGTATCACACCCTTAAAGGGTGATCAATCCAATAATTAATTTATAAATGTGAGTCAATGAGAGCAAATAACACAAAACACTTGAATACACAATATTTTCGGTAACATTAACCGTAATAATCACATAAACGTCTTAAACTCAAGGTTCCACAATAATCAAGGGTGAACAAAAGGGTGCTAGTCACCCATTTTACCTAATACAAAGATAAAATAACAGAAAATTAAAGAAAACATGAAAATAGGATAGAAAGAACCAAATGTTAGGGTTGAAGATCAAGATCTTCAACTCCCTTCCATTCCTTTGCTTCCAATGGAGAAAAGTGGCTGATTATGTGAGGGGGATGGGTTCTAGGTTGTGTCAAAATCGAATTAGAGGATATATATATATAGGGGAGAAAGTGTTAGCTCAAATTTAGGCAAAAACGTGTTTGGGTTTTTAAAACAGGGAACCCCGCCGCGGCCGTGGCGCAAAGTTGGCCGCGGGCGTGGTGAAAACAAGGGTTTTGGGCCCAATTTGGGGCCGCGGCCGTGGTCTAGAGCCTGCCTAGGCCGTGGTCTTGCTTGGGCTGAATTTGCCTTTACTTCTAGAGGACTGGCCACGGCCGCGGCTGATTCAGACCGCGGTCGTGAGGTTTGGATTGCCACGGTCATGGTATTTGTTTGCCTCGGTCGTGGCAAATGATGCTGAAATGTGGCCTTCTCTGGAGGAATGACCACGGCCGTGGCGTTCCACGGGCATGGCCTCACCACCTCGGGCATGGTCCCCTGTTTTTCCTTGTTTTCTTCTTCCTTTGAGCTCGATTTGTCAATTTGAAATCTTCGAACCTATTTTCGGCCTTAATTCACCTGTCTTGACATGGAAATGAACCAAACACGTCAAATTGCCCAATGAGAAATAAACGCACTGTAACACCCTAATCCCTTTAGCTCGGGATTAAAGTGCTACTAAATTTTCTTTTCTTTTGATTAAGTAATAAATCAGAAAATGTGCGAAAGCGTGACATGGAATGTTTATCGGATAAAAATAGAAATTTTATTGACAATAATACACCGCCAAAACATATTTACACTAGAGGTTCCCAAAGTTTCTCAGAAAATGGAAACACCCGGATTTAGTGACATGTAAACTTATTTATATACATTGAAGAGGCAAAAACATCATAAAGTTGCGGGTAGGAAAAGGAACCCGGTGACCTTTGCCGCAACAGCCCCGCCACCTTGCTCAACTAACCTGAAGATTTGTAATAATTTATGGGCATGAGTATAAACTCAGTGGGAACTTTGTAAGCAGTTATACTAACGAAGGTGCAAAATAATAAACACATCCTTGACTTAGGAGCCCATCTTACGACTCAAAAGCCATACTGCTAGACTAGGGGGCCAATCTTACGACTCCCAAGCCCTACTCAAAAGCCAATCTTACGACTTAAGAGGTATCATATCATAAGCCCACAGGCAAACATATTTATCAAAGTACAAGTTCAGTAGCATAATATACTCACAAATAGCCCAGTCACCCACCTTGTTTTGCTTGCTTTAAAATAGTTGAGTCGTGTATGTCCTAGGCCCAACCTGCACTACACCTAGCACATGTTGTTTAATTAATTAGTATTACTTATCGGGTTTAGTATTTTCAAAGTGATTAAGTGTGGTACAATATCTTTGGATTATGTTTATCTTTTACAATTTCTAATATATAAGTCAAATCGTAATAAATTATAGTTCTAAATCAAAAGGCCTAACTATTTTATTAAATTTAAATTATTAACAACATTGATAAATATTTTAAACTAATTACCATTCATCTCAAACAACAACTATTTAATACAAATTTAAGAAAATAGCTAAATTTATAAATCTACTTAAATCAAGAAAATAATTAAATTCCTAAATCTATATAAATTATAAATGACAATAAGAAAATGAAACTATTAAAAAGACATACATCAAAAGATTTTAACACTATATGACAACTCCTTAAAACACCGGCCGAAGCGTTGTCAACATTAAACTGATAAGGACCTCCTAGTTAAAGGAATCCTATATTATATAAATAGTAAATATTACTATATATTTTTCTTATATTTGTATAGAAGGTAATTACCATATTTATAGAAATTATATCAGTCCCTTTTTCCTTCTTTTTCGATGTGGGATGCAGAAATTTAATTTTTATCAATGTGGGATATAACCCACTTCGTTTAATTTGTCGGAATTGGTTTTTGATGCAAGCAACACCATCATTAGATTTTTTTACTATAAATAGTAATTCTAATACTCCTAGTTAACTATGTTATCTATTACTATATTATTATTATTACTTTATTATTATAGGTACGTATTATATATATATATATATTCTATATTTATATATTTTAATAATTCTCTTTTTTTTTTTTAGAATAACTATCTTAGGTTCAACATTTATATATTTTCTAAGCCCGATACTAGTTTTGGGTTCTTATATCATGTATTTTTAATTCTTATATTTTCGGTGCTAGGAGTGCAGTCGACCTGGTACATCGCGGTCACACTTATTTGCCAAAATAAAATCATCAAATAACTTTGCAATTTAAAATAAAATTGGTAATAATATTTTAAAATGCAATCAATGTATTGCGTTTCAAAGATTCGGGGTATCACAGTCTCCCCTACTTTTAAAATTTCGTCCTCGAAATTGTACTTACTTGGTTTAGGATATTCAGATATTTTGCTAAAATCTCATCTTCTCGTTCCCAAGTAGCTTCTTCCTTTCCATGTCTACTCCACTGTACTAATACTAAGGGAACTTCTCTATTCCTCAAAGTGTGAACTTTTCTTCCTAGGATAGCAATGGGGTTCTCTTCATAAGTGAGGTTTTTATTGATCTCCAGATTTTCATGATGAATAACGTGATTCGTATCTGGGACATACTTTCTAAGTACAGATACATGGAAGACGTTATGGATATTGGTAAGTCCCGGCGGTAGAGCTAACTTATAGGCGACGTCTCCGATTCTATCTAGAATCTCAAATGGGCCAATATATCTTGGTTTTAACTTCCCTCTCTTCCCGAAACGTATTACTCCCTTCATTGGTGCCATTTTGAGAAAAACCTTATCGCCTGTATTGAATTGTAGATCCTTCCTTCGTGTATCAGCGTATGATTTCTGTCGATCCTGGGCGGCCTTAATTCTTTCTCGAATCTTAGTTACCACTCCAATGGTTCTTTCGATGATTTCAGGCCCTAAAATCTTTCGTTCTCCAACTTCATCCCAGTAAATCGGCGATCTACACCTTCTCCCGTAGAGTGCTTCATATGGTGCCATCTTTATTGTCGCCTGGTAACTGTTGTTATAGGAAAACTCTACCAGCGGTAAATATGTTTCCCAGTTTCCTTCAAAGTCTAGTACACAGGCTCTAAGCATATCCTCGAGTGTCTGTATTGTTCTTTCTGATTGTCCATCAGTTTGTGGATGATATGATGTGCTGAAGTTGAGCTTTGTCCCAAGGGCCGTTTGTAGACTTCTCCAGAATTTAGAGGTGAAACGAGTATCTCTGTCCGAAACTATGGTCACTGGTACTCCGTGTAATCTAACAATCTCGTCCACGTACCGTTGAGCAAGTTGATCCATGTTAAGCGTCATTCTTACTGGTATAAAATGTGCTGTCTTTGTAAGTCTGTCAATGATCACTCAAATAGCTTCATTCCTTCTTGCTGTTCGTGGCAGTCCAGTAACAAAGTCCATTGCTATGTGTTCCCACTTCCATTCGGGAATCTCTAAAGGGTGTAAGAGTCCTGAAGGCCGTTGGTGTTCTGCTTTAACTTGCTGGCATGTTAAACATCTTTCAACAAATTGCCCTATTGATCGTTTCATATTTCTCCACCAATAGATCTCTTTTAGATCCTTGAACATTTTCGTCCCTCCTGGATGAGCTGTGTACGGGGTATTGTGAGCTTCTTCAAGAATTTCCTTCCTTACGTCATCATCCTTAGGTACACATAATCTTCCTTCATATGTTAAAGTCCCATCTGGTGTTACAAAGAACCCCTTGATGGTTCCAGCAATTGCCCGGTCTTTCATCTTGTGGAGGAATTTGTCAGTCCTTTGTGCTACCTTTATTCGATCTCTCAAAGTAGGTTGTATGGATAACGCTGCGATCATAGCACCAGTATGGCCTGGCTTTACAAAATCTAAATTCAACTTAGCAAATTCTATTAGTAATAGCTCTTGCTGTGTTGGGAGAGTGGTCATATGACTTTCATTTTTCCTAGTAAGTGCATCAGCTACGACATTTGCCTTGCCCGGGTGATAGAGGATGGTGCAATCATAATCCTTTACTAGCTCCAGCCATCTTCTTTGGCGCATGTTGAGTTCTTTTTGTGTGAAAAAGTACTTTAAACCCTTATGGTCTGTGTAAATTTCACATTTCCCACCATAGAGGTAATGACGCCATATCTTTAATGCGTGAACAACAGCAGCTAATTCTAGGTCATGTGTAGGGTAGTTCAACTCATGGGGTTTCAATTGTCTTGAGGCATAAGCGATGACTTTTCCATGCTGCATCAAAACACATCCTAGCCCTAACTTTGAGGCATCGGTGTAAATGACAAACCCTTCTGATCCGTCAGGGATAGTTAGAACTGGCACGGTTACGAGTCTCTGCTTAAGCTCTTGAAAGTTATTTTCGCATTCGTCAGTCCAGTGGAACTGGTTGCTCTTCTTTGTCAATTGAGTCAAAGGCCTAGCGATCTTCGAGAAATCTCGAATGAATCTTCTATAGTAACCAGCTAGACCCAGAAAACTTCGAACCTCATTCACATTCTTCGGAGCTTTCCAATTCATTACTGCTTCAACCTTCGCGGGATCCACTTCGATTCCATTAGCCGTGATAATATGGCCTAGAAAAACAACTCGATCTAGCCAAAATTCACATTTGCTAAATTTAGCATAAAGCTTCTCCTGTCGTAAGGTGCCTAGTATAGTTCTAAGATGTTTCTCGTGTTGTTCTTTATCTCTTGAGTATATTAGGATATCATCAATAAAAACTATGACAAACTGGTCCAGATAAGGATGGAATACCCTATTCATCAAATCCATGAATACTGCGGGTGCATTTGTTAATCCAAAAGGCATTACTATGAACTCATAATGACCATATCGTGTTCTAAAGGCTGTCTTAGAAATATCACATTCTTTGACCTTGAGTTGGTGGTAGCCCGATCTGAGATCGATCTTTGAGAACACGCTAGCTCCCTTCAGTTGGTCAAAAAGATCTTCTATTCTAGGCAAGGGATACTTATTCTTGATTGTTAGGCGGTTGAGTTCCCGATAATCAATGCACATTCTAAGAGATCCGTCTTTCTTCTTGACAAACAATACAGGGGCTCCCCATGGAGAAACACTTGGCCTGATGAACTTCTTGTCCAGCAACTCTTGAAGCTGTAATTTTAATTCTTGTAATTCCTTAGGCGCCATTCGATAAGGTGCTTTAGATACAGGCGCAGCTCCGGGCACCAAATCTATTGTGAATTCAACCAGTCGATCAGGAGGTATTCCTGGCAACTCATCTGGAAATACGTCCACGTAATCTCTCACCGTTGATATATCAGCAGGTGTAACCTTACCAGTATTATTTTCCATGATATTCACAAGGTAGCCTTCACTTCCCTTTTTCCGTAACATTCTTACAGCCTTCATTGCTGACACAATACGCGGTCTGGTATTAGTTTTGGCTCCGTAAAAGGTGAATTTGGATCCTATTGGTCTTTCAAAATCTATTTCACGCTCAAAGCATCGGATTGTTGCTTTATTCTTGGTCAACCAATCTATACCCAAAATAACATCGAAACATTTCATCTCTAATACGTACAGATCAGTTTCCATTTCTTGATCACCTATCAAAAGCTTAACACCAAACACGATATCCTTAGTCCTAATGGTCTTTCCTGAGGGAATACTTACTGTCAACTCCTCTCCATTTGTGTTACTTCTCAGACCCAGTTTTCTTTTAAAATCTCCTGACATAAAAGAATGTGTTGCACCAGTATCAAACAAAATATATGCTGGAAGATCGTAGACAAATAGTATACCTGCCATGGTTTCATTCTCCTCGGTCACTTTGTCTTGTCCTAGTGCAAAAACGCGTGCCTTCCTTGTCTTCTTGTCTGGTGTATTAACATTTTGTGGTGCCTTGGTCTGTGTGGCAGTGCATTCCCAATACCTATGTCCTGGTTGACGACACTTATAACAAACATTCTTTCCCATCAAACACTCCCCATAGTGGTGCTTATTGCAATTAGGACATATCGGAACTGCATTTGGTCCTGGTCCCCCCCTTGGGGTTGCCTTCTTCACAAAGTGGTTAGTCTTATTCCTATCTCTAAAATCCCATTTCCTTTTCCCGGGTTGCTCTTGAGGTTTCTGGTTGTATTCTAAATTCTGGCTAAGGGATACAATATGTGCTCGTTCAAACGTTTCATGGTACGTAGGTAGTTTCAAACCCGACACGATACCTCCGATCTCTGGACGCAAACCTCTTTCAAAACGTCTTGCTTTTCTTTCATCTGTATCAACCAAGTGTGGGGCATATTTAGATAATTGATTAAAACGTCTTTCATACTCCATCACTGGAAGGGTTCCATGCTTCAGATTGACAAACTCAATTTCCTTTTGGTCACGGATAGACTGTGGAAAGTAACGATCCATCATCATGTTCTTAAAATCATTCCAGGTCATGTTTTGCTTTTGTTCATTCGTCATTGTTCGCTCGTGTGATTTCCACCAGTGTCCAGCATCTTCCACAAGTTGGAATATTGCGCATGAAACTTTCTGATTTTCAGTTGATTCCATATGGTCAAAGATTCTTTCAAGCTCAAGAATCCATTCCTCAGCGACCATAGGTCCTTCGCTACCTCTGAATCTTGGTGGTGAAAAACGACGAAATTGCTCTATAATGACATTAGTATTGATACCCTGGTTCTGTGGATTTGGTATATTCTGGTTAGCTGGTATTTGTTGTATGAGTCCCTGCAGAGAGTTCAAGAACTCCCGTGCAAAATCCGCTCCCTGTACTCCAACAGCAGGTGGAGGTTGCCTCTCAGCAGCTGGCCCGACAAATGGCTCATTTTCATTTTGCACATGTTTACGTGGCCTTCCTCGCGCTGCCATACTTTTGGGAGAAAGAGAAATAACACTTAATTATATGCTTATATACCTTTGTTTAACATATCGAATAATTTGTAAACGAATCATATACATAAATGATATTGGGTTTACAAATCCATATATATATACAAAAAGTACATTGGTTTTTAATACCCTAACCCGTACAAAATGTCTATTAGTTTATCATGCTTATACGAGCAAAAGGATAAGCATGATCAAAGGATGACTTATATACATTCCTATTAGCAAAAGGATATTTACGGTCTGGTTATATACTTAGACATCACTATATAAAAACTATCAACTATTACTATATGTACATCCTCTAAGTTTCCAACTATATCAGAACCAATTACTGGGACCCGCCTGGTTCTCTGCTGGTGGGATACGCATGCGTCGACCCCTAGATGGTACGCTCTCATCATGGACTGATCCTATGGACTCGTTGGGCTCAGTATCTTCTGAGGGGTCCTCTTCCTCCTCGTCCTCGTCCTCGTCCTCTTCTGCTACTCCTGCTTCCTCCCTTTGAGATCTTGCGAACTCGAGACAGAATTCCGCCCGATCCCTAGCGCGTTCGGCAAGACGTTCGTCAGCAATAGCTTCTGAGCGCTTGTTGGCGGCAACCTTGTCATAATGATTTGCCCTTTGCCTCTGTTCCTCTGCCTCCATTTCCATCTGGTCTGCAATTGCGAGGCACCTTTGACGTTCTCTAATAACCATAGCAAGGCGGACACTAAAATGTTCATAATTAATTGTCAGTCCAGCCGTAGAGTCTATCGTAAGCATTTCGTCCAATAACCGATGGGCAACATCTCTATAATTTGGGAGGACAGTGTCTGCTAAGCGCATAGAAGCCTCGTACTCAGTAATGTGATGTCCTTCTTGTATAGCGTTGTTCCGACGTCTCCGTAATATATTTATATACTCGCCTATATTCTGATACTCACCCTGTCTGGTCCTCCGGTAGACTGACATCGTGGGTGGTAGATCTCTGTTAGCGAGTGTTCTTCGTCTATATACTACTGTTTTTCTAGCAGTTTGTTTTGTTCGAACCATCCTATCATAAAGAAAGAAATATGGGTCAGTTTCTAATCTGGCTTCTTAATTGGTAGTAAAAGTTTCGAGGACAAAACATTTTTGAACTTATATAGAACCCATAATAAAATATACATACCTTGGAGCGAGTGTCGGTCTGTTGGCAAAGTCACGGTTCCCCTCGGTTTTATTTTATGAATAGAGTATACAGAAAAGTAGACCCACTCTGATACCACTCTGTAACACCCCAATCCCTTTAGCTCGGGATTAAAGTGCTACTAAATTTTCTTTTCTTTTGATTAAGTAATAAATCAGAAAATGTGCGAAAGCGTGACATGGAATGTTTATCGGATAAAAATAGAAATTTTATTGACAATAATACACCGCCAAAACATATTTACACTAGAGGTTCCCAAAGTTTCTCAGAAAATGGAAACACCCGGATTTAGTGACATGTAAACTTATTTATATACATTGAAGAGGCAAAAACATCATAAAGTTGCGGGTAGGAAAAGGAACCCGGTGACCTTTGCCGCAACAGCCCCGCCACCTTGCTCAACTAACCTGAAGATTTGTAATAATTTATGGGCATGAGTATAAACTCAGTGGGAACTTTGTAAGCAGTTATACTAACGAAGGTGCAAAATAATAAACACATCCTTGACTTAGGAGCCCATCTTACGACTCAAAAGCCATACTGCTAGACTAGGGGGCCAATCTTACGACTCCCAAGCCCTACTCAAAAGCCAATCTTACGACTTAAGAGGTATCATATCATAAGCCCAGAGGCAAACATATTTATCAAAGTACAAGTTCAGTAGCATAATATACTCACAAATAGCCCAGTCACCCACCTTGTTTTGCTTGCTTTAAAATAGTTGAGTCGTGTATGTCCTAGGCCCAACCTGCACTACACCTAGCACATGTTGTTTAATTAATTAGTATTACTTATCGGGTTTAGTATTTTCAAAGTGATTAAGTGTGGTACAATATCTTTGGATTATGTTTATCTTTTACAATTTCTAATATATAAGTCAAATCGTAATAAATTATAGTTCTAAATCAAAAGGCCTAACTATTTTATTAAATTTAAATTATTAACAACATTGATAAATATTTTAAACTAATTACCATTCATCTCAAACAACAACTATTTAATACAAATTTAAGAAAATAGCTAAATTTATAAATCTACTTAAATCAAGAAAATAATTAAATTCCTAAATCTATATAAATTATAAATGACAATAAGAAAATGAAACTATTAAAAAGACATACCTCAAAAGATTTTAACACTATATGACAACTCCTTAAAACACCGGCCGAAGCGTTGTCAACATTAAACTGATAAGGACCTCCTAGTTAAAGGAATCCTATATTATATAAATAGTAAATATTACTATATATTTTTCTTATATTTGTATAGAAGGTAATTACCATATTTATAGAAATTATATCAGTCCCTTTTTCCTTCTTTTTCGATGTGGGATGCAGAAATTTAATTTTTATCAATGTGGGATATAACCCACTTCGTTTAATTTGTCGGAATTGGTTTTTGATGCAAGCAACACCATCATTAGATTTTTTTACTATAAATAGTAATTCTAATACTCCTAGTTAACTATGTTATCTATTACTATATTATTATTATTACTTTATTATTATAGGTACGTATTATATATATATATATATATATATATATATTCTATATTTATATATTTTAATAATTCTCTTTTTTTTTTTTAGAATAACTATCTTAGGTTCAACATTTATATATTTTCTAAGCCCGATACTAGTTTTGGGTTCTTATATCATGTATTTTTAATTCTTATATTATCGGTGCTAGGAGTGCAGTCGACCTGGTACATCGCGGTCACACTTATTTGCCAAAATAAAATCATCAAATAACTTTGCAATTTAAAATAAAATTGGTAATAATATTTTAAAATGCAATCAATGTATTGCGTTTCAAAGATTCGGGGTATCACACGCACAAAACACACATGAAAATGCACACAAAAGTCCGTAAAAAGACACTTAAATTGACCAAAAAGTGTGTTCACTACCACCTGTACCAAGAATATTGTGTATTGTATTAATTTACCGAATGAATTATACAAGTTTAAATACAGCCAAAAGTGTACAAGGAAGGTCTCTACCACACTAACTAATTTACACAAAATCAGGAAAAGAGAATATATAAGATCTTCATCAAGATACATTCTTTATATATTGACCTTCCGTAACCAAATAAGGGGTGCAATGTATTTCTGTCAATTTTTTGGCCAATTTTTAGTGAAATAGCGGTGAAATTAAAGTAAATACCGATTTTGGTTGACATAATGTAGATTTTATCAATACATGGCAAAATATCGGTTAATTTTTATTTTTGTGGTTAGTATTATTTTTTAAAACGATGGGGAGTTGATGGTGTGACAGATTGACGTCCATTTTACTAATATTGGACATTTTGGAGATAAATATCCTATAGTTTAAGAATAAAGGAGTACTCCAAATCAATGTTTATCATATTGTCTAACAACGTTTATATTATTTAATGTGTATTAATTAGTTGTAAATATGTCAATTTATAAAGTTTTAAAAAACCATGTGCGTTAAAGTTAATTATAGCAATCTATAAAATGTCATGTTAAATTTTCGATATACTTTCTAGTACTTTATGAAAAATACAATGTTATTTCCACCGATCATAGCGGGTCAAATGTTTTAAGGGGTCCTGTGCGAACAACAAAAGGGGCCCCTTAACTTCATATAAATAAAATCGTTAAAAGTTATATCATTATCATGAAGATAATTGATGGCATTAAAACGTGAACATAATCCTCTTTATTTTAGATAGGATTGTATCTTGATTTTATTTCCATATTCTTGTAAATCTTTTTGTATCTCTTGATTGTTGTACTAATTAATATATATATATATATATATATATATATATATATATATATATATATATATATATAGTGGAATGGAGACTCTTACAAACTATGGGTAATTTTATAAATGTTATATGGTATCAGCCATAACCGATCCCGAACCCTAACCTTTCCACTCTCAACCACCGCCTGCAAACCACCATGTTTGAATCATCTTGGGTCTTGATACTTCTCGTCAAATTTGGACAGCTCTTGAGGCTGCCTATAGCCACGACTCTCTCGATCGTACAATGAATCTCAGGGCTAAACTCGCTCTTCTTCGGAAAGGTAATGATTCCGTCTCTGAATATGGTTGTAAATTTATAACCTGTTGTAAATTTGTAAACTGAGGAGTCCCACTGCTTCCTTCGTGGTCTTGGTCGTCGTTCACCGCTTTTTCTAAGGCTCTTTTAGTTGTTAAACCACTGCCCAACTTCCGTGACCTTCTCTAAGAAGCCGAAAGTCACGAATTATTCCAGCGTTCCATGGATGAATCATCTATTCCAAATGCTACTTTTGCTGCACAATAGTCCCAGACTCGCGGTTGTGGATTCTTCACGTACTCGGCTCATTCCTGTGGTGGTCAATCAAATTGGGGTCGTGGTCATTCCAGTGGCTTTTATTAGCGATCGAACACTTCCAGCCTCGCAAATTTATTCCTACATGCCAACTCTGTGATGAAAAAGCTCACACGGCCAAAACCTCCAACACAAATGATCATGCTGCTAATCTGGATGAAACTTTTTCTGCCGCCTACTTCGTCAATTTTGCAGCTTCCTCGGACTAGTATGTCGACAGTGAGGCCTCCGCCCATATGGCAAATTCGACCTCGGCCTTAGATTCTAGCACTCCTTATTCTGGGCATGATCAAGTTGCGGTTAGAAATGGTAATCTTTTGAACGTTTCTCATGTTGGCACCTATACTTAATCGTCATCTCTTGCTTTATTGGATGTCTTGGTGGTACCTCGTCTTACAAAAAAATTACTGTCTATCAGTAAATTAGCTTTTGATTATCATGTTAACATTATATTTACCAAAAATTCGTTTGTTATTCAGAATCGCAAAACAGGGACATCATGGCACGAGGAAAACGTGAAAATGGACTTTATGTGTTGGAGCAAGCTCATAAGGCTTTTGTGGCAGCCTTACAGTCCAAACATTTACGAGGCTCTTATGAATTGTGGCACTCTAGATTACGCCGTGTTTCTTTTGATACAATTTCTTTATTAAACAAATTGGGACATATCAGTTCAATATCATCAAGTGATCATGGATTGTAGTTGAGGATTTGAGGAGTCCAGGACCGGGTTTATTATGTGAAAAACCGGGTTAGAGAACCGTGTTTTTTAGCTAGATCAGTTATAAGATTAAAAAGGAAACTGGAGTCAAGGCGGTTATAACTGTTATTTGCAACGGATCAACACCATCGCATGTACAACCGTTGTTGAAAGCCCGCTAAACAGTTTTGTGCAGTTGAAGAACAAAATGGTTACAACTGCTTCTACTTCCTGATTCGAGCTCCGTCCTTTATATACATTGAAACCACTTGAAGATGCGAGTTGATTCACGTTACGTTCCATCTGTAAACATTATTCAATCAATAGAATTAGATAACTAGGGTTCTTGAGCTCAATTTGGTATGTGAATTAGGGGTTCTAGTTTTCTGGATTAATTCTTATAATTGATTGATCAGTGGAGTGAATTGAGGTGTATAGAACCTCCGTGGATGTAGATCACATTGATCGAACCACGTAAAATCTCTGAGTTCATCATTTTCAATTTATGACTTGAAATGGAATCTCTGGAGAGGAACCAAACCTGGAAACTTGTAGACAAACCAAAGGGACAAAAGTTAGTTAGCTCAAAGTGGATCTACAAGAAGAAGGTGGAGGTTGGAAAGGCTGATAAAATCAGATACAAGGCAAGGCTTGTGGCAAGGGGCTTTACACAAAGGGAAGGCATTGATTATAATGAGGTATTCTCTCCTGTTGTGAAGCATTGCTCTATTAGGCTACTAATATCAAAAGTTACACAAGAAGACATGGAGCTAAAACAGTTAGATGTTAAGACAGCATTCCTGCATGGTGATCTCATTGAGAGAATATACATGAAGCAACCTGAGGGCTTTGTGACTCCAGGAAATGAAGAGAAGGTCTGTTTTCTCAGGAAATCACTTTATGGTTTGAAGCAAAGTCCAAGGCAGTGGAACAAGAAGTTCAATGAGTTCATGATCAATGCAGGTTTCATAAGAAGCTTGTATGACAGCTGTGTATACTTTAACAAAGGTTCAAGGCTTAAAACAAGTGTTTCTGTTATTATATGTGGATGACATGCTCATTGCCAGTAAGAGTATGGACAAAATACAACAGTTAAAGGAAAGATTGAGCTCAGAATTTGACATGAAGGATCTTGGAGAAGCAAGGAAGATTCTGGGGATGGATATCATTAGAAGAAGGAAGTCTGGAACACTTTGGCTCTCACAGAAGCAATATTTGCAGAAGGTTGTTGAGAGGTTTCACATGCATGAGTCAAGTCCACTAAGTATTCCAGTTAACCAACAAACCAAGCTATCCAAAGAACAATGTCCAAAGACAGAAGAAGAAGAAATTCACATGAAGAATGTTCCATATGCCAGTGGTGTTGGCAGCTTGATGTATAATGATATGCAGTAGGCCAGATCTGGCCTATAGTGTTTTTTTGGTAAGCAGGTACATGTCAAATCCAGGAGAGGCTCATTGGGAAGTTTTAAAACAGGTCTTGAGATATTTGAAAGGCTCAGTCAGTGTAGGTCTGAAGTTTGAGAAGCAAGAAGCTAGTGATGTACCTCTTGTTGGGTATGCTGATGCACATTTTGCTGGGAACCTAGATACAAGGAAATCTGTTACAGGCTATGTTTTTACCTTGTATGGGATGGCTGTAAGCTGGAGAAGTGTGCAACAACCTGTGGTTGCTCTGTCAACAACTGAGGCAGAATACATTGCCTTAACTGAGGCAATCAAGGAAGCTCTGTGGCTCAAGGGAATTCTCAAGACTTAGGGATCAGACAAGGTTATGTTACCATTCAATGTGACAACCAGAGTGCACTTCACTTGGTGAAACACCAAGCTTTTCATGAGAGGTCTAAGCATATTGATGTCAGACTTCACTTTGCAAGGGATGTGAATGAGGCAGGATCTGTAGAGGTGAAGAAGGTTCATACTATGGATAATGCAGCTGATTTTCTAACCAAGGCAGTTCCTGGGATTAAGATGGTTCATTGCTCAAACCTGATGGGGCTTGAACAGTGTGATTAAACTAGGAAGACAAAGCAGGATGAGGTGATGAAATACACTTGAGTTCATTGAGGTGGAGATTTTTAGAAATCAGTTCAATATCATCAAGTGATCATGGATTGTAGAAGAGGATTTGAGGAGTCCAGAACCGGGTTTAGTATGTGAAGAACCGGGTTAGAGAACCGGGTTTTTTAGCTGGATCAGTTCTAAGGTTAAAAAGGAAACTGGAGTCAAGGCGGTTATAACTGTTATTTGCAACGGATCAAAACCGTTGCATGTAAAATCGTTGTTGAAAGCCTGCTAAACAGTTTTGTGCAGTTGAAGAACAAAATGGTTACAACTGCTTCTACTTCCTGATTCGAGCTCTGTCCATTATATACATTGAAACCACTTGAAGATGCGACTTGATTCATGTTACGTTCCCTCTGTAAACATTACTCAATCAATAGAATTAGATAACTAGGGTTCTTGAGCTCAATTCGGTCTGTGAATTGGGGGTTCTAGTTTTCTGGATTAATTCTTGTAATTGATTGATAAGTGGAGTGAATTGAGGTGTATTGAACCTCCGTGGATGTAGATCACATTGATCGAACCACGTAAAATCTCTGAGTTCATCATTTTCAATTTATGTTCTGTGTTCGATTTCTTGTGGTCGAATTTCCTGTTATTTTTCATTCTCTCTCTGGTTTGAGTGTTGTTTGTGTGTGTGAGAAGAGTTGATTCTTAACAGGACATCTTTTTGTTACCTCTTTATTACCTAAACTTGTTTTGTGCTCTTCTTGTCAATTAGCAAAAAGCAAATGATTACCCTTTCCACTTAATGAGAAACGTTCATCCTCTGTCTTTGATTTGGTTCAATGTGATTTGTGGGGCTCTGTGCCGATTAAGTCCCCAGGTGGATGATGGGTCTAATTTCTAACCCTAAAATACCGCTAGTGTATGGGTTTAGATGTGTATAGGATAAGTCAAGGTCGATCCACAGGGAATGGGTTAACGAAGTTTGATACCCTAATTGTCTAGGATTTTCCTAACTAGATACTCAAAGTGGTGAGTGATTCGATTAAACTAAATTGCATAAAAGAATAAACCAAATTAATTAATAAATGGGAAGTTCCAATCAACGAGGATGTATCCTAGGATTTCAGTTTCAGGAATTACGCTACTGATGATTAATTATTAATTTATAAACTTTTAAACCAGTTAATTATCTATTAGGAAGCACTTAATTAACCTAACCCTTCTCTCGAAGCTACTAAGTCGTAGATTGATTAAGATAATTACTCTCTCGAGTAAATTAATCCTAATCGTCCCTAACAACCCCTTAATATTTTGCCTACACGATCATAGACAAACGCGCTATGTGTTATCATCTATTAACAAATCCCTTCTCTCGAAGCGGAATCATTAAACAAGTAAGTTAAACCTAATTGACCAAATTAAATTCAATTATAGGATTAAACCAAACACATAGATAGATAAAAACAACTGGAGTCTATAAATTAAACAATTACTTTCTAATCCTAGGACACGAACAGTTTGGCTGCTCATGTCTACTAACAAATCTAAATGATAATTCAAAGAAAACATTGTCAATAAATTGATATAAACAAGGAATAATTAAACCCGATTATCGGCTCGTCGATCTTCGTCTTCTCGGTCTCACGTGTCCACTTTGATGTAAAAGTATGAGTTGTATGTTGTAATGTGATTCTCTCTGATGTTCTCTGAGTCTTCTCCGCTTGGCCTCTATTTTTAAGCTGGGGATGAATTCCTTAAGTGATTCCTTTGGAAACTCGAATTTGCTATAGAACCCTCGTTTTATAAGTTGGGAACGAATCTTGGGAGATATCAGGGTAAAATCCTCTTTAGATTAGGATTTGGACATAAAAACGACGAGGAAATGCGGCTAAGCACATGTATGACGCGACCGAGTTTTGTTTGACGCGACCACGTCGCAGGCTGGCCAGACGTGTTTTCAGGTCTGACTTCCAAGCCATTTTTAGGGTCTTCCGGTCATTTTTAGGATTTATATCTTAGAGGCAAATTTGTATCCCTTTGAATCAGCTTTCTAACGCCACCAATTGCACCTCAATTAGATTTGTAGATCTTAAGATATAGTCAAAATACTAGAGGTGCGTCAAGGTGACAGAAAACTTCACTTTTGGGGAACTTTCTGACGCAACCGGGTCAATTATTGACGCGACTGTGTCACATGCTTCTAGATTTTCCATGTTTCTAGGCCACTTTTGACACGGCCGTGGTCGAACTTTTTGCTGTTTTAACTCCTTTTCGTCCATTTTTTACCATATTTGACTTGTTTCTTCTCCGAACTTCGTCCACATGGAATAAATTCTCCTAATTAGTTAAAACATGTGAAATGACCCAATATAACACATATAAACGAATTCCGGCCAAATATGCATACAAATGTTACGAAATAATCACTTAAATCGACCTAAATGCATGCATATACAATGTGTATCAGTGGTTATTCTTACTATGTTATCTTTGTGGATGATTTTTCACACTTTATGTTGTTTAATCCGTAACAGTCGACTCGGCAGTGGTCGAGGTCGGCATGGTGGCGGAGGGAAATAAAAAATGAAGTCGAAGGAAAAGTAGGGTTTGAACAGGTCGGGGATGAATCTATACTGATACAATGTAGAAAAAATTGTGTATTGTATTGATTTATACAAGTTTATATACAGCCGAAAGTCTACAAGGAAAGTCTCTATTACACTAACTAATTTACACAAAATCAGGAAAAGAGAATATATAATTATCTTCATCAAGATACATTCTTTATATTTTTTAAAATGTTTAAAATAATTTTTGGAAATAATTTTTTAAATTTAAATGAATTTTTAAATTTTACAATAATTTTCTGAAATTTTATATTTATTTTCTGAATTTTTTTATATTTCTTTTATCTTATATAAAATTGTTTAGAGTTCAAATTATTTTTATATTATTTAATAAATTATTTTAGTTTTTTTTTTTTAAATTAGATGGCCACGTGTCGCCATCGTATTGGGCCTTTTTGGCATGTGCTTTACACATGGCCTATACATACTGGAATATAGGTGGAGGTTGTAAAAGTAAACTCCCACATTATACAGGTTGTGATCGAAAAAAATAATTATCTTAGACTATCTATATTGTGAATCAAATTATGAAAAATGAACTAACTGCTTATTTTTAACAATAAAAATATGAAATTATTTAAATAGAAAAATATAATCTTCTTATAAATTATTCAATTTAGTGTATTATTATCTTATCTTACTTTTTTTATATGTTGTGTGTTATTATCTTTTTTTTCTTTTCATATATGTAATTAATGGAACTAGTTGTGGCTATTTGCATATGTTGAGAAGGATGCGGGCTGACTAAATATATGTTTGAGTTTTAAAAATAAATCAATTTTAAAATAGGTATTGTTATTTGTTATATTTAATATTTATTTGAGTTTTATTTTATAAAAAAATAATTTATTTATAAATAATTAATATATTCAATCCAAAAGTTGCATGAGAGAAAAAAGATATCTATGTAATTTAAAATTTTACTATATGTAATTTAAAATTTAAAAGTATTTATTTTATCAAGTATACAGTGTTTACACTTTTAAGTCATAAGAGCATATAATTTTAATTTAGTTAAAATATTACATTATTTGCAAACTTTCATGCATCGAATGGGAGTAGTACTAGTACATAAAGAAAAATGTATATAGATTTTTACATTATTGTGAAATTTCAAAACATATTTTTTTAAGGTATATAAGTATATAAGTACATTGATTTTATATTATTTGCAAACATCTCGAATTCTTCGGATACCTATGTACATACATGTGCATAAATTATCTTTCATTTACACACACAGACCACATACTCACATGTAAATCTACAGATTCAGGGGATCCGGATGAAACATTTTGATCTATAAATATCTATGTCTACGTACGTGCACACACATTGAGAGAGAAAGAAAGATATTTTTATCTTAGAAATCCCATTTCTGAAGAGTCTTATCTAATGAATATCAATGAATACCTTGAATTGTTCAACCGTCACTATAGTTGTTATGTGGGAACTATATCTATTATAATACTCTTGTAGAAAGTAGAGATCTCTAGTTCTTCACTAAGGTCAGGCAGAAGAACATATCTCACTGTGATCTTATCAATACGTAAATACGTACCAGTATAAGTAAATAGTCAAGATAAACTATTTCTACTTAATACTGCAGCCTAAACCAACAACTCGTCCTCAAGTTGTCTAAGTTGTGATTTACATTTTATATCTCTTTAAGTTTAACCAGTCATATGATCTTCTGTGATCTTCGACACACCATAGGATCTACTTATTTGCAAGAGATATGGGGACACATACATAGTGAAAATGCAAATATAATCAGATATGAGATAAACAGTGAATAACTGGAAACATTGTATATAAAAAGTTTTGCTTTCAGTATACAAATCCAACATGTTATGCATCGGCTTGACTTAGTGTATGTGCATGCCATATCGTTTTATTTACACACACCATATCTATATGTGTACTTAAGCGCCTACACATTGAGAAAGAAAGAATGATATACTTACATTAGAAATCCGCCTTGAATTGTTCAACTGTCATGGTAATTGTTGTGCATCCGCTTGACTTAGCTCCTAAGTATAGGCGAGGAACTGGGCCTGCCGGTCGTAACCTTGTGTTCTAGAAACACGAGGGAGCATAAAAGATTGTTTAGGATTGATTCTCTTGATTGAAGCGATTCTCCGATCGAACTGAATATTTTTAATTGATTATGTGTTGATATAATTGTTATTCGCAAAGTGCAATGATATCAAAGAACATCATCCAACATTAGACAAAATATTGTGAACATGTACATGTATATTCATTTAAAATAATGTACTATTATGTTTATATACATTTAAAATAACATATTTTAACTTTTTGAATAATGCAAAACCAAAACACACATTTCATTTTTTATGTGTTAAATATTAAACTACTTGCCCTTCAACATATTTGTTTTTGTCTTTTCTTTTTTTTTTTTTTTCCTTAGGTTTGCCTTTGTCAGATTCTTCTCTGCTTTTGTGCATCTTTCCACGCCTCATGCGGTATCCTATCTCTGTTTTCAGATGGATCTTCCTGTTGGTGTTCTCCAATTTCCTATGGATTTTTCTGCTATGAAGGTGAGCAACTTTACGAATTCCTTACTTGGTGTGCATGCAATCATGGATATTTTTACTTTAGAGTAGAAATTTTATTTGTTTGATTTTATAAAGTTCTTTTGAAAAATTAGATTATTCAGTTTTTAAACTTATTTCTTCATCATAGTTGTGTAGGATCTAGCTAAATGTATTGGATTTGAATATGTTTCTAATTAGATTATATTTTGAGTTATAAGTGAGAACTAATGAACTATTTTTTTATATTCTTGGTAAACATATTGCAAAATTTAAAAGAAAACTTATTTTCTTGAAATTTTTGTTAGTGACAAATATAAATACTCAAGCTTGCGTAATAGCTTAGTAAGGAATAATTTCTCTAGAAAATCCACACTACAACAAAAAAAGGTCTTTCGTACAATATTTTTTGAGACCACAATTGTGGTCACTAATAATAATTATTTGTGACCATTTGTTATCTCAAATCTCTCTATATATTACTTGAGACTATTTGAAGACTACTTTTAGAGACGTATTTGAGACCACTTTTGTTGTCATAGTTATATTATTTGCGTCCGAGTAGTTGAGACTTGTCTCTAATAATAAAATAGTGATAGATACTCATAAGTTGTCATAAATGCTGCTTATTTAAGATCACTTCTTGTTGTCTCAAAAGATCATTTTTTTGTATTGCCAATTTTTGGGAAAAAAAATTATCAATATATATAAAAAAATTGGTACAATATACATAGAATAAATGTTTTGATATACTACATTGAACCATTTATATGTTGGGTAATGTTTATTATTTTTCGCTACATAAGTTCTAGATGCGAATCAAACCCCAAACGTAGGCCTTTAACTTAAGGACTTCCAAATTTCAGTCATTAAATTGATAGATTTGTCAGAAATTAGGGCTTCTAACGGAATTTACTCCTTAGTAAGAGGTCAACAACAAAGACAATTAAGAACTTTTGAAGGATAGTAATTGACATTCCTATTAATTAACTATGTCAACTTTTAATAATAAACTAATTAAGAAACTACCCAAGAAGGGGATAGCAATTAGGCCATGAAAAAAAATGTATTAGCATTTATGTCTAAATGTATTACATGTTCTAGGTAAATGTATCATGGTGAAAATGTATTAATGACCATATTAATTTGATTTTAAGCAACATCAACTTATTGAAGTTGAAAATGTGGTACATATAACATGTTAATTTCTCCATTCAATTGATAAACTTTATATGATCGATTTATAATATCTCCATATTCAATAGTGTCATATATAGTTGATTTATTATTTTGTTGGGGTAATAAATTATAATCCATATAATAAATTTTCATACTGAGCCACCACAGAATATGACTATACCAAATTAAAATAAGCACTTATTAATCAATTATACCCTGGTCAACTCTTGACTTATCATAATAATTTGCTCCCACCGTTTTATATTAAATGACGTTTTAGGATGTTCTTCCATTTTTCAATTAATTGACGTTTTACATATTTTTCACCAATTTCTACCCATTTTCTCTCGAGACTCAATCCTAAAATATCTCTACTTTTTATTTTATCAAAGATATGTTGATTTGGTAAAATCTTTAGTTGAGCGCATAACTGTCAAAATATTTCATTCTTAATTCTTCCCTTTCATCCTAAAACGTCAATTAATATAGAACGGAGTGAGTATATTCCATTCCAATAAAAGAATATAATTGCACTACTATATATTTTAATTAGAATTATAAATCAATTAATGATTAATTATTATCATTTAATTGATCGATACGACATAATATTGCAAAACTTATCATGGAATTTATTTAGGGAACCAAATATAATATGATGAAACGTGGTCTCTACTAATATAGTTGTGATAATCATTATTTTGAGATAACTTTTTATTGTTTCGAAAAATGTTTTCTTGTAGTGATATAATGTCTCCTAAGATAACTAAATTCAACTTATAAAATATGAGTTTTGTTTTATGAAAATTAGATTAAATGTAGAAAATTAGTAAATTAATGTATATGTAGCGGTTGACCCTTGTTTCAGTAAAATTGATGTTATTTGTTGCTAAGAGGAAAAAAATTAAAAATATTAGATTCCGCCATGTGTGCATTCAGTAATATTCCAATTTGCATGTAACCCGTGATGTTAGACATTACAAGGTCCCAGTGGGTTACATTGTAATTAAGTTTCTTTTGATTGTTTGTTTTCTTTCATTCTGTCGATTTGTGTGTTTGAATTGATTAGTATTTTTCTCAATTTTCTTTTACCAATTTATATTGAGTGAATACATGAGTCAGATGGAGTTTTTCATGAAAAAGGTATCATTGTTTAAGATGAAAGGTATTGTTTTCGTAAAGAAAGGTAAAATCACTAATTTATTTCATGAAAAACTGCACACAACCTGAGAATTTGCTCACGACCTAAATGACACAATAGGATATGTGCAACGAGTATATAAGAGAATTTGCCTCACATATTTCTTTATCTAATAACAAGTTAGATTTTCAAGAAGACCAATTTAATAAGGTTGGAGATATTACTTAACATGTGTGGAAATTGCAAAAATGGTCCTCAAACGTGACTTGTAAATATTGAGCAAATTGCAAAACTCGTAATACAATTTATAGGGCGAAATAGGTTCAAGAAATTTTCAAATTGTTTAAATTCCCTCGTATTTAAGACAAAGTTGAGATTCGGGTAGGATATTTCATGTGCAATATACATGACAAGTTCAAATTGAGATTTTCTAATTTTCCCCTTTTATATATGATGTGGATGTGCCACCCGGAAAAATATGGCATCTGACACATATTAAAACTAACCATTCTAGGTGGTGACCATAAATTCACCGAAAAATAAAAATCTCAACTTTGATGCGCTCATATATATGTAGTGCACATGTAATATTCAATGAAGATTTCGAATTCCGACCAAGTACATATAACAAGTGCAAACAAACAAAATCATCCTAGATTACACCATTTTTATTATTAAGAGGCTTCACTATATGTATCTAAATTTCCCTTCCGGAGCGATTGAGGTGTGGATCATACACAATAGATCAACCTCCCAGCTACACTCGTGCATACAACTATTACCGGTGCCCAAGAAATACCCCACCATTCTTCTGAACTCCCGGTATGTTAAATAATTGTAAATGTGTTGTGTGTTGTTTGGTAATCCATGTCCCCATCTCTCGAGTTTTGGACACGAATTTGTGTGTGTTAAATTCAAGTGATCACTCTAATCTAGAAGCAGTCAATTCTCAATACAACAAATAACAATGTAAGTCATGAAAATGAATTAAAGACAACAATTCTGGAAAAAAAAAGTATCCCTTAACTATTTTTTAGATGTTAATTTGTTATAATTGGGCGAAATTTTGAAATCCACTTGAATCGAGTCGACCCGTTATATATAAGAAGATCCAAGCATATTGGGTACATAAGTCTTACTCATAAATGTTATGACTAGTTTTCGATTTACAAAATACATATGTGTCATATTTATGACGATAATTTTAAATTTTTTCACAACATATAGATAACATTTCCATCCTGGTAGAATTCATCTTGCTGAGAATCTAATTTGGTCATTGAATAGACAAATATATGAAATGACATAATTTAATTATTCAAATTCATGTTTTACAACGTATTTTTGGGACGATTTGTATGAATATCTTATTTGAAAACCTAAACACTATTTTCTAAAAAGGTGAATAGATAGGAAATGATATTTTAAAATATAATGTTTGGTAAAAGAAAATTGAGGGAAAATAACTTTTTCCAGGAAAAAAGAAAGATTATTTGTTACTTAACCAAAGGTAAAATTAGGTATTAGACTCTCTAAGCATAAATAATAACAAATTCAACTAGGTGAAAGAAAATAAAAGGAAGAAAAAGTGCCAAAACAAGCTCGATAGCCCAATGAATCACTAGCACCTCATAGTGGCATAACATTTGAAGATATTTGGAAAAGGATGGGCACTTCCTGATGGACTATGTGCCCATTTAAAGGTACATCCTCCGTTTCAAACAAGTATATGTTGATACGCAAATTTCATATCAATTAAAATGCCCCATGTAATAAAGTATATGTTGGAAATCACTTTTATATTGATTGTTTTAATGTTAGAAATTAATTATGGATGAGTAAAAATGAAAAATATATATTTACACAATTCATTTAATTGGGAATTTTTTCGTGGAATCAAGACATACTCAACCAAATTAAGTAGGTTATTTATGGTAATATTGCAAGAATTGTGTTATTTTTTCTAAAAAGACACTTTTTCCATTTTTTTTTCTTTTATAAAGCTACATTGTTTTAAAATGGAGGGAGTATCTTTTATTGTAATGTAAAAGGCTATGAGGTGTACTATAAATGTGAAATAAATAGGTTGATGTATAGGATTTATATTATTATGTCGTAAAAAGTGATAGATAATGATTAAACACTTGTTGGAACTAATGAGTTAATATTAATTATTAAATTGTAAGAAAAAGGTATGAATAATGATTGGTTGATTATGTAATGATTAAAATTTTAATTAATTTTTTTGAAGAAGAATAGAGTTTTGGATGAAGGGTGTGGCGCACTCGGACAAGCATATCCTTTTCAAAACATACCGCGTTATGCAAGTGATAGAAGAGGGAGTATTAATGAATGCCCACATGAAAGAAATACTAAAATTTCTTCTTCTCACTAATGAAATTAACTTTTATGTATTGCGTCAATAATTAAAAAGAGCTATCATTTTAATTTCTTTAGAAAGGGCTTTTATTAGCATTTCCAAACAGACCCTACAATGATTTTTGACTTATGGGTCATCTATTTATAGTTATGAATCTTTTAAGTCCTGGAATGATAGAAATTTTCTTTCAGGACCTGAATTGATAGTTGATCTATCATTCGAGTCCTTGATCGATAAAAACCCAAGAAAATATCATTGTGTTTAATATCAATTCTTTTGTTTACGTAAAACTAACTTTTCAACGAGACAAGGATAAACTGCCAATAATTCCAAGATACATTATTGTAATTATAGGATTAATTACCAAAAAAATTATGATCTTGGGTCCGCTTTTCAATTACAATATTACATCTAAAACTTAGCAACACTAATCACCAACTTTGATGTTTTTTCAATTACAACATCGACCGAATCTTGTGACATCTAATTGTGAAATTAACATTAGATAAGTGGTGACGAGATAGTCCTATATTTGTAACTTATTTTGTCATTCATTGCTATAATTGTAGTGAATCGGTGATTGAAGTTTTTATGTCACGTCTTTCACCCTCAATTAACGATAGTAGAAATGACAAGTTCTAAAATTGATGGAGAGTAAATAATGGTCGCGTAAAAGTGCATCTAAAGATAGTGGTGACAACATAATCAGATATAAAAAAATATAGTTGATGTTGAAGTTGAAGAAACATCATAGTTGGTGATTAGTGTTGCTAAGTTTTAAAGGTCATGTTGCAATTGAAAATTTGACCAAATGTCGTGATTTTTTTTTTGTACTTATCCCTAATTATATATGTTTACCAATTATTTTTTAATTTTTACCATCAAGAAATAATCCACAAAAAAGAAAGTAAAAGGATAACAAAGAACATATGATTTTCAGAAAAATAAAAAGAAATGGCTCTTCCACAATTTGAAGGTTTTCTCCACAGGTTAAATGTTAATTTCAGCTTCAAAACCCTAGCTACTTATTCTTCTCTACATCGCAAAAAACAGTCACATGTTAGGAAAATATACAATCTTTTATTCAAGTTACATCTCATAAAGGTACAACCTTTTAAAAAAATAATTATTTTTGTTTGTTTGACTTTTATTTGTCTATTATTATTCAACTATGTATAAGTTATTCGTGAAATAAAAATGTTGAAATATTTGCTTTAACAAACTGATAATTTAAACATATATGGGTACATTCATCATACATATGTGTGGATATAAATATATATTGTACTTGATAAATAAGATTTCCTACGTCTAAAATAGAGTTATTTAACAATTTTTTTTTTTTACACACAATTTTGTTTACTTTTATTGAATCTACTTTTGGGGTTGATAGACAAACGTATCTAACCTATATTGTTATCTACTTCTTTCTTATTAAAGGTATTATGGGAAATAATTAAAAGTATTTATATTTGAAAAAGGGTAAAATAAATTTTGGACTTTGGTAATTTTAAATCTACTTATGTCATCATGTCCTCCAATACACATATGGATCTAAGGAAAGAGCAACTATTCATGATTCTTATGAGATAACAAACTCTTATTCTTGTACTGTGTTAAATTTATTATAAAAGTTGACATATTTAGCAACTATGTTAATTATTGTACTTAAATTTCTTAATAAACAAAAATGTCTATTAATAGAAATTATTATCATCAAAAAGTTTGACCTTATAATGTCTACAACAAAAAGTTTGCATCTATAGTTACTGATTTTATAAATCCAATACAAAGGGCGAAAACTAAGGGACGATTTGGTTTAGAATTAGGAATGATAATGATAATGAATATGAACGCAAGGTCAATCACTATGAAATGATGTGACGAGAGTAGTTAATCAAATGGAGGTAATCAGACCCGGTCCAATGTTATAAGGGGTCTGGTGCGAACAAGAAGAAGGCCCCTTAGCTTCATACAAGTAAAATCAATAATAGTTATATTATTTTCATGAAAATAATTTTCCTTGACATAATGCAAAGATAATTTAAATATTTATTGAAAAGATGATGCTTCAATTTCAATGACTCTAATCTCATAAAAACAAAGACATACAAAATATCATTCAATTTTATTACATAATAATTGAGAAAATTGAAACCTAGGTGAAAATACAAATTTTTCATGTCATACCACATATTTTTCCTAGTAAACAAAAATCTAAAAGAATAAAATAATTGTAATTAAAAGAGTAAATTGTGATTGTACCCAAGGTAAAAATACAAATTTCTATATCATAATGCATAATTTTTCATAGAGCTAGAAAATAAAAAGAAGCAAGAGTCCAAATTTTCATATCATAATATACATTTTTTTTCTAATAAGAATTAAACAATTAAAATATAAAATAATATTAATTCTAATAAAAATTAATATTGTACAGGAAATAACAAAGATGTAAATATAAAGCTTGACCAAGATAATTAGAGCCCAAAATCTTAAATGAACCATGTAATAAACCTAAATAAAAAGAGGGACACAATATACTTAGTTTTAAAAAGTAGAATTTTGAGAAAAAAAGAGTTTCGATCCAGGGACCAGATGCCTAAAAAGCACAAACTAGTATGTCATGAACCACTAGGACAAATATTATATATAAATATGCAGCTCTAGGGATAATGATTAACCTACTTTATCTCATTCATGTATACAAAGCATAAGAAATATATAATGAATGCATGTTGTTGTTGTTATTATTATGAGAAAATTACGGTTTTGGTCCCACAAGACACAGGGCTGTTGCATTTTGGTCCCAAAATTTTCACATTTAATCCCACAAATACAAAACCGAGCACATTTAGTCCCACCGTCACGTTTTCTGTTAATTTTGTTAGCACTTTTAGTCCCGAAGTTTTTGTTCAGTTTTGGTCCTAACCAAACAAACACTATTAGTCTCAAAGTTTTTATGCAATTTTGGTCTCAACCAAACAAACACTTTTAGTCTGAAGACTTTTTGCATTTTTCGTCCCAAACCAAACAACCATTTTTCCCTCCAGAAATTAATTTTTTCGATTGATAACTGATTGGATCTCTTTTCCTCTTCTTCCATGCTCCTCTTTACATCAACCTGCATTTTCGTCTCCAGACTCGGCTGTCAATATCTGAAATATTAAGAGATTTTGATTAATATATGACACAATTAGGAATAGAATAAAATATATAAATCACCAATATAAAGTAACTGGTAGGGGACGTGTCATTCGCCGTACCAAATTAATATATATAAATATATACTTATCCATGATCTACTACTCTAACTAGTAGAGTGACAAATAATGATCGATCCCACGAGGAACAGTCGAACAATTTTACTTTATGTATTAAACTATTATGATCAAGCAATATAATATAAATAAGCTAGTAAACAATAAAGAAGTGGGGAGGAGTTTTGATGGAATCACAACTAACACCTAATTATATTAAGCAACTCAAATAACAATTACTCTAAAAGTACTTAGCAAATTAACAATTCAAGTAAACAAAAATAAGAGAATGATTTTTGGTTTTATAAATGATAAAAGGATTCAACCCTTGATCGAGTATCCCCTTAGCCCAGATAATCTATATAATTGTTGTTACTACCCAATTGATTTAGCTTGAGAACCTACTCCAAGATTAATAACAAGTTCTCTTAACATTGTTGTCTCTTAAGTATAGTTAATCAAAACAAGCTCTTCAATTAATCCTACTCAACTTATCAATTCCTAGAATAAACTCTCTAAGAATCAATAGTGAAATGCATTAAGAATCAAGACAACAGAGTTGATACAACATAAAACTTACAAGCTTGGTTTTAGCGGTCGAACTCTATGTTATCTTCAATAGAACAAATTCATTGTTCGCTACATATGAATCGGATTCATAAAAATTACGGATTACAAACCCAATTCTAGCAACACAGAACAAATATCCAAATGGGTAATCAAACCATAATTCAATTCCTAAATGTGAATCATCAATCCCAAATAGCATTGAACATTCCAAAACATAACCCAATCGGTTAATAACCGTTAAAATTTCATAAACATCCTAAATCCAAGGTTCAACGAATGATCAGGGGCTGAAATTAGAGTGCTAGCCATTCGTATCAACTATTACAAAGATAAAACAAGTGAAAATCAAAGAAGACATGAAAATAAGATAGCATGAAACAAAAGATAGAGTTGATGATCTTGATCTTCAACCCTCTTCCAATTCCTTGTTTCTAATGGTTAATGGTGGCTAAATATGTGTGAGAAATGGGTGCTTGGATAGGTCAAATTCGAAATTGACCATATATATATATATATATATATATATATATATATATATATATATATATATTTATAGAACGTGTTGGGCTAAAAAATGGCAAAAACGTATTTCAAGATTAAAAACTGGGTATCGGATCGCAGCCGCGAATATGAGGCGCGGCCGTGAACCATTGATTCAGCTTCAGGAGCAGTTCGGTACGCGGACTTGGTCACGGTCGCGAACGGCGGTCGTGGTCGTGAACCATGACTTGGATGTACTTCTCGCTTGAAACTCTTCCCCCCTTGTTTCATCCTTGGCTCGTTCTTCGTTCCGGAATTCTTCGGGACTGAACTTGGTCTTGTATTGCTTCTATTATCCTGAAATGAGCTCAAACACATTAAATGGTCCAATAATACAAATATGAACAGTACACGATCAAATATGCATGCAAATATCATTAAAACGACACTTCATTTGACCTAAAATGCATGAATGAACACGTGTACCAGTAATTGAATCTCTCCTCTCAGTTTTTGCTTGATATTCAATTTTGCTACACCAATTCATCTGATTCACTTAACCAAAAAAATCGTATAAATATAAATTGATTATAAGCTATAGGATCTGAAAAAATCTTCATTATTAGTAATTTGTACTTGTTTAATTACATGAAAAATAGTCTGTAACATCTCCTTTCTCCATTTTCTCAATCCAAATTCATTTGAATTCCATCCAAAAAAATGCCTCATACATGGGATCATCAACAATCTCCTCTATTTTAATCTACTATACTTTCGCAAATAAATTTGTCTAGATCATAAGGGGCACACATATGATCCACGGGACAAGGTCGCCCGTCATCAAGCCTCACCATGTCTTCTCCTTCCAGCTCCAATGCATTAATTTGACGTGACCCGCATGCAAACAGTGGCAGCTATTCTCTACATTAGACCCACCTAGACCATGTTGATTCCACCTATGATCAATCCCTTCTACCTCCCCTCTAAAAACCAACATGAAGGGGGCCAAAGACCCCAACTCATATATCCTTCTCTCCCTCTGTATCTCCATCCATTTCCCGATTTATTTTGTATAATCTTTCCTTCTTCATTTCTCCAGATCCATCACAATCACCCCTATGTTGAAGTAACATGCCTTATTCCCTTTAAACATGCCCAAAAAAATTGGGTCGGACCAATATGATACAAAAAAGAAAAGATGGGATTGAAAATGAAAAAAACTTGGGACTATAAATGCTTGTGAGATTTCTCATGGACCTAATTGTGCTCGATTTTGTATGTGTGGGATCAAATGTGAAACCTTTCAGATCAAAATGCAACTGCCCTGTGTCCTGTGGGACCAAAACTATAATTTTCTCCCTAAGAGTATTACGTTCAAAGTGTTACATATTCCAAAAGTGTTACACATTCGCAGATGTTACAAAAGTGTTACATGAAAGTATTACATATTCATAAGTGATACAAAAATGTTACATAAAAGTCAAAATTTTAAAAGTATTACAAACAAAGTGTTACCTAAAGTCATTTATGTTGTAGTGCATGAAGATAGAAGTTGAATCACTCTGTGAAGGTTCCTGCGTCATATCAAAGTGTTACAGCACCTGCAGCAACACGTCAAGTTGCACACACACACTTTCACTTTTTCTTTGTGGGTTGTGTCATACTTGTGTGGTGATCTTTTGTGTGTGTGTGTGTGAAAATTAATTTTAGAAAATAGATCAGTAGCGATTTTTCTTTTCATCATGGTCTATGTCATTTTGGGATGTATTGGCAATATACTCTTTTGCTGAGTAATGAAGTTTGACTCAAGCTTTTGAATTGCTTGAGATCAAGCTTATATCGTCTATTTTTTGTTTGTCTTTTTATCGTGTTTGTTGAAATCCGATGATGTTTGTTTGGTCCACTATTTTCGGCACAAACTAACCAAAAAGTGTTATAGTATTTGCGGCAACACCTTGTACAACACTTCACGTTCTACCCGGCATAAATTCCTTCAGTATTAATGTATGAAACATTAAGAACACACTTTGATTGTAAGTCTCAAACAAAGTGGAGGTCAATGGCGATATGTTCAATGCGAGAGTGTTGAACAGGATTTATGATGAGACGAGGAGCACCCATATTGCGACAATGAATCGATGGCTACAGTGAGGGAATAAGGCCATGGTCACGGAGAAGGTGGCACACCATATATTTCGGCTATCGTTGTAGCAAGGGATTGATATTCAACCTTCGTAGAGGAGCAACGCCCCGTTGTTTATGAAAACACCACGTGATGGGATTAGAGCTGAGAAATACAACATAGGCTGAAGTAGACATGCAATCGGTGAGAACACCACCGAAATTAGAAATGGAATTAGTCAAAAGGGTGAGAAGACGGACTAGCCAAGTAGAAGACAATGGGGGAGAGTAACATTGAGGTAGCGAAAAAGACGTTTAACAGCAACCCAATGGTCAGAAGTGGGCGCAAACATAATTGGGCAAGCCTGTTAACATTGAATGCAATGTTAAGGCAAGTGATTGTGAGGTACTGAAGACCACCAATAGCATTGCGGTACTTTGAGCAATCAACCGAGCCAGAGGTCGAGGATGAGGCGGTAAAAATTAGCATGGAGACAGGCTTTACACCATAAGCTTGTGACGACGAAGACGATCCACCATGTACTTGTGTTGTGATAGGAAAATTCTTTCCTTATAAAGGATTGCTTCAACTCCAAGGAAGTAAGAGAGATTGCCAAGATCTTTGAGTGCAAATTGTGCTCCCAAAGGCGACGTTAGAGCACGAATGCAAGCAGAACATGAGCTCGTGATAACAAGATCATCAGCATAGGCTAAGAAAAGAAGATGGTCAGAGCCATGATGATAAGTAAAGAGACGAATTAGACTGTGAGCAGTGTAACCTAAAAGACACGAGAGCCGAGCAAAGAGACTCATACCAAGTTCGTGGGGCTTGACGGAGGCCATATAAAGAGTGTCGTAGGAGGCAAACATGAGAAGGCCTCGAGGGATCAACAAAGCCAGGCAATTACTTCATGTAGAGTGGGAGATCCACTCAACCATGCAGAAAAGCATTACTTACGTCCATTTGATGTAGAGACTAGCCAGAGGAGATAACAAGAGGGAGAACTGCTCAAATAGTAGCTGGTTTGATGATAGAGCTAAATGTTTCCTTGAAATCAATACCAGGACGCTGATGAAATCCTTTGGCAACAAGGCAGGCTTTATACTTACCAATAGAACCATCTAGAAGCCGTACGATTCAAAACACCTACTGACAACCAATAGTGTTACGAGACGAATGAGGGGGAACAATATCCCATGTGCCATGTTTTTGGAGGGTCATAAATTCTTCAGCCATAGCAGCTCCCAATTAGGATTATCAAGGGCTTGTTTGACCATTGCTAGTTCAACATCAGGTGCTAAAGGGTGCTTAGTAGCGGCAAGAAGACGTTTGGGTTTGTAAATAGTATTCAGAGTGTGAATACGCATTAAATGTGCACAATCAGTAGGAGGAGGAAGAGTCGTGGGCTGCGAAGTATCCACAACAGGAGTTAGTGATGACAGAGCATCAATGGTAATATGTTGCTAAACTGAAGGTGGGGGCGACGCCAGGAATAGATCAGCCGACAATGAAGAAGGAGCCGTATTGGAGCGAAATAGAAATGTGATGGATAGGGGCAATTCAGGAGTGACATATGTTGGAGGTGACTGAGAGAAGCCTGGGAAGCTGACTTCATCGAACTGAACATGGCACGATATGAATATACTACGTGAAACCGATTCAGAACAGCGATACACACTTTGCGAGGGTGAGTAGCCAACAAATATGCATGAGATAGATGGACTGGTAAGCTTCCCAAGACGATATGGGCGTAACCACTGGAAACACAGACATCCCAAAGTGCTTGGTATAGTTCGGTTGGAATTGGAAAAGTGCATGGAATGGACTCCGACGATTAAGTAGAGGAGTAGGCATATGATTAATCAGATAAATCGTCGTCTAAAGAGCGAAAGTCCAAACTTCAGGGCGTAGTTTAGCCTGATGAATTAAGGCGCCCCCAACCTCAAGAATATGACGCATACGATGCACAAATAGCCCATTCTATCGAGGAGTATGAGGTGTTGCGGTAAGCCATGAGATGCCACGCTGAAAAGAAAAAAATCGAAGAGCCTGAAATTCTCCACCGTTTGCACAACAGAAGTGGTGTTTTTTGTATTTAAATTAGATTTCAACAAGAGGTCAAAATTATGCAAATATAGACGCAACCTGAGCCTTAGCATTTATTAGAAACATCCAGCAAAGTGAACATATCCACAATTGACAAAAAAAATACTTAGAATCATCCAATGCAGTCATATGGGCCGGCCACAAACATCAACGAACACAAAGTGTAAAGGATATAAAGAGTGAAAGTGGAAGCATGAAATGGTAAACATCTCGACTTGCTCAAGAGGCAAGAAACATAGTCATGGCCCACAGTTCGGGACTTATTAAAAACTGGCAAGCTAAACTTATAAATTATAAAATCTATTGTGCTTGGAGATAGATGTCCAAGGCGTGCGTGCCATCGGGTGGAAGACTCCTGAATTTCCACAACAGCAAATTTAGGAGAAATATGACAAGGAGGTGGCACAGCAAAGAATACACCCCATCATGACACATTCCTTTAGCAAGAATATCTCCCGTAGCTCGATCCTTAATAGTGAAATAAGTAGGGAAAAATTCCATGGAAACTTTATTGGTTGCGGCAAAAATTACTCACATATAGGAGATTACGACGGGCATCGGGAACATATAGCACATCCGACTACATAAACTAACGAGTATAAAATTTAAAAACGAAAGAATATGTACTTCGTTTATACCATCATACTCGGAATGAATAGGCGGGTTATTAAGAATACCCGTCAAGTTATGCGAGGCCCCGAATAACCTACCAATGATTTGAAGCCCGCGTGGCAGTAGGCGAGGCTGCAAAATTGCGCTGAGGTAGATGACCACAATACAGGATTGTATGTCCAGAAGTGTCACAAGCTGACATATTATGATCGAGCATCCTGAAGCAGCCGCCGAGCTAGGGGAGTAAGAGGGTCGAGGTGAGTTTTGCCGCCATTGCTGATCGGGCGCAGGTGAATTACCGCGGCCTTGCGAATTAGAGTTGCTTCCACGACAATAGTTCTTTTTACGAGAAAAATAGGAAGTTGTCCTCTTACCAGGTTGTCTGTCCGAGCGAGACTGAGTAAGATTTGCAGAGGCCACAAGTTGCGTGGTTAGAGTAGCCTTAGTCTTGAGAGACTGTTCATATGTAGCAAGAAAATTTTGAAGTTCCTCGAAAAGGAGACTGTTTTCTCGAGTGCGGATATGACCAACAGTAGTAGCGTACTCCGGGCCCAAACCATTGATGACAAAGAGTGTTAAATCATCATCACTAACCGGTTAGTCAATGAGGGATAGTTCATTGGCCTTGGATTTCTCAAGGTGGGGATAATTGGTGATATCCGTTCTCCAATGGTGATACGATAGAGATCACTCTTCAAGGTATTCACTCGAGACTGAGAGCGATCATTGCAGAGTTGATTCAAGATTGACCAAGCTTCCGAAGTAGACTAGGACATTGAAATGAGGGAAAGAATTTATGTAAAGCGGGAGCCAAAAATTACAGCAAGTAGGAGTTGACCCTATTGGATCCAGAGTTATCTTTGGCGAGGGTCGAACATGTACTGGAATCGCCAACAAAGCCGGGAATGTTGTGACCACGAAGAAGCGCAACTAGATGCGTGCGCCAAGAGGAATTGTTGTTGCCAGTCAACTTGATGGGCTTATGGTGGTGGGCAGTGATTGGGAAGACCGATGAAGCCGGCGGTGGAAGCACATCCGGAATAGTCGATTTAGCAGTGGTCGAGGTCGGCATGGTGGCAGAGGGAAATAAGAAATGCCGTCGGAGGAAAAGTAGGGTTTGAGCAGGTCGGGGATGTATCTATACTAATACCATGTAGAGAATATTGTGTATTGTATTGATTTACCGAATGAATTATACAAGTTTAAATACAGCCAAAAGTGTACAAGGAAGGTCTCTACCACACTAACTAATTTACACAAAATCAGGAAAAGAGAATATACAAGATCTTCATCAAGATACATTCTTTATATATTGACCTTCCGAAACAAAATAAGGGGTGCAATGTATTTCTGTCAATTTTTTGGCCAATTTTTAGTGAAATAGCGGTGAAATTAAAGTAAATATCGATTTTGGTTGACATAATGTAGATTTTATCAATACATGGCAAAATATCGGTTAATTTTTATTTTTGTGGTTAGTATTATTTTTTAAAACGATGGGGGGTTGATGGTGTGACAGATTGACGTCCATTTTACTAATATTGGACATTTTGGAGATAAATATCCTATAGTTTAAGAATAAAGGAGTACTCCAAATCAATGTTTATCATATTGTCTGACAACGTTTATATTATTTAATGTGTATTAATTAGTTGTAAATATGTCAATTTATAAAGTTTCAAAAAACCATGTGCGTTAAAGTTAATTATAGCAATCTATAAAATGTCATGTTAAATTTTCGATATACTTTCTAGTACTTTATGAAAAATACAATGTTATTTCCACCGATCATAGCGGGTCAAATGTTTTAAGGGGTCCTGTGCGAACAAAAAAAGGGTCCCCTTAACTTCATATAAATAAAATCATTAAAAGTTATATCATTATCATGAAGATAATTGATGGCATTAAAACGTGAACATAATCCTCTTTATTTTAGATAGGATTGTATCTTTATTTTATTTCCATATTCTTGTAAATCTTTTTGTATCTCTTGATTGTTGTACTAATATATATATATATAGTGGAATGGAGACTCTTACAAACTGTGGGTAATTTTATAGATGTTATATGGTATCAGCCATAACCGATCCCGAACCCTAACCTTTCCACTCTCAACCACCGCCTGCAAACCACCATGTTTGAATCATCTTGGGTCTTGATACTTCTCGTCAAATTTGGACAACTCTTGAGGCTGCCTATAGCCACGACTCTCTCGATCGTACAATGAATCTCAGGGCTAAACTCGCTCTTCTTCGGAAAGGTAATGATTCCGTCTCTGAATATGGTTGTAAATTTATAACCTGCTGTGATAAACTTTTAGTTATCGGCCGATCTATGGATGAAACTGAGGAGTCCCACTGCTTCCTTCGTGGTCCTGGATCGTCGTTCACCGCTTTTTCTAAGGCTCTCTTAGTTGTTAAACCACTGCCCAACTTCCGTGACCTTCTCTAAGAAGCCGAAAGTCACGAATTATTCCAGCGTTCCATGGATGAATCATCTATTCCAAATGCTACTTTTGCTGCACAATAGTCCCAGACTCGCGGTTGTGGATTCTTCCCGTACTCGACTCATTTCTGTGGTGGTCAATCAAATTGGGTTTGTGGTCATACCAGTGGCTTTTATTAGCGATCGAACACTTCCAACCTCGCAAATTTATTCCTACATGCCAACTATGTGATGAAAAAGCTCACACGGCCAAAACCTGTAACACAAATGATCATGCTGCTAATCTGGATGAAACTTTTTCTGCCGCCTACTCCGTCAATCTTGCAGCTTCCTCGGACTAGTATGTCGACATTGAGGCCTCCGCCCATATGGCAAATTCGGCCTCGGTCTTAGATTCTAGCACTCCTTATTCTGTGCATGATCAAGTTGCGGTTAGAAACGGTAATCTTTTGAACGTTTCTCATGTTGACACCTATACTTAATCGTCATCTCTTGCTTTATTGGATGTCTTGGTGGTACCTCGTCTTACAAAAAAATTACTGTCTATTAGTAAATTAACTTTTGATCATCATGTTAACATTATATTTACCAAAAATTCATTTGTTATTCAGAATCGCAAAACAGGGGACATCATGGCACGAGGAAAACGTGAAAATAGACGTTATGTGTTGGAGCAAGCTCATAAGGCTTTTGTGGCAGCCTTACAGTCCAAACATTTACGAGGCTCTTATGAATTGTGGCACTCTAGATTACGCCATGTTTCTTTTGATACAATTTCTTTATTAAACAAATTGGGACATGTAGATATCAGTTCAATATCATCAAGTGATCATGGATTGCAGTAGAGGATTTGAGGAGTCCAGAACCGGGTTTAGCATGTGAAGAACCGGGTTAGAGAACCGTGTTTTTTAGCTGGATCAGTTATAAGGTTAAAAAGGAAACTGGAGTCAAGGCGGTTATAACTGTTATTTGCAACAGATCAACACCGTTGCATGTACAACCGTTGTTGAAAGCCCGCTAAACAGCTTTGTGCAGTTGATGAACAAAATGGTTACAACTGCTTCTACTTCCTGATTCGAGCTCCGTCCTTTATATACATTGAAACTACTTGAAGATGCGAGTTGATTCACGTTACGTTCCCTCTGTAAACATTACTCAATCAATAGAATTAGATAACTAGGGTTCTTGAGCTCAATTCGGTCTGTGAATTAGGGGTTCTAGTTTTCTGTATTAATTCTTGTAATTGATTGATCAGTGGAGTGAATTGAGGTGTATAGAACCTCCGTGGATGTAGATCACATTGATCGAACCACGTAAAATCTCTGAGTTCATCATTTTCAATTTATGACTTCTCACTTTGGAAAATCAAGATGAATGTTGTATTGGTTCAAAATGGTTTAGACTCTGCACTTCTTCCTATTGATCAATGGTCTGATGCTGAGAAACTAAAGTTTTCAGAAGTGGATAAGAAGGCTTTGAGCCTGATATTTCTGTGTTTGGGTGATAAACCTCTGAGGGAGATATCAAGGTGCAAGAATGCAGTAGAGGCATGGGGAAAATTGGAAGAAATGTATCAATCCAAGTCAATATCAAACAAACTGTTTCTGAAGCAGAAATTGATGTCTTTCAAGATTACTGATGATAAGGCTATTTCTGATCAACTTGATGAATTTGTCAAGATGATTGAAGAACTAGAAGACCTGGGTGTGAATCTGGAGGATGATGACAAGGCTTTGATGGTGTTGAATGTTCTTCCAAAGTCCATGGAAAGTTTTAAGGATGCATTACTGTTTGGGAGGGATGGAAAGGTCAGTTATGAGTCTATCCTCTCAGCTTTGAAGACAAAGTGTTTTCAAACTCAGGGAGAGAAGGGTCCTACTTAGACTGGAGAAGGTTTGAACATAAAGTTCAAAAAGAACTATCAAAAGAAGAAGTTCCAGGGATCCTAGGATAACAAGGCTGGAACTCAGAATTCAAAGAAGAATGGAGACTGGGTTGAAAATAGAAAGTGTTTCAAGTGTAAGCAAACTGGACATTTGAACAAGGATTGCCCACAAAAGAAGAAGAAGCAGGAAAATCAAAGGGCAGAAGTGGCTGTGACTGAACATCAAGATGATGCCCCTGAAGTGTTAAACATCACAGATACAAAGATGGAAAAGGAATGGGTTCTTGATACAGGCTATTCATTCCACATGTGCCCAAATGAATCCTGGTTCAAGGACTTAAAGAAAGAAGATGGTGGATGTGAACTACTGGGAAATGACCACTCCTGCAGAGTTAAAGGCACAGGATCAATTCAGATCAAGATGTATGATGGAGTCATCCCAACCATTTCAAAAGTGAGGTATGTTCCTGGTCTTAAGAGAAACATCCTATCTCTTGGTTCTCTTGTGGCAAATGGCTGCCAGTTTAACTCCACAGATGGGTATCTTCATATCACTAAACACAACAAGCTGGTAATCAAGGGAAGGCAACACAATGGCCTTTTTATCCTGATTGGTTCCCCTGTGATAGGTTGTGTTGAATCTGTGATAAGTAGAGAGGATTTCATGAAGTGGCATAAAAGACTGGGTCATATTGGAGATAGAGGGTTGAAGGAGCCATCCAAGAGAGGTATAATTGGTGAAATAGGGAATCAAACACTTGAGTTTTGTGACAAATCTTGGGAAAGGCCAAGAAGCTGCCTTATGCTAAAGGGGTTCATTCTACTCAAGAACCATTTGATTATGTACATTGGTGACATATGGGGGCCTTCAAGGACAGAGACACGTGGAGGAGGAAGGTATTTCATGTCCATCATTGATGATTACAGTAGAAAAATATGGGTATATGTCTTAAGGAACAAGAGTGATGCATTCCTTAAGTTTAAAACATGGTTGAGCCAGGTGGAGAATCTAAGAGGGAAGAAACTGAAACATCTTAGGACTGATAATGACTTGGAATATCTATCTACTGAGTTCACAAGGTTTTGTGAAGATAAGGGCATCACAAGGCACAAAACTGTCCCAATGAACCCCCAACAAAATGGTGTTGCTGAAAGGTTTAACAGGACTGTGCTTGAGAGAGTTAGATGTATGCTGATTGATGCTGGATTACCTAAATCTTTCTGGGGAGAAACACTGAACACAGCATGTTATTTGATAAATAGATCACCATCATCAACTCTAGGATTTAAGACTCCAGAAGAAGTTTGGAGTGGAAAGGTACCAAACTATGATGACTTGAGAGTGTTTGGTTGTCTGGCTTATGCTCACATCAGGCAAGACAAATTGGATGCAAGGGCACAGAGGTGTGTATTCCTAGGATACCCTGACGGCATCAAAGGTTACAGGTTATGGTTTTTGGAACAAGGAAACCAGAAACTCTTGATAAGTAGAGATGTGAGATTTAATGAGATTGTGATGGGATACAACTCTACTGGAAGTCAAGAAGAAGCTGATGGTGCTATAGAGTCTAAAAGAAATTCCATTCAGGTGGAGCCCACTGTTCAATGAGTTCATGATCAATGCAGGTTTCATAAGAAGCTTGTATGACAGTTGTGTATATTTTAACAAAGGTTCAAGGCTTGAACAAGTGTTTCTGTTATTATATGTGGATGACATGCTCATTGTCAGTAAGAGTATGGACAAAATACAACAGTTAAAGAAAAGATTGAGCTCAGAATTTGACATGAAGGACCTTGGAGAAGCAAGGAAGATTCTGGGGATGGATATCATTAGAAGAAGGAAGTCTGGAACACTTTGGCTCTCACAGAAGCAGTATTTGCAGAAGGTTGTTGAGAGGTTTCACATGCATGAGTCAAGGCCACAAAGTATTCCAATTAACCAACAAACCAAGCTATCCAAAGAACAATGTCCAAAGACAGAAGAAGAAGAAATTCACATGAAGAATGATCCATATGCTAGTGGTGTTGGCAGCTTGATGTATGGAATGATACTTAATAGGCCAGATCTGGCCTATAGTGTTTTTTTGGTAAGCAGGTACATGTCAAATCTAGGAGAGGCTCATTGGGAAGTTTTAAAACAGGTCTTGAGATATTTGAAAGGCTCAGTCAGTGTAGGTCTGAAGTTCAGAAGCAAGAAGCTAGTGATGTACCTCTTGTTGGGTATGCTGATGCAGATTTTGCTGGGAACCTAGATACAAGGAAATCTGTTACAGGCTATGTTTTTACCTTGTATGGGACGGATGTAAGCTGGAGAAGTGTGCAACAACCTGTGGTTGCTTTGTCAACAACTGAGGCAGAATACATTGCCTTAACTGAGGCAATCAAGGAAGCTCTGTGGCTCAAGGGAATTCTCAAAGACTTAGGGATCAGACAAGGTTGTGTTACCATTCAATGTGACAACCAGAGTGCACTTCACTTGGTGAAACACCAAGCTTTTCATGAGAAGTCTAAGAATATTGATGTCAGACTTCACTTTGCAAGGGATGTGAATGAGGCAGGATCTGTAGAGGTGAAGAAGGTTCATACTATAGATAATGCAGCTGATTTTCTAACCAAGGCAATTCCTGGGAGTAAGATGATTCATTGCTCAAGCCTGATAGGGCTTGAACAGTGTGATTAAACCAGGAAGACAATGCAGGATGAGGTGATGAAATACACTTGAGTTCATTGAGGTGGAGATTTGTAGATATCAGTTCAATATCATCAAGTGATCATGGATTGTAGTAGAGGATTTGAGGAGTCCAGAAACGGGTTTAGTACGTGAAGAACCGAGTTAGAGAACCGGGTTTTTTAGCTGGATCAGTTATAAGGTTAAAATGGAAACCGGAGTCAAGGCGGTCATAACTGTTATTTGCAACGGATCAACACCGTTACATGTACAACCGTTGTTGAAAGCCTGCTAAATAGTTTTGTGCAGTTGAAGAAAAAAATGGTTACAACTGCTTCTACTTCGTGATTCGAGCTCCGTCCTTTATATACATTGAAACCACTTGAAGATGCGAGTTGATTCACGTTACTTTCCCTCTGTAAACATTACTCAATCAATAGAATTAGATAACTAGGGTTCTTGAGCTCAATTCGGTCTGTGAATTGGGGTTCTAGTTTTCTGGATTAATTCTTGTAATTGATTGATCAGTGGAGTGAATTGAGGTGTATAGAACCTCCGTGGATGTAGATCACATTGATCGAACCACCTAAAATCTCTGAGTTCATCATTTTCAATTTCTGTTCTGTGTTCGGTTTCTTGTGGCCGAATTTCCTATTATTTTTCATTCTCTCTCTGGTTTGAGTGTTGTTTGTGTGTGTGAGAAGAGTTGATTCTTAACAAGACATCTTTCTGTTACCTCTTTATTACCTAAACCTGTTTTGTGCTCTTCTTGTCAATTAGCAAAAAGCAAACGATAACCCTTTCCACTTAATGAGAAACGTTCATCCTCTATCTTCGATTTGGTTCAATGTGATTTGTGGGGCTCTGCGCCGATTAAGTCCTCAAGTGGTTGATGGGTCTAATTTCTAACCCTAAAATACCGTTAGTGTATGGGTGTAGATGTGTATAGGATAAGTCAAGGTCGATCCACAGGGAACGGGGTTAACGAAGTTTGATACCCTAATTGTCTAGGATTTTCCTAACTAGATACTCAAAGTGGTGAGTGATTCGATTAAACTAAATTGCGTAAACGAATAAACCAAATTAATTAATAAATGGGAAGTTCCAATCAACGAGGATGTATCCTAGGATTTCAGTTTCAGGAATTACGCTAATGATGATTAATTATTAATTTATAAACTTTTAAACCAGTTAATTATCTATTAGGCAGCACTTAATTAACCTAACCCTTCTCTCGAAGCTACTAAGTCGTAGATTGATTAAATTAATTACTTTCTCGAGTAAATTAATCCTAACAGTCCCTAGCAGCCCCTTAACATTTTGCCTACACGATCATAGACAAACGCGCTATGTGTTATCATCTATTAACAAATCCCTTCTCTCGAAGCGGAATCATTAAACAAGTAAGTTAAACCTAATTGACCAAATTAAATTCAATTATAGGATTAAACCAAACACATAGATAGATAAAAACAACTGGAGTCTATAAATTAAACAATTACTTTCTAATCCTAGGACACAAACAATTTAGCTGCTCATGTCTACTAACAAATCTAAATGATAATTCAAAGAAAACATTGTCAATAAATTGAAATAAACAAGAAATAATTAAACCCGATTATCGGCTCATCGATCTTCCACTTCTCGCTCTCACGCTTCCACTTTGATGTAAAAGTATGAGATGTATGTTGTAATGTGATTCTCTCTGATGTTCTCTGAGTCTTCTCCGCTTGGCCTCTATTTTTAAGCTGGTGATGAATTCCTTAAGTGATTCCTTTGGAAACCCGGATTTGCTAACCCTCTTTTTATAAGTTGGGAACGAATCTTGGGAGATCTCAGGGTAAAATCCTCTTTAGATTGGGATTTGGACATAAAAAACGACAAGGAAATGCGGCTAAGCACATGTATGACGCGACCGAGTTGTGTTTCACGCGACCACGTCACAGGCTGGCCAGACGTGTTTTTAGGTCTGACTTCCAAGCCATTTTTTAGGGTCTTTCGGTCATTTTTAGGATTTATCTCTTTCAGGAAAATTTGTATCCCTTTGAATCAGCTTTCTAACGCCACCAATTGCACCTGAATCAGATTTGTAGATCTTAAGATATAGTCAAAATACTAGAGGTGCGTCAAGGTGACAGAAAACTTCACTTTTGGGGAACTTTCTGACGCAACCGGGTCAATTATTGACGCGACTGTGTCACATGCTTCTAGATTTTCCATGTTTCTAGGCCACTTTTGACACGGCCGTGGTCGAACTTTTTGCTCTTTTAACTCATTTTTCGTCCATTTTTTACCATATTTGGCTTGTTTCTTCTCTGAACTTCGTCCACATGGAATAAATTCTCCTAATTAACTCCAAAATAAGTTAAAACATGTGAAATGACCCAATATAACACATATAAACGAATTCCGGCCAAATATGCATACAAATGTTACAAAATAATCACTTAAATCGACGTAAATGCATGCATACACAATGTGTATCAGTTATTCTTACTATGTTATCTTTGTGGATGATTTTTCACACTTTATGTTGTTTAATCCATTACAATTGAAATCTGATCTGTTTGATGTGCTAAACGTTTTTACAATCTTGTAATGACTCAATTTTTTCATAAAATCAAGCTTTTTCAGTTAGATGGTGGCACTGAATTTTTAAATAATCGCGTTCGGTCATTCTTTATGGACAAAGGGATTCATCATTGCCTCCCTTGCCCCTACACTCTGGCACAAAATGGTAGGGTCGAACATAAACAAAGACACATCACAGAAACAGGATTGGCCATGTTTTTCCATGCTCGAGCTCTCGCTAAATATTGGGTTGAAGTTTTCTCTTCCACATTTTATATCATTAATCGGTTGCCAACACCACTATTACAATACAAATCCCCCTTCGAGCTACTATTTTATGCATCACCGAACTTTGAATTTTTTTTACCTTTTGACTGTTAGGTTTTTCCGTAATTCCATGTATATTATTGGCTATAGCACTTAGTACAAAGGTTATCGCTGCTTGGATCCTGTGACGTGTCGTATTTATACAACTCATCATGCACAGTATGACGAGTCGCATTTTCCTTTTTCCGGCTCTTCATCTATTACTTCTAAGTCTTGGCCATTTTGGGTTTTCAAAAATTTTGAAGAAGTTGTTGCGCTCTTGCCATCCGATTTCGACACACCTGCTGTTCACTTTTCATCCGCTTCACAACCTGTTTTGGGCCCTTCAAAGCCGCACATTGGGCCTTGCATTATTTGTGGTCCTAATGCCCCTATGGGCCCTTATCCTAATTCCACTGTTGCGGCTTCATCACATGCCTATCCGGCCAACTTGCTGCCATCCCCCCCAAATAGTCTGGTAGCATCTCTGTCATCCAAACTGGCCCCGATTATGCAGCCATCTCATCCAATGGTTACTCGGGCAAAATCCGACATTTTCAAACCCCGTTATGTTGCTGATCCACCCATCTCTCTATTAGTAATCTTCTCATGACTTTATTTGTGGCCAAGGATCCCAAAGGATTCAAATCCGCAACTAAGAATCCTGACTCCCTCACTGTAAAGGATGATGAAGTGGCCGCTTTACGCAACAATCAGACTTGGGAGCTCGTATCTCGTCCCTCTAATACAAGCGTAGTTGGTTCTAAATGGGTTTTTCACTTGAAATATCATGTTGATGGCTCTATTGATTGCCTTAAAGCTCGTCTCACCGCTCAAGGATATTCTCAAATACCCGGCATTGATTTTTCTCACACTTTTAGTCTCGTTGTAAAGGCTTCCACAGTCCGTATAGTTCTTGCTTTTGTTGTTATGCACAAATGGCCTCTCCATCAACTTGATGTTAAAAATGCATTTCTCAATGATGTCATATCCAAGCCTGTCTAAATGGAGCAACCACCAGGCTACATTGATCTGTAATTTCCCGGCCATGTGTGTCATTTAAAACGGGCTATTTATGGTATTAAGCAAGCCCCGCTTGCTTGGTTCCAATGTCTCAGTGCATTTCTGGTACACGTGATCGTGCACGCACTTTAGGTTGATTTAAGTGCCATTTTAGTAATAACTGTGTGCATATTCACGTGTATTTTGAGCATTTATTTCTTATTGAGCAGATTAACGCGTTCAGTTCGTTTCTATGTCAAAACAGGTATAATTAGACTAAAAACGAGCATTAGATATTGCAAGGTTGACGGATCGAACGAAATAAGCAGAGGACAAGGGCTGAAAGAACACCTTGGCCGAGACAAACCCAAATCTCGGCCGAGGCGTTCATCCAAGGGATTTAGGAAGAAAAGCAGATTTTAAGGCCTCAGCCGAGGCATGTATTCACCTCGGCCGAGGCAACCTTCTAGGGAAATTTGGGAAGAAAATCAGAGCTCAAGGCCTCGGTCGAGGCATGTATTCACCTCGGCCGAGGTGACCTTCCAAGGGAAAATGAAGGTTTTCAATCTTTCAAGGCCTCGGCCGAGGCAAACCCAGACCTCGGCCGAGATGATCCATAACCCTAAAATCCTAAAAATCCCCTCTTTACCGCCTCGACCGAGGCACACATTGGTCTCGGCCGAGGCCTAAACCCCTATTTTAAAATTGCAAATGTGTTTTTGCTTAAAAAGCCATTAGCAACGTCTCCCCTACATATATATCCTCCCATTCGCAATTTGACCTATCTTTGGACATTCCATCACCCATTTCCAGCCTCCATTTGATCCAAGAAGAAGGATTGGGTAAGAAGACTCAAGATCATCTTCTCTAATCAACATTTTTGGTTTCTTCTATCTTGATTTTATGTTTCCTTGTATTTTTATTAATATTTTGATTGTATTAGTTGTAATGGGTGGCTAGCACCCTTTGAATTCACTCTTGATCAATGTGGAACCTTGAGTCGAAGATATTTATGTGATTATTGCGGTTAATATTACCGATTGGATTGTGTATTTAAGTGTTTTATGTTATTTGTTGTTAGTCAGTCACATTTATGAATTGATTATTGGATTGATCACCCTTTAGGACATTTATGAATGTGTTGCTAGTAGTCCAGGTAGCTATCCGTAATTGTAGTGATTTCGACTCAATTGTAGCAAACAATGAATGTTCATTGGTGATAACATAAAGTTCAACCACTAAAACCGAGCTTGTGAGTTTTATGTCGTATTTATCTCATTGTCTTGGTGCTTAATGCATTTGATTATTGAATCTAACAGAGATTGTTCGAGGATTTGGTTAAATCGAATAGAGTTAGTCGAAGAGCTTGTTTTGATTAACTAGGATTAAGAGACAACAAGGCTATTAGAGCTTGTTAATAGTCTTGAGATAAGGGCTTGAATCACAATTAATTGGGTATTAACAATAGTTGCATAAATCGTCTAAGACCAAGGGGAAGGATAATCAAGGGTAGATCGTTTTATTACTTGAAAACCAAAAATCGAAAAATCATTGCATCGCCTTTGTTTATTTGAAATTTCATTTAATTGCTTTTTATTATCTCGGTAAATTTTAGTAATCGATTAGTTGACAATCACAACCCCCCCCCCCCTCCCAACAATCTTTATTGCTTTTTGCTTGTTAGTTTCTAATACTATTTCAAAGTCCTAATTGCTTGAGTACATCGAAACGATACTATTCTTCCATTCCCTGTGGATTCGACGCGACTTGCCACTCTACTTTGTAGAGTAAAGAGCTCGGATATACATATTAAATTTGGTAGTGAACGACGACTTCACCTTACCAATTTCGTTGCGGTCTTAGCTTCGTCGGCAGTCGTGCCGACACCTCTCTTTTTATTTTCAAACGTGGATCGGCTTTGCTTTATCTCCTCAGTTATGTTAATGACATAATATTGATTGGCAACCAACCCACACTGCTTTGTACCTTCATATCTCAGCTTGATCAAGCATTCACTATTAAAGATCTCTGCAAACTTAGCTATTTTTTGGGTTTGGAAGTTCATCATATAGATTCCGGTATCTTTCTAAGTCAACAAAAGTATGCTCATGATATTCGTGCCCGAGCTGAGCTTACGAACTCAAAACCTATTGAAACTCCCTTTACGCATGACCATCAAATCACGAGCAACGGCACCCCATTCTCTGATGCCATTTTGTACGTTCTCTCGTTGGTGCTTTGTAATATTTGACCATTACCCGACCTGATCTCTCATACGTGATTAACCAAGTAACTTAATTTCTCCATGCTCCCACCACCGATCACTATCAAGCTGTCAAATGCATTAAGTCAAAGGCACTGTCACATTTGGGTTAACATTTTCCTCCGCTCGGCCACTTTCTATTCACGGCTACTCGGATGCTGACTGGGCACGTTGCCTCGAAACTCGTCGTTTTACTTATGGTTATTCTATCTTTCTCGGTGATAACCTCGTATCTTGGAGTGCGAAGAAACAGTCGACTGTGTTATGGTCTAGCTGTGAATCAGAATGCCGCGCTATGGCCAACGCCGCTGCTGAACTTGTATGGGTCCATCACGTTCTACACGAATTGCATGCTCTTCCTGCGTCTCCACCAATTCTCTTTTGTGATATGCGATTTTCTTAAGTCAATCCGATTGCTCATAAGCGTGTTAAGCACATAGACCTTGACTATCACTTCGTCTGCGAATTAGTTGCTTCTAGTAAAATGTCTACTCGATTTGTTCCTACTAATCTTCAGCTTGCTGATATTTTTACACAGGGTCTTTCTCGTTCTTTATTTGAGCTTTTACTTCCAAGCTTCACGTCAGTCCTCTACCGTTTCGCTTGAGGGGGAGGGGGGTGATAGCATTAAAACATGAACGTAGTCTTCTTTATTTTAGATAGGATTGTATCTTGATTTTATTTCCATATTCTTGTAAATCTTTTTGTATCTCTTGATTGTTGTACTGATATATATAGTGGAATGGAGACTCACACAAATTGTGGGTAATTTTATAAATCCTATAATAATTTTCATTGACGTAATACAAAGATAATTTACATAGTTATTGAAAATATGATGTTTCGATTTCAACGACTCTAATCTCACAAAAAAGGACATACAAAATATCGTTGCAAAAAAAATTGAACCTTGGGTGAAAATACAAATTAATTTTGATATCATACCAAAGATTTTTCCTAGTGAACAAAAAATCTAAATAATAAAATAATTGTATTGACAATAGTAAATTGTGATTGTACTCAAGGTAAAAATACAAATTTATATATCATAATACATAATTTTTCATTGTGAAAATAAAAAGAATCTTTTGGATAAAAAATTAAATAATAAAAAGAATAAAGTGTGGCTACAGTAAAAGTATAAATTTTCCTATCATGGTATACATATTTTTGTAATAAAAATAAAACAACGATAAATATATTAAATATTAATTCTAATAAAAAATAATATTTCATAAGAAATAAAAATAATAATATAACTATAAAATTTGGCCAAAATAAATAGAGCTCAAAATCTCAAGTGATCAATCTAATAAACTTAAATAAAAAGAAAGACCCATGTAATATACTTAGTCTAGAAAAGTAGATTTTTTTAGGAAAATGAGTTTCAATCTCGGGACTAGTTGTTTGAATGACACAAACTTGCATGTCACGAGCCATTAGGTCAAAACACGAATTGGATACTACATGGTAACTCTAAGAAAAGATATAATAATATATATATAAATATTGAAATTCGTGCTTAATATTAAAGGAGGAGCGCAGTGATAATTATTGTTATGAGAGGTGTGCTATGTCCTTCATCCCAAGTTACCTTTTGTTTTGTTAATTTTTGAATGGGCATTAATCAAATAACTTGTGCATTTCCTTTGAATTTTACAAAACCTTCATCCATCATCCATCGCTACTGCTACAACAAATAAATGGAAATTACACGTTAATTACTGATTAGGGCCTGCCCCACTCAAACAATCTTTTCCCGCCCTTCATATTAATTTTAAATTTTCTTTCGTATGGATAAAACTTAACTTTTCAATTTCAGCTGCATTTTCATTATTAACGATCTAACACAACTTTTTTTATTCATTTCGAACAATTAAATATATTTTAGGAAAATTAATATACAATTTTTAAAGGTCTTTTTTTTGTCCAAACAACTTTTTTATTATGCCAAAATCATAAAATTCATTTGCACCTTTCTTTTTTCTAACAATTTATTTGAATCACCAACAGTTTTCTCTCGATGATCATTTCAAAGATGCTCGGTTATTGCACAAAAATAGGAGTAGAAAGTGAGTGAGGAATTGTGATTGGCAAAATCTTTTAATGTATACTTGTACAAATACTCCTACTATTTTAGTATATAAATGTGTGTGTATATATGTAACTTTTATCCATAAAAGTTCAAATACAAGGAATTAATACTTTATCAAAATCCCCGGCCCTGTATAAATAAATCTATTTTCTAGTAGTGTGTTAAATAAATTATAAAAGTTAGACTTACGGATTTCAATTATTGTCCTCCCAAAATTCTTAATACAAATTAAATAATATCCATCACTTTTTTTTTTTTTTTTTGATAATTTATATCCATCACTTCGAATCATTGTCCTTATTAAAAATTTGAAATAATGTTCATCAATAGAAATTTTCGTGTGTAATTACTCATTACTAATATTTTGTTTCTCACCATCATCACTAGTAGTAGAAGTCCACCTCTCAGATATTTTCGTTTGCCTTACAACTATTATTATTATTATTATTATTATTATTATTATTATTATTATTATTATTATTATTATTATTATTATTATTATTATTATTATTATTATACATTCACGTCGTAATTGAAACCTAATTTCTAAATTTTAAGATCATATAAACGAACTACTCCATAGACAAATTAACAAAAATGATAAATTTCATAAAATAAAATATGTTCAAAACAATACACTCCAAAAAAAAGGGTATTTGCCGCTAGTCTTTTGCAACTACAAGAGTGGTTACTAAAAGTAATCCCTTCTGTAACTATTAGTAGTTACATAAAATATTTCATACAATTTTAACCAAATTTACTACAATATGTCAAACTCTTTTACAACTACTTGTAGTTACAAATACATTAATAACTACAAAGTAGTTGCAAAAAATAGTTACAAATACATTAGTAATTACAAAGTAGTTACAAAAAAAAAAAAAAATTGCAACTTATCATAAGTGACTACCCTATAGTAACTACTTTTAGATTTGTAGTTACTAAAAAATATTTTTGTGACTACTCTCCATTTTTTGTAACTACATTTTGTAGTGGCAAAAAACATTATTTCTAGTAGTGATAAATGTAAATAAAAGTAGAGTACTACAGTCACCGATCGAAGACGACAAAATAATCCTTCTCCGGATCTCTAACTCTCTAAAACTATAGAATTAATTTATATAAGTACTGACAAAAAACTGCTCTAAAAGTACAATAAAGTATGATGTTTGACGAATATTAAGTTTAGATATTTATAGGAATATACAACAATACGTTAAAGTAGGAATAAAACCAAATAAAAAGCCCATAACACACGTTAAAGTAGGAATAAAACCAAATAAAAGCCCATAACACACATTAGCCGCCAAACCGACGATATGTTGCATGTCTGAGTAGGCTAAATACTCGGTCGAACAAATGCTCTTCATCTTGATCACTTTTGCACCTGTGAAGGTTACACGACCAAGTAGGATGAACACTCGGTGGAGCAAATGTTGCTCTCATTAAGATGATTCATTCCGATTTTTTATATTTGATATATAAGAAAGAAAATTAAATTAAGTTAATCATTATTTTTTTTTTGATAAATCATTTTTCCCCACGTCATTCCACAGTAATCGACTTTACATTCATACTATTATCATTATCATTCCTCAGTAATCGACTTTGCATACATACTATTATCATTATCATTTCTTATTATGAATCAAACAGTCCCTTATCTGGTGCCCTTTATATTGATAAATTTAGTTATTACACACCCAATTTTTTGTTGGCAGACATTATTATGTCAACTTTTTCTACTAATAGATATTTTTAATTTCTATTGGTGGACATTCTCAGTTTCTATTAAGAATTTTTAGAGGACATTAATTAACATACCTATTAACTAAGTCAACTTTAATAATGAATTTAACACCGTACAAGTAATAGGTTTTGTAGCGAGAATAAGAGTTTTATTTTCGTGCATGCAAATATAGCATAGAGTCCCATTATATAATTATTATATTATAGCAGTATAACAAAAACTTTATTAATGTAGTTTACCTCATAAGACCCAAATCGGATTGGACCGTCTTGGAATAAACATACACAAATTAAATTTAATTATTCGTAAATATAATTATCTCTCTTTTATGAACCTAGCAGCTAGGAAGTAATAACAAGTAAACAATAATATGCAAACACCAAGCAACAAAAGAATACAAACAATTTTAACGTGAAAACCTCCTCAATGTGACAAGTAAAAACCACAGGACCGAAGTTCATCCAAAATATCCACTATAAACAAAATAGAATGTGTACACTAAGTTCACAATCTATCAACTGATGAAAAATGTGCATTAATTGCATTTTTATTTAAGCTTTGGTTAATGCACGTATCATTTTGTTACCTATGTGATTTTCTTGGTCCAAATTACTGAATTGCTCTTTTAGTATCTATTTTAATACAAAGTGAAAATTTTTCGGATAAAAAAGGAGGGACACGTATCGAGTTGGACTTGACACTGAGCGACTCAGTGTCATAGCCTAACTCGCATTTAAGATGGGCCAGCCATGGCTTAAGTAATATCGATAAAATTGATTTGGAAATCAGATGGAAGGTGGCCCAAAGGCCATAATTGTTTGGATAAAAGAAAAGGAGCTCACATGGGTTTTTGTTTGAGCTTCTAGTTTGAAGAAATGCGGTGGCATTGATTTTTAGAAAAAGAAAAGCCCATGATTGAGATCATTATTTTATAGAAGGCTGGTAATAAGTTGGAGGCACGTTGAATTTTATTGGAGGCAGACTCTTCGGAAGAGACACAGGAAGCAATTCCGGAGAGTCGACAATTCGGTTCATTAAATTTGTGTTTTTAATTTAATGTTGGACATATTGTTTATGTTTCTGAACACCAATATGTGTGACAATTATCGAGCTTCTGAGTCCAATACTCTGTTTACCCTAATATTTTAAGCGTCTAGCCAATTAGATCTAAAGAGCTTATTTTAGATTGCCTTGTTAGGTAAATTAATCAAAGAACTTATTTTGTTAATAAAATTAAGGGATAATTCATATCAAAATAGCTTATTATTGATTTAGGGGTAGAAGTTCTAAGATTAATTCAAGGGTTGTTGCATTAATTATAAGGCTTAATCAGACTAGGGGGATAACTAGATAATGGGCCGAGATCTTTTATATATTTGAATTAAATTATTTTTATTGATTATATTTTGAATTCATTCTTCTAGATAATAGTTTAGTTAGTAAAATCAAATCAACCCCCCCCCCCCCCCCCCCTCCCTGCTTGTTTCAATTAATTAATTCGTAAAACATGAATAATCATTCTGCTCCTTGCGGGATCGACCCTGACTTACCACTTCTACTAATTAGAAGAGGATGGATAGTTAAGGATATTAATTTTTCTGTGCCTTGACAACACGGTCATCAACACAGATATTCAAGCACAACTATATCAAAATCATCAAATTTTGACAACAAACAAGTATTGGAAAGACATCACCCAAAACAACCCTTCTGCCACAAAATCTTCCCGATGGTTGGAAACTCGAATCCCGATCTCCACCGGTGGAACATAAAGGAGCTTATGTAACACCCAAAAAGTGTTACATATATACTAAAATATGCTACTATAGACTTTAGGTAACACTTTATTGGTGTTACATTTGTCGGTGCTACCTAAAGTCTAATGTAACACTTTTAATAAGTGTTACATTAGATTTTAAATGGTAACATTATATGGTAACACTAAAAACTGTTACATATAACCTCCTTTATGTAACACTTTTAATTGGGAAAAAAGTTAAAAATTTGTCATTGATGGGTTTTGAACCTAGGTTGCTAAATTGCAAGGGCTTAAGCACAAAGTTTAAACCACTGGGTTACAATAACTTTTTTAGTATATTTTTTAAGAAAAATTATATATACACAAGATTATTTTGTAACATCAATAAAATACTCTTAAAATTAATTTCCCATCAAACTATAATCTAACTTAATTTTATTTAGGCTATCCATATCAATTTGACACAAAGTTTTCATTAATTATTTTTCCATTTTCATCCACTCATATAAATATATAACTTATTCTGTACCAAACTAATTTTATACATCTAATTATTATATATAAATCTTAAGACACTATCATTAATTTTAATTACAATAATTTTATGCATTTACATGTTGTAGATAATTTTGAGACACCTCAAAATCACCTTTAAACGTAATTGTGATTAATTACTTCTTTTTATGTTTTATAGATTTTAAATAAAAAATAAACTAACAAACGTGAAGGGACATGACCAAATGTCCCAAGTCTAGGTTCTCACACTTAAAAAATGTATTCAAATTCTTAAAGCTACAAGTCTCTTTGTTATTGTTTAGTAAAAATATAATATGTGTATATCTATATGTACATACACATGCATAAACCACTAATAAAATTTATTCTTGATAACAAATAATTAAATCTTTAGGTGCTCTAATAAATTGTTACTTTTGTAAGTTTGAGTCGATCATTTTCACCAATTATGTTACGGATGTTTTATTATGATAATTAAGATGTAACACATGAGAAAAATAAAAGTCACATGAGAAAAATAAATTAATAGATATTTAATTAGTTTAAAATAAAATAAATATATATTTATTAATTGCAAGTGTTACCTAATTACAAGTGTTACATAAAAGTGTTACTTATTCAAAAGTATTACTTAAAAAATGTTAATTATTTAAAAGTGTTACCTAATAGTGTTACAATTTAAAAGTGTTACGTTCAAAGCGTTACGTAAAGCCAGTTATGTTGTAGTGACCGTCCAGTATATGACTCTGCGTGTCCTGAATGTGCTGAACAAAATTCAGCTCTAACTAACGGTTAGATTGTCCGTAAAGATCTCTTGAACTAGACTACATAGACGAGAAATCTTGAAACATCACATGTTGTCCGTGACTATTTTCCTATGATACGGAGCACACAATCATATATCCACCGTTCAAATTGTACCTCAACAAATCATGAAGGTGGTATCCAAATTTTTCCTTGATTTGACAATTGAATCTCCGACAAACACACCTGCAAATTTGCTGGTCTTCGTAGATATGCAAAAAGGGGAGAAATAAGAATCTCTCCTTTCTCTCTAACTCTCTTGGTCTCTCATACCCTAATTTGACTGCTAGTACTTCATAAATATTATGATAATAATAGACTAAGTGTTGGACCCCACTTAGACATTAATTAAGTTGGATATTGGACCGCTCCACCAATTGGATATCTAACCCAACACATTGATCTCACTAATAGTTGCTCTTTTCTTAGATCCATGTGTATTAGAAGACATGGTTGCATAAGAAGATTTAAAATTACTAAGATCCAAAAATAAGAATCATTTATTAGGGTTTTGTTAAATGACTTAATTTTGGACGTAGGGACTTTTATTTATCAAATACAAGATATATTTATACACACTAAGCTCACGCCGATTGGATATTGAGAAGAGCTAGGTGATAGGGATGACCCGGTTACCTCGGGCCGGGTTACCTCGGGTCGGGTTAAGAGCATGCCAGCAACCGCGAAGGCCCAGGCCCAACAGGCCCAGCAACACGCATTCGGCCCAGCGAATGCGAATCTGTCACGTAAATCCCAACTGCCATGATCTTTTCCCAACGGCCATGCAGATTTGGGAGGCAAGATTATAGGGATTTAGTTAGGGCTTGGATTTAGTAGTATAAATAGAGGAAAAGAACTCTGAATTAGGGTTCGGACTTTGTATTCTGCAATACTCCTTGTAAACTCAATAATCACGTGAAAGATACACCCCGGCGATTGTCGTTTTCTGCCCGTGGACGTAGATCTCCGGATCGAACCACGTATATTGTGTGTGCTTTTATATTTTCTGCGTTAATTTAGGTTGAATTGGGTGGTTACCGGATTGCGCTTTATCAAATTGGCGCCGTCTGTGGGAACGACAAGATCGCATTCAGTAATACCATTGCCTTCTGAAATCATGGTGACAACCCGTCAGAACCAATCCCGCCGCGGAGATCAATCTAACCAGGATCCACCCGTGGACCAAGTGGCGCCTCCGAGACAATCGCCGGCAAGAAGCGCTTCCGCTCATCAGGGTAATCAAAACCCTCCACCCCCTCAGGATCAGCAAAACCCTAATATTGCTGCCGCTCAACCACCGGTAAACGTCCAAATTACCCCCGAATTGCTCCAGGCTTTCCTAGAAGAACATACACATGTTCTCCAAGATTGGGCAGCCAACCGCCTACATCCATCGGAGCCTGTCGCAGAGCCCGCTAACCACAATGACGATTCTGGTGTGCCTCTACCCCGTCCCCGTGGTCAGCGGAACCCTGGATACCGGGGACATCAGGATCGACGAAGGGAACGACCCGGTTCTTCCGAGGACCTTGGGAGTTCAAATAGATCACGACCTCACAACGAGGAACACACCGATGTGGATCGCCGCCGTCCACTTAATGCGGCTAAAAAAGTTCGCTATGCAAATGCTCATACTCTGGACCTTCAAGAGTACGAGCGAGTTCAACGCAATGTTGAACTGGATAGGATCCTGGGCATGGATGCCAATGGAGAGATCATCACACCGTTCTCCCAGGCAATCATGGACACCTCCCTTCCCGAAGGGTTTAAACGGCCAGCCATACCTCCTTACAATGGCACTGGAGATCCGACCAATTTTCTGGGTGCTTTTAGGCACAGCATGCTTAGTCATGACAACATCACATCTCTGCAGTACTGCAGGATTTTCCCGGAGTATTTACAGGATGAAGCTCGGGTATGGTTTGATTCTCTCCCGCGAAACAGCATATCCTCGTTCAGAGAACTTGCCGAGCACTTTTGGGCAAGATTTGAAGCCCGGGTGAAGCCCGCGGCCACCATGGCCGACGTCATGACTATGAAACAACGGGACGGTGAATCCGTTACCCAATTTCTGGACCGTTTCACAACGGTAAGTCTCAAGGTGGGAGACTGCCCCGACAATGTGGCCATCGGCGCCTTCATGAATGGACTCCGTCCCGGAGCGTTGCACACCGAGTTAGCTCGGAACACACCGGTCACAACTCGAGCACTGTTCCAAACAGTGTGTAAATTTGCGAAGGCTGAGGAGCAGACTCGTCAGAAGCGTGAAAAGCACGCGGCCAAGAGGCAGGCCGACAAAGCCCAAACTGGGCCTAGCACCCGAGCTAGTGCATTTTCCCGTCTGACAACGGGGCGCCCAGAATCCCGGAGTGAAATTCCGCAATTGACTCCGCTGACGAAGTCACGAGCTGAAATTTTTTCACTCCACAAAAACGACTTCCGACCTTGTCCACGGATGACTGCGCCTCCGGAAAAGAGAAATCGTGGCAAATGGTGTGAGTACCACCGAGATCATGGACACGAAACGGATGAGTGTCGGGAACTCGGCAAGGAGATTGAGGAATGTCTCAAGAAAGGATTCTTGCGGCAATACGTCGCACGAACTGGCGACCGACCTCGGGCAAACCATAATGGAGGCTCGTTTCATACCCGAGGAGGTTACCATGACCGAGATACTCAACAAAATCGGCCGCATTGGCAGAATAATCGGCAGGGGCCCAATAATCATGCACGACAAGATTCTGGCAATCGCCAGCCGCCACATCTCCAACTTCTACCTCCTCCTCCTCCGGGAGGACCCCGGGACGACGCACCCCCTCACGTGATAAACGTGATATACGGAGCCCTACCCACCGGGGCTTCGCGACATGCTTTGAAAGCAGAAGCTCGACGTCCTCCACCCGAGGAGCCACGTCACAAACGTCTCCATCAGTCCGAGACTGTCAGCTTCACGGATAGGGATCCGGTCCCCGAGATAACACCCCACACTGACGCTATTGTCATCGACATGGCTGTAGCTAACATAACAGTACGGCGAGTCTTCGTAGACAATGGGGCCGCAGTGAGCATCATATTTGCGGACTGTTTCGAGAGGATGGGGATTTCCCGAGATCAACTCAAACCGGCCCCCGGGCCACTACAGACCTTCACCCAGGGTGAAGTTCGGCCAGAAGGTATCCTCACCCTCCCAGCGTCGTTGGGAACTTATCCGAAGGTGAAAACAATCTTCGTGGATTTCTATGTGGTGAATTCCCCATCACCATATAATATGATATTAGGCCGGGACTGGCTCACCCCGGCAAAAGCCATATGCTCCACGTATCACCTCGCACTGAAGTTCCCCACCTCGCATGGTGAAGAAACCGTCCGCGGGAGCCAACGGATTTCAAAAGAGTGCATGTACGTGGCACTCAGAAAGACTGCAAAGGTTCCGCCCAAACAGCAACTTCAGGTAACATCACAGGTCCTGGAACCCCGGGACTGTACCCCACTGGGAGATGCCACTGTCCAAATCCCGCTAGATCCGTCTAAGCCGGAGCAGACAGTAACAGTAGGAGCCGTGGATGTGCCATGGCTACATCAGGCCATTATTCAGATCCTGCGAGAATATTCCGATGTTTTCGCATGGTCTCCTTTGGATATGCCCGGAGTCTCTCCCGAGGTGATTACCCACAAGCTAAATATCGATCCTAGTGTCAAGCCCATCCAGCAGAAACAGAGAAAATTTGCCCCGGAGCGAAATGAGGCCATTCGAGTTGAGGTAAAACAACTCCTGGACACGGACATTTTATTCGAGGTATTCTACCCCTCTTGGTTATCCAATCCGGTAATGGTTACAAAAACCAGTGGGGCCTGGCGGATGTGTGTCGATTTCTCCGATCTCAACAAGCACTGTCCGAAGGACTGCTATCCTCTACCTTCTATCGACCAAAAGGCCGAGGCCATTACGGGGTACGTGGCACTTTGTTTCTTGGATCTATATAAAGGCTATCATCAGATCTTTATGGATCCACAGGATGCCGTCAAAACGGCGTTTATCACTGCCTTCGGGTGCTACGCTTTCAAGAAACTGCCCTTCGGGCTCAAGAATGCCGGGGCCACCTACCAGCGTCTAATGGACTCCGTCTTCCATGACCAGATAGGTCGCAATGTTGAGGTTTACGTCGATGACTTGGTCATCAAAAGCTCCTCTCATCCTTCATGCGTGCAGGACATCGCCGAAACCCTGCGCACTCTGCGGCGCTATAATTTGCGCCTCAACCCTACAAAATGCACTTTCGGTGTTGGCTCCGGGAAGTTTCTCGGATACATGGTATCACAAAGCGGCCTACAAGCCAACCCGGCTAAGCTTCGCGATGTGTTAGACCTACAGCCACCAAAGACATTCAGGGATGTTCAACGCCTTACAGGTGGCCTAGCAGCTTTAAACAGATTCTTATCAAAAGCAGCGGAGCGCCAGCTACCATTTTTTAAGATCCTCAGACAAGCGAAGTCCTTTGAGTGGACTCCAGAATGTACTGAGGCCTTCGAGGCCTTGAAACGACATATACAGCAGCTGCCCACCTTGTCAGTTCCTCTCCCCGGAGAGCCGTTGTACGTGTATCTGGCTTCTGCCGAGGAGGCTGTTAGCGCCGCTCTTGTGCGAGAAGTGGAAGGGGTTCAGCACCCCGTATATTTTGCCAGCCGGGTACTTCATGGAGCAGAGACGCGATACTCCGAGCTTGAAAAAACCGCCTTGGCCCTCGTTATGGCAGCTCGACGCCTCCGACCATACTTCCAGGGACGCGAAATACGAGTCTTGACAAATCATCCTGTGCGCCAGATCCTTGTAAAACCCGAGGTGTCTGGGCGCCTCGCCAAATGGGCCATCGAGTTGGGAGAATATGACATCCAGTTCCTTCCCCGCCGAGCCATCAAGGGTCAAGCCCTCGCTGATTTCTTGGCCGAAGCTCCGGTGGATAGCCATGAGACACCCGAAGACAAAGATACACAGCACCACGACACACTCGCTCCTTCACCTCGGAAGTGGCAGCTATTTGTGGACGGCGCATCCACGGTCCGAGGAAGTGGCGCCGGACTACTCCTCATCGACCCCGAGGAGGCTGAGTTTAAATATGTCATAAGGTACAAGTTTAAGGTAACCAACAATGTAGCGGAGTACGAGGCAGTCCTCGCCGGACTCCGGCTCGCTCAATCTCTAGGTGTTCGGCACCTAGAGCTCCTCACGGACTCCGAGATCGTGTCTAAGCAGATTCAGGGGACTTATGTCGCCAGGGAAGAAACCATGGTCAGGTACCACACTCTAGCGCTTAAGCTCATCTCAACTTTTGATAAAGTTATTATACAGAAAATCCCGCGGACCCAGAACTCCAGGGCAGACGCACTCAGCAAGCTGGCCTCCGCGGTCCAAACAAATATATCCCCGGATATCATGGTCGAAGACCTCTTCCATCCGTCAATTCATGAGGCTACAGTTTCTGTATTGACCGACAGCGATCCGAACTGGATGACTCCGATCATTCAGTACCTTCGAGATGGGACTCTGCCCACTGACAAGCTACGAGCTCGGCAAGTTGTGCTCAAAGCCCCCAAATACTCCCTTCATAACGGAGTCCTATATCGACAATCGTACTTGCAACCAAACCTCCGGTGCTTGCCACCTACCGAGGCCATTCAAGTTCTGAGGGAGGTTCATGAAGGGGCCTGCGCTAGCCACGTCGGCTCCCGAACACTAGCAAAGAAAATCCTTCGCTGGGGATATTATTGGCCTACTTTGTTCAATGACGCTCATGACCTAGTGTCCAAATGCAGCAAGTGTCAACTACACTCCCGTGTAAAGCACCTACCACAAACCGAACTCACGGGAATCCAGAGTGCGTGGCCGTTCATTCAGTGGGGAATTGACATTGTCGGACCCTTCCCTGTTGCTCCGGGGGGGTTGAAATTCCTGGTAGTCGCCGTAGACTACTTCACTAAGTGGGTCGAAGCCGAACCGCTTACTGCTATCACTGGTCAGAATATTCTGAAGTTCGTATGGCGCAATATTATCTGCCGCTTCGGTATCCCGAGCACTATTATCTCAGACAATGGCAAACAGTTTGCCAATGATCCATTCCGCTCATGGTGTGAGGAACTCCACATCAAACAGATATTCACCTCGGTCGCTCACCCTCAAGCAAACGGGCAGGTTGAAGTCACCAACCGAACCCTCCTCACAGGAATAAAAAAGCGCCTGGACAGCGCCAAAGGCCTTTGGGCTGAAAACCTTCCACAAGTCTTATGGGCCATCCGCACAACGCCACACACCTCCACCGGGGAAACTCCTTACAGCCTTACCTACGGCTCCGAAGCCGTCATTCCAGCCGAAATCAGTGTGCCGAGTCCTCGCCTACTTACCTTAGTTCCGGACGATAACGACGAGGCACTTCGCGCGAATTTGGATGAGCTTGAGAATCGCAGGGAACAAGCGTTCATCCAGCAGGCTAAGTGCAAACAGCGAGCTGCACAGTACTATAACCTCCGGGTCCGAGGTACTCAGTTCAATGTCGGGGACTTGGTTCTTCGACTCAACTCGGCCAGCAAGGCTGCCCCCGAGGGCAAACTACATGCTTCTTGGGAAGGTCCATACCGAGTCGTTGCCACGCATGACTCCGACTCTTATCAGCTCGAACATCTCAACGGGGCCCCGATCCCCCGAAGTTGGCACGTCACAAACTTGAGACGGTTCTATCTATAAAAGCTAAATCACAAGTACTTTCTCTCCTTTAATTTCCTTAATAGTTGTTATTCCTTTTTGTACTCTTCAATTAGCTCCGGCATTTATCATCGAATAAAATTTTTCTGTTCATACACCTCGCTGTGTTTTTCTTTACGTTACGGGGACGCCCTAACACATATATACTATCATTACTAGTCTCCGGACAATTAAACCTTACTCTCGGTCCGCCCGAGGAGGTTCGCATACTAGTCCCCGGACTCACACTACTTTCTCGTCTGTTTAACCGGAGAAATGCTAACTCCCGCCTGATCCGTCCGGGGAGGAAATTTGCTCCCGCCCGATCCGTCCGGGGAGTTTTTACTCCCGCCTGATCCGTCAGGGGAGATTGGCTTAGCCCATACCGTGTTCCCGAACACCTACTTAAAACAATTAACAGGTTTTATATCATGTTCCCGAACACCCAATCAAAATGATTTGTAACAAATTATTTTCACTACAAACTATTCAAATCACATGGTTTTTTACATAACACTAAAAAAAAAAAAAAAAAAAACAAAAGTACTAAGGCTAACGTCTATGGCCCCCGAGCCAATACTGCGCACTCCGGTGCTGGGACCCACCCCTCGGTCTACGCTGGGTCCTTCGGGATCTTGAAGACCCTTGACCTCGGGCTCCGGCCCTGTTACCCTCTCGGAACCTGGCTCGGTCATCTCTCCTAGGCTCTCTTCGACGAGAACTTTCCCTAGGCGCTGGCCTCGGGGTTTCAACTCGGGTCCGTGCCCGGTTGCCGGGATGTGGTGCTGACCTCGGTGTCTGAGCCCACTGCTCAGGATCCCACTCCTCCGGGACCATAACTTCGATTTCCTGGGCCAGCTCCTCGACTATCTCCTCGGCAACTGCTGGAGGTTCTTCAGTTGTGGCCACCGCAGCTGGCTCCCTAATGACTATGCCTTTGCTCTGCACGGAGGGTTTTTTCTGGCCTTTAGACTTCTTATCCTTTCGAGGAGCTCTCTGAGTACTTCGGTCCTGACTAGTGCTCGCAATAAACTCCTCAGCAGTAGGCCTTCGCCTGATTCGGCCCTTTAGCCCTTCATACATGCTGAGCAATAGTTCGAGGACCTCTCTTTTCCTCAACAGCTCCGCAGGCTCTACTGAGCTCCTCGACATCAGCGCCACGATGTCACTCTGGATTTCGACGGTCCGCTCTTCTACTTCCTCAAAGGTTAGCAGACCGAACTCGGACAGGATCCGTTCATATTCCTTATGGTGAACGCGGACGCGGCTCATCTCGGCAGCAGTGGTTCGATACTGCATCTCGAAGTCTTTGGCCCTTTCATTGGCCTCAACCACCTTCCTCTCCGCCAAGGCTATCTGCTTTTGCAACTTGGGCACTACGTGCAGCTCCAGGCGGTTCTTCTCTTCGCGGAACCACTCAAGTGATGTCATTAATTTCTTTATTGTATCGTGCAGCTCCGCGGTGTTCTAGACAGTTGGTAAAAATCAAACAGAATTACTCTCAAACATAGAAGAGTTGATACAGCTCGGCAACACACAATGGATTATGAAAATAAAACGATTGCAAGGGTCCGAAAAGAGAAATTGTATTTCACATTGTCAGAATACAACGGTTCAGTTACATCATTCCTATCAATTCCACAGATTTACAAATTTAAATTTGCGGGGATCTACTGACCTCCCGCTCAAGTGCCTCTGTTTCTTCGGGCAGCTCTTCTTGCTGGCCCTCAGGCACTTCGGTATTTCCCCCCTCGGCAGCAACGACAGCTTCGGTTTCAGCGGGGACTTCGGATTCTACCGAGGGAAGGGGCTCGGTGTTTTGAGGCGCCGGGGCCAGTTCACCGCGGCAGAAGGTCAAGAATTCTTCATCTTGGTCCACTATGCAGTTGGCCACTTCTGCGGCAGTCAGAAGCTGCCTCTTCCCCCCGAGCGCGTTCACCAGGGGCCATTCCGGCAGCTCCGCCAGCGCGGCGTAATACGCTTTCTCCACCTCGGCCGCCGCCTCGGGATCATACCCGAACTCCGGACGATTGATGTCCACATCCGGGTATACCTCCTTCACCTCCTCCAGCACCATGGCCCGCGTGGCTTTGTCCCCTATCGCCACAAACTTTGTCTGGAAGTCCAAAAAAGTGCTGGAGTGCAGTAATTTCTCAGCAAACGCCCTCAGTAGAGCTCCCTGACCTATAACCACGGCGGCTTCCCTTGCCTCCATTTCGGCCCGCAGTTGCATCAGTTCACCTCGGAGGCTGTGGTTTTCCGTCTCTATACTGCGCAGACGCGCAACCTCGGACTCGACCACGGCAGCCCTCTTGCGTGCCTGGGTCAAGTCGTATGAGAGTTTGTCATTCTTGGCGCGAAGCTCTCGCGCTGTCGCAGCTAGCTCCTCCCTGGCCTCTATTTCATTCTTCAGGCCGACCTCGATTATACCCTTGGCCAGCCGAAGAATCTTCTCGGCGTCCGCGCTATCGAACCCCAGCGTACTGGGGATCACCTGCTCCCCCTGAAGTAGTTAATACACAACGAGGCGCACGGGTTAAACCTCTGATACACACCTCGTGTAAGATAAACTACTGATCAGCATTCTTAATATTACCTCGGTACTTGCCCCAACCCGGGGTCTTTTGGCTGGTGCTTGCGGAGCCCCAGTAGGCTCCGGCCTCTTCTTCGATGACACCGGAGACCCCGCCGGCATCGCCCTCTCCTCCGACCCCGATGACGGTCGGACACTCTGAGACGTCTTCTCTCGGGGAGTCACCTCGGTGGCTTTCCCCTTCTTCTTTGCCGCTGCCGACGCTGCAGGGCTTCCCGATGCCGGCTGCTTTCCGAAGCGTCCCACTGCAAATATATATATATCAAAGGTCACTTTGCGCACAACGGCAAAATTGAATAACAGGACAAAAAACTCCTACCCTCTTCGGCATTTCCATTCCCTGAATAATATGGGCTAAGCCCAGCCTTCTCCAGTTCCTCCTCGGAACAGAGGGTTTGGAAAGTCCCCACTTGCAGGAATATGTGCCTCATCTCGGCCCCTGGATTCTCCACAGGAGCGGAATCCTACACCTCGTCACTCCTCCACTTCGGGAGGGCTATTTTATTCCTAACAAATATGAATCTCTCCTTCCACCCCTCTACTTTGCTCGGGTTTTGAACCTTGAACCCTCCGCGGGCTCGAGGACTAAAGGAGTACCATCCCTTGGACTTCCCGAAGTTCTTAAGCTGGTAGAAAAACCTAAAAAGTTCTACCGTTGGTTCTACCCCGGCCATTTTACTTACAACAGTAAAACCTACCAATTGCCTCACCGCGTTCGGTGCTAACTGGCAGAGGGCAATGCCGTAGTATCTTAACAGCTCTACGACTATGCTCCACAACGGCAATCTCAATCCTACTCTAAGGGGGTCAATGTACACGGTCATAAACCCCTGCGGTGGGCAACAGGCCCTATCCTCGGGGGTCGGAATTATGTACTCAAGGTCAAACGGAAGATAAAAAGATGGGAGTTCCCTCTCAAGCTGCCCCCGCGACATCCGTAAACCTATGGAGGACACCTCAAGATCAACCGCCGGACATTCGTAAAACGATATCGTCCGGGTATTACACTCTACACCGTCGACTCTCTCTATGGTTCTTATGGAATCCTTCTCCGGAAAAATATACGATATGGGGGGGACATCTAACGGAGTGCCCGCATCTCCAACTACTCTGACCGAGGCCGAAGAAGGGGCAGAAGATGAAGCAGATGAAGAGGATGACATACTTACTTGATTTGAATTCGAAAGGATGGAATTGAGAAATTTTTGATCTCTGATGAATCACAAACGCAAGGTTCCTCTTTTTCCCGCTTTCTATAACAGATGAACGCAATAGAGAAGATGAAAAGTTACTGTGCAGTTATTCCTTATATAAATGCAAAACACCGACGGCTCTGATGCAGCCTATTCAAATTCAGTGATGAGGATTCATGCGTGCTTCTCACGCGCTTTACAGTTACAGAGGCGCGTGGGGAACAGCTGTCTTGGAACTCGCAGAGCGTGTCACTTCACGCTCCTCTCTCTCATTATGGCGCCGCCAGTCACATCAGTCTCACCCTTCTTCAGGAAGATTCAAGATACACTCCGGTGTACTTTTTGCCCCGGCCATACCACTACACTCCGGTATTCTAACCACTTCGGCCCAATATCTCATTCCGGTGTACCCTACACCTCGGTCAGACTGTCATGTACTCCAGACGTGTTTTACGCCTCGAGCAAGTTCGGTAACTCATTACAAGTACCAAGCACTTCGGCCTACCAGTGACCCCGGTCTTCTTTGCTTAAGGTTCCACCCCGGTGACAACCGAAGCTCCTACCTTGCTTCGGCTGGGGGGGGGGGCATCTGATAGGGATGACCCGGTTACCTCGGGCCGGGTTACCTCGGGTCGGGTTAAGAGCATGCCAGCAACCGCGAAGGCCCAGGCCCAACAGGCCCAGCAACACGCATTCGGCCCAGCGAATGCGAATCTGTCACGTAAATCCCAACTGCCATGATCTTTTCCCAACGGCCATGCAGATTTGGGAGGCAAGATTATAGGGATTTAGTTAGGGCTTGGATTTAGTAGTATAAATAGAGGAAAAGAACTCTGAATTAGGGTTCGGACTTTGTATTCTGCAATACTCCTTGTAAACTCAATAATCACGTGAAAGATACACCCCGGCGATTGTCGTTTTCTGCCCGTGGACGTAGATCTCCGGATCGAACCACGTATATTGTGTGTGCTTTTATATTTTCTGCGTTAATTTAGGTTGAATTGGGTGGTTACCGGATTGCGCTTTATCACTAGGAAAGGCCGGATGTAGGAAGGTTGAAGCTAAACAGTGATGTTGCTTGCAGTAAGGATGGATCAATTGGTTTTGGATTCGTGGTTAGAGATGAGCATGGGGATGTATTACTTGCAAGATCAAAATGCACCAGAATCTGAGGTAGTATGACAGCACTTGAGGGACGGGCTCTTCTTTTTGCAATAACTAATATTGTGGCTAATGGAATTACTTCTTTGTGTGGAGAGTGATAGAAAGGGATTTGTTGACAGTATCAAAGACCACACAAATCTTGATCCGGATGCGGCAATAGTAGTAGAAAACATCATTGCACTTTGTCAAGCCATTAACTGCTCTAATTTTCTCCGTGCCTGTCGAGAAGGTAGTGTGGTTGCACATGCCTTAACTCGTTTTGTAACTGAGATTGAGACTGAACTTTTCTGGGTCGAAGAAGTTCCAACTTGTATTTATAATCTTGTTGCAAAACTATAAAACAATTTAATTTTTATGAATAAATGATATATATATTTCTCAAGAAGAATAAAAATGAATTACCTATTAACAAAAACTTGTATGTGGTGGTTTCACAGATATGATTCTGTATGACGGGTGAATTTAAGTATAGTAACAAGAGAATGGGTAAATGCGGCTACACCTTCTTCTCCTTAGTTCGTGTAAATAAGGCCCCGCCACACGAAATGAGATATGTGTGACCATCATGCACAAGACTTACTCTTACCTATTTATGTGTAAACTATTAGTTTGTTATCAATAACAATACAATAAGATATTTTTCCAATTAATCATTGTCTCTCAAATATAATAAGAAATATTAATTATCATCTGCAAAAACTATTCATGTTTAACAAAAAATCCCCGAAAAAGAAATCATCTTTCAAAAATCAATATCTCGTTTAGTCAATGTGTGATACCTCGAATCTTTGAAAAGCAATAAAATACATTCTTTGCATTTTAAAATATTTTTACCAATTTTATTTTAATTTAAATTGCAAAGTTATTTGACTTTTATGATTTTATTAAAGAAAAATAAGTGTGCCCGCGATGTACCTGGTCGACTACACTCCTAACTCCTAAAAGGAAAGAATTAAAAATTTAAAATATAGAAGCTTAAAGTTAACATTGGGCTTAATAAATAAGAAACAAAATTAATTTATTCTAAATATTTCAGATTTACCTAAAATAAAAACTAAAGCTAAAATATATATATAAGTTTATAAGTATAATAAAGATAGCATGATAATATAATAATATAACTATAACTAACTCTATATATATATATATATATATATGCATACCTACGTAAAGCATAACATGATAATGATAATAATAATAATAATAAAATAATGATATCTATATATATATAATAAGCCAAGTCATCCGGAAATAGTAAGTTGAAAATTTTCCCGCCCATTTTTCAGTTACTTTAAATAGACGTAAATTTGAAATTTGAATTTTGAAAAATCCAATTTTATTAGTGTGATTAAATTTTCGAATTAATTTTTTACATCTAAAATTCAGTAACAATAAATCTGTAGATATATTTAAAACAAAATTTGTTGCATATTTTTTAAAATTTTGAAATTTGAATTTAAAAAAAAAAAAAATTATCCAATTACATAAATTCTCCTATAAATTCACAAAGTCTTCAGTCAATGAGAATCACGTTTACAGCTGGGTATTTTCTATTTCTTATTCATTTTGCAATAGCTTTATTTCGTAATTATTTCCACTGTTTCTATTCACATTTGTTGATTCAAATTTCTATTATTCTATTCCGTCATCCATCTTTCATTCAGTGTCAACTTTGATAGGTATTTTACAATGGATGCTCCAAAAGGACTACCTGCAAATCAAAATAAGAAAATATCAGCAACACTGAATCTTAATTCTGGCGAAAAGAACTTTTATGATTGTAGAATTCAAATATATCTACCATCATCGTTTTCTACGGTAATATTTATTCATCAAAACAAATTTGATTTTTTTAATTTCTGTTATGTAGATTATCTATATTATTGTTCATATATTGTGCTAAACTTTTCATTTTGTTTATAACATGAATACATCCAATCTGTTTACAATATTGGGAAAAGATTAGGGATAATCAACTCATTCGAGGTTCAACTGAAATCGAAGAATAATTCTGATTTAATTGTCATAAGAATTTAATTTTTTATTTTCTATACAAAACAGTTTATGCATCAGCTTCAATTGAAATTCTAATTTTCCCTCCCCTTTTTTTTATGTTATTACAATATATGTTTACAATAAAATGACGTTGACAAAACTCAGGCAACGACGTTTACTATATGCAGTATATTTAATAAGAAACACCCCATATACATAATATCATGATATAAGGTTAAATTGATTATTTCATCTATTGCAGAAAAATTTATATAATATATTGATCTATTGCACAAATGAAATCACACATAAATTTGAACTAATATATATTTGGAATGATCAGCAAAATCAAAACTCGAAATACACGTGATTTTAAAATTATAGGAATATGAATTATAATTATGATGTGTATATTAATATAACAATAAACATTTTACCAAAAACTAAATCTGTTTTATCAATCTTTTGATATACAATAATACGTAATGTTCAATTGAATATTTGACAAATCATTCCAAATCTTTTAGATGTGATTTTTTATTTCTTAATCTGCCTATAAAATCTTGACCCACGTAACAATTATTCAGAAACATCAATCAGTTTTCTACTATGTCTACCGATACCCTACATATATTTTTTATTCATTGCTCGCCTCTTATTCCACAAAATTAGTTTGTTTTAGTTTTTTTTCCACTATAAAATATTTTTTCCATAATTTATTTTATCCGCTACTCCCTAGAAAAATAAAAAAATTCACTATGGCAGATTTTTTTTGGAAAATAATTAATTTCATTCGATTTTTTTCTTCTCTCATCTCTCCCAAAATCTTAATATTAAATTATAATAAATTTTAGAATAGATCATCTATATATATATATATATATATATATATAAAATAAGTCAAGTCATCCGGAAATAGTGAGTTGAAAATTTTCCCACCCATTTTTTAGTTACTTTAAATAGACGTGAATTTGAAATTTGAATTTTGAAAAATTCGATTTTATTAGTGTGATTAAAATTTCGAATTTTTACATCTAAAATTCAGTAACAATAAATCTGTAGATATATTTATAACAGAATTTGTTACATATTTTTTAAAATTTTGAAATTAGAATTTTTTTTAAAAAAAAAGACCTTATCCAATTACATAAATTCTCCTATAAGTAAATGAGAATCACGTTTGCAGTTGGGTATTTTCTATTTCTTATTTATTTTGCAATAGCTTTATTTCGAAATGATTTCCATTGTTTCCATTCACATTTGTTTATTGAAATTTCTATTATTCCTATTACTTCATCCATCCTTCATTCAATTCCTTCATCCATCTTTCATTCAATGTCAACTTTGATAGGTGAATAAGAAAAAATACTGAATCTTAATTCTGGCGAAAAGAACTTTGATGATTGTAGAATTCAAATCTATCTACCATCATCTTTCTACGGTAATATTTAATCATCAAAACAAATTTGATTTTTTTAATTTCTGTTATGTGGATTATCTATATTATTGTTCATATATTGTGCTAAAATTTTCATTTTGTTTATAACATTAATACAGCCAATCCGTTTACAATATTGGGAAAAAATTAGAGATAATCAACTCATTCGAGGTTCAACCGAAATCGAAGAATAATTATGATTTTATTTGTCGTAGAATTCAATTTTTATTTTCTATACAAAACGGTTTATGTATCAGCTTCAATTGAAATTCTAATTTTGTTCCTTTTTTTTTACTGTTATTACAATATATGTTTACAATAAAATGAGTTTGACAAAACTCAGGCAATAATGTTTACTATATGCAGTATATTTAAGAAGAAACACCTCATATACATAATATTATGATATAAGGTTAAGTTGATTATTTCATCTATTGCAGAAAAAATTATATAATATATTTATCTATTACACAAATGAAATCACATATAATTTTGAACTAATATATATTTTGAATGATCAGAAAAATCAAAACTCGAAATACACGTGATTTTAAAATTATAGGAATATGAATTATAATTATGATGCTCGAAATACACGTGATTTTAAAATTATAGGAATATGAATTATAATTATGATGTGTATATTAATATAAGAATACACATTTTACCAAAAACTGAATCTGTTTTATCAATCTTTTGATATACAATAATATGTAATCTGTTACATAATCTTTTAGATATGATTTTTAATTTCTTAATCTGTCTATACAATCGCCACTCACGTAACAAGTATTCAGAAACATCAATCAGTTTTCAGTTTTCAGTTTTCTACTATGTCTACGGATGCAATTATGAAAAATTATAACTTTTGTAATATGTACAGTGGTTTGCAGGATGCACGGGCTATTTTTTTATATGGCCAACTAACACACTCCACCAAAAAAATACGCTACATATATTTTTTATTCCTTCCTCGCCTCTTATTCCACAAAATTAGTCTTTTTCCACTATAAAATATTTTTTTCCCAAAATTATTTTATCCATAAGTTATTTTATTCGTTTTATTTCTACTCTCTAGAAAAATTAAAAAATTCACTATGGCAGATTTTTTTCGGAAAACACTTAATTTCATTCGTTTTTTTTTTCTTCTTTGATGCCTCTCCCAAAATCTTAATATTAAATTATAATAAATTTTGGAATAGATCATACTGATTAACAATAATAAACAAACAACGAAGATATACAATTCAGAATTGCAATACAATTTAATAAGATTGAGAAAAGAATATATTTTCTTAATGATTACTCTTATATAAAGTATTTTATTAGTTTAGTTCATTAATTTTTCTTTATGTATGTTAAGTATCCAAAATCCAACTTTATTTGTATTAATGAGCTCATCCTATGGATATAGGAGATTATTGGATAAAAAATTGAAAGATTTGAGGTCATGTATGTCTTTTAAAATTCTAAATCCAAATCCAACTCTATTTATATGAATGAGCTCATCATATGGACTATGAAGATTCAGTTCATCCTAAAATAAAATTGTATTTTCTATGTCTTTCTTAAAATTTATTTCTAATAAAGGATATTTTGTAGGTAAACTAATAAAATATGTTATATTAGAATAATCCTTTATTTATTTTTTCTAATAGAAGATGTTTTGTATGTAAACTAATAAAATATTTTATATAAGAATAATCCTTAAGATTATTTGTTTCTCAATCCTATTAACTGATATTAGATTTGAAACTTTTTGTTTCTCAATCTGTTTAACGATATGGGATCCTAGATTATGTATGTTCACTTTATTTATTATTATCATTCAGTGTGATCTATGCAAAATTTATTATAATTTAATATGAATATTTTGATATAGACAAGAGAAGCTAAATAAACGGATGAAATAAAAAAAATTAATTTTCTGGAATAAGATACGAGGAAGAAATTCGTGAAAAAATTAAAATATATTTTTATTAGTGGAAAAAACGGATTTTCTGGAGTAAGAGGCAAGGAATGAATAACACTGCAAAAGAACACAAAACTTTTCTTTGTAACAAATTTTAACCGTTTCTTTTTTTGTTATATATTATCAAATAAAAATGCATTTTTAATAAAAAGTATTGTTCATATTAATATTAATTTACTCTTAAAAAAAATAGCCCGTGCATCGCACGGGAGCATTTACTAGTGTTAATAATAATAAAACACACACACATGCTATATTTAGTATAACATCTAACATAAGTATGCATATCTGTTTCAAACTACTCCAATTTTAGTAAGTCCCACATTGAATGAAATTTGTAAAAGTTTTCATAATTTTGTGTATAAAAGGCACTAAGACTTCTTGTTATTTAAACTACAAGGAAATAGAAAATTATATATTGGATTTCCTTTAACTAAGAGGTCCTTATCAGTTTATTTTCGACAACGCTCGAGCCAATGTTTTAATGAGTTGTTGTATAGTGTTGAAATCTTTTGAGGTATGTCTTCTTTAATAGTCTTATTTTCTTATTGTCATTGTCATTTATAGTTTATATAGATTTAGGAATTTAATTATTTTCTCGATTTAAGTTTATTTTATAAATTTAGCTATTTTATTAAGTTAGTATTAAATAGTTATTGTTTAAGATGCATGTTAGTTAGTTTAAAATATTTATTAATGTAATTAATAATTTAAATTTAATAAGATAATAAGGCCTTTTAATTTAGGACTATAATTTATAACAACTTGGATTTATGTGTTAGAGATTGTAAAATAGATATAATTCAAGGATAATGTACCACACTTATTCTTAAATACTAAGCCCGATAAGTAATAATAATTAATTAAACAACATGTGCTAGGTGTAGGGCATGTCGGGCCTTGGGACATACGCGATTTACCTACTTTAAAGCAAGCATAAAATGTGGGTGACTGGGCTCTTTGTAAGTACATTATGCTATTGAACATATACTTTAATAAATATGTTTGCCTTCGGGCTTATTGATATGATACCTCTTAAGTCGTAAGATTGTCTTTGAGAAAGGCTCTTAAGTCGTAAGATTGGCTTTTGAGTAGGGCTTGAGAGTCGTAAGATTGGCCCCTAAGTCTAGCAATATGGCTTTTGAGTCGTAAGATGGGCTCCTAAGTCAAGGATGTATTTATTATTGTGCATCTTCATTTAGTATAACTGCTTACAAAGTTCCCACTGAGTTTATACTCATGCCCATAATTACAAATCTTTAGGTTAGTTGAGCGAGGTGGCGGGGCTGTTGCGGCAAAGGTCACCGAGTTCCTTTTTTTACCCGCAACTTTAAGATGTTTTTGTCTCTTCTATGTATATAAATAAGTTTATGTGTCACAAAATCCGAGTGTTTTCATTTTCTTAGAAACTTTGGAACCACTAGTGTAAATATGTTTTGGCAGTGTTTTATTGTCAATAAAATTTCTGCTTTTATCCGATAAATATTTTATGTCACGCTTTCGCACTTTATCTGATTTATTACTTAATTAAAAGAAAAGAAAATTTAGTAGCACTTCAATCCCGAATTAATGGGATTGGGGCGTTTCAGAGTGGTATTAGAGCAGGTCTACTTTTCTGTATACTTGTTTTATAAAATAAAATCAAGGGGAACAGTGAAACAGACCAACACTCGCTCCAAGGTATGTATATTTTACTATTAGTTTGTATGATTTAGAAATGTTTTACTTCGAATTTACATTTCATAAAATAACATGATACTTGTGAGATGTCCTTGAAATTTTACCACCAATTAGGAAACCAAATTAGAGATTTTGATCCATATTTCTTCTTTATGATAGGATGGTTCGTAGGAGGAAAACGGCTAGAAACCAAGTAATATATAGAAACAAAGTACTTGCCGATAGAAATGTGCCATCACCTGCAATATCTATTTATCAGGGGTCTAGGCAGGGAGCACATCAAAACATAGAAGAATATATTATCATGTTACAGGGACGCCGCAATAATGCTATACGCGAGGGACACTATATTAGCACTATATTAGCGAGCATGAGGCAGCTGTGCACCTAAGAGATACTATCATGCCATCCCTTAGAGCCATCGCCCGTCGGATTTATGATAACATGCTTACGGTAGACTCTATTATTGGACCAGTTATTGATTATAAATGCTTTGGACTTCGCCTGGCAGTAGCTATCAAGAACCGACAAAGGTGTCTCACTACTGCAGATTGAATGGAGAGAGAGGTTGAAAACTAGAAGCAAAGGGCAGACCGGTATAATTAAGTTGCAGCTAGCAAGTGTTTGGAAGTTGTTGCTAACAAACGTCTTGCTGGGCGTGCTAGAGAATTAGCAGAGTTCTATCGCGAATATGCAAGATTGCAGCATGAGGAAGCAGGCATAATAGAAGAAGATGAGGAGGAAGAGGATCCTTCAGAGGAAAGTGAACCTAATGAGTCTATAGGGTCAAATCCTGGTGAGAGCATACCAACTAGGGGTCGTCGTTTGCGTACCCCACCAGCAGAGAACCAGGCAGGCCTAAGTAATTGGTTCTGATATAGTTGGAAACCTAGAGGATGTACATATAGTAATAGTTGATAGCTTTTGTATAGTGACGCTTAGTACATGACTAGACCGTAAGTACCCTTTTGCTAATAGGAATGTATATAAGTCATCCTTTTGATCATGCTTATCTTTTTGCTCGTAAAAGGATGAAAAACCAATCAACATTTTTTATGTACTCAATGCCCTAACCTTCTATTTGTAAGGGTTAGAGTACTAAAACTATTGTACTTATTGTATATATTAATAGACTTGTAAACCCAATATCTTCTATGTATATGACTTCCTTATAAATTATTCGGTATGTTAAACAAGGGTATATACGCATATAATTAAGTGTTATTTCTCTTTCTCCCAAAAGTATGGCTGCACGAGGAAGACCACGTAAACATGTGCAAAATGAAAATGAGCCATTTGTCGGGCCAGCTGCTAAGAGGCAACCTCCACCTGCTGTTGAAGTACAAGGAGCGGATTTTGCAAAGGAGTTCCTGAACTCTCTGCAGGGACTCATACAACAAATACCAGCTAACCAAAATATACCAATTCCACAGAACCAGGGTATCAATACTAATGTCATTATAGAGCAATTTCGTCATTTTTCGCCACCAAGATTCAGAGGTAGCGAAGGACCTACGGTCGCTGAGGAGTGGATTTTTTAGCTTGAAAGAATCTTTGACCATATGGAATCAACTGAAAATCAAAAAGTTTCATGCGCAATATTTCAACTCGTAGAAGATGCTAGACACTGGTGGAAATCACAAGAGCGAACAATGACGAATGAGCAAAAGCAAAATATGACCTGGAATGGTTTTCGCAGCCGCACTTTCTTCTTAACTGCTTCCCTCATTATTTGATTTAGCTTCAGATGTTTAGGTAACAGTTCATTGTTTTCGCAGCCTTCGTTCTCTTTTTATCCCTTCTCAACTTTCTTTTTCTTTTTACGCTTTTTGGCCGACCATCTTTTTGGAGGTTCCTATAAGACATCTAGAACACTATCCTTTTCCAAAAGCTCAAGATTAGCAGAATCATGATGATCAAGATGAATTGTAGAATCAACAAAGCACACTTTAGGGGTATGACAATCACTAAGCGAGATTAAGTTCTTATTTATTGTGACACCTAAATACTGTATAGAGCCACATATTTCAATGTGATTCACCCTCACACCCTCGTGTTGTTTTTGAGTTTCGTATATTGAAAACGTGATTTTCTCCTCTTCTACCCTCAAAGGTAACTCCCCCTTTTTAACGTCTATAAGTGCGCTACCCGTTGCTGGAAACGGGCTACATAAGATTTAGGGAATTTCTTTGTCTTCTACCATATCTAGGACTACAAAATCAACCGAGATTATAAAATTACCAACTTTTATTAAAACATCCTCTACAATGCCCCATGGCCAAGTTATAGAACGGTCGGCCATTTGGAGGGCAATTGTAGTAGGTTTTAATGTGCCTATTCCTAATTTTTCATATATAGACAAATGCATTAACTTGATACTTGATCCTAGATCACACAGTGCCTTATCACAAGTTAAATTACCTATTTTGCATTCAAGAGTAAAACTACCTGGATCTTTGCATTTTGTGGATAACTTCTTTTGGATAATTGCATTGCATTCTTCTTTTAAGTTCACCGTCTCATAGTCCTCCCATTTTTTCTTTTGAGCAATCACCTCTTTTAAGAACTTCGCATAGTTAGGCATCTGCTGTAATGCCTCGACAAAAGGTATGTTGATTTAGATCTTCTTTAGCACATCCAAAAACTTTGCGAATTGCTCATCTACCTTTTTCTTCTTCAGAGCTTGCGGGAATGGAATTGGAGGGACATATTCTAGTATATTGGCTTTTGGACTCTTCACTTCTTCGTCTACCCCTCTTTCTTCCACTGAGTGTTCTTTCTGCACTTCATTTCCAGTATCAGCCGGCAACTCTGGGCTTGCATAACCAATATCACTTCTTACTTGAATTGCGTGACACTGCTCTCTCGGATTCACCACCGTATCGCTTGGGAACTGCCCATGCTTATGTTGTGCTCCAATAATCTTTATCAGATAGCTCATATTTGAAGATAACTCACCAGTGCTTGCTTGTGTTTGAGTCATGGTATTCTCGAGCCTCTTTATGTCAGCTCCTTGTCTAGTCATCTGCTTATTTAGCTCAATAAACTTTCCGTCCATCTTTCTTTCCAGTTGAGCTAACGTTTCGTCATATTTAGCAAACTATGACTGGACAACTTCCTCTTGTGTTGGCTGCTTACCGTCATGGATCATACCATTTGTAACAGTAAACCTAGGCGGCAGATTGATTGTATTCTTGGAATTCCCATAAGAGAAATTCTTATGATTCCGATTGTGTGGATATTGATTGTACCTAGGCTGATTATTTTGGAAGTTGTTAAAGTTCTTCTGATTTAAAAAGTTAACATCCTCAACTTCTTCCTGTCCCCCTTGTTGTTGTGCTAACATCAAACTAGTTAGCAGATTAACCTGACTTGTCAATGTTGTCAGCTGTGATGTGAGTTTTTCAAGCGGCTCATTGTTGACTGTCTCCACTTCCATCACATTTGCTACCCTCCTTGCCTGGTTTCTCTCATTCAGCCACTGATAACTCGTTATGGCCATAGCATCTACAATTGAGAAAGTTGTCTTTACAGACTTCTCCATCAAACTACCACCTGCAGCTGCATCTACCTGATTTCTAGTAGGAGCAAGTAGACCATTGTAAAACTTGCACACCTGCTGCTTCATCGAAAACCCATGTTCAGGGCAACTCCGGATAAGATCCCAGAATCGCTCCCAAGCTTCTCCGAATGACTCTTGGTCCAATTGCTTGAACTCGTTAATCTGCAACTGCAGGTCAAGCATCTCGCTCGGTGGAAATTACTTCAAAAGAAATGAAGTACTCAAGTCTTCCAATCTTGTAATATCCTCCAACGAATTGAACCATTGTAGGGCTCTATCTTTCAGAGAAAATGGAAAGAGTCTCAATTTGACTTGCTCGTGCCATACATGGTTTATCTTAATGGTGTCCGCCAGTCTGTGAAACTTTATCAAATGCACATTCGGGTCCTCTAAAGCACTTCTCCCATACTGGTTTTGCTGATTAATGCAGGCTTCAGCTTGAAACTGTTGGCATTGAGTGGTGGGAGTTGTACCCCACGAGCTTGCTGATTCGGATTAGGTTTCAAGGAATCACTTATGGGAGTGTCATCTTCACCTCCTGCATCTGGTTCTATCTGAATTGGTACATGCTGTTGTTGCAGCTGTGGCTACTGTGGAGGTAGCTGCTGCTGAATATCAGTGACTCGATCATCCAAGCGTGCCAGAGCTGTCAGTACTCTGTTTAAGGCTTCATCCGGATTCGGATGTTGTGGTACGTTCTCCATCTCAAACGTGGGGTTTCTTCTCGTGCGATATCTGCGGGCTGTTTCTTCAATTTCAGGATCGTAAGGCTCAAGATTGTCATTCCCTTTTGATCTGGTTTGCATGCGAAGCCTGAAAACACCACCACAAGGAAATACTACGTAATACTAAAATAAATTAAAAATTAAAATTAAAATTAAAATTAAAAATAAAAATTACGAAAGGTAAAATCTAGTCTAGTGTCCTCCTATTTCTCAAGATAAAACTAAGACGCTAAGCCTATTCCCCGGCAACGGCGCCAAAAACTTGATGATGCACGTTAATTATGCATGTAATTAGGTCAATGTATGATACTATTTTATAGGAATTATGTGCATAAATGGTTAGAAATTGTATGGAATGTGATATAAGTCACCAATTACCGCACTCGGCTTGTTTTAAGGTATTTTGAGTATTTTCAGGCTAAAAAGTTGTGATTTACGACTACCGGACAAGAAAACAAGTTGAAACAGAGTAAAAATCGGCCCAAAGAAGTGAAAATCAGTGAGAATCGGTCCGAACCGTCCAAGAACCGGTCCAAACCGGTCCGAACCGGCCTGAACCGGTCCAGGAGCAAAACAGAGCAAGAACCGACGCGGCTGTGTCACATAAGCAACACGGCCATGTCAAAAGTATTGCGTAACATTCAAATAGGCTCTGGAACAGAACACGGCCGTGTCACAAAGCAACACGGACGTGTCAAATTGTGCGTAGAAATTGTAGTTTTGCAGAGCAACACGGCCGTGTCATTTAAGCAACACTACAATGTCAAAATGATCACCGTGAAGAAAAATCCTGTTTTAAACAAAGATTTGATTTCCCAATTCAATTGGGCTTATCTAACTCTATAAAAAGGATCCAAGTTTGTTCTTCGAAGACACAACACACATAATATCCGAGTTTGAGGCACGAGACGACTTGGACGACAACGAAGATTCGATCAACGGGACGATTTACTCGGGTTTAGCAATTTTTCCTAGTTTTAATTCCTTAGAATGTTTTGTCTTAAATATTGTATTGGATTGAGCCTAGGCATGAGTAGCTAAGCTATTCGTGTCCTAGGGTTAGAAAGTAGGAATTATTTTATGACAATGTTCTGATTTACGTTTTAACTTATTGAAATCCGTTCTTTTATGTGTTTATCTTTATATCTGTTTTAATCACTGAATTTGGACTGGCCATCTAGGTTTAGTAATCTTGTTTAACAAATTCGCTTTGAGAGAAGGGGTTTGTTAGTAGACGTACGATATAGAGCGCAGTTGTCTATGACTGTGTAGGCATAGGTTTATGAGCTTTTTGGAGTTTCTAGGATTAATTGACTCGAGAGGGTAACTGTCTTAGTTAATCAACGATTTAATTGCTTCGAGAGGAGAATTAGGTTAATATTGCGCCGCTTAATAAACACTAGATTGGTTAAAATCAATAAGTTAATTCTAATCATCATTGGAATAAGTATTCTAAAATCGATACCCTAGGATGCCGTTTATTCTTGATTGTTAATTATTCGTGGTTTCCAAGTTTTAATTCAGATTTAATTAAGTATTTTAGTCAGTAAAATCAATCTTTCCTGAATTAGTATCTAGTTAGGATATTCCTAGAATATTGAGGTATCAAACTACCTAAAAACCTATTCCTTGTGGGATCGACCTTGATAGTTGTTACTTCACTTACATCCGTACACTTGCGGAACACTAGGTTAGAAACCGAAGTGTCAAGTTTTTGGCGCCGTTGCCGAGGAATAGGATTTAGTGCTTAGTTTTTATCTTGAAAAATAGGAGGAAACTAGACTAGATTTTATTTGTTTTTCGTAATTTTAAATTTAATTTTTGTTTTTATTTTTTGTTTAATTTTTGTGTTACACGGTATTTGCTGTTTTTGGTGTTATCAGGCTTCGCATGCACACCAGATCAAAAGGAAAAGAGACTCTTCTTCCTTTCGATCCAGAAATTGAAGCGACAGCTCGTAGACACCGCACTAGAAGGTCTGAGACGGAGAACCCACCGCAGCAACCGAATGATGAAGCCTTAAATAGAGTGCTAACAGCCTTAGCACGATTGGACGATCGAGTTACTAACATACAACATCAGATACCTGTACAGCAACCACAGTTGCCACAACAGCACGGACAAATTCCAATAGAGCCAGATGCGGGAGATGAAGATGATACGCCCATTAGTGACTGTTTAAATCCAAATCCAAATCAACAGTCAGGAGGAGTACGACCCCCTGCACTGATCAACATAGTGCAGCAAAACCAGTATGGGGGAACTGCATTGGAGGATTCGAATGCTCACCTGATAAAGTTCCGAAGATTGGCGGACACCATCAAAATAAACCATGTGCCACACGAGCAGGTTAAACTAAGACTGTTTCCCTTTTCGTTGAAGGATAAAGCCCTCCAATGGTTCAATTCCTTGGAAGATATCACCAGCTGGGAAGATTTGAGCACTTCATTTCTATTGAAGTACTTTCCACCAAGCAAGATGCTCGACTTGAAGAATCAGATTAATCAGTTCAAGCAGTTGGATCAGGAGCCGTTTGGGGAAGCTTGGGAGCGATTCCAGGATCTTATCCGGAGTTGCCCTCAACATGGGTTTACGAAAAAGCAGCAGATATGTAAGTTTTATAATAGCTTACTCGCTCCGACCAGAAACCAAGTAGACGCAGCTGCAGGTGGTAGCTTGATGGAGACATCAGTAAAGACAGCATTCTCGATTTTGGATGCTATGGCTAGAACAAGTTATCAGTGGCCAAACGAGAGAAACCAGCCACGGAGGGTGGCGAATGTTATGGAAGTGGAGACGGTCAGCAATGAGCCGCTGGACAAACATCACAGCTGACAGCCCTGACGAGTCAGGTCAATCTGCTAACTAGTCTGACGTTGGCACAACAGACAGGGGGTCAAGAAGAAGTTGAAGAGGTTAATTTTCTAAACCAAAAGAACTTCAACAACTTCCAAAACAACCAACCTAGGTACAATCAGTACCCACAAAATCGGAATCACCAAAACTTCTCATATGGGAACTCCAAGAACACGCTCAATCCACCACCTGGGTTTGTTGTTTCAAATGGTATGATCCATGACGGTAAGAAGCCATCACAAGAAGAGATTGCCCAGTTACAGTTTGAAAAGTATGATGAGAAGTTAGCTCAATTGGAGAAGAAAGTAGAAGGAAAATTTATTGAGCTAAACAAGCATATTACGGGGCAAGGGGTAGACATCAAGAGGCTAGAGAATACGATGGTTCAGACTCAAGCAAGTATTGGGGAGTTGTCTTCCAATATGAGTTAGTTGATCAAGATTGTCGGCGCCCAACACAAGCAGGGCCAATATCCGAGTGATACGGTGGTGAATCCAAGAGAGCAATGTCAAGCCATTCAGCTGAGGAGTGGTACTGAGTACGAGGGACCCCAGCTGCCGGTTCATAAAGATAAAGTAGTGGAGAAAGAGCAAATGGAAGAGAAGCACGAGCAATCGGGCAAGAAGAAGGCAGTAAAGCAAAGCGAAGGAAAGGAAATCAAAGCAGACATCCCACCTTATGTCCCGGCTGTCCCATTCCCACAAGCCTTAAGGAAGAAGAAGATTGATGAGCAGTTCACGAAGTTTTTGGATGTGCTGAAGAGGATCCAAATTAACATCCCCTTTGTTGAAGCACTACAGCAGATGTCGAACTACGCTAAATTCTTGAAGGAAGTGATCTCAAAGAAGAAGAAGTGGGAAGAATACGAGACAGTCAACTTGACTTAAGAGTGCAGTGCTGTGATCCAAAGGAAGCTACCGCTCAAACGAAAAGATCCAGGTAGCTTTACTATTGCATGTCAAATAGGTACTGTTACATTTGATAAGGCACTGTGTGATCTAGAGGCTAGTATTAACTTGATGCCACTATCTATTTTTTAAAAATTGAGTCCAGGTACTTTGAAACCCACTATAATTTCTTTACAAATGGCTGATCGGTCTATGACTTGGCCAAAAGGGATTGTAGAGGATGTTTTGTTAAAAGTTGGGAAGTTTATAATACCTGTGGATTTTGTGGTTTTAGATATGGTAGATGATAAAGATGTCCCTTTAATTTTAGGTTGCCAGTTTCTAGCAACGAAAAAGCATTAATAGATGTCCAAAAAGGAGAGTTGACATTAAGGGTAGATAAAGAGCAAGTTATTTTTTCAATCTATAAAGCTCTACAACATCATGATAGGGAGGATCAGTCTCAATAGAAACATGTAGTCTTGTTCATTCAGTTGAAGCTGAAATTTGTAGGAAACTAACCTCCCCAAATGATAGTGATCCCCTTGAAACATGCATCACAAATTCTGTTTATAATGTTAATCTCCATGACCCTACTGACCTTGATCTTGCCGAGAGTGTTAGTGCATTGAATACCTTGCAGGATGCTCCTAAGAAGAGTTCGACTCAAGAAAACATAAACAAGAAAGCGGTTGAAGAAGAGGAAAAAGGGGGCGATGGATACCCGGAGCTGAAACCATTGCCTGATCATATGCGGTACGCATTTCTAGATAATGAGAACAGATATCCGATAATAATCTCTTCTTCCCTTACTGATGTTGAAACTGATAAGCTGTTATGTGTATTGAGGAAGTATAAATCTGCTATAGGCTGGTCGATTGCTGACTTCAAAGGAATTAGTCCTACTATTTGTATGCATAAAATTCTGATGGAAGATGAGTATAGACCCTCCGTTCAAAACCAACGTAGGCTTAACCCAATGACGCAAGAAGTAGTTAGGAAAGAAGTACTTAAGTGGTTAGACGCTGGGATAGTTTTTCCTATTTCTGATAGTAAGTGGGTAAGTCCAACTCAGGCTGTGCCAAAGAAAAGGGGGGGATGACTGTAGTTAAGGGTGATCTTGATGAGGTCATAGCCACTAGGGTGATCACGGGCTGGCGTGTCTGTATAGATTATAGGAAACTTAATGCAGCTACTCGTAAAGACCATTTTCCCCTTCCCTTTCTAGATCAAATGCTTGATAGGTTAGCAGGATATGAGTATTATTGTTTTCTAGATGGTTATTCGAGGTACAATCAGATTGTAATTGCCCTGGAAGATCAAGAAAAAACTGTTTTTGTGTGTCCTTATGGTGTCTTTGCTTTTCGTAGAATGCCATTTGGATGTGTAATGCTCCTGCTACTTTTCAAAGGTGTATGATGGCAATTTTTGGGGGTTTGATAAAAAATATAATGGAGGTCTTTATGGATGATTTCTCTGTGTTCGGTTCGTCTTTCGATAATTGTCTAGATAACTTAGCTCAGGTGCTTAACAGGTGTGAAGAAACCAATCTGGTCCTTAACTGGGAAAAATGTCATTTCATGGTAAAAGATGGGATAGTTCTAAGACATAGAATTTCAGCACAAGGATTAGAAGTCGATAGGGTTAAGGTAGTGGCAATAGAGAAATTACCACCTCCTACGAATGAAAAAGGGGTTAGAAGCTTTTTAGGACATGCGGGGTTTTATAGAAGGTTCATAAAGGATTTTTCTAAAATTGCTAAACCTTTATCTCGTTTGTTAGAAAAAGATACTCCTTTTGCTTTCGATGATGCATGCATACAGGCTTTTGAAACGCTAAAGAAGGCATTGATCACTGCTCCAGTACTGATTACACCTGACTGGTCACAACCATTCGAGGTTATGTGTGATGCGAGAAACATGGCGGTGGGAGCTGCACTGGGTCAAAAGCGGGAGAAGATTTTTCGGGTCATATACTATGCCAGCAAACCTCTCGACCCCGCTCAAGCAAACTATACCACCACAGAAAAAGAACTGTTACCTGTTGTTTATGCTTGTGATAAATTTCGTCCATATCTTGTACAAGCTAAAACAATAGTTTATACTGATCATACTGCTCTTAAGTATTTGTTTGCTAAACAGGATTCCAAGCCAAGGCTAATTAGATGGATTTTGCTTCTACAAGAATTTGACTTGGAGATCAAAGATAGGAAGGGCTGCGAAAATGTAGTAGCTGACCACTTGTCTCGCATTGAGAATGAAGCGGATGCAAAGGGCCAACAAACAACCATTAGCGACATCTTCCCAGACGAGCACGTGATGGTTGTGGAGAATGGGCCATGGTATAGTGACATCGCAAACTTTATAGCGAGTGGGATCGTTCCGGACTTTCCTCATCATAAGAAGAAGAATTTTGTCCATGATGTGAAGTTCTACATATGGGATGATCCCTATCTCTATAGGAGATGTGCGGATACAATCATTAGACGGTGTGTGCCTTAAGAGGAAGTGAAAGATATCATAACGCATTGTCACTCATCCCCAACTGGGGGACATTTTGCATCAGCACGAACAGCGGCGAAGGTGCTTCAAAGTGGCTTCTATTGGCCGTCCATCCACAAAGATTGTCATGCGTTCATTCTGCAATGTGATAAGTGCCAAAGGACCGGAGGAATCACACGGAAGCACGAGATGCCTCTTACCACAATTCTTAAGGTTGAGTTGTTCGACGTATGGGGGATAGATTTTATGGGACCCTTTCCATCTTCAAATGGGTTCCAATACACCCTTTCGAGATGGGTGGAAGCTGTTCCGACCCAAACAAATGATGCCAAGGTGGTACTCAAATTCCTTCAGAAGAACATCTTGACAAGGTATGGCACTCCAAGAGCCTTGATTAGTGATGGGGGCTCCCATTTTTGTAATAGATGGATGGCTGCATTATTGGCTAAGTATAGGGTCAAACATCGGGTAACCACTCCGTATCATCCTCAAGCCAATGGCCAAGTGGAACTAGCAAACCGAGAAATCAAGCAAATACTCGAGAAGTCGGTAAATGGGAACCGAAAAGATTGGGCGATGAAATTAGATGATGCGCTTTGGGCATATAGGACGGCATATAAAACTCCATTGGGGATGTCGCCGTATCAATTAGTGTTTGGGAAGGCATGTCATCTACCAGTTGAAGTGGAGCATAGAGCGTATTGGGCAGTCAAGAAGCTGAATTTCGACTTCGAAGCTGCTGGAAAAGAGCGACTCTTAAAGCTCAATGAATTGGAGGAGTTTAGACAACAAGCATTCGAAAACTCCAGCTTGTACAAAGAACGGGTCAAGAGGTTCCACGACCGAATGATCACGAATCCCATATGCAAAGCCGGCGAACAAGTTCTCTTGTTCAATTATCGTCTACGACTTTTTCCGGGCAAGCTGAAATCTCGATGGTCCGGGCCATTCACAATCAAAACTGTCAGAGCATCGGGTGTAGTGGAGCTGTTGAATCAAGACGGGAGCACGTTTCTCGTGAATGGACAACGCATAAAGAAATACTACAAGTCCGACCTAATTCAAACCGTACATGAAGTGAGGTTGAAAGAAGCAAATTAGAGTTAAAGGTCATCAAGCTTGAGACGTAAAACAAAGCGCTTGTCGGGAGGCAACCCGATATTTAGTATTTTTGCATTATCTTTAAATTCTTTTAGTCTATGGTAATTTTATGTTTTTTATTTCGTTTTTGCATTGTTAGGAATTAATATGGACGAGTAGTGCAAGAAACGGGGGTCGAAAAGATGAAAAAAAGGGGCACGTGGAAGGAAATCAGAGCAACACGGCCGTGTCACTTGATCAACACGGCCGTGTCAAAACTGGCGTCAAAAGAGTAAAATCCTTAGGAAAGCAACACGGCCGCGTCACTAAATAACACGGCCGCATCAAATTCAGCTCAAAAGCAACACGGCCGCATCTCACAAATGACACGGCCGTGTCAAAAGATGGCTCAGAAAGGAGAACGCACTGGAATGAAACACGGCCGTGTCACATACTGAACACGGCCGTGTCAAAAACGCCACGGAAATTCAAGTTTGGCTCAAACTCAACACGGCCATGTCACAACATAACACGGCCGTGTCACACCTTCAGCAAATTTAAAAACGCGACCAGGTTTTATTTCATCCTCTCTTCCCTCTTTTGCTACTCACGCACAAAAACACCAAGTTTCACACACATTCCACCAATTCACTCACAAACACACTCAAATTCAACCACAATCCAACTCAAACACAATCACACACTCTAATTCACTCACTCCCCCTACCAAAGTCGAAAATTTCGACCCACTTCCAAGGAACTAGGGCACATTCCGATTTGATTTTTTCTCCGACTAAACTTCTCTGGTAAGTGAAGTTATCCCTTATTAGTTTGTTTCCCATTCAATTTTGATGCTTAATTCTGTATTGGGGATGAATTAATTTCATGATTCAAGTGACTATTGCAATGCCTATGTGCTAAAAGATGCAATTTGGGTATGAACTTGTGAGAATAGTGAATGGGGTTTACTTCATGAGTATGGATTGTTGTGATTGTTGCTAAATTAGATGAAAATGTTTTGGTTAGAATGGAACAAGCACCCCGAGATTGAATTTCATGTGTTGGACTCATTGAGGCATATTATCAAACATGTTATGTGCATGATTTATATTGATGTTATGTCACTTGATTTCCATTCCTTATAGCAATTCTACATGATGTACGACTCAAGTTGATAAAATTCAAAGTTTCATTATTTAACGATCTCCCAAGTGAAGTGGGTAGGATTTGAGCATAAGATAGGGGGTATATAACGCATAAATAGCTCGGGTGTCACTAGCATATGAATGTCTCGTTGTATTCGTTGGCATAATTCATTTTTCGTCTATAATTGTGCTAAACTAAGGATTGTGTCACTATTGATTTGTGTGGTGTTAAGTGTGTGCACAGGACACTAAAAAATGGCACCACCGAAAGGACAATCTAGTCGTAGCAGAGGCAAGCAAGTCATGGTTGAAGACACCCCGGCGGTCAACCCAAATGACAGTCAGACTCTTCTTGGGTTCTCTTTGACGGAGGTGGAACTTAAGGCTCGGTTTGAGGAGCTTCGTCATCGCACTGTCATCCCAACACGGTTTGGTAGTGATAACTTGACTCGGGCAATGGGCATTCATGATAATGTCCATACTCTGCTCAACCGGGTCGGGTTACTTCAGCTCATGAGAACGCAGCAGACATATAGACGGATCACTCTCGAGTTCTTGAGCACATTCCACATTATTGCAGCCAGTTCTTTTCATTCCACCCGTCCGGACGGAATTACATTCCAATTGATGGGGAAAGCTCGAAAATTGACTTACAATGAGCTGGACAGGATATATGGCTTCCCGAATTTTGCAAAAGTGACCCCACCGGAGGTATTTGACCCACACTCTTTTTGGGCATTGTTGACAGCTGCACCACCAATTGCAGCAGCTCAACCATATATCTCCAAGGCAGCCAAAGCTTCATGGATTCGTAATCCAGTCATTCGCTATATACAGAAGTTGCTTGCCTACACTCTTTCTGCTCGGCGTGAAGTGGGAGCTGTGAGACAGAGTGAATTGCACATGTTGTGGAACATTTTGCATGGGTATAAGGTGGACTATACAAGGATATTGATGGAGCACCTGGAGAATGTCATCCGGAAACAAAAGGACAACATTATGATTGGAGGACTGATCACTCCAATTGCAGCCGCGTTTGATGACATCGACTTAACGGAGATGGAGCCGGTGAGAGGTGAAGTCCAATTTACTAGGGACTTGCTTGAATTGATGCAGGTGGTGGTTCTCGGTGAGGATGGGACTGTCCCATATGTGTACCAAAATGTTGGTCCATATCTTCGTCTACCATATGAACTTGGGACACCGGTTACAGGAGTCCACGATACAGCGAATCTGTCGCTGTCCACTGAAGACCATCTCCGGCACTCCCAACCACCGACCTCCGAGGTATTCCAGTCTAGGCTACCAGCTGAGCAAAGTAGCCACACTCCGAGACAGCCCAGGAAGAAATGAGCATCTACGACGGTTGCTTCCCCATCAGAGTTCAATGACGACATGGTGGGTATCATAAACTCATTACGGGATGATGTTCGTCTCCATACTGAGTCGATGCAGACGTTCTAAACATCGATGGAGAGGCACCGCACAGAGGTACGGGGATCCCTTCAGACTATTCACTCCGAATTACATGCTCAACGAGGAGTACTCAACACACTTCTTCAAAGAAGTGATGAAGACCGTCTGTGGAGACAGCAGCAACAGACCCAATGGGAGGCAATGACTCGATTTTGGAGCCAATATGGGTTCCAATCCCCGCCTCCGCCTCAGTGATTTGTAAGTTAGCACCAAGGCGTACCAGTTTTTCCTCCAAACGTTGGCTTCTAGCCAAGTTTGGGGGAGGGGGTGAACTGTGGACGTCTTGGCCGCTATGTTTATTGTTTTGCTGCTATTTTTACTTTATGGTCACATTGGTTATTTGGTTGTGTAATTGAGCATGTGAGTGATGGATTGATTGGTTAAGTGTTGGGTGAACTTGTACTTGAGTCGGTTGTCGGGTCTGTGAGCCCTTTGCTTAATTGATACTTTCATTTTGGGGTCTGTGTGCCCATTGTTATCAAGAATGCTGCTATGATATTTGATTTTGAGTATTGGGTCTGTGCGCCCAAGTATTTGTTAAATTGGTGTTGGTGGATGTGTGAACTCAAGTTTATTGTTTCAATTCATCCATAATTGAGTTTTAGGGAGTTTAGTTTTTTTTAGTTAGAGTCAAAAGGAAAAAGAATGCAAACCCAAGGAGTGATTGTTGCAAATTTAGGGAAAAGATGGATGATAAAATGTTAATGATGATACGATTTTATGCATGAATTTGAAAATTGACACAGAGTGGAGCATGATAGGCAATTTGAGATGAAATTGAGTTAAACTAAGAACTTTGATCAAAATGACCCGTGTGAGAAATTGAGCTTAAAAAGTGACTTCTATTTATGAAGTGCTATATTTTCTTTCCGTTTGATTGGATATATGTCTTGGTTTCTAGAACTTGCCTTGAGACTGCATTGAGAATATGTCAAAAGTGTAATGTGACTTAGGAAGTGATATAGGCAATTTTTGTTTTGTACCCAATTATTGAGCCTTGAACTAACCTTTTTACCCGGAATTTTTATGCAAAATGTCCCTAGTTAGCCCACTTGAGCCTTATAGCCTTATTTATTCATAACCTAACAATGTCAGCCGAAACCTTTTGAATTAACTCTTTTGGCCCTAATTGGATTAATCAAGTTAGAGGGAGGAGAATTGGAAGGGATTTTGGGTGAACAATTTGTGGGAAGGAATGGGAAGTAGGGATATTTTCGAAAAGATGAAGGAAGTAAGAGAAAAGTGATAGGTGAAATCCAAGAATAGCCTCTCCTAGTGCGAAAGTTTATAGAGAAAAAAAAAACAACAACAAGAAAAAAAAAAGAAAAAAATAAAAAAGAAGAAGAAGAAAAAAAAAAGTTTGTTGTTATTAGTATTCTTGAGGAGAGGCTAGGACATAAATGATTAAATGTGAATTTGAATAGGAAAATCGGGTAGTCCCAAGATGTGGTACCCACAGAAATGAAAAGCACTTGAGTTATACGGGCTTTTGGAGGTGAAGAAATCACCTTAAGGGGTGAATTGCTGAGAAGGGAAGAGTGAGATTGAGTGTTTGTATTGAGGGGTAGTGGGGTTATATATATAACTTGATTAGTCCAATACATAGTCACTTATATCCAAATATGTCCCACCTTACCTTAAGTCGATATTACAACCAAATATAAGTCTTACTTGATTCTTTGTCACTTATGCTAAATGTACTGAATTTGATGTAGACAATTGGCAAGCCTATGGTAAAACCGGGCGTATAGTCCAATTTGAGTGAAATTGCAAAGCTTAGCCATAAACACTTGAGAGATGAGAGAAACACTTACCTGGTGAGGATCAAAAGTTTTGAAAGTTTAAGTCTCGAAAGTAGTAGATTTTTTCACTATCGCACATGCTCGTTTATACTACAGTGTCTAAGCTTTTGAAAAAAAAAAAATCATTCTGAAACTAATTTATCATCCAATCGCCCTAAATACATGAGTCAATTTTTATGTGTTCGGGACGAACAATAGTTTAAGTTTAGGGGATTTTGATGCACATTGATTATGCATGTAATTAGGTCAATGTATGATACTATTTTATAGGAATTATGTGCATAAATGGTTAGAAATTGTATGGAATGTGATATAAGTGACCAATTACCGCACTCGGCTTGTTTTAAGGTATTTTGAGTATTTTCAAGCTAAAAAGTTGTGATTTACGACTACCGGACAAGAAAACAAGTTGAAACAGAGTAAAAATCGGCCCAAAGAAGTGAAAATCAGTGAGAATCGGTCCGAACCGTCCAAGAACCGGTCCAAACCGGTCCGAACAGGCCTGAACCGGTCCAGGAGCAAAACGGAGCAAGAACCGACGCGGCTGTGTCATATAAGCAACACGGCCGTGTCAAAAGTATTGCGTAACATTCAAATAGGCTCTGGAACAGAACATGGCCGTGTCACAAAGCAACACGGCCGTGTCAAATTGTGCGTAGAAATTGTAGTTTTGCAGAGCAACACGGCCGTGTCATTTAAGCAACACGGCCGTGTCAAAACGATCACCGTGAAGAAAAATCCTGTTTTAAACAAAGATTTGATTTCCCAATTCAATTGGGCTTATCTAACTCTATAAAAAGGATCCAAGTTTGTTCTTCAAAGACACAACACACATAATATCCGAGTTTGAGGCACGAGACGACTTGGACGACAACGAAGATTCGATCAACGGGACGATTTACTCGGGTTTAGCAATTTTTCCTAGTTTTAATTCTTTAGAATATTTTGTCTTAAATATTGTATTGGATTGAGCCTAGGCATGAGTAGCTAAGCTACTCGTGTCCTAGGGTTAGAAAGTAGGAATTATTTTATGACAATGTTTTGATTTACGTTTTAACTTATTGAATTTCGTTATTTTATGTGTTTATCTTTATATCTGTTTTAATCACTGAATTTGGACTGGCCATCTAGGTTTAGTAATCTCGTTTAACAAATCCGCTTCGAGAGAAGGGGTTTGTTATTAGACGTACGATATAGAGCGCAGTTGTCTATGACTGTGTAGGCATAGGTTTATGAGCTTTTTGGAGTTTCTAGGATTAATTGACTCGAGAGGGTAACTGTCTTAGTTAATCAACAATTTAATTGCTTCGAGAGGAGAATTAGGTTAATATTGCGCCGCTTAATAAACACTAGATCGGTTAAAATCAATAAGTTAATTCTAATCATCATTGGAATAAATATTCTGAAATCGATACCCTAGGATGCCGTTTATCCTTGATTGTTAATTATTCGTGGTTTCCAAGTTTTAATTCAGATTTAATTAAGTATTTTAGTCAGTAAAATCAATCTTTCCTGAATTAGTATCTAGTTAGGATATTCCTAGAATATTGAGGTATCAAATTACCTAAAAACCTATTCCTTGTGGGATCGACCTTGATAGTTGTTACTACACTTACATCCGTACACTTGCGGAACACTAGGTTAGAAACCGACGTGTCACTTGACACGTCGATTTTCTAACCAAATGTACCGCAAGTGTACGGTTATAGGTGTAGTAGGGCAGTCAAGGTCGATCCCACAAGGAATAGATTTTTAGGTAGTTTGATACCTCAATACTCTAGGATTATCCTAACTATATACTAAGTTTCAAGGTTGTTTGTAACTAAATTAATGCACTTAAACCAATTAATTACTTAACTATGACTTATCAAACAAGAAGGAATTCCGATTAACAAGAAAATATCCTAAGGATTTGATTTCTAAACTTACTTCAATGATGAATTTGCTCAACTTATGGACTTTTAAACCAATTTCTAGTGTTTATTAGGCGGCGCTCCAATAACCTAACCCTTCTCTCGAAGAGACTAGACCGTAGATTAATTAAGATAATTACCCTCTCGAGTTAATTAATCCTAATAACTCCCAAAAGCTCACAAACCAATGCCTATACAGTCATGGACAACTGCGCTCTATGTCATATGTCTAATAACAATTCCCTCCTCTCGAAGCGGAATTGTTAAACGAGATAACTAAATCTAGGTGATCAAACTAAATTCAGTTGGAAAAACAAACATAAAGATAAACACATAAATGGAGTCTATAAATCAAAACATGATTCAGAACATTGTTGTAAAAATCCTTACTTTTGAATCCTAGGACACGAATAGCTTAGCTACTCATGCCTAGCATAAATTCAATGCAATAATTCATGAAAAACATTGTAAAGAAAAAAATGAGAAAAGAAACAACTGAACCCGGATGAATCCGTCTCGATAATCTTCGTCTTCTTCGTCCTCCAAGTACTCTCTAAAATCTCTCAAAGCGTAATGATGATAATGTCGTTGATCCCTCCGAAAAATGAGCTTTACTTTTATTTTATAAGCTTCGGAAAAGTCTTCCGGAGACTAGGATTCGAATCCTACTGGAAATAGTAAAATCCCAAAAATCGCCCTTCTAACGCGACCGTGTCAAAACCTGACGCGACCGCGTCAGTTAATTTTAGACTCCACTTTGTCACAACTCGACGCGACCGAGTCATAGCTCGACGCGATCGAGTCAGTTGAATCTAGACTCGCCTGTTTCAGCTTGTTGACGCGACCGAGTCACATCTTGGACGCGATCGTGTCATTCCATTCTGTCGTTGGGCCTTGTTTCATCCCATTTCATGGTCCAATTCATCCTTTCTTCAACCCGTTCTTCTTGTTATCTCATAAACTCTTCATTTTGACCTGAAAAACTGTGAAAACACTACAAAACGAACCAATACACGTCAAATGGTCCAAATTACATAATTTCGTACAATACTTAACCACTACGCATTTAAATGCTATAAAATACTATCCTATTTCGACCTAAATAGATGCATAATTAACGTGTATCCAGACAAGAAAGTTGAGGATGTGTGGATCTTGGACTCAGGGTGCAGCTTCCACATGAGTCCTCGATCCTCACAAAAGTTAGTTCCAAAACTATAATGCTCAAAATTGTGGGACAATTTTTCTTGGTAATGATGAAGCATGCATTGTAAGAGGAATAGGTGATATCAAACTGAAGTTACCTGATGGATCTCACAAGATACTCAGTAATGTGAGACACATATCCCAACTAAAAAGAAATCTCATCAGTTTGGGGACACTTAAAACAAGAGGTTTCAATTTCAAATCTGAAGGATGGCATCTCTATGTCCAAAAGGGAAATAGTATTGTCTTGAAAGGGGTGAGGAAGTCCAGTTTATATTACCTAGAAGCAGAAGTTGTAGTAGGGGAATGTGAAAGTGTTTCTTAAGATAAATCAATGTTGTGGCATAGTAGACTTGCACACATTAGTGAAAGGATTCTTAATGAACTACTTAAACATAATCTTATTTCAAACAATGGAAATATAACCATTGGCACTTGTGAGGAATGCATTCTTGGTAAGAGGAAGAAGACTCCATTCCAAGTTGGCAGTTCAAATTCACCCTTAGAATATGAACATTCTGATCTGTGGGGGCCATCTAAAGTGGAATATGTTAGGGGTGGTAGATACTTCCTAAGCTTGATTGATGATTTTTTAAGAAAGTTATGGATCTATGTCCTGAAAAATAAATCAGAAGCATTTGAAAGGTTCAAAGAATGGTGCACTCAGGTGGAAGTTGAGAAGGAAAGTGCTATCAAGTGTTTGAGAACAGATAATTGGCTTGAGTTTCTCTCAAATGAGTTCATGAGATTCTGCAAGTCAAAAGGAATAAGGAGGCACATAATAGTACCAGGCAATCCCCAACAAAATGGGGTTGTTGAGAGGATGAACAGGACAGTTCTTCAGAGGATTAGATGCATGCTACTTCATTCTGGTTTACCAAAGAAATTCTGGGCAGAAACAGGATGCACTGCTAGTTATTTGATAAACAAGAGTCCACCCTCAGTGTTATATTTCAAGACACCAGATGAACTACGGTCTGGAAATGCACCTAACTTCTCATAGCTGAAAGTATTTGGGTGTTTGGCTTATGCACATTACAAACAAGATAAACTTGCACCAAGGGCTTTGAAGTGTGTTATGCTTGGTTACCAACCTGGTGTGAAGGGATATAGATTATGGTGCATAGAGCTAGGAATGACTAAAATCATAGTTTGCCGGGATGTGGCATTCAATGAAGATGCAATGCCATTTCTAGAGAAGACTAATAAGTCTCATGAAACTAGAATAGATAAAGGAAAATCAAAGTCATCTGTCAAGGTGGACTTTCCACAGGAAGGATCAGAAGACAATCTAGAAGAGTTGAAAGAAGCAACAACTGAAGAGGAAAATAGCAATGAAACTAAAGGCTTGGATCGTTAATAATTAGTCGGAGATAGAGCTTGTAAGACCATCTACAAGATATGGAAATGATTATCTTCTTGCATGTGCTCTCACAGTTGCAGAAGAGAATGAATTTCATGAACCCATAAATTTCAATGAAGTTGTAAATAGCAAAGACAAGCAAAAATGGATGCAGCTATGAAGGAAGAGATTGAATCTCTTGAAAGAAACAAAACATGGGAATTAGTAGACAAGCTAAAGGGGAAGAAACTGATAAGATGCAAGTGGATTTCAAGAGGAAAATTGAGGTGGCAGAATCTGAGCATATATGATTTAAAGCTAGGTTAGTTGCAAACGGATTTACTCAACAAGAAGTGCTAGATTATAATAAAGTGTTTTCCCCTGTAGTTAAACATTGTTCAATTAGGATTCTGTTATGCATTGTGGCATAGCAAGACCTTGAGCTTGAGAAATTGGATGTTAAAAGTGCATTCTTGCATGGAGATTTGAAAGAGGCTATATATATGGCTCAACCTAAAGGATTCATCTTACCTGAGAATGCTGGGAAAGCATGTTTGTTAAGGAAGTCTTTGTATGGTCTGAAGTAGAGTTCAAGACAGTGGTACTTGAAGTTTGATACACACATGAGGAAGATTGGATATCTAAGATGTAGATATGACAATTGTGTGTATCTTTGTATTCTGGGGGAGAAGTCATATCTTACCTATTACTTTATGTAGATGACATGCTTGTTGCAAGCAAAAGTCATCAGGAGATTCAAAGACTAAAAGTTGAATTACAATTTGTATTTGATATGAAATTCCAAGGAGTAGCTAGAAGAATCCTCGGAATGGACATTCACAGAAATAGAACAAAGGGAATTATGTGGGTGAATCAAAGAGATTAAATCAATAAAGTGTTGAAGAAGTTCAACATGAATGAAGCAAGGGTTGTGATTGTTCCTCTAGCACAACATTTCAAACTCACAGAGCTGAAATGTCCACATGATGACTCAGAAGCAAAGGAAATGAAGAGAATACCATATGCTAATATTGTTGGTAGTATAATATACATTATCGTGTGTACAATGCCTGATGTTTCTTATGCTTTGAGTGTTGTAAGCAGGTACATGTCTAATCCAAGGAAGGCTCATTGAGAGGCTCCAAAATGGGTATTGAGATATTTGATGGGAGCATCTGAGCTTAGATTTTTGTTTGATAGAAACAGAATTAATTCAACAGAAATTTTAAAGGGTTTTGTGGACTCCGATTATGCAGCAAACTTAGATATTAGGAAATCAAAAACTGGGTATGTTTTTACATTATTTGGAACAACAATAAGTTGGAGATCAATGATGCAGTCTGTTATGGCTTTATCAACCACAGAAGCATAATTTATGGTTCTCACTGAAGCTGTGAAAGAAGCCATCTGGTTAAAAGGGATATTATCTGAGTTTAGGATAAATCAAGAAGTGGTGAAGATATACTGTGATTCTTAGAGTGCCTTGCATCTTGTGAAACGTCAAGTTTTCCACGAACGAAGCAAGCACATAGATGTAAGACACCATTTTGTTTGAGACGTGATTGAAAAAGGTTCCGTGGATGTGAAAGTTAGTATAGATCATAATGATGCATATATGTTAACTAAGATATTACCCGTTGAGAAGTTCAGGTACTGCCTGAGGTTAATGAATGTTTCCTCAATATAAGGTAACAGAATGGCACTGAGGTAAGGGCAGGTTTTGGAAGTGTGAGCTAGCTTATTATGATTGTTTTGGCTTCATAAAAGGCCAAGGTGGAGATTTTTGAAGTAGTGGCCTATTACTCAGTTGCATAATTGAGTTTTAGAAGACTAAAGTTCATATAAGAATGAGGAAGGAAAGTCAGAAAATCAGCACGTGACATGCATGTTTCCATTTGGCAATTTTTTTGGTTACTCTTCTTGTGTCAATTTTTCTATTTTCTTAGCTTGTGAGCTTTGAGGGTAGTATAGGTCTTTTATCTTCATTCATCTTCTCTGAGATATAATCTAAACGAGTGAGAAAGGATGGATTGTAGTCTTTTCTTGGAACACTACAATTGTTAGAGAGGAGGCAAGAACACTACATACTAGTCTACGGGATAGATTGTTTTGAGAGTGCTTCTTTCGCATGATCAAGAGTTGGTTGTATGTTGCATGATATGGTAAGAATCATTGTAATACTTCTCATCGGATCTTAATAAGAAAGTTGATCACTCACGTGGACGTAGGCATTTAAAGGTCGAACCACGTAAATCGTATGTTATAGTTTTGATTGATTCTTTTATCGTTTCATTGCATTGTTGCTGGTTTGATTGTTTATCTGAGTAATTTGAGTGATTGCGAGTTATAGGTAGAAATAATCACAACATTTCGCAGCTCTGATAATGAAGTAATGAAAAAGCTAACATGCATAGTGCCACTAGGGAATGATAATAAAAGCATTTTCTAATAACAATTAAGATGATAGCTTTTCTTAATAATTGACACAATATTAAAAAAAATGACTTTTAGTGAGAATAAGAAATTGTAGTATTTCGTTCATGTGGGCATTCATTAATACATCAAGCTTGCACATTATGAATGAAGAATGTTTGGATAAGGGTGCTAAGATTTGCTCATTCAAGTGTGGCACATTCTTCATTTAAAACTCTACTCTCCTTCAAAAAATTTAACTACCATTCCAATCATGACATAATCAATAAATTATTATTTTTATTTGTTTTACAATATTATAATATTAAGTCATCAGTTCTAGAAAGTTTTTAGTCGTTACTTATCACGTTTTGCAATATAATAATATATTTCCTCCGTCCCGTTTAAATTTACACACTTTCTTTTTTGATCCATTCCATTTAGATTTGCACAATCTTAAAAAGGAATTTTCTCAAATAATCTCCACCCTTAAAATCTCTGTCTTCAATCTCTATCTATGAAAAAGTCAACAAAAAACAAAAAATAGTTTTTTCTTAACCTCCGTGTCCGTCCCTACGTGTAAATCTGAGCGGGACGGAGGTAGTACTTCTTACGTCCCACAAAGATAGACTTGTTACTATATTTAGCACATCATTCATTTCTCATTTCCATCTTAAACCATATTTAACATATCTTGATACTAAATAAAGTAAAAATTTAATGCTGTAACTATAATAACTTCTTATTTCTTAGTTTGTGTAATAGATCTGTAAGTCTAAGCATATTTTTGTGGGACAAAGGAAGTAAATCACTATATATCAACCTGTTTATTTCACATTTACAAGTATTCTTCATACTCTACTACATCACAAACAAACATATCTTTTAAATGGGCACATTGTCCAACTACACTACGACAGAAATTTTTTGTATAATATTTTTGAGATCACAATTGTAATCACTAATAAATAAGTTATTTATGACCACTTGTTGTCATAAATCTCTCTACAATTTATTTAGGATCATTTTAAGACTATTTTAAGAGATAACTGGTTGCAAAATATATGAGACGCATTTGAGACTACTTTTGTCGTCATAAGTTATATTATTTACATCTGAGATATTGATACGACTAATTAGTGATACATATCTAAAATAATAAAGTTGCGACAAATAATCATAAGTTGTGATGAATATTCATTATTTGAGACCACTTGTATTGTCTCAAAAGAATATTTTTCGTAGTTTCAAACGTGTCCATCATTTTTCAAACATCTTCATGTGTTATGCTACTATAAGGTGCTAGAGACACATATCGTTACCGAACTTGTTTTGGCACTTTTTCTTCCTTTTTTTTCTTTAATTCAATCAATTCACATTTGAACTGGTTATGATTTATGGTTAGAGAGTTTAATGCTTGATTTTACAATTGGTTAAGTAACAAATAACCTTTCATTACCTTAAAAAATGAATTATTTCCCTAAAAAATTTCACCAAAAGTTATATTTGAAATATTGTTTCCTATGCTTTTCTTGAGAAAATAGTATTTCATGTTCCAAATAAAATAGTCGTACAACACGTCCCAAAAAGACGTCGCAAAATATCAATTTGGATCATTGCATTATGTCAATTCACGTATTTGTCTGTCCAATGACCAAATTAGAATTTCAGCAAGATGATTTTAACGAGGACGGCAGTTTTACTTATATGATTACTATGAGTAAAAGGGGTTTATGTCAGCTACTTTTTTTGCAACTACAAAAGTGGTTACAAAAGATAATCATTTTGTAACTATTTATAGTTACATAAAAAAATTTATACAATTTTAACCAAATTTGTTACACTATGACAAGTCATTTTGCAACTACATGTAGTTACAATTACATTAGTAACTACAAAGTAGTTGTAAAAAAAATTTGCATCTTACTATTAGTGGCTACCCTATAAAATTAGTCCAACTGTTGTAGACAAAAAAATCCATGCATATCTATATATATCTATATATATATAAAAGTAAAATGAAGGTTACTTTTGTAATTTTAATTTTCCCTCCTAATTTTTATTCCACAATTTGGTAAGTTGTTGTATCTTTAGTAAGTTTTAAATTTTACGTTAAATTTTTTAAATACTAATAACTTTTTCATTTTTAATTCGATTTTTATGTAAGATATATCATTTAAATGGTCTTTTCACGAGCTTTAATTTGACATCCATATCACATATATTATAATGAGTTGAAAAGTAATATTATTTTCTTTGCTAATTATATGCATTAAATATTGTTTATTGGCTTGCAAAACAAGATTAGTTAAACAGGTTTTTTTTGTATTTCGTATGAGATTTTGGACCATAATTGGTACTACCTCCATTTTTATTAGATGTAGTTTTAGGTTTTGTCAATTGTTTTTAAATAGATATCTTTTTTCCTTTTTCATTACTATCCGTGTCATTTTTCTAATTTTTATTAGATGATTTTTTTTATAAGATATAGTTTTAGGCTTTGTCAATTATTTTTAAATAGATGTTTGTTTAGAATTTTTTCAATATTATCCGTATCATTTTCTCTAAAAAACTCTAATTTTCTACTTTACCATATTCAGTATCATAAATAAATGGGAAGAAAGATAATATAAAGAAAATATGATGATAAATTGGGAAATTTCACTAGAAGGTTTCAGAAAATCAATTCGAGGCCTGAATTTTGAGGTTTTTTTTTTTTTTTTTAAATTATTATTAGAGGTCTAGATTTTGAATTTTATTCTCACTCTTACGTCTTGAAAAATATGACATATTATTTGATATATGAAATGTTCATTATATATATATATATATATATATATATATATATATATATAATTTCAATATACTCTATGCTGGAACTTTCAATCTACTCCGTACTGAATCTTTCGGACATCGAATAATATATCCTACTTTTGAATACGTAATCCTGAATTGAGAATCTGGCCCGCTAATTGAGAAAAACTCAAAATTCAGGCCTTGAATTGAGAACCTCCAATATTTAGGCCCCTAATTGGGGCATTTTTCCAAAATTCAAGCCTTCAACTGAAATTCTGCTAGGATAAATTTAAGGGATTGTGGGGAGATATGAAATTTGGTTGAGGATATATCATTTCCCCTGTATTATGACTCTCTAGCTAATCCAAAATTAAAATTATATATAAAAAACAACGGATGTAGTATGTTATTGCCACATTTAGTAAAAATCAAACTTTATTTTAATCTTTTAAACCGAAAAAAAAAAAAAAATCATTTCGAACTTATTTTTAATTATGTATAATATATCAAATTAAAGCTCTTTTGAAGATCTTTAATTTGGTATTCATATTTGTTTAGGAAAAAGTAATATCCATACCACATATATTAAAATTAGATATTTCATTTGGAAATACTATATTGTTTGTTCGTTGATGATTTGAATAAGATTTGAGCGTTAAAGGTGGTTTGTATTATACCCTAGGACCATAATACAACTAAAATTAGGTAAATAGTTCTCTAATAAAAAAATAACTATCTTGATTATTTTATTAAAAGCAAAACTAATTAATTTATTCAATTTGACCGAAAGTTTTCTTTATTTATGTGTCGAGATAAAATTCATTATTTAAAGAATTAAGTATGTAATTTCTTAAATTGAAAATAAAAGTTAAATTATAATTTAATAATCGGCTTATTAAATAATTATATTTGCAAATATTAATTTGTAGTTTGTTATAATAATAATATTGTTTGGTTAGTCGTAGGACTATGACTTTCACACATATTTATATATCAAAATTAATATTGAATTTTTTTTATTACTTATTCATTTTTTCATAGTTTATATTTATTATGTTTTTTTATTTATTTAAAATTTTACACTTTGCAACCTAAACTGTGAGATTTTATACGTGTTGCAATCTTTTTTTTTTAAAATAAAATAAAATTAATCTACCTGATCTTTATAATTTTTAAGATTTTTGCAACCTAAACATTACTCTGTCGCATTAATTAACTATGTCTATTTTCCACATTTTTCGACCTAATTTATTAATTTATTTAAATTAATAAATTTGTATCTTTAAATAAATCTAATATTTATAATAAGAATATATAATTTATTCGAATAAAACTTCAACATATATGAAATTCTTAAGATATATTGAAACACTCATATATTTTATTTTGTTATTCCAACTATTGAATGATCTTTGAATTTATTTTGTTAATATCAAGAATCATTTAAACCTGAAACGTATTTGAGTATATATTGAACCTATAAAATTAGTATTCTCTTTTTAAAGAGGAAGTTAAATAGGCATATTCAAAATTTTAAAATTATTTAGATAAGTTAAAATATCTAAATAAAATGAAAAAAAAAAAAAAACACTATTGACTTATAACATTATTCAGTTTATTATATTTAATATATTTTGATGGATTCTATGATATTTAAATATTTGTATTTGTTTGAATATTCTTTATCACTTAAGCTATTTGTGGGTGTCCACACATATCAATATAGATACAAACACACTAAATATATGTTTGAGTTCAATATTAAGATAATATTAGTGTTTGTTTGAATATTCATTATCACTTAAATATATGCTCACACAACAATTTGATGTTCTTAATTTTTTTTTTTTTTGTTTGAATATTCATTTCTTTATGTTAATCCATAAGACAATACATTTTTAAAACATACATTTTATTAAAACCATATATCATGTGAACATAAACGGATAATTACATTACTTATAATTTTTATATGTTTAATCAAAAATGTTCAAATGGTAAGAATGCAACAACTCCATTTTTTAATATTAGATTATATAATATTAAATTTAATTAAATTATTATTCTTTATATAAATTTCCGTGCATCGCACGGGAGTGTTACTAGTATATATAAAAGCAAAATGGAGGGCATCTATGTCATTGTAACTTTCCCGCCTAAAATTTTAACAATAATTTGGTAAGTTCATATTAATTTTGGTAAGTTCATAATTTTCTTTTAATTTTTTAAAATACAAATAACTTATTTCTAATCCGTTTTTTATGTATAATATATCAAATTATTCGTCTTTTAACGGTGTTCAGTTTGACATACATATCACATATATTATAATGATATATTTAGTTTTTTAAAAAAATTATTGATTATTATTGGGATTATATTTGAGTGTTTATTGTGAATTCGACTATACTGTTAGGTCTAGGCTGCAACTAAAAAGTAATAAAATAATCATCTGATAAAGAATATTAGTTAAGATATTTTTAAAGTACAACAAATTAATTTATTTTATTTGACATTAATTTTTAATTTTTTACTTGTGTTATATTGGCGATAAAAATAATTGTTTAAATAGTGAAACTCCTATTTTATTAAATTAAAGGCAAAACCTAATGTTTAAGTTTTAATAATTTAATAAATCATTACATTTGTTAATATATATATATATATATATATATATATTTATTATAATAAGAAGTATGAAAGCTTTATGCATATGTATGTTTAAATATCATATACATTATTGAGATTATTTTTTGTTGCTTCTTCATATTTTTATATAATGTATTTTTTTGCAATTATTTTATTAAATAAGTTTACTCTTTGCAACCTAATCAATTTTGATCGCATTAATCCTCTTTTATCTTTAAATAAATATAATATCTATAACAAAAACATATAATTTATTTGAATAAATTATCATACCAAATAAAACTTGAAAATATTCAAATATCTGAAAAAATCACATACTTTAAATAATCAATCTATTTTTGGATTTTATTTTTTTAATGATAGGATTTACTAAAAAATAAGAAGTATGTGAGTATATCACCAAGTGAAATGTTACAAGTTGAAAATGATAATCTTATTTTAGAAAGAAACAATTAATTATATATAGTTATAACTTGGAAATGTTTTAGATATATTAAGAAATCTACACATATATAAAAGCTACTTCCTTCGATCCAAAAAAAAAAAAAAAGTTTCACTTTAGACTTTTTTTGAAAAACGAAGGATGAGAAGAAATGTTAAATATATCGCTACACTTATTTATATGTTGTGGATTTAAGAAAATATAGTCAACTAAAGTAAATAGGTTGTTTATGGTAAGATTTGAAGAATTGTGTTTTTCTTTCTTTAGTTGCTAATATGACATTTTTTTTTGAACAATTTCATTTTCTCTAAAGCGGCACATTTTTCAGACTGAAGGGAGTAGAAGTAAGTTAAAATTATAAATTGCATTTTCCCAGCAAAATATTTTCTGTTATCCATGGTTATTTGTACAAGTACCAACTTTTTTATTGTTTGTTCATTTTTTTCCTTTTTCCTTTCTTTCTAAGAAAATCCATTTTTTTCATTTTTAAGTACCAATGTATTTATTTTTATCTCAAACATTTTTTACATATTATATATGAAATTAGTCATCGTTTTATGATCTCTAATTTTGACATCCATATAATATATTTAAAAGTGTGAAATTATATTAAACAAATATACAATTGTTAGTGATTAGTCACTTATTTGATTAGATTTGAGTACTTATTGTGGATGTTTACTGATGTCATATTTACGCTGCAAATGCGAATTACTTAAACAATCCTGTTAAAAATATATCTTATTTTACTTTAAATAATTTAATTTATTTATTTATTGTATTTACCTTTTATTCATAAATTATTCTATATCTATACTAATATACATATAAATGTGTGTGTGTGTGTGTGTATAATAAAATAAAATAAAATGGAGTCAAATATGTTAAAAACAAATAGTTCTGTTCAATTGCAAATCAAATATTTTCAAGTATTATATTTATGTATGTGTCCCTAAAGATAAGTTGTTATAGTGTCAACACTCTATCACTTTGTTTCTTTGTCAACAACTCTTTTCTATTTTTTTTTTAAATGCTAACAATTTTTTTTTTTTAATCCATTTTACATATAATATATCAAATTAATAATCATTTCACCTTCTTTAAGTAGAATTATGTGTTAAGTCTTTTGTGGATTAGACTATGTATATAGTGAATTAGATTATATAAAAATAAATAAATTGACAAATTTCAACAATAAAAATATGAGATTTTTCTGAATGAAAAATCTATTTTCTTATAAGCTATCAATGTACTTTATCACTATTTTATCTTTTTTTAATAAACTGTGTGTTATTATATTTGTATTTTTTTCAACACATGCAATTAATTGGACTATTTATCGTTATTCGCATAGGTTAAGAATGATAAGGTATGTTTGAGTTTTTAGAGAAAAAAAATTAGCATTTTTATTTGTTATATTTAATATTTATTTTAGTTGTATCAATAACAATATTTTTTATTCATAGATAATAAGTATATAATTAATCCAAAAATTTTAGGGGAGAAACGAATATTTACACTATTTAAAATTTTACTATAATATAATTCAAAATCTTAAAATATTTATTTTATCAAGTATACAATATTTACATTTTTAAATAATAAAGTAATATAAAATTAAATTTAGTTAAAATATTATTCTACTAGCAAACTTCTGTGCATCGCACGGGAGTAATACTAGTAATATATAAAAGCTTTTATTGTAATTTATTGGCGGAGTTCGTTCCTTTATTTGACCGAAATCGCTCTTTTTATGACAGATTTGAAATTCTCGGAAGATAATTACATTTTCATCTCACATGACAAAGTAAAATTGATATATTTCATATTTCGTCAATAGAAAGGATATGGGCGTACCACATACGAAAACTGGGCATGGGTGACTATAGATTCACAAGAGAAATGAAAATATGTGCTTTGATGGGGTCATGTGCACATACCAACAAAAGTTACTGTACCATATCTAAGTAATTGAAAAGATAAAAAGTGAGTGCCCATTTTGATTGGGAATTTAGGGGTAGTGAATGAGAATGAAAATGAGTGAGGACTCATTTTTTATTTATGGTGTTTGGTACATAGTGAATAAGTTAATCAATATCTTATTTTATTAATAATTTTTTTCACATTATTCCATAATATGACTGACCCCTCATTCATACTCATTATCATTGTTATTGATGATTTGCAGTCAAGCGGACACTAAAATTGGAAAAGAAAAAAAATAGTAAGAAGACGCTGATTTTGGAAATACATGTAAGATAAGTTTGGCAATTTTTCATATATGTAATGTAAAAGGAATACTCATGAAAGACTTGGATTTAGTTATCTAGCTTTGATTAATGAATTGTGGACAAACTATACGAGAATTATGCCAATATAAATGGAAGTTAGAGCATTTCTTTTCTTGAATAAGAAAGTAAGTCAGATCAATATGAAATTGATCAAGTTGTCGACTTTGTATAGTTTCATGTTCATATTGGTCCCTACAACAATGCTACCATAATAGTGTCTTCGGGATCTGTCATCGTGAATTTTCTTTCCGGGGTTATTTTCATATTTCCCTCACCATTATCACCACCTCGAATACCGTCTATATGCACTATTTTTTCAAGACTATTTTGTCAGTCTCCACCACCACGTCCTCCACCCAGATTCCCACCACATACCACCATCTCCTCCACCAACCACTTCTTCGCTGCCTCCATCATATCTGCTATAATCTAGTTCTTCGCTGCCTCCACCATCGTCAGGAGCTAGATAAACGATGTTGATACCTATTTAGTCGAATAACATTGTGCTATTTCCACAAATGCATGTTAGTCTTCATCTTGTCTCCATTGCATTCATCACCATAATTACTAACATAATGAGACACCTCAAATAAGTTTGTTTCGACACAATAACATTATCAACTAATAGACGTCCTTGCCTTGGACATTCTTGAAGAAACTCGTTTTGGCCTAGGGATGACAATGGAGTGGGTTTGACTTTTCCCAAGATCTGCCCCACATGGAAAGAATTAGATTCATAACCCGCCCCGCCCCTCCTTCTCAGAAAACCAAACCCGCCCCGCCCTGCCCCCGTAACCCGGCGGGTTTATCCGCCCCAACCCGCCATGTTGTTTTAGTATTTTTTTTCCAATATATACCATATTATTTTTTAATATAATCATTCCATAATTAAAATATAATATAAAATATATATTATTGATTTAAAAATCGAGATTTTTGCACTTTTGGTCCCATAGGACATCTGTTTTTCTCATTTTGGTCCCAGATGTTGCAAAACTGACCCCATTCGACTGGTCAGTTGCAAAAATAGTCCTTCTGTTACGGAAACCGTTAAGTTTTTTGCAATTTTAGTCCCAAACGTTATATTCAAGTTAGTCCTCTGTTACAGTTGCAGAATTAGTCCCATTTTAACATGCAAATCCAATCCCAAATGTTACTAGCTGCTTAGTTGGAGGGAAAAAATGCATTTTTTTAGGGAAACTTCCTTCTTTTTGGAGCCAAAACCTGTTATACATGTTATATATACTCCATACATTCATCGAAGGCTGGAATAAAAATCAAGCACAAACAAGCACTCAAAACTCAAGTACTAAACATGTCATCCTCATCATCAAGTTGGCAAAGACCATATCCTCCCCCCATCCCGGTGTCGTATCCCATTGTGGCCGAGCAACACGTACTTGGGCATCGACAAGGCCCAACAACCGAGGACGAATCTTTTACGGTTGCCCGGATTGGAACAATGGCAGCTGCAAGTTTTTTGTTTGGCAAGATGAGGTGGAGAACCCACCAAATGTTCCTAGGGGTGGGACTGCAGCTGAAAGAGTATTGCAGAGGGTGGATGGCTTGGTTGAGATGGAACGTATCCTAGCTCAAAGGGAGGAGGAAGCAAGCCGAGTGGTCCAAAGCACCGAGGCCATAGTTTGCGATATGAGTGAGGAGATGAGAAGAATGGCTGGGGAACTTGCTGCTCTCAAGAGGATGATGAAGCTGTTGTTGTGTGTATTTAGTGCAGTGGTTGTTCTTGTTGTTGTTAAATTGGTAGTTTGAGTGTGTAGGGTGCAGAAAATGTACCTCTAGTATCAAATTTGCCAATAGGGCAGCCTAGGACAAGTATGACTAACGATATGTATTACTAAAGTAGTTTATGACAAATGTATTTTGCCTACTTATGATATCAATGCATAAAATTTTCCACTATCAATTATGTCCAGATTAAATCACAATTTAGCTTAAAACTGAGTATAAACTCATAAACATAACACCAACAATTGAATTTAGCTAACTGTCTCAAAAGCCACGTTAACGTTTCACAAAGGCATAACACCAACATTGTTTAGAATTGAACAAAAAAAATGTGCACAAAAAGTATGAATTTGGTAAAAAGCACCTCAACATCCCACACTCTTACACCTTATCCTTTCCTTTTCCCTTTTTTTCAGCTGATTTTTTCGAACTTGACATGGTAACAAACTTCTTATCTTTGGACCTATTTACCTTCATTCCACTCGATTCATTTTCAGTAGCTGGTGATGGTTCTTCTCTCCCAAGATATGAATTTGGCATGAATGACATGGGAGGTGATGCCCTTACGTTATGACCTTTAGGCCTTGGGGGTGGGCAATTCAGTGAGGTGGTCATTGTGTATGCCACACTAGACATTGAGTTGGGCTTCTGATATCCAACACCTCTGCCCATTTCAGCTCTTTTCCTTGCCTATTTCAAAGATCACATCATCATAGAAAATCAGTTTAAGTTATTAAACATGCATACTTCAACAAATTGAAGCCAGTTTGATTCTTACAAGTGTTTTTCTCCCTTCTACTGTTGTTGGCCTCACTTTGTTTGATTTTCCTTGGGCTGCCTCTTCAATTTCTCTTAGCATTGCTTCCTCATCCTGAGAAAGAGGTGGATACTCCTCCTGGATGTCCATCTCCTCTGGATGGTTGCATTGCGTTTCTTTAATAGTTTCAGCAGCCTACACCCATGATTCAAGTAAAGATCAAAATCACAACTAATGAGCATTACAAAGAGAAAAAAAAAAAAGGTTGGAACTGGCTTACATCATTGGCAGCTGCTGATGATGTTGATCCTGGAAAAACTGACCCAAGAGAAGCAACTTGAGCCTTCCTCAAATTACACCCCACTTTATTATGCCCAGCCTCCCCATAGTGCTTGCAGGTTATGTGAATGATTGTTTGGGCAATTTCTTAAGACTTCCTTTCAGTTTCTTCTTCCCTTTTGACTCCTCAACCGAAGAATCAAACCTCATTGCCTTCCTTGGTCTACCTGCCTTCTTTTTCCCAAAGTTTGGGGGCAATGGTGGTATGTAGCCTGTTTTTTTCCACAACTCCTCACCATTCATGGGTTCAATATGATGAGCATACCCATTATGGTAGGTTTCAACGGAATAACATGTGTGAACAAAATCTTCTGGATCTTTACCAGCACAATTGATTGCACTAACTGCATGCTTGTTTGGAATACCATTGACATCCACTTCCTACAATTACAAGATTTGCCCAGAAAGTCAACAGAGTACCTAGATCCATCAGAGCTGTTCACTTCATACATATATTTCATTTGATTTCAGAGGAATGCAGTCGGCTGAGTCATCTATCATTTTTCTCAGAATCTTCCTTATCCTAGGACAAATTAATTGTCCCTCACATCTCCTCTCACACATGTCCCTTTTTTTTTAGCCTAGACATACAATATTCTCTGATCCACTCTAACATAGTCATGACTGGCTTCTCCCTAGCATCCAACAATGCTACATTCCATTGCTCACACACATTGTTGACTAGAGTATCACATTTCCAAAAGTATTAAAATGTGTCCTGGACCATTCTGATGGATGCTTTTTGTCTTTAAGCCATGATACACATCTCTCATCTAAATGCCCAATTTGCTCCATTGCCCTTTCAAAAGTTGGAATAGTTGTTGCTTTGGCTTCCTTCCACAACAGTCTCTTGAATTCATTTCCTCTAAAACCTGTCCTCTTTATATACTCATGTAAATGCCTAACACAAAATCTGTTTTCAACTCCAGGGATAACATTTTCAAATGCATTTATCAACCCTTTTTTGTTTATCAGACATAAAAGCATAAACATACTCCCTTTAATCCATCAAACCTTCCTTAATAAAATTCAAAAACCAAGTCCAATTGTCCTCATTCTCTACCCCCAACAACAGCATAAGAAAGTGGATAAGGATCATTGTTGGGATCCATGCAAACAGCTGTAAGAAGCACTCCAGGTGAAGGCCCTCTCAAATGACAGCCATCCACCCCAATCCAAGGCCTGCAACCTGCTTTGAAGCCCTGTTTCAATGCATGTAAATAAATATACACCCTCTTAAATCTGTGTATTGTCAACCTCAAGCTTTACTGTGGATCCTGGATTTTTCTCAATCAAAGTACCAACATAGTCCCATAGTTTAGCATATTGATCAGTGCCTTCACCTTCAATCATTTTCAATGCCTTCTGCTTTGCCCTATATGCCTTGAATGGTGAGATGTAGTAATCCAGTTTTTCAGTGGCTTCCCTTCTAAACCCCTTCACACTTATCTTTGGATCAGATCTGAATTCTTTCTCAAACTTCTCTGCCAGCCACCTTGAATTTGCATTGTCCACAGTGTATTGTTTTGGACATGTATGAGTCAAGTCCATTTGCCTAATCTGAAAAGATTCTTCATTTTTCACCTTCAATGCATTTACATGCCATTCACACCCCTTTGTTTTGCATCTGGCATATATTCTTCTCCCATCATTCTTGGTGAACTTTGTGGCATGACCCACCTTGACAGAATAGTTGTTAACAGCTTGTTTGAACAATGTCTTGTTCCAGAAGATTTATTCAATCCTGAACTCAGGATACATTGCAGAGGAAGCTCTAAACACTATTGCATCCTGATTGTTTACCTAATCCTCATCACTGCAAATAGACTCAAAATCTGATTCATTGCTGTGTATGTCATCTCCAAATCCTTCACTCTCAGATTCATCATCCTCTTCATTAGCTTGTATTGCTAGCCTAGGACCCAACCATTCAACATCCAGGTCTACATTCTCTTGGTATATAATATCATCCAGCAACTCATCACAACTATCCTCCTTTTCTTCATAATCCTCATCCTCACTGCTAGGGATGTTAAACGGGCTAGCCCTAGCGGTTTCGGGCTAGTCCTAGTGGTTTTCAGGCTAATTCGGGCCACTATTTAGTCGGACCATTTTTAACGGGCCGAGATATGGTGAACCTAACCCTAACCCTAACCCTATCGATTTTCGGGCTAACCGGGCCACTATTGGGCTACGAGTTGCAATTTTAAAAGAATAAATTTATATCAAATCATACAAATATACTTAAATAATATTTATATTTATCAATTAATGATATAAAAGAAAAAAAATTAACAAATTAAATTTTAATCATGAAAGCACTGAAGAGAATCGGAAAATAAAAGCACACGCATTTGCATCACCTAAACAAATTATACAAGAAAATGTTAGTTAAAGCTAATTTAAACATATAAAAAGGGCATACATAACATAAAAGCAACTTCTGTAATAAGCATCATAAACATCATTGTATAAGTCAAAATATTAGTTAAGGCTATAAGAATTCATTTTATAAAGGTACTGAATATAGATACCAAAATATTATCTCTAAGTATCATTGTCTTCAACTTGAACCACATTAGATGAATGACTTATATATTATATATTTAAAGAAATAGAAAGACTCTCGGAGAAGTGATACGTAAAATTACAAAATCGCAAAAAAATAAAAATAGATATGTTTTGGGCCGGCCCGGATAAACCGGCGGGCTAGCCCGGATATTTAAATGGGCTGCAAAATGGGAGCCCTAACCCTGACCTTTTTTCGGTAAAACGGGCCGGCCCTACAGGTTTCGGACCATTATAACATCCCTACTCACTGCTCCCTTCACCTTCATCCAAGTCAACAATTGCAAGTTGTTTTCCCAGATTAGAATCCTCAACTGTGTGTTCATGTGGTAGAGCAACCTTCTGATGGTGCTTTACTTTCCTAGGCTTTTTGAATAGAGTTGTCTTCCTCAGGTTGTCCACAAGATCCTCCACTTTATCACTCTCCTGTAGCAACACAACCTCACCCTCAATCTCTTCTTCTTGGTCAGGAATTCCAGTCTTACCTCCTTCAAGGAAGAGTGTGAACTCTCTCCCCTTCCCTCTTTGAATGACCATCCACAGGTCATATTCATTCTCCACTTCCTTGAACCCAATTCCTTCCACCATGTCATAGAACTTTTTACTGCCCATGTAGCCCAACTGTTCAGCCAAACCTTCCAGATACCTTATGCTAATATTTCTTGAGTCTACATAATCCCAAGCAGAACATGAACACTCACTAAGGGGTACCACCTGTCAAATAATAAATAAAGGGGTCAAACACCCACCCACTCAATCCAAAGACCAATAAAGTCATAAATTCAACAGAGAATTCATTAACAATGACCACCCCAACACAAGTGGGACAGGCTGTCCTGTAAAAGGGAGCCTATTCACATGGATATGGATCACACTAAAAAACAAGCTTATAAAGATGCAGTACACATGCATACAAACCTCGAAATCAATCATGGCAAAGTGAGAAAACACGCATCAGCACTACTACACTAAAAGTTGTGGAAAATGTACTTGAAAAAATGATTTCAACATCGCCTAATCTGAAAACATTGCTTGGAAGCACAAATAAACAAGAAGTGAAGTGAAAAACTCACGTTTTTCATAGTCTGGAGTTGGGTAGTGCACCATCCACTTTCTACGCATCACCATCTTGCCGATTTCATTGTTAATCGTTGATTACCCACGAAACTTTGAAAGATTAATGACAATCTTTGTAAAAACGAAGCCAATTTTGGTTGTGAAGAGTTAGAGTTTCGCAAATGGGGCAAAATATACCCCTTTTTCACCCTTTTTTTTTCATTTAATGTTTTTTTATTTAAAAATTGAATTTATGACATCATTTGTTATATTTTTAAAATGATTATTAAGTCAACAAACGAGCACGTGCCACACACGTGGTTTAAACGTTATGTGGAAATAGTTTGCGACTATTTTTACATTTTTTTTGGACTATATTTGCATAGAGGACTATTCTTGCAATTGGCTAGTCAAATGAGGTCATTTTGTAACTTTTGGGACCAAAATGGAAAAAACAGATGTCCTATGGGACCAAAAGTGCAAAAATCTCTTCAAAAATCTATTAAAGAAAACAACTAAATAAGTTCTCAAACTAAATCAAACACAATAAAATAATAAAAATGTGAATATATTGGTAGTAAGAAATATTAGTAGTGGAATATATTACTATAATAAGTAATAAATATAAAAATATTAATATAAATAATATATACGGGGCGGATTTAGCAAAATCCTCAACCCGATTCAAACCCGACAATACCCATTTGACCAGGTTTGAACCCGCTTCATACAAAACGGATTTAGTGCGAATTCGAATTTTAACCCGATTCATTACCATCCCTATTTTCACCTCAACGTTGTCCTGGGTGAAGCAGTGAATTTTCGAATTATATGTTTGCATATGAGTGATGTATTTGTAATTTTACATATTTGATATATAAAATTATGAATATATTATCATGGATAACTCTCATTTGTAACTCTTGGCGGTTCTAAAATAAGTTTTTCATCATTTTGTTTTCACAATTTTGTCATTTTATCTTTTTGATTGTTCGAATATAGACTTTTTTTTAGCTTGATTTCAAAATACAAACGGAATAATTGCACGTATAACATACATGACCGCATTAAATTAGGGATTTTTGACTCCCCAATAAATTTGTAGTTCTCATAGTCAATACAATGTGTATTTGATCCAGCAGAATGTTGTAAGAGAAGAATAAACTCAAACTCAACATTCATTTATTTATTATAATACCGATTTCATGCTAGAATTGTGAAGAAACTCGGGTTTTTTCCTTTAATAAAATCCTTAACGTGTCTCCCAGAAGAATGAATCAAAATACTAAATTCAAGAATTCTAACCAAAATAACTTACTCAATAAAACTTGTCTGTGGACAAAGCATAGGTTATTAAATAGAGCAGATAATAATAATAGATTAAAGATAGGTAGAATAGTTTCATAGTGCAAGCTATTTATATCGGGAAAAAATCACTTTTGGTCCCATAACTATTCACTTTTCCACTTTCAGTCCCATAATTATTTGCTTTTTCAATTTAGTTCCACAACTTCGTTAATTGTCCAATTTTGACCCAATTTTGGCCGGAACTTGTCAAATTGACCGGAATTTGGCACGTGACTTGCACATGCCGGTCAATTTTGGGGCTTTCCGGCCACTTAGCTGATGTGGCGCCGGAAATAGGATGTGGAATTTTAGTCAATTTTTTCTTTTCTTTAATAGGGTGCCAACTCATTTCTTTTTTTTTTTTTTTAGAGAAAATGCCAACTCATTTCTTTATTAGTCTTAATAACAATTAAACTAAAACAAAAAACTAAAAATAAAGGCTGAAATTTCTTTCTTCCTCCCCGTAAATTTCTTTCTTCCTTCTTCTCAAGAGTTTCTTCCCCAAACTTAAAGAAAAGTTGAAACCCTAAGTTATTGTATGGAGGAATCAAATCTCAAACCTCTATCCTCAATAATGAAACACATAAACATTGTACTCAGCAACAGCATCACCAGTCTTCAAACTAAGCTCATGAGTCCTCGCCTGAGCATACCCCCGTGCAAATCGGAAAACGCCGCTGCCGGCCACAATTGGCATCTCCCTCACGGCGGAGAACACCGCGTTCCGCCCCAACACGCTCAGCGTGCTGCCATTAAACTTCCCCTCACTAAACGCAAAGTTCAAAACCATCAAAAGCCCTAGGTTCGTCAAATCCGCTGAAGCATAAATCCCCTGAGCTCTCCCCACAATTTTGGAGCTCATATCCGGGCCCACAGTCAAGGGGTCATCCATAATCGCCACCATGCCGAATCCGGTGGCGGAGTAGTTGGTCATGGCGGCAGACGCGATACGCACGGCGGTGGGATTGCGGCCGCTGACTATGTCGTGGAAGTAGAAGCGGAGGTGGCTGAGTTTTTCTCGTTTGAGGCCCATCTGTTTTACGTTTTTGTTTGGACTGTTGGTGCTTCAAAAATACATTGATTCCTCCATACAATAACCTAGGGTTTCAGCTTTTCTTCAAGTTTCGGGAAGAAACTCTTGAGAAGAAGGAAGAAAGAAATTTACGGGGAGGAAGAAAGAAATTTCAGCCTTTATTTTCAGTTTTTTGTTTTAGTTTAATTGTTATTAAGACTAATAAAGAAATGAGTTGGCATTTTCTCTAAAAAAAAAAAAAGAAATGAATTGGCACCCTATTAAAGAAAAGAAAAAATTGGCTAAAATTCCACATCCTATTTCCGGCGCCACATCAGCTAAGTGGCCGGAAAGCCCCAAAATTGACCGGCATGTGCAAGTCACGTGCCAAATTCCGGTCAATTTGACAAGTTCCGGTCAAAATTGGGTCAAAATTGGACAATTAACGAAGTTGTGGAACTAAATTGAAAAAGCAAATAATTATGGGACTGAAAGTGGAAAAGTGAATAGTTATGGGACCAAAAGTGATTTTTTCCCATTTATATCTTTGGATTGCCTTGGCTCAAAAGAAATTATTTCTATTATAGTGTATGTATATAAATATATATCAATATTATATTTTTTTCTTAAATATATATAATATGTTTCGTATCATTGGTCAAAGTTCTTATCATTTTTTCCGTTTCTTAACATCACATATCCCCTCTCATATTGCTTTTCCCCTTTACATGAACAATATATCTGAATTACTAATTTTGTTTTTCTTGCCCTAGCATTGTTACAAGTTTTACTGTATCATGGAAGATTACTCAAGTAAATTCATTAAAATAATGTTACTATAGTATTTTCTCAAAAACCAATAATTTAAGGGATTTATCAACCCCAAAGATACAAATGTCCTAGACACCGTCATAACCTATGTAACACTCAAAAAATGTTACATATATACCAAAAAAATGATACTATAAACTTTTGCTAACACTTTATTGATGTACACTTTATGGTAACACTAAAAAATGTTACATATAACTCCCTTTATGTAACACTTTTCACTTTTTTTTTTAAATAAAAAATAATGAATATTTATCATTTTTGGGTTTTGAACCCAATTTGCTAGCTTACAATTACATTACAAGAACTTAAACGTAAAGACTAAACCACTAGGCTACAACGACTTTTTTATTTTTTTTATAAGAAAAACTATATTTACACAATATTTTATTGTAACATCAATAAAATACTTTCAATATTGAATCCCCATCAAACTACAACCTAATTAGTTGATTAGGTTATTCTATATCTAATTTAATAAAAAAAAAAAATCTTTCTTCTGTTTTCGTCCACTCATATATATATATATATATATATAAAAACTTATTTTATAGCACACTAATTCGTTGCATCTAATTATTGTATATAAATTTAAGACACTATCATTAATTTCGATTACAATAATTTTATTTACTTACTTGTATACAATTTTGAGACACCTTAAAGTCATCTTCAAAAGTAAGTGGTTAATTACTTTGGTTGTGTTCTATAGAATATAAAATTCAATAACAAACAAACTTACAAACATGAAGAGACGTGATAAAATGTTCCAAGCTCAGGTTCTCACACTTAAGAAATGTATTAAAAAAATTTAGCTACAAAACTCTTTTGTTGTTGTTTAGTAAAAATATAATGTGTGTACATCTATATACAAATACACATAAATCACTATTAAATTTATTTCGAGGTCTTTTTGTCTGAATTTTGCTTTTGCTATCTCTGATAAAATTGTAGCTCTTTGAGTTAGCTTTCCAATTTCACCTCTATTGGATATGTGTATCTTATGATATGATACAAATACTGAAGGTATGTCATGATGTATCAAAGTGTAGTTTTCATCGTTTTGCCTCTTTTCTTGCTCGTTTTTTCTCCAAACTTTTTCCAAATGGATTTTACCTTAAAAGCACATAATTCATTAAAAAAGGAGCAAACATATCACACTTTCAATAGATAATGAATTTAAACAAGAAATGTCTATTGTACATGCAATTAATCTACTTTTTATCATCAAGATGAGCTCAAAAAGCACACTTAAACGATATTTATTGAACCCCCTCAAATTAAACCATTGCTCGTTCTCGAGCAATAAAATAAGGCAATCCATTTTCTTTAAGCAAAGGAGAGAAGTATAAATCATCGATTTTACTTGAAAGAACACGTCTCAAACCAAAGAAATACCATGTATACATCATTACAAGTCAAGGAACTTTTGAAATTATCAATGATGTCCTCACAAATAAATGTATAACTCAAGCGCTCAAGTGTATAAACAGGGTTGTGTCTTGCTCGAGTTGTATACACATGTATGCCCTACCATATCCTTGTCCATGTCTCACCTCTCCATCACATTTGATAAATACGAGCAACGAATCAGAAGGTCTTTTTTTTGTTGTAATGTAGGCTTTTTGAACTAGGTGAGATTTGTTTGGATGTAAAGACTTACCTTGGATCGATTGAGTTACACTCAACTAACCCTCAGAAGAACTCTACTCCCACTCTCTTTTCGACATGTTCTTAACATTATGCTCCCTTCACCTTCTCCAATTCACCTCAACCAACTATTTTCTTTTTGGATATAATGTGAGTTAGCCAAATTTCAAATTCTAACTTAATCAAGATAAGCTCTATCATTAGATTTCTTTGACCCCTTTCTAGTCCTAAAATATAAATATTCAATTAAAATGATATGTACACTTTTATTTCGATCGACCCTATGATTGCATCGATCTTTCTTTCTAATCTCCTATCTTTTTTTCTTTTGGTCGAACTTATGGCGTCTCTTACCCCCTATTTTTTAGGGTCAAAAGGATTATATCTATGATTGTTCTTTAAATTCAATGCCCAACTTTCATTTCTTTGTTTTTTCTCTTCTCTTTCTTGATTTGTACTCATCATCTTCCAATATTATTTTGTAACCTTCACCCCTATCTAACTTCCAACCTACTCCCTCAAACTCATCAATCCATGTATAGGAAAAAAGCTTAAAAGATGGGTATGCCTTATAATGTTTTTAGCTACCAACAATCAAGGCTCAAGCTTAACTTGGCTAACAATAGATAATCCATACAAAAGGGTGGGAGAACAATTAAAGGCTCAAACTAGCTACAATCAAAGATTGCCTAAATCATTCTCCGTGCTCATAAATATACCTCGTAATTTCAATAAGATTCAAGGCAAGTTCTAGAGGTAGATACACATGATCAACTTTTCACATAAATCAAGGAAATTTTTTAACTTCAAGAATAGAAGTTCCTCATTTCGGCTCAAAATCGCATTGGGCTTATGTATCTTGATAATCTCTCATTCCAAAAAAATAATGTACATAAATCACATTTTTCAATTAAAAAGAAACACGCATTTGTGTATCATCATTGACAACATTTTCATTACTCCTCAACCTAATCTTCCCTTTTACTCAAATTTTAAATTTTTTTCATAAACAATCAACATAAATCAAGATCAACATCATCAATCCATCATTGCCTCAGTTGTCAAAACAATCTATATATCAACCAAACAAAAAAATAAATGAAAATCCTAACATGCAACGCATGCAAATTCAAACCATCACTCTTGTACTCCGACTACCTAATTAAAATAAGAGCGTAATAAGAAAGGCCCCCTCCCCTCAAACTAGTTTTGGCCTAAATTCCAAAAGCTCAAAAATAGTTGCAGGAGAAAATATGAGAGGACTTACAAACTCCCCCTAAGGAGAGGGAGGTGGCGCTCATAATGACCGGTTTGACACTACCGAGAATCGAAATTCACATCATATCTTACTGGGTCCTCAACTAGTGCCGGCATCTCAACCTCGTCTCACCCTCTTGGGGTTTCGGCTTGTGGATGATTGTTCTCTCGGGATGTTCAAAGAAAAGTACCTGAAATTTCAGCAAAAATACAATCAAATCTCCCACAACCTAAATATGAGAATACATGCAATTTACGATTTTTTAATTAAAAAAAAAAAAAGAAAGAAAAAAAGCATAGTCTCAACACATGCATTTTATTCACAAAAATAATTAAACATTATTTGAACATCACACATGAATCACATGCAATTCAACATCAAAAGTATCACTTAAGAACAATAATAGCCTAAACTTCTTAAACTTAGACTAGTATTGAACCAATATGCTTCTAAACCCATAATCATATCAAATAACCACAACCATGGCATCAAATCAAACATATGAATATTTGACTAAACAAATCCCAACAAATATTGGCCCTAAAAATAAATAATTAGACAAGAATCAATATGCACGCAACATAATCGATAAAATGCCACAATGAATTTCTTATTCAAAAATATTAAAAATAAAATTCCATACATCCCTCACAATTAATAATCAATAATTATGCATAAGTCAATGAACATCAACCCAATTTAAAACAAGAAACTCGAAGCTTATGACAATGTGCAAAAACTACCAAACTTCTCCAAAAACATGGAAAAGAAATAGAGTAGCAATCCCTACCTTGAGCGTTGAGGACCGTTAAGATGTAATTTTGTGACTATGTGTGTGAGTTTTGGGCGAAATTAGGAGGAAAATTAAGACGAAGTAATGAAATTCAACCCTACGTTGCGTTTAAAACTCGGATGTCTAGGGACCTTGCACGGCCCACCCATGTCGGGAGTCGATTTTGTTAAATTTTCTGGAATAACATGCACGGTCCGTGCGACCTGCATGACCCACCCATGTACGTCCCGTTTCAGCCTTTTTCACTAGAATTTTGGTTTCCTCATTTTTCACCACCATTTTTACTTTACCTTGCATTTTTCCACAAAATTAACACAACATTAGCACAAGTAGAAATAAAATAAATGACTTATTAAAAATAAAATAACGGAACGAAACATTAAAAAAAAACAAAAAAAAAAAAAAAAAACAAAACAAACCTATTGGGCTGCCTCAATATAACTGCTTGGTTTTAAGTCGAAACTTCGACTTTCATGAATGTAATCCAGGATCCTAAAAGAAGTATTTTTTTTTGTCATGTTTTTTTTTTTTTTTTTTTGCTCTAATAAGAGTAGTGAATCTTCAATAGAAACATGACAATAAAGATCCTTGACAGCATCATGGGCATTATTTTTAATAAGTAAAATAAGTTCCATGTTCAATTGCGATGCACGTTTTCTAAGAATATAATTAAAGGCAGGATGACTCAAAATGCATGTCGGTCATACAAATAATCATAATCTCACTCAGTAAAAGGATATAAAGAAATAAACTATTTGAGTCAAAATGATGTGCTATCCTTTTTGTTGAATTGGTTATGGCGTCATTGCTATCCTCCAGCGGGAACTCATTGAGAGGACTTCATCAATGCATTTTGTTAACTCATTCGGAGTAATGAGCACTTATTCTTGAGGATTGCGCATGTGAATTTCTTCTTGATTTCTTTCTTCAACCTCCTTATACAACGTCTCCTCAAAGAACTATTCATTTTCATATTCGTCAGCACTCAGTCTTTATTCATCTGAGTTAGCTGCACTGTCAAGTTAACCTTTATGTTGCCCGTTCATGATAATAGTAACCAACTGATTCATCTCCACCATCAAAGATTTTATTTGAGCTCCCAGTTCCATCTCTACTATAGGCTCAAATGCAACCCTCTCTACTATTGGTATGTCCGGAAACCATCGATAGTTCGACAAATTCATATCCTTCCCCAATGATTAATTATGAAGAGTATACAACCGATTCTGAAGAGTATGAGGAGTTGTTGTTGTTGTTGTTGTTGTTGTTCCATCATCCTCATCAGCTGTTGCAACATTTCATTGCCCAGATTCATTATACTTTTTTCCAGTGATCTCGAAAAATAAAACAAAGTTTAGCTCCAACAACGAGAATCAAAGATAAAAAATAAAGAATACACAATTTATTTTAATTATATATATATACACACACACACACACACACACACACACACACACACACAAAAAAAGGTCTAAAATAGTATCAAATCATCTATCACAATATCAATTAGGTCTAACTACCGATCCCAACAACAGTACCAAAAACTTCACTCACTTTCATTTATAAAAAATAAGTGGCAATCACAAATGTATGGTGTTGCTGTAAAACTCGATGAGCAAGGTCGATCTCACATGGATCAGTCTGCTCAAGCCAAAAGAAATACCGAGATCATGATGATTTAGACTTTTTCTAGATAAATCGAATAATGATTTTGTATTTTTTTTTTTAAAAAAAAAAAAGAAATAAATGATTAATTAACTAAATTTAAGCAATATATTAGTACTCGAAGATAGAATCAATTAAGAGGTATATTCTAGGGTTTGATTTCGTCTATGATTTATTAATAGTTATTGTGATGAATTGAATCTTTAAACCAAATTCTAGATATTATAAGACGATCACGCAAGTCATTTAATCCTTCACTCGGCATGAAAAACTTGTTGATTACATATAATTAATCACCATCTCCGATTGACTAATCATACGTAACTCCCAAACGTACCTAAGATTGAAGCCCACACAAACTAGCTCAAACATCTCGATTATCTATACTTAATATAATAGCAAAATCCACCGAAATAGTAACTTTGAAGTTTTTCCGCCCAAAATCTATTACCAATTCTGAAAATCACAATTTTGGGTATATAAAATTCAACCACAATATAAAACACAATTATTGACAATAACTTGTAATATATTAGCCTAAAATGAATAGGATAAAGCTATTTGGTCTGATTCCGCCCTGGCCGAAGAAAACATATTTTCTTAAAATTATTTTTTTTTATAAATTTATTGAATATTATTAATGAAAAATTATTTATGAAGACGATAACTAAATTTTTAACATTACAAATATATCCCCTGTCAACCATATATTGCAATTCCAGTCCCAATCATCAACATGACTTCTATGGAAGGATGCTAGAGATATTCATACATTAAGAAAAATAAATATCCATACTAATATATATTTTAGTCTTTAATACTTTTCACTGCACTCTGTTTTCATTAACATGTAATTTTTCATATCTTATTATTTATTGATTGTAATATTTTATTATATTAAAATTATATAAAAATATAAAAAATATTAATTTATTCATTTACACTTACAAACTGTGCATCGCATTGGGATACTACTAGTATTTACTAATTATAATATATGATATAACCTATTGACAAATCTCCCCTCTCGAATCTTGATTTATCAAGCATGTAAATGTATAATAATTGATCAGGCCATCATAAAATCCATAGAAATGATCAATAGATAATATCATAAAACGGTATCCAATCAGTCGATTTATAATCACTAATTCATCATAATCTACTCTCTGATCCTAGAATATAATATAAACTAGCCAAACATAATCATAATTGCTAACCAAGAATATATAAACATAAACATAATTAACAATATGAAAATGCAAAATTGACAAAACTCGATATGAATCGGTCTTGATCTTCTCTTGATTCCTCCTCTTTCCTTGCCTTGCACTCCCAAGATGGAAAACTTAGCAAATGAATTCTCGTTGTTGAAAATGAAAGGGGAAATTTGATTTAAGTGAATTGGGGGCTCATAAGGAAGTAGGCCAAAGATGGCCTAAAACAAGCTTTACCCATGCAAAATCTAGCTTAGCCTTGCACGGGTCGTGCAGGTCGCAGGACCTAGTCGTCCGAGCCCTTTTTTCAGCCCTTTTTCTGGAAGAGAGCGCAAGGGTTGTGCTGGATGCATGGTCTGACCGTGCACGATCAAAATTGCACATGTAGTCCAACTTGAAGCCATAATTTGAGGTCTTTCCGTCCAAATTTGGCTTTGGCTATCTCTAATAAAGTTATAGCCCTTTGAGTTGGCTTTGAAATGCCGCTTATTTCACCTCCATTAAATATGTGTAGCTCAAGGTATGATCCAAATAGCGAAGGTATGTCATGATGGATCAAACTGTAGTTTTTGCATACTTTCTACGTTCCGCCACTTTTCTCGCTCGTTTCTTCTCCAAATTTCATCCAAATGGATTTTTTCCCTGAAAGCACACAATTTACTACCAAACGAGCAAACATATCACACTTTCACAAGATAACAAATTTAAACCAAAAACGTCTATTATACATGCAATTAATCTACTTTTTATCATAAAAAAGAATGAGCTCAAAAAGCATGCATAAATAACTTTTATCAATGCATATTCAACTTATTTAGCCCCTGGCTTACCTTCCTCTCATTTTTCAGAACTAGGTAGGGGCATCAAGACTCTAAAAAAGTGTTGGGAAGCTGAGCAGAAGGCGGACAAGGGAAAATTAAATTACTCCAAACCTGCTTAAAGAAAGGGTAAATGGATTGTTCTCGGCCTTCTCAATAAGAAGCAGGGATGCTTCCAGCTTTGATTAGCCCTCTGGGTGAAGAGGAAAGAGTGTTTCTCGGTCCAGCCGTCCTACCTACCAACCTACTTGAGGGGTGGGTCGTGGCAAAGGAGAAGATTCTGCTTGACTCGGTTCCTGGGTCTATTAAATCGACCGGTGACTCCTTGGGTAAGAGGAGGACAGACTCTGCTACCCCCGAGTACTAACTACAAGACTTGTATGTCTCAGCTGGGGATTTAAGCGATACATCGAGTCCTTTTGCAATGAGGAGGATTCCAAGTTGGCTTGTCATGAGTGCAAGGTGCTACTTAACTTGGCGGACTAGGCGAGCAGTTGTGGTTGGTCTGTCCAAATTCTCTTCTACGCTATGTATACTTCGCCCATGCAAGTTCATATCACTACAACAAAATCAACTTGTAAAGATAGGAAATTATGTCATTAGATGTCTCAATACTGTCATTAAAGATATATAATGAAAACATTTTTCTGTCATGACCCCGTCACTATAGTCTCTCTAGGTAAAGGTCTATTATGAGAAGAAAGATATCCCGTCATTATTGTTGTCCCATCTTTAATGAGGGAAGTATACTCTCATTATTATCAATACCACATGATGACATATGCAATCATTGGACTACCATTTACCTCTTATTAAATAATACATTAATGACAAAATAATCTTCTTATTATATCACACTACAACATAAATGGCTTTATGTAACACTTCGTTTGTAACACTTTTAAAATTTTGACTTTTATGTAACACTTTTGTAACACTTAGGAATATGTAACACTTTCATGTAACACTTTTGTAACATCTGCGAATATGTAACATTTTCATGTAACACTTTTAGAATATGTAACGCTTTGAACGTAACACTTTTAAATTGTAACACATTTAGGTAACACTTTCAAATAAGTAACACTTTTTACGCAACACTTTTGAATAAGTAACACTTTTATGTAACACTTATAAATAAGTAACACTTGTAAATAATAAAATTATTTATTTTATTTTAAACTAATTAAATATTTGTGGATTATTTTTCTTATGTGACTTTAATTTTTATTTGTCTAATGTGTTACATTTTAATTATCACAACAGAAGATCTGTAACATAAGTGGTGAAAGCGATCAACTCAGACCTACAAAAATAACAATTCATTAGAGCACCTAAAGATATACTTATTCGTTATCAAAAATAAATTAAATTTTATTTGTGACTTATTTGTGTGTATGTATATAGATATACACACAATTATATTTTTACTAAACAATTACAAAATAGACCTGTAGCTTTAGCCTTTAAGAATTTGAATACATTTTTTTAAGTGTAAGAGCCTAGACTTGGGACATTTGGTCATGTCTCTTCATATTTGTAAGTTTATTTTTTTTATTTAAAATCTATGAAACACAACAATTAAGGTGTCTTAATACATAAAATTATGGTAATTAAAATTAATGATAATGTCTTAAGATTTATATACAATAACTAGATGTATAAAATTAATGTGATATAAAATAAGTTATATATATATATAAATATATATATATATATATGAGTGGATGAAAATGAAAAAAAAAAAAAAAAAAAGTGGAAATATTGTGTCAAATTGATATGAATAACGTAAATAAAATTAAGTTAGATTGTAGTTTGATGAAAACTTAATTTTGAGTGTATTTTATTGATGGTATAATAAAATCTTGTGTATATATTATTTTTCTTAAAATAATAACTAAAAAAGTTATTGTAGCCTAGTGGTTAAGACTTTGCGCTTAAGCTCCTGCAATCTAGCAACCTGGGTTCGATACCCAACAATGACAAATTTTTAATTTTTTCTTTCAATTAAAAGTGTTACATAAAGGGGGTTATATGTAACATTTTTTAGTGTTACCATAGAGTGTTACAATTTAAAATCTAATGTTACTAAAGATCATCAAAAGTGTTACATTAGACTTTAGGTAGCACCGGCAAATGTAACACCAATAAAGTGTTACCTAAAGTCTATAGTAACATATTTTAGTATATATGTAACACTTTTTGGGTGTTACATTAGCCCATTTATGTTGTAGTGTCACTTTTGCCTCTCATAATGTATTTCCTCTTATTCTTTATGACCCATTAAATAGTAATTCATTCGTAGAATTCACATTGCTTAAACCAATTATTACCACAACTATATATTAAATTTTTTTTGCTAGAACATTAGAAATAAAGAAATGATCATTAAACAATTACATAAACAAAACATATAATTTGTCAGGATAATCATGTCCACATCAATTCCAAATGCAAATTAAAAAAAATTTAACAACCTCCAAAAAATGAATTCTATATTGATGTAGATACAAAGAGAATTGCCCACTTGAGTACAAAAATATTACAGATGTAAATCTATTAATTGTTGTCCAAAAAATTCTTCACTTGATTTTTTCTACTAACAAACCTGCAAGATAGTTTAACCAAATAATATAACGTACATTCTGAAGAGAGTGGAGAATAATCCACACTATGTATTTAGTTTTCTAATCCACGATGGACATGATGAGAAGTAAAAACAGTGGAGAATAATCCACAATGGACAATTTTTGCACCACTTATAATTGCTGCATTTTTTACGTATGAAATGGAACTTAATACTAGTGAAGTCATATTATGCATGCCAGCAAACTATATTGTGCCCATAATAATTACTTATGTTACCAATCTAGAATTTGTAGCAAAACTATAATCCTAATCAAATCGAATCTAAAAGCAAAAAGTTGGATCCGCACGTGAAGATCATTATTTTCAGTTCTTAAGCCCAGGGAGAAGAAACGGTGAAGTAGAATATACCAATGTGTGAAATATGTTAGATTACTTGATTTAGAGACCTGAGAAACATAAGAGTTGGGATATAGAATATGGCAAGAAATGAGAGGAATGGGAATCATATATACCAGCTACAACAATTAAGAGTAGTGCGAACAATTAAGATGACTTTTGGATTGTGGATCGTGGTGACTGTTGTTCATGATTTCCGGCCCGATTGAGAGTACGGATTATCGAGGTGAGGCCGTGTATACGATCCAGGGTTACATAAATCCATCAGCAAGGACCCAAGCAAACCTTTGTTTACGTTGCATCACAGAGCGAGATATATCAGATTATGCACTTGGAAACATAAGCATTCGACTCGGAACCAAAACAATAATGCTCCATTTTGTTGTATTTTTTAATTTTCTAATTATGAGATTGCAGATTATTTGGATTAATGTAGGCAGCTGGTAGTAAATCTACTACTTTTTCAAGATAAAAACGGAAAGAAAGCTTCAATTTTATTTTTTGACTTTTTCAGTATTTAGATAGTGAATGGTGAAAATCGAAATGAATAAACCCCCTAATAATGCTGTTTTTAGTCCAAACACAATGAATGCATGAGTACTAAATTGAATCAAAGATATAATAACTGACTTATCTTATTTCTATTGTTTCTTCGTTCAACATCTCTATATTCTAATGTCCAATAGGGAATCTTCAAAAAGATAGTTCAACTAATGCCATATGTCAAAATCGTAAGAATATAATCTCTCCAAATTTGAACGTGTCACCATAAAATTAAAATTAAAATCAGAGCATGTGTTATTAGATAACATAAAAAGAATTTTTCCCTTGTAGAAAATTGTGCATTAATTTACTTGTCAAGATTGTAATTTTATGAATAAACGAACCAAAGGTTTTTGTTGTAGATCCAATTCACTTCCATTGTTCTTTTATTGTTAATTTAGTGAATTTGGTGATGTTTTGGATCAACAAGGACGAATTTGGGCCCGACACCATAACTTGATTTTAAGCCCACGTGTGGGGACAATTAAAGAAAACACAATTTGGGGCCTTATTTCAGGAGGAATTGAGAGGGTTGATGAACGTGACTTTACTAGAGAGAAGCAGGAGAGAGTAATTTGCAATTGGAAGCCATTCCACCATCGACGGTATCGATTTATTTAATTTCTGTTTTAAATTAATGTTGGACATATTGTTTATGATTTTGAACAACAATATGTGTGGCTAGTACTTTAATTTCAGTCCTTAATTATGTTTGAACCCTAATTTGGTCGAATTGTAATTCTCATGGTAGTTGCTTTTGGGATTATATTTTGGAACTTTTTATATTATTTGATTCAATCATTCCTATATGTGGAGATTTAATTGAGATTGATCACCTTCATTAATTAACCGCGTATTAGCAGCTAGGGTAGATTCATAATACGTAATCATTGTGATTTATACCCATTAGTAGCAAATAGCAAATTAATTCGCTAAATAACATAAATCAGAGTTAATTGGACCGAGCTTGTATGTCCAACACTTTGTTTACCCTTTTGTCCTAACACTTTAAGCATCTAGCCAATTAGATCTAAAGAGCATATATTAGGTTTTTTTGTTAGATAGATTAATCAAAGAGCTTATTTTGGTCAATTATAATTAAAGGATAATTCGGATCAACATAACTTATTGTTGATTTAGGAGTACAAATTCTAGGATTATTTCAATGGTGATTTCATTCATTACAAGCAAAATTTTTTAGAATCATGTATGACACTGAGTGACCCAGCGTCAGGCCTGACGTTTTCTTTTACTCCAGTGAGCGTATTTGTCTTTAATGTAAGATTTAATTATTTTTGTATTAGCTGCTAATTTATTAATTGTCTCCCTTTCTCATGTTAAAAATAATAATAATAATAATTCAAAGCATGTGTCACATTGAGACTCCCAGTGCCATTCTCAAAAGATTAGTTTCTTCAAAATAAGTCTGTTCGTTCTTATTTTGCTTTCTTTTACTAGTTTTTGTTTTTTTAGTTTATCGTTGTTTGATGACATATTTGAAGGAAGTGTGTGTAGGTTAGGACTTATATTGATTCTAAAAGATCATGGCTGCAACTCAGACCTTGAGGGACCTTGCCACATCTGCCACTGCTCAACAAAATTTTTGCATTACTTTTCCTGAGACTGATGGTAATACAAATTTTGAGCTTAAGTATGATGTTATTCACTTGTTGCCTTCGTTTCATGGTTATGCAGATGAGGACCCATATAAACACCTCAAAGAGTTCCATGTTGTTTGCTCAAACATGAAGCCTGCAGGGGTGACCGATGAGCAAATTAAGCTGAGGGCTTTATCATTCTCATTGAAGGACATGGCAAAAGATTGGTTGTACTACATGACAGAATCTATCACCACATGGGCTCATATGAAAAGGTTATTCCTACAGAGGTACTTTCCTGCACCTCGAATCACAAGTATTCCGGAAGGAGATAAGTGGTATAATGCAGATGCAAGAAGAATCTCTTTATGAGTACTGGGAGCGCTTTAAGAAATTGGTCACAAGTTGCCCACGACACCAAATCAATGAGCAATTGATAATCCAATATTTTTATGAGGGCTTGACGATGATGGACCATAACTTGATAGATGCAGCAAGTGGTGGAGATTTATTTGATAGAACTCCAGATGCAGGAAAGGTGTTAACTGAGAATATGGCAAGAAATTCACAGCAATTTGATACCCATGAAGTGCCAATTAAGTCAGTGAATGAGGTTAGGCCATGTCAAATTTGTAACACATTCGAACATACTACAAATTCATGTCCGATTTCCTTTAGGGGACATAAGAGCGAAGGATGGAGTGATCACTCCAATCTGAGGTATAGGAATCAATAGCCATCCCAGACCGTGGAAAAATCTCGTCAGCAACAACAACATGGATCATACTACCCAAGACAATATGCTGAACCTGCTCCCTTGTCGAGATTGGAGAAGATGATGGAAACCCTGACGTCGAACAATGTGAAACTTCAGAAAAACGTGAATCAATTTCAGAAGGATACTCAATCAAGTATTAGAAACATGGAGACATAAATGAGTTAGTTGGCAACAACAGTGAGCCGCCTTGAGTCCCAAAACAGTGAGAAATTACCATTTCAGCCGGAAATCAATCCGAGAAATGTCAATATTATGACCTTGAGAAGTGAGAAACAACTTGGAGAGCTTAAGAAGCCCAGACATGTGTTGGAAAATAAAAACGAAGTAGAAAAATTCACTGAACAATATGACAGTAGGTCACCCAATGTCGAAATTCTGCCAACAATGAAGTGGTAAAGTTTGAGGTGGTGGCTGAAAGTTTGCTTGTTAGGTCCAAACATTATGCCTTTCGAGAGTCACATGCTACTGGGGGTTTGTTGAAAGCGAGCCTCCTGGGCATCAGGAGCTTGCTGCAGAAGAGAAGCGACTTGCTGATGATGGGTGCTCTGAACGCCAAGTGGTAACCGCTTGTAACGAGCGTCCTAGGCATCGGGAGCAACCTGCAGGAGAGGAAACTCTTGGATGTCTGGTGGTAACAGTTGGAGACAGGCATCCTAAATGCCATGGGCGTCCAGCTGGAGAGGAGTCTCCTGCGCGTCAAGGAAAATAGTTAGAGCCGAGCGTCCTGGACACCGGGAGGAACCTGCTAGAGAGTAGTCTCCTGTGGGCTAGAGGTAAACAGCTGGTGACGAATATCCTGAGCGCTAGGAGTGTGTCGTTGGATGGGTGTCTCCTTCGCTTGAGAGGAATGCAGCGGGTGAGAAGCCTCTCGGTGCCAAGGGCAACTTGCTGGGGAGGAGTCTGCTGAAGTGCTAGAGGAGGCCTTCTAGACGGTTGTCCTCTCAATTCTCCTCCTCAGGGTCTACCGGGTGTTGCTCGTTCCTTTGGACTCCTGGTAGGGGTCTTGTTGTCCCACCTTGTTCGCCTTCATTGGTAGGTTATGTTGATTTATCCTAAACATAAAAATGTTTTGAAAAAATTCAAAAATTCTCGTTTCCCATAAACGGTGCCAAAATAATGTTGTATCACTGAAAAACAATAATACAATAATTCCAGAGAAAAATATTATATTATTATCTTCCGTAGGAGATTACAAATCATATTGGGGTATTTATAAGTACAATTAGTGGCTTAATAACAACTTGTAATCCATAAACCTCCCTAATTATCCTCATCTTAATCTATTTAGGATTTTGGACTCATGGACTCTTACAAGGTAATATTAGAAATATTGGGCTCGTTATAAAAATCACACCAAAAATTGGGCACACACATCATCCAGTGTTCTAAAGAACTGTTCCGCAACAAGGTCTGTGGGAAGTTTTGCACCCCCAGCCTTCTCCAATGTTGTTTCTTGAACTATGATAGAATTACGTGTTCTTTCTTAAACTATGGATAGAATTATTGTGTTGTGTAGAGAATAGAATATGTAACCAATTTATATATATTATTTCTCTCCAATTTTTCTATATGAAAAAATATGGAAGATACTAGGTATTTTCATCTTCCATAATATCATAATCCAATATTAATTTCGGTAATATATTATAACTCATATAATTTATCCAGTTCACATTGAGCCACCGAATGAACCTAGTTGGATCCAATTAAAATAAGTTTTAATAAATTAATAATCACATGGTTAACTAACGGCTTATCACAATAATTTATTAGTTATATTCTATTTCACTAAAATAATTTAACTACACTCACTAACTGACGTGCTTAGGGGCCAAGGGTGGCCCCGTCATAATGTGTTATTACATATATATACTTTAGTCGATTTTAATATAACTTAATTAAATAAAATAAATAATTTTATTGTTTAATTTGAACTAGATGGATATATTGTTATGTATAAGCAATAGAGATAAAGATGTTTGAAAATATAATATATTTAGAAATATTATATCTTGATTGTTTTTCATTTTTGCCATTAAAATAATTTATGGATCTCATCTAAATTGTTAGTATTTTTCTAGTTTTATTTATACAATTGACTATTGTTGAGGCTCATGGACATATTTAGGGAACGAATAACAATAATCTTCCTTTTAAATTTTATACAATATTATTCATTAATGTAATTTATCCAATATATTAAGTTTAGGGTCAAATATAAAAGAATTTGATTTCTAGCTTACTTAAAATTCACACATATCTGGTAAAAGTTTACCACATATATAACTTAGAGCATATTTAAAGAAAACGTGAGACAATCTTCTAAACACCTATAAATGCCCCCCTCCCCTCCTCCCCCGATTAAATTTCTAGGTCTTTCACTTCTTGCACAAGGTCATTTTAATCTTCTTAACTTAATATCTAAAATAATTTCAAGTTAATATACAAATATTTATATAAATATAAACATTATTATGTTAACCTAAATGGGTAGATAATTACTTTGGCTAATTTACTGAATCAATTTTCATTCATTATTAATGTAGACCAATAAATTATATCAGTTTACTAGTTTCCCGGTAAAAAAGAATAATTTGTACCACCCAAAATTATAAAGATACCAAACAATAAAAACAAACTATGTAATATTACTTTCTCTAAATAAACAAACAAATTACTTTTTCTACAAATTTTAATTTTCTCAAATAACCTCGCTCTTTTTATATAAAAACATGTTAAATATCAAAATATGTCAGTGATATCCCCACAAAATGCATTTTTATTTAGAAATTAATATTTTATACATATATATACAATAAGAATATCGAATTAATAAAGGAATTTTGTGTAACAAATCGACGATTCGGAATTGTGATTAATGATCGTGATAATTATAAAATAATTACTAAATAATTCTTTTTTTATATTTTATATTTTTATATGATTAAAAAAATTCAAACTAACATTAAATATAAAAATTTAGGGGTTTATTTAATAAAATAGTACTAAATCTATTTTTTTGTTTTCATATTTTTCTTTATTTATTTGTTTTTCCATTCTAAGAATGCATATATTTGATCATAATTTTTTTATGGACATAATTAATATTACACAAATTAAAGTATACATTAAGTGAAAATAAAATTAAATCGGAAAAGAATGGGTACGGTAAACATAATACATAGGAATTTTGAAACGAAAAAAAAATAGTAATTTTGCTTTTGCCTCCCTTCCCCACATTTTCGCACCCTTCCCCATTTTATGTTTTAGATAATTCTTTTGATTTCTCTCAGGCTCCATTTGGATGGAGGGATTTGATTTGTCGGGGGATTTAAAATGAACAGATTTCAAAATCCTTAGATTTGAAATCCATGGACTTGAAATCCCTTGTTTGGATTTATGGTGGATTTGTGAAAGGATTTTGAAATCCAAAATTTTCAAATCCATTATTTGGCAAAACACTGATACAATATTTGTAAAATTCAATTTTTTTTTCTTTAAAGTTTAAACTAACAATTTATATTTTTTATTAAATAAAATAATATTTATCTACATCAAAATTAACCGAATAATTTTTTTTCTAATTATATATATACACACACATATATACATATTATGTATTTTATATCCCAAAAATTTATTGGGAGCATTTAATTAGAGATAAAAGGAAAAAAAAGAATTAAAAAAAATATTATGAGTATTTTATTGGAGAACGAGAGGAAGAGATAGCGATAGGGAGAAGAGAAGAAGAGAGAGAGCGGGGAGGAGAGAGAGAGAGAGAGAGAGAGAGAGAGAGAGAGAGAGAGGACGAGAGAGATAGAGAGAGAGAGAGGGGGGGAGGGGAGGAGAAAGAAGTGTGAGTCAGGAGGGATTTGTAAATGACTACATTTGTCAAAGGATTTGAAATCCACCAAAATATAGTGTAAAATGGAGAATTTCAAATCCTGGATTTGTAAATGAGTTGATTTAAAAATCTGGATTTTCAAATCCACTCATTTAGTATTTTATCCAAACGCATGGAGTGGATTTGACATGGATTTATAAATCCATAGCACAAATCCCTCCATCCAAATGGAACCTCACATAATTTATGTCACACTCTCTCTCAACCTTTCTCAAAATGTCAGTCTTTCTTTGTTACTTTTGTGGGTGGTGATGTCGCTTCTTTTCTCCCTCATTTGCTTTGGATCTCTTAATCTTCACGGTAAAAAATAGATATATTTAAAGAAGAATAAAATTTGGAAGTAGACACAAAATTTGGCTGAATCAACGACTTGATTAATGGCAATTTCAATTAAAAAATAAATTAATTGCACGAAACAAATTATGTGAGATATGAGTTCAGATATTTTTTGAAATATTGCATGAGTGTCTCATTTTATAGACTTAGATAAATTAAGCTCAATGTATGGGACGTACTATTGATTTGAGATGATGGTTCAAAGTATGTTTTAAGAAAATAAATGTAGATTTATCTCCAAATAAAATATTTTGTACCTAAAATAATATTTTCCAAAAATGACAAAGAGATTTGGACGGGAATTCGTAAGTTACTATTTTGGGTGGATTTTTTTTTTCTAAGGGAATGGATTTTATTATTATATGTATATAGATATAGTATAGATTTTCAACTTTTAAATATGAGATTTTGATTTATGAAAATCGACTTAAATATAGAAAGAAAAATTACATTTATGTATCCAGGATGGCAAAAATTTGGGTGTATATGATGCACAATAGTGCTTAATGTACACCCTGTAAAATTATGCGTGGGTCGCGCGTGACCCGCATCATTTTTTTTTTCTTACAGTAGACTTATTGTGTTCATACTGTATAGTAAATTTGTATTTAGAGTAGACTTATTGTTCTTACAGTACACTTATCGTGTTCTTGCAGTATAGTTATTTTGTGTTTAGAGTAGACTTATTGTGTTCTTCCAGTAAACTTATTGTATTCTTGCAGTATAATTTTAAAAAAAAAAAAAAAAAAAAAAACAGGCGCGGCCCGCGCGCGGACCTGGTTCGTGGACGCGGTTTTTTTATAAATCATATTTCAGCGATTTTTTTGAGTCCATGTGTTAAATTGTATTGATGTACAATAAGCTTATTGTGCATGTGCTTATTGTGCATCACATGCACACAGGTGTTACTCATCCATGATTCTTTATATTTAGTTTAGTAAAGGGTTAATTGCAAAATAATTCACCAATTTAATATTTTTTGCAAATTGATTCATCAAACTCAAAATTGGGAAAATGGATGGTGTCGAGAGCTATGATGGAGAGGGGTTTCTACATTTCCCCAGAGCAGTGTGAGGATAAGTTTAATGATTTTCATAAGAGGTATAAGAGGCTTCATGAAATAATTCAATTGTGTTATAAATTTTAATTGGCAGATATGATGGATTATAATTTTTTTCAGTTTTGTAGGATATTCTCTCATGTTGTACTTCTAAACTTTAGTTCCACACTACATGTACAAAATAATAATGACGAGAAAATAACATTTTTCAAATTCTTTGGTGTATTGAACTCCATTTATGAGCTATGATTGATACTTGAATTTCAAACAATATTATTTCACTGGAAATGGACAGTTTATTTACAAGGTTCAACATTCTCGTAAAATTGGAGAATTTAAATGGTCCCTAAATGATCTTCGAAGCCTCGTAGAAGAAAACATCACCATCAACAACGTTAATCGGTTGGGAACAAGTTGAGCTTGTAAATTATGTTCTTAGTGAAATTAACACACACCTTCAATGACACACGAAGCAAAGCAAAGAAGAAAGAGAGAAGAACTTAACGGTGGCTATTGTAGAAGAAGATCGAACACTAATCCAACTAAGAGCTCTTTTATTTTGACATTAACTACTATTGCTACGACCATGTGTATTGGCCTAGCTAAAAAAATATTTCCTATATATTCCCATTTGCTTTTCATGTTATTAATTGCATCACCAACTAAAAAATCAGACTCCACATTAGTAATTAGAGCCCGATTTTGAGCCTGATGAACCAATTTGCAAAAAATATTAAATTGGTGAATTATTTTGTAAAATTTTATAGTTCATGTTGTAAATGGAGAAAAAGATAAAGTTGGTGATTTATTTTGCAATTAACCCTTTAGTAAAACATAAAAGTAAACGTGGCACCTGATAATTGTTTCATTTTATCATTTTTTTTTCTTTTTTGAGATTTTTTCATTGAAATGTTATTTAACGAAAACTAAAGAACTGGTGTTATTATGTGATAGGTATGGCCCAGTAACTCCGGGCCGTGCTAGCCCGCCAACCGGGTCAACTGGCCCCAGAAGCGCGAGCCCAACACAGCCCAGTAAGCGCGAGCCCAACACAGCCCAGTTGCGGCATATTTGGAAATTGAGATCCCCATGATCTTTTCCCAACTGCCATGCAGATTTGGTGGACGGGATTATAGGGATTTAGTTAGGGTTTTTGATTTGTATAGTATAAATAGGAGAATTGAAGACGGATTTAGGGTTGGCACTTTTGTATTCTGAAACTACAGCTTGTAAGATTGAACTCCCACATTGAAGGGGAAATAGTGAAAATCACCCCGGAAGGTTATTGCCTTAGCCCGTGGGCGTAGATCTCCGGATCGAACCACGTAAATCTTAGTGTCGTCTTAATTCTTGCATGTTGTGATTGTGGTTGATTTTGATATTCGGTTTTGCGCTTCATCAATTGGCGCCGTCTGTGGGAACCGATTTGAAAGTAAAACCCTAGTATACTTCAACTTCGTCGCGTCAGCCATGGTGAACACCCGCCGATCTGCTATCCCTACTCGGTCCCATCGTAATCTCCCCGTGGATCAAAATCCCCTGTTGCCCCGTCAACAGAATCAGGACCCACCTACGGGGCACATTGACGCGCAGGATCTCGCACCCGCCAATGCGCCAGCACAAGTTAGCCCTGAACTTGCTCCCGAATTACTGCCGGCACAACTAAATTTTATTCGGGAGCATGCCGCTCTATTCCAAGAATGGAATAATCAGCGCGCTAACTCCGGTGAGCGCGCCGACAATGGCGCTGAACAGATGGCAATACATTCACCCCGCGATCGGTCTCGTGAATTTGATGAAGACCCACCTCACCGAGCCAGGCCTGATCGTTGCCGACAGCGATCATTATCTCTTGTGGAGAACCGCAGTTCTAATTGTTCGAGACCCCGGTATGATCATGAGGACGTGGATCGCCGCAGACCTCTAAACGCACAAAAGCAGACTCGCTTGGACAAGTCCCGTGCACTCGATCCTCTGGAACAAGAGCAAGCTCAGTTTGCCGCTGAGCTTAACAAGGTATTGGGCCTTGATGCTGACGAGGAGATCATCACCCCATTCTCTGAAGAGATTCTTGCTACTCCACTCCCCAAGGGGTTCAAACTTCCCCCAGTGTCCGTCTACAATAGCACCGGAGATCCAGGTAATTTCCTAAGCTCTTTTAAGTATGCTATGTTCAATCGCAGCTGTACACAACACCACTTGTGCAAAGTATTTCCTAAGTATCTTCAAGATGAGGCCAGACTTTGGTTCGATTCTTTGCCCCGAGGCAGTGTTACCTCTTTTCGGGATCTCGTCGAGCAGTTTTGGGCGCGTTTCCATACACGAGCAAAACCCATGGCCACTTTGGCTGATCTCATGAATCTAGAACAGCGAGATGGGGAGATTGTTACCCAGTTTCTTGATCGCTTTACCGCCGAAAGCCTAAAAATCGGTAGCCGATCTGATGATGTTATAATCACAGCCTTCATGAATGGCCTCCGACCTGGGCCACTCTACACCGAGCTTGTGCGACACCCCCTACCACGACCCGGGCTCTTTTTGGCATCGTAAGCAGGTTCGCCAAAGCTGAGGAGCAAATCCGTCGCAAACGCGAGAAACATGCTACCAAACGGAAACCAGATAAAACACAAGCCAGGACCAGTACCCGGCCTAGTGCCTTCAGTCGCCTAAGCAGAAGACGGTTGGAATCTTGCGGAGATGTTCCTCAACTCACTCCACTTACTAAATCAAGAGCAGAAATACTTTCTGTTCACAAGAACGATCTGTGACCGTGCCCACGGATGACTGCTCCGGCAGAAAAACGTAACCGCGATAAGTGGTGTGCATACCACCACGATCATGGACACGATACCGAAGAATGTCGTGAACTTGGAAAAGAAATTGAGGATTATTTGAAGAGGGGTTTCCTGCGATAATATGTAGTTCAGACTGAGGACAGATCTCTGTCGAACCAAAATGGAGGCTCACAACAAGGCCGCGGAGGTTACAACGACCGAGGTCCAAGACAAAACAAACCTCAGTGGCAGAATAACAGGTCGGGATATAACAACTATGCACGGCAAGACCAGGGTAATCACCAACAGCCTCAATTACCACCACCTCCACCTCCTCATGGAGGTCCCGGAGACAATCCAGCAAATCACGTTGTCCACGGGATAATAAATGTGATATATGGGGCCATTCCAACAGGGACTTCCCGAAGTGCCCTGAAGGCCGAAGCGCATAGGCCTCCTCCCGAGGAGCCACGTCACAAGCGTTTCTGCAAATCTGAAACTATGAGTTTCACTGATGAGGACCCTGTCCCCGAGCTCACCCCACACACTGATGCCATCGTCATCGATATGGCCGTGGCCAATGTTACAATCAAGCGAGTCTTCGTTGACAATGGAGCCGCTGTCAGTGTCATATTCACTGATTGTTTCCAAAAAATGGGCATACCTCGCGAACAACTCCAACCAGCCCCCGGGCCGTTACAAACCTTCACTCAGGGTGAGGTCCAACCAGAAGGAATAATCAACCTCCCAGCTTCGCTTGGTACTTATCCGGCGATAAAAACCATCTTCGTCGATTTTTATGTGGTCAGCTCTCCATCTCCATATAATATTATTCTGGGCCGAGATTGGCTCACCCCGGCGAAGGCCATCTGTTCCACATATCACCTCACGTTGAAATTTCCTACACCCCATGGCAAGGTGGCCATCTGTGGCAATCAAAGAATTTCCAAAGAGTGCATGTATGTCGCACTTAAGAAACCAACCAAGGCTCCTCCTAAGCCTCAGTTTCAAATAGCCACCTCGGCTCTTACCTCGGGTTCATCTGAGTCACTCGGGGACAATACTATTAAGGTGCCGCTCGATCCGACTAAACCAGAACAAACTGTTACAGTAGGCGCCATGGACACACCATTGTTGCACGATGCCATCATCCAAACGTTACGAGAATATTCCGAAGTTTTTGCGTGGTCTCCCCTGGATATGCCGGGGGTCTCTCCAGACCTTATTACTCATAAGCTGAATATTGACCCCAACGTGAAGCCCATACAACAAAAGCGACGGCAATTTGCCCCAGAGAGGAACGCAGCTATCCGAACTGAAGTTCAGCAGCTTTTGGATGCAGACATCCTATTCGAAGTTCACTATCCGTCCTGGCTTTCTAATCCTGTGATGGTGACGAAGTCAAGTGGGGCATGGAGGATGTGCGTTGATTTCTCCAACCTCAATAAGCATTGCCCGAAGGATTGTTATCCTCTGCCCCCCATCGACCAAAAGGCTGAGGCCATTACTGGGCATAAAGCACTTTGCTTCCTAGATTATACAAGGGATATCATCAAGTTCAAATGGATCGTCGAGATGCCCTTAAAACGGCCTTCATTACTAATTTTGGATGCTTCGCTTTCAAGAAAATGCCCTTTAGGCTCAAGAATGTCGGAGCTACTTATCAACGTCTTATGGATCATGTCTTCCGAGACAAAATTGGCCGCAATGTTGAGGTATATGTTGACGACCTCGTTATTAAAAGTTCCTCCCCTGCGATATGCGTGCAGAACATTGCCGAGACGTTAAGCACGTTGCGACGCTATAATCTTCGCCTCAATCCGGCCAAGTGTACCTTTGGCGTTGGGTCAGGAAAATTTCTGGGGTATGTGGTCTCACACCACGGACTCCAAGCCAACCCAGCCAAGATTAGGGATGTGTTGGATCTTCAGCCGCCGAAGACGGTGAAAGATGTTCAGCGTCTAACCGGCGGCCTCGCAGCCTTAAATCGTTTTTTATCTAAGGCAGCGGAGCGTCAGCTTCCTTTTTTCAAAATTTTGCGTCAGGCAAAGAAATTTGAATGGACTCCACAGTGCACCGAAGCCTTTGAGGCTTTAAAACAACACATCAACCAGTTGCCAACTATGTCCGCGCCTGTCCCCGGAGAGCCTCTTTATGTGTATTTAGCATCTGCTGAAGAAGCCATTAGCGCGGCCCTCGACCGCGAGGATCATGGAAATCAACAGCCCGTGTACTTCGTTAGCCGAGCACTGCAAGGGGCAGAGACCTGGTATTTTGTGGTAGAAAAAACAGTACTGGCCCTCGTTATGGCGGCCCGCCGCCTGCGTCCCTATTTTCAAGGACGCGATATTAGGGTTCTCACTAATCACCCTATTTGTCAAATCCTCACTAAGCCCGATGTGTCGGGACGCTTGGCTAAGTGGGCCATCGAGCTCGGGGAGCATGATATACAATTTCTACCTCGCCGCGCCATCAAAGGTCAAGTCCTTGCGGATTTTTTGGTCGAAGTACCATTAACTGACCCCGAGGCAGTCACATGTGCTACCACTACTCACCACTCCGATCTCGAAGCTAAAGCCCGCAAGTGGCGGGTATATGTGGACGGCGCCTCTGCGACCCGAGGCAGCGGCGCCGGGGTTCTTCTCGTTGGCCCCGATGGTGTTGAGATCAAGTATGTCTTGCATTTTAAGTTCAAAGTGACCAATAACGAGGCGGAATACGAGGCAGTCCTTGCTGGGCTCCGGCTCGCTCAAACTTTCAGAGCTTCGCATATCCAGCTTTCACTGACTCTGAGGTGGTTTCCAGTCAGATCAACGGCACTTATACAGCAAAGGATGATACATTGAAGAGGTATCTAGCTCTAACACTTAAACATTTGCTGACTTTCACTTCGACTACTGTCCAGCAGATACCCCGCGAAGAAAACGTCAAAGTTGATATTCTTAGCAAAATGGCCTCCGCGGTCCCATCAAATATGTCTCCGGACATAATCGTCGAAGAAGCCACCCACCCTTCAATTAATGAGTTGGTGGTCTCTGTATTGACTGATGCCGGTCCCAATTGGATGACTCCTATCGTCCATTATCTCCGGGATGGTACATTGCCCGATGATAAATTACTCGCTTGGCGAATAATTCTTAAAGCACCAAAGTATGCACTTCACGACGGAATCTTGTATCGTCAATCATACTTGCAGCCGAGTCTCTGATGTCTTGGCCTAGTCCAGGCTGACTATGTTCTTCGGGAATTCCACGAGGGGGCATCCGCAAGTAATATTGGGTCGCGGACGTTGGCTAAGAAAGTCCTCCGGTGGGGATACTACTGACCCACATTGTTTAATGATGCCCATAATTTAGTGTCAAAGTGTGACAAATGCCGACGGCATTCCCGGGTAAAACACCTGCCGCAAACTGAGCTTATTGGCATACAAAGCGCCTGGCCATTCATACAGTGGGGAATCGATATCGTGGGACCGTTCCCCGCTGCTCCAGGGGGCTTGAAGTTTCTTGTGGTCGCTGTTGATTATTTCACCAAATGGGTTGAAGCCGAGCCCCTTACTGCCATAACTGGCCAAAACGTCCTGAAGTTTGTTTGGCACAACATCATATGTCGCTTCGGTTCCCAAGTGCCATTATCTCTGACAATGGCAAACAGTTCGCAAATGATCCTTTCCGGTCCTGGTGTGAGGAGTTGCACATCAAACAAATTTTCACCTCGGTGGCTCATCCTCAAGCTAATGGCCAGGTCGAAGTCACTAACCGCACTCTGCTTAACGGTTTGAAGAAGCGTTTAGATCAAGCCAAAGGCCTCTGGGCCGAGAACCTTCCACAAGTTCCCTGGGCTTATCGTACTACGCCGCATTCGTCAACCGGGGAGACTCCATATAGCCTCACCTATGGCTCCGAGGCTGTTATTCATGCTGAGGTGGGAGTGCCCAGCCCCAGACTCATAAGCCTCGACCCCGAGTCTAACGACGAAGCACTCCGTACTAACTTAGACGAGCTCGAACATCGCCGCGAGCAATCCTTTATCCGACAGGCTAAGAGCAAACAACAAGCAGCCCAGTATTATAACCTCCGGGTTAGGGGTACGCAGTTCCAGGTCGGAGACCTCGTGCTCGGGTTAAATTCTTCTAGCAAAGCTGTCCCCGAGGGCAAACTGCATGCTGCTTGGGAAGGGCCTTATCGCGTCGTTGACGCACATGCCTCCGGGAGCTATCAGTTAGAGCATCTAGATGGCACACCGATACCCCAAACCTGGCACGTTATCAATCTGCGGCGTTTCTATCTATGATTTCCGATTGTCAAGTACCTTTTCTTCCTTTACGTTCTTTGTACGTTATTTCATTTTCATACTGTGGCATTTTCTTTTTTACGATTACACTTGTATTCTTCAATTGTTCCGACAATCACTATGAATAAAAGTCTTGACTTCTCATACCTATACTGTTTTTTCTTCTACGCCGCGGGGACGCCCCGGCCTAGAATAATTATTGTTTGTCTCCGGGCACATTGGTCTCTCGCCTGATCCATCCGGAGAGATCAACCCTTGGTCCCCGGACATATATTCCCTCTCGCCTGATTTATCCGGAGAGGTCAATCACTTTGTTATTTAACATTAACTCCCGCCCGATCCGTCCGGGGAGATTCTATAACTTGTTTCCGAACAATGGCTTATTTACGCCTCGTACTCCCGAGTACTAATTTAAAGCAATTGCCTCATGACCAAGAACTTAGCTACTCTTATTTGTTGTTATATATATCATAATATTTTCACAAGTTTTATATACTAAGTGTCCTTTACAAATACACATACATTGTTATTACAACATCTATATTTATCTCCGACCCCCTAGCCAATGCTCCGCGCTCCGGCGTTGGGATCCGTCCCGGGAGCTCCTTCGCGTCCTCCGGGATCTGGAGGTACCCCGGCTTTGGGCTCTAGTCCTTCCCCTACTTTGATCTCCTCTCCGCCGAGGACTTACTCTTTGGACTGGCCTGGGAACGTTGTCCCTTCCTCGATCTTCTCGACGGCGCACTGGCCTCGAAGTGTTAGCCCATTCCACGGGATCCCACTCTGCGGGGGTCATCACTTCGATCTCCTCCGCCAATTTTTCCACCACCTCTTCGGCTATCACCACCGGGATCGGTTCTCGGATTATAATACCAGTTGGTTTTTTCACCGACCCCTTTCTACTTCTCTGCGGAGTCTTTTCAGAAATCCCCCAGCTGGTGCTGGCGATATTTTCCTCCGCAGTACGGCGCCACCTTCTGCGGCCTCTTAAGCCTTTGTACATACTGAGGAGTATTTCTAAAACTTCCCGCTTCCTAACCAGCTCGGAGGAGTTGGTATGACCAGCCTCTATCAGCGTGGTAATTTCCCTTTGGATTTCGGCCGTCCGCTCTTCGACCTCTTCAAAGGTTAGCAGGCCGTACTCCGTCAAGATTCGCTCATACTCTCTTTGGTGTACGAAGAGTCGCTCTAGCTCGGCACATTTCGACAAGTACTTCAGCTGATAGTCTCTTGCCCTTTCTACACCCTTAGCTCTCGTCTCTTCGGCCTCGTTGCCCTCTTCTCCGCCGAGGCTAACCTTTTCTCCGACCGGGGCACCACCTGCTTCTGCAAGTTATCTTTCTCACTGCGAAACCATTCCAAGGACCGTATGAGCTTCTTTGTTATGTTGTGTAGCTCCTCGGTATCCTCCTGTTTGCAGCACAGATTCAGTACTAGTATGTCTTAGTCAACACTGAAGCGAAAAAGCAGTAACTCAACGATATTTATTCAAATAGACTTCATTAACCAACAGACTGTCATATACACATCATTTGCAAATACATTATCGCAAGAATACAGCTTTTTCCTACCACCTATGGTATTTACAATTTATCAAAATTGCGGGGAACTAACCTCCCCCTGATCGGCCCTCTCGGCCGCCTCCGGCACCTCCACCTCCTCCTCGTCCTCCTCTTCTAGCAAGGCCTGATTCACCCCTGCATCACCCTCCGTTGTCTCTGACGTGGTCTCCATACGCGGGGGTGGATCCTTTGTTCGTGGGTCCGAAGCGAACTCTCCCCGCCGAAAGGACAGGAACTCTTCGTCCTGGTCCACATTGCAGGCAGCGATCTCCTCGGCGCTCAGTATTGTCTTCTTCTCTGCTAGCGCCTTTACCAAAGGCCACTCCGGGACCCGAGCCAGTGCACTGTAGTATGCCTCCTCCACGGCGCCCACAGAGCTGAAATCGTATCCGAACTCTGGACGATAAACATCCACGTTCGGGTAGATCTCCTTGACCTTCTCCAGCAGCACGGAGCGTGTTGCCGTGTCGCCGACCGCGACAAACCCCATTTGGTAGTCGAGGAACGTGCTAGTCTGCAGTAGTTTCTCGGCGAAAGTCTTTAGCACGTCCCCCTGGCCCTCAACTACCGCCATCTCCTTGGCCCCCAGCTCCGAGCGTAGCTCCGCCACTTCGCCGCGGAGCACCCCGGCCTCCACCTCCACCTCGCGCAGTCGCGCCACTTCCTTCTCCACCAAGAAAGCTCTCTTGTGAGCCTAGGACAGGTCGTGAGTTAACCTGTCGTTTCGAGATTGCAACTCCCTCAACGCCTCGGCTAACTCCTCTTTGGCCTCCCGCTCAGTCCTTCGGCCGAGGTCCATTATTCCTCGGGCTAGGCGTAACAGCTCCTCGGCCTCAGGCCCCTCCAAACCCAGAACACTTGTTTGCCCCTGCCCATAAAAAAAAAAAAAAAACAAACAAACAAACAAACAAACAAACAAACAGACAGACAAAGCAACAGAAGATGAGTTTCAGCAGCAATATTTCCCTAAGGCAATGGCTATCCCTACTGTACCTCGGGGGCGGGCTCCGTGCGCAGTCTTTTGGCCTCTCCCAGCGGAGTCGAAGACGGCTCCGGCCTCCTCTTCGACCTCAGGGTCGACCCTGCGACCACAACTTCGTCCTCCGTCCCTAGTGACGGCCTCGGACTCGGCGACACCCTCACTCTAGGGGCCACTTCGGCAGCGGTCCCATTCTTCTTCGAAGCTGGAAGCACCGCCGAGCTTCCAGCTGTATCTTTTCCGAATCGTCCCACTGCAAGAAGATCAATGGCTAATCTCGTGCAAGTTACAAACAGTTAAAACATATTAAGAGTTCCTACCCTCCTCGGCTGCCCCAGCTGCCGAATCCTGCCCCCGGGTGGGATTCTCCTCTGCTCCTCCCGAGTAGTAGGGACTTAACCCTGCCTCCTCCAGCTCCTCTTCGGTGCATAGTGTTTTAAACATACCCACGGTACGGAAATAATTAACTACCTCCGGCTCCGGCTCCGCCACCGGGGCGTTATCCACTACCTCCTCCCTCCTCCACCTCGGGAGGGCCACATCAACCTTCACAAATATAAACTTCTCCTTCCAACCCTCTACCTTACTCGGGTTTTTCACCTTAAACCCACCTCGGGCCCTCGGGCTAAAGGAATACCACCCTTCGATTTCCCAAGGCTTTAAGTTGGAAGAAGAATCTAAATATATCTACATCCGGTTCCACCCCGGCCCTCTTGCATACTACTAAGAACCCCACCACTTGTCTCACGGCATTGGGTGCTAATTGGCATAGGGCAATGTCGTAATATCTCAGCAGCTGCACTACGAAGTCCTAGAGAGGGAACCTAATTCCTATCCTCAGGGGGTCTATATACACACTTATGAACCCCTTGGGTGGGCAACAAGCTCGGTCACTAGGCTCTGGCACAATGTATTCTAAATTAAAGGGAAAATAAAATGTTGGAATCAGGGCTTCTATTTGCACACGCGACATCCGCAGCGTCTCCGTGGCAACCTCGAAGTCCTCCTTCCCGCAATCACTAAACCCTACTGCCCGGGTGCCGGATTCCATACCGTCAGCCCTATATACCACCCTAATCTCTCTTCTTTCAGGGATAATAATGCGCAAGGGTTCTAATTTTAACGGGGCTTTAGTTGTCCCTACTTCTCTAATCGAAGACGAAGACGAAGACGAAGAGGAAGACATACTTACTTAGTTTCGATTTGAGATTGCTCACGACTTGGCACAGATGATTCTCTCTTTTTCTCCCGTTCTTTGTCTCTCGCGAACCGCAAATGAGAATAATGAAGCTTACTGTACAAGCATTATATATATACACTCACGAATCAACGGCCCAGATCTGGCCTCTTCAAATTCAGAGTTTAAGATTCGCGCGTGGCAGTCACGCGCATTACAGTTACCTAGCCGCATGGGGGACACGCTTCTTGGGATTTCAAAACGCGTCACTTCACATCCCTTATCCTAATGATGGCGCCGCCAGTCACATCAACTTCACCCTTCCCCAGGAAGCTTTGGGTTTCACTCTGGTGGCCCCTTTACCCCGGGCATGTTTCAGCTCGGCTTCGGCCGACCCCATGACCCCGGGGGTACCTCAGTTCGGTTCGGATCTGTCCCTGTTGACCTTTTCACCCCGGGGGTGCATCAGCTCGGCCCTGGCTAGTTCCTTCGCCCCGGTGGTCCGTCAGCTCGGTAAGAATGGAATCTTTCATCGCCAGCTACGCCATTACATCACTCTACATCGTCGCTAACTCATACCTATTACAACATGACTTACTCTTAACCGAAGCTCCTAACTCGCTTCGGCTGGTGGGGGGGCATCTAATAGGTATGACCCAGTAACTCCGGGTCGTGCTAGCTCGCCAACCGGGTCAACTGGGCCCAGAAGCGCGAGCCCAACACAGCCCAGTTGCGGCATATTTGGAAATTGAGATCCCCATGATCTTTTCCCAACTGCCATGCAGATTTGGTGGGCGAGATTATAGGGATTTAGTTAGGGTTTTGATTTGTATAGTATAAATAGGAGAATTGAAGACAGGCACTTTTGTATTCTGAAACTACAGCTTGTAAGATTGAACTCCCACATTGAAGGGGGAATAGTGAAAATCACCGCGGAAGGTTATTGCCTTCGCCCGTGGACGTAGATCTCCGGATCGAACCACGTAAATCTTAGTGTCGTCTTAATTCTTGCATGTTGTGATTGTGGTTGATTTTGATATTCGATTTTGCGCTTCATCATTATGAAAACATGTAAATTCTGTTGACCGGAGAACTGCATACGTGAATTCTTAGATATGCATGTACTATTAAATCAAAATCCAACTGTGTTTTACATTTTAGAAACTCTGGTTATTTCGTAATTAATACGGGCAATATATATAAGGGATTTTCAATTTGTTGGACGACCAAATTAAAATAAAAAAAAAACCGTTGATCAATCCCACCTTCTGTCTCTCTCTATTTCTGCAGAAGGTAATTAAGGATGTAATTGATCGTTCTGAACACCATACCGATTTTCACACAAGATCAAATATGAATTCAGGTACGCTTCCGTTTTCTTGGTTATTGTTCTTCCTATTTTGAATTATCATCGTAGGTGGTATTTAATTTAGTAATAGATGGACATGCTTATTTGATCTGATTAATCGTATATTAATTATTAAAGCATACTATTCGGGATTAAATAATTCTAACATATCACCGTAATGGTTTGTTAATTTTCTTGGGTCTTTTAGAAAACGAAATATTTAAAATACCATCCACAAATTATGCATACACCATTAAATGCAGTGGCGTATCCAGAATTTTAAATTTGGAGATATGACGGTTCGTCAGAAAAAAGAAAAAAAAAAAAAAATATATATATATATATATATAATACTCCATCCGTTAACAAATTAATGTCATTAGACTTTTAGATGTGATTTATGAGTAAAATGAATGGACAACAATACCCTTATAAGATCTATACCTATAATTTTAACTTCCATCTTTCTCTTCATCATTTTTTTGTTACAATATTTTTTTCTCCATCCTTTCTCCATCAAATTTTCATTACCAATTGAGAGATCAAATAATATATAGGTAATAACAATATTATAAGATATGCATGGAGATTTTCTTAAATTTAGTTAAGGACAACGTTATAAGAAATAGGCGAAAAATGCTATAGTGACACTCTTTTGTGAAAAAATGATTTTGCCTAGAATGATAAGTAAATAATGCTTGTATAAAAGAAATGAAAATCAAGAATATGCAAAAAGTAGCAGCAAACCCAAATGCTCTAAGTGAACTAATACACTTGCCAAAAAATACGGCGCAAAAATGTCAAAACTACCATAAACAGATGGCAGACTAGAAACGTCTAACAGATCAAAGGCGCTAAGATGAGGGGGAGCAACAACACAAGGGAACCAAGCGCCATGAGTGTGAGTCCAAACACTCAGAGTAGCGAGTGAAATCTGGAGTCCGGGAACTGCATCCGGAACACAAGCAACATGAAGAACGGGGAATGTTGTGCCTATACAAGCAAATCCAAGTGAAGGCGGCAGAGCAATGATACTTATTTATGAATGGAGTAAGTATTATTTAATACCATTATCTAGAAAAGAAGTGTTATTTAAAGAATTCAAAATAATATAATATGGAAAAAAGACAGTTGCAGATTATTTGATTTTTTTTCATTTTCCTTCTCTTTTAGGCGTTGTTTTGTAAAATAGAAACTAGTACTTCCTCAGTTCAATAAAAATTAAGAGTTATGGTTCAAAATAAATTATTGTCCTGAAATATGAGTCATCTTTCTAATGTCAATGACTCTCTTTTCATAGTTAAATAAATGAATTAAAATTTTATTTCACGAATTACTTATATATGGTTGAATATGTCAGATCAAAAAATAAAATAAAATGTCTAAGTAACACTTTATGATTTTCTAGAGTTGTACCTTCATTAAATCGACTAAAAAAATTATACCTTTCTCAAATAAGACTCCTTTTATAAGGGGGAAGAAACAATTCCCATTGGTTTTTTTTTTCTTATCTTTCTTTGTATTACCAAAACAATATATTTGTAAAACCTCGAACCGGTGAGGGTCGAACCCTTTCCTTTTTAAATTGACTCTCATTATTAATGTAAATTGTCCGGTACAAGATTCTCAATCCAATCAGAAAAATCAGGAGTTATCCAAACAATTGGATCGTCTGAAGAAAAAAAAAATGAGCAAGCTATGTGCCAACAACTTGGCTCTACGAGACATGTTTTATGCTAAAAAAAACAATCAGATAGCATCAAATAAATGTTAAAAATTACTCATGAAAAGACCAGTGGAACTAAGATATGTTTTTTGCCCCTTGCCCCGTGACTGTTATGCACAGCGAGCAAAGGATTTGGATGACGGACCCAGGCAGAAGTGAACTTGACGATTGGAGCAGAAAATTGGTGAGGAAAGACCAGGGTTTCAGAACCTGAAAAGAAAAAAAATAAAACAAAATTTAAAAATGAAACATTCCTTCATCCATCCATTAAGGAAAATGAGGAAAGAAGGTGATGGTACGTGAGGGTCGAACCCTTGATGCTTCACATATTAATAAAACCGCTGGACAAACATAACCTTGTATCCTGAGTTTATATTATACTCCTTCCGTCCCGATCTAATTGGCCTACCTTCTTTTTTTGTTTGTCCCAACTTAATTGCCCTAGCCCATAAATGGCAAATTCTCTCACAATCTCCACCCTCAAAATATCCACTCTTAATCTCCACCTTTAAAAAAGTTAAAGATTCCACAAAATATATTTTTTCTTAGTCTTTGTGCCCGACCAAAATAGGCCAATTAGGCCGGGACGGAGGGAGTACATCATTATATTTCAATTTGGGGGTGCAATGTCTCTCACGTGGAATGCCTTTACAGTCAAAATGGTTAATATTTTTTTGATTATAATCGACGTTGGAGCTAATGTACACATATTAAGGAAAAAATTACTACTTTTATTTTGTTTATTTGTTGTTTTAACTTATTTATTTTGTTTATTAATAGTTATCATTTTAACTTTTTTTTATTTCTTTTTTAATAATAATGTTATAGTTATGAAAAATGTAAAACAAGAAAATGAGGAGGATATCAAGAGATTTAAGGAAATAGAGAAAATATAGTTGATGGTTTATTTGTCGAGCTTCTATGTCCCTTAATATTCTTATCTAAAATTAAGAACAAATAGAGTCAGTATCACTTGATATCCCTTTTAATGCATTAACTAAGCAAATTAGGGGAGTTAAAAGGGTGAATTAGGAAAGAATAAGGTTGTTCAACTTTGGAATTGGCATAATGTGACTTAGGGCATCCACAATACACACAAAACTGTTACTTGACACATTACCGCTACGTCACTGTCACGTCAAAAGTTTTAACCCCATTTAAATGCTACATATTTCCCACAATGCAACTCAGGTCCAATTAACACTATTTGAGGGTCCCACCTTTAAACCACCCCATTTATTTTCTTATCTTCAATTTAATTAAATCTTATTTACAATTTTAACTTTTAGTAATTAATTAATTAATATTTATAATTTGTAGATAAAAAATATATTATCGAATTTTTTTTAAAAAAAAATAATAATTTCAGAAAAAAATATTAATTCGATTGACAATAATAGAGATGTCTGTTTAAATTTTTTGCCAACGGTCTGGAACAATGGAATTGGCCATTGACAATAGTAGTGCATATCCCCATTTCTCAACAAAAAGAACCAATCTTCAAATTTGATTTAATAAAAAGAAAATGAAAAATGGAAACTAAATGGGTGTTGTTCCAGTTGCAGACAGCAATTATGACGCAGGCCCCACCGCGCCACTTGCCCCAGGCGCACGTGGCGGTCACGCGCCAGTGCTATTGCTCTTCTGCGCGCGAATGATCGCGCACCGCCTGCTCCCCCACTCTCGCCCCGCCACCCCCCTCCCCCCCTCCCTCTCCCCTTTCAGGACTATTTAAATGGACCCAAACCAAATAAATGTATTACTATCCTCTCTCTTCAATGGTATGTTACCTGAAATTTGCACTAAAATAATTCAAAAGCACCCCACTGTGGTTGCTCTTATATGGCAAAAACTAAAATGAATAAATTGGAAGGAGTATATAACATATAGGATGGGGTATATAAACATCAATGTCTAGGCAGTTAGGAGCCATCAAATATATTATATGCAACAATGGTTTACATATTATGATGATTGACAGTAAATCCATCTTCTAAATGTGCTAATTATTTTAGTTCACAGCGAATATGATATATGAATATGTGATCACTTATGTTTTAGTATCAGTTATAGTGAACATAAGATAATAAGCAACAATCACATTAAAACATAAAACATTTTATTTCTAAATCTGGAAACACATAAAAAAAATTAGTAACCTAACTAACAAAAGGTATGTAAGACTACATTTTAACTAAATTTAATAAATGACAAATGATCAAGAAATTAAATCAGATGTCCAAGTTTATTTTATTTTTTAGGAAACAATGACCAGTCATAACTAATTTATGGTGCACTTATCTGTGGTTTTATATTTCGGGAGATCAATTCATTCATCACAGAAACCTTTGTTACTCCTTTATTCAGCAGATCCAAAATTTTGTGCCAACTCCTGATCTAAGCTCCAAAAAGAGAAATAAATCATAAATAGTGCATCTAAAAAAATGAACAAATAGATAACTCTGATGGATCTAATAAAACAAAACTGATTCGTTGATTATTGATAACAATTAGATGAAGCTTTTTCGCTCGAACTATCAAAATCAACCCTCTCGAAATAATTTTAAAATAACAGATCTACAAAGATCAATCAAATTTTTTAATATGAAGCTTAAAAAAACTTGAACATATACACACAAAATCAGTCTAAACGATTTCAAAGCTTTAAAAATCAACAAAAAAATGGTAATACATTATCTATGGATTCATAATCGGGAGAATGTCAGAGGGGATCATGGAAACATGTTGAATTAAAAAAAAAAAAAAAAAAAAAAAAAAAAAAAAAAGACAAGAGGAAAAAAACATAAAAAAATGCATCTGGAAAAAAATCCGAAATTAAACTTAATACTGATGGATCTAATAAAACAAACCTGTATTGATGATTTTTGATAAATTTGAGTTGATCTTTATTTCCATCGATTTGTCATAATCAACATGCACTCTCGAAATACTCTCACAACAGCATAGCTTCAAAGATTCATTGAATATTTTTTTAAGAATCTCAAAAAACAGAAACAGGAAAAAACAATTTCGGTCTAATCCATTTCAAAATTTAAAAAAACAAAGAAATTAGTAATACCTTATAAATGGACGATGAGGAGCTATTAACAGTGGAACGATCTCATCATTTATACAGGGAAGATGAATCCTTAACATGCGAAGGGGTGATCTTGGAAATCAGGGGAAAAACAAGTAAATTAGGGTTTTCTGATCTAAAGATATAAACATTTTTTAAAGGGTTTTTAAGATTAAATCTACAAAATTGTGATGGGTTTAATGTAATCAAGTTCAGAAGAACTTCGAAGAACATGGAATTTAGATAGTGAAAAGTTGGACTAAGAATATTGAAGATCGAATGAAAATTGTTGATGGAGGTGAGATGGAAGCTCAAGTTACTCTCCAATCTTCCAGAAGAATGTGGAGAGTCTAAGGACACTCATCTAAATTCGTTCAATTAAAAACGTTGAATTGGAAAATTTAGCAACTTTTACTTTTTTTAAAAAAAAAAAAATCAATAAGGTGAATGAGCTGGATAAAAAACCCGTTGGATCAATAATTGATTATGGGCTGATATTGGCTGGATCAATTATTAAATATGGGTTGGACCAATAATTCGACCCAATGTTTTCAGCAATGTAATAAACAATAATGTGTAGCCCAAATAATTTTAGTTGATAATAGACTTTATAATTGAGGAAATAATTAAGTTTGGATTTAATTTGTAATACATATATGATTTAGTTTATTATACCTTTTGTTGCATATTAGTTCAACTAATGTGATTATCTTTTTATGTTTAATAAATTTAGCTACTACAAATGTTTTTTATGTGTATTTGTATGTATCAAATAAATAAAAAATTATATTTGTTGAAAACAAACAACTTAGTTGGCTGTTAGACCTATCTATATTGGTTTTAGGATATTATTTGTTAGGCTAATGGAATTATAAACTTTGACTAAAATGTATAAACGAAATAATAAATTAATATTTGTTGGAAATAAGCAATGTCTTTATAATTTTTTTCCATTTTTCCTTTATATATAGATTAAAATTAATTTATATGTCACATAATTAATAAATATTCAAGTTTAATTTTAGGCCTATACAGATTGTTGATAAATTGGAAAAATGTTATACTCACCCGATGATTGATAAATTTTAAGAGTGTAGAAAATAAAATATAACATTGTATTTGTTGGATGAAACAAATGTTTTTTTTTTATCATTTTATTTTAATATATATATAAAATGAGATTGATATAATGGCTCATTAATAATTACCTATTTCAAATTCTATGCCCCATATAGATATATAACTAACATTACTTTTTATATATAAATATTTTAGTGAATTTGGAGATAGAGCCATTATTTTTCTATTACGTAATTAGAAATGGAATTGTGCGTGTGTTATTTTAATATATCTGCTTTGTCTATTTTTTAGAAAACTCTGGAACTTCTTCCAAAAGTAGCAAGCATAGCATGTTTGAAAATGAGGGAATTAAATACTGTGTATTACCCGTTCTCAGGGAACACTTTCCGCGATACCACTAATGGTAACTTAGACCAATCGATTTTAATGTCGTAATCATGCTTATGGTAAATTCAAGCAATATATGTTACATTTTAATATGTATTTAGATAGATATATAGTTGATGCATATTTGTACTTTAAGGATATTTTTCGGATCATCATAGTTTATATTCGGTTATGTGATACTTTATTTTACCACTAAAATCGCACTTAACAACGATAAAAGAATAAATCGTAATGCAACCACATTCAATAATATCATGTGAAAGATCTTCCCGTGCATCGCACGTATACAATACTAGTATGGCAAAAACTAAAATGAATAAATTGGAAGGAGTATATAACATATAGGATGGGGTAATATTGATTGATATAGGTAGTACGTAGTGTATAATAAGTCCATTAATGTGGGCTACTATAAACGACATTATAATTAATTTGTTTTTGTCTCGAGCTAGCTAGTATGCCAAATTGGACGTCCTATTATTAGTCACCATACCTAACATCATTGACTCTTCAAGACTTGTACCCCTTTGACTTACAATCAGGCCTGTCGTCAGGCAGTTTAGGGAACATTCGTCTAAGGCCCCAAATTTTAGAAACCTCAAATTTTATAGTAGTATTATATATTAAATATATTTACTCTTTTGTTATATAACCCAATAAGATTTTATAAATAATTTTAGTTGTCCATCATGTTATTATTTTATTATTACTAGGTCCATCAAATACTCAAATCTAGTAAAATCAAATAAATAAAATAGGAAAAAATGAAAGAGCACTTCAAATGATAAAATAAAGTGGAGCTATTTCTTAATCCCAATATTAGAAAAACAAAAAAAAAAAAAAAAAAAAAAAAAACAAAACAAAACAAAACAAAACTTGCCATTAGACCGATGAACATTATCCAAAAAAAAATTCCATGTTTTTTTTCAAAATTCTTAGAAATCTTCACGTCTTTTCTCATTCCTTTTTCTTTTAATCTATTAATTTGTGAATTTAAAATAAAATTCAAAATTATTATCTTCCATAAAATTTAGCTTTGATAATGTTAGATTGTGGCCCTTTTTGTTTATATGAAAGGCCACTAAAATGAAAAAAATTGGTTTTTAATTGATTTTGGCGTTAGAAAATGCGTACAACTCTAATTGGAATATCCAAGTATACGCTGACGTAATGAATCATATGAGCCACTTCTGGACTCAAAACTGATGACAATAAAAGATTTTCTCAGATTGTGCGTTTATTTGTTTCTGTTTATGTATGTTTTTACACTTTTTTATTTTCAAATAGCCATAGTCACCATAATTAATGTATAGACTTCTCCCATCAATAACATTTCCTAATCTTCACTCTTCTTTAAGATAGAGTTTGAAATTTTCATATTATATGACAAATCAAAATTGATGTATTTTATTTTCCAGCATTGAAAATAATATGGATGTGTCACCCAGGTGAACATGACACCATACACATATTAAAATTGATCATGGATGATCATAGATTCACCAGACAAATGAAAACCTCCAATTTAACACAATCATGTGTAATCCACATACAATATTTTGGTAAAATTATACCAATCCAAGCAATTAAAAAGGATAAGAAATAAAATTGTAAAAGAAAAGAAAAAATAAATAATAAGAACCTGGTTTTCGAAACACTCATGGACAAGTTTTGCAATTTTTTAAATGTAATTCTAAAAGAAATATTATAGAATTCTTGGATTGAGTGGTCTAACTTTGATTAATGAATTATGGCCAAACTATTATATGAATATTATGCCTATATAAATGAAAGTTGAGCATTTCTTTTCTTGAATAAATGAGTGAGTCAATCAATATGGAACCGATTAAGTTGTTGAATTTATCTGTTTTCATATTCGTATTGTTAACTACTACTAGTGCTACCATAATAGTGTCACCGGGATCGCCATTATGTACTTTTTTTCCAGGATTATGTTTATCTCCACCACCACTACCTCTAGTACCATCGATGTGCACTTTTTTCCCAAGGTTATTATGCCAGTCTCCACCGCCACCTCCTCCACCATCCACGTCTTCACCGCACCCACCACCTCAGCCGCCACCCACTTATTCGCCACCTCCACCACCTCTGCCACACCCACAACCTCCCCCACCACCCACGTCTTCGCCGCCTCCATCACCTTCACCGTTGCCACCACCCAATTCTTTACTGCCTCCACCACCTCCACCGCCACCTAATTCTTCGCCGCCTCCACCACCTTCACCACCTTCACCACTTCCACCACCTCCACTTAGATTCCCACCACCGCCACTACTGCGACATCCACCGCCCTCTCCACCACCCACGTCTTCGCCACATTCACCACCTGATCCGCCACCCACTTATTCGCCCCCTTCACCACCTCCGCCTCCCCCACCACCTCTGCTGCCGCCACCCAATTCTTCACAGCCTCCACTACCTTCGCCGCCACCCAATTCTTCGCCACATCCGCCACTTCCACCATCTCCACTTAGATTTCCACCATCACCACCGCCACATCTGCGACATCCACCACCTCCACTTAGATTCCCACCACCATCGTCACCACCTCCACCACCCACTTTTTCGCCGCCTCTACCACCTCTGCTGCCACCCACTTCTTTGCCACCTCCGCAACTACCCAATTCTTCACTACCTCCGCCACCACCTCCACCACCCCTCTCTTCACCACCTCTATCGCCACTATGCACTATTTTCCCAAGACTATTCTGTCAGTCTCCACCTCCCCCATCTCCACCACCTCCGTCGCCACCTACTTCTTTTCCATCTCCACCACCACCAAGAGCTAGATGAAAAATTTCACTACCTACTTAATTTACCAGCATTGTGCTAACTTCCACAACTATCAACATGTTAATCTTCATCTCGTCTCCTTTACTTTCATTACCATACTTACAGAATAATAAGACACGTCAGATAAGTTTTTTTCGATATAATAATATCATCAGCTAATAAAGGTCTCACATTTCATGGTTCAACTTGCCTCGTATCATTCTTGACATCACTTGTTTTGGCCTCTAGACTTTAATGTGTGAAACATTGAATGTTAGGATATGTTTGACATTTTTTTTATTTTTTATTTTACATATTTGATAAAAAAAAATAAAAAATAAAAAAATCATCATTTTATCTTTTTTTCATTGCTCAAATTTAGACCATTTTAGTTAGACAATTGCACATATATCGCGGATGATCGCGTCAAATTAGTGATTCGTCTATTTATGTGACAAATACCTGAATTCATGCTAGAATTGTGAAGAAACTCGAATTTTCATTTAGCCAAACACTTACGTATCTCGCAGAAGAATGAAGTATATAAATACTGAATTCCTATGAATTCTAACCAAAATAAACTACTCTATAAAATTTTTGTCTGGATAAAGCAAAACGTATTCAAATAGTGCAAACAATATACTAAAGGTACACAGAATAGTTTAATTGTGCAGGCTATTAATATTCACCCTTGAATTAATAAGTTTATTTTTGTATTTTGTGCATTATATAATCATTTTTTTATTGTGAAACAGTTATATTTGCATATTATATGATATAAAGTGATGATTTATAAAATTAAAATAAATAGGATTTTAAATTTTTATTCTTTTAATATGATTGCATGATTGGCATTTTTTAGAAAAAAAAATCCTTCAAAAATAAGCAAAAACTAGAAAAACTCAACACTATATTTATTTTAGGGTTAATATCAAATTGTCTCCTGAACTATCAGTGTTTTTATCCAATTCTTATCTGAACTATGTTTTGTAACAAAGAGCAGCCTATACTACACGAATTTCATTTTCGGTGGCCACTTCCGGTCAAAATGAACACGTGACTCGCACATGGTCAAATGGGGGGGGGGGGTACTTTTGCAAAAAATAATTATTTACAGAATGGATTTTTTCTTTTAAGTTACTTATCTATTAAAAACATTACATCGGTAAATTAAAATCTTAAGGATACTAATCCAAACACGCAAATTTCTTAAATCCCCTCCCGATTTCATTGAAACCCACCATTGATTCAAACCCTAGCTATATTACACGAAAAAAATTCTTCCCTATTTATCTCGAAAAAATCTTCCCATTTCTCGCGAATCGGAAGAGGCATTGAAATGGGCTAGAAAACCAAGGATGAGAAGAAGGATGAGTTACCCCTTGGAACTTCGCACTAGATTATAGTAACTATTGGCCCAGGACCAATTTTCTGTTATGCTTTCATTGTTTTGGTTGCGACGTAATGCTTTTAATGATCAGATTTTGTTGTTTTAGTGGCGACCGATGCTTGTGTTATGTTTTTGTAGTTTTGGTGGCTGTATTTGCATCTGTATTGTTGTCCCCTATATAGTGTGTTGGGGCTCTTTTTATGCTAACATTATTTGTTAATATATGTTATTTGTAAGCATAAATTTGACTTCTTATGCATCGGGGAAGCAATTTTTATCTTCCAATGTGGATTTCTATGTTAATTTTATAGGGGTCATTATGGGTATGTAATGTAGGTAGGTGTGTAATGGATTATTTATTGTTGGGTGTCTTTATGTCACTTTGTGTTTAGTCTATTTTTATATGTTAAGTGGCTGGCATGTGCAATATCATCTTTCCAAATTGTTCATGGTAAAAAAAGATACTTATATTGTGTTTTTTGTGTTTTAAAGTGAAAATCCAGAAAACATTACTGTAATACTTCATCATTCCGGTAAATTTGATAATCTAGGGTGTCTTTGTTATGTTGGAGGTAGGGTAGCCCACATTGACTTTTATGACCCAGATGAAATGTCATGTAATTAGAATAATACAAGCTAATACTCAAACAGTGATGCAAATCAGAGAGTATTTATGTCTAAGTAAGTCATACATGCAAAGTGGCAAAATCATCTAGGGGAGATACAAGTATTGGGCGAATGTTTAAATTTCCTCAATCGAAGCAAAGCTTGGAGCTTCTGCCTTCTGGCAATGCAAATATATTTTAGTTCAAGAAATTGAGTAATTTTGGAATGATAAGCCGGTCAGTGGGGGCATTAGTAAGCTCACAGTCCATAGATGGACGTCGTTCATATGAGACTCCAAATACGAACTAAGTACATCACAAATGGACTTTATCTAGGATATTGTCACATAGTGGGAAGTGATTATGATATAGCTATGTACACTTATGAAGAGATGATTCATTCAAAAGTATGTCGGACAAGTTAAGAAACGATTGGCTCTCTCACACAATCAATCGCCTCTAATGTCAGCTGACATGGGAGATGAGACTAGTATAGAATTTATTTAATTGATTCTATGTGTCTCGCCTTAGTATGCTAAGATGAGATCGATGTTTGGCAATAGGTGATCGAGTTGGATATAGCATTATCTAATTATAACTTATCATATAGCCATATGTGAGTTTTCTCGAGTTAGACGTTGGCTTGAGGACATCTAAGGAGAAAACTCAGGTTAGTGTTGGAAAGCTTTTAGACTAAAATTTGTACAATATGGTTAATGACTGACATATGCTTCCATGAGGGAAATGGCACATCGTAACATGCATTTCACACTGCATATGCTTTTGATAAAAATTTGATAATATGATATGAGTCCCCATTTTTTCATTGTATGAGATCTAGAGGTTTAGATTATCTAATAGTATGCCTTTAAGACTTCTTCCTATATCTTTAGTCTTTATCTTAGTGTTGCTACATTAGCATGTACCCAATAACCAAGAAAGGATTCGTTTATGTGGGACATGTCTAGGAAAGTAGCTACATAAAGGACTATGAGGTATAAGGAGAAACGAAGACCATTATTGCCATCATCACTTAGAGATTCACTGACGTCAATTATGTTCAAGGAACGTAACATTGAATGTAAAATGAAGTGATGAATCTGACATGCTTCTTCAAAGTTGAAGGGACAAGGGGGCATACTTATTCTTGGCATTAGGTAATGAGTCTAAGGCATAGCGACTTTATTGTCCTCAAATTCTTGATGTCAAGTTGTTGTACACCTTAACCAATGTATAGCCTTTTGCTCTTAAGATACTTGCGGGTCACACGATGCATTTGACAGTATGATTTTGTTGAGGTTGGAAAAATTACTGTTGGTTAGGTTTCATCCCTCATGGACGAGTAGAGGATGTTGGAATAACCTGAGTCAATAGGTTCGATGAACAGGGGCCCTAGTGGGGCTGACCCGATCCATTAGTAAGTGGATGGGCTTGGAGATTATTGGATAACCATATTACTAGAAAACCTCATCCACTTATTAATCCCCACTATCTCTCCATATATCGGTATACACAATACAATACAACATAGCATCAGAATAATGTTTCTCTCTTTCGTAAGATAAACAGAGAGAGAAATAGAGAAATATATCGTGATAATCCTAACGTGATCATCCATCCACCGAAAGATGGTTCTTGGGTCGTCGATTTTCGCTTGGAATTTATATACGGGCATGGAGTATGGAACATCAAAATCAGACCGTGGTTCAACCCATATCGATTCGGACACCTGTTCAGCTGCAATTGTTCAAGGTGCCCGGTATTTCCAACAACATATACATCAATTTACACGAAGAAATCAAACTAAGTATATTCCATAATTTTTAGTTGCTTTGTAAGGTTATATTAATTCCAGTTTTCTTAGTATAACTATAACTTTCTTTGACATATTTGTCCTTTTTGCCATCTTGGCATTATTGCCACGAACCGTGACTGATGTGTCACCATACAGACTAGTCATGAAGTACTTTTCGAGCATATATTTTGTTACAAGATGTAGTTTCCCCACGAATAATATTTTGCCAAGAAATTTTGTTCAATTTGCCGCACTAATAGCTTGAGTTTTCCTGACATGCATATGTGCCACAAACGTCAAATTATTTTTCCATGAAACTATTGCTACAAAATACGATAAATATTGTCATGAAAATTATTTATTTGACATGATAATAGAAACTATTTTGTCACGTAAACTATTGAATTGCCACAAATACTAAGTTTGCAAATAAAATTTCTTTTGCTACTAAGATGCCACGAGAACTGAAACATTTTAGCGTGATCTCCTTCACCATAGGGAGGGAGATTTAATGTCTATCTAGCAGCTCTTTTTCAGTGACACGCTACAATTCAAGGGTGATCATTGAAAAGAAAAGCACTCTAATGGAGACGGGTGGGCGGGGGTCTGGTGGGGTGCGGGAGAGAAAACATATTGACATTTAAAAAAAAAAAAGGAATGGGATGTTTTGAAATGAGGTCTGGAGAAATATTATATTAAAGCAAATAAGTCAACCATTGTTTCTCGGTATAATTTTGTTGGAAAATGCTTTTCTGCTGGTTGATAAGGGGAATAAGATGAAGAAAGGCAGGGGCGCCGCTGCGGGTTAATAATTTGCTTTTACAGAACTTCTTTCTTGAATCATCAAACCATCACCCATTGTCTTGTACTGATAATGAAGATTATGGTGTGTAGAGAGTTTTAGTAGAGAGGTAAGGAGAGTGAATATCTATCTATTCAAAAAGGGTTGCCTTCATCATTCCTTACTGGTCATGTCTGCTACGCTTCTGTTGAGGATTTTAGCAAAAGTTAACGTTTTTGGAGCTAATTCACAATGATCCCTTTATTCATCAAACAATTTCGACATAAAGTGGGGGATGCTGCCGGAGGAGGTGGGAGAAAAGGACTAGAGAGTAAAATTGTCAAATGGTGTGATGTGCCTATAGTGAATGTTTCGCCCATACCCTGTTAGAATTTCAAGTAAATAAACCCAGAAAGGAAAACCTGCTACTATACTCATTTACATGGACAAGTTTATAACCATCTTCAACATATAAATAGAATGCAAATTAATTATGCAAGAAGTTCATCATCATCTTCAAAAGCGCATGAACATCAAGCCGAAACCATAAACAAAAAAAGAAAAAATATATCAATCAAATCTTGAATCTACAACTAACTCTACATAACATAGATTACATTTATTGCTACAAACTTATTTCACATTCCATTCTGGTACACGGGCACATAGTCACCACAGACTAGGCAGCTGGCAACACCGCGCGACTTATAAATAATCATGGTCATTATCGAATATCATCGACAACAGCATTCCCTGAACAAAGTCACTCCTCTTTGTCTTCTCTTCCTGATCCTTGATCGACATTGGAGCTTGTTCGACCTTTCTGCACAACACAAATTAAGACCCCATAAAACCTCAAAAGGATCTAGCTTGCAAGATTGACTTGGATAAAGTAGATTATAGATCCAGATATCCCAACTCCCAAATCAAGGATGAACCACACTCTCCATTCAATGAACCACTCCAGGATCAAATACGAAACTTCAAGGGGGAAACCTCTTTAGACCTTACGGTCCTTACCAATTACGAAATTGAAGGATATCATGCCTAGAATATTTACCACAAACACATTGCAGCCCTACCTCGTGGAGTTTTGGGGTTTACAAATACTGAAAGTCCTAAACTAGTATTAACATCTGCACACCAAATAGAATCTTGGAAAAACTATTGAAAACTATAATGTAAACCAAAACTAATATTAACATGAGGTCAACACACAGAATTGTGGATTACTAACCTAATCCACAATGCATTTCCAAGAATCAATGTAAAACAACATACTTTCTATACGGAAATCGTAAAGAAAATAGATGCTTAAAAGCAGCACCAGGGGGCTTAATTTTTTTAATGTAAATTAAGATACAGTTTGCATTAACATAAAAACTTAAAGCAATATAAAGATATCAGCTACAGACAGAACCATAAAATGGTGATTTTTTTTTTTTTTTTTTAACGTGAAGAGCCATATAACTAAGACAATCCATAACCACACTTGAATCCTCTTTGAAAAGCACTTTAACCTTTCATGGTTCTAATACTGAAACTCAGATATTGAAAAGCACTCTCATACTGAAACTCAGATATTGAAAAGCACTCTCGTCAATACATACGATAACATAAAACTAGTATTACAGACATCGAAAAATGATAAGAAGATGTTTCAGTGATGGGGCAAACAAGTTAGTAAAAACAGTTGACGGAAAAAATACACACACACACAAACAGATTACCTCTCTGAAATGCTGCCAGCTGTGCTTTTCTTGGCCAACACCGACTCAGCTGAAGAGTGGGATGACACAGCATCATAATCCTCAACCATCGGCAAAATAAATGATGACAAGAGTGGGTCTGGAGCTGCATTACTTGAGGAAACTATGCACGAAGACCCTCCAAAAAGGGACTGCAAATTCCCTTCTCTCAGCTCTCGCCTCAAAAAAGAAAGAGTTGAATGCGAACCGGATTTTCGTGATTTTCTCTTGCGCTGCATGTAATATCTAGTCAAGGAACTCAAACTAGGTGCTTAAGTCACTTGGAGATTAGAGCATGTAATTGGATCTGAGATGGAAACAGAAGAATCTGACATAATCCAGTAGTACCAGAAAATGTCAAGAAGTTTTGCTCAAAGTTAATCTGATAGCAACAACCAATTTTTTTGGTTGCAATGTTAGGTTATTCTTACAAAATACATAATGTACACCAGAACTTCTTCTCCGGTGATTAAGTTGAAGAATCAAGAACATAGGAAAAAATAGACATTATGCAGTAGCTTTAATTGATGACTGAAAATGATTAGTAGCTAAAAAGGATATCTTAAAGATATTTCCGTGTTGCAAGGTTATATGAGCTACCATATCAACACCCACCCTCATCGCACAAACTGGGCACACCTGAAATGATAATAACTATGTTAATATTTTTTTCTAGCAGAAAACATCTGAGTGAATATCACACAACATATGCTTCAAAAACAAAAAGGCTAAAAGTTCGCCAAGTTCTCGATAGAAATTTATCTAATACGGGCATGTTCAAGAATCAAGACCAAGATAATAAGTTGCTTGATTGGCAACTAATCATCATGTAACTAAATGAAATTAATATTGTTGAAACTTTATTGAGAGAGTCTAATGAATATTCCAATAACACACCAGATAGATTTCAGATTGATCTAGTAAAACTTCAAAGGTATCATTTATATTGATATTATATCGGAATAGGTAGAACCTCACCCCATTCTTGGCTTCTACAGGATGCTCGTCATCGATGTGGCAACAGAGTCCCACAATATCAAAATAATCCGAACAAAAGGGACAGGGGTATTCCTCCCTTATATCATCATCCATGTCAATTTCCTCAAAGCCCATCAGCATGTCTGAATCAAAACTGTCCCATTTCATTCCTACACCGATAATAAATCCATCAAACGCAAAATTTAATATCACATATGCAATCTTTGAGCTTAATATAACAAACCCGGACATCTAAAGAATCAAATCTTGGAAGAAATTACATAATTAGTCAATTTTACAAACCCTAGATTAATATTTGACATGAAAATCAAGGCACCACGACACATATAGCCGATAAAATGCAATCTTTAATGAAAACTAAATCACTTGAACATCCAACAAGAGTCCAGATGAAAATTACACATTAAAAATGTAAACAAGAGGACGATGCGCTTACCAGATCGAGATTGAAGAGCAGATTGATATCGCTTGGAGGCAGAAGATAAACGAGCAGCCCAAGAATTACCATCCATGACTTCTTTTTGTCTTTTTTTTTTTCAACCTCAAAATTTGAAAATGATTTGCAAATCTGAGCTCTCTTTTTTTCTCAGGAGCTGGTTAAACCAATCACGGGGTGGCTGATCAGTGATATTCTCTCCCAGAAAATTATTGTTGGTTTGTAGATGTTTTGGTAAGAGGTGAATGAGATGACGATGGCGATGAGAGAGAGAAAGAGAAGAGGGCTTGCCTTTGCGAGGTGAAATGAAAATCCACCGAAAGGGAGCAGAGAGTTGTCTTCCACACACCTTATATATTCTTTTTCTTTATTTTCTTTTCCTTTTATGGATTTCTGTTTTCGGACAGCTTTCACCTGTTGCTTCATCATGTCTCATTTTAATTGGATAAACTATTATCTATTTTTTATATTTATAATAATATATTAATAGAAAATGCTATGATGCAACCATTACATTGATAAAACCATTCTTTTATTTATTATAGCAGGTAACATCATGTTACATTTTTGTTTATTTAGTAAAGTATATCCCACTTTTAACAATATACTAGTAGTTCTTTTTTATGCCCAATAACAAATAGTTACACCTTTATTATATTAAATTAAAAAGATAATGCCAACTTTTATTATACTATTTTCCCATTAATTACTATTTATGTTGATTTTTTTTTTTTCTTCTCATTCTCATAGTAAATTTAGTTTATTGGTTAGAAAAAGTTATCTAAGCTATTTTTTACTTTAGTTTATTTTTCTACCATTATATAGCATAGCATTTTTATTCTATTTATCGTTTAAGCATATGTTTTATTATTATTTTCTTTTCACTTGCAGTATCTTTCTCCGTAAAATAGTTAAAAATATTTATGTACTATGATGCAAAGAAGTCAAACAATGTAAATATACACATGTAAAAATTAAGTTAAATTAAATTGCACATATCAATTCCAAAAATGAAATAAGGTCATATTAAAAAAAGGGTACAGGACAAAAAAAAAAAACAATTTTGTATTCAAAATAGCACTATGATATACTCAATACGTTCACAAATGAATGTCGTTTTGCACTTTCAAGTTGAATTTAAGATATTATGGAATGGACAACATCCCTAGAAATTCTATGCCTATAATCTTAACTTTCATTTTTCTATCCATAAGAGAAGGAAGATGATTCATGTACCAATTGAAAGATAATCTGATTTAGTTAATATTAATTTTAATATTATAAGAATTTTATTGGGATTTCCTTAGATTTACTAAGTACAATATTGGAAGGGATTAGGCAAAAATTGTTAAAATGACATTTTTTTAAAAATTATTTTCTCTATAATGACATTTATTTGTAAACTAAGAGAGTAGTGAAATATGTATATTTAAAATATGTTGTTTAAAATCCAAAAGTTAAAATAAATTACGACATGCCTTACAATGATTTATCATAATAATAAAATTCATCATTTTTTCTTTAAAAGAGAAGAGAAGTGATCAATCCTCACTAATATCACTTCAATAAAATATCAGAGACAAACAACTAGCGCCTATATTATCTCCCTTTCTTTTTTCTGTGATAATAGATAACTAGCAATTTCATATAAACTGTTTGTTAAGAATCCTTAACCATTTGTTAATACTTATATTTTCACTAATTATGTTTAACAAAAAATTTAACTTATTATTTCGATAAGCCGACACATTCTCAATAATTAAAAAGTAAAAGATTTACTATAATAATAAGAAAAAGAATTCTATAGAACTTCCGTTGTTTCCGCTAATTTACGCAAAATAATTAAGAAGTCCGAAAAATAAATTAAAGATATATGTATAACTGATGGAGATTTATATAATACAAGGGAGGTCAATTATCGTGTAATAAAAAAGTAGTGGGTAAATGTTTAGTGGAAAATCAGTTTTTTTTTTTGTATTTTATTATTATTATTATATATACATATATCTATATATTATTTAGTTAGTGAACTAATATTAATAATATAATTGACTATCCTTTCAACTACCTATTCATGTGATCACTTGTTTAACAGGTAACAAGTTAAACATAAATTTTTAATCTAGTGGCTAATATTAAAAATAAGTGAATCCAATAGTCTAAATTATAGTTGTATCAATGTAATGATTGTACTATAGGACCCTATACTAATATAGTAGTAATTTTACATATTGGTTGTGTGTGTTTTGCGCCGTGTATTGGAAATGTGTCTAGTAAAGAGAATGAGCACAACATCTAATAATAATAATAATAATAATAATAATAATAATCATAATCAATTAAACACATTTTCCAACACTTACTTTAACCAATAACAATCATTCCATAACTAATTATTACACTTATTTTTCACGTTTTTATAATATATATAAACTTCAATTCAATCTACAAACAATCGACCAAACACCATTTATTTAACTCAATCTTTTTTACCACTTCATTCACTCCAACCTACAATACTTTTGTCCCTTCAACTTAAGCAAACACACTCATTGTCTAAAGGTAAAATAATGCTAGATATTTCTAATAAATATTTATTTGAAAGTCATAAGTTAAATTTAGAAATATTAATATGAGACCCCACATTCTTAGTAGCTCATTTAAGCATAGAGATGCTAAAATATATTTTTTTAACGTATTTAAATTAAAAAAAGAATGGCTTTTTATATTTGTTGTTAACATAATTTTTCTTTTCACAACAAAAAAAATAATAATTCAATCAACAAATCGTTTTAACTAATATGCCTAAAGCTTTCTAATGTAAATTGTAAATCTAACAAATCTATAAATTTTTTATCAAATTTCTTTAAAAAACAATTATTCAAAAAAATCCAAGACTATAGCAAAAATACAAAACCAAAAGAACAAAAAACCTTTCTAAAAGAAGTAGATAATATCTTTGAAAAATATTATTTAAATTATCTGACATTTTTATTTATATATATATATATATAATCATAAAAAGTAACTTACACTTATAAATTAATATTCTATCCATATATGTATAATGGATGTCAAATCAAAGATCGTGAAAAGAAGATTAATTCAGTATATTTTTCATAAAAAATATAGTTGAGATAAAAAGGTTATAGACTCTTAAATATTTGAGTGATAAGCAAAATAAAAAATGGCCCTTAACTAATTCCTCATTTGTAGCAAGGAATTTGACGCTCCAATTATTTTTTTTTTTTCCTTTTTCTTCCTTTTTTAAGCATAAAAAATCAAGCAAATTAAACATAAAGTGACACGTGTAATTCTAGGGGGGAGAGAGAGACAGAGGTCAACCTTTTACCAGGAATCAATTACAGAGTGACACTTGTCAGCACAAAGATTAATGTGTTTTTTTCCTTTAGTATTATGTAGTGATTATTCCCTTTGCCTTGTAGAATTCGTAACTATTATGGAGCTAGACAAGCTCAGCTAGAGAGAGAAAGTTGCAAAAACTATATTGTATCATACTATTTGATACAATGTGTAAATGAAGACAGCAAACCTTTTTATACAAGTCAAAAAATGTAACTAACTCTTCAAGTTGACTTACTATCTGCGGAACCTTCTTGATATAGAAACTCTTTATGTTATACTCTACATCCCCTCCTCAAGTTCGGCATTGGGAAAAGGAAACTGTGCCTACCTTAGACTATACTAAAGTCAGTCTTGGATAAGCAAAGAGCTCAGTAAATAAATCAGCCAGCTATAGTTTAGAAGAAGTGTGAACCAAACTGATAAAGTCTGTCTTGTACTTGATCCTGACCACATGACAATCAACTTCCAAATGTTTAGTTCGTTCGTGAAAAACTGGTTTAGCCACAAAATGTAATGTTGCTTGGCTATCACATCTGAGAGGAATAGGCGAAAGAATGTGTAGCCGAAAATCTGCACAGAAATAGGAAATCTGCTCCAATTCACTAATAGTAGTGCTTAAGGCCATGTATTCAGCCTCTGCTGAAGACCTAGCCACCGGAGGCTGTTTTTTCTTCTTCCGGGAGATCGGGGAATCTCCCAATAACACCCCATAGCCAATAATAGACATCCTAGGATCCCTGCAGGAAGCCCAATTAGCAGCACTGAAGGCAGTTAACTCAAATTTAGAAGAGCTAGAGTAGGAAAGACGTAAAGAAGTTGTCTCTTTAAGGTACTTGAGGACGTGATAGGTTGCATCCAAGTGAGCAGAATAAGGCTTGCTCGCAAACTAACTCGATTGTTATACTGAATAAGTGACATCAGATCTAGTAAAATTGAGATATAGAAGTTTGCCCAAAAGTCTTCTATATCTCTCTAGAATACCTAACGGAGTCCCTTGACATTCTTGCACATGTAAACCTTGAGGAAGATCGGTAACCACAGGTTTGCAATCTGTCATTCCTACATCATGTAGAAGATCCAAAATATATTTCTTCTGACATATGAAAATACCAACTGAAGTTCTGCCAGCTCCATTCCCAGAAAATAATTTGCAACACCCAAATCTTTTATTGTGAACAACTAGTCCAAATGATGCTTAAGCTGTTGGATCAAAGAGAGACTAGTCCCAGTCACTTGGAAATCATCCACATACACCAACACAACCAAGAATTCAGATGAGATAGTGAGTGTGAAAAGACAATGATCATGTGTTGACTGAATAAAACCATATTGCAACATTTTCCCACTGAACTCCATATTTCATTCTCTAGAAGCCTGTTTGAGGTCATAGAGGCTCATCTTTTGCAAACTTGGTCAGGTAAAGCTTTAGAGTACCTTGAAGGGAATACATATAGACCTTAGCATGAAGGTGCCCATTCATAAAAGCATTGTTCACCTCCAATTGATGGATGGGTCAACCCTTCATGGGAGCAATGGAAATGAACATCCTTATACTGGCAACCTTAGCAATAGGAGAAAAACTGTCATTATAATCCAGTCCTGGTATTTGATTAAATCCTTTCGCTACTAATCTAGATTTCAGTCTCTCCACTAAGCCAACAGGATTAAGCTTGATCTTACAAACCCACTTGCAGCATATAGCGATTATGTTGGGAGACAAGTCAACAAGATCCCATGCATTATTCTTCTGAAGAACCTCCAGCTTTCTGCTCATTGCCAAAACCCAACCCTGCAGCCCAATGGCTTCTTTATAAGTAGTGGGCTCTTTTAAACTAGATACTTGAGTGAAGTAAGTAGCATATGAACTATCATAGGAAAGATGGTTTAAGAAAGGAAAAGGTTGGACGAAAGGTGTCTGGAGAGTAGAGTTGACATGGGACTTAGAGAGAAGGTTGACTTGACCAATCGCATAATCCTGCATTCAAGCAGGAGGTTTCTTTTGTTTAGGAGGTCTAGAAGATGATGGTGGGATGTCTAGAGTTGGAGAAGGTATGTCTCTAGGAGTAGTAGAAATTTGATCAGATTTTGTAAAAGGAATAAGAGGTAGAGGAACAAACTCTGAGGCTTTAATAAGAGAGGAAAAGGGAAAAGTGTTTTCAATGAAGTGTACATCTCTGGAGATGAGGATCTGACTAGTGTCAAGGTTATAGAGTATATCATGTCTTACCTGGGGCATAGACAGTAAAGACATATTTATAGTTCTTCAATGGAGTTTAGATTTTTCTGGTAGAGTATTAGCTGCATAAGCCAAGCAACCAAACGGTTTAAGCAAATGCAAGTCTGGAGGATAAGAATAAAGAGAGTTCATATGGTGATTTCTAGTTAAGGACAGGGCTGGGCAGTCTATTTAAGACATAAAGCAGCCATAAGGATATAATATTTCCAGAAGGTAAGATGTAAGAAAGAGTGAAAGATCAAAGATGTAGCTATCTCAAGCAGTGTCGGTGCTTCATTTCTACCAACCCATTTTGTTTGGGGTGTGTAGGGACATGTTCACTGGTGAAGAATACCAAGAGAAGATAGGAGATATTAACAACCCATACATAGGAATTCAAGACCATAGCCAGTTGTGATAACCTTGATAGTTGCCCAAACAGGTACTGGAACCATCTTAATAAATGGATGAAGAATGGATTGGGTTTGGGATTTCTGTGACATTAGATAGACCCAAGTAGCCCTATTAAAATCATCCACTATAGATAGGAAGTATGGTGTATTTGTGGGAGATTCCTCTTTACAAGGTTCCCATATATCTGTATGCAATAGTTCAAAAGTAGACAAAGTATGAATTGAGGATTTATGAAAGGAAGCCATGTGGTGTTTAGCTTTGAAACAGGTATCACAAGTTTTTATTGAATGAACGTATGAATCAGTACATAATTTCTTATTAATTTCAGAATGCAACCGAACTATTGGTCATTTTTCAATTTCTATTCTAAACATAAATGTTTTTTCGATTACAGCCTGTATAAACCGTTTTTGTTGCAATTTTCAACTCCGATAATATTTCAGGCTATATAGGTCATGTGCGTTGCGCATGACCCCGATGAGCCAATAAGATGGCAACACGTGGCCATCTTATTTTAAAAAAATAAAATATTAAAAATACAAAATTGATTTAAAACTCTAAATAATTTTAAATAAAAAATTCAGAAATAAAGAAAATTCAGAAAATAAATATAAAATTCAGAATTTTTTTTTAAATTTTTTTAATTCATTTAAAATCCATAAAATAAAAAAACTTTATTTCTGGAATTATTTTAAAAACTTTAAAATTCATTCAAATTCTGTAATTAAATATTTTTGAAAATTATCTTAAAAATTCTAGATTTATGTAAAATTCAGGAAACTAAATTTAAAAAATATTTTAGAAATAATGAAATTCATTAGAAATATTATAAAAACAGTTTCAGAAAAGAAGAAAATTTTTTAAACTTCTTTTATTCCTCCATTAATTGAAAGTTATTCTGAAACTTCATGTAAAACACACCAGCACCTCCTCCATTATTCTAAATGGCACCGCCATTCAAGCACCAACACCTCCATAACTGTTGTTTTCTTCAACCCCGAGTACCGCCACCGCCACCGCAGGACCTCCATATCATTAAACCCCCTTTTTTTCTTACAGATTTGGAGGTGCCGCCTCAAATCGGAACCTAATCAAGCGCCGCTTCGGTACCATCGAGTTGCAAATCTTCTTCTCCTCCATATCCAGTTGCAGATCTTCTTTGTTCACGACCTTTTTAAGCGAAGAGATAGAAGAAGTTTGAGAAGGAGTTGCAAATCTCTGTCACGACCATTCTAAGCAAAGGGATAAAGAAGGTTGAGAATGGATAGAACGAGTTTGAGATCTTCTCCTCCATGAATTATTTTATGAATAACCCATTTATTCATTTATTTGGTGATTAGGCAAGTGGAATTTCCAAGAAATTCCATATATTTTTTTAAACTAAGAAATTCCATATGTTTGTTAGACAAGAAGTATGACAATACCGTTCTGGAAGAGAAGAATATCATAAGCGACTGGATGAAGATGATCATTTTATCTTTCATCCTTTGAATTGTTATAATAATTTCTGTTTATTTTCTTTTTATTCATGGATGAATGATTTTGTTCATGTTTCGCTGTAGATATTGAATTTAAGACCCAATTAAACATAAATCAAGAAGTACTGAAACTTTGAATACATACATATATATATATATAGAGAGAGAGAGAGAGAGAGGTAATTTTCAAAAATAATTTTTTTAATTATCGAATTTTAAATTAATTTGAGTTTTTAAAATAATTTTTAGAAATAAAGTTTTTTATTTTATGGATTTTAAATGAATTCCCACATTTTTAAAATAATTTTTTTAATTTTATTTTTTTTTTCTGAATTTTCTATATTCCTAATTTTTTATTTAAAAGTATTTAGAGTTTTAAGTCAATATTGTATTTTTAATATTTTATTTTTATTTTTTAAAATAAGATGAACATGTGTCACCATCTTATTGGCCCATTGGGGTCATGTGCAACGCACATGGCTTATATAGCCTGAAATATGATTGGAGCTGGAAATTACAATAAAAACGGTTTGTACAGGTTGTAATCGGAAAAACATTTTTGTTTAGACTAGAAATTGAAAAATGGTCAATAGTTCAGGTTGCATTCTGAAATTAACCTAATTTCTTAAGAAAATCAACATGTTGCATGACCTTTAGAGAAGCATGTCCAAAACTATGATGCCAAGCATCAAGAGTAGCAGTGGTAGATAAGAAAGTTGTGCAGGCAAGTAAAAGAGTGGAGATATCTTTACTTGGATCAAGATTGTACAACTTGTTAACCATTTCTCCAGTAGCGATAGTTTGGTCAGTCAGTAGGTCCTGTAAAAGGCAATGAGATGGTGTGAATACACATTTCATTTTGAGGTTGGTAGTGAGATGTGGAACAGAGAGCGGGTTGTATTTGAAAGATGGAATATAAAGAACATTTGTTATTAGGATGATGTCCTTTACGAGAGAGACAGTACCAGCATGAGTGATAATCTTAGTGTTGCCATCAAGTAAAATAACATCGATAGGAATATAAATGGGTTAGATAGAAGTCATAAGATGGGGATTTGTGCATATGTGCTTACTTGCACCTGTATTTATAATCCAAGCAGCCACACTTATATGATCAACTAATGAGAAAGCATGATGGGTAGAGATAGATGTACATGCTGAGTGCACAAAATGCACAAAATCCACATCCTCTTCAAAGCAAGTTTGGTTTGTTGAGGCTTAGCAACAAAGAACTTGGTTAATTCCTTTTGAATCACGTATGATATATCATTTGCAGTGGCATATTATTGTGCAATCTCCTTATGAACATCAGTAGTTGCCTCAGAAAAATTAACATAGTGATCTTCACGTTGCTCTCACATAGCTTTCACCCAGTTCGGTACCCATGAAGCTTGAAGCAGTCATTGATCTCTTGTCCAGACCTCTGACAATGCTCACATATGAGTTTAGCCTTATCCTCTTTAGATTTTTGTGGACCATAACCTCATTTAGCTGAATTCTGAGTAGAACCTCTTCTAGTTGAATTCCGAATTCCAGATCTAACTCTGTATCCTCTCCCCTGCCTTGTTTTAGCCAATAAGGCAGTAGATTCAATAGGATCTGAATATGTCATGTTAACAACATTCTACTTCTCCACACGTAATAACATCGAGTAAGCTTTGTTTAAATCAGGCAAAGGTTTCACTACAAGGATCTGAGATCGAATTGGATCATATACGTCATTTAATCCCATGAGGAATTGCATATGTTTATCATTGTCATCCTCAAGTATTAACTTACCAGTTAGATAGGGCCAGAACCGTCGTGGTTTAACATTAGCGTAATGATCCCATAGTCATTTCAATTTAGGGAAATGGACCTGAGCTGAGCCATTGTCTTTAGAAAAACTAATGATGTCGTGCTTGAGTTGATAGATTAGAGGTCCATTAGATGCACCATAGCGCTAAACAATCTCATGCACAGTTGTTTAGCATTATCAACATAAATGGAATCCTCAACTACATCCTTGGCCAGAGAATCAAGTATCTAGGATGTCAACATAAAACCCACTTCCTTTTAATTGTTGTAGGTTTGGAGAATCATCAGTTGGAGCTGAAATTTTACCATTAACGAAGTCGGGTGGTACACGTGTTTATGCATGCATAATAGGTCGATTTAAGTGTTTATTTAGTGATATTTGCATGCGTAATTGATCGTGTATTGTTCATATTTGCATTATTGAGCAATTTGACATTGTTTGACTTGTTTTGAAATTATTTGGGTAAATCTAAACCGAAAAGTCGAACTCGACTGAAGATGGACGAAGAAACAAGTCTCGCAAGTCTAAAACGAAGCAAAATCGTGCCAAAGCATGAGAAAGGCGTGCTCGGCCGAGCCAACCGTTCTCGGCCAAGAATTTTATACATGACTCTCGGTCGAGACTACCAGGCTCGGCCGAGACAAAAGGACAGTGGAACACCAACCTCTCAGCTGGAGAAATGGCTCGGCCGAGACACTCATTCTCGATCGAGAACTTTAGACATGGCTCTCGTCTGAGACAGTCATTCTCGGCCGAGACACAAATCTGGTCAAAACAGGATTTGCCGAAAATTGCCTTTTCAAGCCCAAATTAGGCCCAATTCATTCCCATCTATAAAAGGGAAACCCTAAGTTCGAAAATATAACTTACACATTGATTTTGGAGCGTGGACTTGAGAATTTTGAAGAGCACGAAGAATAAAGATTCGACGTCTCGGGTTTTTTATAGTTCATGTTTATTTCTTTCATCTGTAGTATGTTTTTAGCCATCGATATGATCGGTTAAGTTCTTTAATATTCGTCTTTAACTAAGTTGAACCCTAGGAAGATGTTTTTGTAGTTTCTACAGTAATTGTTTGATTAAACTATGTTTTGGAATTATTTATGTTATTTGATCTCTTCATATCTTTTATATGTTTGTTATTTGGATTGATCACCGGGGGATTAGGCATATAACTGTTGCTAAGTCGTAATTCATAATCCGTAATTATTATGAACTTATGTCTAAAAGTAACAAATAGTGAATTTATTCGCTAGGATAACATAAATCGCGGTCACTTGTACCGAACTTGCGAGTACAACACCGTACCCATTACGTTACCTTAGTTCTTTATGCGTTTGATTAATGGTATTCTAGCGATCGCATCCTAGGACCACTTAATCGGATAGATTAATTGCTAAGCGTACCTATGATTAATTACACTTAAGGGGTAACAAGAATTAGCTAAGCGTACTTGTTAATTCTTGGGGTAGGGGTTTCAGAACTAGTTTGTCAAACAGTTGCATCAACAACAAGAATAATCCGGACTAGGGGGATACTGGGCTAACGGCGGGAATAACTTTTTATCATATTTTACTTCATCTTTAGTTTACTAGTTTAATTGATATTTGCTTTAGTTAATTTACTCAAAACAACTCCCCCCACATTATATTATATTTATTATATATTATTATAATTGTTTACATAATTTCGTTTAATATGACAATACAATTAGTTTTGCTGTTCTCTGTGGGATCGACCCTGACTTACTCTATCTGCTATTAGGAAAAGAAGTTAGGAAATAATAACTAATTTGACTGCATCCGATAGTGTGGCCAAATTTTGGCGTTGTTGTCGGGGATCGGTTGCAATTAATTATGTTTTCGTAGTAGCTATTATTCGTTTAATTTTTATTAATATTTTTCTTTATATTCTTGGCATTCACTTGTTCTTTTGCATCTTATTACAGCTGTGAATGATTACTCGATCACATGGTAACAAAGATCTGCAATTTAACCCTGAGATTACTAGGAGAGATCGAGTTTTGAGAAAACAAGCAAGAGAGATTCGAGCAGTTCGAAGCATTGTTCACCCCTGAAAATCTGTTTGAGTCAGAACCTGAACCAGAAGATATGGCACAAGAAAAGTCTATGAAGGAACTGGCCAATACTGGTGCCACTCACCAGCCCTTATGCATCACGTTCCCTAACTTGGGAGAGAACACCATGTTTGAACTGAATCCGGGCTAATCCATTTGTTACCCTCATTCCATGGCCTCTTGGGCGAGGACCCCATAAACATTTGAAGGAATTCCACATCGTCTGCTCAAGTATGAAGCCCACTACTGTTAGTGAAGACGCGGTCAAACTACGGGCTTTCCCCTTCTCTTTGAAGGATTTGGCCAAGGATTGACTCTACTATCTTCCCCCAGCTTCCATCACTACGTGCGGGGAGATGGAGAGACAATTTTGGAAAAATATTTCCCCGCATCTAGAGGAACAAACCTCAAAAAAGAGATAAGCTCGACAAATGCATGGCAAGAATTTGTATGAGTATTGGATTTGGTTCGAGAAACTGGTGACAAGTTGTCCACAACATCAGATAACCAATCAACTGCTAATCCAGTACTTCTATGAGGGATTATCACTGGCAAACCGGAACATGATAGATTCAGCTAGTGGGGGAGTGTTAGTGGATAAAACCCCAACTGCAGCCAGAGAACCGATATCAAACATGGCTGCTAATTCGCAGCAATTTAGGTGTAGGAATGCACCGATCAAACCAGTAAGAGAGGCAACCGACTCTTTCATAGAGGACAAGCTTGAAGCGTTAACAACTCTAGTAAGAAAGATCGCTTCAGGGGGCAAGATAGTTATCAAGCATGCCGTATTTATGAGACAATGGAGCATACGACAGATGAGTGCCAAATTCATGGAGATGATATGGACGCCCATGCTAACGTAGTTGGCATGGATAATTTCCGGTAGAGAAGGCATGACCCCTACTCCCAATCTTACAATCCAGGGTGGAGGGATCATCCCAACTTAAGGTATAGAAATCAGCCGTAGTAGTCGAAAGACCAAAACCGCCTCCCAAGGGGCATGTACCAACAGAAGCAACCGACTGATCAAGCTCCCATCCCTTCTTTAGAAGACTTCGTCAGAAACTTGGCAACGAACACTGTCTAGACCAAAAGGACACACAGTCAAGCATCAAGAACCTTGAGACTCAAGTGAGTCAATTAGCTACTGCCGTGAGTCATTTGGAAAGTGCGAACACTGGTAAATTACCAGCTCAACCTGAGATTAACCCGAGAAACGTGAGTGCTATCACACTAAGGAGTGGAACTGAGCTTGGAGAGCCTAAACAGCCGCGAAGTTCGTCGGAGGAAATTGACGGAAGAATCGAGAAAACTGAAGAGGGGGTCGAGCAGTATATCTCGGATGAGACACCTGGTCTCGGCTGAGATAAAACCCCGTTGCCAATTCATCTCGGCCGAGAACCACCTGTCTTTGCCAAGCCACCTTGCCAGAGGAAGCAACCCCTTTCACCACCTATCCCGACTCAACCACTTCTGTTTCCTAGTCGACTTGTGAAGATAGTGAAAGCTAATAAGGAAAAAGAGATCTTAGATGTATTTAGAAGGGTCGAGATAAACATCCCATTAATCGACGTGATCAGACAACTCCCAAGGTATGCTAAATTCCTTAAAGATTTATGTACTAACAAACGTAGGTTACAAGGGGATGAGAAAGTAATCATGGGGGAGAATGTGTCAGCCATCTTCCAAAAGAAGATTCCTCCAAAGTGCAAGAACCCAGGTATATTTGTAATACCTTGTACGATAGGTAATCACACCATAGAGCGAGCTATGCTAGATCTAAGTGCCTAAATAAATGTTTTTCCTCGTTCTGTTTTTCATGCACTAAATCTTGGGCCACTAAAAGAAAATAGGATAGTTATTCAATTAGTTGATCGTAGTACTTCATAACCGGATGGGGTCATAGAAATGTGCTAGTAGAGGTAGGTGATTTAGTTTTTCCGGCGGATTTCTATGTGCTAAATATGAATCGTGATGCATCTACGTCTACACCAATTTTGTTAGGGAGACAGCTCTTGAACACCTCTCAAACAAAGATAGACGTTCGTGAGGGAACCCTCACAATGGAGTTTGATGGCCATACTATTAAGTTTAATATTTATGATGCCATCGGATGTCCTGAAGGTGTCCATTCTGTTTTCCCTCCTGACGCTACTAACCCTCTTGTTGAAAAGAACTTTGAGATGAGGTGCAGGTATGAGCTGAATCATTCTACATCGGTGAGGCACCGTAAAGAGGAAAAGAAGTTAGGAAATAATAACTAATTTGACTGCATCCGACAGTGCGACCATCGGGCTTCGATTTCGTGCCAATTACGATTACCGTCACTTTATTCCATGATAGAAAATTCCTGTCGTTGAGTTGATTATTGACGAGAAACGTACTCGGATGATCCGAGTTTCGCAAATGATTTGGATCATCAATAGGAGCAGATGTTTGAGCAGTCGACGACGTAGAAGAAATCGCAGGAGTAGTAGATGTTGCTAACATCGACCATGTAGTCGTTGGAGTAGAAGGTAAGGGTGACTATTAAAATATGGGTTTTACAAGATGTTGAACGAAGTGTTACCACACCTGGTGAAATACAACTTGATTTAATCTCTTAAATTGTTTTCACCTTGCTGGATATTTTTATGTGTACCACATTCATTATATTCTAGTGTATAACCTTTATCTATATACTAATATATATATATATATAGATAAATACCCGTTTCTCAATAGTTAATATTGGATAAGGATTTGGAAATTAATCCGCATCCAAATTAACTATCTCTATCTCTAAGGTTATTAACTAACAAACTTCCCTTGGAAGTTTTGTTCAGTATTTTATCTCTCTTGTCTTCTCTCACAGGAAACCGTCGACCAGTCAATATAAAAGGAAAAAATGAAGGTAGAAAAAGGGTGAAGAAAAACAAATAGAACAACGTTGAAGTGTTAAACATCACCACAAAGTTGAAACTCTTCTTACATATATACTCACTTATTTCTTGTGAGACATATAGAGAATTTCTCTGTTGCAGAATTCTATTTTTAATATGTTAGATTAGTTGAGTAATAGAACAATTGAGAGATTATCTTGTTCGATCAATTCTTTCGTTTTGAGTGTTATGTACAAAATAATGTATTCCACTGTGATTGGAAGAGAAAGTTGCCCAGGCTTTTGAGTGTCTGAGTTTTATTGAATTCCCCATTTGATATTTCCTTAGTTTTGTATTTTTATTTAAATCAACTTTGTATGGTCTGTCAAATGCGTTGCAACACCTTGTGTAACACCGTTTGAGTTTGGGGAATAAATTCTTTCAATTGGCATCAGAGCCTTCAATTAACGACACTAAGTGTGATCCTGCAGTCAAGAATTATGGATGTCCCAGGAACAACAGTAATGCGACCACCCATCTTAGATGGAACAAAGTACTCAATTTGGAAAATCAAGATGAGGGCTTACTTAAAATCCCTTGATGGACACCACCTCGCAAGAAAGATGAAGATGCAGATTTCATTCCCAAGTCAGAAACAGATTGGAAAGGATGAATTCATTTCTCTCATGTTACAACTCAAAGGGGATCAATGCAATATCTAGATCGGTGGATTTATCTTTGTTCAGAATGATTCAAAATTGTGTTTCAGGAAAGGATGCATGGAAAATCTTGTAGCGACAATGTGAAGGATCAGAAGGTGTTAAAACTCAAAGTTGAGGATGATTGCAACACATTTTGAAACACTGAAGATGGATGAAAATGAAATCATATCATCCTACAATGTTCGATTGTGTAAATTAGCAAATGAATCACACGCTCTTGGTGATCCCATCAACAATGAAAGGTTAGTGAATAAGGTATTGAGAACTCTTCGTGAAAGATTTTATATAAAAGTATATCCATTGGAAGATTCACGTGATACATCTAAAATTTCTTTAGAAGAACTCATAGAAATTCTTTAAACTTTTGAATTGAACTTGAATCAACAACAACAAATGAGAGGAAGCAATAAAACCAATTGCTTTTCCCTCTCGATCTCAAGAATCAAGTTTGAATCAAAAAGGGGGTAGTATACTCTTAAATGAAAATCAGGATGATCCCACTGTTTATCTAACCAAAAAATACCAAAGATTTTTGTCTAAAAATAAAAAAGAAAGGTTCTTCCAAAGGTGTTTTCAATCATATCACGAAAGGATTTGAAGGACAAAGTGCAGGAAAATAACAATTTGCAAAATCAAATGGTAGAAGTGGTCAGAATCAAAATTCGGGTTTCGACAATTCAAACCAAAGTCCTTACACTCCCAAGGATATGAAGAATATTCAATGTAAAGCATGTTCAGGTTTTGGACATTATGCAAACCAATGTGCAAACAATTTGATGAAAAGAGGCACAAATCTTGTTATGACTCTGAGCAAAGAAGAGACTAATGATGATGAAGAGACTCAAACTTCCCAAGAAGTTTCAACACTCATGGCAAAGGTGGATGCTTTAAGTATTGTTCAAGGTGTTGAAACACCTGATGAAACAATGTTGTTGAGTGACGCTGATTTTGAAGTGATTGAATATGAGCTACTGTTGCAAGCCTTTAGCGAGATGCATGAGGAGCTTGTGTTGACTCTAAAAGGGTTAAGAAAGTCAGGTCAGAAAATTAAAATCTGAAGGTCAAAATTGTCCATTTGGAAAAAGAGTTTGTCCCAAAAGGACAAAGCTCTTGAAGAGGTAATTTCTGAATAGAAAAGGAAATCACAATGCTTAAACCAATTTAATTCTGGAACTTCTAAGCTGAATGAAATCTTATATGTTCAACAACATGGTCATTCAGAGGTTAGTTATACAAGTTCGAGTCAATTTTTTTTCTCCTTCAATAAAAGAGTATAAAACTCCCATTTTTACAAAAGAGATACAAAGGTTACAACACATGTCTCTTGATAATTCATGCCCTAAGAGATTGGAGTATGATTCTACAATATCAAATCTCTCTGAAAAAATGGACAGACTGACAAAGGTTTTCCTAACCCTGATTTACCGCAAGTATACGGTGTAGGTGTAGGTAGTGGTAGTCAAGGTCGATCCTCAGGGATTGACTCTAAGTGTAGTTCGATACCTCGAATAATCTAAGACTCTTCTAACTAGACTCTAGAATAGTGAAGTTTGTTTGTAAAACTTAATACTAACTTGCAAAAAAGTACTAAATAAACCATGAATATCTTGGAAAATAAAAATTTTATAACTAAGAACGACTTAGATGGATTAAAGTGTATCCTAGGGTATAAATTTAATTACGATCCTGGTGTACAATTTAACCTAAAATTTTAGACTTTTAAACCAATTTTAGTGTTTATTAGACGGCAACATAACCCTCCTCCCGAAGCGATTATGTTGTTGATCTACTAGACCTAGTCACCCTTCACTACAAGAAAGAAAAAAGGGTATTTGCCGCTACTCTTTTTTGCAACTACAAGAGTGGTTAATAAAATAACCCCTTTTGTAACTATTGGTAGTTACATAAAATATTTCATACAATTTTAACCAAATTTGCTAGAATATGACAAGCTCTTTTGCAACTACTTGTAGTTACAAATACGTTAGTTATAAATACATTAGCAACTACAAAGTAGTAGCAAAAAAACTTTTTACATCTTACTATAAGTGGCTACCTTATAGTAACTACATTTGGATATTTAGTTTCTAAAAATATTTTTGTGACCACTCACCTTTTCTTATAACTACAATTTGTAGTGGCAAAAAGCCTTAATTTTAGTAGTGCCTCGAGGTCGACTAAACCTAAATCCCAAAAGACCCTTAACCAATATCTATGCAACCATGGACAATTACGCTATGTGTTGTACGTCTATGAACAATTTTCTCCTCTCGGAGCGAAACTATTAAACTTGTAGATTAACTGAAGTGATCAATTTAAACTAAATCATAAGAAGAAATCAAACACATAGATAAACACACAAATTGGAGTCTATAATTAAACGGTCAAAATCAATACATCATTCTTCGTAATCTAGTTTCTACCCTTAGAACACAAAGTGTTTAGCTATTCGTAATTGTATTCAAATCAAATAAACATTCATAGATAAACATCATTGAAAATTAAATACAAAATAAAAAATAAACTAAACCTGAATCTTCAATCGTCGATCTTCGTCGTGTCTCGCCTTGATCTTCGATCATTGTTTCCAAGCATTTCCGAGTATGTAATTATCTAAGATTGTCTGTTAAAACTCGAGCTTGAAATCGTTTTTTTTATAAAGTTGGGGATGAATCTTGGGAAATAAGGCCAAAATCCTAATTAAATTAGGATTATTCTTAAAAACGGCCTTCTGTCGTGGCCGCGCACAAGCTATGTCGCAGTCGTGACATGCTTCTCCAAAATAGGCTTGAACAATCGCTTTTGTTGCGGCCGCGAACAAGCTTTGTCGCGCTCGCGATATATGTCCAACTTCAATATTACTTTCTAGGGCTCTTTTGTCGTGGCCGTTAACCATAGTGACACAGTCGCGACGGTTTATTCCGGTTCAACTTTGTTTTTTACCAGTTCAAACCGGTTTTTTCCCTACTTGACTTGTTCCTTCATCCAATAATCGTAAAATATGACTTTTCAACCTAAAAACACTTAAAAACCTTCAAAACAAGTCAAAACACGTTAAATGACCTAATATGATAAATATAAACAAATCTCGACCAACTATGCATGTAAATGATATAAAATATGTTCCTAAATCGACTTATACATGCATAATTAACATATATCACAAACTAAATATTTCAAATTCAAACTCAATTGTTCCCTATTTCAAACTTGATAACTCAAACTCCAGTTGTGAAAGCTTTGTTAACTCTACTAGGTTGCAGGTGATTTTTGTTCTATTCCTGGTCACATAAGACCATTCTGTTATAGAAGAAAAAGAAAACTGTTTCACTTCATGATGAAAAATCTTGGGCCGATGAGTGTTGCAACATGATTTATACATCCTTGATTGCAGATGTGTATGGCATTTGGTATTTTGACAGTGGTTGTTCTCGTCATATGACGAGAACATAATATTTTTTAGAGGATTATGAAAGTATCAATGGTGGAAAAGTGACTTTTAGAGGTGGTGCTAAAGGCAAAATAGTTGGAAAAGGAACTTTGGATGTAAATGGACTTCCTAATCTAGGAAATGTCTTCCATGTCAAAGGACTAATGGCTAATTTAATTAGCCTTTGTCAACTGTGTAATGAAAATCTACATGTTAAGGTTAAAAAAGATATGTGTAGGTATTTAACCATGGAAATGAATGCACAATGACAGATTCACGAGCTTCAAATAATTGTTACTCAATTAAAGAAGGAGTAACTTGCCACAAAGCAAAAATTGATGAAGTGGATCTATGGCATCAAAAGTTAGGGCATGCAATTTTCAGCAACTAAAGAAGCTTGCAAACTTGGAGGTGGTAAAAGGCCTACCTAAAATAACGGATATTGCAGGAACGAGGGATGAAGATCAAATTCTGGATTTATTGGAGCAAAAAGAAAGTCTAAGTCTAGAATTAAACGAGGAGTGTGCTGACGTAAGTGATAGAACACCTACTGAGACACAAAATCAAACTGAGCAAGATTCTCCACAAAAAGCTCGAGAAAGTTATCATGATCCTGAATCCTTAGAAAACAATACTGTCTCTCATGAAGAATCCTTGGTACGAAGGGATCCACCTGGTAAAATATGAAGAAATCATCCTATTTCTTAGGTTATAGGTAATGCTCATGACAATCTTTGTACTTGTACAAAGGAACAAAGGGATTACTACAAAATAGTAAAGCTTGTTTGCTACTCTTCTTCTTTTCGCCTTCTACATGATAATTGTTGTATGTCAATTTTGGAACCAAAAAGTGTTGATGAAGCTCTTTGGGGTGAGTTTTGGATTCAAGCTATGCATGAAGAGCTTCATCAATTCACCCGAAATGATGTATGAGACTTAGTTCCCAAACCTCATGATGTGAATGTGATTGGGACTAAGTGGATCTTTGTAATAAGACTGATGAGTCTGGAAATGTTGTTCATAATAAAGGTCGACTTGTGGCCCAAGGGTACACTCAAGTTGAGGGGCTTGATTATGATGAAACATCTGCTCATGTTGCAGGCTTGAATCAATTCGTTTTTCATAGCCATTTTGTGCTTTCTCAACATAAAAAGTTTTCAAATGGATGTCAAAAGTGAACTTTTTAAATGGATTTTTAAATGAAGAGGTTTTTATTGAACAACCAAAGGGCTTCATTGATCCATACAAGCCTGATCACATTTTCAAATTGAAAAAGGTCTTGTACGGATTGAAGCAAGCTCCAAGAGCATGGTATGATCGTCTAACTGAAGTTTTACTATCCCTCGATTTTGAACAAAGTAGTGTTGACAAAAATCTTTTCATAATAAGACATGCCTCAAAAATCACTATTGTCCAAGTGTATGTTGATGACATTGTGTTTGGTTCCTCATGTGAAAGAGAATTGCAAAACTTTATTCAACTAATGTCATCCACTTTTGAAATGAGTCTTGTTGGTGAATTAAATTTTTTTCTAGGTCTACAAATCAAACAACTTGAACATGGTACATTTGTATCACAGTCCAAATATGCTAAAGGCCTGGTTAAAAAGTTTAATTTACGTATTGCCAAGCACATGAAAATCCCCATGAGCTCCAGTTTGAAAATCTGCAAAGACAGTGCTAGAGAAGGTGTTGAAAAACCTTGTACAGGAGTATGACTGGCAGTCTTCTTTATTTTACAGCCGGTCGTTCTGATCTTTGTTATAGTGTTTTAGTTTGTGCTCGATATCAATTTGACCCTAAGCTGTCTCATTTAAATGTTGTGAAGAGAATCATTAAATATGTTAATGGAACTTCAGATTTAGGGATTTGGTACTCAGAAAATACAAACACAAACTTGGTGGGTTTTTGTGATGTTGATTGGGCTGGTGATGTAGACGATAGAAAGAGTACTTCAGGAGGTTGTTTTTACTTTTAACAATCTAGTTTCGTGGCATTGTAAGAAGCAAAATTATGTGTCATTGTCCACAACTGAGTCTAAATACATAGCTCTGGGTAGTTGTTGCCCTCAATTCTTGTGGATACAACAAATGTAAGATGATTATGGGCTTGAGAGTAACACTTTAACAGTGTTCTATGACAAATCTAGTGCTATTGACATTACCAAAAACCCTGTTTAACACTTTAAGACAAAACACATAGATATCATACTCCATTTCATTCGTGATCTAGTTGAGAAAAGAGTCATTAGGATTGAGCATATTCCCACAGAGAGACAACTGGCAGACATTTTCACTAAAGGTTTAGACTATGAGAGATTCTCTTGTCTCAAGAAATCTCATGGGTTAGGTTCTCTGTGAAGAGTATTTCACAAAGTGATGCCAATTGTTGTGGAATTTGATTTTTTCTTTCTTTATATGTTTTCTTTAACTTATGTTTTTTTTATAAAGATTACAGTTCCTACATGCTAAGGGATGAAAATGAGACTTTATATTTCTCAATCAGTTTTGATGATATGGTTATTCTTCAAAATCCCGTACCTCTCCATGATTGATTTTATCTAGTCATCATCTCTATCTGATTTTACTGATGATGATTTGTGTGATAAAATCAAGGGTACAGGTAAGTCTTTTATAACAAGAGTAACTCCATGAAAAAACAGATGCTTTTTCTGGATTCCTTCATGGTGTTGGATGAGTTGGAGAAACACCATATTGACCTTAACTCTACAAATTTATGAACTCTTCTTTTTTATTTCTTATTTAATATGTGTATTTGTCTTATTTAATAAAGATAGAAATTTAAAAGAAACGTTTTTCTTAACCTAAGTCTAATCTTTCGAAAAAGTGTTGCTTTCTCTCTCCACCAAACCACATCCCTACTTTTGTGCATTTAGAGGTAAAATATATTTTGGTTGTGCGTAGTTTTTAGTTAGTGGGTAGGTTTAGGATTTTTGAATTTACTCTTTTAACTGTTGTCTTGCTTATATTTAAATAATTTCTTTTATTCAGCCCGTCATTAACTTATCTTAATTCTCTAATTCAACTCAAAATGACAGATCCTGATGAAGAAATTGCAAATATAATTGCAAGTATGAAGGAGGCTCTTAAGGACCAACCTGCCCCTCTGCTTTCACCTTTATCATTGACCTCTAAATCTCACGGCTCTTCACATACTGCAGAAAACCCTCAAACATCTTCCATAGCTGATCCTTTTCGGAATCCCCTGGATATCCGCTCTGAATACGCTCACTCGAAAAATACTGGTGTCGCAACACCATCTTTTGAAGATTCAATAAATCCATCACTCTCTGATCCTAGTGCTTCAATGGCTCTTGAAGAGTTTGTACCTCAAGACGCGCACATGAACATGCAGTTGCCAGGGGACTTTGGAAATCCAGTTGATGTTGAAGATCCTCCGAATTTTGCTCCAATAAAGCCTACAGTGTGAGCCCATTCAGGCCTGACTACAAGGGTTTCCAAAAGGTAGAGAGGATATTCACCAACTCTTGGTAAAGATGGCCCCCCTACCACAAAGAGAAGACCCTAGAAAGTGAAACCTCCTCCCAAGTATAAGATGTCTTCAGATGATGATGATGATGGTAGTGAAGGTGATCCTGATTTTGATTTTTTGGTTACCTCACCCAAAGCACAGAAATTGTTCGATGAAATGTCGAGGAAGAAAAACGATGATGATTGTCAATCGTCTTTTAGTGTTGCAGAACGTACTGAAGTCCCTTCTGACCCACCAACTGTTCCCAGGTCTTCTTCACTAGAAAACCAAATTTCAAGGTATGCTCATGATTAAATTTTGGCTGAATTTCTTTAGGTTGTGAAGAAATGTCCACAAACTCAAGGGGAGTATGTACCTGAACAAGTTGATGAAGAAGTTGAAGGTCTGGATGATTTTGCAAAAGAGCTTGATGATGATTTGAACTCTGTGGAGTTAGAGGAGGTTCCCTCCGAGGAACTAGATAACTCCAGTGATCTTGATGTGGTGCCCTCTGATGCTTGCATTTCAACTAAGGCCAACAAAACTGAGTATGTTTCCCCTACTAGACCCTCCCAAATGTGTGACACGTAGTGCCTCAACACTAGAGGTAAAGAAAGCATATTCCAATCTGTTATATACCTTAGATGCTTTTAATCTTTGAGGATCTTTCAAGGATATGGCAACTATTTCTGAATGACAGTTGGATTCCCATCAATTTGAAATATATGGACTCATTTCATTCTTAAAATCAATTCATGTTGGAAAAACTCTCACTCTGAGCTGCAGTTTTCAAAAAGAAATCGCTCGAGAATTCTACTGCAATCTCACAAAATCTATGAAAGACCCCTCCAATCCTAGATTCGGCCAAATGTTTTTTAGGAAGAAAGTATTTTTGTTCACTCCCTCTATGATCAATGACTATCTATCCTTCCCTCCTGTTGTTGATGATGTTCTTAGTGAGGATTTAATTTCAGGCATTAGTCATCTCACGCATCACTCAATGTCCTAGGAATAAAAAGACTCATGCTTCCAAACTTGCCTCCAAATGTGCAATTATTCACAAGATAGCTTGTTATATCTGGTTGGCCTCCAGAAACCGGAATGTTGTTACACATTCTCAATTGAGACTCCTTTTCAAGATTGGAAATGGTTTAAAATTCAGCATAGGGCAATTAATTTTTTACAATGAGTTAGCTTTTGCTTAAAGTGATTCTAGTTTTGTTGGACTCCCTTTTCCCTGTCTCACTGGGGAATGTTAAATAACCAAAAGCTAACCATTCCTGCCACTTCACATTTCTCCCCGGACTATGTTCTTATCAGAGTTTATCGTGAATTTCTTTATGCACAACACTTTCATGATGTGGTGGAAATTCCCAAAGATCCAGAAGAAATTCTTGCAGGCTGTGTTTCAACACCCTCTGATACCGTCACCTGTCTCCCAAATCATGAAATGGATTCAGATGGCCACCTCTCGACACAAGGGTGCGAAAATTGATGTGACATACTGGACACATGTGGAATATGATCTTAAAAGTCTCCTTTCTGGCCAAAAAGGGGGAGAAGCAACCGATGGTGGAGGTGTTGGACAGAGTGATGCAGTAGGTGCAGCAGGGGGAGGCAATGTTGGTGTTGATGAAGCCGGGCCAAGTAGGAGGGATAACTGAACTTGACTGAACTTTCATGGTGAAGGTAAAATGTGTTATAAAACAATCCTATCACGGTTCTTAGATGCATGGACATCATTCTGTTAACCGATTTAGTATTTATTGTTTGAATATTGTGATATGAAGGGGGAGTGAGTATGTCTATTTGTGATCCCTCACCACTCTCCCTGTATGTTTGTTTTGTGCATGTGCATGTGACACCTGGGGGAGTGAGTGGGGCTGTTTGGTATCCGCCACCACTCCTTAGTTGTGTTTGTTATTATTGTCTGGTATTGTTCTTTGTAAGTATTGTGCATGTTATTGTGATCCTTAGTTGTTCTTTTGGCCAGCAAGGTGAAAAATGGGGAGATTGTTAAAATCTGGATTCACAAGGTGTTTTCAACACTAGGTGTTGAACGAAGTGTTACCACACCTTTTGAAATACAACTTAATTTATTCTCTTAAATTATTTTCACCTTGCTAGATATTTTTATGCGTACCACATATTCATTATATTCTAGTATATAATGTTTATCTATATACTAATATATATAGATATCCGTTTCTCAATAGTTAAAATTGGATAAGGATTTGGAAACTAATCATGATCCAAATTAATTATCTCTATCTCCAACACTATTAACTAACAAACTTCCAAGGAAAGTTTTGTTTGGTATTTTCTCTCTCTTGTCTTCTCTCACAAGTAACCATCGATCAGTCAGTATAAAAGGAAAAAGGGGAGGCAGAAAAAGGGCGAAGAAAAATAAAGAGAAAAACGTTGAAGTCTTGAACATCACCACAAAGTTGAAACTCTTCTTACATACATACTCACTTATTTCTTGTGAGACTTGTAGAGAATTTTTCGCTTGCAGAATTCTCTTTTTAGTATGTTAGATTAGTTGAGTAACAGAAGGATTGAGAGATTATCTTCTTCGATCAATTCCTTAGTTTTGAGTACTATGTACAAAACAAGGTATTCCACTGTAATTGGAAGAGAAAGTTGCTCAGACTTTTGAGTGTCTGAGTTTTATTGGATTCCCCCTCTGATATATTTCCTTTGTTTTGTACTGTTATTTAAATCAACTTTGTACGGTCTGTCAAATGTGTTTCAACACTTTGTGCAACACCGTTTGAGTTTGAGGCATAAATTCTTTCAAAAGACTACGCGGAAGATCGTGGCAAGTTCGCCATGAATCACAGGTCGAAGATCAAAACTAGGCGAACGATACCATGTCGAATTCATAACTGATATGGAGCTTGGATAAGCTCAGCTAGAGAGAGAAAGTTGTAGAAATCTTATTGTATTCATATTGCGGGTCTTTGCTTATGCACAATTGTATGTTGTTATGTGTAATTTTTTTTGTATATTGGGGAATTAGGGGTAGAGAATGTGTCTAGAACCCTTGACGTCTTGGTTACATGACCAAGAGTGATGTCATCGAACTACAAAGTTCTTGGCATGATTGAAAAATTGTTTTGATAATGACAAGATTTTGGATTTCACAAGCAATGTGGTTTACAAAGAAGTCCTTCAAAATTTAAAATAGTGTGTGTTTGTGTGTGAAAGACTATACACCTTGTCAATATAATCATTATTTTTTCTTATATTATATTAAATTATTAATTTTTATTTCGTTTTCGACTTTATCACTGTAGTCGATTCAAAATTCATCATTACAAATATTTCATATTACTATACATATTTGAAACTAGAGGTGCCAATTCAGCTTGGCCCGTTGGGGCAATGATATATGTCGGGCCGTGCCGAGACAACTTGAAATTCCATCGGTAAAAAAATTAGTGAGTAAAGCTTGACCTAGTCCCCGATAATATATTAGGATTTTTGGATCGGCCCGTGACCCATCGAGTCGGGCTTATTGGGACCGATGACAGTGCGAGCTGAAATTATATGACCCAATTCATCTAAAATGTTGAGTGAGTTGGGTCGGCCTATCGAACCAAGCTAATTTTATCACCTCTACGTAAAACTAACAATATGCTTCTTGCAACATAACAAGTTTATATATTAATAACCTCCTAAAATTGGCAAAAACTTGGGTGCATGTGATGCACCATAGCTTATTGTACACCACCCTATTTTTATATTAATATTCCGTACGCACAGATTAAGGGCCTGTTTATTGAACACTAAAAGCAAATGGCTTGGTGGTATTTGATGCAACCTTAAACATCTCAACCTTGAGGTCAAGGATTCAATTCCAGATGCTACCTCGCCATGCTTTATATTTTTTCCTTTTTTCTGTGTCTTTCTTCCTTCTTCCTTCATTTTTTTTTTCCTTTTCCTTTTCCTTTTCCTTCTTCTTCTTTTTTTTTTTTTTGCCCTTTAGTATTTTTTAGCCTATGAGTCTGAAAAAAATTATAAATTGTGTTATTAGTTTTTTTTATAATGCAACAACAATTGTATTATAAGTTCGAAACATAAATATTGTACAATATATAAGAAAATTAATCTAACCAAACCTATACTGTTATACATCATAATATATACTATGTCCAAATATTTAAATATATTGTGTGGTAAATATTTCGCAGTGTATAAGAAAGTTAGTTAAAGAAAACGTATACTGTCAGACATCACAACATATACTATATCGAAATATTAAATATATTGTGAGTATTGTAAGTTGGAAAAAATAAATATTTCGCAGTATGAAACAAAAATTAACTAAAACAACGTATACTGTCAGACATCATAACGTATGCTATATCGAAATATTAAATATACTGTGAGTATTGTAGTCAGAAAAAATAAATATTTCGCAGTATGAAACAAAAATTAACTAAAACAACGTATACTTTCAGGCATCATAACGTATACTATATCGAAATATTAAATATACTGTGAGTATTGTAAGTTGGAAAAAATAAATATTTCGCAGTATGTAACAAAAATTAACAAAACAACGTATACTGTCAGACATCATAACTTATACTATATCGAAATATTAAATATACTGTGAGTATTGTAAGTTGGAAAAAAATAAATATTCCGCAGTATGAAACAAAAATTAATTAAAACAACGTATATAGTCAGGCATCATAACGTATACTATATCGAAATATCAGTTGAAGAATAAAGTAGATCTAGCGGATCGACATGGATGGCTTGACAGCGGGTGAATAAGCCCGACTCTTGCCAGACTTGTGGCTTTGCGACGCATGAACCACTTTCCCAAAGTCTAAAGATAGAATTTCATTCACAAGACAGAGAAGGAGTGGGAGAGACCGCAACACCGTGACTGATTTACATCAAAGGTCCTAAACGGGCGTTTTTTATACTGGAACTTGGTCTCCCATTCTACCAGAAGATGGGGCTGACCACTCCTGGTCTTGCTATCGGGTCATATGGAGAATGATGGTGATTCCATGCTTTCGGGCTAGGCATTGGAATGGGATCGGGATAGCCGTTAGTGAAATGTTTGCGAGGGGAATTGATGAACCAGAAGAATATCGTAACCATGGGGACAGCCTGCGCAAAGGGAGGACGAACATAATACCGAACCGATACTGGATCGTCATTGGGGCCCTTCGAGAGTTGCGGGTCCTTGCAGATCAACCCATTAGGGGTGCTTTTGTCTCGTGATATGATGCTTGATAGCCTAAATATACCGTGAGTATTGTAAGTTGGAAAAAATTAATATTCCGCAGTATGAAACAAAAATTAACTAAAACAACGTGGATTGTCAGACATCATAACATATACTATATTAAAATATTAAATATAATGTGAATATTAAATATATTATTATGCATATACTCTCAAGCTTTATAACATATACTATGCTCGGAATTTGAATAAGACATCATAACATATACAATATCGAAATATTAAATATATTGTGAGTATTGTAAGTTGGAAAAAATAAATATTCCGCAGTATGAAATTTTTTTTAACTAAAACAACATATACTGTCGGACATCATAACGTATACTATATTGAAATATTAAATATACTCATAACATATACTATATTAAAATATTAAATATAATGTGAATATTAAATATATTGTTATGCATATACTCCCAGGTTTTATAACATATACTATGCTCGGAATTTGAATAAGGCATCATAATGTATACTATATCGAAATATTAAATATACTGTAAGTATTGTAAGTTGAAAAAAATAAATGTTCCGCAGTATGAAACAAAAATTAACTAAAACAACGTATACTATCAGATATCATAACGTATACTATATTGAAATATTAAATATATACTAACATATATTAGATATACTATATTGAAATATTAAATATACTGTGACTATTAAATATATACTAACATATATTATATTGAAATATTAAATATACGTTAGGATTCGAACTCGCGCCCTGAAGAGTAAAATGCCGCACCTATTTTGTTATTCCAAACACACCTTAATATATATAGATTGCGAGCGCGAAATAGAAGGGTGGTGTACAATAAGCCTAATGTGCATCTTATGCACATGAGTGTCACTCACTAAAATTTCCAAGTGAGAACAAATTAACAGCCTTGATGGGTAATGTACTAGTTTCCACTATATCCGTATGTTGTGTTCTGTTTTGCTGATGTACTAATTTTTCCACTAAATCACTCTATGAGTTTATTTGGTTAAAATTGGGGAGTGCTGAATCAAATTTGACTGAAAGAATTAATAAGTATGCTTTATTAGGATTCGATCCTCTAAATTTATTAAGCCCAATTTTAAGTAAACGGACCTATATGGTACTTTGCATATGAGACCCACCCTCTAAATAACTATGTAGAGGCCCCACGTAAACCCAACCTACCATAGTTGCACTGCAATTCTTGTTCCTTTGGGAGACTCCCGTATCAGAAAAATCGCTAACGAACACACCCTAATCTCAGCCCGAAAATTTTCCCGATTTCGATCGACCTGGTAATCCGATCTGCTTGGATACCGGCTGACTCATCACCGGTTCCGCACTTCACATTCCAGATCTATTATCAACTGCAGCAATTTCGTGATTTGATCTTTATACTTGCGTGTGTCTGTTGGCAAATTCTCTGAAGATAGTGTTTCTTCTTTTAATTTAATGGCGACGAGGAATAGAACGATTTTGTACAGAAGGTATAGGGATGCGTTGAAGAGCGTCAGGGTTCCGGCAGGCTCGCCGTCGACGAGCTCCGGCGGCAGAGGAGGTCCCGTGATCGAGCTCTCGACCACGTCGTTGCTCAACCCTAACCGATCTTACGCTCCTCTAAGCACTGAAGATCCGGGGACGTCCAGGTATTTTCATTTAAATCGGTAATACTATACTAGTACGCCGTTGCTTTTTGTTGCGAAAAGTTGAAACTCCTCTGAGTTTTCTTGTCTCTTCCATATTTCTGAATTTTATTTCAATCGTGTTTTGAGATTTATTCAAGTATTTCACCATTTTTTGACTCAACGAACTCGGTAACTTAGTTTTGCATGGTTGGAGAAATACTATTATTTGTGTCACCGTATATGTTTGCCTCTATCACATCCAGAGAATTTGCCCAAGCTGCACCGAAGATGTGATCGAGTTCCGATGCATAGAAGTCATAGATAAGATATTAGTTAAAATAATTACCATTTCAAAGTTCAACTTGGAAAGCTGAATCCTTGTAAAATCTTGAAAGGCTTCTCAGATGTTTCATAAAGAAGCGCAAAAACTTAGAAGTGATTTCTACAAGTATGTAAGTCTTAAGTATGTTTCAGATGTCCGCTGCCATGTCTTTCTTAAGTTGTTCGACTTATTATTAGTAGCTACTTGAAGAGGAAGGTAGAATTAGTTTGAGAGCTTATGACCACTCTGACCTTTCAGAAACTGCAACTGCAAAGCATAATGGCAGAGAATAGTTCACCCTCTGGGTGTGTATACTGTGGCATGGGACATGATAAGTTATCGATTATGCCTTTACTGGATATTACCTCAATTCTTTTTCTTTCTAAGTTCTTATAATTGGTTCAGAAACTTCAACATGATGACAACTCTTAGTCCTAATATATGATATAATGTTGGGTATTTCTATGTAGAGTTCTTTAAATTCTGAATGGTAGTGGATTTCATTATTTGTGAACATTTTGTATTTCTTTATGCTGCAGGGATTTATGATATGCGTACTCTCCTTTCTTTCTCACAGACATACGTCTCATAAAGACAATGACATTGTTAGCTGTAACAGAAATATTATAGTAACAATTTGTTTTAATTGAAAATCAATAAAAGATATTTTGGCTAAATTTAAGGCTTTATATGCCATTTAAAGCTGTTAAACATTCTGATGTTAGGAATTGGTTTGTTGTTTCTAGAATCAGATATAGCGCAAAAAATCTGAATCTGGCTGTGGTTCTTTCACTTTAGCAAGCAATTGTAGAAATTCTAACGTGTACTCTGAGGATGTCCATGTGTCTGCATGCACGTTCAATGTAATTGATATGGTTGCTAGTTTACGTTTACAGTTTACTTATATATGTACTATGCTTCTTTGCCTGATTGTCTGTATGAAATGAATGATTGCTCCTTGATGCACTGGAGATACCCGTGTTTTTATAATCATTACTTTCACATAAGTATAGATATGAGGACATTAATAAGCTGTTAATGGAAAGTCTGGTTATTTCATGTAAATTTGAAATAACTCCTAAATCATAATCTTTATTTTGCTGAGCGTTGCGTTTTTAGTTAACATATTAAAATATCCAGAGAGTAGGGTGAAAATTAAATTCAAATGGTTGTTATATTCTCTTTGAAACAGTTGATAGGAAAAATATATATGAAAAACCATTAATTCTTAATACAAGAAACCAAGGTCAATTAACTAAAAAAAGATTAAATCTCTCTCTGTCTCTCTCTTGTCTCTTTCGCTCTTTTTTTAAACTAAACCTAATCAAAGACAAAAAAATAACCCCCTGCCCCTAGCGTGGTACAAACCAAGGACCATTGGTTCTAGATAGTGGGTGCTCGTCCCACCCGAGCCAACCCACTTCATCAACATTTAAAATCTATACAGTTAGCAACATTTCTCTCAAATTCTAGTAGAGTGATTTCGAGGATTAAAAATATTTCTTATGAGCTTTATTGTTTACGAAGACAATTAGAAGTTGAGAAGAAATATTTGTAGAGGATTCAAGTCTGAATGGAGATTCTTGCTAAAAGCAAGTCACGATCTACAGGATACTATTCTGGTGTGCAACTACTTCTGAGATCCAGAATGGAAATTTAGAGGTTACAAATGCAAAGACATCTTTTACTCTGAATGTGCTAGTTGTCTTTTGATGCAAGCATAAGACGTAAATATAGGAATTCTCTTGGTTTTAAATGTCGATGAACTTATAGCAAAAATGAGTATTATATACATTACCATTAATATAATACATAATAGATGTTATGCGTAATATGTAGTGTCTATTCTACAATCATTACCTTGAATGACTACATAATGATGTGCCATGAAATCTACGCAACATGATATAACAAATAACTTTTATGCAAAGATGTGTCATCCGTAACCAAAGTGGTCCATCCATTTGCATTTTCCATGAAAATACATCACATCACCATCCAAGCACATTCTTTTTCACTTTGCATTACCAATCACTGTCTTAAATCACATTTTCCCAGGATATACTCCTAAAACACCCAAATAACACCAAATGTAGAGTTGTTCCTTTCATAGGGCAGAAGGTATAGAATTTATGTGGTCGTATAAGAATTAAGCACTACAACATTTGTTATATTGGTTCCGATATGAATAGGATTTGGAGGACTTAATAGAGTTTGCTAATGTCTTGGCTTACAGAGAATTAAAATGAACAACCGTACTTACACTAGTAGTAACAAAAAAGAGATAAGAAAAGATATGGAGAATTGTCTTTATTGATTGATTGGGTCCTCCTATTTACTTGGTAACATCTTTTATTCAGTCTGATCCAATTATTCCTCTGTGTTGTTATAAGCTAAGAACCCCTCATACCTGGTTTAAGGCTGTTTCTTTTAACAGTAGGGGAACAGTTGCAGTAGGTTTACCACCAGCTTGGGTGGATGTTTCTGAAGAAATTGCAGCTAATATACAACGTGTGAGGGGAAAGATGGCTGAGTTAGCGAAAGCTCATGCTAAGGCTTTAATGCCTTCATTTGGAGATGGTAAAGAGGATCAACGCCATATTGAGGCACTCACACAGGAGATAACTGATCTTTTGAAGAACTCCGAGAAAAAATTACAAAGACTCTCTGCTGGTGGGCCTTCAGAGGATTCAAATATCAGGAAAAATGTCCAGGTACGATGTCTAATCTTCTATTTCCTGTCTTCTTTGCGACTATAAGCAATTGCATTAATTTCGTGCGTCCTGAATTGAATAGGAATACTAACAACTCTGGTAGTACTAGTGCGTTGAAACTATATAACTCAGCTTATTTGATAAAATTAATTTTTCCGCAAGCCAAAGGGACAATGCTTTGTTGGGTGATCATTGCAGATCTGCTATGACCGAGGAATTTATAAAGGTATTCTAAATCTTCAATGAGAATGTGGAGCCAACCTAACTGATGCATATCTTCTCCTCATTTAGTTTCCTTATACTGAACTACCACTATTACTATCGACACTATGCTCTGACTTGCAAACGCAGAACATAATAAAAATGTTTTTTTTGGCTGGGGCTCTCCGTTATTCCTTGTGTAATGTTGTGAATTAGTTTTAGTCTTTATAATATGCTTATGGAAGGCTAAGATTGTATAATTTTGTTGACAGCGTTCTTTAGCTACTGACCTTCAGACCCTGTCAATGGAGCTACGCAAGAAACAGTCCACATACTTGAAACGACTTCGGCAGCAGAAAGAGGTATAATTTCCTCCTACTTTCTGTTTAACCAAATCTAAATTCCAATATATCATGACGTCAAGTTCTGTTTGGTGACATAATGCAGTTCTTCATTGTTATTGAATGAGTTCCTTCTGATGTCTCATCTTCTGAACTGCTTAATGCTGCCATATGGTGCTTGAGCAGTTGGCAACCTTATCGGACCGAGATGCTCTTTTATATGTTTCCAAGTTTAAAAGTCCTCTTGTTTTATGTAGGGGCCGGATGGGGTTGACTTGGAAATGAATTTAAATGGGAGCAATTCTAAGAGGGATGATGATGATTTGGATGACATGGTACGTGGATTCCTCTTTTGGTTTAGACATAAATAACTATCTGTGTTGTTTTAGTTTCTTGCTTGGTTTGGGTAAGTAGTTAAAGACAACATGCTCAGATAAGTGGAGGAAAAGCTATGCACAAGCATATGCACACACACACAGAGAAATATATTATACGTGTTATGTGTGCGTACACATTTGCCCTCAGACCTGTTTTCAATTGGGGTTAATCTAATCCATGTCTCCTACATTTGGGCATTGTACATAGAATTACTAAAATCAAGGTGCACATAGAAGTCTCAGTTTTTCTGTTTTACAATATGAACTGCAACAAATAACCTGAACGGAGTATTCTCAACAGCACCTTCAATTCTTTGAGCTGGCTGCTTCTAGAACTCATTACATGTTTTACTTGGATAACAATTATAGTAAGATTTGCCAACCTCAAGCTTGGTGTTTGACACAATGATAACTGATTTTCAACTGTAATTGGATATACTATCCAACCAAAAAAAAATATTTTTTTTTATACTTTAAAGTTTGTGATGTTTTGTGTGCATTAAACTCTATTTTGTTGCAAACATCACCATGTTGTAGGGGTTCAATGAACATCAAATGGCCAAACTAAAGAAGAATGAGGCTGTTACTGCAGAAAGGGAGAGAGAAATTCAGCAGGTGAATTGAAAGGTTTAGATTTTGAATCCGCAGGATAACCAGATGTTCAATTTTCTTGGGCTGTTTTTGTTGGAGGCAGGTGGTGGAATCAGTCAATGAACTTGCCCAAATCATGAAGGATTTGTCTGTTTTGGTTATCGATCAGGTTGGATGTTATATGCCATTTTAAATAACTAGACTAGTTATGTAACAAAATTTGAATTTTGATATATATATATATATATATATATATATATATATATTTTTATTTTGGATCCAAACAGGGAACTATCGTTGACAGGATCGATCACAATATAACAAATGTTGCAGCCTCAGTTGAAGATGGTTTGAAACAGCTGGAGAAGGTCTGGTCCACACTTTGTCTTTATTTCTTGCTTCCCCCTTTTTTCTTATGGATGTTTTATTTTGTGTTGAAATGAATGAAATTGCAGGCAGAGAGAAGTCAAAAACAAGGTGGGATGGTTATGTGCGCGACTGTTCTCGTAATTATGTGCTTCGTCATGTTAGTTCTCCTAATTTTGAAGGAGATAATATTCTAGGCGTCCTGCACTGTTCAACAATTGTTGTAAGCTCGAGCCTGCCACTGAAAGAGTGAATTCCCAATACATTCCGTTTCTCACTCTCTTTCTAGCTTCTTTTGGGGATGGGGAGCACCAAGGTATCTAGTTGTACAGTCTGGAAGAGTTGATATTGACTGTTTCCCCCGGGAAGATTTTTGCAGTTTTGTTGGGAGACGGTCGAGTGTGTGTTAGGATTTCATTCTTGGGTGGTGGGAAATGGACACCTATAGAAGGTCCAAACTATTTGTTCATGATTCAAGTAATATACACACCCACACCTTGTTCCTTTTCAGTGGGATTGCAAACTTATATGTGCCTTTCAAATCTATAACAACTGTAGTATTCAAGTTTTATTTGTTCAGTTAGTCAAACATCCATATTTGTATCACACCCGACCAATATGACATATTTATATCTAAATATTAATCGGAATTCAACGGCCAAAACCTGAGTAAAAGTTAACATGGAACCTACAGAGTCTAATAAGTCTTTTTTTTTTGCTCAATTAGTTCTTTGTGTGGGGAGGAGAGGATTTGAACCTATCAGTTGCAGGGAAGCTTACGAGATCCCTACGAAATCCCATTTTACTGTTATGTTTGCTACAAGTTCAACTGGAGTGAATGAATATATATGTATAAAATACTGATTTAGTTGTATAGGACTAGGAGTATCGTATAATTATTGATTACGGCATTTGAAAGATCGATTTGATTCTATCTCCACTCCACTCTTTCACAAATGAAGCAAAGATACGTAGAAACTTTCGTTTGTTGCTTGTACTTCTGTTACGGCCAACATCACACATAATATTAATTACTTTCGTTTTCTATATCTTTTTCCCATACTTCTGCTCCAAATTCACATATATTTACTTTTGCTATTTCGAAATTCAATAACTATAGAAAATGAAATTCAAGGGATTTCATAACAATACATCTTATTGATAATTTTATCAAAACACAATATTTTCTGTAAATTTAACAGAGGACATGATGATTGGGAAATTCAGAGGAAATTGACCAAAATAATTTATCTTAAACGCGAAATGGTACATAATAATTCCTAATAACTAGTCAGTTTGAAGGAGAGGTGCTGTGCTTTCAGTTTGAAGGAGAGGTGCTGTGCTTTAAACCCTCCATACCTCGTTACAGAATGCAAGGTTGCTAAGTTGACAGTGATTTTGGAGTTGAAAAGAAAAACACTTGTGGTACATACATGAATCATTCCAAACAATGATGTAGCCATGGCCTACTTAAAGGACCCTTCAATCAAACCCGATATGGTCAATTTCTGGTCATATGTGAGCCTCTGTAGGACCAATGCTAATGTGTGTACGTCACATAGGGCTCTATGTGCTTGCCCCATCAACGGAATGCCATAATACTCCCGAAGCGCCTGCAGTGATATCTTTGAACCAACTTTTGCTCCTGATAGCCAAACAACAACCAAGTCCACAATCACTTTCTGTATGCAGATATGAATAGTCACATCACATGCAAGAGAGAGAGAAAGACCTTTAGCCTTCATCACTGCACGGGCAAGTGGAAGAGTGTCGACAAACAGCCAATCTGGAGGGATCTCGTAAGAGCAGCGACTAAATTCATTTTTCAGAAAGGGGACATCAAATGTTCGGCCATTATGAGATACCAATACAACAACTCCACCAGGTATCTGGCGGCTCTGCACATATTCAAGTAAGATGGGGATAAAGTCCTTCATCCTACAAAACCAAGCTAGGGTAAGACTTGTGCCTGTGTTGATTCAGAAAAAAGTTCAACGGTTTCAGTTAGAACTGAGAAGAATTTACCTAAATCGAGAATCATATATCTTTCTATAAATAAAGGACACTTAATTTCAACTATTAACACTTAACTGAGTACGTAATTACACATACAGCCCTTGACATATGTTAATATATTACAAATTATACAAACCACAAGGGGGTATGTGTAGTACGTCAACGGGGTAAGTACAAATTACAATTTTAACATGTATGAGCTTTCAAAAGATCAAAGCTTAAAGGAAGTTTTGTAATATATATGACAAAAATAACCACTCACAGAAACATGAAGAGGGCATTTTGGGCCAATTACAAGTTAATACAATCAAAATCATAAAACATCTATACCGGAGAAATGCAGACACAGAAGGAAAAGAAATGGAGACCAAAGATGCAAAAAATTATTCAAAACGAGATAGTGGTTCAGTGGTTGAAGATTATGGCCGATCCCTTAGAATTTTAGCATAGAAAATGTAAAATACATAATAAAAACTAGCTTATATTTCATCCAACACAATGATTATAATTGTCCTGTGCATGACGAGTTTAAGAGATTCTATCCAAATAAAAAACTACTTCCATTCACAATGGTAATAACTGTTCTCAACTTCGCCATAGAATTCATGAAGAACACTGCTATGGTCGGAAAGTGAATATTACCTGGGCACATCACGTCTGTTAACCATTTGGGCAGAAATTCCATGAATATGTTCGTTGGGCACACTGCGTTCTGGATTCACCAGCGTCTGCAAAGTGCTGTTTTCACCCCCTCGAAGATCTTGGCATCCAAACTCAATTATTCTATCTTTTTCTCGGCTAAACCCAGTGGTTTCAATATCGAAGCAAATAATAGTGGCGAGTTTCGCCAAGTCAGCATAATATTGATCTGATTCTATTCCTGCTGTTTCTTCTACATTATATGTGTTAATTTTAGTACTTGTACTTTCCGAAACAATCTTGTTCCTGATACTTAATTTTCGCTTCTCTTGTAACTTAGTCGTTTCTACTTTACTAATGGAGTCACTGCTAGTTTTGGAGATAATCTCATTCCTGATACTTGTTTTGTTAATTAAACTATCATTTTTTTCTCCTGGTTTTGAATGTATAGATTGTCTTGTCCATCTTCTTCTGTACCCTCCTTCAGGATCATAGTTGTTTGCACAAAGGATCTTGTAACTAGCATTGCCTCTGCTATTTCTGCCTAATCTATGAAAACTCTCGCACCAAAAATTAGCCAACGAATGAATTCTGCATCGGGGAAATTGAGAGAGAGAGAAGCACATTGCAGATGTTCTCATCCAAAAACCAGAGAACTGCCACTGCTAGAACTAAAGCCGTGAGCAAATAAAATGTCTTGACCTGCAGCATGAGGATGCTATATAAATGTACAGTACGAGAAACTCCTGTATCTTGAGTACTTTTTAATATTTTATTAGCAACTAATATGGAGCTTTTAATTGTCACATCATACCAAACATGTCTAACATTAAAAAGGTTCTCTAGAACTAATAATAATGCAAATTCAAAGCAGACAAACAGAAGACTTTCGTAACTAAAAAGGTTGTATTTCTCGAAATTGTTAGATATCTTGACTCACTTTGAGCTAACATGACATACAGGTGAGGTAAAAGAGACTCCAGCTTACATTAAGGGAAATTTAGAACAACGTTGAGCATAAAGTGAGCAATTCAGGTTTCTAGCCACTACAAGCTTCATCAGCAGATGAACAATTCCCTTATTACTTGTTTCTCTGTTTGTCGGTCCAAAGTCAGTCCTACAAGTTAAGATATAAAACCAAGAGCTACTTCAACACCATGAAATCTCCATGATCAATTTTTAGTTGTGTAAGACCTCCAAATATCTAAATGACATGAATTTCTTGAGCTACATAACAGCATATTACTAGCTGACCGCCCAAGATTAGAGTACTCAAAGATACTTTCCACAGATCAACAAGAAACAAAAAGCAAAATTGGAAAACAAAGAGACATCAAAGACAACAATTTTATTTAAGATAAACTTCTGACCCTGAATCGTCTTCTAAAATAATGGCACAAAGATATTCTACAATAGACTTCACTCACACTAATACCTGAAGGACAAAAAAAAAGAAAGAAAAAAGAAATAAAAAGGAATTATCTTGCCTCAAAGCAAATCTCCAAAAGAAAACTTACGAGTCCATTTTCTTTAGAACCATTGATTTACGAGTTCATTTATATAATGAGAAGACTGTTTTCTTACGTCTACATTCAAATACTGGCAAAGTACCAATCTTTGAGCACAGTTAACATCTGCTCATCCGTAACACCAACAAACTTCTTCCATCAGAAAAGTGAGCCCTTAATAAGACCTCACCATTATGCACTTTAAAAAAAGAAACCAAGAAAAGAATTGTATTTAATTACATTTTGGACCTGCAAGTCTCTAATTCATATTCAAAAGTTTCCCAGTTAGCTATATTAGTTGAATATAGATAAATCCACTTTAAAAGAGAAAAACCTCAGTCTTTGAATTTTGTTAATAAGATGATATACGAATCACAATTGCATCAGCCAAAGCAACTTCTAAATACGGCTCTATCATCGATAAATATGAGTTGGAGTATTTCCTGAACAATAATAATTATGTCTAAGATTAGAGTCCTGAATCAAAAAAACATAAAGCTTAAGAACGGATAGCAAGTTACAAGTATGAAACGAGAATCATATGTTGTCCACTGTTTGATTAGGTCAAAAAACATGATCAGAATTTCAGAAACGAGATGGCCAACATAGAGAAATACATTCTGAAAATTAGTATAAGAATAAGAAAAATGTAAGGAACATAGCAATTATATGTGCAAAAGCAGGTATGAAGTGAAGCACAAGAATGACATTTCACGCCACCCGTAAAAAATATCTTGTGTAAAATAAACAAGTAGAAGCTCAATAAATTAGAAAAGTGATGTTAAAAAATCCCAGAGTAGAAAAATGAAGCATGCCTGATGGGTGTTAATCGAAATGTAAAGCATTAACTTGAAGACAATATTGGGAAGGTTCTGTATCTGTATCGAGAGAGATGAATGAAAGAGCGAGAAAAGAATATTTAAGTAGGAGTAGACGTGAAGCCAAATATTTGATGGAAGAAAGACCTCAGATATTTTTAGATTAAATAAATGGATAAAGGGTGATTTTAGTAGTACCATACTTTTCGGCCCTATAAATAACTTATGCTCACACTCTTCCTCCAAACCCCTCTTCTAATTCTAAAAAAAGATAATATCACATCAAAATTATATTGTGTATTCTACCCTAGAGGATAAATTTTAAAACAAAAATACTCCCTCCATTCATAAAATAATATTAACAAGTTTATTACAAATAACTAACAATTTTTATCCTAAGCTAAATTTAAGAAAAATGGAAGTTAGAGATTCTTGGCATATTTTATAGGGGTATTGTTGTCTATTCCATAATCTCATAAATTGCACTTGCAAGTTTAAAATGACACTTATTTATGAACGGATCAAGTATTTCTAAAACTTTGTTAAAAATAACAAGTTGTTCGAAAAGTTGAAAGAAATAATTTCTATTCAAATTTATGCCACACAATTACAACAAAATTACTTAGAATTAAATAAGTTTTTTTTTAGCTACAAAAATTAAAAAAAAAAAAATTGTGTAGCAAGAGAATCATATATATCACAGTAAATCATTGAATACAAGACTCAATTCAAAACGGAAATTCAGGGCCCATCCAAACAAGGGATCGACTGAAGAAAAATAAAATTGAGCTAAACTAGGTGCAACCTTATTAGCTTTACGCGAGACATGCTCCACAGTCAACAAATAGCTAGATTGCAACTCTTCTAGATATTACTTACAAAACACCCACATAAGAAAGATCCGATTTTTACCTCGTGACTACCTGCACAGCAAGTAAAGACTCCGAAAACACCCTTATTCTATCAAAACCACACTCCGAACAGAACCGCATCCCGGTGAGCAAAGCTTGTAACTCCCCTTCCACCACCGATCTTGGATTGTATATTTGATGACAACCTGGCGCTATCAATCCACCATCATGGTTCCTCAACACAAACTCAACCCCAAACCTACCATTACGATCATCGTAGCTCGCATCAACATCTAATCTCAACTTCCCTCGTCCGGTCTTAACCATCTCGGCCTACTTATCCACACTCGGCTCCACATGAAGCCCGTCGATCATTCGCCTGTTGGAATCCGCCCAAAATTCCTCAATGGAAGCCTATATCGGCGACTGCCAAACACCGTCACCATGCCGCCACCAGCACCAACTCCCCCTTACAATCTACATGGACACCACAAACAAAGAGAATAAATCATCACCAAACAACTCCTGAATTAATAAACAACAATCCTCAACCTTACCAGGTCTGCATTGTTTCAAGGATATCCAAAAGCAACTATTCTTCCAAAACGACTTAACTACCCTACAAGAACATAACCCATGCATGGTTGTACCATCAACACCACGACAACCCGAGCAAATAGATGAAATAGGAACATGATATGCCACTAAATTACATGGAAAAGCTAAATATTCAAGAGAAGCTTGTCATAAGAATTTTTTAACCTTTGGTGGGATAGACAACGCCCACATAAACAGCCACCGTGCAGCTAGAACTAATGAAGAGGAGGTGGGTGGATCAAACCCACCTACAGCTAACCTGTAGGCCGACTTAACCGAAAACACACCCTTAGAATTGAATTTCTAGTATCTTCTATCAACCTCTCCACGATCAAACAAAGGAATTTCCAAAATGGCCTCAACTTCATACGATAAAAAAACTATGCACATTTTTTCCTCATCCCATCGCCTACCCGAACTAAGAAAATATGAAACACGTACCCCTGATGCAAATTGCCAAGAGGTAATCCTCCTCGATGCAATCCCCGACACCCACAGATCTTTGAATGGTGCAATTGACACACTATTGCCTACCCTCCACATTAATCCTCGATCAAGAAGATCACGACTCCAACAAAGAGATTGCCACACATCAGAAGGATTCGTGCTTATATCAGCCTCCATAATGTCACAATGCTTGAAATATCGATCTTTAAGCACCTTCACAACCAAAAAATCGAGGTTTTGAATTAGCCACCAAACCTGCTTGGCCAACAAAGCCTTAAAAAATTCAGCATATCTTCGAAACCCCATCCCACCCTGATATTTATGTCGACATAACTAATCCTAAGAAGACCAATATAAAGATGTTTTCCTCGCAGATAACCCCCACCAGAAATTAGAACACAGTTGCTCTAATTGCTGACACAAAGAACTAGCCAATCGAAAACAGGACATCACATATGTAGGGATAGCCTGCAAAACAACCTTAATCATCATCTCCTTACCACCCCTTGAGAAATTCTTATTCCCGCAAACATCAATACACCAAATCAACCTCTCCCTTAAAAACCCAAACTAAAGCTTTTTATTTTTCAAGGAAAATTTCGGCAACCCCAGATATAAGTCATGCCTTTGGACCACTGCTATAGATAATAGCTTATTTATCTCATCAACACGAGTCCCCGGAACCCCCGGACTAAAAGTGATAGCTGATTTATCATAATTAATCAACTGCCCAGATGTCCTCTCATATAATTGCAAACATCTTCATACCTGCAAAGCATCCTGAGACGCTGCCATAAAAAGAGCAAGCTATCATTGGCAAAAATAAATGCAAAATCGAAGGGCAAAGAACTAGCAATCTTTACCCCACAAAATGCACCCTGCTCCTGAAAACTCCTCAATAAAGAGGATAAACCATGCGAACACAGTGAAAAATAGTAGAGGGAAATAAAGGATCACCCTGCCGAAGGCCCCTTTGAGGCGGCACATGTCCAACAATGGTACACGTGTTTCGTGCACGCACTTTAGGGCATTTTAGTGTCAATAATGTGCATAATCACGTGTATTTAGTGCTTTTATACTCTCATGGGCAAAATAATGCGTTTGCGCTGTATTTGTGTTAAGACAGGTGAAAAAGGATCGAAAAAGAACATCAGACGACCGCGGAGTCGAGGGATCGATCGAGGCAACAAAAGGAAGGGCTAATTGAAGATCTCGGCCGAGACAGGATGCAAATCTCGGCCGAGATGAGTCTCCAGGGGATTTCATGAAGAATTGCAAAATTGAAAATCTAGGCCGAGACAGATAATGCGTCTAGGCCGAGATGGAAAATCTAGGCCGAGACAGATAATGCGTCTAGGACGAGATGAGTCTGCAGGGGATTTCAGAAATTCAAGGGATGAAGATCTCGGCCGAGATACAATCCAATCTCGACCGAGATGAGTCAAATCCTGAAAAACCCTAATTTCCTCTTTTCACGTCTCGTCCGAGATGCAACCCAATCTCGGCCGAGATCAGCCTTCGACCCACCAGCTAAAAATCTCTTTTTCATGTCTCGCCGAGACACACTTGCATCTCGGCCGAGATTCCTTACCCTGTATTAAAATCCTGAATGCGATTTTGCCTATTTTTTTACTAGCACTTTCTCTCCTTATATATATATCATCCCATTCGAATTTAACCTAACTTAGAAAAACCTAGAACCCATCCCCCATACATAATCAACCACTTTTCTCCATTGGAAGCAAAGGAATGGAAGGGGGTTGAAGATCTTGAACCCTAACTTTTGGTTCTTTCTATCCTATTTTCATGTTTTCTTTAATTTTCTATTATTTTATCTTTGTATTAGGTAAAATGGGTGATTATCACCCTTTTATTCACCCTTGATTATTGTGGAACCTTGAGTTTAAGACATTTATGTGATTATTACGGTTAATGTTACCGAAAATATTGTGTATTTAAGTGTTTTGTGTTATTTGCTGTTATTGACTCACATTTATGGATTTTTTATTGGATTGATCACCCTTTAAGGGATTTGTGAATGTGTTGCTAGAATAGGAAATTACTATCCGTAATTGTAGGATTTCCGATTCCCGTGTAGCAAACAATAGATTTATTTATTGGTGATAACACAAAGTTCAACCACTAAAACCGAGCTTGCGAGTTTTATGTTGAATTTATCTCGTTGTCCTAGTGTTTAATGCATTTGGTGATTGAATCTAAGAGAGCTTGTTCGAGGATTCGGTTAAACTGAATAGGGTTAGTCGAAGAGCTTGTTTTGATTAACTAAGATTAAGGGACAACAAGGCTATTAGAGCTTGTTAATAGCCTTGAGATAAGGGCTAGAATCACAATTGAATAGGGCATTACCAATAGTTGCATAAATCGTCCAAGACCTCGGTGAAACATGATCAAGGGTGAATCGTTTTGTTATTTAAAAAAAAAACCAAAAACCTATAAAAATCTCTTTAATTGTCTTTGTTTATTTAGGTATTAGTTGTTATTTCATTAAAATCCCCCCACTTCTTTATTGTTTTCTAGCTTATTTACTTTATGTTTCTCGATTATAATAGCTAAATACATAAAAGTAAAATTGTTCGGCCGTTCCTCGTGGGATCGATCCTTACTTGCCACTCTACTAGTTAGAGTAGTAGGATAAGGTTAAGTGTATATTTCATACACATTTAATTTGGTAGCAAGAAACGACGCTACCAAATTTTGGCGCCGTTGCCGGGGAATGGTTTAGAACGATTTTGTTTTATGTGTTAAGCGTTAGTTTTATTACATAGCTAGTTCTTTTTTTTTTTTTTTTTTTTTTTTTTTTTTCTTTCTTTTAAAGAGCATCCGTCGAGCCAACGACGTTAAAACAAAGGCGCTTGTCGTGAGGCAACCCGACGTTTATTGCTTTTCGTATATTCAATTTCGTAGTTTAGGTTGCTTACTTATATTTAGATATTGTCTTATTATCTTCTTTTAGAGTGCAGAGACTATGATGATGAGGAACCGACCAATACGTGAAATTCAAGGAGATAGCACCAAATGGGATTGAAGAAGCCCAAAAATCACTGTGAGTTAGGACACCAATTCGTACCCTTTCTTCCTCACAAACTTTGGTTTTTAACCAAGTTTGGGGAAGTCTTGGTAGGTGTACGTATTGGCAGCCCAAGAGTTTAACTTTCCATATGCTACTCTATTGTCTTTTGGACTTATTAGACTTGAAATGGTTTGGTATCTTTGTATGAATTAGTCTGTTGCATTTTTAATAAATTGTAAAGTGGTGAATAATATGGTTAAATTCGGTGAGCACCAAATTGTACTCCTCTTTTCCACAAACTTAGTTTGCAACTAAGTTTGGGGAGGGGGTGGATTCGTACAAATTGGTAGCTCGAGAAAGCAATTGGATGAGTTTAGGAAAGAAAAATGTGGCATTGATTAATGATGAAAAATTTTGACAAATATTTTTGAAAGAAGCACATGGTAGAGTATGATAGACTTGTTGAAACAAAATTGAACATACACTCAAAACTTTTGATCAAAATTGCAGCCGAGTGAGTTTTTGAGCCTTAGAAGATACTTCCATCTTTGGAGTAATTTAAACTTTCTTTCGGTGTGAAATTCATTGAGTGCATTTAGTTGTCTCTAGAACGTGCCATAATTCTCTATTTTGCATGTGTTGGTGCATTGTGTGACATTGAAAATGATCTTAGGCAATTCTTGACTTGAGCCTATTTTCAAGCTTGAAAATACTTCCTTTGTACCAAATTTGATATTATCTCTAGTTGAGCCCCTTGAGCTTTTAGCCTCTTGTTTGACAGCCCAACTCTACAAGCCAAGTACCTTTCGATTTAGCCTTTGGCCTTAATTGGACTATTTGAGTATGAGGTAGGCGGTTGGAAGGTAGTCGGGTAAATTTGGGATTGAAAGGCGTGAACTATTGAGAATATTGAAGGGTGGAAGGAATTAAAATAATAGGCAAAGAATCAAGAATACTAGTACTCTCCAATTTTTGTTCAAAAAAAAAAAAGAAAAAAAAAAGAGAGAAAAAGAGTCGAAAAATCAGAAAAATAAAAGAAAAAGCTAGTTGTATATACTCAATTGTTGCTTTTGATTTGGAGAGGCTAGTAATATAAATGTCTTTTGATAGATGTTCTCAAAGTTGTAAAAATTCAAAAGAAAATACACTCCAAGGGAGAATTGAGAAAGCAATTAGGTTGTGGACTTTGTGGTAAGGGGAAGAAACCAATTTTTGGGATTGGTTTACTAAGGAAGTAAAGAGTGAGGTAGAGTGATTGTTGTTTGAGGGGTAGATGAGATTAGCTAACTCATTTAGTCCGTTTTATAGTCACTTATACCAGAAATTTTCCCACCTTACCCCAAGCCAACATTACAACCTATTAAAGACCTTTTTGATTCTTTGTCACACACGTCGGTATACATCGAAGTTTAGATGATTGGCAAGCTTATGGTAGGCATTTTATGCATTTGAATATGAGCGTATACACTTCCCTTTTGATACACTTGAGAGTTGAGAGATACACTCACCATGTGAGGATCTTAAGTTGAGAGTGTTATGTCTCGAGAGTAGTGGATCTAGTCTATCACATATGCTCGCTTTTATCATGATCGCTTACTCGTTCTTTTGAAAATTCTGAAATCAAATGCCACTAAACTTTGCCCTAAACATATGTCCTTTTGTCTTTCTCTTTATTGTTCGGGACGAACAAGTTTTAAGTTTGGGGAGATTTGGTACACGTGTTTCGTGCACGCACTTTAGGGCATTTTTAGTGTCATTTTAGTGTCAATAATGTGCATAATCACGTGTATTTAGTGCTTTTATACTCTCATGGGCAAAATAATGCGTTTGTGCTGTTTTTGTGTTAAGACAGGTGAAAAAGGATCGAAAAAGAACATTAGACGACCGCGGAGTCGAGGGATAGATCGAGGCAACAAAAGGAAGGGCTAATTGAAGATCTCGGCCGAGACAGGATGCAAATCTCGGCCGAGATGAGTCTCCAGGGGATTTCAGGAAGAATTGCAAAATTGAAAATCTAGGCCGAGACAGATAATGCGTCTAGGCCGAGATGGAAAATCTAGGCCGAGACAGATAATGCGTCTAGGCCGAGATGAGTCTGCAGGGGATTTCAGAAATTCAAGGGATGAAGATCTCGGCCGAGATACAATCCAATCTCGGCCGAGATGAGTCAAATCCTGAAAAACCCTAATTTCCTCTTTTCACGTCTCGGCCGAGATGCAACCCAATCTCGGCCGAGATCAGCCTTCGACCCACCAGCTGAAAATCTCTTTTTCACGTCTCGGCCGAGACACACTTGCATCTCGGCCGAGATTCCTTACCCTGTTTTAAAATCCGGAATGCGATTTTGCCTATTTTTTGACTAGCACTTTCTCTCCTTATATATATATATATATATATCATCCCATTCGAATTTAACCTAACTTAGAAAAACCTAGAACCCATCCCCCACACATAATCAACCACTTTTCTCCATTGGAAGCAAAGGAATGGAAGGGGGTTGAAGATCTTGAACCCTAACTTTTGGTTCTTTCTATCCTATTTTCATGTTTTCTTTAATTTTCTATTATTTTATCTTTGTATTAGGTTAAATGGGTGATTAGCACCCTTTTATTCACTCTTGATTATTGTGGAACCTTGAGTTTAAGATATTTATGTGATTATTACGGTTAATGTTACCGAAAATATTGTGTATTTAAGTGTTTTGTGTTATTTGCTGTTATAGACTCACATTTATGAATTTTTTATTGGATTGATCACCCTTTAAGGAATTTGTGAATGTGTTGCTAGAATAGGAAATTACTATCCGTAATTGTAGGATTTCCGATTCCCGTGTAGCAAACAATAGATTTATTTATTGGTGATAACATAAAGTTCAACCACTAAAACCGAGCTTGCGAGTTTTATGTTGAATTTATCTCGTTGTCCTAGTGTTTAATGCATTTGGTGATTGAATCTAAGAGAGCTTGTTCGAGGATTCAGTTAAACTGAATAGGGTTAGTCGAAGAGCTTGTTTTGATTAACTAAGATTAAGGGACAACAAGGCTATTAGAGCTTGTTAATAGCCTTGAGAAAAGGGCTAGAATCACAATTGAATAGGGCATTAACAATAGTTGCATAAATCGTCCAAGACCTCGGTGAAACATGATCAAGGGTGAATCGTTTTGTTATTTAAAAAAAAAACCAAAAACCTATAAAAATCTCTTTAATTGTCTTTGTTTATTTAGGTATTAGTTGTTATTTCATTAAAATCCCCCCACTTCTTTATTGTTTTCTAGCTTATTTACTTTATGTTTCTCGATCATAATAGCTTAATACATAAAAGTAAAATTGTTCGGCCGTTCCTCGTGGGATCGACCCTTACTTGCCACTCTACTAGTTAGAGTAGTAGGATAAGGTTAAGTGTATATTTCATACACATTTAATTTGGTAGCAAGAAACGACGCTACCAAACAACTTGACCTTTCAAATTAAAAGACTATGACACCGACGATACACAATGAATAATAAGGTCAACGAACATACCCGGGAATCCCAATCGCAACATAATACACCTTAAGAAGGCCCACTCCACTCTATCATATGCTTTACCCATATCAAGCTTCAACGCATAATAATCCGACTTCATCTGATGATTGCGTCTTAGCTTTTGCATACGTTCAAACCCAATCCACACATTATCAGTAATAAGCCTTCCAAGTATAAATGAAATCTGAGGATCCACCACCTGTCCAAGAATCAGACCCAAACGATTTGAAAATGACTCAAGAGATAATTAAGGCCATTATACTGCATAAACTAATGGGCTAATATTCCTTCAGTGTTTGAGGTTACACTACATTCGGAATTAGGGTAACCAACGTCTAATTCCAGACTGCCATCTCCTTCCCTTCATTCAGAACACCAAGAACAGTCTGCGTCATCAGTATCAATAAAAGGCCAAGCTTTCTAGAAGACAATAGGGCCAGGGGCCTTTGACGGATGCATGTCAAAGAACGCCTTTTTCATCTCCATACCTAAAAACGGCTTCAACAACTCCCTTGTCAAATCACCCGTGATAGCCGGTGCGACAAACTCCAAAGGTTTATTAATAATGTCATTCGCCGGAAATATTGTAGTAAAGAGCTCCGAATAATATTGGACAATAATTTCTCCCTTAACTCCCACCGAGTCACCCCAATCATGATGCACATTGACCAAGTCTAGGATATAATTACGCCTCCTCCTCTCCGATGCACATGCATGAAAGTAACTACTATTACGGTTACCCTGTTTATACCAACTGAACACGTGCACGCTGTCTCCATTGAATGTCCTCCCTATTTCTCAAAACCTCTAAATGTTGGTGTAATTGCCTCACCATATCACTATCCATCCCAGAAGATGGACGCAAAACCTGATTCAACCTATCACGTGCCTCCCGAAACCTCCTTTTAGGGTTAGAAAACGGAACATCAGCCCATGATTCCAAAAACCGTCGCACCCTACCCAAACGGTCAAACGCAGTCATCCGAGATCCCCCTCCCCGAACAACGCAGTTTCAATTCCCGACATACAATCATCTTCACAACCATTTATGCTAAAAAATAAATCGACCGGACGAATGAACCACCCAATCACCCAGACCTCCCCCAAGCTTCAAACAAATTGGCCGATGATTAGAACCACACAAATCTAGATTTATGACAGTGGCAGTAGGAAACAAAAAATGTCATTTCTGATTAGCTACAAACCTATCCAATCTCTCTTGCACAACATCACCCCCTAACACCCCGATACTAGGTGAAAAACTCACCCGAGCATTGGAGATCATGTACCCCCACCTCATCCAAAACACCCCCAAAAGCAGTCATTTGAGCAAACGGGCGAGAGGCCCCACCCCACTTCTCTGAATCAAACAAATTTTATTTAAGTCGCCACCAATCAACCAAGGTAAATCAGCAAGGCCATGCAACACCGCTAACGACGAAATAATAAGCATAACTGAGCACGCAAATGAGATATAGGATCTCCATAAAAACCAGTAAATGCCATGGATAAGAATTAGAACGAATCATACAATCAATATGCCCTTTTAAAAATCACATAACAGAGACATTGACACGATTACTCCAAAATAAAATAAGACCACCACTACTACCCTCAGGGTCAACACAAAACATCCCTGCAAAATTAAAAAGAACTTGCCACCTAGCACAACGAGATCTACTAACCTTTTACTCAGAAATAAATAACAAAGTTGGGTCTTTATCACCAACCAGTTGCCATAAATTCTGGAATCCACACTGATTCCCAAGCCCCCGTGCATTCCACACTAATATAGTCATTGATAGGCGGGGTTGGGTAACACCAACCACCGCCTTTTTATTAGGGATCACAACAACAACCTCCTCTAATCTCCTCTGCCTCTTCTCCACAGCTCCATCATCAACCTGCACCTCTACAACACCATTTTTCATATCAGCCCGACTCCATTTAGAAGAAACAAGAGGCTCACTCACACCATGAACACCATTAAACACCCCGAAGTCCTTTTATTTCTTTCGATACGTACCCCGTGGACGACCCCTCGGCTTCTTCCCCGGAGCCGAACTCATCTCTCCCCCCATGTCAAAGGATAAACGAGCTAGAGCTCCACCCACCAACAAATCAACCCCGTTCACCACCCCATGCTTCGATTTCGTCCCCCGTCTTCGAGGAGGAGTTGCTACCACCACCCTCTCAATTTGTAACTTCGGGCTCGACTCCAACAACAAACCTATTACTCTTACTTCATGAGTTTCCTCCAAAGAAAACTCCCGATCACCTCCTGTATCTCACCAACATTAACATGTGACCCTCATAAGCAAAGGTAAGGTAGGGGAATTATCATTACCCACTTCGACATACAAAGCAGAAGAAGAGTTTGCATGGTCATCATACACAACATTATATCTGTCCCTAGCCATCTTCTGTCCAGACTCATCTTGTTCCCCCTCCCCTCCTGAATTAGCAAAAAGCGTACCCACCATAGAGGTCGACGAGAGAAATCGACCATCCACTTGGAGCCACCCTCCGAATTGTTTTACCATCTCACGTCCCTCATCTTTCGCCTTTAATAGCATACCAAAATCATTATCCATATGATCCAACTTGCCACATCCATAGCTTTTCATACTGACATAACACAAATTCACGCACACCCACCACTGAAATAGTTGTTCCACGGCATTGCTATTGTGGTATATCAATGAGAACCCGAACACACAAGTACTTAGGCACACACTACCACCCCGCAGGGCCTCAACCTCCATAACCTTACCAATCTTGTCGGCCAAAGCACGCCCAACAACTTACGTCATCAACGGAACATGAGGCCGTGAAAAATTGCAACCAAAATGGGACTGCCGTAACCTCTAATGAATCTGGCTTTCGTCACCCTTCAACCTTCGCATACCCAAAAGAGAACTATAGATGTTCTAGGTTAATTTTGGAAATCACTGAATTAAAAAACATACATATTATTATGACCTACCAACGGCACTTCAAGAGCTCCCTGCACTCACCATATTCTCCATAACGTCGAACCTAAATCCCTTTTACCAATGGCCCAGGGTAGAATGAGCCGACCATAAAGAGATAAAACAGTCGATGGGATATCAATTGTGACTTCTCCCTTCTCCACTGCAGACAAGATTAACGAGTCCCACATTGCAGCCAAATCCTCTATTGTAGGTTGAGAAGAAGAAAACAACCTTAAACCACTAATGAAACCACAAACCCTAATTCTCCAAGAAGCCCTAACAACCACCACCAACAACCAAGAAACCACACACAACCACCCTACACTAACCACACCAGAAGAGAGAACGTAAAATATCACGAAGAACAAACCAAAGATGGCCGGAAGAGAACGCACTATGAAGTCAGAAAGAACTCACGCTAAGAAAAACCCTGGCGTAGCGACGACCTTATTTGATTTGTTTAATTTCGCTTTGCATTCTTACTAATCAAGTGATTACTTGAGATGGTATTCTTTAGAATTAAATAAGTTATGTCAACACAAAATGACAAGATATGGATGAGATTAATTTATTAGGGGATATTTGGGTTGGCATGTCCCCATGACCCATCCCCAACGCATTTTATCTTACACCGGATGGTCCATTCCTCTACATCCACACCTTATTAGCAACATCACATTTTCAATCCCAATACACATTTTTACAATTTCCAATACACATCCTATTCTATAAATCCCTTAAACAAAGGTACATTTTCACTATTTAAGTGGATGTACCATCCAAGGATGTGCCACAGTAGACGTGTCACATGCCACTATATTTCAGCACAAGTATCCCCTTATGAAGAGTTGTGTAATTACCTCAGTCGACCAAAAATAAAAATCACACTCTTAAAACGTGATTCTCTAATGTTACTGCTAAAACATATCTTTTCTATGAAAAACAGTCATTTGCAACATAGAAAGTAAGGGAGATCTCTTCTCTAATTTAAGCGGTTAAATACCACCTCACATAGCATAAATTGTTTAGTATTAGACGCTACCAACTAAATTTCTAAATACAACTTATTAATTTAACTAATTAAAATATAAATATATCTTACTCCTTCCATTCTTGGAAAAGAGTATTGTTTCACAAACTACAACTTTTTATGTTTGTGAATTAGATAAATGTGCAACATTCTAAAAACTATAAATTCTCGTTTCACGACTTCTATTATTTGTTGATTTGACTTTATGTAACTTCTTGTGAAATTAAAATTGTGAAATTTTACTATATATTAGAGAGAGACATTGACCTTTTTAAATACGACTTGCGTTCTAAGATATTTTTTATACTAGCAAATAGTACATGCTTCGCATGTGACTAATATGTTTATTTAAATACTCCCTCCGTCCCGCTTTAATTTGCCTACTTTCCTTTTCGATTTGTCCCAATCTAATTTGCCACCCATAAATGATAAATTTCTCTCACAATCTCTACCCTCAATATCTCCACATTCAATCTCCACCTTTGAAAAAGTCAATGATTCCACAAAATCTGTTTTTTTCTTAACCTCCGTTCCCGGCCAAGGTAGGTAAATTGGGCCTGGACGAAGGGAGTATCATATTAAAAATATGAAGTTCTTTAATTTAAAATAAATTTCTATTATTAATTATTGATATAAAAATATTGCATTCTAATAAATTTTATGTACATCAAACCATAATATAGATATTTGCATCTTTTATATTTTTTTTATTCTTTATGATATTATAGCATATATGATCTTATCACTTTTTTTGCATTCTTAAGTTGAATATTATATACTTAAACTCATGTTGAACATTATATAATATGTATTATTGTATATCTTATATTTGCATAATATATCCTAATATGAGAAAATAGTCATTTAAGTACTTTGGTAGTAATAATTTGCATAATTATTATATGAAAATTGACAATAAATGTGTTCGATTATGGTAATAATTTTCCTTTAGTACATTGGGGAATTATGGGTGGGCATGATTCTAGAACCCGTGGCTTCTTGGTTACAACTCAACGCATGTCATTGAATTACAAGGGTCTTTGCTTTAACAATGATAATTCACTTAAACCTTTTAATATTTATTTTTTTGGCTTAATTACAAAACACAACATGTACAATGCGCATTTTTGCACTTTGCAATCTAAAACTTTTATTTTTCCTATCACAGCTTGTATTAATTTTTTTTTTGTATATTTGCAACATCCGACTATACATGAACATGTGTTTGACACATGTCAAAAGACCTAATAAGATAGCGACACGTGGCCACCAATAAAAAATCAGAAAACTAGAAAGAAGAAGAAAACAAAAAATAACATATATAAAAAATACTATAAAATGAAAATGAGAAACAAGAAATTTAATTTTAGATTGTTAAAAATAAAATAAATCCAAAAAACTAATAAAATTTGAAAATAACACATAGAAATATAAATTAGATATCTAATTTTATAAAGTAATAAGAATTTTTAAAATGAAAAAGGTTAAATTCAAATCCTTTTAAATAATTTTAAAAATACAAAAAATATTTAAAATTTAGAAATATTTAGAAACAATTTATAAAATTATAAATTTAGGGAAGGGTTAACGATGAAGGGGTCTAATGAAGATGAACAAGCAGGGGTTGATGAAGGAGGAGGTCTGATAGGTAATGGTCGACATCATGGAGCCCAAGCGAAGGGGCAAGGGAGCTGATACGACCTGGAGTCACGTAAAATCACGCTTCGATGAAGAAGCAACGTCAACAACAACACGCAAGGGGGATGGAGTCGTGATCGCAAGAGGGAGAATGGTACAAATTGACTACTAGTGCTGGTGGAAAGGGCAACACCGCCATAAGGTGGCTGGGGTTGGAGGAGTCTGACAAGGGCTGATTGGTGACGCAAAGGAAATGGACGATGTCACGAGTTGAGAAAGGGAGAGTTAGTTGTTAGTTGAGAAGATGTTAACAAGAAGGGAAACGATAACATTTGACGAGTCCCGCAAGCTATAGTGATACGCCTACGTTTAAAGAAGAAACGTACAACTTATAAAAATAGAATAACATTTCATTATTTTCTATGTCATTTATTGTAACAAACCGTAAACTGTCAAATGGTTTGGAAAAACTCTCCTAACAATAGAAATATAGGTAATTGTAATTGGTATCTTGATTCTAATACAATTCTTGCTTGGATTTTTCCAACAATTAAGCGAAAGCTTCCATGTCAAAGACAAGCGATCCACCACTTGTAGTTGATCGTGAATCTTGAGAAGTTTTCAATGTCTTAAGCTACCAAAATGGATAATCATGTTGAAAGCTTGGAAAATCAGGTTGTGCATCCACTCAGATGATTAAAGGTATCCAAAATCAATCGGAGAAACGCACATCAAATATGAAAGCTGGATTCTGGAAGTTGAAGGAGTTATATAGAAATCTACATGCAATGGAAAACAGAGGTAATGTTACTACTTCTATGCATAATGTCGATTAGCATGAGTAGCATAAGTCTTCCGGAAGAAATAAGCAATCACATAATGATAATGGAGGAGGAAAAAACCTAAGTTTATAAAGTTTGATTTCCCTAAATTTCAACGAGAAAACGCTAGGAAATGGGTAAGGAAATGCAATAAATATTTTAGGTTTAATCCTATGAGTGAAATTGAGAAGGTAAAGACAGCATCGATGCACATAGAGGGATTGACTAATTTCTGGTATGGCGAAAGTATGAAAGGGAAGGAGGACATTGGTTGGGAGAAATGTTGGACAGTTGGTGATTGAAAGATTCTATAATTGGCAGAATGAGAATTTGGTGGGAAATTTTAACAAATTAAAACAGATAGGAAATGTGCATGATTACATTATGAGATTTGAGGAATTGAAAGCATTCATGGCTAACCTAAACCCAGGATCATCTGAAATGTATTTGACTAACAATTTCATAAGTGGATTAAGGAAGAAATAGCGAGAATGGTTGAGATGCTTAAGCTGTAGAATTTAAGAAATGCCATGGATATAGCCAAGAAGCAGGAATTACTGCTACAATCCATGAATAAAGGGCAGAAGGGGGTAAACAAAGGGAATTTCACTTACATAAGGAACTAGAAGAATAATTCATATGTTCAGTTAAAAAAAAAAAAAAAAGAAACAAAAAGAAACAAAAAGAAAAAAAAAAGAAACAAAAAAGAAAAAACTGGAGAAATAGACTAAGATACGAATACAACTCGAATAAGAAAAATGACTCCAGATGAAATTGAAGCAAGAAGGAAAAAGAGTTTGTGCTTTAGTTGTGATGAGCCTTATTACTTTAGCCACAAATATAAGAAGTTGTTTGTCATCATTGTTGAAACTGAAGAAGAAGAAGAAGAAGAAGAAGAATAAGAAGAAGAAGAAGAAGAAGATCCTTGAAGTAGAGGAATCTGAGAAAGAGCATCTGGTTATATCAGTGAGTACATTAGCCGGACCAAGATCACCTAACACCATCAAGATTTTGGGACTAGTGGGAAATCAAAAGATGCCAGTACTAATTGATACAGGAAGTACCCATAGTTTTATTAATGATGCAACAGTAAAGAGAATTGGAGGTGTGGTGGAATACACCAAACCACTAATAGTAACGGTGGCTGATGGAGGAAAATGAGAGCAACTCCAAGTGCTCTAGGCTAGAATGGCAGATGGGGGAATGCAAGTTCATCTCTTCTGTGAGGGTCTTAGCCTAGGGGTTGTGACATGGTAGTGGGGGATGATTTGCTGAAGTAATTAGGCGCAGTTATATTTGACTTTGATAAGAACAGAGTGAAGTTTATGAGGGGAGAGAAGGAGGTGATTTTGCAGGGGATGTAGGATGAAGTTTGCAAGCCATGACTGGAACACAGTTTTCTAAAGCATATAAGAAGGCAAATCACATGTAACTACTTTACGTGCAATTAACCCCCCTCCCCCTCCCCCAAACTTAATTCCTAATCATCATGCATAAGCAATGATGAAAAATCGGGATTTATCGCCGAAAAATTGGCAATATCGCGAAAATTTGGGGTAGCCGAGACGAAAACAAGTTTTTATGCATTTTTGTCCATTTTTCGGCGAGATATCGCGACATACGCGAGATTCTCTTGCCTGCAGTATTTCGGACGTGGAATTCTCTCGCCTGTAATGCACTACGCGGAATTCTCTCGCCCGTGATCCACTCGCGATAATCTCTCTCCTGCAGGAATTCTTTTTTTTTTTTTTTTTAAATTGAGCAAAAAATAATTAGAATTCATGTAATCCACTCGCGATAATCTCTCTCCTGTAGGAATTCTTTTTTTTTTTTTTTTTTTTTTTTTTTTTTTTTTTTATAAATTGAGCAAAAAAAATTTAGAATTTCAAAACATATCTAGATTTGAACCTAGGACCTGTTGAATGAAACTCCAAGCTTTAATTATCAGACCAAGTCAACAACTTGTTATAACTACTACCCTTTTTTATTTTATTTAGTCTTAACTTTTAAATATTCCTTACTTATTTAGGCTTAGCTTTTAATTAGTGTTGCTCTTCAATAAAAAATGTTATAGGCCAATCAAGAGAAGTTTTATATATTTTAAATATTTTCAATGCTTTAACTTACATAATGTCGCAATAATTTCTATAGAGACTTTAATTTTCTTTTATATTTATAGCCTATTTAAACTCTCATTGTAATTTTTAATGGTAACTTTAATTAGTGCGTAAGGAACAAGTAACAACTTAAATTTTTTAATGTGAATAATATTTTTCAAGATTTGTTTAAAGAAGCTACTATATTAATTGATGTTGATTCAAGATTTTAAAGCTAAAGCAGTATAATGTTTATGTTTTAGAGTAATTGCTACAATTTGGCCTTTATTTGAATCATAAATAGATAATATTTTTTAAACCAAAAAAGAAAATGATAAATCAAACTTTTTTTACAATGCATTTTAGATAGAAACATATAACTGCCTCAGTTATATAACTAAAAAGTCACGTTAAATATTCTAAGAAAAATAATAAATCAAACGTATGTATTGCTTCTTATTTACCAACTAGTTGTATATGCGTGAATTTGACTCATTTTTTAGATTAAATATTTGAATTTAAGTATGTTTATAACAATCTATAAAATATCGTGATAAATTATCTGTTTCAATACATTTTCCGGCATTTTTAAAAAAATTGCACCGATAGTTCAATATTAATCGAGATCTCACCGATATCTCCGTAAATTAAAAGACCAATATCTCCGTAAAAATCGATATTTTCGTCCTTGTGCATAAGCACAAAAACATAAATAAAAAGAGGATTGCAGTAAAGTAATAATAGAAGGTCACCGGGTTAATAAGGACGAATGCTTGGAATATTTTTCTTTTCTAATCACGGTGAGCCACCTCAAGTCTTTTCTCTAACCCTCTATATCTCAGTGACAACCTTTGCCTAGAATTGACATTAGAAAGGAACTATGCAAAAGTAATTATACTATTACGAAATGAAAAGGATGAAGTACCGAAAGAGAAAAAAAAAATGAAATACGGGTTGCCTCCCGTATAGCGCCTCTTCTTAACGTCGTTGGTCCAACTCAAGACATCCCTTCTAGAAAATATATGAAGGAGGTTTACGGGCTGGTCTTGATGATCGTGGCTCCTCCGCTACCGTATGTGTTTTTATTCTAACGTGTTTCCTTCTCAAGTATGCAATTAGAGCAACATTCAAGTCATACCCGCACTTTAGTTCTTTCTCACAAACTATCTGTAGCACATTAGGTGACCTAATATGTGTCTTGAACCCAATGCCTAGCAAAAAACTAGATAATTTTGTGTGCATCTCGTATCCACTGTATTTCTCTAGCCCACTTTCTGGCATCATACTAGATAACTCGGTGTGCGTCTTCAACCCAATGTTTGATGGCACATTGGATGACCCAATGTGCCTCTCGTATCCAATATTCGTCTGTTCAGCCTCAATTTCGTTGCCTTCTACATTCTACAACACTTGCACAGGCTTTTCATCCTCTTTAGGTTGTTCTTCGCTTCTCAAAACCAAGACATTTTCGTTCATCAGATTTTCTATAGGTTGGGATGCCAATTTCACTCTTTCTTGACTTTCTAACCTGCTTACCACGGTAACCAATTGAATCATTTGAGTCTCCAGATTCTTAATTCTTGACCTTATATCTTCCTGAAATTGCAGAGTGTTAGAAACCAAAATTTTCATCATATCTTCCAACGACATATTGGAACTCTCCGCCACGAAATCAGCAAATATCAATAGTAAAGAACGATACAAAAATCAACAACATGATTGACACACTGGATGGTCCAATGTGTCGTCTTGTTACTAATGTGAGATTGCAGAATTCACTAAGTGACGTAGAACAGTAGTCATGAATGAAAAATAACTAATACTAACACTAACTAACAAAAGAAACTAAATTAATTCAACACCGCTCCCCGGCAACAGCGCCAAAATTTGACCATATTGTCGAGGCACGTCGAATTAACTACCTTTTCTACCTCCACTAACTAGTAGCAGCGATAAGTAAGGGTCGAATCCCATAAGGAGCGGATGAATTAATTATGTTTCTTTATAGTAATAACTAAACGATAAAAGTAAATGGGGGGGAGGAGGGGGGTTTTGATTTGAATTAATCCACCAACTAAACTAATCAAATAAACAACTAATAACTAAAGACTCAAAATACTCAATAAAACAAATAATAACCTGACTTTAATCAATATCAAAATAATACTAGTTCTCAGTTCAGTATCCCCCTATTCGTATACGAATTAATTAACTAATTAAACTTGATTATCTATCCCACAACTTTCTAACCCTAGACCGACAACAAGCTCTATCGGCCCGAATTATCCCTTAATATTAGTCAACTAAGATAAGCTCATTAGCTAACCCTATTTAATTGAACATCCTAGAACAAGCTCTAGGTTTAATTCATTAAACACATTAATAATAAGGAAAATAGTCAGAGTAGACTCCGAATACATATGCTTGATTCGGATGGCCTAGATTTATGTTACCCCTAACAAGTTGATCGATATTGCTACTCACGATTATAAAATTATAACAAATACAGATTACAAAATTATAACAATTACAGATTACAATTTTATAATCTAGCATTGATAAACTAATAACTTAATTCGACGGGCCCTATCAAATCAAGAACTCAATCAATCATGGGCCATAAGAACAAGTAACACAAATAAGTAATTGGATAGAAATCAAAATATAATTACAGATCAATTAATTATAAAACACGAATAGAGTTTAACATCCCTTCGAACTAGTATAAACTAACTTAGGTACTCATAATCATACTAATGTCTAACATCTGATAAAAAACAAGACATAATTAAAATAAAAAATGGAAATAAAGAAATCAAACGAATTAAATTGACGACGCTGGCGAACTCGTGCCTCTTCTCCCTCACGTAACACTTGTATATGGGGTTCTTGGATAATTCCTTCTCACGCTGAAATCCTCCTCTTTTTATAAGCCCCCATTGGGCCTCTGAATTCATCCCGTAAGTCAGCGCCCCAAATAGGCCTTTTCTTCCATATTCATAAGGCCTGTTAGCCTTTCTAACTTCATTTCATCTTCATGGTGCTAATGGGAGTCCATGTCAGCCCACTAATTCAACGGCCATGTTGGCCATATCCTCCATCAAGGGCCCAACTTGGCCCTTTCTTCCATTCAATCGTCGATCCAATCCAATTAATCCAAAATTACCCCAAATCCACTGTAATTTAACACAAAACACAACTTTGGAGTATTTGACTTAAACATATAGATAAGTAGAAAAATAATCGTGCATAATAAATAAAATGCAATAAAATTACATTCTTATCAATATAAATAATGCACATTTTTCTACTTATCAACTACCCTATCCCACTTATAAATGATTTGTTGGATGAGCTAGGTCAAGCTAAAGTATACTCCAAAATTGATTTAAGAGTAGGATATCATCAGATAAGGATGAGGGAGGAGGATGTGCCAAAAACAGCTTCCTTGACACCCCCGCCCCCCAATTTGGTTTATATGAGTTCAAAGTGATGTCTTTTAGGTTAACGAATGCACCTGCTACATTTCAGGGATTAATGAACAAGTATTCAGAGAATTTCTAAGAGACTCCATGTTAGTTTTCTTTGATGACATATTGGTGTACAACACAGACATGGACCAGCACAAGACACATTTGGGGATGGTGTTAGACAGACTGACACAACAACAACTGTATGCCAAAGTGCCAAAGTGTGCTTTTGGCCAATCCAGGATAGACTACTTGCAACACATCATTACTGATGGGGGTGTACCAACTGACCCAGAAAAGACACAGGCCATTGTAAAATGGTCCATCCTCAAGTTAGTAAAAGAATTGAGGGGATTCTTGGGGCTAACTGGCTATTACATGAAATTCATAAGAAATTATGGCATAATGGAAAGGTCCTTAATCAACCTCACAAAAAGAGGGAAATTTACATGGAATGAGGAAGCTCAGTTGGCATTTGAGAGCTAAAAAGGACCATGATTATCTCTCCACACTACAAGAGAAAAGGGCTAATAGGACACTTGTAAGCATCCTATTAAGCTTTCTACAATAGGACACTTCCGAAATGCGTCCTCTCATGAGCGACACAATAGGTGTAATGGGACGCTTTATATTATAGGACGCTTTTAAGCATCCTACATTGTAGTATGATAATAGGACACTCCAAAGCATCTTATCAAGTAATATAATGGGATGTTTTCTACAATATGACACTTCCGAAATGTTTCCTCTATCCGGGTGACTCAATAGGTATGATGGGACACTCCAAAACGTCTTATTAGGTTAAAAAAATTAATCAGACGAACTTCAATATTGAATATGCATGAATATAAAATTAATTTGAAAACAAATAAACCATCAATTAACATTATCCTAATTTTGACAAGGCATTATAAATGTATATCTGCAATAAAGATAATATCATACATTGCTCCATAGTCTTCCAAACTCAAGTCGGTATCTGAGATATAGACGTCCTGGAGAAGTGTTTTGAATGGATCCAAGATGTTTTAATCCTGATGAACAATCCTACATGATTATGAATACAAATGATTGCGCTCAAAGTCAAAATTCATCAAAGTATTATAAATCTTACACGACGCTTGAATATTAAAATCAACAAATTCAAATGAGGGAGAAGGGTACATATCCAATAAGCAATTACATAAACTATATGAGTGACTACATATACAACCACGATTATTTTTAAAAAATGGACAAAAATAATAATAATAATAAAACTAACTTATGTACCTTTAATTGAGGTCCCTTATTGTTAGGTGGAAGATCTACGCCAATGACGTTTCCTCTAGGGTACCTGAGGCAACTCGGCTGGTCTTCAATGGCCGCAGTAGTGGCGATCATGTGCATGAGCTCCGCCTCATGTGATAGAGCCATCACCACCATATTAGGCAATAAGCCATATAGGTGATGCCGAAGGCACCCTGATGGGTCGGGCAATTAGCACCCATGAGCCCTGCCCGATCCATCATGAATACTAGAAGTTTCTACATAGAGCATTTGGAGGAGTCATTTATAATTAGACCGTAGAATAACATTGCTGAAAATATACTTAGGAAGCATCAGTTCCATGATCCTTAAATCTAAGTTTTGAAATGAAATGAGTTAAGCATAAAATATCCCAACCCCTGTAGTGTGGCCTATACTCTCCAGATAATATATGCATCAATCTTTACAATTATTCTATAAAATAGAGGAAGGGTAGAATACCTTCTGGGCATTTGGTCCCTAGTCAACCAACAACAACAACCATAAGAGCATTAGTGCAGGGGAACTGGACCTATTATTATGGGTTTTAGTTCAGACTAGATGATTTCTCTTCCGGAAAGTAGAAGCAAAGGAAAGTAAATGACTAGTACGAAAGATAGAATGATAACTTCAAAAATATTAAACTGGTAGGAGAAAACTTGCAACATCTTCTTCCATGGCTAACACAACAAGAAACAAGTAGTTCAGATGCTTCTAAAGACTTGAAGAATAAATCCAATTTCTTGACTGAAAGTCAAGAACTGACTTTTATGCATAGAATCCATCAGGAAAAGAAGAAAAACGAGAAATGGATTTAATGTATATGCCCATCAAAAGTTATACAAAATGTCGTTTTAAACTAGTTCCCCTATAATGATGCACCACAATGGCAGCTTAAAGAGAGTAAACTGCAAGTTCTCCTATGATACCGCAATGGCAGCAGTTTCCAGTTGCAAATTCAATGTCCAGATGGAAGGCTTGCCTCTCGGGATCTATAAGTGAAGTAGACCTCTGGAGCGGAGCATGGGGTCCAATAGGAGTATACTGGAAGCAACTCTCTCGTGGGATTTTACCCTTCATACACTCAATATACCTGCAAGCTCACCTGTTGCACAATAATAGTCCAAGTAAATCAAATTCAATACTGATAAAACGCAATCGAAATGAAAGCCCGAATTAAAAAAATATAATACACACAATATTAGCAATACAATTAATTATAAATGTATATCTTACCAGAGTGGTAGTTGATGGGGAATATGGAAGAGATTCCAGGTTGGTTCCCCCTTTGTGGTGGAGGAGAGAGGAGCGAAAAGGTAGAAAATGACTGCAAATGACTGCATTTTAGACCATTTCCCCAAGAAAGTTAGTCTCCATATAAAGAGAGAAATTGAATAGCTATAGCATCACTTACCATTAGTGTATAGGTGGCCTACTACACTTTTATCCCAGCTTCACCTTTAGCTTTAGATTTCAAATGAAACAATCATTTGTAGGCCAGAATAAATCCAACTAGAGAAGCACACTACAACAAAGATCAGATTATTTGTAGTTATGCAGTTCAGCACATGAGTCCAAACATAAAAATAAGGGACGAATTATGAAAATCCACCAAATATTTTACTATTCCATAGGTGTCCACTATCTACAGAAGCAAGGACTACATTAATAAAATTTACAGGTCATTATTATGAGATCATACAAGTGGACAGTCGATAAAATTTAAACTATATACTCTGTAATGAATTCACATTGTACTGACTTTTCCTTAACAAAACTAGATGGAAGATGAAAACACGTACCACTAGGTGTGAACTAGAACTCCCCTCTCTCATAGAGTAGAGCTAAACACCACTGCAAATAGATATGTCAAAACTGGTCTAGCCCTCAGGGTTGTCCCTAAAAATACAAGGGTTGGGCCTTAGATTTATAAGCCCTTATAGCTTCAGGGCTTTTAGCCCGGCCCTACTCGGCCCTCGGGCCTACTAGGGCTTGGGCCGGGGTAGGCTAGGGCTGGCCCTGAGGGCCTTATAATTATATTTTTATATTATAAATATATTATTTATATAGTGTCACATAATTACATTAATACATCCAGGGTTTTGTCCTAAAGAAAACAAGTTGATAGCTATGGCCTCTGGAGGAGGATCAGATGTTGCAACTGAAGATGAAGCAATGAAAAAGATATTTACTTGTTGGATATTATATCAGTGATCGATTTTAGGATTTTTTTTATTATCAGTGTCGATATTATCGTTTTTGCTAATGTTTTGAAGAAACCATACTTTGCTACTCAACTTTTGTTATTTCGTCCAAACTAATATATAGGTACTGAGATGCTTGTATTTTGTTTGGTTTAATTATCCCTTGTCTTTTTAAACTTAAAAATGTCGATTTTAGTGTGTTGAGACAGATAATGAAAAAAAAATGGAGTTATAGGGTTTGGCCCTGGCCAGACCCTAGCCCTTCAGGGCTAAAGCTGGTCCTACATTTTCAAGGCCCATATTGTAAGGACTTTTAGCCCTGACCCTTTAGGGACAGGGCGTTTTAGGGCTTGGGCCGGGTAGGGTCGGGCCATGGCCCGAGCCGGCCCTTATTGACATCTCTAACTGCAAATGAAAATGGACTGCATGTATCAAAACCATAAGAAAATGATGTGAAAAGCCAAAAATAAACATCCGTAACATATGAAACCTAATCCACAAATTTTCATTTGGAATTCTCAAAAGATGCTACTTGAGTTGTATGTTCCTTTTAATCATAGAGGCAATTTATTTGAGGGACAAGTGGTCAACATTTCCACACAAGAAATATGTAGAGGAGGCCACAAGATTTGCATAGTTGGACTCCGTTTCTGCTAAGAAGGCCTTTGGAGGCTCATTACAAAAGAATTGATACTCAAAAAAGTTGTTGTTGCATCTTTGCTTGATCAACAAAATGTTGTTGTTCATGATTCTATTGATGATAAGAAAACAAAAACTAGTAATCTTGAATTCTGAATTTGATATTGATGACAAAAGGGAGGTGGCCAAGATTCAAGATTATCAAGTTAATAGAAATGTGGGCTTAGGTTTAGTTAACTTATCTGAAAACTTGAAAATCAGGATACAATTTATTGTTCTGAGGGGAGTGGAACTCTGTAGATGGAGTAGGCCTTTGATAAAGAACTCTGCTGCTAGTGAGGATATCTCATCATTGGTGATCAAGAAAATACCATGGCTTTCTTCATTGAAACCATCAATGGGGCGGAAAACGTGGAGAGTTACATCTACGCCTTCGAAGCCAATGACTCCTCATCCAAAGAAAGAAAACAATGTTATTCAAAGCACAAGAAAATCTACAGTGGATCTAATAAATAAGAAGATATCATCTCCTAAGGCTAGGCATGGATTAATCAACTTAATTCCGATTAAGGAGCCTAATAAACAACCAATTCTTGCAATCAAGAAATATTATACAAGTTCAGGGGGCTTCCTCTTACTTTGTCAAGAACACCTAAAAATTGCAGGATTCCTCTGAGGATCCCAATGGCTGCTGAAGAATCTATGGCCAAGTGATGAACGTAAAAGTTACCCTTTTTTCCTGTGTTTTTCACGTTCATATTTTGTAAGGAATTAAGTGTAATTGATTTTTTCACGTGCAATTTCATGTTTTACTGCATTATTGGGTTAAATTTCCTTTTTAATATGAGTTGATGCACTTTTAGGTGTTTTGAGTCGTATTTTGAAGGTTAGGAAACTTGGAGGAACTTAGAAGATTGTTAGAGTCCATTTTCACACAATGGCCCACATCCCAAGGCCCACACAGAACCAAAATAGGTCAAGTTCAGGTCCAAAAGAAAGACCATCGAGCCACGAGAAATGTTCGTGAAGAAGTCGAGGCAAGAAAATGGATAGAAAGGCCCTAAATGGAAGAAAGAAATGACAAGGGCAATCGCACATGCTTTATGTTCTAGCCCACAAACCGAGGCCTAAACAAACCCGAATCAGACCCAACAAGATGCTAAGTTGAAGTTCGTCGAGTCACGAACAAAAGCTATGAAGGGGTCGGGTAGAAAAAACTAGAGGAAGAGATCTAAAACAACGACGGAAGACGGAGGTGCAAAGTAGGAGCAGCGGACCAACAATCGCAGCCCCAACTGGACCGGCTGGCGGACCGGCATAACCACCGGTTGTTGGTCCAGTATGAAGCCCAGATTTCAGCCGCCAGCACAACCGGTCCGGCTGTCGGACCGGCAACTGGCCCGGCAGTTCGCGGCCGGCTCCTCTATTACGTGCAATTTTTATTTTTTGGTCGTAACTTCTTCGTTCGAGTTCCAATTCAAGTGATTTAAGTGGTTACGTGTAACCAAGACGAAGACCTACAACTTTCATGTTTGGAATTTTAGCCAATTCCAAGCCAATTCTTCCTAGAATTTGTGTGAAGGTCGAGTCGAGTGCACGAAGAGGGGTTTGACCAACAACTTACAATCCCTTGTGTTCTAAATTGTTTTTGACTATTTTACCCTTACTTATGGGGACCTTTTCAGAAGATTTTTCATCTTTGTATGTGAGGGGAGTAAGTGTGTATAAATACTCCCTCCCCTTTTATTCCAAACAACTTGTGAATCACTTTCTAATTTTCAGATTTTTGCAAGTAGTCTAATTACTCTTTCTCTAAAGTTTTTCTCCTACTTTTCTCTCTAGAACTAGGGTTCTTCATTTTATCTTCTAGAATACACTTGGGTTCTTGAATATTTGAAGAATTTTAGGGCTTTTCGAGTTTTGTGAGAAAACTCTAACTACAATCGAAGATTGAAGATCAATTGGAATAATTATGGTAGACTAAGCTTTCTCATCCTCTCTCATCTCATTTATTACACTCATCCCCATCCCATTTAATGCTTAGCCTATGTATTTATTGTGTTCTTGTTGATATATTCATGATTTTGAGTAGTTTGTTGAGGTTTCTAGCATTGGGAGTAGCCTAACCCTAGAATTTATGATTCTTGTTGATTATTTGTGTTTGGAATCAATACTACAAATTTGTATGAATTATATCCTAGGCGTAGCTAACCGAGAATATATTGATTCTCCCCTAAGGCCCATGAGGGACGAAGGGAGAACCCGAATCGTGTGTATTGATCTTGTTGGATGTTTTAAGGCTTCGCTCCCTAGGCAAGATCCTCTTGGGGTAGGGTTTTGAAGATTAACTAAGTTATTTTCATAATGTACCCACCTTTAGGTCTAGTAATTCCATTATTGTCCATAATGGTTGGGAATTGAGTAAATTAGGTGATAATTGGTTAATTTGGTAAAAATTCCTTTTGTTACCCGTTTGGATTTCCAAATTGGAACAAAACCTTCCAACACAACCTCTAGTTTAATTGTTAATCACAAGGCATAATTTATAGGAAGTAGGTGAAACCTTACCTTAGAAACCCACTTTTAGTTGAAAGTATTTCTTAAATTGTAATTTCATCTTTATATTTTTCTAGGAATTAATTAATTAAACTCTATTTTTTCAACTAGCCTAAATTTTCTAATCAATTGACTTTAATGTGCTAGACAAGATTATCCTCCTTGTGGTTCGACTTATTACTACCTTGGTCTTTCTCGTACGCTTGCAAGGACGAAAACCCTATTCAAAACAAATGTTTTTGAACGGCTTTTCGGGACAAGTTCATGGCACCATTGCCGGGGAGGATTCCTCCTCGTATAGCCATTGTAGGGTCAATTGTGTGTTGATGTTAGGCTTGTAGATATATTTATTGCTTTACTTGTTTGTTGCTAGTGTTTGCACTTTGTTCCCTTTTTATTCTCTTACTTTGTGATTTCTTCCTATGAATCGTGGAAAAGGCAAATTCCAATACACCGGGATCAAGACTTCATACTCCCGGCTCACCGAGCCTACAAAAACTTGCACGGGAGTAGAAGTTACCCCTGTTATGGTGAATTTGGCTAGAGGGATGAAATTCAGTGGGAAACAAGGGGAAGATCCTTATGAACATCTAGAGGAATTTTTACAAATTCGTGAATGTGTAAATTTTCAATGATGTTATAAACGAATACTCGATCAAGCTCTTTCAATTTACACTTGAAGGAGCTGTGAAACAATGGTTTCGTGAAGAGGCATTCGACCCTTCGTCTCTATGGGAGGATGTTTTCACCTGTTTCCTTCATAAATTCTTCCTGGACGGAAAAAGTGCGAGTCTAAGGCGTGAAATCTCAAGCTTCATCCAACGAGAGGACGAGCGTTGGTTTGAAGCTTGGGAAAGACTTTTAAAGTTATGTAGGTTATGTCCACACCATGGTTTTGATGATGCCTTTGTTATTAATGTCTTCTAGCCGGATTAACTCCCGATGAACATGGATGTAGCTTTGGGAGGATCTTTCCTCAACAAGGAGGTTGATGAATCCGTCGCTTGGTTAAAGAAGATGGCCTCCAACAAAACCAATGGGACCAAGAAGGCAAAAAGAGTAAGAGGCAAAGTCAAGAGGAAGGCGTAAAAAAGGAGAAATGTGAATCCAATGCTCAAGGTGAGACACCTACTCCAAATGATGTGCATGATAGATTAAGGTAAGTACCACTCACCCTCTTTGTGTGGGATGTCAAAGTGCTATTGACCACTCGTGTACTAAAAATTCCTCTAGAAGGACAGAACCTCGTGTTGAATAGGTTAATAGTAGCTCTAGTGAGGATGAGTTCGATGAGGTCTCCACTAGAGAGAAAATTCATGGCTTAGCGGGAAATCTTGTTCGAAAGAGTGGTGTAAGGGAAAGAGATTGTGCCCTTGCATTAGAAAATATTTGTAATGTTTTTGGTGATATTGATAAGAACATGATCATTCGTCAAGTTAATTCTCGTTTCACTCCTTTGGAAAGTGGCAATGTTGTGACCCTAAGAAGTGGAAGGCCTCTTAAAGAACTTGAGCAGGAAACCTACGGAAATATTTCTAATGACAAGGGTAAGGAAAAAGTAACCGAGGAACCCTTCTTGGAAGAGAGAGATGACCTTCCTACTTTTGAAAGTCAATCTCCCCCCACTAAAACCCTACCTCGATTACCTTTTCCCAAGCGCGAAAGGGGGCGTAGAGTTGATCGACAATTTAAAAATTTTCTTGATGCTATAAATCGATTAACTCTAACGATACCTTTCGTCGAGACGGTTTCCATCGTTCCCCGGTTTGGAATTTTTTTAAAGGATATCATAAATAATAAGAAAGATTGGGGACAAACGAAAAAAGGTCTATTTATCCGAGGACATTAGTGCCATTATTCAAAATAAGCCTTATTCTAAGCTGAAGGACCCCGATAGTTTCACTATTGGGTGCTGTATTTATGACGTTCAAGTAGATAGGGCTTTACTTGACATTGGTGTTAGTTTTAGTTTATTAACTTCCTCTATTATGAGGCAACTCAAATATGATCTCAAAAGCTCCTCTATTTCACTCGATAGATCTATCAAGAAACCTATGGGAGTTCTTGAAGATGTTCTCGTCCACATCAACGGAGTTGACATTCCGGTTGATTTTGTCGTTCTCAACATGGACGAGAACCCCATAATTCTTGGTCGACCTTTCATGGCTACGTCCGGTGCCATAATTTACGTGAAAGACGAGAGTGTTTCCCTTGAACTTGGTGACCAAATGGTTGAATTCAACCTTAACGGTTACGTTAACCAACCCTCCCAAAATAAAAAATGTTTCAGGATTAATGTGCTCAAGAGCATGGTTGAGGAAGAAGTAAGCTCTGTCCTTGAGAATGAATCATGGAAAAAATTCATGGAGCACATGGGATGGGAAGAAGAATTCAATGGCGAATCATGTGAAACACCAATAGGGAGTGCCATCGAGGATGAAGAAATTGAACTCACAAAGGAATAACTTATGGAAGTAACTGAAGTCAATTCGAGAGAGGAATCGGAACCTCCAAAGTAGAACTAAAACCTCTCCCTTCCCATTTGAGGTCTGAATTTCTTGGCCCTGAATCCATCTACCCCGTTATTGTGATGCTCATTTGAAAGAGGAAGAATGTGATAAATTGTTGAAAATCTTGAGAAAGTATAGACATACTCTAGGGTATTCTACAAAGACCTAAAGGGCATTTATCCTTCTTATTGCACACATCGCATCTTGCTTGAAGATGACCACAAACCTAAACGACAAACCCAATTCCGTTTTAATCCTAACATGCAAGATGTAGTGAAGAAGGAAGTGGTAAAACTTCTTGATGTAGGAATCATTTTCCCAATTTCGGATAGCACTTGGGTGAGTCCTACCCAAGTGGTACCAAAGAAGGGAGGTATCACTGTGGTACCGAACAAACATAATGAAATGATTTCTGCAAGGATGGTTGTAGGGTGGAGGATGTGTATTGATTTCAGGGAATAAAATAAATACACAAAAAATGACCATTTCCCCTTACCTTTCATAGATCAAATGTTGGAAAGGCTCGCCAAGCACTCACACTTTTGTTTCTTAGATGGGTATTCGGGTTATTTTCAAATATCCATCCACCCCGATGACCAATATTTAACCACTTTCACATATCCATTTGGCATATTTGCTTGGAGAAGATTGCCTTCCGGGCTTTGTAATGTTCCGACTACCTTTCAAAGGTGCATGATGGGCATTTTCTCCGATTTCATTGAGAATGTTATGGACATTTTTATGGATGACTTCTCTGTTTGTGGCAATAACTTTGATTCTTGTCTAGAAATCTAACAAAGGTGTTGCAGAGATGTTCGGAAGTGAATTTGGTGCTCAATTGGGAGAAGTGTCACTTTATGGTGAATGAAGGAATCGTGTTAGGGCACTTAATCTCTAAGCGGGGAATTGAAGTGGACAAGGCAAAGGTGTCGGTGATAAAGGAGCTCCGTCCACCGATTTGTGTTAAGGACGTTCAAAGCTTTCTCGGTCACGCTGGTTTTTACCGGCGATTTCTCAAGGAATTTTCAAAAATTGCAAAACCCTTATCTAATTTATTGGCTAAGGATGTTGAGTTTGTTTTTTATCAATCTTGTCTTGATACACTCCACAGGTTAAAGGAAGCTCTAGTTTCGGCCCCCATCATTCAACCCCCTGATTGGAGTCTTCTGTTTGAGTTAATGTGCGATGTAAGTGACTATGCCATTGGGGCGGTGTTGGGGCAAAAGAAAGACAAAAAGTTGCATGCCATTTACTATGCTACCAAGACTATGGATGAAGCTCAAAGGAACTATACAACCATTGAAAAGGAGCTCTTGGCCATTGTTTTTACTGCCGACAAGCTCAGAGCATATATAATCGGGCCAAAGGTGCGAGTTCACACCGATCATTCGCCAATCCGATATTCGATGACCAAGAAGGACACCGAACCCCAGTTGATTCGTTGGGTCTTGCTCCAAGAGTTTGATTTTGAAATCGTTGATAGAAAATGTTACACCCTCCCTTACAAACTTATTTTACACTAAATTTATCATTACAAAACCTGTATTTTTTTTTTCTTCAAAATTAACAATCTAAAACACTTTCTCGATATTAAAATCTCATCAACATGTGTTCACATAGATCCAAGTCAAGCACAACAACATCACTCCAACTTTAACACCATATTTACAAAAAAATACATATTAAAGTTTCTTAACTTGAACATGTCCAAAAAGATTATTATAACACTAGCAAAAGCATATTGAGTCCATGGTTTAGCTCCACAGGTCGTCATTCATATACACGGGGCTTCTAAACTTGCAGAAGCTCCAATAGCATGCCAGATCAGTCCACGAGCTCATGCGTAGTCAAAGTCACCTACAATGCAAGAACTACGTGAGCTAGAGCTCAGTAAGCAGAAATCATGCATGAGTAGTGTACACAACTGACTATAAATCGTGTTTGATATGCATTGGTGAGGTGCATGCTATAAAACCATTTCTTTCAACTCTTTCTCAAAAGAAATCATATTTGGTGGGAATTGGCTCCCTTCACTGTCACAAACCTCCCCAAAATATCACTCATTGACCATACTCGTGACTACCAAGGGTCCCTCCTCCCCCCTTATAGTCCACCCAAGACATTATTGATGGTTGGTACGACCAAGTGACTATCCTTCCGAGACTACTAGGGGTCCGCCTCCTGCCTGCCCCTGTAGTCCACCGGAAAGTCTACCTCTTTCCGTACCCATCATCATAAAGGTGCTGAAGTGGAAACCTCTTCCGCGTGCGTGCCTGTCACCGGAAGCATCCCGAGAGACACCATATATAATATATAACTCTCAATGTGCCAGTGGTGACCAATCCCAAAACATTTTCATATTATGAAATTATGCTATTTTGACTTCTTTCATGTACACATGTAAATTCTTGCAAATGCCAATGCTTATGATTGATATGCTCCTAAGTAGAAACATGTTCACTTTATCTAACGGAATAAAACACTTTATATAAAAAGATACAAGTGCACGTATTACAATCAATCATCACAAATAATATGCACAAATACTATGTTCAAGCATTGTAATAGAAGATGAATTTCTACTTACCTCTTCTCCCAATTGACTTTTGAAACTTCCTACTCTAACATGGTAATCAATCTATGACAATTGAATCAAATCAATGCACGAATTACCAAATTCTAGATCATTATGTACTTTTAGTCCGATAATTCCAACTTCGTCGCATTTTGTTAATAAGGCTCTAACTTTTTCTAAAAAACTGATATTTATATGCTTCAAATTGGGTTATACAACTAACAAACCAGGCTACAACTTTCATGTTTTGTATTTTTTCAAATTCAGCTTGCAAAAATGTCATAATCAGCAAATTAGTAGACACCTATTTCAAAATCTGGACAGATTCAAACATTACTACCTTAACCATTTTAGAACATCATTATAATATTAAATTCATATCTTGTAATTATAATACATGGGAGTCATAACCTGAATTCTTAACCTCAAATTTCTATATATATATATAGACGTGCATAAAAAATATATATACATAATGAAAAGTTTATTACTTATTGTAGAGAAATACACATATACCATTTAATAGTAGATGGAATTTAGTTGTATAGGCCAAATATTACACACAATGAAGAAAAAATCTAGGGTATTAATTAAGAAGTTATACCTGGGAGCTTCTTATTTCTTCTTGTCAGTAAATCTAGATGTTTGTTTCTCTCTCTTTTATTAGATACTATTATTAGGTTGTAAATAATGAACTAGCCATAGTTATCAAAATGTTGGGAATGACCCACCGCCTTACTCATTATCTTAACCTTTAAGTTTTTATTTTATTTATTTTTTATTTATTAATGTTATCATTATTATTATAATTAATATTGTTATTGTTGTTGTTGTTGTTATTGTTATTATTATTATTCCGATAATGACACTCTTTACTCATCTAACACTTCCACGTACTATTTGGTGTGTTCTATATTTATAACTTGCCATGTGTAGTATTGCATTATTTAGACTCACACAATATATATAAACTAAGGTTTCTCGACCACCAAAGTAAACATTCCAAAATTCAATCATGAAGTAGATGATTAATAAAATATAAAATGCAATATATATAAAAATGTGAATAGCACTCGAAAGTGAAAATGCATGGAATGCAAGAATTATATTGGCCAATGAGTTGTGAGAGGCGCGCAGGTATTACAGAAAAGGAGCGGAGAATAGGGTAGCTGATCATCTCTCCCGGATCCGATTAGATGAAGAGAAAAAGTTAAGTCACGCTAAGATAAACGAACATTTTTCGGATGAGAGGTTATGCTTTGTTGAGGATTCACATGCACCGTGGTAAGCGGATTTTGCTAACTACCTTGTGGGGGGATATCTTCCCTCGGGAATGGAATATCAACAAATGCGAAAATTCCTCTCAGACATAAAGCATTATTATTGGAGTGACCCTGTCCTTTACAAAAGGGAAGAGGATGAGACTTTTCGGAAGTGTGTGCCCGAGGAAGAGCAAGAAGCAATCCTTGAAAGGTGCCATGTATCTCCTTGGAGAGGACATGGTGGATCGGATAAAATGTACAAACGATTTCTAATGGCAGGATTTTTCTGGCCTACTTTGAAGAGTGATGTCGTTAGATTCGTGGCAAGGTGTGACGCATGTCAAAGAGTGGGAAATATTTCAAGAAGAAATTAAATGCCTCAACAACTTATGTTGACAGTTGAGATCTTTGACGTTTGGGGCATTGATTTTATGGGCCCATTTCCACCCTCATTTAGGAACCAATACATTTTGGTAGCCGTTGATTATGTATCCAAATGGGTGGAAGCCATAGGTACAAGCACTTGCTATCCCAAGCCCGTCATAAGACTTTTCAAGAACACCATTTTTTCGAGGTATGAGATTCCTAGGGTAGTGATTAGTGATGGTGGATCACACTTTGTTGGGAAAGCTTTCACTAGTGTGTTGAAGTCTTATGGAGTTGATCACCCAGTAGCTTCCCCTTACCATCCTCAAACCAACTGACAAGCCAAAATTTCAAATAGAGAGTTAAAGGCGATCTTGAACAAGACGGTCTCTAAATCGAAAAATGATTGGTCCCTCAAGCTTAGTGACGCACTTTGGGCATATAGGACCGCTTTCAAGATTCCTATTGGAATGACTACTTTCAAGCTTGTCTACAGGAAATCATGTCACCTGCCGGTTGAATTGGAGAAAAAAGCCTTGTAGGCTATCAAAGAGTTAAACTATAACCTCAAGGAAGCCGGTGAGAAGAGGAAACTTGATCTTGTAGAGTTATAAGAACTTAGGCTAAACGCTTATGAAAACTCTAAGATTTACAAGGAAAGAACGAAAAGGTGGCATGATAGGAATATTCGGGTGAGGCATTTCAAGAAAGGACAAAAGATTCTACTTTTTGATTCCCAACTCTCGATGTTTCTCGGGAAATTTAGGTCCTTTTGGAGGGGTCCGTTTATTGTGTAGAGTACATGGGAATGGAGCGGTAGAAATCAACGACCCCGAGAGAGGGATTGCTATGGTGAATGGTCACCGGTTGAAAAATTATGTGCAAGATGAAGACATTGCTCCAGACGAGAATCGCACTCTCGACAAGTCCAATCGGACCACCTCTTAAACCGCCACCAAAAGTCGGACCGTCGACTTTAAAATAAGCGCTCTTGGGAGGCAACCCAAGGACTTTTAGTAAATTGCTTTCTAATATATCATTAGTGTAGTTTAATTTTTGAAGTAAGTATTTAGTTTCATTTATGTCTTGGTAATTTATTTTCATGTCATTTCAGGTTGAACAATCGAGAAGGAGATAAAAGACTTTGAGTGGAGAATCTTGAAGAATCACATGTTCTTCCAAGATTCTTGATTATTTGGACATTAACAAAAAGACAAGTTTGTAGGAAGAGAATACCTCTTTATTGAGTTAGGAGTGTGGCATGCATGCAAAAAAAGGCCTATCATTAAAGCAAGATAAGAACACTCAAGGAGATAGTGATGGCTCATAACTTACCCCCAAACATTTTGTCACATTAAGGGACTCAAATTCTGCACTTTTAATTACTCTCTCTCTCTCTCTCTATCTATCTCTCTCTCTCTCTCTCTCTCTCTCTCTCTCTCTCTCTCTCTCTCTCTAATTATACCTCCCACTTCATCATTCGGTCATCCCTCAATACTTCACCAACCCACAAAAAGTTACATTCCCTATCTAAGCTTTCATTCCACAAAACATGGGACACCCAAACTACCTCGATTTGAGTCGACCTTGGGAGATTTTTCCCAATCATGCTTTGAACGTGGGAAAGGTGTTGAGGATGTCTTTTCACAACACCAAGTTCTTGGATCAAGGTGTTGTAGATGAAACTCTTGGTGGGAGACGATTTTCGTGAATGGGCCAAAAACAACTCATGGTTTCAAATGGTGATGGAGGAGTGTCCCACCTATCTGGATGTTGTGATCCAATTCTTATATATTCTCCACATTCATGATGAGCCCGAGAGGTACCTCGAGAATTTTGGGTTCACTTTCACTATCAATGAAGTCGACTACCAAGTCAACTTTGAGGAAATGAACAACATCTTCCGACTTTTTCGAGCCGAGCATCGCACTTACTTTTGGGATTTCGACTCCAACTGCTTTTGGAAGGAAATGACGGGCTATCATTACTTCAATGAAGATAGTGCAAGGGCAATCTAAATAAAAAATCCAAACTTGAGGTATCTTCACTATTGCATCAACCACACGATTTATGGTAGGGGGCACAATTCCAATGCGGTTACCAAATGGAGCCTATTTGCTCTTTGGTCATGTGTGGTGGGGAATAAAGTCAACATGGGATATTTCTTCCTCAAACATTTAGTGCAATATGTCATTCCATATAGTACGGCGTGCGTAGTCGGAGTTTTGATCACACGCATTCTCATTGCGGTTGGTGTGGACACCACTCCTTATCGAGAAGCGCAAGAGTCCACAAAGCTCACCAAGGAGGATCTTATAGTATTTGGGATGATCAAGAAGTGACAAAGGAGCCTCATTAAGCTTAAATTTGAAGCCCAAAGAAAAAATGGCGCTCCCGAACTACCTCCACACCTACCTCAACATTGATGAAAATTGGGAAATGCCGGCTAGGGTTGGAGATGATGAAGTAGGTCAGGAACACCATTGGAGGGCCGGAGTTGGCCCGTCGAGCCCCAACTAAGCCGGTACCATATACTCTCCTATGTCTTCAATTTCTTGTTTGATTTCTTTATGTTATTAGGACATTTTATTTGGTGGGAGAGTGCATTTTAATAAACTTATTTTTGGTTGCATGCTTTAGGATTGTTCAAACTTGAAATAAGGAGTAGGATGGACATGAGAATGGTTAGGGTTCCTTCTTGGACTAGTCAATCATGGCATGTTTGGCAACCTTGCATGCATGTAGAATTTTTGTGCTTGCTATTGAATGAATCGCTTGTTGATGCATGTTTTTCCTAACTTTACCACAACTTGGGCTCGAGAATTTCGCTCAAGTTTGTGGGGAGGAAGGAGTGAAGAATATTCTTGATGAGGACACTCCTCATTGTTGATTGATTATACTCTGACCATGATCTATGCCACCCTTCCATCGTCATGTTTTATGATTTATGCCTTATGCTTTATATTTTGCTTGAATAAGTGCACTTGAAGAGATTTTTGGTTGAGGAACCCCATTTTGTGAATAATGAAAAGAATTGGAAGTGTCCACTTGTTTTATGAAACAAAGAAATTAAAATTTCTAAGAAGGATTGAGCAAAAAAAACTAGAGAGATCCTTACCTAATTCATCACAAAAGTGGAATTCCAAATTGTTGAGTAGGGAGAATTTCGGCATAATAAATAGGAGTAGAAGTGTGAAAATAAAATAACTTACCCCGACGTCTTGTTACTTGTAGGTGTCACTTTAATTCCAAAACACACACTACACGACCAAGGATGTTGGGCGAAACCTAGAAAGCATTAGCCATGGGTGGAGAAATAAAGGAGATGTAGGAGGAGTAATAAGCTTAAGGTGGATTAGGTCGCCGGGCAAGGTCATTGCATTTAATTGTTGTAATACATCTTAGTAAACATTCATAAACTCTAGTCATTGAGTCGAGCATTAAAAAAAATCACATTGTATGAACGTAAGAAAAAAAGAAGCTCAAGGAAATTGATCGAGTATGAAATCATTGTAAATGTTGTAAAATCTCGAAAAGAGTATTGTTTGATAAGCACAATATTGCTAGGATGACAATTCTATCTTTCTAGACCAAGCCCGGTGGAAAAATGAGAAATAGGGAGATAAAAAAAAATTAAAAATCAGTTGGCTCGACGGAGAAAAGAGTCGCACCACCCACATCGGGTGAGTGTGTGACCCCTTCCTAAAAAAGAACGGAGCTAAATCGCATATGGTTAAGAACTTCGAAAAATACCAATTCATCCAAGGTCACACACATGAACACGTTTTGGGAGAGAAGTGAAGAGCCCCTAGTGTTTAACTTAGGGGAAGGTGAAGTAAAAATAGGACTTGTTCTCCTAAGTCTTATGCCCTCATGTTTTTCTACTCCTTTGCAAATCACTCAATTCAAACTTGAATTAGGTAGGTGTGGTGAACTAAAAAGTTAAAAATGTTGCTCACCTAAGAGAGATCTTCATTAGTTATGTGGACCTCCAATGACTCTACGAATTCATTTTCTCTTTGTGCTTAATTGTTTAATTTGTTGGGGGACGAGCAATGCTTAATTTTATGGGGATGATGAACGTAAAAATTACCATTTTCCTGTGCTTTTCACGTTCATATTTTGTAAGGAATTTTAATATGTTTTAATATGTTCATATTTTGGGAGAGAAGTGAAGAGCCCCTAGTGTTTAAGGAATTTTAATTTGTTGGGGACGAGCAAAGCTTATGTTTAATATGTTCACGTGTGATTTTGTGTTTTATTGTATTTTCGGGTTGAATTCCCTTTTTTAATATGATTTGATGTGCTTTTGGGTGTTTTTGAGTCGTATTTTGAAGGTTAGGAACTTGGAGGTATTTAGAAGATTGTTCTAGTGCATTTTCACACTCTGCCCGGCATCCCAAGGCCCAAACGGGACCAAAGTAGGTCGGGGTCAGGCCCAAATAAAATACCATCGAGTCACGAGAAAAGTTCATGAAGAAGTCGAGGCAAGAAAATGGATAGAAAGGCCCCCGAATTGAAGAAAGAATGAAGACAAGGGAAATCGCACATGCTTCGTGTTTTAGTCCACAAACCGAGGCTTAAATGAACCTGAATCTGACCCAAAAAGATCCTAAGTTGTAGTTCATTGAGTCATGAATAAAATCCATGAAGGGGTCGGGTCGAGAAAACGAGAGGAAGAGATCCAAAACGGTGACGAAAAATGGAGGTACAAAGCAGGAGCAACAGACCAACAACCGCAGCCACAATCGGACCGGTTTCTGGACCGGCATGACCACCAGTAGTTGGTCCAGTATGAAGCCCATATTTCAGCCGCCAGCACAACCGGCCCGGCTGCAGTCCCGGCAGTTCGTGGCCAGCTCTTTTGTTTCGCGTAGTTCTTTATTTTCGGTCGTAACTTCTTCGTTCGAGTTCCAATTCAAGTGATTCAAGTGGTCACGCCTAGCCAAGACGAGGACCCACAACTTTCATGGATGGACCGTGAGCCGATTCAGAGCTAATTCTTTCCAGAATTCACGTGAAGGTCGAGTCGAGTGCACGAAGAGGGGTTCGACCAACAACTTACAATCCCTTGTGTTCTAAATTGCTTTTGACTATTTTACCCTTACTTATGGGAACCTTTTCAGCAGATTTTTCATCTTTGTATGTGTGGGGAGTGGGTGTGTATAAATACCTCCTCCCCCTTTATTCCAAACAACTTGTGAATCATTTTCTAATTTTCAGATTTTTGCAAGTAGTCTAATTACTCTCTCTTTAAAGCTTTTCTCCTACTTTTCTCTCTAGAACTAGGGTTCTTCATTTTCTCTTCTAGAATTGACTTGGGTTCTTGAATAGTTGAAGAATTTTAGTGCTATTCGGGTTTTGTAGGCGAAATCTACCTAAAATCAAAGATTGAAGATCAATTGGAGCAATTATGCTAGACTAAAAGCTTTCTCATCCTCTCTCATTTCATTTATTACACTCATCCTCATCCCATTTAATGCTTAGCCTATGCATTTATTGTGTTCTTGTTGATATATTCATGATTTGTGACTAGTTAGTTGAGGTTTCTAGGGTTGGGAATAGCCTAACCCTAGAATTTATGATTCTTGTTGATTATTGACTAAATTATGGGGATTATTTGTGTTTGGAATCAATACTATGGAATTGTATGAATTATATCCTAGGCGTAGCTTACCGAGAATATATCGGTTCTCCCCGAAGGTCCATGAGGGACGAATGGAGAACCCAAATCGTGTGTATTGATCTTGTTGGATGTTTTAGGGCTTCGGTCCCTAGGCAAGATCCTCTTAGGATAGGGTTTTGAAGATTAACTAAGTTATTTTCATAATTTACTCACTTTAGGTCTAGTAATTCCATTATTGTCCATAATGATTGGGAATTGAGTAAATTAGGTGATAATTGGTTAATTTGGTAGATATCCCTTTTGTTACCCGTTTGAATTTCCAAATTGGAACAAAAACTTCCAACACAAGCTCTAGTTTAATTGTTAATTGCAAGACATAATTTCTAGGAAGTAGGTGAAACCTTACCTTAGAAACCCGCTTTTAGTTGAGAGTATTTCTTAAATTGTAATTACATCTTTATATATTTCTAGGAATTAATTAATCAAACTCTATTTTTCCACGTAGCCTAAATTTTCTAATCAATTAACTTTTATTGTGCTAGACGAGATTATCCTCCTTGTGGTTCGACTTATTACTACCTATGTCTTTCTCGTACGCTTGCAAGGACGAAAACCCTATTCAAAACAAACGTTTTTAACAGCTTTGCAAGACAAGTTCACCAAGTATCCTGCATCGACCCCTCAATCAGAGAACAGAAGGATGAAAACACCAATTGAGCTGCAAAAAGAAAACAAAAGCTTGAGGAAAAATTCAATGGCAATGAGGCGCACAAGGAGCACCCACAGAAGACATCAAAGGAGAAAACAAGAAAAGAGTTTACGAAATTGAGTTATAGCTTATGCTTTAAAGCCAAACTCTACCCGACTTTTATAAGGAAAAGAGACCTCAATCAATCAGATGAAAAAGTCCATTATGCTGACTTCAGCTACACGGCCTTAGACAACGGTACTAGGAAGAAGCAAGGCAGCACTGTCTCAACGCCAACTCCTCCAAAGCTTTTCAGCAATGGGTTTGCAAAGAATTTATTAGAAAAGAATAATGCAAAACCAAGGAAAAATCTTACTACATCATTTCCTACGAGGATCACACATGAGAACACATTGTTTCGCTGTTATCTTACATGATCAATTTCTATCGATTGAATTGATTACAGGAAGCTTGTTATATACATCTTATGTTCCACATTTTTGCACAACTGTGCAGAGTGAAATGCCACTGTATCTCTTTCTACCTCTAAGTACTTGGAAATTAGTGTTTTTTAAATAGCAATGGAGTGATTAGATGTCAAACTTACCATTCGTGTATGAACAAGTAAACTTGATAGCCAATGCAAGTGAAACCTGAACAACCCAAACATGATATAATTCAAAAGATGCTTCCAATAATGCAGGTTTCAAGGGGAAAATACCACAATCATATTACACCAACCATTTATTACACTATGAGAGCGAATGAAACTACCTTCATTCCAAAATAGCAACAAGGGCCATAATCGTTTACAGTTATACAAAGTCTAATAACCCAAAAAAAGGGAATATCAAATTTATTACTCTAATTTTGCCACAGCACTCAAAAAAGTCAAGGCCTAGAAAAAAGCATTAGTAGAGAAGAAGAAAACCTATGAAGTTATTTCTCCAAGCTGATAATGTTAAATTCAAGTTGGTCGATATATATGAAACCATATGTATTCCTACTAGAAGGAACCGATATGCAAGACACAGGGCAACACAAAAAAGAATAGTTAACAATAAATATTGTAGCGCACTCTCATCATATGAAAACAAATGGAATATGGTTTTACTAAGTTGCCTGCCAAAGGTCAAGAGGGCCGCCATAGGTCTATTATCAACCAAAAACTTACACCAAACCGTTACCCGTAAAAACAAAGAGATAATGCAGGTTATTCAGGATCACTTAAGGCCAACTCCTATGATGTGATTGATTGAGAGCTCATGCATGCCCCACGAACAAACTGATTGAACCACTAGCTTATCTAAGAAACAATCCAATGGCCAAGATAGACAATAAAGTGAATTTCTCAACATTCCTAAACGACAATAGGTACGGGTACTAATAAGTTTTTTTAAGTATAATTTATGGTGGTAGGGGTATGTACTGAGTAGGATGTTTAAGTTCCCTAGCTTGGACGTATTATATTGGAATTTAGATAGTTGAGTCCAATAAGAGCTATAGGATCTCTTAACAAGCTTCACACAATAACCAAACGCACAACGATTAAACTACATCAACCTAAACAGGTTCATCAAACCATTTGAACATCAAACTTAAGTAGCTTGATTCATTTCAGTTCAACACTCTACCAAAGACAACATAATTGACCAATCCATTTCGATTCTCACCAGCCATTACTCTGCAACTCACGCAGTGCCAATCTCTTCGCAGTTCTAAAACACTAGAGAAAAATAATGAAAGCCTTTCTGAAAATACTCAAATTATTACACTCACTCTAACTGTGAGAGGCTACATCGCTGCATGGGAAAACATAAATATGCAAAAAAAAATCTCCGTCCCCAAGCAACACAGACATGGCTAGAAGCGCGCGGAGAATCAGAACACATACAGTAGCAATTATCAAACACAATGCACTCTCTCTAAAACCCACATGAACGTTATTTAACATTCATCATACCTAAAAACGCAATATATACTGATTAAGCATACAAAAATGCCACCAGATTCTGCTACAGGAAAAGAATGAAGAATTAGAACTAAGAGTAACCTGCTCTCGAGGGCCTAAGGCGGTATCGCCTACAATGAATTATATCTTTGCAGCTTCCTCACCAATTGCAATCTCATTATCGATCGATTTTGTTGAATCTTCATTTTTTTTATTTCCTTCTCTGGGTTAAAATTATCCGAGTAGCTTCCAAGCCGATTGCAATCTCATAATTGATTGATTATGTTTCGATTACAAAAATTAATTGACCGATTTCATACTTCCAATGGTACCACAAATCATCGATTACTCTCCTTGTATATTTTCCCCAATTTTCTGCATATAAAATTGATAGAGAAATAGTCCAGATACAATTGGAACAGAGAAAGAAAGTCAGAGCATGAACTGTTAAAGTGAAAAAGAATATAATACGGAATTGACTTTTCTCAAAATAAGACATAAGAAAATATTAAACTTATTTGTTCAAGTATACTAGTGTCAACCACAATTTTTAAACTAATAATAGGACCCTGAATGGAAAGTATCACATTACATTTAAAAAAGGACGCTATTCCTTGAAGAGTCCTAAAAAAAGTGTGTCCTCATAAGCTGAATTTCTTGTAGTGCTAGTGTTACAATTACCAGATTTTGGTAAGGAGTTTACAATGGGATTGGAGCCGTATTGTTGCAAGAGAAACACCACATAGCTTTTTAAGTAGCATTTTGGGCACTAAGAATCTGGGCCTTTAATTTCCATATATGAGAAGGAGTTTCTAGCTATAATCTTGGTTGTAGAAAAGTGGAGATGTTATCTATTGCACCAGCCCTTTGTTATAAAGATAGATCAGCAAAGCCTGAAGTATTTGTTAGAGCAAAAAATATCAACACTATTTCAGCAAAAGCACTTGACAAAACTGTTGGGTTTTACCTATAGAATAGAGTACAAGAAGGGATCCTCCAATGTTACAATTGACGCCCTGTCAATGAGGGGTCATGAGGAAGCAAGATGTAGCTTACTCACAGTGCTAAAACCTGTGTGGATGGGAGAAGTTCAAGACAACTATGAAGGAGATGATATAGCTCAAGCACAGATTCTGGAACTAAGCTTGTAGCCCTAGCAGGTTTCTGAGTATGCATACTAGGAGGGTGTTCTCAAGTTCAGAGGTAAAATATAAATTGGAGGAAGTACAGACTTGAGGAAGATTATCTGATACATGCATGACTCAACTGAAGGAGGTCATTCAAGACAGTTGGTCACTTGGCAGAGGATGAAGACTGTGTTCTGTGGCCTGACACGAAATATGAAATCAAAGATACTGTCTCATTTTGCCACACTTGCTAGCTGAACAAACATGAAACTCAAAAGATGGTAGGACTTCAACAGCCTTTACCAATTCCAGATAGGGCCTGGAAGGATGTGGCTATGGACTTCATCACTCAATTACCAAAATAAGAGGGTAAGGAAGTTATTTGGGTGGTAGTTGATAGATATACCAAATATGCACATTTTTTTGCCATATCACATCCCCTGACAGCAGCCAAATTAGTTCAATTGTTCATAGATACAATCTATAAATTACATGGACTGCCTCACTCTACAGTATCAGACAGAGACGACAGAGACCCTTTGTTTACAAGTAATTTTTTGCGGCAATTTCTCAAGGCTTTGGGCATCAAACGGCTGATGAGCACTTCTTACCATCCACAGATAGATGGGCAGTCTGAGAGAGTGAACTAGTGCTTAAAAGCTTACTTGAGGTGCATTTGCCCGAGGAGGAAGCTACATGGGAGGACTTTGAGATTATACGGGTGAAATTCCCTGATCTTGTGGCTTAAGGTCAAGCCAAGTGGAGGAGGGAAGTTAGTTGTTAGTTGAGAAGAGGCTAAGAAGAAGGAAAACAACGACGTTTGATAAGTCCCGCGAGCAATAGTGATACAACGACGTTTAAGGAAGAAAACATGCAACTTAAAAAAACAGAATAGTGTTTCATTCATTGTAACAAATTGTAAACTGTCAAACGGTTTGCGAAAACTCTCGTTTAGATAGAACTTAGAACATGTAATTGTAATTGGCATCTTGATTCTAATACAATTCTTGCTTGGATTTTTTCAACAATTAAGCGAAAGCTTACAGACGAAAACTGGGATTGGGGATCGGGGAAGACTGAAACTGCCAGTAAAGTGATCGCCGGCAGTGGGTGAGGGGCGGCAAAGGTATAGTGTTGTCATCTTATTGGACCTTTGGGATGTGTTGAATAAGTGTCCATATATAGTCGGAATATATAGTTAAAGGTTGCAATTTTTTTTTTTTTTAAAAAAAAAAACGTGTTAATACGGGTTGTGATCGAAAAAAATATAAAGTTCAGGATATAAGGTACATAACGCGCATAGTGTTTTGTAATTAACCCTTATATTTTTACATAAGTTTTTCATAATTTGGTTCATTGGGTTAATAAGTTTTTACCTATCAATAAGTTTGTAATTTATATGCACCTTTGGTTTAGAATGAATTTTCTCATTTTTATGCATTTTATCATCATATAATTTTGATATGATTTTCTATTATTTGATTTTAATAAAGTGGAATATACCCAAAAAAAAAAAAAAAAAAAAAATAATAATCTAACATGTCTTGTTATCTACTTAAAGCTAGTTTTGAAATATAGTCTTCTTTATTCCAAATATAAGTTATTTCATGCTTTTAGCGTGATTTTTTTTTTTTTTTTTGAGCTTATATTATAATGAAGTTGGAGTTACAATTTGTTTTAAACTCTAACCTTTGAATTAAATATTTTTTACTTAATCTATATCATAGATTCATATTTTATTTATTTTTACATAATTTATGTAAATTGTGTTTTTTTTTTTCTCTAAGTTGTACTATTGATGGTTCAATAAATTTGAAAATTAAGAAGATTACTATAAATAGGAAATTTATAAAATTCGAATTATGTCAAATAAATTATTATTATTATATAAGTATTAGTTTAATTTTATGTATAATAAGAGTTGAGTGTTTCTTTTATAACCAAAAAAATTGTAAGTCATTTTTACGTAGTAACATAAATCATTGTTAATCATTTATACATTAAATTGAGATATATGTTTTCCATAATTTAAGATGGGTATTCTTATCTTTAATTAAAGTTTCAATTATTTTTTACAAGAATATAAGTCTTTAATCATGTGCCAAAAGCAACACTCAAAGTTAAAGAATACATCTTGAATAAATAGGTAACATTGAAGATTTATAATAATGTATAAATTTTGATTTGTCATGAAATTATACTAAAAGTTGGACTAACACATAATATCGAAATTGCATTTTTTACTCCTTATATAGTAACTACTTATTTTCTAAATATAAATAATATCACATCATTATGTTTTATTTTATTGGTTTTATAATTTAATTTTCACCGAGATATATTTTATTTACATTATGTGACTCAAACTGGAAGTCAAACCATGTGTTCATAGATGTAACTATTGAAGCAGTAGTGAACGTTGATTTCTTTAATGTGTTCTCCTTTCAAATATCTATCATTAATGTTGAGTCAGTCATAGATTATAAAAAGATATATATGAAATGACAAATAAAATATTATATATGATATACTATGGTTGTATAGTCCACATTTTCTATTGTAATTAGTGAAATTAGTGCAAAAATACCATAGTTGCAAAACTTAGAAAAACAACCGGAAGGAACACATGTTTCACCTATTGAGAATAAGAGGTGAAAATAAATAAATGCGGATGTTGGTCCCAAGTGTTAGAGATTTAGAGGGGGGGGGGGGGGGGGGTTAATAAACCTCTAGCCCTTAACGGATTTTCTTTTCAAATAGTAGGCAGTAAGTTGTTGTCAGCTGTACAATATTGTACAACCGAGCATATAGTGATAAGTTCCTACAGAATAGTCAAGTTGTTCTTTCCTAATATCATAGTGAGCAATACCTTAAGAGTTTTATGAACAACGGAATATGTTTAAACAGTTTCCAAATCAATACAATCTATAATAGTATGTTACAACAGTAGTATGTGAAGATATGGAAACGACACACACACATAGCAGTTATAATGGTTTGAATGTGTGAGTAATCCTACTACGTCCACTCTTCCTTGACACAAGGAAAATTCACTAAGTTTTTCACAAAGTAAATCTTAGTTACACGATGTACAAGTCCAACTTGGCACCTACAATATTTTTTTACCCATCCTACACCTCTAGATGTACCAATTCATCAGAACTAAACTTGTCTAGTTTGAATCGTAACTCAACAGAAAACTCCCTGTTTTAATCGGACGAAGAGGTTTATGGAAGTTTCTTCAACTAAAGTTGCCACTAAACTTTTGAATTGTTTGAAATATGGGCAAGCTTTTGGTGAGATGAACGAGACTGAGAGTGAGTTTCTAGTGAGCTTACTTGACAGACGTCCAAGAATCTATTGCAGCTTTTGAGAAGTATGCTTGAGTAGTAATTAATAGCGACATTGTTCTTCTTGTCTTTTCTCTCTTGCCCAGTTACTCTAACTTTCTAATAGTTGAAGAATATAAGAGTTTGAATAACTTTAAGCTCAAGATATGTTATATGTATCAGTTCAATTTGAATTTCAGCAATTGATTCATTAGATCAATATTTTAATTATTCTCTTTTGGTCTTTAGGTCATCTCTATTTATAGCAGTTTGATTTCATCCTTGTTGAAGAGTTAAAGAGACTATCGTTTGACATTTAATATTCTTCGTACAATTTTTAGTTATTGTTGTCCTTTAACTGAGAGTATAGGTCAGAGTAGATATAGCATCGAGTCAATGTGCAGAATTACTTTTGTTTTTATCAGGATATGTGCCTTCACATTATTATATGATTAGTACAGGAATCCTTCTTGTCTCCACTAGCTATATTTTTTAATCTTGAAATCTTTAACTTTAACTCTAAGTCCCTTTCTCTTGACTTGCTTAATGCATGTCCTTGCTGTACGATCCTGATATCATCGTGAAATGGATCGTGCTGCTGTAGACTTTGTTGTACGTAGATTCTGTGTAAGCTTTTCGACATCACTTCCTACAGCTACTGAATCTATCTTCTTACAACAGATTTCTTGTTGTATCGTATCGATGATTTTGTCATAGCTTCATGCTATGACTTCCACCTAAGGAGAACTACTACAAAGATTTCAAAATATTGGGGGAACTAGTTCCTACCTTACAGTATGATTTTGCATTACAAAAACTAGACATAGATTTCCTAACAATTTTCCCCCTTTGATGGTGCCAAACCTCTAACAATTTAATACTTAAAGTCATATGTCAGCAAATTGTTAGAAATCAATAGTTAAATGCCAACATAGCAATAAATGATGCAAGATTACAATATCTATTACAGTTACATCAATTTAAGCACATGCCAAAAAGAATAAATCTTTCCTCAATTGACTGGAAACAGAAAATAGTGAAAGATTTACCCTGCAGTAAGCTTTTATCTCCTCTAAGAGGGAGATAAAGATTGTCTGGGCCCTTGTTGACTTTATTTCTCCTCCTATCAGCTTCACTTTTTATCATTCCTCTTTTATGAGCGATCAAGATCCTTCTCAGTATACCTCCACCACTGGTCATACACGATTCGTTCAAAGTGTCTATACTCTTGTTGTGCTTTAATGGTGGATTCTTCCATTAGCCACCACTCTTCAAAAGGTAATATAACTTTCTCAGTTGTTCTTTGAGTTCGATTTAGTAAGGAAGCACCCCAGCATGAAGATCATTTATGTAGGCTTCCAACGGATCTTTAGTTTCACCTTGAACTTGGATGTAATTTCCACCAGCATGCAGATGGTCAAAGTATATGATGATTTCTGCCAATCTCCAATTGTCAATCTCTTTCTTGGTTGGATTCCTATTAGAAGGAGCCTCTGCAACCGTCAGGGTCAATATTCAGGCTCAATGATGTTCCAGAACCAGTTTCTGTAGCGCTCGCTCATTGAAACAAATGGAGTGGCATCAGTTGAATGCATGGAGGTTGGCTGTTATTTCCAATGTCACACAACAAAAGAGGTCTTTTGTATAATATTTGTTTAGATAAAAATTGTGGTCACTAATAATAAGTTATTTGTGACCACTTGTTGTCACAAATCTCTCTACAAATTATTTAAGACCATTTTAAAACTACTTTTAAAGACAACTAGTTGTTGCAAAAAATATTTGAGACGCATTTGAGATCACTTTTATCGTCACAAATATATTATTTGCGTCCGAGTTATTGAAACGACTAATTAGTGACGACATGTTGTCTCTAATAATAAAGTTGTGGCAAATACTCATAAGTTGTGATAAATATTTATTATTTGAGACCACTTTCTATTGTCTTAAAGATACATTTTTTTTAGTTGTGAGAAGTCCTCGAGAACGAATCCGGTGGCAAGGAATGTCTCATATAGATTCACATTTGATTGAGTAAAGGTGCTCTTCAGTCTTTGATCAAATTCTACGAAAGACTGATTAGTCTCCTGGCTTCTTCTGTTCTCATTTGTTGCTCAGCAAGTAGAGATGGCAAAACTGGCCCGGCCCATATTAGAGGCCCGAAGAAATTTGGGCTTTTTTAGCCCTGCCCGAACGGGCTTTTCTTTTGACGGGCCAAGCCCAGCCCGGCCCGAAGGCCCGCGGGCTGGCCCGATGTAATTGAATTTTTTTTCCCTCACTAATCGAATAAGAAAAATTTAGGAATTAGGTAATATCTTGTGTACTATTTGAAACATGTTTTTCTTTTTTCTTTTTCTAGCAGAGCATAAATGTATCTATTTACCGAGAAACTAAAACATTTGACTAATTTAATACTCTAATTCTTCAGTTTTATTAGCCGAAGATGGAAAATGAATTGGATCCAAGCATGCTCATTAATTATTATGTGTAGAAAAATGAAAAATTGATTAACATGTAGTATAGTACGTACACAAAAATTAAATAACTTGTTTCGTGTAGTATATAACTATATATCATCATCCATTCCTTTTTTTTTTTTTTATTATTATTATTGTTATATCTGGGGTTTGAGACATGCCTATAGATTAATAAATATCATTCCATATTACAACGAATAGTAATATATTATTTTCCAATCAAGTTTTTTCTTAAGAGAATTAAACTGAAGTTCGCCTCAATATATAATTCTACTTCATGGTTAAAGTAATAAAAAAGAAAAGAAAAAAACTCATTGATGGGCTTTTTTGGCCCGATGGCCCGATGTCCTCCGGGCCGGGCCTAGCATTTCTAGGCCCGAAATAAATTAGTAGGGTCTGAATATTCTCCAACGTGACCCTATCAGCCTCCCTTTCACTTCACTGCTGGGAGATCTCAGTTTGCAAGGATGCAAGTCCTACAGTATTCTACCTTAAACTATCTCCCACAGTAGAGATGATGCCATCAATTTTCCGTTCTAGGAAGACATGTTATATGTTATTTCGTATGCATTGCCTCTCTGTCTGATTTTGCTGCTCTGACAAATCTAGTCGTAAGCACTTTGGTACTGAATGGGATAGTGGATAAATCTTCCCAAACTGTTCCCAAAGCAGTAAGAACTCCAGAAGCATTGTTGCCCATGGCTTGGTGTAGAGTCAAGGTCTTGTTCCATTTCATTGTATTCCTATTCCAACAGATAGTCTTTCATTTCATAATGATAAGAAAATACTAAAATTATACAGATTTTACAAGAAAATTAAAATTATACTATAACTTATAGACTATTTACACCACTTTTCACATAAAGCAACATCAGGAGTTGCTCTTATGAATTTTAAATTAATTCTTAAATCATTTAATTCGAATGGTGTCATAAAAATAGTTTTTTTGTAAGTAGCACAAACTTCATACCTTATTCATAAAGTATTTCCCAGAAAACCTATTGAATAACAGGTTGTATCCATTATAAATCCTCAAACAACAAATAAGATAGAAGTGCAAGATACGTGCCTCCTTAGTTCCTAATATGTAAGACCAACAATGTCTTATTAGCATATACTAGTAGTATCCCCGTGCGATGCACGGTTTATAAGTACAAAAGAATAGATTAATATTTTTTTATATTTTTATATAATTTTAATATAATAAAATATTACAATCAATAAATAATAAGATATGAAAAATTATATGTTAATGGAAAAAGAGTGCAGTGAAAAGTATTAAAGACTAAAATATATATTAGAATGGATATTTATTTTTCTTAATGTATGAATATCTCTAGTATCCTTTCATAGAAGTCATGTTGATGATTGGAGCTGGAATTGCAATATGCGGTTGACAGAGGATATATTTGTAATGTTAAAAATTAGTTACCGTCTTCATAAATAATTTTTCATTAATAATAGTCAATAAATTTATAAAAAGAAAATAATTTTAAAAAAATATGTTTTTTTCGGCCCAGACAAAATCAGCCCAAATAGCTTTATCATATTTATTTAGGCTAATATATGGCAAGTTATTGCAAATAATTGTGTCTTATATTGGGTTGAATTTTATATACCAAAAATTGTGATTTCCAGAATTGGTAATAGATTTTGGGCGGAAAAACTTCAAAGTTACTAATTTCAGTGGATTTTGTTATTATATTATGTAGATGTATAGATGTATAGATAGTTGTTTCCAAATTCTAACCATAAGACCTCCAAATATGACGACATTGAAGTTGGAGAAGAATGCAGTTTTGGGTCACCCAGCCCATTACACGGCCCATGCGATATGAGTCGAGTCTTACATGCGTTTTTTCCTAATTTTTTGAGAATTTTCACCCTTCAACTCATATCTTAATTCCCCAACTATAAAGGGGGACCTAAAGATAAATTTTTATACATCTTATGTCATAATTTGGAGTGTCAAGCAAGGGATTCAAGGAAGAGTTCAAGAATTCAAGAGCAAGAAACATTCAGTTATATCTTTTTAATTGTTTTGTTCTTAGCTACTTATGATATTTTTGAGGATTCATTTTTTACTACCGAGAGGTTTATTATTAAACTCTGACACTCAAAACTACACAGATTGAAATACAATGGTTCCTGAAGAAAAACACCTTCCTGGAGAAAAATCAATTGGGCTTCATTATCGAGCCAAGAATATGAATACTTATCAATCACAATCTTTGGAAATTATAATATGATATACTGTCTTGAGTTTTGAGTTGAAAAGATTATGTTGCGAGATTCGTGTAAATCAATTGTAACTTATTACCAAATTTAAATGCAATTCCGGAATTAAATGGTTTGAATGTTTTAACATATACTACCTCCGTCCGAGCTTAACCTGCCTACTTGCCATTTTAGTTTGTCCCACCTTAACCTGCCTACCCCATAAATAGCAAATTTCTCTCACAATCTCCACCTTTAAAAAATTCAAAGATTCCACAAAATATGTTTTTTCTTAATCCCCGTGCCCGGTCAACCTAGGCAGGTTAAGCCGGGACGGAGGGAGTATAAGGTAATATCAATTAATGCAGCCAATTATACCATATATAAGGCTTAACCAATTAATGCAGCTAATATTGAAGTTTACCAGAATTAGTAATGTTGTTTTAGGCGGGAAAATATTGATATTACTATTTTTGGCGGATTTTGTTATATTATATAGTATAGATTTATATAAAAATATTTAACAAGCTTTCGTGTCACCTCTAATTTATACTCCTCCAATTTTATAAAATAAATCATAATTAAAAAAATAACTTTTGTTTCAAAGCAGGAGTCCTGTTTCAAAAATTAAAATTTCGTTATACTAGTTTAAGTAAAAGCAATATATTTTTAATCAATCAAATTAGTTAAATATGATTGAATAAGTCAGATAAAAAAATAAAATAACTTATGTAATGCATACCAATGGTTTTAAAAAGCCTTCACCAAAATTGTTCAAAAGTAAAAAGATTTGTATATGTTTAAACAAGTCTAATTCAACAAAGCTCCATTCAAAGAAGATTTAAGAATGGATTTGAAAACTCACATTAGCAAATTACTGTTTAGATTGGCAAGGACTTAAAATACATCCACTGTACTTTCTACTAAATTTCTAGAGACTTGACAACTTTTAGAATAACTTCTTTCAGAAACAAAGTGGCCATCACGTTGTAATCTAATTTCCAGATTTTCAGAAGGGAACTAGTGATAAAATACAGTAACGGCCAGATAAAATAAAATTATTCAACATTAGAGCCAAGATATACTGCAAGTTATGTAATTAACAAGTAAAAGCTTTTAATAATAAGACATAAAACCCCTCCACTGGCAAGATGCAGAACAATCGACAAAATTCAACGATAACAACATATCCAATTTAACCATACAACTTCATCGCATCATTTCCAACTACCTGTTCAAAAATACTAGTTTGCCCTAGGAGCAGCCCATTCAACTCTAAGGATCAGATTATCATAACCATAGCCATTCAGCTTATTGATTGCTCTCTCGGCATCATCTCTGCTGACAAAGTTGACGAAACCAAAGCCTCTACTGCTCCCAGTCTTCTGATCAATAGCAACGTAAACTCGGCTCACCGAACCAAAAGGGCGGAAAAGCTCAAGCAAGTCGGGCTCTCGGGTATCCTCAGAGAGGTTGGTGACCCTAACAGAGTTCTCTTCGTTCCTGCGCCTCATGTCGGTCCCACGGCTCTCAGGGGCACCTGCTCTCATGCTGGGAGGGACGTAGGCACTCTTGCCTGGTTGGGCATTGGCTTCTGCTGGTGGCTTATCAACGAAGGTCTCAGTTGGTTGAGAAAGGTCCTTGTACGGGCACCTTGAAGTCCAGTGGTCACCCTTCTTTCCACAGGTCCTACATACCATGAGTACTGCTCCTCCTTTCCCCATAGCGGCTAATGGGTCTCCAGCCCCCTTTGTTTCTTCTTGTTTAGTGCCTGTTTTCCAACTAATCAGTTACAGTTGTAATGGATGTAAAATGGTACACACCTAACCTAAGCAAATAACCCATAAATATCAGATGATAAATAATATGCATTACAGAAACTGTAGTTGGCAGAATCATAGCTTGAGAACTTTTACAACGGAGTGCCTTCAAGAGTCGTTAGGTTGCAATTTTAACAGGTCAATTATGATGTTAAAGATAGCAACATTTTTTTGGTTGATTAGAACCAAAAGATAAATAGAGAGCTCTGAAAAACAGAATGTGAACCGAGGATAATTGGACACCAAAGAGTAGGCAAAGAAAGAATTGGGGAGCAAAAGAGAAGCTGAAATGGCAGAACATTCAGATAAAAGATAGCAGTATTTTCTCATTCTCGTATATTGCAATAATCTTGGATTTTTCAAAAAGGACGTCTGATTTATAGCAGGCCTAAAATAACTGGGAATGATATATAATCGCCATTCAGAAATCAATTTTCCTAAACTGAAGTGTGTATCATTCTCATATTTGCCAATGTGACTTGTTACGACCTAACAAATTTATCTCTGAGAGTGCTTCATTTGCTGCTCATGCACCCCAGACCAAGTGTGTATCATTCTTATATATGCTAATGTCACTTGTTACGACCTAACAAATTTATCTCTGACTGACAGTGCTTCATTTGCTACTCATGCACCCCAGACCAGCCACCTATGTGAATTACATGAACCATGACTTAACGCACAACCTACATACTTATCAACTACATCTGACAACATGAACACGGTAAAAGACTCTATCTTCCAATGTAAGAACAAACTTATTTTTCCGTCCACACACTGAGACATAAAGAATGGGTACACAAATCTAGAGGAACATTTCAACACATGCCAATATACTTCCCATAATGTATATTCACTGAAATCCACTGAAACATAAACTAAAAGAACATAACCTCGCATCAGTCACACATATCACGACTGACGCATCAATCAGAGTTTAAAAACACAAAGGCAATAAGGAGAGCTATATGGTGAGAATCTTTATGAAAGTAAGGATCGTTAAACAATTAGTTAATTATGAGAAAATTAGCATTTGAAGGCGTTGAAACACCAATATTTTCAGCCCCATCCTGAGCTCTCAGAATGTTCCTGAGCTTAAATACAAGGAGCAGCATTGCAAAAAATATCTTAAATCGCTTCCAAGTATCCTGAAAATCTCTGATGGGAAAATCAAATGATAAAAGGTGAAGCTACATATCTACGAATCTGCATTACTATTAAGAAGCCAAAATAACTATTGCATCATGTCCTCCGAATCTACATTACTACTAAGAAGCCAAAAAACCATTAAATTACGTCCGCAACTTATTTGCAGCTTCACCAATTTCTCTAAAGTAAATATAACACAACTCTCAAATCAATCATTGTAAATCTTTCCCAATTTACTATGATATCGAACTTAGTCAGAAGCAGCTAAATTAGGGCAGAAAGTGAAACCAGGATCTATAAACCAAATAACATATTTCCTAAATACAACAAAATCTGCCCGACGATGATTAATAAATAGAGGGATTTATATAAAAGTAGTGGCGCTGTGAAATAACAAAGACAAATACGAACAATTAAGAGATTAAAAGCAAGAGGCGTTTTTGACCTGGAGCACGTGGGCGTTCGAGAAGGATCTCTTCAGTGGAGACCATGGTGAGGCGGCTGCCGACGTCCTCGTGCACAGCATCGCCAAACTTGGGCCATGAGCGGCGCTCGATGGCGCGCTTGCTGAGTCGAGCGTTGGCTAATTTGCGGATGCGTGTGGTGGTAGTGATTTTCACCTTGTTGCCATCCTCCTTAAACTTGTACTCAATAACCTTTTTAATCCCGTTTCCATCGGGACCAATTACCTGCCTCGGCGGTAACAGAAAGTCCAAATCTTCACCGTCATCTTCCTCAAGCTCTCCCCATCGAAGCTTCGGCTGCGTTGCCATCTCCAGCGCCATAACTGCAGTCTCTGTTTCACAAGCTCACACAAAAGAAAAGAAACAGAAGAGAAGATGGGAGAAAAACAACAAGTAGAGAGATATCGGCTTGTGCACTCGGGCTACATATTTATATTGGGCCAAAATGGCCCATGACCAGCCCATAATTATGGGCCTCGAGATGATTGATCCCGGAAACAACATTCGTACTTCGTAAGCCAACATCCTCAAAAATATAAAATAAAACAACAACAATTAGCTTCTGGTAGTTTTCCATTTTATCTTGCAAACCTAGCTCCATTGCCTCTTTCCTCCAAAATAACAGGATATCTATGAGAGGTCGATCGTTCGTTAGCGTATGTAACGAATCGTCACTACTCACCCTCGCTTGCCTTATCTTGGTGATTAAGTCAGAGCTGTAATGATTACGAACTTGTAAGTTGAACTTTGCGGCCTTTAAATAATTATTCTTTTTATTTACTTATTTATTGGTTAATTAAATTTTAATAGTCATATTAACCAATATTTATTACTTAATTCATTTATTATGATTTTTATTTTTTTATTTTTTACCACTACAAGAAATGTGAGTTTTCGTGACGACAAAATTCATATTTCGTCACCATAAGTATTTGGTGACGAAATTTTAGCGTCACAACGATCGTCATCGTATGTCCGTAGTATTAGGTATATATGACAATGTTTGAATTCGTCATCAAAAGTATGACTTTTGATGACGTTAATGTCATCGTCAGTATATATTATAATTTATAGTGACGCCTAATTCGTCACTCTTAGCATCCAAATTTTGTCATATTATATTGTATTTCGTCATTGAAAGTAAACATATAATATGACAAAAACTATTTTTGCAATCAAAACATCAATTTTTTGTGACGAAAATCAATGTATTACTCAACTCATCAAACTTTGGTGACGCTTTCATCGTCACAACTATATTCATTATTTCGTCGTGTTTATAATAAATCGTCACAAAAGAATTACTTTATATTTACAAAATATGTATCGTCATTATATCAATATCTATAATGACAACACATTACGTTAGAAAAGATTAAGAAAAATTGACAAAAGTTTCATCGTCACTAAATGGGCACAAGTGGTGACGACATGTTGTGTCACAATAAAATTGTATGGAGTGATGAAAATTGTATTTGTCACTAAATACTTGGATATGCCGACAATATATTTTGTCATTGTAGTGATATCTAGTGACACAAAATTTACTGTCACTAAATGAATACAAGTGGTGACGGCATGAATCTGTCACCATACAATTGTATATGTAACGAAAATATAAATCGTCACTAAAGACTTAGATATAGTGATAATATATTTTGTCATTATAGAGTGACATCTAGCGACAAATATTTTTTTTTTATATATATATATATATATATATATATATATATATATATATATATATATATATAAACATAGTGACACACTAGTTGTAAAGGAGGATTAATTTTTAGTGACAACTTTTTTCAAACAATCACCTAATAAACTTTTACAAAATATTAAATAAATTTATATATAAAAATATATGTATAAAACTAAATAGAGCCAAAAGAAATAATGAATAAGCAAGAACACTAAGCATAGTTCAAATATCCAAGTTTGATATCTAAAATAAGAACATTTTTTTAACTTAAAAATTAACTTAGCTAACAATCATCACTTTAGAAAAAACGAAGAGCCAAAATTATTCTCCTAAAACTTATATCCAAACTTCACTCTGTTTCCAACTCCACAATGCTAATGATGAAAATCCTCGTCCTTCATCTTCTCGCACAACTGCATCAAATCTAAAAAGGCAAAAAATAATAGAGAAGAAAAGTATATAAAGTTAGTTCAATATAAAAAAATGGATAATTGTTCCAAACGGAAAGTAAACTACCCTTGTAGACATTAAGGAACGTACGTACTTCACTATTAGCCAAATATGTCATAAGCATGTTGATAGCACTACTAAGAAAGATTTCCGTTTAGCTCCTTATCAGACTGGAAAAAATAAAAGAAAAATGTACAAAATAATAAATTTGTAAGTAGAATAACTTTAAAGAAATAGAGCTAAGTGAAAGAGAACAAGTATCATCTTGATTATTAAACTATTTTGTAAACATTCATCCAATTAACTATGTCAATGCATGTAGCCCAACTTCAGAACTTCCCTCCATTCAACTAAAATGCAAATCAAGATTTAAAACTTGCATGTACGTACAATATATAACACTCACAATTTAATGTCGCTGAAAAGTAAAAGCCTTTCTACCTGAAATATGTTTGCATCACAACTTTTTCTTGTTTCCTTTATTCACATCACTTGTATACTGCCAAAAAAGTAAAAAAAATATCTATAAGATTATTTTCATATTTCTATTGAAAAATTTACTCATCGACATAAGCAGAACCATAACTACAGAGCAAATCCACTTGTTGTCTTCTTGCACCTTAAATGAAATGCATAAGAAAAATAAAACATGCATTGTTCACAAACAATCTATCTTCGAGGACATTGATAAAAGAGCACAACACACTAGAGAAACTAGCACATCCATACGAGATTGTTTAACTTTCTTCCAAGTAGTGCTTGATTAAGGGATGAACCCTGAATCCGTACTTTCCAATACTACACCTACTCCAATTTCCTTTTTCAAACAAATGGAACTCCAGACAACATTGTAAAGCGTAATTCAGATCAATCACGGAAAAATTGAAAAACTAAAGAGGAAGAGACTCACCATCTTCGATCATGCTGAAGACTCGGAAAAGAAAGCTATAAATACAGAGGTACTAATTCCTTCTCCCTGCAGCATAATTAATATTTAGTTACTCTGCATTCAATAAATAAATGACAACTATAAATACTTGTTGAAAATAACATGTTGCATCTGTACGCACTTTAAGATAGGAAAATTAAGGTATTATTATGCTTGCACTTGTTATAAGTCAAAATCGTCTTTTAGTGTCTTAGAAATTCCACCACAATTTTACCAACTCTAACATAAGAGTTCATGGAAAACATGCAGTCCTGACCTTGCATAGCAGCATAGAGGCCCTGTGAAGAATGGATCAATTGCATCAAAGATACTCAAATACTGTATAAAAGAGTGTGCTGGTTCAGGAACCGGGTTAATCAGCTGAAGAACCGGTCTGGAATAACAGATTTGTTGAGGAAGCCGAAGTCATAACCACCGGTTCAGGGTGGTTATGAAACAATTTCAGAAGAACAGAATTAGACAACGGTTTCATAACCGTTGCGAGGCAGTTGAGCTGATAACTTCTTTTCCCGGATGAGTTGAGCTAATTCTTTTATATAGAACAGTGTTATATGATGTATATATACACAATTTACAGTTTTCCCTCTGGCTAAGTCAGTATCAGGAGAGAATTGAGTGATAAGAATTACATTTTCAGTTTTAGGGTTCTAGATTGAGGGATTATGTAATTCTGGAGAGATTCTTGTATTCCTGAGAAATTGATAGTAGATTGAGGTGTGTTAATCCTCCGTGGATGTAGAACAATTGTTCGAACCACGTAAAACTCTTGTGTGTTGGTGTTTTTCTTTTCTGTTCGCGATTTTCATTTTTCATCTTCTGGTTCGTCTGAATTGGTTCTTATATTTCGGCCACTATTCTTCAATCTTTGGCCAAACGTGAGGTGGTGGATTTGGGTGTTTAATCCTTACAAAGTGGCGTCGTCTGTGGGAAACCTTTGAACCTGAGAAGAGAATCCATGGCGGGCATGAAGATGGAGGTGGACAGATTTACGGGGAAGAACGATTTCGCTCTATGGAAGATAAAGATGAACGCAATTCTGATTCAAAATGGATTATCCATAGCTTTAAAGGCTCAGGAAGATTGGCCACTTGCAGAGAGGCCAAAGTTTCAAGAAACCGACCAGAAGGCTTTAAGCTCCATTATTTTGTGTCTGGGAGATAAACCACTCAGAGAAATCTCAAGATGCAAAACTGCTTTGGAGGCATGGTCGAAACTGGAGGAGCTGTATCAATCAAAAACGGTAACCAACAAACTTTTCCTCAAACAGAAACTGTTGTCTTTCAAAATGACTGAGGAGAAAACGTTGATTGATCAACTGGATAATTTTAACCATTTGATTGATGATCTTGAAGATCTCGGTGTAAATCTGGAAGAGGATGATAAATCTCTCATGTTATTGAATTCTCTACCTAAGTCTTGGAAATTTTAGAGATACTTTAATGTTTGGTAGACAGGAGAAATTAAGCTATGATGTAATAGTTACTTCCTTGAAAACAAAAGGATTACAACTTCAAAGTGATCAGAAATTCAACCCTGCTGCTGAAGGTTTGAATGTGAAATTCAAGAAGCAATTTCAAAAGAAGAAGCATCAAAATCAAGGCCAGAAAGAAAATAAGACTGGTGAAAATGATTTCAAGAAACCATCAGATTGGGTGGAGAAGAGGAGATGTTATTCTTGTAAACAGATAGGACATCTCAAGAAGAACTGTCCTTCAAGGAAAAACAAATCTGAGAAAAAGGAAGCAGATGCTGCAGTGGTAGAACAAGCAGATGATCTGGCAGAGGTGCTGAATGTATCAGAGGGTAGAATAACCAAGGAATGGGTTTTGGACACAGGATGCTCATTTCACATGTGTCCTCATGAGCATCTGTTTCAACAATTGACTAAAACTGATGGAGGAATTGTCCTTCTGGGAAATGATCAGTCCTATAAAGTCAAAGGAGTGGGCTCAGTGAAGATTCAAATGCATGATGGAGTCTCAAGAACTATCTCAAATGTGAGGTATGTACCATCACTCAAGAGGAATTTAATATCTCTTGGTTCTTTGAATGAAACTGGCTGTGAATTTAACACTGTGAATGGTTATATTCATATTACTAAGAATAATAAAGTAGTAATGAAAGGGGAAAAACAGAATGGCTTGTTCATCTTGCTTGGAGAATCTGTCATAGGGTCTGCAGATGTCATTTTAAGTAAATCAGAAGTGATTATATGGCACAAAAGAATGGGCCATATGGGAATAAAAGGAATGAAGGAGCTGGCAAAGAGAGGAGTAATTGGAAATATGAACTCAAACAGTTTGGAATTCTGTGACCAATGTGCTATGGGAAAATCAAAGAAATTAGCTTATGGGACTGCAACACACACCACCAAAGAAATTCTAGATTATGCACACTCTGATGTATGGGGGCCTGCCAGAACAGAAACTTTAAGTAATGGAAAGTATTTTATGACAATAATCGATGATTACAGCAGAAAGGTGTGGGTATACATCTTAAAGCAAAAGAGTGAAGCATTCTCAAAGTTCAAAGACTGGTGCACTCAAGTAGAAAACCAAAGGGGAAGAAAGCTCAAATATCTGAGAACTGACAATGGACTTGAGTATCTGTCAAATGAATTCACAGAATTCTGTAAAGAAAGGGGAATTATGAGGCACAGAACAGTACCACTGAACCCCCAACAGAATGGTATTGCTGAGAGGTTAAACAGGACTATTCTGGAAAAAGTTAGGTGCATGATGATAGATGCAAAGCTTCCTAAAAGTTTCTGGGGAGAAACAGTAAACAAAGCTTGCTACCTTATCAACAAAACCCCATCATCATCATTGGATTTCAAGACTCCAGATGAAATCTGGTATGGGAGGATGCCAAACTATTCAGAGCTCAAAGTATTTGGGTGTTTGGCATTCACTCACATAAAGCAGGACAAACTAGACCCTAGAGCATTAAGGTGTGTCTTCCTTGGCTATCCAGAAGGAACAAAGGGTTACAGGTTATGGTGTGTTGAACAAGGACACAAGAAGCTCATCATAAGTAGAGATGTGAAGTTCAATGAAGGAGTTATGGGATATCTCTCAACTGGAAATCAGTCAGAAACTGAAAGGGTCATCCAAGAGGAAATCTCACCAGTTGAGGTGGAGGTATCAGGGGTAAGGACTCAACAGGAAATTCAACCAGTTAATCCTGGAGAATCAAGTAGCTCCTCAGACAGTGAAGAAGACCAACCTGATCAGGACAGTCTAAGAAACTACAGCTTGGCAAGAGATAGAGTGAGGAGAGAAGTTCATCCACCAAGAAGGTATGGACAAGCTGACATGGTATATTATGCTTTGAATGCTGCAGAATCTCTTGAGTATACAGAACCACAAAATTACACATAAGCTATCAAAGGAGTAGAGAAGAAACAATGGATGAATGCAATGCTGGAAGAAATGAATTCTCTGGAGAGAAACCATACTTGGGATCTGGTAAAGAAGCCAAGTGGTCAGAAACTTATAAGCTCCAAATGGATCTTTAAGAAGAAACTGGAAATGGTAAATGGTGAAAAACTCAGATATAAAGCCAGGCTGGTAGCAAGAGGATTCACACAGAGGGAAGGGATTGATTTCCATGAAGTATTCTCACCAGTAGTCAAGCATACTTCCATTAGAATCTTGCTGGCAAAAGTCACACAGGAAAATCTTGAACTTCAACAACTAGATGTCAAGACAGCTTTTCTACATGGAGAGCTAATGGAAGATATTTACATGAAGCAGCCTGAAGGATTTGAAAAATCTGGGGAAGAAGACAAGGTATGTCATCTGAGAAAGTCTTTGTATGGGTTGAAGCAAAGCCCAAGGCAATGGAACAAAAGGTTCAATGAATTCATGATAAATGCTGGGTTTGTTAGAAGTTTATATGACAACTGTGTATACTTTGAGAAGAATGCAAAAGCAGATCAGATATACCTGTTGTTATATGTAGATGAAATGTTAATAGCCAGCAAGAGTAAGCTGAAGATTCAACAGCTAAAGGGAAAGTTGAGTACTGAATTTGAAATGAAAGATCTGGGAAATGCAAAGAAAATGCTAGGAATGGATATTATCAGAGACAGAGAAGCTGGAGTGTTGTGTTTATCTCAGAGGGATTACCTACAAAAGGTGCTAGAGAGGTTCAACATGCATGAATCAAAACCATTGGTAATTCCAGTGGGGCAACAAACCAAACTATCAAGAGATCAAAGCCCTAAAACACCTGCTGAAGAGAAATACATGCAAAATATACCTTATGCAAGTGGAGTAGGGAGTCTCATGTATGGTATGATTTGTAGCCGGCCAGATTTAGCATTTGCAGTATCTTTGGTGAGTAGGTTCATGGCAAACCCAGGAAGAGAGCACTGGGAAGCACTGAAGCATATTCTGAGATATCTAAAAGGAACAGTCAGCTTAGGTTTGAAATATGTGAAAACAAACTCAGGTTGTGAACCCTTGTTGGGATTTGTGGATGCTGATTTTGCTGGAAATCTAGATACTAGAAAGTCTATTTCAGGGTATGTATTCACATTATATTGAACAACAGTCTCTTGGAGGTCAATACACCAACCAGTAGTGGCACTATCCACAACAGAAGCAGAGTATATTGCAGTAACAGATGCTTGCAAAGAAGCTATTTGGCTAAAAGGAATTCTGAAAGACTTTGGTGTAAGACAGAAGTGTGTTACAGTATTATGTGATAATCAGAGTACTCTACATCTGGTTAAACACCATGTTTTTCGTGAAAGATCGAAGCACATAGATGTGAAGATGCATTTTGTTAGAGATATTGTTGAGGCTGGCACAGTGGTGGTGAAGAAAGTACATACCAAGGAGAATGCTGCTGATTTTCTTACGAAATCAGTTCCTGGAACAAAGTTTGTTTATTGCTCAAGCTTGATCAAGCTTGAGTCATGTTTCTGAAAGTAATACAGGTTGAGGATTGAGGAAATGATACACACTTTGATTTATTGAGGTGGAGATTTGTGAAGAATGGATCAATTGCATCAAAGATACTCAAATACTGTATAAAAGAGTGTGTTGGTTCAGGAACCGGGTTAATCAACTAAAGAACCGGTCTGGAATAACAGATTTGTTGAGGAAGCCGAAGTCATAACCACCGGTTCAGGGTGGTTATGAAACAATTTCAGAAGAACAGAATTAGACAACGGTTTCATAACCGTTGCGAGGCAGTTGAGCTGATAACTTCTTTTCCCGGATGAGTTGAGCTAATTCTTTTATATAGAACAGTGTTATATGATGTATATATACACAATTTACAGTTTTCCCTCTGGCTAAGTCAGTATCAGGAGAGAATTGAGTGATAAGAATTACATTTTCAGTTTTAGGGTTCTAGATTGAGGGATTATGTAATTCTGGAGAGATTCTTGTATTCCTGAGAAATTGATAGTAGATTGAGGTGTGTTAATCCTCCGTGGATGTAGAACAATTGTTCGAACCACGTAAAACTCTTGTGTGTTGGTGTTTTTCTTTTCTGTTCGCGATTTTCATTTTTCATCTTCTGGTTCGTCTGAATTGGTTCTTATATTTCCGCCACTGTTCTTCAATCTTTGGCCGAACGTGAGGTGGTGGATTTGGGTGTTTAATCCTTACAGGCCCAAAATCAACAATAGTAAAGCCAATAACCCAATAAGTCATCTAAATGGATCACACTTCTCCATTGTGTTTAGTTGAACAATCATTAGTTTATTTAAAATTCTTTAACGTCTTGTTGTCCCCATTGTCTGATGATTCCATACTTTCTACACACCATTTTAACACATCTAGAGGTCTCCTACTTAAATGCCTACACACTCTTGAGTATGTTTCTATTATTTTATAATTTATTGGAGAGATTCCAACTTTCTTTCTAGTGGACTCATTACTAATCATTAAATAAGATGTTCATATCACATCTAGAAAATTTAGCTATTGATTTAAATGTTGTGTTTAGTAGAGTAGTCAACCTGTTTAGAAGATATATCTTCTGGTCTTATACTTTAGTGAAAAGCAATCAAACTTCTTCAATAATGTACATACATATAGAGGCCTAAAAATGTAATACACTTCCAGAATAAGGAAAAAGAAATGCATAAAATATAATCCATGTATATAAACTTGAATCATTATAGAACTCATGTTTTATGTAACTAATTGTGTAATAACTAATATATATTTATATATAGATACCTATTGTAGGCCTTTAATATGCTTTAAATATACATGCCAATTTAAGCTTGATTGTGAAAATTTGAGCTATAAAAACGAGTTTTACTAATAATAGGCCAATCTTGGCCCTAATATTTGTAAACCAAACCCAGACCGTCTAATTTAAATTCCAGGTTGCCCAGCCTATTCCCACCCCTAATGGCACAATATTAAAGAATAATGTGCACTTTTCTCAGTTCTTTATATTATCCATAAATAGTTGTGACACAATATTAATGCATAAAATATTTCGAGTAAAAAAAAAAAATAGTAATACTGATGTGGAAAGAAAAGGCCCAATAAAATAAAATGATATTTTTGCAAAACAGGACATCACTTGGGCTAAATTTGAGGAATAAACTGCTTCTTTTCGAGCAGGTTTGGGCTGGTTGGCACATATGGATTCGAAGCCCTTCGAGTCTAGTTTCTGACGGTCCAAACGGCGAAGCAATTGGACTTTTCTAGAAGGAGTTATGACTGTTTTACTAAGGTGTGACAGATGGTGGCGGGAATCTGTCAAGTTCATGAATCTTGAGTTTTATGTCCTTCCAACTATCTTTGGGCATTCATTTCGAATTCATTGAACATTATCTGATTCTAGAGTCGTATTCATGTATCTAAATTGGTCAAAATGCTATTATTTATGAGTCTTGAGTCCTTCCAACTATCTTTGGGCATTCATTTCGAATTCATTGAACATTATCTGATTCTAGAGTCTTATTCATGTATCTAAATTGGTCAAAATGCTATTATTTATGAGTCTTGAGTCTAATAAGTTGTGAGGTCAAGTCATTACTACATTATCTAGAATTATGTAATGACTCCTATAAATTGAGCCTTCTCCTTTGTATTTGCAGCAGAAAATTCGAAATTTATAAAATATATTTGAGAGTCTCTTGACTTGTTTAGAAGAAGGGGTTCTTCTATTTTAGTTCTTACCCTTTTTGGTGGATTCCTCAATGCGACAAGTTGCTCCAAACTTGTGGTGGATTCCATTAAGTGAGGGGTTGTATTTGAGCGTACTTGTGTTACCTCTCAAATCTCTCTTTCCGGTATCAAATACTAATCTTATTCACCGTCTTTTATCAATGGTAGGGATATAACGTATAGGGAGAAAGATATATAGTAAAATAAGTGGAACTTCTTTCACGTGAAGTAGCATTTTGTATGTACTTGTAGAGGCAAACAATGATATGTTTTTTTAATTAATGTTGTGATGTCCCTATACTATGTACCAAAACACTAGGAAGGCTGAAAGCAAGGTGGGTTCAAATATTTACTTTTTAGACAAAATGGAATTTCTATTATAATCCATCAGTCACTCTAGTATAGACAAGTGCATGTGTAGTAAAATAAAGTTAAATAAAAAAGAAAAGAAGAAGCTAGTCAATAATTATTCACACCTCTACCCACAACTTATGTAGTTTAATTTGAAAAATTATTAAATCGTTCAAACTAATAAAAACCAGCAAAAGAAAGAGAGGGAAGCTGGGAAACCAGCAAAAGAAAGAAAGAGAAGTTGGGTATCCTCTTACTTAGCAAGCACTAGTATTTCAATTTTTTGTGGCACACAAGCAAATAAATAATACTTCCTCGGGAAGCTGGGTATTCTCTTACTTAGCAAGCACTAGTATTTCAATCTTTTGTGGCACACAAGCAAATAATAATACTCCCTCCGTCCCACTCTAATTTACACACTTTCCTTTTACGGTAGTCCCATTCCATTTTGCACCACTCCAAAATGAAAAGAAATCTTACAATCTCCACCCCTCAATCTCCACTTTTGAGAAAGTCAATTAAGAAGCAAAAAAATATTTTTTTTCTTAATATACGAGCCAGAGCAAGTGTGCAAATTAGGCGGGACGGAGGAAGTAAACAGCAAACGAAGACAATTAAACTATAAAATCAATTATAATATATACATATAATAAAAAAGCGAGACAACTCCCATCAATAGGAGGAAAAATAAAGATCTTATGGCATCTGTGGAACAAAAGGAACAAAATTAACACCATAAACAAACATAAACAGTTAGAATTAAACATTGAAACACTTACCGGAATCATTCGAACAAAATTTACTCAAAATTTGAAAAGGGCGAGATGGATGAACTCCAATGAATGGATTTGTTTGTGGAAAACATGTATTGAATCTTTTGGCTGCTGAAGATCAATAATGAAAGCACTGATGTTTGGAGGGAATAGATGTTCTTGACGTATTACAGGAGCGAGTGGTGAGAAAAACCGCAAAAAATGGACCGCCGGCGAGCATCACAAGCGAGAGAGAGATTAGAGTTTTAGAATTGGGATTTTATCTTTAATCGGGTATTGAAATAAAGGGGAAGCAACAGGTTGCAGAAGGCAATGGCGCACGAACAACAACAGTTCAAGTGCAAGGGTGGAAGACAAGGACGAACGATCTTTAGAGTAAAGAGAGAAGAGGGACGAGGTTCTCTAAAGGACTCTTTCCGAAATTGACTTTCTTAAATTGTGGTGATATATTCTTATTAGTAATTAATAATTTAATATTAATATTAATTGAAAGAGAAGTTATTATTATCTGTTCTATATATTAAACTATATCTTTTTGATTCAATCTTGAAAGAGAAAGTTTTTTAGTATCTTTTCCTCACGTTATGGCTTGCACATTATGTATGTTTAATTATATATTAAATGGTACAATATTTGTTAAATATTGGAGTATGATATAAACAATAAAATAAAAATAAAAATAATTAAAATTAGGTCTTCGCCTAGTTGGCAGCAATTATTCAGCCACTTATTTGCTAGGCGATGGCTTGCCAGTCTGATTTGTGTTAAACAGAAGTTTTAGGCACTTTCGAGCTAGTCCAGCGATTAGTCAGCTTAGGAGGTCCAAAATATATATGTATATATATTAATAATCTTTATATTTCTTTTATTACTTTTCCCAATTTATGGTTTATACATTATGGTGTTTAATTATACATTAAATGGTACAACATTTTTAAAATATTGAATATATGATATAAGTAATAAAATAAAAATGATAAAAAAATATAAATTAAAACTAAGCGGTCACCTAGTCGATCACCTAGCGCCACCTATTCATTGGGCAGTGCCTTGCTGACCCGATTTAATGTTTAATGGAAGTTTTAGGCGCTTTTTGAATCTAGACGGGATAGTTGGGCGATTAGTCGGCCTAGCCGGCCGAAATATTATTTTCCTTATTTTTCTTCACCTAATTATGCGATGTTCCGATCAATCCCCTAAACTCCGACTAATCGCTAAGTCTCAATAAGCGGCCCAATGTTTGATTTATTTTTATTAGTAAGTTTTTATGTATTTTTTTATTCTTTTATTCAAGTTATAGTTTATACATTATGATATGTATAGCTATCCTTGAATGGGTAACAACTGAGTTGGTAGAGTGCTTACATGACCTTCAAGAGGTCTTGGGTTCAAACCCAACTTTAGACGTTTTATTTACTTTTTTTACTTTAACTTCATATGTTAAATATATTGAGTATGAATAATCCTCAAATGAGTAACAGTTGAGTTGGTAGATTGTATACTTGATCTTCAGGAGGTGTTGGGTGTGAACCCAACTTGCGTTTTATTTTACTGTTTTTATTTTAACTTCATATGTTAAATATAATGAGTATGAATTAATTAATAATATGAGCTTTAGACTAATTGGTAAAAAATTGGGACCTTTTATTAAAGGTCTAGGGTTCAATTCCTAACAATGTTTTCTTTTTCTTTTTCTAGTTCACACTTCTAATATACAAATTAATGAACATTATCGAAAAATTTAAATATCTTAGATGAAAAATTATCTACATGTTTTAATTACTATAAATGCAACAACAAAAAAATTATAAAAAATAAAAAATATTTTAGTTATGATATTCGCATTTGTCATCATATATATCACACAAACATATTAAATTGTGAACGAAATATCTTGCAATGTCACCAAATATAACATTTGTGACAAAATAATTTTGTTATCCTTTCGAAAAATAATAAAGGTGACGAGCTGGTACTCGTCGTCAGTGAATATGAATATTCACGACGGAGTAATTTTGTCCCTTAATATTTTTAAACATTTGTGACAAAATTTGTTGTTATCACAAATTCAAATATGACAAACTAATTGTATTTTGTCACCAAATTTAATTAAATATGACGACATCATTTCGTCACACTTACGCGCGAGTATTAATAATGAAATATTTTATCGTCACTAATAAAAAGTGATTGTGACGATGAACATCGTCATAAATTAATAATATTTTTTGTCATTAAAATCAATAGTGACAAATTTATTTATATCGTCACGAAATATAAGAATAGGTGACAAGTAGGAATCGGTCATTAATTTCTTTAATCAATTAGTGACGATATATGACATTGTAACGAAAGAATAAAATGGGTGACACTAAAGACCGTCGCTAGTTAGTTTGAACTTGTCGTGAAAAGGTTACCCTCCAAAATTTTGGTACGAAATTCTATCTCTAAGAATGATTATGACACATTTCCAATGTTCATCATGATATATGCTAATTAGTGACGATTTTTCTTTTAAAAATTGACAAATATAAAAGTTGTCACAATAATGAATATTATTACGAGAAAATTACATTCGTCGCTATTAGGCAACAAAAGGTGACAAAACTTTTTGCGTCAAGAAGAAAATCGTTGCGAAAGCACAATCAAGTCAAAATGGCTCAATCAAGTCAAAAGGCACAAAAGTCAGAATGAGCCAACCAAATCAATCAAGCCCAATCAAATCAATGGTGGTTAATCATATGGTGCCACCTAACAAATAAAAAATGGAAAGAGGTACTCCTTACACCTATAAATAGGGACTCTCTTCATTCATTCAAATAAGTTCAAGAGCATTAGAAGTTGGAAGAGCTCCAATAAATCTAGAAGATTAAGACGTTCTTGAAGACTCGAAGACTTTCCTCATCAAAAGCATCAAGAAGTAATGTTCGATTCATAATCAAGTCGTTCGGCCTTCGGACAAATGCTATTGAAAAACAACTTAAGCGGCGAAGGAGAACGAAAAGAGAATTTCGCTACAAAGTTTCAAAAACAAAGAAGTCAACCAGGGAGAATAATCAGAAGGTTCAAGACTAGAGATTGTAACCCGCAAATTTTCATTTTGATCCAATTTAATTTAATTTGTACACTTTTTTTTTGTGTTTGTTTATTCAAAACATAAAAAATGTTGTTACACTTGTATAGGGGGCTGGAAATATCAAAGTTTAATTGCTAATTGTTTGGATTGTAAAGATCAAGGAGAAGTGTTTGTGTCCCGCACTCATAGAGAAGGTTATAAAGTGGCTGATTACCTTGCTCATCTTGTAGGTCGGAAGAAACAAAGTGGTAGATTTACTTCTATAAAGATTGTATAGGGATTAAAGATTTTGTTGTCTTAGATGCTTTAGGGCTTCCTGATTTTCATTTTTGATGTACATTTGTGAAGAGTTGACTATTGATGGTTTAATACAAAGGTTAGGGATCGGCCACAATCCCCCAATATAAGGATAGATTTTTTTTTTAAAAAAAAAAGTAATCCTATATTGGATCCGCAACTTTAATAAAAGAATTAAATAAAATATTATAAATAATACTTTGCAGACAAACAAATAATATATTTTGTTTAATATGTAATACTATATTAGTACACATGTTTATACATACATAAATAAGGCAATTTAAGTGTCTAATTAATAGCATTTGCATGCGTAATTGACCATAAATTACTTATATTTGTATCATTGAGTCATTTGACGTTTGTGGACTTGTTTTAGAAATATTCAGATGATTTTATGCAATAAAGTTGCATTCGACTAAGGATGAATAAAGACACAAGTCTATGAGGGTTCAAAACTGAAGAAAACCGAGCCAAGGATAAAGAACCAATCGCGGCCACGATAATTCCAACACGGCTGCGATAAAAGCACGCTATAAAGTGTTGTTTAGCCCTAGAAAGTGAACGTGGCCGCCACACAGCCAACACAGCCATGAAAAAAAGCCTCGTTTGAAGAAGATTTCGCCTTGATGAACGCGGCCACGACACAGCCGTCGCGGTCGCGACCCTTAAGTCGGTGTGTAATCCTTGTGCGTGAAGATTTCCTTATTGAAGTCCAATTCAAACCCAACTTGATCCCATCTATAAATAGAGGTTCCCAAATCCGAAAATAAAACTTTTTATTACATTCTTACTCTTGGGATTTGTAGAATTTCGGAAGAGAAGCAGAATCAAGATTCAGTAATTTTTGGTTTTACCTTTGTAGTTTGTTTTAGTTTAATGATTATGAATACAATTATGTTTTTAGTCATCGCCATAAGCGGCTAGTCCTTTAATTTCAATCCTTGGTCGATGTTGAACCCTAGTTTGATGCTTTTGTAATTCTTATGGTAGTTGTTCAATGAATTATGTTTTTGGAACTTTATATGCTATTCGCTTTTATTTGAATTCTTATGTGAATTATTATTTAGATTGATCAGCTAAGTAGTTAATCACATATTTGTCGCTAGGTCATTGTCGTAATACGTAATTGTTACGAATTTACATCCACTAGTAGCAAATAGTGGAATTAATTACTAAGATAGCATAAATCGTGGTCACTTGTGCCGAACTTGTGAGTCCAACACCGTGTCTATTCTGTTACCCTAGTACTCTATGTGTTTGGCTAATGAGGTCTAGAGAGCTTATTCTAAGATCAGTCAACTGAATAAACTAATCAAATAACTTGTTTGGGTTAGTTAAACTTAAAGGGTAACATAGATTAGCAGAGCTTGTTGCTAGTCTTTCAGATAGAAGTTTTAGAACTAATCTAATGAACAACTGCATTTATTATAAGGATAATTCAGACTAGGGTGTTAGGTTTGAGAACACTTACAACACACACACACAACAAGGTTCAAACTAGAAACGAATGAAAAACAGACTGAAAATCAAACACTAAAAACCGAACGCAAAACCAAAAATAAAATGAAGAACACCAAGCTTTTACGTGGTTCGATCAAGGTGATCTACATCCACGGAGGCTCTATACACCTCAATTCACTCAACTAAACAATCAATTACAGGAACCAACCCAGAAAACTAGAAGCCCTAATTCACAATCCGAATTGAGCTTAAGAACCCTAGCTCTCTAATTCTAATGATTGAGTAGTGTTTACAGAGGGAAAACTACGTGTATCAACTCGTCTTTACAAGTAGAACAAATGTATATAAAGAGCTAAGCTTGAATCAAGAAACTCTGGGAGCGGGAATCAAAATCAGTTGCAACTGCTATTCAAACTGTTACGAGTCTTCAACAACGGTTTTTCATGCGTCAGTCTAAAACCGTTGCGTATGTCTGTTATAACCGTCACCAACCCGGTTCTCCAATAACTTTCAAAACTGATCTGAAATTATCCCGGTTCTCCGGTCCGTTTCTTCCCAACCCAAACCCGGTTCCTGATCCTACTCAACCTCTACTACAAGACATGCTCACTTGAAGAAATTGAATTGACACCTACAAATCTCCACCTGAATGAATTCAAGTGCACTTCATCACCTCTCACAGTCTTCTCTTCTTCAGGTTTAATCACATTGTTCAAGCCTTATCAGGCTTGAGCAATGTACCATCTTACTCCTAGGAACTGCCTTAGTCAAGAAATCTGTCGCATTGTCCAATGTATGCACTTTCTTTACTTCAACAGATCCAGCTTCAATGATAATATCCCTTGAAAAATGAAGTCTAACATCAATGTGCTTAGACCCTTCATGAAAAGCTTGATGCTTCACCAAATGAAGAGCACTCTGATTGTCACACTGAATAGTAACACAGCCTTGTCTTATTCCCAAGTCCTTGAGAATTCCTTTGAGCCATAAAGCTTCTTTGACTGCCTTTGTCAATGCAATGAACTCTGCTTCTATTGTTGACAATGCAACCACTGACTGTTGCACACTCTTCCAACTCACAGCTGTACCATACAAAGTAAAGACATACCCTGTAATGGATTTTCTAGTATCCAAATTCCCTGCAAAGTCTGCATCAACATATCCTACCAAAGGTATGGTATTTGCTTCTTGTCTCTGGAACTTCAATCCCATACTGACAGACCCCTTTAGATATCTTAACACCTGCTTTAAAGCTTCCCAATGTGATTCCCCAGGATTTGACATATATCTGCTTACAAGAGACACACTGTAGGCCAAGTCTGGCCTGCTACATATCATTCCATACATTAAACTGCCAACACCACTGGCATATGGAACATTCTTCATGTGAATCTTCTCAGCTGCAGTCTTAGGGCACTGATCCTTGGATAACTTTGTCTGTAGATTAACTGGAATACTCACTGGTCTGGATTCATGCATGTGGAATCTCTCCACAACCTTCTGCAGATACTACTTCTGTGAAAGCCATAATGTTCCAGTCTCTCTACTTCTAATGATGTCCATTCCCAGAATCTTCCTAGCTTCCCCTAGATCCTTCATGTCAAATTCTGAATTCAACTTTCCTTTTAGCTGTTGTATCTTATCCCTGCTCTTACTGGCTATGAGCATGTCATCCACATATAACAACAGAAACACATGTTCAGATCTTAAACCTCTGTTAAAGTATACACAGCTATCATATAAGCTTCTTATGAATCCTGCACTTATCATGAACTCATTGAACTTCTTATTCCATTGCCTGGGACTTTGTTTCAACCCATAGAGTGACTTCCTGAGAAAACAGACCTTCTCTTCATTTCCTGGAATCACAAAGCCCTCAGGTTGCTTCATGTATATCTTTTCAACCAGATCTCCATGCAGGAATGCTGTCTTGACATCTAGCTGTTGTAGTTCCAAGTCTTCTTGAGTAACCTTTGATAGAAGTAACCTGATAGAGCAATGCTTCACTACTGGAGAAAATACTTCATTGTAATCAATGCCTTCCCTTTGAGTGAAGCCTCTGGCAACCAACCTTGCCTTGTACCTGATCTTATCAGCTTTTCCAGCCTCCACCTTTTTCTTGAAAATCCATTTTGAGCTAACTAGCTTCTGCCCTTTTGGTTTGTCTACAAGCTTCCAGGTTTGGTTTCTCTCTAGGGATTCCATTTCCTCCATCATGGCCCCTATCCAGTTTACACTCTCACTGCAACCTACTGCTTCCTTGAAACTACTAGGCTCTTGAAACTCCAAGTCTCCTGCTACACTCAGTGCATAAAATACACTGCCAGCTAATCCATAGAAATCAGGTTTTTGGATTTGTCTTCTTGGCCTGTCTCTTCCTATGCTATAGGTTCTGAGATTGCCATCTCAGTTTGACCTTCTTCCTCTTCTGATGAACTGTCATCTTCTTGTTGAGCTTGTGTATTCTCCTCTGGTGGTATCTGCTCCTTATTAGGCTCCACCTGAACAGAAATTCTTTCAGGTTCCACAGCTCCATCAGCTTCCTCTTGACTTCCAGTAGAGTTGTATCCCATTACATCTTCATTGAACTTTACATCTCTACTTATTAGGAGCTTCTGGTTTCCCTATTCTAAGCACCATAGCCTGTAGCCTTTTATACCTTCAGGATATCCCAGAAATACACATCTTTGTGCTCTTGCATCAAGTTTATCTTGCCTAATGTGAGCATAGGCTAAATAACCAAACACTCTTAAGTCATGGTAGTTTGGTGTCTTTCCACTCCACACTTCTTCTGGAGTTTTAAATATTAGAGTTGATGATGGTGACCTGTTGATCAAATAGCATGCAATATTCATTGTCTCTCCCCAGAAGGATTTAGGTAATCCAGCATCAATCAACATACATCTAAGTCTTTCCAGCACAGTTCTGTTAAATCTTTCAGCAACTCCATTCTGTTGGGGGTTTTGAGGGACAGTTCTGTGCCTTGTGATGCCCTTCTCTTCACAAAATCCTGTGAATTCAGTTGATAGATATTCCAAGCCATTATCTGTCCTAAGATGTTTTAATTTCTTTCCTCTTAGGTTCTCCACCTGATTCAACCATGTTTTAAACTTGAGGAATGCATCACTCTTGTTTCTCAAAACATATACCCAGGTTTTTCTGCTGTAATCATCAATGATGGACATAAAATACCTTCCCCCTCCATGTGTTTCTGTTCTTGAAGGCCCCCAAATATCAGAGTGTACATAATCCAGGGGTTCTTTAGTGGAATGTATCCCTTTTGCATAGGGCATCTTCTTTGCCTTCCCCAGAGCACACTTGTCACAGAAATCCAGTATTCTATTTCCCATTTCACCAATGATACCCTTCTTGGATAACTCCTTCAACCCTTTCTCTCCAATATGACCCAGTCTTCTATGCCACTTCATAACATCTTCTCTGCTTATCACAGAATCAGCACATCCTATCACAGGTGATCCAATCAAAATAAACAGGCCATTGTGTTGCCTTCCTTTGATTACCAGTTTATTGTGTTTAGTGATGTGAAGATGACCATCTAGGGAATTGAACTGACAGCCATTTGCCACAAGAGAACCAAGGGATAATAGATTTCTTTTCAATCCAGGGACATACCTCACTTGAGAAATAGTTCTGATGACTCCATCATACATTTTAATTTGAACTGATCCTGTGCCTTTGACTCTGCAGGAGTGATCATTTCCTAGCAGTACACATCCACCATCTTCTTTCTTTAGATCCTTGAACCAGGATTCATTGGGACACATGTGGAATGAGCATCCAGTATCAAGTACCCATTCCTTTTCCATTCTGGTGTTTGTGATGTTTAAGACTTCTGGGATGTCTTCTTGATGCTCTGTCATTGCCACCTCTGCCCTCTGAGTCTCCTGCTTCTTCTTCTTTTGTGGACAGTCCTTCTTTAAGTGTCCTGTTTGCTTGCATTTGAAACACTTCCTGGTTTCAACCCAGTCACCTTGTTTCTTTGCATTCTGAGTTCCAGATTTGTTATCTTTAACTCCCTAGAACTTCTTCTTTTGGAAATTCTTTTTGAACTTAATGTTCAAGCCTTCTCCAGCTTGGGTAGAACCCTTTTCTCCCTGATTCTGAAAGCACTTGGTCTTCAATGCTGACAAGATGGATTCATAACTGATTTTTCCATCTCTTCCAAACATCAGTGCATCTTTGAAGCTTTCCATGGATTTTGGAAGAACATTTAACACCATCAGAGCCTTATCATCATCCTCCAAATTTACCCCCAGATCTTCCAGCTCTTCAATCATCTTAACAAACTCATCAAGTTGATCAGAAATGACTTTATCATCAGAGATTTTGAATGACATTAACTTCTGTTTCAGAAACAGTTTGTTGGATATAGACTTTGATTGATAAAGTTCCTCCAATTTTCCCCATGCCTCCACTGCATTCTTGCACCTCGAAACCTCCCTCAAAGGTTTATCACCCAGATATAAGAATATCAAAATCAGAGCCTTCTTATCCAATTCTGGAAACTTGGATTTCTCAGCATCAGGCCATTGATCAACAGGAAGAAGTGCAGAGTCTAACCCATTTTGAATCAGCACTACATTCATTTTAATCTTCCAGAGTGAGAAGTCATTCTTACCAGAGAACTTCTCCACATCCATCTTTACTCCAGCCATTCTTCTTCTTCTTTGAGTTTGTGTGTATGCTTCCCACAGACGGCGCCACTTGTTAGGTTTGAGAACACTTACAACACACACACAATAAGGTTCAAACCAGAAACGAATGAAAAATAGACTGAAAATCAAACACTAAAAACCGAACGCAAAACCAGAAATAAAATGAAGAACACCAAGCTTTTACGTGGTTCGATCAAGGTGATCTACATCCACGGAGGCTCTATACACCTCAATTCACTCAACTAAACAATCAATTACAAGAACCAACCCAGAAAACTAGAAGCCCCAATTCACAATCCGAATTGAGCTTAAGAACCCTAGCTCTCTAATTCTAATGATTGAGTAGTGTTTACAGAGGGAAAACTACGTGTATCAACTCGTCTTTACAAGTAGAACAAATGTATATGAAGAGCTAAGCTCGAATCAAGAAACTCTGGGAGCGGGAATCAAAATCAGTTGCAACTGCTATTCAAACTGTTACGAGTCTTCAACAACGGTTTTTCATGCGTCAGTCTAAACCGTTGCGTATTTCTGTTATAACTGTCACCAACCCGGTTCTCCAATAACTTCCAAAACTGATATGAAATTATCCCGGTTCTCCGGTCCGGTTCTTCCCAACCCAAACCCGGTTCCTGATCCTACTCAACCTCTACTACAAGACATGCTCACTTGAAGAAATTGAATTGACACCTACATAGGGGGTACTAGATTAAGGGCTGGGATCTCATTATATTTGAATCTAAAATCACTTTTTATTGTTTCTTATTTACTTTGTGCTTTTAGTTAAATTAGTTATACAAATCAATCAAATCAAAATCCCCCTTCTGATATACACATACTATTATTATAATATAAGTTAATTAGAATTTATACATAAAAACACTATCAATCTTCCTGCTCACTGTTGAATCGACCCTGACTTACCACTTCTACAAGTTAGAAGAGGGAAGCTAGGATTATTAATTTTATTGCACCTCGACAGTGCAGTCATAGTATATCATATCCTCAGTAGCAAGAAAAATAAAATGAAATACAAACTACAAGTAATACTCTTCAGGTAAACAAATAATATATTTTGTTTAAACCAGTAATAATATGTCGGATACGCAACAACAATTTTTTTTTTTAAAAAAAATTTGCAAATAATACCTTCAGGTAACTAAATAATATATTTTTCAAAATTAATATTATATCAGCTTCGCAATAGTAAGATCAAAAATAAAAATAAAAAACATAAGAAAATATAAAAAAATATAATGCTAAAACCCTTTAAAATGTTAAAAAATACAGTCAGAAGGTATCACGGGGTTTTAAATATACCAGCTTTGTTAGATAGAGGGACTTTGTTAGAGTCGAGGCTAAAATGGTGCAACATGCCATCATATTTCACCAATTTTTCCAAGGTGGTACAATCCTCTCTGGTTACATATTAGTTTAATTTTACTATGATACTTTTATTCAGTTATGACATGCCCCCAGGACGAGGGCTACCGTATTTAGTGGAATTCATTATTTGGATTATCTAAATTATCTGAAGGTGAACATTTGCTTGAATTCAGATGGATAAATGAGCTTACTCGATGGATAAATTCAGATGGATAAATAATAATAATAATATTAATACATCCACACACACAGACACACACATACACACACACATATATATATTATTTTCTATTTCCATTAGGATTAGTTTTACAGATATTAAAAATACTAGTGACCCATGATGTCGCAAGTTCCATGTTTTTTTGCTCTCCATGAAAACTTTTGGCTTATGAATTAATCCAACTTAACATTTCTAACTTTATTCAAATTTAGAAGCTGGTGTATGATTATGTAATGGTGAATGCAAAATTGTATTATGAGACGCCAAATACGCAAATGATGATATTGTTTGTATTTTCTTTGGTACTCTTACGAGATGAAGTAATCCACAAATTCAGTGTATTTGAAAATGTGTTTGTATTGTAGCCTTTGAAATCTCGGATAATTAGAAACCCGCAAATATTAACTCGAAACCCTGAACAACGGAAGTGTTCTAAATCGGGTTTCAGATTAGTTTTGAAATCTTTGAAATAGATTAATCTTAATTTAATAACCTAAAATCGTTTATCCATACGAACGAACACCACTAACTATATTTAGGTGTGACGTAATACTAACGGTTGAAAGGAAAATCTCATGAGTCCCTCCGAGTCTTACAAAGAACTACTGGGATTTCCAATCCCCATCTATGCTAAGAGGTTTTCCTAATAACTAAACAGACCCTTCTTCTTTAGTAGAATATAAAAATGTTTCCCCTGCCCTTTTACATAAAATTGTTTCTAACCAGCTAGGTTTGCCCCTCCCCCCGTATTCCCTTTCATTAATAGATAAGGATAATAGAGGAGGGCGTAAATTGATTCAACAAAAAAGATTCTAGTGATGGAGGATTAAAAGATTCACACACAAAAACTCTATTTGGGGGTGGGGGGTGGGGGATTTTAGAGTTTATCCCCCCAACCACACTCTAAAACAGCCCTCTATATTTGGGGGATGAACAGTGTCCCCCAATAAATAAGGGGACACTGTTCATCCACACAAAAACTGTATTTATACATTATATGCTCAAAATACCCCTAAATTCAGTTTTAACTACATAAATGTTATATTTGTATTATTATTTGTATTTAATAATTTATCTAATTCAATTAAATTTAATTACGAAAAAAATTAATTAATTTTTTTATTAATCTTGCATATTTAAGTGTGAAATTATTAATAAATTTTAACTAAAATAAATATTGTTGATTTTTTATAATAATTAAAATGTAAATAATTATTTATAAATAAAATAAGAAGTAAGTAATTTTATGTGTAAAATTTAGTGGAATAGAGTTGGGTTGAAGATGGTTTACACAAAACTGTAAATTTAGTGGGATAGAGTTGGGTTGGAGATGGTTACACATAACTGTAAATTTAGTGGGATAGAGTTGGGTTGGAGATAATGTACAAAAAACTGTATTTTTAGTGCTAAACTCACACTATTAATAGAGGGTGGGTTGGAGATGCTCTAAATCTTCACTTATTTTTTTTACACATGGACGACAGAATTGGGCTAACTAGGTTGTTAGGTGTCTCATATTCTTTGTGAATAAAGGGCTTGTAGGAACTAGGGGCTACTCCATGAACGTTATTTAGAGCGTAAAACCTGGAAACTAAAAAAATGTACCATTGAGCTTCTTAGATGCGATCTTTGAGAGCATAAGCACCTGTAGAGTTGGACACCACGAAGGTAACCTTTTATTCATTAACAAAGCTTTAAAACTGATGCTCTATTTTCTGACCTAGTAACCGCAAGTGTACGGTGCTACTGTAGCTAACGTCAAACAAGGCCAATCCCATATAGGCTGTTTCTATATATAACTTAATACCCTAATCTTAATATCTCTACCCTATCTATAATCTCGAATAAGTGATTGTATTAATATTTCTTAACTCTCATTTGCATCAATTAACTAATTAATTGAGAATTACTTGGGATGCAAGGAATCAAATAACAATAGAAAATCAGATTTGATTTTAGTTATTACCTTCTATGCGTGATTACTCTAGTATTCTAGACTTCTAAATCAATTCTTATTGTTATTAGGCGGCGCCACTCTTAATTAGCCATCTTCTCGAAGCCGTTAATGGGTAGATCAATTAAGGGTGGTCATCATCTTGAGCCAACTATCACATAAAAGACTCTCAAGGGTTCCCTAAGTCGATGCCTACCAAGTCCTCCCTCCTCTCGGACTATTATTGGTATATATGTTATGTGCTCGTATGCTTATTAACAACTGAGTTCTCTCGAAGACGAATTATTAAGCAATTAGAATTAATCAATTGATCAAATGAAATAACTTATAAAATAAGAACAAAGCATATAGATAATCAAATAAGAATGACGTCTAGAATTAAACATATAGTAATCAAAACATAGTTGGTAACCTATTATCTAACCCTAGAACACAAAGGTGTTAAGCTACTCATAACTAGAGTAAAAAAAACAAATCAATTCGTAGACAAACACGATTGACTAATTAACTACTAAAAAGGAAGTAAACAAAACCCGAATCTTGATCTTGATCTTCGTCCCATAACTCCTTGCTCTTCAATCTCGCCTCCAAAGTATTTTTCAATGATGATTTCTGATAATTTTGGACTTGGAAAGGCCCTATATATAGATTGGGAAGGATTGGGGGTTGAAATGGGCCTCAAAAAAAAAAAAAAAAAAATTGCGTGCAAAACGCGTAGGAACCGTCATCGAACGCAAACGCGGCCGTGTTAGCCTAATAAATTTTTAAGTCTGACTTCTATGCCTTTTTTTAGGGTCTTCTGGACATTTTCTGGACTTGTCTCTTTCTGGGAGAATTGTAGCCCTTTTAATCAGCTTTCCATTGCCACCAATTTTACCTCAATCAGAGTTGTGGATCTCAACATATAGCTAAAATACTAGAGGTGTATCAAGCTGACAGAAAACTTCAATTACGGAAGCACTTTTGATGTGAACGCGGCCGTGTTGGGTTGTCAGCATGTTTTTTTTTCACTTTATAAGCTACTTTTGATGTGGTCGTAACCCTTTTTCTCTTTTAACTCTCTCTTCGTCCATTTTTGCCCTTATTTGACTTGTTTCTTCTCCGAAATTATTCCAACTGGACTTGTAGATGTCGGTCACATAATAAGATTACGAGACATGATTAGGAGACTTAAGCAGCACCTACCCAGGTCGCCCTAACCGTAGACCGGCGCAGATAAGATCGGTATGGTTAACAGACCACTACCGCATTCATTTGAAGACTGCTCCTAGACCACTCTTTTACCCCGGTCGTAGACAAAAAACATTAGATCGGGTCTGACACCAACTCAGACAGTAGACCGTTATCATCATTACGACACGAAAGATACACATGGGCAGAGGGGTGCGCCAGCTTAACAAAAGAGGTCACACGTGGCCACATGCCACTTGGCGCCGACTATCACATCTGTCAGACACGTGTTAATCATGCAGGAGCAGCTTCCGATAGCTATAAATACGCCGACACCCCCACTGTAATTGTCATGAGAAAATAGAGAGAGAAAAAAGCAAGGAGCTTAGACTAGATTATAAACTTAAAGCAGTGTCCTGAATACTTCTTTGACAAGCAATAAAAAATACACACATGTTGACTACAAAAACAACCTCAATCTTTTGACTTATTCGAACGACCGGTTAGCCGGTCCGGTTGGTTGTGGAAAGACAACTAAACATAAACGGCCACACGAGAATAACTGTAATTTGAACCTAGCCCACGAGGCCACTTAAAAACACCCATCCACAAATTGGTGCTAGAAGGGGGGGGGGGGGGGGGGAGGGGGGCAACCTCCGCATTATCAAAACACTCAAATGGCGAATGAGTCTACATCCTCGCATACTCCGTCTAGGCACGCACTATCAAGGCAGAATTGAAGGACCTCGCCTGAGGTCACATCAATGCGGAGACCGTCCCAAGGACGTCAGAAGAACAGTCCGCCTCATCCTGTAAACCAAACAGAGCGGAATTGCTTCGTGAGATTACCAACGAAACACAACAATTATCCCAACTTCACAAAAGAAGAGCGGTCCCCATGGGAGAAACCTCCCGGATCCGCAGAGATGTCGCGTCACCCCTAGAGATCGCGAGGAAGGATGTCGGAACCTCTACCACCAGCTGCAGAAGATCGAGATCCTAAGAAGAAGGGGATCTACCGGTCTCCAACACCAGTACCCGACCGAAATGCACATTGGCCCCAGAGTCAACCTGCTATGGGTCAGAACGATCGACCTCATGAGAGAGAGCCGGTACCACCACAAAGAGCTGAGACCGCTACCAAATCTAGGTCGCCTCAAAAGATGATTTTCGATTGGCTCGGGAGCCGAAGGGACCCAGTACGAAGACCAAGACGACCACTCTCTCACAGGAGCAAAATTCCAATGAACAACCTCCCCATAAGGAATATTGGCGACAACAAAGGACCACAGAGCATCCCAGGGAGAGGCATCAAAACCACTGCGAGGTAGATCAAGAAGAAATTGTCCGGCTCAAAGATCGTTTGAGTCAATTGGAAGGACGATGGCGGATTGATACACGTTTATTATGCATGTAATTAGGTCGATTTATGATACTATTTTATAGGAATTATGTGCATAGATGGTCAAGAATTGGATGAAATGTTATTTAAGTGACTAATTAACAACTAGTCTGACGTTAGCACAACAGACAGGGGGTCAGGAAGAAGCTGAAGAGGTTAATTTTCTAAATCAAAGTAACTTCAACAACTTCCAAAACAACCAGCCTAGGTACAATCAGTACCCACAGAATTGGAATCACCAAAATTTCTCATATGGAAATTCTAAGAATACACTCAATCCACCGCCTGGTTTTGCTGTTACACATGGTATGATCCATGACGGTAAGAAGCCATCACAAGAAGAGATTGCCCAGTCACAGTTTGAAAAGTATGATGATAAGTTAGCTCAATTGGAGAAGAAGGTAGAAGGGAAATTTATCGAGCTAAACAAGCATATTACTGGGCAAGGGGCAGACATCAAGAGGCTTGAGAACACGATGGTTCAGACTCAAGCAAGCATTGGTGAGTTATCTTCTAATATGAGTCAATTGATTAAAATTGTTGGGGCCCAACACAAGAAGGGCCAATATCCGAGTGATACGGTGGTGAATCCAAGAGAGCAATGTCAAGCCATTCAGCTAAGCTGTGGTACTGAATACGAGGGACCCCAGTTGCCAATTGATAAAGAGAAAGTAGTAGAAAAGGAGTAATTAGAAGAAAAGCAAGATCAATAGTAAAAAAAGAAGACAATGAAGCAAAGCGAAATAAAGGAAATCAAAGCAGATATCCCACCTTATGCTCCGGCTGTCCCATTCCCACAGGCCTTGAGAAAGAAGAAGATTGATGAGCAGTTCGCGAAGTTTTTGGATGTGCTAAAGAGGATCTAAATTAACATTCCCTTTGTTGAAGCACTACAGCAAATGCCGAACTACGCTAAATTTTTTAAGGAAGTGATCTCGTAGAAGAAGAAGTGGGAAGAATACGAGACAGTCAACTTGACTGAAGAGTGCAGTGCTGTAATCTAAAGGAAGCTACCACTCAAGCGAAAAGATCCAGGTAGTTTTACTATTACATGTCAAATAGGCAATGTTACATTTGATAAAGCACTGTGTGATCTAGGGGCTAGTATAAATTTGATGCCATTGTCTATTTATGAGAAATTAAATCCAGGTATCATGAAACCCACTACAATTACCCTACAAATGGCTGATCGGTCTATGACTTGGCCAAGGGGAATTGTAGAGGATGTTCTGTTACGAGTTGGGAAGTTTATAATACCTGCTGATTTTTTGGTCTTAGATATGATAGAGGATAGAGATATCCCTTTGATCTTAGGTCGCCCGTTTCTAGCAACGGGAAAGGTAGTAATAGATGTTCAAAAGGGTGAATTGACATTAAGGGTAGATAAAGAGCAAGTTACTTTTTCCATCTATAAGGCTCTACAACATCCTGATAGTGAGGATGTAGCTCAATTAGAAACATGTAGTTTTATTGATGCTGCATTTTGTAGGAAACTAACCTCACCTAGTGATAGTGATCCCCTTGAAACGTGCATCACAAATTCTATTTATAATGTTAATCTCCATGACCTACTGACCTTGATCTTGCCGAAAGTGTTAGTGCATTAAACGCTTTGCAGGAGGCTCCTAAAGAGAGCTCGACTCAAGAAAACATCAACAAGAAAGCGGTTGAAGAAGGGCAAAAAGGGGGCGATGGATGCCCAGAGCTGAAACCATTACCTGATCATCTGCGGTATGCATTTTTAGATAATGAAAACAGATATCCGGTAATAATCTCTTCTTCCCTTACTGACTCTGAAACTGATAAGCTGTTGCGTGGATTGAGGACGTATAAATCTGCTATAGGATGGTCGATTGCTGATTTGAAAGGAATTAGTCCTACTATATGTATGCATTAAATTCTGATGGAAGATGAATATAGACCCTCTGTTCAAAATCAATGTAGGCTTAACCCAGTGATGCAAGAAGTAGTTAGGAAAAAAGTACTTAAGTGGTTGGATGCTGGGATAATCTTTCCTATTTCTGATAGTAAGTGGGTGAGTCCAACTCAAGTAGTGCCAAAGAAAGGGGGGATGACTGTAGTAAAGGGTGATCTTGATGAGGTCATAGCCACTAGGGTGATTACGGGCTGGCGTGTATGTATAGATTATAGGAAACTTAATGCAGCTACTCGTAAAGACCATTTCCCCCTTCCCTTTCTAGATCAGATGCTTGACAGGTTAGCAGGTTATGCGTATTATTGTTTTCTCGATGGTTATTCGGGGTATAATCAGATTGTAATTGCTCCGGAGGATCAAGAAAAAACTGCTTTTGTGTGTCCTTATGGTGTTTTTGCTTTTCGTAGAATGCCATTTGGGCTTTGTAATGCGCCTGCTACTTTTCAACGCTGTTATGATGGCAATTTTTGGGGGTTTGACAGAAAACATTATGGAGGTATTTATGGACAATTTCTCTGTGTTCGGTTCGTCCTTTGATAATTGTCTAGATAACTTAGCTCAGGTGCTTAAAAGGTGTGAAGACACCAATCTAGTCCTTAACTGGGAAAAATGCCATTTCATGGTAAGATGGGATAGTCTTAGGGCATAGAATTTCATCAAAAGGATTAGAAGTTGATAGGGCTAAGGTAGTGGCGATAGAGAAATTACCACCTCCTAAGAATGAAAAAAGGGTTAGAAGCTTTTTAGGACATGCGGGGTTTTATAGAAGGTTCATAAAGGATTTCTCTAAAATTGCTAAACCTTTATCTCATTTGTTAGAAAAAGATACTCCTTTTGTTTTCGATGATGCATACATACAGGCCTTTGAGACACTGAAGAAGGCATTGATAACCGCTCCAGTACTGATTACACCCGACTGGTCACAACCATTCGAGGTTATGTGTGACACGGGCGACATGGCTGTGGGAGCTGCATTGGGTCAAAAGAGGGAAAAGATTTTTGGAGTCATATACTATGCCAGCAAGACTCTCGACCCGGCTCAAGCAAATTATACTACCACAGAGAAGGAACTTTTAGCTGTTGTTTATGCTTGTGATAAATTTTGTTCATATCTTGTACAGGCTAAAACAATAGTTTATACTGATCATACTGCTCTTAAGTATTTGTTTGCTAAACAGGATTCCAAGCCCGGACCAATTAGATGGATACTGCTTTTACAAGAATTTGACTTGGAAATCAAAGATAGGAAGGGCTGGAAAATGTAGTAGTTGACCACTTGTCTGGAATTGAGAATGAGGCGGATGCAAGGGGCCAACAAACAACCATTAGCGATATCTTTCCAGACGAGCATGTGATGGTTGTGGAGAATGGCCCATGGTATAGTGACATCGCAAATTTTATAGAGAGTGGGATTGTTCTGGACTTCCTTCATCATAAGAAGAGGAAATTTTTCCGTGATGTGAAGTTCTATATATGGGATGATCCCTATCTCTATAGGAGATGCGCAGATACAATCATTAGACGATGTGTTCCTCAAGAGGAAGTAAAGGATATCATAACTCATTGTCACTCATCCCCAACTGGGGGACATTTTGCATCAGCACGAACAACAGCGAAGGTGCTTCAAAGTGGCTTTTATTGGCCAACAATTCACAAAGACTGTCATGCATTCATTCTGCAATGTGATAAGTGCCAAAGAACAGGAAGAATAACACGGAAGCACGAGATGCCTCCCACCACAATTCTTGAGGTTGAGTTATTCGACGTATGGGGTATTGATTTTGTGGGACCCTTTCCATCCTCGAATGGGTTCCAATACATCTTGGTGGCAGTGGAGTATGTTTCGAGATGGGTGGAAGCTGTTCCTACCCAAACAAATGACGCCAAGGTGGTCCTCAAATTCCTCCAAAAGAATATCTTGACAAGGTATGGCACTCCGAGAGCCTTGATTAGTGATGGGGGCTCCCATTTTTGTAATAGATGGATGACAGCATTATTGGCTACGTATGGGTTAAAACATCGTGTGACTAGTCCATATCATCCTCAAGCCAATGGAAAAGTGGAACTAGCAAATCGAGAAATCAAGCAAATACTAGAGAAGTCGGTAAATGGGAACCGGAAAGACTGGGCGATGAAATTAGATGATGCACTTTGGGCATATAGGACGGCATATAAAACTCCTTTGGGGATTTCGCCGTATCAATTGGTTTTTGGAAAGGCATGTCATCTACCGGTTGAATTGGTGTTAAGAATTACCTCTTCTCACACACACAAACAACACTTCAAACCAGGAAGAAGATGAAAACAACAAGGAATTCGGTCACAAGAAACCGAACTCAGAACAGAAATAGAAAATGAAGAACACAAGGATTTTATGTGGTTCGATCAATGTGATCTACATCCACGGAGGTTCCATACACCTCAATTCACTTCACTTATCAATCAATTACAAGAATTAATCCAGAAAACTAGAAACCCCCAATTCACAGACCGAATTGAGCTCAAGAATCCTAGTTATCTAATTCTATTGATTGAGTAATGTTTACAGAGGGAAAGTAACGTGAATCAACTCGCATCTTCAAGTGGTTTCAATGTATATAAAGGACGGAGCTCGAATCAGGAAGTAGAAACAGTTGTAACTAATTCTGTTCTCAACTGCACAAAACTGTTTAGCGGGCTTTCAACAACGGTTTTACACGCAACGGTTTTAATCCGTTGCAAATGAGTTATAACCGCCTTAACCCCGGTTTCCTTTTAAACCTTGTAACTGATCCGGATAAAACCCGATTTTCTAGCCCGGTTCTCCACATACTAAACCCGGTTCTGGACTCCTCAAACCCTCCACTACAATCCATGATCACTTGATGATATTGAACTGATATCTACAATTGGAGCATAGAGCATATTAGGCAGTTAAGAAGCTGAATTTCGACTTCGAAGCTGCTGGAAAAGAGCGACCCTTAAAGCTCAATGAATTGGAGGAATTTAGAAATCAAGCATTGAGAACTTCAGTTTGTACAAAGAGCGGGTCAAGAGGTTTCACGACCGAATGGTCAAGGATCGCACATTTGAAGCCGGTGAACAAGTTTTCTTGTTCAATTCACATCTGAGACTTTTTCCAGGCAAGTTGAAATCTCGATGGTCGGGTCCATTCACAATCCAAACCGTTAGAGCATCCGGTGTAGTTGAGTTGTTAAATCAAGACGGGAGCACATTTCTCATAAATGGACAACGAATCAAGAAATATTACAAGTCCGACCAAATTCAAACCGTACATGAAGTGCGGTTGAAAGAACCAAATTAGAACCAAAAAGGTCGTCAAGCTTGAGACGTAAAATGAAGCGCTTGTCGGGAGGCAACCCGATGTTTATTATTTTATATACTTTATTTAATCCTTTAAGTATTAAATTTTTTTTAAGTAATTTTGTTTTTAGTTTTTTGTATTTTTAGGAATCAATATGGACGAGTAGTGCAAGAAACGAGGGTCGAAAAGATGGAAAAATTGCGTAGAAGGAAAAACAGAGCAACACGACCACGTCACAAAGGGACACGACAGCGTAAAAAAGGGCGTACAAAGTGTGCTGAGATCTGGAACGCAACATGGCCGTGTCAATCAAATGACGCTGCCGCGTCAAATTTTGCTCCAAAACAACACGGCCGTGTCAATCAAATGACACGGCCGCGTCAAAAGACAGCTCAAAACGTAAAGACAGTTCTGTGGGAACACCACGGCCGTGTCACATACTGGACGTGGCCGTCTCAAAAGATGCCAAGAAAACCAGTTTTGGTTCAAAATGAACACGGCTGTGTCAATACATAACATGGTCGTGTCACGCCTCCTGCAGGTTAAAAAACACGGAACGGGTTCAAATTCTTCCCCTTTTCTCTCTTTTGCACTTCACTCACGAAAACCACTTCTCTCACACACCATCCATCAATTCAAGCTCAAACACACTCAAATTCACACACAATCCATCTCAAACACAATCACACCCTCTAATTCACTCATTACTCAACCAAAGTCGAATTTTTTCGCCTCAAATCCGAGGAATTAGGGCACAATTCGAATTGCTATTTCTTCGTCTAAACTTCTCCGGTAAGTGAAGCTAACCCATATTTGTTTGCTTCCAATTATTTCTTATGCTTAATTAGTATTGGGGAAGATTTAATTTCTAGTTAATGCGATTATTGTAGTGCTTATTTGCTAAATATTGCTATTCTGGTATGAATTTGTTAGAATAGTGAATGGGTCTTACTACATGAGTATGGGTTGTGGTGATTGTTGTTGTATTAGATGAAAATGCTGTGGTTAGAATGAAATGAGAACACCGAGATTGAATTTCATGTGCTTGGGTCACTGAGTCATATTATCGAACATGTTATGTGCATGATTTATAGTGAGCTATGTGACTTGATTTATATCCCTTATAGCAATTCTACATGATACACGGATAAATTGAATTAAGATGTATGTTTTAAGTTGATAGGACTCGATGTTTCAATAATTAACGAACTTCAAATCGAAGCGTTTAGGAGTTGAGCATGAGATAGGGGGTGTTGCTAGCATATGAATGTCTCGTTGTATTATTTGGAATATTTCATTTTTCATCAGTATTTGTGCTAAACTAAGGATTGTGTAACTACTGATTTGAGTGGTGTTGAGTGTGTGTACACGGCACTAAAATGGCACCACCGAAAGGGAGCTCTAGTCGTAACAAAGGAAAGCAAGTCATGGTCGAAGAAACCCCGACTGTCAACCCAAATGACTGTCAGACTCTTTTCGGGTTTTCTTTGACAGAGGCTAAACATAAGGCTCAGTTCGAGGAGCTTCGTCATCGCACTGTTATCCCAATGAGATTTGGTAGCGACAATCTTACTCGGGCAATGGGCATTCATGATAATGTTCATACTCTTCTCAACCGAGTCGGACTATTTCAGTTTATGAGAATGCAGCAGACGTACATGCGAATAACTATCGAGTTCCTGAGCACATTTAGCATCATTGCAGCCAGTTCGCTTCACTCCATCCGACCGGACGGAATCACCTTCCAATTAATGGGGAAAGCTAGATCATTGACCTACAGTGAGCTAGATACGATATATGGCTTTCCGACATTTTCGAGGGAGAAGCCCCTGGAGGTATTTGACCCACACACATTTTGGGCTTTGTTGACAGCTGCACCGCCGATTGTAGCAGCACAACAATATATCTCCAAGGCAGCCAAAGCTTCATGGATCCGTAATCCAGTTATTCGCTACATACAGAAGCTGCTTGCCTACACTCTTTTTGCCCGGCGTGAAGTGGGAGCTGTGAGGCAGAGCGAACTCCACATGTTGTGGAACATCCTGCATGGCTACAAAGTGGATTATGCAAAGATATTGATGGAGCACTTTGAGAATGTCATGCGGAAGCAGAAGGATAACATTATGATTAGAGGACTGATCATTCCGATTGCAGCAGCTTTTGATGACATCGACCTTACTTATGGAGTCCGATAACAGGTGAAGTCCAATTCACGTGGGACTTGCTCGAATTAATGCACGTTGTGGTCTTAGGTGACGATGGGACCATCCCATATGTGTACCAAAATGTTGGACCTTACCTTCACTTGCCTTATGAGATTGGGACAGCGGTCACAGGTGTACATAATACAGCGAATCTTTCGCTTTCCACTGAAGACCATCTCCAGCTATCCCAACCACCGGACTCCGAGGTGTTCCAGTCCGGCCCCCTAGCTGAACACAACAGCCACACTCCGAGACAACCCAGGAAGAAACGAGCAGCTGCAGCAGTTGCCTACCAGTCGGAGTTAAATGAGGACATGGTCGGCATCATTACTTCTCTCCGGGATGATGTTCGTCTCCATAATGAGTCGATGCAGTCCTTTCGCACTTCGATGGAGAGGCACCGATCAGAGGTCCGGGGATCTCTTCAAACGATTCATTCCGAATTACATGATCAAAGCGGAGTACTTAACACACTTCTTCAAAGAAGTGATGAAGAGCGCATGTGGAGACAACAACAACAAACTCAATGGGAGGCGATGACACAATTTTGGAGCCAATATGGGTTCCAACCCCCGCCTCCACCTCAGTGATTTGTAAGTTAGCACTAAGGCGTACCACTCTTTTCCTCCAAACATTAGCTTTTAGCCAAGTTTGGGAGAGGAGGTGAACCATGGGACGTCTTGGCCGCTATATTTATTGTTTTGTTGCTATTTCTACTTTGTGGTCATGTTGGATATTCGGTTTTGTAAATGATCGTTTGAGTGTCAGTTGACTTGTACTCAAGATCAAGTGTCGGGGTCTGTGAGCCCTTTGCATAATTGTTGCTTTAATTGTTGTGTCTGTGTGCCCATTGTGCTCAATGAATTTGCTATTGATTTAGAGTATTGGGTCTGTGAGCCCATTTATCTGTTTAGTTGGTGTTGGTGGGTCTGTGAACCCGGTTTTATTGTTTTTGTGTGTCCATGATTGAGTTTTAGGAGTCTAGAGTATAAAGTCTTATTTTTAGTTAAATTGTTAGAGTCATAGGAAAAAGAATGCAAACCCGAGTTGTAATTGTTGCAAATTTGGGGAACCGATGGATGATGATGTGTTAATGATGATACGATTTTGTGCATGAACTTGAAAAAAAATTGACACATAGTAGAGCATGATAGGCAATTTGAGACGAAATTGAGTTAAACTTAGAACTTTGATCAAAATGACCCGTGTGAGAAATTGAGCCTAAAAAGTGACTCCTATTTATGGAGTAATATATTTTCTTTCGGTGTGATTTTGATTGGATATATGTCTTGGTTTCTAGAACTTGTCTTGAGACTTTGTTGAGAATATGTCAAAAGTGTAATGTGACTTAGAAAGTGATATAGGCAATCCTTGTTTTGTACCCGATTAGTGAGCCTACTAAGAATTAACCTTTTTACCAAGAATTTTGTGCAAAATATCCGTAGTAAGCCCAATTGAGCTTTTAGCTTTTTGTTCATAACCTTATATGTTACAAGCCAAATACCTTTTAATTTTAGCCTTTGGCCCTATATTGGACTAATTGAGTAAGGAGGGAGGTGGATTGGAAAGTAGATCGGATTTTGGGAACAAAATGGGCAGAAGTATGGATAAATAAAAGGGTAAAAAGTGTATGAAGTGTTAAAGTGCAAAAATAAGCAAATATAACCTCTCCTAGAAAAATTTTCAACTTCCTAATTAATTTTCGTCCAAATAAAAAAAAAAAGAAAAAAAATCGAAAAAAAAAAGTCGGAAAAACAAAAGAAAGAGCCAGCTGTGAATAAAGGTTTTATTGTTTAAGTATATAAGGAGATGTTAGAAGAAGAAGTGTTAGATTGAGTTGAAAAAAATGGGTAGTACCATGATGTGTTACCCAAATAATTAAAAAGCACTTGGTTGAAAAACACTGTGGGTAAGGTGAAGAAGTCACCTTGATGGGTGATTTGTTGAGAAGGGAAGAGTGAGATTGAGTGATTGTATTGAGGGGTAGTTGGGTTAGGAATAACTTGATTAGTCCAATACATAGTCACTTATATCCCAATGTCCCACCTTACCTTAAGCCAATATTACGACCTAATAAAAGTCCTACTTGATTCTTTGTCACTTATGCCACTGTACTGCATCTAACTTAGACGATTGGCAAGCCTATGGTAAAACTGAGCATATAGTCTAATCTGAGCGAATTGACAATTTTTAGCCATAAACACTTGAGAGATGAGAGAAACACTTACCTGGTGAGGATTAAATGCTTCGAAAGCTTAAGTCTCGAAAGTAGTTAATTTTTGAGCTATCACATATGCTCATTCATACGGTGGTGTCTAGCTTTTGGAAAAATCATTCTGAGACTAATTCATCATCTAATCGCCCTAAGTACATGAATCGTTGTTTTTGTTTATGTTGTTCGGGATGAACAACAACTTAAGTTTGGGGGGGTTTTGATACACGTTAATTATGCATGTAATTAGGTCGATTTATGATACTATTTTATAGAAATTATGTGCATAGATGGTCAAGAATTGGATGAAATGTTATATAAGTGACTAATTAACGTATTCGGCTTGCTTTAAGGTGTTTTTTTAGCATTTTTAGGATTAAAAGTCGTGATTTACGACTATCGGAAAAGAAAACAAGTCGGAACAGAGTGGAAGCCGATCCAAACCAGTGAAAACCGGTCCAAAACAGTGAAAACCGGTCCGAACCGTCCAAGAACCGGTCCAGACCAGCCTGAACCAGTCCAGGAGCAAAACAAGGCAAGAACCGACTCGGCCGTGTCACATAAGCAACACGGCCGTGTCAAAAGTGTTGCGCAAACATCAATTTTGACTCTCTGGGAGCAACACGGCTGCATCAGACTTGCAACACGGCCGTGTCAAAAGTACCTCGGTTAAAAGAAATCCTGTTTCAAAGAGGATTTGATTCCTAAATCCACCAGGGCTTGTCCAAGCTCTATAAAAAAGATCCAAGCTCGTGATTCAAAGGAGACACACATAATATCCGAGTTTTACATGCGATAGACGACTTGGACAACAACAAAGATTCAATCAACGGAACGATTTACTCGGGTTTAGCGATTCTTCTTAGTTTTGATTCTTTATTAATGTTTTGTTTAGAATATTATATTGGATTGAACCTAGGCATGAGTAGCTAAGCTATTCGTGTCCTAGGGTTAGGAAGTAGGGATTTTTTTTATGACAATGTTTTGATTTACGTTTTAACTTATTGATTCCGTTCTTCCACGTGTTTATCTTTATATTTGTTTTTATAACCAAATTTAGACTGGCCATCTAGGTTTAGTAATCTTGTTTAACAAATCCGCTTCGAGAGGAGTGGTTTGTTATTAGACGTACGATATAGAGCACAGTTGTCTATGACTGTGTAGGCATAGGTTCATGAGCTTTTGGGAGTTACTAGGATTAATTGACTCGAGAGGGTAATTGTCTTAGTTAGTCAACGATTTAACCGCTTCGAGAGGAGGTTAGGTTAATATTGCGCCGCTTTATAACCACTAGATCGGTTTAAAAATCAATAAGTTAAATCTAATCATCATTGAAATAAATATCCTGAAATCGACACCCTAGGATACCTTTTATCCTTGATTGTTAATTCTTTGTGTTTACCAAGTTTGAAATCATGGTACTTGAGTAATTAGTTAAATTTCGTTAGTTTTAGTCAAACCAACCCATTGATACTTAGTATCTAGTTAGAAGAATCCTATAATATCGAGGTATCTAACTACCTAAAACTATTCCTTGTGAGATCGACCTTGACTACCGCTACTACACCTACATCAGTACACTTGCGGAACACTAGGTTAGAAATCGACGTGTCACGGATACAACCGCCACCAATGGAAGAAAGGTTAGTGTTTAGATCAAAGTCTCTGTTCGAGTCCTCCATATTGACGGCTAAATTACCCAATGAGGTACGTCCGCCGAACATCATGTCACATAACGGAGCGACTGATCCATCAACGCACCTCAATACGTATTTATCATGTATGAAACTCTTGTCGCCGACATATGCGACACTCTGCCGAGTATTCCCCGGGACCCTTGGGGACAGAGCGCAACGTTGGTTTCGATCCAAACCACCTCACTCAATATCAGGATGGGACCAGCTGGCGGAGCTCTTCAAGGCAAATTTTATGAGCTTTAAGACGCACATGACACCAAAGGAGAGGTTGACAACGATCGTCCAGGGAAAGGACGAAAGATTGAGCAAATATCTAGAATGATTTAACAAGCTGTTGTTACTGCAAATATCCAGGGAAAGGACGAAAGATTGAGCAAATATCTGGAATGTCAGATGACGCGGTACTGATTACCGCGATGCATGGCCTACGGACGGACACCCGCTTCTGGTGGGCCGCCCAGATTGAGGGCCCATGATCGTTTGCCGATTTTATGGGCAAGGCGGACCAGTACATAGGGGCAGAGGAGAGCTTGAATGTACTCCTGAAAAAAAGATGAGTCCACGGGTAAGAAAAGAGCTGGGAATAGAGCAACCTGAGAAGGGAGAGGATTCCGCACTATGGGGAGTCAGGAACAAATGGACGAACTAAAAGAAGTTTTGACCATCACCCCAGAAGAAGTCTTCCTAAAGATCAAAGGACAGGGTCTCTTGAGAGAGCCCCGAAAAATCCAGGCCGATCCTTCCAAGTTGAATCGGTGGAAGTTTTGTAAATACCCCGAGTCAATCGGCCATAACACCAATGAGTGCCGGGACTTGAATACTCAACTCTATGCCCTCTACAAAGATGGAAAGTTGGACCGGTTTATTACACCTAAACCGGTATCCCGAAATCAACGACCAAGGATAGCGGAGCCTATACTACCAAGGCCACTGGTAGACCGAGCGACACTTTCCCAAAGAAATGTTAGAGACCCTGATGAAAATTCTCAGCGAGAAATTTTAATGATGGGCTAGATCGGCGATCTATATGCATGATATAGCAAAAGGGCAAGAAGGACACAATTGCGTGTGACCTAGAACAATTATTAGAACGGTCCACCGATGTACAGGTTTTGTCGAGACGACTCCTATCCCAGCGATTCTCGGACCCCGATGATCGATCCTCAAGAGGAAGCTCAAGGGTCTTCCATCCCGGAGCAGGACGAGGCGAGGCCCTCATATAGCCAATGCTTGGAACCGGGCATCGACACGATCATGCAGCAGATGCAGTACGTCCATGATTGGGTAGTTCATGAATCCATGTCAGTAAACCAAGACATCCACTTCTCCAGCGATGATGCGACCCGTCTTGTCTTGCCCCACAATGACGCCTTGGTAATTGCAGTAAAAATCAATGGAACTCTGGTCCATATAACGATGGTAGATATTGGAAGTTACAGAAACATCCTGTTTCTAAGTACATACAAAAAGTTGGGACAACTTCACTCTTGACTAGAGCCCTGTCAAGAAGTCATTCGAGGTTTTGGTTCGAGAGAGCTCCGCCCTATCGGGCAAATAACATTACCTATACAACTTGAAGAAAATGACGAGGAGTCTCGCACAATCTAACCTTCAAAGTCGTAGATCAACCGTCGATCTACAACTGCATGCTTGGGAGGCCCTGCCTAATGGCATATAAAGCGGCAGTGTCAATCTACCATTACTGCCTAAAGTACCCAACCCCAGATGGGAAGATTATTGTTAAAGGTGATCAAGTGAATGCCCGAGAGTGCACATATAATATACAGCTCTACGAGCTGAATATGATGGAACAAACGCTCTTGGAGACCAATAAGGAACCACACCCTACGCCCAATTTTCCTGGGTTAGGAGATCTAGAGTGGGAGCACATGGACCCACGCAAGGCCCCAAAGAGAAAGAGGGAAAAACCTGCAGAAGAGTTGGTGAATGTCTCGGTCGACCCAGATCGACCAGAACACGAAATTGTGATTGGAGCAGAACTCCTAGAGCCAGAACAGACGTTGCTGCTAGGATTCCTCTAGAGGAACCTGGACTTTTTTGCCTGGTCCCATGAGGACATGATAGGTTCCGACACCGAGGTGATCACCCACCGATTAAACGTGAATCCAGAGGCACGACCGGTCAGACAAAAGCGACAACGCTTTAGTCCCGAAAAGTACGATGCACTTGAGTGCGATGTACAAAAACTACTGGCCAACGATCTTGTGCGCGAAGTGTTCTACCCAGAATGGATAGCAAATTCGGTCCTCGTGATAAAAACAAACCTCACCTGGAGGATGTGCATAGATTTCACAGATCTACATAAAGCTTGCCCGAAGGACAATTTTCCACTACCATATATCGATCAACTAGTAGATGCGACCGCTGGTCATGAGTTAATGAGTTTTATGGATGCATTCTCAGGCTACCATCAAATACCGATGCATCCTAATGATCAAGAAAACACCGCTTTCGTTACAGACCGTGGTCTATTCTGTTGGACCAAAATACCTTTCGGCTTAAAGAACGCTGGAGTAACCTATCAACGTCTGGTAAACAAAATATTCGCTCGGCAAATCGAAAAGACCATGGAGGTATATGTCGATGACATGCTAGTCAAAAGCCAGCGCCAGGGCGATCATGTGACCCATTTGGCGGAGGCCTTCACAATTCTGCGACAGTTTCGAATGAAACTTAATCCAAAGAAATGTGCATTCGGAGTCGCTTCGGGGAAATTTTTAGGATTCATCGTGAGTCAAAGAGGGATCGAAGCCAGTCTCCGAAAAATTCAAGCAATATTAGATCTACAGCCACCACGAAAGGTGAAGGACGTTCAATCCCTGGCAGGCAAGGTTGCGGCCTTGGCCTGAATTATTTCAAAGTCATCCGATAGATGCAAGCCTTTTTTCCAAGCGATAGAAAAGGGGAAAACTTTCGCTTGGGATCGATGTGCCCGAGCTCTGGAAAAGCTAAAGGAGTTCCTCCTATCACCATCGCTCCTATCCATAGTCCAGGATGGGGAGAAGCTTTATCTATACCTTGCGGTAGTAGATGAAACGGTCAGTGCGGTCCTCGTTTGAAATCAAGAAGGGTAGCAGTTCCCCGTATATTACATAAGTCAAGCCCTACATAAGGCAGAAGTTAGCTATACTACCGTTGAAAAATTAGCATATGCACTAGTATTCGCCGCTCGAAAGTTACGACCTTACTTCTACGAGCACACAATCGAAGTTCTCACAAATTATCCACTGCGAAAAATCTTGTAAAGGCCAGATATGGCCGGTGGACTGTTAAAATGGGCGGGCGAAATAGGCCAGTTCGAAATACTGTACAGCCCCCACACCGCGATCAAAGGCCAAGCTCTGGCTGATTTCATCTAGAGTTCACCCCTTCGGTAGATATACAGGCTTCAGAGGATGGCCCATGGGAAATTTATTTTGACGAATCTTCGACCGCACAATGGGTCGGTGCTGGCGTCATGCTCTTAAGCCCTCACAAACAATACCTGAGCTCCCTAATATGGTTTGATTTCAATGCCACCAACAATGAAGCGGAGTATGAAGCAATTCTCTACAGGATGACCACCACCAAGTCAATGGGCATCAACAAGGTAAGAATATACGACGATTCTCAAATGGTGATTCAGCAAATAAATGGTGACTACGAAGTAAGAGAAGAAAAGATTCCAAAGTATCTAAATATGGTCCAAGAAAAAGCTAAGGACTTCAACAAGATCAAATTTCAACAAATCCCGAGAATTAGGAACGCTCAGGCAAACGCTCTAGCCCGATTGGCCACGTCGGAAGGAAAAGAAAACCTGACATCAGTAATATTCCTTCGAGCGGACATACCATTCATACAGCAAGAAGATACGATGCCAATCGAGGCAAGCCAAGAAGGATGGAAGGCTCCGATAGAGCATTTCCTCAAGATTGGTGAACTTTCCCTAAACCGATTGGAGGCCCACCAACTCTGAATATGATCGGCCAGATATACCCTTTTGGATGGGATCTTATATAAAACAGGATACGCCATGCCATTGCTAAAGTGCGTCGGGGAGTCCGAGCAACCATATGTCATTGCGGAAGTCCACGAGGGAGTCTGCGGCAACCATACAGGAGGACAAGCCCTTGCATAAAAAATTCAAAGAACGCTAAAAAAGGACGCGATCCAGTATGCGAGGTCATGTCTTGAATGTAAAAAAATGTGCTCCTTTCATCCAACTCTGCCCAGAGGTAATTACTTTAGTTCGAAGCCCGTGGCCCTTCGCTAAGTGGGGGATCGATCTTATAGGGCCTTTCCCGAAAGCCAAAGCAGAATATACACATGCCATTGTTGCGATGACTATTTCATGAAACGTGCAGAAGCCGAAGCCTTGACAAAAATTACCAACAAAAAGATAGAAGACTTTATCTGGAAGAACATAATATGCCGCTTTGGAGTCCCAACTTCGTTCGTGACAGACAATGGCAAGCAATTCTACAACCAGTCATTTAAGAACGTTTGTACCGATCTCAACATTAATGCTCACTTCACCACTCCATATCACCCCCAGTTAAACAGTCAAGTGGAGGTGGTTAACAAAGTCCTGAAACACACATTGAAGACCCGCATGACGAAGAAAAAAGGATATTGGACGGAAGAACTACCAGGAGTTTTGTGGTTGTACTGAACGACGCAAAGGTCATCCACAGGAGAAACCCCCTTTAGCCTGGTATATGGAACAGAAGCAGTTATACCGATCGAGATAGGGTCTCCAACTCTAAGGATCACTCACTTTGAAGATCGAACCAACGACGAAAAATTACAAATGCAATTGGACTTCCTCGAAGAATGACGATTAGAAGCAGAAGGTCGAAACATTACTTATATAAGATGCTTGGAAAGATACCATAACAAACAAGTTAAGGTTCCGAAATTCTAGGTGAACGATCTTGTCATGAAAAAGATCTTGCCGCCAGGACAGATAGGCGTGTTTAGTCCTATTTGGGAAGGACCATACAAGGTAACTCGATGCATCACCAACGGAGCATATGAACTAGAAGATACCAACGGCAAAAAATTACCTCACCCCTGGAATGCTCAGCATATAAAGAAGTACTACCAGTAGAGTGACCATTGTACAAATATCCTGTGTAAAACAAACAGATGTTCTTAAATAAATATTTTTTTAGTTCCAAATTGTCTTTAAGTCTCAGAATACTTGTCCATGGACGAGCACGAAAAGACTCATCTTCAGACGAGCACAAAACGACTCGTCTATGGACGAGCATGAAAGGACAGGTCAACGGATGAGCGCGAACAGATTTGTCATAAAACAAGCACCATAAGACTTATCTTCAAACCAACAAAATAACGAAAATTGACTAAGTGTAAAAGGATCGAAATAACGGTCAAAATGAAACTTCATTAAAGATAAAAGGTGTTCGTACAAACATACAAATATTCCAAGAAAAAAAAAAGTAAAGATTAAGGCATGGCAGGAGCACTTGGAGGGGGAGGAGCTTCTAGACCTTCCAGGTCCTCGGCAGTAGGAGGACCGCCAAAGAGAGCCCAGTCCTTATCATCCAGATCCTCATTGTGAGGATTACTCTTAGAAAACGAGTCAGATTTCTCCGAAGGATAGAAACATCGACGCCATGCTCGGACAACACTTTGGCCGCGCCAATATAGGCCTGAATATAGCTGGAGTTGGACCATGCAGCTCCTTCATTCTCGGAATAAGCCTTGACAACAATTTCGATAGCTCTCTCTCTCTCTGATCGCTCGTTCGAGCTGACCTCCTCAATCTTGGCCAGCATCTCTAGCTCCTTTTTCTTCAAAGACTCCTCCAGTTCAGCCTTGATGGCCATGGTCTCAGCTTGGGCTCGATCCTTCTCCTCCGCAACACCTTTCAGCTGCTCCTTAAGACGAGCAATTTCTTCCTCCGCTACTACCCGCTTACTCTGCTCTTCATTATACAGGTTACGAGCCTTAGCAACGGCTGGGTTGGAGAACGGATCACTAGAGATCTTCGCTTGAGCTGACATCAAGAAGTTAAGGGACCGACCCAGATGCAACACGGCAGCCTCCATCTTGTTGCCGAATGAGAGCGACGTCTTCGTATTGGCCATACCCATAGTCCAGCTCTTGGTAGGGACCTTTGTAGCGGCTTTCAAGTAGGGGGTCATCGCTTCAAAGGTCGAACAATCTGGGGAGCAGGAGCGTTGGTAATTCCTCAAGAAAGTCGGTTGTTTTTCACCTTCAGCCCCCCTTTTCTCCAGACTGTCCACCTTCTTAGCATCCCACCCTAAGTAAGATGTGTCCGTGAGAATGGCGGAGCTGGATGACCGCGCAACCATTATCGAACGAGACCACTTAGATGTTGGGATGGATCCTTCAACAGGAGACCTCTTTTTTTGAGGGGTCTTGGAGGCAGGAGCTGCAGCGTGCTCTTCGGCGACCTGAGGCGCTGTCAAAGGATTGACCGAGACTGGAGGTGCCAAACCCCCATGGGAAGAAGTCCCAATCCCCTGTGAGGCCTCAAACTTCTTCCATTCCTTCAACTGGGCCCTCCAGTAATGCCTTTCTTGCACTGCCATTTCCTCCCAAGGTTTTGGGATGATAGGTTTCATCCTCGGAGTGGGGACAGATTAACCGTCAGCCGCAACCACAGAGATCAGCGTAAAGTTTAATGGTTCACCAGCCATGGGAGTTGGAATGCTGAAATCTACAATCGTCAAGTTAATCAGGAAAGATCCCAAACAAAAAAAAAAAAAGAAAAACAACAACACATTAAATTTCATGAACATCTCACTGAGATCTGGAGGGAGAGTTTGATGAGGAATGATCAAGAGCCCACAGTCACGGAGCTTCTTCCTGGTAGTATATTTCAGAATGTCGTAAGGTTTTGTAGGTGTCAATTCAATATCTTCAAGTGAGCATGTCTTGTAGTAGAGGTTGAGTAGGATCAGGAATTGGGTTTGGGTTGGGAAGAACCGGACCGGAGAGCCGGGTTTATATCAGATCAGTTTTGGAAGTTACTGAGGAACCGGGCTTGTGACGGTTATAACAGAAATGTGCAACGGTTTTGAATTGTTGAATGTAAAACCGTTGTTGAAGACGCGTACCAGTTTTAAAAGCAGTTGAAACTGAATTTGATTCCAGCTTCCAGAGTTTCTTGATTCGAGCTTAGCTCTTTATATACATTTGTTCTACTTGTAAAGACGGGTTGATACACGTAGTTTTCCCTCTGTAAACACTACACAATCATTAGAATTTGAAAGCTAGGGTTCTTGAGCTCAATTCGGATTGTGAATTGGGGTTTCTAATTTTCTGAGTTGTTTCTTGTAATTGATTGTTTAGTTGAGTGAATTGAGGTGTATAGAGCCTCCTTGGATGTAGATCACATTGATCGAACCACGTAAAAGCTTTGTGTTCTTCATTTTGTTTCTGGTTTTTGCGTTCGATTTTGAGTGGCTGATTTTTAGTTTGTTTTTCGTTCATTTCTGGATTGAATTCTTGTTTTGTGTGTGTGTTGTAAGTGTTCTTAAACCTAACAAGTGGCGCCGTCTGTGGGAAACCAATACACACACTCAAAGAAGAAGAAGGAATGGCTGGAGTAAAGATGGATGTGGAGAAGTTTTCAGGTAAGAATGATTTCTCACTCTGGAAGATCAAAATGAATGCAGTACTGATTGAGAATGGCCTAGACTCTGCACTTCTTCTTGTTGATCAATGGCCTGAGGCTGAGAAATCCAAGTTTCCAGAATTGGATATGAAGGCTCTGAGTTTGATATTCTTATGTCTGGGTGATAAACCTTTGAGGGAGGTTTCAAGGTGCAAGAATGCAGTGGAGGCATGGGGTAAACTGGAGGAACTTTATCAATCAAAGTCTATATCCAACAAACTATTTCTGAAACAGAAATTAATGTCTTTCAAAATCTCTGATGATAAAGTCATTTCTGATCAACTTGATGAGTTTGTCAAGATGATTGAAGAGTTGGAAGATCTGGGGGTGAACTTGGAGGATGATGATAAGGCTCTGATGGTGTTAAATGTTCTTCCAAAATCCATGGAAAGCTTTAAAGATGCACAGATGTTTGGAAGAGATGGAAAAATCAGTTATGAATCCATCTTGTCAGCATTAAAGACCAAGTGTTTTCAGAATCAGGGAGAAAAGGGTTCTGCACAAGCTAGAGAAGGCTTGAACATTAAGTTCAAAAAGAATTTCCAGAAGAAGAAGTTCCAGGGAGTTAAAGATAACAAATCTGGAACTCAGAATGCAAAGAAACAAGGAGACTGGGTTGAAACCAAAAAGTGTTTCAAATGCAAACAAGCTGGACATTTAAAGAAGGACTGTCCACAAAAGAAGAAGAAGCAGGAGAATCAGAGGGCAGAGGTGGCAATGACAGAGCATCAAGAAGACATCCCAGAAGTCTTAAACATCACAGACACAAGAATGGAAAAGGAATGGGTACTTGATACTGGATGTTCATTCCACATGTGTCCCAATGAATCCTGGTTCAAGGATCTACAGAAAGAAGATGGTGGATGTGTATTACTAGGAAATGATCACTCCTGCAGAGTCAAAGGCACAGGATCAGTTCAAATTAAAATGTATGATGGAGTCATCAGAACTATCTCTCAAGTAAGGTATGTCCCTGGATTGAAAAGAAATCTCTTATCCCTTGGCCCTCTTGTGGCAAATGGCTGTCAGTTCAATTCCCTAGATGGTCATCTTCACATCACTAAACACAATAAGCTGGTAATCAAAGGAAGGCAACACAATGGCCTGTTTATTTTGATTGGATCACCTGTGATAGGATGTGCTGAATCTGTGATAAGCAGAGAAGATGTTATGAAGTGGCATAGAAGACTGGGTCATATTGGAGAGAAAAGGTTGAAGGAGTTATCCAAGAAGGGTATCATTGGTGAAATGGAAAATAGAACACTGGATTTCTGTGATAAGTGTGCTCTGGGGAAAGCCAAGAAGTTGCCTTATGCCAAAGGGACACATTCCACCCAAGAACCCCTGGATTATGTACACTCTGATATTTGGGGGCCTCCAAGAACAGAAACACATGGAGGGGGAAGGTATTTCATGTCCATCATTGATGATTACAGTAGAAAAACCTGGATATATGTTTTGAGAAACAAGAGTGATGCATTCCTCAAGTTTAAAACATGGTTGAATCAGGTGGAGAACCTAAGAGGGAAGAAACTAAAACATCTTAGGACAGATAATGGCTTGGAATATCTATCCACTGAATTCACAGGGTTTTGTGAAGAGAAGGGTATCACCAGGCACATAACTGTCCCTCTAAACCCCCAACAGAATGGGGTTGCTGAGAGATTTAACAGAACCGTGCTGGAAAGAGTAAGATGTATGCTGATTGATGCTGGATTACCTAAATCCTTCTGGGGGGAGACAATAAACACTGCATGCTATTTGATCAACAAGTCACCATCATCAACTCTAGGATTTAAAACTCCAGAAGAAGGAGTGGAAAGACACCAAACTACCATGACTCAAGAGTGTTTGGTTGTTTGGCCTATGCTCACATTAGGCAAGACAAACTTGATGCAAGAGCACAGAGATGTGTATTCCTGGGATATCCTGAGGACATAAGGCTACAGGTTGTGGTGCTTGGAACAGGGAAACCAGAAGCTCCTAATAAGTAGAGATGTAAGGTTCAATGAAGATGTGATGGGATACAACTCTACTGGAAGTCAAGAGGAAGCTGATGGAGTTGTGGAACCTGAAAGAATTTCTGTTCAGGTGGAGCTAAATAAGGAGCAGATACCACCAGAGGAGAATACTCAAGCTCAGCAAGAAGATGACAGTTCATCAGAAGAGGAAGAGGGTCAAACTGAGATGGCAAATCTCAGAACCTATAGCATAGGAAGAGACAGGCCAAGAAGACAAATCCAAAGGCCGGATTTCTATGGACTAGCTGGAAGTGTATATTATGCACTGAGTGTAGCAGAAGACTTGGAGTTTCAAGAGCCTAGTAGTTTCAAGGAAGCAGTAAGTTGCAGTGAGAGTGAACACTGGATAGGGGCCATGATGGAGGAAATGAAATCCTTAGAGAGAAACCAAACCTGGAAGATTGTAGACAAACCAAAAGGGCAGAAGCTAGTTAGTTCAAAATGGATTTTCAAGAAAAAGGTGGAGGCTGGAAAAGCTGATAAGATCAGGTACAAGGCAAGGTTGGTGGCCAGGGGCTTCACACAAAGAGAAGGCATTAATTACAATGAAGTATTTTCTCCAGTAGTGAAACATTGCTCTATCAGGTTACTTCTTTCAAAGGTTACTCAAGAAGACTTGGAACTACAGCAGTTAGATGTCAAGACAGCATTCCTGCATGGAGATCTGGTTGAAAAGATATACATGAAGCAACCTGAGGGCTTTGTGATTCCAGGTAATGAAGAGAAGGTCTTTTTTCTCAGGAAGTCTCTCTATGGGTTGAAACAAAGTCCAAGGCAATGGAATAAGAAGTTCAATGAGTTCATGATGAGTGCAGGATTCACGAGAAGCTTATATGACAGTTGTGTATACTTTACCAAAGGTTCAAGAGCTGAACAAGTGTTTATGTTGTTATATGTGGATGATATGCTCATAGCCAGTAAGAGCATAGATAAGATACAACAGCTAAAGGGAAAATTGAGTTCAGAATTTGACATGAAGGATCTTGGGGAAGCAAGGAAGATTCTGGGAATGGACATTATTAGGAGAAGAAAGACTGGAACATTATGGCTTTCACAGAAGCAGTACCTGCAGAAGGTTGTGGAGAGATTCCACATGCATGAATCAAGACCAGTAAGTATTCCAGTTAACCTACAGACTAAGCTGTCCAAGGATCAGTGCCCTAAGACTACAGCTGAGGAGATTCACATGAAGAATGTTCCATATGCTAGTGGTGTTGACAGTCTAATGTATGGTATGATATGTAGCAGGCCAGACTTGGCCTATAGTGTGTCTCTAGTAAGCAGGTATATGTCAAATCCTGGGGAATCACATTGGGAAGCCTTGAAGCAGGTTTTAAGATATCTGAAGGGGTCTGTCAGTATGGGATTAAAGTTCCAGAAACAAGAAGCAAATTCTATACCATTGATTGGATATGTTGATGCAGACTTTCCTGGGAATTTGGATACTAGAAAATCCATTACAGGGTATGTCTTTTCTTTGTATGGTACAGCTGTGAGTTGGAAAAGTGTGCAACAGTCAGTGGTTGCATTGTCAACAACTGAAGCAGAGTTCATTGCATTAACTGAGGCAATCAAAGAAGCTTTATGGCTCAAAGGAATTCTCAAGGACATGGGAATAAGACAAGGATGTGTTACTATTCAGTGTGATAATCAGAGTGCTCTTCATTTGGTGAAGCATCAAGCTTTTCACGAGAGGTCTAAGCATATTGATGTTCGACTTCATTTTTCAAGGGATATAATTGAAGATGGATCTGTTGAAGTAAAGAAAGTGCATACTTTGGACAATGCGGTAGATTTCTTGACTAAGGCAGTTCCTAAGAGTAAGATGGTACATTGCTCAAGCCTGATAAGGCTTGAACAATGTGATTAAGCATGGAGATAAGAAGACAGTGAGAGGTGATGAAGTGCACTTGAATTCATTGAGGTGGAGATTTGTAGGTGTCAATTCAATATCTTCAAGTGAGCATGTCTTGTAGTAGAGGTTGAGTAGGATCAGGAACCGGGTTTGGGTTGGGAAGAACCGGACCGGAGAGCCGGGTTTATATCAGATCAGTTTTGGAAGTTACGGTTTTGAACTGTTGCATGTAAAACCGTTGTTGAAGACGCGTACCAGTTTTAAAAGCAGTTGAAACTGAATTTGATTCCAGCTTCCAGAGTCTCTTGATTCGAGCTTAGCTTTTTATATACATTTGTTCTACTTGTAAACACGGGTTGATACACGTAATTTTCCCTCTGTAAACACTACACAATCATTAGAATTTGAAAGCTAGGGTTCTTGAGCTCAATTCGGATTGTGAATTGGGGTTTCTAGTTTTCTGAGTTGTTTCTTGTAATTGATTGTTTAGTTGAGTGAATTGAGGTGTATAGAGCCTCCGTGTATGTAGATCACATTGATCGAACCACGTAAAAGCTTTGTGTTCTTCATTTTGTTTCTGGTTTTTGCGTTCGGTTTTGAGTGGCTGATTTTCAGTTCGTATTTCGTTCATTTCTGGATTGAATTCTTGTTTTGTGTGTGTGTTGTAAGTGTTCTTAAACCTAACAGGATTGTTCTGGTTCTTCTCGCGAAGTTCTTTCACGGTGTTCCTAAACTTTTGGGACCACACCACTAAGCTGCTCCGATCTACAAAATAAAAGAACAAGGGGGGAGTAAGATCAGCAAAATTTGAGAACAATAAAAGTAAAAACATACCAAGGCAAAAAGCATAGTCAGTAGGGATCAGAACACGATCGAGTAGATCGCCTTGGTCCGTGGGGGCTGGCGATGCCCAGTCACCCCCGACAAAGAACCATTTGTCCTTCCACCTAGGGACCAAGTCCTTCAAGTAATCGATTAATTTTCAACCCTTCCGAGGAGTGACATAATACCAACCCGGCAACGACTGAACATGCTCCACCAAATTGTACATACAGCTCATTTCTTCAAGAGTTGGAGTAGAGAATCCTTTGGATCGAAAAAGACAAACAGTGGCACATAGTACATGCCAACCATTAGCAACCAACTGGGAAGGGGAAACTCCCCAGTACCGCAAGTTTGCGTTGAGGATCGTCGAGAGGGGAAATCGGATTCCCCCTGTCATAGAGCATATTGTGATCACGATGAACCCCTTCGACGGTCGATCAGCTCTCTCATTCGAATCGGGAACATGGAAACAGACGTTCCCGGGGACATCCGCCGGGAGAGCAGCATCAAAAAGCTCTGTTATAGTCACCGAGCTAGGGTAACCACCTGCGCCAAACTGCGAGGCGGTCGACGTGTCGAATTCATATCAAAATCTGGAATGGAAACCCCTTTGGCAAGCGCAAGCTTCTTTGTGTACCTCGAAAAAGGGTATCCTGCCACCAATGCGCATAGGTCTAGACCTTTATCCGATGCATCACCGTCCCAAAGGCCGGATTCATAGGGGAAAGACCCAGATTCCCTTAAGTCCTTTATATATTTCTTTCGTTCCTCAGATATTTCCTCCCCATAATCGAAGCTAAAAGACCCAGATTCCCTTTAGTCCTTTATATATTTCTTTCGTTCCTTAGATATTTCCTCCCCCCTAATCGAAGCTAGAGGAACTCTCCTCCACCATACTTTCTGTAGATATTAGTTCAATATCATCAAGTGTTTGGGGTATGTAGTAGAGGTTTTGAGAATTCCATAACCGGGTTTGGAATGCAAGGAACCGGGTCAGAGAACCGGATTTTAACCAGTTCAGAAAAGAGTAACCAAGGGAAACTGGGTCTGAGTTTGTTATAACTGCCATTCGCAATAGTTTTAATCCGTCGCATGAGAAACCGTTGTAAAAAGCCCGCGGCAGCAGTTTTGAGTTCTTGAGTCAAAATTGGTTACAACTTCCTCAACTCCCTGATTCGAGCTCCAGCATTTATATACATTGTAAACACTTATAGTTGCGAGCTAATTAACGTATTTTTCCCTCTGTAAACATTACTTAATCAAGAGAATTAGAATGCTAGGGTTTTTTGCTCAAATCAAGCTGTGATTTGGGGTTTCTGATTTTTCTGGATAATTCTTGTAATTGGTTGATTAGTGGAGTGAATTGAGGTGTATAGAACCTCCGTGGATGTAGATCACATTGATCGAACCACGAAAAAATCTTGTGTTCATCATTTTTCTTTCCTGTTCTTAGTTCGGTTGCAAGTGGCCGAGTTCTTGTGTTTTTCATTCAATACAGTTGTGTGTGTTTTTTGTGTGTGAGATTGACTTGATCAACTTTCGCAACTAGATTCTACACAAGGCTCTAGAAAGGCACTCCTAAATTCCCTCTCACTAACTGTCTTAGAAGAAGAGGAAGGAGAACTAGAACCCGATGAAGACATGTAAACCACACAAATAGAAGTAAAACAGAAATTACCTTGCACTACGAAATGCGGCGAACGATCTTCAAACATAGACTCAGTTGACTAAAAACCCGAAGAAAGCACAGAGCAGGTAAAAGGAATTTCACTGAAGGTAAAAATTTGAAATGAGTCAAAGAAAGAGTATATATAGTGGAAAAACTTCCACCAAATCAACGGTCACGATTAAAAATCTTAAACGGCCACGATATTGCCGTAAAATTGAGCCAACAAAATCCAGACACGTGTCCGCGCGTGCGATTCACGCGTACATACGAAACAACGCCCTCAAAAAGTGAAACATCAGCTTCTCCCACGTCATCAACGGTCTATAACGTGTCATAAGATTTCCCCCCAAACAGAGGTTTAAATCTTTTTGAATTTTTTAAATCAACCGTTTTCCAACAAAAAAAATAAAATAAAATTAGCAAACAAAATTAAAAGTTAGACGACCGTCAAAATATCCTCCGCTCCCCAAACTCAGTGGGGCACTTGTGGATTTCGGTCGCATAATAAGATTAGTAGATTACGAGACATGATTAGGAGACTTAAGCAGCACCCACCTAGGTCGCACCAACCGTATACCGGCGCAGACAAGATCGGTATGGTTAACAGACCACTACCGCATTCATTTGAAGACTGCTCCTAGACCGCTCTTTTACCCCGGTCGTAGACAAAAAACATTAGATCGGGTCTGACACCGACCCAGACCGTAGACCGTCACCATCATTACGACGCGAAAGACACACATGGGCAGAAGGGTGCGCCATCTTAACAAAAGAGGTCACACGTGGCCACATGCTAGTTGGCACCGACTATGACATCTGTCAGACACGTGTCAATCATGCAGGAGCAGCTTCCGATAGCTATAAATACCCCGACACCCCATTGTAATTGTCATGAGAAAATAGAGAGAGTAAAAAGCAAGGAGCTTAGACTAGATTACAAACTTAAAGCAGTGTCCTGAATCCTTCTTGACAAGCAAAAAAAAAAAATAACACATGTTGACTACAAAAACAACCTCAATCTTTTGACTTATTCGAACGACCGCTCAGCCGGTCCGATTTGTTATGGAAAGATGGTTAAACATAAACGGCCACACGAGAATAACTGTAATTTGAACTCGGCCCACGAAGCCACTTAAAAACACTCATCCACGGGACTTTTAGCATTAAATCACCTGAATAACTTCAAAATAAGTACAAACACGTCATCCGACATAATATGACGTATTTAAGCACATTCTGGCCAATTACTCATGCAAATAATATAAAATAGATACCTAATCGACCTAAATGCATGCATGCACGACGTGTATCAAAATCCCCCAAGAGCAACATGTTTTTTAGGGCGATTAGATGATGATTCTAGCCTTAGTGAAGTTTTTCCAGAAAAGCAACAACTTAGAAACTCGAGCATTAGTGACATGGCAAGATCTTAACTACTTTCGAGACAAGATGTTTATAAATTAAATGGCCTCACCAGTTAAGTGTGCCACTCATCTCTCAAGTGTATAAAATTTGGACATGTTTTCACTCAAATTCGACCACATGCACCGTCTACCATATGCTTGCCTATTGTCTAATTTAGACCTCGTACTTGACATGTGTGACAAAGAATAAAAAAGGTCTTTATTTTGGTTGTAATGTGGGCTTAAGGTAAGATTGGATAAATTTTGATAAAAAGTGACTAATTATTGGACTAATAAACTCATTACTAACCCGACTACCCCTCAGCATTTTTCACTCAATCTTCACTCGTCAATTTTCAAAAAACCATACAATATGGTCTCTTCACCCTTCAAAAGCACTTTTTCTCTTCATTTCATCAACCAAAGACTGCTAATGCCTCACTTATTGAGTACCACATTGGGACTACTCGTCTTTCAAATACTTAGGCATACTTAGGTCATTCCTCATTGTTAACCCCTCCTAAACAACAAAACACATATTTACAACTTTCTCTTTTTTTTCTCTTTTTTTTTTCTTTTTTTTTTTTTTCTCTTTCAATGATAAAAGAAAACTATATAAACGACTAGGAGTGGTCATCTTTTCCTATTCTTTTGCCTAATCAATGTATTTTCCTCACCAACTCATCTTACACATCCATTCCACTTATTCCCTCATGTTTTTACCCATCTACCTTGCAATCCATCTCCCTCTTCCTCAATTAGTACAATTAGACGGGTCAAAGGCTAATAGAAAGGTATAGGCTTGTAACGTTCAGCTATGAAAAACAAAGCTCAAGGCTCAAAGTGGCTGACTAGGGATTATTTTCAAGTTTTGGTAAAAAGATCACTTTTAAGGCTAAAAAATAGGTTTTTAAGAAAAGAATGCCTAAAATCATCTTCTAAGCCACAACACATACTTGACATATTCATAAAAAGATGCAAGATAAGTTCTTGAGATTAAATACATTATGACCAATAATCACACATCGAAAGAAAATTTTGCACTTTTGGTCCCACAGGACACGCGAAAATTGTGATTTGGTCTTAATAGTTGCACTTTTGATCCCATTGGATTCAAATGTTGCACTTTTAGTCCCAAACGTCAATTTTTTGCATAAATTATCCCAAAATTTTGGCAAAAGTGGTCCCAAAATTTTTTAGCCGTTAGTGAAACATCATAACTTCTAGATTTGTGTCGTTTTGATCCTACTGGATACGCTTTATTGCGTTTTGGTCCCAACTTTCTCATTTTTGACCCCATTTAACTTTAAAAAGAAAAATTGAAAATTACAGAAAATTTTAAAAAATCTGAAATTATTGTAAAAATTAAAAAAAAAAAAAATATATATATATATATATATTCTAAAATTTATTTAAAATATCATAAAAGTAACCGAAAATATTAAATTTAGAAAAAAATATTTTAAAAAATTTGGAATTTTTATAAAATTTTAAGTTGTCTTAAAAGGATTTTAAAATTCAAATTTTTCGAATTAAAAAAAAATCTACTTATTATATAAAATTAGATTTTCTTAAAAAAATATTTTCTAAATTCTAAATAATTTATATGTTTCATAAATTACTTTAAACTCTTTTAAGAAAATTAATTTCTTCCTAAAAATATTTCCAACACTTTATAGATATTAATTCATACATACAAAGTACCTTAAGTATGTAGCCGTATTATAAATTCTCTGGTTCATTTTACATTATGTACATTTTTTAATTTGAACTCTATTGTGTGTAATATCTAATACTCTACTTCGATGAAGAATTCTGGAGAGCAAATTAAAAAAATATATTTAATAATCATAACCTTATTTTAAAAAAAATTGAAACTTATGTAAAAATTAGAAAATTATTTTTAAATTCTAAAATTCATTTAAAATATCAGAAAACTAACTAAAACTATTATCTAAAAAACTTAAAAATTGAAATATTTATAAAATTAAAAAATTAAATTGTCCTAAAAGGATTTTAAAATTTTCCAAATTTAAAAAGCCTACTTATTTTATAAAATTAAATTTTCTTAAAAAATTATTTTCTGAGTTCTAAATAATTTTTATATATGTTTCATAAACTACTTGAAATTTTTTTAGATTTCAAACTATTTTCTTTAATTATTTATCAATCTATTGTTTGGATAGGGAGAAAAATCTCACGTTGACGATAAGTTACGAGGGGTATTCATTAAAAAACTAAGTTATCTACAAAATGCTATTAATTATTTTGACATACACACGTTAATAAGCAACTGCTCCTGGGGTACAACTTAAACCCGTTTTATTTGAATTATTATTATGTAAATTTTTCAAGTTCTAGAAATTAATCTTCTTAAAAGAGTTTAAAGTAATTTATGAAACATATAAATTATTTAGAATTCAGAAAATAAATTTTTTTTTAAATCTAATTTTATAAAATAAATAGAATTTTTTTAATTCAAAAAATTTAAAACTGTAAAATCCTTTTAAGACAACTTAAAATTTTTATTTTTAAAATTTTATAAAAATTCAAATTTTTTAAAACTAATTTTTCTAAATTTAATATTTTTCGATTACTTTATGATATTTTAAATAAATTTTAGAATAATTTTTTTTTTTACATTAATTTCAAAAAAAATTATTTTTTTAATATTTTCTAAGTCTAATGGGGATCAAAAGTGAGAGAGTTGGGACCAAAACGCAATAAAGCGTGTCTAGTGAGACAAAAACTGTAAAAATCTTGAAGTTATGACGTCACACTAACGGGTTCAAAATTTTGGGACTATTTATGCAAAAAAATTGATGTTTGGGACTAAAAATGCAACATTTGAATCCAATGGAGTCAAAAGTGCAACTATTGGGACCAAAATGCAATTTTCGCGTGTCCTGTAGGACTAAAAGTGCAAAAATCTTCACACCGAAAGGATGACAAATTACTCCAAAGTAGGAATACAAATAAGACTCAAATCTCACAGGCTAATTTGCTCACTAATTTACATTTCAAGCTCAATTTTATCTCAATTATGCCTATCATGCTCTTCTAAGTGTCAAAACAGCATTTATTTAAAAAATCATCTCGTCATCAACTTATCACCATCAATTAACCCCAATTTTTCAACTTTTCAAGAATACTTATTCAGGTTCTAGACTCACAAAAAAATCAAATAAAGTACATAACAACCTAATCTAAACATAACAAATCAAGTTCAATAGGGCTCACAGACCCTCATCTATTCAAGAAAAAAACATCAATGACACTCAGGCCCTCACAAAAATATAATGAACATAAATCATAAAAACAGTCAAGACGTCCCACGTTCAACCCCTCTTCCAAACTTGGTTGAAGGCCAATGTTTGTGGGGAAAATACTGGTACATCTTGATGCTTACTTACAGTGTGCTACTGAGGAGGAGGTGGCAGTTGTGGACTTATAAACTATGCTTATAAGTTTAAATTCTGGAACGGGCGCGGCCGTGTTAGTGAATGCGTTGTGTTCACATTCCAGTGGTGTTAGGCTTATCTTTACAGAATTTTTCACTGCCACGTTAGTTAAACGTGGCCGCATTGGTTGTGCTCGTCCAACACTTCAGTTTTTTTCTTCTCAAGCCTTTTTTTCGCTTTTCTGACATGTTTCATCACCCCTAAACTTGATGTTATGTTAGTACTCTAAAATTCAATAAAACCAATTGAAAATTAAAAAAAATGTATATGAAATACGAAAAAGTAAATAAAAACAATAAACATCGGGTTGCCTCCCGACAAGCGCTAGGTTTAACTTCTCCAGCCAGACGTCTTATTAGATAATTTAGCCTAACTTCAACCAACCAGATTCAGGAGCATTATCATCAATTAACAACTCATACCCATTTCTTAGGTTTGCTATAACGGTTCTACCCTTTGGTTCCATAGTATAGACAACACAACACTTGTGTTTCCCTCTTAGCCCCAACCTATTATATATCGGGAAAGTGATCTTGTCGTTATGAATACAAAAGGTTAACTCTCCTTAGGTGCATCTATCATCGCTTGGCTAGTCGCCAAGAAAGGTCGACCTAAGATGAAAGGGGCATCAACATTCTTTTGCATATCGATAATTAAGAAGTCACTAGGGAACTCAAAATTTGATTTTCTAACCAACACATACTCTACTACTCCATATGACGCTAGTACATACCCATCCGCCCATTGAATAATGGTAAAGGCTTGTTTTACCGCCCCTATTCCTAACAGTTACATGTTTCAAGTGGCATTAAATTAATGCTAGACCCTAAGTTACACAACACATTTCTAAAATTCTGATTCCCGGATAGAAATCTGGATCATTCACTTTTGTTGCTCTTCTTATTTGTGTGCTTGTGTTGGAAGTCTTTTTGGGACTTGCCACTTTTAGTTTCTTTAACCATTTTATGTTGTGTGTGGTCATTCGCTCCTTTTATATACAACAAGCTTTTTCATCATATGGTTTCAGCGCGTCCTTCATTACCCCCTTATCATCACTGTTATCCTTAGATTTTTCCTGCATCATAGATAATGTACTAGCACAAACTGCAGGATCAAGGTTAGCAGAATGTATCATCTAAACAGAATTCTAAAGGATTATCATTAGGAGGAGGTATCCTTATCTATGTTGATTCGGCCATCCTTCTTCTGCTTAGCTACATCAAGCTTCTCTAGCTTCTTCTTCGCTTCAAGCTCCTCAACAAGCTTAGCACAATTGGTGCAATTTGGCTCAGTATTCCTTCTATAGTGTGCTTGAGGAAATGGGAGAGGAGGAATATATCTAGGACCTTTCTCGATCGTAATCGATCTTGGCTTCATAAACCACTTTTCTAATCAGCGTGCAATCATCCTCTTGGATATTGTCATCTTCCTCCTCTTGATCTCGTTTTTTCACCCAAGCTTCAGCTTCTAGTGGTTTTGAGCTATCAGATTTAGTTCCATCGAATAAATAGCCTTGCACTGCTCCTTTGAATTTACTATGGTATCACTAGGAAACTGCCCTTTCTAATGTTGGGATCCCAAGGCTTATGCTATCTGACACATATATGTTTGCATTGCTTTCATATCCGCTCCTAAACTTACTATACTTCTATTCATCTCCACAGTATTATTATCCACCATCTTCTCTAACCTGTTCATTCATTCATCAAACTTGACAAATTACGACTGCACTAACTCTTCTTGAGTCTGTTTCCGTCCTTCGTGGATCATTCTATTCGTTATTGCAAATCTCGATGGTGGTTGGAGAGAATTGTCAGGGTTGATGTACGATTGATTTGACTGGTTTCTTGTATCTGCTGGTACTGATTGTATCTTTGTTGATGCCTTGGAAGGTATTGAAGTTCATTTGGTTGACGTAATTCGCGTCTTCAACTACTTCCTGTGTAGGCGGGTGATGTAAGTTCGGCTCGATGTGCTAGGTCAGTGTCACACTTTTCAGTAAATTTAGTTGATTCGCTAAGGCGGCTAATTGAGCTTTCACTTTGTTTGTAACCGGCTCTGGTGGATCTATTTCCGAGATGCTATTTACCTTTTTGGGCTGATTGTGTTCATTCGGACACTGCCAGCTGGTAGCAGCCATCTCATCTAATATGGTGAATGTTGCTCTCGTACTCTTTGCTAGAAAGGATCCACCTGTTGCTGCATCTACAAGTATGCTCGCGGGCCCAAGTAGCCCTTTATAAAACTTGCATATCTGTTGATCTTGAGTGAACCCATGTTGAGAGCAATTCTAGAGAAGATCTCGAAACCGCTCCCATGCTTCCCCAAATGGCTCTCCATCTAACTGTCTGAACTGAGTTATCTCGGACTGAAGTTCGAGCATCTTGTCTAGTGGGAAGTATTTTAGCAAGAAACGAGTGCTCAACTCATCCCTTGTAGTCACGTCTTCCAGCGAATTAAACCACTTTGGAGCACTATCTTTCAATAAAAACGAAAATACCCGCAACTTTACTTGTTCATGTGGTAACTTTCAGAGTCTCAGATATCCTCTTGAACCTGCTTAGATGAACATTCGGATCTTCCAATGGGCCTCCACCGAATTGATTTTGCTGCACTATAGAGATAAGTGTTGGGTTTAACTCAAAGTTGTTGGCTTGAATTGGGGGTGCTTCGGCTAGAGGTGGCAATTCGCACGGCCCGGCACGATCTGGCCGGGCTCGTCGGGCCAATGTTATATTTCTGGTTAGGTCGGGTCGGGCCAGCCCAATATTTAGTCGGGCCTAAAATTAGTCAGCCCAGCCTAAGGTATTCTCCTATAATATACTAAGATTATTGGGCCGACCCGAGACCCGTCGGACATTTGGGCCATCGGGCCGGCCCGGTCGGGCCAAATAGTACTTTGGGCCTATATTTCTATGGCCCGACCCATCAAAAATATCGGGCCTACTGGGCCGGTCCGTCGGGCCACGCCAATTTTGCCACCTCTAGCTTCGGCTCCTCCATATCGCTGATTTGGCAGAGGATGCACACAATCCCTGATAGTTGCCTTATTATCAGCTTCTTGCTCGGCTGGTGCTCATGCTGGCGGATGATTTTGGTGTCTCATTGTGTTCACATCAACCCGAATAGTATTTATCACTTCTAAAAGCTATCTGACCGTGTCTTCTAAGGTCGCGTTTTCAGGTGGTGCAGCCATGTCTTTGTCCTGGTCCTTCTTTGTTCTGCGTCTACGAGCAGTCGCTTCGATTTCCAGGTCAAAAGGGATGAGTTTATCCTTTCCTTTAGAACAAGTATGCATGCGCTACCTGAGACACAAAACAAGAAAACCAGCGTAAAACCGAAAATAAAAATAAAAACGAAATTTAAAAGTACAAAAAGTAGTGTCTTGTTTAGTATCCAAATATCTATCAGAATAAAAGTGAACACAGTTACCAATCCCTGGCAATGACGCCAAAAACTTGATGCACTGTTTTCAAACCTAGTAAATCGCAAATGTACAGTGCTACTGTAGCTAGTAGCAAGCAAGGTCAATCCACATAGATTGTTTCTATATATAGCTTAATACCCTAATCCTAATATCTCTATCCTATCTAGACTTTCGAATAAGTGATTGTATTAATATTTCTTAACTCTCATTTGCATAAATTAACTAATTAATTAAGAATTACTTGGGATGTAAGGAATCAAATAATAAGGAAAACTCAGATGGATTCAGACGTATTCTAGGATTCGATTTCAGTTATTACCTCCTATGTGTGATTACTCCATTATTCTAGACTTCGAAATCAATTCTTATTGTTATTAGGCTGCGCTACTCTTAATTAGCCCTCCTCTTGAAGCCGCTAATGTGTTGATAAATTAAGGATAGTCACCCTCTTGAGCCAACTATCACATAAAAGACTCCCAAGGGTTCCCTTAGTTAATGCCTACGCAAGTCCTCACTCCTCTCGGACGATTATTGGTACATACGCTATATGCTCGTATGCCTATTAACAATCTCATTCTCTCGAAGTCGAATTATTAAGCAATTAGAATTTATCAATTGACCAAATTAAATAATTCAAAAAATAAGAACAAAGCATATAGATATTCAACTAAGAATGACGTCTAGAATTAAGCAGAAAGTAATCAAAACATAGTTGGTAAATAACATATTCTCTAACTCTAGGACACAAAGGTTTTTAGCTACTCATAACTAGAGTCAAAAACCAAATAAATTCGTAGACAAACAATTGATTAATTAACTACTAAAAAGGAAGTATAAAGAACCCGAATCTTAATCTTGGCCTTCGTCTTGTTACTCCATGCTCTTCAATCTCGCCTCCAAAGTGTTTTCCAATGATGATTTCTAATAATTTTGGACTTGGAAAGGCCCTATATGTATATTTGGAAGGATTAGGGGTTGAAACGGGCCTAAAATAGGCCAAACATGCGTGCAAAACACGTAGGAACCGCCATCGGACGCGGCCGCGTTTAGCAAGATAAGTTTTCAGGTTTGACTTCCAAGCTGTTTTTTAGGGTCTTTAGGTCATTTTTTAGACTTTTCTCTTTCAGATAAAGTTGTAATCCTTTGAATCAGCTTTCCAACGCCACTAATTTCACCTCAATCGAAGTTGTGGATCTCAAGATATGTCCAAAATACTAAAGATGTGTCAAGTTGACAAAAAAAACTTCACTTTCGGAAGCACTTTTGACGCGTCCGCATTCACGAACGCGGCCGTTTTGGGTTGTCAGCGTGTTTTTCACTTTCTAAGCCACTTTTGACACGGTCGTGTTCGACCCTTTTCCTCTTTTAACTCTATTTTTGTCCCTTTTTGCCCTTATTTAACTTGTTTCTTCTCTGAACTTCTTCCAGTTGGACTTTTTAGCATTAAATCACCTAAATAATCTAAAACAAGTACAAACACGTCATCCGGCACAATATGATCTATTTAAGCACATTCGGGCTAATTACGCATGCAAATAATATAAAATAGACATCTAAATCGACCTAAATGCATGCATACACAACGTGTATCAATAGTTTGGCTTGTGGCAGTTTTATCCACTTCCACTTCGGAAGTATGGGGGATTATTACCACCAAAGAACTTCTTAAGTTTTTAGGAAGATATTCTCAAAATTTTCACTAAAATCCTTTGATTTGGCCTCTTCCGCATTCCTTTCAGATTCGACAGTGGTTTCTATCGCAAGAGTCACTGATTCATCTTGAAATAAGTGTGCATCGCTCTAAAACTCACTGACCTCAATCGTGAGAAAGATGCGGGAGATGGCCAGATCAGTACGGGAAAATGAAAGTACATAAGTAGATGAAAAGCTTCCTAATTTATCATTAGTTATCTTATGTATTTTTTAGGCATAATATCATAATAACAAAATAAGTGCAGAAGTATATGAAATTACACTTCTTAGCTTTATAATTTATATGTTACGTGGATTCCACATGTTTGTTGATTTTTTAGCATTTATTGGTACAAAATTAGACTTATTTGGATCAATTGTGAAGTCCTGTTGAAGAATTAAGTATAGAGAAGGTCTAATAAGAAGAATTAAAGTGATCGAACCTGAGAGTGACCTGCTAAAACAAAGTTAGACCAGCCGGAACAGGAAAGAAACAAGTTGCAAGAAGACAGAAGAAATGGCTCCACCGAATGAGCAACGGATACACCGAGCTAATTTTCATGTTTCTTAAGCGCTTGACCAAGTCATCCTTGGCTCGGTCGAACCAAATCTCGTGCCTCCATATGCAATTTTACGTGTTTTGGCCCACATATCCGATTTTCTCCCAACTTAACCTAGTTCTTGCACTCCTATAAATATTTAAAGGATCTCTACTTTTGATACATTCAGTGACATTCGTTTGCATACACTATTATTTAATTTTTACACTAGAGAGATTAGTTTTACATTCTGTCGAGAGTCGATAGGAGCGAATGAGTAGTAACAAGGCATCTCAGAGGAGCGCACAGACTGACGTCCTTGGTGAAAAGTGATATTTAGATTTATTGTTTTTAAACAATGTTTTTCATTATGATTATTGCTTTTATTTATCTTTAGCATGGAGTACTCATTTTATATCTTAAGGTTTAGAAAGTAGGTTTTAATTGCAATGTAGACATTGAATATTTATTCTGTACATAATTATTTGTTGTATTGAGTCTTGATTTATGTATAATTAGCCTAATCAACTATATCTTGCACCACAGGAATTCATGTCCAAAACTCGAAAGATGAGTACATGGATGACCAAACAATACACAACATAATCATTCAACAAACCGGAAGGTTGAGAATGATTACGAGGGTATTTCTTAGGCACTGTTAAGAGTTGTATACACGGGCTTAACCTAGAGGTTAGTCTCTTGTATATGATCTACACCCCAGTCGCTCCAGGAAGGGGATTGAGATACACATAGTGTAGCCTTGTAACAATATGAATAATATCAATTAGAGGTGACTATCTTTGTTAGCATTAATAATTGATTGTGAAATCGACAATCATATGATAGCTTTTTATCAATTGAATTTAATACATAAGTTGATAGTATTTGTTATTTTATTTTATTTTTTTAATTGCTTTTACTGCATCTCCATCCAGGACAACCACTTGTTTATGTGGGTGGTAGGATATGTTACTCCGTTATACAAGTTAATATTTGGTATTTTTGAATTTACAAAAATCACTGTCGTCGCGATCTCTGAGCAGAACGGGGTTTGTGGTCCCCCAAGTGCTCGATCCTGCAACTTCCTTCCAACATTGCCAGTCTCCTCATTATGTCTTCAATCTCGTTACCCTGAGCTCAGCGGTACGACCGTCTTAACTTCATCGGTGTCGTGGGTCGTGACTGTTACACTGAGTGTGGCACGCTCCTCACTAGTTGGATGCCATGGTGGACCGATTGTGGGGCAACTCTCCATTCGTGGATAGCTCCTGGTGCGCTTGACGCATTGCGTGATTATCTGTACTGTTCTTGGGGAGGCTCCCTGGACTCTCCATTGTGCTACCATGAGGGAGGCGCCGGACATCTGCCTTCACGAGCTCGACGGTGTGCTTGTTGTGTTACGGCTGATGATGATCTACAACTTGTGAGAACACCCGGCCTTGAAAACACATTGGCCCTCGAATCGAATTGGGTTTCTGGCACACAAGTGTTGTCTTGCTCTAGATATTAGTTCAATATCATCAAGTGTTTGTGGTATGTAGTAGAGGTTTTGAGGATTCCAGAACCGGGTTTGGAATGCAAGGAACCGGGTCAGAGAACCGAGTTTTAACCAGATTCAGAAAAGAGTTTAGAAAGAGAACCGGGCCCATGGTAGTTATAACCGTTGATTACAACGGTTTCTATTCTGTTGCATGAGAAACCGTTGTAGTATCTTCGCTGCAGCAGTTTTTGGAACTTGAGTCAAACTTAGTTACAACTGCCTCAACTCCCTGATTCGAGCTCCAGCATTTATATACATTGTAAACACTTGTAGTTGCAAGCTAGTAGACGTAATTTTCCCTCTGTAAACATTACTCAATCAAGAGAATTAGAATGCTAGGGTTTTCTGCTTAAATCAAGCTGTGATTTGGGGGTTTCTGGATTTCTGGATAATTCTTGTAAATTGGTTGATTAGTGGAGTGAATTGAGGTGCATAGAACCTCCGTGGATGTAGATCACATTGATCGAACCACGTAAAAGCCCTGTGTTCATCATTTTTCTTTCTTGTTCTTGGTTCGGTTGTTGTTGGCCGATTTCTTGGTTGCATTTCATTCAAACTCAGGTGTGTGTTGTTTTGTGTGAGGTTGAGCTAATCCTAACAAGTGGAAGATCAAGATGAATGACTTCTACCTATGGAAGATCAAGATGAAGGCCATTCTGGTGCAAAACGGGATGGTAAGTGCTCTCAAACCTGAAAGTGATTGGATAGAGACTGAGAAGCCCAAATATGCAGAAATAGACCAAAAGGCTTTGAGTTTAATCATCTTGTGCCTGGGTGATAAGCCATTGAGGGAAGTTTCGAGGTGCAAGAATGCAATTGAGGCCTGGACCAAACTGGAGGACCTCTATCAGTCCAAGTCAGTATTAAATAAGTTGTTCCTCAAGCAGAGGTTGCTAGCTTTCAAAATGGTGGAGGAAAAAGACATTTCTGATCAATTAGATGAGTTTTCAAAACTTCTTGATGAGTTAGAAGATCTTGGGGTAACTATGGAGGAGGATGATAGAGCCTTGATGGTGTTAAATGCTCTACCAAGTTCTATGGAAGGATTCAAAGATACTTTGATGTTTGGGAGGCAGGATAAACTGAGTTATGACTCAATCATTACTGCCTTAAAGACCAAATGCTTACAGAATCAAGGAGACAAGAAGGCAACCCAATCTGGTGAAGGACTGAATGTTAAGTTAAAAAGAAACTACCAAAAGAAGAAGGGCCAAACCTCAAAGAATCCCAATAGTGGCAACATTGTTTCAAAGAAGTCTGGAGAATGGGTAGAAAACAGAAAATGCTTCAAGTGCAAACAGATAGGGCATCTAAAGAAAGATTGTCCACAGAAGATGAAGAAGAAAGAAGGCCAGGGTGCTGAAGCTGCTACAGTTGAGCATGAAGAAGACACACCAGAGGTCTTGAATGTTACTGAGTCAAAAATGGATATGGAATGGGTATTGGATACAGGTTGCTTCTTCCATATGTGTCCTCATGAAGAATGGTTTCAAAACCTCAAGAAAGAAGATGAGGGTGTGTACTGCTGGGAAATGACCAATCCTGCAGAGTTCAAGGCACTGGATCAGTAAGCATCAATATGTTTGATGGGGTTACAAGAAAAATTACAAATGTAAGGTATGTGCCTGGACTTAAAAGAAATCTAATCTCCCTAGGATCTCTTATTGCTACTGGGTGTGAATTTAAGTCTGTTGATGGTCAATTACACATAACCAAAGAGAATAAACTGGTAATCAAAGGAAGACAACACAATGGATTGTTTATCTTGATAGGAAAACTAGTGGTTGGGAATGTAGGGAATATTCTGGGTAAGGATGAATTAACACTGTGGCATAAGAGGTTAGGACACATTGGGGAAAAGGGATTGAAAGAGCTATCCAAAAGAGGTATAATAGGAGAGGTTGGAAACCAGACACTTGAATTTTGTGACAAATGTGCACTAGGCAAATCACAGAAACTGTCTTATGCCAAGGGGATACACATTACTCAAGAACCTCTAGATTATGTTCACTCTGACATCTGGGGACCATCCAGAACTGAAACTCATGGAGGAGGAAAGTACTTCATGTCTGTTATTGATGATTTCAGTACGAAAGTATGGGTGTTTATCTTAAGAAACAAGAGTGATGCCTTCACTAAATTCAAGACATGGTTGCTTCAGATGGAAACATTTAGGGGGAAGAAACTCAAGCATTTAAGAACTGACAATGGCTTAGAGTATCTATCTACTGAGTTCACAACTTTCTGTAATGAAAAGGGGATTACCAGACACAAAACAATTCCAATGAATCCACAACAGAATGGAGTGGCAGAAAGATTCAACAGAACTGTTCTTGAAAGAGTAAGGTGTATGTTAATTGATGTTGGTTTGCCAAAGGTGTTCTGGGGAGAAACAATCAATATAGCTTGTTACCTAATAAACAGGTCACCTACATCATCTCTAGGGTTCAAAACACCAGAAGAAGTATGGAGTGGAAGAATTCCAGATTACTCAGGTCTAAAGGTGTTTGGATGTTTGGCTTATGCTCACATGAAATCAGATAAACTTGATCCTAGAGCATACAAGTGTGTGTTTCTGGGATATCCAGAGGGAATCAAGGGTTACAGGTTATGGTGCATGGAACCTGGGAGTCAGAAACTAATGATAAGCAGAGATGTGAAGTTTAATGAATCAATCATGGGATATCGTTTTTCTGGAAATTAAGAAGAACATGATAGAGGTACTGAATCAGAAAGGTTATCAGTTCAGGTGGAGACTCAGATGGATCATGGACCACAAAGAGGTGAAAACTTGAATGAGCACTCAAGTGATAGTTCTTCAGAAGAAGAGGATATGCCACCCAGAAATACAAATCTGAGAGATTACAACATTGCCAGAGATAAACCAAGGAGGCAAATCCAGAGACCAAACTTCTATGGACAGGCTGGAAGTGTACATTATGCACTCAGTATTGCTGAAGACATAGAACATCATGAACCACAGAGTTTCAGAGAAGCAGTCAGTGGTGATGAAAGTGAATACTGGATTAGTGCAATGATGGAAGAGATGGAATCACTGGAAAGGAATGGCACATGGAAACTGGTGGATAAACCAAAGGGGCAGAAGCTGGTAAGTTCCAGATGGATTTACAAGAAGAAAGATGAAGCTGGAGACTCAGATAGGATAAGGTATAAAGCAAGATTGGTGGCAAGGGGTTTTAATCAGAGGGAGGATATTGATTTCAATGAGGTTTTCTCTCCTATGGTGAAACATTGTTCAATCAGACTACTTTTATCAAAGGTAACACAAGAGGATATGGAGTTACAGTAGCTGGATGTAAAAACAGCTTTCTTACATGGAGACTTAGTTGAGAACATATATATGAAGCAGCCTGAGGGGTTTGTGATTCCTGGAAATGAAGAAAAGGTATGTTTTCTCAAGAAATCATTATATGGGTTGAAACAAAGTCCAAGGCAGTGGAATAAGAAGTTCAATGAGTTTATGTTAAAAGCTGGTTTTGTCAGAAGTCTGTATGATAGTTGTGTTTATTTTGATAAGAGTACAAGGGTTGATCCTGTATACCTGTTGCTGTATGTGGATGACATGCTTATTGCAAGCAAGAGTACACATAAAATACATCAGCTTAAGAAGAAGTTGAGTTCTGAGTTTGACATGAAAGACTTAGGGGATGCCAAGAAGATTCTGGGAATGAGTATAATCAGAGATAGAGCTGCTGGAAGTTTATGGTTGTCTCAGAGATATTACCTTCAGAAAGTGGTAGAGAGGTTTCAGATGCATGAGGCTAAAACATTGAGTATTCCAGTAAGCCAACAACTCAGACTATCAAAGGAGCAGAGTCCTAAGACAGCAGAAGAAGTGAGATACATGAAAAATGTGTCTTATGCTAGTGGGGTTGGAAGTTTAATGTATGGTATGATATGCAGCAGACCAGACTTAGCATATTGTGTGTCTTTGGTTAGTAGGTATATGTCAAATCCAGGGAAAGCTCACTGGGAGGCTTTGAAGCAGGTGTTAAGGTATTTAAAGGGAACAGTCAATCTGGGGTTGAAGTTCCAGAAACTGGCAAACATGACTATTCCTTTGGAAGGTTTTGCAGATGCTGATTTTGCTGGTAATATTGACACCAGGAGGTCAATCACAGGATATGTGTTGACTTTATATGGTACAGCAGTTAGCTGGAGAAGTGTGCAACAATCAGTAGTGGCTTTATCAACTACAGAAGCTGAGTACATGGCTTTGACAGAGGCAATTAAAGAAGCTGTGTGGTTGAAAGGTATTCTGAAGGATCCGGGGATAAAGCAGGAATGTGTAACTATATACTGTGACAATCAGAGTGCACTACATCTGGTAAAACATCAAGCCTTCCATGAAAGATCCAAGCATATAGATGTTAGGTTGCATTTTGCAAGGGATGTGATTGATGCAGGGTCAGTAGAGGTTAAGAAGGTCCATACCAGTGACAATGCTGCTGATTTCTTAACCAAAGCAGTGCCTGGAAGTAAGGTAGTCCATTGCTCAAGCCTAATCAGGCTTGAACGATGTGATTAAAGGATAAAGAGCAAGGCAGGTTTGAGGTAATGACATACACTTGATTTCATTGAGGTGGAGATTTGTAGATATTAGTTCAATATCATCAAGTGTTTGTGGTATGTAGTAGAGGTTTTGAGGATTCCAAAATCGGGTTTGGAATGCAAGGAACCGGGTCAAAGAACCGGGTTTTAACCATATTCAGAAAAGAGGTTAGAAAGAGAACCGGGCTTATAGTAGTTATAACTGCTGATTACAACGGTTTCTATTCTGTTGCATGAGACACCGTTGTAGTATCTTCGCTGCAGCAGTTTTTGGAACTTGAGTCAAATTTGGTTACAACTGCCTCAACTCCCTGATTCGAGCTCCATCATTATATACATTGTAAACACTTGTAGTTGCGAGCTAGTAGACGTAATTTTCCCTCTGTAAACATTACTCAATTAAGAGAATTAGATCTCTAGGGTTTTCTGCTCAAATCAAGCTGTGATTTGGGGGTTTTTGGGTTTCTGGATAATTCTTGTAAATTGGTTGATTAGTGGAGTGAATTGAGGTGTATAGAACCTCCATGGATGTAGATCACATTGATCGAACCACGTAAAAGCCCTTTGTTCATCATTTTTCTTTCCTATTCTTGGTTCGGTTGTTGTTGGCCGATTTCTTGGTTGCATTTCATTCAAACTCAGGTGTGTGTTGTTTTGTGTGAGGTTGAGCTAATCCTAACAGCGGTATTGTGTGTTATATATTGAGAAGTACCACTACTCGAATAATTAACCTGGTTTGGCTCGTATGTTGGGTCAAGTAAACTAACTTTTGTCTCGAAAACTGTGTCTTTTAGAGCATGATGTGTATGCTTTCCTAGTAGGAGATTATCAATGGCTTATTTTACCCGAAGGAGAGCTTTAGGGTTCGTATCCAGATCCGAGAAAAATCGTCTCCCTTGCTCATGAGCTTGTGCATGGGGATGCATAGGAGGTACCTGCGGATATTCATGCGGTGGCATATGTTGGTGCATGGGATCCATCAGAGGCGGTACATGTTGGTACACAGGTGGAGTCATTTGTTGAAGAGCCGGAGGCATTTAGGGAGAAAGAGGTGGTTGTTGCTCAAGACCATTCTAAGGTTGCAACCCGCAGCCAAATATGCATGCAACGAGGTTCCCTACTAAAAATTGGAAACCAACAGACGGCGCATTCTCCCCATTTGAAATGTAGTAACAAATAGTATTGGACCCGTCAATAGAGTGCCCACGTGCATGATGGTAATTTGCCATTATGACCCCCTCCTTTAAAGTAAAATCCCTTTTTCGCGTGTATTTTAGTCTAAGGTTTTAAGGCATGCAAACAACTAAAAAATAATTAAGTTGGTAAAAGACTAAAATACTCCTTCGAGTGATGAGTACCCTCACCAGAAATCATTAACAGAGGAGATTTTTTCCGGATTGAAGTAGAAAGAAAACGGTCGAAAGACCAAAGGTTTGAGCACCCCCTCCTTCTAGCGCCAAATTGTGATGTGCGTGCATGTGACTTGGACAAAGATGAGTATTGTTACTGCTACCGTGAAATAAATCGTCGCACCACAACCACCATCTTTTGTCTACAAGTTGACACTTGAAATTTAAAGCAACTATTAAATTAATGCAATAAATACACTTGCTAGAACATTAATAACTGGCCATGAATGCAACGGAAAACATGATGAAAATCCTAAGTTTGTCATTTCTTAAAGATATGTGGGAAATATTACAAGGAAATGTGAAGATTGTATCTTTGCAACTATTCTGAAAACATACGAACTTGTTTTACAGGAGAATTCTCACTCGAGTTATACTTCATTGTCTCTTTCTTTGCATGTTACCACTATTTATAGACAATTTTCTAGTCAGAAATATAATTATTACTTTTGTAGCATTTATATCACATTGAGGTCGTGTGTCGACACATGTGTGACAATGTGATTCACGTGGATCATGTGTCAGAACACACAGTCCTTTATTTGTCACTCTTTATCAAGTGCCGGCGGAGGAACCTTAGAGGAGGTCATACAATGCCCACCTTAATCGTTTTTAGTTGAACCAGGTCGTGGGGAGGAAAGCTAGGAGCCCAGCCTGTGTGAGGTCGTCACCCAGCGACCATGTTGACTTCAACGAACTCGTGAATTGAGTTGGTAAGATGCTAAGGGGATTTTTGGGTTGGTATGTCCCCATCTGGAGGGAGCTTGACCCATCTCCAACGTATTTTATTTTACAATCGGATGATCTATCATCCACATCCATTATTACCTATATCACATTTATCAATTCCCAACACATTTTTTACAATTTCAATATACATTTTACAATTTCAATACACATCATAATCTACAAATTCCTTAAACAAAAATACGTTTTCACTATTTAAGTGAATGTATCATTCGAAGATGTGTCACAACGAACATGACACATGCTACATGTCAGCACAGATATCTGCGGATACTAATATATATTCACTTAATGAAGTTGTTTTCATAACATGATATTATTATTATTTGTCGTTGAGCGTGAATTGTATTACAAAACCTGTTAAAACATTGGACCCATTTTGATAGAAGTTTTCAAAGTGGATTTCAGATTTCTGCTGAAGTTGGTAAAGCGAGGTCAGGAAAGAGTAATAATTCAAGTAAAATTTTGAAATCGGGAAAGCAGATTTTCAACTTAAATTTGATAATCCCAAATATAATTTAGAATAAATTAGTGGAGCCGCAATAATAATTTGAGAAGAGGTGCATGCAAGGTGACACGTGGGGAGTGCGCGCCTCTTTCCCATATATTTGGCGGGGGATTGTCACTCATCGGAAACCTTAATTCAGGCCCTTTTCCGTCATTTCGCAATTAGGGCTCGGTGCCACCACCGATGTCGGTTGCCTCTTCTTGATCAACTCGCCGTCTGCAGCTCATGTGACCCCTTCTGCAGAAGATCCGCGAATTTGATCTTTCTTTAACAAAAGAAAATCCTCTTGCTTTTGAAGATCAAAGTTATGGAATCCAGCCAAAAGGTGAAAAAAGAAATACTAGTAATTTCATGACCCGTCTTTGATCGGAATTATGAATGAGTGTTGTTTTGACAGGAAGAGGGTTCATCATCAGAAGAAACAAAGAAGAAGAAGTGTTGCTCTGATTGCAAAACCACCAAGACACCCCTCTGGAGAAGTGGGCCTTCAGGCCCCAAGGTGAAGAAAAAAGAATATTCTCTGTCTGATTCTAAAATTGATTCTTAATAATCTTGGTTTTGTTGCTTTCTACAGTCGCTCTGTAACGCGTGCGGGATTAGATACAGAAAGAAGCGGCCGTCGAAAATGCCGCCTCTGGGGAAGGAAGTAGAGATTATGGAAGAGCAGAAATCGAAGAAGAAGAAGAAGCAGAGATGGGATGAGGTTGAGAGAGCTGCCCTCCTTCTGATGGCTCTTTCTTGTGGTGCTGTTTTTGCTTAGACTTTACCCACCCCCATGCTTTTAGTTTTAGAATTTCCTTTTTTTCCTTCTTTTGGGGTTAGGGAACTGTAAATATCATATTTTATCATTTCAATGAAATGATTTTTATTTATGTTTAAAGATTCTAATATTAACTAGCGGGTGTGGTGTGGTATGTAATAGATAATGACTTTGTCTTACATAATGAAGAGGGTTCAGCTGGTCGATCTGCGTATTCTTTACTTAAACCCACAATATTTGATCTCAAGTAGTGCATATTAAATCAAGACTAGTATTTAAATACTCATTGCTTGTTTTAGCACCTGTATGAATGTGTAATCCTCTTTCAACTCATAATTCTTCCCATAATATCAAACCAAATTCATATATAAATTACAACAACTTAAAAAAGTTCGCCCTCCAAAATACAAGATTTAAAATATCTTACCTTATTGTTCAATACAAAAAAATGCAGTTAATCTCAGTGTTTCCAGCTCAATCACTAGCTGCAACACTTCTTTCAAGTCAGTTATAACTGAGGGGGCAGTCTAACCAACACCTGTGCACATGCATTTTTTATTTTTATTTTTTTTCTGCCACAAATTTACAAACAAACAAGAAAAAGAAACAGTTAATCATCAGGCAATCAAGATCTAAAAACAAGACACCAACAGACTTGGGTAAAACTAACTGCTGTCAGCACCAATGGTCAATTCACAGACAAATGTGACTCATCACAATTCACAAACAAGAGCACCCCCACCTAATTCAACAACCACGGAAAACTATTAGAAATAAATTCCTTATTCTCTCTAGGTATACTGACGCATATATGAAACTTGCCATTTACTTTCCAATTGATGTTTGCTTTTTTTCTTTTTTTGATGATCTTGAAGCATATAACAGAAGGAAATTAAAATTCAGAGGATGGAGACATTCCATCGACCTTACGGGGATTGTTACCTATTTACTATATCACCATACCCACAACATATCCATTGTCCCTTACCTTTCTTTAGCACACCAAGCAAGTATATAAATCTAGTTAGCACATCCTAGGTAAAATCTATTGCCTAACTAGAAAATGTTTTCTCTTCATGGAACTTGGAAACATGAGTACAGAACTGAAAGAAATTAAAAGCACGTAACTTCCTTCTTTCCTATGGTTAAGCACAGAAGATTATAAGTTCCAAAGGAAAAATCATTTTCTGAGAAGATTTTATCCCCTTCAATGAGAAATACATTACTGCAAAGTGTAGATAGTGATTGTAAATGTGATTACTACACAGAGATGCAAACAGGAAAAGTTTTATTGACGGGGAAGAAATGCCGTCAAAATTAAACCTTCCATCTCCACATGCCGAGTAAACATAACTGCTTTTAAAAGGTTAGATGCCTTAAATTGTTCTAAATGAAGAAAGTCTTCAAACATATTATTTTTACATGAAGAAAAGTCTACAAACATGATCCTTGCAATGGCATTCAAATTCCTTTAGTTGCAAAGCACAAAAGAAATCATCCAACAAGAACTCAAGTATGCAGTTGGAATTCAAATTTATGTAGTATAGACTGCACGCGATTTCGGCTATGCTTAACCAACTAAAGTTTCCAAATTGCATCATTTTTCTTTCTAAATTTCATTTATAACAAGTAACTTAGTCAATTTCGACTCTATTTTATAGCAGGGAAATTAGTTAATTTTCGACTCTATGTTTTAGTGGCAAAGTACCTAAAGCAACAGAACGTAACCACTTATATCCACGACAAACATGATTGTAGAAGACCTGTTCATGGAGCAGCTAGATTATCATTATGATAAAAAAGTAATAGCCTATTTCAGTTAAGAAACATATCTAGACTAGAATCAGGCAAGCTCAAAACATAATTTGATGGCCAAAACGAAAGCAGCCACTTTCCATGTAAATGGATTCGCCAACAAAAAACAAGCACCAGCAAAATGCACGACAAAATAGGTTCAACTAATGTGCAGCATTGATTCATATGGCAAAAGGTCAACCTATTACAAGTCAAAAAACATGCTGAAATTAGATAGTAACTAATGGAGAAAAAATAAAGCATTCCACAAACATAAAATTCTGGGATGAAAAGTGGAAACATTTGGGTCACAGATCTCTAGGACTTCATTCAATGAGTAGCATCCTTCATTTTACCAAATCCAAAAAAAAATGCTCATACACCAGAAATTTTACCAGAAATTCCTTCTTTATCCCCATCGTCATCTTCATCATTCTTACTGTCCATTGGCTTGGACTCCCGCTGGTTCGAACCAGTTCCGACTCCTCCAGTGACAGACTGCTGATAGAGAACCCCTCCAGCAATAGTCAGGAGCAAACACACCAAACCAATAGGAGTAGCATGCTTATCCCAAATCAAAACATTGATGGCCACAGTCAAAAACTTGTTCACCACCCCTGTAACTGTAAACGCAGTTGCAGAGATAGCCTTCCTGGCTGCGAAGCCGAAGAAACTGATAAGCAACCCAAAAACACAAGATAAAGACACTGCAATGAATGCAACAGGCTCAAACAAATCTCCACTAGATGATGTTATTGCCGCGAATACATCAACATACTCCCCTGTCATAACCGAAAATAAGGGCGCCATCATTAAGGACAACAGATTATTGTAGAATACAAATCCCCAAGTGTTCAATCCAAGATTAGTCACCATGTGTTTGATGTAAACCATCTCAGTCGTGATAGTCACCAAATAAGCAAAAGCCCAGGAATAGGCAGTTAATGTAAAGCCGTTATCTGTAGCTACATACCCAACTGCACCACCCAAAATGATCACCAAAGAGAGAAAAGTCAGTTTCGAAGGGCAAGGCTGCTTTCTGAAGGCTGTATCCGCAATTGCTACAAGAAGAGGAGTTAAAGATCTGAACACTATGAAAGTATCCACGTTGGCATGGCGAAGAAGATTAGTATTTGTAAAAATCGCCAGGTAAAAGACTAATGCTGCAGGCAGAAATTTCTTAGCTGTTTCTACAGTGAAGGGATCGTGGTGCAAGAACCCCAATTTGCCAAGAAGCCAAACACCAAGGGCAGAGGTTAAGTACTGAAGGGCAGTGAGCAAACCAGGGTAATTAAATTTGGTAATGGCGAATTTGTTGATAACAGCAAGCAAGCTGGAACAGAGAGCATAGCCGATCACCAAACTGCTGGTTGCATAGTATTGCTTGGACGCCTCCAATCGGATCAGAGCCATTAGCGCGGATTATTGAAATTTTAGTGATTGTAAGAAAACACTTAGATTTGAGCTGAATCTGAGTCGAATCGAAGAGGTTAATTAGGGTTTTGTTATCTGTGAGGGATGCGAATGAGAATCATCAGTTCAAAGATGAAGAGAAACCCTAGAAATGGGGAAGTAATATGCAAGAAGAATTTGTGCAGAAGTTGAAAAGAAGAATTCGCCAAATCCAGGTTTAATGCGTTGAACGGAAAACCTAGGGTGAGATTAGCAATTGAGGGTTGAAATTGGTGCACAGGGCCAAGAAACATACAGGTATTGCATTAAATTTTGGAAGAATTATAGACCAACTACGCAGGCAGGGTGGGGTGAAAACGATTATCACAAACAAATGTGTTTAAAGAAAACAAAAATGAAACAAGATTGCGACCGACACACAAAACTAGAAACAAATCAGATTCAGGGTTGCTATTGTTTTTGAAGAAACTAATTAAAATTATAATTATAACATGTGCAAAAATCATTCATAATTAAAATTATATAGGGTGTGTTTATTTATTGCTGGAGTGCTGGGTCAAATTTGGTTGAAGGAATTAATGAATGTGCTTTATCGAGATTTGAGCCACTAAATTTACTGAACCAAGTGCTAAGTAAACACACTCATAGTGTTTGAGAATTAAGATATTTAAGTCTTAGGGTCCGCTTGGTTGCAAATCATTAATGTCAGTAGTAATGGGTATCAATGAGAGGTCAATCTAACTATGGAATGAAATTGGGAGAATTGTTAATAAAAGGGGTAATGATTAACTTATTTATTATGTACCAAGTACCATAAATGAGGACTCATTCATTCTCATTCCTTACCCATAAATCCTCAATCAAGCGGGCCCTTAATTTACAAATTAAACAGTTAAAAATAGTATATTTTCTACTTTAAGATAGATTAATTATAGCACAAGCCAATACTCAAAGCACTCTATTTTAGCTTACATTAAGTTATAATTAAATACTTGCTTAAATAAGCAAATACGAACACTCCTCCGGGTTGGTGAAGAATTTTAATTGTTAAAGTAATTCTTAATTGTTGTGAAATATAACTACAAAAGATAGAACATATGTGAAAGTAGAGATATTCATAGTTAAATATATGTTCTTCATTCAACATATAAGTCTTATTTATAGAAAAAAATTACTAAAGATGCATGATTCTCGCATTATCGTACGTCCACATTGTCGTGATATTTAAATTATCTTCGTACTTCGTGCACGGTCGTGATTTTAGTCCAATTTCAAGGTAAATAATAGGTTATGATGTCCACAAAATGCATGAGCTACCCTTATGACCCAACACTCCTCCATGAACACATTATTACTACTTCATGTCATTGTTATTCTTGATTGATCATAGCACACCACACTTATAGAAGTATTAGGTATAGGAATTTGGACAACAAACATTATCATACTTGTGATCATAATTTCATTCCCCCTGAAATAAACAAATCTCGTATATAAGTTTTCAACTTTGCTTGTCCATAGTTTTTTGCATACCAATGGGGTATACTAATTTCTCAAAATCAGATGTTGGCAATGATTTAATAAATAAATCAGCAATATTTGACTTGAGCGGGTCCATTTAATATCTATTTCTCCATTCTTTAAGAGTGCATGGGTATGAAAAAAAACTTTGGAGAAATATATTAGTTCTATCCCCCTTTTATGCATCCTCATCCTATTTGGTTTATACAAATTGCATTATCCACATAGATAGTAGTTGGTGTGTGTAACTTGCTTTAGTTGGCAAGTATTTTGAATATCACAACCAAATACACTCTCGACCTGCTTCATAAAGTGCAATTGTTTGAGTGGTAGCAACTAATGTATGTTCAATATATCGCCGTGAAATCATTATTCCGTTGTAGCAAAATACATTACCAGTTTGTGGGCGGGCTTTATGTGTGTCGGATCTATATCCAGCATTATCACAAGCAACTTACCCCAGGTTAGTGATTTGAATTGAATAAAATAACCTAATATTTGGAACATATAGGTAACGTAATCCGTTTAATTCCATACAAGTATCTTCGTATTGGATTAGAACTATATCGCACAAGTACATTTACATCAAATGTGATATTTTGGTCTAGTACATTGGGCTAGGTACATCAATGCTCCAACAATATTAAGCTATGGTACTTCAAGGCCAAGTATATCTTCCTCAAGTTGCTTTGGTCTTAATGGATCTCTTTCGAGGTCTAAAGTGTGCACAACCATTGGAGTGAGGATGATCTTTATCCATATTAAATCGTTTGAGTAGTCTTTCAATACAACCAGATTGGTGGGTAAGTATTCCACTATCTCTATGCTCTACTTCAAAACCAAGATAAAGCTTAGTTTTCCAAGGTCTTTGACCTTAAATTATTTCTTGAGATATTTGGCAACACTGATTAACTCTTCAATAGTGACAATCCAGTTCGTGTCATCCACATAAATAGAAATAGCAGCAAATCTGGTGACTGTCCTTTTTATAAACACATTAACAAATCAGATCATTCTTGTAACCATATTCTAGGTATTCACTTAATATATGATACCACATACAATCGGATTGCTTCAAACCATACAACGATCTCTGTAGTTTATTGAGTACAGTTCACGATGGATGTTTGTTACATATAATATATATATATATATATATATATATATATATATATATATATATATATATTAGCATCTAGTGAGTAAGTATGTTGTTACGACATCCGATAAATGTATTTCTAAATTCTCGTGGGCAACCATGCAGATGAGAAAACAAATGATTGTATCTATTACTGGCAAATAGATCTCATCATAATTGACCCCCAGGTCTCTATGAAAAACCTTGAGCTACAACTCGGGTTTCATATCCCACAATTATAATTTTCTCATTTCTTTTACGAACAAATATCCACTTATATTCCACTGGTTTTATATTATCTATAGTTCGACTGTTTGGTTCAAATACGTTCCGATTTTCTAGGGAACTAATTCAAACTTTATTGTATTTTTCCATTTTTGTCAGTCATGCCTTTTTCGGCATTATATTATGGGGTGTGGTTCACAACCATAATCAGTGTTTGTTATTTCTTGAGATACTGAAAATGCAAAAATATCTTCAATAAATATTTTCATGTCGACTCCATGTTTCACTGCAACAACTTGTAGGATTTTCAACATTTTCCAAGTTTAATTTCTCTAACTGTCTCTATTGGAGCATTGGGCTCTTCATATTCATTTGGAGCATCTTTCACCATTTCTATTTGATCAATTGATTCACCAGTTCCCCCCCCCCCCCCATCATTTTCTAGGAACTATATCTTACGATGCAATGGGTCTACCATATTTTTATGCACCATATCTATTTTTGTTTGTTCTTTTAGAAAGATGATCTTTGCCAGTGCATTTATAGCTGGAATGTGAGATTTTGTAACTTTACTGACATCACTGTATGCATTAGGAAGTGTTGGTCCCAGGTGGTAAAGATTTAGGGGGTGAATAAACCTCTAGCCTTTATCTTTTTTTTTTTTTTCAAAATAGTAGGCATTCTTAGATGTTGGCTATAAGAAACTGGTTCTTACTGTAAAGATTACAGCCGTAAGTTCCCACAGAACGGTCTACTTGTAGCAAGCTATTCTTTTTTACACTTATAGAAAGCAATGCCTTGTGAGTTTCATTCACAGCGGAAATAGTACAACAGTTTCCAAATCAAAGTAATACGAATATTAAGTTACAACAACAGTTATTAAACAAATAAAAAGAAATAGAAAATAAAGATACAAAGAATTATAGTGGTTCGAAAGTCGGAATAATCCTTCTACTTCCATTTTTCCCTCACACATAGTGAAAGTTTATTGACTACTCACACAATAAAACATTACTACATGATGCTCAAGTCTTAACTTGGCAGCTACAACTAATTTTCACATATTCTCAGAAGGCTACACCTTTAGTTAAACTAATTCCTCAAAACAATCGAGTCTAGTTGAATCCCTGATTCAGACAAGACTCCACATTATACCACTCGTTAAAGTTGGATATATAAGTTTTCTGCAATTTGAAGCTGCCTCTAAACATTCAGAGTGGACGAGCTTCGATGAGAAAGATCGAGACTGAGAGAGAACTTCTCAAGCATTTACTTGAGATGCAAGATGCTTGAAAATATGTGTAGTTCCGAATTATTGGTTTGACCAAGGCCATGGGCCCGATCGAAGGCCATCCAAGTACGCTGCCCCAATTATAGGAAGTGGGGATATTATGGGATGCCCATCTCCCATAATTGGAAGCCCACCTCTTCCCCTATAAAAACACTACCAAGTGTACCGGGTACACTTGATGGAGAATAGTGAGAACAGTTTCTCACTTACGTGAGCAACAGAAAGGGGAGAAATCAAAAGCGATTTCTCCCACATCCAAAAGCACTTTTCCAAAAGCCATCGGAGTTGCTAATGGATTGTGGATCGTGGTGGATTTCCATTTGTGATTTCCACCACGACCGAGAGTACAAATCATCGAGGTGAGGCCATGGTTTGACCCGTATACGATCCGGGGTTCAAATCCGCTGCAATCAAAGGTACCCCGACCTAAATCCAACATTGGTATCAGAGCCAAAAGGTTAGAGTCTGGCTCTCGATGATTTTTTGTTTCGATTATTTATGATTGAAAAAATTTGTTTTACAATCTGCCCAATTTCGTGCTTTTTATTTTTGATATTCTGCTTGCTATTGATTTGATGTTGTAGTACTTGTTAATAGCTACATTCTCCAACTTGAATCACTCGATTCCGTTAAGAGACGGATTTTATATGATTTTTTTAAGTTGGATCAGACCTGTGAATCTGAAAAATGTTGCGAAAAATGATTTTTTGAATCTGTTCGGGTGCGATTTTCGTCCAAAATCTGTTTTGATGCTTGCGTATGATTGATATAGTCATGTTTTATGTTGAATGAGCTTTCTATAGAAGTATTATGAACTCAATTTCGTTGAGAAACAAATGAGATATGGATCTTTAAAGATTGGACGAAAATCATATGAATATGAAAATTTTCCGGAAAACTTGAAGATGTTCTTGTTTCTGTAAAAACCCGATTTCAGCATGTTAATGTTTGATTTTATGCATGTATGTGGTATGTATGCATAGTTAATCAAATGTGCTTCAATTTGATATATTATTTGTGTTAATCGGACCTGAATTGAGTTGTATAACGTGTTTTGAAATGAAAAGCGGATCTAATGTGATCTTGAATTGTTCTTGATGAAGAACATGAAGAACAATGTTCTTCACTCTCCAAGAACACATTTTCTTATCCGAATACATAGTTAGGGTTATCGAATCGAGAAACCGATTGTACCATTAGACTCGGAATGGCCGAGAACGGGGGGGTAGTCGAAGTGCCACCGGCCAGAAACATCGGGAAGACGGCACGTGGAGCCCACTCTCCGGTCAGTGAGAGTGGGCCTCACTTGGTCAAAGGGTGACACACCAGTGCCCAGTCAGCACATGTGGACGAATAAAATCATGCCACGTGTGCCACATCGACGCATATTCAGCATCACAGTCATCAGCCACATCAGCACACGTGGACGAATCACATCACGCCATGTGTTCGAGACATGGTCGCATCAGCAGCTACCTGGCGACACGTCATCTAGAGAGAACTAATGGCGTGTTGACATGTGGTATATGTGCCACGTCAGCCAATCAAGTCGATGCGGTTCAACAGCCAGTCCAAGTTTAGCCGAACTGATCTGCGACCGGTTCAAGTCTGCTCGCCGCCGCGAACCAATTGTTGGACCGCCAGTCCACCGCCACATCTCCGCTGTCGGCCACCACGGGCACACTGTCGACGCGTGACGGCACGTGAGATGCACCTGGGGGCACGTGACGGTGCATGTGAGCGTGTGGGACGCGCCTAGGGCGCGTGGTGCATTTGTTTCGCGCGTGGGAGCGCATCTGATGCACATGGGGCTCGTCCAGACAGTGTATTAGTGTGTATGTTCGTGTTTTGACACGTACGATCGCATTAGGCACGTACTTTGTTCTTATGTATATGTGTGTGCGCGTGTATGTGAGCGTGTGATGAATGCAACGGAAGCGTAGTGATGTGTGACGGAGCGTGTACTGGTAATGAACATGCGTCAAGGGTCATGTTCATGAAAATTTTCACCTGAAAACCTCTATGACGTTTTTTCACACCCTATTTTCTGTGATTTCAATTATCCTCCATGGATTTCAAATTTTGGAAATTTGAATCCATCTAAGAGTTTAATCAAAATCTAGAAACTGGAAAGTGGGTTGGGGTGTGAAAATGATACAATATTTTTCGGGAGAAATTGGTGAAGTGTACCCATGACCTTTAATTTGTTAGTACATTCAAATGGAACCAATGAGCAATGAATCACATAGGATTATTGGTCATGTTCCTTAAGTGAGTGTTCTGAATAAGTTTACAATGACTTTTGATTGGATATGTCCAATCTAATCCCACCCTTATCGTTCGATTTTTCGAGTTAGTTGACTTGACTCTAAGCTGACTAAGTGTTAGGCTCAGATCAACGGTGATCACAAGGCTAAGTCAACATTCGGATAGATGCTACATCTGTCGATTAATGAAGATGGACTTTATTACGATGCTGATACGAGTGTCATTACAGATGCTTCGTAAGCATGTAATGGGAAAGTCATCTGTCATAAATGGGATATAGTTAAGAGCATTAACTTGCTTTCAAACTTAATTCCTAACCATATGGACGGTGCATATTTCATGATCCTTGACATTCAACTGTGTGTTGAACCCCATGTTATGTGTGATCAACTTGTTGTCTATACAACTTGAGTGTGATCAACATAGTAAAATCGTGATGTGAACATGATTGGTTATTTGAGTGGGGGTTATAGGTTGGAAGAATCCTTGCATTCTCACCTATAACAGTTATAGGTTTTGTTTTCCTTCATGATTGAGTTGTGGTAATACGACGGTTGGATATGGGTGATGATTGGGAACATAGTGAACTTTCGAGGTCATACCTTCCGTTAAGTTACCACAATGTCCATTCTAAGAACAAAATCTTATGTACATTTAGTTTTAGTACAGCACATACACGTGCAATCACCTCACTTACACCTAGACCATGGCGTAGAACATAATTAGTTAGTTGCTTCTTAGTTTACCTTGTCTTTAGTGATAAGTAGATTATGACTAGGAGGTCATAACAATTAGATGTGTACTAGACTTAGAGATAGTCTTGAATGGTTTCAACCGAATCATATAAACCAGGAGGGTGTTAGTGTTGGAACGGAGAAGAAATCGGAAACGGTTCTAGTAGTATGGAATTGAAGGCAATTCCTCTACTGACGAAACCTTGGATAATCAATAAACTCTGGACTTAGTAGTAATTCTCATTTAATGAGAAAAATACTTTAACTCAAGATATCAGGGTATATTATAGTAAAAGTTTGGTATCTCTACCGCCACCAGTCAGAGGTTGTTACTCCAAGTCTTCTCTGTGAACAATAGATTAAGACTTAAGTTAGAGTCTAGTATCTTCCTGTTGAGTAGGGGCATCTAAAAATTGATCATGGCCACTGGGACAACTCCGGTTTTTAGGGATGCCGCTCATATTAGTGATTATAAGTGGCTAAAGGATACTAATTAGTCAGTTACAAGTTCCCAGTTAAGAATTGGATTCTAAACATAAGAGGAACATGGTAAAGGCGGAAGATACTGACAGTGATTTTTCAAAAGAAGGTCTCTCAGTAAAGACAGGTTTTTTTTTTTTTTTTTTTTTTTGTGGGAAACACAAAATTCTGAGCAAATGCAATATTGTGTTTGGCTCAACACATGTACTGAAAACCAATTGGAAAGGCACTTAATCGTGCTAATCCAAAGTAAATTTCTTAGTTCTTGATACAACTGCCATATGAGTCGACAATAAGAGTTAAGCATATAGCATTATTCATTAAGTGTGGTAGTAGATACCTGAACACTTCTTGAGAAGCACTTGATAGTGCACACTTAACTTGAATGATTGCAAATGCTAGACAGTGTCAGACTTGTCAATTAATTCCTCTACTTCGGGTGAAAGGACTTAAGGCAGTGAATGTCAGAACTGGAAATTTCGTGGACATTTTTTGTCTATTTCAATAGGATTATGATGATGAACACGGGAATTTATGCCATAATTGATAACTTAGGCATTTATCCTGCAAATTTGATTTGCAGCATGCTGAAGTAAATGATTAGGCTTGATCCCTTGTAATTCGGAATTGCATTATGATCTAAAGTTTTTCTGTATGTTATCCTCAAGAATCTTAAAATAGGACGAATTTTGGTTTCAGTTGGAGTTCTTCTAAAGATCTGGACTCGGCTTGAGATAATGATAGATTGATTGGTAATACAACATTGTAGATGGACATGACGATAATATTTTGTGTTGTTGGATGAAGTAAACATATGTATAGGCCTTGATAGTGGACTGATTAGTGCAAAGGTGCTCTAGACTAGTTTACATTAGGCATAACATGATGCTTCAATTAACTGGAAATCCACTCGAGGAGTAATTTTTCCAAAATTGATAATTCCAGGGGGATTTTTCACTTCATCATCAAACACTTGAGACATTTTTTAAGACAATTAGGATAATTTTTATATTGCGATTAATCCAGTATGATGTTATGTGATTCAACGATGTAATGGTTGATCATGGAGCCTAATCTCCTAATACATATGAGGATCACTCACATGAATTGGTCAAATTCATTTGATTCACTTAAAGTCTAGACACTGGAGTGTTTAAGACAATGATCAAATGAACAAGACATAAGTGCTCTTAGACTAATCACAAGTGTGAAAATCTCATGATCATCTTATGATCAATGTAACGGAGGTATTATCAAGCAATCATCCGATCTTCACACACATTTTCAATAAAAATTGTGTGGTGAAGAGGGGGGAAAGAGATGTTGCGAGATAAATATTGAGATTCATGAGGGTGCAAGTCGAGTAGTTTATTTCATTGGAAAAGTACATTGATTGTGACCCATACCTTGAATCAAGGTATTCATTGAATCAGTAACTTAAATATCTCATAAACTTTTAGACTTATAGATAGCCAGACCTGAGCAAATGAAGGTTTTAGTGGTCAATGGGGATCCTAGGGATCAATTGCTTAAGCGAGTGATATTTTCCAATTAAGTTTGGAAAGCTGCAAACCTCAGTGGAGGAAATGTATCCTTAAGGGATACTCTGTCAGTCCAAAAGTTATATGTTCAAAGATAAATAGTTGATAAGTTTGTTATTGAAGTAGAATCACAAAACCTTATATTTTGGAGATATTTCTATGAAATGTTCAAATGAAGATCTGCATCCAACTGAACTATGAGTAGTTCAAAAGGATATCCTGAAATAAGATTCTAGTGGGGGTCAACATTCAGTGAAACTAGAATTTGTTTGTATTTTTCATTGGAACAAAACCGGGAAAATGCATGCTTGAATCTATGAGATTTGCAAGGCATGTTATAACTAGGAATCTCCAGAATTTGAGAAAGAGTTGAAACCAAGTCCGGGAACTGGTTGATAGCTATTGGACACAGAGAGATTGTGAACTAATGGTTCTTAAAAGGCTGTTAGAACTGCTAGAGGTAAAAATTTCAAATTGGTTGGAAAGTTACACTTTGAGTGCAAGGCTTGTCCAGAGGGACATTTCCTACCAATGTGAGTTTTACCATGGTTTGTTCTTAGTTAGCCAACTTAGAATTTGATTTGCAAATTTTTTAAGTGGTTAAGTGACTGTATTTCTCAGTGGAGAACTTGACCGATAAACAAATTGGTTTACCAAGGAGGTTTATGGTCGGAGGCCAAGAAATCAATTTCATGACTTGGTATAGTACTCAAGTCAATGGTATATGAGATTTTACAAAAGTATTAATCTCATGTAACACCACAAGGAAACTTGCAATCTTATTTTACCAAGTGAGCAAAGATATTGAGAATTATGACCATTGATAAATGGGTTGTCTTACAACTCGGAGTTGAAGGATATGGATAAGCTACTTATAGGATAAGTGAAGGTTCTAAGGGATCACCTAGATGACTACTTGTGATTGTATGAGCATCACTTGTAAAAATCTTAAAGTGATTCCATGTGGACGCCCATGTATCCACTAATACTCTTATTGGCTATAGACGAAGTTTTGAAGCCACTTAACATGTCCAATAACTTCTATAGAGAAGTTGGTCGTGCCCATCGTACAATATTCTAGTACTGCTAAGAGCTGCAAATAACTTTGAGATGTGTGTACCTTAGTGTAGGCTTTGTCATGGGTCTAGTAATTGAGCATTAATAAAATCCTAGTAAAAGTGTAGGAGTACACTTGAAAGGGTTTTTGTGATGTCTAGAATGCATTGTATAATCCTCCTTAGTGGAAGAGTTATGATCTAGTTGGAATAATACATAATTGATACTCAGTACGGTGATGCACATCAGAGACTGCATCTAAGTAGTTACTCTTGCAAAGTGGCAGGATCATCTCGGGGAGATGAGAGTATTGGATAAATGTATAGCTTTCTACAATCAGAGCAAAGCTCGGAGCTTCTGCCTATTGGTTGAGTGATTTTGGAGTGATAAGCAGTTCAGTGGGGGCATTGGCAACCCACAACCCATAAATGGGGCATAGCTTATGAGAGACTCCAAACACTGACCAAGTACATCACAACTTGACTTTATCTGGGATATTGTCACATAATGCGAGGTGATTATGATACTTATGTACCCTTATGAATTAACGGTATATTCAAAAGTATGTTGGACAAGTTGAAATTGATTGGCTCTCTCACACGAGCAATCACCCCCAATGTCGAATGACATAGGAGATGAGACCAGTATAGAATTCATTCAGTTGATTCTACGAGTGTTGCCTTAGTACGCTAAGATGATATCGATGTTCGGTAACATGTGATCGAATTGGATATTTGATTATCCAATTATAACTTGTCGTATAGCCAGATGTGAGTTTTCTCGAGTTAGACGTTAACTTGAGGACATCTATGGAGAAAGCTCAGGTTAGCTGCTGAAAGGCATCTAGACCAAGATCTGTACAATGTGTTCAGTAAATGACATATGCTTCCTTCAATGGAATGACACATGTTAACGTGCGTTTCATACTGCATGTGCTTGTGACCAAGGGGATAGTGAGAAATGAGTCTCTATTCTCTCATTGTGTGAGATCCAGAGGTTCGGATTACCTCATAGTATATCCTTAAAACTTTTTCCTGTGCCTTTAGTCTTCTTCTCAGTGTTGCTACTTTAGCATGCTCCCAATAACCACGAAATTATTGGGCTATGCAGGACATGTCTAGGAAAACAGCTAGATGAGACTAGGAGGTATAAGGAAAAAGGAAGACCGTTGCTGCTATTACAGTTTAAAGATTCACGGGCGCCAATTATGTTCAAGGAACGTAATAGTGAATGCAAAACGGAGTGATGAATCTGGTATGCTCCTTCATTAATGAAGGGACAATGAGGCATACTGATTCTTGTCATTGGGTAACGAGTCTGGGATATAGATGGTTTGTTGTCCTCAAATTCTTGATGTCGAGCTATTATACACCTTAACCAGTGTATAATTATATGCTCTTGAGATACTCGTGGATCACACGGTCCATTAGCTAGTATGATCTCGGTGAGTTGGAAAGATCACGAAGAGTTAGGTCTCAGCCCTCATGGGTGAGTGGGGGATGTTGGTTTGACCCGGACCATGGACCCGGTTCACCTAGGCCATTGGGCCCAGTCGAAGGCCGCCTATAAAAACCCTACCAAGTGCACCGGGTACACTTGATGGAGAATAGTGAGAACAGTTTTACGTGAGAAACAGAAAGGGAAGAAATCAAAAGTGATTTCTCCCACACTCAAAAGCACTTTTTCAAAAGTCACCGGAGTTGCTAATGGATTATGGATCATGGTGGATTTCCATTCGTGATTTCCACCCCAACCGAGAGTACAAATCATCGAGGTGAGGCCGTGGTTCGACCCGTATACGATCCGGGGTCCAAATCCGGTGCAATCAAAGGTACCCCGACCTAAATCCAACACAAATTGTAAGTTCATGAGTACTTGAGTGATCTTGTTGGTCCTTAGATTCTTCTATCAATAGTATTATGGTTTCTCTTTGTTGAAGGGTAAAGATATTTTTGTTGACATTTAATGCTCTTGTACTGTAAAGATGGTAGCGTCGTTTCTTACCACCAAATTAATGTATAGAAATATACACTTAACCTTATCCTACAACTCTAACTAGTAGAGTGTCAAGTAAGGGTTGATCCCACGAGGAACGGTCGAACAATTTTCCTTTATGTATTAAACTATTATAATTAAGCAATATAACATAAATAAGCTAGAAAAACAATCAAGAAGTAGGGGGATTTTAATGAAATCACAACTAACACCTAAATTTCTATTAAGCAACTTAAATAACAATTACTCTAAAAGTACTTAGCAATTTAACAATTCAAATAAACAAAAACAAATAGAATGATTTTTTTGGTTTTTGGTTTTCAAGTAATAAAACGATTCACCATTGATCTTGCTTCCCCTTGGTCTTAGACGATTTATGCAACTATTGTTAATACCCAACTAGTTAACCTCAGAACTCCTGCTCCAAGATTGATAACAAGCTCTATCAATCTTGTTGTCTCTTAAGTATGATTAATCAAAATAAGCTCTTCAATTAATCCTACTCAACTTATCAAATCCTAAAACAAGCTCTTTAAGAATCACTAGGTGAGTGCATTAAGAATTAAGACAACGGAGTAGATTCAACATAAAACTCATAAGTTCGGTTCTAGTGGTCGAACTCTATGTTATCCCCAATAAAATAAATCTATTGTTTGCTACACGGGAATCGGTAATCCTACAATTATGGATAGTAATTTCCTAGCAACACACAAACAAATATCCATATGGGTGATCGAACCACAAGTCAATTCATAAGTGTGAATCAACAATCCCAAATAACATAGAACATTGCAAAAACATAATCCAATTGGTAATATTAACCGCAATAATCACATAAATGTCTTAGACTCAAGGTTCCACATTGATCAAGAGTGAATTCTAGGGTGCTAGCCACCCATTACACCTAATACAATCAGCAAATAGAAAGAAATACAATAAGACATGATAAAATTATAGAATAAACCAAGAACTTGGGTTGAGGAATGAAAGGCCTTCAATCTTCTTCCCAGTGCAGTCTTTGAGGATGATGGAGGCTGGAAAATGTGTTATTGAATGTCTAAAGATAGGTTAAATTCGAAATGGAACTTATATATAAAGGGGAAGAGTTGTCATTTCAGTTTTAAGCAAAATCGCGTTCAGAATTTTAAAACAGAGTAAAGAATTTCGATCGAGATGCAAGTGTGTCTCGGTTAAGACGTGAAAAAGGAGTTTTTCTCCGGTGAATCGAGGACTGATCTTGGTCGAGATGCAAATGTGTCTCGGCCAAGACGTGAGAAAAGAGAATTGCATGCTTTTTAGGGTTTGACTTATCTCGGTCGAGATTGGGTTTCATCTCGGCCGAGATCTTGATCTCTTGACTTTCTGGACTTCCCCTGGAGGGTCATCTCGGCCGAGATGCAATGCTTGCCTCGGACGAGATCTTCACCTTCTCAAATTTCAGGATTTCCCTGGAGAGTCATCTCGGCCGAGATGCAATGCTTGCCTCGGACGAGATCTTCACCTTCTCAAAATTTCAGGATTTCCCTGGAGAGTCATCTCGGCCGATATTTGCATCCTGTCTTGGCCGAGATCAAACTTTAGCCCTGTCCTTTGTTGCCTCGATCGATCCACCGACTCCACGATCGTTTGATGCTCTTTTTCGATCCCTTTGCACCTATTTTAACACAAACATGAACCAAACGCATTATTTTGCCCAATGAGAATAATATGCATGAAGTACTCATGAAATTGCACAGAAAACACACTAAAATGACACTTAAAGCGTCCTAAAGTGTGTGCACGAACACGTGTACCAAATCCCTCAAACTTGAACTTTTGTTCGTCCCGAAAAAATAAAGAAAAAGACGAAAGAACACGTGTTTAGGACAGATTTATGTGGCAATTGGTTTCAAATTATTTTCTAAAAACAAGGCAAACATGAAAGTAACGAGCATATGCGATAGGCTAAATCTACTACTCTCAAGACTCGACGTTCTCGACTTGAGATCCTCACCGGTGAGTGTATCTCTCGACTCTCGAGTGTATTAAATGGAATGTGTAAACGCTCGCATCGAAGTGCATGAAATGCCTACCATAGGCTTGTCAATCATCTAAACTCGAAAATGTACTTGACATGTGTGACAAAGAATCAAATAGGTCTTTAATGGGTTGTAATGTTGGCTTGGGGTAAGGTGGGATGATTTTAGGTAAGAGTGACTGTAAAAATGGACTAAACGAGTGGGTCCTACCCATCTACCCTTCAAACAGCAGTCGCTCTACCTCACTTATTCACTTCCAATTCAAATCAGTTCTAAGACTCGACTTCTTCACCTTATTTCAGCCTACATCTCCCATATTATCAATTCTCACAAGAGATGTGTTCCTTAAAACTTTTTCAACCTTGAGAATGATAATCATAAGATGTTGTGATTTTCACCAACCTCTCCAATTTTAACACTACAAAGTATATACAATGAACTCTTTCTTTTATTTTCTGATTTTTCAATTTTCGGTTTTTTTAATGGATAGGCACGTGTTCTTAATTCTTACCTATTTTATGTGTTTCCCTTTCACCTTTCGACAATTTCCACTAGTCTACCCCAATTTGATCCCAATCTCCCAACCCAACTACCTTCCAGCCGTCTCCCTCATACTCTTATAGTCCATTTGGTTTCAAAGGTTAAATGAAAGGGGCTTGGCTTGTAAAGCTGGCTATCAAACAAAAAAGCTTTAAGCTCAAGGGGCTTAACTAGAGACAATGTCAAATTTGGTAAAAAGGGAATATTTTCAAGCTTTTGAAATAGGTTTTGATCAAGAATTGCCTAATATCATTTTCAATGCCACAACATGTATCGACTTATTCAAAAGTAGAGAATTAGGGCAAGTTCTAGAGAAAAATGCATGCATTCAATGAATTTCACACCGAAAGAAGAATTTGAAGTACTCAAAAAAATGGGAGTATTTATTTAGGCTCAAAAACTCACTTTTTAGCAAAATTTTGATCACAAATCTTGAATGCAAGCTCGATTTTATTTCAAAAGACTAGCATGCTCTATCTTGTGCCATTTTTCAAAAAATTTGTTCAAAAATTTTCATCATTAACCAATGCCACATTTTCTTCCTACACGGTCCAATCACTTTTCTCTCGGGCAGCCAACTTGTACGCCTACCACCCCCTCCCCAAACTTGTTTTGAAACCGAGTTTGTGGAAAAGAGGAGTACGAGTTGGTACTCATCGAATTTAACCATTTATTAACTGTTTTATCCCAAACCAAGAAGCAACTAACTAACTTAACAAAAACAATCCTACTCCTAAAAATATGCAAGGTATCAAAATTTAATAAAGACAATATCAACATAACCAAAATAAGCAAAAGACAGCAATTGGCTCATAGTGGGTCTCGGCCGAGATAGGCTTCCAGTAATTTTTGGCCAGTTTGGGTGCTTCTGAATCTCGGCCGAGATGCTTTATGTTTCTCGGCCGAGATGTGCTTCCAGGGAATTACCCTGTTTTGCCTGCATGACGTCTCGGCCGAGATTCCTTGTGTGTCTCGGCTGAGATGGCCTCCCTTGCAATTTTCCTTCATTTTGGTCCCCCTTCACCCCCATTTCATGTTATCTCTTGATTATTCTGATTTATACCTGCACATTTCTCAACAAATACATCAAATATGCCACAAGGCATTTATTAAGCTACTAAACTATGAATTTGAAAATGCGAGAATTTAAAGATACCGTCGGGGTGCCTCCCGACAAGCACTTCTTTAAGGTCATTAGCTTTACCCTATCATCCTCTTGCTTGTCAAGGGGGCTGGAAGTAAAAGTCCTTGTCTGAGCCTTTACAGCTTTGCCCTTTAGCGAATCTCCAACGAGTCGCTTTTCTTGATCCTTGGAATTTCCATTCTATCATTTCCCGTATATTCTCCACCTTCCGTCTTTCCTTTGGCTTCCTTCCCTCCTTACAAAATTTTTTCTCAACAAGAACAAAGTGTTTGAGCGTAAACAATGAATATATGACAATTCTAGCCAATATGATTAAGCTCTCATGATACCCTTTCGCAAATGAGGGTGTTTCAATTTTTACCACAAGATTTTCTTCCCAATTTGAAAGAATTTTTACAACAATGCCAATTTTGAAGAAAGTCAAGTTAGTTGGTGAGGAGAAAATTTTCGTCCCGATAAAATCATGCTTGGCAATTTCTAAAAACCCTTCCATGCCATCTTGTGGTAAATATGAAGAAGGGGGGATGCAATTCAAATGCCTCGAAAACATGTTGTCAGGTCTAGGGGTTCCACATTTTCTTGAAAAACATTTATCGCTCTCAAATAGGAGTGTTTCCCCACAAACCTGAAAATCAACATGGGTGGAGGGTGTTTCATCAAAGACTTTTTGGGAATGAGGAAAGCTTAAGATATGAAAATTTTCCCAAAAGATAAGGTCATCATTTTCTAAAGTAAACCCGAAGGATTCACTCAAATCAATGCTCAATTCATCACGAATGCCCTTAATTTGAAAATTTTCCCAAAATAAGATGTCATCCTCTTCTAAAGTACAAGTGAAGGGTTCGCCTAAATCAACGAATGCATCAAGGGAAAAACATTCATTTGGAAGATGTTTGCAAGAAAATTTATTCACCAAGAAGACATCAAAGCAAACATATTCCACATCATAAGCTATGTCAAAACCTTCACTAAGACCACTTCCGTTGTGAACCTCACTCTCAAATTCATCAACCACTTCAAACAGTTTTTGAGATTCGAGTTCTACCTCTTGAAGGCTTTGGTCTTTTTTGGTGAGTGCTTTGCACATTTCTCGGAGTTCATAAATGGGGAAAGATTCATCATCCCTACCCAGGTGTTCTTGTTCTTCTAATCTGCTTACCACGGTAACCAAATGACTAATTTGAGTCTCAAGACTCATGATTCTCGACCATGTATCTTCCTGAAATTGCAGAGTATTAGAACCAAGATTTTTATCATATCCTCCAACGACATTTTATGTTTATTTACTAAAAACAAAACGGTTCTAACACCGTTCCCCGACAACGGCGCCAAAATTTGGTAGCGTCGTTTCTTACCACCAAATTAATGTATAGAAATATACACTTAACCTTATCCTACAACTCTAACTAGTAGAGTGGCAAGTAAGGATTGATCCCACGAGGAACGGTCGAACAATTTTGCTTTATGTATTAAACTATTATAATCAAGCAATATAACGTAAATAATCTAGAAAAACAATCAAGAAGTAGGGGGATTTTAATGAAATCACAGCTAACACCTAAAATTCTATTAAGCAACTTAAATAACAATTACTCTAAAAATACTTAGCAATTTAACAATTCAAATAAACAAAAACAAATAGAATGATTTTTTCGATTTTTGGTTTTCAAGTAATAAAACGATTCACCCTTGATCTTGCTTCCCCTTGGTCTTAGATGATTTATGCAACTACTGTTAATACCCAATTAGTTAGCCTTAGAACTCCTGCTTCAAGATTGATAACAAACTCTATCAATCTTGTTGTCTCTTAAGTATGATTAATCAAAATAAGTTTTTCAATTAATCCTACTCAACTTATCAAATCCTAAAACAAGCTATTTAAGAATCAATAGTCGAGTGCATTAAGAATTAAGACAACAAAGTAGATTCAACATAAAACTCATAAGTTCGGTTCTAGTGGTCGAACTCTATGTTATCCCCAATAAAATAAATCTATTGTTTGCTACACGGGAATCGGTAATCCTACAATTACGGATAGTAATTTCCAATTCTAGAAACACACAAACAAATATCCAAATGGGTGATCAAACCACAATTCAATTCATAAGTGTGAATCAACAATCCCAAATAACATAGAACATTGCAAAAACATAATCCAATTGGTAATATTAACCGCAATAATCACATAAATGTCTTAGACTCAAGGTTCCACATTGATCAAGAGTGAATTCTAGGATGCTAGCCACCCATTACACCTAATACAATCAGCAAATAGAAAGAAATACAATAAGACATGATAAAATTATAGAATAACCAAGAACTTGGGTTGAGGAATGAAAGGCCTTCAATCTTCTTCCCAATGTAGTCCTTGAGGATGACCGAGGCTAGAAAATGTGTTATTGAATGTCTAAAGATAGGTTAAATTCGAAATGGAACTTTTATATAAAGGAGAAGAGTTGTCATTTCAGTTTTAGGCAAAATCGCGTTCAGAATTTTAAAACAGAGTGAAGAATCTCGGCCGAGATGCAAGCATGTCTTGGTCGGGACGTGAAAAAGGGGTTTTTCTCTTGGTGAATCGAGGGCTGATCTCGGCCGAGATGCAAATGTGTCTTGGCCGATACGTGAGAAAAGAGAATTTCAGGCTTTTTAGGTTTTGGCTTATCTTGACCGAGATCTTGATCTCTTGAATTTCTGGACTTCCCCTGGAGGGTCATCTCGGCCGAGATGCAATGCCTGTCTCGGCCGAGATCTTCAGCTTCTCAAAATTTCAGGATTTCCCTGGGGAGTCATCTCGGCCGATATTTGCATCCTATCTCGGCCGAGATCAAACTTTAGCCCTGTCCTTTGTTGCCTCGATCGATCCACCGACTTCGCGATTGTTTGATGCTCTTTTTCGATCCCTTTGCACCTGTTTTAACACAAACATGAACCAAACACATTATTTTTCCCAATGAGAATAATGTGTATGAAGTACACGTGGAATTGCACAAAACAACACTAAAATGACACTTAAAGCGTCCTAAAGTGTATGCACGAACACGTGTACCAAAAGAGTCGGTGATGTTCATTACCTAGGAGAGTAGGTCAGAGTGGATGTGACAATGGTAGCTTGTAGTCTTGTTTTTTTTTTTTTTAGGATACATGTCTTCGCGTTATTGCTTAGTTAGTAGAAGAGTACTTCTTGTCTCTACTGGCACCCCTTTTAAATTCTGAAATCGCTGACTTAGCGACAAATTGTCCTTTCTTCTGACTTCTTGTTGCATGGTCTGCAATTCGATCCCAGTTGTTGCATGAATTGGGTCGTGCTACTAGCCGACTATTGTATACGCCAATCCATCAGCCATGTGTTGAAGTATCTGATGATCTCTGCCAATCACGAGTCATCAATCTCTTTCTTTGTTAGATTCTTATAGTCAAGAATCTCTGCAACTAGCAAGTTTCCCATTTCTCTTCAGTCATGTTCTGAAACCTATATGTAAGCCGCTCAAGTAGTCTACTAGGAGTTGGAGTGGCTTCGGTGTGTCTAGGGTGTTGCTGGCTGGCTGGAGCTGCATACTGGATTGATGTTCTTGCATGCTTGCTCAAAGAGGAATTTCTTTAGGAACATTTCTAGCTTTGAGAGCTTTGAGTTAGAATTTGTGCAGTCTTTCATTAGATTTTGCAAGTTTTCTTATTAGTTCTGATAAACTCATCAAAAGACTATGCAAACTCCTCCTCCACCTGAGCTTTCATCTTCTCAAACCTCCTCTTTGACTCCTCCTATTTTTCTTCTCTTCAAGAAAGGCTTGATCTACCACCTTTATTGTCGCTCAACAAGCCCTCATTTGCCTCTTCTTCTTCCCCCTTTTTGACATCATCAATGGAGGTACCTGACGTCTCTGAATGTTACCCAACTTGGTCTTATCATCCTTGTTCTCTTCACACAGCAGGGACGATTCTTCCTACATAGACCTGAATCTAGAAATGATCTTCTTCATCTTGTCCAGAAAGTATCAATGAGGGTATTGATATTTCTTTCAAGAAAGACATTCTTCTCCTCCATCGCTTGCCTTTACAATGATAGAAGATTTCTTGAATCTTGCAAAATAGATCTAGATATGTTATTAATTTGAAGATAATATTTCATTGATTTTAATAAAATATGAGTAGAAAATTCAATATATTTTTCACTAAATATAAAAGCAACCTTACATATACTCATTAGCCGAACTAGAAAAGGTAAGTAATAAATAAATAGTTCATTTCTAGAATTTAAATTTTATTAAATTATTTATGAAGTATGTTTTGCATATGGAAACTATTAAATATATTAAATGATTCTAAACTATATCGGTTTTTTTATCTTAAATTTGACCAACATATTATTTTATTTATTTTTTATTTAGTCACTAATTTTCAAATATAAAATTTAAAATAACACATACATAAATCTTGAAAATATGGAATGCCCAAGTGTTGAATTATCTTCATTATTTTATGGAAGTTTGTTTTGTATTTTTTTTTATGAATTTATGATTAGTAATGATGCAAAATCACTTTGCAAGTAGGAACTAATGCCCCCAAAACATTATGTCATATATTGTACTACCTCCGTCCCGACTTATTTTGCACACTTTCTATTTTCGATCTTCCCACCTTATTTTGCACACTCCAAAAAAGGAAACTTCTTCCACAATCTCCACCCTCAAAATTTCAACATTCAATCTCCACCTTTAAAAAAGTCAAAGAAAAAGTAAAAGCTGCTTTTTCTTAACATCTGTGCCCGGTCACCTGTGCAAAATAAGTCGGGACGGAGGGAGTAATATATAGGGTTGTTTCTACTTAGGCAAAAGTCACAACATGAAGTTAGATCCAAGGACGAAAATATCGGTAATAACGGAGATATCGGTCTTTCAATTTACGGAGATATCGGTGAGATCTCGATTAATATCGGAATATCGGTGAAATATTTTTAAAAACGCCGAGAAACGTATTAAAACACTTAATTTATCACGATATTTGTTAGATTATCAAAAACCTAGCTAAATTCTAATTTTTAATTTAAAAAAATAGATCCAAATACACGCATATACAACTATTCGATAAATAAGAAACATTACATCCACTGTCCGCTGATCCGGTAGCCATTATGAACTATTTTCATCATACATTACTACCTTCTAGTACCAAAATGAATTCCTATGAGGCTCAACCTGAGAGTATTGGTTAGCGATGTAATTACAATAGTGGTACCAGCTCACCGAGGTAGCGTAATTATGAAGATAGTCATCACGATAAAATAAATATGTTGCAGCGTCTCGCCTAACCGTCTATCCATGTACCGGATAATTTGGATTTATCCAAGATTTATACTGTTGTCCTTCCTGAAAATTCCTAAAATAATGGAGCAGCAGCTAAATTTATACACGAATTCATGCTCCAAACATTATTGTTTCTGTAAAAAAATTTACATCAATCACTCTTTCTTCACTCAAAGTTTGTCTTTACACTCTTTACAACATGTATATGCAATTTGGCATGCAACAAGCCAACATTTACTGCCAACACTGCCCAAAGCACTCCCAAAATTCAATAAAGCAGCCCACAAATTATAAAAAAAAAAAATAATAAAAAATTGACTGTCGCGTTTTGGCGAGATTCGTCGATTTCTCACCGCTTCTGGAACAAACACAGCGAGCAATGAGACGCGAAACTGAGTCGCCGAGATTTAGCCGAGAATTTCTCGATTTATCACGAGATCTCGGTGCCATCATGACAAAATGCAATGTCAGGAAGAAATCGTCTCGGGAAGCTTAATTTAGTGAGAAATCGGCGAGATTTCGTCGATTTCTCGCGAGATTTTAACCATTTCTTACATCAAGGTCATTATAACAAGGAAGTCTGTTGTAGGAAGTAAGGATCAATTGTTGTGACAAGACCACAACAATAATCCCTGTAAGAGAAAGATGTGTACAACAGAGTCTGCTAGTAGCACGACCCATCTTAGGAAATAACCCAGATCGTACATCAGAACATGCTGCAAGCAGTCAGTAGAAGGGTCGAAGAATCATTAGTGATTTCAAAATTTAAATATTGCTGGCAGAAACAAGATGTAGTCTTGTCCGGACTGTACAATAACATGAAGACATGTATACTGACAAAAGTAAAAACCAAATCTACAGACTGACTTCGCCGCATCTACTCTAACCTACTTTCCCAGCAAAAGAAGAACAACTACTCCAAGTTGTACAAGAGCATTGAATGTCAACAATAATCTATTTATCCTTCAAGAAAGAGAATACCTACAACGATAAATAGAGGAAGCTAAAGACCAAGAAGATTTACGAACGTTACACAACACAAACTAATTTATGCTTGCACTAAACTGAAAAAATCAAGCAAGCATATTTCACACTTCTCATGAGCTTACGATTCTGAACTGCAAGATTCTCAAGCATCTACAAGAAACTCAAGATAATGCGGCCAGATGTAAGCTGATGAGAAAAGAAAAATCACCAGAGTGCAAGACTAACCTTAATTAAAAGATCGGCCGAGCAGATGTCTTCATCTTTCAAAGAGAAAGGGTTCTTTTTCTCTTGATCCTGATGGAGAGGTTACTGGCGAATTTACTTTTGAAAAATGAGATGATCTTAGTTTGATCGAACACTATTTGAAAACCGTTTTTCTGCTTTGAAATGAATGTTCCAAATGTCCCCGCTTTTTTTATGGCATAACTACATCCTCGAGCTCGAGGTTTTAATTTCTTCGCCGATCTTTTTTCGAAGAAGATAGTTGAGCACGATTAAGATGAGATCATCAAAAAACCATAAAAAATGAGTGTTGAATTTTTTTAGGGGAAGGACGAGAGATCCATGAATTGGGATCCTGATGCATATAGATACAAATGGTCCAATGGGAGCAAGAATTGTCTGGACCATTTGGAATATTTTGTTTCAGAGCAAGCTAGGATATGCACTGGTCATGATGTTGCAAAAACTTCATTAATATGTTCTGGAACATCGAGTTGAGGTCTTAACAAATTATCCATTGAGATAAACACTACAACGGCCCGACGCCTCTGGCAGAATGTTGAAATGGGTCGTCGAGCTCAGGTGGTTTGATGCATAATAAATTATCCATCTGTTTTTTCTCCAAACAGAAGAATCGGTTCTAAAATTAATACTCCCTTGTTCATCAATTCTGAAAGAGTTAAATTCTTCTGAATCAACATTTTACATCTGTTGAGTTACCAAGGAGGTAATAACCCCTCAAGAGGCTAGAGAAAGCGCTAATTGAAAATGAAGCGAATTGTTGATTGTATCATAAAGACCCTTATGCCCATGTCCCAATCAGGAGAGGTGCGAAGGCGAGTCAAGAAGAAGATAAAGCCGCCCCTTTTAGTAAGAGGGGGTGCATAAGTCATAGAGAACAAAAAAGTCAAACTGGTGAACCGTTTGATCACCGTAATTACATATATAAGCTAAGTTGGATCTACATCCTTAACGGATCGACTAAGGCCTTCACTTCAGTAGTGGCATCATGGGTTCTGTCAGTCAGATCCTCTACTAGAGTTCATCAAGAAAGCAAGAAGTACAAAACCTATCGTCCATTTCCCTAGAGGTACTACGTTGACACTGAATCACTTGTCATTAGATCAATTATCAATCATTCATTTAATGATAAATAACTACAAGTGACGGAGATACACGATTTAAAAAAATGAAAAGTCCAATATTTAAAAATAGTATCGAGAATAACTGGAAAAGTGGAAATACCACCGGGTTATAAATTTTCTCATTTTCGTCGATTAGATAATATTTAAGTTTAAATACTTGAAAAGTTTGTTTTAAATTCTCAAGTTATAAATATTTATTTACCAAGATTGGATTATAATTTATTAAATGGTAAAATGAATAAGCATTCGTAGTTATATCTCACACTTAGAATTGTTGAAGTAGTTTAGCACATTATTGTACGCCAAGAGATTGTGGCACCGCCAGGGGTATTTCTGTAAGTTTGAGGTCAAGACAAACTGCTATGGTGAAATTGGTAGACACATTGCTCTTAGGAAGTAGTGCTAGAGCATCTTAGTTCGAGTCCAAATGGCATGATCTGGAGCACAGTCTCGGAGAGAGGCTAGGTGAAATAGACATGCCTGTGAAGATGCGGACTACCTAACCTAGACATAAAGACCCTATGAAGCACTTTTTCTCAATCTCACGAACAAGATCTAAGAATAACAAAGTATACAATCAATTAATCGAAGAAGGGGGGACAGATCTAAGAAGTGGTTAGTAGTGAGAGGTGGGTCGATTGTTCCATGAACAGTTCTTTGAAAAGAGAGGGCGAATCCATCAAATTTGATCAACCATTAACGAGTAATCCTAATGTTGGGGGATTTAGTTAGGGAGATGTAGAAATAGTACTTCAAGACCCATTACGTGTCCACTGTCTTTTAGTCTTCTTGGCATATGTTATTTTGGCACAGAATTTGAAAGCACATGAAGAGTGAGTGTATGTGTTGGTAAGTGAAATACATGGAACGAGCATGAGCAGTTGGTAGGTAAAATAGCTAAGACGTCCAAGCATCTGCCATAGAACTCAGGTAAGCCTCTGAAAAGAATCGAACTTCAAAAAAAATTATATTGATTCAACCATACCCTTAAATCGGGCTACATGAAATAGATTTTCAGAAGTCCACAGAAATATTATTGCTAATTGGCCAAATGAGAAGCAAAAAAAATCTAATAAAGATATTCCTTAGTAATATCATCATGACCTTTGAAGTCATGTGCACGTATTCGGCTCAATCCTTTAAGTAAAAGATTGGGCCGTGTTTAATTGCAATTCGATTAAGAGGACGGGGAGTAATTACTTTTCATTTTCCTTATCTTAATTTGTTTTCCTTATCTGGATCTAAAGTATCTACTATTTGAAACTCAAATTTGACTTATTTTCATACCTCACAAGCAGCAGCTAGTTCACGACTCCATTAGCTAGACTCACGAATAATTGCATTACCCTCAACAACAAGATCGTGTCCTTCATTACGAGCTTGTACACATGCCTTTAGAGCTACTCGATTAGCTACGACACCTAGCGCATTACCCTCAGGGTATCCTAAAGTTCCTTCACTAAACTGTAATCGGAATCAGCCTCAAAGATCTCGAACAGAGCAGGCATATGCCAAACGTGAATACCCCACAAAGCCATGGGAATCCGAATCAATAGAGAACCTTTTCTTTTGTCTGAGTCAATCTTATTCCATTCCAATTCCTTCTCGATATCTCCCAAGGAAAATATTGAATTGGATACGAGTTAACTCAATCTCAACTTTTCCTTACTGAAGCAAAGCACATCTTAGATATGTTCAAGAACGTTAAGAGGATGCTTCTTGTTGAAGAGAACTTTTCTACCTTACTCTTCAAGTAGTATATTGGGGAGTCTTTTGTTGAATCAGGGATTTAAACTAGCTTAGAGTTGTTCCGATGAACTAGTATAGCTATAGGTGTAGCCTTCCGAGGATCGACGAAATTAGTTGTAGGTGCCGAGTTGAGACTCGAGCATCGTATAACTAAGTTTGTACTATGTGAGCAACTCAATGAATTTTCCTTGTATGAGGGAAGAGTGGTGTAGAAGGATTACCCCCGCCTTTGAATCACTATAATTTATGTGTATTTATTTTCCATCATCTTTAATTATTTTAACTGTTGTTGTAACATACTACTTATATCTGCATGATTTTGAAAACAGTTACACTAATTTTGTTGTTTGAGAATTCATAAGGTATTGTTAGTAAGTCTCTAGAAGAACAACTTATTTTAAGCAGATGGCTCTGTAGGAACTTATTGTTGTAAACACTGCTACAAGAATCAGTTTCTTACAATCAACAAAAAACTACTTTACCTACTGTTTTCGAAAGAAAATATTGTCCATCCCCTCTAAACCTCTATCACTTGGGAGTTGGGACCAACATTATTCCATATATTTTATAATAACAAATCTACAAGTTCATTGATTTAAATCTCATGTTAAACTATAATTGATTGATTCTCTACATCCTATATTAATATCACTAAATTTATCATCTTAATAGATATTACATAATTTGACTTTTCATTTTAACACAAAATTATGAATTATTTTATATTTTTTGAAAATAATAACTCAAAAAAGTTTATATTGTAAATAAAATTTGTTAGCATAAATTTCGATTTTAGTATATATTTTATTATAGTTGTGAATAAATTTTTTTAGCATAAGTTTACATGAACTATGATAAATACATTGTTTTTCTTTCTTATCATACACTCAACAAACTTGTAATTATTAAAAATACATATTTTTCCAATATATATGAAACTGACAGTCAATTTGAGATGTCAATGTAAGTGATATGTTTGATAAATTGAACATATCCCAATTAACAATATTCATGATTGAAGACTTCTTATATTTTGCAACATAGATGTAGATATGTTAATAAATTTAAAGATGACATTACATTGACGTTAATAAAATATTTTAAGAAAGTTTAATATAATCTTTTAGCAAATATAAAAGCAACCTTACATACATGCACTGAACGAATTTTAAAAGGTAAGTGATAACTTAATGAGTTGATCTTGAGTGCACCGGTAGCACCGGTGTGATAACACGTTATTTATGCATGTATTTAGGTCGATTTAGGATCATATTTGATATCATTTACGTGCATATTTGACCGGCATTTAGTTATACTAATAATATTTGGATCATTTGACGTGTTTCGACTTGTTTTAAGGTATTTTGAGCATTTTCAGGCTACCGGACGAGGAAACAAGTTGAAAAAGAGTGAAAACCGGCCCAAAAGAGTGAGAACCGTCGAAGAACCGGTCCGAACCGGTCTGAACCGGTCCAGTAGCAAAGCAATGCAAGAACCGACACGGCCGCGTCAGACTTGTAACACGGCCGTGTCAAAAGTGGCCTGCAACGCGTTGTGAGTTCTGGAATAGAACACGGCCTTGTCACACTATGAACACGGTCGTGTCAAATTGTTGCTGGAAAAGAGAAATTTGCGAAGCAACACGGCCGTGTCAGTTGAGCAACACGGACGTGTCAGAAGGGTTTTTATGCGAAGATTTCCTATTTTTAATAGGATTTTGAGCCTATCTTCTCCAAGATTCGTCCCCAACTCTATAAAAAGGACTCCAAGCTTTAGGAGAAGGGGGAATCAATCACGAAAGAATACCCATTACATCATTCTGCCTAGAAGACATCTTGGAGGACAAAGAAGGCGAAGATCATCGAGACGGAGTCATCCGGGTTTATTTATTCTTTTCTAGTTTAATTCTTTACAATGTTTTTATTAAGATTTTGTATTGGATTATTACTAGGCATGAGTAGCTAAGCTATTCGTGTCCTAGGGTTAGAAAGTAGGGATTTTTATGACAATGGTTTGATTATGATTTAATCTATTAATTCCGTTCTTTACGTGTTTTATCTCTATGTTTGTGCTTAAAACTGAATTTAGCTTGATCACCTAGATTTAGTAATTTAGTTGAACAATTCCGCTTCGAGAGGAGGGAGTCGTTATCAGACTTAGAACATAGAGCGCCGTTGTCTATGACTGTGTAGGCCGTGGCTTAGGATCGTTTGGGAGTTATTAGGTTTAATTGACTCGAGAGGGTAATTAGCTTAATTAATCAACGGTTTAATCGCTTCGAGAGAAGGATTAGATTATTGTCGTGCCACCTAATAAACATTAGAATTGGTAAATTAATAGGTTAATTATATCTGACATTGAATTAATATCCTGAAATCGAAGCCCTAGGATACCTTTTCTCTTTGATTGTTAGTTTTTACGTTTCCTAAGTTGAAGTTATATTTAATTGAGTATTTTAATTAGTACAATTAATCTTTTGAAACTTAGTATCTAGTTAGGACATTCCTAGAGTATTAGGGTATCAAACTACCTAAAACTATTCCTTGTGGGATCGACCTTGACAATAGTACTACACCTACATCCGTACACTTGCGGAACACTAGGTTAGAAACCGGCGTGTCACGGTGCCCTAGATAAATTTTACCTGTTGTAAAGTTTATAGATAAAATTTTCACTAATTATTTTATTAATTAATATTCTCCACCAAATCCGCTTACCCCTGTAATTAAAAATTATTTTATTTCGAGCCTTAATATTTATGTGCTTTCTTTTACATAAGGTAGTTAGTTTAGAGCCTTATGATTCATGGGCCATTTTTTATCATAAATTATTTTTGGACCTCATAATTTTATAAATATTTATTTAATTTTCCGTGAAATATATATTTGTGACAAATAGGGTTTAGTAGGAAAAATATTCTTAGAATATGTATTTTCATAGTATTTTTGTATATTGTAAGACATACCTTGAGATATGCCTGCCCAAATAAGGTGAAAAAATTAGTGGCATAAAAAAGCCAACTCAAGGGACTACAACTCTGTCCGAAATAACCAAAGCCTGGTCGTGCATGACAAAGGAACCGTACACGACCAGTGCACGAAATACGCAGAGGCGAGGTGAGACTGAGTCAGAAGCAGCTCCATGAGCTTGTTCTTAGATATCATGTGTCGGTCCTTGTGGGATCGACCTTGTGCTTGCCCAATTACTGCAGTAACCTCGTACACTTGTGAGTGTTTCTCGTCTGTGATTGAGCTATGTTGTTCCGATATCTTTCTATCATGTGAACAAGCTCTATCTTCTTATGCAATTGAGCGTCAATCGTTGCTCTGAGCTTTTTCTTGCTATTAACCAACTCAACAATTATTACTTCTAGATCGTCGATTATATTTTCTTGTCTATATTTTTCGATTCAAATTGGGAATTGATTCGGTACATCCTACGTAGTCAGGGCCATCAATTCAATGAAAGAACTTACACTGGTTTTTCTATGCCATGATCAAAAGTTTAGTAGTTTTTTCATTAATCAAGTAGGGGACCGACAAAAAAAATGTAAGTACAAAGAATAATTTTTTTTCTCTTAATCGTTCATAGACTCGGAATGAGACTTACTATTTTCTTAGGGCGGGTTATAAATGGCCGACCGCGGCTCATTTCCCTCGTAGAGGTGTATACTCTAACATCCATTATGCATGTATACTTTTGTAAGTGTCTCGAATCCAAACTATCCAAAGAGGATGTAGACGAGTTGAAGTTGACACTGAACATTGTTGAGGTATAGTTATAAAAAAAAAATATTACCCAACTCAAAATATGCTGAATCAAACTAATACAAACACATAATTTAAAAAATGATGATATGTGACTCCAAAACTTTACAACGAAATATTTATGGAATGTGATGGATGGCGAAAACGTTAGAAACACTAACTTGTGAGACTGGTGTCGTTGAGGAAGTTGTCGTGTAAAATTAATGCAAACCCATGTCTTCAACTAGCCACTATGTCTACAAGATGAATTCGCATTAGACTTGTAAGTTCTATCTTTCTTATCAATTAAAGTTCAAGTAATTCATAATCACCAGATTTTCACAGGTCAACAATGTCAATTTGCCCGACTAATGCAAACCCACAGCTTCAGCTAGTCACAATGTTAACATTTTTGCTCTAAACAAAGTCAAATTGACATACTAATTCACATATGTGTGGTTAATCAAGCATTAATAGAAAGCATTAAGAATAGTACATTTGGTAGTAATTTTGCTACCCTGAAAATGGTAAAGCAACAACAAAACCAGCAGTGGACTATGCAAAAAAAATTCAAAAAAATAAAATAAAGAGATCTAAGATAGAATTTGTATTTCTACAATCGTGGCTTTGCTCGGTTACTAAATCATATTCCCTCCGTCCCGAATGAACTTGCACGCTTTCTAATTTAGTCCGTCCCAAGCTATTTGCACACTTACTTGAAAAGAAAACAAATCTCACAAATTCTACCACACAATAAAGCAAAAAGATAGATTTGAAAAGTCAACATAACCCAAAAATAAGCTTTTCTTAATATGTGTGCCCACTTGTCAGTGCAGGTTCATTCGGGACGAAGGGAGTAAGAGGTTGCTATAGGAAGATTTAAATATTATATACATAATCCCGTGTCTACCTATACAATGTATTGCGGTAGCTACGTCGTTAATTTTAGATTCTGGGAGGCTTTAGTTCGCGACCATTAAACGGTAGTCTTTAGTTCGCGATTTAGAAATTTGTGGGTTAGGGCACGCTCTTTTTATTTAGAGCAAATATAGGAGAGAAGGAGATCAAAAATGCTAATTTCAATTTTTTAGGAGGGTATAAATATACAGACACTGCTTATCTTAGTCAAACAATAATTTAATATGGCCACCAAACACCCGACAATAAATAATCTTATCACCATATACCTTTACCAAATGAATGATTTGTTAGTTATACTGCCTAAACAAGCCAAACTATCTCATGATAGCTAACCCTACCAAATGGGTATTTAAGGGTCCAATACGCAGCCACGATAATAGACCAAACAACTTAATCGAGTTGACTATGTGCCATACCATGCCTTATACAAGCACCCGGTAGGCACTAAGGCTATGTTTGCTTAGGGCTAGGGGTGCTGCCGCACTTGGCTGTAGTAAAATGGCCGGGCTAAATGAAAAAAATGGTGTTTTTTTAGGTGGTTGTGGAAGTGGTTGTAGTTTGGATATACTCCCTCCAACCTAATTATATAGGTTTGTTGCCTTTTACACAAGGATTAAGAAAAATCATTGGAAAAGACAAATATATAATCAATTTCCTAGTATGCCCATATTTAATAAATACTATACCGTTTAATATATTATTTAACCCTCATACGAATAGGAGTGTATTAGTAAATGAGTTATTAAATGCTAATATATATAGAAACTGGACTGTATATTTGGAACATAAAAAAAAGGAATATTTGCCTATATAATTGGGACATATAGAGTATTAATAAATTGTAAAAGGTGATGTGATGTGTGTAATAGGTTGTTAATTGATGATTGATTTAATAATTAAAGTAATATTGGGAGTTGTAATTGATTGATTGTTTGGTTGGTTATAGAATGGTTGTAGTGTTGGATATATTAATTAATTGTAAAAGGTGATGTGATGTGTGTAAGATATTCTTGATTGATAACTGGTTTAATGATTAAAGTGGTATTGTAAATTGTGATTGATTAATTAAAGTAAAATAAGTTGGGGAGGCTTGGGGAAACCAACCAAACAAATCTGAGTTTGAGTTTGGATCAACCTTTTTGGGTTTGGCCTAAGCACAATCAAACATTGTTTCCCCGATTGCAAAGTGTTGGAAGAAAAGAAGTGGCTAACAATGCAACAGTCAGCTAAGTCATTCAAGTGAAGAAAAGAGAGCTGGAATACAGTTTTGCAAGTCTGTTTTCATGCAACGATTTTTTGGCGGTTAAAATCGTTGTCTATTTTTATATTTTTTGAATTGAGCTGCAAGTTGATTAGCTTGTTAATTGCAGTCGCGATTTCTTTCAAGTTGATTAGCTTGTTAATTGTAGTCGCGATTTCTTTCATTCTTTGTACCTTCAGCTGTTTCAGAGTGTAGGTAAAGGGATAGATAGATATATTCTAGTCTAACACAATACACACACAAGTCAACAAGAGGAACTACAAGTGAGAAGAGAGGTTGAGAGAGTAGTTAGCGAAATTGCGTGTATTCTGTGGAGGAACACTCTGGTTTGATCTTGTACTCGTTGAAGTGATAGTAAAGCAAGCACAACCCCCGATAATGTAGGCATTACAAGTCGAACCACGTAAAACCTTGAGTCTTGATCTGTTGTTTTCAAAAATCCAAGTCATAGCACACACTTGCACACAAAGTGTTTGTTATTTGGTGTTTTGGTATTTCTTGGTTGTTCTTGTTTGATCTAAAGCCAACAAGTGGCGCCGTCTATGGGAAACCAGACATAAGAGTTTGCTGAGTGAATCATGTCCATAGGTAAGTTTGAAAAGGAGAAATTATTTGGCAAGAATAAGTATGGGTTATGGAAAATAAAGATGAAATCTCTCCTAGTTCAGCAAGGTCTTGCGTGTGCTTTGAAGGGGGAAAAAGGTTTTCCTTAAAAAGATGGAAGATTCTCATAATAAAGAAATCATGGAAAAGGCCCATAGCATGATTATTCTTTGTCTCTCTGACAAGGTGTTGAGAGAAGTATCAAAGGAAAAGAATGCACCAGGGGTATGGGAAAATTTGGATGCATTATATATGACCATGTCCATGGCCAACTCAAATAGAAAATATTCTCTTTTCTATTTACTAAAGAAAGAAGTGTTGATGACCAACTATATGAGTTTAACAAGTCATTGGATGATTTAGAATCCATTGATGTAAAGATAGAAGATGAAGACAAAGCCCTCTTGTTGTTAAATGCACTACCCAAGTCCTTTGACCACTTCAAGGATGCCATGTTTTATGGTAGGGAATCAGGAATATCTCTGTTGGAGGTGCAAACTGCTATGAGAGCAAAGGAAATGCAGAGACTGAATCAAGAAAATGGTGACCAAATAGGAGAAAGTATCAACGTTAAAAGATGAAAGGGGTTCAAACAAAAAAAACCACAATTCACTGAATCTGCTAAGAAAGGTTTTCATTAGAAATCTAAGAGTTTTGAAGGCAAAGAAATCAGAAAATGTCATTTCTGTAAGAGACCTGGACATTTGAAGAAGGATTATTTTGAGTGGAAGAGAAAACAATCATAGAAAGGTGTTCAAGCCACAAACTCAGTTGAATTGGTTAAAGCAACAAAAGAGGATGCTCAAATCTTAAATGTAACAAATGTTAAAGCAAGTAATGAGTGGATTCTGGATTCTGGATGCATTTTTCACATGTGCCCCCATCTTGAATGGTTTGAGGACTTTAAAGAACATGAATCTTGTACTATCATGCTGGGAAATTATCAGATATGCCCTGTCAAGGGCATAGGAAGCATAAGGATCAAAGCTCATGATTGATCCATCAAGGTGCTCACAAATGTTAGGTATATCCCTTAACTTAAAAGAAATCTGATCAGCCTTGGGACTTTAGAGGGTAGAGGTTGTAGTTTTAAATCCAATCAAGGTTTCATGTATGTGATGAAGGATTCAAAGATAGTCATGAAAGGAATAAGAAGATCCATCTCTATTATTTGGTAGGCAATGTGTTAATTGGAAAAGTTGAAACAACTGTGTCTAATGACTTTACAAATTGGTATGCTAGATTAGGACATTTAAGTGAAGCTGGACTAAACCAATTAGTTAAACAGACGCTTATCACTGATAAGGGAAAGACCAATTCTGAGGTGGTTTGTGAGGACTGTATTCTTGGTAAAAACAAGAAACAAACTTATCCTGTTGGAAAACACTGCTCTAAGAATCCTTTAGATTATGCTCATGCAGAGCTACGGGGGCCATCCAGAGTGCAAACGTTAGGGAGAGGTAAGTACTTCTTAAGTTTGGTATATGATTACTCAAGGAAGCTCTGGTTGTATGTTCTAAGAAACAAGTCAGAGGCATTTGATAAATTCGAGACTTGGTGTAAAGAAGTAAAAACTGAAAAAGGAACACCTCTTAAATGTTTGAGGACTGATAATGGATTGGAATTCTTATCAGAAGAATTTAGTAGTTTCTTCAAAGCAAAGGGGATTAAAAGGCATAAGACAGTGCCTGGAACTCGAAAGTAAAATGGTGTTGCGGAGAGGATGAACAAAACTATCTTAGAAAGGGTTAGGTGTATGTTGCTTAGCTCTGGGTTAGACAATAAGTTCTGGGGAGAGGCAGTAGCTACAGCTGCATATTTGAATAATAGAAGTTCAGCCTCAGCAAATGACAATGTAAATCCTGAAGAAAATGGCCGTGAAATCCACCTTGATACTCACACTTACAGGTGTTTGGATGCAGAGCATATGCTCACATCAAGTAAAATAAGCTTGATGCAAGGGCACTTAAATGTGTAATGCTAGGATATCCAACAAGTGTAAAGGGTATAGAATTTGGTGTACAGAACGTGGTTCAGCAAAAGTACTCATCAGTGGAGATGTAATTTTCTGTGAAGACATTATGCCTTTCAAGGAAAAACAACAAAAGGGTGTTTAATCAGTGTTGGAAATAAAGGTTATCTGTCAAGGTGGAGCCAGATGAGTCTACTCAAAAATGTAGAACAGATGGCTTGAATAACCAAGATGAGTTAGAACATGAAGGTAATTCTAATGATGAGCAGAATCTACAAGACTACCAATTGGTGAGAGATGGAGAAAGAAGAACTATCAAACCTTCAACAAAGTATGAAGAAGAGTATCTTACATCTTATGCTCTTGTAGCTACAGAAGAAATTAAATGCAATGAACCAAGGGATTTCAATGAAGCTATAAATAACAAAGATAGAGATGAGTGGCTGCTTGCAATGAGAGAGGAGATTGGTTCACTAGAAAAGAATAAAACGTAGGCTTTAGTGGACAAGCTTGATAAACAGAAATTGGTAAGTTGCAAGTGGATTTTAAAAGGAAGGTTGAAGTGGCACAAACTGAGAATATAAGGTCCAAAGCAAGATTGGTAGCTAGGGGGTTTACTCAAAGAGACGAGATCTTTTCACTGTAGTAAAACAATGTAAATTAGGATTCTACTTGCAGAAGTGACTCAACAGAATATGGAATTGGAACAACTTGATGTTAAAACTATTTTCTTGCATGGTGTTTGAAGGAAGTGATATATATGGACTGAAACAAAGTCCTAGGTTATGGTCTATTAATTTTGACACACACATACACATGAGATCTATAGGATATGTAAGGTCAAAGTATGAGAGCTGTGTTTATTTGAAGATCTCTGGAAATGAAGTGATGGTGTTTCTACTGCTATATGTAGATGAGATGTTGCTGGCGAGTAGAAGTAAAGAGGAGATCAAGAATCTCAAGGAAGAGTTACAATCAGTGTTTGAAATGAAAGTTTTAGGAAATGCTCAGAGAATGCATGGATATCTTGAGAGACAAAAAATAAAAGGATTATGATGCTGCATCAGCAGTATTATATCAAGAAGGTTTTGAGAAGATTCAACATGCATGTGGCAAGAGTTGTATCAGTCCCTTTATGATTTAAGCTGTCAGAACTTCAGAAACCAAATACACAAGAAGAAGCAGAAGAGAGTGCCTTCTGCAAATGTTGTTGCCTGTTGGTAGAATAATGTATACTATAATTTGCATCAGACCTAATGTGACTCATGCTTTCAATGTGGTTAGTAGAATTATGGGAGACCCTAGAAAGAATCATTGGGAGGCTTTAAGTGGGTTCTCAGATATCTTAAATGAGCTATCAATTATGGAATTTTGTTTCAGAAAAGAGATGTTTTTGGTGAAGATAATTTGCAAGGTTTTTTTTTTTTTTTTTATTCTGATTATGCAGCCAACTTGGATTCAAGAAGATCCCAGCCAGGTTATATATTTACTCTGTTTGGCTCTGCAATTAGCTGGAGATCTATGTTGCAATCAGTGGTTTCACTTGCAACAATTGAAGCTGAATACATGGATGGTATGGAAGCAGTCAAAGAAGCAATTTGGCTCAAGGGAATTTTGGAAGAGTTCGAAGTTGTACAGAAGACTGTGAAGGTTCTGTGTGATTCACAAAGTGCTTTGCAATTGGCTAAGCACCAAGTGTTTCATGAGAGGAGCAAGCATATTGATGTAAACATCATTTTGTAAGGGATATAACCAAGGAAGGGATTGCGGAGTTGGTTAAAATCAAGACTGGGGAGAATGCTTCAGACATGCTGATTAACGCATTAACTGCAAATAAATTCACATATCGTCTGCAACTAGTGCAGTTTGCTCAAATGTAAGATTGAGGTGAAGTCTTGTAATGGGGCTAGGTGGAAAGACTGCTGGTGATTTACTGTCAGGATGATTGCTTGGCTTCATTGATAGCCAAGGTGGAGACTGTTGGAATAAAATAAGTGACTTGCAATGCAACAATCAACTTAAGTCATTCAAGTGAAGAAAAGGAGCTGGAATACAATTTTGCACGTCTGTTTTCATGCAACAGTTTCTGGCAGTTAAAACGGTTGGAACCGTTGTCTATTTTTCTGTTTTCTGAATTGAGCTGCAAGTTGATTAGCTTGTTAATTGTAGTTGCGGTTTCTTCCATTCTTTGTATCTTCAACCGTTTCAGAGTGTAGCTAGAGGGATAGATAGATATATTCTAGTATAACACAGAAGTCAACAAGAGGAAGTGCAAGTGAAAATAAAGGTTGAGAGAGTAGTTAGTAGAATTGCTTGTATTCTGTAGAGGAACACTCTGATCTGCTTTGATCTTGTACTTGTTGAAGTGATAGTAAAGCAAACACAACCCCGTGAACGTAGACCTTACAAGCCGAACCACTTAAAACCTTGAGTCTTGATTTGTTTTTATATCCAAGCCATAGTACACACTTACACACAAAGGATGTATTTACTCATCATTTGATTCAATCTATTGAGGATTGAGTCGATCAAAAATTCAATCTATTGAGGACTGTGTTTCTTTTGGGATTGCTGACAATATATTTACAAATATCACACCACATTTTTATCACATTTTACACTAAAACAAACTTCAATTCAATCTCCAACCAACAAAACTAAACACCCATTTATTTAACCCAACATTCTCTTTTCACTTTATTTTCCATAGTTTACACTACTCCAATCTCCTCCAGCCTTAAATCAACACAGCGAGAGTGTATGATCCTTTTTTTTTCCTCAAACGATAGAATTTTCATTAACATGACCAACGGGTCAAAAAGCTCGTTAGAACTACCGAAGTAATCCAACCCGAACCAGGGAGCCCCAGGCGACAATCCCAAAAGGTTGCTGGGGTCCAAAATCCTCCGAAAAGGAGAAAAGACACTCCAATAGGGGAGACAAAACATTCCCACAAGGGAAACTACGCTTCAATCAGAATCAAAGACAAAGACATACGATATAATACAAAACCTATCTAGCCGAAACTAATGCTAAGCAACCTACCGCCAAACACTGTTTTCTTGAATCCGTCTTTATCAAAGAAAAAGAAGGAACTAGCCGAACAAATCTAAAGAAAACCAAGCAAGAACAGTAAAAGAAAGAAATGCAGCAACAGAAAAGAAAATGGATCCTTCCCCCTTCCAAAGCTTGAAAACCGCCATCTTACATCTCCTCTGTCCCTCCACCAACGCCGACCTGCAGCCTCCCATTGCAGCGGCCAGGACGGCCTACAAACACCGACCACTGTCCTCCCATGAGCCACACAGATCATTTGGGAAGAGAAGTCGAAACAGATCTGACATTAAAAACTAACATCAAATCCAGAATCAACGAAGGCGGAGGGGGGAAGGGGAGGGGGAGATGAGGGCTGCCACCGTCTTCAAGTCGGCTGACGGAAATGGTGAATTGAGGTGGGGGAAGGAATGGGCGGCAGGCCAAGTGGAAGGGGGAGGGAAGAAAAGAACTAAGGTTTGGATTTTTTTCTAGAGAGAAGGTGGACTCTCTAACACTCTAAAAAGGGAGAGCAGTAGAGTAATTTTTAAAAAATGAGAGTGTGTGATCTAAAGCCAACACAAAAGTTGGTTCCCCCGATCAGTGTTTGTGGGATCGGACCGATGATCAAATCGGATAAGCCAGCGGTTTAACGTTCGACCGATTCAATCGGTAAAAGGCAACTTGTTGACTTTTGGATTTCAATAGTTGCTTATGTGTAATATAATCTAATTTGATATTAGAGTTTAACTTGTAAAAAAACGTTCAACATATATCAATATCAATTAATGCAAAGATACTTTTAACTCTAATTTTTAATAACATCCAAGTGCCAAATTTAAAATTAGATGGGAAAAATAAGGGCAAATGAAGATAAATATGAAAATTCCATTTTTTACTTAATATAGGTTCAAACACAACTTTATTTATAAAAAAAAAATATGAATATAATGCTGGTTCAACCGGTTCGACAGTCTAATCGACTTTCACCAATTTTGACTGATTTTCAACGATTTTATAGCAATCGCCGTTATTTAATGTTATCGACCGATTTCAAATCCGATTCTCAATTAAACCAGTTAAATCGCCGGTCCGCTCCGGTTCCAGAAACCATGCCCCCGATTGCTTTCGAGTTTTTTAACCAACCGATCTTCTTCAAATATACCATAAGAGAAGCCCTGTAATGTCTTTCAGAAATGTCTACCTGTCCCCACGCTCCGCCCCCCGCAACTGTCACCGATAACGACCTATTCGCCGCCGTGGATATTGGCACAAACTCCTTTAAACTCACAACCATCCGTATCGATCCATCTTCAGGACGGTTCCTCACCCTCAACCGCCTCAAAGAACCAGTCCTACTCGGCCTCGACACCACTGCCACCATCTCCGCGGCGTCTCTAGACCGTGCACTTTCCGCCCTTCGAAACTTCCAGCTTTACCTTCACTCCCACCGTATTCATCCATCCCACCTTCGCCTTGTTGCCACGTCAGCTGTCCGTGAAGCTTCTAACAGTTCCCAATTTATTGGTACCGTCAAAGAAAACCTAGGTCTACAACCAGAAATTATCTCCGGCGCCGAAGAGGCGCGCCTCATTTACCTCGGTGTTCTACAGTTCTGCCCTGTTTTCACCTCTACGGTTCTCACTATTGATATCGGCGGTGGATCGACTGAATTCACCGTGGGGTCTAACGGGAAAGTTCTGTTTTCTAAGTCACTGAGACTAGGACATGTCACCTTAACTCAGGAATTCACCGATGTTGTGAGAATGCGGGAACACATTCGGCATGAACTAGAAACCTCTGGCTTGATCGAGAAAATTAAGGAGTTCAAACTAGATGTTGTTATAGGTTCATCCGGTACTATTAAGGCCATCGAAAAGGCAGTGTGCAAAGGTTACGCGCATAAGGTAGAGGAAAATGTTGGCTTTCTAGAGGAATTTGTTAAAAGGGAATGGAGGTTTAATAGGCATGAGCTGAGGTCTTTAATGGAGAGTTTGTGTGATGATGAAAATGAAATGGAAGGGAGAATGAAAAGAATGGAGTTCTTCAAGAGGAGAGCTGCATTCATTTTAGCTGGAACTATTTTACTTGATGAGATATTTGAGAGGCTTGGGATTGAGGAGATAGAGGTCTCAGGGTATGCATTAGGGGAAGGGGTGATTACAGAGATGTTGGAGCACGTTATTGAGCGTTTTGATTTGAATGCAAATGCAAGATGGAGATCAGTTGTTAGGTTAGCATCAAAGTTTAATAATAAGAAGAGGATGAAGGCTGCTATGATGTGCGCAGACATTGCAAGGGTATAGAAAATGAATTTTGTAATATTTCGGTCATTGATCACCTATCCTATTGTTTATTAAATTGGAATGTGCAGGAGATTTTTGAAGGTTTGAGGAAATTGGGTGAAGTTCATTTTGATGATAAGAATGATGAGAAGAGTCTTGAATGCCTTAGTGCTGCTTGTTTGCTTCACAATATTGGCTTGTATACTGGCAAGAAGGGTTATCATAAACAATCTTATCATGTTATCATGGTATATGCATTTATTGTCTTTGCTGTTTTTGTCATCTTCTGGCTTGAAGTAACTCTTCAAATCTTTGTGCAATTCATAACAAACCTAATGCTAGTATTCTAACTTTTATTGTTATCGAATCACCTTGATTACTATGCGTTTCAAGTCTTATCAAGCATGTGGGAGGGGGGGTGGGGTCACCATTTTATTTGAACATAAAGCAGACAATTCCCATTTGTTGTTGTATTCCGCAGTCTGCACCATCCGTACCGGCTAATTAACTATGAGTTTCAAATATTTATGCACCATGGGTGTGAACACTGTATAGTAGTTGAGTTTCGTCTGGTTTTAAGTTTGGCTATCTATCTTTCCTTTTTCAGAATGGGGATCACCTCCATGGTTATACAAAGGAAGATATTAAGGTGTTTTGATTTCTGTATTTTAAATTTATACTTTACTTTTTGGAATTTGCTGGGGTTTCTAATGTTAGTGACTGTTCAAAGCTTTCAGCTAATTGCACTGCTCGTGCGGTATCATAGAAAAAAAGTCCCAAAAGGAGATGTTCTTGGGAAATCTGCTAAAGAGGTATCTGGCTGTGTGTACATCATAGAGCATCTATTTTTGTTTTGTGATATGCTTACTTCCTTTATTGTTCGGTGAGCAGAAATTCAGAATTTTCTGTACAATTATGCGGGTATCTCATATGGTGCAGCAATGTCTCCCTCTGGCCTTTCCATTCATGGAATTTACAGAGTCCTCTGAAGGCTTGAAATTGGTGTGCCCTCTATTTATATTCAGTTATCCCAGCTATTTAGCATTTAATGTTTTGTGCTCCTTATGGTAGAGTTATAAATCCTGGAATATGAGAATTGAATGTGCAATTGAAGAGATGTGAATTATATGTGACCACGTCCTATAAGTTGTAGATTTGAGGCTTCATTTTATATAATACTTATCATGGAAGAAGAATTTTGGGGGTTGTATATTCTGTTGACTTCCACTTGGATTCTAGAATTAAACACAAACCTGCAACATGGTCCTTCTGTTAATTGCTAAATTAGTTCAATCGTGGGGGCACTTAAGTGGCCTAATGGCAATGCAACAAGTTGAGTCCTTAAGTTATATGAGAGATGATACAGTCTTTCAATAGGTATGCATTTTCTGTCACATCCCGCGATTCTGCTGGGATGGATGGTGAGGATATTAGTGAGATGGCCCTTGGGCCTTGAAATTGTACACCAAATGATTTGTTATGTTATGTGATCAAACCTGACAGAGAATAGTGTGCTGGTGAGACAATTGACTTGGCGGAGTGGGTCATCTTTTCAAGAGCATTGCCCATGTAAGACCTAGATAATTAGGTCTAGACCATTAAGGATGGTGTTGGAACCTCATGCAGATCCCTGCTTAAAATGTCAAGGGCCTGGAATTGGTCGATTGAAGCAAAGTTCATAAGTTGCCAGAGAATCTGTAATCAAATTTAGTTTGTTAAGTACTAACTCTTGATGTGAATCGCTTAATTAATTTATCTATGCTTATATTATGTTTATATAAATATTATCTTTGATGTTGAAGTCCTACCTTCTCCCTTGGTGGCAGCCAACTTTAACCTTACCTTCACCAAGGTATCAACTTTGCTTTTTATCTACCGAGTATTAGCTTTTTCTGTGTCCAATATCATCTCATATTGTTTGCTAAATTACTGGGCAACTGGCCAGAACATCCTCTGACAAGCATTCATTTTCGACTGGTCAAATTGGGGAATAATGCTTCATCCTCGGTAAAATTTTGCATTGTTCATATTGTGTGCCGTTGACTTTGCTTGTGTAGTCATCCCAATGCCGTTTATTTTTAGCCTTCATCTCGCTGATTAAATGAAAGGATCATTGACAAAATAAACTCTCTAATTTAATGGTACTTTAAAGTCTTGGTTATGAGGATGTATCGTGAGGATATGTATCGGGATTTTCTCCTTGTTTCCAAGCTTTATATTTCACTCTGCCAATTGCTAAAGCAAGAATGTGAATAATAGCTGATCTGTTTGAGTTCAAATGTTCAATTAGAGTTAGTCATCGTCAGAAGAAAGATTGCGCTGAAGGTTTCTCTATCTGTGGGCTCTCCTGAGCCACGATATAATTATTTAGTACTGTAGTAACCATCATTTAGTAGCCTCTTCCATAAAATACTTCTAAGTTTATACCGCTAGATATCACTTGATTTATATGGATCTATAGTCGCCGCCTTGTTGCCCTCACATCTCGTTATCGTTTACGTTCCTGCAAAGAACTGGCAAGACTGCATACTCTTCTGAGGTAATGCGAGGTCTTCTACTGTACTACCTCCGTCCCACTCTAACTTGCCTACTTTCCTTTTCGGTTTGTCCCAACTTAACTTGCCAGCCCATAAATGGTAAATTTTTATCACAATCTCCCCCTTCAAAATCTCCATCCTCAAGCTCCACATTTAAAAAAGTAAAAAAAAGTCCACAAATCTGCTTTTTCTTAACCTCCGTGCCCGGTCAAAGTAGGCAAGTTAGCCTAGGACGGAGGGAGTATTTAAGAAAATGCTTGACCTTGTAGCACACGAAGAAGAATCGAGATGGGATGGGAGACTTGGTAGAGCTTTTAGCGATTGAAATTATGATTTGCTATTAATATTGGATGTTAATCTTCCTGACAGCTGATATATAGCCAGATGTTTTAGCGCTGGGGTAGGCTGAAATCAGCCCTTCCCCATGAGCCTAAGGAAGCGTGAAGGGGATGCAGACTAAGGGAGATATTCAAAGCAAACTTACACTGACCTACCATTGTTTTATATCATAAGTTCATTTGGGAAAATACATTGGTACAATATTGTGAGAACTGACATAAACATGCCAAGATTAACAAGCTTTACTTTTAACCAAAAGTAAATTTAATTATGTTTGGACGTGTTCATTTGTTAAAAGTGCTTGTTACTCCTGATGGGTGATTCTTTACTTTTTAACCATAGTGATATTTTACAATATACTTCTAAGTCAAAATTAGACCATCCGAGGAACTGAGGCTCCCAGTTGAGTTGAAAGTAGCTTGGTTATGAGTTCAGATCCTCCTGGTCTTTGACAGGATCCATTGGGTTTTGTCAAATGTATTGTTTTGCCGTCTCTTAAAAATCTTAGTGATGACTTCATGGCCAACAGATTGAGTTGGATGCCTTATCGAAAAGACGATTTTGATTTGAGGGTTTTCTTGATCACTTGGGAGGTTTTAATTATGCTAGTAATTTCAGGTACTCAGTGAGGGTGAGGCAAGAAACCAAACCACTGACGTCGTGCAACCATTAGCTGACGTTACACAACATTCAGCTGGGAATATCAAGTTGTCACTGGAGAAAGAATTGGAGCATTTTAGGATGGTAATGCTAGTTATCTTAACATGGTTTCAATTGAACTTCTATTCTATCTCATTTCACCAATCATATTCATATAGTTGTATGCATTTTTGCAGGTTTTTGGGAAGAACTTGTCTATCCTAGTTGCTTCAAGTTTTCTCGAAGGCCAGACAGTTAACTGAAGCCCCAAATCTGTTCTAAAGTTCATCATTTGTTTAAAATTGCACTGATACGAATTCATGAGCACCTCAACTTATACTTGTAGATTTATAACAATTATTCTTAAGATGTAAAAGTAGCCATCTTTAAACATGTCCAAGTTTGTAACAATTAATCTTTATATCATTATATGTACATATATTTTTTGTACTCGTTGTGCTCAGTTAGTACTTATTGACGGGTCATGTTCACTGACATTTTCACCCGCTTAATATCCTGTTCCTGTATTACAGATGTCTGAGAGGCAGCTACCTATTTAGTATTATGGGCAGTCGGTTGCGTAACATGACTCTTGTTATTGCCATGTCTTATTGACAATTTCTCTTTCGTATGGTTTTGGATATATCTATATACCTAAATCTATAATTTCTCAGCTAGTTAATGGAATATGGAATCAAGCCAGAAGAACACCTTCATGTGGGAGCCAGGATGCAAGTTCTGAGTCAGGAATGCTATCAGAATCAGGTAAAGTTGTCATTGTTTTCTTTAACAATTTATTCCCATACTCGAGTATTATGATTTCGTGCACATTACAAATAATTTTTAATGAATAACACAAAAGGAAGTGTGTAGATAAGATGCGATACTCCTACACTTTAAGAAACAGTCTCCTTGTCTCTTCTCATTTTCATATCGACAGTTTTTTGAGGTTTTTGCATAGAAAAAACAAACACGTGCAAGTTATCTTTATTATTGAAGGAAGGGGGAGAAAAGGTCTAGTATAAACCTGGAAATTGTGACCTGTTACCTTGCAAACTCCAGGAGTACCTTCCAACATAAATTCTCTTTCAAGTCTAAGGACCTTTTCTCAAGAGAATTTTGCAGTATCCATGTCTATCTTGTTTTTGGAAGATCTGCACGTGCAAATTCAGGGGTAAATTGCACATGAGATCACCTATTTTTGCACTTTATCGTTTTGGTTGCTAACTTTAAAATGCAGAAAATTATTGGTTTTATTCAGCAACTAAAATGGGTAAAATTATATCAGTCCTCACTTTTGTCTTCTGTAACGAATTTGCATTTATCTGAGCTTGCAAGTTTGCTAGAAAATGCAAAAGATGGTGACTAAAGATATAAGGCCATTTTAGTTTGGCTAAAGTCAATGACTAAATAAAGTCTGGTAACTAATAAGATAAAACCAAAGGCTGGATCCAAAATACAATGCTAGGCACAAAGTCAGCATCATGTTCACAATGTGAACATGCAAACTGGAAATCGATACGTGTTAATGTGGCTACACATACTGAATGGTCAATTTTCAAAGCAGAGCGTTAGTGCATGGACAGCAGGTACATCCCTCTTAGCATATTTCGATCGCTGCACTGCCTTCGGTGGTCTTTGCATCAGATTGTTGCCGGTGGAAATTTAATGGCAGGGGCCGACACATTTTTAGGGTTTGGAGCATCGTCGTCCGTTTAGTAGCCCATACATCTTATCCATGTATGCTGTATGCTCAAATTGAAGTGATGGTATATAATTGGTTCAAGAGTACCCGAGATAACTCAATTTTGTCTAAAATATCCCTAGCACATGATATTTTCCTTATCGTCTCTCATCATTCCTTTGCCTTTTATTTTTCTCATGCTTTGGAAACCCTTCTTTCTTATGATAAATAGTCGAACCCAATAATATTTTCTAAATTTTTATAGACATGAAATTGTTTCCTGATTGACAGTAAATGTTGGATACATATAAAAGAAAATAAGTTTATTCTACGAAAAATTGTAAAGCTAAAGTAATAAAAGGATAAATATAATGATGTATTTTTTTAATATATATATATATATATATATATATATATATAATAAATTAAGAAATAGGTCCTATTTATTTTCTCAAGAAAATTGGTATGAGTTAACTTAATTAAGAACTTTTATCTAAAAAAAGAAAAATTAATTAACAACTTTTAATGTCACGTGCACGACAATAATAAATTATACTCCCTCTGTTTCAAAATAAGTGACGTTTTAAATTGTTAATGATTTTTCAAATTAAGTGTCGTTTTAGATATATTTCACGATTTCTTCCAACTTTATTCCTATCACTATCCTAGAATATCTCTTAGTATCTTTTAAGCTACCAGTAAAACGCACTAATATAAAGGGAGAAAAGAAAGCAGTATAGCGCGTAAATATAAAGAGGGGAGGAAAGACGCTAATATAAAGGGAGAAAGGAAATCAGTATAGCAGTATAGCGCGTAAATATAAAGGGAGAGAGGAAAGGCGCTAATATAAAGGGAGAAAGCAAAGCAGTATAGCAGAAAGCAGTATAGCGCGTAAATATAAAGGGAGAGAGTATAGCGCGTAAATATAAAGGGAGAGAGGAAAGGCGCTAATAAGCGCTAATATAAAGGGAGAAAGGAAAGCAGTATAGCAGAAAGCAGTATAGCGCGTAAATATAAAGGGAGAGAGTATAGCGCGTAAATATAAAGGGAGAGAGGAAAGGCGCTAATATAAAAGGGAGAGAGTATAGCGCGTAAATATAAAGGGAGAGAGGAAAGGCGCTAATATAAAGGGAGAAAGGAAAGCAGTATAGCAGAAAGCAGTATAGCGCGTAAAAAAGAAATCAGTAGAGCAGTATAGCGCGTAAATATAAAGGGAGAGGAAATGCGAGGAAAGGCGCTAATATAAAGGGAGAAAGGAAAGCAGTATAGCAGAAAGCAGTATAGCGCGTAAATATAAGTATAGCAGAAAGCAGTATAGCGCGTAAATATAAAGAGGGAGAGAAAAGGCGCTAATATAAAGGGAGAAAGGAAATCAGTATAGCAGTATAGTGCGTAAACATAAAGATAGCAGTATAGTGCGTAAACATAAAGGGAGAAAGGAAAGCAGTATAGAGAAAAGGCGCTAATATAAAGGGAGAAAGGAAATCAGTATAGCAGTATAGCGCGTAAATATAAAGGGAGAAAGGAAAGCAGTATAGCAGAAAGCAGTATAGCGCGTAAATATAAAGAGGGAGAGAAAATGCGCTAATATAAAGGGAGAAAGGAAATCAGTATAGCAGTATAGCGCGTAAATATAAAGGGAGAGAGGAAAGGCGCTAATATAAAGCGGGTAAATATAAAGGGAGAAAGGAAAGGCGCTAATATAAAGGGGGTAAATATAAAGGGAGAAAGGAAAGGCGCTAATATAAAGGGATATAAAGGGAGAGAGGAAAGGCGCTAATATAAAGGGAAGGGAGAGAGGAAAGGCGCTAATATAAAGGGAAGGGAGAGAGGAAAAGCGCTAATATAAAGGGAGAAAGGGGAGAGAGGGAGAAAGGAGAGAGGAAAGGAGCTAATATAAAGGGATATAAAGGGAGAGAGGAAAGACGCTAATATAAAGGGAAGGGAGAGAGGAAAGAGGGAGAAAGGGGAGAGAGGGAGAAAGGAGAGAGGAAAGGCGCTAATATAAAGGGATATAAAGGGAGAGAGGAAAGACGCTAATATAAAGGGAAGGGAGAGAGGAAAGGATATAGCGCCTAAATATAAAGAGAGAGAGGAAAGGCGCTAATATAAAAAGGGATATAAAAGGAGAGAGGAAAAGATATAGCGTGTAAGGGATATAAAAGGAGAGAGGAAAGGATATAGCGCGTAAATATAAAGAGAGAGAGGAAAGGCGCTAATATAAAGGAAAGAGGAAAGGATATAGCGCGTAAATATAAAGAGAGAGAGGAAAGACGCTAATATAAAGGGATATAAAGGGGAGAGAGGAAATGCGCTAATATAAAAGGATATAACGGGGAGAGAGGAAACGCGCTAATATAAAGGGATATAAAGGGAGAGAGGAAAGGCGCTAATATAAAGGGAGAAAGGAAAGGGATATAAAGGGAGAGAGGAAATGCGCTAATATAAAGGGAGAAAAAGGGATATAAAGGGAGAGAGGAAAGGCGCTAATATAAAGGGTATAAAGGGAGAAAGGAAAGGCGCTAATATAAAGGGAGAAAGGAAAGCAGTATAGCGCGTAAATATGAAGGGAGTAAAGGGAGAGAGGAAAGGCGCAGGAAAGCAGTATAGCGCGTGGAAGGAGAGAGGCAAGGCCCTAATATAAAGGGAGAAAGGAGAGAGGAAAGGCGCTAATATAAAGGGAAAACGCCAAGCAGCTCTAGATTCAGGGGCTCTTGCTATAGCCCAACGTGGGGGAAAGATCATTTATAGATCATTTATATAGATACTGATAAGATCCTTTTTTAGGGGAATGGAGATACTCTAAACATTTAATTAGTTATGTATCAACGTTCCAACAAAAATACTTGTATGCATCAAAAACCCCAGGTTCAGCGGGGTAAATGCATTAAAAAGAGACAAATTTAGGGAGAAAGGAAAGACGCTAATATAAAGGGCGCTAATATAAAGGGAGAAAGGAGAGAGGAAAGACGCTAATATTACGGGAGAAAGGAGAGAGGAAAGACGCTAATATAAAAGAAAGACGCTAATATAAAGGGCGCTAATATAAAGGGAGAAAGGAGAGAGGAAAGACGCTAATATAAAGGGAGAAAGGGGAGAGAGGGAGAAAGGAGAGAGGAAAGGCGCTAATATAAAGGGAGAAAGGGGAGAGAGGGAGAAAGGAGAGAGGAAAGGCGCTAATATAAAGGGGGAAATGAGAGAGGAAATGCGCTAATATAAAGGGAGAAAGGAGAGAGGAAAGGCGCTAATATAAAGGGGGAAAGGAGAGAGGAAAGACGCTAATATAAAGGTTGAAAGGAGAGAGGAAAGGCGCTAATATAAAGGGAGAAAGGAGAGAGGAAAGACGCTAATATAAAGGGAGAAAGGGGAAGGGCGCTAATATAAAGGGAGAAAGGAGAGAGGAAAGACGCTAATATAAAGGGAGAAAAGGGAGAAAGGAGAGAGGAAAGACGCTAATATAAAGGTTGAAAGGAGAGAGGAAAGGCGCTAATATAAAGGGATAAAGGAGAGAGTAAAGGGGGAAAGGAGAGAGGAAATGCGCTAATATAAAGGGAGAAAGGAGAGAGGAAAGACGCTAATATAAAGGGAGAAAGGAGAGAGAGGGAGAAAGGAGAGAGGAAAGGCGCTAATATAAAGGGTGAGAAAGGAGAGAGAGGGAGAAAGGAGAGAGGAAAGACGCTAATATAAAGGGAGAAAGGAAAGCAGTATAGCGCGTGGAGAAAGGAAAGCAGTATAGCAGTATAGCGCGTAAATATAAAGTAGCGCGTGGAGAAAGGAAAACAGTATAGCGCGTAAATATAAAGGGAGAGAGGAAAGACGCTAATATAAAGGGAAGAGGAAAGACGCTAATATAAAGGGAGAAAGGATATAAAGGGAGAAAGGAAAGTAGTATAGCGCGTAAATATAAAGGGAGAGAGGAAAGGCGCTAATATAAAGGAAGAGTATAGCGCGTAAATATAAAGGAAGAGTATAGGGCATAAATATAAAGGGAGAGAGGAAAGACGCTAATATAAAGGAAGAGTATAGCGCGTAAATATAAAGGGAGAGAGGAAAGGAGTATAGCGCGTAAATATAAAGGGAGAGAGGAAAGCATTATAGCGCGTAAATATAAAGGGAGAAATGCGCTAATATATAGGGAGAAAGGAAAGCAGTATAGCGCGAGAGAGGAAAGGACTAATATAAAGGGAGGAAGGAAAGCAGTAGAAAGGAAAGCAGTATAGCGCGAGGGAGAGAGGAAAGGCGCTAATATAAAGGGAAAAAGGAAAGCAGTATATCAGCGCGAGGGAGAGAGGAAAGGAGAGGGAGAGAGGAAAGGCGCTAATATAAAGGGAAAAAGGAAAGCAGTATATCAGAGAGGAAATGCGCTAATATAAAGAGAGAAAGGAAAACAGTATAGCGCGTGGAGGGAGAGAGGAAAGGGCTAATATAAAGGGAGAAAGGAAAGCAGTATAGCGCGTGGAGAAAGGAAAGCAGAATAACGAAGGAGAGAGGAAAGGGCTAATATAAAGGGAGAAAGGAAAGCAGTATAGCGCGTGGAGAAAGGAAAGCAGTATAACGAATAGGAAAGGCGCTAATATAAAGGGAGAAAGGATAGCAGTATAACGCGTAAATAGGAAAGGCGCTAATATAAAAGGAGAAAGGAAAGGGAGAAAGGAAAGCAATAGCGCGTGGAGAAAGGAAAGCAGTATAACGAATAGGAAAGGCGCTAATATAAAGGGAGAAGAGTAGGTCTTGGGTGCATCCAACACACAATAAGCTTATTGTGCACTCCCCAATTTAATTTGGAAATTAGATATATATTAAGGGCTGCGTTTGGATGCATAATAGGAATTGTGGCGCAGTGGTCAAAGCTTATATGCGCGCGCTGTGAGGTATCGTGTTCGAGCCTCAGCGCGTGCAGGTTTTTTAATTTTTTTCTATTCAAATTAATCTTGGAATTATATATATAACAAGGGTTGTGTTTAGATATCACCAAACTCATAGTGGCGCAGTGGTATCGCGCTGTTGTGCGCACGCTGATGTCTCGTGTTTGAGCCTCGCGTAGCGCACAACCTTGAATTTTTTTTTTTTATTCTGTAAAACGAATAATATATATATATTAAGTCATGTTTGTTATCACATAAGAGACATTAGCTTAGGTGGTAAAATTTTAAATTGTTAGATAATAGGGCATAGGTTCGAATCCCATCTTCTCCAAATTTTTATATATGTGCACTTTTTATATTATTTTAGACAATGTAATATATTATTTAAAAAAATTATATATTATTTAAAAAAATGTGTATACCTGTAACATAACATATACTATTACACAATATAACATATACTATTACGCAATATATATATTATTAAAGAAAAATGTGTATACCTGTAACATAACATATACTATTACACAATATAATGTTGTATATACTATTACACAATATAACATATACTATTACGCAATATAACATATACTATTAAACAACATAATATATTATTAAAAAATTGTACATGTAACTATAACATATACTATTACGCGATATAACATATACTATTACGCAATATAACATATACTATTGAACAACATAAAAAGAGGTAAAAACAGAGCAAAATCAGGGTTCGAACCGGCGCGCCTGGACCCCGCGCGCGCGTGTCTCACCGCTGCACCACATGTTATTATTGGAAATTCATCCAAACAAGGCCCTTATATATATTCTTAATTTCAAATTAAATAGGAGAGTGCACAATAGTGCAATTGTGTGTTGGGTGCACACAAGTTTTTGTCAAGGGAGAAAGGATAGCAGTATAACGCGTAAATAGGAAAGGCGCTAATATAAAAGGAGAAAGGAAAGGGAGAAAGGAAAGCAGTAAAGCAGTATAACCCGTAAATAGGAAAGGCGTAAATAGGAAAGGCGCTAATATAAAGGGAGAAAAGGCGCTAATATAGGGAGAAAGGAAAGCAGTATAGCGCGTAAATATAAAGGGAGAGAGAGGAAATGCGCGTAAATAGGAAAGGCGCTAATATAAATGGAGGGAGACGCGTAAATAGGAAAGGCGCTAATATAAAGGGAGAAAGAAAGCAGTAATAGCGCGTAAATATAAAGGGAGAGAGAAAGGAAAGCAGTAAATAGGAAAGGCGCTAATATAAAGGGAGAAAGGAAAACAGTATAACGCGTAAATATAAAGGGAGAGAGAGGAAAGACGCTAATATAAAGGGAGAAAGAGAGGAAAGACGCTAATATAAAGGGAGAAAGAAAGGAAAGCAGTAAAGCAGTATAACGCGTAAATAGGAAAGGCGCTAATATAAAGGGAGAAAGGAAGCAGTATATAGCGCGTAAATATAAAGCGAGAGAGAAAGGAAAGCAGTAAATAGGAAAGGCCCATAATATAAAGGGAGAAAGGAAGCAGTATAGCGCGTAAATATAAAGCGAGAGAGAAAGGAAAGCAGTAAATAGGAAAGGCCCATAATATAAAGGGAGAAAGGAAAGCAGAGGAAAGCCGTAAATAGGAAAGGCGCTAATATAAAGGGAGAAAGGAAAGCAGTATAGCGCGTAAATATAAAGGGAGAGAGAGGAAATGCGCTAATATAAAGGGAGAAAGTAAAGGGAGAAAGGAAAGCATAATAGCGCGTGGAGAAAGGAAAGCAGTATAACGCGTGGAGAAAGGAAAGCAGTATAACGCGTAAATAGAAGTAGTATAGCGCGTAAATATAAAGGTGGAAAGCAGTATAGCGAAGGCCCTAATATAAAGGGAGAAAGGAAAGCAGTATAGGGCGTGGAGAAAGGAAATGAAAGCAGTACAGGGCGTTATAGCGCGTAAATATAAAGGTTATAACGCGTAAATATAAAGGTAAGGAAAGCAGTATAGCGCGTAAATATAAAGGTAAGGAAAGCAGTATAGCGCCTGGAGAAAGGAAAGCAGTATAGCGCGTAAAGAGGAAAGACTAGCGCGTGGAGAAAGGAAAGGAAAGCAGTATAGCGCGTAAAGAGGAAAGGCTAGCGCGTGGAGAAAGGAAAGGAAAACAGTATAGCGCGTAAATATAAAGGTAAGGAAAGCAGTATAGCGCGTGGAGAAAGGAAAGCAGTATAGCGCGTAAATATAAAGGTAAGGAAAGCATTATAGCGCGTGGAGAAAGGAAAGCAGTATAGCGCGTAAAGAGGAAAGGCTAGCGCGTGAATATAAAGGGAGAAAGGCTAGCGCGTGAATATAAAGGGAGAAAGGAAAGCAGTATAAATAAGGGAAGGTTATAAAGGGAGAGAGGAAATGCGCTAATATAAAGGGAAGGTTATAAAGGGAGAGAGGAAAGGCGCTAATATAAAGGGAGAAAGGAAAGCAGTATAGCGCGTAAATATAAAGGGAGAGAGACGTAAATATAAAGGGAGAGAGGAAATATAATTATTGTAACGTGATTTTATGAATAATAGATGAGAGAAAGGAGATTAGTTGATAATAGATGAGAGAAAGAAGATTAGTTGAGGGATATATCAATTAAGATTTTTAATTTTTAATTCTTCAATTTCATTCTAAAACGTCACTTATTTTGAAACGGAGGGAGTAATAAATTCTGTTAAATGTCCCATCTGAGATTCTGAGTGATAATTATAATTGCAATATTGATTTTCAGGTCAATATTATTTTTAGATATAATTATTTATTATTTATGTTTGGTACTAATATTAATAGTTTTTTATCCGAGCAATGCACGGACAAGAATTCTTTATTAAAATGTTATTACAACATAAAGATAAATATGTATATTAATGGAAAAGGAAATAAGTAATGATTAAGATATTATAAATGACTTGTATGAAATATTGTACTAAAATGAGTAAAAGTTTGATATATAGTATATATAGCATGACACTAATCTATGTGATGGTCATATATATGTAACATTTATCATAATATACTAATATAATTACATGTTCGTATAAAGGAAAAACTATGACAAATGTTTTTAATAAATATTTGTTCGGAAGTCACATATATTAAGTTTAGCATAAGATCTACAATTGTATTAGTTCATTAAGTATAGGGGGTGCTAAACTATATTATTATGATGAATTTAAATAAAAATAATAATTAGCTTATAATATTTGTTCTTCACATAATTTTTTTGAAAAAATAAAAAAATAAATCAATCAAAAACTCATTTTAAATAATATATCTAAGCTTTCTATTGTAATAGTATTGATCCCATCCGCTACAATAAAATCGCGACCGTCCGCGTTGCTAATCAGTAGGTGCCGCGTGGCAGCTATATTCAGCTTCTCAATATTAATAAAAAAAAAAAAAAAGAAACAAAAAGCTGTTATTTAATTAAAAAATAAGAGACTTCTCGTCTCCAAATAAAAAGGTATTTCTGTCTATAAAAATATTATTTTGAAATTATCACACATTTTAATTCTAGACAAAAAATTTAAAATCGAAATATATCATAATAATCATAAAAAATCAACTCACACTTAAAAATTAATATTTCAATCATTATGCATAATGAATGTCAAATCGAAGATCATGAAAATAAAATTCAATATTTTTTTTATAAAAAAAGGGAATTGAGTCAAAAAAAAAAAAAATTGTAAGACCTTTAAACATCGAAGGGAAAAAAATCTTATTGATTTATCTCCTAATTTGTAGAAAATGGTGATGCTCCCTACCTTTAATTTTCTTTCTTTTTTCTCGGCTGTATTTCCAGAACAAAAAAATAATTTACACCAAAAAACTCACATAAAGACACGTAAGTTTAACTTTCAATGATCTTTCTTTTATGTTTAAGGTAAATAACAAAAAAATAATAATTGATTTGAACATACTACAATGAATAGTTTATTAGTTTTCTTTTTTCTCATGATAAATTTTCCTTATTCTTAAAAGTAGAATCGTGGAAAAGTCTTTTGGGATGAAAAAGATACTAAATTAATCTTCTTTTCACGATTTTCGATTTGACATTCATTATGCATATATTGAATATTAATTTTTAGGTGTAGTTTACTTTTTCATGATTATTATGATATATTTTGATTTTAAATTTTTTATTTAAAATAAAAAGTGTCATATATTATTATAAATGATAATGATAATTTCTTTTTATTTGGAAAAATGGTCTACCCTTTTTTAGAAGATTAATTTCTTTTACTTTTCATTAAAATATTTAATTTCTTTTACTTTAGTTTCGTCTTATCATAATAATTTTGGATTGACTGAATCATTGTGTTTTTAGAGAAACTAGATTTCCACCCGTGTGATGTACAAGCATCTAATTTTTATATATATATATTTTTTTTTGGTGACATTAAGTATTTAATAATGTATCTTAATTGAAGGCACAATGCACTCTTAAAATATTGAAATGAAAAATATTGTACAACACATCATATTATAAGTAATTAAGAAAATGAGTTGAGTTGAGCTGAGCTGAATAAATATTGTCCAATGAAGTTTTGGGTTAGCTCGCAACGTTGCACCGTCCGATAGGGTTGGGATAGACTACTTTTATTTATTTATTTATTTGTATCCAAAAGTAGATTTCGTGACATACCATGACTAAATTAATTTATATATATATATATAAATATAAGTGGTACAATTAGTTAATTTGTTAAGCTACTCACTGTTATACTTAGAGGATGTTTGGGAGAGCTTATAAGATCTTTAAAACATCTTATAAGATGTTTAAGAGTTTATAAGTTCTCATAATTTGTTTGGCTATTTTTTTTAAAGAAGCTTATAAAATGTATAATTAAACTCCTTAAGAACTTATAAGTTTTTTTTATAAAAATGTACCAATCCTCACCTTTTTTTCATAAGCTCTTTCTATATACACATTTTTGGAAATTATAATTACAAAAAAAAATCTTCTTTACCAAACACATCATAATATGTTAAACAAATTTAATAAGTTATTTGATCCAAACATTTCTACAACATATTTTAAAATAAAATTATACTACCTCCATCCCAGCTTAACCTGCCTACTTGCCATTTTAGTTTGTCCCACCTTAACCTGCCTACCCCATAAATAGCAAATTTCTCTCACAATCTCCACCCTCAAAATCTTCATTCTCAATCTCCACCTTTAAAAAAGTCAAAGATTCCAAAAAATCTGTTTTTTCTTAATCCCCGTGCCCGGTCAACCTAGGCAGGTTAAGCCGGGACGGAGGAAGTACAACTTATAAACTCTAAAAATATTATAGAATATGAAATTTATAAGATATTTTAAATAAAGTTAGCCGTATACGTGCACACTTCCTTAATATAAATGATGCGTAGAATTTAAGCACACTATCAGATTTTCTTTTATTTTAATTAAATAAATCACACCATTTCACTTTCAATTATTACATAAATTTATTTATTTGCATATTCTGTACAATGCTTTTACAGATAATTGATAATCAACATTAAACCAAAAAAGAAGAAAAAATATTACAAAAGCAGCATTCATTACCACTTTATATATCCAAAAGTGATTATAATCAACATACATATTACTTAATTACTCAAGAGATATCAACTAAATCTTCTTAGAAAGACAATGAAATACTGATTCTCAGGAAAAAAGAAAAAAAGAAAAAAAAAGACAATTAAATACTCAATTCATGACAGCTGAATTGTAGTATAATGTTTCTACACCGTAGAATGGAATAGCCCAATATTAACACCTCTCTCTCTCTCTCTCTCCCCCCTGTATGAAAAAAACCCTGACGCCATATTTCTCTCCGCCATTTTGTGTGATGGTTTATAATGCACAGAAAAATGATGATTTACTCAAACTTTGTGTTAATCTTCCAGATTTTGTAAGAAAACATGTATATTTGAGCTGAATTTTCAGCTCCTTTTCGAACTTCTCAGCCCTCTCTCCTTCTACTGTCTTTACATACCTTACCTCTATACTTTTTCTTCTTCACAGAAACCTATGTTTATTTTTTGGCCATTTTTTACATTTTTTTCTATTGCAGATCTTCCATTGTCATGGAGGTTAAGCGGAAGAAAAGTGTTTTCTTGTATTTCTATACATGCAATATATATATATATATATATATATATAAATATATATATATATTTATTATATATATCGGTTCTAAATCTACACAGATCTGAAATGTACATCCATTTTAATCAATTTTCTCTTTTTTTTTTTAATTTTTTATTAAAAACCATGTAGATCTTTTATGGAGTTAAGCATAATTTGTAGGTCTTGACCCTGGTACTCTGAATCGAGCTGATTTGTTATCTTTTATTTCAGCAAATTAAAATAAAACAGATTTTTACTTCTCCTAAATCCAAAGAAAAAAAAAAAAAAAACTAGAGATCTGTGTTGATATGAGATGGTTGACTAAACATTGAGCATAAAATCTATTCATAGTAAAGACTTAAAGCTGGAAGAAAAGTGCTTAAAGAAAGCAGATGAAGAGAAGCAGTTCAGAAATACAGATTCTGGGAAAGGAGAAAGACAACGGTTTGTAACAGAATTAACTATCAGAAACCGTTGTCGTTTTATGAAGTCTCTGTTGTCATTTTGGAGCAATTTTCTGCATCAGTTAGTTAGTGGCAGTTTTGGGACTTTAGCTCAATTTTTGTTCCAATTCTAATTCCAGTTGGGTTATTAGTTGAGGAAGTTAGTTTGTTATATCTCATTCCATTCATTTGTCATTCTAGAGAGAAAAAGAAGAGAGATCAAGAGAGGGAGAAGAGCCATAGGTATTTTGAGCTCAAACTCTTGATTGTAAATCGATTGTAACTCATTTTTCAGTGATTAGTGAATCCCCTCCTTGCCCGTGGATGTAGGCAATTGCCGAACCACGTAATTCTCTTGTTTTGATTGTTTTTCTGTTTTAATTCTTGAGCTTAATCTGAGAAAGTTCACCACTTGTTTGATAAAGTGTGTGAGTGAAATTGTTGTGTGTTCTTGAGTGTTTAATTGGTAACAAGTGGCGCAATCTGTGGGAAAACTCCACAGAAGAGGTAAATTCTTGATCAACAACAATGTCTATTTCAAAGATTGAGACAGAAAAATTCAATGGAAAGAATGACTACGAATTATGGAAGATCAAGGTAAAAGCTCTGTTAGTTCAACAAGGACTTGGTGCTGCACTAAAGGGAGAAAAAACTTTTCCAGAAAAGATGGAGGAGAGTCAAAAGATGGATATCTTGGAGAAGGCTCACAGCCTATTGATTCTCTGTTTGTCAGACAAAGTATTGAGGGAAGTCTCCAAAGAAAAGAGTGTTGCTGATGTGATACAGAAACTGGATAACATGAACATGGCCAAATCTATGGCAAACAGGTTATATCTAAAACAAAAACTGTTCTCTTATAAGTTTTCTGAAAAAAAATCAGTGGAGGATCAATTGGACGATTTTAACAAAACACTTGATGATTTAGAGGCTATTAATGTCAAAATGAATGATGAAGACAAGGCCATCTTGCTGATAAACTCTCTGCCACAATCTTATGATCATTTGAGGGATGCAATGTTGTATGGAAGGGATTCAATTATTACATTAACAGAAGTTCAGACTGCCTTAAGAGCAAAAGAAATGCAAAAGCTCAGTCAAGACAAGACAGATGGGGCAGGAGAAGGGTTAAGTATAAAGAAAGGCAAGAATTTCAAGTGGAAGTAAAACTAGACCAATGACCAATCTAAGAAGATAGAAAACAATAAGGGAAAACTATATGGTCACAAGGAGACAAGGAAGTGCCATTTTTGGCCTGGCCATCTGAAGAAGGATTGTTTTGAGTGGAAGAAGAAACAGGCTCAAAAGGGAACACAAGCCTCAAGTTCTGCAGAGGTAGTTGAAGCTGCAGAAGAAGAACCTCAGGTACTTAATATCTCTGAATTTAAGACTGACCAGCACTGGATTTTAGATTCTGGATGTATTTTTCATATGAGTCCTAATCTAGAATGGTTTAAAGATTTTAAAGAACAAGAAACTGGAATAGTCATGCTTGGAAATGATCAATCATGTTCAGTTAAAGGAATAGGTGATATAATGGTCAAAGTACATGATGGTTCTGTTAAAATCTTGAAGGATGTTAGATATATACCACAACTTAAGAGAAATCTTGTTAGTATGGGGACTTTGGAAAAGAGAGGGTGCAGTTTCAAGTCTGAAAATGGCCAGTTAGATATAATAAAGGATTCCAAAGTGGTTATGAAAGGGATAAGAAGATCCAATCTCTATTATCTAGTTGGCACCGTAGTAATTAGTGAATCTGAGAATGTAGTCAACGATAGTAATAAGCTTTAGCATGCCAGATTGGGACATGTCAGTGTAAGTGGACTAACTCAGCTTGCAAAACAAAACTTGATTGACTACAAAGAAGATAGTGGCTCAAAAATGGTGTGTGATGACTATATACTGGGTAAAAACAAGAAGCAGCCTTATCCAGTGGGAAAACACAACTCAACTCTGGTTTTGGAATACATCCATACTGATCTGTGGGGTCCTTCAAGAGTTCAAACTCTTGGAGGAGGAAAGTATTTCTTAAGCTTGATTGATGACTTCTCAAGAAAGCTCTGGATCTATGTGTTAAAGAACAAAGCTGAAGCATTTGACAAATTCAAAAGCTGGTGCAATGAGGTAGAAAATGAGAAGAATGTCAAGGTCAGGTGCTTAAGAAATGACAATGGATTAGAATTCTTATCATAAGAATTCTGCAGTGACAGAGGTATAAAAAGGCACAGGACTGTACCAGCAAATCCACAGCAAAATGGTGTAGTGGAGAGAATGAATAGAACAATACTAGAAAGGATAAGGTGCATGTTGTCCAGTTTTGGACTGGATAAAAGGTTTTGGGGAGAAGCAGCTTCTACTGCTGCTTATCTAATCAATAGATGTCCAACATCAGCAAATGATCAGTTAACACCTGAAGAGAAATGGACAGGAAAATCACCATCCTATTCACATCTCAGAACATTTGGATGTAGGGCATATGCACATGTTAAACAGGACAAATTAGAAGCAAGAGCAATAAAATGTGTGATGCTTGGATATCCTCCTGGGGTGAAGGGATACAGATTATGGAGTACAGAGTCTGGTGCTGGAAGAATGATGATCAGCAGAGATGTGGTTTTCAGAGAAGACATTATGCCTCTCAAAGAAAATCAGAGGGCGAAGGTGGTTTCAAAATCAGTAGAAGACAAGTTACCAGCTAAGGTGGAGCCATTGTCAGAAGATGAACTGGAATCATCAGAAGATTCTAAGGAAGAACAACAAACAAGACCAAATGATAGTTTGAAGAACTATCAGCTGGTGAGGGATAGGGAAAAAAGGACTGTGAAGCAATCTACAAGGTATGCTGATGATTATCTTACAGCATATGCTCTTGTAGCAGCTGAGGAGATTGATTGTAATGATCCAAAGGGATTATAAAGAGGCAATGATGAGTAGTGACAGAGATAAGTGGGTGTTAGCTATGAGAGAAGAGGTTGACTCACTGGAGAAGAACAACACCTGGACTCTAGTTGACAGACCATACAAGCAAAAACTGGTTAGCTATAAATGGATTTTCAAGAGGAAAGTAGAGGTAACTCATACTGAATTTATCAGGTTCAAAGCTAGACTAGTAGCCAGAGGCTTTACTCAGAGAGAGGGGATAGATTACAATGAAATCTTCTCCCTTGTCAAATACTGCTCTATCAGAATATTACTAGCCTTGGTAACACAATTTGATCTAGAGCTTGAACAGTTAGATGTAAAAACAACATTTTTACATGGAGATTTAAAGGAAAAAAATTATATGTCTCAACCAGAGGATTTGTTATGCCAGGAAGTGAAAACAAAGTTTATCTTCTAAAAAGATCACTGTATGGACTGAAGCAAAGTCCAAGACAGTGGTACATCAAATTTGATACACACATGAGAAGAATTGGATATGTTAGGTCCAGATATAGTTTTGTATACTTAAAATTTGTTGAAAAAGGTGTATTGGTTTTTCTGCTACTTTATTTGGATGACATGCTGGTTGCAAGTAAGAGTAAAGATGAAAACAGATATCTAAAGGGTGATTTACAGAGTGTATTTGATATGAAGGTCCTTGGCAATTCAAAGAGGATACTTGGAATGGACATAGAAAGGAACATGACTAGTGGAGTTCTGTGGCTACATCAGAAAGAGTACATACAGAACGTATTGCAGAGGTTTAACATGCATGATGCCAGGAGTGTGTTAGTGCCATTAGGACAACATTTTTAGCTGTCTGGGTTACAGAAACCAAAGACAAAGCAGGAGGTTTCCTTATGCAAATGTTGTAGGCAGCATAATGTACACAATGATTTGTATCAGGCCTGATGTTGCACATGCAATAAGTGTAACTAGTAGATATATGGATGATCTAGGAAGAGCTCATGGGAAGCATTGAAATGGGTACTTAGATACTTAAGGGGATCAAGTAGTGTTGGTATTCTGTTCAAGAAATCAGCTGATGATGATGGATGTGATGTTCTGCAGGGATATAGTGACTCAGATTATGGATTAGATCTAGACTCAAGGAAGTCTCAGTCTGGATATATTTTTACTTTGTTTGGAGCAACAATAAGTTGAAGATCAATGTTGCAATCTGTGGTTGCTGTGTCAACCACATAAGCTGAATATATTGCTGTAGCAGAGGCAGTAAAAGAGGCAGACTGGTTAAGAGGCATCTTGGAAGAGTTTGGAGTTGTTCAGAAATCAGTGAGAGTGTTCTGTGATTCCCAGAGTGCATTACATCTGGCAAAACACCAGGTATTTCATGAACGGAGTAAGCACATGGATGTTAGACTTCATTTTGTGAGAGATATAGCTGAAAAGGGGACTGTTACATTGGAGAAAATTGGAACTGAAGATAATACTTTAGACATCTTAACAAAATCATTAGCTGCAAACAAGTTCAGACTTTGTATGCAGCTAGTTCAAATATCACAGATGAATTAGAAGGATAGCTCTTGAAATAAGAGCTGTGAGGTTCAGATGGAGGATTGCTATGATCAAGTTTGAGTTGCTGGTTTTGTGGCTAAATGTTTAGCCAAGGTGGAGAATGTTGATATGAGATGGTTGACTAAACGTTGAGCATCAAATCTGTTCACAGTAAAGACTTAAAGCTGGAAGAAAACTGCTTAAAGAAAGCAGATGAAGAGAAGAAGTTTAAAAATACAGATTCTGGGAAAAGAGAAAGACAACGGTTTGTAACAGAATTAACTGTCAGAAACCGTTGTCGTTTTATGAAGTTTCTGTTGTCGTTTTGGAGCAATTTTCTGCAGCAGTTAGTTAGTGGCAGTTTTGGAATTTTAGCTTAGTTTTTGATCCAATTCTAATTCCAGTTGGGTTATTAATTGAGGAAGTTAGTTTGTTATATCTCATTCCATTCATTTGTCATTCTAGAGAGAAAAAGAAGAGAGATCAATAGAGGGAGAAGAGCCATAGGTATTTTGAGCTCAAACTCTTGATTGTAAATCGATTGTAACTCATTTTTTAGTGATTAGTGAATCTCCTCCTGGCCCGTGGATGTAGGCAATTGCCGAACCACGTTGCATTACTAACTAATTGTTATTAATTGATTGCTAGAATTCTGGATGTTACTTGTTGAATGTTTATGTTATCTATTTTAAAATGTCAACCCTAGTGCATGGAAATGATTGATTATGGGAGTGTAATTTGCGATTGCTTGCACTCTATAATAATTGAGTAAATCTAGAGATTATAAAAAAATTGTTTTTAGAAAAAAATAGAGAGTGTTTGCAATAAAAAAAAAAAAAAAACAGAAATTGTATTGTTTGGAAAAACAGTGATTTTAAATAGAGGTAGTATATATAAACAGAAAAAAAAAATATGTGATGACCTGCTTCTAACTTCTGCTTAAAATAAATTATTTTAATCCACTGTTAAAGTAGAAGCAAATATTTAAAAACACTCAAATCTATTTTTTTAAGCTAAAAATGCAGAAGTGCTTAGAATAAGCTTTTGCAAACCCTGCTTATATCATCTAACGTCCCAAATTAATTCTATTTATTTTATATTAACATAATCAGATTATTCATTATTTTTATATGTCAACCTCCTTCTAAAATAATTTGAATTGGTTCAAATAAATAGAAGCAACTTCATTCCAATATTTATAAAGATTTTACGAATGGCAAAAAATGTGATTCCATAACTAACATTGCAATAACATCTTACATATAAAAACATTGATCCAGAATTGGACAGATCTTTCATCAAAAGAACGACATTTGTGAGTTCTAGATCATCTTATTTTTTTTACATTGTTTCTCATAACTCTTTTATGCTTAATTCACTATTAAGTATATTTTCATGGATTTTATTGTTTATATATTTCATGATATTGATTATGCATCTTATCTATGTTCATGAAATTGTCTGGTAAACATTAAGCATATTCATTTACAATTGAAGAAGCTGGGGAAAAAAAAAACGAAAATGCGACAACCAATTTTTGTGTGTATTGAAGTATAAATAAAAATAATTTCTAAAATGAATAAGTTGAGATCATCTTCATGCTCATTAATGTGCTATCCAAATTATAATCTAGAAACGTATACATTTATATTTCTGAATTTTTAAACTCTTAGTGAAGTGCATATTTGATTATATTATCTTTTTCTTAGTGAAAAATATTTGTTTTTTGTACTTGTAATGCCCCAGAGTTTTCATCTATTTATTAAATTATTTTGTGTGTTTATATCGTCATTTCATTTAAAATTTGGGCTGACTCATTTCATGTGATTAATATTATAGATCTGGACTTCTTAATCCAAATAAATTTATTGTGGCCCAATAAATTATTTCAATATATATATATATATATATATATATATATATATATATATATCCATTTATTTTGATACATCCATAATATTTAACATCCTTTAATTTTTATTATAGGCCCAATTGCATAGATCCATTTCATTCATTTGTATCATTGGCCCAATATTTAGGCCCAATAAATCAATCATGGACTTAAGATTTGAGCCCAAAATAAATAGAAGCAGATATAATTTTTCAGTTACGTAATTGTATGTGGGTTAGTGGGAAGAGATCATGAGGATATTATGTGGGTGAGTGGGAAGAGATCATGGGATGACGAGAGTCATCTAAATACCGTTAAATAATGGTTTTATATAAATGTCCTTGATTGAGGAAGAGTTTTTCCACACGCTAGCAGTAAGGAAAAAAATTCCTATACACGACACTTTTCTGCAATAAGGTAAATAATTTCTATAATTTTTTTCATCTTCTTCTACCACCTCCAATCTACCCAACTCACTGATTCCAGAAAGTTTGGCTGGATACCACCCATATTCTGCCACTACAACCATTGCCAGTTTCATTTTCAAATCCAAAAATCTGATTCAATTCCGCCCTATTCAATAAATTCTTCGTTCGATGCAATTAACTGCTCACTGTATTTCTTGATTGTCAGTGTTCCTGCGCCGCCTCTATAGCGACCAATAGAGAATGAGTCGCCAACATTCAATCCGACAGTAGCACACCATCATCGGTGCACCAATTGAAATTCAATTACCGATTGGACGGGGTAAGGCGGAGGTCGTTCCCGGCCCGATTTATAATTCTACTCAAATTAAAGAAGGAAAGAATGTGTTGAGGCTCGGTGCGCGAATCTGGAATGAAGAAGAAAGGGAGATTGGGTGAAAATCACGTCTTTTATATTGAAGAAGAAGACTCAAATTGAGTGCGTGTACCAAAAAGGGAGAAAAAGAACTATGCATGTGTAATTGGAGGTATAAGTCAATTATCAAACCAATTTCAATTTTATAGTCCATAGACCTTAAAGCTCAAATTACAGTAGAAACTCTATAAATTAATACTTATGGGACCACCAAAATTTATTAATTAAAAGAGTTATTAATTCATCGATAAATTAATAATTTATATATTAATTAATGTTTTATTAATTTATAATGAAATACTCAATTTACAAACACATTTCAAACTTCCACTTAATTATTGTACAATGCACATACATATATCAAATGAAGGGCCCAATTTGAAAGGACCCTTCAACCTCCCACCTTATTATGCTTATTGGGTTATCGCAATGCAATGGATGTCGAAGATGTCCTGAACCACCCAGAAGAAAATGTAGTTGCACAATTGTTGACTGATGAAGAAATTATTGAGAGCGTTATTATAACTGATAAAAATGATGAAGATGATGATGATGAAAATTCTACCATGGAGCCCCCTTTGCGAAACGATGCTATTAAAGCGGCAATCACATTGAATAATTTCTTGTTGAGCTATGAGAAAACAACACCAGAAGTTCTTACAATGATAAGGATAATTAGAGACGAGATTCAAGGTGAAATTGATTTCAACAAAAAACAAAAGACAATTGAGTCATATTTCAAGAAACCTCATAAATCATTCATGTAATATGTAGTATATAAGGAATTATTAATTATGAGTATTTTATATGGGGTCTATAGAAATTATAAAAAATGTATTATCTTATAATTTTAGCGAATCATTAATTTAGCACCCTATCCCCAAATCGGGACCGGCCAAAAATATTATCTTAGAGAATTTATTAAATAATCGAGTATTAATTTATCGAGTTTCCACTGTATTCCCACAAAGTTCCAAATCCTACTCCACATCAAGTTCAATAAATATATTCCAAATCCAAGATCACTTATATTCTTTTATCAATTCTGTTAATTTTCCCTCTTCATTTAAAGAGGTTTTAATAATATATATATATATTCCTCAATTAAATGTAGGATTCGAGGAGCAAGGATACGAGCATAGGACTACGGATTAAATTACAAGCATTTGCATCTCAATCATCTCATTTTCAGGTGGAGATTACAATTTATTTTAGTTAATTGTATCCCTTGGACTGTATAGATGTTTATTATTATTAACATGCTACTTGGCTACATGTCTCATTACAATACAATTGACATTCTACTTGGCTACATGTCTTATTTACAAACAATTGACATGCTAATTGGCTACATGTCTCATTTACAATACAGTTGGCATGCTACTTGGCTACATGTCTCATTACAATACAATAATATGCTACTTGGGACATATCTCATTATAATATAATTGACATGCTACTTAGGTACATGTCTCATTGCAATACACTCAACATGCTACTTGGCTACATATTGCAATACAATACAATCGACATGCTACTTGACTACATGTCTCATTCATTATAAATTGTATTACATGTTATGCCTTTTTACTATTTTAAATTGTGCCTCCACGAGTTAAAGGAAGTTCACCCCAACCCGTTATTGATCCTCAAATAGAAACTAAAAGAGCGATTGAAGCAGAGACGTAGCCGAAATAACATATGGTGATATTTAATTATAAATGAAACTTTATTTGGATTGATATTTGAGAATTTGAACAATGTTTGTTATGATGCTTGAAGTTTATTTATTTTTGTAAGTTTGGGCATATAATAGGTGTTTGTTAAAATATTGCGTGAATTATTAGTGTGTTTGAAGTTTATTATGATGTCTAGTTAAATTGATTGAGTGGTAGGATTTTATATATGATTCCACTAGGTGTATACTTAGAAAATAATTTTAATTAAATTATACTTGTTTTAAGTTATAAAATTAGGGATTTATGGTAGAATCTATATCTATATAATAAAAGCAAAATCCTCTATCATTTTTAGACATCTCTAATTTTCCCGCCCTAAGACAATTTTCACAAAAGGAATGACACGTGTCATCATCCCAACGGCTTGATCAATACCTAAATAATTTTAATTCACTAATTTAATTTTTAGCAATTAATTCGGCAGTTTTAATTGAAGGAAGGTCATTATTTCCTTTTATATTTATGTGTATTTATCAACATTATGACATTTTCAACATTGTCATATTTAAAAGTCTTATGATTCGTTCAATTCACAATCTACCTTATTTACATTGTTAAAATTGTCAAAACTTTCCCTATTTATTCATTCCATATTCAATTTATAACAAGACAGATTTTTAAACACTCAATTAATTACAGTTGGTCAAAATTTGATTTTAATAGCTTTTAATCGGCAATTTGTTTAGGCAATAATATTATATCCTTTTATTATTTTTCAAACTTTACATATTTAATGATTCTATATTCAACCTTTTTATCGTATAAATTTGGTTGCAACTCATTTATTCCGGCATTCTTTTTGTGAATTCTTTTATTCTCCCACATCTTCTTTTATTCCATACATTGTCTTTTTCTGTGGCTTCACCAAACTTTTTATTTTTTTTTCATTTAATTGAAGTTGATTTGTTAACCTTTTAATTTTTTTTATCATTCATGTTTTTTTTTTTGTTTTATAGATTCTCAACACCGATTCGTATACTCATCCACCAAATGTAATGTATTATATTCAACAATCATCGTTTTTATTTCATTTTTTGCTTCGCCGAACTTTTTTGATTTTCTTAAATTTAATCATTCATGCTTTATGTATAATATCAATATTGTTAGTGTCTATTGGTGAATAATATCATGCAGACTAAATAATTTTATCGTATAGACTTTTGTGTTTTTCAAATTTTCAACATTGAATCGCCCTTTTCGGTAAAAGTAATATTTTTCTGATATTGTTAGAGTTTAGGGCTTTATAATTCTCCATCGTACGAATTGTTTATTTTTTTATTCTTCATCCATTAATGTACAATTCTAAAAACATGAAAGAAATGAATTAACGTTAAATCATTATTTATCATGTTCTCGATTTTAAGTTTTTTTTTTTTTTTTTTCCTTCTTCAGTTAACATGTATATTGATTGGCAATAGCATAAACCGTGTTATTTTTAGCTTCTACCTTCTATCTATCAATTTCTTTATTTTTTGTGGTGGGATGAAGTTTTATCAATCTGCCTTATACTAATTTATGTTTCAATTCATTTGTATTTCAATTTCGATTTGAGCACATGGGTTTAATTAATATAGGTTAATCATCTGATTAAATTATCTCTATTACGGTCACACTACAACAAAAAAACGTAAAAGACTACGGTAAAAAATCGTAGTTAAAGACATAGAGCGACCATGGTAGTAAATACCGTAGTCGTAAACCTACGATCAATAACTACAGTTAATGAACCGTAGTGGTTAATTATAAAGACTACGGTTGTGAATCGTAGTCGTACTAGCTTATACAACTACGGTATGTATGACCACGGTTGGGGACTTCATTTGACTGCCGTTTAATCCATAGTAATGTATATTAACAACTACGATTGACAACCGTAGTGGTATATTTAATATCTACCACCATGATATGTATGACCACAGTTGAAAACTTCCTTTGACTACGGTCTGAACCGTAATATATACTAACGACTACGGTTGAAAACTGTAGATTTAAATGTCTACGGCCAGGGTACCTATAACAACAGTTGTTGGTTCTAATTGACTACGGTCTGAAATGTAGTAATTTTGAACAAAGACTACGATTTATGGTTATTCATTGACAACAATGTTGAACCGTTGTCGTAGATGTTGAATGAATATCTACTTTTAAGAATGAATATCTCCTAATATTGAAACCCAAATATATATTTAGTGTGTGTGTGTGTGTGTGTTTGTGTGTGTATCCACCTTAACCTATGCGAACACCGTAATAGCTTAATTGAAGTTGAATATTAAAACAAACATAAATACATAAGTATCACACGGCACACCAAAATATATCCAATAAAATAAATTGAATTGTATTATAAGAAAATTAATGTTTTCTTTTATTTTTTTCAATTTTTTTAAATATTTTGATTTATTCAAATAATTTTTCAAATTTTAACTATAATATTTACTTTATTTTAAGAAAAATTAATTTTCAAGTTTTAATATTTTACATGGTGGTTTAATATATATACTCAAATACTTTTTAGATTTTAAATAAATCTTGATATTAATAAAATAAAATTCAATGATTATTCTATATTTGGACTAACAAAATAAAGCATATGAATTCTTCAATATATCTGAGTAAAATATGGAAAAATGCGACAAAGTATTGTTTATATTTAAAACTCAAAAAAACCTAGTTAGCTCAAGCATGTTAATTTTATTTTTTAAATAGAAATATAGATTGTAGCACATATAAAATCTCATATTTTAGATTGCAAAGTGTAATTATTATTTATAAAGAAATAATATAAATAAATAGAAAATATGAATATGTAATAAAAAAATAATTTCAAGATTAATTATCATATATAAATACATGTGAAAGTCGTAGTCCCATGATTAATTATAACAAATTAATATTTGTAAATACAATAATTTAATTAGTCAATCATTAAATTTTACATTAACTTTTACTTTTAATTTAATAAAGTATATATTCATTTATTAATGAAGGTAATACTTAATATTGTATTGATTTGAAGAAAAAAAATATAATTAATGCCTTAAAAGAAATTAAGAATGTATTAAAGATATATTTTAGGCGGGAAAAGGTAATTTACAATAATAACCCTCATTTTACTTTTATATATACTAGTAATATTCCTATGCGATGCATGGAAGTTTATTTAAAAAGTAATGATTTTAATAAAACTAAATATGATATAATCTAATATTTAAATATGTGATCGTCTTATCCTAATAAAATATAGTTTTTTTTTTTTTTTTAAATATAGGATATAACATTAATAAAATTATAAGCAATGTAAATATAAGGTTCTCGCACGTCATATATGAATTTAATATAACTTACTTTATATATAGCCATATATATATATATATATATATATTTATATTAAAATTAAGATAAATATTCAATAAAAATAAAATCTTTTTCAAAATGATCATTTCTTATCTTTGAAATCTAAACACACATTCATTGTGTCTGCATCATTCTTCAATTATGTGAATAATAATTTAATTAATTATGAATGTTAAAAGAAAATAAATATATAACTATCAACTCATATTATTAAATAAAATAAATTTGATAATGTTATAAGAAATTTATTTTTCTTTAATTTTTTCCATTTTACTTTAAATATTTAAATTTATCTCAATAAAATTTTAAATTTTAACTATAAATATCTCCTTTTAAAAAACCTTATTTGCAAGTTTTAGTACTTTACTTGATATTTCCGATAGACAAAGAATAACAAATTAACAAAATAAAATCAAAAGTTATTCAATAGTTGGAATAACAAAATAAAACATATGAGTGCTCCAATATTTCTTAATACTTTCATATATATGTTGAAAAGTTAATTTAAAGATATAAATTGGTTAGTGTTAAACAAATTGCTTAGGTTGCAAAATGTGAAAAAAAAAAAAAAAAAAAAAAAAAAGGATTGGTTAATGTGGTCCAGCATTGTTTAGGTTGCAAAGTCTAAAAAACATATAGTTCTAGTTGGTTATTTTTTCTTATTTAAAAGAAGTTTAGTAGCAACTTGTATAATATCACATTATAGATTGCAATTTGTAATTATTTATAGAAAAATAACAGTAATATATCTAAAATATAAAAAATTAATAAAAAAAATTCTAAGATTAATTATCATATATAAAGCTATATATATGAGCAAAAATCATAGTTTTGTGATTTACCAACAAAAATAATTATTATATCAAATAAGCATTAGGAAATTCAGTAATTTAATAAGCTGACTATAAATCAAATATTAACTTGAGACAATCCATGTCAAATAAAACAAATTGATTAGTTGTGGTTTTAATAAAATAATCAAGTTAAATAATTTGTAAAAGAGAATTATTTGAATGATTTTTACTTTTATTCTTAACCAAAAGTATATTTTTTATACAACCCACAATAAACACCGAAATTTTACTTAAATAATCAACGAACAAATAATATAATATTTTAAATAGAATATCGTATTATATATATCATATGGATGTCAAATCAAACATCGTCAAAAGATGATTAATTTGATATAGTATATATAATAAATAGATTAGAGATGAAAAAAGATATTTGCAACTTTAGAAAGTAAAATAAATTTTGATTCTTACCAAATGTGACAACAACTTACCAGTCACAAACTAAAATTTTAGGTTGAGAAGTGTTACTTACAGAACTGTACCTACTGTGGCTTATATTTTTATATACTACCTCCGTCCCAGCTAACTTTGCACGGTTGACCTGACATGGATGTTAAGAAAAAACAGATTTTGGGGAATCTTTGACTTTTTTAAAGGTGGAGATTGATGATGGAGATTTCGAGGGTGGAGATTGTGAGAGAGATTTCCTTTTTAAGGGTGTGCAAAGTTAGATGGGACGGACCGAAAATGAAAGTATGCAAAGTTAGCTGGAACGGAGGGAGTATATATATATATATACACACACACAAACACACACATAGATCACTAATTATACTTTATTTATTTGTGAATTAAATTAAATCTTAATTTGTTAATGTGTGTTGTTATAACGTTCTTTTGGTATTATTTTCATTAAAATTACTTCACCCGTGTGATTGCAGAGATTGATTAATTTATACAATTAATTAAGATGCAATCCTTTTTTTTTTTTTTTTTTTTTTTTGGTGAAAGTTAAGATGCAAACTTTTATGTATATATAGTATCTTAAAACTTAATATAACCGTTAGGACTTTGAACCATATATATATTTTGTCAAAATATTTGATTTGAGATTTATGATAAATTAGTCAAATAAATTTATAAATATATCAACAAAATAATGACATTTTATGTAGTCTTTCTTTAGTAATTCTCATAATAGTTTTAAATATATTATTAATTTATTTCATTCAATTCAAACATGATAAAGTTTTTAAATTCATCATTAAAAACACACTATTTATGTCTAACTATCTATATATAACAAAATAATTCTTCAATTACTCTTTTAAATAAATCTTTCCAATTATGGAAATAAGATAAAGTAAAAGTAATTATTTAAATCTGATATGCATATAAAATACTTAATTATGACTTATTTTGGGGAGTTTATAACCGAAAATTTTAATGCAATTAGGAAATACTAAATTTTAACAAAATCTAAAATTGACATATATATTATCATATATAATCTATCCATATATAATAACACAATCCTTATCACTTTTGGCAAGGACAAGTGGCAAGATTCAGATCGTTCATCTGCATTATTGAGAATGGAAACTATAATTAATTAATATTTTCATTACAATTATCGGTCAATTAAGGAAAAAAATCCAATTAAATTTAAATTATAATTCATCATCATTAACTTAGTCATACAAATGGCAACTAATATCAATCTATCCGTTTTGCACCAAAATAAAAGAGATCATACAAGATTTTGTCAAATCTTCCCTATTTAATTATAGTTAGTATCAAATTGATGTAAATTCTGCAGTGTTTTTACTATAATATTATACCCTTTAATTGTTTTTTAAACTTTAAATGTTTAATTAATTATTCTATACTCAATCTTTCTATCCTATAAATATTGCCGCGAGGCATTTGTTCCGGTTTCCATTTGGTGAATTCGTTTCTTCTTCAGCATCCTCTCTTTGATTCCAAACATTTTTTTTTTACTTCGCCAAATTGGGTCCAATTGCACATGTACAATTAGTTTTATAGAATTTGAAATATATTTTTTTCCTCCATAGACTATACTAATATTGAAGGCTTAGATATAGTATTGGACAAAAATTGACTATTGGTATACTAACAATGAAATCTTTGTTTAAACAAAGTCTTTTGTCCAACATTTCGTTTTCATTAGATCTCATTATCCATTCCCTATGCTTCTTTTGGAATTTACTATACTTTACACTCTAAAATCTAAATACTGTTTTTTCCCAAATTTTTAACATCAAATTGTACACTTCTCGCCAAAGGTAATATATTTTTCTCACATCAATAAGGTTTTAGGTCTTTATTTTTCATTCTTCTTCTATTAACGACGTGCAATTCTAAAAACTGCAAACTAATGGATTGACGTTAATACATTTGTTATCATATTCACGATTTTGACATTTCTTTTCTAGTTAACATGTGTAGTAAATTAGTAATTACCAGTTTTTGTTGTGCAGATTTATAATCGTTTGTAGCCGATTATAACTTTGACGAATAATTGAACCACGAAGATTTTCTAGTCATTACTTGGTTTCTCAATCTTAAGAAGTGTAATTGATTTGGCAATATAAGTAGTATTAAAAATTATGTCATAAAAGTTTAAATTTATACTTTGGTTGTACAATTTTTGACGCAGTGTAAGAAGTAATTTAATAATAAAATTTCACGTTGATATTGTAACATTCTTTTGTAACTTATCGGATTTTTTGTAATTTGTCAGATTAAAATATAAGTTTTATTTAGCATGATTTCATAATATTTTGTGGATATTTAATAATTATGGATAGATATTTATTTTTAATCATTTCTTTTAGAAAGGCAAATATCAAATATTTGCAACAAAATCTTCAATATATATCTCATGCATGCATTATTTAAATGATAATCAGATCAGTAATTTAAATGTATAGAATATGAAATTTTATACCAATTAAAAAATCTTATTAAGTTTTTCTTAAAGAAACTTATGAATATATTTGATTCGATAATTATAATAAAAATCACAAATATATATCGCATTCATGTATTTTAAATAGATTATTTATTTTTACATAATAAACAAAACAGGCTCAATATGTTTAGATGGATGTACTGTGGAAAATGATTTGCGCATATTCTCTTATCTCTATTTGTACATAATTTAGATGAATATATCTGAACTGTAATGATTGTTTTTTGACAAAATTTTGATTTTATAGTTAATAAATATATTGCTGAGTATAGGGAATTAGTATCATTTTAAATTATATCACTAAAATACTCTGCTTAGCGAAACTAGCTCTAATAAATATATACTTTTAAATCATTTCATACAATATACACTAATCATATAAAATTGTATCATCTCTGTTAGAACCACGATTCTTATACGATTCACAATATGTAATATTGTAAATCGGATACATCGTTGTAGGATCGATCGATTTATCATATGTTCTACTATTAATTAATTTACGCTAGAAGGATTAAATTTAATACCTTTGTAGCGTGTGGCTTCAAACCTCCAAGTCTTCTCCGGTGTTCTCACGAACTGCACTGCAATACACGATGTGTGGACACCTCCTTGGATATATATTATACGTGATTTTGTATGGGAGAAAAGAAAACAACCGTGACTTTATATATATATAATGTCACATTATATTCTTTTTCTCCAAGTAACAGATAGATATAGGAGATCCTGGATATCTCCATCTTCTATATCTATCAATATCCAATATATTTATTGTATTGCAATAATAAATTATAATATTTATAATTTATTATAGTTCATATTGAGCCACCGAAGGGACCCGATCGGACCCAATTAAATCAAGCTCCAATAAATTAATTATGACCCGGTCAACTCTTGACTTATCATATTAATTTATTAATTATATTCTATTCCACTAAAAGAATATAATTGCACTCTTAATTTAATCGGAATTATTGAAGCAATATATCAACAATTATTATCCTCTGATTGATCGATCCAACATATTGCCTCCCTCGATCAATTAAAGTATTTGCAATAGACTACCATGACCAATAAGCCTATGTTCAAACACTTGTCAATCTCAACATTCATCTTCTATCTAACAGTCATGTGTGACTACATCACACAAAGTGATTCGACAACAAATGTCGAATACTGAGCTCAGATTTACTGTTCATAGAAGAACTCGTGAGATCCTGATCATGCCTATTAAATAGGTGAAGGATTCCAATATTGTAAATATATGTCCTTTATCACTTCACTTTAACTCCCAAAACACCGAGGTATTGATCAATATAACAATCTCACTCTTTGGTGTTTCAAAGAATGTCCAATTGGTAATAAAGGTACATTATTCACTCAGGATTAAGGTAATACATACGTCAATCAATGAATTTTAAATTATATGGTCAAAACACAATTTAAATTCATGTGGTCCTGTCCAATAAAACAAACTGATTAGTTGTGGTTTTAATAAAATAATCAAGTTAAATTTCATTACCAAGTCAAAGACAAACTTTAATGAAATTGAGACGATCTTATCAAAATAAATTGTCCAAAAATTATTTACTGATCGCGAACAAAAATTATTTTCGAATAGAATAATAAATCGAATCTTTCTGTGTTGAACAACTTAAACACTCGATTTAATATATCTACCATCCATGGACACATGCAAGCTCATAAATAATTAATCAAAAGAACAACTCATAAATTTATTTCAAAATGTCAAAAAAAACAAACAAGATAAAATTTACTCAAGGGCATCTAAGTAATACAAATAAGGGCACTCATACTATAAAATATTTTCTCCCACTTGCCCTAGAGGAAATGAGACATGTCTAGTATACCCATATTTCTAATATGACCCTCAAATACACCAGCCGGTAAACCCTTTGTGAAGGGGTCAGCAAGATTTTCTGCAGAAGCAATCTTACACACCGTCACATCTCCTCTCTGAACAATATCCCTTATGAGGTGATACTTCCGCTCAATGTGTTTCCCGCATTGATGGTTTCTAGGTTCTTTTGCATTCGCCACAGCTCCACTATTGTCACAAAATAAAGGAATACTTTGTGACGCGGAAGGAACCACCTCTAGGCTCTGCAAAAAATTCTTAAGCCAAACAGCTTCTTTGGCTGCTTCACAAGCTGCCACGTACTCAGCTTCCATAGTGGAATCAGCAATACAAGACTGTTTTATGCTCCTCCAAGCAACAGCACCGCCACCAAGTGTGAATACCGACCCTGACGTTAACTTTCGAGAGTCTCTATCAGCTTGAAAATCAGAATCAGTATATCCCACAGGCACCAAGTCTGATGCTGAATATACCAACATATAATCTTTAGTTCTTCGAAGATACTTGAGAATATGTTTAACAGCAATCCAGTGTTCGGGCCCTGGGTCCGACTGATATCTACTAACTATCCCAACAGTATGACAGATATCTAGTCGAGTACATAGCATAGCATACATGAGACTTCCTACTGCTGAAGCGTACGGAACTCGTTTCATGTATTCCACTTCTTTAGGAGTCTTAGGTGATTGCTCCCGTGATAAGTGAATTACATGTCTAAAAGGCGTTTGGCCTTTCTTGGAATCTTGCATAGCAAATCTTACCAATATCTTGTCGATGTATGAAGCTTGGGACAAAGCAATCCTTCTGTTTTTCCTATCTCGTAAGATCTGGATTCCCAAAACATAGTTTGCTTCACCCAACTCCTTCATATCAAACTGTTGTGCCAACCAGTGTTATGCCGAGTTTAACATTCCGACATGATTTCCAATCAAAAGGATGTCATCCACATATAGCACGAGAAAAACTACTCTTTTGTCTTCTTTCTTTTTATAGACACAAGATTCATCAGGATTCTGATCAAAATCATAAGTTTTCACAGCTTGATCGAATCTGATATTCCAAGATCTAGACGCTTGCTTCAGTCCATAAATGGACCTTTTCAACTTGCATACTTTATGCTCTTGATCATTTTGGATAAAACCATCTGGTTGCATCATATAGATGCTCTCATCAAGATTTCCATTAAGAAATGCAGTCTTGACATCCATTTGCCACACCTCGTAATCGAAATGTGCCGCAATGGACAGGAAAATCCGAATAGACTTAAGCATAGCTACCGGCGAGAAGGTTTCTTCATAATCGATTCCTTCTCTTTGGGTATAACCCTTGGCAACCAATCTTGCTTTAAAGGTTTCTACCTTTCCATCTATTCCTCTCTTTCTCTTGTAGACCCATTTGCACCCAATAGGTTTTACCCCATCGGGTTTGTCTACAAGATCCCAGACAGAGTTAGTGTACATGGAATTCATTTCTGAATCCATAGCACTTCTCCAATGATCAGCGTCTTTATCTTCCATAGCCTCTCTAAACGATGCAGGATCTTCCTCTTGTTCAACAGAGACCGCCTCAAGAGACTCTCCATAAAGAACAAGTCTGGAAGGTGGTCGAATGACCCTCTTCGCACGTCTAGTCGCTATAGGTTCGTTTACAATTGGAGACGGTTCTCTTTCCTCATGTTCCTCGATGTCCATCTCACCACTTAGGGGTGATTGAACATTAGGGGCATGATTTTCTACCATTTCAGGTGTTGATTCTCCCATAGGCATTCTTGGCGGAGTCGCCATATATCTCCCACTAGATTCAACACCGGATGGTAGAGTTGCGAATTAATGAACAGGTTCAGTGCGGATCTCTGGAGCAGATGATCTAGGAAGATTTTCCTTTATCTCCTCCAAAAGAACCTTGTTATTGGATTCGCGTTCTTCTATATACTTGTCCTCTAAGAAGGTTGCATTTGTGCTTACAAAAACCTTCTTATCCCGAGGACTATAGAAATAGTACCCTCTTGTTCCTTTCGGATATCCTATAAACACACAATATTCTGATCTTGATTCCAACTTTTTCGTCTTACTCTTCAGCACATGTGCTGGATAACCCCATGTCCGAAGGTGTCTTAGATTTGGCTTACGCCCATTCCACAACTCCAAGGGTGTCTTAGGTACAGACTTGGAAGGAACCAAGTTTAGCAAGTATATTGTTGTTTGTAGGGCATATCCCCAAAAAGAAGTTTTGAGAGTTGAGAAGCTTAGCATAGACCTGACCATGTCCAACAAGGTCCTGTTTCTCCTTTCCGAGACACCATTTTGCTGTGGGGTTCTTGGTGCACTCAATTGGGATAAAATCCCATTCTCTGTTAAGTATGTCCTAAAGTCGTTGGATAGATACTCCCCACCTCGATCTGATCGAAGTGTTTTTATGTTCTTACCTAATTGTTTTTCCACTTCCAATCTGAATTCCTTGAATTTCTCAAGTGCCTCAGATTTATGGACCATTAGGTAAACATAACCATATCTTGAGTAATCATCTGTGAACGTGATGAAATACTCATATCCACCTCTAGCTGGAACGTTTATTGGTCCACATACATCAGAGTGTACTAATTCTAAAACTTCTTTGGCCCTAAATCCCTTAGATTTAATAGACCTCTTAGTCATTTTACCCTCTAAACAAGATTCACATACAGGCAGGGATTCTACCTTCAAGTTACTTAAAGGACCATCCCTTACTAGTCTATGAATCCTATTAAGATTAACGTGACCAAGTCTTAAGTGCCATAAGTAAGTTTCATTAGAAGGAGACAGTTTTATACGCTTAGCTGTGTGATGTAATGAGCTGTCGGTTGGTTTTAAGATATACAAATCATTATCCACATGCCCCTTACAAACAATTGCTTTATTAAAAGAAATATCGACTGCCATTAATGAAAAATGAACACAATATCCTTGTTTGAATAATAAAGCAACATAAATTAAATTTCTAGTAATATCCGGGACATAATAATAATCGCTTAAAACCAAATACTTCCTATTTGAAAAATAAAGATAAATAACTCCGACAGCTTTTGCAGAAACCACAGCTCCTGTGCCAACCTCAGAGTATGCTCCCCTTCATTAAGTTGTCTGGTTACTTGGAACCCCTGCAAAGAATTGCAAACATGGTTAGTGGCTCCAGAGTCTACTATCCAAGTATCCGTAGAATCTACCACTAAATAAGACTCAATGAAGTATAACTCACCCTTAGCTTGCTTCTTAGCTATGAAAGTCGGGCAATTTCTTTTCCAATGGCCCTTCTCGCCGCATTCAAAGCACTTCCCCTTAGGTTTTCCATCCGTTTTGGCCTTCTTTGCTTGTTGTTGTGGGCCCTTCTTATTGGACTTCTTCCTTTTTCCACCCTTACCTTTCGGCTTGGATGAGGTTTGTCCAATAGAAGTAACAGCAAAAGCATCACCATTTTGAGCCTTAAGAATGCTTTCAGCGTTTTGGAGCTCTTTCATTAATTCATTCAGAGACATGTTCAACTTATTCATGTTATAGCTGACCTTGAACTGGGAGAACATCTCAGGAAGAGTCTCCAGTGCCATGTCTACCTGAGTTTCCGAACCAATGTCAGCTCCTAAAGCCTCAGCCACATTAAACATTCCGATCAAATTTAGCATATGATCGCTAACGGGCGTCCCGGGCTTCATATGCTTAGTCATAATGGCTCTAATAGCAGCCTGACGTGCTTGGCGTCCTTGATGAGCGAACATATCTTTAAGACTCTCCATGATCTCAGCAGATGTCTCCATGTCTCCATGCCTCTGTTGCAACACATTTGAGATAGAACCCACAATGTAACAACGAGCCATGTCATTGGCATGAATCCACTTGTCACGAGCCTCATGTTCCTTATCACTGGACTCCATGGTCACCTTGGGACAAGGTTCAGTTAGCACAAATTTCAACTTCTTAGCAGTGAGAACAATCATCAAATTTCGTTTCCAATCAACGTAGTTTTCTCCCATTAGTTAGTTTTTAGTCAATATCACAGATAGTGCGCTAGAAGACATTTTTTCTGAAATAAAACACCATATATAAGCTTGCATAGAATGAATGAATGAATGCATGTTCTAAACATGAAATAAAACTTTTAATAAGTAGACCCAAAAAAAAAACTACAGTATTATGTGACTACCTAAAACTCCAAAATCAAGGCATACCCCTCTATAGGAGTGGTAAATGTTGATTTACAGCTAGGTTGGGATCTCCCACTAAATCAAATATCCTACATCTCATGCTATATTGATTTAGTATCACATATTTTTGACCCTCAATAATATTGCTCGGATATTCTATAGGAAAACTGGTAGACGCATTTATTTATGCACTTTAAGTCTGTTAGAGTGATGAATTGTGATGTTTGCGTGTAGAATGGAGAGTTTTTGGGTTGTTTTAAGTGCCTTTGGACTATTTGACGTTTGTGTTTTCATTTTGAGTTAAATAGGTGATTTAAGGCTAAGTATTCGTACTCGGCCGGATGCACAACGAGGAAATGAAGCCCGGATGTCAAAAGGATGGAAAAATCGCCGGAAAATGAAGAACAGAGTACCGCGACCGCGGCAAAATGGCGCGGCCGCGGTCCAAGTGAAGAAATAAGCAGAAAATCTCTGGACAAGTAGCGCGGCCGAGGCATACTTGCGCGGCCGCGGCGTGGTGCTGGACCAGGAGCGGGCGCGGGCGCGGCCCCTAAGCGCGGTCGCGGCCCGTTAAGGCTGTTAATTAATCCTTGGGCCACAAGAATTCCGTTTTAATGCCCAAAATCAACCCAAATTGACTTCCTCTATAAAAAGGGATCCTTATGCTCGGAAATAGGAGACTAGAACATTACGAGAGAGCAAGATTGAGAGATTCCGAAGGAGACGAGCAATCAAGATCGGCAATACTCGGGTTTTCTATTTCAATTATGTATTTTCAGTTTAATTTGTCTTTTGTCACCGCCATGAGCGGCTAGTAGGTTATTTCAGTCCTTAGTCGAGTCGAACCCTAGTTGTTATTATTTTGTGATAATTACAGTGATTATTAATCGGTTGATTTCTTAAAACGTTGTTATACTATTTACTTATCTTTCAATGCTTGTGTGTTTATATGCTAGATTGATCACCTAGGATTATAATTGCATAAGTAACGCTAGGTTATAATCGTAATCCGTAATTGTTACGAACCTATAGCCACTTAGTAGCGAATAGCGAGTGATATCGCTAGGGTAGTATATAGCTCGGTCTGAATGGGTCCGAGCTTACGAGGTCCACACCGTGTCTATCCCGTTATCCTAGTTCTCTAGGCGTCCGGTTAATGAGATCCAGAGAGCTTATTCTGAGGTCACTCAACTGGATAGACTAACCAAAGAGCTTGTTTTGGTTAGTTAAACATAAGGGATAACGAGGTTAGCAGAGCTTGTTGTTAACCTCGGGGTAGGAGTTTTAAGGATAAAATTGGTTAATAATTGCATCTATCACAGGGTAGTAATAACTAGGGGGAGATAAGATTAAGGGCTGGGATTCGTTATTTTGATAAGTAGAATAAGTCATAGTTAATTTGCTTAATTTCTGTTTTAGTTCCTTAGTTAGTATACATCAATTCATAAACCCCCATTATTTATATAATTTTATATGTTGCTAGTATTAGTATTTACTTAAACACTAAGAGTCTTCCTGCTCCCTGTGGGATCGACCCTACTTACCACTTCTACGAGTTAGAAGGGTAGCTAGGTTTAATTAATTTTACCGCATCGCGACAGTGCGGTCAAATTTTGGCGCCGTTGCCGGGGAGCGATGCAAGATTTTAAGTGTTTATTTTTATTAGTTCTATATCGAGTCTCGTAATTCTATTTCTTTTAGTATTTGCGTTACACTTGAACTCACTTAAGTTTCTTTTTGTTTTAGCAGTGAATGATCACTCGTTCACGCCAAAATAAAGAATTGCTTTTCGACCCTGAAATAACTCGTAGAGATCGCATCCTAAGAAGACAAGCAAGAGAGAATCTAGAAGAATTTGAAGCCTTACCCTTCGCCACCGAAAATTCCGCGTCTGAACCTGAGCAAGAAGCAATGGCAGCCGAAAGGACTATGCGGGAATTGGCCACCACTGGCACTACTCACCAGCCTCTATGCATAACCTTACCTGACTTGGGGGAGGACACCACTTTCGAACTCCGATCAGGGTTAATTCACCTGTTACCCTCTTTCCATGGGTTAGCAGGAGAAGACCCGCACAAACATCTGAAGGAGTTCCACATCGTCTGTTCGAGTATTAAGCCGACGAAAGTCACTGAAGAACAGATAAAACTGCGGGCATTTCCTTTTTCTCTGAAGGATATGGCCAAGGATTGGCTCTACTACCTACCCTCAGCATCTATAAAAACTTGGGAGGAAATGGAGACCCAGTTCTTGGAGAAGTACTTTCCGGCATCTAAGGCCACGAACATCCGGAAGGAAATCAGTGGAGCGGTACAACTGCCCGGAGAAACTTTGTACGAGTATTGGGAACGCTTTGAAAAGCTGGTGGCTAGATGTCCCCAACATCAGATCACAGAACAGTTGCTCATCCAGTACTTTTATGAAGGGCTGACGCAGTCAAACCGGAACATGCTGGACTCTGCCAGTGGGGGAGACCTATGTGACAAAACCCCGACAGCTGCTAGAGCACTCATTTCGAAAATGGCGGCTAAGACTCAACAATTCGGGACACGGGATGTTTCAACACGGATAGTGAGGGAGGTGAACGATTCTCAAATGGATGCGAAGATTGATCAGCTTACCAAAATGGTCCAGAAGGCTGTTTTGGGGGGGAGCTCAAATATCCGACCCTGCCGAATATGTGATACTACCGATCACACAACCGATAATTGCGAAGTTCTGGGTAATGAGCTAGAAGCACACGCCAATGCTGTCGGAACTGGAAACTTCCAAGGCCGAAAGTACGACCCATATTCCCAGTCGTACAACCCAGGATGGAGGGATCGTCCGAATTTCAGCTATGGAAATCAGCAAGGTCAGTCAAGTGGGCAAAACAGACCTCCACCACCTAGAGGTATGTATTATACAAAGCAGCCAGCCGAACAAGTACCCGACTCATCATTGGCGGATATTGTGAAGACTTTAGCAACAAACACTGTGCAATTTCAAAAGGATGCAACATCAAGCATCAAGAATCTCGAGACACAGATGAGCCAGATGGCAACTGCTATAAGTCGACTAGAGAATATGCAAAGTGGTAAACTGCCATCACAACCTGAAATGAATCCTAGAAATGTCAGTGCCATCACATTGAGGAGTGGTAACCAGCTTGGAGAGCTTAAGAAGCCCGGGCAACCATTGGAAGATGATAAGAACGACATTTCGGAGAGGACAGCCGCAGACAGAGCCGCAACCGCGGCAGACGTGCGCGGCCGCGGCCAACTCGACGTTCCTGAAGAGAAATTATCTGTGGAAGTTGCGCGACCGCGGCAACCCAGCGCGGCCGCGGCCCCTGTTCAGTAGAAATCAACACATTCTGCATCCATTCCGCCTCCGCCACTTCCTTTCCCCAGTCGCATGATCAGACCGACACGACCTGACAAAGAGAAGGAGATATTAGAGGTGTTTCGAAGGGTTGACATCAACATCCCCTTGATCGATGCTATCAAGCAAATTCCCAGATACGCCAAGTTCCTAAAGGAGCTATGCACCAACAAGCGTAAACTCAAGGGGGATGAAAAGGTCCTGATGGGAGAAAACGTCTCAGCAATCTTCCAAAAGAAGATGCCACCAAAATGTAAGGACCCAGGTATGTTTGTCATTCCTTGTAGAATAGAGGGCATAAACATTGAATGTGCCATGCTAGACCTAGGAGCATCCATTAATATAATGCCAAGAGCGATATTTCATGCATTAAAACTAGGACCACTGAAAGAAACTAGGATAGTAATTCAGTTAGCAGATCGTAGTAATACATACCCCGATGGTCTAATTGAAGATGTCTTAGTAGAAGTAGGTGAACTAGTATTCCCCGCTGACTTCTATGTTTTGGACATGTAAGGAGATTCCTCTACATTTTCTCCAATTTTGTTAGGGCGGCCGTTTCTGAACACCGCCCAAACAAAGATTGATGTCGGTAAAGGGACTCTGACTATGGAATTTGATGGCCACATCGTTAAGTTAAATATTTATGATGCGATCGGACATCCTGAAGATGCTAATTCTGTTTTCTCACCTGATGCGACTAACCCTTTTATTGAGAATGATTGTGAGAATAGGTGCAGGAGTAAGCTGAATTGGTCCGCATTGGTGCAGCATCGTAAAAAGGAAGATGAAAGGAGGAATGGGATAAAGTGCCTGAATTGGTCTGGGCCCATGTGGAAACCACCTTGGCACAAACGCTAAGGGAATGTGCAGCCGTCGAGCCAACGACGTAAAAAAACAGCGCTTGTCGGGAGGCAACCCGATGTTTACGGTCTTTTATTTATTTCAAAGTTTTTTTGTTATTTTAATTCAGCATTAGATTAGTTCTCTTTCATGTTTTTGCATTTTTTTTTTCTTCTTCTTCTTTTAAGTTTACATAATCAGGATTACCATAAAACATAAGACGGAGGGTGACCGCTGGACACAGCAGCAGACATGGCAGGAGCAACAGCATGAACGGCGAAGACAGCAAGAAGCTCAGTGGAGATACATGCAGTCCTTTTTCGGGAAAAGGGGGGTCATCCACCTCCGCCTCCGCCTCAGTAAAACACTGTAAGCACGTACCAAGCCGCACCACTTTTTCTTCCCTCAAACTTTGATTTTCAACCAAGTTTGGGGGAGGGGGGGTGTAACGTGGGGCGACTTGGCAGCGTTTTTAAATATGCTGTCCGTTTCTATTCTGTTGTTGGGCCTGTGAGCCATTAGTTGAGGATTGGGCCTGTGCGCCATTGATAGTGTGTGGGCCTGTGAGCTGTAGTTATCTGTTTCGTTATCTTGTTTTATGAAGTCTTCATGATTTATTGTGTTTATTTTGGTAGAGTTTAGATTGAGTCTAGAAAGGGAAAAGAAAACTGAATTGTGCTGTAAAGATAAAATTAACACATTAAGGTGATGATAAGTTGGCAATGAGTTTATGATGATTGTTGTTAAAACTTGTTTTGAATAGCATGTGATAGAGCATGACGGGTAATGGATATGAAATTGAGCTGTAATTCGCAACATTGATCAGTAAAATTGCCTTGTGAGGACTTTGGGCCTATTTTGTACCTCCAGTCTTGGAGTAACTTGTACAAATTCTTTCGGTGTGATTTTCATTGATTATGTGCATATAGACCCTAGAACTTGCCTTGCATGTCTGTCGCGAATAAGTCAATGTGTGTTGTGGCTTAGAAAGTGATCTTAGGCATTTCTTGATTAGCCTATTTCAGACACTCAACATAATTACCTTTTTGACCGCAAACTTGAAAAAGTAATTTTCCTTAGTTAGCCCAGTTGAGCCGTGAGCCTATCACTTGTTAGCCGAATATTGCAAGCCGAATATCTTTCCAATTGGCCTTTGACCTTATTGGACTAATCTAGTTAAGAGGGAGGCGAAAGGAGAGGTAGTTGGGAATGTTATTTGGGATTCCTATGGGCTGAAAAAGGGGAGTGAAATGAGAAATAAAAAGGGAATTGGTGATAGAGAATTCAAGAAGATTTCCCTCCTATGTGCTAAAAAGCTTAGACTTGTTAATATGCACAATGCAAAAGCAAGAAAAGAAATGAGGATGGGAGTAAGAAAAGTGCTTCGTTAAAAAAAAAAAAAAAAAAAAAAATCGGGTAGTCCCAGAAAATGTGGTACCCACGTGAAAAAAAAAAGAGAAAAAAAAAAAAAAAAAAAAAAAAGCACTTGGTTGTAACGGATGCGGACGTGGGGAGAAGAAGTCATCCCTTGGGGTGATTTACTGAGTTTTGGAGAGTGAGATGTGAGTAATTGTTTTGAGGGGTGGTTGAGTAGGAATAACTCGGTTAGTCCACATTTTAGTCACTTTCATCCAAATTTTATCCTACCTTACCTAAGCCTTTATTACAACCGAATTAAAGACCTTTTTGATTCTTTGCCACACATGCTGAGTACTAGGTCTGACTTAAATAATAGGCAACCATATGGTGGTCGTTGCATATAAGTCAGTGTGAGTGTAGTACTTTACATACCTTAAACACTTGAGAGAAGAGTGATACACAATTCCGGTGAGGATCAATTGTTGAAAATCATAAGCAATGAAAGTAGTTGAAGTTGCTCTGTCAAATATGCTCGGTTACATCATGTTGCTATGTTTTATTGGAAAACCTTTTTGAAACTCGTAATTGCCACTTAAAGTGCCTTAAAACCCGTGTCTTGATTGTTGTTTGATTTAGATTTGTTCGGGACGAACAAAGGGTTAAGTTTGGGAGATTTTAGTACACGCATTTATTTATGCACTTTAAGTCTGTTAGAGTGATGAATTGTGATGTTTGCGTGTAGAATGGAGAGTATTTGGGTTGTTTTAAGTGCCTTTGGACTATTTGACGTTTGTGTTTTCATTTTGAGTTAAATAGGTGATTTAAGGCTAAGTATTCGTACTCGGCCGGATGCACAACGAGGAAATGAAGCCCGGATGTCAAAAGGATGGAAAAATCGCCGGAAAATGAAGAACAGAGTACCGCGGCCGCGGCAAAATGGCGCGGCCGCGGTCCAAGTGAAGAAATAAGCAGAAAATCTCTGGACAAGTAGCGCGGCCGAGGCATACTTGCGCAGCCGCGGCGTGGTGCTGGACCAGGAGCGGGCGCGGGCGCGGCCCGTAAGCGCGGTCGCGGCCCGTTAAGGCGGTTAATTAATCCTTGGGCCACAAGAATTCCGTTTTAAAGCCCAAAATCAACCCAAATTGACTTCCTCTATAAAAAGGGATCCTTATGCTCGGAAATAGGAGACTAGAACATTACGAGAGAGCAAGATTGAGAGATTCCGAAGGAGACGAGCAATCAAGATCGGCAATACTCGGGTTTTCTATTTCAATTATGTATTTTCAGTTTAATTTGTCTTTTGTCACCGCCATGAGCGGCTAGTAGGTTATTTCAGTCCTTAGTCGAGTCGAACCCTAGTTGTTATTATTTTGTGATAATTACAGTGATTATTAATCGGTTGATTTCTTAAAACGTTGTTATACTATTTACTTATCTTTCAATGCTTGTGTGTTTATATGCTAGATTGATCACCTAGGATTATAATTGCATAAGTAACGCTAGGTTATAATCGTAATCCGTAATTGTTACGAACCTATAGCCACTTAGTAGCGAATAGCGAGTGATATCGCTAGGGTAGTATATAGCTCGGTCTGAATGGGTCCGAGCTTACGAGGTCCACACCGTGTCTATCCCGTTATCCTAGTTCTCTAGGCGTCCGGTTAATGAGATCCAGAGAGCTTATTCTGAGGTCACTCAACTGGATAGACTAACCAAAGAGCTTGTTTTGGTTAGTTAAACATAAGGGATAACGAGGTTAGCAGAGCTTGTTGTTAACCTCGGGGTAGGAGTTTTAAGGATAAAATTGGTTAATAATTGCATCTATCACAGGGTAGTAATAACTAGGGGGAGATAAGATTAAGGGCTGGGATTCGTTATTTTGATAAGTAGAATAAGTCATAGTTAATTTGCTTAATTTCTGTTTTAGTTCCTTAGTTAGTATACATCAATTCATAAACCCCCATTATTTATATAATTTTATATGTTGCTAGTATTAGTATTTACTTGAACACTAAGAGTCTTCCTGCTCCCTGTGGGATCGACCCTACTTACCACTTCTACGAGTTAGAAGGGTAGCTAGGTTTAATTAATTTTACCGCATCGCGACAGTGCGGTCAAAAACCTTACAATATTTTGATTTAAGTGTATTACCTTTATATTAACAAATTTTAAAAACTATCAAATAATTATGAAATCTATAGGATAAACATAATTAATTGAAATTTAAAATTTACTACCATAATTGGGCCCAATCAAGTAACCGAAAACAATGCAGCCCTCCTATAGGGAGACCAATTGAATTAGTACGAGGCATACATACATTCTTACTTATGGGCTAATAAAGGAGGTCGTGGATTTATAAATAAACCCTCACCCACTTAATATTTTATAAAACAAATTTGGGTTTTATCCAATTAATATTTTTCAAAATTATTTTGACTCTCAAAATAATTAAATATTAATTACTTTATTAATTCTCAAATCTAATTCTAAATTAGAAAAGAAAATAAATAAAGAAAATATGCATGATAGTCTAGTACCTAGAGCGGTGTTCATACAATTCTATATGACATGCTATGTGAATGACAATTAATTTCAAGCATAAATAAAACAAATAATAAGCAATAATTAAATAAAAACAAATTTATGGCCATCCTAGACTCAAAATTACAGAAAAATGAAAAAACTAATTGAATCACAACTCGACCCAATTTTTCACGGTCCATCTGCAATTTTTCGGGTCCAGACTGAATTTATTGATGAATTTTCAGCAGCCCAAGGGAGGCCCAACAGCTTATTAATTTAGTCAGCCCATTATTCAATTAAAACAGGCCAAAATTTAAAAAAATAAGCCCATGTCCAATTGAATACCAATGAGCCCACTTAATTAACCCAACTGCCCAAGGGTCCAACCCACGACCCGAGCCGGACCAACCCGACCCGGGTCGCGACCCGGTTCTATTGAACCCTAGCAGCAGGGCCTGCCATCGCCTTGCCTCAGCCGCTGCCGGAAAGTTGCGTTGCGACGCCATCTGCTGCTCATCCATTCCTTTGAACTTCTGAATCCTTCAGTTTTTACCCTAGAAAATTCGAGGAATAATACAGAATACCCCAAATCCGAAAATTACAACAAAAATTACATATTTTGTACCCTATTTCAAAATCTAATAAGGGGAAAACATGGAGTCGTAATCCACCCCCTTGTGTACAACTCGAAAAATACAAAATACAATTTTACCAATAAAACTAGGCCATAAATTGTTCAATAAAAATTAAAACATTCATCCATAACAACAATAAAATTGTAAACCCAAAACACCGCTCAAAACTATATGCATAATTAAATCAATTAAAAGAGAACATATAATAATATCAAAACCTACGCTCTGATACCAATTGTTAGAACCACGATTCTTATCCGATTCACAATATGTAATATTGTAAATCGGATACATCGTTGTAGGATCGACCGATTTATCATATGTTCTACTATTAATTAATTTTTACGCTAGAAGGATTAAATTTAATACCTTTGTAGCGTGTGGCTTCAAACCTCCAAGTCTTCTCCGGTGTTCTCACGAACTGCACTGCAATACACGATGTGTGGACACCTCCTTGGATATATATTATACGTGATTTTGTATGGGAGAAAAGAAAACAGCCGTGACTTTATATATATATAATGTCACATTATATTCTTTTTCTCCAAGTAAAATATCCTGATAGATATAGGAGATCCTGGATATCTCCATCTTCTATATCTATCAATATCCAATATATTTATTGTATTGCAATAATAAATTATAATATTTATAATTTATTATAGTTCATATTGAGCCACTGAAGGGACCCGATCGGACCTAATTAAATCAAGCTCCAATAAATTAATTATGACCCGGTCAACTCTTGACTTATCATATTAATTTATTAATTATATTCTATTCCATTAAAAGAATATAATTGCACTCTTAATATAATCGGAATTATTTAAGCAATATATCAACAATTATTATCCTCTGATTGATCGATCCAACAATCTCATCTATTAAGTTGTATCATTAACTTAATAAATAAAATTGATTTCCTTATACAGATAATTAAGTTTTTATTTTTTTATTTTTTTATTTATCATATGTGATTTTTTTTTTTAAGTAAGGACAGTACACCTAAATTACGATCATGTCACTAATCATTATTCTATAATCATGAAATTAATACACATCATGAAAATTGTATCCTAAATGAACGCTGATCATGAAATTTTGGTATAATGGGCATATCACAATAAAAGACAAACTTATACTCCATCCGTTCTATATTAATTGACATTTTAGGATGAAAAGGAAGAATTAAGGATAAAATATTTTGACAGATATATTCCCAGTTAAAGATCTGACCAAATCAAAATATTTCTGATAGATTGAAAAGTAAAGATATTTTAGGATTGAGCACAGGAAGAAAATTGGTAAAATTGGTGAAAAATATGTAAAACTTCAATTAATTTAAAAAGGGAAAAACATCCTAAAACGTCAATTAATATGGAATGACATGAGTATTTTATAAATAGATTTATCAAGAATCTAATTTTTTTTAATTAAACTTATTGAGCATTTATTATATTGCATTAGATTAGATAATTCCTATTTCAAATTGTCAAACCTACTTTACTAAAATATTTTTGTTAGTAAATGCTCCCGTGCGATGCACGGGCTATTTTTATAAACAGCAAATCAATATTAACATGAACAATACTTTTTATTGGAACGCATTTTTATTTGATAATATATAACAAAAAAAGAAATGATTAAAATTTGTTACAAAGAAAACTTTTGTGTTCTTTTGCAGTGTTATTCATTCCTTGCCTCTTACTCCAGAAAATCAGTAATTTCCACTAATAAAAACACATTTTAATTTTTTCACGAATTTCTTACTCGTATCTTATTCCAGATTTTTTTTTTTATCTTGTCTCTATCAAAACATTCATATTGAATTATGATAAATTTTGAATAGATTACACTGATTGATAATAATAAATAAAGCGAACATACATAATCCAGAATCCGATATCAGTTAATAGAATTGAGAAACAAATAATCTAAAGGATTATTCTTATATAAAATATTTTATTAGTTTACGTACAAAACATCTTCTATTAGAAACAAAAATAAATTTTTTTAAGGATTATTCTTATATAAAATATTTTATTAGTTTACCTACAAAATATCCTCTATTGGAAATTAATTTTAAGAAAGACATAGAAAATACAATTTTATTTTAGGATCAACTGAATCTTCATAGTCCATATCATGAGCTCATTCATATAAATAGAGTTGGATTTGGATTTAGAATTTTGAAAGACATAGATGACCTCAAATCTTTCAATTTTTTTATCGAATAATCTCCTATATCCATAAGATGAACTCATTAATATAAATAAAGTTGGATTTTGATTTAGAAAATTAATGAACTAAACTTATAAAATACTTTATATAAGAATAATCATTAAGAAAATATATTCTTTTCTCAATCTTATTAAATAGTATTGCAATTTTGGATTGTATATCTTCGTTGTTTGTTTATTATTATTAATCAGTATGATCTATTTCAAAATTTATTATAATTTAATATTAGGATGAGAGAAGATTAAAACAAATGAAATTATTTTTGAGAGAAGAAATAAAACGGATAAAATAATTTACAGATAAAATAATTTTGGAAAAAAATATATTGTACAGTGGAAAAATACTAAAAAAACTTATTTTGTGGAATAAGGGGCGAGGAAGAAATAAAAAATATATTATATGTAGCGTGTTTTTTTGGTGGAGTGTGTTAGCTGGCCGAACACATTATGGGTGGGCTCTATAAGAAAATCCACCGGTGGTTCCATATCATTATTGATATATCAATAATCTATATATAGTTTGATACATTGATTTTTACAATTTAGAAATTCTTGAGATCGAGCAAGCAACATCCTTTCGCCCTTTTTATAGGGAGTATAGAAAATTAAAAATCATACCAGAAAGATTTGGAATGCTTTTTGCCCTTTTTATAGGGAGAATAGAAAATCAGAAATCATATCTGAAAGATTTGGAATGATCTGGATATTTTGTTATCAGATATCTTCAATTAAAGATTACATATTATTATATATTAAAAAATTGATAAAATCACATCTATTTTTTGGTAAAGGTATGATAATTCATATATTAACATACACATCATAATTATAATTCATATTAAAATAAAATCTGTCTATAATGAGTATTGATTTCGCCAATCATTCCAATTATGTGATAGTTCTAAATTTATACGTGATATCATTTTATAGTTGTTATCCACCAATCTGTATATTAAATTTATTTTGTTTATAAGATAATATTTTGCAAATTTTTCTGCAATAGTTCATGATAGTTATTAAATGGGATATTTCTTCTTAAAAATACCGCATATAGTCGACTGAGTTTTATCAAAGTTTAATTGAAAACATATTGTAATGACAAAAAAACTCAAAGAAATTGTAAACATATTTTAATGACAAAAATGAAACTCAAAGTTTAATTGTAAACATATTGTAATGACAAAAATGAAATACTGCCATAAAATTACAATTTCAATTGAAGTTGATACATGAACTTATATTTGCAGAAATTAAAAAAATGAATTCTGCTACAATAAAATCAGAATTAGTCTTCAATCTCAGCTGCCTCAAAGAGTTAATTGTCTCTAATCTTCAATCTCAGCTGCCTTGAAGAGTTGATTGTCTCTAATCTTTTGCCAATATTTTGAACGGATTGAGACTGTACATGTTATAAATAAAATATAAAATTTAGCACAATATATAGACAATAATATAAATAATTCACATAACAGAAATTAAAAATATAGGTTGAATTTTTATATGATTACATATTACCGTAGAAAACGATGATGGTAGATAAATTTGAATTCTGCAATCATCAAACTTGTTTTCGCCAGAATCAAGATTCAGTGTTGCTGATTTTAATCAAAATATATCGAATAAAATCAATTGAATTGTATTATAAGAAAGTTAGTGTTTTCTTTTATTTATTTTATTTTTCCCTTTTTTAAGTATTTTGACTTATCCAAATAATTTTTCAAATTTTAACTATAACTATTTACTTTATTTTACGAAAAATTAATTTTCAAGTTTTAATAATTTACATGGTGGTTTAATATACTCAAATATTTTTTAGATTTTAAATAAATCTTGATATTAATAAAATAAAATTCAATGATTATTCTATAGTTGGACTAACAAAATAAAGCATATGAATTCAATATATCTTAATAATATATGTATTGTTGAAATTTATTTACAGATACAATTAATTAATATATATATATATATATATATATATATATATATATATATGTTTGTATAGTTTGCTTAGGTTGCAAAATATGAAAAAATGCGACAAAGTATTGTTTATATTAAGAACTCTAAAAAATCTAGTTAGCTCAAGGATGTTAATTTTATTTTTTAAATAGAAATATAGATTGTAGCACATGTAAAATCTTATAGTTTAGATTGCAAAGTGTAATTATTATTTATAACGAAATAATATTAATAAATAGAAAATATGAATATGTAATAAAAAAATAATTTCAAGATTAATTATCATATGTAAATATATATGAAAGTCGTAAACTCGTAGTCCCATGATTAATTATAACGAATTAATATTTGTAAATATAATAATTTAATTAGTCAATCATTAAATTATACATTAACTTTTACTTTTAATTTATTAAAGTATATATACATTTATTAAGGAAGGTAATACTTAATAATATATTAATTTAAAGAAAAAAAATATAATTAATGCCTTAGAAGAAATTAAGAATGCATTAAAAATATATTTTAGGCGGGAAAAGGTAATTTACAATAATAACCCTCATTTTACTTATATATATATATAGATGATTACGATAAAAGGTCGCATCTAGTATAAATTAATAGGTAGTGCTAACAATTCTCTACTGTTATGAGATATATATATATATATAAGGAGTATATATTTTTGTTAATCATAATTGTTAATTAAAATTAAATTATGTGCCATTAACATTAAGTTTGTTTTTTTTAGAAGGAAAATAATAACCATGCAAAAACTTTCTTAAAGATTTTGTTATGTTATTGCCAATCCCGTACACCTCAGTCTAAACAATGCAATGCACACAATCGAACTTCACAGAACCAGCAACAAGGCCAATCAAGAAAACATGAAAGAAAAGAATTGTAACAAGAGAATTTACGTGGTTCGGTTCAAGCAACCTACATCCACGAGAGAAGAGAGAATTCACTATAAACTTTTTCAGAATACAATCATACAAGATGAACTGATAATCCACAGCTCAATCTACTTGTATAATCCTCACCAAGATACAATGCACACATTCACAACTCTCTTGGATGAAAAATAACTCTCTTGATTTTGTGTTTCTAGAGATGATCTCTCACATAATCAACCACCCTTTATGCTGCATGTGTTGCTGTATTTATAGCTGAAGAAAACGACGCATTCCAAACTGATCAGGAACATCCCAACAGAAAAAAAGAATAACAGAAAAACTGAAAATTAGTTCAGCAGAAAAAACCGTTGTGAAAGGGTATGAAAACCGTTGTCGCATACCCGTCTAGAAAACTGCTTCTTTGACTGCAAAACTGCTCTAATAGAAATTTTAACTGCTTTCTTAATGATAATGCTGAGTTGTATGCCACCTCATCAGCTTATACAATCACAATCTCCACCTTGGCAAAAACGAAGCATCCTCTATTCATAGCACTCCCAATCCATCTTCTCCTCTATCCACTCTTCCTTAATTCAAACTTGGTTGCTGCTGAATAGCAGCAATATTAACCAATTCCAGACAATGTCTAAGCTTCTAAATAGTTAAAGGTTTAGTTAGCTTATCGCTGCATTATCAGCTGTACCAACCTTTACAACTTCAACCAGTCCCTTCTCAATTATATCTCTAACAAAATGTAATCTCACATCAATGTGTTTTGAACGTTCATGGAACACCTGATGCTTTGCAAGACATAAGGCACTCTGAGAATCACAAAACACCTTTACAGACTCCTGTTGTATTCCTAACTCTGCTAAGATTCCTCTTAACCACAGAGTTTCTTTAACAGCTTCAGTAAGAGCCATATATTCTGCCTCTGTAGTAGACAATGCTACTGCTGACTGTAAAGAAGATATCCAGCTTACAGCTGTTCCAAACACAGTAAAAACATAGCCACTTTGGGACTTCCTTGAATCCACATTTGCTGCATAGTCAGAATCTACAAACCCCTCTACAGTATCACTTACAGATTCTTTCAGTCTTTCAAACTTCAGTCCATAACCAGCAGTTCCTTTGATATATCTTAACACCCATTTAAGAGCTTCCCAATGCTTTCTTCCAGGATCTGCCATGAACCTACTTACCACACTCATAGCATGTGCAATGTCAGGTCTTGTACAAATCATGATGTACATAATACTGCCCACAGCATTTGCATAAGGCACACTATTCATCGCAAGCTTCTCTTGATCATCTGTTGGCCTTTGTGACTCTGATAATCTGAAATGCTGACTTAGAGGAACAGAAACTACCCTGGACTCATACATATTGAACTTCTGTAATAATTTCAAAGAATAGTCTCTTTGAACTAACCACAAGACACCTTCATTTCTGTCTCTGAATATATCCATTCCAAGTATTCTTTTAGCATTCCCCAGAATCTTCATTTCAAAAGCACTCTGAAGATCTTTCTTGACTTGTTGAACTTCTAAATTGCTCATGCTAGCCACAAGCATGTCATCCACATATAACAACAAATAAGACACTGCTCTGTCCTTAGGCTTCCTGATGTAAACACAACTGTCATATTTTGATTTTTCAAAACCAATCTCTTTCATGTGTTCATCAAATTTAATATACCACTGTCTAAGACTCTGTTTAAGCCCATAAAGAGATTTCTTTAACAAACAAACTTTGTTTTCATTTTCTGGCAGCATGTATCCCTCTGGCTGATTCATGTAGATAACTTCTTTCAAATTTCCATGTAGAAAAGTTGTTTTAACATCTAGCTGCTCTAAATGCATATCAAACTGAGTTACCAAAGATAGCAGTAACCTTATTGAACTATGCTTTACCACTGGAGAAAACACTTCATTATAGTCAATCCCTTCTTGTTGAGTAAACCCTCTAGCAACCAATCTTGCTTTGTATCTTATCTTCTCAGTGTCAGTTACTTCAAGTTTTCTCTTGAAAATCCATTTGCAACTTACAGACTTCTGATACTTGGGTCTTTCAACAAGTTTCCAGGTTTGATTCTTCTCAAGAGACTCCAGTTCTTCCCTCATGGCTAGAATCCACTGATCACTCTCTTTACAGCTAATTGCCTCTGAGTAGTTCTTAGGTTCTGGACAATCTAACATTTCAGCTATATTCAAAGCATAAGCCATAAGAAAATCTTCATTATATCTTGTAGAAGGCTTTACTTGTCTCCTAACTCTATCTCTAGCCAGTTGATATCCTTGCAAGTCTTCATCAGGTTCATCCTGTTCTTCAGTATTAGATGTATCAATTGGAGCTGATTCTAAAGAATCCTCATCACTAAGCTCCACCTTCACTATTGTACCATGCTAAAAATCTGACACAACAACCTTCTCCTTGTTTTCTTCTGTTTCTAGAAATGGCATTTTGTCCTTACAAAATGTAACATCTCTACTGATGATCACTTTTCCATTCCCTGATTCATAATATCATAGTTTGTACCCCTTTACCCCCTTTGGATAACCTAACATCACACACTTAAGAGCTCTAGGCTCTAATTTGTCTTGTTTTGTATGTGAATAAGCTTGGCATCCAAACACCTTTAAATCTGTATAAGTGGGTGTTTTCCCATACCATAGATTATCAGGAATCTCAAAATCTATTGCTGAAGATGGCAACTTATTAATTAGATAAGCTGCTGTTGACACTGCCTCTCCCCAAAACCTCTTTGGGAGTCTAGAGCTTATTAACATACACCTTACCTTCTCTAATAGAGTCCTGTTCATTCTCTCAGCAACTCCATTTTGTTGTGGAGTTGTTGGGACTGTTCTGTAAATCTTCAACCCCTTATCTTTACAAAACTGCATGAACTCCTCAGACAAAAATTCCAATCCATTATCTGTTCTTAGGCATTTCACTTTCACCCCTTTTTCAACTTCTACTTCATTACACCATTCTTTAAACTTCTCAAAGATATCTGACTTGTGCTTTAACACATACACCCACACCTTTCTTGAGTAATCATCAATTATAGATAAGAAGTATTTGCCACCACCTATAGTCTGTTCCTTTGAGGGACCCCAAAGACCAGAATGAACATATTCTAAGGGTTCTTTTGAGAAATGTTTACCTGTAGGAAATGGAGATCTCTTGCTTTTGCCAAGGATGCATTCTTCACACATTTCTGAGTGAACTTCCTTCTTTCTTGTGATTAACCCCTTCTGAGTCAGTTTATCCAAGGCTAGAACTCCAGTATTTCCCAGTCTTTGATGCCAGAGATCTGAGTGTGATGACTTGTTAAACTCAGATTCACCAATCAAGGTTTCTGCCTCTAGATAGTACAAGTTAGACTTCCTGTTTCCTCTCATAACCAGCCTTCCTTGCTTGTACACTGATATTATCCCTGCTTCAGACTTAAAACAATATCCTTTTGACTCGAGTGTTCCTAAACTTATTAGATTTCTCTTCAACTCAGGAATATACCTCACATCAGTTAGAACTTTGATAGTTCCATCATGCATTTTTAACCTGATACTGCCACAGCCCTTTACAGGCACCACTTCATCATTTCCCAGCATTACAGATCCAAGATCCTGATCTTTGAAGTATTCAAACCAATGCCTATTAGGGCACATATGAAAACTACACCCTGAGTCAAGAATCCACCTGTTTTGTCCACTAAGCTCTGATATATTTAAGATTTCTGCCTCCTCTTGCTTCTCCACAATATCAGCAGTGTTCTTGCTTTGTTCCCTCTGAGACATTTTCCTTTTCCACTCATAACAGTCCTTTTTTAGATGACCTGGCTTCTTGCATTGAAAACACTTCCTGGTTTCCTTCTGATCTGCCTGCTTTCCTTTCCCTTGAAGAATCTTGTTATTTACTTCTTGTGTGTTGTTCTTCTTGAAATTCTGCCATTTGCCTTTCTTAATAATCAGGCCTTCTCCATTTGATTTATGAGCACCATCTGCATATCTTTGAAGATCTTTAGTCTTCAATGCTGTCTGTACTTCATGGAGTGTAATAGTTTTCTCCCTTCCAAATAACATGGCATCTTTAAGATGTTCATAGGATTTAGGCAGAGCATTTAGTAAGATAATGGCTTTGTCTTCATCCTCAAGTTTTACCCCAATATTCTCTAGATCATCTAGGGTTTTATTGAAATCATCCATTTGATCAGTGATGCTCTTATCTTCTGCAAACTTATATGCATACACCTTTTGTTTTGCATACAATCTGTTTCCTAGTGATTTGGTCAGGTATAGTTCATCTAACTTCTTCAAAACCCCTTCAGCTGTGTCTTCTTTTGATACTTCACGTAGAACTTTATCAGAAAGACTCAAGATCACAACACTATGGGCCTTTTCTATCATCTTCTCTTTCTGCTGTTCTGAAGCCTTTTCTGGTAAACCTTTCATGCCTTTCAAAGCTCCTGCCAAACCCTGTTAAACCAATAGGGTCTTTAACTTTAATTTCCACAGGGCATAGTCGTTTCTTCCATTGAACTTTTCTGCATCTAGTTTGGTAGCCGACATATTGGATTTTGGGATTTGAAATTGGCAACCTCCCTTCGTTTCTTGCATTGAGACTTTCAAACAAACAAGTGATGTGCAGAAGGCAATGTCTTCTTTCCCACAAACGGCGCCACTGTTATGTTATTGCCAATCCCGTACACCTCAGTCTAAACAATGCTATGCAAACAATCGAACTTCACAGAACCAGCAACAAGGCCAATCAAGAAAACATGAAAGAAAAGAATTGTAACAAGAGAATTTACGTGGTTCGGTTTAAGCAACCTACATCCACGGGAGAAGAGAGAATTCACTATGAACTTTTTCAGAATACAATCACACAAGATGAACTGATAATCCACAGCTCAATCTACTTGTATAATCCTCACCAAGATACAATGCACACATTCACAACTCTCTTGGATGAAAAACAACTCTCTTGATTTTGTGTTTCTAGAGATGATCTCTCACATAATCAACCACCCTCTATGATGCATGTGTTGCTGTATTTATAGCTGAAGAAAACGACGCTTCCAAACTGATCAGGAACAACCCAACAGAAAAACAGAATAATAGAAAAACTGAAAATCAGTTCAGCAGAAAAAACCGTTGTCAAAGGGTATGAAAACCATTGTCGTATACCCGTCCAGAAAACTGTTTCTTTGACTGCAAAACTGCTCTAACATAAATTTTAACTGCTTTCTTAATGATAATGCTGAGTTGTATGCCACCTCATCAGCTTATACTATCACAGATTTTTTGTAAAAAATCTTCCTTACCACCTTTCTAATACCTTTAAGCACATTCAATACATAAGGTGTGATACTCCAAAACCTCCATTTCACGTCCCTCCTTTCTCACCTCCATAATTGTTTTGCTCGACTAGATTTTTTTATGAGCGATATGTACTTTATATATATTTATATATATATTATTGTGGAGCCAGTTTTTGTTTATTTGATTTTGTGTCGTATCATTATTATATTTATTTATAATGCCTCTTTCATGTATATTTATTTTTTAGTAGTCTTGAACATCTAATCGTTTAGTGATTTTGAAGAAAACCTGACTTTTTTTTTATTTTTTTTTTATAATTATCGTCGAGTTTTTTATAATATGTCCAGAACCTCCATTCTTCATGTCCCTCTTCTCTCATCCCCATATTCCTTTTGCTTAAATTCTGAAACACCTCCTTCTACACAACATTGGTAGTAGTCTAATTGCAATACAAAATATTTTTATTCTGGATAAGTACAACATGGGCTAAAATATAGGGTTAATTTCAGAATGCGACTTGAACTATGCAGGATTTTTCCATTACTTACTTAAACATTTTCTTTTTTCGATTGCAACCTGTATAATACGAGTTTGTTACACTTTGCAACTCCGACAATATTTTCGGCTATATTGACCATGTGCCCCTCATATGACCACTTTTGTTGTTGTTTCATTTTTCTAATCATTTGTTACATTATAGATTTTAGACATTTTTTTTTATTTTCATTTATATAAAAATATTAAAATAATTTATTCAAAAATATTCTAAAAAAATTAGAAATAATTTATTCTAAAAATATAAATAATTTTACATAAAAAATATAATATAGAAAAAATTTCAAAAACTAAATATAGGAGAAGAAATTTAAGAAAATATTGAAATTTATAAAAGTAAAAAAGTAATTTATTAAAAATAGTAAAATAATTTAAAATTCTAAATAATTGTATATAAAAAAACAAGAAATATCAAAATATTCAGAAAATAAATATAAAATTCAGAAAATTATTTTGGAAATTCTAAAATTAATTTAAAATCTTGAAAAATAAAAAATTATTTCTGAAAATTATTTTAAAATTCAGAAAATAAAAAACTTATTCTAAAAATTTTAAAATTTATTTAAAACCCAATTTTTTTAAAAAAAAATTGTACATTTTATTCTGAAAATTCTAAAAATAATTTAAAATCCAGAAAAATAATTTCTAAAAAGTATTTTTGGAAATTATTAAATTCATTTAAAATTAGAAAAACTTAAAAGTATTTCTAAAAATTATTTTACAAAATTCTAAATTCATTTAAAATTCAGAAAATAAAAAAAAATATATTTATGTCGAATCTGTGGCCAGGACCCGAGGGTCCTACCATAATTTTGTAATAGATGAAGATGATGGGGAGACATGAAGAAGATGAGGAGATATAAACTCAATAAGAAATTCGAAACATTATAAAAATCCTGACAGAGAATAATCTTAAATTTTAAAAAATATATTTTTTTTTAATTTTCTTAGTATTACTTGAATCTTAAAAAATTCAAAATAATCTTTTTGAATTTATATTTACTTTCTTGATATTTTTATAGTTCTAATTTTTTCATATAAAATTATTTAGAGTTTTGTATGATTTTTATATTTTTAATAAATTATTTTAAATTGTTTAAATAAATTAAAAAAAAAAAAATTCTGAAATGTATAATTAACATTATGTGATTTAAAAAAATGAAAAAAGAAGGTCATGTGAGAGGCACATTGTCTATATAGCCGGAAAATATAGTCGGAGTTGCAACGTGTAAAAAATTCACATTATATAAGTTGCAATCGAAAAAAAAAATTATTCAGATAAGAAATGAAAAAATTCCTCTTAATTCAAGTTGCATTCTAAAATTAACCCTAACATATATAATCTGATAACCGAATGAAAAAGTTATCTTTATTAACATAATATATGCTACGATGATCCGAAAAGTATCAAGATAATACAAATCAATCACTTGCCTATATTAACATGTAATACTTGAAAGTTCTCATATCCATGTCTCCACCAAATGCGTTAAGCTTGGTAGACTTAGAAGAAGATTCAATAGTGTTTGATTTTGATGGACTAGACTTTTCTAAATTAACACAAAAAATAAAAATAAATATCAGTACATAAAAGAATTAAGCTAAATAGTGCATATAAGTAAAATAAGTAACTTCACATACTAATTTTACACAATATATATTATATATATATATATGGAAAACATAATATATTGTAAAACCGTGTTTTGTTTATTTTTATGCAATAAATAATTCAAGTTACTCATTTTTCCAATTTGTAATTAATGATTATGGAAAATTGAATTGAATCTAGAATAATTATTTCATTTGACAATGTTGGTTAAAAAATATATAAATCCTGAAATATGTGCATGTTTTTTTTAGTCCAAAGGTTGGTGGTTGATCAACTATTGATTAAATATAGGGTTACTTACAAAAAAATCACGATATTTGGTTCAATTTTCAATTACAACATGATTTTTAAAACTTAGGAATATTAATCACCAATTATAATTTTTTTTTTAATTACAACATCAGCTAAATCTTTTGACATCTAATTGTGTTACCACCACTGTCATTAGATAAGTCGTGACGGGATCGTCCTACATCTGTAACTACTTTGCAATTCATTGCTATAATTGAAGTGAATCGGTGATTGAAGTTATTATGTCACGCTTTTCACTCCTAATTAACTACAGTGGAAGCAACAGACTGTAAAAATTGATGGAGGATAATTGATGATCTCGTCAATGTGCATATAAATATAGTGGTAGCAACGCAATTAGATGTCAAAAAATATAGTCTATATTGTAATTGAAAAAACTTCAAAATTGGCGATTTTTATTGCTAAATTTTAAAGATCATGTTGCAACTGAAAATTGGAACAAAGGTCGTGATTTTTTTGACAATTAATCCTTAAATATATTATTTGGCCTATTTTACTTTTCAGACCTAATTTTCTAATAAGACAACACAAATGCATTCAAAATAAAACGACAAATAAATTAATTTCTTAATACACACACACACACACACACACACATATATATATATATATATATATATAGATCCGGAGAATGATAATGACATTGAATTTTATAATCTATATACATCTACAAATAACATGTGGAATAAAATAAAAAGGCCAAATTTAAAAAATAAATGAAGCCTAATTATTTTAATCTCATATTCAGCACATTATTTATTTTGGGTTCAACACCCAAAATGAAATTCCAACAGGTGCACATTATATAAATTCAACCCACTTAAAAATGGTGGTTAATTCGGCCCACAAAATTAATTGGCCCACTCTATACCAAACCCAACTATCTATTGATTAGCATTCTTACTTTAGCCCAACACTCTCCATCTTAGGTCCACCACCCCACTAAAACTAATCCCGTTTCTGTAAATGTGAACGCTACGACCTTCTCGATTTTCTACAATCTACTGTCTCTTCAACAATGTCTTTAACCATAATACTTTCTCTCTCTCTCTACACTCATCTCTTTCTCGTCATTTTCCTCTCTCCTTGTAATCGAAGAAACCCTTACCCCTTCATCCAGTCACTCTCTGTGTTTGAACTCGTCCAGATCCAAACAATTGCCAAATCACTGTATCCTCTTTGAAATGATGATCTTTGTTTTTTCTTTTTTTTTTTTTCTTTTTTTGTCTAAAATCTTTCGGATCTTTGAAGTTGTTTTACAGATTTGCCTCGTTGCTACAAAATTTAGTTTCCGAGTCAAACAAAGTATGCAATGATTATGTGTATACTCTGAGGTTGAAACAAGGTGTTGAATGGAACTTCCAATGATGAAGGGGGTTTCCATTTTTTCTGAAATCACTCATTTTCTGAGGACTTTCTCCAGATATGTAACATTTACCTATTTTTAAAAGGTATTTCCAGTTTCATTCATTTTTTTTTTCTTAATTTTTAGTAATTGTTGGTTGAATTTCAATGTTTTTACATTTTTTTCTATATGGTTTCTGAGATTCTAGTGTTCATTTCTCACTTTTCGACTAAAAAATCTTGATTGCCTTAGATGTTAACATTCAGTGAACTATTGAAATCGCAAAAATATTAAACTGATCATTAAAAAATTCTAAGTAAGAATTATCGATCATTATGAAATTCTAAGTAAGATTTACTAAATTTTATGTTTCTATTTGCCATTTACGCGATATTTATCGGTTGTTTTCTTTATTATTTTTATTGTAGTGCCCTAGAAGATGTGTTTTCTTTTAGATCTGCAAAGCTTATGTCCTAATTTATTGTCCATTTGATATTTTTCTACTGAAACCCTAACTTTTTGTTATCAATCTAAGCATGCACTGTCATTTTTTGTTATCTACTTGATTTTAACAGTGTCACTTGCTATATTGTTTATTGGATGATCATGAAAATGATATGACATTAAATATATTTATGTAGTAATACTTCAAGATTGATTTTGGATGTCAAGTTTTTAATTTTGTCATTTTCTTGTAACATTTAACCAGATTTTGAGTGTGTGCGGTAAATTTATTGAATGTATACAGTGTCACTTGCTATTATTTTTGTTTGATGATCATAAAACTATTATGAACTTTAGATTTAATATGGCCTAATCTGTTTGTGTTTTGTCTCTTTTAGTTATTATTTCTTGAACTGTTGCTTTCAATACTGATAGTTTTTCTGTTATTTTTTTAATCTTGCACGGGCGAAGTCATAATAAAAAAACCGGAAATCAAAGGAAGAAGATGAAGCTGATATACGCAGTCAGCTGCAAGACATGTGTGAAATTGCTATGAAGGAAAACCAAACAACGTTTAGGTTCACTATATTACATACGCAGATTAGTCATTTATCCAAATTATTTTGCAATAATTAGTTACCAAAAACATGCTCAAACATCAATTCTATAGAGTACAATGTTAAAAAAATTGATTGCAGCAAAAAACCCTAAATAATTCAAATCAAGAAAACTTTAGAATATATAGCCAAAGCAAGAAAAAAACATAACCATATCATCTCTTGCATGTTTTTTTACCTATTGTAGTGGATCCTCTAAGCGTTATCCTAATGTTGAAGCTTGCTTTCTTTGTTGATTATGTATTATGTTTCCAATAGTTGTTGTTGCAGTAAAACTTCTAATCACATGTTATTACCACATGCAATTTGAAATTCAAGTGACAAAAGTTATAATGCACAAGATAAGTAGATTTAAAATACTAAGTTGGAGCAAACCATCTCATTCTTCAGATTGACAAACACAGTTATCAATTAACACCACTTACTATGAACTGTTTTTGGTAGTATGAAAAATAGATTATGAAGTAGTAATTTAGTTTCATTTTTAAAAGAAAATAGTCCAAACAATATGATCGAATATTATAGAAAAATATTAATATGAACTTTAACAAAATGTTTTCACCTTGCATATATTTACGCTTAACATGTATTCTGAACTTTGATTTGAAATAATTTGGTTGCCAATTATTCATGATAATCTTATATTAAACCTTTAGTTTGAGTTCTTTAGAACGTGGACATATAAGCATATGCTATTTAAATGTTATATTTTTTTAGCTTGAACTTATTATTTTTGGCAATTGTCATCAGGGGTCTATGTCTGAGTATGACAATATCCATGAGTTGATTATGCATTTCATAATTATTGTTAAATGAAATAAATCTGATACAATAATATTGTAGGTACAACAAATGCACTTTGAACATGTATAACATTTAGAGAACCCACCAAAATGAAGAATCATTAAAGCAAGTATAAGTAAAATCTTTTTACAAAAAAAATGTCCCATATTTTATACAGATATAAGACATATTTGATACATAAGCATAGCATAAACATGAAAATTTTACAAAAAAAAAAAAAAAAAACAAAAAACAAAAAAAACAAAAACAAAAGCAAAAACGAAAGGACCTACCATTGTCATCAAGATACCAATTGATTTGAAACTGTCATTTAGCAGACCATTTTGTCAGATTTTCATCCATATTCCACAATGTCCACCACCATCAAACTAGTTGCATAAAATGGTTTTATATCTGTAAAAATAAGTATATTATGTGTTTGTGTTTGTTTATACAGTAGGAATAAATTTATGAATTATCATGACCTAAACATGACAGTATTACAAAGTAAAATAGAATGATCACAATTATATGGATCTATTTTTGCCATGCTTTCTATAGTTAATTCATGTGTTCATTTGTGTAAATGTTAAGAGATTATGTGTTTATTGTTTTATGAATAGGGTCATAACTCAAGATCTATTAAAAAAATCAAGGTTTCAATTGATTATTGTGTCAAATTGTTAAATCAATAAGGAATCAACTACTTATGACACTACAGACACACACACACAAACACACACTTGACATTTGCTAAATAAAGAGTATTTCATATTTTTAGATTGCATATAATATCTCTGACACATGTGTAACAACTACTGTTTATCAACGCATTCAGAAGTTTTATTTCACTAAACATGAAAACATCAATATAAATCTGATTTTTTTTAAATTTGAAGATTTACAAAAAAGAATGTTTAAAGACCCTAGTAAGGAAGAGTAGTATATAAGTGTTATAGAATTTAATCATGTCAATACCTGTACAAAAATGTCAAATAGAAGAAGATTCAAATCATGGAGAGCTATTAAGCAAATAGAGAATATTTGCAGCCAAACTATCAGATAAGTACGTAACTTAGACTATAATAGACATGGCCTAATATGCATAATATGACATAATTTATGCATTCTCATGCCCTAAACATGAGAATATTAAAAATGTAAAATATCAAATAACAATGAGCATACTATATCATGATGGCCTGTTTGATATCATTCCTTATTTCGGCATGCTGTTTGTGGTTCATTGATGAATTCATATGTCTAAATGCTTAGGGATTATGTGTCTGTTGTTGAATGTATAGGGTCAGAACTTCAATTATTCTATTTGAATGCTAATTTATACTGGATGTGGGGTCTAACTGTGAAAAAAATAAGGACTTACATTAAGATTTCCAGTATATATAATGTGACAGATGTCAATATATACTATTTCACATGTTCAGATTGATCAGATATGTTGTGAATATATTTTATTGATTACAATATTTCTTTAAAGTGTTTTAAAGTGTGGATAATTACTCTATCTTCTTTTTGTTTTAGTGTTTATCATTAAAGATATAACACTAGAACAATAATTGATAGTCTATTCTTTATTGCCCCTTAGCAGTGTAGCTCTTCCAATAATTATGTGTCCCCACTTCAGAAAGAGAAAATGGTATCTAACTGTTCCGGTACCTTCTGCAAGTGCAAATAGAATATTGTGTGAACATAATTAAGTTTATATGTAAATAATATGAACCAGAATTCATTTTCAACACATAATTGATTTCAAGACTTCTTTTTTAACCTGGATTTCTGAATACCCTAATACCTTTGTTATCGGGTTTCAAAATTTATATGGTAAGACAACAGATAGCATCATATTAAGTAATTAGAAAACAAAAAAAAAAAAAAATTAATGTTTAAATCACAAACATAATAAGTTAGCAATTAAAAAAGTAGATAAAATTGCATACATTGCATACAAATTGATGTGACCTATCTTACCTCCACATCTCTGAAAACACACTCGAAGCTTTGAATTTAATTTGGATATCTGATAACAGGTCTCGTATTCCAATTGCACCTTTTTTTATTTGATTTGGGTATCTAATAACAGGTCTCATATATGCCCCAATTGCACCTTCAAATTTGATTTGGATATCTGGTAACAAGTCTTGTATATGCCCTTTCCAATTGCACCTTCAATGCTTAGTCTTGTTTAGCAGCATTGTCTTGTTTCGCAGCATTGACTACTCTGATCTCTGATCTTCGCAAATACGGAAACCACTCTGATCTTCGCAAATATGGGAGCCATTTTGATCAGTAGCAGAATAGGAGTTTTAACCGAGAGATTAAACGTAGAATCAATAACACGATCCTGGAAAAAGTGTTCCAGTATTTATAAGCTTTGAAAGATAGGGTTTGAAGTTTGTTTTTACCCCTAATTACACACAATTGTATCATTTTAGAATCTTTTCTATTGAGTATTTTTAGTAAATGTTGTAATCAAATATTCTGTACTATTAAAAATAGCTTGTTTATGTATCTTGCCCATATGGAATCATTTACTTTCCATGTAAATTTAGAAAAGAACACGTTCTAATCCTTTATTTGTAGGAAGATCTTCATATCTGCAACAAATATTCCTTAATATATGGGATAATGAATCTCTAAAATATACTTTGAGTGAAAAAAACATTTTCAACCAAACAAAAGCATATCTTTCTGTGCTGAAAAAATGGTAGGCAACTGGGCCCTCCAAATCCAATTAAAACAATATATATATATATATATATATATATATATATATGGAAAAGAGATTTCTCAGTTTAGCAAGTGTAAATGGGCGGGAAAACATGATTATTGTCAATTCGAGCAACTAAACATATTTGTGTTTTAGGGCTAAACAATAGGTTATGATTAACTATGTTTTTTTTTTTTATTTATCTTACTCTAGATTTATTTATATGTCTTTATCTATCATGCTTGTTCTTATTTTATGAATTAATTATTTGGGCCAATTCATTACATTATACTTTCTTAATAACTCGACGTCTGATAGGAGAGGGTTCTTAATAGGCGTACGATGTATAGCATAGGTATAAATAGTAGTCCGAGAGGAGTGAGATATCTGTGTAGGCATTGGTTTTAAGATCCCTTTAGAGTTACATATGTGATACTTAGCTCGAGAGGGTAATTATTCATATGTAATCAACATATTAACATCATCCGAGAGAAAGGTTAACTAGAGTAGTGCCTCTTAATAAATAATAGAATTCGGTTTAAAGATCTAGAATAAAAAGATAATCACACATAGGAGGTAGTAACTAAAATCTACCTTAGAACAATGTCTTTAATATGATTTATTCCTTTGTGACTTCTTGTTGCTTCTTTGAGAGTTTCATATATTTTATTTACTTCATTTATGGACTTTAGTTATAGGTTAATCATGACAAACACCTTTTATTAGAGAGTCTAGATAGGGTTGACCTATTAGGATTAGGGTATAGAATTAAACATAGGACACAATCTTTGTGGGATTGACCTTACTCACTACTAGCTACAATAGCACCGTACACTTGCGGTAACATCAGGGTTAGAAATAGTGCAACATCTCTACGTTCATGTCTCAACCACTGGAGCCGCTCTCTCCCACTGTCCAACTCATGCGACACTAGCTCAACGGACTACACACTTGAGCTGCAGTCAACTGCCGAACCTCTGATTACTGTAAGCAGTAAAAGGAGCTTTCATTTTCCGTGTATCCCCTTCCCCAAACCCCTTCCTGAGTTATTGTTAACAAATACACACGCACCTTGCTTCGAGTCGAAATCCACTCTAACAACTCCCTCCCTTTTCCATCTACCGAAGCACAAAATCTGACCAGTGACCTTGACTCCAAAGATCGGACGACTCACCCACTCCTTCGACCCTTTTTTCGCTCCCATAACAAGGTACAATATGGAACCACACTCCTCGTCTTCTTTCGTACATGTTTTCAATCTACATGTCGCAAAAAATGCTTTGGGCTAGGACGGCCCAAACCCAAATAGAATTTGTTACAGACTGTAGGAGAGCCAATCTTATTAATATTTCAAAATGCACCCTTATTGGGCTTCATAGATGTATATGTGTTGAAGATGACTAAAAACATGTTAGAATGGAGTGAGTATATACACGGATATGTTCCTGCTAAAAGTGTGTGTGTATGAGAACGCTGAAAGGAGGGTGTACATGCATGTCATCTCTTAAACTCCAAAAGAAAAGAATGGTATATGTAAACTGTGTGTTTACATATATATATATCTGCAAGGAGGGGGTGAATATGAATATGTATTTAAATATATACTAGGTACTTGCTCCTTCGGGGCTCCTGGTAGGGTGTATGATGGGGAAATCTTTCGGAACTCTAGAGGTTTTATTAATGGCTGCTTTGCCAGCTCTTTTGGATGAGCGTTTGCACTTGAAGCTGAGCTCGAGACATTGGTCTTGGCTCTTGAGGAGGCACTTAATAGAGGGTGGTACAAGATTGGTGGTTAACTTATTCCATGCTCGTTTGCATGATGTACTGTGGAGATTATGATCGAAGTGATATCGCGTTTTACTTTATGACTGACTTCATTCATGAAGGTTCTATTCTGGAACATCAGGGGGTTCGGGAATGAACTCACCAAAAATTCCCTATATGGGCTTCGCGTAATGGTTGTATGTACGATGGTTTGACTGCTTCATGTAGTGCCCAAGCTCACTCTGCAGTGAACCGAGTTGCCACTACGTACCTGGTCTATGTTTTTTCTTTTCTTTACTTACTTTTCCATACTTAACCCTCATTTCTTACTTAATCTTTTCATTATCTTATCTCATCTTACTATTTTCACTTATTGGAGATACGTAGCGGAAAAGAAAATCGTAGCCAAGTTGTCCTAAACAAAAACTCACATGAAAAAAACATAATACGTTTAAACTTAATCCCGTTAATTTAAACCATTCATTTTAGTTCCATAATCTTAACACTTGTTTATCACACTTATAATGCAATTCTTATATATTATAATACAAGTATGAAAATACAAATCCTACGAGGTGCTTAGTCATAGTTGCAAACACAGACCTTGACGTCGTCTTCAAATGAAAAATGGCTTTGAGGAAAACATAAATTTTTCACTCAGCGGGATAAAACTGAAATGTAAATAAACTCTTTAATTACGTATGCCTGCTTGACAACATTTTGCCTCCCCCTTAAGTAAGGTCGGACTCTCGGCATGTCTACCTTCTCATCATTACTTACGTATATTATCCTTTTAGGGAACAACGGTCATTGAGTTGACATAATACTGAGTCTCGGTTAGTGGCCAAATCATAATCCTCACATGCGGCTTTGTGCCGGCTTATTTTTACTAAATATAAGTAAAATAAATATTTAAATAGTAGGTTTACCCACTTCCGTAGTTTAAGATGTATTGCTAACTATGTGGAACCATTCGTGCCACAACCTGCCTCAGTGTGGAACCTATTATTATCAACTGTTATGATGTTTCTTCATTTAGCCGTATTTATGTTATTTGTCGGTTTACAAGTGTTATCTATATATCCTAATTCAATTTTGAACTAATTTATCACTCAATCGTTAACCATCCAATTAAACCTTTGATTTATTTTCCTTGATCTCATTAGATCACATTATTAACATCATCATCTTCAACATCGTACTCATTCTTCATCTATCAACATTACTATCATTATTATCACAAACAATTTATCTCTCATTCTCTAACATTGTTGACCTTATTGTCATTCTAAATTCATTATTCAAATTATTACTGTGTCAATGCTTCTCTAAATCAACCTATTCCTCTCGTTCTTATGCTGTAGCATATAGTTTTTTCTAGTCATAATTGCATAATAATTAAAGTTCACATAAAATTATAACAATTAAAATAATTTAACATGCTTAGTATTTAAACTATGATCATAAATTCACATAATTTTCATTGCTTAATTAAGTCTAACATATTATCATTAATTATATAAGTCATTCAGTCTAACACCTAACACCATATTATTTCACATTAAATCATATAGAATATTTACAATAATCTTAATGCATCCCTAGGTTCAATTCGAATTCTCAAGTTGAATCGAAAATCCTAATTGTTGCTAAATCGTATTTCAATTCTATTTTCTATTACTTATGCATTTTCCTCTAATTCCCCGTTCCCAGAATAATTATCTATTACCTAACTTCCATTTACGATCTAACACTATAAGGTTTAGTCTAAGTGATCTTTAAGTTCAATCTAGGGCCTGCTTGGTTCCCATTTTAATTCCATTATCTTACCACTTATTCATCACATTATAATTTAATTCTTATATAATTATAATACAAGTACGGAAATACAAATCCTAAGAGGCGCTTACTCATAGTTGCAGTCACAGAGCCTGACATCCTCATCACCTGAAAAGTGATTTTGGGAAAACATGAGTTTCATGGGATAAAACTGATATGCACATAAAATCTTTAATTACATAAGCCCGCTTGACAGCGTTGTGCCTCCACTCCAACGTAGGTTCTGACTCTAAGCATATCTGTCCTCTCATCATTACTTACGCATATTTCCCTTTTGGGGATCAACAACCATTTCGTTGACACACAATTGTCCTCACAAGCAGCCCTTATGGCAGCTCAGTTTTACTAAACTTATGTAAAGCAAATATTTAAATAGCAAGCTTACCCACTTCCATAGTTGAAGTTGTGTTGCGACTGCGTCGAACCATCTGTACCATAACCTGTCTCAGTGTGGAACCTATTATTATCAAATTTTGTTATGTTTCTTTATTTAACCATATTTACGTTATTTATCGGTTTACAAGTGTTATCTGAATATCCTAATTCAATTATGAATCACCTTATCACTCAATTGTTAACCATCCACTTAATCTTTTGATTCATTTTCCTTGATCTCATTAGATCACATTATTATCATCATCATCTTCAACATCATACTCATTCTTCATCTGTCAACATTACTATCATTATTATCGTTACCAATTTAACTTTCATTATCTAACATTGCTAACCTTATTGTCATTCTAAATTCATTATTCAAATTATTGCTGAGTCAATCCTTCTCTAGATCAACATATTTCCTCTTATTCCTATGTTGTATCATATAGTAGTTTCTAGTCATAAGTTGCATAATAGTTAAAGTTCACATAAAATCGGAACAATTAAGATCATTTAACATGCTTAGTATTTAAACTATCTTCACAAGTTCACATAATTTTCATTGCACAATTAAGTTTAACATATTATCATTAATCATATAAGTCACTCAGTCAACACCTAACACCTTATTATTTCACATTAAATCATATAGAATTGCATTAATCTTTATTCAATCCTAGTTTCAATTCGAATTCCCAAGTTGAATAAAAAACCCTAATTGTTGTTAAATCCCACTTTCTATTACTTATGCATTTTCCTCTATGTCTGAGTTTCCTCAATAATCATCTATAACCTAACTTCCATTTCAGTTAACATTTTATTCTCATTTATAACCTAGTATTCCTATTAATTTATTAATCAAATTATATAATTGCTCATGCACTTCCATCTAAGTCTAATTCCATTACTAAGTCATTTATATCCTAACTTTTCCTATTCACTTATGCATTTCTTACTTTTACTATTTTATTTCTAATGATCCCTAATTTATTCCTAATCATACTTGTATCACATAGCTTTTCATTTTGATTCTTATCTTAATTATTTCATTTTTGTTAAGGCCCGACCCAGCCCAACTTCGGCTTGAATTGGCCCATTGGGCCCGAAATCCATGTTTCGGCCCAATTAAGTCTCAGGCATGTCTTAGTTTATCTAAGTTCATTTATAAATGTTCTAAGTCCAACTTCAATTAATTTTAGGTCCAAATGATTTATTTGACCCACTTACTAACTTGTTGGGCCCAAAGCCCATTCAATTTCATTGTTCTAACCCAATTAATAATCTTGGCCCAATCAAGTCTCAATTATGCAAGCTTATTTAACTTATTTCTTAAGTCCAACTTAGTTTCTGCAAGTCTTATTTCGTCTATACTTAGTCCATTTGTATAATCTTAGCCTAATTAAGTAAAGGCGAAATCCAATTTATCTATTTATTCTAGGCCCATTTCTTACAATCTCTTGGGCCCAATTGTTTCAAGTATATTAGTTTGGTTTCAATTATTCATGCATATTTAGCTTTTGTGAGTTTCAATTTATATAATCTCAGTCAAAGTATTTAACTAAGAATTCAGTTTCACTTAAACTAATCAAATTAAGCACATCATCACCCAAATTCCATAATTGCCGCATACAACATTCATAGCCACTAACAAATACTCCCTCCATCCCGGCTTAAGTTTCCTACTTTGACCGGGCACCGAGGTTAAGAAAAAGCAGATTTTTTGGAATCTTTGACTTTATTAAAGATGGAGATTGAGGGTGGAGATTTTGAGGGTGGAGATTGTGAGATTAATTGTCATTTATGGGTTGGAAAGTTAAGTTGGGACAAACTGAAAAGGAAAGTAAGAAAGTTAGAGCGGGACGGAGGTAGTAGCATATTAGTTCTACAATTAAACTTTATTAGCATAGGTTCACAAGGATAAATCCTCAAATTCTAATTCTTAATTACTAAAAGTCCTGATTACTTACTTTATAGATTCTAATCTTTTAATTGTCTCACTCTTATCCCTGAAGATATTTGATTCACTACTTAGGCTTAAGTCTACCCCTTCTTAAATTCAACTTCGAACTACCTATTTTCTCTATCTAATTAGTTTCCTAATTCATTTTAATGTTATTATTAATCTCCAATTGGTTTCAAGTACAGATTTCAAACCATTTATTTTATCCCACTAATTGGGTTCTTATGACCTCACCTTGTTCAAGTCAGCTAGCCCAGTTCAGTTCCAGTTCCGGTCTAGCACTATTGGGTTTGGTCCAAGTTATTGAGTCTAACTCCTCTAATTAGCATGCATAATCTTAATAGTATGCATGGGGATTTGAACATATCACCAAAATGTGTACACTTTAAAACCAAGTATTTTAAATTAACATGATATAATTAAATATAATTATAATTATGAAAATAAATATTAAATAAATATCATAATATATAATTTAAAGGTATAAATATGAAGATATGTAAGAAAGTTATATTCAAAAAGAAAATAAATAAATAGATAAGTGTTTTAAATATAATGATTCTTGGGAAATTTATGAAGAAAATAACTAAATTTCTAAGTAATTCCTAACTATATCAATAATTTATAAATAAATATTTTAAGTGGAGGAAAGTATAAAATAAATTTTTGGAACTAAAATAAGGGTATAAAAGAGTTATCTGATTTTATTTTTTAAAGAGACAAAAAATATTAAGTAATTATTAAATAAATAAAGAATGTTCGTAAACTTTAATAAATTAATTGTTTTAGAAAATTAAATAATAATTACAATTCCTAAATAAATAACAAAAAAATTATTTTCAAAAATAAAAGAAATTCAATAATAACAATAATAATAACAATAATAATAATAATAATAATTATTATTATTATTATTATTATTATTATTATTATTATTATTATTATTATTATTATTATTATTATTAGTAGTAGTAGTAGTAGTAGTAGTAGTAGTAGTAGTAGTAGTAGTAGTAGTTAAGTACACTAACACTAATCAAATAAAACATCATTTCCAACTAAATAAATAACCAATTAACAAGTATTATAGAATAGATAATGCATGTATAGACAAGTTCTGGCTAGGCAAGACAGATGTCTTAAGTGTGTTAAAGGTGACCCATTGCTCTTACCTGAGAACTTACCCGGTGTGTTTTTTAAAATATAAGCGCTTATGAAGTTAAAAGAACACAAGATTATATCTCAAAAACTATGTGAAAGAAAGAATAAAATTCAACCTAAGTTGATAAATTTATAAGTGTGTGAGTAATATTTTCTAAATAGATATTAATACCCAATTTATAGAAAAACGAACAGTATTAATTGTATAATTATAAATTAATAAATGATAACAAATTTTGAATGATTGAAAATGATGTCAGACTAAGGCTTAACGATCACCTCAACCTAGATAGAAAATAAAGAAGAAACTAAAAAAATGGATAATCACGATCTGTAAGTAAGTTAATGTTATATTATTGTTGTTGGATATGCATGCTTTATGGTTATTCGAAGCTACTTATATATTCAAGGGTTAATGACAAAGCACGGAAATATGAATGTGAAGTTCACAGTACATCGGGCCTTGTACTGATCATACTTGACTCAAGGATTCCCACATGGTCGTACGAAGCATTATTATGCTAACGATTTTGGAAATGGAAATCGGAACTTTAGACAAGGGTTTGCGAAGAACTTTGTCCTAAGTCAGGGCTTTCAACCGGTTTCAAGTATCCGTCTTAAGTCGGCATTCGAAATATAATAATGGTTCAGATAGATGTAGAGTTGTACTATCTAATTGATATAACAACTTACAAGATTATCCACTGAGTTTTTCGAAAACTCATGCCTTCCATAACAAGCATTTTCAGGTCATGGATCGTCGACGTGGGACCGTTGATCAAGTCACCAGCTCTCCTTAGATGGATATTTAAATAGGGATAATTTATCTCCTAAGTTTGCAGAACAATTTTCTATTCCGAGTGTTATGAAAATTTTTATTTTCGTATTTTTACAGTATTTCATAACAAATGAATGAAAGCTACTTGGTAGCACTCTTAGATCGGGCAACCGAGCTGAGTGTGTTATCACAGTAATGTCTCCAATCCGGGTAAGTTGGGTTAGGCGCTACAGTTTGTGTAATACCCCAAAACAAAAGCAACAGACTTTCTTCTTTGCCTTTTTAATTAATTTTCTATAAAGGGTTATTTGATGTGTATTTTATTTTTACAAATATTTAAAGTCAAATTATATTTTATTCAAATATTTGTGGCTAATGAATCTTCGAGAAACAAAGTATTTTCACATAAATTTATAGGAAGAGCTATCAAGGGGACCGAACTCACTTATGTCACTTGTCCGGATAGGTCGAAAGAAAGGTACGGAGATAAGAAATATTAAAAGGTACTTAATTTTATTTAATTTACGGGTACAATGTACTTTAACAATTAGGGGTAGAATTTTAGTACGAATTATAGTCAATTATTTATATAAGTTTATTTGGATCTTTGTATACATATAATATAATTTAAAATATTTTCAAAATTCCTACCCTAAATTTTAGTGTAATATTAGGAACATATGAAGGAAGAAATTGCACTAACTAGATAGAGTCCTATTTGATACATTATTTGAAGCTCGCTCATACAGAAAATTATACAAAGATATAAATAGATCCATTATAATGATTTAGTATATGATAAATTAGTAAATGTACTTTTTTTTATCAATATGGTAATATAGTTATGTGAATGAGCCTTGGAGATTTTTCACTCTACCAAGAATAATAATGCTATTAAGGTTGACATGAGCAATACATACAATATGGTGGATTGAGAATTTCTTAAACATGTCATGCTTAAAGTGGGGGATAAGAACTCTATGTGTCTATATTGGTTAATGCGTATCCAAGCGTAATAGACTTCGTCATAAGGACCCCATTTCTCCTTACTTGTTTCTTTTCTTTGTTGAAAAATAGGAAATGAACAGGGCACAAACCGGTGCATTTGTTCTTTGCGGGAAAATCGGTAGCGCAAGCTATCCCATCATATGTGATGAGTTGTTTCCTGTTAACATCACGACCGGCATTGCACGCTTCTAGTGGGGTCAAATTGGTGTGCAATGGATTCCATATAGGAGATGGGGCACAAGTGCGGGTCCGGAAAGACCCTTGATGGTGTGTAGGAGGTCTAGTTCAACAAACGAAGCATCTCCTCGGAAATCACAATACATGTCCTTCATCACTGCTCAATTAAGACTTGAGAATAGATGGTAACAGCCAAAAAGTAGGTCAATTAGGCCGGGACAGAGAGAGTATATGGTTTATAAAGAATTTTACAATACGAGTTGTTCTTAAACTGAATATTGAGAGCTTTTATCACTAATTGAAGACTTTTATAGGAACACAATTTACATTTTAAAGGAACTATTTAGTATGGTAAATTATAGAATCTAATGTATGATCATGTAACTTTTCATATTTTTTTAGATTATTATACGAATTATGTGGATATTTTTGCTCTAAGTTGTCAATATACTTACAAATCACTATATTCATACTCTAGGAATAATATTTTCCTAAAAGGTGTAGTATCTTATGTTTATCTGACATTACGTAATTATGTGAGTGAAATAATACATTAGCTAAATCATTCAACATTACTATGTAATTTATAAGTCCAACTTCTGCGCAATTGTTGCATCCATGCAACCCTCTTTTTTTCACTGTTAGATATATTCTATTTCGATCTGAACGTTCATTTAATTCGAATAATTTAAAAAAGGAAAAAGGACTGAAATGTCAAATCATTCTCTCCTCTTTCCCATAAATTATTACAAGTCCCCAAAAAATCTTTATGAAATCTAAGTTTAACACTCTATCTCCCTCTGTTTCGAAAATAATCCTCCATTAGCCAAGTTTTTCAAACAATTTTTTCTTTTTGCTTCTGCGCAACATATTGCGGTCTTACACCAATCTGTCTTCACCCTCTTACATAGACGTATCATGTCGAACGAGAGCAAGGCTTCCTCCAACAGCGCCGCCTTCAACCCCAACAGGCATATCCACCTCCGTCGGGACATTCCTTTTTCAGAGGTCCTCTATTCGAATTATTAAAAAATAATAATGGGGTGGATTCAAATTATTAAAAAACAATAATGGGTCCCAGTATAACACTTAAAATGACAAAAATATCTTATGGTTGCATAGGTGCAACGGTTGCATAGAAGAATTACCCGTAACTTCTACGTGTTCTAAAGGGCTACATACTACTACATAAATATGTTCTAAAATTGATTAAATGTGTAAGTATAAGCATATATGTACATAAGTTATACGTACAAGCTACGCTTATGATTTAGAGTAAGTTATGACACAAGAAAGAATAATAAAATAAGTTATAAATCTAATGTCTCAAAATCGACGGGTGTAGTACGAGTTGGACTGGACACCCTGAGAGTTTTTCCAAAGCAATTCAAATCAAAGAGCGCAACAATCAGTCAAAGAATGTCTTCATGAAAAATGAGTAACGTTTATTTAGTATACTCATGCACGCTTGTATATTCTTATGTACGATGGCTTGACATTAGGGTCATTCCATTGAACAAGGACATTCGGGTCACAAGACCTTCAGTCATTGGGCTTAGCCTCATGGTCATTCTTTACACAGGACATTCGGATCACCGGCTTGGCATCAGTGTCATTCCATTATACAGGGCTCGGGGTAGGATTAAAATTGTTTATCCGTGTATGTAGTCAACATAGAACCTTGTTTACTCACCAATTCTAGGAGAATACGGCAGCTCAACCGTATTCTAGAATTATTGCCTAATTGGGACACTATTTGGGTAGGAATTCAACCATGATAAACACTATTTCATTTTGACAATCGTTATTCAAACATTAGCATTAATTGCTTGAGTAAAACCGAGTTTCGAGAAGTTTTTTCCATCATTTGCCTTTCTTATCATTAATTGTGTATTAGTCCTAATTGATGTCAAAATTTCAATTTTCTAAACTTATGAAATCGTGAATCAAATAATTTACACGGAAGTCCTCCCTGTGGATCGATATTATACTACCTCTATCTTTCCCCATACACTTGCGGGGTAAGAAAACCCTTCTCTAATCTAATCATTTTTTCAGGGAGGGGGGGAGGGGGAGGGGAAGGGGTTTGAGACAAGTTCACTTGTGTTTGGCTTGATTAATACTCATTCAAACTTAAATTAGGTTAATAGTTAAATAAGCTCAAACAAAATTTTAGTAGCTCTATAATATTTCAAACAGGCTAGAGGTTGGGATTGTAGACGGACAAAAACTAGGCATTAGGGAAATGGATTAGTGGCATAAGGGGCCTATGAAGAAGTCACAACAAGAGGAGTCTGCTGATGATGCAGACAGAGAAGTTATTCCTCAGATAAAGCAAATAGTTCGCAGCTACTGAAAAGTAGCGGCAGAGAAGCAGATGTTTAAAAAGTTGACTCAACGGTCGATACCTATAAAGGAATCAATCATTTTTTCATCGCCGCTAGAAGAAATGGAAGAGATCAATGTTGATATGCAGTCTCCTTCCAACAGAAAAAAATGAAGATGGTTAAAGCCCATGCCAAAGAAAGCACTATCAGGCAGTTGTTTGATGTCTAGAGACTTTGGTGATCATATCAGAGTGATACGAAGGGTTTGCTTGCTGCAGAAAGCAGCCTTGAAGCGCCCATCTAAAATGTTCCTGTAGAAGCTCAAATGGATATGGAGAAGCTTGCTCATCAAGTAGTCAAAGCAAAAAGAACCGAAGCTCTATAGAAACAAGCAGAAGCTTCCATGGATAGACGAGGAAGCAGCTCGTAGTAACTTGGAATTGCAGCAGATCAATCAACTGTTGTAGGAAGTCCTAACGGAAACAATATACCTCTATCTGCGATGTTCAAGACTCATTGGTAGGGATCTGCCGACAAATCTACTGTCAGAGAGGTTGCAGTAGATAATTAGTCACTATCTCTCAAACACTTGTTGTACAGGCGTCGGAAGTATGGCAGGAGGGGTCACTAAAATTGTGGTAGCTGAAGAAAAAGATGCTACTGCGAGCAAGCAACAAGTAGCTACAACAGGATGCAAAGATGACCAAACACCAAGCACACGCATTGCAGTTATGTCAACTGCTGCTTACCCAGATAAAGTTGAGGAAATGAGTACCGTACTTGGAGAAAGCCCAAACCCCCAACTCTTGGACTATGAAGAAAGTCCAAAAGAGACTCCTTCCAAGAGAAATAATGATGAAGTTGAAGATTATCTGACGAATACAATGAATTGGAGCAAGGGTCATGACTCTACTATTACCAGTATGAGCCAAAAGACCAAGCCTGATTATACTAAAAATATTAAGTATTTCTCCATTCGAGATCAAGAAGAAGGAAGAGAGAGAGAATTATCAAGGAGCAGGTTCATGTTGTAAGTGCAGAAGAAGCAAATGAGGCAGCAGTTCAAGGCACTTCTAGTGCTGAAGCATACACTGAACAAGCAAATTAGTCTGTCGATCAGCCCTCTGGACAAGTGAGGGGGAAGGAAACAACGATAATGTTGAAAATGTAGGACACGATGTTGTAGAATAAGAAGTACAAAAAGATCAGTCTACTGCAACCCCGATTGAGGCACCTATCAATGGACCAGATGCAAGGTGGTTACTAGAGGATAAAAACATGTATATCCAGAGAACGGAGAAGAAATTCTCGGGTAGAAGTGACCAATCAGCGGAAATGTAGCTAGCACAGAATTTATTGAAGCACTTAGATGTGATTGTTAAGGTTGCGGGTCAAAGACAGGAAAGACAGGAGAAGAAGTCTCAAATGCGGGAAAATGATACCATTGCAGAAATTAAACAATCTCATTTTAACTTGGACCACTTAGCACCATCAATCAAGCCATCATCAACAACACTTCTAGAGTTCTTACTGCATTGAGAGCACTTAGTGAGGTTGTAACAGCATCCCCAGTACTTATGACTTACGGCCAAATGTGTCAGAGCAGCTGAGAAAGAGAGTGATAAGATGAGGAGGCGTAATGCAAGACTTGCATTAGTGTAAGAATAAATCTCGCAGCAGCAGATAGGAAAATCAAGCTGGACAACATTCAGACCTTATTGGAATCGGTGCAGGTAGAGAGGAGGAAGACGTCTTTCTAGTTGAGAAGCAAAGGCAAGAAGAGGAGGTCATGAGAAGGCATGAGGAGTGGAGAAGGAGCTCAATCAATGTTTTGCGGAATCTGATCAAAGACTAAAGATCAAGCTTGCTTAATTTGATGAGAGACTGCACGAGATCTTCCTTGCCACAAGAATTGTGCTTGGAGACATCCCTTCTTGAAGCCAACATGCAGGATCACCAAGCCAACGAACCCCTAGACACACTAGAGCCACTCCAACTCTTTCAATATTTGTGCGCTATGCAGACTAGTTCAAGAACATCACTGATTCTAAATTAGTAACATTGATAGCTGCAACGATTTCCACCAATGGGAATCCAACAAAGAAAAATATTAACAATTGGAGACTAGAAGAAATCATCAGGTACTTTAACCTACTGTAAACTAACAAGTACTAAATACAGTTGGAAGCCTATGGGAGGCAATCACATCAGAGTTACATCCAAAGAAAATCAAGCTAAAAGGAAGGCTGATTAATGGGACGAGAATCTCTCTTATGTGAAGAGTGGTAGTTGATGGAGGAAATAACACCATCATAGAAAGCCTAAGCTGCAACATCATTCTCAACAAAGGTGGAGAACGTAGCCTACTGCGAGGGTAAATCATTCATTGTTTCTATTTTCTTAATTGATGTAAGATGCATTTCTTTTGGCCTGTGCATAACTGATGTAACTGTAATAGATAGAATTATCTAATGAAACAGATGTTATCTTGCTACCAAAAGGATTATAGTTTGTAAATCTTATATCATGTATTGCTTTATTGCCTTTTGTTGAATAATTGGGTATGACTAACAATTTTATGTCATGTGACTTTAGGTTTTGTTTTCCTTAGAGTTTTGGCATCATAAAAAAAGTGAGAAATTGTTAGGAAATTTATGTCTAGTTTTAATGATGCAAAACCACTTTGTAGAAGAGGCAATTCAAAGAGTCAACAAGTCAGCGATTTCAAAATTCAAAATATAGCTAGTGTAGACAAGAGGCAATCTTGTACTGACTATGCAATAACGTGAAGACACATATCCATGTTAAAGCAAAAGCAAATCTGCATACTGATATTTGCCGCATTTACTATGACCTACCCTCCTAGTAAAAGGACAACAACGGCTCCAAGCCGTACAAGAACATTATATTAACGGGTAAACTCTCTACCCTTCAACAAAGAGAATTCCTAGTATTGTAAATGGAGGAGACTGAAGACCAGGAGGAGCACTTGACAACTCAAGCTAAGAGAACAACAAACACTGAAATTCTAATATTCAGGCATACTTCTCAAGAGCTGCAAAGGTTCTCAATTATCTACAAAGCAAACTCTCAAGAAGCTTGCTTTTGGTCTCATTCTTTTTCATTGAAGCTAGCTCATCTCCGGATCTGTTAAAAAATGTTTAGAGGTAACTTCAAATAAAAGAAATTACTTATACTCAACTCTCTGACTAGCATAACAGGAAGTCTTTTGTTAAATAAGGGATTCAAACTAAACTAGAGTAGTTTTGAGGCACCGATACATCCAGAGGTATAACTTTTCGAGGTTAGGCGAAAATTGTTGTAGGTGTCGCGTTGAGACTCGAGCATTATGTACCTAAGCTTGTATTGTGTGAAAACATTTAGTAATTTTTCCCTACGAAAGGGAAGAGTGATGTAGAATGATTACCACACCCTCGAACTACTACAATTTATGTGTATCTATACCTTATCTTTAGTTCTAACTATTGTTGTAACATACTATCTATACTTGCATACTTTTCAAAATTGTTATACTCATTCTGTTGTGCATAAAACTGATAAGGCATTGCTAGCAGTAAGTCTCGAAAAGAACAATTTGTTGAAAGCAAACTCTTGTAGGAATTTAACATTGTAGGCTGTGTTGGAAGAACCAATTTCTTAGCGTCAACAACAAACTATTGTCTACTGTTTTCGAAAGAAAAATCAATAAAGGCTAAAGGTTTATTCAACCTCCCCCCTCTTCCCAAACTTATAACACTTGGGAGCAACAGTCTTAACATGGTTCAACACTGACATAAATCATATATTATACAAAAGGCGGTCTAGGCGCCGCCAATCCGTTCCCTTTTTCCAAACCGCCCTTCTTAGGCTATTTTGGGTCTAGGCGGACCTAGGAGGTCTTTTTTTTTTTAATTGAAAATGTCGTCGTTTTTTTAACTTGGAGCAGTTGATTAGATTTAAAAGATAGAACTTAAAAGTTAAAATGCTCACTCTCCTCATTCCAATGACAGATAAAATGGAATAAAAGTTAAAACTCTCCCTCACAATTCAATTTCCTCCGTCGCCCTCTCTTTTCATTCCATCTTGCATAATTAATAAACTATATGAACATTTTTAGTGAAATATGACCCACTATAAGAAATCAAGGCTTCGTGAATCTCCTCGAAATTTGAAAAGAGTCACAAATCTGTTAGATTATTACTGTAAGGCGCAATTGACTCTGTTGTTCCGCTATGTTGTTGTCTTTCTTGTGTTGCCAACACTTCATCAGCGGTTTACTACTCGGTCGACTTGGGATTGAATCGCCGAAGACCAAATTGATAAGGAAGATGAAGGATCGGGATCTTGATTTCTAGATCTAAAACTAAGAGAGGAAAGAAAGAATATAATCAGACAAATCTGAGTCTAAAAGTAAGAGAGAAAAGAGAATGAACCGAGCTAAAAGATAAGGCTGGGAGCTATTAAAATTCAATGTCGCTAAACTAATCTTTCTAATTCCATAACAAAATCAGAGTCTAAAATTTCGATAATTTCAATATTTTTTTATATGATAAATGTGATATGCCCGTGATTTGGTTATTTTTTCCACCCCTAAAACCAAGGGAGTTGATGTGCGTGGTAATATTGGGAATCCGAGGACCGAGGGTCGGCTATATTGACACATATTTACCAACGGTAATGAGTATGAAAGGTTGTTTATGCTTAACAGACTTGTTGATTGACACTTTATTTTCAGTGGACCATGTATTACTAATCCAAAAAAGCAAAAACAACCAGTAAATAACACATGATTATGTTGATTTAGTGTTGCTATGATAAATAGGTTTTCCGTCGCTGTGTCCAATCCTCTGCCAAGATTAATCTGTCGATTGTACACATGCTTGGTGAAAACACACACACACACACACTGTTCACTCTCAGGATAATGTTACATCCATACCAAATCTCAACAACTTACATCAGAACATAGAGGAACCTTTTCAAGTGAGCTGGACCTCTGTATCCATCGTACAACTTTTACATGAGACTTATGCTTTTAATGTGCACCTCTATTGCATATTAGATGTAAATTCAAACAAAAACTATAACCAACCTTGCAGAATTTGCACCACATGAAAATTGACCAAATCACGTTGTCAGTTTGTCTTCTTCCAGAAACAACTGAATTATTGATCTTATTACTTCATTGTTAATTATCCCAGATTTCTGCGAGGTCAGAAAAGATACTTCAGCCAAACGCCATACTTTGATAACGATGTATGAATAACATGCATCAATTACTTCAGATACAGTAATGATACACTAAAAAGCTAAAGTAAAAGTAGAAATGTGTATCATTCTAATGTGGCAACCATAAATCGTGCCCAATCTCAGCGCCAAAAGTTTGACGGCTAGCAACTAGAAACAAGGGAACATACAGGATAGGCCGTAAGACTCAACAAACCAAGGAGATGAGGAATTGTTCAAGCAATTGTTCTGCACTTAAGGGTCTTCATTCTAATTAGGTAAATGAAAGCTCAAACAGGATGACTGATCTTCACAAGTTGCCTCCAGTTACAAGAGAAACACCAGGTCAGACATCCTAGAATTTGAGTTTGTATCTCTGTTCATATTTCATTCTGTAGTTTCCGGAAGAGAAGAGTTCAGGTTTTGATAATGTGTAGTTTTTTTTTTTATATTATTTTTTTTCCCTCTGGAAAAACCGAGGCAGTTTCAAGATTAATCCAAGATAATGAGTAACTTCTGTAAGTAGTTTGCAAGTATGAAACTTGAAATAACACTTCAATTAAACACAACGTCAACTTATAGCTTTCGTGGTGTTCTACTAAGTTGTCAGCCTGTGAAGTCCATTGTAATTCTAGAGAACTCTACATGCATGGTTGACAAGCATTTGCAGTCAACAAAGATATGGGTGTATATAACCGGACCCATCATACATTGGTGACCTTTTCTTCTTTCAATTTTTATCATGATAGATTTCATAGCATTCAACTGGATAACAGGATCATGTTAAGTGATAAAGAAAACGATGGAGAAGGATAAAATGACAGGTTCAATTTTTTTAATTCTCAATGTATATTTTTTGCCATCCTTGCACATTTATAACCAAAATATTATGTCATTTGATGTCTAAACATATGGAAACAAAAGTCTACTGAAGCCAAAACAAAATTAACATTGTCTACCGTGCGCAGCAATATAAATCGATGACTGGCATACCAAGCACAAGACGAATGAGCCTTTTGGTAACATTTCAAACAAAAAACACATGCATTGCAAGATCAAATTAGGATGACATTAGAAACAAATTCCAGCTCAACTTTAAGTCAAGTTACATCATTAGGGAAATGGAATGTAATTTGAGTTTTAAAGGCTTCAACAGCAAAACTACTAAACTAGGCCTTTTAAATGCGTCAGTAGTGATATATAGGAACTACTCACTATGCATAAACTCGATATGCATGAAGCAAAAATAAACATAAGTACATAAATATGAGTAACCTTGGAGCAGCGAAAACAACATATTGTACCTGTGGCTTGCTAATAAGCTCCTTCAAAATAGAATGAAGAGTAAATCGGAGTTCCTTAAAGAGGACAGCAGTTTGTGCCGGTGCTGCCATTTTCAGCCAATTGTCTACAATGATTAATCCAGTCTGGAATTCAAGAGAAACAAAAATTAACATTCTACTAAGCTTTTTCATGGTATGATTTGTTAAGGTTGAAGAGACATATACTTGATGCTGAACATTTATTGATCCACCAAACAACAAAATTGAGTAGGGGGAAACAATAGTTGTGTCTCGAAGGAACACCTTAGTTGTCTCAACCTGCAATTGTATGAATAAGAATACCAAGTTAACAATGGAACAAGGGGGCATATAAGAGAAGAAAAAAGAAATTAATTGAAAAAAGTAAAAATGTATGTCATAAATGTGCATGCCTGTATGTCGGCCTAAAATTCTATCACAACTTCAAAACGAAAATGATGAAATATCTTTTACCAAATCAGTAGAATGATTAAGAAACCTTACACACATAAAAGAACATCAATCTTCACCAAATCACATCAGCAATGCGGTATCTCAAATTACTTACGAACATCGTAAATCAAACTAGATGAACACAAAACTACTGATTGAAAGGCATTATCACCAAAAATCCAGACGAAGGATCGGCAAAGTCAATAATGCATACTACTTCCGTCCCGCTCTAACTTTCCTACTTTCCTTTTTGGTTTGTCCCAACTTAACTTTCCAACCCATAAATGACAAATTTCTCTCACAATCTCCACCCTCAAAATCTTCACCTTCAATCTCCACCTTTAAAAAAGTCAAAGATTCCACAAAATCTGTTTTTTCTTAGTCCCTAGAAAATTTTCTTCATCTCCACCGCTTAGAAGGCTTTTTCCCTCATTTTCTGTTTCTACCATACATAATCTGTTGGACATTTAGTTAATTTTTTGTAAATATTTTTGTAAGTATATTTGATTTATCAATTCAGAGTAGGGAAGCAGAAATTATTGTGATATTGTAGGATTAGCTTGGACAATTTAGGGATTCTTCTTTCCTTAATTTCCTGTTTGATTGCCGTGGAATATGGCTTCTAACTAAAATTGGAATTATTCACACTGATAATGAAACTGAATATTTAAGGAAGACCCCAGAATTTTCTTTGTAGCAAAAATTATTCACCATGAAACTATTGGTAGCAAATGGTATCAGTGAACTTCACGATACATTTTGTTGAAACCTCATGCATGCTTGATGTTGATAAGTTGGACACTACAACTGGACCAAAGGGGAATTCAACTTATGCTGAAATACTGTGCAGAGGATTAGTCCCAAAGAAAGCAAGCAGCCGTTGCAACAGTCAGGAACAAGACAAGAATTCTGATCCAGCAAGTACAAGTGCATTAAATGACAATTAATGTTTCTGATGCTTTTGCCTTGTACAAAACAGACTTTAGACTAGCTTATTTTTCTGTCTCTTTGCTTTGACTAGGGCAACCTTTACATTGTATAAATAGGATACTATTATTCTGTAAACATTGTGATGAAAACGAAATGAACACAATGGCTTTCCAGCAAAACATCTTTCTTATGTTTAAGTCTGTTTTCTTACACATTTGCTTGAAGTATCTCATGCAATTATATTCTCTGTGAACGTTCTGAAATACCTTGGTATTTTTTCTAATAAATAAGATGCCCACACAAATTCTAAACAACGTTACACCACTCAAAGAGTATCAAAAAGAAAATCCTGAACAAAGAATCCAATCCAATCTTCCTTTTGAGAGTATTTGGCTGCCCGGTTTTATGCTCTTACAAGTAAAGGACATCTAAGTTTGATCTGTTGGAATTGAGATTTTTCTGTTTTTTTAGTTTAGTAGATGCTACCTCCTTTTCTTAGATGTTTTTTCAGCGTGGATAAGAAAATTAAGAGGTATGGAAAATGGACAAATAAGTCCTCTATTAGATTATATAGATATAGTAGGTTAGATAATTAGAGTTTTTTTAGGAATAATTATAGGGGTACTATAGGAAAAAATGTAAAAAAAAAAAAATCTAAAAGAACAACTATTTATAGATTATAAACTAAACACCAAAGCTAAAAACACATCCAAAAAAAATGGAGGTAGTATTATGTTATGTTAGTTAAAATCTGTTTTTTTTAATATATGGCTATCGTTAATTCAAGGAACGTAAGAGGTATGGTGTAAGTATGGAGAGAGTATGGTGTGTATACCTACTCCACCTAATATATTTTGTACTCTATAAATGTAATCAATGTAGAAGCTGCAAGTTTTTAACACAACATGCTCAAAAAAAAGTTTTTTAACACAACAAAAGAATCTGTTCCAGCGGTTCTTTCTCTTCTAATTTTCTGTTTTGCAGCATCCCTTATGAATCTTCTATTTCTACCAAAATTACAACATGGTATCAAGAGCTTAAATGATCTTTGAGGGGCGGTCATTAAAAACAGACCAGCAAAGCTTTCTTCAGTTTTGTGACATCTTGAGGTACTTTTTGTGACAGCTTCCAACAGCTTTTCTATTCCCTCACCTCCTATATTTTCTGGTGAAAACTACCCAATTTGGGCAGTTAAAATAAAGGCATATTTGAGAGCATATGATTTGTTGGAGGCAGTAGAAAATGAAAGAGAGCCATCTCCACTGAGAGCAAATCCAACATTTGCTCAAATCAAATAACATATTGAAGAATCTGCCAAGAAATTCTGTTGGGAGTTAAGAGAGATGGAAAATAAGAACCACAAGAACACCGGAAAAGCTTCCCGTCCAAGCCTCGACGGCCGAAAATTCAATAATAATATTCGATAATCCATAAACTGCCATAAGACTCTATTTAACTAACCTTGGCCCACGGGCCGACTCAACAACTAAAATAAGAAAACACAAAATAGCTGAATGAAATAACATAACGGAATAACGACTAAGAATACTAATTCAAATTCTTCTTCTTCTCTCTTCCCTTTCGCCCATAAATAATATCCGTATCACCTCCTTAAACTGCGTGAGAAACACATCTTCATCAACCCACGTAGCATCATCCTCCGACAATTGCACCCAAACAATCAAGACCTGTGAAACCCGAAAATTCCCCTTCCATACTTCACAAAACCGCAACACTTTCGCTGGCCGAAATTCCTCCTCCATAAAACAGCCCGGCAGCAACTGCCCCACCACATCCTGATCACCCAAGCTGCCTTCAACTGCAAGACATGAAAAACAGGGTAGAGCCGAGCCCCTGCCGCCAGTATGCCAACGGCCCAATACGATGCGAGATGCGAAAAGGCCCAAAGTAACGAGGTGCAAGCTTGACATTGAGCTTGCGGAAGAGACTCAAGTGACGGTACGGCCAAAACTTCAGCAACACACTCTCCCCAACCTCAAAGTGAACATCCCGGCGATGTTTGTTAGCCTCGGTCGCCAGCCGCTATTGGGCCCGTTCCAAATGTTAGCGCAAATTGCGCAAAATGAGATCCCGATCATTCAATTCATCCGCCACGGCTTTGACCCGAATCTCCCCCAGAAGAAATTGTGACAAGATCGGAGACTTACGGCCATAAACAACCTCGAATGAGGTGCAGCCCGTAGCCGAGTGGAAATTAGTATTAAAACAATATTTGGCCCAAGGTAACCACGCGGCCCAACGCTTAGGATGGTGCGCCACAAAACACGGCAGATAAGTCTCTAGACAACGATTCATGACCTCCAAGTGCCCATCAGTTTTCCGGATGATATGCGGAACTCATGCGGAGCTGCATACCCGTGGCGCGAAACAATTCCGCCCAAAAAGCACTAATAAAAATTGGATCACGATCAGAAACAATAGAACGGAGAATCCCATGCAACCGAACAACCTCGCGAGTAAAAGTCAACGCCTCCCCCTTTAGCCGTATAAGGGTGCGTGAGACCGATGAAGTTGGCTGCCTTGGAAAGGCGATCCACCACTACAAAAGTGACATCCCAATGTTGCGATGGGGTAAGACGGTTATAAAATCCATACTAACATCCTCCCAAATCCGATTGGGGAATCGGCAACGGCTGTAGCGGACCGGTAGGCGCACGTGTGCCCGCCTTACTACGCTGTCAAACGCCACATTCGACTACAAACTTAACCACCGAAGTCATCATATTTGGCAAATAGACATTGGTCGCCAACCTACGATATGGGCGAAAAGCTCCGGCATGACCCCCGGAAGGTGTAGAATGGAATTCCTTGAGGAGACGAGAAACTCACCGTGACGGCAACGGAATGGCAAGCCGATCTTTATAACAGGGAATGCCATTGATCAAGGTAAAAGGATGTGTCACGAGCAGCCGGACTCCAAAGTGCGAACAATTGGGCCAAAAACCGCATCCTCCTGCACGGCCCTGCGTAGCCGATCCCACTCCATCCAACGGGGCATAGAAATTGCCCCGCACTGCAAATCTGAATCACTCCGGGATAAAGCGTCCGCCGCAACATTAGAGCTGCCGGACCGATACTCAACCTCGAAATCGAACCCGATCAATTTCGCCATCCAATACTGCTGTGCCGGTGAAATAATGGCCTGCTGAAGTAAGTGCTTAAGGCTATGATGGTCCGTGCGGATAATGAAATCGAACCCGATCAATTTCGCCATCCAATACTGCCGCCAGTGAAGAACTGCAAGGACTAACGCCATTAACTCCTTCTCATACGTGGACTTTAAGGTAATTCGCTCAGACAAAGCCTTGCTAACGTAGGCGATGGGGCGGCGGTGTTGCATCAAGACCGCGCCCAAGCGTCGGCCCAAAGCATCGCATTCAATCACAAATGGAGCCGAAAAATCCGGAACCGCCAGAACTGGCGCGGAAGTAATGGCGCCCTAGAGTGCCTCGAAGGCTACCCGAAACGGCCGTCTGCCTCCTTCCGAAGCATGGTGGTGAGCGGAAGGGCAAGTTTTCCATAATCTCGTATGAACCGTCGGTAATACCCAGCGAGTCCCAAAAATCCCCGAATCCCCTTAACGTCTGAGGTGTGGGCCACTAGAGAACAGCAAGCACTTTATTAGGATCCATCTGAACTCCGTCCGCCAACACTACATGACCCAAATAGTCAATCGAGGTCAGCGCCCATGAACACTTCTTCGGGTTGACTACAAACAAGACCGACGTCAAAATACCCAGAACCTCCTGAATATGCAGTAGATGAGCTGCAGAATCCATACTGTGGATTAGAATGTCGTCAAAAAATACCAAAACAAATTTGTGAAGGAAAGGGCTGAACAAATTATTCATGCCAGCCTGAAATGTGGATGGTGCGTTCCGCAGACCGAATGGCATAACAATGAACTCATGAGCCAGAATAGGTGCGGAAACCGATCTTTGGAATATCCTCGAGCCACCCGAATTTGGTGGTAACCCGCTCGTAAGTCCAATCGGGTAAACCAGGCCGCCACATGAAGCTCATCCAATAAATCTTGAATAACTGGAATTGGATATTTGTTCGGAACTGTCCGTTTGTTCAACTCGCGATAATCTACACAAAACCACCAATTGCCATCTTTTTTGTGAACCAATAAAACCGGGCTCGAATATGGACCCGTGCTCGGCTGAATTAACTCGGCAGCCAACATGTCGGCAACTAATTTCTCAATCTCCATTTTTTGCGCGGCACTGTAGCGATACAGTCGGACCGCGACAGGGGCTGACCTCGGCTGCAAAGGAATGCGGTGGTCACAGTTGTGAGAGGGTGGCAGGCCTGGCAGGGGCTCGAACACCTAGGGAAAGTCGTCAAGGGCGGCTTGAAGGTCAGCCGGCACCTCGGAACCCACCGAAGTCACCAAAGAATGTAATTCAGCCGGCTACAAGAGCCAACAACCCTCGATTTCGGTCAGTTTAGAGGACCGAGTGGCAGTAATCGGTCGGCAAGGCAGCCCCGGGGCCCCTTGCAAAAATACCTGTTGGTCACCCCACCCAAAACGCATCGTCATTGCCGCCCAGTTGGCACGCACCTCGCCCAATGTGGCCAACCATGAGATGCCCAAAATGATGTCCACACCACTTATAGAAAAAATATAAGCATCCACCAAGAACTGCACATTATCTAAAACCAGAGAAATAGGCGAAACAAGACCGGAAGTAGCCGAAAGCTTACCATCACCGAGGCGAACGGGCAAAACGGCAATTCTGTACCGCTAGTGAGAGGGCCGAAACCAAACGAAGCGAAACAAAGCAGTAGGTCACGCTGCTGTCAATCATTACAATTGTATCGGTGCCGCGAATCGAACCATGAAGTTTCATGGTGTAGGTCCAGTCAATACCCAAAGCCGACGCAGCAGCCAACTACAACAAAATGCAGATCAAGACCATCAAGGTCGGCCCCCGGCCGCGACTCTGGGGTATCGTCCCCGGCAGGGCTGTCCTCATCGTCGTCGACAACCACCATGACGCGAAGAGATTTATTGGCACACACATGCACAGGAAAGTATGGGGCTTTACATTTGAAACATAATCCTTTCGAACGCAAGTCATTGTATTCGGTTTGGGACATTTGCTGAGATGGGCGAGCGGAAGGAACGAACGTCGAAGAGGATTCACTGGCCGAGGGGGTGGCCGAAAAAGAACCCGAGGCCCAAAACGATGCAGCAGACCTGCCGAAGGTTTGAGAATTCGAACTGATGACGCCCGAGGAGCGGGTGAAGGATGATTGGCCCGTAGAGAAGGATCGGGTGGGATGTGGTGCAGGCTTGAGGCCGTAAGTACGGCGAGTGGCTGATAATTCACATTCGATCTCCCAAGCCGTGTACATGGCGGTGCTAATATCAATGGCATCTCGCGAACGAATACGAACACTGATCTCCTCCCGGAGACCATGAAGGAATAAGCCCAGGGCGTTCGCCTTAGATAGGGACGGAACTGCCGTGAGTCGTGTGATAAAGACATCAACATATTTGTCCACAGTAGCCGACTGACGGGTGAATGCAAGCAATTCACAAGGGTTGGCGCGTGGTAAGCACCATAATGGTGCAAGAGTTCCGTGGTGAAATCCTTCCACGTGAGAGTAGGTGATTCTTCGAGAAGCCATTGGAGCCAATGCAGAGCGGCTCCTTCCATGGCGATGAGGGCGTGGTCAAGCTTTGCAGTGTCCGAGGTGGCAGCCACCCGGAAAAATTGTTCGGCGTGAGCAATCCAAGTCGACGGGTCGTCGCCATTGAACCCGGGAAGATCCAATTTCGCCCGTGAAGAGAAACCTGACGCAGTCTGGGGAACAGCCAGCGGCCGTGGGGTAGGTATGGAATTGGCAGCCGACGCGGACTCGTCCCCTGAACCAGTGGGGCCGCGCGCCAGGGTTTGCATCAATGCCTAGAGGTCGGCGAGGCCTTTGTATACGGACGCGATATCTGCACGGAGCGAATCCACTCCCTTTCCCAACTCCGTTACCATTGTCCCCAACGCATCCAATCGAGCGTCGCTACGTGTCATGTCGCCGGCAGGTCGGACCAAATTGTTGGGAGTTAAAGAGAATTGGAAAATAACAACCACAAGAATACCGGAAAAGGTTTCCGTCCAAGCCTCGACGGCCGAAAATTCAATAATAATATTTGATAATCCATAAACTGCCCTGAGACTCCCTAACTAACCGTGGCCCACGGGCCGACTCAACAACTAAAATAAGAAAACACAAAATAACTGAATGAAATAACATAACGGAATAACGACTAAGAATACTAATTTAGATTCTTCTTCTTCTCTCTTCCCTTTCGCCCATAATAATATCCGTATCAAATTCAAAGCTTTGTCATGCATTCATTCTGCAGTTTCAGATGTGATTTTCACAAGAATAATGGCTTGTGAGATAGCAAAAAAAGCTTGGGATAAGCTTAAGGAGGAGTTTCAAGGCAATGATAGAACAAGACAGATTCAACTACTCAATTTGAAAAGGGAATTTGAAGTCCTTAGGATGAAAGATACTGACAATATCAAAGACTATACTGACAAGCTATTGAAGGTGGTGAATCAAATCAGGCTGCTTGGTGAAGAGTTGACAGAAACAAGAATTGTTGAGAAGGTTCTTGTAAGTCTACCAGAGATTCCCCAGAGGTTACCAGAAGTAAATACCTTGGTTTGAAGCAAAAATTTCTTCTTTGGAGGACTCGAGAAATCTCCCAAAAATGACCTTGCTAGAGCTTGTAAATGCTTTGCAAGCTTTGGAGCAAGAAGAGCATTGAGGCTTGACACTATTGAGGGTGCTTTTCAAGTAAGGCTCAAAGAAAAACACCCAAGAAATAGCGAAGGAAGGAAACAACCTGCAGAGAACAAAAGTGGGGGCAAGAAAGGTGATTACCCACCATGTCCTCACTGCGAAAAAATAAACCACAATCAAAAGTTTTGTTGGTACAGGCAGTGTAGAGCTTGTAATGAGTTTGGTCATGTGGAAAACATTTGCAAAAATAAAGCAAACCAAGAACGACAAGCACAAGTTGCTGAAAATCAAGAACAATGTGAAGAGCTTTTCGTTGCTACTTGTTATGGTGCAAATCAAACCAAAGAAGCTTGGATAATTGATAGTGGCTGCACAAATACATGACTCATGATGTTGGTTTATTCAGAAGATTGGACAGAACCTACACCTCAAAGGTGAAAATTGGCAATGGTGATTGTGTTGAAGTTAAAGGCCGGGGAGTAGTTGCAATCAAGACAATATCAGGTATCAAACTTATTTATGATGTTCTATTTGTGCCTCATATAAATCAAAACCTTTTAAGTGTTGGACAAATGCTTGAAAAGCATTATGCTTTGCATTTTCAAGATATGACTTGCACTATCATTGATCCTTGGGTAGTGAACTAATGATTGTTAAGATGCAAGATAATGTTTTTCCAACTGTGTGGAAACCAAACATCACGGATAGTTCTTATGGTGTTGAAGATAGGTCAGTTTTATGGTATAAAAAGCCTTATCAAGTCAGCATTTCTACTTCAAAAAAAGATGCATTGTGCTGAATTGGTCCATAGTGGTCTGCCAAGATGTTTTAAAGTGGCAGAGATTGGAGTGAAGACCTCTGTGCTCGATGAGGATAAGTTGGTGTTTGTAGAGGGAAAATGAAAAGCGGGCAGCCTGCTACTAAAGACAGAGAAGGTAGAATGATCGAAAACACTTGGCCTAGAGTGCCGGCAAAGAAAGGTGCAAAGAAGCTAGGCGGGCTAGGAGGTAATTGTTCATTGAACAAAGAAACAATAGGATTTGCAAGTGAAAGATTGCAGATTTCCTTTATGCATTTGCTTGAATCTTCTATTTCTACCCAAAATTACAACATGATCCGAGGGGTAAAACTATGCTATTTTTCTTATGTCCCAAATTAGAAACGATGCATGTGTTTTGATCCAAAAACTAGAGAATTTCTGCCCTTAGCAGCACTAGCCACTAAATTATTTAGATATCAAAAAAGGTTATTGTACCTAGGATCTATATGTATTGATGAGACCACAATGAACTTGAGGTGTTCGGAAGAAAAGTATGTAGACCTAAAAACTCCTGTATGGTAGTTGAAAGGAAAAAAAAGGAAACATAAAACAACAAACAAAAAACAAAATCCTAGGGTTATGGTTTGAACATTTTGGAGACTGTAAAAAGCTACAGTATCTCGTGCCAGAGCAGATTCTACAGCTGCCTATGAGAATTTCAGTGCAAAGCAGACACTCGGAGCCAAGCTGACCATATAATGTGGAACAAATGCTCGAAGAAATGTTTATACTAATTGAGTATGTGGATAATATAATTCTGATAGGAGATGGTTCTAAGTGCCAACAGACTTAAAGAGAACGTCATGTGACCTTGAGACCAAAACCTTGGGCATGTTAAAATATTTCCTTCATATGGAGTCGGCTAGATTAAAAGAAGGTATCTTTATAAACGAAGGAATTTATATTCTTGATCGTCTCGAAGAGAAAAGGCCTTTTAGGGGTGCAAAGCTGCTTAGACTCTCCAACTAATTCTAAACCAGATCCTGTTAAAGCTAAATATATGTGAATTTTATGGAAAAATTTCAAAAGACTAGGTGGAAATTGATCTACCCCCCACATGTGGGTCATGCCCTTACTAGGAAAGTGCAGGATATAGAACATTGAAGTATCGAAGTCCTAAGAAATTCCTGAGGATCTTGTGTTTTGAAAATGAGACAATCTACAAATTGAGCATACGTAAGTGCAGATTCAGCTAAAAGCTCTACTCACACTAATACGTGGTCAACTTGAAGCTGTAGTGCACTTATTGAAGGAAACTTTTTTTTAGATGGTGGAGGATGAACAAAGTGTTGGGGCTTGAAGTAATGCAGAGGGAGAGTATCTCCACGCACATGGAACCTTCAAAAGGGACTTTTCAAATTTTGAAGATCCCATAGGAAGTTCTCTTGTGATAACAAAGTCACTATCTCAATTGCTCACAATCTATTTTACTTGATAGAACTTATCCTGTGTAGATTGATAAGGAGAAAGATAAGAGAGAAAGCCGGCTAACCTTGATTATCTATGCACCTGCTAAACAACACGTAGCAAGCATACTGACTATACGGCTGTACAAGGGTCAGTTCAAACTACTAGCTAGCTACGGACAGCATCTATAAGCTAGCTTGAGGGAGGTGCCATAAGATACTGATTTGATTGGAGGTGATTGTGCCAAAATTGATCTGATAATATTTTTATTTGATATATTATTCTAGTTTAGGTTTGTGTATAGTTGTCTAACTATTTATTTCCTTAACTAGTTCATTGTATAGTACTAAGCTATTTAATAACACGCATTTTTTTATGACAGACCATGAAGTTCCCTTTCTCAACAAGGACACTAGAATTCTTGCAAAAAGTAGTTATGTGTAGAATACTTATTGGATGAAGAGGAAGAAATTCCAACTGCAATATCACAGATCAACTGAGGCACCAAATCTTTGAACTGAACATTTTTCCTTGCAATTTGCAAAAGCAACTGTAATCCTAATCCTAATTGATTAAAATAATAGCTTGATTTATTCCCCTGCTAGCACTGATTAGATTGCATAATTGCAGGCCCATGCAGGGCAATTGATATTTGCAGGAAGTGCTCATACCTTTTCAAGAAAGACAAGAAATGGATACTGAAAAGCTTTTTGGCTACTGTTAATAGAAGACGGGTGTATGTGAACTTCTCTTTTTCCATCATACCACACAGCTTGACTAGCAGTATTGGTTCCCTGAATCGTGGCAACATTAGGATACAGACCCGCACATAGTATTGCCTGCATAAAAAATACATTCAGAAGAAGCAAGAAGAGAAATAACACATACCGTCAATGAAGTTTAACATCAGAATACAGACCCTCATACATTACTTTTGCACCTCCAACTACTCATAATTGAATAATAACGAGCCACCCATTAGTAATATATTTCGGAGGAATTGATAAAATCTACTTGTTAAACCAAATCCACCAGAAAACTGAATAAGCGTTTTTGCAGATAATTTATATATTAATTTTAAAAGAACTATTTTTTTTATTTTTTTTATAAGAAACAAATTATTTATTGAAAACAAAAAAGTCATACAATGGGAAGAGGTTTCCCAAATCGAAGACTACAAAACATTCAGAAATTATTCTAAAGCAATGGCTAAACAGTGCTTCATACAATTTTTGTTAGTTTAGCAAACTGCATTCCAGATTTCACCGAACTTCAGAGATGGGGGTTTCCTACATCTACTGTCAAAGCAATAAATAAGCTCCAAATTTAAGATATTGAATTCTGGTTGACAAGAACGTGCCAGATAGTAAATTGTTTTTATGCTCACACCAGCCTTCATCATGAATATGTCAGCGCAAAAAAACTAGAAAACTAAAAAGAATAAAACAAGCCAATGCACACCAGTCCAATTCCTAAGAAGATAAAAGATCTAGCTGCATCTTCACAATTTACATGAGATTATAAAACTGCTTACCTTCAGTATTACCGAATGATGCGAGTACTGATTGAATGGTTGGGATGAATCTGAAAGCCAATTCTCAACCTTTTCTTTCTTTTTCCAGCCAAACTGCTTCAGAAAACTTGTACTCAGAATATCGGCAAGATTTTGACGGATAAAACAACAATGACACACAAGTTAATACAACAATAAATAGCAAAAGAATGTGACATTGACATCTCAGCAGTTTATGAAGCTTCTGTTCATAAAATTGACCACCTATGACATCTCAAAGTATTCAGAGATGATACTCATCAAGAGTTCTCAACATGCCAGAGAGCACATATACTACGGACATCAAAATATAAAAGTTGATAGCATTGATTTGTGCTCCTAATTTCATTAGCCCACATCAGGAAGGAAACATGTTTGGTCTATAGTCCTTAAAATCTTTAGGAGCCTTTTTTATAAAATAAGTGCAGTAATAAACAGATGGATTCACTCTGGACAAGAACAAAGATTACATCCAACAAAGATCATTGACACGTTCAGGAGATAATATTTATTTCTTTTTTGGGGGTGTTTGTGTTGGGGGGGGGGGGTATCTTTGCTTCATTTTGCTAACAGCAATTCTAACTGAACCATGTAGGAGGTTGTTGATAGCAATGAGAAAACTATCTTTTTAGACGTGGTCGGCATTTTATCATATCTACTTCAGGTATCCAGTATAGTTCTCCAAAGGAGCTGTTCGTCTCGATTCAAACAGACTCGAGTTACATGGAGCTTGTAAATATAATTAAACTCTGCGATACAAAACTGAGAAGCATTCAAATTAACAAACTAAAAGCTGGGCTAGTCAAGGGTTGAGCAACTAAATAAGATATACCTGTGGAATGTTGATAAGTCCGATATCAGCAAGCAATATACCAAATTGTACCCTCATTTCCCTAGAATAGAAATACAAGAACAACCATTTAAGATACTTTTAAGTATCAATGTTTTCTTCTTAACGAAAGGATTCATGCTGAGTCGTACTTATAAATTAATGTCCCAACAATAGAAACTGCAGCTTAGATGTCTGAGAAATTATAATGAATATTCCCCCGTCACATCAACCAACCACAAAAGAGGAACACATCATAGATGTCATACCTTATCATGTACATAACAGAGCCACTTAAGAAATGGGAACTGCAAAATTTTTGCGCTGCTTTAACTCCATGCTGCAATAACAGAACAACTAGTTACCTTACAAGTGCTTCGCTGGGATGTTATACAACTGTCTATAAACTTAGGGGCCGCTTGGTACAGGGGAATGGGGGTGGATAATGGGAATAAAAGATGATCAATTCCTATTCTTATGCTTAGTACACATGAATGGGAATCAAAGTTAGTTAATCATTATCCCCATTTGATTAACTACTCCCCCACATCATTCAATAATGTGATTGACCCATCATTCATACCCATTACCATTGCCATTCATGATCTTGAACCAAGTAGCTCCTTATTGAATATTATAACCACTAAATATCCTTTAAATCAGTTCAGTTAAGTTTCTTATAGAATGTCAGTACACTAAGTCCATAGAAGAGCACAATTGAGTGAAGATAACTAGTCAGAAGTTAACAGACGAGATAACCTAATTTGGGAAATTAACTAGACTATACAGCATATCTAGCTCCCCCAAAGTTCAGCAATTACACCTGAATACCTAAACACCAGCAATCACAGTGAATCTCCTATAGGTACATGCTGGTTTTTTACAAACCCACATTATTTTGACATATTTCATTCAGATTATGCAAATGTTTGGAGGTCTATTAAAACATGTCAGAATTCACTTCTCATGGGAGGTCGAAATAATATGGTGTACTGCTGATGAATGTACTGCTCAACCGAAATTCTCAGCTCTCAAATAACACTAAATCATTTTTTATCAACTGCATAAAATGGTCATAGAGCTTCAAGTTATGAAACAATGGGACAAAAGCTCTGCAACTTTTATTTATTATATATAACCTATATCTCCATTCAAACAAGTTGGAGAATATCTTTAAGTACCTTCATTCCATATCCAAAACTCTCAACTTACGGAATGGGTAAAATATGCGGACATAAATATATGAGATGATTACATTAGCCTCTGAACGCGTTTGCCCAAATTATACATTTTCCTCTATCAAGAGTATATGATAGAGCTATTCTGAGAATAAATTATATAATAGCAAAAATAGCCTAATTTAGGGGGGTTTCGGGGAGGTAATATCCAGAACAATTACCCACTTATTTGGCTAATATTTAGGGATACTAAGTTATAAATAGGGGTGTTGACACAAACATTAGCGTCAGCCAGAAGAGTAGTGTCTCTGTATTGGCCTTTGGCATGGGCAGCTTCAGCTGACGGGATTATCCTGATGTTTCTTTTCTTCCATCCAAATTAATCGATTATCATTTTCTTTACTTTTCTTGCTCTTTACTCTAGCACTATATGACTTATCGGATTTTGCTTGTTGGAAACGCCAAACGTGGGAATCCATGGTAGACTGGCTTATTTGGACGTTTTGGCTTTCTGGATAAATTACTATTGAAAATATAAATAGGATGCTAAATTGATACTAGCTTAAACTTGTAGATGAGGCGGCCATACGCATGATATCAGAGCTAGGCCCATTGAGAAGTCATGTCTTCAAATCTCACCGCCAACCATTAATTAAACATTTTCTACGTGCAACACCAAAATCAAAAGTATCAAGCCTGCGCATAAGGGGATGTGTTGGAAATATTAAATTATATGTCAACATGATATTTCTCTCTACCGGCTTAAGTTAATGAGTTGGTCATTCAACAATTACATCTACCTCCTTCAAGTTTATATATTATGATCTCCTTTTACTGTTCAAATATGATATGCAATCCCAGAGGCTTGTTCAAGTTACTGCCTCATCCATGAGCTCACAACTACAAGAAAATCCTAACATCAGGTAAAATAATTTGGTTTCAAACTAAAAAGAAAAGCAGATAATAATATCTAAGCACTTAAAAGTTTGTTCGTGAGGATAATCTCGGGTTATCACTTATTTCTAGCTTACATAGTTATTCTCCAATGCTAATTACTGCATTTGTTAGGCCAAGCAAACTCCAAAAGAGGTATAGAAAATATTGGAGGAGAAAGCGGCCACAGCAACTCTAGAAACCTCTGGGAGGTCAGTTTAATAATTGCTACAGATACATCATACATATACATCATTTATTATGAAACATGGTGTGCATTTGCTCAATTACATAAGTAGCCAAGCATTATTTCAGATATTCGAGTTTTTAGTTGAATACAGAAGGACAGCAAAAAATAAAATGACAATCATTGTACATGGTTTGGTTGTATTTAAGGAACATGTAATATATCCCATTGACAATCAAGTCACTGTAAACACAAATTAGTCTTCTTTTAAGATATACAACTCATACCAGTATCGACGATGCCGGATAATCATCAGAAAAATAAGCCAAAGCCGCATCTTGGGGCATATGAAATAAAACATCACTTAGTATTAGAGACACTCACCACGCGCAAAAGTCTATCCCATTTTTGATATGCAACCAACATTACTAGATGATCAGATTGCCGGATACCATCAGATGCAACAGTTGCATCACATGATTGATCAGCCAACAAAGCCAATTTAGCTCTTTCAACATTCTCCCTCTGCAAAGCGTACAGTGTAGATAATGTCAGCACTTCCAAATAATTGAAAAGAAAAGCAATAGCCATGATCAAACCTCATCTTTTGGATACACAAATGGTGACTTATAGCTCAAAAATGCTGAAATAGTAAGGATCGGTGACAAACAACCAAATATTCCACCGTATATCATCATCTACAGGTTAAAAGAATTATATTAGCACTGACAAAAAAAAAATGTTATCATATAATAGCAATAAGTCAAACTGAAGCCCCAAAGTACTCTATGACGCCCTTGAGTTCCACCAAAGTTCAAAACTCTTTCCTCTGGAGATGCACTGAATTTGACTTCATATGCAGTTGTAACATACAAACCAAAAACTCTGGGAGCACAGTTTGATCATCAGCTTTATACAACACAGCGATGCTGTGGGCAAAGCATGTGCTACAGAAAGTCACCTTCATGCATATAATTGCAAATTATCCACCTAGTATCTTTTGCTCAGAAACCTGCGATTTAAGTGCCTCTCGCTCTTGTTGAAAGAGTTTCTTCGAATGGGCATTTCTTCTGCTTAACTTGCGGATTCAAGCAATGATCTTACGGAGCAGCCATGGAAGCGGACTTTAAAGTCTTATTTCAAAGCTTCCATGGTGGCCCTAATACAAAATTCTTCAGAAGCTAAAGTGGTGGACAATTGCTAGAGGAACTTCTTTTAGCCACTTCCAGTTGTTTCTTTCTCCAAATTTCTCTATAAATTACAATTAACAAATGAACCAAAAGAACTATATTGAGTTATCTAAATTTACATGTTTGGAGATCCACAATAAGGAGACAAGACTATATGAATGATTAAGTGAAACCTTCAGGCAATGAAAAAGAAGAGAAGCAGTGGCGACAAAAAGCTCAATGGTATCCTGACTGATCAACTCCTTTATCTCTTGAAATTTTGGTTTATGCAAAAAGGTGAAGAGATAATGACAACGATATGATGACGCTGTCACAGAAATTGGACAATATGAGGATGTAGATTGATAGAGCACATATAACTATTTGGCTAGAGAAGGTGGATAGAAGCCATGTTCATTCCCAACTGTTCAAGGGTTTACATGAGCGAAAACCATACCTTCATTCTGTTCTAAAGTCTTTTCACTAGAGAAGAAGCTGAGACGAATCTTATTGAAGAAGCCATATAATTTTAAATCGACATTAGGAATTTGCCCTCACCTTTGGATTGTAGTATTTATCTAGAAAAAAATGTTGCCGGTGTAAACATGGGCCTCAGTATGGTTAGCATCGGAAGTGTGCACTTTCTATTTATGTAAAATTGACCCAAAGGAAACAAAAAAAACATCAAAATTTAAAGCTTTCAATAATAATATTTGTCTAAATTTATACAAAATTGAATACAACTCAGCATCGTAAGATAAACTTGCAATAGTGAAACCTTCAGAAGTTTGGTAGTGCTTGAAAGGCTGACATTTTGTGAAGCATACCTTTCCAATGAGTACATCAACTGGGAGTTTAGCAAGATGATAACCAAGAGGAGTCAAATCTTCATTTCCATCAGTGGCACCAACCTGCAGATTTGATTCAATGAAAACATGGTCATTGGCAACACAAGTGAAAGTAATGCCTGCACAAACAATAAGGCATTTAGGTTATTTATGGACTTATAAATAAAACAGAAGTTAAAAGTACCAGAGTGTTCAAAGTTTTTAATAGATCATACTATATATTTAAGTATAACATATAACGGAAGCACGCAAAAGATTCTTAAACAAGATTAAACAAAACTCAAACTAAAGTCTTCTTAAAGAATAATAAAAATTCTCATTATTGAAGACAATAAAAAACTAATACCGAGTATACTAGGGCCTCCCATAAAACCTCACCTTTTTCTTCTTTTACTTTATAAGAAACGCAAATTTTGTTAATGAGAAGAGAATATATATAGTACAATCAGAGAAAAGGGAGGGGCGGGGAATCCCTCACTTTTTTCTTTTTAATATATAAGAAACAAAATTAATTAATTAGGATAATTACAAAGGGATGAAAAGTCCCTGAATGAGAGAAAAATCTACAATAGAAGTACAATATTCAAGTCACTATAAACAGCAGACATGAAAGGCCCCCTAAAGCTCTCGTGGACTGAAATCCAGCACGTAACCCATAAACTTTGAATTTCTCCCATATTTTGTCTGGAAATTCCTCAACATTTTTAAAACTCTCTTGTTCCTTTCTAACCAAAGAGACAAGCATATAGCTTGCACAATGACAGCAAAAGTACCTTAGCTCTTTACTGATGACACTACCTCAGTTTAACAAAAAGTAATATTTGATGGACCTTTGGTAGCTCAACCCAAGTTCAGCTGCAGTAACACCATGTTCCATAATGAGAAAGAAAAGGGACCGGCAAGAAACTGAGAAAGTATGATCCAAATTCCTGGAATTTCTAATCAAGCACCAATTTTGGGGAAGTGAAACATTAAAAATGCTTTTGAAATGTGTCACAAGTAAATCTCTCCCCAAGACCATGAACCATAAATAAAACAACCTTTTTAGACATTGAAATTTTAGAAACAGATTGGTAACACAGAAAAAGGAGGATAGTGATCCTTAGTAAAGAAAGATGAAAAGAATGTTTTGCAAGAAAAATACACGAAGAATTCAACACCAAATTCCTATAATCATCCCTTTCTAATGACAACCAAAATCTGCAAGGAGCTCTAATAAAAAACAAAAATCCGAAATTTCAGATTTTCTAATATTCCGGAGAAAATGAAAGTCCCAAGATATGAAACCCGAGAGAGTGGAATTTACAGAAAAAAGAAAAAACGGACGATATGGGTTTCTTGAGAAAATGCGAAATGTGAAACAGAGAGGGGAATGACCACAAAGAGCTTTCTCCCCCAACCAAATATCCTCCCAAAATCTCCAATATTGCCTCTCTCAATCTAGCTTTATCGAATTCACGAAATGTGGGTATACCATAGTTATAAATTTCCATGGACATCTAAAGGTGGCTCTTGGTGCAAGGCACTGCATTCCAACCATTCTCGTCAACGGCATACTTGCTAAAAGTAATTCTTGCCCACGAAGAGTTGTTTTCTAAGTAGAATCTCCTCCACCACTTTCACATGGCAAGTTATCTTGATTTTGCCGGTTCCTTTAAACCTCACAACCAAAATCTCGAGGTTACACCTGCATAAAACACACCAATTCGGGGACAAGAACATATTAACGGAACCTTTTTTGTAAGAACTCACAGGTGGGTAATTTCCCCAACACAATCAACCATAAAAAAAATTGAACTTTCTTAGGAATTGGAACCCTCCAAATTGATTTATACCAAGGAAAAGTTGTCAATGTATTTATGTTATAAAGAGCTAAGAGAAATGCTTTGCAAGTGAATGATCGAGAGGGGTAATCCACCCATAATCGGAAGTCATCCCTTGAATCTCTAAGTGAGACAACCTCTAGTTGTGAAGGGAGTTGACTAGGCCAGTTCATACTCTCGTAGATTCCTAAAGAAGTAAATTACATGAAAGAGGAGAGGAAAAGTTATGTACCTTGGAGATGAAGGAATTCATGGGCCTTATGTGAATAGATGATAATCTGTAAAGTGAGGGATACAACATGGAAAGAGCCAAATCACCCAGCCAAGAATCTTCCCAGAACCAGACCTTATTGCCCTGCATTACCTAAACTTCCACCAGCCGTATGAAATCCGGGTAAACTCGAGAGATGAACTTCCAAGGGCTTCGGAACGTTGTCTTCAATGCTAGTCTGTCACCCCGCTTGTTGTCTTGTAGCCCATACTTACTCCTGATCACCTTATGCCATAATGCTCCTTCTAAGTGAAACCGCCACCACCACTTTCCGAACAAAGCTTACTTCTAAGATTGATGTGTCCAAAATCTAACCCTCCATACTTTTTAGGCTGTGAAACTACCTCCCACACCACAAGGTGCGTATGTTTGTCCACGTCTGTCCCATCCCATAAGAAGTCTCTCATCTTTCTTCCTAGTATGTCAGCGATACCTTTGGGTAGTCGAACAAAGAAAGATAGTATAGGCAAGGCGTTTAGAACAGATTGGATAAAAGTGACCCTACCTCCTCTGGATAGAAAGCTCCTCCACCCATCTAGTCTCTTGAACCTTAGAAAGGACTGGCTCCCACAACGACGTTTTGAGCAGATTGCCTCCAAAGGGGACCCCTAGATAACTGATTGGCCAACTACCCACACCAAACCACACCCTAGCTGCCAAGTTCCTGAACTCGCCATCTCCAATATTGGTTCCTTGTAAAACAAATTCTTTATGTTGATTTTGAGCCTTAAAAACCTGTTATACAAATTCAGAATTGACACTACCCACCTAAGGTACTCTTCTTTCTCATTAACAATTTAAACTGTATTGTCTGCAAATTGCAAGCAAGATACCTCTACTTTCTCCTTACCTACTATGAATCCTCTAACTATCCCAGTCTCCTTGGCCCTATTCATCAACCTACTCAATCCATCTGCCACTAAATTAAAAAGGAAGGAAGAAAGTGGGTCTCCTTGCCTAAGACCTCTAGAACCCAAATTAGAATTGGTAAAAGATCTGAAGCTACCACGCCGTTAGGAGAGTAATGTATAGGGGAAATGAGAGGAGACAGAGAAAAAAGAGTTGTGTAGTTCAGGCACTAGCTCTACTTCCACTAAAGAATGGCTGGTGTGACAAACACGTATTCTTTTCTCTCCTAGATTGAAGTTCTATGACCAGAGACAAAAAATAATCACATCACCACGAAATAAAATACAATCACATGGTTTACATTACAAAGAGGAAAAATACTTCACTCGCAAGATAGAAATTAATCCATAAACAACCAAATTAAGTAGTATATACTCATAGGCACTTGATATTAAAAAATAAAAAAACAAACATCATAATATTATTTAGATTCTATGTATTAAGCACAACGAATAGTTGTTAGCGAGAATTCCATAGCGAGAGAGAAGGTTAAATAATCATTAAGCACAAGAAATACTCCTTCCGTCCTACAAAGATAGGCTTACAGTTATTTCTCAACTCTATTTTCCTTTTATACACCTACATCTAATTTTTTTTAGAAACATAGGTTGTTATAATGGAAGAGAAAATAGCGGAAAATCAAAATAAGGAAAAGCGATGAGGAATCCTTGTGAATGATGAACTCTATAGCACTACACTGAATTTCTAGCAACCCACCGTTGAACTTTAAATTTGAGCATATCCGACACTTCATCCATGGATTTCTCAGTCTTCAAAAATTCTCTTGTTTCTTTCGAGCCACACGGGCCAACACAAAGCTTGCACAATTTTTTTTTTATGAGAAACTTGAGAAAATTTTATTAATGACAGGGATGAGAGATCCCTAACAAAAAACATAAACCCGAAAGAGAGAAAAATTAAAACATGATATAGCACCAATTCCTAGCTAAGTCTGAAACATGAAAGCCATTAAATTTCCTATGGCTAGACAACCAAAGTGCTACTCTAAATTTCGTATGACGAAACACAAAGCTTGCTCGATATCTCTCCATAACACTTTAGTCCACTTACTAATGGGATTACAAAAGTTTGAAAGGAAGTAGTTTACGGTATTTCGAGTCACAACCCCTGCGAAATCAAGTTCAGACGCTACTATGTTCCAACAAGAATAGAATAAGGGCATTGGATGAGGCAACTTACACCCAGCAACATCAGCCATGAGAAGACTTGAATCTTGTTGGGGACCGGTGTTCTCCATATTGCTTTGAACCATTAGACCAGGGTCAGGATTCTCTAGGGAACAAAGAGTTGCAAAAAAAATTGCAGGAGAACACCCTAGAAGGTTCCGAGGTCCATTTATTAGCATCTTCCCAGCCACGGACTAACCTAATACCTTCAAGTTGCTTGAAAAAGGCCCACAAGTTCTTCAACTCTGATCTTTGAGAATACAGGAGAAACAAAAATTCCAAAAATGATAGGCCTTGAATTTAAGATGGCAAAAGAATTGACAACTTCATTATGAAGGCTAAAAATGCAAAACAAAGAGCGGAATGCATGTGCAAGAGGCCGATCCCCCACCCCAAGTGTCCCTCTAGAATCTCACCAAATTTACTCCGATGACCTGGACTTTAGTTGCTTCAATAAAATCTGATAGACTCAAAATGAACTTCCAGGGGCTTCTAAAAGTAAACAAATTGCCAGCGCGGCATCCAATCAAGATCTCCTTGTCTGAGTCCCCTAAATCCTTTAAATTTCCTCCTAGGCCTCCCATTTATTTAATATTTGTTTTTTGAGAAATAGAATTTTATTGCATAAAAGGGGTGATTCCACAAGGCAGAGAAAATTGGCAGCTGAGGAAAAGGTGGTTCAAATTTTCTGATCTGTTTCTGCACAAAACTCGCCAATTGGGGGAAAGGGCGAGATTGCCGAAACACAATGACATCACAGGTTGACAATTTGCCAAGCACCAACAGCCATGAGAAAACTTGAATCTTTCCTGAGGCTGGTGTTTTCCAGATTGATTTGAACCACTGAACATGAGGGAAAGGAATTTGTTGGGAAAAAATGAGTTGAAAAATAACTTACAAGAGAAAACGCCTGAAGGATCCAGAATCCATTTTATAGGTATCTTCCCACCTCCACTAGTCTAATACCTTCAAGCTGCTTTGGTGTTCATCAATTGCACCCGACATAGCTTCCTTCAAACGGAAAGAAAGTATTTCTACGATAACCTTGTATAGGTGCATTTGTGATTTGATTTATGCTCCCATCGTTACATAATCTTAAAAACTTTCAGCAGATCCGCTTTAATTAATAATATCTTGGTACACTTGCATACTGAACCCGTTAGGCCCTAAAGACTAACTGTTGGAAAATAACCCTTTTTGGCAGCCCGGTTTAGCCAAATTTAAAGTAGGCCCGGTAATGGAAATTTGAAATTTGAGATGGTATTGTGTTCTCCGAAACATGTGCGAGACGGTGTATCATTTGCCCAACTTGGTGGTTAGGTGAACATAAAATTGAAGCATTAAAGTGGAGTGATGGAAGTAAAGTAGGGATGCTATCCCACATTAGAAATATGGAGGAAAGTTAGCTACTACATATATAATTTTGCTCCTAAGGGATGTAAGAATGTGTAGCAAAGAGGCTCTTTCTTGCGCAGGCTCGTGCAGTGGAGGTGCAAATCAAGGGCCAATTCGAGCCTCCAACCAAGAGACTTGTGCGCGAATGCTACCTGCGTACACGAATATCGAGCGGGTCCGAGGGGCCCACGCAAGCCAAGTTTTACCTTTTCATTTTTCAAGTTTCTAGTCTTTTTAACTTCCTATCTCCATGAAGCCAACTTCTACCTTCGTATTTTTCAAGCTTCTAGCCTTTTTAACTTCCTATCCACGACTCCCTCTTCTCCATGTTTTGATGCTTTAGTGGCATTAAAAACTTGTAACTTCAGTGATTATAGATTGGGATTAAATCTTGTTCACTCCTGAAAGAATGGAGAGAAGTCATGGGTCCTCCAAAAGTCTATTAGGGGATTTTTGGATTGGGATGTAATGGAATGTGTCCTGTTCGCTGGGGGCCTAGGGCACTTCCACGGCTGGTACATCCATTTAAATAGCAAAATACTATTTTTTGTATAACGGTACAGGGTAGGATGTATAATATAGATATCACATCAATAGGTTTTAGGAGGTGGGATAGTATTATTATATTGAAAATTGTAAAAGGTGTATTAGGACTTGTAAAAGGTGATGTAGGATGTTGGGTAGTGATAAAAAGATGAATTGGGAACCGTAAAAGGTGATGTAAATAATGATGCAGATAATAGGAGGTGGATGGGAGAGATTGGGCAATCCAGATGGCCGATTCATAAAGTGAAATAAAATCGGATCGGGTCATCCCCAATCCGGATGGCACCATCCCAGAACAAATATCCCCTTAGAGTCTATTTATAATGTCTCTTTTAGCTCATTAGACACTGAATCCTATTTTTGACACACATAAATTTTCCAGCACTTTGCTTTACTCTATTTTTGCTTCAGTTTGTTCTTATCTTCCTTAGCCCTTCAACCTTGGTGATACAATATCGAGCACTAAGTCAGTTCATTGTTCACTTTGGACTTAGTGCTGGAGTTTCTATTTCTGCTTAGCCATTGTATCCTGGAAAACAGACATCCACGTTCCTCTTAGAACCAAGTGAAAGGGGGCAAATCTATTCTAAGGAAGTTGTGATTACACAGGCCTCAGTTCATCCATGTTTGCAAGTTCAGTAGCTGTCCTTAACCCTATCCGTTTTGTCCAACACTTACAACCTTCATTATTTGTTTATATATTTGGTTGATGTGAGGAAACCAAGACTCATTAATTATAGGGAAATATGGAAATAAGCAATTAATGATGTGCTTAATATAATAAGTGGTCTAACTTTATGGGACAGACTAAAATGAAAAATATGCCCGTCTTCGAGGGACAAAGGGTGTATTAATTAGACAAGATTTCATAGATAGACAGGTAGGTAGAGAAACAGAGTGAGAAAGGGGGGGAGTGAGAAGGTTAAATTATGATTAACTTATAACGCTAAAAGAACCAAAGTAAAAAAATAAACATGAATCAGCTTGTACAAAATCATATGAAAACACAATGCATGAAATCTCCCAAGTAGTGCGTCTACAGTATGGTAACAATCAGAACAAAGGACATTCTGCCTTTCATCAACATGGTGAGAGATTGTGGGTTTTTTGGTCCATTTTGGCTTGAAAGAATTAAGAGACGTTTTGAGAACTCCAGCGAATCTTTAGAGGATGTTTGGGTTAGCCCTTTGATTTTCGAGTCATAGAAAATTTTAAAGCCTTCCATGTATTAGATAGTCAGACATTGGTGTTATGCTTTGCAAGTGATGCTTGTTCTACATCAATGAAGTCATTTGTTTCTCATCCAAAAAATAAAAGATAAAATCCAGAACAGAGTAGTACTGTTTCCATGTTTGTGCTAGCTCATAATCTAAACGAAAGTCTGAGAATGTCCAGATCAGGATACACCCCTCTGCAAACCCATTAAAATAGTATAAATCTACACTTGGGACGGGTTACCATATGTTTCTGTGGATGAATTTATTACTTATCGTTATCACAGATCATCAGTTTTTAGTTAATTCAATAAGCTTAAATACTCATTTAATTCGACAATGAAAATATTGTAGGAACAAGTAATACGTATGTATGTCTGAAAGACATGGTTTGAATTTCTTTATTTTTCTTAAACACAATTTCATCCAAATTAAAGACAATGTAGCACGGATGAATCACCCCTTCTTTAAGAGTACAGCAGAAACAAAGCTATAGTACACACCCTAGCTATATCTAATGCCAAAAACACTCTAAATTATTTGTGATTTAAGATCCATAAGCTCTAAATTTCACCCTAACACACCTCCTCTGCAAAAGCCTTTCCAGCACAGAGCTGAACAAGTACTCCCCCAAAAAGAAATTCCTCATTGTAGATGAGACTTCAAGGTTCCGACGTAAGAAATATAAATATTCCAGGTTAAACTGAGCTCCCTTACTACCCAATTCCACAATCTAAGGAAGGACGAAAATTTGACGGAAACATGGTTCAGGTCCTCGGAATTTATTCAGCACAGACTGCACCAATTTGGGGATGGAAATATAAGTGAAAACGTGTTAGGCAAATAAGCTAGGGAGCCCTAACTTAACCCAAAACCATGGTCAAAGGTAAAGGATTGACTCCCACTTATATGCCCTTTCACATTTTCATGTGGAATCGATGTGGGATATCGTAACAATCCATCCCCCTTCAAACCGGACATCCACGGACGGCACACTCTCGGTGGCAACCCACATACCAAGGCCCACTTCCCGGGTGGCAACCCCCCTCGGGCCCACATCCAGGGTGGCAACCCCTGGGCCCACCATCGGGTAGCCCCTTTCCGCAGCCTGCCCGAATCCGGCAGGTCAGACCAAATTGTTAGGCATATAAGCTAGGGAGCCCTAACTTAACCCAAAACCATGATCAAAGGTAAAGGATTGACTTCCACTTATATGCCCTTTCATATTTTCATGTGGAATCGATGTGGGATATCGTAACAAAACGTCTTTCAGATACACTGCAAGTCAGCACCTTACCCAAGAAAGACAACCATGAAAACAGCTAAACCTTCATTGGCACTGGAACCTTCAAGAATCACCAAGATTTCACTTGGAACTTATTTATCATTATCAAGTACAATTTTCTATGGGTAAGTTTGTTTATGGTTTAGCCCAGTAGATTTAGGGGACCAAATCCAAATAAAGAACACTCGTAAATTCTCTCAGCCGTGTTTGGTCCAGCACTCCCCAACCTTAAACAAACATACCCTATGTTTTTTGCATAAATCATAACAAGATCACACTAACCATAATTATTTAATATTACTAGGAAGGCTGAAGTATGTGTTTTTTAACTTTTTAATGTCAACTTAAAACTGTTAATTTTAAAATTTTCCACTGTTATTACAGACAAAATTAATTCATGAAATTAGCACTCTTTATCTTATGGAAGTATCACGGCCTTAGCCTTCTAATTCACTCCATGATGGCTCAGTTCAGCTATAATGCAAAGAACATACCTCGTAGAGCAAAGAAACTGCAGATGCAATAGCCTCTTCCCTTGGAGGTTCCAGAGCCTGAAAACCCCAAGAAAAGAAACTTGGTGAAGAAAAGAAATTGACCCTAGGTTTGAAACCTTGAAGTTGAAATGCAATAAAAGGACTTGCCTTAGACAAAAAATGCTTTATGGGACCAAGAGAGAGAAATTTTACTTGCAGACATAACTCTACCAATGGCATTCTCAACATCTCAGGGATCTACACAGCCCAAGAACGTTAATACTGAATTAGAAATTAGGTACATTAAAACAAAAAGTGGCATGTCACTCCTATAACCTCATCATTTTCCTATACTTTTTGTTTTTTTTTCTTTTGGGAGGCGCTAAATACCTGGTAAGGCCTCATTAACTTTTCATATCTGTGTTGTGTATACAAACAAAAGCAGAATCCAGGCTTCACACGACCAGCTCTTCCCCGCCGTTGCCTTGCGTTTGCTTGAGATATCCAATCTTCCACCATGCTTGACAGTTTCTACAGGAAAAGTTACAGTACATGGGTAAAATTATAGTCAGAAAAGGCAAAAAGTCTTGATGACCAGTTAATATGCATTTGCCAGATCAGAAAGGTCAATGTTTCTAACTGTTTTAACTCCATAAACTTTAACCACTTCTTATCCTATTTAGATAAACACATCTATCAACAAAACTTTAAAAAAACATAAGCAAATAATAAATAAATGGTCAAACTATCAAAACCTCTCACTTATGCATAAGCTATTCTTGATCTTGCTTGTGCACTGGTGTCCGACTTCATGTACAGTATACCATATAACAATATCTTTCTATATATCCCTAGGAGTTGCATTTCATTAAGAAAAATGTGATATCTAATAGATTATGAGTTTTCTCCGGAAGTTCTTTTAAAAACAGGCTGATAACAAAAATCTAGTGATAGTTTACAACCTTTTTAATAACAAATTAAACGTCAACTTAATTTATATCACTGAGTTTAATTAGAGAATAGAGTTGGCTGCAACCTCATTTTTCTCAATAAGATATATCTATAACTTCTACATATAAGAGTATCTATATCAGGCTAGAACTTATTAGGAGCAATGCATACTAAAAGAACATTAAGCGGTGTCTTCCCAAGTTAGATCATGTTCTCATATGCAGTCTATAAATTGCAACATTCTTAGAAGCCATCATCATCTGCATTCCTCTAATTGAAATGAAAGTTCAAGAAAATGGGCACATACCTTATGTGGATTATAACGGTTCTCCTTGTGCTTTCCAGAGTCCACCACATACACAACATCATCTATCGTTATGCTCGTTTCTGCAATATTTGTGGCGACAATAACCTGGAATACATGATAAGACTCGTTCATTATAGAAAATAACTAAGATCCAAAAACTAAATTTGTCTAATGATCAAGTTACATCTTTTACCCAGTTTACTTTTCTCTTTCTTTTTTTAATAAGAAACAAAACATTTTAATTGATGTAGAAGAAAAAAATATAAGGCATTTACACGATTACTAGTATAAATATAAAGCATACCAATCTCTAACAGAGTTCAAAACATAAAAAGCTTTAGAACATCTATGACTTGATAACAAGAGGGCTATTCTGTATTTTATCCTACCCAAAAATCCTCTGAAGACTTTTTCGATAAGAACAGAGATTTTTATTCATGGAAAGAGATGATACCGCAGAAAATCAGAAAAAGAAAAGTGATGAGGGATCCCTATCACTCATACATTCATTTGTTACATCTATTATTTTACAGAGCATAGCACCAATCCCTTACTAAGTCAGGAACTAGATAATCCTTAAACAGCCTACGACCAGAGCAGCGACTAAAAAAGCGCGACTAGGCGAGGAGAGGTGTTCAGGGGGTCTAGCGCCTCTGTATACCAAGGCGAGGCGGGCATTGCGCGCGCCTCAGTCGCCTTACGGTGAGGCTGAGGCGCTAAAAAGCGGCGCCTTATTTTGTTTGCTTATATTCTTTTTTTTAACTTTAGATAAATATAATTACTAGAATATGAGAATTCAGACTTCTCCAGACCCTAAAAGAATAGCAGTAGCGCCTCCAAAAAAATCTCCCCTGTTCTCTCTCTCTTACTCCAACAGCCCGCAACCATCACCGGCGACCACCACCGATGACCGGGGACCACATTAATGATGATTAGTTAGTTAGTGGCGTATATGCCTAATATCTTTTGGATATTTTTATATTTTCATGCTATTATTATGTTTGGACACTAATATTGTTATGTTTTCGTATTATGAAATATTTTTATGGTATATATGTGTTTATTTTTAGTTTGGACGCCTTGCTTCGGTGAGGCGGGCGCCTCGCCTCGCGCCTAGGCGGTACAACAGGTTTGGCGCCTCGGGCCGCTTATCGCTTTTTTAGTCACTGGACTTGAGGACCAAAAGGCAACTCTATACTTGATTCTACCCCTTATTGAGAATATTGAGCTCATAGCACTACACTCCTACTTCTAAGAATATCGGATACATGGAAGGTTATAAAATACTTTGACATCAGAGCCACCAAGCAGCTCGAAATTTAAGCCTATCTCAGTAAGTCTTAAAAAATTCTCTTGTTTCTTACGAGCCATACGGACCATCACAAAGCTTGCAGATTAACTCTGCATAACACTTTATCCCTCTTACTACTGAGATTACCAGAGTTTGGAAGAAAGGAGTCACCAATATTCTGAGGCACCATCACTGCAGAATTGAGTTTAGAGGCTACTCTATTCCAGAGAGACATAGAGAAAGGGCATTGAGTGAATAACTGACTCGCATCTTCAGAAGAGATTTTGCATAAAACACACCAACTTGGAGAAAGAACATAAAAAAGTCGTTTTTGGATCACATCACATATTGGCAATTTGGCCAGTTTCACCAACCATGAGAAGAATTGAAACTTTTTCGGGGCAAATGTTATCCATATTGCTTTGAACCATTGCAGCGGGAAAAGTTCTCTCGGGAAGAACGAATAGAAAATGGATTTGCAGGAGAATAGTGCTGGAGGATCCAAGGTCCATTTCCTAACATCTTCCCCACCACGGACTAATCTAATAGCATCAAGTTGCTCGAGTAAGGCACACAAGTCCTTCATCTCTTATTCTTTGAGGTCATGGGAGAAATGAAAATTCCAAGAATTCGGTAATTCAAGCATCGCCCTGGATTGAAGACGGCAAAAGAACTGATAACTTCACTATGAAGTCTGGGAATGAGGAATAGAGATGGAAATGAAGATGCAAGAGGCTGATCCCACCCAAGGGTCCTCCCAAAATCTCACCGCAATTTCACCCCACAACATGGTTTTTAGTTGCTTGAATAAAATCTGGTTACTCTAGAAATGAAGTTCCAGGGGCTCCTAAAAGTAGTACAAACTGCCAGCCACGTATCCCATCTATCAAGTTATAGCCCGTACATTTATAAGGTAATTATCTGATTAGTTCTTCGGTGAGAGATGGCAGAGCACAGATGATTTTTGAGTGTTTTATGGGAAGTATCTGGTGTCGGACAGTTTGGACGAAATTTCGGAATGATAATAATGTTTGTTTATGCATTCAGAGGGGATACAAACTCCTTGAACATGTTGTGTAGGTGGTGTCATGTCAACAGTTTCTCAATATTCCATGTTGCCTTAATTAATGTGAAGAACACATCTATCTTGGAAGGGGGATAAGCTTGAGTAAAAAGAACTTTCCACAGCCATCCAAACATGCATGAGATTGAAATTATGTATGGTGTGTAAAACTCTAATGGAACCCCTTTCGTAGCATATTTTGCTATAACCTAACAGATCCAAGGCATATTCCAGAGGGAGTCTTGGTTCATCTATCACTTTCATTCTGTCTCACATAACTTGTCAAACACATTTAGTCAGGCATGGTGTAACTGGCAGGGCGTGTGGCCAATGAGACCATTTTACAGGAATGAATTCACTGCCTTATGGCTGACAAGTGATTACTAGCAATTCCACCTTCATGTCTGAACAACAAAGGTACCATTCCACTGGTTTGATAACTTCCCATAAATATGATAAATTTGAAACCACAAACAATTGATGAAAACAGGTTAGTACCATAACACAGGGAGAATGGACGCCCAAAAAGAAATGATCCAGACCTTCACAAGGCTATTGTTTTAGTTGGACATTTAATTGCTAATATGCTTGTTCCACGTAAAAACCTAAGCGCCATGCATCACTAATTTGACTAGGTTATTATGGCTGACCTGTGATTACTAGCAATCCCGACGTCATGTCCGAGCAACAAGGTACCATACCACTAGTTTTACAACTTCCCATAAATATGATAAATTTGAAACCACGAACAATTGATGAAAACTGGTTAGAGTACCATAAACATAGGGAGAATGGACGCCGCAAAAAAACATGATCCAGACCTTCACAAGGCTATTGGTTTAGTTGGACATATAATTGCTAATATACTTGTTACGCATAAAAAACCTTAGCTCCATGCATCACTAATTTGACTAAGTTATAATGAGACTTGGATAAAAACTGCATCCCCAATTTTGTTATAGATGAAAATGCCAAATAGTGTTCTTTAGTTTGATATAGCCACTTGATAGTCCATTGTTAACTTTACATAGACAAGATTATTCTGTTACAACTTGCACATTAAACTGCTAATATACTCATTACAAGGTAAACCCTGAGCTAGTGTGGACCTTTAATTTGAATGAAATTATTTTCATCTGCTTATTATTGATCTAGGCAAGGAATCAATTCCTGCGATCATTGAATCCAGAAAAAGGATCAAAAACCATGATATGCATTTTCATTTTACTGAATGTTGAAATGATCTTCACTTTTATAACACAGTTGTAGTAACCATGTTCTACTCACATACCTGTAATACAGTACCCACTCACAAGTGGCAATATCAAATAAGTATAATTACTCTATATTCTCACTATGTGTTATTGTCCTATATGTGTTTAAGCGTAGACGAGGCAACCTTGATTCAAACACCCTATTCTTTTATAAGAAACGGAACTGTTATTAATAAAATAGATAACTAAAGAGGGATGAGAAATCCTTGAAAGAAAAATAAACCCAGTTAGGTATCTCACCCTATTGAGATTACTAACTTGGTAAACCTTTTTTTTTTTTATAAGAAACATAAAATTTTACTGCTAAAAACTGGAGGGATGAGAAGTCCCTCCGAAGTTAAAACTAAGACCGAGAATCTACAATACTAATCTACAAGGCAAAACTCCAGTCCCTAGTCAAATCAGACACCGAGAGACCCTTAAACATTAAAAGACTCGAAGACCATAAGGCTACCCTAATTTCACCCTAAACCAAATCCTCTAAAGATTCCTCCCTATTGTCAAAAATTATCGCGTTCCTCTCTAACCACACGGACCATAGTACCACGGATACAATGACTTTCCATAGAAATTTTCCGCCTCCCAAGTTAAGCCGCAGTAGATCCCCAACAGCTTTTGGTGGAAACCCATTGCAATCCAACCTCCTTCAGAGCTTGACACCAAATGTGATTGGTGTAGGACAATGAATAAACAGATGATTAATACTATTGAGGTTGCACCTGCATAAAACATACCAATTTCGGGGACAAAAACATTTTTGGAAATCGTTTTTGCATTAACTCACAGGTGGGCAATTTCCCCAGCACAATCAACCATAAAAAAAAACCCGAACTTTCTTAGGAATTGGAACCCTCCAAATACACTTAAACAAAGGAAAAGAAGCCTAAAAATTGTTGTTATAGAGGGCCAAAAGAAAGGATTTGCATGTAAACGATCGTGAGGGCTCAGCCCCTCACAACCTAATGTCATCACCAGAATCTACAATTGGGGCAGCCTCCAAATGAGAGAGAAGTTGAACCGGAATGGGTATTCCATGCTCCCGAAGATTCCATAGAAAGTGAAAATTCCAAGAAGCAGAAGACTAAACCTAGCCAAAGATAATACTCCACTCGCCACAGAAAATTTAATTCCCAACTTTTAAATAGACAAAAAGATCAATGTTTTCCGTAGGATTTAAAAAATTCATCCGATTTTTAGTATGAACTGAAGGCCTCGGTTCACTTCAAGAAAACATCATTTTGTGCTAAAGAAATCATACAAATTGAGATTTAAAAACTTAAAAATTGAAAAATTATAAAAGGAATACAGAAAATTGTCCAGCTCTACGAACTTGCCAATTAAAGAATTTGGAGGACAAGAAAGACGAGAAATATAGAACAAATGTCAAGTCCAAGGCGCACACTACATATAATTTATGTAATACCCCCACCAAAAGTAACAGACTTTTTCCTGTTTGCGTATTTAATTAATTTCCTATAAAGGGTTATTTAAAGTTTATTTTATTTTGAAGAATTTTTATAGTCAAATAATATTTTATTCAAATATTGAGGCTAATGAATTTTCAAAGAACAAAGTGTTTTTTACTTAGTTTCACAAGAAGAGCTATCAAGGAGACCGAGCTTACTAGTATCACCTCGTCCGATATAAGGAAAACGGTACAAAGATTAGAGATATTAAAGTATATTTTCATTTAGTGTATGAGTAGAATTTATTTTAGGGATTATAGGTAGTATTTTAGTATAAATTCTAGTCAATTATGTATATGCGTTACTTGAAAATTTGTATACATATAATGTAATTAAATATTTTTAAAAAAAATCCTTACCCTAAATTTTTAGTATAATATCCAGAACGTACGGGAGAAGCGGTTGTATTAACTAGCTATGTATCATGCTACTTGGTACTATTATTAAATTTCATTATGTAGTTATAATAGGATAATACTTAAATACTATCTCGTTAGTGATACAACACACTAGACAACATGATTATCAACATACAAACCCATACGCCACAATTATAGGATTGTGTATTGACCTGGAAAGGAAAATGGCGCAGCTGATTCACTCTCCAGGAAAACCATCGGTGATCAGTCGGCGCATCCTAATGAACCATCGGCGGGTTTGACGGCACTAACCGCACCCATGTCGGACGTATGGCGCGAGATTGCGCATGCCACCAAAGAAGACTCTTAGCCCGGTCCTATACTGCAAAAGGCTAGCTTACCTAATCAAGATGGTGACACGTCTACTAGGTTCGAGATCAGATAGGGATCTTATCTAAACAAGGTATCATTTGGGTACCGAAGGGCGAGTTGAGACAAAGATTATTGCACGACTTTCACGCATCAATTTTTGGCAGCCATTCGGGGACATTACGCACCTTTAAGAGGATATCTCAACTGTTCTATTGGCCAGAATTGAAGAAAGAAGTGACCGCCTTCGTGAAAGCCTGCAACTTTTGCCAGCGTAACAAGGCAGACAATAGATTGCCGGCAGGTTTATTAGCTCCTTTGTCTATACCGGCGTAAGTTTGGGTGGATATATCGATGGAGTTCATAACCGGGTTACCTCGTTCGGGGGGAAAAGATACCATAATGGTTGTGGTAGACCGATTGTCCAAGTATGCACATTTCATCGCTCTAAGTCATCCATACTCTGCTCGAGACATAGCCGACTTGTTTGTACGGAACGTGGTTAAATTGCATGGACTCCCCAAGTCAATTGTGTCCGACAGGGATCGAATCTTTGTGAGTAAATTTTGGCAAAAACTGTTTGAATTGTAGGGCACGAAATTGAAGATGAGCTCGGCATACCATCCCAAAACTGACGGTCAAACGGAGGTAGTGAATAGATGTTTGGAGCAATATCTACGGTGTTTTTCGTCTAATAAGCCCCGAGGGAATGGGAGAGATTTGGCGTGGGCAGAATATTGGTACAATAGCACGTATCAGCGATCAATCGCCATGACACCTTTTGAAGTGGTCTACGGGCGAAAGCCAGTTCCGATTCCTTTTCATTAAGCAGGGTCGACCGCAATCCATGAAGTAGACTTACATTTGTTGGATCGCAATGCACTGCTACGCGAGCTGCGTTTCAACTTGGAGAGTGCTCAGAATAGGATGAAGCAATATGCTGATGCTAACGACGGCCGGAGGAGTTTACAGCGGGCAAATAGGTCTACCTCAAACTGCAGCCATATCACAAAGGGTCCGTCTTTAAACGGATAAATAAGAAATTAGCAAGTCGGTATTATGGGCCTTTTCGCGTACTTGGGCAAATTGGGAGTGCAGCTTATCGCCTAGACTTGCCATCGGGGGTGAAAATTCATCCGGTGTTTCACGTATCCTTGCTGAGACGCCGCATTGGGGACGTAGATGTTGTGCAGAAGACAATGCCCCCTTATTCGGCTGAGGGACTACCAGCTTTGGAACGAAGCGTTGTTTTGGGCTATCGATGGGTAAAGAAGGGTCATGGCCACATAAGAGAAGTGCTGATTCAGTGGAAATCCCTTGGACGAGAGGATGCAACGTGGGAAACTGTGGACGAGATGCGGAAGAGATTCCTAGCCCTTAACCTTGAGGGAGGAAGAGGTGATGAGAACTTACCATATGTGACCAACGATGAGAAATTTAAGCAAGTTTATCAAAGAAGGAAAGATTTGGTGAGAGATTGAAGAATGGAAGAAGATTTGCTAATTTACAAATTTTACGCATCATAGTTAGTTTTAATTCATTTGATTAGTTGACTTTCTGATTTGGGTTTTGGCCAAGAGACCGTAGGATTTGTTTGATAGACTATTTAAATATTGCTAGGAATGTTTATGATAGAGAGCAGGAACCTGAGCAAGAGTTGGGGCAGGCTCCGAAACCGTTGTTGGTTTATCGGAGGAGGCGGGAACGGGTTTAGGCCACGTTCGTGGGCCTGAGTTGTTAACTACTTTTATTATTATTTTCATAATTAGTTTTATTGTTATTTTCGTGGGGGTTGCTATTTTTGGCAGGAGATTAGTAGGGGGTATTAATACTTCTAACTAGGGTTGTGATGAGGAATTAATCAGTTATTGAATTGGAGCTTGGAGGCTTTGGGTAAACGGCGTTTTTCCGTTTGCTTGTTATTGTTTGGTTTCTGTTCTTATCAATTGGTCCGACCTGCCGGATCCGTTCCCGCCGCAATGACGACTCGATCCACTGCTGAGAGACTGGACAAACTTGAGACCGATCAGGCGGAACTGAAGGGAACCTTGTCGGAGATTTCGGCAACCCTGTCCGAATTGTCGAAGGTGATCCTGAAACCTTCGTTGACGCAGCAGTCAGCCGCAGGTGACCCGACTGAAGGAGACGCGACGTCGGGCGCGGTGGCGGCGGCTCCACCCCCGGCCAATCTTCCATGCTCGCAAACCTCATCGGTGCAGTTACCCCCCTTTTCTGGAGCGGACCCGATCGGATGGTTGGCCCGCGCTAATCAGCAATTCGAATTGAATGCAGTAGCCCCAGGAGCGAAAATCCAGGAGGCTTTCGTGGCGATGGAGGAGGCGGCGCTGTATTGGATGACTTGGCTGCGTTCCCGCAAGCCAGATTTAACGTGGGAGGATTTTTCGCAAGCCCTGGTGGCAAGGTTCGATACCAGATTCAAGGGTAGCCGTTTTGAACGATTGGCGGACGTTAAGCAATCCGGCTCGGTGGATGATTACGTCACCCTGTTTGTGCAGTTGGCGAGCCAGGTTCCAGGGTTGAGTGATGCACACTATCTGGGTATTTTCATGAAAGGGTTGGACGAATCAATTCGCGCCGAGTTACGACTGTTAAGACCGGCAGAATTGGAAATTGCAATGGAGCTCGCGAGGGATATTGAAGACAAGTTGGCCTCGCAGTCAGGGGGGCGCTCGGGCAGGGGGTTCAACAATACGGCCCTGGGTCCGAACACGTTTACGAGGCAGTTCGTCCCGCCGGGGTCAGCCCCGTCTACGGGGGCGGGTCGCCTAGCTAGCTCGGCAGGGGGTTTCACGACGCAGGCTAAGTCTTCGGCTCGCCCTCCACCCTCACACTCGGGCACATCGGGTCAATCCACAGCCCGCTCGCGGTTCACTCGCCTTTCACCACAGGAGCTGGCGGACTTGAGAGCAAAAGGGCTCTGTTTCCGTTGTCGGAAGCCATATACTCCGGGGCATGAATGTCCATTAAAGCAATTACGGGTTATGGTAGCAGAAGAAGGAGAAGAGATGGACTTACACCAATCTGAGTTTGTGGGATGTGGAGAGATTGAGAGTCTGGATGTTTTTCCGAACGAAGAAGGCAGCGACGAGGGAGCCCTTTTAGTCTATTCGATGGCGGGAATTTCTAGCCCGCGTACAATGCGAGTCCGAGGAGTAACCCACGGGCGGGCAATAACCGTCCTGATAGACAGTGGAGCTAGTCATAACTTTATATCAGCCTCCTTGGTGACCCTATTACGGCTGAGACCGGACAAAACAGGCAAATTCGGGGTCCAATTGGGGGATGGCAGACGACAAGAGTCGGAGGGAGTCTGCCGGGACCTATCCGTCTCGCTGGGGGAGTGTGAGGTAGTTGCGGATTGCTACGTTTTCGCTCTAGGGGGTGTGGATATTATTTTGGGGGTGGCATGGCTGGCGACTTTGGGGGATGTCAAAACCAACTGGGAAACGATGGCGATGACGTTCGCATGGGGGGGCAGAAAGGTGACGCTGAAGGGAGACCCGGCGTTATGCCGCGGTCCGGTTGGGCTACGGGAGTTGATACGGATGCAAGATGTTGAAATTTGGGCGGTGCTGTTGGACAAGGAGCCTGCGAGACTGGCAAACGTTGAGGCGGGTCAAGTGGAAACAGTCGTACATCAGTTTTCAGAAGTGTTTGGGGAGCCGGAGGATCTTCCTCCGGGGCGGGTGACAGACCATAGAATTGAGTTAACACCAGGGGCGGGTCCAGTGTCGGTTCGTCCGTATAGGTACGGGCATGCCCAGAAGGATGAGATTGAGCGTCTGGTGGCAGACATGTTGTTAGCTGGAATTATCCGACCGAGTTCGAGCCCTTTTTCTAGTCCGGTGTTGTTGGTTAAAAAGAAAGACGGCAGCTGGCGATTTTGCGTGGATTATCGCGAACTGAACAAGGTGACAGTACCCGATAAATATCCTATTCCGATTATTCAGGAGATGTTGGATGAGCTGGCGGGAGCGGTGGTATTTTCGAAGATTGACTTACGTTCTGGGTACCATCAGATCAGGGTGGCTGAGCAGGATATTCACAAGACAGCGTTCCGAACGCACAGCGGGCATTACGAGTTCTTGGTAATGCCGTTCGGGTTGACTAATGCCCCCGCCACGTTCCAATCCACGATGAATGATTTGTTTCGACCCTATTTGCGCAGGTTTGTCTTGGTCTTCTTTGATGATATTCTAATCTATAGTAGAACTTGGGAGGAGCACCGGTCGCATTTGTCGCAAGTTTTACAGGTGTTGAAGGAGAATCAATTTAAAGCCAACCTGAAAAAGTGCTCGTTCGGGTGTCTGCAAGTGGAATATTTGGGCCACATTATTTCCGCATCGGGGGTGGCGATGGACCAGGCTAAGGTCAGCGCAGTAGTTGACTGGCCAAGACCACGATCAATCCGCGAGGTGCGCGGGTTTTTGGGATTGACGGGCTATTATAGGCGGTTTGTGAGGGAGTATGGGTTGATTGCTAGGCCGTTGACAGCCTTGTTGAAGAAAACGGCCCCATCGCAGTTCGCATGGACACCAGCGGCGGAGACAGCCTTCGTGAACCTCAAGAAGGCCCTTACCGAGGCGCCCGTGCTAGCTATGCCTCAGTTCGACCGTCAGTTCGTGGTGGAATGTGATGCCTCGGGAATTGGGGTGGGGGCTGTTCTAATGTAGGAGCGGAGACCAATTGCCTATTTTAGTAAGTCTTTGGCCGATCGAACGATGACCAAATCGGCCTACGAAAGGGAGATGATGGGGTTGGCACTGGCCGTCCAGCATTGGAGGCCTTATTTGATCGGTCGGCGTTTTGTAGTACGTACGGACCACCGTAGTCTCAAACATTTGCTTAGCCAGAAGATAGTCACTCCTTCGCAACAGATTTTGGTGGCAAAATTATTGGGATATGACTTTGTGATTGAATATAAGACCGGCGTGTCAAATACAGCGGCCGACGCTTTGTCGCGCCGTGGGGAGGGGACGTTGACGTTGGCGGCGGTTAGTATTCCCGAGTGGTTGGGGTTGGCAGACGTAGAGGAGGAGCAACGGAAAGATGATTCGGTGCAAGTAATAGCCCGGGCCGTAGGGGAGCAGCCGGGTAGTAGACCAGGGTTTGAGTTGCAAGGTAGTAAACTGTTCTATCAGGGTCGCCTGGTGTTGCCATCAAATTCCAAGTGGATTCCGAGACTCCTCCAGGAATTCCATGATTCCCCCGTCGGGGGACACGCGGGGGCGTTTCGCACTTATCGGAGGTTGGCGGTGAATGTTTATTGGAGGGGAATGTTTCGAAAGGTGCAGGATTACGTGTCCAAATGTTTGGTGTGCCAAAAAGCCAAATATGAAGCGATGTCGCGGGCCGGATTGCTACAGCCGCTCCCGATTCCGGAGCTCGTATGGGAAGACATATCGATGGACTTTATTACTTGTTTACCGCAGTCGCGAGGGCACACCTCGATTATGGTGGTGGTGGATAGATTATCCAAGTACGGACATTTTGTGGCATTAAAGCCGCCGGTGACGGCCCGTTCGGTCGCCGAGATGTTCGGCCGGGAGATTGTCAGGTTGCATGGGATTCCTAGATCGATTGTCAGTGATCGTGATTCGGTTTTTGTGAGTGCTTTTTGGAAGGAACTATTCGCTCAGTCGGGGACAAGGTTGAAGTTCAGTTCGGCGTATCACCCTGAAACTGATGGACAAACAGAAGTGTTAAATAGAGTGTTAGAGACTTATCTACGATGCTTTACTAGCGAGCAGCCCAAACAATGGTTAAGGTGGTTGCCGTGGGCGGAATACTGGTACAACACGGCCTTTCAGACGGCCGCTCAGATGTCCCCGTTCGAAGTGTTCTATGGGAGAGCTCCTCCAACAATTCAACGATTTCTGCCGGGAGAGTGTCGCGTGGCGGCTGTGGCCGACGTCTTGGGGAGTCGAGACACCATATTGCAACGATTGAAGCAGAATTTGTTGCTGGCCCAGCAGCGCATGGTGAAGCAGGCAAATAAGCATCGCCGGGAAGTGGAGTTTCAGGTGGGGGATAAGGTTTTCTTGAAGGTCCGTCCCTTTCGGCATACCTCGGTGAACCGACAACGTCACAACAAGTTGTCGGTCAAGTTCTATGGTCCGTTTCGAGTGGTGGGCCGTGTGGGGGCGACTGCGTACAAGTTGGACTTGCCGGCTGCGAGTAGGATTCATCCGGTCTTCCATGTGTCCCAGCTACGGCGAGTTGTGGGGGATCATCCAGTGGCATCCGAATTACCGGAAAGTCTAGAGCTGCCAGTGGCTCCGGTGTTCGAGCCGGCCGAGATTTTGGCGTGGAGAAATGTGCCGCTAGGAACGGAGGATGAGGAGCAGTTGCTGGTGAAATGGGTGGGCCAGGCGGAGGATGAGGCGACTTGGATGAGTGCCGCACTATTTCGGCGCCAATTTCCGGACTTCAACCTTGGGGACAAGGTTGTTTCGCAGGAGGATGGATTTGATAGAGAGCAGGAACCTGAGCAAGAGTTGGGGCAGGCTCCGAAACCGTTGTTGGTTTATCGGAGGAGGCGGGAACGGGTTTAGGCCACGTTCGTGGGCCTGAGTTGTTAACTACTTTTATTATTATTTTCATAATTAGTTTTATTGTTATTTTCGTGGGGGTTGCTATTTTTGGCAGGAGATTAGTAGGGGGTATTAATACTTCTAACTAGGGTTGTGATGAGGAATTAATCAGTTATTGAATTGGAGCTTGGAGGCTTTGGGTAAACGGCGTTTTTCCGTTTGCTTGTTATTGTTTGGTTTCTGTTCTTATCAGTTTACAAGTTTTTATGCAGAAAACTATTTGAGAGTTATCTCGTTTACAGCAAGTTGCCGATTACTAGTGAATTCGTGCATTCATTCGAGTTCTCTAGAATACCTCGTCGAGAGGTTTCATCAAAATTTATATGAGTTAAGCTAAAGTTGTAAATGTTCTATAAATGTTTTTAAATTAAAAGTTTCTATTACAAATGATGTCCTAAATGTAAAATTTGACTCAAAGATGTGGGTTTTTTACGGGTTAGTTTTATGGAAAAAATTAGTTATTGATAAATTTTATAACTCGTGTTTTTATTTCTTCTGCTGATATTTTAAAAGACTAAGCATGTTTTAGTGGCAACCCTTCACCTTCTTAAAGCGGTGGGGTATTACAATTGATATCGAACTAAATGAGCTAGTTCGGTGACGTTTTGACATAGGAAAGAGTTACCTTGCGTATGTTGTCAGGAGCTTTCTGAAACACCTTCTTTTGATCCTCGGGCGCTATAGATGAATGTAATGGAAGAAGCCATTCAAATGAATCTCCTCCAAAACGGCGAGAAGCAGCAAGTTTATCTAGTAGCATATTTATTTCAGCAACTCCCTGTCATATGTCAAATGTAGTATCAAATACTACAAATTTTGCAATAAACTTCCAATAGAGGAAAAGGGGGCACAGAGGCTAGTAAAATGGAACGATTCCCTACCGGTAAAAAGACTAATATGGCACCCTCAGCATAATTATCATCGATATGGCATACCAGGTCCTCAAGTACATCATAATCAATAATGTCTTCGTTCACTTTTTTCTGTATTATGTACATTCAAAATTAATTGCAATAGTGACTCATGAAATGCAAGCATACAACATAGATGACAAATACCAAATTTTGACGAGTCTGCTCACTGTAAGTTGTATATTCACTTGTGATGTAATACGGATTAATAATTTCTTCAGAAAGCAAGGACTCATCACCCCAGCCTGATAAGACAAGATTCTTTTTTCCTCTTCTGTTGCCAAAAGGGCCACGCTGCAAGAATATGATATTATTGTGAATTTAATCTGAATTAACAATCAGTACACAGGCATTCGTATAGGTGAATACCAATAAATAGTACAATACAGACGCTTCAGAATGCATTTTTTCTTTTGATAAGGAACAAAATTTTATTGCAATTAAAATAGGAGGGCTGGGAAATCCCTCCACAATTACATCCTTAGATCAATCATTTACAAATCCTAACTACATGGCATACCCCAACTCCACGTTAAATCTGACATAGAATGATCCCTAAATATGGCCTTACACCAGACTTCCTCTAATGTTTTCTCTATTGTCAAAAATTAACTAATTCCTCTCTAACCAATTGGACCATAGTATCATTGCTGCAATGATTTACCATAAAATTTGCTCTTTTTATTAAGAACACCTCCCATATTAACACAAAGCACATCTGTAACAGCTTGTAGTGGAATCCATTGCAGCCCGACTTCCCGGAGTGCTCTACACCAAATCTGGTGGACAAGAAAACTGGTGGACGGGAAGACAATGTATGAACGGAAGGTTAAGGTTCTCGAGGTTACACCTACATGAAACGCACCAATTCGGGAATGTATCCGGAAACATTTTTATAAGAACTCATAGGTAGGTAATTTCCCCAACACTATAAACCAAAAGAAAATCAGAACTTTCTTAGGAATTAAACCCTCCAAATTGATTTATACCAAGAAAAAAGAAACCAACGTATTTCTTGTTTTTTTATGAGAAACAAACTTTTATTGATAAATGGGAGATGTTTGCAATGGGAAGAGGTTTCCCATATCTAAATTTACATAATGCTCAAGTCTCTATTTAACTAAGAAATGGAAAAACCCCTGAAATACTTGTGCCTAGAAATCCAACAAGTCACCCTATACTTGGTTTTTGCCCAAACTTCCTCTATCAAATCCTCTTTGTCCTCGAAAATCCTTTTATTCCTCTCAATCTAGATATTCAAGCAGATCGTTTGAATCAGACTCTCCACAAATATTTAACCTTTTATTAAGCCTTTCGCCCGGGTTATTTTCAAGAACTTCCTTGATACTCCACGGGACAGCCCATGTTAAAATTGCTTCTATTGATGCCTTAATCCACAAGGGTAGTTAACCAACAGATGGTTCGGACAGTCTGCTTCCCTCTTTCAAAGCACACAGCAATTCGAGTATGACATCACATTAGGGAATCATTTTTGCACAGCGCCGCACATCATGATCTTGCTAAATTGATTAGCCAAAAGAAGGATTGTATCTTCTTCGATGTAGGGACTTTCCAAATCTAATTACATAGGGGTACAGTCTGTTGCGGGAAATACGAATCAAAGAAAGACTTACACGAGAGTTGGTCTATTCTGAGCAACCAACAATCGGTAAAGAGTTGGAAATTGATCCCGAAAGGGCTGATCCCCAGCCAAACATCTTCCCGAAATCTAGTTATATAACCCCTACCAATCTGGATCTCCAGCCCCCCAGCAAAATCTTAATAGATCCTGGAGATGTATTCCCAAGGTGATCCAAACGTGGTCCTTTTAGCCAATCCCGCATCCCACTCATTTTTTCATGAATTCCATACTTGTGATGACTCTGCTTCGCAACAAGTCTCCATCTCTCGAAAATCTCCACCATCATTTTCCAAGCAAGGCCTTGTTGCTGAACAAGAGGTTTCCAATCACTAAGCCCCCTTTCTCTTTAGGCTTCAACACCTTTTCCCAAGCCACTAGGTGATGAGACCCGTTTTGGTTGAAACCTACCCAGAGGAATTCACTCATCTTCTTCTCTATAATGTTGATCACTCCCGTAGGCATACGAAACAGTGACAAGTAATACATTAGGATTGCATTAAGCTCCGAATATATGAGTGTTAGGTGGCCACCCTTAGACAGAAAATTGTACTTCCAACTTGCAAGTTTCTTTGAAAGTTTTGCAATGATATGTTCCCAAAATGACATCTTAAGCAGATTCCCGCCCAAAGGAACTTCGAGGTATTTAATCGGCCATTCTCTCGTTTGGCACCCGATCACCTCCGCTAGCTTATTTATCGTGTTTTGATTCACATGAATGCCTATAAGAGTGTCTTTTTCCAGGTTAATTTTCAGCCCAGATGCTGCAAAACAGCTTCAAAATCCTGTTTAGCCATATCAAGTTTCGCACCTCAGGCTGTATGAAAAAAGATGGTGTCGTCTGCGTACTATAGGTGGGTTAGTTCGATCTTCTCGTTTCTCACTTCCAGCGCCTTTACAACGTCACACTGTCTTGACTTTCCAAGTAGTCGACTCAGTCCATGCACTACTAAATTGAAGAGGAAAGGTGACATCGGGTCACCTTGTCTTAAGACTCCCAAACTTCTCATTTTTCACCTAGGCCGACCACTTATTAGGATGGAAAAGTTTATAGATTATAGGCAGCCCTGCATCCGATTCCTCCATTTCACTCCGAATTCTTTCTTCCATAGAACGAAATCTAAGACCCAATCGACATGATCGTACGCTTTTTTGATAATCAATTTTGAACACCAGACCAGCCTTTCCGGAGCCCCCATACTCCTCTACGATCTCAGTAGCGATGACTACCGGCAAGAACTTGTCTTCCTTCTATAAATGCATTTTGTGTTCCATCAATAATTCGTGAGATAATCTCACGCAACCGATTTGATAAGACCATGGCGATCTTGTAAAGACTTAGTGAGACTGATGGGTCGTTAGTCTTTGATCCCGACCGAATTCCCCTTCTTCAGAATAAGGCATATGAACGTCTCGTTAGGGATAGAGTTGACGACCCCGTTCTCATAAAATTCCTCAAAAATTTTGAAGATACGGATTTTAATAGATTCCCATCCTTCTTTGTAAAATTCTAAAGTGTAGCTGTCTAGGGAGCTTTGTTACCTTCGCTTGAGAAGATCCCATTTCTATTTCCGCTTCTTCAAAAGGCCGTTCTAACCTGCTTCTTACCAGCTCGATTATTGGGGCCCAATCTAGCCCTTCCACGCCCCATCCGTTTTCGTTCTCCTTGGTGTACAATTTGGTGAAAAAATTTATTACTTCAGCCTCAATCTCAGAATCTTTAGTTAGAACACCCAACGAATCTGTTAACAGTTCCATAATAGCCTTCGCTGCCTATGGGAAGCATCGAATGAAAAATTCTCGTATTTGCGTCCCCCTCGCCACAACCATTTTACCCTCGGTTTCTGACCTAGCATAATTTCCTCCTAGAAGCAAATTTCCTCGAGGCTAGTTTTCAATCTCTCCTCGCTTGCTCGAATTTCATGCTCCAATCATCTCGTCCCTCCTTCAAATCAAGTGAGAGGATTTATTTTCTAGTTCCTGGCGCCTTACTTTCGTGTTTTGGAAGACATCCTTGTTCCAACTATGAATTCTATTTTTTATTCCGGCCAATTTTTCAAGAAGGCATATCCCGCCCATTCCATGCACTCTTCTTCATCCCACCACTTCTCAAAAGATTTCATGAAATCAGAATGTTTCAGCCATGCATTCTCGAATCTGAAAGGTGTTGGTCCCACTTAGCGTTCCATGTGTTAGGGAGATTGTGTGATTGGCCAACTATCCACACCACACCACACCCAACTGCCAAGTTCCCAATCTCCCCTTCTCCCATATTAGTTCCTAGAAAAACACTCTTCTCCATGTTGATTTGTTCCCCGATAATTGTAAACAAATTCAGAATTGAAACTACCCGCCTATGGCACTTTTCTTTCTCATTATGAAGATGTAAACAAATTCAGAATTGAAACTATGCGCCTATGGTACTTTTCTTTCTCATTATGAAGAAAACCGTATTATCTGCAAATTGCAGGTGAGATACCTCCACTTTCTCCTTACCTAGTATGAATCATCTAACCAACCCAGTCTCCTTGACCCTATTCATCAACCTACTCAACCCATCTGCCACTAAATTATATAGGAAGGAAGAAAGCGGGTCTCCTTGCCTAAGACCTCTATAACCTCAAAACTTGCCTTAAGGTCTACCGTTGATCAATGTTTTTAACCCGGAACAGCCAGTCTGACCTGTTTTACCAGGAACCGGCTGTGGTGTCAGTCTGGTTCTTGGCATGCAGTGCGTTTTAAACGACCCCACTTGACCCGAGCAAAACCAGTTAACCCGACTTTCATGAAAGAAAAAAGAAAAAAAGAAGACAAACAAACTGAGCCGGACGCACGGACACAAATCAACACTCAATGAGTCAACAAACTAGGTGCAACTATTAAAGAACTAGTAAACAAACAACCCTTGATTTATAATAATGTAATTCTTAATTTATTTACTCATTTTGTTTCTCTCAAACCCCATAAAACCATTACCTTTGGCTTTAATGTTTGGATATGTATTTAATACAACAATGGAAATGGATATGCATTCAACTTTATACTTTTATGCAATTCTTTTTGTTATAACATTGAATGTTATGATATGTATGTATGGAAACAAATATTCAAGTCATCCGGTTTTTATACAATGGTTCAACCGGTCGAGCCAATGACCCATAACATTGTCCACTTTGATGGCCGGTCCGGTTTAAAAACATAGCCGTTGATCATTATGGAATAACTCACATATTTTAAACAGACCCTTCTCCATTTCCTCCATTCCTCTATAATTCCCTCTAAATCAAGAATTCAAAACTATTCTAGTATCTGGCACCAAAGGGAGTCAAACTTGGGACTTTGTCCCAAATGCTCGTGGCAGTGAAGTACTGGTCCTTAAAGTTATCTGATACTTTAAGTCGAATTATGTATTCTGACAGACAACTAGGCTAATAAATAAGTGCATTTGAAGGAATAAAAAATGAGGGATTTCGTTGATCAGAAAATGAAAGTTATGACAGTGATTATTAGACAACTCCCTTCAGACCCAAATTCTACTTTCGTCAGCCCAGTACATGAGCGAATCAAGAAATTCATCTCTGATGTCTTCTCTATATCCTGTCTTATTTATAGCTAGCATACTCTCATTCAATGCCTCCAACGAATCTACAGCTTTAGGATTATGCCAGGTAGAGAGTGTAATAGTATCTTAATTTGACCTAATTATAAACTTAAATAGTGACCTTAACATGCAAAGTCTTCCATTAGGAACATCTCTAAGGAGTTATGATTGATTGTCTGTAGTAAAAATTTCTTTCACCGAATCTATTTGTCTCCTTGGAGCAAGTTGACCCAAAACATAAGAAATAGTTAAAACATTTGACTAACTTAATTCTTGGTCTCAGCTTTATGAAGTAATGTTTCCCCTATTTTAACAAGGAAATTTCAATCAGGGACAAACTCCACTCACAAGAACTAGCACATCCTTAAATCCTTTCACAAGCATAATATTAATTGCTCCGTCCTTTATTTTGTTACTGTATAATTGCGTAACAAATTACCAAAGTACCATTTCTTCATATGTATCGATAAAAACCTTTGTCCTTTCTTCGAGATCAGGTTGTTTGTTTCTTTTGCTTGTGGGGAAATTGGTGGGGATAGGGAAGGCAGAATGGTTTTATCTGGCTGCTCAAACATGAAAGTGAAACATATCACCATTGAAATCATACCTTGTCTATCCCAGATATTCCATATTCTATAGAGGCAGGAGAATCGGAAGGGAGACGGTAATTCAGATTTTCATAGATATCCTCAAGAAACTGGGTAGACACAGGATGTGTTCGCCCTTGAGCAGTAACAACAGGGCAATGACCAAAGTACTGAGAGAACATGTGTGAATCAACTGTGGCAGACCTACATGGCAAGAGGAAGCAACCATTTAAAAGGATAAAGCACATTTTATAAAAATATCATCCAAAAGCATTCAGTCATCACAGCTCAGAAGGGTTACATACATAAGAATAACTTTCAACTTTGATTTTCCGCTAGTACTTTGCTGCTTCTCAATCAGATTTTTCAAAACAATGAGCAAAAAGTCCCCCTGTTACACAAAATGAATCCAGGAAACTTAGTGATTGTAAAAACCTCTCATCATCTTGTGTGTTGCCAAGATGGATCATGTTCATAGAGGACGCAATTTCTGCAAAACCTTCCTGTGTGTATTTCACCTCCAAAGTTACTGTCTAAGTGTAAGTCATTTACTTAACTAGGAAATGAGTGCTTTACTGGTGACATACATTTTATTCAGAATAAAGGACAAAAAAGAGGACATAGTAGAGTGAGAAAAATGATCATGAACAAAGGCGAGGGGCAGGAGAAACTGCCCAACATATTTGAATTTGATTCATCTATATGCAAAATATTCTCCATTTGACACAACATATTTGAATTTGACTCATCTGTTTCTCGCCAATTACCACGAAGTACGTACTGAGAGGTCTACCCAATAGTGCAGACAGCATATAAGATAGAAGACTAGTAGAGGGTGAAACTTAGACAATTATAATGTGTGTGTGTCTACAGAAGATTAAGTGGAGGGATAATCAATGTTTTGATTAAGAATTTTAAAGAATGGAAATTAAGTTCTCAATCCTGAACATGTGAACACCCTGAAAACACTATATATGTTCTGTTAATCACATAAATGAGCTCAGCATTCAAAAACTGCGGGTAAGTTTTAAATAAAAAATGAAAAGGCATATGGGAATAAACATCTGATGTTAATCAAAGGAAAACGAAAAAGAAATCTAAAATCAATAATTAATTGTTTAGGAACAAAGCCTGCCTTTCTCGTAAGTTACCAACAATAAAAACTAGTGAAAGTGTTGACAATTTGTAAACATTTTCTAGTATTAAGGGCATGAAATTTGATAGATACACTTGATTAAACCACAGTGAACTAACCAGAAGAGATCTCTCATGAACTTCATCAACTATGACATGGCTAACATCAGCTAAGTCTTTGTTTCCCTGCAAATTAAAACCAGGATAAGGAAGCGACATGACTGGTATCCTATAAAGTCATGCACATTGGTTTTGATTATGCTTTATATAACAATATTAATGCTAGCGCACTAGAGTACAGAGGTAAAACAAAAACAACTTTCCCTTTAACGATATCCATGAATTGATATCGAGAATAAAACATATACTGCTACAGGTAACCTGTAAACCTACCGATATCATTCTCAGGAGAATGCCAGTTGTACAAAAAAGAAGTTTCGTCCTTTCATTCCTAAACAAGTAAAAACATATATAAGACAATGCAAAGCTTACAAAATGTGCACAAAAAACGAAGATGGTAAATTTAAGCATGCAATTGAACATAACTAAATAGGTACCAATGAAACATACCAGCCTCTGATATTTTAGTCTATCTTCACAGGTACGGCATCCCAATATCAATTTTTTTTTTTTTTTTTTTTTTTTTTTTGATGAGAAACTTGAGCAAATTTATTAATGAAAGGGATGAGAGGTCCCTATCAGAAGCATAAACCGAAAAAGAGAAAAAATTAAACCATGATGTAGCACCAATTCCTAGCTAAATCTGAAACATGAAAGCCATTAAAATTCCTATGACTAGACAACCAAAGTGCTACTCTAAATTTAATCCTCCCCCACACTTCCTCCTCAGTTTCACTACTATTATAAAAAATCCTCCTGTTCCTTTCTAGCCATATAGACCAACATAAGGCTGATACGACGATCTCCCAAAGAATTTTGCCCTTCTTGTTGATGCAGCCCCCAACATTTGACATTAACAGATCGAATGCTGATCGCGGAACTACCCACTGAAGACTCATTTCCTCAAGAGCTTTATTCCACAAAAACTCGGGCAAAAGGATAATGCAAGAAAAGGTGATTCATATCTTCTGAGTTACCCCTGCACATGACACACCAATTTTGGGAGCAAGAGAGATTCGGGAAGAAGTTTTGTAACAGATCACATGTTGGCACCCTCCCTCTCGCCATTAACCACAAAAAAACTGGACCTTCTTTGGTATGGGAACCTTCCAAACATCATGAACGGAAAAGGATACACATTTGTTATGGGAACTAAAGCACGCTCACTCTCAAGGCCTACATAGACAATACATCATAATTTTTTTTTTTGATGAGAAACTTGAGCAAATTTATTAATGAAAGGGATTAGAGATCCCTAACAGAAACGTACACCCGAAAAAGAGAAAAAGTTAAAACATGATGTAGCACCAATTCCTAGCTAAGTCTGAAACATGAAAGCCATTAAATTTCCTATGGCTAGACAACCAAAGTGCTACTCTAAATTTAATCCTCCCCCACACTTCCTCCTCAGTTTTACAACTATTATCAAAAATCCTGTTGTTCCTTTCTAGCCATATAGACCCATTGAAGGCTTCGAGCAAAAACCTTAAAAACCAACTTTGCTGATGATCTGAACTCGAATCACCCTTTCTCTATTAAAGAAATAAAGCTCGCCTTAAGCTCATCCATGTAACCAGTTCCTGTGGTTTCCACTTCCCGTGAAGGAAGGGGAAGGCGACCATGTAGAAGGGCTCACTCAGCGGATCAAAGGTAAACCGTAGATAACAGGCTGATGAGGAAACATGAACCAGAATAAAGGGCTTGCCCCCACCCAAAGAGGTCTTTATTTGAACAAAAAGAATGAAAAGAGGATGTTTCAGGGAGAGCCATAAGGAACGTCAGAAATATTGGATCAAAAGGTGAGTGCCATTTAGAGGCCTCCTCTCGGGCAGGACACCACCTACAGAAGGGACTTCTTCCTTCCTTTTGATGATGGGTAAGGCAGTCAAGCTCGTTGCGCCTGTCTGGTCCAATCATAAATTACAAATTTTGTCTCGGTAGGACATTATTTCTATTCCTCAAGGCATCATGCAAAGGAAATCTTTCTACCTACAATTCTGGGGCATTCAAGAGATGTTCGCTCAATACATCGCCGTATCCGTGCCACAATAGGCGGTCCTTTCAAATCGTCTTACTTCTTCCTTTATGCTGTCAGTTTGTACTAGTGGAGGCAGATTGGTTCAAGAGATTAGAGAATTAAGAATACCCACCAGGCAGACTAACCTTTCGCCACAGTTTAACCAGCATTAAGAATATGCCACAAAAACAAAAGCATTTGTGTTCCTTATATACAATAAGTGAGCAATTAGGTCAATCACAAGATTTGCAACACGAACCCCAGATGCAGATAAAAAAGTCGGGGTTACCTAGTTCATACTACAGATTGTTTACCATATAAAACTCATCACAGAAGCAAAAAATCACATCACATAAGCATAAAGGTGCAGCTACGTAAACCGGCACAAGGAGAATTGCAAGTAGGTGCAATACTATGAAATCAAGCATATTACACGTAAGATAAGTTTAACATAAAAACTTAAATAATTAGGATGTAAACCACATATATCAAAATAACAGTGATACTAATTGCAGCTATAGCTAACCATATATTTTTGTCCTTTATTTATTGAAGGAAAACTATGTCAGGAAAGGATAAAATTGGGTCACCTTGCACTATCTAGACGAACTTGATAGCCAACCAAAGAATCATTTGATCCTGGATAGGACTCACAGCGCTCATCAGCTACCCTTTCAGCAACAGATACGGCCTAGAAACACCAAAGCATAGGTATAACTATGAAAAAACAGCAAATATGATAGAATAGTCTAATATTAGAGCAAGAACCCAGTGACCTCTGAGAATGCTAAATATACCAATACACAGAAGTGGACAACAGTTAGATGCAACATAAGGAGATGTTGGTTTCTATATTACCACATCATGAAGCCAATATATCTTGTTTTGATGCTACTGAGATGCAAAAAAAATTATGGCTGATGGGGCAAACACAATGTACTTATGCCTCGGAAATTAGACTAGTCGAGTCGTTAGCAGTTTGAATAAATTTTGGTGAGAAAGAATGCATTTAAAAAAATATATATTACTTCCTTTTCTCCTCAGGAGTCGAAAGACGCAATAATCAAGATCTTGTTTTGTTTTAAGTTAAACAGGTTATTGTACTCCCAAATTTCAGAGGACGTCCTTAAATTCTTTCTACGCTCAGTAGTATTTTACAAGCGAAAGATAATTTCGTGAGAAGAGAAAAGAAAAAAAAATGATATCACAAGGGTCAAGTTCCCCAAAGAAACAAGATGCATAAAGGTGCATGCAAATCTCTCAGTAGGTCCTGGAAATCAATGTCAAATTTAAACGTGTGATGATGAATTCAAGTTAAGTTGTCAAATTGGAGGTTAGTAGTGTAATTTATGACCTTAATGTCTTGCACCAGTGAATAGGTTTTTATTTATCAATTTCGCCACGTAATTAAGGTTATGCAAAACCATATTGGGGGAACACTTGATATATTGAATTCCTTGACTTGTCTTTAACATTGTTTATGTTTATTTTACTGCTTATTTGCTCTCTTAGTATTGTAATATCACTTTCATCCTACTTAATTGGTGCCTAGCTAATTGACCAGCGTACAATGTAAAAGCAGTGATTTCAAATTCAAATAGCATACCGGAATGGTTTGATTGTGAATGCCAAAAGAACATGTAGAAGCATACTTATCAACTCTTTTTTGTGACAAGAAACCAGGAATTTTACTAATAGAAAAAGACTAGGGATGAGATACCCCTAGATGGATTACAACATGAAACAAATAGGAAAACTAGTTGCAGGAAGATACAATCATAAAACATAGCACCAACTCCTACAATGCTAAGATCTCATGTATATCTGAAATGAAAAGACCCATAAAGTTTTTACGTCTTGATATCCAACATACAACCCTATATTTAATTTTTGCACACACTTCCTCTATTGATTCCTCACTGTTCTCGAAAATTCTTTTATTCCTCTGAAGCCAGATGGACCAGCAAAATGTTTGAACCAAAGAAAGGATATCCGTAATTAAAGGCTATTAGAATAACACGACTAAGTAATACTACTTACCGCAATTCTCCTGGGCTGAGTGCAAATTAAATTACAGTAACCACCATGTCCTGCTTCGATCATGTCATCTAATATATATTGGGGGACCTAGATAACCATTACAAATGGTACGGAAACACATATCACCACAAGAAAAATTGATCAGCCATTAAATATAAACTTACATAGCAACTTTTCCATGAACCCACAATAACGTCGATTTAAACCTGAGTAGTCTTCCCACAGCCTGTCTCTCCACAAATAACCACAACGTTATTTTCCTCAAGTAAGTGCAGAATGTCATCTTTCACCTCAGCAATAGGGAGTCTGCATCTAGTTTTTAGCATCTCCTACTCAGAGAAAAAATAAAATAAAAAAATAGATAAATCAGTTGCATCAAAAGCAAACAAGACGTAAAGGGACTTAAGTGCAAGAAGAGTGGCAGCATGGGAAACTAGCTATAGATTTTAAAGTTGCAGATCAGACAGGGCTGCTTCAACTTAAACTCCATGCAACATTTGTTAATCAGTTAAGGGCCATAGCTGCTCATAATCAATTTTATATACAAATGGATACTGCCATCCCCAATGTCACACAGATTTGCCCAGTGAAGGCCAACCTTGTACTTTCTGGTTTCCTTCTTACGTTCTTGTTCCTTCTTCAGGTGAGCACTTCTTGTGTGCATATTTCTCAATGTGTCTGCATACAACAAATATGACCATAAGGATTGGATCCACATAGGACATTAAAGAGCTAAAAGGATATGTTTGCATCAGGTGGATAGTAAGAGCTTCCAAGTTCACTTAGACATCCAGATTGTCATATGCATATATGGCCACTAAAATATCTGATTAAGAACTTGCTAAGAAAAAAAAGAAATCATTGATACTTTTAGTTTTTTTTTAAAAAAGCACAATCCCATGCTGCAATACCCAACGGAAACTGCAAATATTTCCTGTAATGAATGATTTTAAGCACCGTTCCGGTTGCAAACTGACATTTTTCAGATATCACTAAGAAAGATAAGTTGACACAGCTACAATTCATAATTATAATTCAGCCATCAGTTCTCCTAACAAAGCAAATGAAGGTACAAGAATATGCAGCGACAATTTTAGAAAGCGAGCAGTTGTCATCAGCATACTCCTCATTACAAACCATCCCAATTTCCTTTTCTCAAAGCAACTTTCACCATTCCCCTTACTATATGAAAATAATAAAATAATAATAAATAATAAGTTTGACGCACTTTGAGAATTGTGATCAATACCATCGATACATTCGACAACATGTGGCGTTTGAATATTCTCTTGATGAGTGCTATCTATGACATCAACCTCGACGGTACGTTCAGGCTTGTCAGCGTTCAACAATGAGTCCACAAAACCGGACCTTCTATCTTCAGGTTTGTCTTTTACAGTTGTCAACAACTCTTCTGAATATTTCACACAACAAAATTCAGAGGATTCTAACAATTCAGGACCAGCAATGATTCAAATAAAAGAGTTCCAAACGCAAATCAAGGAAACAAAAAAATAGTAGATACAAGGTGAATTACCTTCCTTCCATTTCAGCAACAGTGAAGCATATGGCTCTGAAAGGGCAAAGTGAACTGGCAGATCTGGAAAGAGATGATTGAGTGCATAAGCTGCAACTCTGTTCTGTGCATCCTGGGGTGAAAAGGTTAGCCAAGAGCCCTTTGTCAAAATTTTGTGATACAAATTCACTCACATGCGAAGCATCTAAAGATAGATTCTTTGAAAATGTTAGTAAGAGGGTGCACAACCCTCAAATAAAAGAAACGCAAACCAATCCTTTTAATTTATGTTGTGGACAAAAGGGTAGATATTCTGTATAAAATTAGGTAAGCAGATGAAGTTTAAAAGAGCACTTGTAACAATTGTACAATTGTGAGTCCCCTTACACATACTTGAAAATCTACACTTTGAAAGGCATTAATATGTTCATGCTAACTTTTCACAGGGTGATGAAATTCTTAGGTGCTTTACGCCTTTACCCATCTATTATGTTCTCTGTTCAAATGCCCAAACATATTATCAATCTCTTGCAAAAGATGAGAGATTTTCTTTGGAATGGTGACAGTCATACACACTTAGTATCCTGGAAACTTGTAGCACATCCGAAAGAATTTGGATTGGGAGTATTACTTCACGGAAGGGATGTAAACGAATCGAATCGAACCGAATATTAAGAAATTCGATTGGAATTCGAAATAATAAACTCGAATTCGAATTCGAATCGAATATTAATCGAATTCAAATAGGTGATTCGAATTCGATTCGTGAGAAATATTCGAACTATTCGATTCGATTTGAGATTCGAAAAGTTCTTTTTTATTATATATAGATATTTTTTATTTTTTAAATATTCAAATATTATTATTTTTTTAATTTTTTTCAATTACAAATTTTAATAATATATATTATATATAAAATTATTTAAATATATAGCTATATAAATATATTATATACATGTAGTTAGTATTATATGTATTATTTAATTTTTAAAATATATTATATATAAACGAATCGAATATTCGAATTATTCGAATCAAATACAACTATATTCGAATTCGAATTCGAATATTATTCGAATCTTATAATTAATTCATATTTGAATTCGAATTCGATTTTTTCGAACCCGAATCATCTTAATCGAATTCAAATCACGAATCGAATAAAAAATATTTGATTTGTTTACAACCCTACGTCACGGAAGAATGCACTACTAGGTACGTGGTGATGGTGGTGGTGGTGGTTTCAAACAGAGAAGGAGAAGGATGCGATGTGGGATCAGGTGATTGAAAGTAAATATGACATCAAGATAACAAGTAAGATGCGGCTTTAGCTACTACGACCACTTTCAGAAGTATTTTGAAATTCATCTTCCCGAGTTCATCCTGTTTACCTGCGATCAGCAAAAGCTCAACTGAGAAGTGGTAATAAGGCTCATTTATGGGAGGCTTCACAGTTAGGTGTGTCCCCTGTCCTCTGTAGGTTCCAGTCTTTATACCGCAAACTTCCTCTACCGTCTCATCTCTATTATCAAAACTCCTCTCATTCCTCTCAAGCCAAACGGACAATAGATAGCTACAATGATTTTCCCTAAAAGTTTGCCCTTTTTATTAAGTAGACTTCCCATGTTAACACGCAGCAACTCCCTAACAGCTTGTGGTGGGACCCACTGCTGCCCAACTTCCCTTAGTGCTCTACACCAAAACTGGTGGACATAAGGACAATGTATGAACAAGTTAAGATTTTTGAGGTTACACCTGCATAAAACACACCAATCCGGGGACGAGCATATTCGGAAACCGTTTCTGCAAGAATTCACAGGTGCGAAGTTTCCTGAACACTATCAACCATAAGAAAATCTGAACTTTCTAAGGAATCGGAACCCTCCAAATACATTTAAACCAAGGAAAGCAAGCCAAATTATTGTTATTATAAAGAGCCAAAAGAAAGGATTTGCATGTGAGCGAACGAGAAGGGTCACCCCCATAACCGAGTGCCATCCCCAGAATCACTAAATGGTACACTCTAAGAGTGAAAGGAGTTGTATTGAATCAGGAATTTCATGCTCTCTCAGGTTCCATAGGAAATGAAAATTCCAAGAAAGAGAAGAGGAGTAATTGTGTACCTAGGAAACGATGGAATTGATGGGACTATTGTGTAAGGATGATAACCTGTAAAGTGACGGATACAGCACAGAAAGAGCCGAATTGCACAGCCAAGGATACTCCCAAAACCGGACTCTATTGCCTCGCCTTACCTGAACTTCCACAAGCCATATGAAATCCAGATAGACTCGGGAGATGAACTTCCAAGGGCTTCAAACGTGTCCTCAATGCTAAGAATTTCCTTTATTTATCCATTTTTTCTACACCTTAATCTCTTTCTTGGGACTTCCATTTATCATAAATTTGAGGGATGGTGAGTTGGATGAGTAAAGTCCGCTATTAAAGTTGTTAGAGAGTCAGATTGTGAGAAACAGAGGAAGGTATTAAGAATCAGGTCTTAGATTCATCATAGTCTTTTACTTGTAAACCTTCTATCTCTCTATTTCCCAATAACAAGTTATCTACTTTTTTTTGGTTCAGAAAAATTTGGAAGGTTCCTATTCCTAAGGAACTTCCAAGTCTTTTTATGATTGATGGTTTTGGCAAAGTCACACACCAGTGAGTTCTTGTCCAAACACTTCCCAAATGTTTTTATGTCCTCAAGTTGGTGTGCCTTGTGCAGGTGTGGGTCTGAAGATCATATCACTTTTTTTTTTTATTTGATAAGAAACAGAAATTATATTACTAGAAATTGGAGGGATGAGGAATCCCTCCGGAGTTACAACAAGATCCAATATAGCCCCTTTGCTCGAGCTCTTTGGAACAAAGTGCTCAACGAGTTAGGTCTGCTCTGAGCAGTACCACATTCTGCATCAAATTTATTATTGGCAAACTGGGGTAGCTTTATTTACATGAACGGAAAAGTAATCTGGGTAATTGCCGTCCCGTTTGTATGTTGAATTGGTACATTTGGTTAGAAAGAAATAAGAGAATGTTTGAGAATTATGCTGAGTCTGCAGAGGATCTTATGGGGTAGGATCAAATATAGAGTAACATTGCCAGCTTAGTAAAAGTAGCAGGGTTCACATTATATACAACAACTTCATACTGATAACTAAAGGTTGCCTGTTTAAAAACATTTAAACTAAAGAACAATAGATACAGCGTAAATTTCACTAATATCATCAAGAAAAATCTTAAAATATTTCTGTAGCAATTCTTCGTAATTCTTAGTAAAAGTAACAGGGTTCACATTATATACAACAAATTCATACTGATAACTAAAGGTTGCCTGTTTAAAAACATTTAAACTAAAGAACAATAGATACAGCGTAAATTTCACTAATATCATCAAGAAAAATCTTAAAATATTTCTGTAGCAATTCTTCGTAATTCTGTATTTATTTCCCCACCAAAAGGACCTAGAAAAATTCTTCATCGAGTACAACTTCTGAATATGTTTATTTATATTGCTCGTCCTTCGTAAGAAAGATAACATAAATAAGGCATAATAGCTATGTAAATCTGCAGACAACAATGCCTGCAGCAATTTTAAATTCTGGTTAAACGTTTATCCTACTCATTTTGAGCAATGACTGACTCGTCCTTGGAAGGTATCAGTTCTCTAGTGTAATTGTTTACGTTAAAATATATGGTCGAAGTCATTTGCACAGTGACAACAAAGAAATATTCCTTTTTATGTGTAGCAGACCTTCAACTGCAATAATTTGGCAAATGGCAGAGAGCAGGTCTTATACCTCCGGTGTACTGAAACTCTCATCCTGACTCGGTAGTTGAATAATTGTCAAACCTCCAGCTTTTCTACTTTTTCCCCTCCCACTAGCTTTTCGCAGCACACTAATAGAGTAACCAGAATATTCTTTACCAGGAACCTTATCGTATTTTGGTGCTTCCCATCCTGATTTTTGGCAAAGTTGGTGAAGAACAGCCTTTGGAATCTTTTTTGGATCGCCCTATAGTTATAACAATAGAAGAAGAATTAAGTCATAGAAAACTAAGGAAAACGCAAACAGCACTTAATTCAAAGGGGACAAACAAAGCAAAGAGAGCATAAGAGGAAATGAGAAGGGAAAGAAATAATGAGACAGATGGAGAACATACATGTAGAGGTGATGAGAATGATAATAGAACTAAACAGGAGGTATCTTATGCTGTAAAATACAACAGATGAGAAACTCACGCACACACTCACAAAACTGATGAAAGAACTTGAAATTCTATTCTCAATTGCCTAATGTTGCAATTGATACCATGATCAGCTTCACGGGTGGAAGATATTACCTTCTTCCAGATTCCTTCAATTTTCTCTAAGTTCTTCTCACTAAGAAGTTCTTTCATTTTCTCTTTCATTTGTACTTCCAATACTGCAAGAGGTAAGACTTGATCAGATGTGCTGTCCTCCAAAAAGAAATCACCAAGTTCCACATCATCGGACATCGTTTTTGATGTATCTTCATTTTGCAGGAGATTTCTTAGGGAAGCAGAGTCAGTTGGGTGTCTATGTGAACCAGAGGTACCAGCTCCCTTTTGATCAACTTCAATCCTAACCTCAGTAGGGGCTGGATCACTTTTTATGTCACATTTGTTGAAACTACCAGCACCAAGGTTGTATGAAGGCACAGGATCAGAACTTGTGTCCTCAGGTGCAGCATGGGAAGAACGTACATATCCAGATTCCAGAATATCAACACCTAATCCTGAAGAATGATTCATTATTCAAGAAACATGATGAACCTTAATACGTCTGAAAACTGTGAGAAAAGTTTTATTGAAGAAAATTGGGAAACGAATGACACATTGTTACAGTTCCTAGTACCTAAGGCTGATATCTCCTTCTTAAGTCTCCTAATTACAAAACCTGCTTCTTCCTGCCCTTTTTTGTCACCTCTTTCTTTGGCATTTGCAGCTTGCAGCCTAGCAGCATGGTAATCCTCAATAATAGACTCATAATTGCTCCTTGGTTCAAGAACCTGCAAAATGATAACATATAACATTGACTAGCAAGATTTCTAATTGCAAGAATATAACTTCTATTTCTTGTTTCCCAAAAGTTAACCAGAAATAACCAAGCCCGGTGAGTGCACATGTTCCATTTGAGGTGTCACGGTGATAAGCTTTCAAAGGGAATACTAAATGGATCCAAATAACTTTAATCAAGAAGAATGTAAAGAGAAACTCCTGGTATGTATGGGATTGGCTACCAAACCATCACATCAGAATCCATCTAGAGTCAATCACTAATAGGCAGCACAAAAGTCAAAAAGTAAATAAAGGCTTCCTTGGATTATTGGGAAAATAAATAAAACAGAAAAGGAAGACAAGAAAAAGGTCATGTTTTTTATTAGCTTTCTGTTTATGCATAGTCATCAGCAGCAGCAGTAAGAAGCCAATGAATATTCATGGTGTTGCCGTAATGTGTCATTTTTTTTACTAAATACCTTCTCCGAAGCACCACTTTCCGTTGAATAAATTTCCCAAGAGTCAGATTCATCCTGCAAAAAAATCTAACCATCAGCAATTCTACGATTCAATATTAAATTGCCAGCTTATTGTTCTCTTTATCACTTGTCATATAAAGTTACCCAATCAGAACAGTGAAAAAAAAAATATGGATGCCCTGAGCTTCTTAAAATAAAAAGACTTTTTTATTCTTCACCTTTGTTGGATGAACCATCCTCATGAAATTGGGAGACCAATTTTAATGGTAACTGCATGAGAAAGTCTGTCTCATCATGTATGTGCTTGGCTTGAGATTATGACCTTTCGCATTATTAATTAACTATTTTGTATGCTTACTTCATTAAAGATGAGAATCATTCTATCTTTTTCCAACAGGAAACAGAATCCTCATCTAAAGTTCCCTATGAACTCAAACAGATAGAAAGACAACTCTTCTTGCATGCTAGCTAATGGTATTATATTCTTGCTCCTTACATCTTTCAATAGGCAAAGAAGATCCAGAACATGTTTGTAACAGTGTAACTTATAATTAAGACAGTGAAAATCAAGTTATAACTTGCAAGTGTAGCAAGGCTGGAAGGCACAACAGGTTTCTACTAAACTCAGTTAAGGGACAAAATTCAGACAAGCAAACTTATCTTTAGACATCTCTCCCACCTAAAAAGATTCTATGTCTAGGATTCCAGGGATAAGCTTCAGCAACCCCAACATCCCTCCCATGTTTTAGGATCAAAACTGTAAGTTGATGGTTTTTACAAGGAAAATGACAAGCATGATGCAATTTTTTTTCAATCTGGTAATAGCTCATCCTGGACTGTTTAAACCAATGTGTAATAAAACTCTTCCCATCGAATAAGAGGTTTTCATATATTGGGTTACTTAATAAAAGTTTCATATATTAGGTTATCTAAGCTAATAGTAATGGATCTCAACTAAATAAATGTAATGTTTCTAATCAAATATATATGATATACACCTCTTCATGTTGTTCCATATAGTGACGAATCCAGTCTGCTTGGGAACCATGAACAGAATCTAGAGTTGCATCATCTCTTCGCTCTTTAATTTTAAGAGCAACTTGTTCCTTTTCCTCAACTAGACGTGCCAGTGAGTCCTTTGATGAAACCCAATCCCCCCGAGCAGTTGATATGACCCCAACGGAACCTGCAAGGAAAGCTCATTACGAAGCTGCTTATGTTCTGTATCAAAACAAAATGCTTGAAAACTGCAAATTTGATGATTTTAAGAGTTAATTTATCATCAATTAAGAAGCTGATATTCAGTACCTCCAATTGTATGCAGAGAACTGCCACTAGAGAACTTCAGTGGGAGCTCATTCCCTGGAATATTTAAGCATAGCCAGTCTAAAGCAGCCTCGTATGTTGCACTCTCCTAATATATACAACCAAAACAGTAACAACGGCTCAGCTATAAAAAGATCAATTTCCAAGGCGGTTTCCAGTATGCACCATTATTTATCAATTCAACAGAAGAAAACATCTTGCAGCGGACTGAGGTGACAATATAGTAAAACCTGATGAAATGCATTGACTACTTATAACCCGCCTCCATTTGGGGATCATGCTCTCAACTCTCCAGCTGTTTAACATCATATTAGTTCTTCATCATTACCACTCCCAATTCACAGTTATCAAATATCTCTAGGAACTTAATCTTTGAACATATCAGTCAATAATGCATAAAAGTTATAGCTAGTGCAACCGAATTTCAGGTAAGACTTATTAGGTTAGTTGGAGAGGTAAACAATTACGATTGCGTTGGCCAACCTTGAGAGCAGAGAGAACAAGTTCAATTTGATCATCTTTAAAACCCTCACATGACAGCTTTTCGTAAACTGAGTGGAGCCTCTTAGCTTTCTGCTCTTTAGAGAGCGAGTCTTGGATCGGCGCCGGAGAAGGAGCGGATCGTCCAGAGTTGAGAAGAAGACGGCGGAGGCGGTTCTCATTCTCCGTCGATAACTGGAGCTTTGGACCGGTGGATGGCGGCTTTGACGATGACGCCTTCTGCTTTTGCTGTTTCTTCTTTGGCGCCATTTTTGCGATGCACTCACAACAGTATCAGTGTCAGTCTTGCCCGCTGAGAAGCGTTCTGGTTTTGGAAGAGGAAATCGGCATTTTCACAGGCCGGGTTTTAATTGGTGTGGTGATGGCAGAAAAGGGAAACTCTGTTCGCAGGCCGGGTTTTAATTGGTGTGGAGATAGCAGAAAAGGGAAACCCTGTTGCAATTACTATCCCATTTTTTTCTTTAAAAAAATCATTATTTTCGTCCGAACAAATGCAATCGTGTTTTATTACTTTACTTGAACATATTTTGAAATGATCGACTAATATATTTGGACACCTCATTTTTATGTTTGAAAGTATTCCATTGATTAAATATTGTTGATTTAGACTTGAACAAACAGGAATCGAACAAAATACTTCATATATGGAAGACGATTTACTAACTGAATAACAGAGGTTCCTAATATATTCTCAAATATATCTCTCTCTACATTAACCCAAAATGAGCTGCTAACTATTCCTATTTATAGACTTTCTGAGTGAAGAAGCACAATTCGTGTCTCCTTATTTGGACCAATGACAACACAACACTTGTTTACTCTCTAACCGTTTTCCTGCGTTCTTCTCAAGCTTAGAGGTTTGACTAGAAAGTGCAGTTGACTTCTTAGTGATCACGTCGTGCTGCTCATCTTCAATGTTCATGTGTTGCTGCTTATCTTTAACATTCCAACAGCCCCCCCCCCCCCCCCAGGCTGGAATTGCGGAGAAAGTAATCCAAGCTTGCCACGTGAAGATGCAAATTGCGACGTGCCCAGGGATTCGGTAAACAGATCTGTGAGCTGTGATGCGGAAGCAATATGAGACAGAGTAAAAAAAATAGATTTATAGTGAGTGCGAACTAAATGACAATCTATGTCCAAGTGCTTTGTGCATTCGTGGAAAACAGGGTTTTTAGTGACATGAATTGCTGCCCGATTATCTCACCAGAGGGGAATCGATTGTGTGAAAGGCAAACCTAAGTCTTGAGCAATATAAGAAACCCAAAGGAGCTCGCATACAGTAGAGGCGAGGGCTCGATACTCCACTTCAGCTGACGAACGAGACACGATATTTTTTCTTTTTCTTTTTCAAGGATATAAGGCAATCACCTAAGTAAATGCAATACCTGGTTAAGGAGTGTCTGGTGTCGGGACAAGATCCCCAATCGGAGTCGCTATACCCTTAAATCAAGAAATCAGATAATGCGGAGTAAAAAAGACCGAGGGAGGGACAACCTTTAAGATAACAGACGAGATGAATAGTGGCATTCCAATTATCATCTGTAGGAGCATTCACATACTGGCTAAGTTGTTGTACTGCAAATGTGATGTCGGGTCTAGAAAAATTAAGGTACAACAGCCTTCCAATAAGTTGGCGATAAGATTTGGGATTGGAATATGGTGTACCTGCATCACTTGTTAACTTGAGACCAGGTGGCAAAGGTGTTGCAGCAGGTTTGCAATCAAGACAGTGTGTGTCTTTCAGAATGTCCAAGATGTACTTGCATTGGTTGATGTATGTGCCCTGGTCATTCTTGGAAATCTCCAAACCCAAGAAGTAATTAGCAAAACCGAGATCTTTTATCGTGAAAGCATCATCGATATATTTCTTTAGATGGGTAAGAACTGATATTGTGGAACCACAGAGGAGGACATTGTCTACATACATGACCAAGGCCATAAACTCGTTGTTGCGCATCCGGCATCATGCGAAGATTTAACGAAACCATATTCAATCAGTTTGAAACAAAACTCCATGTTCCACTGGCGAGAGGCCTGTTTCAAGCCGTAGAGACTGCGCAAAAGCTTACACACTTCGCCAGGCTTAGCTTTAGAATAACCAGGAGGGGAAAGCATGTAAACTTCTTCATTGAGATACCTGTGAAGAAACCGTTGTTTATATCAAGTTGACATAAGGGCCAATGAAACTTAGTAGCCATCATAATGAGCATACGAACAGTAAACGGTTAAGCAACGGGAGAAAAACTACCCATATAATTGATACCTTGGATTTGATGGTAGTCCTTGGCAACGAGATGGGCTTTGTGTCGTTCAATACTGCCATCAGCCTTTAATTTTGTTTGTACACACATTTACACCCTATGGCCTTCTTTCCAGCGAGTAATGTAGTAAGTATCCACGTATTATTCTGTTCCAATGCTCGAATTTCTTGCTTCATAGCTTCCTCCCAATGAGGATGACCTTTGCTTGGTCAAAGGTATATGGATCTTTAAAGCTGTCAAGATTAGCTAGGAAACAAGCATATGATGTACTGAGACCAGGATTTGGAACAAAAGGATAAGCAGGACGAGGATTAGAGAAACCTGATACGACACTGCAAGAGTAGGCTTGTTTCTCAGCTGTAGGCAAGTTGTTGATGTCTGCATTTGAAATTTAATCTGACATCCAAATAGGAGGTTTGTGTACCCGCTAACTTTGGCGTAATGGTGGAACTACTTGAGTTACTGTCATTGTGGAGCTCTTTGCACTATGATGAGGATTCAGTACCATTTTCTTCAAGAAAGAAGAGGTTGGGCAAGGGGTAGAACTGGTGGATGATTGAGCTTCATGGTATGGATATTGGCTTTCAAAGAAAATCACATCACGAGAGATTAAAATCTAATGTGTATCTATATCAAGAACTTTGTAGGCTTTCTGGCCACTCACATAACCCAAAAACACACCCTTTTGAGCTTTAGGGGAAAATTTTGTCTTTTGTGGGTATATATTTGTGGCAAACACTAGATATCCAAAAACCTTTAGGGTAGAATAACTTGGTGATTTCATGTAAAGAATCTCATAGGGTGATTTCCACTTGAGAAGCAAGCTAGGTAATCTATTTATGATGTAAACGGTTGGGATTATGGAATAGGGCCAGAATTAAGAAGGTATTTTAGACTCGACATTAATGCCCTCGTAGTGTTTAATATGTGCCTATTTTTCTCTCCACAACACCATTTTGTTGTGGAGTGTAAACACATCTTTTTTTTTATGTAATATGCCAAAACTTTGCAATAGTTGTTGACATGCAAAACTAGTAGACTCTGTTCCATTGTCCGTCCTGACACTTTTGATTGTTGCCTTAAACTAATTATGAACCATGGCAAAGAACCTCTGCAGTATAGGTACAGTTTGAGACTTATGGTTCATAAGATACACCCGAACCCCTCGACTAAAGTCATTGGTTAGAAAATAAGGAGTATTGGTCACATATTTTTCATTGTATAGGCCTCATATATCAACATGTAATAGTTCAAAAATGGCACAAGAATGTATCTCACTTTTGAAAAATTGACTTTTGCATTGCTTAGCAAGATGGCATATATCATAGGCTTTACATAAGACTCACATAAAGTGTGTAATGGCTTAATGTGATTAAGAACATGAGAAGAAGCATGTCCTAGCCTGCTATGTCATATGCTATATGAGGCCTTACAGACTAAAGCTAACTCAGAACTTGCAACTAAAGAGGCGGCTTGTACTGCAATTTCATATTTGTATACGTAGAGTCTGCCCTGTAACTTGCCCACAACCAAGGTGTTGTTATTCCTGAGGTCCTGCAATTCAAAATGATCAGGAAAAAAGACGGTCTTAGTTGTGAGTTCTGAGTAATCTGAGCAATAGACAAGAGGGTGTATTTGAAACAAGGCACATATAGCACATCTTCAAGTTTCAATCCCTTAGCCAAGTAAATTGTACCAGAATGTGATACTGATTTTTGTGATCCGTTAGGGAGATAGACATTCACATTTTCTGTAACTGGTTGTATGTGTGCAAGCATGCTCAAATCATTGCACATATGTTACTAGCACCCGTATCAAAGATGAAAGAGCCATATTCTAATTCTCCAAGTACTGTTAAAGCATAATGCACATTTGTACCTGCGAATTCTGCTAGATGAGCATAGGAGGGACCTTCATTAGATGTTTGAGATTTGTTGTTGTTGAAATACTTGATGATCTCTTGTTGTATGAAACTTGCCATTTGTGATGAATCAAACGTATTCTTCTGTCCTTCTCCATTCTAAACATTTTGTCCTTGTTCTATTAGCATTAGCTTTGTTCTTCTCCACCTTGTGTCCTTTGTACCAGTCCCGATAGCCAATTATTTGGAAGCAACTTTAAACCTCATGTCCAGACTGGTTACAAATATGTACATTTCAACAAAGTATTTTCCTCCTTTGATCTCCTTTGAAACACTTTTACTTTGTTTGAGTAGATATTTCCTCTTATTGTTCCTTTTTTCAGCATAATTGCTTGTAGTCTTTGAGGAAAAAACAGAATTCTCAGAATTTGTTGGATATGTCTGATGAACACTTCTCTGTTTCTCCACTCGTAATATCATCGAATAAGCCTTGTTGGTAGAAGGTAGGGGATCCATTAGTAATATTTGATTTCTCACAGCATTCATACTCTCATTTAACCCCATGAGAAACTGAAGCAATTTCGTATTTGTTTCAAACTCATTCATCTCCTTTGCAGCGCCGCAAGAGCAGTTTGGAATTGGCATTAGGATAGAATATTCATTCCACAGCTTTTTGAGCTTTGTATAGTAAGTTGTTACATAATCATTACCTTGATGGTTATTTCTCTTTGTAGCTGATAGAGTTGAGGACCATTGCATTCACCAAACCTTTCCGTCAGATCATCCCATAACTCTTTGGCTGAATCGGTATAGAGAAAAGCCTCCGCTATCTCCTTTGAAATAGCATTCAGAATCCATGCCACAACCATACAGTCCACTCACTTCCATTTGTTGAAGGCATCGTTATCATTTTCCGGAGGTTTCACCTCTCCTGTTATAAAATCGATTTTATTCTTTGCTGCTAATGCAATTTTCAAGGATCTGCTCCATGGTAAGAAATCTATTCCGTTCAACGGATTTGAAACAATAACCATCCCTGGATGGTTTCATCCATACAAAGCCAGTGGACCGTCTTCCTTGTTTTCCATATTTCCTTGCTCAACTCCAAAACAAGCTATTCCAACATTAGTGTTTAATATAGGTCATTGTCCTTATTCTACCATGCTTGAACTTGTGTCATTCAGTAAAAAGCCCTAATGTACCTAAGCTTTGATACCTTGTTGATTTAGACTTGAACTAATAGGAATCGAACAGAATACTTCATATATGGAAGAAGATTTACAAACTGAATTACTGAGGTCCTAATACATTCTCAAATATCTCTCTCTACATTAACCCAGAGTGAAGAAGCACAATCTGTGTCTTCTTATTTGGACCAATGATAACACGACACTTGTTTTCTCTCTAACCGTTTTTTCCCGTGTTCTTCTCAAGCTTAGAGGTTTGACTAGAAACTGCAGCTGACTTCTTAGTGATCATGTGTTGTTGCTCATCTTCAATGTTCATGTGCTGCTACTTATCTTTAACATTCCAACAAATATGATCCTCTATTTCACATGGTATTCAGTTTGGTATTACAAAATACCACATAGCATTAGTGATAAATGACATCATTAATCAACATTTGGCATGTATTAAAAGTAATGGAACACCATTTGAAATAAAGGATCTTATATGCTAATTGATACTAACCGAACAAAAAAAACTTATTCATAGGATGTATTTATTGAAAATTGGGTTGTTAGTTGTCCGGGTCCCACCGAAAGGAAAATTATGGAATGTCCCTTTGTAAGCACTTTTTTGTGTTTTACAGGAAATTGGACTGTTAATAGATCCACCCATAAAGAAAATGGCAAGATGTCCATCTACAAGCCCTTTTTTAATTTTTCCATGGTTGAGTGTTTCTTGTTGTAACCTTTGTCATTTCACCAGAGTGTGATATCCTGAACAACCTTAATAAAAAAGAATAGTTGTTCGTGTTTTTATAAAACAACTTCACAAATATTTGATGGGGGGTTTCCGTAAGAGTCGATCACCATAAAAAGCGCAGTGACATATAATTTGTTGTAGGTCATAGTTGGCCTCAAGTGGTAGAGGTCTAGAGAGGGTTAAATAAACCTCAACTTTTTTTTTTCTTTTAAAACTATAGTTGTTTTGTTGTAGATTGTCCATAAGTAGGTTTCAGGTCAACAATGGTTGTTTATGTGGATTTCATGTATTAGTGTATTTTGTAGTGTTTTAATGTATTTTTAGGTAAAAATATGCAAATATAGAATCCCGAGAAGAAACGAGCAAGAAACATGAGAAACTGGAGTTAAAATGCGCATCTGTAGGAGAATGATCATAACGTTTGATATAGAAGTTGAAATCTCTTGATTCTTAATTCCTTGGAAATCTATGAGAGAGAGAGAGAGAGAGAGCGAGAGCCACAACTTCTATGTTGAGGACATTTTTCAATTCTTTCTCTAAATAGTATAAATCCCGAAGAAGATCGAAATTGTGCATAAATGTTCTAGTTGGTGTAATGACACGTCTGTAGTATTTTGCTCATAACTTAGGTTATACATTTCCAATCAAGGTGAGACACGTGGCATTGGAAAGCTAATTCAAATATCTACAACTTTGTTAAATAACCAATGCTAAATCCTGTCCGAATACCACCAAATATATATCTTTGAAGTTAGACCTAAAATGCAGTCACATTTGCTCGACCAAGCAAATACTCTACTCGATCGTGTAAAATGCAGGCGCCAGAAGTGCAAAAATATGTGATTTTCAGCCAAAATTTAACTTTCTCCCACTTTAACCTAGTTTATGCACTCCTATAAATACCACAAGGCTCTGTACATTAGAAGAATACGCTATTATTCAATTTTCATTTATTATTGCTTAGTTTATAGTCATAATAAGTTAGTAGGTGATACATGTAGTGTATATATGCATTTAGGTCAATTTATATGAGTGTTTTAGTAGTGTTTGCATATAAATTCAGTTGTTTTATGTTTGATTTGATTATCTTAAGCTGAATGACGTGTTTGTTCGTTTTGTAGTAAAAACCTTAAATTTTAGGACCAAAGTTCATTGGAATGAGGTCCGAGAGAAAGAACAAGGTTATAGGTGAAATGGTGAAAAGAGTGGAATGCAGCGTCAAATCCTAGCCTGACACGTCTTCTGTATTTTGATCATATCTTGAGATCTGAAAGTCGAAATGCGGTGCAATTGGTGACGTTAAAAAGCTAAACCCCAGTTTGGACTGGAAGACCTCCTAAAAGGGCTTTTAAATTGGACAAACAATGCAGTTTTGGCCCATTACTTGGCCTACAAGTTAATTACTTGGTCTCTAAGTCCATAAACGCGTTTTTTGCAAGATTTCCCTTTCCCACATTAGATTTTCTCCCTCTTTATCCTAGTTATGTATTCCTATAAATACTCCAAGACTCTATACATCAACTCATCAACTTTTGATTATTGGAGAAACTTAGAGGACTTGAACTAAAGAACGAGGAATGCAACAAACGAAGATCAAGATCAAGATTTCGGGTTTTGCTTACTTTTGTCTATTTTTATTATTCGACAATGTTTGTCTATGAGTATTATTGGGCTTTATCTGTGAACATGAGTAACTAAATTTTTTGTGTCCTAAAGGTTAAGAGAGTAGGTTATGTATCAACTATGTTTTGATTTCGTTCTTTTAAATTCTAGGCTTCGATTTTTCTCATTTATTTATATGCTTGTTCTTATTTCATGAATGATTAATCGGGTCAATTGATTACTTCAACTTGTATAATAATTTGACGTCTGAGAGGAGATGGTTTTTAATAGGCATACAATCATAGGTGTGGATAATCGTTCGAGAGGAGTAAGATACTTGTGTAAACATCGATTTTAGGATCCCTTTGGAGTTACGTATGTGACAGTTAGCCCGAGAGAGTAATTATTCATACATAATCTACACGTTAGCACCATCCGAGAGGAGGGCTAATTGAGAGTAGTGCCGCCTAATAACCATAAGAATCGGTCTAAAGTCAAGAATAATAAGATAATCAAACATAGGGGATCGTAATTGAAATTGAAGCCCTTGAATACGTCTTGTATATGTTTGATTCCTTCGTTGTTAATTGCTTCTTTTTAATCAAGTGCTTGTTTATTATAATTATTATTTTCTGCAATTTAGGGCTTAGTTTAATCAACAACCAATCACCGTTCGAGAGTGTAGATAGTGTTGAATTATTAAGATTCGGGTATAAAATTAGATATAAGACATAGTCCTTGTGGGATCGATCTTGTTTGTCATTAGCTACACTAGCATTGTACACTTGCGGTTTACAAGGTTAAAAATAGTGCATCAAATTTTGGCATCGTTTTCGGGGACTGGTAATTGTGTTCAAGTTTTATTCTTATAGATAGTTCGACGCTAGACTAGATATTTAATTTTCTGTAATTTGATTGTTAGTTTTATTTTATTTTTATTTTCGTTTTATGTTGTCTTCTTTGTTTGTGTTCTCAGTTAGCATATGCAAACTCGGTCCAAAGGAGAAGCCAATCTTGTTCCTTTCGATCCAGAAATTGAAGCAACTACTCGAGGATACCGAACGAGGAAGAATCAGTTATAGATTATGGCCATACTACCGGAAAACATAACCATGAAAGAGATGGTTAGAAAGTTGTTCTGGTTAGTCAAACTCAAGTGGCTACTTTGCAACAACAAGAACCACAACAACAGCTACATCTATAGCCACAAGCACAAGCTGAATTAGAAGGTGATCTGACACCTACTAGGAACTATCTGCATGTCGTGCCTAATCAGCACTATGGAGGAGTCAAATTGCCACCAATCCAAGCCAATAGCTTTGAACTCAAGCCGACTTTGATATCGTAGTTCAGCAGAATCAGTAGGATTCAATTTTATTGTTCCGTAGAGAGCCGGAAAGGGTAGCAAAGGAGCATCCAGGAGGAGCACGCCTCTTTGCCATAGTCCTACAGTTCTATAAATCCATTTGTTTATTTTCTTTTGTGTTTAGAATGATGAATTCCAATTGTGTGACAGCCCGATTTTCTGGACTATTTTTAAGTAATTATAAAGCCCCCAAAACAAGCCATGATATTTAATTTATTTAATTAAATACTATATTTTAAAATCAAGCCATTACAAAAATAGTAATTTAACATAATCATATATAATGTCCCAATATTTTACAAAATAAAGTATATTAAAATCAATATTGAAAATATACGAAATATTTTAAAAACTTTAAGAATTTTGATGATAGTATTAAGTAATTGGCAGCGGAAAATATAATTTGTTCAAACCTGGCACATCTTAAACACCTCCTCAATCACATTAACATTCTAGTATAAATCATTGATAATTTGTTAAGTATCTAGAACATGTAAAAACTTATTAAAATATTTCTCAATTATGACTCTAACACATCAATTCACCATAATAATTTTATCAAGTACTCAATTATAATTACGAACTATATAAATCACCTTAAACTCCTAGCATACCATAATTTCATAAGATCTCAACTGTCACACACTACAAGTCCAAAACTTCACCATACATTTGAAATAATGTAAATCCTAAATCATAAACACCATATTGCACACATTTAATTATTAAGTCCAAATAAAAATAATTTATAACTTTATACCACAGTATGTTTTCCGGCTCCACCTCTGCTCCAATTGCTCATTCCATTTCTACCTGAGGTTCAATAATGGGTTGGGGTGAGCTTCCTTCAGCTCGTGGGAGTCACAGTTTATCACATTAATTATAAATACAAAGAGGCATACAATGTAACAATTATCATAATGATGCGCTTGTATTGGCAAGACACATAGAGCTAACTTGTATTGGCAAGTAGCATACTGGTAATGGGCTAAACTTGTATTGACAAGTAGCATAATGACAATGAGCTAAACTTGTATTGGCAAGTAGCAAATTGAATAGTCACTTGTATTGGCAAGTAACAACTTGAAGAATAAGTGCACATGTATACATTCAAGTAAAAATAATTAAAGCGATAAACAATAAACCCCCACCTAGAAAATGAGATGATTGAAATGCAAATGATTGGATTGATCTGTAGTTCTAGGCGCGTACTCTCGCTTCTCAAGTCCTACATTTAACCGTGGAAAATATTTTAAAACTATTGATACTAGGTCACTATAAAAGCGAAAAAGAAAAAATATAAAGAAATTTCTTAATTAATGAAAATAATAATAGAAATTAAAATAAGGAAAATTTGTTGGGCTTTTGAGAATATGGATGTGAAGTGGGGTAAATGTGTAATTTTAGTAATATATATGGGCTTATAATGGTATTGCCTCTAAAATTGGAATTTCCAATTTTAGTGAATCTCGACAGTAGTAAGTTTCACAGGAAGATTGGCAATTTTAAAATTAAAAAATATATATATATATGTATATGTATATATGTATATTGAAGTTGAGACTTGTAGAACATACGCTTGCGCATTGCATCTTCCTCTTTTCTTCATCCGATTCCTCCATTCCAATTCCTCCTTCATATGCGAGATCAAATTATCCTTTTGTTCCTCCAAGACTTCATATGCCAGATCAGATTATCCTTTTCTTCCTCCCATTCCTCATTTCAATTTGGCCTTCATATACGAGATCAAATTATCATTTCCTTCCTCCAATTCCTCCATTTCAAATCCACTTCATATGTGAGACTCATCATTTCCTTCCTCTCATTCCTCCATTCCAATTCCCCTTCATATGCAAGATCAAATTATTTTCTCCCCTTCTTCAGTTCTTTCACTCGCACCCACCCCATAGAACTTCATTGGCAAAGGGAGAGAGGGTGGTGTGCGCGGCGTTAATGGTGGTAAGAAAATTGGGGCGTTGATCGAAAATAAACACCAAATGGAAAGGGATGGTGTTGGAGTAAAATGTGTAGGCCTGAGATTAATTATTGAAATTGAGATTTGGTTACTGGATATAGTTGTAGGAATTTTGGGTGGAATTTCGCTGTATCAGAACAGTAGAAGAAGAATTGAAGAAAATTTAGGTTGCCAGGAAACTAAAATTAATGCGTAAAAAAATTGTTCCACAGTTTGAGGCTACATATTTATATATAATTTTCGTAGCGATTTCTAATCTAGCTCCCACTTCCCATGATCTCCCACTCCTCCACTCCTTCACGCCACTAAACAGGAAAATATCCGGATTCTAAAATTATATGTGTTCTATGTGGGCTCTATAGATTTTGGGTTAAAATTGAGTCCATAATTATTGATTGGGCCTAAATATTGAGGCAATGATGCAAATGGATGAGATGATGTATATGAATGTGCTTATTTGAAATAAATAAATGGATTCTAAAAAATACTATTTTAACTTAAAAATAAATAGTTTTTATGAAATATGATTTGAAATAATATACTGGGCCATTATAAATCTATTTGGGTTGAAAAATCCAAATCTTGAAAAATGATCACATGAAAAGGGTCAGCCCATTTGAATCAAATGATGATAAAAATCAAATCATACAAAATAGTTTAATAAATAGACGAAAATTCCCGGGCGTTATATCCCACTTCTGTTGGGAAAATTTTCGTCCTCGAAAATTAATAATGTAATATGATTATAAAAATCAGGATATCGAGCTTCCTCACGTTCCCAATCAGCTTCTGTGACAATGTGATTTCGCTACCGAACCTTGACAAGGACCGTTTCTTGATATCTCATTTTCTGAACATTCTTATCGAGTATCGCTTCAGGGTACTCAACATACATCGAATCTTCATTTTACCTTCACTGTAGAGCAGTTGATAATCCTATTTGGGTCGTGCACGTACTTTCTTAGCAAGGAGACATGGAAAACATTGTGCACACCCGAAAGTGCCGACAACAGAGTTAAGTGATACACCAAGTCCCCAACTCAGTCATGAATTTAAAACGGACCAAAGTATTACCAAAATGAATAACTGCCTTGGTCATTGCTACTTTGAGAAACACCTTCTCTCCAACACTAAACTCAAGAGCCTTTCTTCACGTGTCCGCATAAGACTTTTGGTGATCTAGGGGTATCTTAATTCTTTCCTGGATCTTCTTTACCACTCTCATCGTCTCTTCCAACATTGTCGGGCCTCAAAATTTCTCTCACCAACTTCATCTCAATAAGTTGGAGACCTACACTTACTTCCACACAGTGCTTCATATGGAGCCATTCCAATGGTTGCATGAAAATTGTTATTGTAAGCAAACTTCACCAAAGGCAAAAGTCGTCCCTAATTATTTTCCGTATCCAATACACAAGCTCTCAACATATCCTCAAGTGTTTGTATTGTCCTTTTTGTCTGACCATCAGTTTGCTTATGATAAGCCGTACTGAATATTCAACTTAGTTCCCAAAGCTTCTTGCAGACTTCCCTAAAAATGTGATGTGAAACGAGTATCTCTGTCCGAAATGATGGAAACACGCACTTGATGTAACTTCACAATCTCTTGGATATGCAGTTTGAGCATGCTGGTGCATTCTAAAACTCATCTTCCTCGGAATAAAGTGAACTGGCTTCGGTAGTCGATCAACTACAACCCAAATCGCATAATTTCCAAAAAAAAATCGACTGTGGTATACCCATCACAAAGTCCATAATGATGTGTTCCTACTTTCACTCTGGAATATCTAGAGATTTCAACAATCTTAAAAGACGTTGATATTCCGCTTTCACTTGCTGACAGATTATGCACTTTCTTACAAAATTGCAATGTCTCTCATCAAACCATCCCACCAAAGCATCGGTCTCAAGTCTTGGTACCTTTTTGTACTGCTCGGATGAGCGGTATACTGAGTATTGTGTGCTTCTTCCAATCATTGACAGCCTCAACCTTCGCCGAAATAACCTCAATTCCTCGGGTAGTGATTACATGACCAAGAAATGCAACTTGATTGAGCCAAAAATTCACACTTACTGAACTTTGCATACAACTTCTCCTTGTGAAGTGTATCAAGAACAATCCTTAAGTTGTTCATGCTTGGTTTCATCATTTGAATATAGTAGTATGTCATCTATAAATACAATAATGAACTGATCCAAAAAGGGGCGAAGGACTCTATTCATGAAATCCATGAAAACTTCAGGCGCATTGCTCAACCTAAAGGGCAACACGATAAACTCGTAATGACCATACCTCGTTCAAAACACCATTTTTGGGATATCACTATCTTTGATCTTTAACTGGTGATAGCCAGATCTTAGATCAATCTTCGAGAATACTCCAGAACCTCTAAGCTGGTCAAACAAGTATTCTATCCTTAAAAAGGATGCATGTTCTTTATCGCGAGTCGATTAAGCTCATGATAGTCCATACACATCCTCATCGAACCATCCTTCTTCCTCATAAATAAGAGTGGTGCACCCCATGGCGACACGCTCGGTCGGGCAAAATCCAAATTAAGCAGCTCTTAGATTTGCACATTCTACTTTTGTAATTTCTTTGGCGACATTCTGTAAGAGGCTAATGATATTGGTGTTGCACCAGAAACCAAATCAATTGTGAACTACACTTGTCCATCCAGTGAAATTCCCGGTAATGTCTCCAGAAAAACAAATTTGGATATTCTTTGACAATGGATACATCAGTTATGGTCTTCTCTAAGGTTGTTACTCCCGTTATATTCACAAAAAAAAAAAAAAAAAAATTCTTGACACTTTGTTTCCTTAACAACTTCACCATCTTCATAATTGATATAACGCATGGAGTTGTGTTATGTTTTGCTTCTTTGGAGGCAATCTCTTACATAGTTCCGATTTCTCTCCACGCCTCAGATAGCCTAGACATACAAGCTCTTCCACCTGATCCTTAGTTCTGACCCCTTCTATCAGGCACTTTCATTATCTTCGGCGATTCTAAATTATGTGGCTTTCTCACGACACCCGAAGCATCTATTCTATCCTTGTAGACACCCTCCACCAAAAGGGGAGCCAAAACGGAACATCTTGTTAAACTTCTACTAGTACACGGTTATTGTCATTCCTCCTTGAGTCAAATCCATGAACTCCTTCTGCATCTTATCCTTATAAATACGTGGGAAGTATTTTTCCATCACAATCTCTTTAAATATTCTCCACGTAAGAGCATTGCATTCATCCACCAGCCGAAACCTCCAATAGTACCATTCTTCAAGCATTTTTTTTTTTTTTTGGTCATGAAAGGTAGGCGGTCTGAACTGATTAATCACCCTTGACTGTGTTTGCTCTTGTGTTGCAACTGGGGTGATTATTGCTCCTCGAAGTAAAGTAGCTAGTCCAACGAGTAGTTGTTGAGGGTTGAGGTTAGCAGCATTAGTAGCAGTACTCTCAGTTGTGTGTTGTGCTCCGTGAACTAGGTTACGTGCCCTGGTGTTTGGGTTAAAGTGACGGTGACCATTGTCCTTTCAATGGATCACCTACCGCGTAGGTCATCGGATTGCGAGAAAATAGGTAGGATAATGATAACGTGTAATAATATATAATACTACATTACTATATCAAAAGAAAACTATGAGATGAAATGAAATTAGTAACTCTAAATGCTAATGATCATAAACCCACGAGTCAACACGAGCCAAAGGGGAAGAGTGAATAGTAATGGCTGTGTGCTTACATGTGGTCTCATGTGTATGTGTCATGCAATATATAATATAATTTTGGTTATGATAATGCAACAACAAATGATAATAGAAATATGTATCATGATTGATTGTATTGAGTGATAGCATGATTGGGTAATTGTATTGCAAAATGTCGTGAATGATTGAATGCATTGAAATGAATAATTGAAACTGGTACCTTGGAAATAAGCGCTGAAGTAGAGGCAGCCGACAACATATGGTATTGGAGAACTTGATATTTTTTTTTTTTAATTCATTTGACATGAAAATTTTAGGAGAGACGGGTCTACAGGAAAGTAAACCTGGCTTTGATACCATACTGTAACAGCCCGATTTTCTGGACTATTTTTAAGTAATTATAAAGCCCCCAAAACAAGCCATGATATTTAATTTATTTAATTAAATACTATATTTTAAAATCAAACCATTACGAAAATAGTAATTTAACATAATCATATATAATGTGTAAAATATATTAAAATCAATATTGAAAATATACGAAATATTTTAAAAACTTTAAGAATTTTGATGATAGTATTAAGTAATTGGCAGCGGAAAATATAATTTGTTCAAACCTGGCACATCTTAAACACCTCCTCAATCAAATTAACATTCTAGTATAAATCATTGATAATTTGTTAAGTATCTAGAACATGTAAAAACTTATTAAAATATTTCTCAATTATGACTCTAACACATCAATTCACCATAATAATTTTATCAAGTACTCAATTATAATTACGAACTATATAAATCACCTTAAACTCCTAGCATACCATAATTTCATAAGATCTCAACTGTCACACACTACAAGTCCAAAACTTCACCATACATTTGAAATAATGTAAATCCTAAATCATAAACACCATATTGCACACATTTAATTATTAAGTCCAAATAAAAATAATTTATAACTTTATACCACAGTATGTTTTCCGGCTCCACCTCTGCTCCAATTGCTCATTCCATTTCTACCTGAGGTTCAATAATGGGTTGGGGTGAGCTTCCTTCAGCTCGTGGGAGTCACAGTTTATCACATTAATTATAAATACAAAGAGGCATACAATGTAACAATTATCATAATGATGCGCTTGTATTGGCAAGACACATAGAGCTAACTTGTATTGGCAAGTAACATACTGGTAATGGGCTAAACTTGTATTGACAAGTAGCATAATGACAATGAGCTAAACTTGTATTGGCAAGTAGCAAATTGAATAGTCACTTGTATTGGCAAGTAACAACTTGAAGAATAAGTGCACATGTATACATTCAAGTAAAAATAATTAAAGCGATAAACAATAAAACCCCACCTGGAAAATGAGATGATTGAAATGCAAATGATTGGATTAATCTGTAGTTCTAGGCACGTACTCTCGCTTCTCAAGTCCTACATTTAACCGTGAAAAATATTTTAAAACTATTGATACTAGATCACTATAAAAGCAGAAGAGAAAAAAATATAAAGAAATTTCTTAATTAATGAAAACAATAATAGTAATTAAAATAAGGAAAATTTGTTGGGCTTTTGAGAATATGGATGTGAAGTGGGGTAAATGTGAAATTTGAGTAATATATATGGGCTTATAATATTATTGCCTCTAAAATTGGAACTTCCAATTTTAATGAATCTCGACAGTAGTAAGTTTCACAGGAAAATTGGCAATTTTAAAATTAAATATATATATATATATATATATATATATATATATATATGTGTGTGTGTATATATATATGTGTGTATATTGAAGTTGAGACTTGTAGAACATACGTTTGTGCATTGTATCTTCCTCTTTTCTTCATCCGATTCCTCCATTCCAATTTCGCCTTCATATGCGAGATCAAATTATCCTTTTGTTCCTCCAATTTCTCCATTCCAAATCCGACTTCATATGCCAGATCAGATTATCCTTTTCTTCCCCCCATTCTTCATTTCAATTTGGCCTTCATATACGAGATCAAATTATCATTTCCTTCCTCCAATTCCTCCATTTCAAATCCACTTCATATGCGAGACTTATCATTTCCTTCCTCTCATTCCTCCAATCCAATTCCCCCTTCATATGCAAAATCAAATTGTTTTCTCCCCTTCTTCAGTTCTTTCACTCGCACCCACCCCATAGAACTTCATTGGCAAAGGGAGAGAGGGTGGTGTGCGCGGCGTCCATGGCGGTATAAAACTTGGCGTGTTGATCGAAAATAAACACCAAATGGAAAGGGATGGTGTTGGAGTAAAATGTGTAGGCCTGAGATTAATTATTGAAATTGAGATTTGGTTACTGGATATAGTTGTAGGAATTTTGGGTGGAATTTTCCTGTATCAGAACAGTAGAAGAAGAATTGAAGAAAATTTAGGTTGCCAGGAAACTAAAATTAACGCATAAAAAAATTGTTCCACAGTTTAAGGCTACATATTTATATATAATTTTCGTAGTTGTTTCTAATCTAGCTCCAACTACCCATGATCTCCCACTCCTCCACTCCTTCACGCCGCTAAACAGGAAAATATCCGGATTCTAAAATTATATATGTTCTATGTGGGCTCTATAGATTTTGGGCTAAAATTGAGTCCATAATTATTGATTGGGCCTAAATGTTGAGCCAATGATGCAAATGGATGAGATGATGTATATGAATGTGCTTATTTGAATTAAATAAATGGATTCTAAAAAATACTATTTTAACTTAAAAATAAATAGTTTTTATGAAATATGATTTGAAATAATATACTGGGCCCTTATAAATCTATTTGGGTTGAAAAATCCAAATCTTGAAAAATGATCAAATGAAAAGGGTCAGCCCAATTGAATCAAATGATGATAAAAATAAAATCATACAAAATAGTTTAATAAATAGACGAAAATTCCCGGGCGTTACAAATTGTATTGGTTTGATTGCTTTGATAGTAGTCTAGTAGAGGGATTGATGTAGTTCTTATATTTCAAGTATTTTCTTCTTATTCATCTTATTCACGCTTTCTTGATTTATTAGTTTGTTTAATCATAATGCCCATATGATTATACTTATTTGTTTAATTGGATTGAGATTGTGAGATGATATTCAGTTAGTGAACATATGAATGCATGACATATTTAATTGCTAAATCGAGAGATTGGTTCAGACGTGAAGGGAATATAATCTTAGAATTTTATGAAGTTAATTACTGAAGTGAGGTAGCGATACAAGCTATAATAATTAACCTACAGGTTAACTAGCTCGCGATAGTGGTTAATCTATATTTGTGATTACTCTTATAAGATGAATACTCAGGAAAATTTGTTTGATTGAATGAATTCTTTTCATATGTTGATGAAATCAATGACCCTAGGATTTACCATTATTTATTGGAATTGTTTTAATTACATCTTGATTTCGTTTAATTGTTAGTTTAATTTGTTTTATTTCTTTATCATCCTCTAGTAGTTAATCACCCTGAATCGATCGACGATCATTTAAATAAAAGTAGGTTATTAAAATATCACAATATTTACTACCATTAATCCCTAAGGATACGATACTCTTACTTGCCACTAGCTATAAATTACACCGTACACTTTCTGTTAGTTGATAGAAAATAAAGCGAACAAGATGGGATGAGGGGGAGGGGTGGGGATTGGTGATGGAATCATTTATTATTATTATTATTATTATTATTATTATTATTATTATTATTATTATTATTATTATTGTTATTATTGTTATTATTGGCTTGGGGGGAGGGAGTTGGGGTAGTAGAAGCTTTAAAAAATGAAAAAAAAAAATTGACATGAGGGTGGGAGAAGAGGGGGCAGATGACGGATAAGGTGCTAATAAGGGTAGTAAGGGTAATTATAATAACTAGTAGTGCATTCGTCCGATGCGCATGCATGATATATATTTTGTGGAAATTTTTATTATGGTATTAAAGACATAAAGTACTTTATAACCTAAAGCCGATCCTTTTTCTTTTAAGTATTTTTTATGTAAGTTTAATAGTAACTACTCAAATATGTGGTGGTTTTAATCTTACACTTGGAGGAGTACACCTTGTATAACATTCACCATTAATTTGACACACACCCATGCATAATGTGCGTGGAAAAGTTGTAAAGGAAAAAAGAATGCTATACATGGTGGACTCCTCTAGCCGTAGCATCTCATTGACTCAAATACACGTGGTGGAAAATTATTACTGCTATTAATACACAATCAAGAATTCATCAAATTAATATTCATATTATTAAAATAAACAAATAAATATTGTGTAAAACAAATTACAAAATAAAAAAAATCTATTCTTCACGATTAGTAACTCTTGAAATAGGAAAATAAACTTGAAACATATTTAAGTTTATTAATTGTAAAGAGAAAATGTCATTTAGCGATTTAATCGAGTTTATAAAAGATATATTGTGTTAGGCGGCAGCCAATGCCACTACAAAATATTCTAAGTACACCACATTTACTAAAGGCACGACATTTTAATAATTAAACTACTAATATTTTCTTCATACACCACATTAAGTTCCTATTTTATCCTTACTACTACAATAACTAATAATAAAGTAAAACAAAGAACAAATTCATAAAATAAAATAATAAAAGCAAACGATAGTAATAATAAAATAAAATTAAACGATATATTCCATACAACGATCAAAGTGTTTGAAAAATAGATAACAAGCATTTTGTGAACGAATTTTAATTTTCAGAAATCTCTTATTCGTTCGGATTTTAGTTTCCGAACATGGTCAAGAAACTTCAATATGTATTTTGTGAACGATGTTTATCGAGAAATATACATGAACGTGTCGCGAAAGTAGCTCCAAATCACAAGGATTAGGATGATCTTCTCAAATCGCAAGCATATGATTTGTGATAGAGGTAGTATAAAGAGAATCGAATCCACAGGGAGGATTATCCACGAGAATTGACTTAAGCATGTTCGAGCAAGTTAGATCAAATACAAATTAAGAGGGTGGAGATTAATCTACATTACATAAATGCAAATAAATAAGGCAAGGAGGAAACCGACCGATGAGGAGATATTCCCGAGGGTCGGTTTCACACAATCTAGGAAAATAAATCTAGCAAATACGAGCTAATAGTTGGGCCTAAGATGAAGGAAGGTCATATTGCCAAATTAGAAGTCCAAGTGGTCAAAACAAGAGGGATCAACAAATCAACCGATTACACAATAATTAGTCCTAATTCTAATTACTAACGACCGACAACGGAATTACTAACCCTAGGCAAGCTAATTAATTATGCAACCCAATTAACCATTAAATCCCCACCCCAAGTGAATATTGCCTAGGGAGCGAAGCCATATGACCGCCATCTAGATTGACATATGTGATTCGGGTTCTCCCGTCATCCCCCATGGGCCCTCAAGGAGAATCAATATACTCTAGGTTCGTGACGCCTATGGTATAAGCCATACAGTCCCACAATGCCAATTCCAAACATCAAACAAACCCACATCAACACATATCATACTAAATTCACAATTCCAGGGTTTGGGTTACTCCCTAACCCCGAGAAACATGGAATCTACTCACAAAGAATCAAAGGATAAACAAGAATCATCAATATCAAGCATGAAAACAATAAAAACAGAAAACTAAAGAGAAGGGATAAGAAATGCTCAATAATTTGACAAATCCTTGTAATACTCCGACAATCTTGATGGGTGTCACAAGCCCGTGACTAGTCTCCGTGTTCTCTACCAAAGATGGTTTCCTGCTTGAATAAGAGGAAGAAAACTATAATTCTGAACTATGAAAATCTGAAAATGCTAAGAGAAAGAGAAGAAGAGTATAGAGAAAGCCTTTCAAACGGAGGTAAGTGTTAAAAGTTATTTACAAATGAGATGGAAGGGTATATATAGATTCCCAACCCTAAAATTTGCTGAATAAGACCTTTTAGTAAGGGTAAAAGTATAAAAATACAAAAGGGAGTGCTTGCCCTTTAAAATGTTGAGTCGAGCTCCTCATATGCGCTTTACTCAGCCTTCTCATAATTTCTGGGAACAACCAGTGCGAAATCGACTTTCGGTCCAAATGCAAATGTTCTAGATCTTCGTCTTGCAGTTGCGTAGCATCTTGAATCGCTCGACTTCGAGTTTGTATGAGAAAGTTATGGCTAAAATATGGAGACAACACACTGAAAATAGGGCCGAGCGCCCGTGAACCGCCTAGACTAACTGCCGGCTGACAGGCGGTTCGGCTGGCCTCTTTTCATGCTCCCCTCTTTGTGTGTCATCTTCTTCCATCACTGTTTTGGAACCTTTCATCTTGTCTTCTAGATCCGACCCCTTATGAATTTTGTTCGCGGCTCGACGATTCAAGTTGGGCTTTTTAGGGTCTGATTCGGGCCCGTTTGGGCCTCGATCTGTGAGCCGGAATGGGCAAACATGTGCGATTGACCTCTTCTTCTATTTTTCGTCATTTTGAGGCCTTTTCACCCATTTTCTCAGCTTGATTCCTCCATGACTTTTGTTTTTGACTTGATGAACTTTAATTCGGGCCTGATCTTGGCCCAGTTTGGGCTCATTTAGGCCTCGAGATGTGGGTCAAAGTGAGAAAATGGGTGCAATCAATCTTTTTGTTCTCTCGGATTTTCCTAACCTTCAAAACATGACTAGAAACACCCAAAAGCGCATCAAATCATATCAAAAAGGAAAATCAACCCCAAAACATAATTAAACATGAAATTGCACTTAGACATGTTAAATACTCGCAATTCTCATCAAAATATGGACATGAAATATGCAAGAAAATGGTATTTTTCACGTTCATCAATACATGAATTTGAGCAATACGAAAATACGAAACGACTTATGTCGTTTAAATGTCTATTACCTATTTTCAATCAAATTAGTTGTATTTCATGTAGTTTCTCGTTTCCAAAAATATATTCTACACAACAATCAAAGTGTACAAAAAATAGATAACATACATTTTATGTAGTGTTAGGATTTTAATTTCAAGTGATCTTTTGTTCGTTCGGATTTTAGTTTCCAAACACGGTCAAGAAACTTCAACATGTATTTTGTGAATGATATTTGTCGAGAAATATATATAAAACGTGAGATACATGAATTTGAGCAATGAAAAATATGAAACGACTTATGTTGTTCATACTTTTTTATGGTGTGTTGTCCATTATCTCTTTTCAATCAAAATAGTTGTATTTCATGTAGTTTCCGGTTCCGAAAATATATTTTGCACAACGATCAAAGTGTTCAAAGAATAGATAACTTATAGTTTATGCAGTGTTCGGATTTTGATTTCCTGAAATCTCTTGTCCATTCGGATTTTAGCTTCTGAACATGGACAAGAAACATCACCATGTATTTTGTGAACAATTTTTTTCAATAAATATATATAAAGCACAAGATACACGAGACAAGAGAGAAGGTGAGAATGAGAAAAAAATACGGTTGTTATGGTCAAATTTTAAAAATGTTTTTATTAAAAATAATGTGGTATACTTAGAATATATTTATTGTGTACATAGTCATTTTGTTATTTAAAAAGGACTACTTAGTCATTTGACCCAAGATTATTTTTGTCTCATAAAGAATATGATGTATTTAGAATATTTTGTGGTGGCATTGGCCGCTGTCATTGTGTTATTATAGAATAAATTCCCAAAAAAAAAAAATCTGTTTTAGTAACTGTATGAACTTGGCAAGAAGAACCCCTACAATAAATGGTGTACTATATAAGATTAAAAAAAAAAAAAATAACGTTGCATGACAAAAGCTTAGTATTCAAAATGGTGGATGGTATGAAACGTAAAAATGAGTTGCACTTTTCTTCTCTTTATTTATGGAGTTTCAATCTTATCAAATTGCATACTGGTTGTTAGTTGTTAAATCTTATTAGATTTTGCATATATGTATACTGATAAAGCGCAATCCGTTATCAAAAGAATACCCACCCGAAACAACAAATCAAAAGGTAACCAGATAATAAGACACAAGGTATACGTGGTTCGATCCGGAGATCTACGTCCACGGGAAAATGATGTCCCTACCGGGATCTTTTTCTTCTCCTCTTCTTTGTTTAGTTTACAAGTGGTTTTTCTTTGATCAAAGTTCCAACCCCTCTTCTCTCTCTAATTCTACTATTTATATCATACAAATTACAACCCTAACTATATTCCTACCATTAAGGCCGTAAAACCTGCCTTTGTGATTGAGAGAAGATCGTGGGTCCAATCTTCCAGTCCCCCTTGCGCTGCTATCGCAACTTAATTACCAAATCTGTATTTGGGCCAATTACTGGGCCTACAGCCTTAGACAACTTGGGCCGGCCTGCAACCCTAGACAACTTGGGCCGGGTATTAGTGTTGGGCCGGCCTGCAGCCCTAGACAACTTGGGCCCGGTATTAGTGTTGTAACTTTAGGATACTGGGCCATACCTACCATATACCATGATGAGAATTCACAATAAAGGAATATCACAAACTTTTCTTTTTTCCAATTTATTCACTTTGCAAATCAATGCAAATTAAGATCATAACTTATTATGTGAATATACTCTATACAATGCAAATGTATATGTAATTTTTAAAATGTTATGATTAACCCGTTTTGATGGGATGATCATAAAAAAAAATCATATATTTTGGGAAAGTTTTTGAAATTTCTGCTCAATGATTAAATAAAAATAATATAATTAAATCATGATTTTATGTTAGTAACCTCAACTATATATATCTAAAAGTTTGATTATAATATATTATTAGATGCATATGCATATACATTGCTTCCACAACTCACATCAATAATACAAATAGCTGTAAACCTTATATAACTACTTAAATTACTTAAAAGAACCACTTAAGCTACTAATAAGAAATTTAAAACAACTACTCACTCCATCAAAGACACTTTGAAAGAGCAATTCTACGTTCGAGGGTTCACACTCAATTTTTTTGTCTGGTGTAATTGCATGAATATGCAACAATAATGTCTGGTAGTTGCAATACTCGAGCTAATTACGTATCAACTTAAGAGTATAACTTCACCCTAATATTAAAATATACATTTTAACTTGACAGTGTTCCTCTGCTCGTTCTCTTTTTCTTTCATGAGCATCTTTGCTCATATTAACTTCTTCTCGTTGGGGTTAGCAACTTTAGGCCGCAATGCATTTCTCAGCTTTTCTCTGGTATTTAGAAGCTAATATATTTACAACATCAATGGTAAACAACTTTCGATATGAAGGCATATAAATATGTGAACTAAGAAGCGACGGGTGTTGTGGCACCTCATATGGCCGCCTAGGAATTGCCTGTAAAAATTCCACATGGTAAATATAGTGTTTAGCAAAAATAAAATACTTTGCTAATGAGCCAACATGAATAAACATTATCCTCTCCACACGTAGAAAATATAGTGTATATTGAAATCAAAATACTTGCTAATATGAATAACATAGTATAAATATGATTAGCTGCAACATTAGTTTAAGGGTTAATTACGTAAAAATTCACTACCTTTTGGTCAATTATCATTTATAACATGACTTTCAAACATAACATATAGAAATACACCACCTTTAAGATTTTCTCAATTCAATACATCCAAGTAAATTTTTTGCTCCGATTGTTGATGTGGAGCCTATAATCGGAATTTTTTCTATCTCAGCTACAGACATATAATCATATAATTATATGGTCTCTAATTAAATGAAAGCGATAACGTTTTATGATTAGGTTTAGCCATAAATCAATGATTTTTATTTTTTTTTCATACAATCAAGGGTTAAAAGAATTCGAACAACTATACTTATGCAATTAGGCGGGTTAAAATCTCAATTTCGAGCTCCACATCAGCATTTGAAGAAAAAAACTTAATCGGGTATATTGAATTGAAAAAATAATGAAGGTGGTGTATTTCTATATTATGTTTGAAAAATTATGTTGTAAATGTTAATTGACTAAATACCATCAATTTTTACGTAATTAACCCTTATTTTAATCTTAAACATTTGAATCTATTTTTCACTTTATATTGTCATTTTCTTATTCTTTTGTCAAATGTTTTCATTTTGAATGGTTAAGACAAATACAAATCTATTTGGGATATTGAATCCTTTCAAATGGCAAAAGGAGTGTAGTATGTACTAACATGAAGAAACATATTTCCCACATATTAGTGCTCATAAGTGACTTTCTACAAATTTGTAAACACATCAATTAAAGTCATTAAACAAAGACTAAATACTATATGTAAATAAATAGTGTTTAATCAACTCTCGGTATATAAGAATAAAAGAATTATTGGGTAAGAAAAGGTTTGCTGCAAATTTCTATTAATTAAAAATATATTTCAACGTCATCTTTCTTTTTCTAATAAGAAATCTCTTTAATTTTATCAAAAGAAAAAGAATTCAGTTTAAATTAATAACAATGACTATTTATGTTTATATTTGTTCTTATATTGCTCATAAATTTCTTAATGTTTATGTTAGAACTTGATTGAAATAAACTAATTGACTCTTAGTTGATATAAACTAATCGGATAAATAATAAAGAGAAGTTCCATCTAAAAACCTAGTTGCCGTCTTCCCTCCTTTCCTCATCTTCCCTTATGGGAGGATGGGGGAAGGTTTCATCTTTAATTTTGTTTTATTTTTTCTCTTTTCAGTCCTGGAAATAATGGAAGATCCACCATACTTCTCCGCTAGGGTTTTAGCGTGAGACTTCGTCGCCTCTATTTACGTCTTTTTTCGGCCTTTCCTGGTCTGTCTCCACCGGTTTTCTGCTCCGATCGTCAAGTTCGCGTCTGCCTGGGTCCGTCATCCAAATCCTTTGCTCGTTGTGCATGTAGTCACGGACAAGGGACAAGGAACATATCTTAGTTCCACTAGTCTTATCGCGAGTAATATTTAGCATTTATTTGATGCTATCTGATTGTTTTTAGTATAGAGCCAACTTGTTGGCACATAGCTTGCCCATTTTTTGTTTTTTCTTCAGGCTATCCAATCATTTGGGTAGCTCCTGAATTTTCTGATTAGATTGAGGATCTTATACTAGACGTTTTACATTGATTAATGAGAGCTCAATTAAAAAAAAAGAATAGTAAAGAGAAGTTTATAGGAGATGTCAGCATGAGTAAACCAACAACGTAAAGGTGCAAAACGAAATAGTAGCTCTCATATTAAGAATCTAAATATAAACTATTACACTAATAATCTAGAAAACCTAAAAAAAATCTATAATATCTGGGTTACATCGAAATAGAACTCCATCGGAATTGGCGGTTCCATAATGTTGGAAAAGCATGCAATATTTTTTATTGAGCAACAAAAGAAATTAAATATCCTATATACATATGTTGATTATTACCAATCATTCGGAGTGTCAAATTATGATGGGAGCATGCACATGCATAAGGTTACCTTTTTTAACTTTCTTTACTATTTATTTTTTATTTTTTCCGTGATATATTTTATTAATAGGATAAAAATTGCACTTATTTAAATTTTTAGAAATTACTGAAAAATAAAATGTTGGATTTCGGTCGGGGTACCTTGATTGCAGCGGATTTGAACACCAAATCGTATACGGGTCGAACCATGACCTCACCTTGATGATCCGTACTCTCGGTCGGGGTAGAAATCAAGATCGAAAATCCACCACGATCCACAATTCAAGAGCCATCTCCGGCGGCGTTGGGAAAACATTTTTTGGGTATGGGAGAAATCACTTTTGATTTCTCCCTTTCTGTTTCTCACGTAAGTGAGAAATTGTTCTCACTTCTACAATTAAGTGTACCATGTACACTTCGTTGTGTTTATAAAGGGGAGAAGTGGGCCTTTGATTATGGGAGATGGGCCTCCCATAATTACCCACTTTCAACAATTGGGCCAGCCCACTTGGACGGCCTTGGACTGAGCCCAATGGCTTGGGTAGACCGGTCCCATGGCAGGGGCCAAACTAACATCCCCCTTCTCCCATGAGGGCTGAGACCTAACCTTCGTGATCTTTCCAACTCACCAAGATCATACTGGCTAATGGATCGTGTAACCACGAGTATCTCAAGAGAATATAGTTATACAGTAGTTAAGGTGTACAACAGCTCGACATCAAGAATTTGAGGACAACGAACTTGCTATATCCCAGACTCATTACCCAATACCAAGAATCAGTATGCCTCCTTATCCCTTCATTAATGAAGTAGCATATCACTCCATTTTACATTCACTATTACGTTTCCTGAACGTAATTGACGCCAGTGAATCTTTAAACTGTGCTGGCAGTAACGGTCTTTCTTTTTCCTTATACCTCCTAGTCCTTCATCTAGCTGCTTTCCTAAATATGTCCCGCATAGCCGATTAATTTCGTGGTTATTGGGAGCATGCTAATGTAGCAACACTGAGAAGAAGACTAAAGATACAGGAAAAATTCTTAAAGATATACTATGAGGTAATCCAAACCTCTAGATCTCACAAAGTGAGATAATAGAGACTCATTTCTCATTATTCACTTGGTCACAAGCACATGTAATATGAACCGCACGTTACAATGTGTCATTTCCCTAAAAGAAGCGTATGTCATTTACTGAACACATTGTACACATCTTAGTCTAGATGCTTTTCAGCAGCTAACCTGAGTTTTCTCCATAAATGTCCTCAAGTTAACGTCTAACTCGAGGAAACTCACATCTGGCTATACGATAAGTTATAATTGGATACTAAATATCCAATTCGCTCATATGTTACCAAACATCGATCTCATCTTATCGTACTAAGGTGACACTCATTGATCAACTGAATAAGTTCTATGCTGGTCTCATCTCCTATGTCATTCGACATTGAAGGTGATTGCTCGTGTGAGATAGCCAATCAATTCTCAACTTGTTTGACATACTTTTGAATATACCGACAATTTATAAGTGTACATAAGTATCATAATCACCTTGCATTATGTGACAATATCCCAGATAAAGTCAAGTTGTGATGTACTTGGTTAGTGTTTCGAGTCTCTTATAAGCTACGCCTCATCTATGGGTTGTGGGTTGCCAATGCCCCCACTGAACTGCTTATCACTCCAAAGTTACTCGACCACAACAACTTTGCATTGTATGGGCAGAAGCTCCAAGCTTTGCTCTGATTGTAGAAATCTATATATTCACCCAATACTCTCATCTCCCTGAGATGATCTTACCACTTTGCAAGAATAACTACTTAGATACAGTCTCTGATCTGCATCACCGTACTAAGTATCAGTTATGTATTATTTCAACTAGATCACATTTCTTCCACTAAGGAGAATGATATAATATGTCCTAGACATCACAAGGACCCTTTCAAGTGTACTCCTACACTTTTACTAGGATTTGATTAATGCTCAATTACTAGACCTATGGCAAAGCATACACTAAGGCACACGTGTCTAAAGTTATTTGCAGCTCTTAGCAGTACTAGAATATTGTATGATGGATTTGTAAAATTCTCTATAGAAGTTATTGGACACATTAAGTGGCTTTAAAACTTCGTCTATAGCCAATAAAAGTATTAGTGGATACATAGGCGTCCACATGGAATCACCTTAAAACTTTTATAAACAATGCTCATACAATCACAAGTAGTCATCTAGATGATCCCTTGGAACCTTCACTTATCCTATAAGTAACCCTATCCAGATCCTTCAACTCCGAGTTGTAAGACAACTCATTTATCAATGGTCATAATACTCAGTGTCTTTGCTCTCAGGCAAAGTTTAGATTGCAAGTTTCCTTGTGGTGTTACATGAGATTAATACTTTCATAAAATCTCATATACCCTTGACTTGAGTACTGCACCAGGCCATGGACTTGATTTCTTTGCCTTTAACCATAAACCTCCTTGCTAAACCAATTTGTTTGTCGGTTAGGTTCTCCACTGAGAAATGCAGTCACTCAACCACCTCAAAAAATTGCAAATCAAATTCTAAGTTGGTTAATTGAGGAAGAATCATGGTAAAACTCAACATTGGTAGGAAATGTCCCTCTGGACAAACCTTACACTCAAAGTGTAAATTTCCAACCAATTTGAGATCTTTATCTCTAGCAGTTCTAACAACCTTTTGAGAACATTTGTTCACAATCTTTCTATGTCCAACAGAATATCAACCAGCTCCCAGACTTAGTCTCAACTACACCAATTAGACAAATATTCATTTGCTTTCATCCATTCATCCATCCAAGGATGATACAGAGTTCAACTCTTTCTCAAATCTGGAGTTCCTTGGTTATGCATGTCATGCAATCTAATAGATTCAAGCATGCATTTTCCCAAGTTTTGTTCCAACAAAAGATTCAAATAGATTCTATTTTCACTGAAAGTTGACCCCCACTGAAATCTTATTTCAGGATATCCTTTTGAACTATTTATAGTTCAGTTGGATGCAGATCTTCATTTGAACATTTCATAGGGATATCTCCAAAAAATTAGGTTTTGTGATTCTACTTCAGTAACAAACTTGTCAGTTGTTCATCTTTGAACATATAACCTTTGGACTGACAGAGTATCCCTTAAGGATACATTTCCTCTCTTGAGGTTTTTGACTTTTCAAACTTAATTGAAAAATGTCACTCGCCTGAGGCAATTGATCGCTAGGATCCCCATTGACCCTAGAACCTTCATTTGTTCAGGTCTGACTATCTATAAGTCCAAAGCTTATGAGATATCTAAGTTACTGATTCAATGAATACCATGATACAAGGTATGGGTAGCAGTCATTGTTCTTTTCCAATGAAATAAACTATTTGACTTGCACCCTCATGAACCTCAATATTTTATCTAGCAACATCTCTTTCCCCTCTCCTCCCCCCCTTCACCACACAATTTTGTCAAAAAATGTATGTGAAGAACAGATGATTGCTTGATAATATCTCCGTTACATTGATCATAAGATGATCATGAGTCTTTTTACACCTATAATTAATCTAAGAGCACTTATGCCTTATTCATTTGATCGTTGTGTTAAACACTCCAGTGTCTATACTTTCAGTGAATCAAATGAATTTGACCAATTCGTGTGAGCAGTCCTCATATGTATCGGGAGATTAGGCTCCATTATCAACTATTACATCACTGAATCACAAAACATCATAGTGGACTAATTGCAGTAGAAAATTATCCTAATTGTTTTAAAAATTGTTTCAAGTATTGATGATGAAGTGAAACAAAATCCCCCCTGAGATTAACAATTCCGGAGAAATTACTCCTTGAGTGCATTTTTCCTTAATTGAAGCATTATGTTATGCCTAACATAACCTGATCTAGTGCACCTATGCCCTAATCAGTCCACTTTCAAAAGCATACACATAGGTTTTACTTTATCCAACAACACGAAACATTCTCGTCATGTCCATCTACAATATTGTCTTAATATTTATCAACCAATCAATCTCTCATTATCTCAAGTCTAGTCCAGATCTTTAGAAGAACTCCAACTAAAACCAAAATTCGTCTTATTTCAAGATTCTTGAGGATAATATATAGAAAAACTTTAGATCTTCATGCAATTCTGAATTGCAAGGGATCAAGCCTAATCATTAACTTCAGCATGCTGCAAATCCTATTTGCAGTGATAAATGCTAAGTTATCAATCATGATATAAATTCATGTGTTCATCCTCATAATCCTATTGAAATAGACAAAAATTGTCCCTGAAATTTCTAGTTCTGACGTTCAATACCTTAAACCCTTTTACCAGAAGTAAAATAATTAATTGATAAGTCTGACACTTCTAGCATTTGCAATTATTCAAATTGAGTGTGCACTATCAGGCGCTTCTCAAGAAGTGTTCAAGTATCTACTACCACACTTAATGAATAATGCTATATGCTAGCCCTCATTGTCGACTCATATGGAAAATTTGTCAGGAACTAAGAAATATACTTTAGATTAGTAAGATTAAATGTCATTCCAATTGGTTTTAGTACATGTGTTGAGTCAAACACACTATACTACATTTGCTCAGAATATTGTGTTTCCCAAAATGACCCATTTGTCTTTATTGGGAGACGTTCTTCTAAAACTCATTGTCAGTATCTTTTGCATTTACCATGTTCCTCTTATGTTTAAAATCCAATTCTTAGCTGTGAACTTGTAACTGACTAATTATCAGCTGTTAGTCACTTATAATCACTAACATGAACGGCATCCCAAAAATCCGAACCACCCCAATGGGCATAATCGGTTTTTAGATGCTCCCACTCAATGAGAAGATACTAGACTCTTACGTAAGTCTTAATTTATTGTTTACAAAGAAGTCTTGGAGTAATAACCTCTGACCGGTGGCAGTAGAGTTACCAAACTTTTACTCTGATATACCCTGATATCTTGAGTTGAATTATTATTCTCATTAAATGGGAATTATTACCAGGTTCAGTGTCTGTTGATCACCCAAGGTTTTGACGGTAGAGGAATCCCCTTTAATTCCATCCTACTAGAACCGTTTCCGGTTTCTTCTCTGTTCCAACACTAACACCCTCCTAGGGTTCATATGATTCAGTTGAAACTATTCAAGACTATCTTTAAGTCTAGTACATATCTAATTGTTATGATGTCTTAGTCATAATCTACTTATCATTAAAGACAAGGTTAACTAAGAAGCAACTAACTAATTATGTTCTACGCCATGGTCTAGGTGTAAGGGAGGTGAATGTGCACATATGTGCTTACTAAAACTAAATGTACATAAGAATTTGTTCTTTGAATTGACATCTTGATAATTTAACGGAAGGTATGACCTAGAAGCTCACTATGTTCCCAATCATCACCCATACCTAACCATCATATTACCACAACTCAGTCCTAAATGAGAACAAAATCTACAACTTTTATGAGTGAGAATGCGAGGATTCTTCCAACCCATAACCCCCACTCAAGTAACCAATCATGGTCTCAACACGATTTTACAATGTTGATCATACTCAAGTTGTATAGACAACAAGTTGATCACAAATAACGTGGGGTTCAACATACAGTTGAATGTCAAGAATCATAAAATATGCACTTTGAAAGCAAGTTAATGCTCTTAACTATATCCTATTTATGACAGATGACTTTCCAATTACATGCTTACGAAGCATCTGGAATGACGCTCGTATCAACATCGTAATAAAGTCCATCTTCATTCATCGGCAGATGTAACATCTATCCGAATGTTGACTTAGCCTTGTGATCATTTTTTATTTGAGCCTAACGCGTAGTCAGCTTAGAGGCAAGTCAACCCACTCGAAAATATCGAACAATAAGGGTAAGGTTAGATTAGACAGATCCAATCAATAGCCATTGTAAACTTATTCAGAACACTCACTAAGGAACATGGCCAATAATCCTGATGAATGTACTAACAAGTGTAAGGTTCAGGACACACTTCAACAATTTCTCCTGAAAAGTACTGTATCATTCTCACACCCCAACCCAGTTTCTAGATTTTGATTAAACTCATAGATGGATTCAAATTACCAAAATTTGAAATCCATGGAGGATAATGGAAATCACAAAAATAGGGTGTGAAAAAGGTCATAGAGGTTTTCAGGTGAAAAATTCCATGAACATGGCCCGTGACGCATGTTCATAACCAATAAATACTCTGTCACGCACATATTAACAAAATTCTCCGAATTTTTCCAATATCTCTCGTATTTATCCAGTATTTTTGTATAAAAGTAAAAAATACGGTTAATACTCGAGATTTTCAAAATATCGTCATATATACGAATATATCGCGAATAATACCCGTATAATTCCCAAGAAATTTGAGGCTCTTTTAGTACTTTTCTTTTATTTTTTGTATATTTTTTTTTTCAAAATTTCAATTAAAAGTAATATGTTCTAAAACTTCATAGAAATTAATAGAAATACAACTTAGAATTATAAATTCATTAAATAATATAATTTTCAATAAACTTTAAGGTTAATCAATAGTAATACATGTAGATCATAAGAAGAATTCAAAATTTTGGGACTCAAAATATGTTTTCTAAAAAAAGAAAAAACATAAGTAATATATAATAACTATTAAGATATACAAAGACATAATATAATAAGAATTCAATCTAAGACAATCTAACAATAAATTACAATACTTACAAAGATTTTTTTATATTATTTATGTTTGAGATTATTTCATTTAATGAACATAATATAAATAACATAAAACTACAACAAATAGCATGTTCAATAATTGATAAAACCTGAGAAATTAATAAAATTAACACCTAAACATAAGATAATTAACAAAATTAAGAAAGATATTTAAGATTATGAAAATTTTAATTTAACGTATTAAACCCGATTTATTCCCGAATAATGTGTCGAATTTGGTCGATTGAATGCTATTTTCCCGATATTATCTGTTTTATTCACGAATGAAACCCGAACTGCGAATAATTGATAATGCCGAATAATACCCATATCCGGATTTTGTTACTACGCATCACCACGCTTCCATTGCATCCATCACACGTTCATATGTGCGCATACGCACCCGTACATGCACACACACGTATATATAAGTACAAAACACGTGCCTCATACGCTCGCACACGTCAAAACACGAACATACATACTTATACACTGTCCAGAAGAGCTCCACGCGCAGCGCACGCACTTCACATGTGCAAAATATGTGTACCACGCGCCGCCACGCGCCCTAGGGACGTCCCACGCACGACCACGCGCCCTAAGCGATCTCATGCGCCGTCACGTACCTGCAGGGTGCCGGTGGTGGTCCGCGGTGGAGTTGTGGCGGAGACACGGTGGTCCGGCAGCAGCAACACGGCGATCCGGCACTCGATTCGTGGCAGTGAGCTGACTCGAACCGACGACGGTTCGGTTCGGCTGACGGTGAACCGGTTGCTGAACCAGCTCGGTCCGATTGATCGACGTGCCACCTATGCCACGTGTCGTCCCACCATTAGTGCCTTCTGTATGACGTGTCGCCACGTGGCTGATGATGCGACTATATCTTGCACACATGGAGCGATGTGATTAGTCCGCGTATGCTGACTGGCTCTTACGTTGCTGCTGACGCTGAGTGTGCAATGATGTGGCACACGTGGCACGATTTCATTCATCCACGTGTGCTGACTATGCACTGGTGTGTCACCCCTTTGACCAAGCGAGGCCCACTCTCACTGACTAGAGAGTGGGTTACACGCGCCGCCTTCCTGGTGTTTCTAGCCGGCGGCACTCCGGCTACCCCCCGTTCTCGGTCATTCCGAGTTCAACGGTGCAATTAATTTCTCGATCTGACAATTCTTACTATGTGAATGGATCAGAAAATATGTTCTTGGAGAGTGAAGAACCTTGTTCTTCATCAAGAACAAGTCAAGAACACATTTGATCCCATTCTAATTATTCTAAGCATGTTATCTAATGCTATACAGGTCCGATTAACACAAATCATATATCAAATCGAAGCTTTTTTGATAAACCATGCATACATACCAAATACATGCGTTTAATCAAACATTAACATGCTTAAATCGGGTTTTTACGAAACAAGAACATCTTCAAGTTTCCGGAAAATTTTCAGAATCACATGATTTTCGTCCAAACTTTAAAAAACCATATCTCATTCATTACTCAACGAAATAATGAGTATAATACATTCATAGAAAGCTCATTCAACATAGAACATGAACATATCAATTATACACAAACATCATAAAAGTAATTGGAAAAATAAATAGCACCCAAACATATTAAAAAAATCATTTTCGTAACAGATTTTCAGATTCACAGATCCAGCTTAAAAAATTCATATAAAATACGTTTCTTAACGGAATTGAGTGATTCAAGTTGAAGGACGTAGCTATTAACGATTAATATAACATATAATCAGTAGCACATAAAGAATCGAAAACATTTCTGATGAAATTGGGCAGAAACGGGACTAGACATTTTCGCTCATAACAAAAATCAACGAAAATCATCAACAACCGAATCCTAACATTTTGGCTCTGATACCAATGTTGGATTTAGGTCGGAGATGTTGGATTTTTATACTGAAAGCAAGACCTTTTATATACAATGTTTTCAGTTATTCACTATTAATCTCCTATCTGATTTTGTTTACACTAATCACTATATATGTCCCTATATCTCTCTCTATAAGTAGATCATAAGGTGTGTTGTTGATCACAGAAGATCATATGATTGGTTAAACTTAATGAGATATAAAAAATATATCACAGCTGAGACAACTTGAGGATGAGTTGTTGGTATAGGCTGTAGTATCAAGTATGAATAGTTTATCTTGACTATTTACTTATACTGGTACGTCTTTACGTATTGATAGGATCACGGTGAGATAAGTTCTTCTACCTGACCTTAGTGAAGAACAAGAGATCTCGGTGACTTATTATAATCTAAACCCTAAATAAGATTACAGTTATGTGTGCATGTCTGTGTGTCACTTCGATTTACTATGGGTGAGACTTAAGTGCTTACTCTTTATACTCTGTATCTTGGGTGACAACAGCTTGCATATGATAACTTGTAATTTGTGTTTAGGTAACCGTGTTCGTTTAGGATGATGTTATCCCCTTAAGGAGCTCAAAAGGTTTATTGTACTAAACCCTGCAGGTTGATTAAGTTCAGGTACAATAATGAAGTTGAGTGGTACTACTTAAGGAATTAATCAATTTAAGCTGTTAAAGGCTTTTATTAATTAATGGATATTCGATATCTTAAATATGGGAATTAATTAAGTCTAATTCAAGCCCTGACTAAATTCGGGAATAAAGGGGTAAGTCAATATTAATTCTTTAGTGGAATGAATCAAGATTTATGAATTAATTATGTTATGGGCTGAACATAGAAGAATTAATTCATAGTTAGACCCATCTTTATTTTTTGTATTTGATCCCTGGGCTGGCCCATCAGGCTCCTAGCCCATTAGGGAATTAAACTACCAGGCGCGGCCCACACTCGATTATTATGTATTAAATACATAACTCTCATTCTGTGAAAGAGAATAGAACAACGTAAAAATCACAGAGCAGAAAAGAGAGAGTGAGAGGGCGGCAGCGGCAGTGTTGGTTCCCACACTTGGGATTTTTCAAAGTTCGTCGTCCATCCGGCGCTGAGGATCGAGCAGGGATACAGTCCAGAAGGTCAATTATAGAGTCTAACATCGAATCGTTATGCGCACGATTCTCAGGTCAACTCTAGAACACCTATGTGTTGTATTTAAATAAATAGATACATGTTTAGGATTAATCAATGTGTATATTGAATTATGACAACCAAGAAGGTCCTAGGGAAATTCAGAAATTCCTACAATTGGTATCAGAGCCTGGATCAGTTTTCTTGGCTCTGTCAAATATAATTCAATTATTGATATATGTGCGTTTATTTTATTGTCATTCTTCATGGCTCGTTTTTTATTGGTACGTCATGTTTGTTGACGTTGTTCGTTTTTGCTTGTATTTTTTGTTGAAAAATCTGTAAAATCGAGAATCGAAAATGAAGAACACGAAAGATGTGAAGAAACTGGCAGCAGGCAGCCGACGCTCGGCAGCAGAAGCCCCGGCGCTCGGCAGCAGCGGCCCCGGCCCCGGCAGCAGTAAGTTGCGGTTGGAGGGGTGGCGGCGGCTAGGGTTTGCAAACCCTAGCAGACCTTTGTCGTGTACGGGCCCTAGGGTTTCGGCTTGACAGCCCATCGGCCACGCAGCTCGTCTTTAGCCCGATGTTTAATTTTGCCCGGTCCGTTCCCGAGTATGCGAGGCTCGACATGAAGGCCCAAAAGCTTGAAGACGTGTTTTTTCTAAATTATGTAATAATTTAGGATTTATTTTTTTTTCCATGTTGAGCCACGAAGAACGAATTTTATTTATTTTTTATCGTGTCTTTTCGCTCGATGGATGTTTAATATTTATTATTATGTCAAATATGTCTAAGTGACTTACTAATTGCACTTAGACAATCATGCTAGGAACATCACATATTATTAGCATATTTAAATTTTCCGAGCATGCTTTACTTGTTGAGTTTAGTTTTATTTATGCTTAGGGTTACGTGTTGTTGCATGGACAAACCTTTTGAAGTAAAAGACTAAGCAAAACCCGACTCTTTTAATATTTCATTTAAAATAATAAAAGACCTCCACAACTGGTCTCAAGGCAAAGTGAATAATAATATTAGTAAACGTCCACACGCGTGGCTTGCTAATATTTATTATTCATAAGTTTGCCAGCTGAGACTTCTAAATAAATCTTTTAATTCCAAAAGAAAAGTGGGAGTTACACGCGTAAACGTCCACACGCGTGGCTTACACGTATAATTTTCACAAGTTTTATAGAAAAATGGAATTAAATGGGATAACAATGGTTAAATAAGTTGGAAGCGACATGGTCCGCGTAAGTGTGTCAAATCCAAGAATTTATTTACAAGGATTAGGTTGTGGTCATTGCTTAGATATTATTTTAAGTACAATTCTCCGAGGAGTCCCTTCTTAATAATAATATGGTCTAGTTTCAAGGTCCAATTATTAATTTCATTTGTCAAAAGGATAGGTTGACATGGATTGAAATTAAATAACTAGGTGTTTTAGTTTGGCCGAGAGGTTTACATATAAACGTCCACCCCCGTGGCTTATATGTAGAATCTTTTGGGCTATTGGAGGATTCTATCAATATTGTTTTATCAAAAGGTTACAATATTGTTATTTCAAATTATATGTGATTGTGTTCTTACATGTTTATTGTTCATATATTTTTCAGATATGTCTTTGTCATTTGTCATCAATATTCTCGCACAACACTCTTTAACCGGTCCTAACTATAAAGAATGGAAACGTAATCTGGAGTATATTCTTATCACTGGGGAACACTATTTTGTGCTAGTTACTCCTCGTCCACATCCCTTTACTGATCAGTCTACTGATGAGGAGCGGGAAAAACATGATAGGTGGCATAAGTCTAATAATGTGGCTAAATGCTACATTATGAACACTATTTCATCTACTTTGTAGCTCCAGCATCAGGCCATGGACGATGCCGCTGGCATCAGTGTTGAACCTTCAAGAGGTGTATGGGGAGACGGACAGAGCTGCTCAATTTGACTTAATGAGGCAAATCATGGAAAGTCGGATGACCGAGGGCAGCTCAGTGCACAATCATGTCATGCACATGATTAACCTCATGCACAAGCTTGACTTGATAGGAGTAGGTATCGACCGCGAGGCCAAGGTCGATATCATTCTCAACACACTTCCCAAATCCTTTGAAAACTTTCGTCTCAATGCTGTTATGGCCAAGAAAGACTATACTCTTAATGAGCTACACATGACCTAGTTACAGCAGAAGGGGTTATGGAAAAGGGTGTATAGGCTTTGGTCACTGTCAATGGGACCACTGTTCCACCGAAAGGTGGAAACAAGAAAAAGAGGCAAAAAGGCAAAAAGGCCAAAGCAAATAGTGGGAATAAAGTAGCAGGCCCTAGTGGTAGAGTAAAGAAGCCCAAGGGAAAGTGCTTCAAGTGCGGTAAGACTGGGCATTGGAAGAAAGATTGTCCGATGCTAAAGGCAAAGGACCAAGGTATGCCATTAGCTTTAGTAACTGAAACATGTTTGGCCTCTGTTTCTACTCATTGGTGGGTAGTAGATACGGGTGCGACTGATCATGTTTGTTACACCTTGTAGGGCTTTCAGCGGACAAGGGAGCTTAGGGATGGCGAGATCACTATCTCCATGGACAATGCAGCAAGGGTCGTAGCAGTTGTAGTTGGATATTTTTCGTTATGCTTTAATAACATTGTTTTAGTTTTAAGAGATGTTTTGTTTGTGCCAGATTTTTAGCGGAACTTGATTTCAGTTTCGAAACTTTATTGTGATGGATATTCAGTTATTTTTGGTAGTAATATATATATATATATTTTTTATGTAGTTATCTGCACTGGTGTTTTGAGCAATTCTCTTTATATTATAACTTTTCTGCATAATACTCAAAACATAGTTGCATCCACTTCATCAAACCTAAAAAAAGAAAGTTATCTTCTCAAGAGGATCAAACACATCTTTGGCACCTAAGATTAGGTCACATCAGTCTAAACATGATCCAAAGAATAGAATCTGATGGGGTGTTGGATTCATTCCAACCAGTTCAGACTCGATTCGGCGAATCTTGTATAGATAGAAAGATGTCGTCAAGGCCTTTTAAGGTAAAGGGGAGTAGGGCCAATGAGGTGTTAGAGCTGATCCATTCTGACTTCTGTGGACCGATGTCCACTCAAGCTCGTGGAGGGTATGAGTATTTTGTCATTTTCATTGACGATTACTCAAGATATGGATACATTTTCCTACTTCGCCACAAGTCTAAATACTTTCAGAAATTCAAGGAATTTCAGGCAGAAGTGGAGAAGAAGTTAGGGAAAAGTATCAAGTCATTGCGGTCTGATCGCGGTGGCAAATATCTCAGCAATGAGTTCCAACAGTACTTGTCAGAGATTGGGATTACATCCCAATTGACTACACCAGGTACTCCTCAACAGAGTGGTGTGGCAGAGAGAAGAAATCGAACTCTACTTGAGATGGTTAGATCTATGATGAGTTATGCATCTTTGCCTCTTTCGTTCTGGGGATATGCTTAGAAACAGCTTCTTATCTATTAAACCTGGTACCATCTAAGTCGGTGCCCAAGACCCCTGTCGAGCTAAGGTCTGGGCGCAATCCTAGCTTGAACCATATAAAGATTTTGGGTAGTCTAGCACACGTGCTGAACAAGGATGCTGACAAATTGGAATCTAGGTCAGAGGTGAGATTGAATATAGGGTATCCAAAGGGAACGAAGTGTGGTTATTTCTATAGTCCTAAGGATCATAAGGTCGTTATTAGCACTAACACCTGATTCTTAGAAGAGGACTATATGATTAATCACAAGTCCAGAATAGACATTACCCTTCAAGAACTCGAAGGGAATGTCTATACGATTCCACTTCCATAGCCACAAGTGCAAGAGGCAATAATACTAAGTACTGCACAACATGTTGACATAATGCCTACACATCCTCGACGTAGTGGGAGAGTTGTTCATCAACCTGATCGATACATGTTTGTGGGAGAATCTTTGGATTTGATCCCAGTAGACGGACATGCTGATCTAGATCCCTGGACAAACACCGGGGCAGTAAGTGACGTAGATGCGAAAGAATGGCATCTCGCTATGGATTCTGAATTTGAATCCAAAACTGCTATGGATGTATATGAGAAGATTGTACTGCCAGATGGCTGTAAAGCTATAGGCAGTAAGTGGGTATACAAGAGAAAGAGAGAAGGGGATGGAGAGGTTACGACCTATAAGGCTAGGCTAGTGGTGAAAGGGTATACCCAGATCGAGGGTAAAGACTACGATGAAACCTTTTCGCCGGTGGCAATGCTCAAGTCCATTCGGATCCTTCTCGCCATAGCAACTCACTTAAACCTTAAGGTTTAGTAGATGGATGTCAAAACCACTTTCTTAAACGGTTACATTGAAGAAGGTAGGGACATCTATATGTAGCAACCAGAGGGTTATGTGAAGAGCATCTAGTGTGGAAGCTCAAGAAGTCCATTTATGGACTCAAGCAAGCTTTCAGATCATGGAACTTACGTTTTAACGAGGTGATTAAATCTTATGGATTTACTCAAAGTGAAAAAGAGAGTTGTGTGTATCGCTTAAATGTCAACGGAGATAAAGTATTTCTTACACTTTATGTAGATGATATTCTCCTAGTTGGCAACAACGTGGAAGTATTATCAGACATAAAGATGTGGTTATCCAAACAGTTTCAAATGAAGGACTTGGGAGAGGCAGCTTACATTCTTGGGATCAAAGTTATACAAGATCGCAAGAAGAGGATGTTGAGCTTATCCCAAGCGGCCTATATTGATACTGTGATCACTCGTTTTAGCAGGCAAACTGCTGAGAAAAGATTGCTACCTTTCAGACATGGCGTTCCACTTTCTAAGGAGATGTGTTCTAAGACACCTAAGGAGAAAGAGGAAATGAGACAGGTACCCTATGCTTCCGCAGTAGGTAGTCCTTATGTATGCCATGCTATGCACGAGACCCGATATCTGCTATGCAGTTGGCATAGTGGCAAGATATCAGTTTAACCCTGGACAGCCACATTGGACTGCGGTAAAACATATACTCAAGTACCTCAAGCGGACTAGAGATTACAGGCTAGTTTACTAGGCAGACAGTCTAAATCCCTTGGGTTATACGGATTTGGATTTCCAGGCTGACCGGGATGAGAAAAGATCTACCTCGGGCTATGTGTTTACCTTAGGAGGAGGAGCCATTTCATGGAGGAGTGCAAAGCCGAGATGCATTGCGGACTCCACTATGGAAGCCGAATATGTGGCTGCTAAGGAGGTAGTATGGCTCCGGAACTACCTCTTCGATCTAGGCGTAGTACCTAGTTTGCCTAAGAGTATCACAATCTATTGTGATAACTCAGGTGCAGTGGCAAACTTAAAGGAACTCAGGACCCACAAGGCGACTAAACACAGAGAAAAAGTACCACATAATACGAGAAATCATAAAACGAGGAGATGTGCGGAGAGAGAAGATTTGTACGATAGAGAATTTGGCTGACCCATTCACGAAGAGCTTACAGCAGAAAGTATACGACAAGCATGTTCAGGGACTAGGGCTGCGATTGATGCCACCCACTTAGTAAACTTTCAGTATAAGTGGGAGAATGTAATAGCTAGATAGTTAGACACCTGGTATACTAAAAGTTTGCTTTAATATAAGTGGGAGATTGTTGGATTTGTATACTGAAAGCAAAACATTTTATATACAATGTTTCCAATTATTCACTATTAATCTCCTATCTGATTTTTTTTACACTAATCACTATATATGTCCCTATATCTCTCTCTATAAGTAGATCATATAGATCACAGAAGATCATAGATTGGTTAAACTTAATGAGATATAAAATATATATCACAGCTGAGACAACTTGAGGACGAGTTGTTGGTATAGACTGCAATATCAAGTAGGATAATTTATGTTGACTATTTACTTATACTGGTAAGTCTTTACGTACTGATAGGATCACGGTGAGATAAGTTCTTTTGCCTGACCTTAGTGAAGAACAAGAGATCTCGGTGACTTATTGTAATCTAAACCTTAAATAAGATTACAATTATGTGTGCATGTCTGTGTGTCACTTTGATTTACTATGGGTGAGACTTAAGTGCTAACTCTTTATACTCTGTATCTTGGGTGACAACAGCTTGCATATGATAACTGTAATTTGTGTTTAGGTAACCGTGTTCGTTTAGGATGGTGATATCCCCTTAAGAAGCTCAAAAGGTTTATTCTGCAGGTTGATTAAGTTCAGGTACAATAATGAAGTTGAGTGGTACTACTTAAGGAATTAATTAATTTAAGCTGATAAAGACTTTTATTAATTAATGGATATTCGATATCTTAAATACGGGAATTAATTAAGTCTAATTCAAGCCCCGCCTCAATTCGGGAATAAAGGGGTAAGTCAATATTAATTCTTTAGTGGAATGAATTAATATTTATGAATTAATTATGTTCTGGGCTGAACATAGAAGAATTAATTCATAGTTAGGTCCATCTTTATTTCTTGTATTTGATCCCTGGACTGGCCCATCAGGCTCCTAGCCCATTAGGGAATTAAACTACCAGGCCTAGCCCACACTCGATTATTATGTATTAAACACATAACTCTCATTCTGTGAAAGAGAACAGAACAACGTAAAAATCACAGAGCAGAAAAGAGAGAGTGGGAGGGCGGCAGCGGCAGTGTTGGTTCCCACACTTGGGATGTTTCAAAGTTCGTCGTCCATCCGGCGTTGAGGATCGAGCAGGGATACAGTCCAGAAGGTCAATTATAGAGTCTAACATCGAATCGTTGTGCACACGATTCTCAGGTCAACTCTAGAACACCTATGTGTTGTATTTAAATAAATTCAAAAATTCCTACAGGAGAACCTTGATTGCAGTGGATTTGAACCTCTAATCGTATACGGGTCGAACCACGACCTCACCTCGATAATCCGTACTCTCGGTCAAGGTGGACATCACGATCGGAAATCCACCACGATCCACAATTAAAGAGCCATCTTCGGCGTCGTTGGAAAAACACTTTTTCGGTGTGGGAAAAATAACTTTTGATTTCTCCCTTCCTGTTTCTCACGTAAGTGAGAAACTGTTCTCACTTTTATAATTAAGTGTACTTTGTACACTTCATGTTTATAAGGGGGAGAAGTGGGCCTCTAATTATGGGAGATGGGCCTCCCATAATTACCCATTTCTAAAAATTGGGTCAGCCCACTTGGGCGGCCTTGGACCAGGCCCATGGCCCGGGCAAAACCAACAGAAAAGAATAATGAATCTGCAAGTTTCAAGAAATCCCTATATTGTGTAAAAAACAACTTAATAATATATAGCTACATAAAATACCATAATGTTCTTCTAGTTACTTAGCTCTTGATACCTCAAACCACGTCCAAAGTACAACAAAAAATGTGGGATCAACTCCATATCCATTCTTCTTCATATTCTTAAATGGGAGTTCATTCCTTTACTAAAAGTTTTCCAAACACTCTTGAATCATCTTTGCTTCGTCCATATGCTTTCTATAACCATGTTTGCTAACGGTAGATGGCCATATTTTTTTAAAACCTCTCTATATTCTCTTTATATATATGCACAGAAAATAATGTACTTCTCTTTTTATAACAATAATAGGTAACAGTAGACCACCACATCTTTTCAAGATCCCTCTGTATTCTCCAAGTATTCGGGACATTATATCAAAATTGCATCTTGTCAAAAGGAGGTTACCCATGCAGCTTGAATATGTTAGTAATACCTATGACTTTATAACGACTTGATGATCCACACTTTATAACTGATTTTCAGTTTACATGTATAATAAAAAGGCCCACCTATGAGCGATTCTTGATAGAGTAAACTTTTCTTTAGACTATGATTATGGCTGACCTTGTCTATTCTTTCCTTGCCTGACATACCTATAATTATACGACGAAACAAATTACGATATAATGTTTATATTATTATTTTTGGAATAATCTACAGAAGGAGAAAATCGTCCCATCCACTTTATCGCTTATTTCCAGTGGGTAATTAGTTCTTGAAAACTGGAATTATTTGTTATTATGGATGAGTAACTAAAATAGCACACTTACCTTCCTTGTTTGCAAGTCTTGGTTGATCATATTTGTAGGCTCAATCAAGATGTATTTGGGTAACTCGTACTTGGCACCTGGAACAACCGTCACTTATTAGCAGCACATCATAGACATCATTATTTTAGAGAAAAATGAAGACAAATGAATATATTACACTAATCTTTTTTAAAAATATAGAGTGGAAAAAAACTGAAACCTTAGAAGTATGGAGCTTCAATAGAATCATTACCGTTATATGCCTTTTCACTGCTTTTGCATTATTTTTGTCCAGGACATGCAGTAGTAGATGGAATTGGAATATGCAAACCTGTGATCAATTGGTTCAAGATATGAAGTTTCCATGGAAATAGAATGGAGATACGACAAACAAAATTTCAACATTTTCCATTTTCTACATATTTTGCTCATGGATTCTTGAATGAAATATGGGTAAATTATGTGTGTATATATAGGCTATAATATATAACATAATACAATTAATTTCTTTTAGTTAAAACGTGAAATCACCACAGATGGGCCAAAACATAAAATACCTATTTTTATGCATTTTCTTTGAATAGTTATTTTTATGGGTTTAGTTATTAGATGCATAACAAATTCCCATAAATTAAATCACCATATCAAACTACCTAATCAAATTAGAAAATATATTCTAGAACACAAATCATGATATCTAAGGATAAAATTAATTTTAAATTTCAAATTAGATTATGCTAAAAAAAATGCATAAATCTAAATGTCAAACTACCTAAAACATTTTATAGATATCTAACCTGATTCGATCGCAATATAAGGAGATTAATTTTCGTGAATTTACTAAGTCACACAAAAAAAAAATTCGAACTTTCAAAATAATTATATTTCTAGTACATTATTTTCCTGAGGGAAAAAGTATGCTTACTAAAAGTGGTGTATTTCTCTGAATATATATATATATGTGTGTGTGTGTGTGTGTGTGTGTGTGTTTGTGTATACAGATAGATAAATAACTGAATTTCCATTGCGAAATTGTCGAAATCGGTTTAACTATCATCATATTTAGGATAATATAAATTTCACCATTCAAAATTACAAATCATAAACAAAACTTCGGAGATATATGATAATATAAAGTTGAACTCTCAAAATTTCAGATCATAAATAGAATTTCGGAAGTGCTTAAAATGTATCTAAGTTTTGGATAGATATATATATTTGAATGTTCAAAATCTATCTATTTGAATTTTTTAAATTTCAAATCATTCAACAGAATTTCGGATATACATAAATTTGAACTTAGAAAATCTATCTATTTTTTACAAATAAAAGTTTTGGTGGGAAAGAAGCCACTTACTCAAAGTGGTGTAATTCGCTTATTTATATATATATATATATATAGAAGAGAGAGAGAGAGAGAGAGAGAGAGAGAGAGAGAGAGAGAGAGAGAGAGAGAGAGAGAGATAGATTAGGATATTAGGTTAATTATATTAATTAGGTTAATAATTAGTAAGGGTAATATCTGTTGAATAGTCTCTAGGGTTATGTCTTATTTTGTAGGGTTTTTGAGTTTTTTGTTGCTAATATATGTACCTTATTGTGTATATTGTAGGGGAGCGGTTTTCTCCCTTTTTATTTCTGTGTAACAAAATCTTTAAATGCAAAAAATCATGTATGCTTGTAAGCAGTTTTCAATGTAAGATATATCAAGTTAATCCCTTTTTCGTGATGCTTAATTTGACACCCATATTATATGTGTTTTTCCTCTATATTAAACCAAGAATCGTAGAAAAAGTTTGGAAAATTATGTCATTAAAAAACTACTTAGTAAAAGAAAAAGAACACACTAACGTATGAATAGTGGGTGACTGGGAGGTTGCGTCCTTCCTTAAACCTCTCTTATTTTTATTTTTCATTCAAATTTATGTGCTGCGAAAAAATCATTCTCGTTTTACTCAAAATATAGCATTCATTTTCCTATGTAGTCAACTATATATATATATATATATTATCCTCTTCTTCTATTTGAGTTTTTCATTTATTTATTTAAGTTTTAATTTGAACTTATGTGTTTGATAACTAACTTAATAGATCTCATATTATTTCGATTTTTTATTTGATTTAAATATGTGTTCAATCTAAATAAGTGGAATATTATAAACACACGGAAGCTGCAATATATAACCTGCAAGAAGCTACTCTTTTAATTGTTTATTTTTTTTGCTTTCTACATATGATTTTAGATAGTAAGTCGCCTATAAATATTATGTATATTGTGAGGTATAATTTTTAGTTTATTCATAATTTTTTTATGTTCTTTTTGTTTTGTACTTATTCCTCTCGACTATAACACCTTTATTAAATTGTTACATGTTTTTTATCCACATCATGGTACTTGTACATATTACAATAATTTACAAAAATTATATAATCCTTTATTAATATAATGAAATGGATTATATTCCGTGCATTGCACGGGTAAACATCTAGTTTTTTAAAAGAGGATTAGATTTGTATTCTATATTGCTAAAATTATGATATAGTTAAAAGGATGTCAAAATTATAGTTTACGTGTAGAATGACCCGTGGCTTCCTAATAGCCATGGGCTTCAACCGAAAAAGGGAAAACAATGAGGTGATAGGGTTGTCCATGTTCGTGATCTTTTTATGCAAGGCCAGTGTAAGTGGAACAAAGAATCTATTAATAGTGTGTTCGAGGCTGATGAGGCGTTGCAAATAAGAACTATCCTAGTCCATGACAACCTTGGGCTGGATAAATTGATTTGGAAATTTTAAAAAAATGGCCAATATGAAGTGAAGTTGGGATATCATATTACTTGAGAAGCACGTGTCTCGGGCCGACTAGGAGCATCATCGGTGGAGGAGCTGAGAAATTGTGGCGTTAGATATGAATTTTGGACGCCGAAAGTGCGGGTTTTTGTGTGGAGGTTGCAATAGACATTTTGCAGGAGATGAAAGTGCTAATTTGGAGGGGAATGGAGGTGGATCCGGATTGCAAGAGATGTGGGTGGACGATGGAGATCGGGGAGCATGCTTTACGAGACTGTAATTGGAGTAACGTCTTTTGGGAACGATCTCCTCTCCGCTTGGAATTATGAGGTGTTAACACTAGAGGCTTCGATAGTGGATTGGTAGGAATGAATATCCTCATTCCCTAACAAAGAAATTCACTCACATTTTATTATGCTCATGAGGATGGATTGGAGGGTTTATTTCAATGACGGAGAGATGGAGCCAACCCGTTGTTATAAAGAACAATTATGGATTATAGGAGTGCAAAGCTGCCTCCAATAACCCATGTTGTTGCCGATGTTCTGACTAGGTGGTATTTGTCAAGTATGGCCGGGTTACCCGACCAAATATGAAAAAGGGCCTTCTTTTGTTTGACCACATTTTAAAGAACATGAAAATAGAAAATAAGTCTTTTCCCGTTATTAAATAAAAAGAAAAAAGAGGAAATATAAATCAAATTGAAAATCCCTCCCAAACTCCCTCTTCTTCTTTTGTCTATTCTTCTCTCGTCCCCTCCGTTTCAGAGCAGCGATACACAAAAGCCAGTAATGAAAGTGGCGGCGTGGAATTTCGGGTGTCGTCGCTATTAGGCTCGAACCCTAGTTGGCCCTGTGGCCAAGCTCACAGTTTGCTTTTCCTAAATTGAGTCCTCATTTTAGCAGAAAGCTTGTGAGGTTTGAGATACGATCATCTTGTTTTCAGTATTGTCTTCAATTATTTCTGGTCCTTTTCTCCCTTGACCGGTTTGTAATTTTTTAGTGTTGCGTTTCTGCTACTATTAAAATTAAATTTATTGTTCCTTTTTGGGTGGGGAAGTGGGGGAATGAATCACTTGCCTCAGGTGTTTTTCTTTGCTTCAACTTTTGATAAAGTGATTTTAAAGTAGAGATTGTACTAAAATTGCTTATAATAAAAGTAGATACTGTTTGAGATAAAAGTGTTTTTTACCAAATTACAAGAAAGCTGAATGTAAAAGCATGTATTTCTAGCTTCTAGATTGTGTGTAAATCTGCTTTTTATGTCTATATTTATGTTTTTCTAGCGTCGTATATAATATTAATTATATTTGATCTGGTGTAACATTTTTTGTGATGTGGAAGCATACATGAGCAGCTTTAGGAATTGATAAAGGCTTCAAAAGCATGTACTAGAGCTTTCACCCTACTCTTATCCATCTTAGTTGTTTGGTTGCAATTTCTTTGATGACAGCTTTCATCCTAATTTTTTTAAGCAGAAGTTATACTCAAACACCCAGTCTAGCTTTCGTAAAGCCAAAAGCTAATGTAAAAAGGTGGGGAAAAACACCCCTTCAATCTGATTTATTGCGATACCGTTAACGAGATAGTATATAAATGTATATAAATATGTTGCGTCCAAAAAAGAGGTATATAAATATGATTTTTATTTCCAAACTGTATCTAGAAACATTTCTTGTATATTAAGGCCAACAAACATTGAACAATGACCTAATGAGTATACATACAAAATGAAAAGATCAAAATCTTAAGAACATCACGACCTAATCATTGGTAGGTAATTATTATTTGAAGGAAATTACTATTCGAAGAAAGCAAGCTGAAAAATTCATTCCTTGAGTATACATATGCATAAGTATACATAAATCCTTTTTATTTCTCTTATCTCTGTTATGCAACTTTAATCTTTGATAATTGATATCTGCACGGATCCCTTAAATAATAAGGTGGCATTTTCATTATCGGTATTAAACAACTGGGGCTATTTCAAATTTAACAACTGAGTTATTTAAGTTATTTTCATAAACAACTTAGTTGTTTAGTTTGTTTTAAGTAAGCAACTGAGTTTTTTAGTTTGGTTTCAGATAAACAACAGAGTTGTCTAAGTTGCTTAGGTTAAGATGTGCACAAGAGATTTGATTACTTTTTAACTTTGTATTGATATAGTTGATTTCTTTGCAATATGGAGTCTTTAGAGTATGTTATTCCAAAAGTAGAGCGGTTTGACTCAAAAGCGGTTTCCCATAGTACACCGAAAATCGTTCAGAAAGTATATGCTAAGTTGGATGATGAACACCAAAGGAAGTTAGAAGGATCGTGCTTTGGCAAGTTTCTAGACATAAGAGAAATTATCGGGAAAGCTAATCCACTGTCTGCTACTGAGAAGGATTGTACCGCGAAGGGGTCGTGCAAATATTTGGAAAAAATATGAGGAGATATGGTTTGGATACTTTGGTAGTGAGGCCGTTTGTATTAGCTTGCAAGATTTAACACTCAACGGGACTGAATCCATGTAGTGAAGATGAGTATATGAAATGTATACCGAGTGAAAATAGGTTGTTAGAGGAGTATTTTCATGGTGCTAGATCAGTCACGCCTAAAGCTCTAAAGGAAGTATTTGAAGATAAAATTGAAGATCAAGAGGATAGATATAAGTTGGGATCAATTCTTACTTATGAGACCTTGTTAAGAGCCAAGGGACAAGGAACATCAATTAAGTTGAAGAACTTGGTTCTCATTGATGATTTAGAATTGTTTAACAAATATCCATGGGGAACAAAGTCTTATGGTTACACGATCCATCGATTTGTTAAAAAATAACAAAACTTGTAAAAGCAGTACTCATTTTGGGGGTACCGATTGCAGTACAGGTAACTGACCAATATTAGATTTAAATGGTACTTTACTATTTGAGATAAGTGTGACTAACTTATATTCTTTTATTTTGTTAGGTTTAGGCATTTGGATGTTTTCCTTATGTCACTAAGTTTTTTGGTGCATCAAAGATATATGACAAAATTCCAAGGATATGTTATTTGAAATCAATACTCACACCTTGTTATACTGATATGGAGGAAACCTTGAGGGATTAAGAGGTAAGGAGATCATAATAAATATCACGAATCTTCAAATGTATACATAATTATTTATATGTGTATGTATACAATCTTCTATATTGATTTATATTATTATTATTATATCTAGATAATTTTCTCTTGTGCTCTAGTTGTTAGGTCGAAGTGGTCCCATTGACACCCACAAATGAAGAGATAGCAGCGGATTACATGATAAAATTCTATGAAGAGCCGAGTCATAGAAAGTTACAAGAAATGTGTCTCCACATAGTGAACTGATGGAGACCGAAAGAGTATTGCCTCAAAGAGAGGAGGAGGCGGAGACAAATAAAGTGCAAACAGAAATAGGAGATGTATGTATATCGGTAATAACCTTTATCTTTATTATCCCCTTGGCCAAAAGGTTGAGGATACATTGATGACATCAATGGGAGACAATCATGTGGTGACACCACCGGTTGAGGATAGAGATGGTGGAGGCCTTACAGAGTATCAAGCTACGGTTACACCATTCGACAATGATTTGGTAATAACAGTTGCACCATTTGACGATGAATCGGCAACAACTACTGAAGAGAATGAAAATCACGAAATCATAATACAGAGTTGCACTGTCGTGGAGGAGACTCACTTGATACCCAAAAGAGATGTTGTAAAATACACAAGAAGGAAAAGAGGCGAGGTGTCAATTGATGATAAGCTGGTGGAAGGGAATAAGAGTAAGACCACCTTCGCGTTTAAATCTACCCCTAAACACAAATGAGGTGAAACGTAGGAAGTTCTTAAACAAGACAATGCCTAATATGTTCCAAAAAGTCGATCCAGCGAAGAAGAAGTTTTTTAACACATAGTACATGTCAAGCGATAACGGGTACTTGTGTTTAGCATCGTATCCATTATGTTCCAATGAAAAAAATTGCTCATCTTCTATTTTTTTTTTTCCACAGTATTGTATTTTAATTTCATGGCAAGCGCATTGTTTCATAACATTAGGACTTGTGGAAAATTTCTTGATGCAAATGTAAGTTGATATGATATTTCTATTGTATTCTTGAATAAGGTTGTTTTAGTATTTATATGTTGCTATTTTAGGTTGTGATATGGCAATGCTATTATTACGAGAGAGGGAAAAAAAGGTATAGAGCATTATTTCGCCATTTTTCTAAAGTTGTAGTGGACTCCAGTTTCCATGACCAGCTTCGATCGGATTATTCCGATGCAGTGCACAAACTCTTGCTTCCTTATGTTAAAGGGGCATGGAACGATTGTACACATCTTCACTATCCTGTCCTTATTGATAGACATAGGATCGCTGTTGAGGTGGACTTTAGCAAATCAACAATGATTGTCTATGACTCCGATAGTGAATGCATGACACAAGCTGAACTAGATCAAATCTTGCAACTAGACTCCATCATGATCCCAAAGATTGCAAAAGAAGCTGATCTTAGCTTGGACGAGCCCCTAACTATCAGAAGATTTGATGGAATAATAAAAAAGGGACCACCATAAGTGTTACTTATGTTATTACATTAAAATTTTGAGTTTTAAATTTTAAATTATTATTGATTCGAATTGATACTGAATATTGATTTCTAACTTTTGTGCTAGGGGTGATTGAGGAGTTTATGCCATCAAATATATTGAGTTCTTGAGCATCGAGCAAGGGGTGCAACTTGTAGATGACTCTCATATTGTGAAGTGGAGGGAGAAGCTAGCTGTCGATATATTTACTAACGATTTTGACCCATAGATATTATGTAACATTTTTTTTTCTAGACATGATGTAATATTTCTGACTGTTTTGAACTACTGAGCGTAACTCCTATTTGTTTGTTCCACTTAATTAAATGTATATTGTGTTTATTCAGTTACACAATATTTCTGACTGTAAACAACTTGTTGGTTTGAAACGACAAGTAAACACCTATGCAGGTTCAGACTCTAACTAGTAAACAAAGTGTAAAGAACCACTAAAGAACGTGTAAACAACCACTAAACAACATGTGAACAATAGGGTTGTTCAAGACTCATAGTAAGCAACTACTAAACAAGGAGAAAACAACTGCTAATCAACATGTGAACAACTGATAAACAACATTACACATTGGGGTTGTTTAAGACATATAGTAAACAACTACTAAACAACACTTAAACAACCGCTACATAATTGTTAAACAATTGCTAAACAGTAGGGTTTGTTTCGATATGGACTTATGCGTTTCGGTCAAATTGAGCGTAACTTGTTACTTCTTAAGTGAAATCACTTTGATATGGACTTATAAGACTCTAATATGTTACATCGAGAGTTATAAGTGTTTCTTTCGATCTTGATTTATGTGTTTTAGTCAAATTGAGCATAACTGGTTTCTTCTTAAGTGAAAACACTTTGATATGGAATTACATGACTCTAACATGTTACATCGATAGTTATAAGTATTTCTTTCGATCTGGACTTATGGGTTTCGATCAAATTAAGTTTAACTAGTTACTTCTTAAGTAAAAACACTTTGATATGGACTTATAGGACTCTGACATGTTACATCGAGAGTTACAAGCATTTTTTCGATCTCGACTTATGTGTTTCGGTCAAATTGAGCGTAACTGGTTACTTCTTAAGTGAAAACACTTTGATATGGACTTATAAGACACTTTAATACCTTGAAATCTAATTGAGGTGCTTAAAACAACTGAGTCGTTTAAACAACGTATGTTATTTTAAATATTAAGTAGGTTGTTTAAAATAACTCTGTTGTTCAAAATAACAAATTTGTTCTGTTTTAAAATAGCAATTGGGTTGCTTCTGCTGTTTAATTTTTTGTTCCTAAAACAACATAAGGTTTTTATACAATAGATGAGTAACCTAACAGATAAATAAAGTCTCACAACTAAGTTGTTCGAGCATTACACTTACAAAATATGAATACATCTTTATCCACACCCGGTGCATGATTTTTTTTCAGCATTACACTTACAAAATAAAATCTCAAAACTAAGTTATACTAACTTTGTGATTATCTCTCAAACATTGGCACTGGATCTCGGCAATTCAATCGATTATGTCCACTTTATCCACACCTGTTGCATGATTTTTTCTTGGAAATTCCCAGTTGACTTAGTCCTTTTTATTTTCGGACGGCCAGGTTGTTTTCGTAATTCTGGTGGAAAAACCTTCATGTCCTTAATAGCATCAGTAACTACCCACTCAGATTCATTTGGTGCGGGAAAGATAACATCATCATATGTTGCTCTCCAAAAAGCAGTCGTATAATAATCCGAGCACAACAAATATACTGACTACTTTTCCTCTGCCTTGCTGCTGATATTGCATGTTCACACGAAAAATGATCTAATTGGAACTTTCTACATGTGCAAGTGATTTCCTCAAAGTTAACATAAAATTGGTGGTGTCGTTCCTCACTACATACCTCATTTGATCGATTGGTTCGACTTTCAGCCTTTTACCCTTGTCAAGAGATATGCGCAGCTATTCTTCCATCTTTGGGGTTGGGCTGGTTGTGCAAGTTTGTGATTCCTCTCACCTTTGATGAAACCATTTTTGTAACTTCTTTCCAATACGTTCAATCAATGGAAGAACAGGGCATTGTCGCTCTTTTTTCAGCAAGGAGTTCAAAGACTTCGCATTGTTTGAGGTCATGATGTTGTAACGATGCCCCTGAAAGTGTGATCAGGTCCATGCCTCATAGTCTATGTCATCAAGATATGTCCAACCAACATTATATGTGCTTTGAATATGAAGCATAAATTTGTTGAAGTCATCTATAGTATATGTTTCTGGCGCTCTCATAAACAGTGAGTAATGTCACTTTTTCTAGTTTTGGTCCTCAAGTTACCTTTGATGTGATAGATGCAATGCCCATGGCGCACATGTTTATAAACTCTTGCAACTGTATCGATAAGACTTTGATTGTGAGCAGAGACAATAACAAGATCTTCTCTATCACCAGTCATTTTTTTTTATCAAATTTGTGAAAAACCAAACCCATGAATCATCATTTTCGAAATCACCCATGCAAAAGGATAGATTTGCCTATTTCCATCTTGACAAGTAGAAATAACCAAAGTACCCTTGTATTTTCCAGTCAAGAATGTCCCATCCACAATAACTACTAGCCTCATAGAAGAATGAAATTACGGATACACGGCCCAAATGCCAAAGAAGTATTTGAAGCGGTTTTGACTACCAACCACCATATGGTACACATTACCAGGATTAGAAATATACAAATTCTGAGCATATGCAGGTACCTTAGCATAACTATCCTCATGTGAACCCCTTAAACTTTCTAAAGTAGACTCTCTACACCTTCTTGCCTTTTGATAGCTCATTTATACCCCAAATTCTTTACGAATATCATCTATGATATCTGCAGGTCTATAAACTTTCTTTGGATCCTCGAATGTATCCGTGATGTGCTTTCTAATGATCCACGATCTTGCTTGTCTATGGGCATTGTGAGTCTCAATTACAGAACAAGTATGTTTAGAGTCATACTTTCCAATTTGAAAATAGTCACATTGATTGAACTTTGTTGCTCGCAATCGCCAGTTACAATTCTCATCAACACACACAATTGTGTAAACTTCCTTGTTCGATTTACCTTGAATTCAAAGTTGTATCTTAAAGCAAGAAGATGCATGTCTGACTGAAGATATTTCTTGGTTTCATATACTTGACCTTGTTGCAAGCTGAAATCCACGGATATATGTGATGTACAACCATTTGAAGAAGAAGCAAGACGCTCGCTTGAGAAGTGAACTTTTTATGCACTATGATGTAGAAACTCTTGGATGTGAAGGCATCATCATGGTCCAGAATATTTGCGTTGGTATGTGGAACAATCACCAACGTATCCCAGTCCACAACTTGGGCTATCTCGTTGATTGATTTTCTTGTATCTTAGAGTTATGATCATCCCGTTCTTGTTGCATGTTATGGATAGGGACATCATTTTCCACTCCAGCTTCATAAGATGGATCATTTGTTTCAACCTCATAAAGATACTCAGATGAATGTTTATTCACAAGGGTCACACAAATTGGACAATATTGACCTTGTTTGTTGAGACCTAACAACCAATGTAGCTGCCTGGTAGAAGTGATTTTGATTGGAACTTGAAGTTGTCAGGGAGAAGAAATCGCATCTCCACATCATGCAATGAAGAATCAACATTGCAAAGACTTTAAACTTCAGAATGAAGCTCTTCATATGAGTCATATTTGAAGATATAGGAAGTCCTGTTACATTAGCACCATCATCATCCTCACACTTTTTCCATTCTCATCGCCACTCTTCATTGATAAACTCACCAAAATAAAATATAGTGATCCATAGGGAAGATGATTCCATATCTACAATTTAATGAGAGAATTATAAATTATTGGGAGATAAAAAGACTATAGCTTAAGTGGCACCAAGTTACAAAAAGCTTAAAATATTATTCATTATCTTGAATTTACCTAAACAACTCCACAATTGAAACAGCATAAGCAATAACTAAAACAACATAAACAACAACTATAACAACGTAAACAATAACTGTTATTTTATTAGCATTAACTTTGTACAACTTGTTATGTAATGAGGTACACTTAAACAACTAAACACCATTATGTAATTCTGTAAGTTGAAGTCTAAACAACTAAGCAACCTAAACAATTCAAAACAACTTAAACAACATTGTCGAATAGCGCAGAAAAAAAACTATTACCAGCATTTCACCCGCTAATTTCAACTAATTTTCTTTATCCAAGATAAAACTAACTAGCAACAAAATTCAAACTTAGAAAGCATATATATAAAAGAAAAAATTTCTTACTTTAAAGGCTTCAACTCAACTTCAATTTGTAGGACCATCATGAAGAATGTTTTGGAGTAAAGAGAATAAAGTGTAGATGCATATTCAAAAGTGGCATATATAAAATATATGATGAAAGAGTGTGAAAAGGATAATTTATGTAATTTTATAAACCTAAATGTTTTTATATATATATTTTTATATTTTTTATTTTTATAAACAGAGAAGGCCTTTTTTGATTGTTTGGAGTAAGATCATTCTCAATAAGTTATACTTTAACTAGATCATTAATGAAAATATCCCTCCGATTAGTGGGGTGACACGGATGCTTCGTGTGTAGAGGATCGGGGAACGGGATTAGGCTGGGACAAAGATGGACGAGAGGATTGATGTTGAGATTGCGGAAGCTGCAGCAGCTTGTTTGGAACTTTTATTGCTGCTATTTTATCTTTGAAGCATCAATTAGACCATCTGCTAATGGTGTGCGCATCACTTAGCCCCTTTTACTTTTACTTTTGATGCACATCAAAACGCTTAATAAATTTACATAATATAAACCTTCTATGCTCGGAATGTATGCTTTTCTAGGTGAACTAAAATAATATATTCGTTTACCGAAATTTCTTTTACATTTGCACACACAGACATCATTATTACTTGATTTCCATCTTTGCCAGAAATGATAAAATGTCGGTGACTTGCCTGAAATTTTATATATCAGCAGCAAATCCTAGTCTTGCAGCTCATCTACAGCTTTCAACATCATATACCTAAAACCATCAAAGCCAAAAGCTTAATATAAATTTGACCATAATCACAACCAAGCTCTTCACATTTTAAATATAAAATACATAAAATTATCGATATGTAATGTGCAAACAACACAAAAATCTAAGACACATTTACGTTAACTTGGTCCCAACTATAACATACTAACACTAAGACTCAGAGACCCCTTCCACAGAGTGCTTTCCACTACAAGATAGAGAACAAATACTACGCCAAGACTTCACTCCCGACCGCCAGTGGTTTCTTCCGCATTGTCCAAAAGGCAGCAAAATATCGGTTCTGCACTTACATAAAGAACCTCAATGTAAGATTATTATGGCCCCCATACCATCAAATTTAAGACTTTAAGATATTTGATGATAACAACTGTCGTCGTATAACAATGGTAACAGCAGAGATGGTGGTAGTGGTTGTGTGGTAGTTAATAATAAATCAGAAAAGACAATTAGTAAACTGGCGTTAAATATTAAAAGAACTCTTGATAATCACAATAATCACCACAGACCCAACAATCATATAAGTTGAGAAAATTAATATATTTCTTGTTGGGTTTTCAGATACATCAAGAATATAGACATACCATCTAACCACAAAGCTATTGGCATTGGCCACCACAGAGCATGTTGGGCTGGTGGATCAATTTTCGAACCACATCACCCTTCTTACCTTATTCTTCTTCAAAATGAAGTCATCATTCACCAAAAAGACCTGAATTATTATGCTAAGAAAATCTTTTGAAACATCGCAGTTGGACAACAACACTCACTTTAAGTTAACCTACATCAATGCATGAACACTTGAAACTAACTTTGGCTCCTAAACAACATGCACTGTGATGCGAATTCCCAATTAGGAACATCTAAATTATGTGAAGAGGTCATATGGAAATTTCAAATATGAACCTATTGAGAGCCGAAAAAGCTTACCTGCATCATTGATCTTGGATTCGTAGTGTAAGTTGTCTTAATTGTTGATTCTTTCTGTTGTTTTTTAGGAAACAAAAGAAAGAAAAATAAGTTGCAGAAGATGAAATTACAAAAACAAAAAGTTGAAGAAATAAAAACAGGGATACCTCTATTACAAATCCATAATGGCAGGCAACCCTCTTTACGTCTTCCAAGCTCAGCTCAATTGACATCTCCTAGGGAGGATATTGCCATAAAATGAGAATTTGGAATAGCCCATGTTAGGTTTATCAGAAGGAGTGCACACTTTATTATTTAAGGTTAGAATGCGTACATCTTCCTGATTATAGGCATCTGCAAAATGATAAAGCAGCGGCCCCAAATTGATCCACACCTGTCAACCAATCAGAATAAGAACTGCAGGGAGGAAGGATTAGCAAGTACTGTTTAGTATGAATCACTTACACCACTATTTTTTAGAATTTTAGAGATAATCTCAATATATTCAACAATATTGTGTGCCGTATCAAGAAAAAAACAAGTTACAACTGCATCCCAAGCTCCTGAAATTTTATAAAATAACATCAATCAGTCTAGCAGAACAGTAGAGAGTATTGAACGGGATCACAGAAGTTGCATCAGGTATTTGATTCAAACTTTCACAGATTTTGTACTCTAGCAGTCCTTCAAGTCAGAGACAGATTAGCAAGACAAAGACACCTACCCTTTTTTCCAGAAAAATAATATTGTTAATAAAAGCATGTAAGCCTACTATTTTGTATGATATGTAACACTCACAAACGGTAGTAGTATTACAGCAGAGCTCTGGAAAAGATTACAGTAGTCCCATTCTAAACTGGAACTATAACAAGCGTTTTCAACATTTAAAATCGTTCAACTATGTCTGTTTGTGTGTGTGTGTGAAAAGCCAGGCACCTTCCTTACCTACTTGACTTGGATCACTATAGACTTCAACAAAATCACCTCCACACATTGAGAAACCTTCAGTAATCCCTGCACTGTTCCAGTGGATTATATTACAATTAGTTTCAGAAAAAAGTGGGAAGCGGCTCATGAAATTTTGATGAAGTAAATCAACCAATGCTATTTGCCTGCCATGCTGCGATGTCAGTTGCACGATGCTACTGAACTATTATACAATTTTAATCAGCAGAAACCTTCTAACCAAATTCAGCAGGTTTGAGTAAGCACAGAAGACACAAGATAGAAAATGAATGAAAGAGATAGCACCCAACTTAATTAAAAATGTCATTCAGTCTTTACAGATAAATACATACATATGTTTTTTTCTTTCTATTATCGAATAGATATTGTTGAAATATGATATGATTTCTTATTGGGATAAGTTATAAATTGGCCCCTCAACTATAGGGCCAGATACAAAATAGCCCTTTAATTAATTTTTTGTCCAATTAAACACTTCTATTTTAAAATGAAACAAACAAGTCCTTTAATACAATTCAGACAAATACGCCCTTTAGTCAATATGAGGGCAAAGGGTGTTAGGACTCTCTCTCTCTCTCTCTCTCTCTCTCTCTCTCTAGGAGTCTGTTAGATGTCTCTATCTCTCTCTCGTTTTTTCTTTGAAGTTGGTTTCGTCACTGTTATATTACCCTCTAAAAGAAGAAAGGAAAGATAGATTGTTATGATATGCAGTTAGAACTTAGCAGGCATCAAGAAGCTAGGCAGCAATCCATTGTCTTGCTCTTGAGTTAGCACTCGTACCAGTGGCCTCATTTATTGAAGTAACTTGTGGTTTTGTGAAGTTTATCAATTACCTCATTAATTTGTGAGGGAGACTCGTAGTGTATTTCATTGGTAGCGATGTCGTCACTATCACTTACGCACTATACAGGCAGAATCAACGTCATTGATTATGAGTTTAGAGTTACGGGTTCTTCATGTCATGTTGGGGATGATGATTTAGATGCCAACTGATCCACAGTTATTGAAGAGGATAAAGACAAAATAACGCCTAAGCTTCAATATTGCAATTTATTTTGGTTGGAATAGGTTAATCAATTGATGTAGGCAAACCTTTTATTAGTTATTTGTGTGGACAAGATAATGGTTGGCAATGGTGACTAGGCGGAGGAGGAATGAAGCAATGGCGAATGGCTTGGTGATGTTACTGGCGGCTTGGTGATGATGATAATAGCTGTGGGTGCCATATTCCTTCTAACAGAGTTCTCTTTAAATTGACGGAATAATCCATAAAAGGTCTATTTGTTTGATTTTAAAAATAGAAGTCTTCAATTGGACGTAAAGCAAATTGAAGGGTTAATCTATATCTCCGACCGTAGTTGAGGGGCCAATTTGCACCTTATTTCTTCACGTTTAACAACTATAGCTTTCATACGAGGTGGTTATTCAAGTAGCATAAGTTATTTACAAAGACCCACGAAAGAAGAACTTGAAAAAACTGCGGTAGACAAAACAAACAAAGCAAAGAAATGGGCAAAGTTAAACGAGTACCTAGCTGGATGAATATCTGGGATTAAAACAGAGCGAAGCTGATCACTGTCTGAAAGTGTATTGCAATTACTGTGGATCCATGGATATATTGTCCACTCTTCAGCAACTTGAGAGCTAATGAGCTGACAAATTAGTATTAAGCCAACCCCAGCATTCATAAAGAACTGAAATGTTAAGATCTTAGGTCCTTACTGGTTTAGTATAAAACCGGAGCATATCATCATGTAGTAAGAAAATTCATTCCCTTGGCTTATAAAACCTGTGATATAATAAAAAAATTAGGCTGCTGACAAAGAAATTATCATCCAGAAGACTATGCATTGTTCTACGGGACATACCCAGACATGAGATTTCTAAAGCCAGCCTCCCAAGACCAGCCCCAGGAACTAAACATGCTGGAGGACTGTTCAAGAAATAAAACATCCGCATATTCCATGAGGTCCACCAATCACATGCTTAGACAATGTTAAAAATGGTATAGTATACAAAATAAAGCCCAACGGTACAACTAGCATTCCAAGTAAATCCAACCAGGCATTCTACATGTAATAGTACCAAAAAAACTAACACCTGCTCTTGCAACGATTTGGAAAAAGTTGCTCAAGTTCTTTAAGGATTGGCTTATAGCATTCATCTCGTTCTTGCTGACCCTGAACACAGAGGAATATGTAAGAAAAGCAAAATTCAATTGTTAAAGTCTTTGTATCTTTCCTCTTCATTAATTAATTTTGAGAGGCAGTAACTGTGATTTAGGATCTATTTCCTTCATCGAAGACAATAAAATCTAATGAATACCTCAGCTGCCCAGTCTCTGACAATGTTCCTTATGATGCATCGGACCTGAAAAATGATAAGACATATTTGATAACTGAAATCAATCATTCTGTAGGTAAAAGGCCCACCGCCCACGCATTAATGGCACATCAATTTAACATAAAATGCTGCAGAAAAACATAAACCCTATACATTAGAATAGATTGTGCCAAGTGTAAAGAGCAGACACTAACAATTCCATAGTACTTTATTTGACAGGATAAGGTACAAATTGGCCCCTCAATGTATAGCCTTAGGTATATATCAGCCCCTCAACTTATGTTTTTTTGTTTAAATAAACACTTCTTTAAATCAAACAAACAGAGCCTTTAATAAATAAGATTGAAATAAAATATACCCTTCTATCAATTAGGCAAACAGCTAAGCTGCAGTCAGATTACAATGGGTAAACCACAATTAATATTAACCTCTAACTTATCTTTGAAGAAAAAGGGGGTAAATTTTTGTGGTTCACAGTAACAGGCTCGAATGCGTGAAAAACTAAATCCACGGCAGGGCCACACTGCATGAAATTTTTTGAGATAAGGTTTTACACCATTAAAATTGTTCAACTGCAAACTCAACGTATTCGAGTTATTAAGATACCAATCCTTGTCGGCGGGCGGCGGAGGAATATACTACAGATCTCATGTGAGATTGTCCCCTAGAGAACTATACGAGAGATTCAAAATCTCAACCTTGGATATATTGGACACAGAAATTGGCAGTACACAAGTGAAGTTATTGTATCTAAGATTCTCTAACTATGGTGAATCAGGCAAGACTCCAAACCAATAATGTAATTCCTCATGGAAAAGTTGGAACTAAAATCAATTATTTTAGCCCTGGAAGCTAAGCCAACTCTTCAGAAATATGTGTGTGTGTGTGTGCGCATGTTTGATGAAGAACCCATAATCCAAATAATTAGACAAGTAACAGACCGAGTTCCGTTTAAATTTGATTAAAGGGCATATTTGTCCCAACATTACTAGTTAGAGGGCCTATGTAGTTGGATTTAAAAGAAAAATAGTTGGAAACAAAAATAATAATGGAGGGGCTAATACATACTTAGGGTTATAGTTGAACGGTTTATTTGTACCTAATCCCCTCTTTTGATAATCAACCAACAAAAAGTGGATCGGGAGCATTTCAAGATATAACTACCCAACCCACACCAAAAAGTAGCAAAAAAGGATAGGGAATAAAAGCTTTGACCATTCACAGTTCACAATGGTTGTTAATAGCACAATCTATTCGTACGAGAAACTAATATATTGTTGCATGGAGAAATCAATTGTTATCTGTTAGTTATCTACAGGTTCTTTCACCAATCAAGTATAAAATATAAATACAAATAAAAAACACCAACCATTAACCAAATAATCCAGGTGTGAGGATGAATACAAATAAACCATTGCCAGAAACACCAGTATCATACTCTTCTCATGACCACTAAAAGATACAGAAAACCAACCTGTTGCTTGTATTGAACAAAATACTTGATTATTATGACCATATCTCCTATAAAAAGAGGATCTGCCTACTATTCACTCACAATTCAAATCTCTAAGTTGCAGCCCAAGTCAGCAAACCAAACCACCAAGAGGAACACCAGCATCACATCAGTCTGATGTTGCATCAACACTTGTACTGCCCATTCTAATGGTTTATTTGGTCTAGTGTGATAACTGACTTGAGTCTTTTTGGGTCCATTCATGTTCAAGCCTAGATCATTTACTAATGATTTTAGGCCGGTTTCTTAGTGGTATGGAAAGATCTTTGAGAATAATTGTTCCCATGGTGAACGTCTATATGGACAGAGAGAAATAGAGAAACAAGTTTAAGTGAGCCTGCACTTGAGTGCTGGACAGGAATAAGTTCAAGGTGGCTTTATGTGAGTTCAGTAAGGTAAATGATTGGGCTAGTTCCTCATGTGGATGACTTGTCGGGTGGTAAATGTTTAATTTTTTTTAATATCTAAAATGTTTTCTCATTCATAGGGGGGAGGAAAAAATCACACCTTGTCTACATCAACTAAAGGAACATGAAACTGCAAAGATGGATCCATATAATCCAGTGATGACGAGGATGCCTGAAAGGAGATCCAAGAGCACGTGTTAGTTGTGACAAAAAAAAGGATGTAAACTAACTGTGTAGCACAACATAGTAGATTGCATTCTCATATATCTGAAGCACTTAATTTTACATTCATTTTATCCTATTAATTTTTAATTATAACACAATAGTCTGGAGAATTACATTACAATTAGATTTAAAAAAAAAAAAAAAAAAAAGAAGAAAAGAGAGGATTTTAAGCAAAGAGAAAGGAAAGTAAAAGTTTAAGAGGGTTCGAAGGGAAAACTAGAACGGGGGGAGATGGAAAAGAGATCATTGAACAGACAAGACTGCAGTGGTTTTCAATCCTATACTGCTACTGTATGTGGCACTTTCATGAAGAAGCATAATTTTTAAAAAGAAAATATTTATGTTATACAAAAGTTTTATATGTACACTCCTTTGGAATTTAAATAGAAAATAAAAAGATGTAAAATGAGAAATTAACAACAAACCAAACAAGTGATGCACACAAGAAGGACATTTTAGATAAGTTAGAACTGGAAAGAGAATTAAGAAAAAGAGACTAACAAGAGCAACCAGATTCAATTACAAAAGAGTACATGAACCAAGGAGAACGTCTTTCCGGACAAAGTATATTGAAAGCATCCAAGAGTTCATTATCAAGCTAATAACAAGCACTTTCATGTATTTCATAAACCAAGACACAGTCAAATAGAGAACAATACCAAACCATGAGAAATAGAACACATCTAAGAGAGGGCCTAGGGGAGGGTAGCAAGAGAAAAACATTATAACTTATAAGGTATAGCTTCAAGCAACTAAAGTCGTGTTTGGACACTCGGCTCAGTCTTTATACGCATTGTTGAACACGTTAAATCAATATTAATGTGGTAAGGTTAAGCCTGTAGATATGATGTATGCAATATGGCATTATGGCTATGATCCCAATGTTAACCATGTAGTGGAAGTCCTTAATGCCAAACAAAATGGTGAGGCATACGAAAATGGTTCGATCTTGATTGGGCTTCACAGGACATGGTAGAGTTGATAAGGATAGAGAGCAGTACATAAACGTAAGAAGGTATGCTGATGGTCGATTGAATTGATGTCGTCTAAGAGGAATATGGCCAAGGTATCATTTGAGCCTTGAGGGGAGGATTGGTGGTGTCCATTTAAAGGGAGGATACTCCATATCCATATCAGCAAACAAGACCCACATGAATTGAATATGGGGGAATTATAGGCACATAATTATTTGCATATATCTCCACTAGTTAGATGGCTTTTGTTAGAACAACTCATCATGTACTGCACAAACCAATCCTGCTTTCTAGCTTTTCATCAGACTTGGTCATAGCAGCCACAGTGACCCTCCTCGCTAGGGTGTCACTAGCCTCAACTCTCTGTTTTTAATGTGGATGATACTGCGTCCATGGTTCACCTTTCCCCCCCCTGTTAGATCCCGGAGGATGCTTGTATAGAAGGAGATAGGAGTTAAACAATGACTATTATCACTAATTTTTTATACCATCTTGTTATGAAGGGTTATAGATGCTCTTCTATGACGCATCTATTATTGGTGTCCCCTTCTTTGGTCCTTTGCCAAGAGACAGAGAACACCTCCCACAATCCTTGACTCAATATCTTTAAGTAGCCTATGTCCTTGTCTTATCCACGAGGATTTTGTGAGCCTACAGTGGAAGTTGCTTTTCCATAAATCAATAGTCAATTTGTTCCTCTACGTGTTTACAATTCTTCCTCTCTTGGCAATATCTCTAACAGTCTTATCTAGATTGATATTGTTCATATAATAGCTTCAAATGTATTGTTGTGTAGCCCTTCGGCAGTATAATGATCACTTTGAAAAGTCATATATAATGATATATACGATATTTTATGTTTCTTATTTAACCAGTTCCACGTGCCCTTTTTGGGTTTGAGATTGATAGTTGGGTTCTTTTCATTTACTTCGGCAATTTTCGCATATGAGTTGTAGCTCAATTTCTTTGATTTGAAGGAGTCTTATGTGCCCTTGTGAGGATGATGGCGTTACAAATAAGGAATGATCTGCTCCCCCAGCTAAAATAAACTATTTGTTTATTTTATTTATTAATACTTTTATGAGGAATTGGTGTCGTAGCTTGGAAGCAAATTTAACTTTTATACGAGTCTTCTTGTGTCAAATTGCTCAAAGAAAGGCAGGTCGTTATGGAAATTCATGCAGATATGTGCTAAGTCTATTTATTTGGCATGAAGTCAACATATTCTAGATTCCCCTCAAAAGCCTTAAAACCTAGTCAGGCTTCACTTGTAATTCATAAATTGCCAAGACCGTTTGAAACTAGATTGTGACAAGATATCGTGACTATTTAAGGACTGGTCCTGAGGTGCTCGATAGAGTAGTTCAGGTGGTATACTTAGCCTCTACACAACTTGGATCCATATTCAATGCGATGGGTGTAGTTTACTATTTTTTAGATTTGGATGTCATATATATGTTATTGAATATGCCTCCGATCTGACCAGAAATCTATGTAGTGTGCGAAAGTAATGGGCTCTAGAAGTACTGTTGGTTAAGATTAGGAATCAAACTATATCATCTGAACTATTTACAATCAAAATCTCTAAAAACCAACAATGCTCTCTTCTTCGTTGAGCACATTGTGAGTAGGCACTTGAGCAGAGTCTTCTTGAAAACGAATATGAACACCAATGTCAATATCAGTACTCAACGAAACGTAAGCAGAAGTGGAGTCGTATTCCTCTATGGACGCAATCAAACTCTTAGGTAAAGTACAATAAAGCCTCAATAAGGAAAGTTAATGGATCACTTACCAAATTCATAACATTGCACCTTAGCAGCAGACATAAAAAAATACAAATAAGAGTCTCCTCTTAGGCTACTTGGGTACAGAGCTCAAGGGAGGGAAGTTTATTATACACAACTAGGTCCTTTCTGGAAGTCCTATCGAAGCAATATCACCTTACTAAACCAAACTTCTCTCAAGAGAAGTGGTAGTGAGTCTATTTCTAATATGACCGCTTTCGTCCTCCAATTCATGTAAGGGGCCTTGGCCCTTGTGCCATCTAATGTTTTTATTGAAGGAAACACTTGGAAAGACGCGAAAGAAGACCTAGTTTCAAACCCATGTGGAATCTTGTATGTAAAATGAGTCATCCTTCTTCCCTCCTGGAGTTGCTTTCTAGGCACGGCTATCCAAGCAGAATTCCACCACTATGAAGGCTCATTTGTATTCCCCCAACCAATTTCCTCCCACTATTATGATGGCATCTGCTCTTTGAGCTACTTCGAGAATGCTCTCTATTCGGCGTCTTAACAACCCAGGATTAAGGCAGTGCTTCTGAAATACCTTTGAACTCAGAACAACTTCAGTTGCTTAACGGCGGGATAACTATCATTACCCTAACAGCCATTCTCCATAAAAGGACCCTAGTTTCCTTTGATATACGTTTTCAGTTTACTTACTCTTGTTGAGGTGCACATTCTATGTCGGTCCAAAATATTTATCACATACCCAAATAGCAAAGGATACAAGCCACCATGAAGATAATAAAGTTACTGAATCAAATAAAGGTAAACTAAATCGACTGTATAGAGAAAAAACCATGAAGAAATTAATGTTTCTACTCCAAAGAGAATTTGGAAGCGAAGACCTTACATGTCCATCACAACCAAGTGTAGAAGATAAAGCTGGAGATTTTTTAACACTCTGAAAGCCACTGGCATCAACATTTTCTACTAGTTTGTTACACGCAGAGGCATTGGAGCAGTTCTCCACATTGTTGCTCAAAGAATGGATTTTCTTCTCCTGTTGTTATCTACAGAGGTCAAGTTTTCATAATGAAAAGAAGACAAAAAAATATTGAACCAAAGATAGCAATTTGGAAAAATTCGTAGAACATGGTACAATGGTAGTGAGACCTCAATGCCAGTTTCTAGTGTGAAAGTCCCATATGCTTCACCTTCCCTAGAGATAAGTTCATCAGCCTTTGCAAAATGCAGGTTGCCACTATTTGAATTAGACTGAGAAGACCGAAGATTCATGTCACCAGATGATAGACGATTATTTGAGCCATTCACAATCAATTGATCTTCAGTATTACTAGTGTCCACACTCATATCAAGAGGGGGTTCAAAGGTCTGCCAAGATAAAGTACAAATTTAGGTCATAGACCAATCATACTAAACATATAAGTATTTATGCTTCCAGAGGAAACAACCATCACACAAATATGCAAGTTAATCAAAGTAGCAAAGGAGGCGAAAATGTGAAACAAATAAAATTATCCCCAAATCACCTTGAGCATTTCAAAGATGAAATAGGAATTTTCTGAGATACACCTACAAGAATAAACAGGAAGGATTAGTCGGCCAAGTCCCAGAATCGTTTATGCATCTTACTTTGTGAAACCTCTTTATAATACATATGCGCATAAAAAATATATAGGTCGAGAGAGATATTCAACAACCTGACGGTATTGTTACTTGGTGTTTCTTATCTTTTAGGTTTCCAGGCAACACCACTCCAATATTAGTTTCCACCACATCATTTTGTAAGGTCATCATTATACAATTCATACCTTAGATATAATTGTAGGTGGATTTTTTTTCTTTCACAGTTGTTTATTGAGGAACATGTATGTCTAAGCATGTGAAGCATTGATAACTATAAAAAGATGTAGACAATTCATACGGATGTTCATCTGGACTAACTTTGTCTCAACAAAAAACGGTGTAATCAGTTCTTATACTTTCTCCACTACAATATACTCAATTGAGCAGCACCGACCCGAAAGCAGTTGCAACATTTCCTGAGTGCCAAAATTGTCATAATTCTTTGAAATGCCACCTTTGCCCTTAATGAGGATAGGTTTCTATGTCCCATTCACTTTACTTTGATAGAATATGAGCACAAGGGAGAAAGGAGATTGTAAAGATATGGGGGACAATGAGGGGCTTTTGAAATTTCGCAGAACTTCAAGTTAGCTATTATTTTTTTATAAGAAACAAAAAATCTTATTAATAACAAGGAATCTATGAAGGAATGAGAATCGCGAAATGAAAAATATCTACATCTAAAGTAATTTAGCTATAATTGACCCACAATGATGCCACGTGCTAGGCCACTCCATCATTAAGTTGTATTCGATGGTAAACATGGTTCACGGCTACACTATAGCATACCAAACTCAATACATTGAAGTACAAGAGCACGAAAACAATGATAGTCCAATTAGAAATCTTAGACATTATTTTACCACAAGCAAACATGCGAAAGCAAATTTACCATCTAAGTTTCTGAAATTTCAGAGGAAGATGTGACAAGAGTGCCTGCAAAAGCCCAATACGATAAATCAGAGAAGTTAGCAATAGGATTATTCTCACTTATCGCATAACATTTGAAGATAGCATGTCACATATAAACAATAACAACAAATTTACAGAAAAAAGCCAAAGCGGAATAAGTGATTCAACAAAGTAAGGAGTCATAAATGCAATACACAGAAAGTAGAATGTGATAACATACTTCTGGCATATGTTCTCTTTGAAAGCTAATTTTTGTACCGACTTAAGTCATTATAAAGAAATTATTTCATTGGCAGAAAATGGAACGTGAAACACTTCCAGTACTTCTAGTTATGTTCTCTTTAAAAGCTCATTGTTTATTCACTTAGTCATAAAAAAGAAATCATTGTCACAACTTGATGGTATATACGTATATTATTTAAAATGAAATCCTTCTCCAATTATGTGCACTGTGCAAATAAGTTTCAATTCAGCAAGTTCTATCAAGCTACACAGTTGTATACAAGATCAAGATATAAAGGGTATTCTAGTGATATTATTTCCACAGAGTGCACATTGTATGTCTCATCAAACCCTCAGTACATAATAAAGAACCGCAACTTACGGGACCTATGCTACATAACTACACTAATTAATCAGAAAGGGACCTTGTGGGACACTGGGAGCCTTCTGAAGCATCTTTCATATCTTCGTATATCCTCTTCAGCAGCCTCTGGATAGCTGCGTTGAGAACCCAATAGAAACTCAAACTCAATTACTTGAGATTATTTTTCTTCGGACTAATCATGAAATATAATGGCAAAATGATGGTAAATTCATGCACAAAAAGGTTAGACACAGTTATAATATACAAAATACATGAGCTACTGCTGCTGCATAGTTTTACAGCCACATAAGTAACACCAATAGCTCCTGCAGAAAAAGTATGTCAGAACAGTTCAAGGGTTGAAAACAAACTCTTACAATACGATTACAATATTGACTAGGAAGAACTTTGGCACACTAACCTTCATAATTTAATAACATTCTATTCATAAGCCTGGTCAAGTCCATGTTATTTTTCTCCACTTCAACATTATGGATAATTTAATTTTTCCACGTTAGCTTTCAATAAGTGAAACCACTACCGCCAGTATATAACTTGAGACATTAATTGATTCCTAAGACATTGCAATGTCGCAATTATTTCCTGTTATATTTGGTCCAATTTACAGAACAAATCATCTTTCCTCAGGCAAACTACTGCAATTGAGCATGCAACTCTTTGATACATTTCACAATTGATAAGACCTATACAGTTATTTGAACAATATGGTTGATCATGAAGGTTCTTTGCTTAATGGAATTCCAATTTCCAATCATACCAGTTATCCAATTCAAGATGAATAACACAGCAGTTTATAGCATTCTGCTTACTCTTTCCCTATTGATGATAAGTCACTCACACAACTAATTTTCACATTTAATTAAAGAAGAAGACAAAGACTTCATAATGCATTGCTATACAGTATAAACTAGACGAAAGACATGCAAAATACTCATACACACCCAGCTTAAAGTTCATATGCAGCTTCATAATATCCATATAAGAGTAATCAATATTTGTTTATATACCAACTCTCTAGTTAACATTTGAATTTAATTCAGTTCAACTGCAAAACGATCGTCTGCATCAAACAACAGAAGCCCCGTATGACTCAACAATTAGTAAAAATTCCAATTAAAACCCCAAGAAATCAGCTTCTGAAAACTACAAATGGAGAGTCAGCATCATCAAGGTTCAGGAACAGATAAACTTAAAACGATATGAAGATAGGAAACGGCGGAGGCTACACGTAATTACATACACACAGAAGATCATGCGACTATAAACCGGATATTTACTTGAGGTAAGCGCTAATGATACGACGGAGGGATTTGACTTCAAGGGCCTCTTCCAGTTTCCGGCGATGCCATTCCTCGTCTTCGATTGACGACATCTTTTCTTTCTTCTCGTCCTAATTCCTGAGATTTCCAACTGCCAATTTTGTAGTTTTGGTGTCTTGTCTCGTAGCTCAATTTGGGCCGCAACTAATCCATTGTCACTAGATCCCATTTTACGCCTTCCCCTTTTTTTAAAAATCTATACTTAATATAAGCGGAAGCCTGATAATTCAGGGTTTTTTTAAAAATCTATACTTAATACTAAAGGGGAAGTGTGATAATTCAAGTTCAGACAAGTGTCCCGTTGAGGTATCGCATTCTCCTTATTTGTTGGGTTCTCACCCAATCAAGTTTTTTTTTTTTTTTTAAATGTTTTATAACTTTTTCGTCTCAACTCGATTTTCGATGAAAAATATATCAAATTAATAAACTTTTCACGATCTTAGATTTAATATCCATGATGAATATATATAATTAAAATATTAATTTTAATTGTAAAATATATTTTTAGGATGATTATGATATATTTTTTTAAATATTTGTGTATAAAATAAAAATGTGATATTACTTTTTTAAGAGAATTAAAATTATTTACTTTAATTTTATCTTTTTTAAATCTTAACAATTTTTGGATAGTTTGAAATATTTTACTTGAAAATGATTAAAAAAACATAAATTAGTTAGATTTATACTTATCGTAGAAAAACCTCAGCTATATTTGTTAAAATAATTTGTTGATTAAATTGGTTTGCTTTTTAATTAGTTTTTTTTATTATGTGAAAAAAATTATGATAGGTCGATTATTTTTTATGTAAATATGACATGATAATATAGTTTATCAAAAATATACTTAAGTAACTAATATATTTATGATTTCTTATAATAATATAAAAAGAATTCATTCCGTGCATCGCACGGGTCCACATCTACTCTATATATATAAAAGAAGACTTGAGACTCTCAAGTGGTGACACGTCAGCTTCTTAGAAGCCTAATAATGTGCCACGTGTCAATAATTTTGTAACTTGTAAAGTCATTTGCATTGTTTCACTCTCCTACAGGCTAATTAGCATTGTCTTTCCTTTATGCTAATTACGATGTTTCCTCTTCCTTACCATCTATTACTCTCTATTATGCTAGTTAATAACGGCCATTCACTTCTCTTTTAGATCTATTTTCTTTATTTATAGATTTTCCCAACCAACTGAATATATGTATGGAAGGAAAAAATCTGGTAGCAATGGTCTGAGGGGAAGAATGGAAGTAGGATGGTCAGAGTCCGAGGTAAGTTGTAGATACGTTATCGGGGTTATTGAGACAAACCAAGATGGTTGGTTCTTGGATGATGCCAAATAGAAATTTCAACTAATTCAAGAAGAATATTCACATATTGTCTAGGAAAATGTATATGGTGATTGACTACAGAATTGTGATGGTGAAGAGATAATGCAGGTTCTCATTTTTTTTTTTAACTGGTATTTGTTGGTTATTTTCAAGAGATTGTGTCACTCATGGTTGCAAGAAGAATGATACAGGCGTTCAAGTTTAGGCCAATGCAACATTTTTTGAGATATGAAAACCAATAGGTGAACACTGTTTTTTAGTGTTTAAAAGAAAATTATTTTGGGTTTCTTTATAGATTGCTTGTGGTTGTTTTTATTCTTGAAGAAGTGATCATGATGACCAAGTTATGTAAAAGGCACTATGTAGAAAAGCATGTAGTGTTTGAAATTGGAACAGAAAGTGATATTTGGTACTCCTCCGTCCCGGCTGAGTTTGCACACTTGAGTCGGCACGTATATTAAGAAAAACTATTTTTTATTTTTTTGTTGATTTTTTTAAAGGTGGAGATTAAAAGTGGAGATTGTGAGAAAAATTTGTTTTTTAAGAGTGTGTAAACTTAGATGGGACGTCTCGAAAAGGAAAGTGTGCAAACTCAGCCGAGACGGAGGGAGTATAACACTAAGGGGTGTTTGCAAATAATTGTGCTTTTAGAAAAATAATTTAAATTTATTTTTATAGTAAAATCAAAATTTAGTAGTATTTGAAAATAAAATGATTTTAAGTTCTTCTTAAAATCTGAATTTTCTTGGTTTCTCAAAATTAGTCCAAGATGATATTGCAAATACCGCATCAACCTGGAACTACTTCGATAAAGCAATTTTAACCGTCAATGATGATTTGCATACACCCTTAACAAGCAGAAAAAACCAAGAGAGTTTGCTTTGAGACTTTCGCTTTAACCCGCTAAAGGAAAATCATATTAAGGAATAATAAAATAGTCCATTTATAAGATTCAGTATGTTTCAGTGTATACTATAATTTTCTTGAATTTTTTTTCTGTTTCTTTTTTGTAGTAAGAGCAAGGAATTGGTGCACTTTTGTGATACGAATCATATTAAGGAATAATAAAATAATCAATTTATAAGATTTTGAAAGAAAATCTATTTTCCTAACGACAGAAAGAGTACATAACTACAGTGTACTCATCAAATCTATTTGAATTCTAACATAAAATTGATGAAACTGATAATTAATCTAAAAAATAACATAGATTTAATGGTCATTTTATGATTTTTAGTTTTGAAGGACCTATAGAGTTTGTAAATATGTCCGTGCATTGCACGGGTGTCAAGTAATTATTTATACTAATGAGCTTATCACATGTACAATAGAAGTCCAACTTTATTTATACCTCTCACATGAACAATAGATATTTAATTCATCCTAACGTAGAATTTATTTTCTATATTTCTTTAAAATTGTTTTTATTTGGAATTTGCAGGCAAAACTCATAAGATATTTTATACGATAATTATTTTTTAGAAATGATAATCTTTTTTAGTTTCCTTTATATCTATACAAAGTTATCATAAATTATTAGAAAGATCTTGATACAAATCCTACTTAATATAAAAGTGAAACCGTCTATATTTAGAAATTGGAGTATTTTTCCGTCCAAACAATCTTTCTGACTTTATCCATAGCACTATTTATACAAATATATCTATGTAATTATTGAGGATCATTATTAACGGGATTAATTCCCTAATTTTACGTGATTAATTCCCTATTTTTTAGTTACATCTCTTCTTTCTATAATTATTTACGTGAAATATCTTACTTAATATAAAAGTACATCCGTCTATAATCAGTAACTATCAAATTTTCCCGCTCATTTTAGATAGCTAAAACTGGAAAACACGTTTATATAATATATCCCACCATTCACGTCAGTCAAATTATTATTTCTCAGATAAAAAATTCTCTATATAATATCATTCATTTAAACTAACTTTTTGCCTCAAATTGTGGAGCTCAATTGGAAAGTCAAATAATTATTGAAAGTGGGGCCCATTGATTGATTCCCATTCATAATGGAATCTACTGCCTCAAATTGTGGAGGGAATTAATGTTAATATTCCATAAATTTGGAAACTCAACTTTCATTTGCATAAGATTATCGCAAAACACGCAATTTCCATATTCACGCTGCTTTCTCCTATCAATTTGTAGTATAAAAGACAATCCAAAACTTCATACCTCACAATTTTCCTGCAGCAAAATTTTATCCATAAATTAGTGAGAATCTCAATGAAAATGGATATAAAACATTACATATTGATTATCACCTTCCTAAATTATTTTTTCGCTATGTTATATATAAGTAACATTTTCAGTATTCAGCATGTGTTGGTACAAGTATTCCTCGCATTTTTACAAAATTTAGCGAATGACGTCCAATAGCGTGAATTCCGATATTCGTCCTAAAAAATATTTGAACGTGTATAAGTCACGAGATGCATATGACTTTTGCGTATGACTTCGTTCGTTTTTTGCATGTGTGTTGATTATCATACGTACTTTGTTTTATTATTTTATTTGGTTGTTGATTGGTTGTTGATTTTTAACTATTTAGTAATCTTACTTAATTGTGCAAATATTTTTCAGTTGATACCGGCACAATTTATGGAACTTTTCCCATCGGGATTTCTCGATGTGGTTTGGCTTCGTAATAATCGATTCATGACATGGCGTATTATAGTGCAGACGATTGCATCAAATCATTTTTTCACATATGGATGGTCTAATTTCTTAAATAACAACTGGATTTGTGAGGGTGATTTCATGACATTCGTTTATGTATCAAAACAATTGTTTGATGTTCACGTTTTTAAATGTGAATCCCCTTTAATATAAAAGCAGGATCATCTCGCTTAGGTGTCATCTTTAGCACAATTCTCGCTGAAATTACTTTTTCACATTTTTTGCACATTATTCTGCTAGCAACCGTTTCTATTTTCCATTCTTGCCAATCATTACACGTCATTCAATTTGTTTTTCCTCCTCTTTTTTCTCCTGGAACCGTTTGTAATTTCCATTATTCATTTACTTTCCAATTCTTTTTCCTATTTTCCTGCTTTCATTTTTCGCAAAGATAGAACATACTCAATGTCCAAGTTCCAAATATGTTTATTTAGAAATTTAAATTACAGAAATTTTAGGGAATACTTTCGTAGATTAAATAAAAAACCTAATTACAGAAAAAATTGTACATCTTTTATCAGTCAAATAAAGCCCTAATTCAAACATACATCATTAAAAACACCCAATAAAAAAATTATTACAATTAAATATTAAAATATCGATGCCTCAGGTAAAAAAATATCTTGGCAATATCCATCTTCACCACACCTATACCGTCCATCAAGTACCATGTCCAGATACAAAATGCAATTATATTTTCCATATCACACACAATTGCAGGAAGGTAACTGCTTATACCCATGATCGTGCAGCAGTTGCATGTTGGACATCTGTTCCGATGGTTTAAAACTTTCATCCCACATTCCATAGTAAACTGTCAGCCAGAACACGTATATCCCACCATTCGAACTGACAATTCAAAATTATATTACACACTGAAACCGACACTTTTCAAAAGCCTCATATCAAATCATCAAATTATTGGCTACTTAAACTTCAGGCAACCCATAATATTTTCATAATGCTTTCGCATCATGGATCAGGAAGTCATCATCTCTTTACTCATTTCATCATACTCCCATAAAACCATCCAATGGCACCATTGTTCTCTCTGATTCAGGATCTCAACCCGACAAAGACATCATGGGCTATTCGGGCAAGGCTACTGCGTTCTTACGTGTTACCTGTTTGGGAACGTCCAGAAGAAACATCGAGCCTGGAATATATAATTCACGACAAAGAGGTCAGTGCAATTCTTTCAACAAAAAAAAGGTGCACATACTCATTTTACATAATATATATGTGTATATATATCGTAATATGCATTATACTAAAAATCGTTTCTATTTCTATATTGTCTGAATGTAGGGTGTTCAAATTCATGCTTCTGTGAAGGGCCCTGCACTGAGATCTTGAAGAGGCTCATCGGTATGCAGTTAGGGATTTTGTCATGTTGAGTACAACATGAATTTTAAGACTACCGTCACAAAAAATAAAGATACCGTTCTTCAAAAAATCTCAAATTGTTGAGATATTTGATGAAACTTTCTCAGTTCACATATACGAGTTAAGGAATCTGTAGATGTTTGCTCCTAATAGGGAGGGAGATCCATGAATTTCTTTTATAAGGTAAATTTTCTACTATTTCTCATTCACTTTCACTGTTACTATTTACATACTATAAGTTCAGTTTGAAATGTGACTTAGGGTTCGTTTGCTTAAAATTGGGGAGTGTTGGACTAAATCTGGCTGAGAAAATTAATGTGTGTGTTTTATTGAGATTCGGTCCTCTAAATCTACTAAGCTCAATCTTAAGTAAACCAACCCTTATATGTGTTTATTTTCTGTAAATAACAGATGTCATGAGGAAATTTATTTCCTACAAACAACCTTCCATCAACTCTTCTGGAAAGAGAAGGATGGATGTTTGCATTGAGTATCTGAGTACAACTCTAAAATTCAACCTACATATCTATTTATTTAGCACGATAATTGATCTATTTGCTTACAATATATTTAGATACATGCAATTGTACTTTCCTCAACATATGAAACTCCATATACTTTTCTAACTGCATGCAATTCAATGCCTCTACAATCTTTTCAATGAAATGAAATTAATTTGTAAAAGCATGATATATATATATGTGTGTATATATGGTGGCGACTATTTGCAGCCCACTAAATTTTCCAAAACAACCCACTAAATTTTTCAACACAGCCCACTAATGTAATAAATTAAAATATTATTAGTAAAAGACTACAATATTCTTGATGAAAAATTAATTTATAATCAATTAAAATCAATGTAAATTTTTTTTTTTTTTTGTCATCTACAACCGATTGTACCTCTTTTTACTAGAACAGTAAACCCTAACTTCTTCAAGGATAATCAATGGAGGAATAAATAACAACGAAAAAATCAATTAACATTGAGAACTCACTTAATATCTTTTAACTTTGTTGAACGTCAGACAATTATGTATGAAGAAGCTATATTAGCGTTTCATGACTGCATCTTGAATATCTGTCGTCTCCTTCTCTTTATCTTCCTCTTCAATCTCTTTTTCTTTTATGGTTTTTTTCTTTAATTTGATTGTTTTAGTTATAATATTTTAATTTAAATAATTTAGTTTGATAAAAAAAAAAAAAAAAAAAAAAAAAGGTATACTTGGTATTCAGTGGATTGTATTAAGAATTTTATGCTAATTTTTACATAAAAGTGGACTAAATAAAGAAGTGAATTACGTTGAGAAATTATGTGGGCTACAAATAGCTGCCGCCTATATATATATATATATATATTGACATATCCGTATTAACTATTTTTAGAATGCATGTCATTTATTCAGATCCTGAAGCATCCATAATGTTACCATTTAAACATATGCACATATAGGATCCGTTTGTTTAACATTGAGGAATGCTGGGTCAAATCTGACTAAGAGAGTTAATGAGTGTGATTTATTAAAATTTAGTCCTCTAAATCTACTGAGCTCAATCTTAAATAAAATGACCCATACAGTTTCACAAATAGTAGGTCCTATGCCAAACGATGCTAGATGTTAAAAATTTCCCCATGACATTTGTTAGTATAAAAAATATACCATTATACTTTGTAGAAAATTTACATATCAAAGTTTTATTTTAGCAGTAAATATGATATAATACAACACATTCACTACAAAAAATTGACAAACCTGTTTCCCAAACATTTAGAAGATACTTATCTTCTGCACCCTTTCAAATAGTATCTTACAACGTTTGTCAGCCCCATTCTGCTAATTGTTCCCTACAAAATAAGCCATCATTTACAGATCAAAGAAACAAGAAAGAAAACCCCCCAAAATTGACATAATAACAACATAAAAAAAAAACATTTAGAAGATATTTACAAATACACGTACATCAAAGTAAATAGTAAAATTCCTTTTCCAATGTATCTCCTTTTATCTCCAGTATTAAATTTTATTATGTAAAATCAATTAACATAAACACAGATACAGTACATTTAATACAATAAAAACAATCAACCATGTAAAAAATTCCAAATAGCATTGCATTCACTTTTTCTAACAATTTTGCCTCATAAATCTAAATAAATAAACAAAAAGAAGATCACTTATAGTGTAGGATATAATTTTTAGGGAAAATTGGTAAAAATGTCCCGTAAGTTTGCTCTAATTAAGAAAATATCCTTTAATTAAGAAAAATGTCCCGTAAATTTGCTCTAATTAAGTTTGCTATAATTTATTTTTAGATATATAAAATAATTTAAGATTTAAGACTCTTCTAAAAATTAATTTTACTCTTATAAATTAATTTTAAAAAAATATCAAGTTACTTTAGAATTTACTAAAATAATTTTAATGATTTTATAGATAAAATTAAAAAAATTAATTTAACATTAAAGATTTTAGTAATCATATATCTATATATATTTTTGTTTATAAATCATTCTATAATTTATTTTGAATATTTTATATAATTTACAATCTAGATTAATTCAAAATAATATATTAAAGATTTATTAAAATAATTTTTCAGATTAGAATTTAAAACTATGAATTTTTAAATATTATATAAATTTAATCATTTATATCTAAATTTTAATATTATATTAATGTATATATATATATATATATATATTCTTTACAATCATATAACTGATTAAGCAGGAAAAATACAAAAAAAGTCAAAAAAAATTAAGTGTCAATAAGCAAAGATAGTCAACTCATGGATGACCTGATGGGTAACTTGCAGTAGTCGGTCACGGGGCACTTTTATCAATTTTTGTAACTTAGAAGGTATTTTTAAAAAGTGGCAAACTTAAAGGACATTTTCTTAATTAGGGCAAACTTACGGGACATTTTTACCAATTTTTCTTATTTTTTAATTGTAAAATGTGATGTGATGCGTGTAAGAGTTTGTTAATAATAATTAATTTTATAATTAACGTGGTATTGGAATTTATGGTGATTTGTAGTGGTTGGGTCAACATGTGTAAACAAACATAGGTAGGGATTTGACCAAACCATCAGGGGTTGCCCCAACCAAACATATGTATTTACATATGTACGATTTTTTTTTGCCTTTTTTACAAAAATCGTAGTTGAAAAAAATATAAATATATGTACTCAATTAGTAGTATGTTGTGAATATAATTAATAATTAATTTACTCTATGTTTTAAGTATTTAATTTAACATCTCATAAATGTGTTACCCAATAATTTAATACTGGACCAGGAATAATACTTTCAACACTACTGTGACTATTGTGTACAAAGAGGTATTTGGCAATTTATAAATTATAAACTATAAATTATTACCTATACGAAATTATTTCCATTGACTGTATTTGTTTAAAATTCTCCCAATATATTGAAGAAGACCAAACATATTTTTTCACTTACTTTTCACCGCATTAGCCAACCAAACTTACGTACTCCTCAACCTTAAACAAAAACAATAATTACCTTTTACTTTATTATTATTAAACCTTACTAACTTAAAAAACACGGGTGGACAACTAGTTAAATGAAATTCTTTTGTGCTATGCTAATAAAATAGTATTTCGACTATGAAGAGGGATAACTCTGTAACTATACATGTTGACACCTGACAACATAAAATTGCGACACAAGTACTATAAATGGACATAATATGGAGATATAATCCAAATTGTTGGGCTAGGGCCGATGTCCAAGGTCTCCCCATCCAGACCTTGGGGAGAGGTCAGCCAAAGTGTTGGCCCAGGACCGAGGTCCAAGGTCTCTCATATATAGACTTCGGTCAAGATAAGGTAGAGGGAAGTAACAAATAGCAGATGCGATATACTTTTTACCCTACCCTCACTAAACCGCCGTCAGAGACTAACTTAAGCATCGGAGGATCTACTCCTGGTAATAACCCGGGGTTCTGTTTTGCAGATTGACGTTCGACCAACCTTGAAAATCTCAAGTGTCGCTAGACCTCGAATCCAATCGTTCTGGTTCCTGACATGATCAGTTTGGCGCCCACCATGGGGCCGGTGATCTGATCTGAGCAATGGCACCACAGAGGAGAAAAAATACGGATGCCAGCTGAACTGCCCATGATGAAGATTGAAGGGTAAACCCTAACCCCAACCCTAGTCACAGCAACATCCACAACTGCCACCCTTCAAGGCGTGAAGAGACAATGGAGGAGGAGCGAAACCTAGGAAACCAGGGCAATGCTGCCCAGGCCATCGATGTCCAACGTATGAATAAGATAGAGGCCGATCTCCAGGAATTGAAACTTCTGTTCAAGGTACTCATCGAGAAAGACATATCCAACGAGCCCAACGACGAAAGAGACGTCAGTCGTGCCCAAGGGTCCAGGGCAATGAATGACGAAGCCAGGGTCCGATCACATCAGTATTGTGGCAAAGCCGCCACAATCGTCATCGAAGGAGATAACCAAGACAACCTACGAATGAAGTTGACAGAGATGGACCAAAGGTTGGGGGTGGTCTGGAATGAGATTAAGAGGCTGGGCTCTGACCTCTTCGCTCCTACGGAATCTCCTTTTGTGGAGAGCATCATGAGGAGAAAGACCCACCGAACTTTAAGAGGCCTCAGATGGAGAACTACGATGGAACCTCGGACTCCCGTGAACATCTTGAGAACTTCCAAGCTCTCATGATACTTCACGGGGAGACCGACACCATCAAATGTCGAGCCTTCTCCGCCCCCCTAAGGAAGAGTGCAAAGGTTTGGTTTCCTCGTTGCCAGCCGCGTCAATCGGTTCTTTCAAGCAACTAGCTCAGGAGTTTCTCAGTCACTTTGCAAGTAATAAGAGATATAAGAAGGCCTCAGCACACCTAATGGGTGTTCGTCAAAGACTGGGCAAGTCCTTAAGAGAGTTCATCCAACGGTTCAATAGAGAAGCTCTTGAGGTGGAAGATCTTGATCAAACAGTGGCCTTAGCGGCATTAATGAATGGAGTGTAGAAGTCTTCTAGATTTACTTTCTCTCTGGCGAGGAAGCCTCCACTAACCTTGGCGGACCTCTTCAATAGGGCAGAAAAGTACATTAATGCCGAGGAGATGCCCAAGGCAGGGATTGAAGCTCTTCAGACAGAAAGCGCAAGAAGGATGATTCCAGATAAGAAGAAGAAGGTCTGGGATAGATTGTCGGTGATCACTGGTTCGTCTAAGAATCAGAGGAGCCCACAGACTTTAAACAGGTATACATCATTGAATGCATCTAAGAATGAAATTCTTATATACATTCAAGATAAGGTATATACGAAGTTGCCTGGGAAAATGCGGATCCTTGCAAACAAGAGGAGTCGTAGTAAGTATGTCAATCATCGTGATCATGGTCATGATACTGAGGACTGTGAACTCCTCAAGAACGAAATTAAGGACCTAATACGGAGAGGGTATCTCTCAAGATTTGTGGATGATAGACGCAAACAATATCAGCAGGGGCGCAGAGGACGAAGTCTAAACCACCCAAATCCTTAGGGTATGAGTCCTCGGAGGAGAGATGATTCCCCTCCGCCGGCAGGAGTCATTGTTGTCATAGTCGGAGGACCATCTGATGGAGAGAGTCGATCAACCAGGAAAAAGTATGCTCGACAACCTCAGACAGGAGTAACATTGGGAAAGAGATCACGGTCGGAGGATTCAATCACCTTTACAGATGAGGATATAGGGGAGATTACCACACATGATGATCCTATGGTTGTGACTTTGGGACTAGTTGGTTACACGGTGCATAGGATTCTTATTGACAATGGAAACTCTATTGATATATTATTCTATGATGCCTTCGAACGAATGAACAACAGCAAGTGGTACGGTCGAGTCGTTGGACCGTACCAAATAAAAAATAGGACATATACTTAACCTTAGCTTACAACTCTAACTAGTAGAGTGGCAAGTAAGGGTCGATCCCTCAGAGAACGGTGGATTAGTGTTGTTCGGATATTACAAGCAACTAACAATTTATGATGGATAGAGTAATAAACTTAAACAAGTAAACGAGGGGGGGTTTTGGATTGAAGTAACAACTAAATGCTAACAAGTGATCAACTAAAATTCTAGATAAGCAATAAATATTTTTGGTATTTTATATCAAACAAAGAAAGACAAATAACAAATGTTTTTCGGGTTTTAGAATATGATAAAAGGTCTACCCTCGATCTAGTATCCCCTTGAATCCGACTACCTAATGATTATCGTTGATGTCCCAAATTCAATGCAATTTTAACCCTTATCCCACAATCTACAAGGTCCGTTTATGTAGACTGTGTTGTCCCTTAATTGTGGATAAATCGAAGGTACGCTTATCGATTTATCCCTACCCAAATTAATTAGTGATCCAAACAAGCTCTTTTCACACTAATTGATATTGGGTGGTCACAAGCTAGAACAACGGGATAAATAAAGTATAAATCTCGACACGGTCGGGTTTAGAGGCCAAACGCTATAATGTCACCATTGATATCAAGCACTATTTGCTACTAAGGGAGATTGAAGCTTCAACAATCACGGAAAGTAAAGTTCAATCTCTAGCAACATACAATAAATGCCTCCCAAAGGGTGATCAATCCTAAAACAAGCATCTAGGCATGAGACAATCCAATCAAGCATTATAGAGCATTTAAATTGCATAAATAAGGTAACATCAAGAGTCAATAATCACTTTCTCATCATCAATCAAGGTTCAACATGATCAAGGGTAGAATTTAGGGTGCTAGCCACCCATTACACCTAATACAATCAAGAAATCACTGAAAAATACAAGAATTCATAAAGATAGAGTGATAAAACCCAAGGATGATCAATGGGGAAGATGATGTGACTTCTTCTTGCCCTTGTCTCCTCCTTCGATATGATGGTGGCTGAATAGTGTTTCCAAAAGTGTCAAAAAGTTAGGTCAAATTCGAATGGGATGATATATATTTAAGGGGAGAAAGTGCTAGTAAAAAATAGGCAAAATCGCATTCAAGATTTTAAAACAGGGTAATGAATCTCGGCCGAGATTGAGTTGCATCTCGACCGAGACATGAAAAAGGACTTTTCAGTTGGTGGGTCAGAGGCTGATCTCGGCCGAGATTCAACTTCATCTCGGCCGAGACGTGAAAAAGGGGGATTTGGGGCTGGCTAGTGTTTGACTCATCTCGGCCGAGATCTTGGTCCTTTGAAAAGCCTAAAACTCTCTTGAAACTCATCTCGGCAGAGATCTTCAGTTCTGCAAATCTTCATGTTCACCCTGGAGACTCATCTCGGTCGAGATTTTCATCCTGTCTTGCCCGATATCTTCAGTTAGTCCTTCCTTTTGTTGCCTCGATCGATCCCTCGACTCCGTGGTCATTTGATGTTCTTTTTCGATCCTTTTTCACCTGTCTTAACACAAAAAGAACACAAACGCATTATTTTATCCATGAGAGTACAAAAGCACTAAATACACGTGATTATGCACATTATTGACACTAAAATGACATTAAAAGTGCCCTAAAGTGCGTGCACGGGACACGTGTACCAAATCTCCCCAAGCTTAAAACTTGTTCGTCCCGAACAATAAAGAGAAAAACAAAAGGACACGTGTTTATAGCAGAGCTTAGTGGCATTTGATTTCAGAGCATTTTCATGAAAAAGAATAAGCGATCATGATAAAGGCGAGCATATGTTATAGACTAGATCCACTACTCTCGAGACATAACACTCTCAACTTAAGATCCTCACCGGGTGAGTGTATCTCTCTCTCTCGACTGCATTAAAAAGGGTAGTGTTTACACTCACATTGAAATGCACACAATGCCTACCATAAGCTTGCCAGTCATCTAAACCTGAAATAGTACTTAACATGTGTGACAATGAATCAATTAGGTCTTTATGTGGGTTGTAATGTTGGCTAGGGGTAAGGTGGGATAAATTTTTAGGTAAAAGTGATTATAAAACGGACTAAATGAGTAGTGCACTACCCGTCTACCCCTTAAACAATGGTCACTTAACCTCACTCTTTTACTTCTCAATCAAGTCGAACTTAAGATTCGACTTCTTCACCTTATTCCTACCTACATTTCCCATTTATCAATCCTTTCAATAATTATGCTTCTTAAGAGTTTTCTAAACAAGGGATTGTAATCACAAAATGATGTGATTTTCATTAACCTCTCCAAAAGAATGGTATATACACTTCCTCTTTCTTTCGTTTTTCTGGTTTTTTTTTTTTTTTTTTTTTTGTGAGGTTGATATTCTCGATTATAGCCTATTTTGCGTTTTTCCTTTCACCCTTCTTTGTTTTCCCACTAGTTTACCCAAATTTAATCCCAATTTCCAAACTAGCTACCTTCCAACCGTCTCCCTCATACTCAACAGACCGTTTGGGTATCAAAGGCTAAATGAAAAGTAAATTTGCTTGTAGTGTTGGGTATTGGTACACGTGTTTCGTGCACGCACTTTAGGGTATTTTTAGTGTCATTTTAGTGTCAATAATGTGCATAATCACGTGTATTTAGTGGTTTTATACTCTCATGGGCAAAATAATGTGTTTGTGCTGTTTTTGTGTTAGGACAGGTGAAAAAGGGTCGAAAAAGAACATCAGACGACCACGGAGTCGAGGGATCGATCGAGGCAACAAAAGGAAGGGCTAATTGAAGATCTCGGCTGAGACAGGATGCAAATCTCGGCCGAGATGAGTCTCCAGGGGATTTCATGAAGAATTGCAAAATTGAAAATCTAGGCCGAGACAGATAATGCGTCTAGGCCGAGATGGAAGATCTAGGCCGAGACAGATAATGCGTCTAGGCCGAGATGAGTCTGCAGGGGATTTCAGAAATTCAAAAGATGAAGATCTAGGCCGAGATGCAATCCAATCTCGGCCTAGATGAGTCAAATCCTGAAAAGCCCTAATTTCCTCTTTTCACGTCTCGACCGAGATGCAACCCAATCTCGGCCGAGATTAGCCTTTGACCCACCAGCTGAAAAATCATTTTTCACGTCTCAGCCTAGACACACTTGCATCTCGGTCGAGATTCCTTACCCTGTTTTAAAATCCTGAATGCGATTTTGCCTATTTTTGACTAACAATTTCTCTCCTTATATATATATCATCCCATTCGAATTTAACCTAACCTAGAACCCATCCCCCTCACATAATCAGCCACTTTTTTCTCCATTGGAAGCAAAGGAATGGAAGGGGGTTGCCCTAACTTTTGGTTCTTTCTATCCTATTTTCATGTTTTCTTTAATTTTCTGTTATTTTATCTTTGTATTAGGTAAAATGGGTGGCTAGCACCCTTTTGTTCACTCTTGATTATTGTGGAACCTTGAGTTCAAGACATTTATGTGATTATTACGGTTAATGTTACCGAAAATATTTTGTATTCAAGTGTTTTGTGTTATTTGTTGTTATTGAGTCACATTTATGAATTGATTATTGGATTGATCACCCTTTAAGGGATTTGTGAATGTGTTGCTAGAATAGGAAATTACTATCCGTAATTGTAGGATTTCCGATTCCCGTGTAGCAAACAATAAATTTATTTATTGGTGATAACACAAAGTTCAACCACTAAAACCGAGCTTGCGAGTTTTATGTTGAATTTATCTCGTTGTCCTAGTGTTTAATGCATTTGGTTATTGAATCTAAGAGAGCTTGTTCGAGGATTCGGTTAAACTGAATAGGCTTAGTCGAAGAGCTTATTTTGATTAACTAAGATTAAGGGACAACAAGGCTATTAGAGCTTGTTAATAGTCTTGGGATAAGGGCTTAAATCACAATTTAATCGGGCATTAACAATAGTTGCATCAATTGTTCAAGACCAAGGGGAAGCATGATCAAGGGTGACTTGTTTTACTATTTGAAAACTAAAACCAAAAAAGATCTCTTCTATTGTTTTTGAGTACTTGTTTCTTTTAATTGTGTCTATTTGCTTTTAATTGTCACTAATAGATTGTTAGTTTCCCATCTACCCCCCATTATTGCTTTCTTAAGTATTTATTTCTTGCATACTTAATCATAAACTGCTTGACATCGTAATCAAAACTGTTCGGCCGTTCCCTGTGGGATCGACCCTTATTTACCATTCTACTCAGTAGGATAGTTAGTAAAGTTTAAGTGTATTCTTCATACACAATTAATTTGGTAGTAGGAAACGACGCTACCAAATTTTGGCGCCGTTGCCGGGGAAAACAAAAAAAACTTAAGCTCAAGGGGCTCAACTAGAGACAATGTCAAATTTGGTAAAAAGGAAATATTTTCAAGCTTTTGAAATAGGCTTGATCAAGAATTACCTAAGATCATTTTCAATGTCACACAATGCACCGACTCATTCAAAATAGAGAATCAAGGCAAGTTCTAGAGACAACTAGATGCATTCAATGAATTTCACACCGAAAGAAAGTTTAAATTACTCCAAAGATGGGAGTATCTTTTAAGGCTCAAAAACTCACTAGGAAACAATTTGATCAAAAGTTTTGAATGTAAGCTCAATTTTGTTTCAAAAAGTCTATCATGCTCTACTATGTGCTTCTTTCAAAAATATTTGTTAAAAATTTTCATCATTAATCAATGCCACATTTTTCCTTCATAAACTCATCCAATTGCTTTCTCGAGCTGCCAGTTTGTACGAATCCCACCCCCTCCCCAAACTTAGTTGCAAACTAAGTTTGTGGAAAAAGAAGAGTAGAAGTCAGTGCTCGTAAAAAATAACCAATTATTAACCAACTAACTAACTTAACAAAAATAATCATACTCCTAAAAAAATATGCAAGGTATCAAAATTTAATAAAGACAATATCAACATAACCAAAATAATCAAAAGATAGCAATTGGCTCACAGTGGGTCTCGGCCGAGATTCATGTGCGTCTCGGCCGAGATATCGTTTCAGAGATGTTTGCCAGTTTGGGCTCTCCTGCGTCTCGACCGAGATGCCGTATGTTTCTCGACCGAGATGTGCTTCCAGGGAATTACCCTGTTGCGCCTTCACGTCGTCTCGACCGAGATTCCTTGTGTGTCTCGGCTGAGATGGCCTCCCCTGCATTTTTCCTTCATTTTGTTCCCCTTCACCCCCACTTCATGCTATTTCTCGATTATTCTAATTTATACCTGCATATTTCTCAACAAAAACATCAAATATGCCACAAGGCATTTATTAAACTACTAAACTATGAATTTGAAATGCGAGAAAACGAGTGAGCGCCGGGTTGCCTCCCGACAAGCGCTTCTTTAAGGTCATTAGCTTGACCCTATCATCCTCTTGTTTGTCAAGGGGGCTCGAAGTAAAAGTTCTCGTCCGAGCCTTTACAGCTTTGCCCTTTAGCGAATCTCCAACGAGTCGCTTTTCTTGATCCGTGGAATTTCCATTCCACTATTCCCCATATGTTCTCCATCTTCTGTCTTTCCTTTGGCTTCCTTCCCTCCTTACAAAAAGGTTTCTCAACAAGAACAAAGTGTTTAAGCGTAGACAACAAATATATGACAATTCTAGCCAATATGATTGAGCTCTCATGATACCCTTCCGCAAATGAGGGTGTTTCAATTTTTACCACAAGATTTCCTTCCCTATTTGAAAGAATTTTTACAACAATACCAATTTTGAAGAAAGTAAAGTTAGTTGGTGAGGAGAAAATTTCCGTCCCAACAAAATCATGCTTGGCAATTTATAAAAAAACTTCCATGACATCTTGTGGTAAATATGAAGGGCCGGGGATGCAATTCAAATGCCTCGAAGACAAGTTGTCAAGTCTAGGGGTTCCACATTTTCTTGAAAAATATTTATCGCTCTCAAATAGGGGTAGTGCCCCACAAACCTGAAAATCAACATGGGTGGAGGGTGTTTCATCAAAGACTTTGGAAATGAGGAATGCTCAAGAGTTGAAAATTTTCCCAAAAGATGACGTCATTATTTTATAAAGTAAACCCGAAGGATTCACTCAAATTAATGCTCAATTCATCACGAATGCCCTTAATTTGAAAATTTTCCCAAAATAAGACGTCATCCTCTTCCAAAGTACAAGCGAAGGGTTCACCTAAATCAATGAATGCATCAAGGAAAAAATTTTCATTTGAAAGATGTTTGCAAGAAAAGTCATTCATCAAAAAGTCATCAAAGCAAACATATTCCACATCGTAAACTATGTCAAAACCTTCACTAAGATCACTTCCATTGTTGTTAACCTCACTCTCAAATTCATCAACCACTTCAAACAGTTTTTGAGATTCGAGTTCTACCTCTTGAAGGCTTGGGTCTTCTTTGGTGAGTGCCTTGATGGTAGAGGGTAGCACTTTCTCTTGAGATTCCGGCAATGGTATGAACTTGGGAAAGGACTTGGTTCGGAATGGCTTGGAGAATTGTGATTATTCCACTGTCCCACCAACTCTTTCTTGGTGTCCATTGGCCCTGTTCTCTCTAGATTATTCGCCAATTTAATTGTTTCTTGGTCCCTGCAATAATACTCAAGAACTTCCTCTACAAAGGGATCAATAGCTTCAATAACATCAATAGAATGCACACTATGCAAATCCTCAGGATACTTCATCGATTCAAAGATGTTGAATTGCACCACTTGGCCATCAAATTCCATGCTAAGAGTTCCCTCTCGCACGTCAATCTTTGTTTGGGAGGTGTTCAAGAACGGCCTCCCAAGCAAGATTGGAGTGGAATTTGACGAATTTCCATGCATATCCAGTACATAGAAATCCGCTGGAAATATGAGGTTATCCACCTCAACTATCACGTCCTCAATCACCCCGTCCGGAAACGAGGTGCTTCGGTCGGCCAGTTGGATGAATACCTTCATATCCTTCAGTGGACCCAAGTTTAAGCTATCGAAAATGGAACGGGGCATCACATTGATCGATGCCCTTAGATCCAACATGGCTTTCTCTATTATATTGTTACCAATTTTGCACGGAATGACGAACATTCCTGGATCCTTGCACTTCTATGGCATCTTTTTCTAGAAAACCGCCAAGACACTTTCTCCCATTAGGACCTTCTCATTCCCTCGTAGCCGCCTTTTGTTAGTGCACAAGTCTTTTAGAAACTTTGCATATCGAGGAATCTGTTTTACGGCCTCCACCAAGGGGATACTGATTTCAACCTTCCTGAATACTTCCATTGTCTCCTTGTCTCTATTTCTGTCTGGAATCCTCTTCATTTGACTCGGAAACGGAAGTGGTGGAATTTCAGGATTGATTTGGGATTTCTGAGAATCTCGGCAGAGATTGTCTTGTGTCTCGGCCGAGACAAGTGTGCAGGGGGTTTCCTCTTTTGGACGAGGTGGGCCATCTCGGACGAGATCTTGATGTATCTCGGCCGAGATTTCATTCTCAGCAGACTCCCTTTCACTTTCGACTCTCCTTTCTCCATCTCTCGACTTCCTCTTTTCAAGGACCTTCCCGCTTCTCAAGACTCCCACGCTGACATTTTCAATTTCGCTTTGTGGAGAGTATTTCTTGGTAGGAAAAGGCAGTAGGTGATCGGGAAGCATGCAGCTAATGCCTCCTTCTGTTTTCGCAACTCATTAGCAATCTTCCACTTAGGTACGCGAACTTGAACTTCAGCAACTTGAGGAGTTAAGGTCTTTTCTTCATCTAAAATGTCATGTGGGCTGTCTGTCTGTGCACGTGAAGGCTGCCCGGGCTTCTCAAGCTCTCCAGGCATTACCCTACTAATGATGCCAATTGCACTCACATTAGCCAAATTTTTGGGGTTGATTTCAGGTTGTGCCGGTAGCTTTCCACTTTGAGCACTCTCCAGACGGGATACCGCTGATGCTATTTGACTGCCTTGATTTTGAATACTCTGGAACCTCGAACTTGATTCCTTCTGCAGTTGAAGCGTACTTGTTGCTAAGCTCTTGACTATGTCAGAAAGGGATGGATCAGAGGGCACTGGCTCAGTGTGTTGCCCTTGCTGGAACATCCCCCTTGGATAGGGGGGTCGATTGTGTTCACCTTGATCACCCCGCTGATGCATATTTGGACCTTGATTCCCATATTTGAAATTGGGGTGATCTCTCCACCCCGGATTGTACGACTGCGAATAGGGATCATACTTCCGGCCAGCCTGGTTAGGATTGGAATTATGAACTGCATTAGCATGAGCTGCCATTTCCTCTCCGAGAATAGGGCAAGTGTCAGTGGAGTGCTCGGTTACTTGGCAGATTCTGCAAGGTTTTGTAGTAGGAGTGCCAACCGAAATCACTTTCTTCACCAAGTCGGTAAGCTGGTCCAATCTTTCTTCAACTGTTGAATCGATAACATCTTTGAGTCGCCTCACTGGTTCTCTACAACCGAACTGTTGAGTGTTGGCAGCCATCTTGGAGATCAATGCTCGGGCCTCAGTAGGTGTCTTATCAACAAGAGCCCCTCCGCTCGCCGAATCAATCATGTTTCGATCTGTTAGACACAACCCCTCATACCAATACTGGATTAACAACTGCGGAGTGATTTGATGTGGCGGGCAACTTCCTACAAGATTCTTAAATCGTTCTCAGTACTCATACAATGTTTCCCCCTGCATTTGCCTCACTCCCTAATTTCTTTCCGGATGGTGGTGGCTCGAGAAGCTGGGAAATACTTTTTAAGAAACTGTGTTTCCATGTGATCCTAAGTGGTGATTGATCCGGACGGCAAGTAGTACAACCAATCCTTAGCAAGATCTTTTAATGAGAACGGAAATGCTCAAAGCTTAATTTGCTCTTCAGTCACCCTCGATGGCTTCATGCTCGAACATACCAAATGAAATTCTTTCAGGTGTTTATGTGGGTCCTCCCCGGATAGCCCATGGAACGATGTTATGAGGTGGATGAGCCCCGATTTAAGCTCAAAAGCAGTATCATTTCCTATTGCTGGGAATGTAATACACCAAGGGTTCTTGAGCAACCCTTGTGTTGGCAAGTTCCTTCATGGTCCTTTCCTGACCCTGATCCTCAGCCATTTCTTCCAATCCGACGGTCTCTTCACTCTCTAAGTTCAAATCTTCAAATCCTCCTCGGACTTGTTCTAAATTCCGGGCTCTTCTTCTCAACTCTCGTTCACGTTCCACTGTATCCGATTCAAATAACAATCCTCTCTCTCCTTGTGAACGCAAGAACATTAACTACCTATCCAGAAACAAGAAAACAAGAGAATATCAAACTACTAGATAAACAAGAAGTAGAGAAACAACTAATAAACTAAACATAATGCTTGAACAAATAAAACAACACTATTCTTATCACCGTTCCCCAACAACGGCGCCAAAATTTGGTACGGTCGAGTCGTTGGACCGTACCAAATTAAATTGTATATAGAATATATACTTAACCTTAGCATACAACTCTAACTAGTAGAGTGGCAAGTAAGGGTCGATTCCTCAGAGAACGGTGGATTAGTGTTGTTCGGATATTACAAGCAACTAATGATTTACGATGGATAGAGTAATACACTTAAACAAGTAAACAAGGGGGGGGGGGGGTTGGAATGAAGTAACAACTAAATGCTAACAAGTGATCAACTAAAATTCTAGATAAGCAATAAATATTTTTGGTATTTTATATCAAACAAAGAAAGACAAATAACAAATGCTTTTTGGGTTTTAGAATATGATAAAAGGTCTACCCTCGATCTAGTATCCCCTTGCATCCGACTACCTAATGATTATCATTGATGTCCCAAATTCAATGCGATTTAAACCCTTATCCCACAATCTACAAGGTCCGCTTATGTAGACTGTGTTGTCCCTTAATTGTGGATAAATCGATGGTACGCTTATCGATTTATCCCTACCCAAATCAATTAGTGATCCAAACAAGCTCTTTTCACATTAATTGAAATTGGGTGGTCACGAGCTAGAACAACGGGATAAAAAAAAGCATAAACCTCGACACGGTCGGGTTTAGAGGTCAAACTCTATAATGCCACCAATGATATCAAGCATTGTTTGCTATTAAGGGAGATTGAAGCTTCAACAATCATGGAAAGTGAAGTTCAATCTCTAGCAACATACAATAAATGCCTCCCAAAGGTGATCAATCCTAAAACAAGCATCCAGGCATGAGACAAGCCAATCAAGCATTATAGAACATTTAAATTGCATAAATAAGGTAACATCAAGAGTCAATAATCACTTTCTCATCATCAATCAAGGTTCAACATGATCAAGGGTAGAATTTAGGGTGCTAGCCACCCATTACCCCTAACACAATCAAGAAATTGCAGAAAATACAAGAATTCATAAAGATAGAGTGATAAAACCCAAGGATGATCAATGGGGAAGATGATGTGACTTCTTCTTGCCCTTGTCTCCTCCTTGGATGTGATGGTGGCTGAATAGTGCTTCCAAAAGTATCAAAATGTTAGGTCAAATTCGAATGGGATGATATATATATAAGGGGAGAAAGTGCTAGTAAAAAATAGGCAAAATCGCATTCAGGATTTTAAAATAGGGTAATGAATCTCGACCGAGATTGAGTTGCATCTTGGCCGAGATGTGAAAAAGGACTTTTCAGTTGGTGGGTCGAAGGCTGTCTCGGCCGAGATTCAACTTCATCTCGGCTGAGACGTGAAAAAGGGGAATTTGGGACTGGCTAGGGTTTGACTCATCTCGGCCGAGATTTAACTTCATTTCAGTCGAGATCTTGGTCATTTGAAAAGCCTGAAAATCTTTGGAAACTCATCTCGGCCGAGATGTGTTGCTTGTCTCGGCCGAGATCTTTAGTTTTGCAAATCTTCATGTTGACCCTAGAGACTCATCTCGACCGAGATTTTCATACTCATCTCGGCCGATATTTTCATCCTGTCTCGGCCGAGATCTTCAGTTAGCCCTTCCTTTTGTTGCCTCGATCGATCCCTCGACTCCACGGTCGTTTGATGTTCTTTTTCGATCCTTTTTCACCTGTCTTAACACAAAAACAACACAAACGCATTATTTTGCCCATGAGAGTACAAAAGCACTAAATACACATGATTATGCACATTATTGACACTAAAATGACACTAAAAGTGCCCTAAAGTGCGTGCACGGGACACGTGTACCAGCAAGGATAGACTGAAGCCCGTGAAGGCTCCTCTGGTTGGTTTCGCAGGAGGAGTGGTAGAGTCAGAGGGTATGATATCCCTCTTTGTGGTCGCAGGGGACAATCCTCAGCATATCAGTGTTGTGGTCGATTTCCTCATGGTAATGGTACCATTTAGCTATAATGTCATCTTGGGACAACCAGGGCTGAATGCTCTTAAGGAAATTATCTCAACAAATCATCTGCTAATGAAATTTCCTACGGAGCATGGAACTAGACAAGTCCGAGGAGACCAGGGAGTAGCCAGATAATGCTATGTTGCTTGTTTTAAACGGAAGCAGCATAATTCATAGACGTTGGCTATTGATAGTTCGGAAACTGGTGATCAATGAAAAGAGTTAGCAGAATCGGTGGAGGACCTCATCTCTATTCAACTCTACGAAGGAGATGAGGACAAAGTGGTTAAGATAGGGTCGTTGTCGGAGGAGTTAAAGGATGCTTTGGTCCGATTCCTAAGGGAAAATGCCGATGTCTTTGCTTGGAGTCCCTCGGATATGCCGGCATTGACCCCAGGTCATTGTCCACAGACTCAATGTGGATCCCCATTTTAGACCCGTAAGAGAGAAGAAGAGAAGCTTCGCACCAGAAAAGATTCAAGCTATTAACGCAGAGGTCGACAAAGTCTTGGAAGCTGATTATGTGAGAGAGATTGACTATCCAAACAAGTTAGCAAACGTTGTCCTCGTCCTAAAACCCAACGGCATAAGGAGAATGTGTGTTGATTTCAAGGATCTGAACAAGGCGTGTCCAAAGGATAACTTTTCTCTCCGAAGGATTCACCAACTAGTGGATGCTACGGCTGGGTGTCAGTTGCTTAGTTTCATGGATGCGTTCCAAGGATATCACCAGATCAGAATGCACCCTGATGATGAAGCGAAGACGACGTTCGTGACTGAGAGGAGGTTATATTGTTACAGGGTCATGCTTTTCGGTCTGAAGAACGCAAGGGCAACTTACCAACAATTGGTCAATAAAATTTTCAAAAATCAAATTGGGCGAAATGTGGAGGCGTACGTCGATCATATGTTGGTAAAGAGCACGCATGCAAATCAACATATAAACGACCTTAGTGAGGCATTCGCAGTCTTGAGGCACTTTAAAATGAAGCTAAATCCTCACAAGTGCACCTTAGGAGTGACCTCTGAAAAGTTCTTGGGCTATATAGTTGCACAACGAGGGATTGAAGCCAATCTAGACATAATCAAAGAATGATACCTCCTCAGATTGTACGTGACGTACGAAAGCTCACTGGGAGGCTTGCAGCCCTTAGTCAAGTTTTGTCTAGGTCCGCGGCGAAAAGCTTGCCATTCTTCAAAATCCTAAGGAATGCGAAGAATTTTTCATGGACAAAGGATTGCCAGAAAGCCTTGGATGATCTTAAGTCTTACTTGAGTTCTCCACCACTCTTGACTATACCTCGGTCGGAAGAGATACTCTACCTCTACCTTGGAGTCTCGGATACAGCAGTGAACTCAGTGCTGGTTAGAGAAGACAATGATGTCCAACGACCAATCTATTATGTAAGTCAAGTCCTTAGAGGTGCTAAGATACGCTACTCTAAGATAGAAAAATTGGTTTGCAAAATAGTAGTCTCAGCTCGTAAGTTGAGACCTTATTTCGAGGCACACACTATAGTTGTACTCATTGACCAACCTTTGAAGCAAATACTACAGAAACTGGAGACATCGGGAAGGCTGGCAAAGTGGTATATAGAGCTTAATGAATTCAATATTCATTATCAATCTCGGCCAACCATTAAAGCTTAAGTTTTATCTTATTTTCTAGTTGAGTGCACTACTAAGAACGAGCCCAAGCTCCCACGGAAGAGGTCGTATCAGAAGCGAATAGACCGAAGGAAGATCAGTTATGGACCTTGTATGTTGACAGTGCCTCCAACCTTGGCGGAAGTGGCGCTGGTCTAACCTTGACCAGCCTTGAGAGAAATACCCTTGAATATGCATTGAGGTTTGACTTCAAGACATCAAACAATGAAGCTGAGTATGAAGCTCTTATCACAGGGCTGGGGATTGTGGCAGAGGTTGGCGCTAAGCAGGTGGCAACCTATAGTGACTCACAATTGGTGGTTCACCAGGTTAAAGGGGAATATGAAACTAAGGGCTCCACTATGGCTCAATACCTTGGTAAGGTCCGTAACTTGATTGCTAATCTCAAATACTTTGAAATTAATCATATATCCCGAGCAAAGAACACTAAGGCCGATGCATTGTCTAAGCTCGCAACCTCACCCTTCCATGCCCTCAATAAGCGAGTCCTAGTGGAGGTTCTTCCTCGGCTAGCATAGAGGAAACTGAAGTCATGTGTTCGGCTAGCATAGAAAGTTCTTGATTGTTGCTATTGACTATTTTACCAAGTGGGTTAAGGCTGAACCTTTGGCCAACATTACGGAGAAACAAATTCGAAGCTTTATTTGGAAGTCTATTGTTTGTCGCGTTGGAGTTCCAAAGGCTCTTGTCACAGACAACGGGATGCAGTTTGATGACATATACTTTAGGGAGTTCTGCTCAAGCCTCAGTATTGACCTTAGGACGACCTCCGTCACTTACCCGTAGTCCAATTTTCAAACTGCGGTCACCAACAGAATAATCTTGTAGGCTCTGAAAACAAATTAGACGATGCTAAAGGTCTCTGGGCTGATATTTTCCCCGAGGTCATGTGGGCTTACCGAACGACACCGAGGACTGCAACGGATGAGATGCCTTTCAGCATGACCTTTGGTTTAGAAGCATTCATTCCCATGGAGATCGGAATCCCAAGCCCACGGGTTGAAAACTTTAACATAGAGAATGACGAAGGGCTCCATGTAAATCTTGACATCATTGACGAACAAAGAGAAAAGATTATGGTGAAGATGGCTGCTTATCAGCAAAGGGTGGCCAAATATTACAACACCCACGTTAAGTCGCGGTACTTCCAACCAGGGGAGCTAGTCCTTAGAAAAGCTCAATTAAACTACCAAGAAATGCGTAATAAATTATCTCCCAATTGGGATGGTCCTTATCGTGTTCGTGAAGTGGTGAAAGAAGGCACCTACAAGCTTGAAAATCTCAAGGGAAAGCCAATCCCGATGTCTTGGAATGTTGAGCATCTTCGGAAGTACAACCAATAGGTTATTTTAGTCCTTCGACCTTAGACCTTTGACATGTGCTTTTTGCTTTATTTGATTCATAGTAATTTTCTTTTGTTTGACCCATAGTTGAGGTCAGCTTTTGTTTCTAAGTTTGAACATTGCAATGGAATTCAAGTTCTTATTTCTTTCAAATTGTGCAACTGTTGGACGCTTGGAAATGATAGGATTGTAATGGCTTACCATTATCACTATCGTTTTTTTTATAGGATTGAAATGGACTGCCACTGTGACTATCAAAAGGTCCTAACCTTGTTGGGCCCTAAGCAGAGGTGGTGACGCCTGGATTGATCAACCAACTAGCAACCATCCAAAGAACTCCTTAGGAAATTATCTAGGAACTCCCAAGCTCCGGCAATTCGTCCACATGATCTTCAATGATAAAATAACTGAGGCCTCCTAAGGCTGAGGGTTGGGATGATCCTACTCATAGAGAGAAAGGAATCCTCTACCACAATTTATGACAAGTATGAAAACACTGATGAGGAACAATCTCAAATCAAAATCATATGGAAAGTCATAAATTAGAAATTCAAATCATAAAACGACTCTTGGGAAAAAGCCGGCGAAGAAGTCTTAGTACAGAAAATAAGGACAACGGGGGGCTCGATGGCCAATACAGTTTAACAACAACAAAATGATAAACCAAAAAGCTCATAGGAGAAATCACACAGAGGCTCTATCTAGGAAGTGGGGGATAAGGCAGTGTCCTCTGCAAGGGCATCATCAGCCCTCTCAACCTCTATGTCTGCATCAAAGATGAAGTCTGTAGGAGGGACCAAACGACTGATGTCAAAGGTAGGAGCTAAGCTCTGCACCTTATCTTTGCAGACACTAAAGTCGTCTAGCTAGTGGTCCAACATTGCATCCTCCATGGCCTCCTTGTCCTTCAAGGCCTTATCTGCCCGCAAGTTGGCCTCCATAACCTACCGAGATCCGTTTCCCAAACTCAAGAGATGTGATCTTATCGGTCAGTGAGGAGGTCTCCGCCCATAGGTGATCCACCTCAGCCGCTTTGGAGTCGAATTGACCTCCGTTTGCATCTTCTCCTCAGTCTCCTTAGCCAAATTCTCCAAGATCTCCCTAATCCTTCTTGAACCATAGTTGATCTTCCGAACCATCCCATGGTGGTTAAGGAGTTGCTGAAGATAGAGGAAGATCTTCATGTGGAGTTGTTAAAAAATGAGAATGACTTAAGAATAAACGAGTTACCTTGGCTAGTAGCTCGTAGCCATCAAGGCATAACGCCTCCGAGGTGACCTCACTAACCACAATCATATCACTAGGAAGTATGAGTTGAGACATCATCTCAACCGTCATCTCTCGGGTAAACATGGAGTCAGAGACCTTCACATCCTAATTTGGGCAATACTTATCCACTGCATAGGTGGTCATACTCCTAGGTGCATCATCCCCAAGGTCAGGTGCTCTAGAGTGGTGCTCAAGGATGCCATCGTCCTTTGTTACGATAGACTATGGGATAGAACCAAGGGTCGAGGGTCACGATAAAGATTGGGGTCTTTCAGAAGAGTGAGGGTGCAATGGTCTCTTCCGATGAGGGTCTGAGGATTGCCTCTGAGCAACCCGAGCAAAAATCTTAGCTCTGTCAACCTTCTTGGCATTTCCAACCTCCATAACTATAAAAAAGAAGTAATTGATTAGCACAATTAATATCATAGAGAAAATAAGTGAATATAAGTGTAAAGATGCATACTAAGGTCCATGGATCTAGACGGAGGTAAGTGGCTTAGCTTCGCAGCAATCAAGTTATCTTCTGTAAGGAGGTCTTTCAAGCTCAAGGGACCTCGCATAATAATCACCAAGAATGCTTGGCAGTCGTCTGTGGAAAGCTTGTTTGGATGGAGGAGAACATGCAAGGTTCCACTTCGAAGAAAAATCCCAAGGTTCATCTTGAGAGATGTAGAAAAACCTTGACTCAACCTTTAGAGTCTCGGGTAATATCTATGAGGGGTTTGGTCTTATTTATAGACACGAACCATCACCCATAGGATGTTTTTGAAGTCTATAGATAGAATCGAAGACTCTAGCGACCGTGGAGACATTCAGAATAGAAGATGCCACGATAGTGAATCCGATAATAACCCTCCAAGCATTGGGGGCTAACTGAGTTAGGCAGAGTTTAAAAAACTCAAGAATTTTGACAATTGTGGGGTGCAATGGAAATCTAAGCCCTGGGTCAAACATATCCTCATAAAGGCAAAGCCACCCCAGTGACAAACTACGGAAACCCCGCTCCTGGGCTCAAGAATACTATAATCCCAATGACTAGGAAAATATATCTTATGCTTAAATCCTAAGACATCGGCCTCCGTAAGGTTGAAAATCACATCTTCAGGCGTAAGAGTTTTAGTTCTATGACTACAAATCATGTCTAGGGATGAATAAAGATCGGCTATTGGGATATCATCAATATACTCGTCCGACATTGCAACAAAACGGAGGAGAAAAGGTTAGAAATCTTACTCAAGTGACCTAGGAGAGGATAATTCAAATATATATTTTTTCCGAGGTTCTCCAAGCTCTCAACCTGTGTCAGAAATGAAGACCAAGTAAGTAAGTTTTATTTACTTAAAAAAAATGAATAGAAGAAATGGACCTGAGTGTGATTTTTAGTTAATTGGGAATCTTCATTAATTGCCAAGGGACTTTAGTAGTACACCAAAAAAAATTCCAACGGTTGGATAAAGTGGAGAGTAGTCATAGGGGACAGAGGTAAAATGAATTGAGAAAGGAAAAAAAAAAGAGAGAAATTCGAAGAATGGATCGAAAGGCAGAGGTTTGATGTTGAGATGTCCAAATTCTAGGAGAAACACCGAAAGGTAATCATGGACCCACATGATTTCCATTACCAATTATATTATATTTTTCTTAGGGGAATTAAAGCTCCTACCACCTCAATACATGAAGCATCAGATTAAATTGGCTTCTTGTGATGGGAGGTAAGAGTATCAGGCCCTATGTCCTTGATTTACACATCCGCATAATATTTTCCTACACTAGTTGCTTCCTTGTGTCAGACGAAAAGTATGAGAAGCTTCTTACCATTATTGATGAGACGTCGGATTGCAACTTGGGAGTACTTTCAAAATTCCCAAGGTCTTCTTTCCAAAGTTCTAAGAACTACTCCAAAGGTCCAAGGTCTTGATTTGTGCTCAAAATTTTAGAAGACTTTTCAAAGGTCTTTCCAGAGGTCTAAGGACTCTTCCAAAGGTCCAAGGTCTTAGGTTGTGCTAAAAAATTAGGAGAACTTTCCAAAGGTCTTTCCAAAAGTCCGAAGACTATTCCAAAGGTCTCCGAGGACTATCCCAAGGACTCCTATGATGTACTAGAGTCTTCAAAAGACTATCCCAGGGAATCCTATGATGCACTAAATTTTCCAAAGGTCTGTCGAAAGGGCTTTCCGACGGACTCCTAGAATTGAGGAGAAGGTGTGCTGTCTCAAGAAGTCACTGTATGGGTTAAAACAGAGTCCAAGGCAGTGGAACAAGATATTCAATGAGTTCATGGTAAGTGCAGGTTTTACCAGAAGTTTATATGACAGTTGTGTCTATTTTGATAAGAAGTCTAAGGATGATCATGTGTATCTTCTACTCTATGTGGATGATATGCTTATAGCTAGTAAGTGCAAGCATAAAATCCAACAGCTCAAGAAGAAATTAAGCTCAGAATTTGACATGAAAGACGTGGGAGATGCAAGGAAGATTCTTGGAATGGATACCAGCAGAAACAGGAAATCTGGAGTGTTGTTCTTATCTCAAAGAAACTATCTTCAGAAGGTGGTGGAGAGGTTCAACATGCATGAGTCTAAGAGTCGAAGTGTTCCAGTAAGTCAGCAAATAAAGTTATCCAAGGATCAATGTCCCAAAACCACTGAAGAAGAAAGACACATGAAATATGTACCATATGCAAGTGGTGTTGGCAGTTTGATGTATGGAATGATTTGTAGTAGGCCTGACTTAGCATATTGTGTATCTTTGGTAAGTAGATTCATGTCAAATCCAGGAAAAACTCACTGGGAAGCTCTGAAACAGGTTCTGAGATATCTAAAGGGATCAGTGACTTTAGGGTTAAAATTTGAGAAGCAAGCTCTGGATACTGTTCCATTGCAGGGGTTTGTTGATGTTGATTTTACAGGAAATGTGGATACTAGAAGATCAATGTCTGGATATGTATTTACACTGTATGGTACTGCAATAAGCTAGAGGAGCATACAACAATCTGTAGTGGCCCTATCCACTACAGAAGCAGAATATATGGTTATCACTAATGCAATAAAAGAAGTTGTTTGGCTTAGTGGAATTCTAAGAGATCTGAGAATTGTTCAGAAGTGTGTTACAATACTTTGTGATAATCAAAGTGCACTCCACTTGGTGAAACATCAAGCATTTCATGAAAGGTCAAAACACATTGATGTTAGACTGCATTTTGTAAGGGATGTGATTGATTCAGGGGCTGCGGAGGTGAAGAAAGTACATATTGATGACAATGCAGCAGATTTCCTGACTAAAGTTGTACCAGGGAATAAGGTGAAACATTGCTCGAGCCTAATCAAGCTTGAACAATGTAACTGAAGCATGAAGTGAAGTGGCAGAGTAGGGGCAATGATACACACTTGATTTCATTGAGGTGGAGATTTGTGGGAATAAGTTCAATTTCATCAAGATAACAATTATATGGAATAGGATGTGTTGGAAATTCAAAACCGGTTTCAAGAGTCCAAGAGCCGGGTTGGAAGAACCGGATTTTATCGAGTTAAGGAGAGAGTGTATCGCTGAAATGGGTTTGAGGAGGTTAATTGGACAAATGTACAAACTGCCAAATACAACGGTTTTCAACTGGCAAAATCGTTGCAGAATAACCGTCTTGTAACAAACTTGAGCTCACAACATGCAGCGGTTAGAGCTCTCAAATTACGAAGATTCGAGACATGATCCTGATATATATTTGAAGCTCTTGAAGAGGAGAATACGATTATCACATTTCCCCCTTGTATACACTATTGTAGAAAGAGAATTAGATTGCTAGGGTTCAAAAGCCAAATTCGGATTTAGATTTGGGGCTTTGGTAGTTTCTGGATAATTCTTGTAATTTCTACTTGTGAATTGAGGTGTGGAGTGCCTCCGTGGATGTAGATCCTTTTGAATTGAACCACGTAAAACGTCTTGGAGTGATTTGTTCTTTATTTTCTGCGTTCTTGCTTGTTCGGCTGTTCTGGAAACTTTAAGTCCGAACAATTATCATTTGTTCATTCAGTTTTGTGAATTGAGTGTTTGAACATCTTTTGGGTGATTGTATGTGAGGTGATTTCCACAACATCTTGCTTGCAAGAGAAGGAGAAACTAACGATCCAAAGCTGCTTCGTCAAGTGATGGAGCACAATAGGAAAAACACCAAGAGGAGACATGAGATTCATGTGGTAAGGGGACAAGGAAGCGCGTTGCATCAACCTACTGACGATTCTATAGCATCCAGCCAACTGTTGCAGAAATTTCTGAGGAAGATCAAATTCGGCTATCTGCTATATACAGAATAAGGTAGGATGCCAAAGAATCTATTGTAAAGGAAGATGTAGTAGACAAGGGAGTGATCATCTCTCATACACCAATTGTTTAGACACTAGGAAGTACACAAGGTGGGTCCAAGATGTAGCAGAAGATGAAGAGGCTACTTCATCAGTGCAATAAGCAACTAAAGCAGAAGCGAAGCAAGAATAAACAACTAGTAACCTTGCTGAAGTTCCAACTCCTGATGGCGACCTAGTTCAAACTGTTGATGGAGTAATCAACACTGAAGAAACTCCAAATCCTCATTCAGTTGAACAAATTGCAGACGAACAGCTTCTAGATTAGGAGGAAAGTCCGGTTCATACTCCTTCCAAGAGTAGTGCAGATGAGGAGGAAGACTATCTACTGAAAGATGAGTACGTGGAAATTAATTTAGAATCTGAAAACATCATGGATCCTCTAAGTCGGAAAATAAAGCCAACTCTTGAAGAGAGACTTGAGTCGATGAAAGTCCTGATGAAGCAAGAAGAAAATGAGGAAGCAATGGATAAGGAGAAACCTGATGCTACTTGTACTTCAGCAAGTTCAGCAAATGAAGCAGCAACTCTAGCCACATAAGCAAAAGAAAGATTGGCTAAGGAGAAACTTGATGCTACTTGTACTGAAGAAAGTTCAGCAAATGAAGCAGCAACCCAAGCCACAAAAGCTTAATAAAATTTATTTAAGGAGTAGGCACATGTTGTTTATACTGATGTAAATATCATAAACGAAACAGCAACTCAAGACAATGAAGATGTTGTAGTAGAAACAGAGCAGCACCTCAGCCTACTGAACAACCCTCTAGACCAGTTGAGGGAAACATCAAGCAATTGAAGAAATGTAGCAACATGAGCAGAGCATTACTGAGGGTGTTCCAACTGTACCAGCTCATGAAGAAAATGAAGATATTGCTATTAGAGAACAAGAAGCTGCAAGAGCAGAAGAGCAGCAAGTTGAAGGAGTAGAGAGGCAAGAAGCTCCTTCCCCAACAACCTCAACTAAAAACGGTGTAGAAGTTACTGAAATCCAAGGAAGAAACTGATCTACTTCTCTTGAGGAATTTCATAAATAGAAGCGCCTAAGGTACCATTCTGTCGTAGCTCAGAATTTAGGGAAAAGACAAAAGAGACGAGAGGAGAAGTCTCTTGAGAAGGAAAACAAGGTCATAGTGGGAATTATACAATCTCACATGGACTTAAGTTTGCAAACAAGTTGTGCGATGGGAAGTGATGGAACAATTTGAGCGTACAATATCAGCTACTGAGCAGTCAGTACAGCATCTACACAAAGAAATGGGCAACAATGCTTATGGGGTCATCAAAGATCTTGGATCGGATTGTGAAGCAGTAACATCACTTCCATAGAGCATGAAGGACCAGAAAAAATAATTCGTGAATGAAGCACGAATTGAGAGACAATAGATGGAGGAACTTATTCGAAAATTCAGCAGTTACGTGAATGGACAAGTTACAGGCCTTGCAACGGGAGTAGGAGACAAGCTAAAAGAGCATAAGAAATGATTAGTGTCCTTACAGGAAGATATCTCCCAACTTTGGAAGGAAAAAGAAGATGATAGGTCAATATTGGTCAATATCCAAATAATGTTGGACGCTCATACCGGGATCAATATTGATGATTTCAAAAAGGGGAAAGAGGATGCGACGAGAAGGCATGTTGAACACCAGCAAGGAGACCAAAAGGAATGGTTTCTCGCTGAACAAAGGAGACAGAAGCAGGAGGCTAAGGAAAAGATAAGAGAGTGGAAAGCTCGTTAATAGAAAGAATTTGAGAAATCCATGCAGGATTTACAAGCACGAATGAAGAGTATACTTGAACAATCCAATGCTAACCTGCATGAGTTCTATTTTGCTATAGGAATGGTCCCTCCTGATATGCCAGCTTACTCAAAGCAGCCTACCACCCCAAGAAGACCGAATGTCACTCTAAATTTATCAATTCTCCCGAAGTATAAAGATTGGCTCCTAATTTTCTCATAGGAGGACTTAGAGGATCTTCGAATGTATCAAATTTCAACAAGGAGAAATCCTTCCGTGGATGAGATTGATAAATGGAGAATAGCTAAAATTCGTGGAACTTTGAGTACCTACTGGATGAAGGAAAGTACAATCATGTTGAAGGTATTACTAGACATTGACTGCGGGCTTACTCAAAAGATATACATGCTAGTACACTTCCATTTCTGATTGAGCTTAGAGGAGTGAAGTGGTAACATTACACAATATCCCCTTCTTATGAAGGGCCGTTGATGGATGATCTAACAACAAATGTGCAATACGAGAACTTCGAATAGAAAATGTACTATGAATGGTGGAGATACATTAAGAATAATCCTGATATATCTAAAAGGAGTAGGGATCTGAAAGAAGAAGATAGAGCAACAGGAAGAGGCAATAAGTATGCCAAGCTGTAGTTCAAGAAGCGTCACTGGAAGAAAAATAAGACTGTTGCTAGGTAAAGATTTTATATACCTCTTAAAGCTCTTGATGTAAGATTATTTTTGTTTAGCATTTGCTTACTGTAAACTGTAATATCTAGATAGCATACCTAATAAAAACAGTTATCATCACAGCCAAATGATTACAGCTCGCAATCTTGCATCATACCTACTGCACTTATGTACCTTTTGATGATTAACTTTTTGGACTAACAATTTTTTGTTGTGTGACTTCGAGTATATTAATTGCTGAGAGTTTTGACATCATCAACAAGGGGGAAATTCTTAGGAAATTTAGGTTTAGTTTTGATGATGACAAAACCACGATGTAAGGTAGGAACTAGTGTCTCCACAATTTCTACAATCTTTATAATAGATATGGCTAGGTCTACTTAGACAGAAGTCACAGCAAGCATACACAAAGACATCAAGGTTACAAGCAGTACGGAGTCCAAGTAAGCAGTAAGGAACAGAGACTACAGTAAGCATGTTGTAAGGTAGCTTATGCTTCCGTAGCATACAACATTGCTTGCGGCAAGGAAGATCCAACTAGCAAGCAAGCAACAGTTATTTTAGCAGTGATTAAGTCAAAGTCAAAGCTAAAGTTCCGTATATTAAAAAATATAGCCAGTAGAGACAAGATTCAAATCGTGTACTAACTATCCAATAATGTGGGGACACGTAACCTGACGAAAAGCAAAAGCAACAATGAGTACACCGACATCAAGCTGCAACCACTCTGACCTAACATCTGAGGAAAGGACAAACAACTCTAAAACGTACAAGGAGCATTAAATATCAACGGAAATATTTTCCTCACTCTTCAACGAGAAGAAATCCCAACAGCTATAAATTAAATGAGATGGAGGACGAGCAAAGGCAACCGAATTATTGAGCAACTGAAATTACTTTGCATCAAACAGTCAAGCTTCCAAATTCAAAGCTTTCCAAGCATGCATCACTCTTATAATCTTACAAGTGATTTTGCTTAGTAAAACAAGTGCAAATCGGAAGCACACAGCAAGAACTCATCAAGTGAAGATTCAAGCTGCAATAAGATTCTCAAGTCAAGCAACCTAGCTCTCAATCTTTATCTTGGTCCTAATCTTTCTCATCAAGGAGGCTTGCCCACATCTCAACCGATATTCAAGTTTAGAGACATCTACCAGAACTTCAATAAAAACTTCGATTAAACCAATCTAACAAGCGGTTTTTTAATAGGGAGTCTTCATTTGAATTTGGAATTCAAAGTAGATTAGATGTTCTGAGGAATGTGTGTATAGTAGAGGAGTAGACTTCCGAGGATAGGCAAAAACTACTGTAAAGAGCTAAGTTGGACATAGACTTTGGCATAGCTAAGTTTGTACTGTGTGAATAGCTTAGTGAATTTTCTCTGTATGAGGGAAGAGTGGACGTAAAAGGATTACCCCTACCTTTGAACCATATAATCTGTGTCCATGTTCTTATTGTTTTCACTATTGTTGTTGGCATACTACTTATTGCATTTCTTTGTAAGATAATGGATTTGCATTATTCCGTTGCATAAAACTCTACCTGAGTATTGCTTATTATAGGCAGCTTAAGTCTAGTCTTCTGCATGCCTACTAGCTTAAGGTTACTTACGGTATTAGATTTTCTGTAAGAAGAAGTTTCTTACAATAAGCAGCATATTACTACTCAAAGTAGTTGAAAAATAAAAATTGAGTTAGAGATTTATTCACTTCACCATCCCCCCCACCCCATCAAACCTCTACCACTTGAGACCAACAGGAGGCTTTTCTATTAGGTGGAGTTGGCTTCAAATATTTATGCGGTGAAGATGATAGATAAATGTGGCTAGAGGAAACTTTGGCTTGAGTACAACTCTATCTGTGTTTATTTGGTTTTTCAAGGGCGGTCTTCTTCTGTTCCTTGGCGATTTTGGGGGAGATGGCTTCGGGTCGTGCACATTATTGCTCAGATGGATTTTTGTGTTACTCATATTCTAGGGAGGGAAATCAGCCTGCAGATGCTCTGTCTAAGCTTCAAACCCCTCTCACTTGGTAGAATTCTTCTCCACGGAATATTTTGGAATTATCCTTTGAGGACTCACATATAGATTTTTTTTTTCTTAGTTGTTTTTGTACTCGATTGGTACTCTTTTACCCACGTTTGGTTTTTTTCCATGGGGTTTTGCCATTATCGCACTAGTTTCTTCGGCTAGGTATACCTTTTCTATTTGTCTCCACTTCTTCTTGTTATTAATTATATCTTTCAAGTGCTTTTCGAAGTGCTCGGCAAACAGCAATGTAAGAGTGAGTTGATTCATAGCATCGAGAAAATTTTAGAATTGTCGATCAGCTCTACGTGCCCACTCATATTTTGGAAACCGCAATCGAGGTTGAGCGCTAACGGGGTAAGGTTGACTTCCTATAGAAGGAGGGTCATTCCTTTCCTCCATTAGCTCCTCAATTACCTTTTTTGCCTTTATCATTAGAAACCCTTCTGGGGATTCTATGCTCAAGTTCTTGATGTGGCTTACCACTCCTTAGTGCAACGGCATTACCGCTTTCTAAGGGGTTAGCATACAAGTTTTCTTAAGTCAGAATCCCTCCTTCCTCAAGGTTATCAAACACTTCACATAGGTTTTCCTACGCCCTTTTCTTTTCCACCACTTTTTCTAAACAAATTCCCCACTAACTTAAGTAGTTATTCCTTAGTGAAAATTTCGTCTGAGTCATTCTCAACTAGATTTCTAGCAACAAATGAATCATAAGGCTCTAACAACATAGATGACTCCTTAACACAAGAGTGGTTCATGGTGTTCTTATTCCCACACACGAGCAAAAGGGAGAAATTGTGTTTACCTTGAATCCTTGTTGTAACGTATTATGTGGAAATAATTCACCTTGTTTGAAGGGCTCGAGCTTTTCCCTTTTTGCTCTTTCTTCTTGATTTAGCTTTCTCCTCTTGTCTTCTTCGTTCCACTAATTTTGATTGGACGGCGTCTCCTTTAGCTAAGCGAGAGCCTCATCCACTTCCTTGTAAATGAAGGAACTTCCCGATGCTGCATCTAGAAAAACACGCTTGTTAGTAGTAAGATCGGCATAGAAAAGTTTAAGAATAAAAGCTTCATCGAATCCATGGTGCAGGCATGACCTACAAAGGTCAAGAAGCCTTTTCCAAGCTTCAAACCAATGTTCGTCACTACGTTGGGTGAAACTTGAGATGTCTCGCCTAATCCTTGAACTTTTACTCGTCAGTAATAATTTATGAAGAAAAGAAGTTGAGACTTCCTCCCAAAGAGCCGAGGAATTGAACGACTCCTCACGAAACCATAGCTCCTTCAAGTGTAAATTGAAAGAGCTTCAAGGAGTATTCATTTATAAGTTTCTCTTGATTTTCACACACTCAAAAATTTGTAAAGAAATACTCGAGATGCTCATAGGGGTCCTCATATTCTTTCCCGCTAAATTTCATCCCACTGGCCAAGTTTACCATGGCCAGAGTGACTTCTACGCCCGTGCCAGTTTTTGCTGCGGTGAGCCATGAGTAGTAAGTTGTGACTCCGATATAGTAAAACTTGCCCCTTTATTCAACATAATAGGGATTTTTTTAGATTTAGCACAATAGGGAAACAAAAAGCATTCAAAGCACCAGAAACAAACAAACAATACACAAATTAAAAAACAAAGCTAACCTCAATCTACAATCGACCCTACATGACTCTACAAGGAGGAGATCCTCCCCGGCACCATGAACTTGTCTCAAAAAGTGCTCTAAACCATTACGATTAGAACACTTTTCTCAAACCGCAGGCATACGGCTTGTGACAGAGGTAGTATATAAGATTTTCGAACCACGGAGAGGATACTCTTGTCAAGCGCACTTGGTCAACCGATTAACTAAGTTAGGCTGAATTGGAAGGGTAGAAAATTGATTATTTATTAATTACGCATTAATTAAATAATAAAATAACTAAAAGGTACTCAAGAACTAGGAATGGGCTCCCATGGTACAGGTTTCACCTCAAACCTAGGGTTACAATCTAGTAATTACTAATTAACTTATGGGGTGTGAAGGAAGGTCATGTTACCAAATTAGAGATCCAAGTGGCAAACAAAAGGGGTCTCTAAATTAACCAATTATAATACAATTCACCTTAATTCCTATTACTAAAGATCGCCAATGAAAATTAATAAAGACAAGGCAAGTGAATTAATAAGGCAATTAGATTAACCTGTTAATCCCCACCCCAAGCGAATCTTGCTTAAGGAGTGAGGCCTTAAGACATTCTACGAGATTGACGTTAATGATTCGGGTTCTTTCTTCGTCCCCTATGGGCCCATTGGAGAGAACCACTATACTACGGTTAGCTACACCTAAGGTATAAACCATGCATTACCACAAAGTCAATTCCAACACAACATCCCAAGAATTAATCAAGCAATTGGCTAACAATCATAATCCTAGGGTTTTGCTACTCTCCACCATTGGAAAACACAATTTACTACTCACAAGCGATTCATATGATTCCAACAGCCATTAAATACAAATACCCAAGCACTGAATACAAGAGGGAAGAAGGATTAATAAATGCAATGAAAGAAATAAATTAAAGAGAATAAATACTTAGTCTTGTAATAAGTGTGTAGGAAATCTTCAATTTCTTGTTGTAGCAAAGTTTTATGAAATGTATTGGCAAAAGCCCCAAATTCTTCCAAACCTCAAGAACCCTTGGTAGAATTCTTGTGACAAGGTATGAAGAACCCTAATTCTAGTTCTAGAGAGAAAAGAGAAGTGATTCTAGAGAGAGTAAATAAAAATTGAAATCCTAGTATAAGGGTAAAATTATAAAAGAAGCTTGCTTGGTTTTCATACGAATTGAATCGAATCCCTTGAACGCATTCGAGTCGACCTTCTAGGGAATTGGGTATTTTCCCTCTGTAATTAGACTTCAACATCAACTTAAAAGTTGTAGATATTCATCTCGACTTCACATGAAAACTTGAATCATCTCAATTAAACATCGTATGAGGAAGTTATGATCGAAAAATAAACGTACAGCGATCGACTGGGGTTCAACCGAATCGCCGAACAATATCGCACACGTAGGCGCGGTACCGCTGTTGGAAGGATCTCCCTGGAAGATGTACTACCGCTGGAGTTCTTACCTCTTTGCCCGCATTCGATCATCGAGCACGATGTCTCTCTCGCCACGCCATCTTTGTTCATTATCTTTTTTAGGCCCTTCCACTTGTTTTTTCACGACTTCTTCATAATTTTTATCCATGACTCGATAATCTTCGATTCGGGCTTGATTTGGACCTGATTTGAGCCTGTCTAGGCCTTGATTTGTGGGTTGGAGTTTGAAAATGAGTGCAAATAACCTTCTTGATCTTCCGGGTTCTTTTAACCTTCAAAATGCGATTCAAAAACACCCAAAAGTCCATAAAATTATATCTAAAATGAAATTCAACCCTAAAATATAATAGAACATATATTTAAATTTAAATGTAATAAAATATAAACTTAGATAATACAAGAAAAATGAGTATTTCGACGTTCATCACTCTGAACCACGTATGAGTCATAAACAAATAAGGTGAAGCCTAGACGACCCAGTCTCATGGTGTAATGCAAAGCGCTGTCGGAAATCATCGGTAAAGAATTAGTCCTTATTGAAACAACCGGCGTAGATGAAGAGGGCGATGGGCGTTAAACCCTACCAACACATAAGGGATTAGTCGGGTGGCCGCAAGAATCTGATCCCGAGAAACATCAGAATCAACCATAATGTAATAAATAATCAAAGAATGAAGTGAACTCTGACCAAAATCAATAGGGAAACAAGTCGTCACTGTGGAAATTGATAACAAATATTCACACAATAAGATAAAATAATATTTGATATATTCTTTTTATTAACCTCAAAAAATAAAAATGATATATCATGTGTCTCACATGTAAAATACCATGGCGAAGGATTGGTTAGATATAGCTTATATAAATGTAATAAAAATAAAATATGTGATAACAATTGTAAATAAATCAATGGTTATTTATCACAACATTTTGACCAATTATCGTTTGCAATATGATTTTTCAAACATAACATAGAAATGTACCACCTCAAGATTTCTTTTCATTCCACGCACCCGAGCAAGTTTTCAGCTCCAATGGCTGAGAGCTTGAAATCAAGATTTTGGCTATCTCAGTTGCAAACACGCAACTATATACAATAATTTTAACTCCCAATTAAATGAAAATTGTACGTTAGTAAATAATATTATTTTCGTTTATTTATGAATTGAAAGAATTCTTACAACTGCATGTTTGCCACTAGGAGGGTCAAAATCTCAAATTCGAACTCCACGTTGATAATTATAGCTAAAATATACTTCGGTGAATTGAAATTGAAAAGAATTATAAAGATGATGTATATTTTTATATCACAGTTCAGGGATCATGTTGCAAATGATAGTTGACCAAAATGTCATGAATTTTTATGTAATTAAGCCATAAGGAAATAGAGATGTTTAAGTTTATATTTAAATCCTATTGGTCTACATAAAGAATCAAATTTAGAAACTATCCTCAAATTTAATAGTTTTAATGGATAATATAGTTGAATATATCTGTAAAGTAAGACATTTGGATAAAACTGCAAAAATAGGACATTAAGTCTTGGGATGTTGCAAAATAGGACAATAGCTACTCTGGTCGGCAATTTAAGACACTGTTTTTTTATATTTCGCTCATTAAGGACATATTATGTCCAAATTTTACAAACTGAGCTACATCCTTATTTTATGTCAAGCCATCGCTATTTTTTGTGGGAAATTACAACCCAATTCGTCCCAAAATTAACAACCATTTTTTGTATATAATGAAGAAATATAAATGGTGTATAATTTAAAAGTAGAAAATAATCCAAAAGAAATATTCCATATACTTAAAATTCAATGGATGATTGAACTAAACTCACAATCTACGTCGGGTTCTTCTTCCAGTAAACTTTTCTTCTATTTCCCAAAAATTAATATAGATTGTACATTAGGAGTTAAAAGTTTCCATTAAGAGTTAGGTTTCTTCTTTCACCATTGCAACATGAATGAACACTAGAAAAAATGAATTTTCGTAAAGTAATAGGGATGATCTACCCTCCTCTCCCTAAAAAAATAAAAAATAAAAGTGAGAAAGAGAGAGAGAGTAATGATGCGGATTTTTCTTGTTTCAGTTTAACTAGAAATTATTTAATATTAACATGTTTTTGCACGTTTGATGACAGTCAAGATGAGAGCCTGCATTAAAACTTTTCCGAGCAATTTACATGACATTTAGCCCGATTATTTAAATGTTGGGCTCAATTTGTCCTTAATGTGCAAAATTTTAAAGTTAAATTGCCGACCAAATTACTTAGTGTCCTATTTTGCAATTACCAAGACTCAGTGTCCTCTTTTGCAATTTTTCATTCGCATTTGTGTTGAATGAATAAATTGTACTAAAAGAAATTCTACTTACTAATAATAAATTAAAATATAAAACTTTCATAAAAAAAATTTGGATGTTGAACCATTATACAAATTGCGGGAAGGTTATTTTTCTCAAATTAAAGTATACAATTAAGTGTATGTTTGAATGTATGAATTTTATGTGTGAATGAGAGCTAAAGTATTAATTAGAGAAATTTATGGAGAAAGTATGTTAGGCCTAACATCTTCTAGGGTATCTAGCACATAATAAACTTATTGATGTTAGATGATCTAGTCAGAAAAAGGAGATTGTATATTTTGTTCAAATGTCAGTGATTTGGACAAAATTTGAATATCTATTTTTTCATTGATTATTACACTCAAAATTCTCGGAAAAAGGAAAAGGTAAAATAATTTTCTTCTTTTCTCCTCTTCTCTCATCTTCACGAACACCAACTCTTGAAGAAATCATCAATGAAAAACAAAAAATGAACTTGTTTACGTTGATACCATAAATGAAAAACTCCTAAAAAAATTTTCACTTTTCCGAACGTTTTTCAAGTTTTTTTGTCGTGAATTTACTGTTGGAAATGAAATTGGTCCTAATCATTGTTCAATCTAGTATATATAATAAACGTATTGGAGCACTTTCAAAGTGGGGTCGAACAACATGAGTCAAGTTTGATGCACGGGTCCGACATGTTGTTCAAATAGTTGTTTGGTCCTGGGTAGAACAAACATCATTATGTTCAACACCCGTAATAGTACGACGTTTACTCTGTTCGGTCCTCCGCTAGAATAATCTTCATTTTGTTCGACCCTCGCAATAGAGCGGTCTTCACTCTGTTCATGCCATTCAAACAACCAGAGTCCAACATTTAGGGTTCGTAATTAATTGTTCTTCGCGAAATTTAAACAAAACTATTCAAAAATTAATCATACTTGCGTCCTAAATTTAAAATAACATTTGCTAAAATACCTAATACGTGCAACTATAATTTTCATCTTCACTGTTTACACATGGACCTTCTACTTCTCATTCTCTTCATCGAGAGATAGATTGTTTGTTCTCCTTTTTTCCCCTTTTTTATCGTTTTTTAACTTTATTTTGTTTTTTTTTTTTAACTTTATTGTTAGTTATTACTTTAAAATGAAGGATATAGTATTGAAATTTGGTTGGGTGTGTTAAGAAGATCGGATCCGTTTATCATACTTGTGTGGTGTGTATTAAGCCTTGGTCTGCGTCTATTTAAAAAATGTGCACTGTGAATAGTCCATGCCTTTATTCCTCATATATTAATAATGCTAAATTCTATATATATTGAGAAGTATAAATAATAAGAATATATCAAACTTTGGATATATAATACAAAACTTTATAGGACCAAATATTATTACATCAATCATGATTTGAATTTTTATATATCTTTTAACATAATTATTACTCAGCTTTGTTAAGACTAAGATTATCATGATTAAAGTCAGCATTATTTTCCTAGCAATGAAGAATTTGACAAGTTGTTGGGCATATATACACAACAATAAACGACTACATGTTGGATGTTGGAATTTGATAAATCGAATTGACCAGTACCACCACATAGAGTACAACTCCTCAACAAAAACTTTGTTTGAAAAGATACAATTATTTATTTTTAATTAATTTGATGAAAGCACAATTATCTAAAAACTATATTTGCACGTACATGACTTACTTTAATTTTTACACGGACTAATAAAATGAGACATTGACAAAACTTTTATTCTAGGACAATAATTTATCAGAGTAAGATTCTCATTATTAGATGGAGTATTATTCTAAGCTTAAATTTATTGTTATAGTTAAATAATAATAAATTAAAATACAATAAAATGAAAAAGCAAGCACGTATGAGGCACATACTTATTACTAATATTTGTGTATGTGTGTGATTAAATAAAAGTATAAACCCATGAATTTAGCAAGTAATTAAATCCCATTAACGTTCACTTGGCAAAAGAAGCATGTAATGCAAAAATTGTCACAACTAAACGCAGCAAGTCATTCTTTTATATTAAAAGTTTGTCTTTCTCCTTTCCAGGAAACAAGTCCAGAATGAAGGTACAACAGTATAATTCATTTTGCTGTGGGTGAAGACCACAAACCAAACCCAATATTACCGAACTATGGGTTAAACGTCATACATCAAGATATACCAAAACCAAAGACAAAAAACAATAAAATCAAATAGGTACCTCAGCCACATTATACATAATTTTATTTTAATATTAATATTTACTTTTTTTCTATATTAATCAAAATCAACTAAAAAGTAAAATCGAAATTTATAATAATATAGCAACAAAAACATACACTAAATGACTGGATCTAATAATAATAATATTCAACCCACAAGTACTCGATTAGTGTTTCTTCAATTTTAACTCTAGAATTGAGTATTTTCATTTTCAGCATATTAATGTTCAGCTATCCCCCTTCTTGTCAATTGCACATCAACTTCGCCTTCATCCTTAATCATCATACTATGCAATACTTTTTATTACTCCACGTTATTGAATTTACACCATTTTATTATTTATTTTTTTGTCATAATTAAAAAAAAAAATGTTAGAATAATTATGATATAAAACAATACTTCAAAAAATACAACATAATATAAACAGAATAGAAAGCATTGAAAAAGAGATTGAAATAACAAAAAAATAAAGAATTGATGAGCCAATAGTAACACAAAAAAGGGCGGACGGCTGGAAAATGCAGTTGCTGGAGGGAAAAGTGGAGTTGGGCTGTGCTTTAATGCTGGATAATGCAACCAAAAAAACATCCAAACAGGGGGCGGGGGGGTCAAAGCTTTAATCAATTAATCCCAATTCCATCTCTTCTCAAAGATACACAAATTTTGAATCATCATACAGCTAAAAACAGTTACAACCAGGGCCACTAACACGGGTCTTTCAATTATATATTCCATCAAAAACCAGATAGCTAGCACAAAACACATATAGATATGTATATATAGGAGCAACTAACAGTAGAAGCACACCCCATTTCAGATTCGTATTTACAGTTCAGCGGAAGTAAGTCATCTTAATACCTCGATAGCCAGTGAATCGATGACAAGAAAAGGAGCGTAGCCCTGTCTGTCAATCAGTATAAACCTATCACCGATGAATATGGTGGTGCGTCTCTGTGCTCTGATGACAGACACTATATTCACGTTTTCAACTTCTTGCTCTACCCCCTGACCATTTCGACTTAAGATCATAAATAATTCCTTCATCCACCAAGCAGTAAATACACCATCTCTAGGCATTCAGGCAAAAACTGAAGCGCATTTTCCAACCAAACACTGTCATGTCACCCCCTGCTCATGCAGGATTTCCTGTCGGGCAACACAACACTCCTCATTTTATGCTTCAATATGGCAACTGACCAAAGCATCATTTCACTGCACAAACACCCAATTAGATGACTGCTCAGTACTTGCCAACAATTTAACTTCTACAAGAGCTACAACTACCACATAATAAATCATCACTAGAGCCGAAAAGGACATGAGCTTTATTGCAAGAGAGAGAGACGAGAGAGGGATTCGATCCAGTATAAGTAGACCTAAATGCTGGGTCATGACGCACAATTACCTGAAAGTTACAACAGTCAAGACCCATACACCATAACTAGTTAAGTAGAACCGAGATGTGGGCTGCAAGATAAACTTTTGTAGACCAACTCAACCTAGCTAGATGAAAACCAACTGATCTTGACTGTGCAAGGAGGAGGAAATCCAAACCTTGAAGAAATAGACATATTATTATCTGAACTAGGTTTGTCAGAGTTCTAGTGGCTCTGTATTTTCAATTAAGAGGAGCTAAAATATTAAAAAACAGAAGGAAACAGTCCTAGAGAATAAAGCTCACCGCATGCAGACTATGTTGCAGGACTGGACTTTTGGACCCACACTTGTTTCTGGAAATTGAGTTACAAATGTTAGGAAGCAACGCATACAATCTAAATAAATAAGTTGTTAAAAGCTAGCAATGTGTAGCAAACCTCCTGAGAACCATAGCCAGAAGAGGCACCTCTTTTCGAAGATTTTCCCTCAACAATTGAGGAGCCATCACCATCTTTTACATTATAGATCGTGCCACGGCGAGCCCCATGCCTGAAAGAACCTAAAGTATTTCACGAACCATCAGGCATGCAAATTATGACAGTAAGGGATTATATACACACTTCTTGGCCCAAACTTGGAAGCTAACACTCACCATTGTCAGTGGAGTAATGCCTGCCGCGACCACTTCCAATTGGTCTGTACTCACCACCACGGGCAACAGGATCTTGTTTCATTTCTACATGAATTCCTGAAACGCAAAAAATATTAATATTCTCTTGGGCTTATAACATAGAGAAAATGGTATCCTTAGCTTATAACATAGAGACAATAATAGCCTTAGCGTGATAGATACATTATTACCTATTTTCCTTTATAATATAGATTTGAAGCCACTATAACCAATATTAGGTAATTTAAAAGACATGGATTTGAAAGAAATAACCATGTCAGCAAAATGTGAATCCAAACCTTCTACAGCATCCACTGCTTGCGATGTTTGAGAAGCACACGATGATAACGATTCATCACTTGAGTGTGATCCATCTGAACGTCGAAGAGGAGTCCAAACACCACGATCAGGTCTATCCTTGTTCCTCATCCGCCTTTCCTGCTTCTCCGTGGATACAGCATGCATATCATTGCAAACTACCTTATCCTCAGGAGCCCCATCGGTGTCCTTTTGAAATGATGGCGCAATAGGGGGTCGAGGTGGTTTTTTTTCCCTTTCCTGATTAGAAGACTGAACACGAGGTTCTGATTGTGGCCCCAATGCTGGTTGATTTTGACGTGTATCCTTATTCAGAAGAATGCTTCGGATGATCCTCCCACTAGATTCGCGCTGCTGATTCTGTTTCGAAGGAGCAGAGCTATGAGATGTTTTGTCAGGAGTGGCTGAACTCTGCTGCAGTAATGGACCACCAGAAACCTGCACAGTCAATAAAACTGAATATCAGTCTTTTCTTCTCACTCTTAAACCGAAAATCTGAATCTCACCATCAACATTGCAACTCGGGTGCATTCATATCCATTATTCAACATGAATGGATTTATTACTTTCTAAGTGAGATATTCATTACCATCAACATTATGTATGTTTGTCAACATTGTGCCTAGGATGATTCAGAAAACCTCCAGGAGACTGAACCACAATCATTAAAAGAAATGAGAAGTACATCACAAAACTACCCAAACGGCACATAACAAATAAACCCTCATATTTAGTTTAAATATAGAACTAATAAGCCCCTCACTTTTAGAAAAATGATCAATAAAACTCCTCTTTTGATTGAATGGGAACGGCTTTTTTCCAAGGCAGGTGGGCCCACTTCTCTAGATTTTGTGTATTGTACTGTAAGTACTTCTCAATTTCCAAAGAATTTGATAGCACAAAATATTGACCCACCTCACCTCCCTCTGCTCAGCACACCACCAGAGAATCCCCCCCCCCCCCCCCCATGGCAGAGAGGAAGAGCTGCCAATGTTTCTAATCATGACGATTGGCCATCAAGGAAAAATTGTGGGCTAGGCAGCCCTATTTGCAATGGGAATGGCTAAATCACCCCGCCAAGGAACCCCCTTCTATAATTGCCAAAAGCTAATTGTTCTTGCTCATGATGTTGCCTGTTTCCATTTTTCTCAATTGCCAATACTACAATTTGCTGCAATTGGTACAATATATGCCACAGCTCTGCTTCCATCGGCAAAAACAACTAACAGATTTAATAATTTCTTACTTGATTCTTGTAGTTGTATGCTAGCTGCAAGAGAATTATGAAAACCACCATGAAGTTGCAGCAGGCAAATTTGCCCACCATCTTTTCTCCTAGTCTAATATTATTACATACCAAATGATGGGGTTATGATGCTATTTCTTGATTCTTTTTTGTCCTGGTGAATCAGGCATAGAGATAACCAAGCATGCAACAGGTGATCTGTAGCCATGGTGGGGGTGAAATTTCTTTACCCGTACCGATGTGAGCCTCTTATCTGTCTTTTTTTGAAGGGTTTATTCTATTTTCTGTATTTTGTGTGGATTTTCCTATTGATGTTTTCAGGGTCTTGTGCGCATGATCCTAGAGAAAAGTGAGGGCCATCAGACTCAGTGCAGAGAGAAACGGCTGTTGACTTAGTAATTTTGTACTTCTCTTCTTTTAAACATTATGAAGCATATTGTAATTAGACTTCACGAAGTTAATCACTTCAACTATTTTAAGATAATACTGAAGTCCCCACCATTGCATCACGTACGAGATTCCATAATACAGAGCAATAAAAACTTACATTAGGAATCTCCTTTTCTTTTCCTTTCAAAAGTAGGATTTTCTTCTTCCCAGCTCCAGTGGATCCCATGCCCCCTTATAGAAATCAAACAGCATAAATATAAAAGGACTGCACGAGGTATGGTAGCAGATAACAAGAAATAATTTGAAAAGCGTGGTCAGACAGACAACAGTAACTTGATGAACGAAAACTAAATCTTCTATTATGTAAATTAACTTTAACCAGAATATGAAGTACAGAAAAGGCTAGGAAAGAGACATTCAAAATACTGAAAGAAAAGAGAAACTTAATTGTCAGAATTTATGCCAAGATGATTAACAAAAAGATGCCCCAGAATTGCCACCTTGGATTATCACAAGAAATACAAAACCGAAGTGACACGATTAAGGATAGCATCATTTGGACTCGTTTTGTAGAAAAATCAGATCACACATACAATGATACAAAGTAACACATGACAATCTATCCTAAACACAACAATATAATCGTTGCAAACATAATCCAACACGGAAACTTACCACTTTCCCCTTCAAACATTTCATTTCCTGAGATAGCTGCTGCATTAATAGGCTTTTCATTGAGCTGTTGGTCATCTTGTTTAGGAGTGAGTAAATGAGTTGATTTATCTTTGGTGCCCCCAGCCTTGGAACTGTCCCTCAATACATACTGTTAGAAATACAGCAGAGTCTCGCGTTAATAGATGACCTAAACACCAATGATGCACCAGAACTTCACATTTGTTCTATTGCTACATCCCAGTACATAACTTTACATGTCATCAGAATGAATAGAATACAAGAGAAACACACACTTTATATTACTAAAGAACAAGTTAACCAAAACCAATAGTCACTATTTCTCATTAACAATTAATAATTTTTTAAAAAAAAGAAAGGTATAAGCAAGGGGAAAATAAAGCTCAATCAACCGATTTGTGTTATTCGGGTAACCATCAATCAACATAGAGAGGAAAGTTCAAACAATTTGGGTCAATCAAAATATATCACAATTTCAGGAAGCACCACCAAATGCGAGGTGTATATTCAGGCACATAAATGAGCAACCGGATCCAGCAATCAGCAAGTGAATAATAGGAGAGGGCATGCCAATATTTGGCAAATGCACATGGAATGAGAACAAAAGAAAATGAAGACTGATAAGGTCACTTAATCAAGTGGTCACAATCTTTCCATAGTAAACAGGATCATTTTAGAAAGTTCATAAACTTCTCTAATTTATACTTTGATATCAGTTATTCCTGTAACTACCATCCACTAAAATTACGATTTGTATTTATCCTCGTCGATTGAAATATTATAAATAAAATGAATGAAACTACCTAGAGCACTAAGTAAAAATAAGAATCTCGTGGGGGGTTACAAACTATTTCAATGTTGAAAAAAGGGAAACAAATACTCACATAAACTCATTAGCAGTTCATAAAATTACATAAGAAATCAATTACCATGGTTGTAGATGTCCTCTTCTCCTGACCTCGTTTTGAAGAACCAGATACGATACTTCTAGATGATGCTCCACTGATCCTTCTAGTTGGTTTCCCGTTCAAAACAGTTCTCTTCAATGGTTAAAATAGATAACATGTCAAGGGTGTCACTTTAAAAGAAGAAGCAACAAAAACAAGTAGATGACCACACAATTTTTTTCTTAAAAGACAGACAACTGAGATGTTATTTCCATGGAATGCTGACTAGAAACATAGTGGTCCAAGGAGTATAAACTGGCAGATGGACCGGAACAAAAATCCTTGCAACTATCACTGACCTAGAATCCTAACAGCAATCAAATATTACTCCTTCCGTCCCATAAAAGGAGTCCTATTTGACAATATACAACTTTTATTTTTGGTCAATTTGATGAAGGAACAACTCTCCAGCCTCCAAAAATCATTCATATGCATTTACATGGTTTATCCTATTTTTTTTTTTCCCCAATCATTGAAATTAAAAATTTTAATTTTTTACTTAAACTAGTAAAACAAGACAATTGATTTTTGAACAGGGCTCTAATTATGGGACAAGAAATATTTTCAAACAGGACTTTCATTGGGATGGAGGGAGTACACAAGTATGCCTAGTAAACTAAAAACGAATTATCTTAGATTAGCAAAAAAAAAAAAAAGAAGTCATTTTTTCCAAATTTAACAGCTTCCATCCAGCTTTTGGTTCTGAGACACCAAAGATTAAAATTGAGTTAAATGATTTTAAGAAATAAGAGTTCATGAACAAAAACTCTAGCAAAACAAGCAGCAATTTCGTCTTTTATAGACGAGTCAAGAATTTTCCAAACTTTCCAAATATTCCTGGATCTTCTTTGTTCATAATACTTAAGTCACTCAACCACCAGACCCTCGGCTAAAAAGGTCCCAATTATAACTACAACCTACTTATACAGCAGCAAAGTTCCTTTGCAGAAGTTTATTCAACATTTCAGAAATTTCCATTTATGGTCAATCACAAATTACAAGATTTGCCTATCCTCTAAAACAATACATATTCCAAGTCTTGGGTGTTCCTTTTTCCTTTTTTTTTTTAACCTAATACAAACAAAGTAGTCAAAGTTGCCGATAGTCGATAGCATAACAAGGTCCCTTAGCCAATGGTGACCCATTGATTGGTCATCCTCCAAATGTTTGTGCTTATGTGTATGTGAGTGAGAGAGGGTAGAGGGAGAGAGAGAGAGAGAGAATCTGCATCCTATTCATGACAAAATGCAAGCATCAATAACAACTTCAGTTGAACTTTCACAAACCTTTGTAGGGGGGCAGGGGGGCTATAGCATTGGAGCTTCACCAAGATATATTTACAGTGAAATAAATTGAAAAAAGATAATCTATTTCCTTGATACAGCAATTCATATGCTCCAATATGTATTACAAGAAGAAACATAAGTTTCAAGAAGGAAAGCGATGAGATTCATACCCGAGTTCCACCCTTTGCAGCTCTTTTCTGACGAACATAGTCCATTAAAGGAGTGACTATAGGAGCGTCCTTTGGAGCACCTAAAAGGACGTAATATGTTTCAACTAAAATATCTTAAATTCTACTTCCAATACACATTCTCAATTATAATTTCATGTGAATCATCAAGATTCCTTCATCACATGAAATGATATGTACTTGAGACTGACCTGCTCGTTCTGCTTCCTTCCTCTCCAATTGTATCTCTGCACTTGGAAGATTCTCAACAGGCTTTGCAAGAAATTCAAGGAACTCCAAATATTCGGGATCTACACACATTTGTCAACAATTAACACAAATTTGAATAGCACCTTTTAACATGTAACAGCATAATGAAACACAATTAATCAGTTCCGTACAACTACTAAGGTATACATTACCTCTTAAAATAGTCCCTTCGCGACCATCCTTCTTCTGCCACTGCTTTGGAACACGTTGTGAAGGAGCATACTCAACAATTGTTCTAAACTGAGTACCTAGAGATAAAAGTAATGTATCAAGTCAAATAACAAATTATTAAATTTATTAAAGACGAGGAACAAAAAAAGTCCTCTTTTAAACCAAGTCAGCACTAAAATTTCGACCAAGCACACAGCGAGTCCAAGCAAGTCGACCAACAAGTAACTAAATGAACCATCTACTTTAATAATGAAAAACGAACAATGTCGTGAACTGCTTTTAAGTTTTTGCACATTACCTTTCTCATTGACAAAGACATGGCCCTTAAAAAACTCCGCAAACTCAATCACATCTTCGGGCTTGTTAAAGTCAATGTACGCTCTGGCATATTTCAGATGTTTTGGGCTGCACAGATAAATGTAAACATTCAGGGTAGAAACCAAATGAAGTATCAAATACCTAGATAATTAGCCTAAATTGTGTGATTGAACAGTTTTTCTAATGGAAACAACACCTTCGTATAGGAATAAGCGTGAACATCACCATTTCTTTCTCTCAAACAGATGCAAGCCCAATACCCAAAGAGCAAACATTATTCTAGAAGTACGGTTTACAAAACACTATATTCTAACAATAGACCTTAACAATCCAATATTCAAAAATGTCAGGTCAACTGATCCACAATAAGAGAGCAAAAGATTTCGACTAGATCAGCCATCAATTCCCGCATTTGCACTGTTTGTCACATTTATATAGTCCAATCAAATAAGGGAGGATTTCAGTACCCTCATAAAAGATGTCTAGCACTTTGAACTTTTTCTCAAGAACAAAAGATATAAGTCAATCATTGATGCAAATTGCAACATATCCAATAAAGGAAAAGATAAGCCACTACATATGACAACAAACGCCCAAGAACTGTACATTCACATCTGACATTGTCCCACATCTTTATCAAATACTTGGTACTTGCCACTACTCTATAGCTGATTCAACCAAAGTCCTAATTTCTAAAGACATGAATGCAAATATGCAATGCATTCTTTGTGGTCTCCAATAAACTTTCATACCTTTACACAACATAACAATCAATAGATAATCTTTCAATTCCAGATATCCCATAAAATATATATACTCAACAGCAAAGACCAACCGTAAGGATAAAGGACCATAGGTCCTTTCCCTCACTGTCCAGGAATAAAATTGTAATCTAATTAGCTAAAATACTGTAGGGCTCAAAAAGTTGTTACGCATTGCAATTTCAATGGCCACACCATATCCTAAATGGAACATTCAAACTGGCAGGGCTATTCAACAATGAACAGTCAGACAACTTTCTCAGAAAAATATTGTGGTGTTGCATGCCATCGGGCATTAAATTCCTAGTCTAAGATCATAAACACCTAAATATCATCACAACATGATCTCATGAATACAAGTACTCCACTTGCAGCAATTCAAATTTGGATTCATATGATAACTTTATACTATTTCAGTCCATATCTCATTTTTTGTATTTTTAAAGATCCTCACAGCAAACAGTTTCATACTACTATGAAGTAACAATACAATTCAACAAATATCATGCAGTGCATAAATGAGAATCAGAGGCAAAACCAACAGAAAGAAAATGAAAGTTATTCCAACTTCCAAGATTCCAAACTATCATGAGGAATAGATGCAACACCAACATATACAATAAACCACGTAATATTAATGCTGGACAATTCAACAATCAAACTAGAAAAATAAAGCCAAGGAAACATATAAAATGTGCAGGAAAGAGTTGCGGAATTTCCTTTGTTGACTCAAAATAACAAACAGAACACAAATGAGATGAGATGATAAACCAAAAGAAAAATTGGGATGCTACTTCCAATACGAAAAAATACACGAAGAGGAATAGAGAAAACAACAACAGAAATAGAAATAACAACACCTATTCATCCTAACAATAAAATGGAAAACAAAGCAAGCAGTTAGATCAGCAGAAAACACAATCTCCATGTAGCACCTGATAAAATACACGCGTCTTATACTTTCCAAGATCCCAAGAATTCTAGACATTTCCCGAAAGATTTGATATTTTCTTAAGAACTTGCAAGTTCCACGAAATTCACGCAGAACCTGAATGCCACTCTATCCACTAGACACTGGACTTAAAGTAACGGCTCGCAAGTATAACCCCTAGAAACCATATGTTTTATCAAAAGCAAAATTATGACAGTCCTAACAATCGGGTTCTTACTTAGCTTCCTATACCCTATAGTCCACACCCATAACACAACTAATCAAAAACCACCTGAATTCATCAGCAAACAAGACCTAGCACATATGCCCATAAATAAAATTACTAATCAAGGCATACATATGAAACATAACATAACTAAAACCTCACCTAGATTTTCCAGGGTAAAAAGCAAGCCAGCGATAGCGGCTAGAGAAGCGAGAATCAATGTGCTCGACAAGGTTTGACTGAGAAATCGTCGGCGGCAAGTGCCGGAGCACTACCTTCGTTCGATCCAGCGGACCCTTCATGCGCGACAAAACCCTAATACCAACCAATTCCACAGTTTATGCAACAACAAAAAACTAGTCCTCAATTAACTCGATTCCCGTCAATATATACCCTCAAAGCCCTGAATTTACATCTCAACGCTGTTCTCAGCAGCGATGGGCGACGTTTATTTTCCGTGACACCTAATAATTTTTTTTCGATTTCGGAGAGCCCATGCAGGAAAAGGGGGGGGGGGGGGGGGGGGGAAGAGAGAGGGGAAAGAATTTAGAGAGAGAATAAGAAACCTGTGAAATGGGGAGAGGGGTCGGGAGGGGGTTGTGACAAAAGAGGATTTTCTGCGCGTGTGTTGTGTGGATCTATATACGGTGTATTACATTTCTCTCATCTTATATTGATCTTATTATACTGACATATGATTTAAGGGAATATTTGAATTGTGATGTAGTGGAATGTATCCATCTGTTGGATTCATAAAGGTATTTTTATTTAAGGGGATATTTGGATTGGGTTGTTGTCAGTCGGATGTATGATGACCCAGCCTAAAGGTATTTCACTTTATGAATCGTCAATCCGGATCGTCCAGCCAATTTCCATCCGACTCCAACATATTTTCATCATTAAATAATCATTATCTACATCACCTTTTACAATTTCCAATACATTTTTTTTATCATTACCTAACATCCTACATAATTTTTTACAATTCTCAATACACCTTTTACAATTTTCAATACACCTTTTTATCATTACATATCATTTCAATACATATTGATTTGACATCACTTTACACATCCTACTCTACTACATCCTTAAACAAAAATACATTTTTACTATTCAAATGGATGTACCCCAGCGGACGGGGCACATTTCACTACATTCCAATCCAAATATCTCCTAATGGTCTAGTACGGTAGTATGTGTACTGTAAATGTCACATCAATAGGTTTTAGGTAATGTAAGTAATGATTGGTTGATTTGGTAATGATAAATAAATGTATTAGAAATTGTAAAAGGTGTATTAGGAATTGTAAAAGATGATGTAACATGTTAGGTAATGAAAGGTGAATTGGAAATTGTAAAATGTGATGTAGATAATAGGAGGTAGATGGGGATGGATGGGCAATCCGGATGGCCGATTCATAAAGTGAAATACAAGCGGATCGGGTCATCCCCAATCCGGATTGCCCAATTCCAATCCAAATATGCCCTAAGTGAATTTAAGTTTTTCTTTTTTTTTTTTTTTAGAGTGAATTTAAGTTATTATACACGTTAATACTTTACATATAAAAAAAAGGTAAATTAAATTTGTGGTTTTACGTAATAATTACCTTATGAAGTTGATGAACAAATCTGAACAGTTAAAAAAAAGTATGCAACTATTACAGACAATAAATCATTACTAGATGTACATATCATAAATTTCTAAAGACTTCTCTATACACAACATTGACGGTTGTGTTTACTAGTTTTTTTATCATCACATAACAAAACCTTGACACATTTTCTATATGTGACTCTTGAAAAGACAACATATAACTGCACATGACTGAAAATAGACTTATGGAGGAAAAATCCAACGTTTGTCAGAAACTGACATTGACTCTTGTTGATACTCATTGTATATGAAATTAATTGAAAACTAACGATGCTAAAATTTAAATGGTATCTTCGGATCTAATGGTGTCAACAATGTTGTGGGATTAATATCATTTCTCTTGCACTTGCTCCAATCATGATCTTTGCCTCCAAAACATGATCTCTAAGTCTTTAAGATACATAGTCCTCCGTTTGGATCTATGTTTCTTAGAAGTATAAAAAGAGTTCCTACCTTTATTTTTAACTCGTGATTTGAAACATCATAGCATTTTATAATGTTCAAGAACTCCAGTGTGTGAACATTTGTCACTACATTTATGCTTAGTTCAGCTTCAGATGCACTATCCGAACTAAAAAATGAACGACATTCAACAGTATTTTGGAGATCATGTATTGGTTGATCGAGTCAACAACATCAGGAGTTGATGCTAATAAAACTATTTGTTGAAGATACTCAGGGTCATGTATTCTCTCAGATAGATAGGGTAAATACTTTCAACAAATGTTACAATTGAATTTTTGCCATTCTATGGCAGCATATCATCCGAAATTTCAATTAATGAAAAAACCTTCTCCTTCAATGCAGGTTGTCCCATCTCCAATTTTTGTAGCCATTATGAAAACTGTCGTAACTCAAAACCTTCGCATTGAGAATTTACACTTTGCAACCACATATTATTTGTCAGACGAGGAACTTCACACTTACTTTATATGTAAGATGAATTCATTGTTGTATTAACAATGTCTTGCCTAGGACCCTTAGGAATAACTGGCAAAATTTGACGAAAATCACCATAAAAAAAAAATTATTTTTCCGCCGAAAGGTTTAGTTATGTTCTCCCCTCTATCAACTTGTTTCATTATATCATTAAAGTTCAGGTCAAGAGCGTTAAAACAATGTTTGTGCATCATTTGAGTTGCATCCCAAACGACTAGCTTTGTCATTACAATTAAATAGTATTTATTATGTGCGATGCATGGAAGCCTATTTATATATATTATGTGATTCAATTATCTAAATTGTAATCAATTTTTAACGAAAAAATTATTTGAACATTTTGGATTGGATATATGATAAATCGTAATCATTATAAAATCTAATTTTATAATTTATTTAGTCTTGTTTGAAACTCACACATGTGGTCTGTATCAATTTTAATATATGCAATCCATGTTTCAAATTAAAGATCGTAAAAACTAAGAAAAAATATCTTAAAAAAACTAATATAATGGTAACATCATAAACTTTGTTTTAGAATTCATATACGATAAAAGTTAAGTGATGTCCAGATTCAAAAGATAGTAGAGAAAATAAAAAAATACTTAAAGTAATTCTTAACATTTATTTCACTTTAGTAATTGAATATATAATACGGGCTTAAGTCAAACATATATAGCCAATTTTTTTAGTTGATGGGGTTGCTTGGAATAGTTTCCCTTTATTTTTTCAACAAAATTGAGATAAAAAAATTATCAATCATACTCCCTCGATTCCATATTAATTGACGTTTTAAGATGTTCTTCCCTTTTCCAATTAATTTACGTTTTACATATTTTTCACCAATTCTACCAATTTTCTCCCTAGACCCGATGCTAAAATATCTCTATTTTTCCAATCTATCAGATATATTTTGATTTTGTCAAATCTTTAGCTGAGGGTATATCTGTCAAGATATTCAATTCTTAATTCTTCCCTTTCATCCTAAAACGTCAATTAATATGGAATGGAGGGAATATTTTTTTAATAATATAATATATTTATCTGTAATAGGTTTTTAACTAATTTTTCCGATTTGTAATTCAAATTCAGTAGAAATAATCCAATCACAGTAAATAAACTCAAATTTAACCCGAAATAGCTAATAATAGTCAATTTCTTTTTTACATATAATATCTTAGTTTATCTATCTTATATGTATATTTAATTAAAAATTGATACGTTATACGTAAATATGAATTGGAAACAAAAGACATTTTAAATTCTAAAATTTTGGACAGGACTCTTCAAAAAATAAAATAAATGAAAAGTTGGCAAACCTTCTATAAAAAAAACTAGTGGAAAAATAAATTTACAGAAATATTCTCTTTATTACTTTATTGATATAAATGAAGTAGGTGGATAAATATTACTTTATTTTATGTAAAATGAAACATATCGATAAATTATATTATTATGAATAAATTAATTAATCTTTATTTAACTAATTTTAGTTTACAGGTCAATAGACATTGATATTTAATACAAATAATCAGGCCAAAAATAATATGACTTTTCATATTGAATGTTTCATTATAATATGTGTGCATGAATATTAAATTAAAGATCGTTAAAAGACAATTAAAATGATATATATTACATAAAAACGGATTAGAAACGAAAAAATTATTAGTTTAATTTTTTTTTAAAATAGTTTAAAACTTTCAAAGTTACAACAACTTAATTACCAAATTATGGTCCAAAATTTAGCCGACAAAATTAAAATTACAAAGTTAACCTTCTTGTGTCGCATATATATATATATATATATATATATATATATATATATATATATATAATTTTTTTAAATTTATCTAAACAAAAACCTAAAATAGATTCTCATTCGCAACATTTAAAATTTCACTTGGTGATTAAGATATACTCAAATACTTATTTTAAATAAATTCCAACATAAAAAAAAAAAAAAAAGGCAATCCAATTGGTATTCCATAAATCGAATAAATAAATTAAATAATGATTTCTTCAAAATATTTGAATATTTTTTAATTATATTTGACATTATAATTTATTCACATAAATTTTATACTTTTATTAAATGGTATATTTATTAAAATATAAAAAATTAATTAGGTTATGATAATGCGCAGTCCGGTAACCGAGAATTAAAACAATAATCGACGTAAACGATATGGAAAAACACAGGATTTACGTGGTTCGATCCGGAGATCTACGTCCACGGGCAGAAAATCACTCTTGCCGAGGTGTTTCTTTCACTAGAATTTTGAGTTTACAGATAGTAATTCAGTATACAGAGTGCGAACCCTAATTCCGAGTTCTCTTCACGTATTTATACTTAACATTCCTAAACCCTAACTGAACTCTAACAAACTTCCTATATTCACGCCTACTTTCCGTAGCATGGTGGTTGTGAACGGATCTTTAGCCTTGATTCACGGAACAAACTGCCCGTTGGGCCAACGCGCGTTCCTGGGCCTGCTGGGCCTCCGCGTAGTGGGCCTTCACGTGTTTGCTGGGCCTGCGCGTGCTGGGCCAATCCGTGGGCTTTAGTATCAGCCCGACCCGAGCTGATCGCCCGACCCGAGCTGATCGGGTTATCCCTATCAGATGCCCCCTCCCCAAGTCGAAGCGAGGTAGGAGCTTCGGTTGTCACCGGGGTGGAACCGTAAGCAAGAAGGACCGGGGTCGCTGGCGTCCCTGGGACTCTGCGGAGTAGTCAATGGACGCGGTGCCGAGCTGGGCCGAAGTGCACGGGGCATATAGCGAGATACCGAATTTCCCAGAAGCAGAAAACGCGTTGGAAGGATATGACAGCCTGGGCGAGGTGGAGGGTACACCGGAGTGAGTATTCTGGCTAAAATGGGGGGAGCACCGGAGTGCGGTAATATGGCCGAGGTGGAGGGTACACCGGGGTGTAGTTTGAATCTTCCTGAAGAAGGGTGAGGCTGATGTGATTGGCGGCGCCATCATGAGAGAGAGGGATGTGAAGTGACACGCTTTGCGAGTTCCAAGAAAGCTGTTCCCCACGCGCCTCGGTAACTGTAAAGCGCGTGAAGAGCACGCATGGATCTCCATCACTGAATTTGAATAGGCTGCATCGGAGCCGTCGGTTTTTTGCATTTATATTGGGAATAACTGCACAGTAACTTTTCATCTCCTTCATTGCGATTCATCTGTTTGAAAGCTGGAAAAAGAGGAAATCTGCATTCGCGATTCATCTCAGACCCAAAACTTCTCAAATCAACCCTTTCGAATTTAAACCAAGTAAGTATGTCTAACTCATCTTCATCTTCATCTAAGGTAGGAGAGGTAGTCCCAGAAGGAATGCCTTATAGAGCACCTCCCATTCGAGTGATCTATCCCGTGAATAGTGAAAGTAGACAGGTCCATCGCGGTGACCTTAGTGAGATAAGAGTAGAAGCAGTGAATTTCCCCCGGTGTGAAGAAGAAATAGAAGGATTCGAGGTAGCAGGGGTAAGACCCACAGTGACTGAAAAGCAGATTAGCTGATGGGTGCCGAACTTCTTCTTACCCTTTGATTTGGAATTCATCATTCCCGAAGGTAATGACAAAGCCTGCTGTCCTCCCCAAGGATTCATTTCCGTGTATATCGATCAACTTGCCGTAGGTTTGAGGTTTCCCCTATGGGAGTTCTTAATAAAATTATTGGATTATTATGGAATAGCGCTGGGACAATTAGGACCTAATGCTGTGAGGCAGGTAGTGGGCTTTTTAGTGGAGTGTAGTAAGGGGGGGTTAGTGCCTAGTATTAGCTTATTTAGGCATTTCTTCCAACTGAAGACGATGGGGAGAAATAAGGGTTGGTATTACCTTAACCCCAGGCCGGGTAAAAAGTTTAAGGTTAAAAACCCAAGTAAAATCGAGGGATGGAGAGGAAGATTCATATATGTTAGGCAAAAAGCCATATTACCCAAATGGCAAACGTTAGAGGTGGTAGATAGTGCCCCGGCAGGGGAACCAAAGGGTGCGAATGTCTTGAAAAAAGTTGGTGTATTGGAGTCCAGATTCCCGGAAGAAGTACTAGACGAGGCGGGGTTGAGTCCGTACTGTTCCAAATGGGCTGGTGGGACTTCGGATTCCCAAGAGAGCAACACCCCCACCGGGACTGATTCTGACAGGACACCGAGCATGTCTGAGGGGGAGAGAACTAAAACCCGGGCGGAAGTAGAGGGTAGGGCTTTTATTGCTCCATAAGTTGTATAATATAACAACGTCAATCCCTTGAATGTGTGTTTGTCATGTGCAGTGGGCAAGTTCAAGAGTGCTGCCAGGAAGAGTACTGAAGCCAGCTCGGGGGGCCGAGGTGATAGTTCGAAAACGCCGGAGCCACAGAGAATAACACCTGAGGGTAGCCACAGAGCTGATCCTGAAGACAACATTCCCCTCTCTGGATTGACCCCGAGCACCAAGAGAAGGGTCACCTCTCCGACGACACCCCCGCCTTCCAAGAAACCGCACCTGACTCCGGCTCACGAGGTATCATCGTAAATAATTCTATTATTCGCTGCACAGACCCGTCATAATAGTAAGTCAATGCAGGGGCAGGGAGTAGAGATATCGGCCGCTGGAGCCGAACTTGAGAGACTGTTGGAGCCTATCCGCGGGCTAGTGGGTAGACTGGAGAAGGAATCCACCCAAGGTAGGGTCGCTGAACTAGAAGCCGAGGTGGCTAAATTAAGAGCTGGCTTCGTGGAGGCTCAAAAAAGCGCCAGAGCAGCTCGGGACAGGGCAGTAGTTGCCGAGAGAGAAGCGGCCAGATTACGTGAACAGGCTGTCGAGGTTGCCATTATGAGAGGTGACCTAATTGCAACCCGGGAAGAGCTGAACAAGGCCATCGTGGGTCAGGGAGCTGTGCTGGAAACATTTGCCGAGAAGCTGATGCAAACAGAGTCATTCCTGAAGTTTCTGAGCACGTTCGTGGCTGCAGGTGATACGGCCACCAAAAGCGAGCTGTTGGAAGCCATACATGATAAATACCCGGAGGTCGACATTTACGATGAGGACTTCGGGTATAATTACGATGCAGTTGGGAACGAAGATGGCGCATATTTTGATGCGTTGACGAAAGCTCCGAAGTGGCCATTAATCGAGGCCTTGGCAAAGAAAAACACAATCCTCACTCCCGAGATCATTAAACGGTGCAACGAAGACCAAGATAAGGACTTCTTGGGCTTCTGCAACGGTTTTTATGTAAGGGAACTGAGGAACCGGGCTCCTATTCCCCGCCGAGAGGTGATTGCTACACCCCCCGTTATGATCGAAGGCCCTAGCAAGGCAGCTGAGGGTACAAGTGATGTTGGGGAGGCCCCGGGAGGAAAAGAAGCCAACCCTACCCCCGGAGAGGTCAGTGACCTCCCAACTCATGAGCAGAATGTAGAATAGAGGGTCTTGTAAAAAGAATGCCATTGTAATTACTTGTTTTTTAATGAAAAACCCGAGTTGTCTCTTTTTGTAATGAAAAATCTTTGTTTGTATGGATAGTAAATGCTGTTACTCTCTTATCCACGCAATGTATGTATATTAATAAAGTCTGAAAAACCCGAGGTGTCTCCTTTGCCAGGAAAACATAGAAAACCCGTATGAAGTAATAAAGCAGCTCAACTCATCAATAGTTTGGCCGCAGAAAGAGCGAGATATGTTGATGTTGCATGAAGTCCCCCGACTATCAAGGAATTTATCCTTAATAGAGAAAAGATATGCCGAGGTGGAGGGCTCATGGAAAGAATCTGCACAACAAATGAGGCAGTACAAAGCACAGTGTGTTTTAAAAGATCTTGAATTAGAACAACTTCGTATCAACCAGCAAGAGTGTGAGCATCTTCTTGTTGACAGCGGACGACTATCAGTGAAAGATATTCAAGCTCAGAGGACCGAGGTTCGGGAAGACGTCCATCAGCGGAGCAAGCGAGGTGATGCTAATGATCCTGAAATCATAAGGGTGAACCAGAGCACAGCCGCAAGAAAAGACGTCGGGGCCAGAAAACAAAGCCCGATATCCAAGAGAACATAGTGTTGGCTGATCAAGCTGTTGACGTTGGGAAAACTGGCATCACACCCGAGGCAATACCAAAAATACCTCAAGAACCAGAAAGAACTCATGCGGAGGAGCCAGCGGCCAGTGGAGCGATAGTTGTGGCATTGGCCAAGGAGATCGACGAAATGCCTACCGAGGAGTGGGATGCTGTAGAATGGGCGAACACTCGGGAAAGAGAAAGGAGGAAAAGCTCAATTCCGCGGAAATCACCAAATCCTCTTCGGCACAAGACGAGGGAAGTTACAGATAAAACCCTCGAGGTGATGGATCCGTTGGCGCCACTAGAGTGGGGCCATGCAGAATGGGCCAATATGTCAGGGCCAAGAACAAGAACCGAGCACGCTGTAGGTGATCGGGGTCCCCAAATGATGAGTCATCGTCGGAACCGAAGTGAAGCCGAGCATCGTCGGAACATGCAAGAACCATCCCGGAGGACGGGACATGCTCGATCAGAGACAAGACGACGCGGTTTCGCGTATTGGTTCGGAGAAGGCTCCGAAAAAAATAGATAATAACATAGTTAATCTTTAGCAAGATTTGTCTCCTTTTTTTTTTTTTTTTTTTATGGAGTCTTATGTAAAAAACTTCTTGATGTTGTATTATTTAGGAAATAATAAGACTGTTAGTGTGTATATACGAGTGCCACAAGTTATCAATCACTTTAACTGGGTGTTCGGGAACACAGTAAGAACTATTAACTATTTTAATTGAGTGTTCGGAAACATAGTATGGATAAATTTACTCCCCGGACGGATCAGGCGGGAGCAAAGTCTCCCCGGACGGATCAGGCGGGAGAAAACACTTCTCCGGTTAAACAGGCGAGAAGGTGATATGAGTCCGGGGACTGAATGTGAATCTCCTCGGGCGGACCGAGGGATAATTGTAATGGTCCGGAGACTGATAACGATAATACGATAACGTTAGGGCGTCCCCGTAACGTGAAGAAGAACACAGCAAGATGCGTAAACAAAGAAACTTTATTCATCGATAAATGCCGGGGCAAACTCAAAAGTACAAAGAGAAATAACAACTATAAAAGAAATTAAAGATAAGATAGTACTTGTGATGTGGCCTTCACAGATAGAAACGCCTCAAGTTAGCGACGTGCCAGCTTCGGGGGATCGGGGTCCCGTTGAGATGTTCAAGCTGATAGGATCCAGAGTCGTGTACAGCAACGACTCGGTAGGGACCTTCCCAAGAAGCGTGCAATTTCCCTTCAGGGGCAGCTTTGCTGGCTGAGTTAAGCCGAAGAACTAAGTCCCCGACTTTGAACTGAGTACCTCGGACCCGGAGGTTATGATACCGGGCTGCTCGTTGTTTACATCTGGCCTGTTGAATGAATGATTGATCCCGGCGATCTTCGAGCTCATCCAAATTTGTCCGGAGAGCCTCGTCATTATCCTCTAGAACCAATGTAAGGAGACGGGGGCTTGGAACACTGATTTCAGCAGGGATAACGGCTTCAGAACCGTAAGTAAGGCTGTAAGGAGTCTCCCCGGTAGATGTATGCGGTGTTGTGCGATAAGCCCATAAGACTTGTGGAAGGTTTTCAGCCCAGAGACCTTTGGCATTATCCAGGCGCTTCTTTATTCCCGTGAGCAGTGTCCGATTGGTGACCTCAACCTGCCCGTTGGCTTGAGGGTGAGCTACCGAAGTGAAAATTTGTTTGATGTGGAGTTCTTCGCACCATGACCGGAATGGATCATTGGCAAACTGTTTACCGTTGTCCGAGATGATAGTGCTCGGGATGCCGAAGCGACAAACAATATTGCGCCACACAAATTTCAAGATATTCTGACCAGTAATGGCTGTAAGTGGTTCGGCCTCGACCCACTTGGTGAAGTAGTCTACGGCAACGACCAGGAACTTCAAACCTCCCGGAGCGACGGGGAATGGGCCAACAATGTCGATACCCCACTGAATAAACGGCCACGCGCTTTGGATTCCGGTGAGCTCGGTCTGTGGCAGGTGCTTCACACGGGAGTGCAGCTGGCACTTGCTGCACTTGGTCACGAAGTCGTGAGCATCGTTGAACAATGTTGGCCAATAGTATCCCCAGCGGAGAACTTTCTTGGCTAATGTCCGGGAGCCGATATGACTAGCACAGGCCCCTTCATGAACCTTCCGCAGAACTTGGGTAGCTTCGGCCGGAGCGAGACACCGGAGGTTCGGTTGTAGGTATGACCGTCGATATAAAACTCCACCATGAAAGGAGTATTCGGGAGCTTTGAGAACAACTTGCCGAGCTTGTAGTTTATCAGTAGGCAGAACTCCATCTCGAAGATACTGGATGATAGGTGTCATCCAGTTCGGATCGTTGTCGGTCAGCACCGAAACTGTGGCCTCATGAATTGCTGGATGAAGCAAGTCTTCAACCATAATATCCGGAGATATATTATTTCGGACCGCGGAGGCCAATTTGCTGAGCGCATCTGCTCTTGTGTTCTGAGCTCGTGGTATTTTCTGTACAATAACTGCATCAAAAGTGGAGATAAGCTTTAGTGTTAAAGCACGATACCTGACCATTGTTTCATCCTTGGCGACATAAGTCCCCTGGATCTGTCTGGACACGACCTCGGAGTCCGTGAAGAGCTCAAGATGACGAACGCCTAAGGATTGAGCGAGCCTGAGCCCGGCGAGAACTGCCTCGTACTCCGCTTCATTATTAGTCACCTTGAACTTGAACCGGATGACGTATTTAACTTCAACCTCTTCGGGGTCGATGAGAAGCAGTCCGGCACCACTTCCTCGGATCGTGGATGCTCCATCCACGAATAGTTGCCACCTCCGGGGTGAAGGAGCGATGGTAACACGGTGATGTGTATCACTGTCTACGGGAGACTCATGATTGTCTCCCGGGGCTTCAGCCAGAAAGTCGGCGAGTGCTTGACCCTTAATTGCTCGACGGGGGAGAAACTGAATGTCATATTCACCTAACTCAATAGCCCACTTGGCGAGGTGCCCCGACAGCTCGGGTTTTACAAGAATCTGGCGTATGGGGTGATTGGTCAGAACTCGTATCTCACGTCCTTGGAAGTATGGCCGAAGACGTCGAGCTGCCATAACAAGGGCCAAAGCGGTTTTCTCTAGCACGGAATATCGCGTCTCTGCCCGTGAAGTACTCGGCTTGCGAAGTACACGGGATGCTGAACGCCATCGATTTCTCGTACGAGAGCTGCGCTAATAGCTTCCTCGGCGGAAGCCAAATACAGGTAGAGCGACTCTCCGGGGAGAGGAACTGACAAAGTGGGCAGCTGCTGTATATGGCGCTTCAAAGCTTCAAAAGCCTCGGTACACTCCGGGGTCCACTCAAAGGACTTCGCCTGTCTTAAGATTTTAAAGAATGGGAGCTGGCGTTCCGCCGCTTTTGACAAGAACCTATTTAAGGCCGCCAAACCACCTGTGAGGCGTTGAACGTCCCTGAATGTTTTTGGTGGCTGCAAATCTAACACATCACGGAGTTTGGCCGGATTGGCCTGCAGGCCGTTTTGCGAAACCATATAACCGAGAAACTTCCCGGAGCCAACACCGAAAGTGCATTTCGCTGGATTGAGTCGCAAGTTATAGCGCCGCAGAGTGTGCAATGTTTCGGCAATGTCTTGCACACATGAAGGATGAGAGGAGCTTTTGATGACCAGGTCATCGACGTAAACCTCAACGTTACGACCAATCTGGTCATGAAAAACACAGTCCATGAGACGTTGATAGGTGGCTCCAGCGTTCTTGAGCCCGAAGGGCAATTTCTTAAAAGCGTAGCACCCAAAGGCAGTAATAAATGTCGTTTTGAAGGCATCCTGCGGATCCATAAAAATCTGATGATACCCCTTGTATAGATCTAGGAAGCAAAGTGCCACGTACCCCGTAATGGCTTCGGCCTTTTGGTCGATGGAGGGCAGAGGATAACAGTCTTTCGGACAGTGCTTATTGAGATCGGAGAAGTCGACACACATCCGCCATGCCCCACCGGTTTTTTTCACCATTACCGGATTGGATAGCCAAGAGGGGTAAAATACTTCGAACAAGATGTCCGCATCCAAGAGTTGCTTTACCTCGATTCGAATGGCCTCATTTCGCTCTGGAGCGAACTTCCTCTGTTTTTGCTGGATTGGCTTTACGCTAGGATCAATGTTCAGCTTATGCGTTATTATATCGGGAGAGACCCCGGGCATATCTAGTGGGGACCATGCGAAAACATCGGAATAGTCTCGCAAGGTCCGAATTATAGCCTGATGTAACCATGGCACATCCACGGCTCCTACGGTTACAGTCTGCTCCGGCTTGGACGGATCAAGCGGTGGCATCCCCCAACAAGGTACATTCTTGAGGTTCCAAAGTTGATGATGCTACCTGAAGCTGCTGTTTGGGAGGGGCTTTAGCAGTCTTTTTGAGTGCCACGTACATACACTCCTTTGAAACCCGCTGACTTCCGCGGATAGCCACTTCGCCATGCGAGGTGGGAAACTTTAGCGCGAGGTGATACGTGGAGCAAATGGCTTTAGCGGGGGTAAACTAGTCCCGACCCAGGATCATGTTGTACGGTGATGGGGAATTCACCACATAAAAGTCCACGAAAATAGTTTTTATTTTCGGATAGGTACCCAGAGACGCCGGGAGGGTGATGACACCTTCCGGCTAGACTTCGCCTTGAGTGAAAGTCTGCAGTGGCCCGGGGGCCGGCCGAAGTTGGTCCCGAGAAATCCCCATCCTTTGGAAACAGTCGGCAAATATAACACTCACCGCTGCCCCATTATCCACGAAGACCCGCCTTATTGTTATGTTGGCTACAGTCATGTCGATGACAATAGCGTCTGTGTGAGGTGTTATCTCCGGAACCGGGTCCCTATCCGTGAAGCTGACAGTCTCGGACTGATGGAGGCGTTTATGACGTGGCTCCTCGGGAGGAGGACGTCGAGCTTCTACCTTTAAGGCATGACGTGAAGCCCCGGTGGGTAGGGCTCCATATATCACGTTTATCACGTGAGGAGGTGCGTTGTCTTCGGGCCCTCCCGGAGGAGGAGGTGGTGGTGGGAGACGCGGTTGCTGGCGATTGCCAGAATCTTGCCGTGCGTAGTTGTTAGGTCCTGGCCGATTATTCTGCCACGGTGGCCGATTTTGTTGAGTGCCCCGGTCATGATAACCCCGCGGTTGTGGGACGAACCCCTATTGTGGTTTGCCCGAGGTTGGTCATTGGTTCGCGCAACGTATTGCCGCAAGAGACCCTTCTTGAGGCATTCCTCAATCTCCTTGCTAAGTTCCCGACACTCCTCTGTCTCGTGCCCATGATCTCGGTGGTACGCGCACCACTTTCCACGGTTCCTCTTTTCTGGTGGAGCAGTCATCCGCGGACAAGGTCGCAGATCGTTCTTATGAATAGAAAGGATTTCGGCTCGTGACTTCGTCAACGGAGTCAATTGTGGAATATCACCTCGGGATTCTAAACGCCCCGGAGTCAGGCGGGAAAATGCACTAGGTCGCGTACTGGGCCCGGTTTGTGCTTTGTCGGACTGCCGCTTGCTAGCGTGTTTCTCTCGCTTCTGGCGAGTCTGCTCCTCGGCCTTAGCAAATTTGCACACTGTTTTGAACAATGCTCGAGTTGTGACCGGTGTGTTCCGAGCTAACTCGGTATAAAGTGCTCCGGGGCGGAGTCCATTCATAAATGCGTTGATGACTACGTCGTCGGGGCAATTTCCCACCTTGAGACTTACCGCTGTGAAGCGGTCAAGAAATTGCGTAACGGTTTCACCTTTCCCGCTGTTCCATGTTCATAACATCGGCCAGGGTGGCCATGGGCTTCGCCCGTGCTTCGAACCGTGCCCAAAAGTGCTCGGCGAGTTCTCTGAAGGAGGATACGCTGTTGCGTGGGAGAGAATCAAACCAAACCCGAGCTTCATCCTGTAAGTACTCAGGAAAAATCTTGCAGTACTGAAGGGATGTGATGTTATCATGGCTAAGCATGCTGTGCCTAAAAGCTCCAAGAAAATTGGCCGGATCTCCGGTGCCATTGTAAGGTGGTATAGCTGGCCGTTTGAACCCTTCAGGAAGGGTGGTGGCCATGATTTCTAAGGAGAACGGCGTGATGATATCTCCATTGGCATCAAGGCCCAGAATTCTATCCAGTTCAACATTGCGTTGAACTTGCTCATACTCTTGAAGATCTAGAGCATGAGGATTGGCATAGCGAACTCTCTTAGCCGCATTAAGTGGACGGCGGCGATCCACATCAGTAGGTTCCTCATTGCGAGGTCGTGATTCATTAGAACTCCCATGGTTCTCGGAAAAACCAGGTCGTTCCCGTCGTCGATCCTGCGAACGGGGTGGAGGCACCACGGGATTAGCATTATGGCCGGCAGGCCCCGCAGCAGGCCCCGCGGGATGTAGGCGATTAACTGCCCAATCTTGAAGAACATGTGCATGCTCTTGTAAGAAAGCCTGGAGCAGTTCTGGGGTAATTTGAATAGCAAGATTAGGGTTTTGCTGGTCTTGAGGGGGTGGAGGGTTTTGATTGCCCTGATGATTAGACGTACTCCCTGCCGGCAATTGCCTTGGCGGCAAAACTTGATCCACGGACGGATCCTGGTTAGATTGATCACCGTGGCGAGATTGATTCAAACGTGTTGTCACCATGATTTTTGAATGCGATGTAAACGTAAAAAATTGTTGGTTAAAGCGTTCCCACAGACGGCGCCAATTGATAATGCGCAGTCCGGTAACCGAGAATTATAACAATAATCGACGTAAACGATATGGAAAAACACAGGATTTACGTGGTTCGATCCGGAGATCTACGTCCACGGGCAGAAAATCACTCTTGCCGAGGTGTTTCTTTCACTAGAATTTTGAGTTTACAGATAGTAATTCAGTATACAGAGTGCGAACCCTAATTCCGAGTTCTCTTCACGTATTTATACTTAACATTCCTAAACCCTAACTGAACTCTAACAAACTTCCTATATTCACGCCTACTTCCCGCAGCATGGCGGTTGTGAACGGATCTTTAGCCTTGATTCGCGGAACAAACTGCCCGTTGGGCCAACGCGCGTTCCTGGGCCTGCTGGGCCTCCGCGTAGTGGACCTTCACGTGTTTGCTGGGCCTGCGCGTGCTGGGCCGATCCGTGGGTTTTAGTATCAGCCCGACCCGAGCTGATCGGGTTATCCTTATCAGGTTAAAAAAGAGATAATGCAACAAATTATTATATTGGTTGCAAAGTGTAAATATATATATATATATATATATATATATATATAATTGAGATTCATTATTTTAAAAAAATTTGTAAAGTCTAGCAAATGTCATAATTTAGATTGCAAATTGTAAATTTTCTTAAGTTTTTTACATTATATAAAAATGTGAGTAAGTACTAAAAATATATTTTCATTATAATCATGAAAAACATTGTTATATAAAAAATACATGCTCAAAGCTCCCGTATTTACCCGACTAATCAAACAAACATTGTAATTTAAAAAAAATATAAGCATATATAATATTTTAATAAACTGTTTATAAAATAAAATATTAAATTTTTACCTTTAATTTAATAAATTAGGAGTTTCATTATTTAAACAATGATTTTTCTCCCGGGAGTAATTTAAATAAAGAAAATATTTGAAAGTTCATATCAAATAAAATAAATTGATTATCTGGATGTTTATAAAAAAAAAAAAAAAAAGTTCATCAATATATTTTTTTAAAGGAATTATTTTACGAAATTGTGTTTGCAACTTAAGTTCAATATTATAGTCCAATTCATAATAAATACACAAATCTAACCTAAACAATTAATCAATAAACAATCTATTATTTACATCAAGTATCTATATATAATATATGTGATATGTATGTCAAATTAAAGATCGTGAAATCATGAATAATTTGATATATTATGCATAAAAAACGGATTAGAAATGAAAAAAGTTATTTGTATTTAAAATATCTATAAGAAAATTATGAACTTACTAAAACTGATAAAATCTTACAAATTATGATCTTAAAGTTTAGGCGGGAAAATTAGAATTACTATACTAGCCTCCATTTTACTTTATATAGATATAGATTGATCGAGGTCACTTCCTAGTTTGATGCCACATAGAGAACAAGAAAAATTGGCTTTCTAGACACTAGAAAGTGTCCTTACAACTTATTTATTAATACATTTGATCTATGATGACATTTACAAAAAGTGTCATCTATTCTAATGTAGCTATAGGCCATCACCTTTAACTACACATTGAAGTGTCATGTTTGGGTAGTTTTTCCCACATATAACTAAATATTGTTTTTCGTAATAACTTCTTACCAATACATTGTGAAGTGCCCTGACAGATATATGCAATGGGCCAATGGCCATTTCGTTGAATTCTGATGACAAGAACTAATGCCTTAGTAGCACCATTCGATCAATTGTGGTGGCAATAACAAATGCCATCTATTATTATTATTATTATTATTATTATTATTATTATTATTATTATTATTATTATTATTATTATTATTATTATTATTATTATTATTATTATTATTATTATAATAATAATAATAATAATTATTATTATTATTATTATTATTATTATTATTATTATTATTATTATTATTATTGTTATTATTAATTATTAATAATATACTCTTTTTATCATAAGACTAAACTTCAACTGTAGAAACATACATTCGATTGTAATGTAAAACTTACCTGGAGATCCATCGTGGCACTTCATAATCACGTAGAATCTTCATTAAGTATTTCTCCTAATTACCAAGATAAAAGCAAATTGTTAACAAAATTTCAGAACAATGTGACGAAATCAAAGTAAGTACATGTTTCTCTACTTACTGAAGATCTTGAGAAAATGCAGTTGTTGGCAGAAGCCATGTCAAGTAATATGATCTCTTCTTTTCTTTTTATCGAAGGTGAGTCCTTTGTTCAGGTGAAGGTCACGCAATGAAGTATACTCACTGATCATTTAAAAAAATCATAATCAGCAAAAAAAAAAAAAAAAAAAAAAAAAACATTCATCAATTTCAAAGAAAATTCCTTTTATGGTATTTGGCACAGATCCTCTATTTCATATTGTGTTCTACTTCTTAGCTAAAATGGATTAAAGAATAAAGTGTCTTACTAACTTCAAACATAAAAGTATTTGGTATCTGATCTGTTCCAATTTCCAAAATCTTATTTGTCAGAACCAATTATTATAGAACTATTTTAGGTTATGAGACAAGTCTAAGATAGTTAACGAACTTCTTTACGATGATCTATCAATCTAATTTAAGATCAATACTCTCAATATGTCAATGTATGGGAATGAAAACAGAGTGATGTATTCCATATATATGGACAGAGGTATATACTACAAAGATTAAACATATATATGGGTTTCTATGTACACCAGTCTACATTACACCAACAATATCCTCGGTTGTATAATAGGGTGTCACATACTAACAAACATTTGAAGCAACCACAAACTTAACTAACTATAGTAAATCAATACTCACTTCCCGGAAAAATTGTAGCTTGAGCCTCTTGAACAATACTATGCTTTACCTGACAAAAACATATCTGAATTGTGGCTTCAAACTGCTTAAACATCCATCCTAACACCCACAACACCCACACACACATACCAAGAAGAAATTATGATTAGGATTCTTACAAAAAAATACATTTAATTAACATGTGAGCTTACCTGTGAACTAACTCTCTGCCACTAGTACCGCAAACCAATCTGATGTTAGAAATTAGACATTTAAAGCGTTAAACTTCACTCTAGAAAATGCATATGTAATTAGAGAATAACAACACTGTATAGTAGAATATCAAAGGTAACATAATAAGTTATAAGAGCAAAGAACAAGGAGTTGACTGAAGAAAAGGGAGAACTAAGCAGTCCCATTTGTTTGAAATATTTATATCTGCTCTACTAATCTATGGAATTAGACTAACAGCTTCACTCACATTTGGAATGACGCAATATTGGTGGATTTCCGGAAAGGTACTTAACGGAAAGTAGGAGATGCCACCTCCTCGGGAGAAAGAGGAGGGGAAGGTCGAATAAGGAGATTACCGCTAAAGATGCGTTATAAGCAAGGCCGTACCGCTAAAATTTCAGTAAGGGTTGCAAAATTAAATATTCTGCAGTAAGTTTTGCAAAATCAAATATTTTGAAGTTTCTAAAGGCCCGCCCCTTGCTTAAGTCAGAATGAGTCTCCGGCTCAAAAATATCACATCAAATATCTCAAATCAAAATAACAATCAAAGAACTACATAAGAATTGACAAGAAAAATGGTTCAATCACCTCATGAAGGGAGGAGAAAAGGAGAAAAAAACTAGTCCCCATCACCAATTAGATTCCATACACAGTGAAGTTGAACCCCTTGCTTAATTCAGAATGAGTCTCAGGATAAAAAAAATATCACATAAAATATCTCAAATAAAAATAAGCAATCAAGAACTACATAATAATTGACAAGAAAGATTGTTCAATTGTTCAATCACCTTATGAAGGGAGGAGAAAGGGACAAAAAGCCTAGTGCCTCTTCAACAATTAGATTCCACAAACATCGAATTTGAACCCCTTGCGTATGTCAAAATGAGTCTCTGGTTAAAAGATATCACATAAAATATCAAAAATCAAAGTAAGCAATCCAAGAACTACATTATAATTGACAAGAAAGATTGTTCAACCACCATGAACGGAGGAGAAAAGAAGAAAAAAAAAACTAGTACCTTTATCACCAATTAGATTCTACATAGGGAAATTAGATTTCATACACAACGAATTTTAAACCCCTGTAATAAAGTAATATAAATTAATAGAGATGTCAATTTTGTGTTAGATGAAGATACCTAGAGAGAGAAGGGAGATTACCTGTCCTCAACAATGGTTTCTCGTCTGTGTACAAAGAGGAGCCCAGAAACTGCTCAGGGCGGTAGAATGGGGTCGTGGTTGTGGCCGAGTTTTCTGATTCTGCTTAGCGCGCTAGGGATTTTTTTGCCGCCTCCTTCTTTTGGTGAGTTTCTGCTATGAGACTTTAAATTATAACGTAAGTAAAATTCTAAAAATTACAGACATTATAAAAAACATTGGAATAAAATATTATACCTTTTTTATTATAAAAAGATTCAATAATATAAAAATACTCTTGGAAACAAAGAAAATCGATAGGAGTTTGGCTGATTTATATCTATTTGGATTTGTGGAGAAGGAGTGTTGACTTACTTATACTTTTAGGGATTTGATTTTATTTGATTAAATTACTAAAAAGATTAAATTTTTAATTAGTATTTGAATTAAGGTTAAGGATGGAAATAAATTGGGGTGAGGTGCGAACCTGTACTAAACTGCTTCATGTTCGGGGGATAAATCAAGTCAAACAAATTACATGGCGGGTTCAAATTCAATCAAACGGGTATTTTCGGGCAGTAAATTTTGTTTAAACCCCATATTTTATTTATTATAGTAATATATTCCACTTACTACTAATTTTTATTACCAATATATTCACATTTTTATTGATTTTGCTTGTTTTATTATGTTTTAATTGGTTATTTGATAACGTATATTATATTGTATTCAGTTCCACAATCATTATATTAAAAAATAGTGACAACAATATGGTACATATTGGGAAAAACAAAAACAACATGGCTGACGGGATAAGTAAACTTGCCGGGTTAATGAAACAAAGTGGCACGTAGTCTGGTTTTCTAAATACGCAAGGTGAAGCGAGGCCATCCCTAGAGATGGCAATTCGGGCAGCCCTGGGGCAAAATATGATCTTGCCGAAAATTAAAAGGTCTGATCCGACTTATTTTCTTATAATATACTTAAAATTATCGAGTTGACACATGGTCCATTGGCTTTTAGCCCATCGGGTCGGGTCTGTCAGGCCAAATAATGCTTTTGGTCTAGATTTTTATGGCTCAATCCACTTAAAATATCAGACAGATTGAGTCGGCTCATCAGACTGGACCAATTTTGCCGCCTCTAGCCATCCCTAATTTGAACTCTAAATAGTATGAATTTAATTCCAGAAATATTATTCCTAATGATTTCATTGTAGAGTAAATCTTCTCAATCCCCTGTTTTGTTTCGGCTTTAAATATTAGTATTCAAGCTCACAATTAATTAGAGTTTATATTAATCCCTAAAAAGAACACTTGACTTTCTGTTAAGGCACTTAGTCTTAGTTGTCTAAAAATATAATAACAGGGCACTTAGTTTATGTGGTAATTGGATTGTGTCAAGCCACTTACTTTATAGTGCCTTCATAGTACTTTTAAAAGTGTAATGATAGGGATTTAATAATGTAATGTATTCTTAGAATATCAATGGTGACATTGGTTTTGAAGTGTCTTAAAATTAGTGTAGTTATAAGCCTATATTCTAGTAGTGAATCTTGATGAAGATTTAGTTGTCTTAACCGAGAATCCGCAGTTCTTCCATCGGGCAAAAGCAAAAACGATATTCCACATGATGCAACATTCAACACAATATCACATCTGGATCTAATGGCTACAGACAATGTCTTCCGAATAAAACTCTTTCTAGTGCCACGATCCATAAACAAAGAAAGTTTTACCATCATTTTTGTCAGTTGAAGCAATGACTTTGTTGTAAATGTTCTTTTGTTCAGCAATTAATCTGGGGAGTAGTTGTTCAAGCCTCTTGTGAGCGTCTCACTATTATACTGCAATTCATCATGAGTGTCTATTCTGACGTGTTGAGATGTCATTGTAATCTGGGAATGGCATGTGATCAAATTTCTTCAGACTATGTCCACATCTACGCAAAATATTATCTATCTCAATTAGAGCAGGGTTCTTTATTTGTGCTTCGCTTGGCCTTAAATATGTATATTAAAAAAATTATATAATTTAAAAATAGATAAAGTAAGTACGAAAAATAAATTCAATTATGAAGTTTGCTACGTGCCTTTAGGATTATAAAACTTGCATTGTCTATATAGCATGTCATATGACATAAAATCCCAAAACATGTGCTGGACGTGCCATACAATATTTCGTTAACAATGTTGCAAACATTGTTCTCAAAGAATGTGCAGAAGCCCAAGTACTTGCTTCAGTTATTCCATCAATATATTCACTGTCATCTTCTAATAAACCAACTGCACAGTAAGCATCTCGATAGGAACCATATTGTACATTGTTTGCTACTTTCATGTCATTGTGACATTTTGCTCCTCGCAGAATATAGATAAACAGCCTTAGTAGTATGAATCACCAGCTCATAATGGTACGTAGTATGGTCTTCCTAAAGATATTCCTTTGTTCCTTAGGATCCATTCCTTCATTTTTTGCTTCCATACAAAGTGTTGGGGGTACTCTGAGTACGTTAGATTGTTTCCATGCGGGTATTTTCATTGTTAGCTTTGAACCATGCTTCAAACTTGCTTATGTTCAAATTTTGCTGATCAACAACTGATTCTAAATTAATTGTTTCAAAGAAGAGTACATTTTGCTAGTTCGGTAAATGAAAGCTCAGTCTCTCGACAGGAGAGGATCACCGTATGTGATCTCAAAGTTAATATTCTCCACATAGCCTCGCATGGAGATATATATCTACAATCGTAGTACACATGTACTTCATCGATCACCTTCTAGTTTGCTCTTTCTTTTTTTTTTTTTAGAAATTAAGCAATGGCATGATTGCATCATTTCTTTACATACTTGGACAAATATTTTATTGACCTTGACTAAGTGCAGCATTCCATGTTCATGTGTGCATTGTACCTAAGTAGCAAATATCAATTGTGTGATACAACAAATCTACTATCAACAAAAATTCCATTCTTCACTGTAGTTCTACCGTTGTTCGTCCTTTTGTAAATTGGATATCCTTTGTCACTAAAGGTAGTACTATTAACATAATCCTTTGGGTACAATTTCGTACAATCTTTATCTAAGAATGCACGTAGAATTCTTGTTTGCGGCTCCACACGAAACATGTATCATGAAATCCCAACAACAACATAGTACTCTAGATCAATTTCTTAATCTACAATTTTAGTTGATATGATTCGATCTATATCATTTGGAGTTGGATATTTATCTTTTGCAGTTAAGAATAATAGTATATGGGAGTGTGGCAAACCACGCTTCTGAAACTCAACCATATAAACAACTGGACGAACAAAAGTAGAAAATAATTGATTAATTAAACTGATATACATATTGTTATTTTATAATCAAAATAAAATATTTACAGTGTGAAATATGATAGAATATATACAATATGTACCTGCTTTTACTCAGCCTAACACTAATGTAATCATGAAAAATAACTTTGAAACTACACTAGCTAATAGTACCAATTTCAATCTTCATTCTACGAAACTACAATCCAAATATTCAGTCTTGATGTATTCCATTACCAATGAGTTCAAGGGTTTCTTTGTCCCAAAATGTGGGACGTTCACATCTCGCCTTGTTTATATGAGAGACTTACTTTACCAATACATCCGCGCAGCTGAAACCCCCAATTTGCTATTTAAATCCACATCTAGTGCATATTGTATTAATAGGTCAATTCATTGACATGTGTCCCACTTTATACTAACAAACAATACATATGACATAATTCTATTACATTTTCTTAATATAATATAACATATTAACCTCGCGCACAACACGAAAGAACATCTAGTTAGAAAAAAAGAACAAGTTGGAATCAAATGAGTTAAGTGGCTTAGACTTAAGAATAAGAATTTAGAAGTATAACATAGAAGTTAGAATTGAATAATGAATTGGAATTAGAACTTGAAATAAAATGAGAATAGGATTAAAAAAATTAGGGTTTTATATGATTGTATGTTTATATGATTAATTGTGTAAGTGGACAACTTGTATGATTATAATGATGTGTTAGTTTAATTATGCAAAATAAGATGTGATTTTAGTAAAGTGTGTTATCTTGAATGTTATAGTAAAATTATGATTTATGTGCATGAGCTGATTGATGATTATGCGGAAAAAATATTATGTAAATTGATTAAATGTAGTGCGTAATAATGTTAATGCAAGCATAGATGAATCATAACAAGTGACATAATGACATAGGTTGTGATATACTTAGAATAAGTGAATAAAATGAAACGGTTTAAAAGATAATGACTGATGATGATGATGATGATGATGATGATGATAATGATGGTATTATGTTGATATTGATATTGATAATGATGGCATTATACATCTTAAGGTCCCTAAAGTATTAATGTTTGTTTTAAATGGTCCTTAAAGTATCATTTTGTTTTAATTGGTCCTTGAAGTTATAAATTTTTAAATCAATTAGTCCCTGAAGTATTTTTTGTTTCAATTGGTCCCTTATGTTTTACAATTATTTCAATTGATCCTTAAACTATTACGAAATTCTATCTTAAGGCCCCCTAAAAGAAAAAAAGATACATAAAATATGTGAAATCGTCGATTTAATTCAAAATAATATTATAACATATCTTTTATTAAATAAATATTGTGTTATTTGTTTATGATACTTTTACCATCAAACGAGGTGAATTATACTATAATAGGATTTGAACAAAAGTTCGAGATTATAATTTCTCAATAATTTTATCCAAACTTTGAGAAATACTTTGTGGTACTTTAATTTTAGTGATAATTTAGTTGAGATATTTTGAACTCTATCTATCTTGAATTTAATGTAAAACTGAACATTATTAATGAAAGGACTTTGAAATTTTATGTTTGAAGGTCTTTACAATATTTAAAAAAATTAAAGTTATTTCGTTGATAATGTTCAATTTTACTTTAAATTCAATATAGTTAGAGTTCAAAATATCTGGATCAAATTAGCACGTTTCTAACTAAAATAAAGTAGCACAAAGTATTTTCTCAAAGTTTGGACACTACAACAAAATAGGTCTTTTGCATAAGGTTTTTTGACACCATAATTGTGGTCACTAATAATAAGTTATTTGTGACCACTTGTTGTCACAAATCTCTCTACAAATTATTTGATACAACTTTAAGACTACTTTTAGAAACAACTAGTTGTTGCAAAAAGTATTTGAGATACATTTGAGACCACTTTTGTGGTCACAAATATATTATTTGCGACCGAGTTATTGTGACGACATTAAAGTTGTGACAAATACTCATAAGTTATGACAAATAATCATTATTTGAGACTACTTTGTTTAAGTTGTGGCAAATACTCATTATTTGTGACAACTTTTTGTGGTTTCAAAAGACCCTTTTCCTTGTAGTGGGATGAAATTCTTGAAAAAAATATAATCTTGGAGTTTTATTCAAATCGATATTTTAGTATAATTCACCTTCGTTTCAGGGGGAAAGCATCATAATGATAAATTACAAAACATTTATTTAATAAAAGATATGCTACAATATCATTTTGAATTAAATCGGTGATTTCACATATTTTATGTATTTTTTTCTTCTAGGGACCTTAAATATATTTTTGTAATAGTTTAAGGACTAATTGAAATAATTCCAAAACATAAGGGACTAATTAAAATAAAAAATACTTCAGGGGACCAATTGAATAAAAAAACTAGAACTTTAAGGACCAATTAAAACAAAATGATACTTTAAGGACTATTTAAAACAAACATCAATACTTTAAGGACTTCAAGATGTATATTGCCTGATAATGATCTACCAAGTGATAATGGTATGATCAAGGGAATGATGATATGATGAAATGAAATCAAGTCATAATAGATAATAAGGAGACATACGAAGCATAATTTATTAGGATTGATTAGTAAACGTAAACTTGGTTTAGTTAAATAAACGGCCTTAGCATATGATATAGAATAATCTAGGGAAAAAATAACGATTAAGTAATACTAGGTAACACACAGAGATGGGCTTGACGCAGAAAGTTCCCAAGCAGTCACCAAGACAGACTTAGCTACGGAAGTGGGTAATGTTGTTAATTAATTGTTTTACTTTATATACATGTTTGTGATATGAGTGGGCACAAGCACCGTGTGAATGATAAGGCAGCTAACCTAAAGTTAGTATGCGATGAAATGAATGTACATATGTATCGAGGGTCCAACCCTACCTAAGGGGGAGGCACAATGCCGTCAGGCGGGTATGCATATTGTTAAATTCTTTTTATTAAATGTCAGTTCTATCCATTGAGTCTAAAACTCACGTTTTCTCTAAACCGCTTTTCAGGCAATAACGACGCCGAGGACGGGTGCAGTGACGGTGACTAGATGCCTGGTAGGTTTTACTTGTTGTGTTGTTTGTATATTGGCTATGCCGGGAGATCTTCCTCAAGCATTTCTCGTAGACTATGATTCCAACATGTAACCTTAATTTACTTTCTATTTAACTTATCTCTTGTCTATGTTTTCTTTGTGTGAGTTTTCGTTCAGGGCATCTTAGGCTGCAAATTTTTCTTCCGCTACGTAACTCCGATAAGATGAGTAAGTAAGTGAGTGAAAAAGAATGAACAAGTATGAATGTAAGAAAAATGAAATAAGTACGTAACGAAGGAAAGTACATAAAAGAAAAAAAATGGCCAGGTAAGTATGTGGCACTTCAGTTCGAATCCAGAACTAGGGCGCTTCAATAGTTATATAACAAAGGAAAAACTAATTTGGAAGAGCATAAATAATTTTATGTATATCTTATAGATAAATTTACAAGTGTGTAATTTTAAAACCATGTGTTACGTTGATATATCTACGAATATGATAACTAAAATTATTGTGTGATTTAGTTTTCATTATTTGACAATTATTGGCAATTTTTATATTAACTAAATGAATTATTTATTTAATATAATAAGCTCGAAATCACTTATGTAAATAGTATATGTAACTACATGAAACACTACTTCCATGGATACCAATTATAAGCAACATGTCATAAAAATATTTTGTGCAATTTTAGTTTTAATTTCAAAAGCATTTCTTGAATTTCTAAGTGAATATCGAAAATTAAATGTATTGATTATGATTTTTTTTTTTTTAAATACAAGGTGTTATTAAAAATACATCGGGTCATCATGTAAAGCGTGTATGTCTAATAATTATACTCATGTCCAATCATTTTTATAAACGTAAGCCCTATTTAATTCTAATTTTAAGAGATTTAAAAAATTAAATAATGAATTTCCTAAAATCTAATATGTTAAAATATTTGTCATTTATGCATGGGTGATTTTCATGTAAAAAATATGGCATGGTGGCAAGGTTATCACACCATCTTTGTGCACGCCATATGTAATATAATTTATTTTAAATTTTCTTTATTTTGCTTTGTTTATAAATATCCCCAACACACTCCATTTTGGGGAAAAAAAACATCAACTTGCAAAAATTCAGTCCCATCTTGTCTCCGAGCTGTTATCTCGCCGGTCCCCAGCCACTGGTCGGATATTGACAACCACCTCAGAAATACGAACATGTTATACAGAAATGACCCCCTTCATGCGTAGATTTCAAATATGTAATCAATTTTGCCAAAACATTAGCCAATTTATGTTAATTTCGAAAATAGTGTAAGAACCCTAGTTCTTTGAGTTCAAATTCCCGAAGCTTTACAAATCCCCAATCGACATGTCTTGTGTCGTTTTGAGCACAGGGGCAGGGCTACAAAATCCCTCCCTCCAATTGAAGTTTAGACTTCCCAATCGACGGGAACTAAGGTTATGAGTTTCAGACACTAGAGGTATAAAATCAGTCCTTCTAGCCTTAAATTCGTTCTAATTGTTGTTTGTTTCAGTAAATTGAGTTGGGAATTGGATGGGGCTCAAAGTTAAGAGCAATTTAATAGGTTGTGGGTCAATTCTGTTGAGTAGAACTCTGATAATTGTGTTTTAAGATGAAAAATCTGAAAAACGCGAAATTAGTTATAATTCGAACATTCTTGCTTCAAATTGTTCAAATTCATGCATTGTTTCTTTGATTGTAGTTCGGGCTTTGTAGAGCTTTTTAAGATGAACGTTTTGATACAAAGAACACTAAATATGGCTGAGTACAGGGACGGAAATTGAAGATTTAAAGTACGAATTTAAAGTTGGGAGCTTCTTGGGCCAAATTCCAACGACCTGTGGTCGGAATCGGGTCACTGGAGGTTGGGAGTGATTCCTATGGATGGTGGTCCTTAGCCATGGGTTTAGGATAGGCTAATTCAGGTCATAGGACGTAGTAGAAACCTGTTCAGTGATATTTTTTTTTGGGAGGGGGAGGGGGGAGGGATGGGGGAACGCATATGCATTCGAATAAAAATATGATTTGTACTATAGTCTTATTACACTGACCTTGTGTTATTATTCGATCATGCATGATCCTTTGTGTGCTTATGTTCTAATCCTACTCAGGATAATTATGCAAAATATATGTTACATTTCTTATGTTATCTTAGTCTATAAATAAAATATAAAATGAAACTCATATGCCAACATAGTATATAGTCCAAATGACTTGACAAATTATATGAAACGTTAATTTAACCTTTTTGCTTTCTATGATATAACAACATGCAAATAGTACCAAAACTAGATTTACTACATGCACAAGACTATAGCTATTTTATTCTAAACCTTAGATGTTTGAAACATTATGTGATTAAAATTTATGTATGCTAAATCACTTAGTTTATTTATTTAATTGCTACGATTTAGAGCTTCTAACCATCTTAAGGGGATTCAAATTTTTCATATCTTTCCCGACAAGATAATTATAATTTTATTCCAGCAAAACCTTATAAATTCTTCCAAACACATAAGATGTAATCAATAAGACTAAATGAAACCTTATAAATTCTTCCAAACACATACGATGTAATCAAAAAGACCAAATGAACATTTTGGAATTAGATAGAATAGACAACTCTACTTTTCATCATACACATTTTGGAACTTTATTGTATGTTTTCTTGTATTATTAAGAGACCCGTCATAGCTTAAAAATGACTATAAAACCTCTTAGACCTTGACCCACTTAAGGGGTTGAACCCCTCCCACTCTAGAGCCAAGATTGATCAAGGCTTGAGAATTAGACCAAGCCACCTCACTCTCTCCACCAAGCTTGACCGAACCACACCCCACCATCTCCTTTCACTCGATATTTTATTCTTGGCAAGAGATAGTGCTCTAGCTCATACTATAGCGCGCGCGCGCACACACACACACACTACACCACCTCACCTAGCATGCACTCTCATTCCTTGCCACAACAAAAGGCAGTGAATAGTACTCCCCACTCACCCTTAGAAGACCGAAGCCAAGCACCCTCTATTCCTTTATACTTCATCCAATTTTCTCTCTAAATTCCCCCTAGCTCTCTCTTAACTCTTTCTCTCCGTTTCTCTCTCTCAAAGACTAGGATAACTCCCTCATCTCTCCTTCTTTGAGTGGCATTTGGCAAGAACCGAATCTTTTCACTTATACTTTCCTCTCTTTAAATAGCCTTCAACCTAAGCTCAGATACCAACCTTGAAGATATACAAGATGAGCTCTTGGTAAGAGGAAAGGAGAAGAAAGACATTCTCCATTTCTTCCTAATATCACTTAGGTTTAGAGCTCATCGAGAAGTATAGTTGTTTCCCTAGAGATAAAATCTTGTATAGTTACCGCATGTCGATAGTTGTTGTAGATCTTTTTTATCTTAGCATAGTTTCGGTTAGCTTAGGGAAGTGGTGATCTTGCTTTGTAATTTGTACACAAACTCATATGATGATCAAGAAAGTACCATATACATGCACGCATGTAGGCATTCGGATAGGAGAAGATGCAAACTTGCATGTGTAGTAATTTTTATGTTGATGCATGATGAAAATGAAAAATACCATTTTTCTTGCATATTTCACGTTCATATCTTTGTGAGAACTGCGAATAAAATGTGATTTCATGTTAAAGTGCATTTTCTGGTTGATTTTTTTTTTTTTTATATGATTTGATGAGCTTTTGAGTGTTTTAGAGTCGTATTATTAAGATTATGAAAATTCGAAAAATCAAGAAGACCGATTGTGCCTATTTTATCACTCTGGCCTGCATGAGGCCCAAACGGGCCCTAAATGGGCCTGGATTAGGCTTAAATTGAAGATCGCCAAGTCACGAACAAAAGTCATGAAGGATTTGAGCCGAGAAAATGGGTGGAAAGGCCTTAAATCGACAAAAAACAAAAGAAGAGGCCAATCACGCACGTCCCCTATCCCGACCCATAAATTGAGGCCCAAATAGTCAAATTAGATTCTACAAAAGTCCGACTTGAAGTTCATCGAGTCGCAGACAAAAGTCATGAAGAGGTCGGGTTGAGAAGACGAAGGAAAGAGGCCCAAAACGACGATGAAAAAAGACAAGATGAGAAAGCAAAGCAAAGAAGTAGGCCTACCAAATTGGTACCAGATCGGTACCGGACCAGCACTTCCATGATACACATTCCATGAGGTTTCAGAATTCAATATCGGATCGGTAGTCGGCTAGTTCGCGCAAGCCACTGGGTTCAACATGTTCCCTCTGTTTTTCAGCCATAACTTCTTCGTACGTACTTTGATTCAAGTGACACAAGATGTCATGCAACCATGAGACAAAGATATACAACTTTTATGTTCGGACCGAGGGCTGATTCAGCACCGATTACTCCCAGAGTTCATGAGAATTTCGAGTCAAGCACATCCGGGCTCAAAATCGAAAATTAGATACTTCGAGTTTTTACATTTGTACCTTAATGAGAGTTGATTTTAAGAGCTATTTCTAGTGTGTTAGTAAGGGGAATGATCCATATATCCATTCCCTCACTTCCTTTTTCATTATCTCATTTTCATTTGCTAAAATTCCTATCTTCAATTTACCCTCTCTACAAATTCTCTCTCATTTTCTCTCTAGAAACTAGGGTTCTTCACTAGTTTTTCAAGAATCCATTAGGGTTCTTGAGTTCTTGGAGAATTTTAGGGCTTTTTAGAAATTGTTAGAGGAATTGGATTACGAACAAGAATTGAAAATCATTTTGGCCATTTTCTACAAAGACTAAGTTTTTCTTTCTCTCTCATTCATTTATTATCTTGCATTTGTTACACCTTTCCTCTACTTCATTAAATGCTTAGTTTATGGATTTATTGTGCTTTGATGATTTTATTTATGAGTTGTGAGTAGTAGATTGTGGTTTCTAGGGTTGGGAGTAACCCAACCCTAGTATTCGATTTCTTGGTGATTATGTGATTGATTTTATGGGATGTTTGTGATTGGAATTGATGTTGTGGATTTGTATGGGCTATATCTTAGGCGTAGCTAATGTAAGGTATATCGATTTTTCTCGAGGGCCTATGGGGACGACGGGGGAATCCGAATCACAATTATCAATCTAGATGGATGTCCTAGGGCCTCGCTCCCTAGACAATATTCACTGGAGGTGGGGATTTTAGGATTGGTTTGAGTATATTAGTGATTTACTTGCCTTTGGCCATGTAGTTCTGTTATCGGTCTCTAATAATTGGAATAGGGGTGAATTAAAGTTTAATCGGTTAATTTGGTGAATCCCTCTTGTTTGCCCATTTGGAACATGACCTTCCATCACAACCCTTAATTAAATCTGGTAATCACTAGAAGTGAATCCTAAGTTTAAGGTGAAACCATACTTTAGAAACCAATTATGGTAGGGAGTAACTCATTTTAATTGTGTAATTGTTAGTTTTATGCTTGCATAGTGATTATAAAACTTTCAAACTTCCATCGTGCCTAATTTAATATTGCGAGAAACCTTTGGTGTGCTCCATGGGATATTTCCTCATGGTTCAACTTATACTACCTCTGTCTTAATCTATATGCTTGTGGACTAAGAACTCTCACTAACCTAACTGTTTAGAAGGGTTTTCGAGACAAGTTCAATGCATGCGACCTTGAACTAACTATGTGTGTTTAGAAGTGATCTTCTTATGTGATGAGATTAGGTGATGTTTTGAAGAGTTGAATATATAGTAGTATATAATGTTGCATGTGTAAAATTTCAAATGATCGTGCTTAAAATTGATAGATGTTTCGTGAGATTTTGTTGAGTAGATGTCTTGATCATGATTTCATGAGGAAATGGATGATTATGTTGTAAAATGATGTTGGAAGAGTTTGCATGTTTGATTGAGAACTTGATTAGGTGATTTGTTATTAAAATTCTTATTTGAGCTCAACTGTTATAATTGTGGTTGCACATTAGTATGTTTCGAAGGAATTTTGAAAAAAACATTTAGTTTGTTCAATATATGTTTTTTTTTTTTTAAATCAAAATCATGGTTTAAACTGAGGGATTGTATGATAAAAAAAGGATCCGGAGGATCTAGCGTGTTTGTTTGATAAATTGAGTAGTTATGTGTGAAGTGTTTGCTTGAATTCCAAAATCATAGTTGTATAGTATGTACGTTTCCGCAAGAGTATAGATGGGTGAGATTAGGACATTATCAACATGATTCACTAATGATAGGGATATGGTGATAAATAAATAGAATAATTTTGCTATGCAATTTGGTTAAGTTTCGGTAGAATTAGTTTATGAACTTAAGGGATTTATTGAAATTTGTTAAAATAAAATGGAATAAAGAGTTTAAAATGATATAATAGGACAATTTTGTTAGATGAGGTTTATTAGTTTCGGTTAGAATTGATTTAAGGGTTAAAATGAAATAGAATTTGTAAGACGAATTTGAAATGATAAGGGTTAGTATAATTTGGGTGAAAATGGTAATTTAATGTAAACTTGAATTAATCAAGGTAATAATTGGGCTTATGATATATTAAGAAATAAAAATGGCTTTAACAAGAGGGAATTAGGCTTATATGGTAGAATTGAATTATTAGGCTTGGAATAAATTGTATTTTGGGGCTACAAAAGTTTGGTTTGGGCCAAGTGCTTCAGGCCGAAGGATTTAGGGTCCAAGGGATGTGGTAGTTTGGCAAGATATATAGTCTTGGGCCTTATAATGTTATAATGGGCCTAAAAATAGATATTGGGCCGATTTTGGGAGCCATTGGGTCGGAAATATGAGCTTCGAGCCCATTGGACTAGATCGGAAGTAATGGGCCAAGGCATTGCCCAATTCAAGTAATTGTGTGATTAAAATTGTAATAAGCTAGACAAATGATTAATTTACTTGGAATGACAATTTGATAATAATCAAATTAATTAATTATGTTAAGTATTAGAGTTAATTGGCAAACAATTGAGAAATAATGTGTATAATTGGTAAGAAGTGGACTAGTGGTACAAAGTTTGAATGAATAAAAGACTTATTAAAAGTCGGAACTAAGAACAATTAGGGCTTTTTGCATAAATAAAATTATGATTTAATGGATTAGGGTTTGAGGTAAAGGTTAACTGGCTTTTGTGTTGTGCATATGCGATAATGCTTAAAATAGTTCAATATATATGTGTGAGTGTGTGATTTTATGTGTACAAGCATGGTATTGATGAAGTTGATAAGTTAAATAAGTGTTACGATTTTATAAGACATAAGTGAATGGTAGGGCGATCGTTGTGTGTCGCTTACCAAATTAAATTAAGTACAAATATATGGATATATAGATGAATATATATATATATGTATGTGTATATATATATACATACTAAGCCTTAACTTAAAACTCTAACTAGTAGAGCGATAAGTAAGGGTCGATCCCACGAGGAACGGTTGAACAATATTGTCTTAATATGTCAAGCAATTGTATACTTCAAACAAAAACAAAAGCAAACAAGGAAAGCAATAAAGATGGGGGGGGGGGATCTTGTTTGTCAAGCTAGGAACCAATATTTAGCTATGATCAACTAAGCTAAGATTCAATTAACAAAATAGCAAGATAGATAAAGCAATTTTTGGATTTTAAATATATGATTAAAGTATCTACCCTTGATCGAGTATCCCTTTGGTTCCAACGAATTACACAACTATTGTTGATACCCAATGGAAAGCATTTCAAGTCCCTATTTCACAACTACTAACAAGCTCTAGCAACCGTATTATCTCGTAATTATGGCTAATCGAAATAAGCTCTTCGACTAACCCTATCCAATTAAACCAAAATATCGAACAAGCTCTTTTCAATTTGGTAATCGAATGATAAAAGCTCCAAGATAATGAAACAGATTTGACATAAACCTCGAAAGCTCGGGTTTAGAGGTCGAAAACTCTACACTATCACCAACAAAACCACTCGTTTTTGCTACTAGGGAATCGGAAATCCTACAATTACGGATAGTGATTTTCAATTCTAGCAACACATTCATATACTTCCTAGAGGTTGATCAAGCCAAGAAAAAGCATACAAATATGAGTCAATAACAGTAAATAGTATAGAACAATTGACATTGTTATCAAATGGTAACATCAACTAGCAATAATCATGTAAACATTGTCACTCAAAGTTTTACATTTGATCAAGGGTAGAAATAAGGGTGTTACTCACCCATGGAAGCTAAAACAAACAGAAAATAAGTAGAAAAGTAAAGAAATATGATACTAAGATGGATGAAACCAAAGATGTCAATTGGAGAAGATGTTCCTTCAATCTCTTGCCCAATCTTCCTTCCTTGGTGGCTTTGGTGGCTCAAAAATGGCTGGAAAGTGTGTTATTCAATGTCCCCAAGTAGGTTAATTTCAAAAGGGAGGATATATATATATATATATATATATATATATAGGGGAAGAGTTGTTACTTCAATTTAAGGCAAAATCGCGTTCAAGAATTTAAAACAGGGCAAGGAATCTCGGTAGAGACGCAAGTGTGTCTCGGCCGAGACGTGAAAAAGGGCTTTTCAATTTTGTAAACCGAGGGATAATCTAGGCTGAGATTAGGTTGCATCTCGGCCGAGACGTGAAAAGGGGATTTTTAGGATTTTGGTTATCTCGGCCGAGATTGGGTTTCATCTCTTTGAATCGTGATTTTCCCTGGAGAGCTGTCTCGGCCGAGATGCCATACCCGTCTCGGCCGGGATCTTCAATTTCTCAAAACTCCAGGATTTCCCTGGAGAGGTATCTCGACCGAGATTGTGCCCTGTCTCGGCCGAGATCGACCCCTTAGCCCTGTCCATTGTTTCTTCGACCGATCCCTCGACTCCGCGATCGTTTGATGTTCTTTTTCGTTCCTTTTTCACCTGTATTAACAAAAAAACAACACAAGCGCATTATTTTACCCATGAGAATACAAAAGCACTAAATACACGTGATTATGCATATTATTGACACTAAAATGACACTAAAAGTGCCCTAAAGTGCAAGCACGGGACACGTGTACCAGTGAACAATCTAGTTGAATTAACATTATGTGCCCTCTGTATTCCAATGTACAATTTGAATATGTATGTGTTAACTCTAGTATTTGGTAAAGGACAACAAATTGGTTAACTGGATGAGCTTATTTAGGTAGTAATGATGATGGAAAGAATGTTACAAAAGCATAACTGAATTACGATATAAATAATAGAAAACCCTATAATATGACAAAAAAGTAAACCCTAGTTAGTTAATAAACGGGACATCAGCAAGGATATAGAGTAATCTAGGGAAAATAATAATGGTTCAATGATTAATATAGCACACTGTGAAATAAACGAGCTGCAAGGGGCGCATATGTTATGGCTATTAACCGTAAGTGGTTAATATGCGAAGGGCAGACATGTCAAGAGTCCGACCAGTAAAATGGTAGGCTCAATGCCACTCAGGCAGGCATGCATATGCGTTTAAGTTTCTAGCTAAACTACAATTTTATGCACTAAGTCTAAACCTCACGTTTTCCCTGAAAACTTTTCCCAGGTGATGGCGGGCCTGACTTTAGGGGCTGTGACAACTAAATGCCCAGTAGGGTTACTACTTATGCTTTTTGTGTCTTGGTTGTGCCGGGGAATATTCCTCAAATATTTCCCATGATTAAATTAGCCGATATATAATGAATAATAATATTAATTTTTAATGTTAAACTACCTATCTATCTGCTTTACTTTCTATCTGAGATCTTTTGTGTGAGTTCTATTCGGGACAAATTCTTCTACGAGATTCCCTCTATTCGCACTCCGATGTGGTATGATAAATGTGAAGTTAGCGATAAGGAAAATGAAACAAAAATGTTTAGGTTTTTCGTAAGTAGTACTTAAGTTCCCTAACCGGAACTGGTGCGCTACAACCTATATAAGATGAACCCAAAATGAAATTAATTGTTGGATTTGTATACTGAAAGCAAGACCTTTTATATACAATGTTTCCAGTTATTCACTATTAATCTCCTATCTGATTTTGTTTACACTAATCATTATATATGTCCCTATATCTCTCTCTATAAGTAGATCATATGGTGTGTTGTAGATCACAGAAGATCATATGATTAGCTAAACTCAATGAGATATAAAATATATATCACAGCTGAGACAACTTGAGGACGAGTCATTGGTATAGGCTGCAGTATCAAGTAGGAATAGTTTATCTTGACTATTTACTTATACCGGTACGTCTTTATGTATTGATAGGATCACGGGGAGATAAGTTCTTCTGCCTGACCTTAGTGAAGAACAAGAGATCTTGGTGACTTATTGTAATCTAAACCCTAAATAAGATTATAGTTATGTGTGCATGTCTATGTGTCAGTTTGATTTACTATGGGTGAGAGTTAAGTGCTAACTTTTTATACTCTGTATCTTGGGTGACAGCAGCTTGCATATTATGACTGGTAATTTGTGTTTAGGTAACCGTATCCATTTAGGGATGATGATACCCTTAAGGAGCTCAAAAGGTTTATTGTACTAAACCCTGCAGGTTGATTAAGTTCAGGTACAATAATGAAGTTGAGTGGTACTACTTAAGGAATTAATTAATTAAAGCTATCAGAGACTTTAATTAAATAATAGATATTCGATATCTTATATACGGGGATTAGTTAACTCTAATTCAAGCTCCGACTCAATTCGGAAATAAAGGGGTAAGTCAGTATTAATTCTTTAGTGGAATGAATTAATATTTATGAATTAATTATGTTCTGGGCTGAACATTGAAGAATTAATTCATAGTAAGGCCCATCTTTATTTCTTGTATTTGATCCTTGGACTGGCCCATCAGGCTCCTAGCCCTGTAGGGAATTAAACTACCAGGCCAGGCCCACACTCAGTTACTATGTATTAAATATAACTCTCAATCTATGAAAAAGAACAGTCTAACGTAAAAAATCACAAAGCAGAAAAGAGAGAGTGAAAGGGAGGCGGCGGCAGTGGTGGTTCCCACACTTGGGATTTCTCAAAGTTTGTCGTCCATCCGGCGTTGAGAATCGAGCAGGGATACAGTCCAGAAGGTCAATTATGGAGTCTAACATCGAATCGTTGTGCGCACGATTCTCAGGTTAACTCTAAAACACCTATGTGTTGTATTTAAATTAATAGATGCATGTTTAGGATTAATCAATGTGTATATTGAATTATGACAACCAAGAAGGTCCTAGGGAAATTCGGAAATTCCTACAATTGGTATCAGATCCTAGATCAATTTTCTTGGATCTGCCAGATATAATTCAATTATTGATTATATTTGCGTTTATTTTATTGTCGTTCTTCGTGGCTCTTTTTTTTTTGGTACGTCATGTTTGTTGACGTTGTGATTGTAATGCACCACGAGAAAATCCGTGGTTAGAATATGTTCGTTTTTACTTGTGTTTTTGTTGAAAAATCTGTAAAATCAAGAATCGAAAATGAAGAACACGAAAAACGCGAAGAGCTTGGCAGCAGCAGGCCCCGGCGCTCGGCAGCATCAGGTTGCGGTTGGAGGGGTGGCGGCGGCTAGGGTTTGCAAACCCTAGCAGATCATTGCCATGTACGGGCCCTAGGGTTTCGGCCCGACAGTCCATCGGCCCACGCAGCTTGTCTTTAGCCCGATGTTTCGTCTTAGTCCAGTCCGTACCTGAGTACGCGAGGCCCGACGTGAAGGCCCAAAAGCTTGAAGACCTGTATTTTTAAAATTATGTAATAATTTAGGATTTATTATTTTTTCCATGTTGAGCCACGAAGAACGAATTTTATTTATTTTTTATCGTTTCTTTTCGCTCGATGGATGTTTAATATGTATTATTATGTCAAATATGTCTACGTGATTTATTAATTGCGTTTAGACTATCATGCTAGGAACATCACGTATTATTAGCATATTTAAATTCTCCGAGCATGCTTTACTTGTTGAGTTTAGTTTTATTTATGCTTAAGGTTACGCGTTGTTGCATGGACAAACCTTTTGAAGTAAAATACTAAGCAAAACCCAACTTTTTTTTATTTCATTTAAAATAGTCAAAGACCTCCACAACCGGTCTCAAGGCAAAGTGAATAATAATATTAGTAAACGTCCACACGCATGGCTTGCTAATATATTATTCATAAGTTTGCCAGCTGAGACTTTTAAATAAATTTTTTAATTCCAAAAGAAAAATGGGAGTTACACACGTAAACGTCCACACGCGTGGCTTACACGTATAATTTTCACAAGTTTTCTAGTTAAATGGAATTAAATGGGATAACAAAGGTGAAATAAGTTGGAAGCGACATGGTCTGCGTAAGTGTGTCAAACCCAATAATTTATTTACAAGGGTTAGGTTGTGGTCATTGCTTAGATATTATTTTAAGTACAACTCCATGAGGAGTCCCTTCTTAATAATAATATGGTCTAATTTAAAGGTTCAAATATTAATTTCATTTGTCAAAAGGATAGGTTGACATGGATTGAAATTAAATGACTAGGTGTTTTAGTCCCCGCGTCGCTTATATGTAGAATCTTTTGGGCTATTGGAGGATTCTATCAATATTGTTTATCAAAAGGTTACAATAGTATTGTTGTTTTAAATTATATGTGATTGTGTTCTTATATGTTTATTGTTCATATATTTTTCAAATATGTCTTTGTCATCTGTCATCAATATTCTCGCACAACACCCTTTAACCGGTCCTAACTATAAAGAATGGAAACGTAATCTGGAGTATTATCTTATCGCTGAGGAACACTTTTTTGTGCTAGTTACTCCTCGTCTGGATCCCCTTACTGATCAGTCCACTGATGAGGAGCGAGAAAAGCATGACAGGTGGCATAAGTCTAATAATGTGGCTAAATGCTACATTATGATCACTATGTCATCTACTTTGTAGCTCCAGCATCAGGCCATGGACGATGTCGCTGGCATCATGCTGGATCTTCAAGAGGTGTATGGGGAGACGGACAGAGCTGCTCGGTTTGACTTAATGAGGCAAATCATGGAAAGTCGGATGACCGAGGGCAGCTCAGTGCACAATCATGTCATGCACATGATTAACCTCATGGACAAGCTTGACTTGATAGGAGGAGGTATCGACGATGAGGCCAAGGTCGATATCATTCTCAACACACTTCCCAAATCCTTTGAGAACTTCCATCTCAATGATGCTATGGCCAAGAAAGACTATACTCTTAATGAGTTACTCAATGACCTAGTTATAGCAGAAGGGGTTATGGGAAAGGGTGCACAGACTTTGGTCACTGTCAATGGGCCCACTGTTCCACCGAAAGGTGGAAACAAGAAAAAGAGGCAAAAAGGCAAAAAGGCAAAAAGGCCAAAGCAAATAGTGGGAGTAAACAAGGACGAAAATATCGGTTTTTACGGAGATATCGGTGTTTCAATTTACGGAGATTTCGGTGAGATATTGATTAATATCGAAATATCGGTGCAATTTTCTGAAAAATATTAAAAAATATATTAAAAATCTAAAAATTTAACATGATATTTTTACAATTATTATAACAAACCCAAATACTTATACACATCTTAAATTTGATAGAAATAGATTTATTTACAACTAACTCATAAATATAAAATAATATAAACAATGAGTGGCAATATAAAACACTTTTTGACGTTTTTTCATACAACATTACTAATTACTAGTACGAAAATATTATATTAAAAATTCAAAAGTTTAACAAAATATTTTTAAAATATTATAATCAACTTTAATACATAAATTCATCTTAAAATTATAAACAAAACAAAAGATTTACAAAAATGTCCAATTATTATTTTATACTTAGTTTTTAAATTTTCAATTTTCATTTTGATAACTAATTATGGACAAATTATTTTCATTTTCATTTTGATAACTAATTATAGACCAAAAATGCCCAATTATTTATAATTTTCATTTTGATAACTAATTTTCATTTTCATAATTTATGATATATATTATTGTAAGTAGAACTTTACTAGATAGGTTATATAAATGTTATGTAGATATAACAACATGTTGTTGACTTGGCCTGGTGGTTAAAGCTTGGAGTCTCATTCAAGAGATCTTAGGTTCGAATCCAAGGTTGGGCGAAATTTTAAAAAAATTTGCTGAAAAAAAAAAAAAAAAGAATTTCGCAAGATTTAGCGAAAAATCGCCAAATCGCGAGAAACTCGCCGATATATCGCGGGATTTCGCGATTTTCCAACAAAATGCTACATCAGTAGCTTATCGTCTCGGGAGGCCCAGAATCGCGAGAAATCGGCGATTTTGATCCTTGGGAGTGGAGTAAAGAAGCCTAAGGGAAAGTGTTTCAAGTGCGGTAAGACTGGGCATTGGAAGAAAGATTGTTTGATGCTAAAGGCAAATGACCAAGGCACACCATTAGCTTTAGTAACTGAAACATGTTTGGCCTCTGTTTCTACCCATTCGTGGGTAGTAGATACGGGTGCGACTAATCATGTTTGTTACACCTTGCAGGGCTTTCAGCCGACAAGGCAGCTTAGGGACGGCGAGATCACTATCTCCATGTGCAATGCAGCAAGGGTCACAACAGTTGCAGTTGGAGATTTCTCTTTATGCTTTAATGACACTGTTTTAGTTTTAAGAGATGTTTTATTTGTGCCGAATTTTTGGCAGAACTTGATTTCAGTTTCGAAACTTTATTGTGACGGATATTCAGTTGTTTTTGGTAGTAATGTTTATATCATGAGAAATGACGTAGTTATCTGCACTGGTGTTTTGATCAATTCTCTTTATACTATAACTTGTCTGCATAATACACAAAACTTAGTTGCATCCACTTCATCAAACCTAAAGAAAAGAAAGTTATCTTCTCAAGAGTATCAAACACATCTTTGGCACCTAAGATATGGTCACATCAGTCTAAACAGGATACAAAGACTAGTATCTGATGGGGTGTTGGATTCATTCCAACCAGTTCAGACTCGAGTCTGCGAATCCTGTATAGAAGGAAAGATATCGACAAGGCCTTTTAAGGCAAAGGGGAGTAGGGCCAATAAGGTGTTAGAGCTGATCCATTCTGACTTGTGTGGACCGATGTCCACTCAAGCTCGTGGAGGGTATGAGTATTTCATCACTTTCATTGACTATTACTCAAGATATGGTTACATTTACCTACTTCGCCACAAGTCTGAATGCTTTGAGAAATTCAAGGAATTTCAGGCAGAAGTGGAGAAGAAGTTAGGGAAAAGTATCAAGTCATTGCGGTCTGATCGCGGTGGCGAATACCTCAGCAACGAGTTCTAACAGTACTTGTCAGAGGTTGGGATTACATCCCAATTGACTACACCGGGTACTCCTCAACAGAATGGTGTAGCAGAGAGAAGAAATAGAACTCTACTTGAGATGGTTAGATCTATGATGAGTTATGCATCTTTGCCCATTTCGTTCTGGGGATATGATTTATAAACAACTTCTTATCTGTTAAACCTGGTACCATCCAAGTCGGCGTCCAAGACCGAGCTATGGTCTCGGCGCAAGTCTAGCTTGAACCATATAAAGATTTGGGATCGTCTAGCACACGTGCTGAATAAGGATGCTGACAAGTTGGAATCTAGGTCAGATGTGGGATTGTTTATAGGGTATCCAAAGGGAACGAAGGGTGGTTATTTCTATAGTCCTAAAGATCATAAGGTCGTTATTAACTAATGCCCGATTCTTAGAAGAGACTATATGATCAATCACAAGTCTAGAACAGACATTTCCCTTCAAGAACTCGAAGGGAATGCCAATACGATTCCACTTCAACAGCCACAAGTGCAAGAGGCGATAATACCAAGTACTGCACAACCTGTTGACATAATGCCTACACAGCCTCGACGTAGTGGGAGGATTGTTCATCAATCTGATCAATGCATGTTTGTGGGAGAATCTTCGGATTTGATCACAGGAGACGGACATGCTGATCTAGATCCCTGGACATACGTCGAGGCAGTAAATGACGTAGATGCAAAAGAATGGCATCTCGCTGTGGATCCTGAATTTAAATCCATAACTGCAATGGATGTATATGAGAAGGTTGTACTGCCAGATGGCTGTAAAGCTATAGGCAGTAAGTGGGTATATAAGAGAAAGAGAGGAGGGGATGGAGAGGTCACGGCCTATAAGGCTAGGCTAGTGGCGAAAGGGTATACCCAGATCGAGGGTAAAGACTACGATGAAACCTTTTCGCCGATAGCAATGCTCAAGTTCATTCGGATCCTTCTCGCCATAGCAACTCACTTAAACCTTAAGGTTTAGTAGGGAAAAAAACCAAAATAATCCCATAACTTTTTACTTTTTCGGATTTAGTCCCATAAGTTATTGCTTTTTCGATTTAGTCCCACATCTCTGGTAATTGCTCAATTTTGGTCCAATTTTGACCAAATGTTGACCAACTGACCGGAAAAGGTCACGTGACCTTCACGTGCCGGCGCGGTTTTGAAAATTTCGGCTAAAATGGTCCCATAACTTTTTACCTTTTCGAATTTAGTCCCATAAGTTATTATTTTTTCGATTTAGTCTCATATCTCTAGTAATTGCTCAATTTTGGTCCAATTTTGACCTAATGTTGACCAGTTGACCGAAAAAGGTCATGTGACCTTCACGTGCCGACGCGATTTTGAAAATTCCGCCGACTTTTATGTTTTATCATCTCATTGTTGATGGACTCCAACTCCTTGTTCTTTAACTCCACCTGTTTTTTTTTTTTTTTCTTTAACGAGTAGATCATTCTCTCATTATCTATCTCGGTTACGGAAACAATTTCTTCGAGATTCATGCGGGCGTTATGCAGGACCTCATTTTCAGCGTTCTTCTCGTTAAGCCTTCACAAGAGCCCTCTCATTATGTGTTTGCTTCTATCACATAGAAGTGCATCTATCCACCTAAAACTCGTACAATGACCTTCATTCTGCCAAAATTATATCCAGTATGTTTCAATTAATTCAATTCAACCTTGAATAAACTAATAAAATTGAAGCAAGAACTAAAAACCATATCGGGTATCGTGAGAGCAGCCGTAGAACCTACGCCCAACATTTTCTTCTTTCCAAGAGGTTTTAATGGGGGAATTCAAACCTTAGTCGCACACTGTTAAATATATGGCTTATCAACTCAGGATTAAGTGTAAATTGATTGAAGAGGATTTCATAACAACTAAATTCTGTTTCAGGAAACTAATTCTGTTATTTCTGTTATTCAGCTTCTACAACGGTTTTTATTCAAACCGTGGTCTTTCAACTGTTGTTGTTTGCAGAAAGCAGTTAGTTTGTTACTTGAGGAGTTGTGATCCGGTTTCTTGATTTAATCTCATCCGTTGTTCTCTAAGGCGGTTTTTTTTCCCATCTCTGATACATATATATTTCTTGTCATTCCATATAGAGGAGGCAACAAGTGTATTAAAGGGAGAACCACGTATTTCTCTTTGTTGATTTTATATTTTCTTCTTTGTTAAACTTTCTTGCATACAAGTGTGTTCTTGAAACAAGTTGATTGCTTGTTTTGATTGTTTGATTGTTGCTGTAATCAATTGTGTTGAGCTAAGAGAGCTAGGGCTACGAATTCGCACACACAATACTATTTCACAAGCTATTCCTAGATTGGGACATGGTTCTTTGTCTTCGTGTGTTCTCCAATTTTGGGGGAAGTTGAAGCCGCGACTTTCTAATAGAAAAGATTGGAAGAGAAAAGTTAGAGCTTTTTCTTGTAGAAGGACGCGAACTGAAGAAGAAGAAGAAGAAGAAGAAGAAGGGATGCTAATTCTGATTTAAGGGTTAGATCGATAAAATATTACATTTCCTTATTTTGCATTTGTATTTTTTGGAGTTTAATTCAATTCAGGCAAAAGAAAAATATAAGCTGACAAGGTAAATAATTTGCCGATGTGGTCTCCTAATAAAAAAAATTAAAATTCCACCTCGGAAGTCCGGCGACACGTGTCATAAGTCGTCAGAATTCCCAAAATCGCGCCGGCACGTGAAGATCACGTGACCTTTCCCGGTTAGCTGGTCAACATTAGGCCAAAATTGGACAAAAATTGAGCAATTAGTAGAGATGTGGGACTAAATCGAAAAAGCAATAACTTATGGGACTAAATTCGAAAAAGTAAAAAGTTATGGGACCATTTTAGCCGGAATTTCCAAAACCGCGACGGCACGTGAAAGTCACGTGACCTTTTCCGGTCAGTTGGTCAATATTGGGTCAAAATTGGACTAAAATTGAGCAATTACTAGAGTTGTGGGACTAAATCGAAAAAGCAATAACTTATGGGACTAAATCCGAAAAAGTAAAAAGTTATGGGACCATTTGTACTTTTTTCCCAGGTTTAGTAGATGGATGTCAAAACCGCTTTCTTAAATGGTTACCTTGAAGAAGGTAGAGACATCTATATGCAGCAACCAGAGGGTTATGTGAGAGAAGGGGAAGAGCATCTAGTGTGGAAGCTCAAGAAGTCCATTTATGGACTCAAGCAAGCTTCCAAGTCATGAAACTTACGTTTTGACAAGGTGATTAAATCCTATGGATTTACTCAAAGTGAAAACGAGAGTTGTGTGTATCGCTTAAATGTCAACGGAGATAAAGTATTTCTTGCACTTTATGTAGATAATATTCTCCTAGTTGGCAACAACGTGGAAGTATTATCAGACATAAGGATATGGTTGAACAGTTTCAAATGAAGGACTTGGGAGAGGCAGGTTACATTCTTGGGATCAAAGTTATACGAGATCGCAAGAAGAGGATGTTGAGCTTATCCCAAGCTGCCTATATTGATACTGTGATCACTCGTTTTAGCATGCAAACTGCCAAGAAAGGATTACTACCTTTCAGACATGGCCTTCCACTTTCTAAGGAGATGTGTCCTAAGACACCTAAGGAGAAAGAGGAAATGAGACATGTACCCTATGCTTCCGCAGTAGGTAGTCTTATATATGCCATGCTATGCACGAGACCTGATATCTGCTATGTAGTTGACATAGTGGCAAGATACCAGTCTAACCCTGGATAGGCACATTGGACTACGGTAAAGCATGTACTCAAGTACCTTAAGAGGACTAGAGATTACAGGCTAGTTTACTAGGTAGACAACCTAAATTCCTTGGGTTATACGGATTCGGATTTCCAGGCTGATCGGGATGAGAAAAGATCTACCTCGGACTATGTGTTTACCTTAGGAGGAGGAGCCCTTTCATGGAGGAGTGCAAAGCAGAGATGCATTGCGGACTCCACTATGGAAGCTGAATATGTGGCTGCTTCAGAGGCTTCTAAGGAGGCAGTATGCCTCCGGATCTACCTCTTGGATCTAGGCGTGCTACCTAGTTTGTCTAAGAGTATCACAATATATTGTAATAACTCAGGTGCAGTGGCAAACTCAAAGGAACACAGGACCTACAAGACGACTAAACACATAGAGAGAAAGTACCACATAATACGAGAAATCGTAAAACGAGGAGATGTACGTATAGAGAAGATTTGTACGATAGAGAATTTGACTGACCCATTCACGAAGAGCTTACCGCAGAGAATCTACGACAAGCATGTTCAAGGACTAGGGCTGCGATTGATGCCACCCACTTAGTAAACTTTTAGTATAAGTGGGAGAGTGTAATTGCTAGATAGTTAAACACCTGGTATACTAAAAGTTTGCTTTAGTATAAGTGGGAGAGTGTTGGATTTGTATACTGAAAGCAAGACCTTTTATATACAATGTTTTCAGTTATTCACTATTAATCTCCTATCTGATTTTGTTTACACTAATCACTATATATGTCCCTATATCTCTCTCTATAAGTAGATCACATGGTGTGTTGTAAATCACATAAGATCATATGATTGGTTAAACTCAATGAGTAATAAAATATATATCACAGCTGAGACAACTTGAGGACGAGTTGTTGGTATAGGCTGCAGTATCAAGTAGAAAAAGTTTGTCTTGACTATTTACTTATACTGGTACGTCTTTATGTATTGATAGGATCACAGTGAGATAAGTTCTTCTGCTTGACCTTAGTGAAGAACAAGAGATCTCGGTGACTTATTGTAATCTAAACCTTAAATAAGATTACAGTTATGTGTGCATGTCTGTGTGTCACTTTGATTTACTAGGGTGAGAGTTAAGTGCTAACTCTTTATATTCTGTATCTTGGGTGACAACAACTTGCATATGATAACTGGTAATTTGTGTTTAGGTAACCGTATCCATTAAGGATGATGATATCCCCTTAAGGAGCTCAAAAGATTTATTGTACTAAACCCTGCAGGTTGATTAATTTATGATACAATAATGAAGATGAGTGGTACTCCCTCCGTCCCGGCTTAACTTTCCTACTTTGACCGGATACGGAGGTTAAGAAAAAACAGATTTTGTGGAATCTTTGACTTTTTTAAAGGTGGAGATTGAGGGTGGAGATTTTGAGGGTAGAGATTGTGAGATAAATTTGCCATTTATGGACTAGAAAGTTAAGTTGGGACAAACCGAAAAGGAAAGTAGGAAAGTTAGAGCGGGACGAAGGTAATACTACTTAAAGAATTAATAAGCAATTAATTAATTTAAGCTGTCAGAGGTTTTAATTAATTAATGGATATTCGATATCTTACATGCGGGGATTAATCAAGTCTAATTCAAGTCCTTCCTCAATTCGGGAATAAAGGGGTAAGTCAGTATTAATTCTTTAGTGGAATGAGTTAATATTTATGAATTAATTATGTTCTGGGCTGAACATAGAAAAATTAATTCATAGTTAGGCCCATCTTTATTTCTTGTATTTGATCCCTAGACTGGCCCATCAGTCTCCTAGCCCAGTAGGGAATTAAACTACCAGGCCAGGCTCACACTCAGTTATTATGTATTAAATACATAACTCTCAGTCTGTGAAAAAAAAACTGTCTAACGTAAAAAATCACAGAGCAGAAAAGAGAGAGTGAAAGGGCGGCGGCGGCAGTGTTGGTTCCCACACTTGGGATTTCTCAAAGTTGATCGTCCATCCGGCGTTGAGAATCGAGCAGGGATACAGTCCAGAAGGTCAATTCTGGAGTCTAACATCGAATCATTGTGCGCACGATTCTCAGGTCAACTCTAAAACACCTATGTGTTATATTTAAATTAATAGATGCATGTTTAGGATTAATCAATGTGTATATTGAATTATGACAACCAAGAAGGTCCTAGGGAAACTCTAAAATTCCTACAATTAATACATATCCATTGCCACCAGCAAACATCTTGTACTAACTGAATATCAATGAAACTTGCTTTAACTTTTTTTTTTCTAGGGATGACGGGTTCGAAACCAAAACAAGAAGACCGGATATTAAAGCAAAAAAAACAACAGGCTTTCGTGAGAAATGCTCAAGAAATCGAGAAAGTCTTACAATATATAATAGTGCAATCCTCTAAATAAGGAAATCTTTTCATTTTCCTACTCATTTACAGATTCTAAAATAAATTTGTGGGTTTTAATTAGTTTAGGTAATTGCACTAATTTATGGGAAAGATTTGTTACCATAAAATTATGTTTATGTTTTTGTTTTAATGCCAGTAATGATAGCTATTAGTGGAAGATTTGTTGCCATAAAATTATGTTATTTTGTTACCTTTAATTATGTAAATTCATCACATAAAAAATAAAAGCTGGAAATGTGAAATTACGTACAAGTTTGGACTGAAATGTGAAATGCTTCATATAATTTGCAAATATCATTATCATCACCCCTTACATATTCGTCCACATAAAGCCAGCATAAAATCAAAATCTATAATAATTAATAGATTATCGATAATATGATTATATTTGATTACTTTGTAAGATGAATGGAGTATAAAATATAAAATTAAATAAATAATGGTTTGTTGGTTGATCATTGGGTTGAATTTTAATATCTATTGTGGGTATATTATTTGTATGGTATTTGAGATGCAAATAAAACTAAATAATTAGTTTTTCATAAAATAAAAAGTTATTATCTTCTTTGTCTAAAAAAAAAAAAATTGTTTTATTTTTTCCTATTTGTTCATTAATTTCTCTTATAAATAAATATATTTTAAATCGTGCATCGCACGATGGAGTTGTTCTAGTTTTTTCAAAAGAGGAACCCACACAACCTGAAATCGGTTGCCGAAGCTTTGGGCTGACGAGATTTGCGGTTGTTGTGTGTAATCATCGAACCTTGAATGGACGTTGTTAGAGGAAGATGACTGTTGGTAGGAGCAGATTTGATGGAGCTCGTCAACAATGGGGCAAAACGGTAGCGTTTCGTATTTAAGCTGTTTGAAAAGGCTAGATGCTTGGAATAAAGAAAATGAAGTTTGCTGAAATTTTTCTTCTAAAAAAAGAGCGCTTTAGGTTATTCAAGTTGCTCCAGTATGAGGGATTAGTTGGGATCCCTCCTAATGAGGGATGACAATCTTGCTTTTTGTCCCGAATCTTCACTTTTTGACCACGACCTAGGTATAACTCGGGTAAACATGCCTTCAAAGTAATCATTGGATTAGGGTGATAATTTTGCCCTATCACCCCTAATCAATTAAGAAGCCGAGGCCTAAGCAATGTTAATAAACCCAGACAGGCCATCAAACAGGACAATATTGTGGATCATTGGGTCACTGACTCGATTGGTTAAATCACTGTATGAAAACCGGATGACTCAAAAATTTGTTTCCATTCATACATACCAATACAATTCAACATTTTAAAAAAATAGCATAAAAGTATAAAGTTGAATGCATATCCATTTTTTTAACTACATATCCAAACAACCAAAGATCGTGGTTTATGGGGTTTGAGAGAAATAGAATGTATAAACAAATTAAAAATTATTTTATATTAAATAAAGGGTTGTTCTTTTAGTGCTTGAATAATAGTTGCACCTAGTTTATTGATTCATTGAGAGTTGATCTATGTTCATGCGTCGTGCATCCGACTCAGTCTGTTTGTTTTCTTTTGTTTTTTTTAATGGAAAACGAATTACTAGTTCTCCGATTTACCGGTTCAACCTAATTTTTGCCGGATCAAGTGGGGTCTTTTGAAAGTGGCTGCATGTGAAGAATCGGACCGATGCCACAGCCGGTTTCAGTAAAACCGGTCAGTCCGATCCGGAGTTTAAAAAATTGGGCCTAAGGAGTTTGGCGCACTAAACCCTCAACGGCCTAATGCGCATAAGCCGCACAGACAACCACGTGGCCATTTCAATTCTCCCTCCCTTTTGCTTCCCACTCATATCATACATGCGTGCGTACGTATATGTACATTCATTCGTTCCCCTTTTTCATCAGAAGGCAGTTGCGCGCACACAGACGGTGTGTGTTGCGCCCATTCTTCTTTCTCTCTCTAGAAATTCCATTTACTCCATCTGATTGATAGATAACACCACATGCTAGGACGAGATTATCGTAATGTGAGCTCATCTAGTTTTTTTTTTGGTGGTTTATTACGTTGATGGATTCATTCACTGATTGACGCCTGGTGATACAGATATTGGAGGCAGCTAGCTGACCGAGAGTGAGGCCGGGGGAAGTAATTTCTCCGGTCACTGCATGCGTTTGGGATCGGTTTTTTAATCGGTGGATCAGGAAAGGATCTAAATGGCGTCAGCGGGGAATCATGATCAATCCACACTTTCACGGCGGCCGTCGCGCAGCACTGCCACCACCACATTCTCCATGGAGGTGTTTGACAATGAGGTTGTCCCCTCCTCACTCCAGTACTCCATTGCCCCTATCCTCCGCGTTGCCGCCGAGATCCAAAATGAACGCCCCCGTGTAGCCTACCTCTGTACGCCCCCTTTCGTTATCGATCCTTTAAAGTTTACTCCCTTACTGTTACATGTTGTGCTGTTACCATTCATTTACTCTCTAGCTCGTTATTTCTGTCTCGAAATGCATGACTTCATTAACTTTTGAGGGATGATCTGCATGTTGTTTTGCAATGTCAGTTAGATTGAAAATGATCCATCAATGAGAAATGTACATGCACCGCTAGATCTTAGGTATTATGTGCCCCTCATTTAAAAATCATTGTAGCATGTTCTGTACACTACCATTAAGAATAAAAGGTATAACGTATCATACGAGTCTAAAATTCCGCCGCCATGTTAAAGTTTTACTACTTACATATGCCCATAAGGTTTTGCTTAATACTTGAGGAGAGGATATGTATAGACGTTTTGAAGATCATGAAATTTCTTAAATCATTTCATTTCTTTGTTCTTAATAGGTCGGTTTTATGCATTTGAGAAGGCACACAGATTGGACCCAAACTCCAGCGGACGTGGTGTACGGCAATTCAAGACTAGTCTCCATCAAAGATTAGAACGGGTATGTATTTTCTTATTGTAATCTGATACATGTTATAAGAAAAAGTTAGACAGCATATAATGCATTTTTAAGTAGACCAAAGGGTATCCAAAAATACTTCTGTGAACTATTTTTACCGATGAGGTGAGGGCCAATTCAAAGTGTGAACGTCTTTGCATCAACATTATGTGATACGATGAATTCTTGATTCTGATTAATGATACAAAAGAGTGATAAAACTCTGTCAGCCACTAATGTAGCTAATTTACTTATCTAATATGCTCTATTGATTTGGAAGCACAGATATAGATTTGGCCAATTTTTTCAGTTAGATAATCATTGCTTATTTTTTATCTGCTTTTTTCATTTGTACATTTTTCATTCTGATAAAGAAATGCAGTAGTCTAAAGAGTAATGATGGATATATTAATACTGAAATGAGGTGGACCATCTTGACATTGTTACTTACTGGAGAAGGGCTCATGAGTCACGACTTGCTAGGACTTACTCTTATGCATCACGAATTAAACTTATTGGTGAATCCCTATTCATTCAGGATAATGCATCAACTCTGGCTTCCCGGGTCAAGAAGACCGATGCTCGTGAAATTGAGAGCTTCTACAAGCAATACTATGAAAAATATGTTTTGGCTCTTAACAAGGGGGAACAAGCTGACAGGTATTTCTGATAAACCACTAGTTCCCATGGGAAATTGTAGAAGTGGCATCTAAGCTCAGCAATACTGTAAGTGGCTTTACGTTTTGCAGAGCACAGCTTGGAAAAGCATACCTTACGGCCGGAGTGCTATTTGAGGTGCTTTGTGCTGTCAACAAGACTGAAAAAGTTGAGGAAGTTGCTCCTGAGGTCAGCTTTAACGAAGACTCTGATTTAGCCACATGCAACTCGATCAAATGTTCAAAATGCTTTGCCATTCTGAAGTAATTCTTATTAAACAGATTATGGCAGCAGCAAATGACGTCAAGGCAAAAAAGGAAATCTATGCTCCCTACAACATTCTTCCACTGGATTCTGCAGGTGCATCACAGTCCATCATGAGGCTTGATGAGGTGCTGTCCCCACCTTCTGAGCGCCTGTATCCATACTTTTAAGTGCATTTTCGAAATACATAGTCAGTTAGAAGTAAGAATTCAGTACATAACTTGATTTTATCAGGTGAAAACTGCTGTAAATGCTCTTCGGAACACCCATGGCTTAATATGGCCGGCTTCTTTTGAGCAACATCGGCAGAAAACAGGGGAGTTTGACCTCCTTGATTGGTTGAGAGCCATGTTTGGATTTCAGGCATGTTATGTAAATTGTTGAACTGGAGAACGAGATAATCAGGTGACATCCTTATAGATGATATCTAGTTACCGAGTCTTTTTAATATCTGCAGAGGGACAATGTCAGGAATCAAAGGGAGCACTTGATTTTGCTGCTTTCCAATATCCTTGCAAGGCTAGTCCCTAAGCCTGAACCGCAAAATAAGGTATATGATCCTATGGTGATGTTTCTGACATCCTACACTTGTACCTTGTATATAATGTGATTGTACTTATTGTTTTATATTTGGGACAAATGTGTAACTTATTCTTATTAGATCGATGATCGAGCTGTTGATGCACTCATGAATAAACTTTTCAAGAATTACAAGACATGGTGCAAATACATGGGACGAAAACACAGCTTAAGGTGAGAATACTTGGTAATATGTAAAGGACTGATGATTGGTGATTAAATCAAACGATTTACAGGTTCCCCCAGGGGCAGACGGAAGTTAAACAAAGGAAGATACTTTATATGGGCCTTTATCTTCTTATCTGGGGTGAAGCAGCTAATGTTCGCTTCATGCCAGAGTGCTTATGCTACATCTTCCATAATGTGAGTTATTTACTCATGTTACATATGGAAAACTAATACTGAAGCAACTGCATGAATTGATATGAATTTAGTAAGTGCTATCTTATTGGGATTCTTGAGTTGATGTTCAGATGGCATATGAACTCCATGGACTCTTAGCTGGAAATGTCAGTATTGTTACTGGAGAAAACATCAAGCCTTCTTATGGTGGGGATGATGAATCTTTCTTGCGGAAAGTTATAACACCCATTTACCAAGTGATTGAAAAGGTAACTTCCGTTTTTTTTTCTCCTTTGAGGAGTTGCACATTTACTAATTTATGCTTCAAGATGACAACTAGTGCATATTTTGCTCTAGGAATCAAAGAACAGTAAAAATGGGAAAGCCCCTCACACATCCTGGTGCAACTATGATGATTTGAATGAGTATTTCTGGTAAAGATTGTAAAATCTTGATTAATGATATCATGTTTGGTCTCATTGTGTAAATGCACTTTGACTAAACTACTACAGGTCACCGGATTGCTTCTCTTTGGGTTGGCCAATGCATGATGATGGTGAATTCTTCAAATCAACACGAGATGTAGGGCAGGGGAGACATGCTCCTCAAAAGAAGACTAGGAAACTAGGGAAATCGTACTTTTCAGAAACCCGGACATTATGGCATACTTTCCGAAGTTTTGATCGTTTGTGGACATTTCTTATACTTGCTCTACAGGTACCTTTTAGAATAAATGATAAAAGTAATTACAGCATGAATGATAAAGATGATTCAGCTCCCTCCTATATTGGGTGTGTGCTCATTTTTCCCTGCCTGCAGGTCATGATTATCATTGCATGGAGTAACGTTTCGGTGTTGGATATCTTCCAGAAGAATGTATTGTACAAATTGTCTAGTATTTTTATCACAGCAGCATATCTTCGCTTTCTTCAGAGTATGTAGTTGTTAATTTGAAAATATTACTAATTACTACTATGTTATTGTTTATTTATTTGATAACACATCTCGAAATTTGTTTCAGGTCTGTTGGACCTGATTCTGAACTTCCCAGGCTATCTGAGATGGAAGTTTAGCGATGTGTTCAGAAATATTCTCAAGATAATAATGAGCCTAGCATGGTCCATCATACTCCCTGCATGTTATGTGTACAAAAGCAAATCATTCAGCTGGTTGTTTGGCAAATTCAAAGATGTGCTGGCTTCTGTTGATCAAATTAACGGCTTGCCTTCCTTGTACATCATGGCTGTAGGGGTATACCTGCTACCAAATTTACTGGCAGCACTCTTGTTCATATTTCCGATGCTCCGCCGCTGGATTGAGAACTCGGATTGGCTTATTGTTAGACTTCTCCTTTGGTGGTCCCAGGTATACATGTTTATTGTATGCCTGTTACAGAAATTATTTACAGTATATTTTAAGTTATATACATAGTGATTGACACTTAGTAAAAGAACTTGAGTACAGCTTTAGATTATAGCAAGCATAGTAATCAACTTTGATCTTTATAATTTTATAATTAGTATTTTAAATAAATAAGTAATAGATAAATACAGTCCTTTCTGCTCTTTTCTCTTATATATATTCATTTAATTTTTCTTTTTAGAAAACGAATAGTTAATAACAAATCATCTATATATTTTTCTTTTTTTACATGCGAGTATTATAGATGTATTCTCTGCATGACAAACTGATCAATTAAACTAAGATTATGTTTAGATATTTTTTGTACTGGATATAGTGTTATTTTGGTTTAGTATATCATATTGAGAACCATTATAAAAACGTATATCATATTCAGAATAATATTTACACATATAAATACATTTTATTTGATCAGTATATTATTATTTATATTATTAACTTTTTTATACCATACATTGTTAGTTTTATATCTATTCTGGTTCATTAAATCGCACAGAGTTGACTCTGTACACAGACAAAGACACGCATGCATAACTTTTGAATCTAATGCTATCATGTTACCCAAAAAAGTTTATATAGTTAACATATTATTGAAATGATTTTCTTGTATCCAGAATTTGCTGCATTTTGTTTATGTTATCATGGATATTGGATTTCGACTAGAAACAAAGTCAAATTCCAAATGGAAGGGCGCCGGTCCCCTTCAAGGCAGGACCAAATTATGGCACTATTTTTATGTGTCTCTAATAAATTGTTTTCTTCTATTTCTAATTAATTGATGATTTTTTTTTTTCTAATTACCTTGGTAGAAGTAAGTTTAAAAATATATATAAAACATGAACCAAATATATAAATATAATAGTCAAACAAACTAATGAAAAGGACTCTACAAGTGTTGGAGGCTGTTTGATAGAATTCTCGTTCTCTTGTGCAGCCTCTTATCATTTCTTGTATGGATATTCATCTGTTTTTTGAGTTAGGATGCCTCATTTATCCTTGAAATTTTGGCCTATGAATTTTCAGCCAAGAATATATGTTGGAAGGGGAATGCATGAAAGTCAATTTGCACTTATCAAGTATGTTGCTCCCGAGTTATTCCTTAAACCTATTCCATTATACTTTTTATACTTGACATGCTTATTTCTGTTCTAACTGATAACAGGTATACTCTATTTTGGGTGTTGCTTCTGAGTTCAAAATTCTTATTCAACTATTTCATGATGGTAAGTATGTTCTTTTTCTTCTATCAGTCAGTATATTATGACCTGAAAATCCTCATTATTTGGAGTCTATTTTGATCCAGATAAAGCCTCTGGTGAAGCCCACACAAGATATAATGAGCATTAGACATGTTGATATTGCTTGGCATGAGTTCTTCCAGGATGGTACTTGTTCGGCTCCTTAAACTCTTGTCTAGACTTACCTCCGCAAGTTTCCATATTGAGATGGTCTTATTCATAATGCAGTTAAGCATAACTATGGAGCTGTTGTTGCGCTCTGGGCACCTATTATCCTTGTGAGTCTTTCTTATCATTAGCGTATTGAATCTAATATGGTCTTCATGCACCTCTTCAATCTTCCTCACTCTGTTCTTTAGTCTCTATAAGTACTCATGGTTGTGGTAGTTTTCATGCAGGTTTACTTCATGGACGCCCAGATTTTCTATGCTATATTCTACACACTTTATGGAGGTTTCATTGGGGCATTTGATAGGCTTGGTGAGGTAATGGCCACTGAAAAGAATTCCATTTTATTATGTTTCTTGCAAAGGTTTTCTAAGCAGCTTGATTGTAGGGATTCATTTTCTTTATCAGTATATCTATTAACCTGATCGCGAGTATCTTCCATTGGATCATATTCTATTGTGAACTTCATTTCATTTAATTTCTAATAAAATATAGGATTATAGCACAATATTAAGGACGTTGCACATAAAGTACTCATTATTATGTCTAAATGTTCAAGAACTTCTGCTGTGTTTCATTTTGTATTAGAAGAAGATGTCTTACAAAATTGATGCTGGGCCAAGCATTACAATGTAATAACCCATTTGTCAACAAGTAGTCTATGCAATTTTCAGTTTGTCTACTTTTTACTCCTTTTTGACAAAATAATAATAATTGAGCGTGAAAACTATGCAGAATTGAACTATCATATTCCTCGCTGAGGCATTGTCACATCTAAATATAATCACTTTGATACTACATAAAATTTGTTCATTTGTTCATTGTTCATCTTTGCCTTTTCACAGATTCGAACTCTCGGTATGCTAAGGTCACGCTTTCAGTCATTACCTGGTGCATTCAACGCTTATTTGGTGCCATCTGACCAAACTAGGAAAAGAGGATACTCTGTTTCAAAGCAGCTGAAGGAGGCCCGTGACGTCTGTCTTCAACTCATGGGAATTGACATCTTTTCATTGCCCAAAGTAGTAGTTACTATCATAGTGATTCTGAATTTTCTTCCATGCGTAGATAAATGAGAGTCGGAGAAGTGAAGCTGCAAAGTTCGCTCAAATGTGGAATGAAGTAATATGTAGCTTCCGTGAAGAAGATCTGATAAGTGACAGGAAAGGTCCCAAGAACTGAGTTTTGATGTTATTTCCTATTCTACATTTCCATTCACTAGTTTGAAGCGTTTAAGAAACTCTCGAGCTAAACCTAGAATTATTTACTTCAGGGAGATGGATCTGCTTCTTGTTCCGTACTCCTCAGATCCTAGCCTGAAATTGATTCAGTGGCCACCCTTTTTGCTTGCTAGCAAGGTATAGACCTGCTAACTTATATTTTTATTTATGTCACATTCTTGTTTGACGATCTTGTTCTGCAGATCCCAATAGCATTGGATATGGCAGCTCAATTTCGATCAAAGGACGCTGATCTTTGGAAGCGTATATGTGCTGATGAGTATATGAAATGTGCCGTCGTTGAATGCTATGAGTCATTTAAACTGGTACTCAATGCCTTGATCATTGGAGAGACTGAGAAAAGGTTATATTTTCATATTATTTCAGATGTATTGCATTGGCTTGTGACACTATATCACTTGTCTCGTATGGGCATAATAATTGTTTGAATGCATGCTGCAAGGTTGCAGATAAATAGTCTCATGACTTGCCTGCCACTCCATGCCTATAATAGTTTGCACGCCTGCCACACTTATATGAATATCACAAGTTATAGTAAATGGTTTATGAGCTTATATATGCAGTGACATGTTGCAGCAATTTTGTGGACTCATTTTTCACTTCCATCCTTCATCCCTACGCTCTTGCTAAGATATGTGAACCATAATTTCTCTTCTCTTTGTTTATGGTATTCTTCCAATAAAACAGCGTTTTCTTACTTATACAAGTCTTGCTTTGGTTTTAAATTCTGATATATTGCTGATCCCTCTATGCCTACAATGTATAAAACTGGAAATTAATTTTGGGTCTCAAGTATCATATCATATCATATTAAAAACCTTGTTGTTTGGTCTCCCATAAATTTTGAGGAAACTAGAGATGAGTATACGATTAAGGATTACTTTTGGCTGCATATGTAGATCTTAAACACTTGCTCACCTGAAACAGGATTATTGGGATCATCATTAAAGAAGTTGAGAGTAATATATCAAAGAACACGCTTCTGGCGAATTTTAGAATGAGGTCTTTACCAGATCTTTGCAACAAGTATGTGGAACTTGTAAAGATACTGGTATGACATATATGATGAATACTCTGAACCTTATTAGAGTTTTCTATTTCAAATTCTATGCATATAAAAATTGGGATTTTTTATGTATGTTGCAGAAAGAAGGTGATGTTTCCAGAAAAGATAGTGTTGTGCTATTGCTGCAAGATATGTTGGAAGTGGTTACACGTGACATGATGGTGAATGAGATCCGGTTGGTAAATAAATAGTGCAGTAGACAGAGATAGATACCACCACTTTATTGAACTTTTATCTGATAGCGCCTAAGTAAAATCTACTTAATTGAATGCAGTGAATTTGCCGAACTTGGTCAGGGAAGCAAAGATTCTGGGAATCAACTTTTTGCCAATATCTCGTTCCCTCCCCCAAACACAGCTCAATGGGAAGAACAGGTATATGCATTTGCACCTTGCACCTATTTCCTAATATGTAGACATCTAACGCTAAAAATATGAAGCTCAAATACGTGCGCTTGTTTTGCAGATAAGACGCCTTTATTTGCTATTAACTGTGAGAGAGTCTGCAATCGATGTGCCAACAAACCTTGAAGCACGAAGGAGGATAACGTTTTTCACAAATTCACTGTTCATGTACATGCCTCGTGCGCCTCCAGTGCGCAAAATGCTATCATTCAGGTACTAACATTGTCCTTCCAAGTATGTGCAATGCACACAGTTGCACTACTTTTTACCCGATACATATGTCATGGATTATAGCTGCGGCCTTGTCAAAAGACCTTCAATTTATCTTCTCTGGTTAGATTATTTAGTGATTTTGGCAATGAATTTGAATATTGACCTGTTATTTATCTTTTTCCCCAACTTATTCTGAGACCATTAATGACCAGACTTTATAACCACACAAACTTCTTAAGAATCATTAAACTGGTTATAGCTAGCGTGGTTTTGGGTGGATGTCTCATCTACTGGTTGGATCTCTTTCTCTAAATTCTAATTATTTTTCTTATCTCCCCTGAAAGAAAAACAAAACAGAAGGAAACATTGAACTTAACTTCTAGAATTACATTAAAAATCATTATCAGGAATCTCCATGGCATATGATAAATATTTCTAAGATAATAATCGTACCTATTGGCATTGCAGTGTCATGACACCCTACTATAGTGAAGAGACTGTTTACTCCAAGAGTGATCTTGAAATGGAAAATGAAGATGGTGTATCAATTATATATTACCTTCAAAAAATTTATCCAGGTTTGCTTAATGTCTGAATCTTATATGATTAGAGTATCCTCTATTTCTTGTAATTTTCACAATCTACTGTTGTTGATCGACAACCACATTAACAATTTTTTAGACGAATGGAATAACTTCATGGAGCGTCTAAACTGCAAAGAATCTGAAATTTGGGAAAATGAAGAGAACATACTGCAACTACGCCACTGGGCCTCCCTAAGAGGCCAAACTCTTTGCAGAACTGGTTAGTTGGCTCGTTTACATTCTGTCATCATTCCTTGTGTCCTTTTCTTAATTATTTTTGGAATATCTTCTTTTCATGCAGTCAGAGGGATGATGTACTACAGAAGGGCATTGAAGCTTCAAGCTTTCCTAGACATAGCTAGAGAAGATGGTGAGAGAATCTTTTCCTTGATTGTACTAGTGGACAATGAGAAGATAAAATAGGTTTTGCTACACTTGATATTCTTTTCCGGGAACTTTGAGAACACGAGAACTTATGATTACTCTTTGTCAAAATCTTTAAGAAAATATTAACTGCTCAAGTTGGTTGTTTCTAAACGTAATGTATGAAAGCAAATTACAATGTATATATCAGACTATCATCAGCTTTGTTTCTGACTTGTTTGATGAAATTGAACAGAGTTACTTGAAGGGTATAAAAATGTAATTGAACCCTCACCAGAAGCTAAAAAGAGCCAAAGATCCATGTACACTCAACTAGAGGCCATAGCTGACATGAAGTTCACTTACGTTGCCACCTGCCAGAACTACGGGAACCAGAAGCGAAGTGGAGATCGACGTGCAACTGACATTTTAAATCTGATGGTTAAGTAAGTGTCACTGTTCTAACAAAGAAGAGATTGTTAAGTTGAATTCACCTAAAATATCGCATTTATTAATCAATCTTCTTCTGCTTGCAGTAATCCGTCTCTTCGGGTTGCATATATAGATGAAGTTGAGGAAAGGGAAGGTGGAAAAAATCAGAAGGTTTATTACTCTGTCTTGGTAAAAGCTGTGGATAATCTCGATCAGGTAAAGATTACATTAGATAATAAATCACAGTGATTGGGAATTAACTCCAATGCTGATTAAGTGCTGTTTGTTTTCTGCAGGAAATCTACCGTATAAAATTGCCCGGGTCAGCAAAGATTGGAGAAGGGAAACCTGAAAACCAAAATCATGCTATTATATTTACTCGGGGAGAAGCTCTTCAGACCATCGATATGAACCAGGTAAATTTTAAATTAGTCTGAAATGTTATTTTATGTAAAATTTGTTTAACGAAACAAACCAAACCAGGTTTTTTGCCTCATTTTTAGGATAATTATTTGGAAGAAGCTTTTAAGATGCGAAACCTACTTGAAGAATTTAATGAGGACCATGGGGTACGACCACCAACAGTCCTAGGCGTTCGGGAGCATATTTTCACTGGAAGGTTGGTATTTGCTGTAGCTTTTTGTCGCTTCACATTCAGGTCTGCTCTCCCTAATGGTTCACATCTTCCACTGCAGTGTTTCATCTTTGGCATGGTTTATGTCAAACCAAGAGACAAGCTTCGTAACAATTGGCCAGAGAGTTCTCGCGAGACCTCTAAAGTATGTAGCTTTGAATTTTTGCATGAATGTTGACAATCATTCTATTGACTTCAGTTCAGTAGAGGAAGTGACAAAATGACGTACCCGTTGTGGGCAGTTTTGTCCTCTGTCTAGTACTTAGAAGAGGTTATGATAACTACAACAAATGTTATGTTATTCATTTTTCCTACTATCATTGTATAGGGTGAGATTCCACTATGGGCACCCGGATGTTTTTGACAGAATTTTCCACATCACTCGTGGTGGCATCAGCAAAGCTTCAAGGGGAATCAATCTTAGTGAGGACATATTTGCTGGTGAGATCTGAAAAACATCCGTTTCCGCATGGTTATGTTATGCTACTACACTCTCTAACATGCCTTTCTCTGTTTGAAGGTTTCAATTCAACTCTAAGACGTGGAAATGTTACTCACCATGAATATATTCAAGTTGGCAAGGGACGAGACGTTGGTTTCAACCAGATCTCACTTTTTGAAGCAAAAGTTGCATGTGGTAATGGCGAGCAAACAATCAGCCGTGATATATACAGACTGGGCCACCGTTTTGATTTCTTCCGCATGTTGTCCTGTTACTATACAACCACCGGTTTTTATATGAGTACCATGGTAATATATTTGACTTGCTGATGTTAGTTATGAGTATTATGAGCCTCTGTTTTTACTTTTTCTTAAGATAAATTTGGCCGTATTTTTCAAGGTAAATACATCCTTCCAGTTTTGAGAAGGTACATAAAAACTGAAAGGTCTCTTTCTCTCTCCCTCTTCGTCTCCTCCAAACCCTCTTCCCCCATAATAAATATAAAAATTCTTTGTTACATCAAGTCCAAAGTATCCCAACTGGGGTTTTTTCTTTCCTCAGTTATTCATTAGTTTTGAGTTTGTTATTTGTGAAATTACACAAGACTTCTTTTTTTACACAAGATTTAAAAATGCTTTATGTACATAGAAATATTTTTTTCACCTGCTGTTGGATTCTCTACGGGTAGCCAATATGACTTGCTGCACTGACTGTCAAATGGTATGTAGCTAGAGAGGAAAGTAAACGAAGAATGCAGATCAATCTGTAGGTGGAGTAGTAGACCCTGAATTTCTAGCAGGGAAGTACGCGTTTGATTATAATAAAGTAAATTGGGGTTAATGTTTGCTTGATATTATGCAGCTGGTGATCCTTACAGTGTATGCTTACCTGTATGGAAAGCTCTATCTTTGTTTGAGTGGACTGGAGAAGGCGATAGTGAGAAATGCAAGAGCTGAGGGAAACGATGCCCTGAAAGTAGTCATGGCATCTCAGTCCATCGTCCAACTAGGCATTTTGATGACCCTGCCCATGATCATGGAAATCGGACTAGAGCGAGGCTTTAGAACCGCTGCCAGTGATTTTATAATTATGCAGCTTCAGCTCTCATCCATCTTCTATACTTTCTCTCTTGGGACGAAGCTCCATTACTTTGGGCGAACGGTGTTACACGGGGGAGCTAAATACAGAGCCACAGGGCGTGGATTCGTGGTGAAACATGAGAAGTTTGCTGAGAATTACAGAATGTTCTCACGAAGCCATTTCACTAAAGCCCTGGAACTTCTGATCCTGCTTATAGTGTACCGCGTCTATGGATCGGCGGCTCCTACCAGTGCATCGTATTTGGTTGTGACATGCCCAATGTGGTTACTCGTAATTTCGTGGCTGTTTGCTCCATTTCTTTTCAATCCTTCTGGGTTCGAATGGCAGAAGATAGTGGAGGACTTTGAGGATTGGACGAAATGGATAAGTAACCGTGGAGGAATTGGCATTCCGGCAAGCAAAAGTTGGGAATCGTGGTGGGAGGAGGAGCAGGAACATCTGAAATACACAGGATTGTGGGGAAGGTTGTGCGAGATTATCCTTGCTTTTCGCTTCTTCTTGTACCAGTATGGAATTGTGTATCATTTGAAGGTGGCCCGACAGGAGATGAGTATTGTGGTGAGTATTAGTGTGTGAATAATGAGTTGTGTTGTGAGGGTGCAGTCTTAACTTTGTAATAATGTTGCAGGTTTACGGTTTGTCTTGGGTGGTCATTGTTGCTGTGATGGTGATGCTCAAGGCAAGGCATTTCCTCCACTTGTCCTTGCAGCAGCTTATTAGTTTTGTTTGTTTTTAATAACAGTTACTACTACTAATTTGCTGCAGATTGTGTCGATGGGCAGAAAAAAGTTCAGCGCAGATTTCCAGCTGATATTCAGGCTTATTAAACTATTCCTGTTCAGTGCATTTGTAGGTGGGGTGATGGTTTCCATGAAATTTCTGGGGCTGACAATAGGAGACATATTGGCGAGCTTGTTGGGGTTCTTACCAACGGGGTGGGGTCTGTTGCAGATAGGGCAAAGTTGCAGGGCGGTAGTGAAGGGCGTGGGCATGTGGGAGTCAGTTAAGGCCCTGGGAAGAGGGTATGAGTATCTGATGGGACTAGTTATCTTTGCACCCGTAGCAGTGCTCGCCTGGTTCCCTTTCGTGTCGGAGTTCCAAACAAGGCTACTTTACAACCAGGCATTCAGCAGAGGTCTCCAAATTCAACGTATTCTTGCCGGTGGGAAGAAGAATAAATCTGAATAGAGATCCACCACCATGCACATCAGGAAAACACAAACAATTAATTAAACAAAGACAGCTACCTGTTTCTTCTCTTCATATACAATGCAATTCCTAGTATAATACTACTTCCTCTTTCTCTAATCTGAACTAATACTACTAGTAAAATCATTTACTCATATATTTAATGCACTTAAAACCGAAATATGGAAAAAACAATTTATCTAAATTTTCAAGATTAAGACTAGAATTTATTGAATTACTACATAAGTTTTTTTTTTTTTTTTAATTCTTAATTATCTAATTACTTATTGACAATCATACAGTTTCCCACGTCATTCTAGAATAGTAACAACTTAACATGCTGGGCAAACTCCCGAAAAGTATATTTCGATGATAAAGTTATAACACCTGAATAATTATGATACAACCAAATATTTTGCCTAAATAAATTTCTTGAAGTTTTAAAATAATAGTTGACCAGCTTGCATGGGACAATTGTATTAACCCAAGTGATGAATCAGCACTAACCAAGAAATCCGGTCAGCAAAATCATGCCACGTCAGCTCGGTCAACATCCACACAAGAAGCTGAGTAAAAAATCCCATGCAAAGGCAATGAGCCTGCATGTACCTCCCCATAGCCGTTGGAATGCAACAACATAGTACAAAGCATTAAATTGCATTCATTGTGTTTTGGATTACATGCAGCTAGGGTTCAGTTAGACTTGTATATATATGGCAACTGTAAGAACATTAAGAATGGTATCAAGAAAAGGCACTTAACAATGAAATTATGAATAAAAATTCTGCTGCCAAGATTATGGCCAAATGTCAATGTTTATCTCCTTTTCCTTTTGTTTTTGATATGGTATCAGAGCAGGATATAACCTGCCTCTGAATCCTTCCCTTTTACCTCTGTTTTTTTTTTTTTCTTCTTTCTTTCTGTTATAACCATGTCAACCTCAACCGAGATAAGTCATGGAAACTCTTTGGTTCCTCTACCTCACCAACTGATATCTATTAAGTTGGATGAAACAAATTATTTAGTGTGGAAACAACACGTGCTAATTACTATCAGAGGATATGGTCTTGAGCAGTATATCGACGGAAAAGAAAAGCCACCGGAGGAATATATTGTCGAAGCAGATCTATCAAAGAAGGCAAATCCAGCTTACATTACATGGAAGAGACAGGATCAACTCTTAGCTTCCTGGTTGCTGTCATCCTTATCTGAAAAGCTCCTCGTCCAAACAGTCGGCCTCGATTCCTCCCAAGAAATATGGGCTCACTTGGAGGCAAGCCATTCGAGTCAGACCGGAGCGAAGCTAATGGAGTACAAATACAAACTACAAACTCTAAAGAAAGCAGGATCCACCATGCGGGACTACCTCAACAAAACCAAAGAGTGTTTCGATCTTTTGGCTTCCGCAGGACAGAAGCTGGAAGAGCAAGATCAGATACTTCACATCATCGCGTTTGGGGAGCGAATACGACGCCGTCATGGTATCGATCACTTCCAGAGTTGAACCATGGACAGTTTCACAAGTCCAATCTTTGTTGTTGAGTTATGAATCTAGATTGGAATCTTTCTCGTCTAATACTATAAATTCAGACGGCTCTCAACAAGTCTCAACAATACCGTCATAGGCAAATCTGTCACTGGTCGGGGATACAACAACAATGCTCAAAGAGGTCGAGGAAGGTCACCTCAATTGGCTCAAGGCAGAGCTCGATGGAACCCAAGAGGAGGATCGAATCAAGGAAGAGGAAGAAGCCCAGGCAGAATAATCGCAACAATCTCTTCTGTCAGCTTTGTGAGAAGCCGAAACATGCTGCCTATGAGTGTTGGCATCGATTCGACGAGACATACCCTATACCAGCCTAGACTAGCCCACAACCAACCTCAACAACAATCAGATTCAAGGTTCTGGGAGAGGAAGCAATACATCTCCTAGTCTCAACATGACGCAGTCCCAATCATTCTATTCCGATTCTGGCTCGGAAAATTCTTGGTACCCCGACACCGGTGCAACGAATCATGTTTCACCCGACTTCACCAACCTCAACACTTCTACCGAACATTATGGAGATACTAAACTTCATTTGGGAAATGGATCAGGTATATCTATCACTCATATTGGAGACTCTTTGTTAAAACATGCTAATCATGACAAAACGTATGTTCTTAGAAACTTATTGCATGTTCCCACTGTTACGAAAAATCTTCTTAGTGTATCTCAGTTTGCTTCTGATAATCATGTTTATTTTGAGTTTCATCCTTCTTTCTGTCTCATGAAGGATTTAACTACGCGGGAAGTTCTTCTCAAAGGGACGGTTAAAGATGGCTTGTACCACTTCGCTCTCCACAATGTCAAACCCACTTCTGTTTCCATCAAGTCTACTTCTGTTTCACTCCTAGTATAAATCAAGTCAGCATAGGCTCTTGCATTAGATTATGGCTTCAAAGACTTGGTCATTGGGCCAATGATATTTTAAAAAAGGCCTTGACAGGATGTAACATCCCTTTTTCTAGCAATGAAAATGATATGAATTTGTGTTCTTCTTATGTTGTCTCTAAATCACATACATTGCCCTTTTCTAATTCCACCACTACTTATGATAAACCTTTCGATCTCATTCATACCGACTTATGGGGACCAGCCCCCATTACCTCACGAAATGGGTTCAAATATTACATTAACTTCATAGATCATCACACTCGATTCACATGGGTCTATTTGCTCAAACATAAATCTGAAGTTAAAGACATTTTCACCCACTTTCATACCTTTGTTCAAACTCAATTCAACACTAACATCAAAATTGTGCAAAGTGATGGTGGTGGCGAATATCAATCTCTTAAATCTTTCTTCCAATCTAATGGTATCCATCATCGAATATCATGTCCATACACACCCCAACAAAACGGTTTGGCCGAACGGAAGCATCGCCACCTAGTTGAAACAGGACTTAGCCTTCTCTATACCCCCTCTCTTCCGATGTATTTTTGGGACTATGCTTTCACAACAGCTGTTATCTCATAAATAGAACCCCCACCAAAACCCTGTAGAGATATGCAAGATGCAGACGTATGCATGAAATGAAGACGGAAGAAGTTGTTGTCCTTAATAGAAATAATGAAATCATATTAGGGACAGTTTAGTCAATTCACTTGTAATCATCCTTCATATATGATTGTTAACGGATTCTGTTTCATTGTGAAAAATATTAACTGCCTCTTAGCTCATGTTGAGCTGAGGTACTATTTTCATGCTTCAATTTACAGTTTATCATGGTATCAGATTTAGGTTTTATTCATGAAAAATCACCGATTAAAACTCTAGATTAGTTGCCTGTTTGACGCGCATCATCATCACCAGTTTATTGATCCACAAATCAGCTGGTGCAGAACCAGATCTGAGCTGCAGCAGATCTGTGCTGAGTTAATCATGGCGCCAGGACAAAACTTTAATGCTGGCAAGGAGCAATGGCCTGCATTGACTACCAGTGGATCGTCCGTCAATGCTCACAATTCTCCGGCTCATTCTCCCGTTGGTTCCGATTCTGGAAATTTTCATCCGATTTCACGCGATAATGATCCCCTCACATTAACCAGCTCCGATCATCCAGGTATGAGCCTGGTTTCAACACCACTTAATGGTTCTAATTACTTACCATGGAGCACCTCGATTCAGATTGCGTTACTTGCCAAAAATAAAATTGGATTTGTTACTGGTAGTGTCCCCGTTCCCACTGATCCTGACTTGTTAGCGCAATGGTTGCATGTTGATGGCATGGTACGTTCCTCTTCGGCCAAAAACCAGACTATCATCGTCTAAAAGTGTCCGGATGCCTTTACTATCCTCATACTCGACCCCTTAATCAACATAAACTACAACCTAGATCTGCTCCTAGTACCTTCCTTGGATATAGTAACTCCTATAAAGGATACAAAGCTCTCCTCCCTTCCGACAGAATTATAGTCACACGAAACATGGTTTTCGATGAATCCACATTCCCCTATGCTCCAACTCGGCCATCGGTACCAATTCCCTCTCCTTACATTACAATACGCCACCACTCAACATCAATTCTGCCCCACCACCTCCCCCAAATTCCCCACTGAACACGCCATCACATCCTTCCTTACCATGCAATTTGTCTTCTAATGATTCTAACGTTTCCGTTTCTGATTCTCATGTTTTACCAAATGTTTCTCCTATTATTAGTGATGATTTTGCAGGTTCCAATTCCCCATCTCCCGCTCCCACAGCAGCTCCTCACGAGGCTCCTCCACCAGTCAACGCTCATCCTATGGTCACTTGCAGCAAATGTGGTATCTTCAAACCGAAGATTCTTACCCTCACCACCTCTTCGGAGCCCAATTCTTATCACGAGGCTCTTACAATGCCTCCTTGGAAACGTGCAATGGAAGATGAATATCGTGCACTCCTCCACAACCATACTTGGCATCTCACACCTCTTCCTCCGGGCAAAAACCTCATTGGCTCCAAGTGGATTTTTAAACTAAAAGAACTCGCCGATGATACGATCTCCAAACATAAAGCTCGCTTTGTTGCACAAGGCTTCTCCCAAAGTCCGGGACTTGACTTTCGTGATACATTTAGCCTTGTCGTCAAACCAACGACCATCCGGGTTATTCTCACATTGGTTAGCCATTTCAATTGGAGCATTCGTCAACTTGACGTCAATAATGCATTCCTACATGGTGATGTGGTCGAAAATCTCTACATGAAGCAACCATCCGGCTTCGAACAAAGCACTGGATTAGTTTTCAAGCTATCTAAGGCGATTTATGGCCTCAAACAAGCTTCCCGAGCTTGGTTTCTCAAGGTCAAAACTGTCCTCCACTCGCTCGGTTTTACAGCCTCCAAAGCCAACAATTCCCTCTTTTTCAGATTTGATCTCGGCATAATTCTCTACATCTTAATTTATGTGGATGATATTCTCATTACCGGGACGTCTGATTCGGCTATAAACTTTGTCATTAAACAACTTGCGTGTCACTTCTCTCTCAAAGACTTGGGTCAACTTCATCACTTCCTTGGCATTGAAGTCTCATACTCCAAATATGGTTTATATCTTTCGCAACAACAATATATTCAAGATCTACTTGCCCGAGCCAACATGGTTACTGCCACCTCCAGCCCCACTTTTTTTTCATAATTTTTGTTATTTTTATTTTTATGTTTATTTATTTTACATGTTACTCGTATTTTAGTATTTTTGTGAATTTAGGAACCAACATTGGCGAACCAAGAGTGAAAGAATGAGATAGCAAGAATTAGGGGTCAAAAAGACGAAAAATTGACCTAGCTTACGCAGGAAAATTACGTGGTCGCACCACCAACAAATGCGGTCACGTCCAAATTTTTCTAGATAACAGTCAGACAGAAAATCCAACGTGGTCGCGCCGAGATCTTGGCGCGGTCGCACCAAAGTCGCTTCCTAAACTTGCAGGTCAGAATTCTGGGTGCGATTTCCAGATTAAAATGGCCACATTAAGGTCACTAAGATGACATCACGAAAAGCTAGCATTAGCATAAGCACAAGGAAATAAAGCTTGATCTTGGAGACAGCAGCAAAATGACTTTTGGGATGCATTGGCATAATTTTGGAGCCAACACGGTTTCCAACTACCACCGTCACAATGATTTGTGAGTTGAGCACCAAGATGTACCACTATTTTCCCACAAACTTGGCATTCGACCAAGTTTGTGGAAGGAGGTGAATAGTGGGACGACTTGACAACTATTTACAATTTTCTTGCATGTTATTTGCTTGTTTATTTTTCTTGATTTGTGCTTTGATGAGCCTGTGTGCTCGTGCGTGCTGGTATTTTTGTAGTAAAGTCATTGGGTCTGTGAGCCCATGTGTGGTCTTTGAATTACTAGTCATGTTGGTCATAGTATTTTTATGTTTTTAGTTATTTATTTGGTTATTGGAATCTAGGAGTCATAAACCCGAGTCAGTCGTCTGAGTCGTAGGAAAAAGAAAAAAAATAGGGAAAGATGGATGATGAAAGGTTAATGATGAAAAGATTTTGGAATTTGGTTGCAAAATTGGCACATAATAGAGCATGAGAGGTGATTTGAGACGAAATTGACTTGAATTTAGAATATTTGATCAAAACTAACCTTGTGAGAATTTGAATCTAATTGTACTCCTACTTTTGGAGTAATATGATTCCTTTCGGTGTGAATTTTGATTGAATATGTGTATTAGTCTCTAGAAATTGCCTTGAATCTTTACTAAGAATGTGTCAAGCATGTGTTGTGACTTAGGAAATGATCTTAGGCAATTCTTGTTTTTAGCCTATTTTTTAGCCTTGAAAAGATGCCCTTTGTATCAAATATTTTATCCCTAGTTAGCCCATTTGAGCTTAATAGCCTATTAGTTCATAAGTCCGACATTACAAGCCAAAAACCTTTTGATTTAAGTATTTGGCCTTAACTGGATAAATCAAGTAAGAGGGAGGAGGATAGAAGGTAGTTAGGTAAAAATTGTAGAAGAAAAGGGAAGCTGGTGGATAGTCAAAAGATGAAGGGAAGAACAGAATGATAGGTGAAAACACGAGAAGAATAGCCTCTCCTAATTTGGAAATAAAAAAATAAAAAAAACAAACAAATAAGAAAAGAAAGAGTTTGTGTTCATAATTTTGAGAAGAGACTAGGAAATAAAATGCTTAGTTGTTGATTTGATTAGAAAGTTGCGTAGTCCCAAAATGTGGTACCCATGTAAATAAAAAGCACTTAAGTTGTAAGGACTTTTGAAGGTGAAGAAGTCACTTTGCGGAGTGATTTGCTGAGATTTGGACAGTGAGGTTGAGTGATTGTATTGAAGGGTAGTCAGGTTAGGAATAACTTGATTAGTCCACAAGTAGTCACTTTTATCCAAACATATTCCACCTGACCTTAAGCCCACATTACAACCAAAATAAAAGACCTTTTTGATCCTTTGTCACACATATCGAGTACAAAGTCTAGTTTAGACGATAAGCATATGGTAGGCTTTGCATGTAGTTCAATTTGAGCGAATATATGTTTAACCTAAACACTTGAGAGATCAGTGAAACACTTATCTGGTGAGGATTGAATAATTCGAAAGTTCAAAGTCTCGAAAGTAGTTGATCTTTGCTTTATCACATATGCTCAATTACACTGTGTTGCTTAGCTTTTTGAAAAATCAATCTGAAACTAGATTCATCGTCTAATCGCCCTAAATATATTTGGTCTTATTCTATTTATTTTGTATGTTGTTCGGGACGAACAATAGTTTAAGTTTGGGGGGGTTTGATACACGTTTATGCATGCACTTAGGGCAATTTATGTAGGTATTTTTGTAACATTTATATGTAAAATTGGTCAAGAATTGTTCATATTTGATATATTCGACCATATGACGTGTATTGACTTGTTTTGTAGTGTTTTCACAGTTTTCAGGCTAAAATGACGACTTTATGAGGTAATACGAAGTAACGAGTTGAAGAAAAGACGGGATGGGCCATAAATTGGGCCAAAAGGCAAGGCCCAACGAGTGAAGAGGTGACGCGACCACGCCAGGCTTGGACGCGGTCGCGTCGAAAGATGGCTCAAAAGGGGATTCCAGAGGCTTCCAAAATGTGACTTGTTTAATAGATGCACACCAGAAAGCTAGGAGCGATCGCGCCAAAAGTAGACCCTAAAGAAAATCCGGATTTTTTATGGAATCCTTGTCCTAATCACTTAAGGATTTCAACCCCAACTTATAAATAGAGGCCGAACTCGAGTTATAAGAGGGGAGAACATCACGACATACTTTCTTACACTTTTACATCATAGTAGAAGCCGTGAAGCGAGAAGACGAAGATCGACGAATCGAACAATTGGGTTTATATACTTCTTGTTCAGTTTTAGTTTATTTACGATGTATTCTTTGAATTATTATAATGAAATGATACTAGGCATGAGTAGCTAAACTAGTCGTGTCCTAGGGATAGAGAGTAAGGTTTTATGATGATTTTTATCTAAGCATTTGATTTATAGACTCCAATTTTGATAACCTATCTATGCATTTGTTCTTATTTTATAACTAAGCATAATTTGATCACTTAGGCTTAGTTTACCCGTTTAACAATTCCGCTTCGAGAGAAGGGAGTTGTTAATAGACGTACAACATATATCGTAGTTGTCTATGACTGCGTTGGCAAATGTTAAGGGTCTTTTAGGAGTTGTTAGGATTAATTGACTCGAGAGAGTAATAGTTCTAAACAATCCACGATTTAGTCGCTTCGAGAGAAGGCTAAGTTATTTAAGTGACGTCTAATAGATAGAGAAATTGGCTTAAATCTATAAGTTAGAACTTAATCATTATTAGATTAATTCCTAAAATCGATGCCCTAGGTACATTCTCGTTAATTGAAAATTCTCATTTGATTAATTTAGTTTATTAATACATAAAATTTAGTTTAATAAAATCATTCAACAATTCGACTGTCTAGTTAGGGTCATCCTAGATAATTAGGATATCAAGCTGCATTAACCTATTCTTTTGGATCGACCTTGACTTCTGTTATTTACATCTACACCCGTATACTTGCGGTAATTTAGGGTTAGAATAAAAGGCTTGTCATTGCTCTTCGGTCACCTTCATTGGCTCATACTTGAACACACGATATGAAATTCCTTGAGATGCTTGTGCGGGTCTTCACCAGAAAGACCGTGAAAGGACGACAATAAATGGATGAGGCCGGACCTCAATTCAAAAGTAGTGTCATCTCTCAAGTCGGGAAATATGATGCATAATGGTTGGTATGTGACCCCGATATTTGCCAACTCTTTCATTGTTCTTTTGGCTGCCATTTTTATTTGTTCTTCTTCCGGTTCAAGATTGATCTCTTCGGTATGAGGGTGTTGTTAAGATAATAATGTAAAGCAGACTTTTAAGTGTTGCTTTATATATAAATTGTTTCTTGCACTTTAATGAATGGGAATAAATTGTCACTGTTCATCTTATATATAATGAATGTTATATATATTTATTACATATCGTTTGAATACTTTACATTGTAGACAATGTGGTGTATGGTAGATCACAGAAGATCATATTGTCGGTTCCTTGTAATAAGTATAATGAGTCACAACTTAGATGTAATTGAACAATCCATTAGTAGAAGTTGATGTGTAAGACTCGCATTGGTTTGTCTTAACCAAGAGATTACACTAGTGCATTTGTTGCATTGAATTGGACCAATAGCGAGATAGTTTTTCTAGACTGACTTGATAGAAAAACTAGATCTCAGTGGTTATTGATTTCTTAATTTATGTCACTTAATTGGGATGTATATAATTAATTAATATTGCTTTGATTTATTTTGGGCAAAGAGTCAATAGGACTCAATGCTCTATACTTTAGGCAATATTATCAATCATATGACAGATTGCTAAATTAATATAGAAAATCGTGTCTTGGTAAAACAAGTTCATTATGTCCCATTGATGGGCTAAAAATGTTTATCATATCAAACATGTACAGTGGATTAACTTCTGATATGATAATAATGTTAAGTTGTTTGTTCTCAAGTAATAAAAGATATTAATTGATTAAAGCATTAAGTAGCTTAAATTAATCAATGGCCATTGAATCTTAAACACGGAAAAAATAACCACGAGCCATGTTTCGTAATATGGATTAGGATAGGTAGTTCAATATTAATTCTATAGTGAAGTGAATTAATATTAATGGACTAGAATAATATTGATGGTTCAATATGGATATCTAGGCCCATTGAGAGGCCAAATCATATTCCTCCTAAAAGGCCCCTTGAGTAGCCCAATAAAAGTCCATTAACTAAGAGGACAAGAATTAATTAGAAGTAGGAGATAGGGAAGAAAAGGTATGGATAAATCTGATTCCTAAAGGGAATAGGATTTTATCCATATTTTTCTCTCCCAAGCGGGAGAGGATTTCGATCCAATCCCCTTACTTGGAGGCCAAGATTTCGGACTCTACCCCTATAAATAGGGGACCAGTTTTGGTCCCCATATGCATAGGTGTGTGGTTATTTTTCTTGGTGAAAAATATTAATCCTTCCTTGAGAGTTGAAAGTTCGTTTGATTTCCCACCGAATTCGCGAGCTTGGACTTAGGGAATACTCAAGAAGATCTTTGGGTTGAAATGTTCATTCTTCTCAACGGTGTCTTTCCGATTCAAAGGTAAGCACAATAATATCTTAGTTCCACATGTTTAGGACTTATTGTATGATTTATCGTTATTCAATACATGAATTATGTGATCTGATCATTCATATCATAGTTATTTGATTTATGAAAATAGTATTCAAATTACATCCCGAATAGATCATGTGGCACGATCTCTAATTCCTAAACAACTGGTATCAGAGCCATGGATTCGGGCTCTGTAATTTCGAATTAAAATTTCAAAAGTTAAATTTACGTCTATCTGAAATTAGATAGTAAAACTGTTAGATCTATTTTGCAGGAATTCAATCATCATGGTTGTTGATGTATGTTTAAATTCATGTTGGATTAATTTTTTTTTTTTTAATCTGATTCGTTCAAATTCATTTGTCTCGTGAGAAAATCCACGAGTATATTAGGTCTGTTTCGATGTATAGATTAGTCTAGATGTTAGATTTATTTTTTGTAAATAAATTATAACGGATCAAAGATAAAGACGGATTAAAAGAAACGAAGACGGTGCGAACTGAAGGTTGTTCTACGTCGGGGGATTCGCGAGCGTGGATCGCAACAGCGATGGATGTTGCGAACTGCAGCATGTTCTGCGCCGAGGGCATCGCGACCACGACCGCAACACGTGGTGCGAACTGCAGCTTGCTCTGCGCTAGGGGCTTCGCGACCGCGACGAATGCTGCGACAGAGGCTCAAACAGCAGGTTTTCTCGTTTCAAAATGGAAAAATTAAACCATAATAATTAAATTTACTTGTCTAATAGATGTTTAATTTATGTTTTGGTTTTACTTTGTGTATGAGGAACCTAGAAAATCTCACTGATTAAAATTACTAAGTTTTTTTGTTTATTTGAAATTATTCTGGATGATAAATTAATTAGTGGCCTCCATAACTGATTTATTAAAGTGAAATCTTTCGTTACGCATTGGCATGCGCCTTTCTCCCTAACGGATATACAAAAAACGAGTTCACTAGAATAAATTTCATATGATAACTGTGTGTTATTTTAGGTGGCGATTTGACCTTCCCAACGAAGGCTTATTACAAAATTGAGTAATAATCCTTTGTTAAGTTATGGTTAATATTTAGATATAAAATTGACAAAAATATACTTTCCCATGAAGTCCCTATCAATTTTATATGGCCAAGAGAAAGTCAACTATTAATTTTGAGTTAAAAGTTTGTAACTATCTTGTTTGTAACATGCTTAAATGTATTTAAGTAAATGTTCACACTCACCGTGACTTGCTTGAATTGTTTTAAGATGTTGGTTAATGCATGAGTACATCGTTTTATGAGGATTTCATATATAACATGTGATCAAATTATGTGATAATATTTGTGTTAATTAGATATTAATATAAATGTATGTTTTATTTTCAGTTCAACATGTCAAGCTTTATTCCACTGTTTAACATACTCAAAGAAAACAAACTAGAAGGGGGAAATTATGTAGATTGGAAAAGAAACTTAATGATAGTCTTGACTGCGAAAGATTTAAATTTGTACTTGATGAACCTAGACCAGCTAAGCCTATGAACGAGACTAGTGATGAAGATAGGGAATATCATAGGCAACGGTTGAGATCCAATGAACTGGCTAGGTGCACTATTCTAGCTTCAATGTCAGATGTGTTGCAGTACCAACACCAGAGCATGGGAACCGCTGCAAACATTATGATGAACCTTAATGAACTCTTCTTTCACCAGAATCGTACGGCTAGGTAAATGGTCATGCGGGATTTGTTGTCGCAGAAAATGGCTGAAGAGATGCCCGTAAGGGATCATTTTCTCAAAATGATGGGTTTCCTTAACGAGCTTGAGATTCTTAGAGTTGATTTTGATACGGATACCCAAGTCGACATCATACTTCATTCTCTGCCAAAACGTTTTGAGCAGTTTAAGCTAAACTATACCATGAAAGGTCAAGTTGTGCTCATGCAAGCTTTGGTCGCGGCGGAGATAGTTATGGGGCCGAGAAGTCAAGCCTTGATGACTAGCAGTGCACATTCATCTTCTGCGTTGAAAGGCGGCAACAAGAAGAAGAAAACTAAAAGTCAAAAGCAGCCTGATCTCAAAGGTAAGGAAAAGATCCCCGCTGAAGGTGGTATTAAGAAGAAAACAAATAAGGGAAAGTGTTTCAACTACGGTCTAAAAGGACATTGGAGAGCGGACTGTCCCCAACCTATAAAGGCAGGAAAACAAGGTAAATCTCATGCACTAGTTATTGAAACTTGTTTAGCGGCGTGTTCTTCCCAATCATGGGTGGTGGACACGGGAGCCACTGATCATATTTGTTTCAATTTTCAAGGGGTTCCAGCAAACATGACAACTTAGTGGGAGTGAGATCACCATCACCTTGGGCAATGATGATGCAAGAGTTGTTGGTGAATCGAGGATTGTGTCAGGGAACTATTCGGGATGTAATTTGAATACTATTTTCATAAATTAAATAACCATAATTTGGAACATTTAAATCACATAATTCATGTATTGAATAATGATAAACCATACAATAAGCCCTAAACATGCGGAACTAAGGGATTGTTGTATTTACCTCTAAATTGGGGAGACACTGTTGAGAAGAATTAACCTTTCAACCTAAAGAATATCTTGAGTATTCCCTAAGTCCAAGCTCACCAATTCGGTGGGAAATCAAATGAACTTTCAACTCTCAAGGAAGGATTAATTTTTTTCACAAAGAAAAACAGTAACACACATATGCATCTGGGGACCAGAATTGATCCCCTATTGGGTAGAGGCCGAAATCTTGGCCTCCAAGAAAGGGGATTAGATCGAAATTCTCTCCCACTTGGGAGAGGAAATATGGATAAAATCCTATTCCCTTTAAGAATCAAATTTATCCATATCTTTTCTTTCCTATCTCCTACTTTTAAATAATTCTTATCCTCTTAATTAATGGACTTCTATTGGGCTACTCAAGGAGCCTTTAGGAGGAATAAGTTGGGCCTCCCAGTGAGCCTAGATTTCCACATTGAGTCATCAACATTATTCTAGTCCATTAATATTAATTCATTCCACTAAAGAATTAATACTGAACTACCCTTCCTAATTCATATTACGAAATATGGCTCCCGGTTATTATTTCCTGTGTTTAGGATTCAATGTCCATTAATTAATTTAAGCTACTGAATGCTTTAAGAAATTAATATATGTTATTCCTTGAGAATCAATAGCTCAACATTATTATCATATCGGAAGTTAATCCACCGTACAGGTTTGATATGATAAACATTCTGAGCTCATCAAGGGGACATAATCAACTTGTTTTACCAAGACGCGGTTTTCTGTATTAATTTAGTAATCAATCATATAATTAATAATATTGCCCAAAGTATAGAGCATTGAGTCTCATTTACTCTTTGCCCAAAATAAATCAAAGCAACATTAATTAAACAATCTCAATTAAGTGACAGAAATAAGAAATCAATAACCATTGAGATCTAGTTTTTCTATCAAGTCAGTCTAGAAAACCTATTCCGTTGTTGGTCCAATTCAATGCAACAAATGCACTAATGTAATCTTTTGGTCAAGACAAACCAATCCGAGCCTTACACATCAACTTCTACCAATGGATTGTTCAATTTCATCTAAGTTGTGAATCATTGTACTTATTACAAGGAACCGACAATGTGATCTTCTGTGATCTACCACACACCACATTGTCTACAATGTAAAGTATTCAAACAATAGACAATAAATATGTATATCATTCGTAATATTTAAGGCAAACGGTGATAATTTAGTCTCATTCATTAAATTGCAAGAAACAGTATATATACAAAGTAACACTTAAAACCATGCTTTACAGTATAATCCTAACAAGAGTAGCAGCTGTTGCAGTGGGAGATGTGCACTTATCTTTTATGAAAAAGACTTTAATATTGAGAAATGTTCTTTATGTTCCAAGTTTAGAAATAATTTAATTTCACTTTCTAAATTGTTTATGGATGGATATTCAGTTCTTTTAAATAAGAACGTATTATTACTCGTAATAATGAAGTTATCTGTTCTGGACATTAGTGAACAATCTATATACTATTAACTGTGCACAACCCACAATCATAAAAATATGTCATATAACACATCTATCGTTTCTAGAAAGAAAGTATTCTTCAAATATGAACGAAACACTTCTTTGGCATCTTAAACTTGGTCATGTTAATTTAAAAAAGGATTCAGAGGTTGGTGACTCACGATTCCTTGGAATCACTCCAAGTAGAGCCGTTTCCAACATGTGAATCATGTTTAGAGGGTAAAATGACTAAGAGAGCCTTTGGGGCTAAGGGAAATAGAGCCACTGAAGTGTTAGAACTCGTTCATACTGATGTATGTGGTCCCATTTCAATTCAAGCGAGAGGAGGTTTCGAGTATTTCGTTACTTTTATCGATGATTACTCAAGGTATGGATACATTTTCCTAATGCGGCATAAGTCTGAAGTCTTTGATAAATTCAAAGAGTTTAAGGTTGAAGCAGAAAAGTATAGGGAAAAGAGTATCAAGTTTCTACAATCTAATCGTGGGGACGAATACCTTAGCAATAAATTTTTGAGTTACCTGTCAGAGCAAGGGATTGTGTCCCAGTTAACTGTTGGGATTTGTGCCTTGAATCTTATTGGGTTTGAATCGAAGTTTGTATCGAGGTGAAGGATTGAATTTGAGTATTGTTTGAATTGAACGAGAATTGAAGTTTGCTGCTGGAGGGGTGTCTCGGCCGAGTCTACTTAGGCGAGAGGCTGACTCACGGGCGCGAACGCCATTCGCGGGCGCGACCGACTATTCGAAGCATTACTCTGTTTTGGGTCACGAGCGCGACATGTAGTCGCGGCCGCGAAACGATAGGCGGCAGATTTTTGGGCTTACGCGATTTAGGCCCAGTTTGATTTCTTTCTTGTACAGAATTAGGTTTTGGGGGCTTATATATAGGTTCTATTGGAGTCCTTTGATAATAGAGAGTTTTAGAGAGAGTTTAGAATTATTTTGGCTTGATTGTTCGAGCGTTGGAATTTGTTTGGGTCGAGTATCAATTGATAGATACTCGACTATTGGTCTTTGTTTGAACTCTTGTTTGAATTTGATTTGGGATCTTTTCCTTTTGGCCGTGGACGTAGCTAACAAATTGTTAGTGAACCACGATAATTCTTGGTGTCGATTTTATTTGTTTTCTTGCACGGTTATCATTAGTTTGTTCGTTTCGATTGTTCGCCTATTTCCCAACATTAACTGCGCCTGGAACCCCACAACAAAATGGGGTCGCAGAGCAAAGAAACAGAACTCTTTTGGAAATGGTAAAGTCTATGATTAGTTATTCTGACTTACCCAAATCGTTTTGGGGTTATGCCTTGGAAATAGCAGCTTACACTCTTATCCTCTGCCTAAACCCCTTAAAATTCGGTTCATATTGTTCTGTCGCGTGTTCACTCTTATTTTTCCCTTTTCTTCGGCCTCGAGCATTTGACATTAAAACACACGTCTCCTTTAAAGAAAGTTGCATAACACGCATCACTCTGAAATCCTTCCACGATATCTTCTGTTTTCCTCTCCCTCAATTTTCACTTTCTAACTTCTCTCTTTTCGAATTGGAGACACACAGTAACTATCATTTCTTCTCATGACCACATCAGTGGCGATCGTGTGAATCAATAAGGAACAAAGCTCTCTTCTTCTCCGTCATCTCCTTCTCCGTTCTTTATTTGTAACGGTAAGTAGGAGTAACGGAGTGACGCCGAAATAAGAAAACAGTGGCGATAGTGTGCATAAATTAGGCTGAACACCCTCTTCTTCTCTGTCATTTCCTTCTTTGTTCTCTGCTGTAATTTGATGTTGTTTTCTTAAGCGTTTGAACAAATCTGGTTCGTGTATTATTTTTTGGGGTTCACTTTCCTTGATAGGTTTGTGTTTATAATACTTCTCTTGAATTCACTCTCTCTGAGCAGCAGTTACGCTTCTTCTTTTCCATTCATTGTTACGGTATCATAAAATTTAAAACCCTGATTCTCGATTCCAATTGTTTTTATATACTAACAATGTGCAATGTCCTCTATTTGTCTCTATCAATTTTTTTTGTAAAAAATGAAGTAGGAATGACAAATAACAATTCAACAGGTAAGTGTTTTTCATCTTATTTTCCCGTCTTATCTTGAAGTCTTTTTCATTTTCCGGTAACCAGAGGCTAGGCAAAACTAAAGCTATCCGTTGATTCAATTTATACATATGAGTTAGGGCAAAAATCAACAACAAACTTTGGGCAAAATATGAAGGTAAGTCTTAGTTTCTCCCGTCGTTTCATTTCACTTATTGCCTGCTTGAGTATGATTGTGTTTTTTAATTTACTGTTTCCATTAGCCAAAAGTTTGGGTAAAACTCAATATGGAGTTGTGCGTGAACTTGAAAATGAATCTTTTCCTTTTTGTTCATTTTTTGACATTCTTATTTTAATTCTAATTTTTGGGTTATTATTGCTTTGCAAATTATATTTCCCTGGTGAAAATTATCGTTTACTCATATGCCTATGTGATGAGTATACTACTTGCCGATAAATTGTCTGCCTAAAAATCTAACTCAGATTATCCTCTCTCTCATATGATCAATGTTGACATGTTCTTTTAGATGGAGTTCCATTCTAAGGTACTGTCTCACATCGTCGGTGTTGATAAATATGTTTAGATGGAGATCACTCTTTGAAAATGTTTTCAGCAACGCGTTTTGTGATAATAAAACAAATCAAATAATATATTTATTCTACATGATTAAAATGGAGAAAGAGAAACAAAGTTCACTGATATGGGTACACATTCTTCTGGAAAGCTGGGAGCGGATGATATATCGATCTGATGATAGCATTAAACTTTGAGTTATTGATGCATCGACATATTTTTTAAACAACTACTGTTTTTGAATTCCTTATGGAGTTGATAACCTATCGGGCAAAACTTTTGGTAATTACATCTTAATTTGTTTATGATGCGAATCGTGATGCCTCACTGAGCTTCATGTAACCTTCAAATGTTTTATACAAGTAATATTGATTATTGATGATGGGATGTTAATATATATCTTCTGGGAAAGGCATCTAAATAACATTTTCAGGATACTGGATAATGTAAGAATGTAGTAGCTATAAGTTCCTCTTATTCAAAAGTTTCCATAAGAATGATATCTAATACTTGGCATTTATTCTTTTTATAATGTTGTTTGCAAGTATTTTGCTGCAATTAGTCTTAATTTTAGTTTGAATATTGCATTCTGCTGAAATTTCTCATACATCTTTTTTTTTTTTTTTAATAATTATAATTGTCTACCAACCTAATTTTGCAAATGATTTCTTCTTTTCATCCAATGGATGAACACACGTTTTGAGATGCCAGAAAATGTTGGGCAATTATGATTCATGAACATGTCTATTTTAGAATTTGGATGGTGGATAGGAGGTTGCACAAAAACTTATTTGTTGTTGCAATCGTCTCTGTGAGAAGTTGTTATACAAAATGCCACAAAGAACGAAAGGTATTTGCACTGCATCAAGTTTTGTATTCTATCTTTTCCAATGTACTATTTTTTCTGATAGTGTTCTAAACATCAGATATCAATAGCTCTCAATGTCTGTTTCTATTAGTACATTTGTGGGAATTAGGGGTGGGGAAAGAATCTGGAAACCATGATTGTAGCCAAGAGGATGCCATCGAACTACAAAGTATTCGGCCTCTCGATGTCCGTTTCAAATTCCTAAGTATTATTTCTAATTCATATAGCAGATGATGCATAGGATTAGATGAACATCAGAATCAATTTAATTCAACAGATACAATTCATCATGAGGTTGGCATATTTGAAGTTTTGGCATTTACTTTTTGTTTCTACTGTTGGAGACTACAATTATGTTTCATGATTTAAGGTGAAAATTAGGTTGTGGTATCTGTTTTATTTGGAGATTCTAGAACAATGCTAGATATGCATATGCCTAGAGAAAAAAATCGGATCGAATACTATAACCACGTGCCACTGATTGAGCTACGTACAAAAAATATTTATATTTGTCTTCCAAGCAAACTGAAATTTTATTCTGGAATGATAAATGATAACATCTGATGAAATTCAGTTCAGAAAAATAAGCCGAAATTTGGAGTATGGTGGAGTATTAGATATATAGATCTTTTGATTATATATGTGGAGATCTAAAAACTTTGACACTGGAAAATATTCTCATTCCCCAGTTAATTTGAAAGTGGAAACAATACCTTGATTTTTGTTTACTGTTGGACTCATAGGAAACTAAAACAACTTATCAGAACAAAAAAAAAAAAATTACACAGTTGAACAACATATACACAGAATCTGCAATTTATAAAAAGACAAGTAAGCCGGTTGTTTGGATACGTTAGAAAACTATAAAACTGAGGTCAATAAAACTATTTTACATCTTCAAAATTGATCCACCGTCCATTTTCTTATTTGGCACTTCAAATTCACTTTTGGCATAAAAGACCTGTTGCAAGAATAAGATTATGAGTGGCCACTTAATATGTATTGGGCTTAGCTGTAAGATATTATTTGTCGGTCAATATGTTTTGCATTGTAATTACAAATTCATCTAAGGTGGATTATTAAGCCTTAATGTTTCATTTATTTTTAATATAATGAATACTAATTTAATTTTTGCAATGATTTAATGATTTTTTATTATCATAATCCTTAACAAAATTATATATTCAATTTGTAAAATATTATAATCCATAAACTAATATAAACCGCAATTTTCGGATTGGACGAATTGGTTATATTTTGTATGGGCTTACTAAATGATTTATTATAATATTACATAAATGAAGCTCATTAATTACCTATTTTACTGCTTTCGGTGGGTGGACAAGTCAACTAGTAATAATAATAATAATAAATGTCTGCTCAAGTTCAAACTTAGGTGGTGTAGCTTACCTTATTCACCCGAGGAAATTACCACAAAGACGTCGTCAATTGACCATTTACGAGCACTTGACTTCCTCACAGGGTTCATTACTGCTTCCTCTGCACTTGCAAGTCGATATCCAATCACAATCTCCTTCCGCTGACGACCTCTCATCATTATTTCATAGAAACACACTTCTTCCTGGTCGTAAACGTAGAATTCTGCCGGCTTTATGCACATCTCATTTCCCTGCACCCACATTTCTCAGACATTATTACCATCACATTTGATACAATACACCTCAATCAATACAATACAACACCTCTTCTGCAAAAAGTTCTTCTAGCACTCGGTTGATTTGTTTGTCTTCAGCCACCATGGCTAGCGCCATGCTCACCAGCTCATTTGATAGCACATAATCACTAATCCTTGTCACTGATACAAGATTTCGTGTTCTAGAATCCAATATCTCACTTATAATTATCGACTTGTTCGAAGCTTGCTGCATTTCCCGAATCCATGAACTCTGAGAAAATCCTGAATGCCGCATTGAAGAAGACGACTTGGTGTCTTTGTAAGGAAGTCGCTTCGACTGCCACACATTATTAATGGTTATCAGCATTCAAAATCTATGTTTATATCAATAGATGTAACATGAAAACAGACGATTCATATCATCACATCATTTTTTCAGCATTTCTATACCCCAATAAATTACCGTCTCATATTATATTTGACCTCAAACATGGAAGTTTATGTATGTGGGACAAATGAAAGACAGGCACAAATACTAGGAGGGAATAAGATGGAAACCCAGAGTAAAATGAGGAGTAAGAAAAAGAACATCTGAATAGCAATAGCCGATAAAGAAATGACCTGTATATCTCTGATAAGCAGCAGTGTAGCAAGAGATCGTGAATCAGAGTGAACAATAGAGTCTTCCACAGATTCGTCTGCAAGAATTAAAATCTGTTCTCTTAGAGTTAGTAATGGCCCCAAGTGTAAAATTTAACAACTCCTCTTCGGAAAAAGTTATATTGGTTTTCCAAAAAAAATAAAGTTACATTGCTTGCTTATTATCAAACAGCCACATTGCCATGCTCGAATGTAAATTCAGGCACTTTGGCCAACCAATGTTTAAATAGACTACAATGTTCTTTAGGGACTGTGTAATGAAGTTTGGATTCATATTTGAACAATCTGTTCTACAAAGTATATGTATACTTGTAATTACTCTACTTCGTTATATTGGTTTCCATAAATGCCAATTTCCATTCAACTTAGTACAAGATATTTCAGTCAGCAATACCATATGTAAACTTTTCGAAGAAGATTTTCATGTTTGGCATGGAGATTTCTCCCAATGAGATAAAATATATAACATCAGGGTTAACTCCAAAACCCATCTTGCACCGAGAAACAAAGAGTAACATAACCAGAAATTTATATTGCCCTATCAGATCCGCCATCACAATAAGTTCCATTTAATCGCCCTATCATTTAAGTCATGATAAGAGCTAAATGGGAGTAACCTATCCAATCTTGACAAGAAAAAAGCTTACAAACATTTATTTCATGATTATATCAAAAGGCATTCTAGTTCGTAGGGCATTAGATCCGAACACAACACCAGATGGGAAAGAACAAGAAACTGGAAAGCTGTGCTGTAAGATTTAGAGCATCTACTTCAAATTTATTAGGAGAATTAAGGACTAATTACCTTTACATTAGTTTCTTCATTATTTAGTCTATTCCTAACACATTGTATAGTCTACAACTAGATTATTCTTTCCTCATTCAAAGTGATATAAATATATAGATATGTTGACTTGTGGAATCTCCACCACAACATCAAATTAGACTAGATGTAAAATTATCCATCTCCAAGCACGTTATCTTAGTTCACACTCCAAAAAAGAACACCATACTTGAACTTTATAATTGATGACATTATCAGCTAATTATGTGGAGTCATGGATATAAGAGCAGCATAATCATACTTACAGAATCAAATGTTTCTAAGGGAAGACTCTCCAAATGGCGACGGATGACTGCATTTCCTTCACGGTGAACAAGTTTCAAGTTTTCCAATCCTGAAATATCTAGCCCTCCATCTTTTAACTTTTTCTCTCTGTCTTTTTCAGGAACCTCATTGAACATCCATAACTCTGATCCCGGAGACAAAAATGCCTCAAGTACCTAAAAATGGACAGCAGAACCACAACAAATTTTACACAGAAGATAGAAGGCCGAAGTTTCTAAGCAGAATAAGAATAACATCTTACAAAGTTAAATATGATTGATATAATGTTAAAATGTGTATAATGTAACTCTGCATTTGGATAAAGATCCATGCCTACAAAGTTCAGAGCAACGATATCCCAATCAAAAACAAGAAGCACGTCGTCAACTACGAAGTACAAGTGTACAACCTTATTGAAATATGATTAACAACACCTAATTTATTCAAAAGATATTCACAGGTTGACTGGCTCTAGAAGTGGAGTTGTTGAGATGAGGAATCCGTCTAGAGAAGAACAGTGTCAGCAATATCCGAGCTAAGAACAAGAGTGAAAGGCACATATTTAGTATTTTTAGACAAACAGATATGAAACATGCGATATTTATTTGCACCCATCATATTTGTTATCATCTACTTTTCCATCACCTTGAATAAGGAAGAGTCGTATTCTTGATAGTGTAGTCACAATTTGCATCCTGAGACTACTACTTCTTCATTCTTATCTATTAGTAGCATGTTTTTCTGTCATTTACTCAAAGCTGACACCTCCGTATCATAACTAAAGCGATCTATTTAAGTAGCAAGGCTTGCTCTGGAAACATACAGAACTTTGGAATTTAACGGTTATAAATGAAATTCACTAGATAAACATGAAATTTGTAGAAGAATGGAAGTATGTAATAATACCATAATCATATCATCAATATCACGTCTCCAACCACAGAAGAGGATCTTTTCTGGGAATTTTGGAGGATCAGTTGTTCTAGGACATAGACCCTTCCGGATCTGCAGTCAATTTGATGAATATATGAGAACCACACTATGCAGTAAAAATTAAAAGCTTTAAGTTTCCAAAGCAAGTCACAGGCCATCAAGTGCATCATAAGTCAGTGAAGGAATGACCTTTGGTAAGGGACCAGGGGCATATGTGTCATCATCCTCAGCTATGACAAGGATTTCATCACCTTCCCGCAGAACATATTTATCATCTGGATTTATAATAATTTTACCTCCATCTGCAGAAACCTTAACCCCACAAGGAACCGCATCAGGGAAAGAAATGAGAACTTCTTCAAAACAATGGCCATCCAGTTCAGGCCATCTTTTGATATAAAACTCGGCATTTTCAAACCCCAAAATGTCTTCCCATATCTGCAAAATAAGGAATTATTAGCCCAAGACAAATGTAAAAGAGCTATTGGCAATGTCTGATGAAAAATTTCAAGTGCTCGTGTATATTGAAAAAGAAAAACAAAAGTTGAAAAAGAGACATGTTATCAAATATAGGATAAAGCACCACGACATGGCCTATAAGTTAAGTTAATTATGAGAAAAACCACGATTTTTACTTCTTAGTGGCACAACCAGGGAGAGAAGAAGGTTTGGAGAATGAAGATCATACTAGAAAAAATAATATTCTAGTAGGCTGGGAAAATTGCTGAACAAATACTAGTTGTAAAGAACTTATGCTTATAATGTTTTAACATAAAAAACAACACAGTGACTAAGACTGCTCTATTAATTGAGCAACCTTTCATTTTAGCTGCATTTATGGATAATTTAGTGTTTTTGAAAATTCCAGCAGGATGCTCAATAAGGCTGTTCCAATCCGATGGAACAAATGTTGATGGTTTGTTGTGTTGCCTTGTCATAAAACATCATTAATCTCTTAGATCCCACTATCAGAGTTCACAATACTTTAACCTGGTAGTAAACTCCAATGAACATTACATACTAAAGTAAACAATGATCTGAATCCAACAGCAGCAATTTTTTTGCAAAAGTGAGATAATTTGGGTGGTTGTTTGGGGGCGAGGGGGGTGCTTTTTGATGTCACGTGAAATGAAGTTCATTGCTCTCTGATAAAGTGAACTCTGAATCTATCCCATTTTCACTTGTTTATGTGATGAAAAAGACAGTTTACAGTCTGACCTGCGCGAGGCCAGGTTGTAGAGCACATTGTATCATCAGTCGTCCAATCACATCATGTGCAACAACTGTTTCAACGAGTTCACCTCCAACCAATTTCACCAACGGCTCATTGTCAAGATCACTCATTTCTACAACAACATGGCCCCTCAATCCCTCCTTCACCCCAGTTAGACTAAGCACAACCCTGAGCGCCCGTGCATCGCTCTGATGTGCATCGGAAAAGTAATCATTTAATCATTTGTAAAACATAAATCAAAGATTTTAGATTCAAAGTAATGACCTGATCAGCATTCTCATCAGATGCTAATACAATGATTGCACGTGCCTTCGAGACAGAGACCTGCATTAGGAGTACATGAAAAATGACTTTATATTGCTCAGTCGGGAGTGGGGGATCATGAATAAAGTGCAACTGTAAGAAAAATTATAATATACTCTAGTGTAACAATGAGAAACAGGAAGAACTGAGACTAGAAAAGATAAATGCTGGTCTGACAAATTACCTTTTTCAAGTCAGCAAGTATGAGAGGACTACCACTTCTGCAGATAACTGGTGTTCCCATCAAGTCAAATTCGAGTTTTGCGATATCCATCTCCATTTCCTCCTTGTCTCTTTCTGCAAGTACAACAATGACACCACCACCAATGCTTTTGTTCGCTATTGCTAGCTGCTTTAAAAGTGAGCCCTGTGATAAAAGATCATCTAATAACATTGAGATCAGAAAGCACCTCCAGATTAAGGTTAAAATATTAATAGGATACGGGTCAGCACTAGTAGGGTAAAATGATTCTAGTCACGTGATTTGGCTTTTCAGAAGTTTAAGAGCAAAAACTACGAGTCTAGCTTGGTACAAAGTACACATCGTGTAACTAGAGTTGGATCCAATTGATTGAAAGGAAATGGAAAAGGTATGCATAATAGTAGCAACATTGTTTGATTGATGATAAAAACAGTGCACGTGCAATATTTCCACAGGGCTATTCTCTATGAAACTAAGATAGGGACATCACATGTAAAAGAATACCGCAAAGGAGGAAAGAAATGTAGCAATCAGTAAATATTTTAAAATAAACACAATATTAGAGCCGGTACGAAATAAAGAATTTAACATTTTTAAACTCAAGAAAATACTCGATGCAATAAACGTAAACAAATTATATATATGTGTGTACACACACACACACACACACACACACACACACACACATATATATATTGAGTGTAGAGTTATTTTGTGTTGATAAAATCATAGTGACAAAATTATCCAATTTTCTAATTTCTCATTTATTTACGCGGATATTTAATACGATTAATACCCAACATATAAGAATATTTTTGCGAATAGTATCCGCATAATTCCCGCAAAATGTAAAATTGTGTTTGTTCTTTTAATTTATTCTTTATATATATTTTTGTAATTTTTTGGTTCATAGTACTATATTGTAGAAATTTGTGAAAATACAAATAATTATTAAAATAATGAATTTGTCTAGTATAATAAATTTTATTTATATTCTAAAGTGTACGTTTGAAATAATCAACAATAATACATATAGATAAATAGATAATTATACGGTCTCTAAGCTTAAAATATTGATTAAGAAAGAACATAATTCGTAAGTAATAGAGAATGTCGATCTAATAATAATCTTGTCTAAGACATTCCAATAAACAACAACATTTATTAAGAATTATAATTATGAGATTGTTCCATTAAATTAACAAAATAAATAGTACTGTATCAAATTATATATAGTATTCAAATACCATTTAAATTAAGGGTTAAAAAATTTCCAACCTAAATTATGACCGAATTATCAATTTGGTTCCTAAATTTTTTTATTATCACTTCAGTGCCTGAACAAACACGAAATTGTTATTTGCAATCAGTAAATACCCAATGTCATAGTTCATAACTTATCGAGATAAAATATAACATACTAAATGGCATCACCAATGAAAAAAACAAGTTCCACCAATGACAATCAATGATAGGAACAGTTTAGGTGCATTACCAACTTGTCACTCCATCCGAGAATGAGAATATGGTCACGTTCAATGACCTCGCTTTTGCCTTTGCGCAGTGAGTCGACCTTCTCTGAGATAGCATCGGAAACAAGCCCCAGCATCATGGCAAATATAAGCATGCCTCCTGAACTTATAGAGACAGAAACAATCCTGGGCCCAGTACCAACCCTATCAGCATGATTTCCTGAATCCGCCACAAAGGTCCAAGACAGCCACAAAGCTTCAGCAAAGCTGCTATCACTTACAGCATATAATGCCAAACCTCCAAATCCAATAAGAAACAGAGTTGCAAAGAGAAGAGCAAGCAGCTTAGCATAAGGATAAACTGAGAAACACACATCTACCACATACGCAATTCTTTTCTTCAAAGGGACCTCCTCTTTGCTATCCTTTGACTGCTGCTTTGATAGTCTTTTTATACGTGGCAGATAATCAAGGTATTTGTACAACAAAAATGGTGTTATGAGGGTAGTGATAAGTGTGTATAGAGCTATTGTTCTAGAGTCATTGTTCCCTAAAGGCAAAACTGAACTCTCATTTTCAAAATCCAAAACTGCAATACCGTTGCTATGAACAGAACTTTCATGACTACAAAATCTTCGAAGCTCCATATACTCTTTCTGCAAGAATGTCATCGTTTCTAATCAAAAATAGATGAAATTAGGTGTCACCAAGTTATTCTGAATTTTTTTAACTTAGTTGTATGAACTATGACCAAATACCTTAAGGAACTGATCCACAATAAGAAGGAAATAAATGGAGAAACATTGTGGGTTGTCATAGTTTTGAATAGTAAGAAAGTAAGCATGGTCATCTTTAAAGAACATCACACATACCTTAAGCCTCGTGACTTCATTACGCGAGAGAATTGCATAAATAACAATTATGATGCAGACAAACATGAGCTGCAAGAGAACACACATAGATATCAATGCCAAACTCATCATTGGCAATGAACTATTAAGCCTTGAGATTTTGAACATTATTATTATTATTATGAAAAAAGGATAAAGAAGCAACTCTCAAATTATACTCAGATCTTTCTTTTGCCTCTGCTAACAAAATCTAATTTCATTATATTCCTGTTAAATCTAAACATTGAGGCTTTCCACATTAAATCTCACAACAACAACTAAATGGTACGTGTTAGCATGATTAAGGTGTTTGTAACCGACATTATATGACAAACAAAACAAGATATGCACTTCTGCATAATGAAGGTGTAGTAGTAATTTCCTTCATCAAAACAAAACAGAAAAAGAAAAAACAAAGTTGTTACATCATAAACAAACAGACTAGTGTTAGAGGCTTAGAAGGAAATGGAGCTACAATGCTATGCCACTAGTGTGGGAGTAAATACCTCCTCAAAGAAATGAACAACAATTAAAAGCTTCTCTCAGATTTTTGCATACATTTACATATCTTGTTCGTCTTTGATGCTTCACACTGTTGCATTTGTTCGATTTTAGTTTTTCACAGGAGACTTGCCAATTCTCATGTAGTATAAATATGTCAAGTGTAGACTGAAATTCCTCACATTATGAAGTACAATCTTTGAGTTTAAGTCATCAAACAAGCTTCTACTTCAAAATAAGTATAATTTATGATGTTCAGTAAGTACATAACACATATGTAGAGCAATATAGCAAATAAACCTATCAAAGACATAAATAAGACCACATCCGGTTAAATAATGATAGTCAGACTTTAATCAGTTGACCACTTAAGTGGTTTATGTGATTTAATTATTGATTGGACTCGTAGTTTTTCTCATACTGGAGTTACTGCTGATCTACCAATTTGACTGGGTCCAAGCGATTAATTGTTTTGAGTAATCATTAAACGGCGAACTTACAAAGTCCCCCTGAAGTAAAGAAAAAAGCAGTCATTGAAAATCACACCATTTGAAGCAAAACAGTGCAATCTTAAAGCAGAAAGGGAAGGTTTGAACGGCAGCAATCAACCGCATTTGGTGTCATGGGATATGATAATAAAACCAAGAGAAGATGGAAGGATTGGGAATTGGAAATTTAGCATTAAAGAACAAAGTGTTGATAGGGAAGTGGTGGTGGAGGTACCCGAGAGGAAGGGGGTCGTCGTAGAGCAACATCATTACTAGCAAATATGGAGTCCAAGAAAACGGGTGGGACGCGGGTCTAGCTGTGAGAACTACTTCAGGTCCCGTTGGAAGTTTTATCTCCAGAGTGCACCCAATCTTTGTTGGTTCAGTTAAAGTTCCCTTGGCAAGGGGAATATCGTGAGATTCTGGGAGGATTTATGGATGGGAGATCAACCTCGTAATAATTTCCTCTCCCCGGGCTCACTCCAGTGACATATTTTGGGACCTTCACTTTAACCGAAACTTAAAAGATTCTGAAATTGACTTTTTCTACAGTCTATTGGAAGAACTGAGTGAAGCAGGTTATGAACGGTGAGGATACTAGAATCTGGACATTGGAATCGTCGGGCATTTTCTCCATCCGATCCTTCTTCGCCTCTTTTCCCCAACTGAATTTTCCTCTCCATAAAAGGAATTGGAGATCACCGGTTCCTAAACAGATTCAGTTATTTTCATGGTTATTGACTCTGGGTAAAGTTCTTACATGCGATGTTGTGCAAAGAGGTTTCCTAATGTGACTCTCTTGCCTCATTGGTGTGTTCTATGTAAAAGCAGCTCCGAGAATTTGGATCGCACCTTTGTGCATTGCAACTTTTCTATCTCACTGTGGAACAGGCATTAATAAAGCTCAAAGTATCCTAGGTCACCCCTCAAAGAACTAATGAATGCTTCCTAGTAAAAATGGACAATTTAGTAAGCAAGAGAGCTAAGATTCTGTGTAGAGTGATGATATATGCCGTAGTTTGGTCTATTTGGCTGGAAAGGAATAAAAGAATTTTCGAGAACAGCGTCGAATAGAGAAATTATGGGAGGTAATCAAGTTCAGCGTTGCTTGTTAGATTTTAACCCATAAGAAATTCAGGGTTTTTTTCATTTCATGACATGCAAAGGGATTTGAGCTTGTATTCTTATAGTGTATTTAAATGTTGTATGTATTTCAGTTGGAAACCTCTTCCCGCTGTAATTTTACTGATTAGTAAAAAAGAAGATACTGTTACATTGAAAATACTGTTTGGACAAAAAAGAACACAAGAAATCACCATACCAAGGACCTCAAGATATATAAGGAAGGAGGGGCATGTCCAGTCATTAAAAGTGAGAAGCACCAGATATTTAAGATGTTCCTCTCAAGTTTTCTGAAGTTCTCTCAGGACAATGACCCTGACAAGGGACAAACTCCGAGTCCTTAACTTGCTGAAGGGAAGGACAATCACCTATATGAACATTAGGCGCATATTCTCAACCTGATAACTGTGACCCAGCCTGCCACCCAGAGTTATACAGTTAACTCATCTCCACACAAAAGGAAGCTCATGCTAGATTTCATCCGTCCCAGCGACTGCAGGGAGTAAGCTCAACCTATAAACTCAGGTGATCTGAAAATTCGCCCAGCAGAGAGCTGAAGCCACAAAAAAGCAAGTCTCAAACTAGAACTATTAAGCGTCTTTCAAAGATCACAAGACCTCAGGTTCATACAAAATATTGTTGCAACTGCATAGCCAGGTGATCTACAGTTAGACAAAGAAGCCAGCACTAGACTCGGATAGATTATGAGTCAAACATCCTCGCCTTACAATAAGGGACAAATCAAGATTCAACAAGTAGGACGGAATATGAGGAATGCCAAACATTTCCCTAAACGCCAAAAGCAGTTCAGCACATCCATTAAGACCCACGTTCTTTATGTAATAGTTATGAATTTTCAAATTTTTGATGTCCATAAGCCAACTTCTGGCCACTAGGAACCGATAAGTCTGGAAAACCAATTCACATGCTGGGTACCACAACTTTGCCACCCAAGCGAGCTCAAGGCCAAGGCCATTCCTAGACATATACACTATTTTTGTGCACCTTTTTGCATAAAATTCAAAGCCTCGGACCACTAACTTAAATTTTGCAGTAAAAGAAATTTAGATTGATTCCTTAATTCAATTTACAATAGTATTAGATTATATTTCATCAAATATCAACTTACCATTTTGCAGCAACAATTTTTTTAATGTTTAGTAAATGAAAATAATGTATTTAATTAAAAAATGAGTGACAATGCTAATTTAATAAATCAATTTGAAAAAAAATGAAGTTGTATAAAATGAATACAAAAAAGCAAGTCATAATACAAATATTACATTAATGAAAAAGAGTACATAACTAATAAAAATGGCAGTAATAAATCAACAAAAGCAAAATGACATTACTCCTAGTTAATTCCCTCACATGTGATGTAGATTATTACTTATCACGTATCGAGGAATGTTTTCAACTCCAACGCAAAAATTGACCATGTGAATGGAAGTAAGTGGAGAGAAGCACGAAAAGATGATGTCCTTACCAAATAGGCCCTCCAAGAATTTCTGAAGGAGCACGTGTTCTGAACATTAGAAGAATCAAGGGGATGGCGGGGACCAGATAGCAGTGACGATGCAGGAATGAAGCCCAAGGAGGATGAGACTGAGGCTTCACGCGACAACGTCTTCAGATCCTTTTCGGCTCGTAGCTTCGGTTTATTCAGCGAATTAGGGGGCATGGAGGTACTGCGAACTGGCAATTGAGTAGGCGTTTGGTGCTGAGATTTGGAGGCAGATTTGACGGAGACGCTTCTGCGAGTGGAGTAAGGACCGAGATTGGAAGGGAAGATGTAGTCTCGATCGGAGAAATTGAAGGTGAAGGCATCGCTGCTACTGATTCCTCCAGCGAGGGGAGAGGTGGAGGAGAGGCGTCGGACGGCGGGGAAGTGGGGGGTTTGGGAATCGTCCGGCGTGGTCTTGAACTTCTTGTTTAGAGGTGGCCTCTCGGATGATTTCCCCGGACTTGATGAACCATTGCTCCCGCTCTGCATGTGTGCGGGGGGGAGAATGGTGCTGGTGGTGGTGGTGCTGCTGCTACTACACAAATTGAATTGAAGTAGTCTCGGGAATCGGGGTTTGCAGTGGGGGAGCTGTCAGAATGAAGTTAGTTTATTATTGGTTTTCTTTTAGAATGTAGACGAAAGGCAAGCAAGATCTCAATTTCAAATTATAGTTCATTCTTTATTCCAACTCAATCAATACATGCCATCTATTTATTTTTTATGTCTAGTATGATATCATCTTGTACATATAACTTGTATTGATATAATGGAATATGAAATGAAATACTACTTGGAATAGAGGATCTAGTCCGAACGAAAAGTGTGTTTGTTGTACTTTAGCACCAATATATTTAGGAATGCTCAATCTACTTTTACCTAACTTTATCACTTTATTTACGTCAGTCAATACTTTTTCAATATTTTATAGTCTTAAATTATATTTGTCAATAAATCATCACAACCTAACATATTAATAAAATATTTATTTCTTTTTCATTTACATAGATAATATGTTCTACAACCAAAAAACTATATTTTTATACTCTACCAACAACTCAACATTTTAATAAAGATTAATTTTTTTTTTATCCAAATACATACCATATTTCTGTTTAATAATTACATATTAACTTTAGCACTTTTCTAATATGTTTCAAGGAAAAAAGATTATTTTAGTTCCGCAATTACAATAAGTTAATTTTTCTCGATGCACTTAAAATAGCATGCTAACATAATATTGGGAGTTTGGATAATCGTGGGAATTTGGATAATTTTGGTGTAGGAAAAATAATTTGGATGGTTTGAATCCATGATATGAAATGATAGAAATTATGTGAGAAAAGAGATAACATTAGGCTCTATTTATAAAGGGAAAAAAATAAAGAGCTTCAAATTTTAATTCAAAATATGTCAACATTAGGCTCTACTTGTAGTGAAAAAAAGTAAGAATTTTGATAAAATTTTTATTTTTGTAAAATAAGAATTATGTCATTTATTTATCATTAAAACTATATCAAATATATATATATATATATATATATATATGACTATATCTAGTAAATAATTTGATACAAACAAGAGTATTGGCATGTGGCAGGTTGTGAAATGGGTTGGTTGACCAATCCAAACCACAACCTGGTTGTGGGATAAATTGGACTTCAGAATTAATTTTGGTCATGCTATTCTTAACTTTAGCGGAAGACCTCAATTGAAGGTCGCCGCTAAACATGGTCTTAAACAAACACACTCTAATATTTTAAATTGTTATCAAGTTTTTAATACGTTCGAGTTGGATTAGACACTAAGGTTGTGTCTGCATGGGGCTGAGGGGATGTTGTGACATTGTTGATTGTGGTACAATTGTTGGGGCAAGTGTTGGAAAAGTGAAAAAATGGTATTTGTTGGAGGGTAATGGAGATGGATGTAGTGACGTTATTAATTTATGATTGGTTTAATGATGAAATTAGTATTCAAAATTGTGATTGATTGGTGTGTATGATTGTTGATGAGTGATATTTAGTTGATTGTGGTATTTTTTATTTTAACTAGTAATATACCCGTGCGGTGGAAGATTTGTAAATATAGTAATTAGTATATAAAAAGAATTATAAATTTAGCATTATATATATTTTTATTGTTAAAAATATAATAATAATAATAATAATAATAATAATAATAATAATAATAATAATAATAATTAAGTATATAAATTATTTAAATGGTTATATATTATAAGAAAATGAAAATAGCAATATTTAAGAAACAATATAAACAATTTAAATATTAAAAATAAGATAATAATATAAACAATATATTATAAGAAAAAATCAATTCATATTAAAAATAACTCTTCTTATAAATATACTTTACAAAAAATATTATTGTAAAATAAAATCTCCATCAAATAAAAGCAAATCACCATCAAAACAACAATTGTATCCTAGATAATATCAATACTAATTATTTTTTTCAAACATTAAGAAACATTATATCATTATTTACTATTTAAAAAAAAAACATAGTGCATCATGTAATATTTTAAAATAAATAAAATATTAGAGTCGTACGAAATAAAAAGTTTAACATTTTTAAACTCAAATACTCGATGCAATAAACTTAAACAAATTATATATATATATATATATATATATATATATATATATATTATTTTTTTTAGTGTAGAGTCATTTTGTGTTTATAAAATTGGAAAACTAAAAAAAAAAAGACAATGAAAAAAGAACAAATTGATTAGTATTTAATTTCACTACCCATTTCAATCGATATTAATGTAAACTGGTATTTGTGATATTTTTGTTAATCTATTTTTAATATATATTTCAAACAATCTAAAAAAATTTGGATCAGAAAGTAAAGTGAACTAATAACCTTAGTTTCTCCAGAATAAATATTTTTCGTGGATAATATCATTTTTGTAATGACATTTTAGACATAAAAACTTATCACAGTTAAGCTAATAAAAGTTATTTATCTCAAAATTAAGCATCACTTGATATATACTCATTTGATTATCAAGGTCTTACTAATTTAATTACCAAACACAATACAAATTGTCAGTCACAATACATACTTACGTCTAACATACAAATAATTACATATTAAAAAGTTACATTTTTCTAATGTCATATTTAATTTTAATATATGCAACATGGTGTTTGATCAAAGATCATGAAAAGAAGATTAATCTTATAAATTTTGAAATGAACTAAGAAAAAATATATTATATTTCAATAAATTAAAAAAGTCTTACTAAACAAATAAACCAATTTACACTGTCAATATCAATCATCTTCGCAACAACTGTTGAGAGCTACTTCATCATATAAGGGGCGATGTGTTACATACAACAATCTCTTTTATTTTGTTCATATTTTTTTCTTGATAATCTCGCATTTTTGTTTTATATAAAAGTGTATCACAATTAGCCCAACCAAGAAATATTTGATATCGTAAATTTTTAAAGAAACGTAAATAAAAAAATAAATTATATTTATTTAATTATTAATTTTATTGTTGTTAGTCACGATATAAAATGTACAGTTCTGACCACACTAGTACTAAAGTCTAACTCAAGTAATAATCAATGCAAATTGTATTTTTCTAATATGATTTATCTTATAATTATATTCAACTTAGTGTCAAATTAAAAATCATTAAAAAGATGATGAATATGAGAAACTATAAGAAAATTATGAACAAAAATAATAAATGTATAAATAAATTGGAAAAGAAAATTTTCTACTAACAGATAATAATTAATAACTGCGGCATTTTTATCATCTATGCAAAGTCCGCCAAGAATCTTTCTACTACATGAGGGGAGTGTTACATATGCGCCATTATTTTCCTAGCAAATTTTCTAAAAAAGAAAAAAATTCCAATATATGACAACATATAGAAAAAAATGAAACGTGCAATTTGCTATATATTGATAGCTCCAATTAATTATACATTAAGATTTGACATGTCAATGGAAGATTAATAACTTTATATATATATATATATATATTAGTTTTAACAAATTTATATTAATTAAATTTATGATATTCAAAAAAAATTATATTAATCTAACAAATGTATAGTAAAATCAATATCTCGAATTCAGCCCAAAAAATTAACCAACAAAAATTTACATCTTAGATCAGAATTTTTATTAATATAAATAATTGTTATATTTTCATTAGTAGAGTCCTCACTATATAAGGAACATATTCATTATATCTCTTGATTATTGTGATTGCATGGTGTTAATTTATATCTATGACGGAAATCAAGGAGTTATTTGCGACTATCAATATATAAGTCAAAACTTAATTTAAATATATATTTTACTCTAATTTAACTCATAATCTATTTTTAGATGATATTTTGGGCGGAAATCTTTTTACATTTCTATTTATAGAGGGATGTACATTTAATATAGGAAAAAAATAGTAAAAATGCCATGTATGTTTTCACTATAGTAAATATCCCTTATGTTTTCTGTAACAACCCGAGTTTCTAAACTATTTTAGGAAATAATAAAGTGTCAATAATATTAAATTCGTTCATTTAAAACTACATATATATATATATGTATGTATTTTTTTTTTAACTTAATCAAGTCATACAAAAGGTCTATTTTAACAAAACTTTCAATATTACCAAGATCAAATTATTTTACCAAATAAGGTACACAAAAATAACTTTGGAAATATACGTTCATTTGAGAACTTTAAAAATAATTTATAATAATATCAAGTAAGTGTAGCGGAAAATAATTGAAATATTCGAACTCACAACCTAGACATATAGTTCTATTTATTTAAGAATCTAGCATAAGTCTCAAATATTTTAAATAAATTTTAAACAAGTAATCATTTAATTAAGTTCATTTTCGAGCTAAACACCTAGCATGTGAAAATTTTAATAAAATCCTACTACATAATAAAATCAACTAGACATCATAACGTCAAACATATTAAGAGTTCGGGAAATATTTCAATCAAACACCTAGTTTAAGTCTAAACATACCAAAATAAAACAAACTGCATCAAAACAATATTGTTCAAAATTCAAGTATTAATCCCAAATAAAAATCAATTGCAATTTATACACCAAATGCAATCCAGCTCCGTTTCCACTTCAATCACACTTTTCATCTCTACCTGAGGAACAATATTGGCTGGGGTGAGCTTCTTGTAGCTCGTGGAGGCACAATTTCTAATAATTAAAAGCATATAAGGAAACATAGAATGTAAAACAGTTATAATGAATAAGACATGTAGTCAAGTAGCATGTCAATTGTATTGTAATGAGATATGTAGCAAAGTAGCATATCAATTGAATTATAATGTAACATGTAGTCAAGTAGCATGTTGATAACACATCACATCTATACAATCCTAAATAATACCATCAATTAAAATAAACTATAACTAACCCCCACCTGGAAAAGAGAGATAAGTGATATGCAAATGCTTGTATTAGTGAGAAGTCCTAGGCTCGTACTCACACTCATCGCTTCCTACATTTTATTCGGGAAATTATTTCATACATACATATTAACTAGAGAATAAGGAAAGAAAATTGGAAATAAATAAAACGGAAAGGACAAAGAAATGAATAAAATCTCTTATGGTTTGGCTATGATGATTAATGGTCTCGTGGCCCATTTGAAATATAAAATGGGCTAGTTTTGGGTTAATACTTTCATTTGAAAGTTCGGGCACATGAAAAAAAGGTGGGCTATTTGGAATTAAAGGAAGAATTATTTCTCCTTCTGCACAGTGGAACCACAACCGCCTTCCAACTCTGCCTTCGAAGTTCGGTCAAATGCCCAGCCCCAAATTTCTTTCTCTTTCTCTACTCTTCTTCCTTAATTTTTGCCCAACGGAATACTGAAATATTAGGGGATCCTCGACTGCCCCGGCTGATTGACGATCGAAATGCAACAGATGCACCGTAGAGGAAGCTTGCGCAGTCAGATGGAGACCAACGACCTCTTCTTAACTCGTCGTCGCAGCGGTGTGAATGGCTCCGAGTTGCTTTTCTTCTCCTTCTAAATTATTTTCTCCTTTGCTGAATTGGGATTGAGAATTTTCTTTTTTTTTTTTTTAAAAAAAAAGAAAGTGTTGGATGAATTTTGGAATTGGTGTTGAATTTACACATGCGACTGGCCATAACTTGGCTGAGGTTGAGCGGGTTGGTAATGGCAGATTGACTAGAGCATATATTAAACGAAAACTGTAAATATTTCATTACCTTCTCTGTAGTGATTGATGTAGTGAAAGTAAAAAAAATGACTCCGTAAAGATCTTCTTTCTTTTATAGACTGCTTACGGTTATCAATCCATCTCATTACCCCATTAATCTCATTGTCCCACTCACGCACCCACGTCTAAAGACTAGAAGAGTAACTCCCATAACTGGTTCACAAATCCTCTATGTTCTCTATTGGGTTTGGGCTCAATTGATTGGGCCCATCAATTATCATATGGGTATAAATTATTGGGTCAAATATGAATATGGATGTAATGAATATATGTAAATGGGCATATAATAATTTATTTGGACAAGGCAGTCCAAATATAAAATATTAATCACGTAAAATTTATCAGCCTAATAAAAATGCAATGATAATTAAATTCAAAAAATATTTAAATAACTAGACGAAAAAAATAATTTCCCGAGTGTTACATCCTACCCCTGTTGGAAAAAAATTCGTCCTCGGAAATTAATAACATACCATGACTATAAAAATGAGGATATCGCGCACGCAACTCTTCCTTACGTTCCCAAGTCGCTTCTTCAACACTATGATTTCGCCATTGAACTTTGACAAGAACTGTTTCTCAATTTCTCAATTTTTAACCTTCCTACCGAGTATCGCTTGAGGTACTCAACATACGTTAAATCTTCGTTCACTTCCACTTTCGAGTAGTTGATAATATGACTCAGATCGTGTACATACTTTTTAAGCAAAGAGACGTGAAAAACATTGTGCACACCCGAGAGTGCTGGCGGCAGAGCTAGACGATATGCTAGGTTTCCAATTTGGTCAAAAATCTCAAACGGACCTACGTACCTTGGTCTCAACTTGCCTCTCTTACCAAAACGAATAAATCCCTTGGTCGGCGCTACCTTGAGAAATACTTTCTCTCCAACACTAAACTCAAGATCTTTCCTACGTGTGTTCGCATAAGACTTTTGGCGATCTTGAGCTATCTTAATCCTTTCTCGAATCTTCTCTACCACTTTAATCGTCTCTTCCAACATTACTGGGGCCTCAAGTCTTCTCTCACCAACTTCGTCCTAATAAACTGGAGACCTACACATCCTTCTGTATATTGCTTCATATGGAGCCATTCCAATTGTTGCATGAAAACTGTTGTTGTAAGCAAATTCCACTAACACCAAGAGTCTTTCCCAATTATTTCCAATGTCCAAAACACAGGCTCTCAACATGTCCTCGAGAGTTTGTATTGTCCTTTCTGACTGACCATCAGTTTGCGGATGATAAGCCGTACTGAAATTCAACTTAGTTCCCAAAGCTTCTTGCAAACTACCCCAAAAACGTGATGTGAAGCGAGTATCTCTGTCTGACACGATGGAAACAGGCACTCCATGTAACTTCACAATCTCTTGGATATACAGTTGAGCATACTGATGCATCTTGAAACTCATCTTTACTGGGGTAAAGTAAGCTGACTTCGTGAGTCGGTCAACTACAACCCAGATTGCATGATTTCCTCTTTCCAATCGCGGTAAACCCACCACAATGTCCATTGTGATGTGTTCCCACTTCCACTCCGGAATCTCAAGAGACTTCAACAATCCTAAAGGACGTTGATGTTCAGCTTTCACTTGCTGACAAACGATACATTTTCTGACAAAATTGGTAACATCTCTCTTCATACCGTCCCACCAGAACATTCCTCTCAAGTCTTGGTACATCTTTGTACTGCCTGGGTGAGCGGTATATGGAGTATCGTGCGCTTCTTCCAAGATTATTCTTTTCAACTCCGTAATATTGGGTGCACAAGTTCTCCCCTCAAAATACAATATATCATCCTTAGACAACTCAAACCCTTTGCCTTCTCCGGCAAGAACATGCTTTCTCATCTTGAGTAGAAATGCATCTCGAGTTCGACCTTCCTTATTCTCTCCTTTAGAGTCAGTTGTACCACTAAAGCTGCTAAGACTGAATTCGTAGTCTTTCGTGGTGTAACTATCTCAAGGTTCATCTTTGAGAATTCATTGACTAGTTTCTCCTCCCTAGTCAAGATATAGATCAATTCTCCTCTTGTTTTGCGGCTAAGTGCGTCTGCTACCACGTTAGCCTTCCCGGGATGGTAGTGAATAGTACAGTCATAGTCTTTCACTAACTCTAACCATCTTCGTTGCCTCATATTTAACTCTTTCTGTGTGAAAAGATACTTTAGGCTTTTGTGATCCATATATATTTCACACTTACCTCCGTAAAGGTAATGTCGCTAAATCTTCAAGGCATGAACTACTGCAACAAGTTCCAAGTCGTGAGTTGGATAGTTCAACTCATGTGGCTTTAGTTGCCTTGAGGCATAAGCAACTAGCTTGCCATTTTGCATCAAAACACATCTCCAACCTTACTTGGATGCAGCGCTGTAGATCACAAACTCCTTCGTTGGATCAGGGATGGTCAAAACTGGTGCAGTAGTGAGTTTGTGCTTTAGTTCTTGGAAAATTTTCTCACACTTCTCGTTCCACAAGAACCTTTCTCCTTTCCTTCTCAATCTAGTCATTGGAGTAGATATCTTCGAAAATCTCTCAATAAACCTTCGGTAGTAATCGGTGAGTCCTAGAAAGCTACGCACGTCATCAGTATTGGTTGGTGTCTTCCAATCATTGACAGCCTCAACCTTTACCAGATCAACCTCAATCCCTCGAGTAGTGATTACATGACCAAGAAAAGCAACTCGATTGAGCCAAAACTCACACTTACTGAACTTCACATACAACTTCTTCTTGCAAAGTGTCTCGAGAACAATCCTCAAATGTTCGTTCATGCTCAGTTTCATCCTTCAAATAAACTAGTATGTCATCTATAAACACAATGACACACTGATCTAAATAGGGATGAAAGACTCAGTTTATCAAATCCATGAAAACCGCAAGCGCCATTGCTTAAACCAAAAGGTATTACGACAAATTCGTAATGACCATACCTCATTCAAAACGTCGTTTTTGGGATATCACTATCTTTGATCTTTGACTGGTGATAGCCAGATCTTAGAGAATACTCCAGAACCTCTAAGTTGGTCAAACAAGTCTTCTATCCTTGGAAGAGGATACTTGTTTTTTATCGTAAGTTGGTTAGGTTCACGATAGTCGAGACACATCCTCATCGAACCATCATTCTTCTTCACAAACAACACTGGCGCACCCCATGACGACACCCTCGGTCGAGCAAAACCCAAATCAAGCAACTCTTGAATTTGCACCTTCAACTCTTGCAGTTTCTTTAGCGCCATTCTATAAGGGGCTTTTGTTATTGGTGCTACTCCAAGCACCAAATCAATCGTGAACTCCACTTGTCTATCCGGTGGAATTATTGGTATTGTCTCGGGAAAAACATCGAGATAATCCTTGACAATGGATACATCAACTACTGTCTTCTCTGAGGTCCCTACTCCCATTATATTCACCAAAAAACCTTGACACTCCAATTTCCTTAACAATTTACCGTCTTCATGGCTGATATAACGCGTGGACTTGCATTACGCTTTGCTCCTTGGAAGGTGATTTCTTCGTTGTTTGGTGAATGTAATGTTACTCTTCTTTTCGAACAATCTATGTCGGCCTTATACTTACTTAACCAATCCATACCCAAAATCACATCAAAGTCATTCATATACGTAAGGGTCAGCTAAGAGTGTATGTTCATTTATCTCTACAGTTATACTATTAGCTATTGAGTCAGCAGTAATCGCTTTACCCGAAGGTATGCTGATCTCAAGTGGTTCAGAAACTTTAACACATTTATAGCCAGTTATAGTATAAAACTTCTTAGAGATTAAACTATGGGAAGCACCGGTATCAAATATTACAAAATCAGGAATACCATCAATTGTTAACATACCTGACATAGTTCTAGTTTCAGCCTTCACTTCCACCTCAGGTAGTTCGAACATACGAGATCTTCCACCCGATCCCTGATTCTAACTCCTTCTATCAGGTACATTCTTCTTTGGGCAGTTCCAAATCATGTGGCCTTCCTCATGGCATCCAAAGCATCTATTTTGTCCTTGCAGACACACTCCACTGTGCTTCTTTCCCACTTGGGACAAGTGGGGTTTTCACCTTGCCCTCTTGGCCTAGGCGGTAGCTCTGCCCTACCTTTCTTCCCACTAGTATCACCACTCTAGCCTTGCCACTTCCTCTTGTTCGAATTCTCAATAGGTGACAAAGTGGCCTCTCCATCTCAAAACTAGTAGATATGTCCTCCGCCCTTATCACAGCCTTCGCATATGTCATATCCCCATGTCTAGAAAGGTGATGGCGAATCTGATGTCTTCAGCCCTGACGGAACCTTCGTGATTTCTTCTCAGATGTATCCACCAGAGTGGGAGAAAAATGGCACATCTTATTAAACATTCTCTCATATTCGGTTACTGTCATTCCTCCCTGAGTTAGATCCATAAACTCCTTCTGTATCCGGTCCTTACAGATGCGTGGATAATACTTCTCATCACCATCTCCTTAAACATAGCCCAAGTAAGGGCATTCCTCTTCTCCACTGTCCTTAATCTCCAATAATCATTCCACAATACTCTTGCATCTTCCTTGAGTTGGAAAACAACACACAAAATCTTCTGAGCATTCGAACAGCCCATGTACTCAAAGACGTCCTCTAAAGTCCTGATCCACTCTTCAAGTACTTCAGGGCCCTCGTAGCCATGAAATGTAGAGGCCTTAAATTGATTAAACTGGTTTATCACCCTAGACTGCACTTGTTAGCATTGCAGCAGGAGTGATGGTTGCTCCTTGAAGGAGAGCAACTATCCCAGTAAGTAGTCTTCGGGATTGGGGTTCGCAACTTGAGGGCCAGCTTCTTGATTTGCATTTCGAGCACCGTGAATGGGGTTACGTGGAGCAGCGTTAGGGTTATCAGTTCGATGAGCCATTGTCCTGTCAATGGATCATCGATTTGATAAGTTATAGGAATGTGAGAAATGAGACGAGATAGTGATAACGTATAATAATATTTAATAATAAAACAACACATAAGGATAAGTAATGAGATGAGATGAAATGAAATGAAGTGAAAGTAAATTATTAATTCAAATTGCTAATGATCATAATCGATGTGTGAAAATGTCAATGTCTACAACTGAAAAGAAGTCAGGAAATAACAAAATACAACTAAAATAGGGAAATGCAATACTATCTAAATCAAAGTAAAATAACGTCTACGCCTCGTCATCAATGCTCAAATCTCAATGAGTGGCACGGGAGGTGGGATCTCCACCCACGAAATGATATCATCGTCCAAATCAACCTCATAGTTGTCCACTACAGGCTCTTCCTCCATGGGCTCTAGCTCAGGCTCGGGCTCTGGCACGGGCTCAAGTACAGGCTCGGGCATTGGTAAAGATACATGTGGAAAATCCTCATCCTCGTCTGTCTCATCATCATCATCGTACGGAATCATGTCCCAAGCAAACCTCGTCAAAAGTTCACTCGCCTTGTACGGAAATCCATTTATCACTGTTTTTGCTTCTGGGCTCCTCGCTTGCGACTGGTACCAAGAGTCAAGAATGGTATCATTCCAGTTCTCAGGTAAGGCATTTATCAGGTGGTTGACTTGCTCTACAACAAATCCTTCTCTTCCAGAAGCATTCCACTTCTCAAGTCGATTAACTATGTGATGGGGTGCGTTCTCAGGAAGTCTGGGATCGTCTCACCAATCAGATCGTGACAAAGGGGGAGGGTGAACATGAATGGCAGTGCTCTTATGTGTTGTCTGTCGTGTGCGTGCCATGCTAACAATAAAATATATATATATATATATATATATATATGTATATATATATATATATATCAGTTTTGATATCCTAAGCACCTATTATAGGCACCACTATGAGCACCAGCTGAGGTGGCACCCACATCATCAATATCTTTAATTTTTTCTTTTAGCAATTACGTTAGATTACATAAAATATTACCTGATATCTTTTTTTTTTTCTTTTTAATTCTTCTTTATGTTTTGTTAAAAGAAAATATTACCTGATATCCATTCTTCTCTCTTCCGCAAATTTAGAGTTTTCTCTCAATTCTCCATCATCTCCATTGGATTGAAGTATATTTCATGAGTTTAAACATCATTTATGTGATACCTCGATCTGATATGTATTTTTGTTTCTCTCTCCTCAAATTTTTAATTCACGATTTCAATTGATTGTTGATGAATCTGAAGCTTCATTTTACAATTAACATCTTGTTAATGTTGCTAAGGTGGGTTTGATTTGACGAAATAAAATTGAAAAAGAAAATTTGAAGAAAATAGTTGCACTCCTGTTGATCGACAATAACTGTGTGTATTGTTAAATGTAATTCACAAATTCTTTAGATTTTTATGCATTTCATAAGAGACACTAAAGTTTTTCTAAATCACATGGTTCTGCTATTTGGTTTTGTTGTTGATGATTTTTGTTTGCTCAGTTGAAGTAGCAGAAAGCAGATGCAGGGGAGAGGGTCTAGAGCACTCTCCACGACTCCTCATATTACCTGTGTCAATCTTTACGTGTATCTTTCATACTTCAGCCTATGTCCAATCTTTATGTGTATATTTAGAATTAAGGCTTTTGCCACTATAAAATGTTGTTACAAAAAAGGGTGAGTGGTCATAAAAATATTTTAGTAACTACATATCTAAATGTAGTTACTATAGGGTAGCCACTTATAGTAAAACGCAAAAAGTTTTTTTGCAACTACTTTGTAGTTACTAATGGGTTTGTAATTATTTTTTGCAACTACTTTGTAGTTACTAATGTATTTGTAATTACAAGTAGTTACAAAAGAGCTTGTCATATTGTAGCAAATTTGGTTAAAATTGTATAAAATATTTTATGTAATTACTAGTAGTTAGAAAAAGGGAGTTACAAAAAGGGTTATTTTTAGTAACCACTCTTGTAGTTGCATAGAAATTAGTGACAAATACTCTTTTTTCTTATAGTGGTTGTTGTGTACTTGAATGATAAGTCGGTTGTTCTGCTGAGTTTATACAAAACACCCCCAACATTTGATAATCATTGTTTATTTCACAAATACATGATTCCTCTTTTGAAAGGAGTTAACTAACCTGGATAATCATTGTTTATTTCACAATACATGATTCCTTTTGCTGTAAGGCTCACAACTACTACATTATATACCATAGAAACATATCATGCCAATTAATTATTTTCCATTTGACAGATAACACAAAATAATAGGATAATATTGCTACTTTTTCATACATGGGTTTTTTAAAAAATATATCAGAAGTGAAAACATAAGCTGATCTCCTGTTGTTGCCTACAAACACAAAAACTTATCTCCTTGATCTCACGTAAAGCAGCTTCACGGAAAAATCCAAAGTTACACAATAAATTCATTTCACAAACATAGTTTCTTGATTTCTTTTTCAATTCACAGTAGAGAAATTGTACAACTGTAACATGGAAAAGAACAGAACCATCACCATCAAGGTCTGAAGAAACACCATACAAACTTACATTCACCGAATCATCACAACAATTGCACAATAAGTCCATTCACATCAGAAACATTACACGGAAAAAAATCCATTATTGTCAAGTGGATATTGGCAACAAATCCTGTTTTAGAACCTACCGTCTAAGATAACTTGCTTATTTTTGTTCGAATGGACTCTATTATCAAGTTAAACAATGCTTCTCAGAAAATATATCCAATTGCACATAAATCGCTCGATTCGAATCCAGGCAACACTGGAAGTCATTACATTAAAACTGATCAAAATCAACTTCGTTATAGTAAAGACATGTTTCAAATAAATAACGAATTTTCCCCAAAACCAAAAGATTCTTCTTACAGAAGAATACCAAAGTTGGTGATTAAAACTAGTAACGCAAAAATGTAATCTTTTCTTCAAAATGAACCTGAAAATGGGGAAAAATAAGAAGGAATAGAATTATAATTCTATATTCAAATAAAAAAGTCCAGTGCAAGGTAAAATAAATTAGTCAGCTAAAATGAAGAGCTCTAACCCTTTACTCATCTATATATATGAGTTTTATTCATCCAAATCGATTCTGGTACACACGTTCTTAGAAACTGCAAAATAATAAGAAAAAATACAATATCAAATACTTTTATTTACTTCAAAGCCTTTAATCTATATGGCATGATTCTCAATTAATAATTGAAAAGAAACATTTATATTACCAGCTATAGTTTCAAATTATTCTTCATCAGTGTTGGTCTGATGGTCATCTACATTTAACCTGAAATAGCACATAAAAATATTAAACTAATTTAATAGAATAAAAACTATAAATTATAAAATTTGAAGCTCAACCATGTTAGACATACCCATCATGCAAATTTGGACAATTACGTTTATCATGTGAAACTCCATGGCGCCCACATCCACGACAAAGTCTATCCTTTGAAGTCCAATTCTCCTTTGATGACTTCATTCTCTTTGCACACCCTTTTGTTCTTACTTCAGATGGATCAATAATAATAGGGGCTCTATCCATGCTTTTCATCCGTTCGCTTCCATTGTTAAACGTTCTATTGATATCACTACAACAAAAACTGTTAATCACTACGCCCAAAAGACAACAGTTTTAAACAATAACCGTAGTCTTTTAGCGCTCAACCGTGGTCATTGTACAAACCGTAGTGTTTTACATTTTTTTGTTCGTTAAAAGACTACGGTTTTGCAAAACCGTTGTGGTTTAACTGTAGTTGAAAACCTATTTTTCGCTAAATGACTACGGTTCTCAAAACTGTTGTGGTTTAACCGTAGTCAAATACCTATTTTCGCTACAAGACTACGGTTCGCAAAACCGTTGTCGTTTAACCGTAGTCGAATACCTATTTTTCCTTAAACGACTACGGTTTGCAAAACCGTTGTGGTTTAACTGTAGTCGAATACCTATTTTTCGCTTAAAGACAACGGTCTGTACGTCTGTTGTTGAAAGGGTGTTGTCAATATATATTTTAATGGATAATTTAAAATAATTATTTTCTATGATTACCCTTTTAAATTTCCTTTAACTTTTTAAATACGTATTTATAAGATTCAAATACTTTTTAATGTTTTACAATTAAAAAATATTTTTTATTAATTTTTTAAAATATTCTTTCCTCGATGTCTTTTATTGGCCTATCTAGCATTTTGAATTAATTAGTTGTACAATTTTTTTCTATGTAAACAATATTAATAGATTTTCGGTTGGGAAAAGGAAAAAAACAGAAGTACTGTCATTATTGATTGGAAATAAGACACGGTAACATTTCCCCCCAATATTAATGAAACAAAAAGAGAAGTCTTCCCCTTCTCATATCTATTTCAAACCGCTCCCACCTACGACAGCCCAACGCCGTCTCAATCTCCTTCTCCGTAGTCTCAATCCCCCTTTTTCATCGCATCTACCCCCTTCTTTGCCGCCACGATTCCCTTGTACGTACATATATATATATATGTATATATAATTTTTTTTTGGCTCTGGAAAAAAAAAAGAAATTAACTTATATCATTTCAAAATTTTAAAATCAAATAAAAATATACTTAAAAAAATGAAAATTAACTTCATGTCATTTGTGTTTCTCTTCTTTCCTTTGCTTCTCTCGCTCCAGTCTCCGTCCTCCAATGGATTCTTCATTGTCTCTCTCTGTATCCTCTCAGATTCTTCTCTCTCCCTCCTCCAATTCTTCTTTATCTCCCCATCTCTCATCTTCGATTAAGGTAATACAATCTCTCGTCCTAGAAAGGGAACCGAGAATCGTCCGTTTCAAGTTCAAATCAAGATCGATAATTATCGGTAAAATTGCGACCATATTCGTCAAAATAGGAAAATTGTGACCATATATGAAAAAAAGGAAAAAAAAAAAAATTTATTGACGGGCTGCCGACAGTCTAATGATACTATTTTAGCGACAGATTCTTACTGTCGGTAATTAGTAGTAAAATAATGTACTAATTTTCTATACAACAGATTATCGGTCGATTTAGTGACGGAATTGTACCAATAAATACAATTTCGCCGGTAATTTTTTTATTTATATTTGAATCATGCCGAAAGATCTAATCGCTAAATATCGATCGATAGAATGTCGGTATCTACTATAAACTAAAAAATAATATTAATTTTTAGTGGAAAAATTACCCCCACACTCTCACCATTCATTTAGTACTCCCCGTTCACTGATCGAGATGAGTAGTGGTGATTCGATCTCGAACCACCGACCTAAATTACAAGATGCTCTACCTGAGTTTAAAGTAGTATTTGGATCTAAAAAAACAGATTTCAAAATGAAGTATCCCTTATCCCTTATTCCTTATTCCTTATTCCTTATATACTAAAAGAGAAACCATTTGGATAAGTGTCATTCTTTTAGAATTTTGGGACAAGTGTCATTTTCTTAGAATTTTGAGAATAAAAAATAATATTTAATATTTATATCTTCAAAATTTCTATTTTTATTATTTAAAACAAATGTTTAAATTCAATTTTGTCATGATTTACATAGTAAATCATAAAGTTGATACAATTTTTAGCTAGGATTTTTTTAATGATTTACTAATTCAACTTTTATTTCTAAAATATCACAATTTTATAAGATAAATTATTTTATCAAAAAGTGCATGATTAAAGATTGACATTATTGCACGCGTGATTAAAAAACTATATACCTAAATTATAAAACTTATGTCAGGGATTAATTTAACAATTAAAAAAATATTATAAAATATAATATAACAATAAAAGAATTTAAAAAATCTTGAAGGAAATTTATTCAAATCAAATTTCATGATTTACGTTTATAATTGTTTAAGCTTTTAATGTTTTTCCTTTTTAAAAAATATAAATATATTCATAAATTAAAAGTGTTTTGGAAAGTAAAATAAAATTTAAACAGATCTGTGAATAATATTCACTGGTACTATACTAATTTGGATCTAAAAGAAAAGATTTAAAACATTTTTAATTGTTGTGAATTTCGAACCCCACCAAATTATTTGAGATTGAGTCCAAAATTAGATTAGTACTCCTCATTCACCAAACTCTCTCTTCTCTCTGTTTCTCTCTCTACCCAAAGTCCAACTTGAATGTCCCCCAAACAACTCCTCGTTCCGAATTATAGAACGAGAGCTGTTCAGTTTTCTTTTTTACTGAATAATCTAGGGCTGTCTCTCTCTTCATCCACACACTAGAGTGATAGAGGGGCAGAACCGTGCTTAATACGATGTCGAAGAATGGGAAATTGATGGCGAATCTGGACGAGAAGACCACCAAGGTCCTCAATTTGACCGTGTTACAGCGGATCGATCCCTTCGTCGAGGAGATTCTCATCACCGCCGCTCACGTCACCTTTTACGAATTCAACATTGATACTAGCCAATGGGTACGCTAATACAGATGCCGAGATGCAGTTGTTCAATTTCAGATATGTTTTCTATTTTAGGTTTGTGATATTAGAATTAGTGATATGATTTTTGGTTCGCAGAGCCGAAAGGATGTGGAAGGCTCTCTTTTTGTCGTAAAAAGGTGAGTTGCTGTATTAGGCTTCTGAATTAATTCTTTTCTTTTTTTCTTTCAGTTCTTCGGTGAGATTGAAATTCAGTAGTCAGAGGACTGCACTATCTCTTTTAGCTTGAATTTGGGTCGGGGAAATCGATCCCTTGCTTCGGGAATTAATTAACAGGCAATACATAATGTATGTGTATGATTTAATATCTAGGCTTTTTGATTGTACAGGAATACTCAACCTCGATTCCAGTTTATAGTGATGAATCGTCGGAACACTAATTAGTTAATCAATTTCTTTACTTTTTCCTTTTAATTGCGGAATTAGGGTCCTTGGGGAGAAATTTGGATTTTGGTCTGACAGGCCTATCTATGGTGTTATAACTTGATAAAAAATATCATAAATCATACTTTTGGTTTTGAATTATTGTTAATTTGATTAACACTTTAACATAGCGATCAGGAGGCCTGCAAGTTGGAAATTTCTAAGCTTTGATTATATTTCAGTATCTTACGTTTAACAATAGCATAACCAACACAAACAGTTGCTTCCACATGTCGTGAAAGAAGTCTGAGTACTGCTAGCTACTGGCAGCAAGACCAGTTGCATTCAGGAACATTTTTGCGAATGAATACGAATTCTTATCCATTAATCTGTCTATAGTACTACGTTTTCTGGTAGGAATGTCCAGTTATGGTCTTAGGGGTGAGAGTTGAAAGATATTTCAAATCCTAATCTATTTGACCATAGAATGTTTGGCATTTCTTGTCTTCATATGGGTTTCAAAATTGTGCAAAATGACTTTTGTTATTAAAAGGAAACAGATGTCTTCGACGGAAGTTCATATCCAAATATGCAGTTGATTTATGCTTGCATTGCCATATATGTAAATCTAAGGTTTATATGTGTTACTGCAAGCAGATAATCTGGTGGAGAATCTCTTGGGAGATTTTGAGTATGAAGTTCAGGTTCCATATATCTATTGTATCGAAATGCTTCTCAAGAGGTGAATGGAATATGGTTTTACAATGCACGTGAATGTGAAGAGGATGGAAATCTATTCAACAGGTTTGTGGTTATGAATATTTGTTTAATTTTTATTAGTTATATTAATGTGCATATGCTTTTGTGTATGTATGCGAGTTTTTTTTTTCTTTTTTTTTCAAGGGAAAAAATCGAAAGGGTAATTTAAGCTGTTTATTGTTGCGGTCTTTAGTATAAAGCAGTGGAAAGTTTGTTCGTTTGATTATGAGTATGTGAGTTAGTGGTAAATGTTATTTACAGTTTATCTGTTGCATACATAAAGAAGCTGTGCTACTAGATTCTTTTGCTGGTTATAATTGCATATTAGTTAAGTAATAAGCAAAAAGAATGGATAAAGAGGGGGCTGCCATTTTAGTTGTGGCTTGTAATCTTGCTACCCGGTGGCAGGCCATCGTACTGGTTAGATGCTTGCGAGGACGTGTGTTTTTGGTGCCTAAAGTTCCCCTTGTTTATCAGGTAGGATCTTATGAGCAGTGAATGAAGTATAGCGACTCATTTAATTTGTGACTTGAATGTAATATTTTTTAATGTTTTGGTTAAATGCAGTAAGCTGAGGTATAGGCTGGGAAGTTGGACATTATTGTGGTGAAAGGGGTCAAGATTTTGATGTGTCAGAGCTCGAACCTGGTGAGGAATCTATCATGTTAGTCATGCTATTTGTGGAAATATGAAATATGACAACTGAATACGGAAACCTTAATATTTTATATACTTATTCAGTACTTTAAGGGCAATCATAATTTAGAATCTGCAAGAATGTAAATCATTTCATATATGCACGAATATCATTTCAGAAGCGTTCTGTTAAGATTATACATACACCTGAGGCTATATAAGTAGGTGCCATGTATATGTAATATTTTGGTTTTCCTATTTTAACACTTGGCATTTTCTCATTCAAATTCCATAAATCGTTATCGTTGAGAATGGGAGAGTGTCATGGTTTCTGAAAAAGGAAAATGTGTATGTATATAATATAAACACAAACACAGCAAAAGCAAGAACTTGAGACGTTTTTCAGTTATTTTGCCTATTGGCTATATAAAATTTCAGAATCCAGATTGCTAATTATCAAAGTGACTTAACTTTGAGGGCACCCCCTTGGAATCTTTGTTATGTAATGAAGGAAAAGAAAACTTTTGATATAAGCTTTTTTCTTTTAATATAATAACACATATATTAAACTTTCTTCTATAGTTAATGTTTAACATGACTTCCAAAGAACAATCTCCACATGAATACCTTACTTTCTAGTAACATTGAGCTTTTGAGCTTTTCACTTAAGTTTTGTAGCTTTAATATTAATTAATTAAGCTGCTTAGTTAAAGCCATAAGAAATTTGTAAGTTGGCTTTTGAGTTGCTCGTAGGTACAGGATCCATGCCCATTTTCACAGTTCAATTTGGGAAATTCCAAAATAAACTTTTTCTATTTAGGAATATATGATGCTTCACGTTTTGATGTTCTCATACCAAAAATAACTAAATTTTGCTTTAGAACATGATTCAGTGCTCTAATATATCATTAATTATTAACTATTTAGCTAAGTTTTGTGTCAGCATGGATTTATTGTGTATTGAGTCTGCTTGTTGCACTTTTAAGTTGTTCTTAATTTTAATTTTAATTTTTTTTCTTTGCACATTTTGCACTTTTAAGTGGATTTTTTTTTTTACTCCATTTACTTAATTTGACATATAGTCCAATATATTTTTTCTTTTTTGTACTAATGTCTATTTTATCATATGCTTATGTATTCAGGATATATATGAGTATCAGCTTTTTAAGGGGAGCTTTTATGTATTCTCGTGTATTCATTCAAGGGATCAATGCAGGACGAAATCAAGTGGAGCCTTACAAGTAAGGTTGAGACTAGATAGATGAGCTAAGTTAGATCATTAACGTTGTGTAATACTTTTGTTTTGTAGTTTATTCTTGTTTTTTAACACTTTGTACAATTATACTTATGTTGATATTTAGAAACAAGTTTGGAGAATTTTCTTTATTGTCCATTTTTTGTTTATATATGTGATTTACTAATTTTAAATTATTAACTTTGTATATACCAATCATTAAATATATAAAAATACAGATCATAAAATAAATACAATTATGTAAAGACAACGGTTTTTTTATGAATAACAATGGTTATCAACTATTGTCTTTATTTTTAATAACTACGGTTCAGACCGTAGTAAAAGAAAATCACCAACCGTGGTCAAACATACCGTGGTGGTAGATATTTAATCTACCACTACGGTTGTCAACCGTAGTCATTAGTATAAATTACTACGGTTGAAACCGTAGTCAAAGAAAATTTCAAACCGTGGTCATACATACCGTAGTGGTAGATATTAAATTTACAACTACGGTTGTGAACCGTAGTCGTTAGAATATATTACTACGGTTTAAACCGTAGTCAAAGTAAGTTTCTAACCGTTGTCATATGTCGTGCGGATATGGCGCCAGAATGACTACGGTTCCCAACCGTGGTCTTTAGTCTTAACCACTACGGTTCTGAACCGTAGTTATTTGTAGAGGGTCTACGACTACGGTATGTACTACTACAGTCACTGTATGCCTTTAACTACGGTTTTTTACCGTAGTGTTAATCGTTTTTTGTTGTAGATGTTCATCTCTTTGATTTTGCTATGGATGTAATCAAATTGTTCGTTCAAAAAGTTTGTCCCCTCCTCGGTCAATGATGCATCATCTATTAAAACCGAAGCTTTATAAGATAATCTCGAATGTCGTGACATTAAGAAATTTTTTGGGTCTTTACTTATATTCTGATCACCAATATCATATATTGCTCCGGTCTTTGCATCTCTTATCCATCGTTTGAGTATATATTTATCAGGCAACTGACAAGTTTGATTAATGCGAAAGAAAGCTAACATATGCCTACATGGAATACCCTCAAACTCAAATTTCCTGCAACTACATGATATATGGTCCTTTTGTATATCATGCATCAGGAGCCTTGATTTGGATGAAGAACTTTTATAATTCTTCACACTATAAGCCGTTGTGTGAACTCCTTCAGGTTCACGTTTCACATAATAACCATGACTTTGGCTAATTTCAGTCTGGAACTCCACCCATTTCTTTTTTGTGTACACCTTAACCATCTGAGATTCCATTGGCCAATCCGACTTAATCTTTGGATGCTCATACATATCACAATGGTCAGCAACTAACTCATTATGCCTTTGGTTCTTGAGTGCTCTATTGAAACGGGTGATAAAATCCATCAAAGAGTTCTTATTTGAGACATACCTCTTAAAAAATGAATGTGAACTTTCAGCTCTTTGACTACTCGACATTCCAGCGCAAAACACAAGGCTAAAGTACACTGGGACCCACTTGTGCCGCAATTCATACATCAATGATATCCAACTATTTTGCTCCAAGTTAGCACACTTGATTACCTCTTTCCAAGACTTCTCGAATTCTTCAGGTGTTGAAGAGTTTTCAATGACATTTTTAATACTTTTATAGTGGTCACGAAAAATTATGGGAGCTACTTTATCTGGGAATTTAGTCAATATATGCCGCAAGCAAAATCGATGCACTGTTTGAGGGAGCACCTGTGCGATGGCCTTAGACATAGCGGGATCTTGAGCAGTAATTATTACCTTTGGTGCACCTGTAGGCATGGCTTCCATCCATTTATTAAGTAACCAAATAAATGAATCAGTTTTCTCATCACTTAAAAATCCGCAACCAAAAATGATTGTTTGATTATGATGATTAACTCCTACAAAAGGTGCAAAAATCAACCCATATTTGTTGGTGTTATATGTTGTGTCAAATACAACTACATCTCCAAATATGCCATATGCCCTCCTTGATACAGGATCTGCCCAAAAACACTTATTAAATCTACTTTCTGAATCGGTCTCATATTCAAAGAAAAAAGCCGAATTCTTTTCTTTCTCCGATGTAAAGAACTCAATCAACGTTTCAGCATCGATCCCCTTTTGTTCATCCCTTTGTTTCATTTCAAAATTTCTAATATCTCTTTCTGTACAACCGACATATTCAGGTGCTCCATACTCTATCTCCAACAAACGCATTTGTTGACAAGTCGGAATGTTAGCTTCTGAAAGCTGTAGAGTCAATGCTTTCTTTGCTGTTGAAACATTACGATGTGAACGTAACAAATGTACCTTAGACGGAGTAGATAATGGATGATTATGATCTTCTATGAAGTTACTGACAACCCAATTAGGCCTTTCCAATTGCTTCGAAATTGAAATTTTGGCCTTACAACCAGTTCTCACTTCCCCACGAGCTCTTTCTTGTTTTGGTTGTTCAATTGCTTGTTTTTCTGAGCGCGCTTCATCAGTTTTTCCTTCTTTATTGCATAGGAATTTCTTATACACAATCTCCTTTGTCATCTTATTTTTCTTGCTATTCCCCATCCTAACACTAAAGCCGGCTTCTCGTGCATATTGGTTATAAAATGAATATGTCTCTTCTAATGATGCGAATTCCATTCCAACTTTTGGCTTTCGATCATCTGCAACTTCGGGAGTATATAATTGATCGCTGCTATCTTCCATTGCTAGAAATAAGACAAATACAATTTCAATATAAATAATAATAGTAATAACAGAAAACATAATTGTTGGAAATATCCAAGAATTAGTTATAGGTATAAGCATATGTTCATAGCGCATATGTTGTAAGAGTGTAAATTTAACTACTACAGGTTTTGGAGCAAGGTACTTGTCACTGGACCAAATGGAACCATGTTCTAATTACATTAACTTTTGGACATCAAATGATGGCAAAATGTAATCAATACATTAATATTTTTGGTCATTAGACCACCTGGAATTAAGTGTAAAATTACATTGAAGCATTTTAATATGCAAACAACTATAACCAAATAGCCTCGCCGTAATTAATTTCAGTTCTAATAATTTTTTTAATGACCAAAACTTGGATGTTATTGCGGTAGTATTTCTGTTACTTTTGGAATCCAAACATCATTGAATATTAAACATAAATATGGAGTTCGAAAAATTTGAAAAAACTTACAGTATTAAATTTAAGAAATCAGAATCACACGAGACATCAACAACAAAAAAATATCGACATTTATCAGCGATATCTGCATTTAACTGATTCTAGCAGATAATCTTCTCAAGGTAAATAATGCGTAAAAATCTTCTCAATAATTTCTACATATATTATTGGGTCTCAAAATATTCTCAACTTAACATAATTAATACGTAAAAAATAAATATGTTAGCAAATCCACCATGAGAACTGAATAAGACAGATTTGCACCCACTCACCTGGCGGCAACAGCCTGATATAACAAAGTGATATGTACTGAGAATTCTCAATCGGACTGAAGATAGGAGCGGCGACAACGGGGCCGAGGAGGGAGAGTCGAGAGAGAAATATCAAAACGTCAATGAAGATGAGGGAGAATTGAGAGGGAACCCCGCGGAGGGAGAATTAAGATGGAACCCGTTTTGCTTGCAGAGAAGAATGGATATCAGGTAATATTTTCTTTTAACAAAAAGTAAAGAAGAATTATAAAGAAAAAAAAAAATATCAGGTAATATTTTATGTAATCTAACGTAATTGCTAAAAGAAAAAATTAAAGATATTGATGATGTGGGTGCCACCTCAGCTGGTGCTCATAGTGGTGCCTATAATAGGTGCTTAGGATATCAAAACTGATATATATATATATATATATATATATTGGGTTATGATAATGCAACTATAATGAAACATGTACATAATAATACAATGACTGGATAATGTATTGATTGATAATGGATTGCGTGATTGTATTGTAATATGATGTGAATGATTGAATGTATTGAAATGAATAATTAAATGGGTACCTTGAAACTGAGCGATGTAGTAGAGACGACGAAAACATACGGTACTTGTGATCAAGATTTAATTTTAATTCAATCTATTTAACAAAAAAATAAAATTAAGAGAGACGGGTCTACAGAAAAGTACCGCGCTCTGATACCACATTGTAACACCCTGATTTTCTCAACTATTTTAGGAAATAATAAAGTGCCAATAATATTAAATTCGTTCATTTAAATATATATATATATATATATATATATATATATATATATATATTAACTTAATCAAGCCATTACTAAAGGTCTATCTTTACAAAACTTTCAATTTTACTAAGATCAAATTATTTTACCAAATAAGGTACACAAAAATAACTTTGGAAATATACGTTCATTTGAGAACTTTAAAAATAATTTATAATAATATCAAGTAAGTGCAGTGGAAAATAATTGAAGTGTTCGAACTAACACAACCTAGACATATAATTTTATTTATTTAGGAATCTAGCATGAGTGGTCATAGCAGCAGTATAACAATTGTGGTCTGACAGGCCTAATTTATAACCCTAAAACACTGCGGGTGTAGATGTGTATAGGGAAACTCAAGATCAATCCATAGAAAATGGGTTAATGTAGTTCGATACCTAATTATCTAGGATTATCCTAACAAGATACTCAAAGTGGCGAATGATTTGATTAAACTAAATTGCATATGCTAATAAACTAATTAATTAACAAACAGGAAGTTTCAATCAACGAGGACGTATCCTAGGATTTCGATTTCAAGAATTACACTAATGGTGATTAATCTCTAATTTATATACTTTTAAACCAATTTTATTATCTATTAGGTGGCACTTAGTTAACCTAACTCTTCTCTCGAAGCGACTAAGTCGTAGATTGATTAAGATAATCTCTCTCGAGTCAATTGATCCTATCGACTCCTAACAGCCCCTTAACCTTTTGCCTATACGATCATAGACAATCGCTCTATGTGTTGTCGTCTATTAACAACTCCCTTCTCTCGAAGCAGAATCATTAAGCAAGTAACTAAACCTAATTGGCCAGATTAAATCCAATTATAGGGATTAAACCAAACACATATATAGATAATGTAAACTGGAGTCTATGAACTAAAAAATTAAATCAACATTGTTGTAAAACCTTACTTTCTAATCCTAGGACACGAGTAGTTTAGCTACTCATGTCTACTAACAAATCAAATAAGAATTCAAAGAAAACATTGTCAAGAAATTGAAATAAACAAGGAATAATAAAACCCGATAGTCGGCTCGTCGATCTTCGTCTTCTCGCTCTCATGACTTCTACTCCGATGTAAAATTATGAGAAAATATGTTGTTCTCCAATGTGTCTCTTTAATGTTTCTCTTTAATGTGTATCCCCTAAAATCTTGAGCTTGGACCTCTTTTTATAAGTTGGGGATGAATCTTGGGAGATATCGGGCTAAAATCCTCTTTAGATTAGGGTTTGGACATAAAAATGACAAGGAAATATGGAAGCGTGCATGTATGACGTGGTCGCATTGAACCTAACCCAACAAATGCTTAAAACGAGCGATTTTGACGCGACCACGTCGGGTTTGACACGACCGCACGCGTACATGGCTAGGTGAGTTTTTAGGTCTGACTTCCAAGCCATTTTTAGGGTCTTCCGGTCATTTTTGGAATTTATTTCTTTCGGACAAAGTTGTATCCCTTTGAATCAGCTTTCTAATGCCACTAAGTTCACCTCAATCAGAGTTGTAGATCTCAAGATGTGACCAAAATACTAGAGGTGTGTCAAACTGACAGAAAACTCCACTTTCGAGGAACTTTCTTACGCGACCGCGTCAAGATGCAAGCGACCGCGTCCAACTTTCTGTTGCACACTCATGAATCCGTCCATTTTTTATGCAACTTGGCCCATCTTGTTCCTTCTTCGATTTTTTTCTTCATATAACCTCATAAAAGCTCCTTTTTAGCCTAAAACCATGGAAACACTACAAAATAAGCCAATACACGTCAAATAGTCCAATATATCAAATACGAACGATTCTCGACCAATTATACATGCAAATGTTACAAAATACATACGTAAATAGACCTAAGTGCATGCATACACAACGTGTATCAAAACTCTCCAAACTTCAATTGTTGTTCATCTCGAACAACATACAAAACAAGTAGAAACTAAACAACATGTATTTAGGGTGATTAGACGATGAATCTAGTTTCAGGTTGATTTCTCAAAAAGCTAAGCAACACAGTGTAATTGAGCATATGTGATAACACAAAAATCAACTACTTTCGAGACTTTGAACTGTCGAATTACTCAATCCTCACTAGGTAAGTGTTTCGCTCATCTCTCAAGTGTTTAGGTTAAACTTATTTTCGCTCACGTTGAACTATATGCAACGCCTACCATATGCTTGCCAATCATCTAAACTATACCTCGTACTCGATACGTGTGACAAAGGATCAAAAAGGTCTTTCTTTTGGTTGTAATGTGGGCTTAAGGTAAGGTGGGATACATTGATAAAAGTGACTACTTTTAGACTAATCAAGTTATTCCTAGCCCGATTACCCCTCAATACAATCACTCACCCTCACTTTTCAAATCTCAGCAAATCATCCCAAAAGAAATGACTTTTTCACCTTAAAAAATCATTACAACTTAAGTGTTTTTCAACTATATGGGTACCACATCTTGGAACTACCCGACTTTTCGATCCCTACATCTTGCTATCGCGTTCTTTTGCTCTTGGTTCGTCAATGTTGGTTCCTGATATCATAAAAACACTAAAAACACAAGTAAACTATAAAATAGTAATTAATAACAAAAATTAAACAAAACGGTAAACATCAGGTTGCCTCCCGACAAGCGCTAAATTTTACGTCTTCAGCCCGACGAACCTCTTGGTCTCTTTATTAACCAAAGCCCAACCAACTATTGTTACTTGCTATTGGATTAGTGACGACTCTATTTAACCAGTTTTGACTCTTTACAGCAGTATAAATGACACAGTAGTTGCCCTGTTCTTTTAGGTTCACCCTATTATCAATGGGAAGTGTGATTACTTCGTTTTGAATACGAAATGTCAACTTCCCTTTAGGCATGTCTATCACAGCTTGACTTGTAGCCAAGAATGGTCTACCTAAAATGAACGGAACATCTATATTTCCTTGCATGTCAACAATCAGAAAATCATTAGGGAATTCAAAATTTTCAACTTGAATAAACACGTCCTCTACTACTCACAATGGCGTTAGTATTGATCCCTCCGTTAATTAGATAGTAGTAAAGGCTTGCTTGACTACCCCTAGTCCTAATTGTGCATACATTTTAAGAGGCATTAGATTGACACTTGACCCTAAGTCACACAACACATTTTTAAATAATCGACTACCAATAGAGCAAGATATGCAAAAACTCCCTGGATCTTTCTTTTTGGTTGCTCTTTCTGCATGAATGTTCATGCTCTTTGAGGGCCTTGTATCCTTCTTCGCCTTTGCCTCTTTTTCAGCGTGTATCACCTTTGAGTCATTTAGCTCACAATCAGCTTCCAAGACAGTTCTACTCGGGGACTCTTTCATGACCCCCTTATTCTCACTATCTTCCTCAGGTTTGTCCTGCACTACAGAAAATGTACTAGAACATTCTAAAGGAAATGGGTTAGCTGAGATATTATCATGTAAATCAAATTTAGGTGAATCATTAAAAGAAGAAAGTAGTATTTTTTTTATCTTTGTCGTCGCTACTTTCTCTCTTTTGATGTTTCGCTTTCTCTATTGCTAATCTCTTCCTTTCTGTTCTTCTTTTTCCAACTTCTTCTTGACTTCATGTTCTTCCAAGTGCTTAGCATGTTCGATGCAGAGTTGCTCATCCCTCTTTTTAAAGGCTGCTAGAGGAAATGGAATGAGAGGTATGTATGCGGGGACTTCTTTTCTTTTCGGTGGTTATAACTCAGATTCGACCACCTCCTCTTGGTTATGTTCAGTCTCGCCCCTTGAATGGATAGCATTACACTGCTCCCTTGGGTTGATGACAGTATCACTGGGAAATTTGTCCTTGCTTATGTTGAGCCCCAACAATCTTTATCAATTGATGCAGGATATTTCTTTCATGTTCTCTCGTCCAACTGTTTGATTTCTGCTCCTTGAATAGTCACTTGCTTGTTTAGCTCAATAAACTTTCCATTCATCTTTCTCTCTAGTTGAGCTAACTTTTCGTCATACTTAGCAAATTGTGACTGCATTATCTCCTCTTGCGTCGGCTTTTGGCCATCATGGATCATGCCATTTGTAATGGCAAATCTGGGTGGTAGATTAAGCGAATTCTTCGTGTTGCCATAAGAGAAGTTTTGGTTATTCCGATTAGGAGGGTACTGATTGTACCTTGGTTGATTATTTTGGAAGTTGTTGAAGTTCCTCTGATTTACAAAATTCACATCTTCAACTTCCTCTTGGTCCACTAACTGCTGCAATGAAGTGTTATTATGCTGAGGTAACGTCAGACTAGTTAGCAAACTTACTTGGCTTGTCATAGCTGTCAACTGAGATGTAAGATTTTCAAGCGGTTCATTCTTGAGGGGCTCTGCTTCCTTGACACTAGCAACTCTTCTCGGTTGATTTCTCTCATTAGGCCACTGATAGCTTGTTCTAGCCATCGCATCCAAAACCGAGAATGCAATCTTCACGGTCTTCTCCATTAGACTTCCATCTGCGGCTGCATCTACATGATCTCGTGCTGGAGCAAGCAACCCATTATAGAATTTGCAAACTTGTTGCTTCTTTGAGAATCCATGTTGAGCATAACTCCGGATAAGATCCCGGAATCGTTCCCAAGCCTCTCCGAACGGCTCTTGATCCATCTGCTTGAATTGATTGATTTTGTTCTGTAGATCTAGCTTCTTGCTCGGTGGAAAGTACTTCATAAGAAATCTCGTGCTCAGGTCCTCCCACTTTGTGACGGCATCCAATGAATTATACCACTGTAATGCCCTATATTTTAGTGAGAATGGGAACAACCGCATTTTAACTTGTTCATGTGGCACATGATTGATCTTTATAGTTTCCGCCAATATGTGAAATTTATTCAGGTACACGTTCGGATCATCTAGAGCACTACCACCAAATTGGTTTTGCTGCACTATATTTATTAATGTTGTCTTTAACTCAAAAGTGTTAGCATTAAATCGTGGGGGTTGTACTCTTGATTCGGCGTAGGACGAAGACAATCATTTATAGGAGTGATATCCTCGTCTGCATCATCTTGTGCAATATGAATTCGTCTCTGCTGCTGTGGTGGTTGCTGATGTTGCAGATTAGTGACTCGATCATCCAGATTAGCTAAGGTCCCTAATATGTGATTCAGCATATCCTCTTGATTTTGGTTCGGTAGAGCGTGTTCCATCTCGAATATAAGATTTCTTTTCGTACGGTATCTACATGCAGTTGCTTCAATTTTAGGATCTAGAGCGACAAGATGTTCTTCCCTTTTGATCTGGTTTGCATGCGAAACCTGAAAACAACACCAACAAGAAATACCACGTAATATAAAAATTAAATAAATAAAAACAAAAATTAAATAAAAAAAATTGAAATTACAGAAAAAGTAAAATCTAGTCTAGTATCCTCCTATTACTCAGGATAATAACTAAGACGCTACACCTATTCCTCGGCAACGACGCCAAAAACATGACAGACCTAATTTCTAACCCTAAAATACCGCAGGTGTACGAGTGCAGATGTGTATAGGGAAAGTCAAGGTCGATCCACAGGGAACGGGTTAACGTAGTTCGATACCCTAATTATCTAGGATTATCCTAACTAGATACTCAAAGTGGTGAATGATTTGATTAAACTAAATTGCACATACTAATAAACTAATTAATTAACAAACAGGAAGTTCCAATCAGCGAGGATGTATCCTAGGATTTCGATTTCAGGAATTACGCTAATGATTATTAATCTCTAATTTATAAACTTTTAAACTAGTTTTATTATCTATTAGGCGGCACTTAATTAACCTAACGCTTCTCTCGAAGCGACTAAGTCGTAGATTGATTAAGATAATTACTCTCTCGAGTCAATTGATCCTAAAAACTCCTAACAGCCCCTTAACCTTTTGCCTACACGATCATAGACAATCGCGTTATGTGTTGTTGTCTATTAACAACTCCCTTCTCTTGAAGCAGAATCGTTAAACAAGTAAATTAAACCTAATTAGCCAGATTAAATTCAATTATGGGGATTAAACCAAACACATAGATAGATAATGTAAACTAGAGCCTATCAACTAAATATTTAAATCAACATTGTTGTAAAAAAAGAATTCAAAGAAAACATTGTCAAGAAATTGAAATAAACAAGGAATAATAAAACCCGATAGTCGGCTCGTTGATCTTCGTCTTCTCGCTCTCACGACTTCTACTCCGATGTAAAAGTATGAGAAAGTATGTTGTTCTCCAATGTGTCTCTTTAAGGCGTATCTTTAATTTGTATCCCCTAAAATCTTGAGCTTCGACCCCTTTTTATAAGTTGGGGACGAATCTTGGGTGATATCAGGCTAAAATCCTCTTTAGGGTAGGATTTGGACATAAAAATGACAAGGAAACGCGGCCGCGCACATGTATGATGTAGTTCGTTGAACCTAACCCAAAAATGCTTAAAAGGATCAATTTTGACGCGACCGTGCGCGTACATGGCTAGGTGAGTTTTCAGGTCTAACTTCTACGCCATTTTTTAGGGTCTTCCATTCCTTTTTGAGATTTGTCTCTTTCAGACAAAGTTGTAGCCCTTTCAACCAGCTTTCTAACACCACCAATTGCACCTCAATCAGAGTTGTAGATCTCAAGATATGGTCAAAATACTAGACGTGCATCAAGCTGACAGAAAACTCCACTTTCAGGGAACTTTCTAATGTGACCGCATCCAACTTTCTGTTGCACATTCTTGAATCCGTCCACTTTTGGAGCAACTTGGCCCATCTTGTCCCTTCTTCGACTTGTTTCTTCATATAACCTCATAAAAGCTCCTTTTTAGCCTAAAAACCATGGAAACATTACAAAACAAGCCAATACACGTCAAATAGTCCAATATATCAAATATGAACGATTCTCAACCAATTATGCATGCAAGTGTTACAAAATACATACGTAAATAGACCTATATGCATGCATACACAACGTGTATCATGGTGAAGGCTAACAATGTTGAGTATGGAGCCTGAAATACGCCTAAAGTGACGCGGCAGCACCAAGGAAGGGCATGGTCGCGTCAAAAGTGGTCACGGTAAGGAGTATTATGCTGTGGAGTCAGCGCGACCACGACAGAAAGGCGCGGTCGCGATGAGCTGAACATGGTCGCAGCCTCCGCCTGGAGCACAAATAGAGTTGCATGGGCCTCAAGCTGAATTTTAGGTCCATTGAGCTATTATAAATAGTTGTTTCCTTTATTGTATCATGTAATCCGAAAATTGACATACAAGGGTGAGTCCCTAGCTTGGTATCACCCCCAGACGTAGTTACACATTGTAACGAACTGGATAACCTAATCACTGTGTTATTTTTCTCGTTCTTTATTTTCCTTGTTTTCGTGATCGTGTGTGGATTTAGTTCCTAACAACTGGTATCAAGAGCTTAGGATTTGAAGGTAGTATCACGATGGAATAAAATATATTAATCGAGAAGTTTGATGGTTCTATCTTCGGATTTTAGAAGATGCAGATGGAAGATTACCTCTATGGTAAAGATCTGCACTTGCTTCTAAAAGAGAAGCTCGAGAAGAGGAGGCAGCGGAGTGAGCGCTATTGGACAGGAAAGCAATGAGCGCCATACATTTATCGCTGTCCAAGGAGATCACTTATCACAAGACTGCAACAAAGTCCACGAGGGAGATGCTTGCGATTTTGGAGGAGATGTATCAGAAACAGTCGACAGCGAATAAGGTACATCTGATTAGGAGACTGTTCAACCTAAGGATGTCGGAGGGTACAACGGTGCAGCAGTGCCTAAATGAGTTCAACGTGATTACCTCATAGTTAAGCTCAGTGGAGATTAAATTTGACGATGAACTACGAGCCTTGATCATGCTATCGTCTCTTCCAGACAATTGGGCCGGTACAGTGACAGTAGTTATCGCCGCGAAAGATAAGCTGAAGTTTGACAAGGTAAGGGATCTAATGATTAGCAAGGAGATTCGCTTGGAAAGAATCAAGATCTACTTTAGGGTCAGCACTGAACACCAAAAATTGAGACAAACCGAAGGGAAGACAACAGAATCGGGAAGGTCCAAATCCAGATTAAAGAGCCAATCCAGGAAGGATATGAGCTCGATCAAGTGCTGGAATTATGACGAGTTCGATCACTTTAGAAATCGTTCAAGGCACCAAAGAATAACAAGAGGGATCAAGCAGACAAGGGGATAATGAACGCAACCACAGAGGAAGATGATGGTGATGCATGCATTGGTCTTGAGCGTGTCTAGTCCCATGTAGTCTTGGGTGTTGGATTCCAGAGCATCGTTTCATTCATGTGGTAATGATGACATTATGAATGATTATGTTTCTGGCTATTTTGAACAGGTATATCTTGTAGATGATGAAGCCCTGAATATCGTGGGAAAGGTAAGCGTACGAGTTGCGACCTTGAACGGATCCACTTTGGTGTTGAAAGAAGTCCAACACATTCTTGGACTGAAGAAGAATCTACTTTCAGTTGGGCAGCTAATAAGGAGGTTACGTGGTAACATTCGGCTGCAGCAATTGGAAGATTACAAGAGAAGCTATGGTAGTAGCTCAGGGTAAGAAGGAAGGTACGTTGTACATGACAACGAATTCCAGAGATTGTATTGATCTTGCAGGAGCAGTAAGTTATGTGAATTTGTGGCACTGTCAGTTAGGCCACATAAGTGAGAAGAGGATGAACTTGATGTGCTCGAAAGGTAGACTGCCTAGCCTGAAGACTATTGATGTCGACCTGTACGAAGACTGTGTGTTTGGGAAATAGAGATGAGTGAGTTTCTCAAGAGTCGGCAGAGCCTTGAAGACTGAGAAGTTGGAATTGGTCCATAGTGATTTATGGGGACCAGCGCCTGTGTTGTCCCTTAGAGGATCTTCATACTACATGACCTTCATCGATGATTCCACGAGAAAGGTATAGTTTTATTTTTTGAAAAGTAAATTTAATGCATTCAATACTTTCAGGAAGTGGAAAGCCATGGTTGAAACCGAGACATGGTTGAAGGTGAAGTGTCTGAGGTCTGATAATGGAGGTGACTATGACATCAAGGAGTTCAAAGACTACTGTGCTGAGAATGAGATTCGCATGGAGAAGACAGTGCGAGGAACTCCCTAGCAGAATGGAGTAACAGAACAGATGAACAAAACGCTGAATGAACGAGTTAGATGCATGAGGCTGAAAAGCGGGCTGCCAAAGATTTTTTGGGCGGATGCTATAAATAGAGTTGCATATCTAATCAACAGAGGCCCATCGATTCCACTGGAGAATCGAATACCGGAGGAGGAATGGACTAGAAAGGAGGTAAACATGTCCTTTCTGCGTATCTTTGGTTGTGTGGCTTATGCTCATGTTAGTTCCGTTGATAGAACTAAATTGGATGCTAAATCTGTTAAATGTATGTTCATTGGTTATGGTAGTGATGAGTTTGGTTATAGGCTTTGGGATGAGCAGAATCTAAAGGTGATTCGCAGTAGAGATGTGATGTTTAATGAACAGGTGATGTATAAGGACAGATTGAAGGCATCGAGCTCTGACAGCTCAAATCCTAAGGTAGTCGAGTTAGACATCTCAAACTCAAGTGGGAGAAAGGAGGGTCAGGCTGAAGAGGAGGTTCTGGAGGATGAACCAAGAACTCCATGACCTCAGGAGATTATTTTGCTATACAAACCGGCTAGAGAGCGACGTGCACCTGATAGGTATTCGTCCTCTAACTATTATTTATTGCTTACTGACGGTAGTGAACCTAAGAGCTTTGCAGAAGCAGAACAGGATGTTGATAGACGAATGTGGAGAGCTGCTATGGAAGATGAAATGGCATCACTTCGTGTGAATGACACTTGGGAACTGAGTAAGCTTCCCAAGGGTATGAAGGCTTTGCACAGCAAGTGAGTCTACAGTATCAAGAATGAAGCAGATGGTAGCAAGCGCTACAAGCTAGGCTAGTTGTGAAAGGGTTTGAGCAGCGATTCAGTATTGACTATATTGATGTATTTACTTCTGTTGTAGAACTGAGGACTATTCGCATGGTATTGAGTATGGTTGTTGCAGAGAACTTGTTGTTACATCAGATGGATGTAAAGACAACATTACTTCACGATGATCTAGTGGAGGAATTGTATATGGTTCAGCTAGAGGGATTTGTAGCCAAGGGAAAGGAAGAACTTGCGTGCAAGTTGAGGAAGAGCTTGTATGGGTAGAAGTAAACTCCGCAGCAGTGGTACAAGAAGTTAGACAGTTTCATGGAAGAAATTAGTTATCATAAGTGCCACGCCAACCGTTGCTGTTACTACAAGAGGTTTGACAAAAACTTTCTTATTCTTCTATTGTATGTTGATGACATATTGATCGCAGGAGCTGATCTAAAAGAGCTGGATAAGTTGAAGAAGCAGTTGTCTGAGCGATTTTCCATGAAAGATCTTGGAAAAGCTAAGCAAATTTTGGGTATGAGAATCGAGAAGAATAGAGCGGCAGGGAGATTGTATTTGCGCAGGTGGATTACATCCAGAAGATCCTGGAAAGATTCATCATGGAGAATTCGAAGTCTGTGAGTGTTCCGTTGGGAAGTCACTTCAAGTTGTCGAAGAAGCAGTCGCCGAGAACTAAGGAGGATTGAGCCCAATTAAAGAATGTCCCGTATGCTTCGATAATTGGCAGTATCATGTATGTTATGGTGTGTACAAGGCCGGATATTGCCCATGCAGTGGGAGTAGTGAGCCGGTTCATGACCGATCCAGGAAAATAACATTGGGAGGCTGTGAAGTGGGTACTGCAATACTTGAGAGGTACCACAAATAAAACATTGTGCTTTGATGCGAGAAATTCCAAGCTGGTTGGTTATGTTGATGCAGACTTGGCATCAAATAATCTTGACGGGAGAAGGAGTACAACAGGGTATGCCTTTACTTATGGTGGTACAACAATTTCTTGGACATCGAAGTTGCAGAAGGTTGTTACTCTATCCACCACCAGAGGCTGAGTATATAGCTGTGACGGAGGCGAGCAAAGAGATGGTGTGATTGCAGAATTTCTTGGATGAACTTGGGAGGAAGCATGAAAATAGTGTTCTCTACAGTGATAGTCAGAGTGCAATTTTCTTGGCTAGCAGTACGGCTTTTCATTCGAGGACGAAGCACATTGAGTTGAAATATCACTACATTAGGCACATGTTGGAGAAGAAGACCTTGCAACTTGTGAAAATTCTCGGGAGTGAGAATCCAGCTGACATGTTTACTAAGGTGGTGACCTTAGAGAAATTGAAGTTATACATAACTTCAATTAGCCTTGGTACTTGAAGAAGTGCCTAGGCGATACTGAGTGGATACGAGAAGGAGAACATAGGAGAAATGGTCGTTTGAAGGTGTTTCACTCTCCAAGTGGGAGATTGTTGAGTATAGAATCTGAAATACGCCTAAAGTGACGCGGTCGTGCCAGGGAACGACGCAATCACATCAAAAGTGGCCGCATTAAGGAGTTTTGTGTTATGGAGTCAGCGACCGCGATCGCGGCCTGGAACGCGAATAGAGTTGTGTGGGCCTCAAGCTGAGGTCGGATTTTAGATCCATTGAGCTATTATAAATAGTCGTTTCCTTCATTGTATCATGTAATCTGAAAATTGACATACAAGAGTGAATTCCTGGCTTGGTATCGAACCCGTAGTTACACATCGTAACAAACTGAGTAACCAAATCATTGTGTTATTTTTCTCATTCTTTATTTTCCCCATTTTCGTGATTGTTTGTGGATTCAATTCCTAACAAACAATATATTACACAACAGTTCCATAATTATACACGGGTTATTTAGTTTGTATTTTATGGGACGTTTCTAACTAAGTTATGCATAATACCTAGATTCTGCTCTATGTTCTAATATATATATATATATATATATATATATATGTATGTAAATGTATTCTAGGTTGAGATAGAAAGTAGATGTTTCTGATAAGAAAAAGAAACCACCCGCGTACAATCAGAGTATAACATTGATGGTCAAAGGAGCATCCGATATGTTTATTTATAATTTACATACACCTATCTCCTCATATTTGTAGAACATGTTAAGCCTTTCATTGTTCTATCATTTGAAAAAACATATTGTTATTCATGAGTTTTGGTTTATCACAATCTTGATATAAAATCAGATATCTTACATATAGTTTTTAGTTTTCATTCGCGAGAACTATACTTTAAATTGAACAATATTTATATAAATATTACTTACTCCATTTCATATTAATTGACGTTTTAGGATGTCTTTTTTTTTTTTTTTCAATTAATTGACGTTTTAAATATTTTTCACTAATTCTACCAATTTTCTCCCTGAACTCAATCCTAAAAAGTCTCTATTTTTCAATCTATTAGAGATATTTCTATTTGGTCAAATCTTTATCACCTAAAATATCCCTCCTTCATTCTCGCGCCTTCTTCCCTCCTCCTCCTTTATTCCAGGCCTGCATTCCCTCTCCCTCCTTCATTCCACAATTTAAACGTAATATTCCTGGTCATTCCCGCGCCTTCTTCCCTCTTCCTCCTTCATTCCAGGCTTTCATTATCTCTCTCCCTTCATTCCACAATTTAAACGTGAAGGAGCTTAAGCAAAAAAAATAAAAATAATAATATATATATATATATATATAGCGAATATAAATATTGAGTTCAAATAAATATAGTTCTTTGAGTTTCTTCAATAACTTGACTTACTGACTCAATAGGGAAAGACAAACAAATGTAGCCTGATGGAATTATCTAGACTACATTTCTAACAAATAACTTAATTTAATGATACAATGGGGAAAGATAAAAAAAAATATAGCCTTGTGGAATTGTCTGGAATATATGTATAATATTACCCGAAATGGTCTAGAATTGAGATGCATACAATGGATACTCTAAAAGCTAGACTTCAACTAGTACATTCATGATAGATATATTAATGTATGTTAATTGAAAGAAGGAGAATGGATATGTGTGCATATGATAGTTGTAGGATGGATACTATGCTTGTTGTAATCAATCAAAAGAAATGGAAAGTGAGTACTCATATGTCTAATTTTTCACGTAAGTTTTAGAACCAATTCTTGAATATAATAAAACTAACGTGTATTCCATTTGAATTCCACAAGTTTTAGAACCAATGAATTAGTTTAAAAGTGGATTATTCTTATTTTCACATTATATGTGTGATAAAACTCTTCCTTTTCTTTTACTTTTCTGGTTTATTTAAAATTCGTGGTCTTAGAATTTAAGCAGATTCTATTCGAAGATAATTGTTGGAGACAGAAGTTAACAATGAATACGATGATCTTGAGAGAAGACGGAATCTTGAGAGAGAAGATGGAAGGTAATTATTTAAAGATACAAGATTTTTGGATTCATAGGAAAGATAAATAATTAGATGAGAGTAAATCTATAAAAAAAAAATATTCTTAATTCTTCTCTTTCATCCTAAAATGTCAATTAATATAAAACAGGGGGAGTATGTGTTATTAATTACGGCCTTGTATATAAAATTAACAAAAAAAATTGTCATTATATATTATTAATTAATTAAAATATATTAAATTTCGTGCATCGCACGAGTGAACATCTAGTAATCTATATCTATATCTATATATAATAATAATAATAATAATAATAATAATAATAATAATAATAATAATAATAATAATAATAATAATAATAATAATAATAATAATAATAATAATAATAATAATAATAATAATACAATCCTTGCCACTATTGGCAACTTTTGCATTTTTCCGCACATTTTTCATTACTCAATCGGGACGAACACGTGTCACTCTTTTATTCGGCCACTTCACAATATAATTATTATAATTATGGAAATTAAGGATGATAATTATTTCTCTTCAATTTTCGTCCATTTTTTTAAAGAAACGTCCTAATAATTGTAATTTAATTGCCTATCATCATTTATTGTATTTTTAAATATGGAAGAATATCATCACAAATTGCCACCATTTCCGTTTTTTACCATGAATAATGTAGATATTAGAAGATCTTCGTCAAATCTGCCAAAATTAAAAACCTAATAATTAACACTCACAAATATAAAAAAATTCATATACGAAAAATTAGTTTTGCACGCTCCATTGATTTTTCTCTTGCTTTTCTCTCATCTCATCCTTCATCTTGAATCAGGTAATTTATGATCAATTTAAACTTGATGTTTCCATGCAAATTATTTGAATAATTATTTGTCTAGTTTATTTGTTTTGTTGTTTGATTTTCTTTATTTTCAGTTTTAGGTTTAGATTTAGTAATCCTATATTTTGTATTTTAATCTTGCAATCATGATTTCAATTGTAGTTTGTTATATAGATTTTTTAGTTTTAATCATATTATTGCCCTTTTTAATTTTCGTTTTGTGCTTTTTTCTTTTTTTTTTTTTTCTTTTGCAATTCTGCAGGTGACCGAATTGGGGTGTTAAGCAATTAAAGGTATTGAATTTCTTCTTGGAACTTCTGTAAAGCAGTTTATGATATTTTGTTTACTCTTTTAGAACTTCAACTATTACTTAGGGTTCTTTAACACTATTTAGCCTCTCATGTTCTGATTTTTCCGATTTGTGTTTTTATATAATTTCCATAATTTTCATATGTATTTTAAATCTGAGTTTGGTGAAGATATTCAATCATATATGTTTTGTTATTTGCATGTTTTTTTTTGTTTTATCGTTTGTATATGCAAGTTTTCATTTTTATTGTTTTTATTATTTCAATCAAAGTTATATTCAGATTATGGTTTTACATATGTATTCTACTTTTGCTTATTTGGAGGATATTTCAATTGTCCAGATTGTTTTTCTTTTGCTTATTTGGAGGATATTTCTTTGTTAACATATTATGGTTTATGATTCTTCATATATCAATCTTTTATATTATTTTCATAATTTATGAAAGTTTATAAAGTTTTTTTTATTCCAGTTTATAGAATTGTATGATTAGTTTTAATATTTATACTTTTTTTATAAGCTACTATATATTAGTTTTGGATATTTTATTTTTACTAAACCCTAAGATTGTATATGGTCTTGATGGTGTAGCTAAAATACATATTATAATGACTATAGAAAAAAATTATTAATTTATTTTTTAAATTTTCATTTAAAAGGACACGTATTTATATGCATGTTTTCATTTTTATTGATTTTATTATTTCGATAAATGTTATATATAGTAGCTTATTACAATTTATTCTATGTTTTTCAAGTTTATCCTTTATTTTTAAATTGTCCAGATACTTTTTGTTTTGCTTATTTGGAGGATAAAATTTATTCTATGTTTTTCAAGTAATATATAAGTTAACTTCAATCTTTTATATTACTTTCATAATTTATGAAAGTTTTTTATTACATTTTATAGAATTGTATGATTAGTTTAAATATTTTATACTTTTTTTATAAGCTGCTTTAAATTAGTTTTGGATAGTTTATTTTTCTTAAACCCTAAAATTGTATATGGTCTTAATGGTGTAGATAAAATACAAATTATAATAACTATAGAATTAATTTATTAATTTATTTTTTAAATTTTTATTTACAAGGACATGTATGCATATGCATGTTTTTTATTTTTATTGTTTTTACTATTTTGATCAATTTTATATACAGTAACTTATTACAATTTATTCTATGTTTTCCAAGTTTTATCCTATATTTTTTAATTTTCCAGGTAGTTTTTCTTTTGCTTATTTGGAGGAAATTTGTTTGTAAACATAATATGGTTTAGGATTCTTCATATATCAACGTTTGTCAAATACTCCCTCCGTTTCATATTAATTGACGTTTTAGAATGAAAGCAAAAAATTAAGAATTGGATATTTTGATAGATATTCCATCAGCTAAAGATTTGACCAAATCAAAATATCTCTAATAGATTGAAAAATAGAGATATTTTAGGATTGAATCCAGGGAGAAAATTGGCAGAATTGGTGAAAAATATGCAAAACATCAATTCATTTGGAAAGGAAAAGAACATCCAAAAACGTCAATTAATATGGAACGGATGGAGTAGTATTTTCTTTTGATTAATTAACCCAGATATATAAATTAACTTCAATCTCTTATATTATTTTCATAATTTAAATCTTATTTTATTACAGTTTATAGAATTATCATTTTTTTTAAATATTTTATACTTTTTTTTATTAGCTGCTATAAATCAGTTTTGTATAGTTTATAATCTTAATAGTTTATAAATTTATTATTTTATTTTTGAAATTTTGTTTTACAAGGATACATATTCAACTTTTTTTATCTATGATTGATAGGCACTTTTATCATTAACTTAATTTTGTATTTGTTCTAATGCACTCTAATATTTCTTTATATTGTTTATTTTAGGTCAACGATGAGTTACATTCGTACGTCGCGGCCTTTGTGTAAAAATTATGCGGACGAACGAGAGTTCTTGATAGTTTATCGCTTGGATTATGATGATATGGTGGTATGTCAATTTATTTTACAATATTTTTTTTATTTAGGTACATATATACCAGTTCAATTATTAATGTTATGTTAACATTTTTTATTTTATAATCTTTTTTAAGATGATTCCTTCAAAATTTATGGAAACTGTTGAAGGAACTTTTCCTTCCAGTTGTATGATACATGGCTTCTTTGGGGGTATTTGGCATGTTAATGTTCGGCGAGTCAGTGAAAATTGGATTTTTGGTAGGCGAATAAAAGATTTGGTTCGAGATATTGGTCTACAAAATGGTGATGTTTTGTTGTGTAGATACAATAATCGAGCTGACTTTTCTTTCATAAATTTCCCGACTGAAGGTTAAGTGAAACCAAATATTATGCTTGGAAGAATCAAAGAAGGAACGAAATTTGAAAATGGTAAGTATTTTATTTAAATTTTTAAATATTTGTTCAAATTAATTAGTTTTTTTAGGTATCGTTTATTTTGTCTTACACTTAATTTATAAATCTTTGAATCTATTTTGTGAATAAATTTGTAATTGACAGGTTTAAAGGATTGTGCTTTAAACTATTTGGTCCTTCTCTGAAACCTGAGCATATTTTTTATGTTCAAGTTGATCTTCAGGTCAATTCTGAAGTTTTGATACATTTTTTATTAAATGGTTTGGCTATAATATTTAAAAAAATCATTAATTATTTTCAATTAATTGATTTATTTTACTTTGTATATTATTTTTCTAATAATTTAACACTTTTTTTTTTTTTTTTATCTAAGCAGTATATTCCACCCAAGTTTATGGCTGCTGTGAATTGGTATTTGCCTCCTTTATGTGTCTTAGATCTATGTCGAAAGAAGAATGGAGCGTCCCTGCCCGTGTTTAACCTAATGTTTGAGTTATTAAAATGAGTTGGGACGAATTATTCACTGACAATCTAATACTTGTTGATGAAAATTTGATATTTTTTCACTACAATGGTGATAACCTTTTTAGGTTAAATATTTTGATAAGAGGCTGTCATATAAGGGAAATTTAGGGATGGGGTTTCATAAGCGAAAAAAAGTGTTTGATCATAGTGTTGATGAATCATCGTTATCCTCATCTTCTAATGGTAAGAGTACAAAATCAATTTTTATTTATTAAATATATCAATTTAAATTTTTGTATTTAATAATTTTTTATTGTTTTCGGTTGGAAATGGAAGTGATGTTGGACGTGATATTGGAGGTATTATTTTTTTAATTTTTTTTTAGTTTTCTTATCCTAAATCCCCCCTTAACCTATTTTTCAGGGTTAAATAGGTGTCTTCTTCTAAAAAACACGTGTTAAAATTTTTCATTTTCTTCTTTTGGCAAATTCCGAATGAAACACTTCCTCTTCACAATTTTTGTCTGAAACATAATTGTTCCTCCACGAAGTACTCTACAACTACCTCGACGCCGATTGGGATGGAGAGAAAAGAAGGAGTCGCTCTGCCTCCCGATTATTATATGAATCTCAATAAACCCCAATTCACTATTTGGTTTATGCCTACATCAACCGCCGCCTCCTTCTTCGAATCGCCGTAGACATACAACCATCGTGGCGTGATTCTTTCCGCCGCTTCCCACTCCACTACTACAGCCGCATGATTCCCTAACCGCACTGCTCACCTGCCGCTCTCCGTGGAGTCCGTGCCACAGCGGCGCTGCTTTTCGATAATATTTCCATCCAAAACCGTCGACAACAACTGCACACGACAATGGAGGTTAGAATGTTTCTTTGAATTTTACTGATATATATGTATATCTTTGTCGATCAAAACCACGGAAATAATCTGAACTTAGGAATTGAGTTTGAGATCCAGCGGTCTCAAAACCTCATTTGTTATACACCCACAATTGATAAATTGGAGAACAAGCGAATTGCATATCAGATGAAACCCAAATATAAAATCTGATGTTTTTCTCTTTTATCAAAATTTGACTTAAGACGCCAAATCTTATGGCATGAATTGATGACTTTTTCTCCCTAATTGTTTTTCCGTGTTCTTCTTCTTTGATTTGTACTGTAGTTATTTTATCTCTTTCAGATTCTTAATTAGTATGTTTCATTTTACTAATTATTTTATTTCTTGATTTTTATAATTGTACTCCAGCAATGGACGAGTCGGCAACGACATCTATAGGAGAAGTGACTTCAGAGTGCAGACATTTGAAAATAGAGAGGCAAGGCAAGTAAGCACAATGTCGTTGGCTTTCATAATATCAGTGAAATAGTACAATGACTATACTAAATAAATATTATATTTCAATATTGTAGTATCATCAATTCGAGCCTTTTACTTTGACTATGGTTCATATAATTTATATACAAGTTGATTGGGCAGTAGGTTATTAAGACCTTTAATCTAAGTTCATTGAAAATGATCATCTCTCCTACTCATCATGGCAACATATTAATGTGTAAAGCCCCCTCAATTTTGAAGAAGGTAGTTTATTTCAATTTTGGCTAGATATTGGTTGATGACGGAGTAAGATTAATCAGATCATACACTAGAGACATTAGTAGGCTCAGCCAACTAATATTGTTTGTAAGAGACTATTTTGCCATTCATAGTTTGATTTATTGGACGTCTCCATGCTTTAATTTTATAGGCGGATACTTTGTTTCTATCATCATATCTTATTATTTTATATTAATATGAATTTTAAGTTGCATTTTATCTTCTCAAGTTACTTTATATATATGTTTACTATCCCTTTTAATTGTACAATCATAACAAACATTATCACATAATTATCTATCCCGCGCATCGCACGGGTAGACAACTAGTGTTTAGTATCGTTTATATCATCAAGGTTATATTTATATTTTTTTTCATTCTATTTGAAACTCTTCAAATATTGGATAATGATCGAGGTTGTGACAATTCTTTGGGTCGAACTATAATTGAGTTTGATTTTAAAGAGTTTTACATTAACATAAACAATTCGTCCTTCATCAAAAAAAGATTAGTATGTTAATTATTTTTGTAATTCAATATTTTATTATTGATATTTAATTGTAGGTCACTGTTCATTGTCTATATATATATAGATTAAACTCTAATTATATGTGTTCATTCTAATTAATTTTTATACAATAATATTTCTTGCAGAGTATCCCTAAATACATTGCTGATGAGTTTTTGGATCTGAACAAATTCGCATGTGTTGATGCCTTTCTTGCTATTAATCTAAAAAAAAAAAAAAGTGTTGGATTCGTTATGAGGGTCATCGGTGGATTTTTCAGCGTAGTGTTTCTCAGTATATTTATGATAATTATTTTACTTCTAGTATGATGTTGAAATTATTTTGTTAGATACTGAAAAATGGTTTTTCGTGGTTTCTATTGAATGCTAGGTTTCCATTTTTTTTTTAGATTTATTTTTTGTTATCTGAATTTGTCTTGGTTTGTTATGGATATTTACATAATTTTCTTCGCCTATTTCAGAATGCTTCATAATCATTATTGTTTTTAGTGGTTTTATTCCAATAGTTTTATTTAGTAATTTCATTTTTTTGCCATGAATGAAATGGTTAATAGCAGCTGTATTAAATTGAGAATTGATATAAGATTCTCAATGTTTTACTAACAAAAAAATATACATACACTATTTACGATACCTTTCACTACCTTTGATTATCATATCATGCATAAAATTTAAATTTTGAAAAAATAAATAAAATATAATCATTTTGGTAGTGGTCAACATATTTATTTTAAAAAAATCAATAAATAGGATTAAATTTTGGCAAATTAAGATGGTGCAAATTATGGTTATTTTTTTAATATTTTTAATTTGTTATTATATTTAAGGAACAAAATTATGATACATTCTAAACAACAATTTTGTAAGAATCAGGCGTTGAAAAAAATTAAGTGAGAAGCAATTTTGACAGTTATGACGTTGACTTCAATTGTTCATGCATCATGTATCAAGATTATGGAAAAAAAATTAGCCAACAATTATTTCAAGATCACCATAACACTTAATTTAATGCATGAAATGATGAATTCCACTTTCATTAATATGTGATGTCGAAAAATGATTTTTTTAATTAAATATTAAATAATATGACATTATCTAAGCCAATAGATTTTAAGAAATTAGATTAGATGATAAATACACTAACTATGAGAATTTTTTTATAGTACTTTTATTTTATGCCACTATTTAATTTAATGTGGTTCAAGTTTATTACTAATACTTTCATTTTATGTCCTCAATTGTGGTTGAATTTTTTTGTATTTATTATTATTCTTTTTAATAAATATACTGTTATTAATTTTTTGCATTCTAAACATAACTGGAAAAAAGCACTTTTTATGAACAAAGAATATATTAAGTTGTTATAAAAATAATTTAAATTTATTTTCAGCACGATCTTTTAATCGTTTTTAACTATCATAATGTATCAATAAATGTGCATGCACAAAGTATTCACTAATTTGTACAAAAAATAGATATTAAGGTAATTTTTTATTACATCACTATACCTCTGAAATTGATGAATGAAATGATTAATAGCAGCTGTATTAAATTGAGAATTGATATAAGATTATTTATGTCATTTTCTGTAAGAAATAGGCGTTGAAAAAAATTTAAGTGAGAAAGAATTTTGACCATTATTATGTATCATCAATTGTTCATGCATCATTTATCAAGATTATGAAAAAAAAAATAAAAAAATTAGCCAAAAATCATTTCAAATAAATCACCATAACACTCAATTTGGTGCATGAAATGATGAATTCCACTTTCATTAATATGTGATGTTGAAAATGAATGTTTTTAATTAAATATAAAATAATCTTGATAAAATCTAAGCCAATATAATTTAAGATACACTAACTATGATAATTTAATTTTATTGTACTTTTATTTTATGCCACTATTTAATTTAATATGGTTCAAGTTTATTACTAATAATTTCATTTTGGGCCACCAATTGTGATTGAAATAATTTGTATTTATTATTAATTTTTTTAAAAAATCCACTATTATTATTCTTTTACATTCTAAACATATATGTGCATTTATATATATCATTTGTGTAACAAATATTAAATTGCTGAAAAAATTTAAAGGTTGAAGAATTTTAACCATCATATTGTGTCATCAAGTATGCATGCACGATATATAAAATTATGGAAAAAAATCTTAGCCAAGAGTCATCTCAATTAAATCACTATAACTCTCAATTAAATGGATCAAATGATGAATTCCACTTACATTAATTTGGTAAGTTCGGAGATACATTATTTTAATTAAAAAATAACTTACATAACACTATATATTGAGTTGACAAACACATTTTGAACATATCAAACATAAAATTGAGGAATTTTGAGTGAGATAACTTTTGAAGAAGTTTGAAGGCATCATCAGCTAAGGTGAAATCTCAACTAATAAACTTAAATCATGGCAAATCAGATATGGTGGTGATTACGGTAAGTGTGTTTTCTTCTTCTTTTTATATATATAATTTCTTATGTATATAATTTAAATATATGTTGTATATCTCAAAACTGTTGTAAAGTTATTCATAATTTATTTTCAATTAAAACTTTACAAGAAAAATAAAAATTCAATTTTTTTTATTACAAATTTATATTTTTAAGGTTTAATTAGTTTAATTTAGTACTTTCATAATATTTATTATTTTATTAATGCATGATCTATATTTTTTTTTACAGGAGGTCCTAACAATCCTATCGTGATTGAAGATGACGAAGTCCCATACTTTATTGTTGACTTACGTTTGCCAAAACGTTTCCGTGGGCAAATTGTAACAAATTGTTAAGACTTTTTGAATCTTTTATTTTTACTAAAAAAAAAAAAAAATATATATATATATATATATTGTTTGCATTTGTTTTATTATTTGTAGACTATTCCTCGAAACTTTGTGTGGCAACATATCACTCCAGATCATTTCCGCGTAGGTTTTGCTATAATTAAAACTGGTGATGAAGATTTTTGAGTTGATTTAATCCGTCGAAGGAATGGAGTCATTCGTCTTGGAGATTGTCACGATATGATTCGTTCACTGAAGTATTCAAGGATTTACGGATTAATGTTTGAGTTTCAGCCTCTGTTTGAGGAGCTTACATTTAATGTTTATGATAGTTTCTAATTAAATTTAGAAACATGTATTAGAAATTTTCAATGTTATTATCTATGAGATACAAGTACTGTTTGAATTTTGTTTTACATATATATATATATATATATATATATATGTTGTAGCACTAATATAAAAAATTATACATAAGAAATAAAAAAATAATTATAGTAGGTCGATATTAATTAGTTTTGCATTAATATGTTTATATTCTTGATGTTTTATTAACTTTAACCCAAATGTATCCTTTTATTCAGTAATCTATGTAATTGATTTTATAGTCATTGTTAATATGTATTTAAATATAGTATATAGATTATATATATACAATTGAGTACAATCTACTATTAATTAATATTAACTATATTCCAATTTACCAGCAATTCTTAAATTTCGAACAAATTTTTTAAAAATATGATTGATATTATATATAATTAATTTCAAACATTCTTTAAATAGAAAATAACCAAAATTAATGCAACACTCATTAATTATTAAGTCAACACAAAATATATACTTTGATTCACTAATATATGTCATTGATTTATTAGTCATGACAATTATGTAGATATATATAGTATAAATAATATAGTAAGTTTAATTTATTGGAAACAAATGTTGTAAGAATTGTTAATATATGTTTATTTACAAACACATCAAAAAATTCGACAACTGTTAAAAATGCACAAATTTGTGTAGTCACTTATAATGAATTTATAAGTTTAAAATAATTATTATAATATTATTTTTCAAAGTGGGATTGCAGACATGTATGCACATGCATGAACTTTTTTTATAAGGGTGGTGCTTCCAAAATATTTGTTATATGATTAGTAATTTATGTCTAATTTTTAGACTAAATTTTGTAATTAAATATTGATAAAAATAACATCACTCAATGTTATGAAATTATTAATAAATTATATTCTAACGTATTTCAATAATTTATTGAATGATTTGAAACATTTCAGTTATCTTAAAAAAAAATATGTATTGTCATTGACTTTGGTAATATGTATCAATGTAATTATCTTCTGCCTTTTGAATAAATTTTTGATTGATTATATTAATCAATTACAAATCTATATAAAGAGAAATATTTTAGTCAAATCTTCTTAATATATATATATATATATATATATATATATATATATTTACATATAAGAAATTTTGTTTCATAAGATATCTATCTTTCATATTATTCTTTGCTTAGAACAGAGTTTTAGTGTTGCAAGAAGAATGTCTCATTTTGTTACTTTGATTAAAGATGTTCATAGCAAACACACTAATTGGTTCATGAAGTTGAGGTGCATACGTGTGTATGAGTCTCCGCAATTCAAATAAAAAATGGTCCCATAAATCTTGAGTGTGTATTTCCTGACTCCGAGGTAAAATGATTTTTTTTTTCGTTATTTATTAAAAAAATTGATTGTTGTATTGTTTTTGTGAAATGTAAATGTTAATATATGTCGATTTTTTTTATATACTAATGTCTGCAATGATTTTGTATTATTGTTTATTTGATATTCGTTGATACATTAGACATTGTAGTTAGATATTAATATTGTAATTTGTGTAGTTTGTTGACATGTGTATTTAAAAATGTTTATTATCATTAGTTAAATGTATTTTTATAGTCATAGTTAAAATCGGATAAATTACCCCTGAAGTATACATGTATACATATGTGTTAACTTTGTTTATACATGTATACATATGTCATGCATATAGTTTTTAATTGATAGTCAAATCACTAAATAAAAATAATAGGATTTTGTTCAAAATTTTGTATATGTTTAGAAGAACATCAAGTGAAGTCAGAAAAATCGTATCCAAAATTAAAGATTAGTTTAGATTACTTCGAAATTGATAAACTATTAGCAGCTAAAAATCAATATTCTGATAGTTACACAAAAATCCCCCTATTATACTAAGGGAGAGACGTTATGAATAAGCTTCTGATAAGTGCCGGCTTCTGAGAGAGGCGCTATAAAAACACGTGTCAACAGTACATTTATTTAGTTTTTTTTAAAAAAAATTCTTATGATATATGCAATATTTATTTTTGTAATTTTTTTTTTTTACAAAAACAGGAAAGGCTAAATTGTTCAGTTCATGTACACATTTTTTGTATAATTTATATAAAGATAATTGTAAAATTTGTTGTCACACATTTAAATAATTATAATAATGGTTTATATTTTTACCTATGAAAGTTAATTTATTACAAATTACTTAAAAACATGTGAACAAAAGTAAAAATTTCAAATAACAATTTCAATTCTGGAGCAAATTTCACATTGAATTATTTAAAAAAAAAAACAATATCAATACTGATTAAAAAAATATTAAATTGCAATAACAATAATATTTAAACTATAAATATGAACATACATACTAAGAGAATATTTTCGGATTATTCAATTTTTTACAGATCCCAAATACGGTAGACACGTAATAAAGGAGAGGCAGTTTTATTATATGGGGATTTCCTTATTTTTTGGTCAAATATAGGTATATAGGTATGATGATTATTTCTCCCACTAAATTCAGTTATTTCTCCACGTCAGGTTAGGGTTTGAGACTGTGTGAGTGTTACCAAAAACTGCTTAGTCCATGATCTCTAGATAGCAGTTTTTTTACTTACATGATCTTTCTCAACATCTATATAATGCATCTTACTATGCCACAGAATTACTCACTTCCATCACAATATGATATAGTTTGCGAAATATATTACATTTACTAATACAATACAGAACACCACGAAGCTTTCATCATGGCTCCTTTCTTCAGTTTAGTAAAGGATATTAATCCTTTAACAACATTGTGGATGATGCATCTAAGGTTGGTTCGGGTTTACAATGTGCCTGTATTCGGGAGTAACAATCAGATTGCAAGTATGGAGTTGGTGTTTCATGACAAAGAAGTAAGAATTTACAAATCTAATCTATATCTCAGTCATACTGCAATTTTTTCTCAAACTAATTGAGTTTTTTGTGTCACATGGTGATCGAATTCATGCATCTGTGAAAGGAGCAGCAATCAGAAATTTGAAGGCCGACCTTGTGGAGGGAAATGTGTATGCGCTGAAGGAGTTCATCGTGGCAGAAAACCGAATGAAGTTCAGGACAACTCAGAACGAGTACAAGATCATCTTTTTTAAGAAAACCAAGATGGAGGAAATTTTTTACGAAAAGTTTCCAGTTTCAATGTATAATTTCAGAAACTTCGCAGATTTACAGAACAAAGAGGAAATTGAAGATGACCAGCTTTTTGGTAATAAATTTATCCATACACCATATATTTGGAAGCCATTGTTTTCATTTTTTTGCAAACATATCTAATCTCACAAATACATTTTGTAAACAGATCTAATTGGTCGAGTCTCTTATACTATTCCACCACTTCAGACGGGAAGAAGCCAACGAATTGAATTTAAATTGGAGGATCTGGAGTATAAACATTAATTTAACAACTCAATTTTCATATAATTCTTATCCTATGATTATTGTTATGTTTTATTATAGCCTGATTAAGTTGTTGCTAATTTATGAGTGCTAAAACTATTTAATCATCGATTCACCTAGGAAACAAATGATGACATGTACCTTGTGGGATCGCTATATGGAGGATCTGCTTCCATTCATCCAGGGCGAAAGTAGGAACAATTTGGTTGTAATTGTTCAATTTGGCTGTGCGTCTTTATTTGGAGGTTCCTGCAATGTTAATATGATGAAATTTATTTTCAAAACATGAAATCTTTTCTACATACTTATGATATGTTTTAATTCATTATTTCAGATAATATCTCTTTTTCAAACACATATAATGTTACAAAGCTGATTGTGAATGGTGATTGTGATGAGGTCAAAGAGTTTCGTGAAAGGTGAATTGATAACAATTTTGTGACCTACTGTTTGCTTATGTTAAGTTTCTTTGCTAATATTTTGTATCTGCATTTGTAAAGAATGAACGACACTGGTGTAAAAATTCAAAACTAACTACATATAAGAGCAGAACTGTATATGCAATAGCAGATGAGTTCAAACATAAGCTTGCTGATGTAAGGACTCTGGCACAAATTTATGATATCCAACAGGTTATATATTAATCTAATTTCATATGCATTTCTAATCTACATTATTAAAATCATTTGTTTCTATTATCTTACTGTATTAACTTCAGAAAAATATGCATGTTCCAATTTCAGGATGGCGTTTTTTGGGTAGAAGCCACAATTGCAGATGTAGCTGACATTGGTGATTGGTACTATTTGGCATGTGCCAAATGTTCCAAAAAGTTGGTAGCCGACGAGGATCGTTTTAGCTGTGGAAAATGTGGAACTAATACAAGGACCGGTCTTTACAAGTACAAGGTTGAGGTTTCTTCAATTGATAAAACTGGTCATGCAAGGTTTTTACTATGGGATAAGGAATGTACTCAGTTGATTGGTGGTACACGTGTTCCGTGCACGCACTTTAGGGCACTTTTAGTGTCATTTTAGTGTCAATAATGTGCATAATTACGTGTATCTAGTGCTTTTATATTCTCATGGGCAAAATAATGCGTTTGTGCTGTTTCTGTGCTAAGACAGGTGAAAAAGGATCGAAAAAGAACATCAAACGACCGCGGAGTCGAGGGATCGATCGAGGCAACAAAAGGAAGGGCCAACTGAAGATCTCGGCCGAGACATGATGCAAATCTCGGCCGAGATGAGTCTCCAGGGGATTTCTCGAAGAATCTTAAAGATGAAGATCTCGGCCGAGATGCAATCCAATCTCGGCCGAGATGAGTCAAATCCTAAAAAGCCCTAAATTCCTCTTTTCACATCTCGTCCGAGATTCAACCCAATCTCGGCCGAGATCAGCCTTCGACCCAAAATTCTTGAAAACCCCTTTTTCACGTCTCGGCCGAGATACACTTCCGTGTCGGCCGAGATTCACTACCCTGTTTTGAAATCCTGAATACGTTTTTGCCTATTTTTTACTAGCACTTTCTCTCCTTATATATATATCATCCCATTCGAATCTAACCTAACTTTTGGATAACTTTTAATACCTTTTTTATACTTGGAGAGCACTATTCAGCCACCAAGGAAGGAGATTGGACTAGAGATTGAAGGATCATCTTCTCCAATTGACATCTTTGGATTCATCCATATCAGTATCATGTTTCTTTATTTTTCCATCTATTTTTTGATTGTACTAGTTAATATGGGTGGCTAGCACCCTTAGTTCATCCTTGATCATTGTGGAACCTTGAGTCGAGACATTGATGTGATTATTACGGTTAATGTTACCGAGATTATTGTGTATTTAAGTGTTTTGTGTTATTTGCTCTTATTGACTCACATTTATGAATTGATTATTGGATTGATCACCCTTTAAGGAATTTGTGAATGTGTTGCTAGAATAGGAGATTACTATCCGTAATTGTAGGATTTTCGATTCCAGTGTAGCAAACAATAGTTAGTTATTGGGGATAACACAAAGTTCAATCACTAAAACCGAGCTTTCGAGTTTTAAGTTGAATTTATCTCGTTGTCCTAGTGTTTAATGCATTTGGTGATTGAATCTAAGAGAGCTTGTTCGAGGATTCGGTTAAACTGAATAGGGTTAGTCGAAGAGCTTATTTTGATTAACTAAGATTAAGGGACAAGAAGGCTATTAGAACTTGTTAATAGTCTTGAGATAAGGGCTTAAATCACAATTTAATCGGGCATTAACAATAGTTGCATCAATTGTCTAAGACCAAGGGGAAGCATGATCAAGGGTGACTTGTTTTACTATTTGAAAACTAAAACCGAAAAAGATCTCTTCTATTGTTTTTTATTATTTGTTTCTTTAATTGTGTTTAGTTGCTTTTATTTGTCATTAGTAGATTGTTAGTTCCTTATCAACCCCCATCTTTATTGCTTTCTTAAATATTTATTTCTTGCATACTTAATCATAAACTGCTTGACATCAGAATCAAAACTGTTCGGCCGTTCCCTGTGGGATCGACCCTTATTTACCATTCTACTAAGTAGAATAGTTAGTAAGGTTTAGTGTATTTTTCATACACATTTAATTTGGTAGTAAGAAACGACGCTACCAATTGGGAAAATAGCTTCTGAGATGTGATGTTCAAACGTAAGCTTATATTTACTAATTTACACTAACAAAATTTTATTTCATGTAAAATGTATATGATGTGATGTATTGTTAATGTAATTACACATATATTTCTGTCTAATTGCAGTTGGACAATGAAAGCAATGTACCAGAAGATATGATCGTGGCACTGTCAGAGAGGATTGCACTATTTCAGATACAAGTCAAGGCTTCCATGCAAACACGTTATTCAGTGGTCTATAATGTCATGAAAATGACTAATGATGTGCATGTGTTGGACATTTACTATGACAAATATGTTGGAAAACCAGTAAGTTTCTAATAATTCATGTATATTGGATGTTTCATGAGTATATTGTTTGATTAATTATCTAATGTACATTTCACTTCTTAATAGGTTAATGAGAATAGTAGCGAGATTACAGAATTTAAGGGATGTGATGAAGCTGATCCAGAATCAAGTTTAAAATCTATAACAAAGTCGGCTGCAGTTGACAATACTGAAGAGAAGGAATGCAATGATGAGGACTCTGACAGCATGAACAAGAGAGGTTACAAAGAGGATGCAATGGCTGCAATTGCAGCAAGCAAGAAAAAGAAGTCCATCAAAAAAGATAAATAGTTTCCTGAAATACTATGTTTTATAATTCAGTCATTATGTTTAGCATTTCAATGTTTGTTCAAGTTTAAGGTAGTCGTTTGTATTTGAATTCCAGTTTAAGTCTTTCTATTTAGTGTGATGTCACAATGTCACAATAGTGGCAATAGTTTCAATGTATTTCTTCTACTTCTATATAGTATTGTTTATCTAAAATGTCGTTTTTTGTCTTCCATTTTTACTCACTCTTAATGTCAATCTTCCACGTATCAAATCATGCAGCATGGTCTATCTAAATCAAATAATCAATAAATTTAAACAATATATATACTTACATTTTAGGTTTAAGAAAAATAAATGGGGTGAATCAACATTTGAGTTTAAAATAGCATAAATTGTAATATGTTAAGAAAAAATAAATGAATTTAAAAATTACTCTTGGTATTTTAAAATTAAATGGGGCGAATCAACAGTTGAGTTTAAAATAGCATAAATTTGTAATAGGTTAAGAAAACACAAATGAATATTTAAACTTTTAACTACCCCATTTAAATTTAAACTAAGTTATCTAAATTTTTAAACATTCAAGTGTCCCATCAAAATTACAGTCATGAAATTGCTCAGTATGATATCTACCTTAAAAAAATCAAAGTAAATAACATACAGGTAGATTATACTTATCTTTTCGAGTATGCGCTGTCTTCATTTAAGATGGAGTTTCACAATAATGTATACATAATTCATATTTCATATATCCACAATTGTTGTTCAATTTGCATACAAATAGCAACTAAAATGTTAATTATAATTAAATTAAAATAACTTATTTCAGTTAATCCGTAGACACAACAACAATTTCTATACACTGTTAAAAATATTTTTTCAATAAGGTATTACTCATATCTTCAAATTAAATACTAATTATATAATAAAAAATAATCGACTTTAAATGAGAAGGTAATAAACATGTCAGCAGTAATTATAAACGGTTTATCATTTTTTTTTTTAAATTTATAACTCCCTCACGTTGGAAGTGGTTATGAAAACAAATTTGAAAAACAATTAATAGGTTCTAAGTGCGATAGGCATATCTTCATTCAAAAAAACCATTTGTTCTTCAGATTTTGCAAATGCAATAACTGGTATGAATACAATCAATCTCTGAAAGCAGCTACATCAAAGAATCAAATCATACAGAGGTTGGTGTATAAGTTCAATTGATTGTGTATTGTTGTGTAAATTACATGATTTAATTATAAAAAAGAGTTACTTAGTTTACGAATAATGTAATTTGAAATAATCTCATAGTCATTAAACATATACATTATCGAATACATTATTGTTTCGTATATATCTACTTAATTTTATTTTATTTTGTGTTAGAGTGCATGATTTTGTATGTATCTTCATTTTTATACATAGTAGATAGTAATAATAAACATCAGGAATGTATGTGAACATTACACAATAATTATTGATTGTAGATATAAATAAGAGACAGGTTTTAGACATTACCATGGTGTAGTAGCAGATATGAGTTCATTGCAAGAGATTGATCGATCGGAGTTAGAATTGTCAAAGGACGATCTCCTTCTAATCTATTGGAAAAAAAATATTCAAAATAAATGGAAATCTCAGATAATTATTGAATTCGAGGCCCCATTTTTTTACTTGCTTTTCAATATTCCACTGCAGTCACAATAGATCTACACTATGTTAAGCAATTTATGAAGATTGTTAGTTCTCTCCACCGATTAGCTCAACGGTGAGAAGAAAATTAACCTTCAGATTTTTGTAGCACATGAGTTCATTGCATGAGATAGATCGATCGGAGTTAAGATCAATCAAATGATGATCTTCCTCTAATCTATTGAAAAAAACAAATTTAGTCAAATTTTATGGAAATCTCAGATTAACTATTGAATCTGAGTCCCCATTTTATGACATGCTTTTCAATATTCCACTGCAATCACAATAGATCTACACTATATGAATCAATTTATGAAGATTGTTAATTTTCTCTTCACCGATTAGCTAAATTGTGACAAAAAAATTAACATTCAGACTTTTTTTCCTCTATTAAGAAATCCATGCACAGTAGATTAAACTAGCACACTAGAGAAATCATTTAGTCATTAATATTAGAATGAGAAGATCTAAATATATGTGAAATATGGAGTGGATTAGTGTAGAATCAGCTCAAAATGAGAAGACTGTACAAGTCTCCGAAAATTATGTAGATAGAGAGAGAAAGAAGCAGCTGAAATGGAGTAGCCGAGTAGATGTATGAAGTGATTGAGGGCTCACTATTCCACTGCAGTCACAATAAATCTACACTATGTTAAGCAATTTATGAAGATTGTTAGTTCTCTCCACCGATTAGCTCAACGGTGAGAAGAAAATTAACCTTCAGATTTTTTTAGCACATGAGTTCATTGCATGAGATAGATCGACCGGAGTTAAGATCAATCAAATGATGATCTTCCTCTAATCTATTGAAAAAAAACAAATTTAGTCAAATTTTATGGAAATCTCAGATTAACTATTGAATCTGAGTCCCCATTTTATGAAATGCTTTTCAATATTCCACTTCAATCACAATAGATCTACACTATATGAATCAATTTATGAAGATTGTTAATTTTCTCTTCACCGATTAGCTAAACAGTGACAAGAAAATTAACCTTCAGATTTTTTTCCCTCTATTAAAAGATCCATGCACAGTAGATTAAACTAGCACACTAGAGAAATCATCTACTCATTAATATTAGAATGAGCAGATCTAAATATATGTGAAATATGGAGTGGATTAGTGTAGAATCAGCTCAAAATGAGAAGACTGTACAAGTCTCCGGAAATTATGTAGATAGAGAGAGAAAGAAGCAGCTGAAATGGAGTAGCCGAGTATCTGTATGAAGTGAGTGAGGGCTCACTATTTATAGTGTAATGGACTAGGGTTTTATTTGCTTTATAAGCTTGCGCCGCTGATATGTAATTCAGCTGTAGTTGATTATGGGCCAACAGCCCAACAACATCCCAACAGCCCAAGAATAATAATAAATAAATAAAAAAATACTCTTAAGCCTCTAATTAATTCCGCCCAACAGCCCAAAAGTATAATTTAGTAAATCTTAATGTTATATTTTAACATAAGCCCACATGTTACCTTCAGCCCAACCCAAAAATTAATGAATATAGAATTTGATATCTACCTTTTTATATAATATACTCCCTCCATTTCATATTAATTGTCGTTTTAGGGAAAAAAAATGAAAGAATTAAGTATAGAATATTTTTACAAATATACCATCAACTAATATTAGGGGATAATATTTTGATCAAATAAAATATCTGTGATATGTCGAAAAATATAGATATTCTAGGATTGAATAGGGAGAAAATTGGTTGAATTGGTGAAAAATATCTACAACGTCAATTAATTGGAAAAAGGAAGAAGTAGCTAACTAGAATGAAAATAAATATAGAAAGGAGGAAGTATTAGCAACTACATAAACATAATTGTAATTATATAACATAACTGTAATTATATGTATTCTTGCATATGGTATATGGAAACGAAATGATAAAATATATAGTTTTTATAATATTAATAAGTTTAAAAAATATGTTAAACAAACATATTAACTTAAAATAAGTATTATATAGTGAAATTTTTTACATACAAACATTTGAAACTGAATATGTGTGTTTTGTATCATTTTATTATTTTATTACTTAGTTTAATGTAACAATATATATATATATATATGTAAAATTTTGTATAATGTTAAAAAAAATTGCGTACTATTTTGTTTAGTTATTGTTTTTTTTTATGATGATGTAACTAAATTATTTCAAATTTACATGTTTTTTATTAATATTGGTAGGTACATTATATCTACAAATATGGATGAAAGTGAAACCAGAGAGGCAAGAATCTCGTGCAAGAATCAGATGAGTCTAAAGCGTCAGCGCACTTTACTGGGTATGATGTTTTAATTTTGGTTCAATATATGATGAGTTTTAATTTTTAATTTTAGATAATTTTTATATTTAAATAATCAAATTTAAATATGTGTTGTTCATCCTTTTTTTATTTATTACAGGTGGTGTATGTAGCTCTCAAAATGAATTTCGTGGGACGAATGCCCATAACAAACAACAGTCAACGTGTTCTGCATCTTCATCCTCGAGGCCACTCTCAATTGATACAAGTAATTCAGCATATATTTACAAAATTTAATTCTTTTTACATTAATTTTTCAACGTATTAGTATAATTTAATTATTGCAGGTAAATTTCACTTAGCTAGGAAGAATAGAGTTGAAGTTCAGTCAAAGACTTCATCTTTTGTAAAGCCAATTTGTACTCAAAATAGAAAAGGTACTTAAATATATATTTTAAGTACATATTATACTTAACTTAAAATTTAAAATATTTGTTGTGAAGCTTCATACTTTTAATAATGATTTAAATTTAACTATAGTTTGTTGTGTGTTAGGTTGTGGACCATTTCAAGTTCCTCAATCAAATTTATCATCATTTTATAAAGAAAATGAAAACGTAGAAAATATCAATCACTCAATCAGTACAACTGAGGCAAGGAATTTACGCAAGAATTGTTTAAGCAGAAAGAGAGATCGCATGTTGATGGGTAAGATAGATAATCTTTGTTTTGTAAATAAATAATTTTTTTTTATATATTATGTTACCACATTTATATTTAAATTCAATAATTTTTTTATAGGTGATTCTCTAATTTGAGAAATAAAAGTATACGGATAAATGATGATACTTCAAGTGAGTCAACATCGATTGAATCGGTCCGACGTACATCATTTCCTATCGATAGCCGTAAGTTCGTGTATATTTTAATTATTCTACATTAGATTGTTATGGTACACATGATTCCCTTCACATTATTTTAAATGAGTTTATTTTAGCTCGAAAAAATTTATTCTATGGATAATTAAGAAAATAAGGTTGCCTTTACATAATTAAAAAAATTGAAATAATTATTTTTTTCGAATTGGATTAAGTTGTCATTTGCTTTTAAGTTTATGATGGTGGTGGTTGTGGTGGAGGTAGTTAGTAGTGGTAGTAGTAATAAAGCATCGCACAATGATATAAACATTAACCTGTTTTTGCCGCATATATCTTACAATGTTTTTTAATTGCTTTATGAATTGTTGTATTTATTAGTTTTTTACTCTACAAAAATCACTATGTCTTATGTAATTTTTTTATTATGCTGATTTTTTTTAGTGACTCCAATGACTCCATGTATGGGTACAAATACTAAAAATGATCGGTTTGCTGCCTCTTCATCCAATATAAACAAAAGGTAACTGTAATATTAAATGTTTAATTATCGCACAATGATATAAACATTAACCTATTTTTGCCGCATATATCTTACAATGTTTTTTAACTGCTTTATGAATTGTTGTATTTCTTAGTTTTTTACACTACAAAAATCACTATGTCTTATATAATTTTTTTATTATGCTGATTTTTTTTAGTGATTTCATGACTCCATGTATGAGTACAAATACTAAAAATGATCGGTTTGCTGCCTCTTCATCCAATATAAACAAAGATAATTGTAATATTGAATGTTTAATTATTATTCCATTTATTTATATTTATAATGGTTAATTATTTCCACTTATAATTTACAAGTTGTTATGTTAATAATCCAGATGGAGAAAGATCTTATGTGCATACCGGTGATACATCAAGGTATTTATGATTTTTCAAGTATTTAATTTTTTTGTATATTAGTTTATTTTTATAACATCATTTAATAAATATTTTTATAGGTGGTACTTTTTTCTGGTATGAAGAGAGACTACGATCAAATTACCAGTCCGATAGACCCAAATATTCAAATTGTTGCTTGCAAGGAAAAGTTAAACTACCAATGATGAAGAAGCCACCTCAACTTTTTAAGGATCTTTTGAGTGGTTCAAATCCTAAAAGCAAGCAATACATAAAAAATATCAGGTCGTATAATAGCATGTTTGCATTCACGTCGATGGGAGGAAAGATAGATAATTCTATAAACACTGGAAACAGTCCACCAATATTCAAGCTACATGGTCAAAACTACCACTTGATTGGGAGTTTGATGCCACGTGGGAATGCCACACTGAAGTTTGCACAACTCTATATCTATGATACATAAAATGAAGTTGCAAACAGAATTAACTCTGTTAGGTATGATTTCTTTGTAACTTATTTAAATTTTAAAATTAATTAAGTTATTGGTGTCATATGTTTATACTTTTTTTATATAATATATCCTTTGAACAAAAAAAAAATTATATTTTTATTACTGGAGTATATTACTTTTGTTGAATAAATATTTATATGGAATTTTATGTATACAATATATTTATACTCATTCACTTACATATTGCACAAACAAATCAAGGAGCAACACTGATAGCCACTACAAGGAAAAGACTCTTTTGAGACCACAAAAAAGTGGTCTCAAATAATGAGTATTTGCCACAACTTAAGCAAAGTGGTCTCAAATAATGAGTATTTGTCACAACTTATGAGTATTTGTCACAACTTTATTGTCGTCTCAATAACTCGGTCGCAAATAATATATTTATGACCACAAAAGTGGTCTCAAATGCGCCTCAAATATTTTTTGCAACAACTAGTTGTCTCTAAAAGTAGTCTTAAAGTTGTCTCAAATAATTTGTAGAGAGATTTGTGACAACAAGTGGTCACAAATAACTTATTATTAGTGACCACAATTGTGGTGTCAAAAAGTCTTATGCAAAAGACTTCTTTTGTTGTAGTGAGCCTTCACACTGATGTTGTTGAAGAACTAAAGGAAGCGCTTGGTGAAAATAACACATTTGTTCAATCGTTTTGAATGGCAAGGGACAAAATTCAACAAGGTCAAGACTCCAATGTTAGATTGAAGCTTATGGGGAGAAGAGAAAAGGATGCTAGGACATATAATCTTCCATCTGTTTTGGAAGTTGCTGCACTTATTGTTGGAGATTTTGATGAAGTCCTTGGTGACATAGATATCATAGTTGAGACAAGAACAGGTACCTTGAAGCGTATTACAGAATTGCATGCTTCATATCTCGGACTACAATATCCACTCATATTCCCTTATGGGGAAGATGAATAATAGAGAAGATATTTTGTTGCCGGACAGAGAAGGACAAGTGGGAAGAAAGAGAACACATGTCAGTGTAAGAGAATTTTTTTTCCTTCAGATTTCATGATAGGGAAGGTGAAGAATGTCTTATTTTATGCTCTAGGAGATTAACACAAAAATTAGTCGTAGATGCATATACCATTGTTGAGTCAGGGAGACTAACATGGATCAAAAGGAACCAAAAAACTTTGAGATGTGAGGTGTACAAAGGACTAGCTGATGCTTTCTCACGTGGTGAACTTGATTTGTCTGCTCAAGGTTTACCGGTTATCTTACCATCATCATATACCGGCGGTCCTCGATACATGATTCAGAACTACCAAGATGCAATGACTATATGTGGTTGGGCTGGTTACCCTGATCTCTTTATTACATTAACATGTAATGCAAAATGGTCAGAAATTACAAGGTACTTGGATAGAAGGGGACTAAATCCCGAGGATCGCCCAAATATTGTATGTCGAGTATTCAAGATGAACTTGGATGACTTGATTAGAGATCTCAGAAGAAATAAAGTTTTTGAACGAGTAAAAGCAGGTACATCACTAAAAAAACCAGTTTTGATTTTTTATTTGTAATATTAGAAATACTTAAAGCTAATATTACATATTTATATGTTATTATTGTTCAATTATTGTTGATGACATTCAATTGTGTTGCAACAGTTGTGTACACTGTGGAGTTTCAGAAACGTGGTTTGCCACACGCCCATATTTTGTTATTTTTAGCTGCAGAGGATAGATACCCAACAACAGCTGATATAGATCGAATCATTTTAGCTAAAATTCCTGATGTAGATGTCAATCCAGAGTACTACGCTGCTGTTGAGAATTTCATGATACATGGGCCATGTGGTGTTGCGAACACAAGATCACCTTGCATGTCAGATAAAGGCTGCACAAAATACTTTCCTAAGGATTTTGTTGATGACACAACATTTACAGATGAAGGATATCCAGTATACAAAAGAACAAATAATGGAAGAACAATTTTGAAGAATGGGATTCATGTTGACAGCAGATTTGTTGTACCATATAACCATTATTTGTTGTTTCGGTATGGTGCACACATGAACATGGAATGGTGTAATCAATCAAGGTCAATCAAATATCTGTTCAAGTACATTAATAAAGGATGCGATCGTGCCACCGCTCAATTTCTGAAGAGTAAAAAAGATGAGCATACTGGAAAGGTTATTGATGAAGTACAGATGTATTATGATTGTAGGTACGTCTCACCATGCGAGGCAATGTGGAGGATCTTTGGCTATGAGATAACCTATCGCAATCCACCTGTTGAGAGATTGAGCTTTCATTTACCAGATCAACATAATGTCATTTTTTCAGAAACAGATAACTTGGAAACAGTTGTTGATCAGCAATATTTCAACACGAGCAAGTTTGAGGCATGGTTCAAGGCTAATATCGAATACTCACAAGGATATAATCTAACATACTTTGAGTATCCCCAACATTTTGTGTGGAAAAAGAAGACAAAGAAATGGAGCCCAAGAACAAAAGGAATTGCATTGGGAAGACCTTACTATGTACCCCCAGGAGCAGGTGATTCTTACTATTTAAGGCTGCTAATCAATGTTGTTCGTGGTGCAAAATGTCACAATGACATGAAGGTAGCACATGAAGTTCAATATGATTCATATCGAGATGCATGTTACGCATTTGGTCTTTTGGAGGACGATAGTGAATATGTTGATGGAATCGCAGAGGCAAGTATTTGGGCTTCAGCACATTCTTTGCGGGCTATGTTTGCAACGTTGTTAACAGAAAATTGCATTTTGGCCGACCAGAATATGTTTGGGATAAGTGTTGGGAGTTTATGTCGGATGACATATTATATAGACAACACAAGTTTTACCATCATCAAGGTACATGTTATATGTTTTCATGTTCCATACATTTTATTTCTATACTTAATTTGCTTCTTATTAAATATTGTATTAACTTACGTAATTAAAATATTTGTATAGATTTGAGTTTGACTGAAGCGGAGATAAAAAATCTTGCTCTTATTGAGATTGAGAATATTTTACGAAGATGTGGACGTAGTTTGAGGAACTTTGAACATATGCCTAAACCAGATTACAGTGACATATCAACGTGTCAGAATAGACTCATCCATGAAGAACTTCAGTATGACAAGAGTTTGTTGAAAACTGAGCTTGAACAACTACTTCCAAAGTTGACTAATGAACAAAAGGAAGTATATGAGAAAGTCATTGATTCAACTGAGCAAAATGAAGGTAAAACTTTCTTGTTTATGGGTATGGAGGCACTGGGAAGACTTTTATTTGGAAGACATTGTCTGTAGCTATTAGATCGAAAGGGAATATTGTATTGAACGTGGCTTCATGTGGAATAGCATCTTTGCTCTTACCTGGTGGAAGAACAGCTCATTCTAGATTTAAGATTCCCCTAAATCTTCATCAAGATTCATTGTGTGGCATCAAACTAGGAAGTGATCTTGATCAGCTTATTGTTATGGCAAAGTTGATTATATGGGATGAAGCTCCAATGATGCACAAACACTATTTTGAAGCACTTGATAGAAGTTTGAAAGATGTAATGAAACGTGTTACGCAAATTTGAGTAAACCTTTTGGTGGTAAAACAGTGGTGTTTGGTGGAGATTTTCGTCAAATTCTGCCAGTTATACCTAAAGGTCGAAGACAGGACATTGTTAATGCTACGATGAATTCATCTTACATATGGAGTAACTGTAAAGTGCTTCGTCTAACAAAGAACATGCGGTTGCAAAGTGCTGCGTCTGAAAGTGAAGGATCACAGCTTCATGAATTTTCAGAATGGTTGCAAAGTGTAGGAGATGGAACAATTGGGTCTGGAGGAGAACATTTTTCCACAATTCAAATTCCTGACAATATGCTTCTTCAAAGTGGCGAAAATCCAATTGCCACTATTGTTCACAACACATATCCCGATCTTTCTGAAAGAATTCATGATCCAGAATATCTTCAACAAAGAGCTGTATTGGCACCAACACTCGATGCTGTTGACTCCATAAATCAATACATGATTTCGAAAAATATCGGTGAGGGTCGTTCTTACTTTAGCTCAGACTGTGCAGCTAAATCCGACTTAACAACTAATGTGATAACAAATGTTCACACTCCCGAGTTCTTAAATTCAATAAAGTGCTCTGGAGTTCCGAATCATGAGTTGAATCTGAAAGTAGGAACTCCCATTATGCTGCTAAGAAACATAGATCCAAGTCGTGGACTATGTAGTGGAACAAGGTTGATTCTTAGTAGACTTGGAAATCATGTATTGGAAGCAAAAATCATGACTGGATCAAGTGCGGTGAAATGGTATTGGTTCCAAGACTGTCGATGACTACATCAGATGCAAAGATACCATTTAAATTTCAGCGTCGTCAATTTCCAATCACAATTTCTTATGCGATGACTATCAACAAGAGTCAAGGCCAGTCTCTTACAAATGTTGGATTATTCCTGAAGAAGCCAATTTTCAGTCACGGATAATTATATGTTGCATTCTCCAGAGTCACAAATCGAAGAGGTTTGAAAATCTTAATTTGTAATGAAGAGAAAAAATATGTAAACACAACCGTGAATGTTGTGTATAGAGAAGTATTTAGAAATTTGTAATATGTTACCTCATACATTGATTGCCCCTTTTTTTAGTTTGTGAATGTTAATTAACATAACTACATTATTTAAACGTACATTTTATTGATCCTAAATTTAGTTATACGCATCATATTCATAATTTTCGTGCACTTTATTTTAAATTCATATACAAATTTAGTCTTAGATGCACGGGTGGACAACTAGTGTCAATAATAATTATAAATCAGATTTCAATGTTTTTCAAATCAATTGTTTCAATTTCAATCACAGTTGCATTAATCTAAACTAATCTTCTCCCAACCAGATTCTTGATTAGATCCACTTATGAGAGTATCATTGAAGAAACTAATCATACAATTAAATTAAGCTACTAAATTTTTAAATGGATAGGATTTGAAATTTTGTACCAATTAACTTATCTTATTAAGAACTATTAGGTTTATTAATTTTTTAGAAAAGGAATTCGTTGAAAACCCTAAAGTATTTCACAAGAAATTGTAACCATCATAATGTTTCATAAATTGCGCATACATGATTTTTCAAGATTATGGAATAAAATTTAGCCAACAGTCATTTCAATTAAATCACCATAATATTCAAATTAATGTATGAAATGATTAATTCCACTTTCATTAATATTTTAGTTCGAAATAATTTTTTTTAATTAAATGGAAAATAATATGACACTGTGTAACCTAATATAATTTAAGATGTTAGATTAGATGCTAAACACACGAAGTAACGAATTTAATTTTATTGAACTTTTATTTTATGCCCCAAAATAATTTAATGTGGTGCAAGTGAATTACTATCAGTTTCATTTTATGCCACCAATTGTGATTTAACTATTTTGTATGTGTTCTTTATTTTTTTTCAAGTGTATTACTAACACTTTCAGTTTATGCCACCAATTGTGATTGAACTATTTTGTATTTACTCTTAGTTTTTTTTTTTTTTTTTTTTTTTTTTTGTAAATGTACTATTATTATTTGTTTACATTAGAAACATATCTGAAAAAACCACTTCTATAAATCATTTGTGTAACAAATATTAACATGTTGAAAAAATTTAAAGGTTGAATAATTTTAAAGATATGAACTTGTTGCATTTTAATTTTTTCTTTTCTTTTGCTTAAATTGTCATGGAATTTTAGTAATGTAGACATATAAACTGAAATTTTATGTGGTAAATTACTTTGTCAAAAAATTGGAAGACATATCACATTTTGTGAACTCTAGAGAAATTCATTTTTTATTAATTTTTTAAATTATATATATTGTGCATTATTAAAGTCTATGGCTATGTATATCATATTATAGATAACGTGAATTTTGTTGATATTGCGCCGCTTAATAAACACTAGATCGGTTAAAAATCAATAAGTTAAATCTAATCATCATTGAAATAAATATCCTGAAATCGAAACCCTAGGATACTTTTTATCCTTGATTGATAATTCTTTGTGTTTACCAAGTTTGAAATCATAGTAAGTGAGTAATTAGTTAAATTTCGTTAGTTTCAGTTAAACCAACCCATTGATACTTAGTATCTAGTTAGGAGAATCCTATAATATCGAGGTATCGAACTACCTAAAACTATTCTTTGTGGGATCGACCTTAACTACCGCTACTTCACCTACATCCGTACACTTGCGGAACACTAGGTTAGAAACCGAAGTGTCAGTAGGATCAAAATTTACTGTGTAGGTAAGTAGAAAATTCGAAAGTCAAACAAGTAAGAAACAAAAAAAAGGATATTCAATATAATAATAAATGGCTTGGTGGTAAGTAACTTGTTTCAATTCCACTAGGTCAAGGGTTCAATTCTCCAGCTCACTATTTACACTAGTATTTTTTTAAGAGTGAGAACAATGTCTTTTCGGGTATAATGACGGAAATTTTCGCCATTACCACAAAATATGGATACGTGGATATTATTTGACATCACTAATTCGTGATTCGAGTTTTATTCGGAAAAAAGGGAAAAAATTTCGCCTCATCAATTGGGTTAAATATGTTTATTAATTTTTCTACTTATTTTTTCTAATTAACTTAATCTTAACTTTAATTAGTCAATGACTAAATTTTAAATATATTATTCGATGTCTAACCCTCAATTTATTGACTACAAATTTTAGTTTTATTTGATAATTGTAGTTCGATCATTTTCGTTTTAAGTTCATTTTACCTATATGATGTCGCAGGTTCGGCTCCTGCTTACTTCATTATGCCTATTTGTTTTAAAAAGACTAAACCAAATTTATCGCTGAGAGAAATATATTTCTCGCGAAAATAGCATAAATATCGCGATATGTTGAGAAACTCGCGATATTAACGGAAATATCAGTTTCAATATATAACTCGCGATTTATTCTCGAGAAATTTAATTTCTCGCCGAAATCTGTGACTATGATTTCGGGTATAGTGACGGAAATTTCCGTCACTAATGTCGTTTTACATGGGCATTAAGTAATGACGGAATATTTCCGTCACTACATAGCAACGGCTAAAATTTCGTCATTAATCCGTCAACACAAGATTAATAACGGAATAGTTTCCATCACTACATAGCAACTGCTAAAATTCTGTCACTAATCCGTCAATATAAGATTAATGACGGAATATTACCGTCACAAACTTAAAATATTTTATTCCCACATTCTTAGCGCCCTTTGTTACTACAGTTTATTGACGGATTCTATTTCCGTCTCTAAATTCCGTCATAATTTCGTCACTAAGTCGTTGCTAATATTCAAATACTCTTGTAGTCCCTATCTGTGGGTATTCCGTCACTAGTCCGTAATTAGTTTGTGACGGAAAATAAGTCACTATCGATAATATTTCTTGTAGTGCGTGTACTATTTAGATTATGTGAGTGAATGTATTGGAAGTGGCAGAGTAGCTAGCCCTCACAATAGAAACATAAACCCTCATTAACAAACTCTTCGAATTCATCAACCAACTAGCTTCGTATCTTTTTATTTAATCACAAAAATAAAGAATATTCACTTTGTCGATTTCAAGTCATAAATAGCCTTTTTACTATTTTCTTTCACAGTTTACTCTTGATCATCTTTGGCAGTGAAGCTCAAGAAATTAAGAGTTTAAAAACTATAGTTTGATATATTTGATTGAAAGGTAATAATACCATAAGATGAAGTTTTGTTTTTATTACTAGGCTTCAGTAAAAAACATATTTTGCATATTTGATTCTTTTCCATGTGCAAATCCTCTTCTATATATCAGCAATACATGTTAATTAAACTTCAAACTAATTTCAAATACATCGTAGTATAGTTTGTTGTTGACAATGATAATATTTACTGTTATATCTCGGTATGTGATTGTATAGACGAAGATGTAGAAATTCAGATAAAGTCGAGGCTAGAGTTTGACTCTATATCCGTAAGACGAAATTGCCACGTACTCCGGTGCAATACGTTTAGTAGCAAAACGCCTCCAAGATACAACGACTTTAAAACTTCAGACCGCTGCACTACGAGTCGGAAGTTATCGGCGAACGTACTCGGATATTTGGAACTTTCGGACTCTACGAATGCAGAATTTAGAAAGCTTTTGAATCTTAAAGAACTTGTGAATGCGAATGTATGAAATGAAATGTGGAGGGGCCTATTTATATATGTTGAAGAGTTGTGGTGCCTTTTTGGAAAGGCACATCTTCACCCCTTGGTTGCACCCTTTGGACTGGACCTACCCGTTCGCTGGACGGTCGCACCTGCAGGCTGACCCGCGCCCTGGCGGGCGACGGGTCGCACTGGTTCGCTGGCGGGTCGGTTCGACCCACTGCCCCGGTCCGAACCCCCGACCCGGTTCGACCCGTCGGCCGGTCCGGTCCGCCCAACGATCCAGTCCGGTTCGACCCGGTCTGGCCTGGTCCGATCCGAGCTGCCCAACGATCCGGTCCGATTCGACCCGGTTCCTGACCGGACCGGTCCACGTCACCGCACCGCCTGACTCGAACCGCCACGAACCCGTGAGCCATCCGTCTGGACCACCTAGCCAAAACTTTAAGGCTCCTCGCAACGACGCGTACGTGCAAAGTGCGCCTCTAAAGCGACTCAATGCGACATGTGCGACGTGCGCGTGCGGGCCCGGGCTTCGGATGGTGCGAAGCACCATCCTCGGGTCCATTTTAGCCAAAGGCTAAAATCCTACTAGGATCCACTATAAGATCCACCATAGGGGAACACACTTGATAACTACTTATCAAGTGCTCTACTAAATAAGGAGTATCCACTTACTCCAATTTTTCTATGTGGGACAAGTTCCCATATGTTTCCTTCATAAACTCTTCAACTTCCAAGTTTAAGTTGCAACCTTTGACAATTAATATCTCATTCACCCGAAATTGATTTTGAGCATATTAATACATTAAATCCATCTACTCGAAGTGTAGATTATGAATTTGCAACTTGTTTCCATTTTTACCAAATGAATTGAATGAATTAAATTGGTCAATTTTGAGTCAAAACCTAAAATTCCAAATCAATTTCGAACATTTACAAGCTCATAAGTAATGGAGTTGAATGAACAAATCAAGGTAAGTTCATGAAGATATGCCAAATGTTCAAGGGTTATTCTTTTTAGTTTTAGGTTTATAAATATTGCTTATTGATAATATACATAACTTAGGGCTCTTATATGGTCAATCATCAATTCATCGATTTTCCTAAGTGATGCAAACTCGATATACATAAATTAATTAAATATGTTGTGCACCTTTTGATATTTTTAGTATTTATTATTTATGATTTTTATATGATTTATATTATCAAAATTTATAAACTTTACAAAACTAGGCCGGTCGTCGGAATTCATGTTCGGCATACAACTTTCAAAATTTATATAAAAATGTTTACTTGTAATTTTTAAAAGTTGTTATACTATATTCAATTATAAGACATTAGAGTCTATACTTAAAATTTGGAGACATTTCGTTGTGTTTATGATTTTTAATGAATTTTACAAGGTATATTGATTTTAGTTATAAAGTTGTCACATTTGACCCTAGAAAATGATTTTTATAAAATTATATCTTTTGATTTTTGAAAACCTATTTTACTAATTTTTTTTACGAATGTTTGACTATGTTATATTATATAAAGTTAGGAGTTTATAGTTATGTTTTGAGAGGTCTTAATGAAATATTACATGACAGACAAGTCAGAGATCTAAAATTATCTATTTTCAACTCTAACAGAAGATTTTTATAAAAATATATCCTTGAAGTCTAATGAACTATTTTGGTAAGTAAATTATAACATATAATGTATAGATATGTAGACATTCATAATTTTTAAATGATTATGTGAATTTCTGTGTTATAGCACCCCAGAACCAAAAGCAGTTAATATTCTTGTTGGCAATTTAATTTATTTTATTCTCAAATAAGTATACATATAAGATATATGGTGCATATTGTCTATGATTAAGTTGAGTCTCATAAGAATGGATCAACGGTTACATTTTCCATTAGATTAAACTGCACCCGCCAAAAAATTAAAGTACTTAGCTAGTACTTCCTCCGTCTCAGTTAACTTGTCCTACTTTTCATTTTGATTCGTCTCACTTAACTTGTCACACCCATAAATGACAATTAAAGGCAACAATCTCCACCCTCAAAATATCCACATTTAATCTCCACCTTTAAAAAAATCAAAGATTCCACAAAATCTGTTTTATCGTAACATCCGTGCCCGGCCAACTGTGACAAGTAAACTGGGACGGAGGGAGTATACGCCAATTTTGGGGATGGACTTTTTAAAAGGGGGGATTGTAACTTCCCAAAACCAAAAGTAGCATACTTTTCTTTTTGCCTTTTTAACTAATATTCCAGAAAGAAATATTTAAAGTTTATTTTATTTTAAAACTCTTCTAGTCAAATTCTTTATCCAAATGCTGAGGTTAATGAACATTCAAGAAACAAAGTATCTATACTTAATTTTTACAGGAGGAGCTATCAAGGGAAGCTCACTCGTGTCACTCATTCGGCATATTGAAGAAATGTACAAAAGATAAGAGATTAAAAAATATTTTAATTTTGTTGAGTATACCAATATAACTTACTTCAAAAATTACCTGTAGAATTTTAATAAAAAATATAGTAAATTATTATATGAAATTGAGTATATCCTTGCACCTGTATAATGAGTTCACAGTATCCTAAAAAATTCTTACTCTAATTTTAGTATAATATTTGAAGGTACGCCGAAAGTGATTGTACTAGCTAGTCATGTTTCTATCTCCTAAGTGATAAAATACATTGAGCACTATGATTATCAAAACATAAAACAACACATTACATTGCCGTGATAATTTACATTAATGTATTATAACACATCATAAATTGATATTATACTAAGTTCAATTAGTACTTCCTTCGTTCCACTCATTTTTTACATAAGGACGGACACGTATATTAAAAAAAAAATTATTTTTTGCTTTTGATTGACTTTTCAAAGGTGGAGATTTTGAGTAGAGATTGTAAGAGAAATTTTCTTTTCAAGAGTGTGTAAAATTGAATGGGACGGATCGAAATGAAAAGTGTGTAAAACTGAGCGGGACGAAGGAGTATTATATATATAATTTGGTACTCCCTCCGTTTCATATTAATTGACGTTTTAGGATGTTCGTCTCTTTTCAAATTAATTGACGTTTTACATATTCTTTACTAATTTTACCAATTTTCTCACTGAACTCAGTTTTAAAAAATCTCTATAATCTATCAGAGATATTTTGTTTTGGTCAAATTTTTATCCCCTAAAATATTTCCGGTCATTCTCGCCCCTTCTTCCCTCTCCCTTCTTCATTCCACGCCTTCATTCTCTCTCCCTCCTTCATTCCATAATTTAAATTGAATAAAAAAAAACGATAGCAGCCTTTATATAATTCTTTCTCGTGGATTATCCAATAATTTCGTAGTTATAGCTTTCAACAAATTGATTTATAGAAGAATATGAAGGAGTTGAGCTAAAAAAATATTTTAGAAGGCGGATGGAAATATTGAGTTGAAATAAATATAGTTGTTTGAGTTTCTTCAAAAACCTGACTTACTGATTTAATGAGGAAAGACAAATAAATGTAGTCTGAGGGAATTGTCTAGACTACATTTCTAACAAATAGTTTAATTAATTGATGGAATTGTCTAGACTACATTTCTAACAAATAGCTTAATTTTATGATACAATGAGGAAATATAATTAAATATAGACTTATGGAATTTTCTGGGATATATGTTCAATAAATATGCGCGACAAAACTCTTTCTTTTCTTTTGCTTTTCTCATTTATTTAAAACTTGTGGTCTTGGAATTTATACAGATTCTATTCGAAAATAATTGTTAGAGACGGAAGTTAATAATGAATACGATGATCTTGAAAAAGAAGACGGAATCTTGAGAGAGAAGACGAAGATAATCATCTAAAAATGCAAAATTTTAGGATTCATTTGACAGAGACAAATAATTAGGTGAGAGTATATCTGTCAAAAAAATTCATCGTTAATTCTTTTTTTTCATCATAAAACGTCAATTAATATGAAATGAAGGGAGTATTAGATAATCAACCCAATGATCAAGTTAATCAGTCGTTACACCTCACTCAAAAGTCACTTTTGAGAAAGTAAAGCCACATTTCATTTTCCTTAATTTCAAATACACATTTCATTTCATAAATAAGGAGAAGTAATACTAAGGGGCTCTTGGTTAGGGGATTTAGGGGTTCATTCCCATTTATTGTGCTTGATACATAAAGAAAAAGTTAATCAATACCACATTTTATTAAATTCCTCTTACATTATTTCATAGTATGATTAACCTCTTATTCATACTCATTACCATTATCATTGATGATTTGCAATCAAACAGGGCCTAAGCTTTTCTTCATTTGGCCACGTCATCCATTTATGTATTACATCTCTAAAGATTAGCTCATTTGCACTACAATATCATTTGGCTAGCTTCATGGAACTTTAAAAGAGCTTCAGAACTAATGGCAACTTGTCACCCTTACATATTGTCCAAACTTTCAACAAAAGTGAGGTAAAATCACGTAATCAGTAGCTTCTTCTTATATCCATACTTACACCTTAATTTATACTACCTTCGTTTTTATTTAGTTGTTCTTTAACTTAGAATTGTAAAAATAAGGAGTAACTAAAATGGACAAATAAGTCCTCAAGTAATTTTCCTACATTTCTTTAAATTTCTATAATTATACCACTATTACCTTTATATATTATATCACTTTCCAATTACTAAGAGGGCATTATTGGAACAAAAATGAAAAAAAAAAAAACTAAAGGAATAAGTATTTATAAACATCAAACAAAACCTAAAAGAACAACTAATAAAAAATGGAGGTAGTATTATTTTACTGATCAAAGTTAATTCTCTTTAGCTTTAGGTTTACAAATATTTCTTGTTGATAGTATACGTAACTTAGGGATCTAATATTGTTGATCATCAATTCACCGACTTTGCTACGTGAAGCAAAATATGTATAGATATTTTAGTATCGTTATTTATGATTTTTATATGGTTATAAGTGTTGTATAAGTAGAGGTTATATTATCAAAATGAACAAAATTTATAAGACTATGTCGGTTGTTGGAATTCAGAAACACAGAAACTAACGAAAAAAAAAAACACAGAAAAAAAAATACCAAAATAAACACGGGGTTGAGTCCCTCAGACCCCTCGAACCTACTGTTCTTGATACTCCGTATAACGATAGGTTTTACAAAGAGACCCGATTTCCCCAACACCTAACCTATCATATATCTAATAATATCCGGTGGCTCCCATCGACTTAGGTAACACTGACATGGTAAATCACCGATGACCGAACGAGCTCTCCCATATCCGCTTTGAAGCCCCTTCTCCCGAAGGTCCTTCGACACAAATCCTATCGACTCAACTGACAGTACGTACTTATCAAACAAACCACAAGAATGCAACGTTTCACACCAGCACTCGATGCGCTCTTGCTTCCACCGATTGAACGCATATATATACAAAGAGAATGATTTCTTCTTCACGCTTGTGCATGATTTTTAAGATATATTCCACCGCCGAACTTGTAAGTTTTGCATTAATCCTAAAAGATACGTATCTCACAAGATCTGATGTACATGATCTCACGCAATTATATGCTTGTACATCTCTCATGCCAAAGTATCAATCAAGGACTTGTACATTTTTTATGGTCTCGTACATCCCTTTTCATAATGGCAACATTCCACTATATATAATCTCCAAGATTTATTTGTCAACTCCAACAGATATGAATTAATTTCCTTGACTATATCTTTCCCACGCAAATCTCTTGGTCACCTAAAAAGAATGAGTACGACAAACCAAAAGAAAATAATTAATAATAATAATAATAATATATCTACTAATTATATTTGACAAAAAATAATCTAAGGCTTTTCGAAAAAATATTGCCAACATAAAATATCTTAACAAAAGAGCACATCCAAATTTGAGTTATTCGGTTTATTGCTTTTGTTAGAATATTTTGTGTTGGCAATATTTTTGTCAAAATCCCTTATACTATGTTTATATAATTTATTGAACTTATTAGATTTATTATTAATATTTTATTTTTTTGTAGGCGGATCATAAAAAACGGATAAGACTTGATGTCTTTAAAGATATAAATTTGCGAGACACGATATGCGGCGGATAAAGCTAAATTAAACAAAGATGTGTGTGCAAGGCTCGCGATAATAAATTGGTGGGCTTTAGCCCTAATTGGCGTTAATATGTTGGCGGCGGCGTGAAAGTTAATTGGAAGGAGGGATTACTGCTTCTTGTATATGAATATTATCATATGGCTTAGGAGAGTGGTGTGATTTCCAGAAGATTAGTGGGCAACATAATTTATTTAATATAATCACTATTGCCATTGAGACTTAGTTCTTTGAATTAATTAGTGCTTTTGTTTGAGCAGTAGGTATGTGTCAAAGGTAAGGTCAATATTGTTTGTGTCGAAGGACTTTCGGGAGAAGAGACTTCAAGGCGGGTTCGGGAGAGCTCGGCCAGCCTTCGGTGGTTTGTCGTGTTAGTGCCGAACAAGTCGACGGGAGTCGCCGGACGTTGTTGATATCGTATAGGTTAGGTGTTAGGGAATCGAGTCTCTTTGTAAAACCTATCGTTATACGGAGTATCAATAACAATAAGTTCCGAGGGGTCTGAGGGATTCAACCCCGTGTTTTTTTTGGTGTTTGTTCTTCGTTTTTAATTTCGTCTGTTTCTGTGTTGGAACATAAACTGTGCAGTCCAGGAATTACAAGTGGCATCAGAGCGGGTCTGTATCCTAATACGGTAGATTCTGGAACACTGCACTACTATGGATTTGCGTGGCAATACTGTACGACTTCCCTTACTTGATGGCATGAATTACGATTATTGGAAGTCACTTACGATGGCTCACTTGGAGGCGATGGGTGATGAATACTGGGAGAGTTGAATCCGGATGGTCTCCACCTGCTGCCACAGACTCGACCACACCAAAGCCTAAATCGGAGTAGTCTTCTGCTGAAAAGGGACTGTATAAGGTAAATCACAAGGCCCTCCTTTTCATTCGAACGGCTGTTGATGAAGTGCAATACATGAAAATATGCAACTGCAAAATAGCCAAAGAAGCTTGTGACTTGCTCGAGAATTACTTTGAAGGAACCAAAGAAGTGAAGAAGTCCAAATTAAGGTGCGAAATCAATTTGACAACCTCAAGAAGAAGGAAAGCGAGTCTATTGAAGACTATCACTCACGGTTCATGGGCATCGTAAACAAGAGGCTCTCACTTGGAGAGAGATTTCCGGAATCACTTATGGTGGATAAATTTTTGAGAACCCTTCCGGATCGATTTCCAGAGAAAGTCACGGCGATTGACACCTCAAAAGATGTCGAAAATATGAAGATTGATCAGCTAGTGGGAGATTTCCTAACTTTCAAACTCAACAAAGGGTTTGAGATCAAGGAGAAAAGTAGAGGCATAGCACTCAAAGCAAAAGTCAATCGCAAGGATGAAGAAGTCAGCGAACGTGATCCAGATCAATCGGAAATTGTGGAGAATATGATATTGCTCTCAAAGAAATGTGGGAGCATGATGAAGAAGTTCCGAAAGAATGACCCGAGTCCCTCTTCGTTAGGTAAGAAATCAAGTCAAACTAATATAAGTAGTCCTAATTCTTCTTCAAGTTTTGCAGGTTCAACGCTGGGCAAACTTAGATGTAGAGAATGCAATGGGTGGGGTCACTTTCAGAAAGAGTATCCAACGTTTCTGAGAAGGCAAAACAAGTCCTTAGCAACCACATGGAGTGACGAGTCAGACAATGAAGAAGAGAACGATCATTCGAACAATATGGCAGCTTTATCTACATCATATGTGTGTTTTATGGGGGAAACCGAAACCGAAGATACTGATCCGGGAAAAAGTCCAGGTATGTTGCAACATGATATACCTAACTTTTATGAATCTGATGCTTCTGATGGAGAAACAGGTCCCACAATTGAGGAGATGCAAAACATGTACGAGAAACTGTCGGTCGCATGTTTTCAAGGAAGCAAGGTCATCAAAAAATTGGAGAGTCAACTCCAAGAATCACTGGCGATGATTGAAAGATTAGAAAGAGAGGTTAAAGGGAAAGATCTGTTCATCAGTAAACTGAATGAGGAGCTCACATTAAGAAAGAAAAGCGTGGAGGCGATAATGGAAGAAAAAATTCGTGAGCTAGAAGTTGTGTTCCAACATGCACTGGCCAAAAAAGAAACTGAGGTAAATTCTTTGAAATCTGACCTCTAGACGATGCAAAGTGATCTTGGCACATGTAGGAGCAGTATGGAAAGCAAATATCAAACAATTAAGAAGCTATCCATCGATTTGGAACAATCCAAACAGGTTCTGAAACGACTGAACTCTGGTAAGGCCACTCTAACTGAACTTGTTAATCTAAGCAAAAGTCATGGTGATGTCACCGGTCTTGGTTATCATGGTGAGTCCTCTTCAAATTCGTAAAGGGGTTTCCTGAATTCTGGTCAGTATATTACAACACAGAATGATCACTGCAATTTTAATGAGAAATCTGGTCATAATCAATGCACACACACTGCACCAGTTCAGAAACGGGTTATTTTTGCACATTCTGGTCGAGGATCACATTATGCACACTTTAATAATACTGCTTATCCTGCTATGTTTCAACATGGAAAGTAAAAAACTGCTGAAAATTCTCGTTTTGTGCCTATTTGTCATTATTGTGGTGTTTTGGGTCATATACGTCCAGATTGTTATAGAATGCATTTTGATTTTTTATAATAGTAAGATTGGTAGATTGAATATTAGAAGAATGCCACGTCGAGCCCCTAGACCTAAAATAGATTTGATAAATCGCACTCAAAGAAAAATATGGGTTAGAAAATCTACTTGTTCAACTTCCCAAAAGTAAGCTCGTCGGCCCGTGTCACCACTGTTTTTGGGTATTGGTATATTAATGTGCTAAAAGAATTGATCATATTCCAGCAGCGAATCAACTGAAAATAAGGCATTTAATAGAGAAAATTTCGTAACTCTCTGGAAAATCTTTAGGATTATTGTTCGTTTGTGTTGCATAGTCGGTAAAAAGAAAAAAGAAAAAAAAAACCATATGTTGCAACATGCATATCATGTAGGATTCTGCATTAGGCATTGTTTTTCATGCATTCATCTCAATTTTATTCTTTATAAAACTCCATGCAAAAGGGCAAGTTCAAAGATTTATTTGGCTTAAAACTTTACATTCATTTTCCTTCTAGTTGATAAAGACTATCTTGTTTTAATTATCCCCGCTTGTCGGAAAGGGCTACGGTCATGAAATGATGTTGAGAGCAGCTACCGGTCCACAAATCGGAAAGAGCTACTAACACAGAAAGTGATTGATCTGTGAAAGCCGCCGGCCACAAAAATAAATTGCTTAATAATTTTGTATCTCTTTTATCAAAGGGGTTATAAGGATCAACAAGAGCTCGTCGCACCGGGTTTTCCTAGTGTGGTATTGGCTCGTGGGATTTGCGAGCTACTCCACGAGAGGGTAAAAACAGTTGGAGAAATAAGGATACCTTGAGTTATTTTTTTTTTTCGTTTAAGCCTCTAAATTGTTGTGTGCAAAAAGTCAAAATCAATTATGAAGTTGATGTGGAATTTCGTTTAGTTCTTTGCCAAACACTTCTGCTTGCCTAATACCGTGGGTGTGATAGATGAATTGAGTCTGCATTCTATTGTTTTCTTATTTTTAGGCATCCCCTGCATGATTTTCTATGAGGTTATGGATAAAAATTCTATATGCCTTGAGTTGAAAATATTTGTTTATTTGGAATTTTGGTTTAATTAAATGTTGCACCTCTTAATTTAACACCCATACAGTGAGCTTGACTATGGCTCAGCGGATTCAAGTGAGGGGGAGTTATAGTAAGGGGGAGTTTTGTATCCTTGGATTTTTCGTCAAAAAGGGGGAGAAAGTTGCTCATATTTCCATATGTTTTTAATTTCCATCATCTTTGCTGCTTGTGTTTATAGGCTGTTATTTATTTTTAGGCTTTTGACAAAAAATGCCAAAGGGGGAGATTGTTAGAATATTTTGTGTTGGCAATATTTTTGTCAAAATCCCTTATATTATGTTTATATAATTTATTGAACTTATTATATTTATTATTCGTAATTAGTTATGTTATAATATTTTATTAGTTTAATATTTTATTGTTTTAATAGGCGGATCATAAAAAACGGATAAGACTTGATGAAATATCTTTAAAGATATAAATTTGCGAGACACGTTATGCGGCGGATAAAGCTAAATAAACAAAGATGTGTGTGCAAGGCTCGCGATAATAAATTGGTGGGCTTTAGCCTAAATTGGCGTTAATATGTTGGCGGCGGCGTGAAGGTTAATTGGAAGGAGGGATTACTGCTTCTTGTATATAAATATTATCATATGGCTTAGGAGAGTGGTGTGATTTCCAGAAGATTAGTGGGCAACATAATTTATTTAATGTAATCACTATTGCCATTGAGACTTAGTTCTTTGAATTAATTAGTGCTTTTGTTTGAGCAGTAGGTATGTGTCAAAGGTAAGGTCAATATTGTTTGTGTCGAAGGACTTTCGGGCGAAGGGACTTCAAGGCGGGTTCGGGAGAGCTCGTCCGGCCTTCGGTGGTTTGCCGTGTTAGTGCCGAACAAGTCAACGGGAGTCGCTGGACGTTGTTGATATAGTATAGGTTAGGTGTTAGGGAATCGAGTCTCTTTGTAAAACCTATCGTTATACGGAGTATCAATAACAATAAGTTCCGAGGAGTCTGAGGGATTCAACCCCGTATTTTTTTTGGTGTTTGTTCTTCGTTTTTAATTTCGTCCGTTTTTGTGTTGGAACATAAACTGTGCAGTCCAGGAATTACATCTTTTATATCATTTAATCCTATGTTTTTTATACTTTTTCCATTCATGATTTCTAATTATTGTATAGTTTCTTCATATTTAAACTATGTTCTTTAGCAAAGGTCATCTATCCTACACACTAAGGGACAAGTATCTTGATGTTCTGGTGCCATATATATACATATATATCCCACTTCAGGCGAAGATGTATTGTTATATATTATCAAGTTTCAGCGGCATGACTGTTTCTGGAGGTTGACAATTTTTTTTAAACGAGAATATTTCTAAAAGAAATCAAGATCTCAAACACATACTGAGGAATTTACAAGTTTGTTAACAGTTTCAGTGTAATATTGAAAGAATAATAAGAATGTTGTGATTCATCTCTTAGTACCGATCAATATATATAGTCGGATTTAAACAATGAACACATTATTTTTTGTTCTTTGATTTTTGTCGAACAACATTTTCAAACAATAAATCTGTTAACGGATCAGATCAATCCATTGTACCGAGAGAGAAAGATTTACATATCTGAATTGTTTTTGGAATGTATCTATGAAGAGAGAAGTAATTGTAGAGAAAGATGTTAGTTATTGTTGTAGAAGAGTATAGACATAAATTTCAGACTCTTACAAACAAAGTCGAGGCTAGAGTTTGACTTTATGTAAGACGATATTGCTACGTACACAAATGCAATACGTATTAAAGCAATCGCCTCCAAGATATAACAACTTTAAAACTTCAGACCGTTGCACTACGAATCAGAAGTTATCGATGAATGGACTCAGATCTTTAGAACTTTCTTGACATAACTAATGCAGAATTAAGAGAACTAGAATGGCTAGGCTCGAAACGGTTCGAACCTGGACCCACCAGTTCATTGGGCAATCGTACCCATATGCTGACTCGCACCCCATCGGGCGACGGGTCGCACAGGTTCGCGGGTCCGGGTTCGTATTCGCCCAATCCGCATTGGTCGCTGGCGGGACGGTCTGACGCAATCCGGAAAGGCATCTTTTGATCCTTGATGGCACCAGTTCGACTAGGCTTGAACCGGTTCAGACCTGGACCCACCAGTTCGCTGGATGGTTGCACCCGCAGGTTGACTCGCCCCCAATCGGGCGACGGGTCGCACCGGTTGGTGGGTCCGGGCTCGTACCCGCCCGATCGGCTTTGGTCTCTAGCGGGTCTGTTCGACCAGACCCGGTGCACCCCTGTTCCGCCTCGCTGGTGTGCCACGTCACCGCACCCAACTCGAATCGTCGCAACATTTATGCATTAATTTCTCACTTATTTTAATTTTTCACAAATACATTAAGATAATAAATTTGATCAAATTTGAGTTAACATCCAAAATTTCAAATCAATTTTCAATGAGTGTCGCCGACAGTTTAGAGATAGAAGGGGGCGTGAATAGTGTTGATTCGGGGTGGGTTATTAAAATGGACCGATCTGTTTTTTTCTTCTTTTACATTGGGCTTCGGCTTTATGTGTGATGTCTCCTTTTACATTTAATTGAAAACAACGGTACAACACTATTCTTTAAATTGGGCTTATTTCTTGAGGAAATACTAATTGGGCTGCATAATTTATTCAATTATTCAAAACATAAACTGGCCTGTTCACATTAGTTATAAGATTTATAGTTCTCTACTTTTTCTTAAAATCATTATAAAGAAAATTCTCCTAATCTAAGAATTAAAAAAAAACCCTCATCTCCCCCCACGATGACTCGAACCCAGGACTAAAGGCTAGGTAATAGATGCTCTGGCACTTGAGCTATTCAACTTCGTCCTACCTTTTCTTAAAATCATTGCTCATGTGTTATACATTTCTTTTGTTTCTATATTATTTAAGAATAAAATAACTAAACAAATTAATAAATATTAATTATATACGATATATGATTAATAGAATGAGATTTTATCGGTTAAGGACCCAAAAGATAGGTCAACTATTAATTCTCCATTTTAAATTTTCTAATTTTTTTTTAAATGTAATTTATTCAATATTTTAAATTTAGAGTCTAATATATAATTATTTAATTTCTAGCTTATTTAAAATTTATCCCTAATTAATTAAAATATTTTCTTATTTAATGGATTGTTTCAAAAGATTTTTGATCCCACAAACTGCTCACTAATAGAGGCAAAAATTGTGATGTTCATTATTTTTATTAACAATTACAGAGGAAATTTTGTTAATAAAAGTCCGTATAATATGCAACTGCCATTATATTCAAAATTCAAAAGTTTTATGCTCTAATTAACTAATTTGGCTGAAAAAGAAAGAGTAAAAATTCCTCTTTCAGTAACTTAATTATTTGAAGAAAAATATGTACTTACCATAAGTATTGTGCCGTTATATATAAATACATATATATACACAATAATGATATGGAATCCATCGGATTTTCTTATAGAGCATGTGTTCTACTAGCTAACACACCCCACTAACAAAAATACGCTACATATTTTTCAATTCTTCCTCACCTCTTATTCGAAAATTAGTTTTTCCCTATTCATATTTTATTCCTCCTCGTCTCTTATTCCGGAAAATCAGTTTTTTTCCACTAATAAAAACACCATACATTTATTTTTTATTTTTTCATGAATTTCTTCATCGTATCTTATTCTAGAAAATTAATTTCACTATTGCGGATTTTTTTTCAAAAAATGATTTATCCGTTTACTTTAGCTTCTATTGTTTCTGCCAAAACATTCATATTAAATTATGTTATATTTTGAATATATCACGCTGATTGATAATAATAATAATAAAAATCAAAGATATGTAATCAAAATTCCGATTTCATTGAACAGATTGAGAAACAAAGAGTTTCAAATCCAATATCAGTTAATAGGATTGAGAAACAAATATTTTCTTAAGGATTATTTTAGGATGAACTGAATTTTCATAGTCTATACTCCATATGATGAGCTCATTTATATAAATAGAGTTGGATTTGAATTTAAAATTTTTAATGACATAGATAACCTCAAATCTTTCAACTTTTGTTATCTAATAATCTTCTATATCCCATATAATGAGCTCGTTAATATAAATAAAGTTGGATTTTTTATTTAGATATTTATTAGACATAAAAAAAAAAAAAGAGAAAAAAAAAATTGATGAACTAAACTAATAAATTACTTTATATAAGAATAATCCTTAAGAAAATATATTCTCTTCTCAATCTTATTAAATTGTATTGAAATTCTGGATTATATATTTTCTTTGTTTGTTTATTATTATTATTAATCAGTATGATCTATTCCAAAATTTATTATAATTTAATTTTAAGATTTTTGGAAGAGAGATGAGAGAAGAAAAAAATGAATGAAATTATTTTCGGAAAAGAAAATCTGCCATAGTGAAAAAAAAAAATCTAGAGAGAAGAAATAAAACGGATAAAATAATTTATGGATAAAAATAATTTTTGGAATAAAAAAATCTTGTATACTGGAAAAAAAAACTAAAAAAATGATTTTGTGGAGTAAGAGGCGAGGAAGGAATAAAAAATATATTTAGCGTGCTTTTCTAGTGGGGTGTGTTAGATGGAAGAACGCATTAAATATGTGGACTCTGTAAAAAAAAAAAAAAAATACCGGTGGATTCCATATCATTATTAATATACAATAATCTCTCTCTATATATATTTTGCAAAATAGGTATAGTTTGATAAACTGATTTTTATAATTTAGTAATTCTTGAGACCAAGCAAGCGACCATCCTTTTTGCGCTCAAAATTCGCGAATTGTTGTTATCTTATCTTTAGCCATTGTTGTTATATTATCTTTTGCCGAAATTCTGCTTGGATTAGTTGTATATATATAATGATTGTATCAACATTTGTTATCACATTATATGCGCGTTATTGAATAGTTAAAGAAACATGTTGTAAATAATGTATTACCTTACAAAAGGTTGATGACAGATTAATTTGAATTGTATCTCTTTTCCAGGTTCATGTTGCTCCAATGAAACTGATTTATTTTGATCTTCTTTTCCAGGTTCCTGAAACTATACATTTTTTTGGATGTTCCATTGTAAACAACATAAGAGAAATATGGTGAAAAATGATGATTGAGAAAAATGAGATGTATCTATATATAGATGTGAATACGGATGTAATTTTAAATATTTAAATCCTGAAACTATACATTTTCTCTTGGATGTTCCATTGTAAGCAACTGTTATTTGCGCTTAATTAATTAACGATTTATTTAATTAATGGGCCGCCCATGGGTTGAGCCCAATTATATATACCCGGATATTACACTAGACAGTCCGTCTAGAATATCCAGATAAGTCCAATAGGAGAATAAGAAGGGTTGACTCTCAAAAAGGAAAGAATTTCCTTACTCCCTTGATTGAGTGATTTACTCAATCAAGGAAGTGAGAGTCAAATTTCACTCTCCGGTGATATGAGAATTAAGAATAACTTTTCGTTCTTAATTCCAGCAATTGCAAGAATTCTCTAATCTATCATTCTCCAAAGAAGAGGGAACTAGGATTATGAAAAGTAGGCAAAGTTCATCGTAACTTTGCCTCGATCCGTAGTATCACGGCACGTGGATCAGAACTAGAATTACGTTAAAGCACACTTCAACATGTAAGTCATCTATTTCGATTATGTGTTATGAATTTATGTATTTGATGTAAGTAAATCCAACATTGGTATCAGAGCCATGAGTTCTGATTCCGAGCGCGTAGAATGTATATTTTTTATACTGAATTCGTACTGATTGATGCACACCCTGTATTACTCGGAAAAAAAAAAATTGGGAATTAAGGGCCGAAAGTTTTCTGTATGTTCTTTGATTTATGTATGGAATAACTGTAAAATTTCATAATTTTTGGCCTTATGGATTATTTTATAAAATTAAAATAAGATCAAATTTTCGTATTTTTTTTATCTATAATTCTCATCTGTACTGTTGATGAAATTTTTCGAAATTTGGCATGATGATAGTACATAATTTTTGGGTTCCATAGCCGCTGGCCTTACATTTTTCTAAATCCATATGAATATTTTACGAATATTTCCGCAATCTAAGAATTATTATGTGATATTTAAGATTTTTTGTATTATTTTATGGATTCTGAATTATACCTTCACTCTCCTTGATTATGTGTGTTGTTCCATTGTCATATTTTCATTGGGTAAAATATAAAATTGAACATACTATTGGAATCGGGAGGGTTGATTTAGGGGAGGTAGCCGGAACCCGGTCACCGGAATCCGCCCCGGTGACGGCGCGTGCGCCACACCCGTCGTCGGGTGAGAGTGGGTGTTGATGTGGGAACTGATGACCAGTCAGTCGCTGAGTCAGCACACGTGACCGAATGGACAGGCGCCATGTGTGCCACGTCAGCGACGACGTGGACATCGCCACATCATCAGCCAACCGTCGGTCCAAGACCGAATTGGAATCGGTCCAGAACCGAACCGAAATCAGTCCAGGACCGAATCGGAACCGGTCCAAAATCGAAAAGGAACCGGTCCAGAACCAAACCAATTTTTCGGGCCGATGGTCTGACTGTCACTGGTCCACGGTTGGACCGTCACCGGTCCATGGTCAGACCGTCGGCAAACCACCGCTCCGCCACCGCCGGCACGTGGTGGCACGTGCAGGCGTGTGGCTGCGCGTGGAGGTGCGTGGCGGCGCGTCCTATGTGTTTGAAAGTCCGCGAAAGCGTGTGGTGGGTAGTCGGTAAATGTAGAGTCATGTTTTAAAGCTTGGGAGGGGCATAAGTGTGTATAGAAGGACTTGCCAAGTGACGTTAATCTAATTTGTTTCATCTTTTACGCAAATAGGCCACAAAAGTTTACCTAAAATAATTTTTTTGACAAATCTAAGTGGTTCTTTATTGTTAATGTAGACCTTAAGACAGTGGGAGGTTATTGAACGATTTTTTTTTTTTTTTTTAACACTTGTGAATACTTAAATATATGCATTGAAACTGGGTTTCTTATCTGGGTGATTATTGGTTAAGTGTTCATGTGTTTTACATTAAAAATAACTTGTTTTAACCATGTAATCCCATTTTCTATAGGGCTAGAACAAGAAGAACTTTGATTAGAGAGGAACTAAGAGATCCCGTTGGCAAGTTGGTAGAGTTCATGTACTATGAGATGAACCCTAGGCATACACTCCCTGAGCATTACTTGGAGATGCTCAAGATGTGGGCACACATACGCCTCCTATCAGCTTGGGAACTGATCAACATCCCCGACTCAGAATTAGTTTCCGAAGGCTATTGATCTTCCCCTTTTTCCGGTGACTATAAGGAGGGTTGGGCTAGAGTTCATGATAGGCTTAATAAGATCAATCAGACTGCTGATATAGTTGACTATGTGATGATTGATGGTCCTTATGTGGTTAAAGAAATGGTTGAGGATTGGAAAATTAACATAGGAAAGTCTGCTCAGCTAGGAATGGGTCCCATTTTGAGATCTAATAACCTCAGACTCAGTGGGAGGCTGTCAGGGAACGGTCATACTCTGAAGAGTCGAGTTTCTGATCCTCTAGCCCATGTCATACATCATGTCACATCCCAGAGAGATCTTTTTGTTGAGATAGAGAAATATGAGAAGATCTGTAGGCTGCCACTAGATGAGATTAAGTCAAAGTGGTATGGGATTTTGAGTGGATATGATTATTAGATGTTGGACTTGTTTTGTTGGATATTTTATCTGAACTCTATTCCTCTGTAATTGTTGAACATCGTTTTGATGAATACTTTCCTTATGATGATTTAATTATTTTGTGGTGATGTGATAATTACTGCATGTTCCGAGTTACTTTGTTGTTTTTCTCTTATCTTATGTCTTAACTCGGAAAGATTTTTACGTTCATGAACTGAGTTCATCATGAGGAAGACATTGAGTTTAGCTGATGATTGATAGCTCTAAGCTATTTTTCGAAGCCAAATCTACGTTGGATCATGATGAATGTCAGTTGGATAAATGTGAAATCTCAATTCATATTTTACTTGACTAATGTTCATATATGCATTCTAAACCATGGCATCAAGGTCGATAATAGCTGATCTTAATAAGGGTGATAAGCTTAATGGTGATAATTATGACACTTGGCATCATAAGATTTGGTATGTTCTAGACGAACAAGACGCGTTGGACGCGATCAATCATGTTATGGAAGACCCGGAACTGGAACTGGCCCTCAAGGAAGGAGAGACCAGGAAGCCTATTTAGCATGGAAAAAGAAAAATTCCACGGCTTGAGGCATCCTGGTTAGCTCGGTCGTTGATGACATGATACACGAGTGTGAGCAACACCCGACTGCTAGAGATATCTGGGCGTATCTCAAAGAAAAGTACAGTGGGACCTTAGTCACTCGTCTGAGACAGCTTACTATCAGGTTTGATACTTATAAGAAACAATCTGTCATTCCATCAGACAACACATACGTGTGATGTCAAACATGATCAGAGAGTTGAAAGCTGCCGGTATGTCCTTTCCGACGAGCAACAGATCCAGGCTTTGATTCGGTCTCTTCCTGACAAGTGGGAGCACTTGAAGGTTAACCTGATACACAACGAGAGCATCAAGACATTTGAAGATGTTGCCCGTCATGTGGAACTCGAGGATGAGCAGCTAGGAGCTGCCAGATCCAGTTCAAGTGCTCTAGTTGCTGAATCCGGTTCCTAAAAGGCCTCGGGCTTTAAATGCAAGAGAAACTGAAAGAAAGGGAACAAAGGGAAAAAGACCGAAGGAAAGGGGGGGGGGGATGCTAGTGATGCTTCTAAGGTTGGTGCTAAGAAGAACAAGAAAAGAAATGCAAACAGAAATAAGAAAGATAAGAGCAAGATGAAATGCTTTAACTGTGACATTATTGGTCATTTTGCACGCGAGCGCCCTGAGCCCAGGCGGGACAAGGTTAATCTTTCTTACTCTTTTGTAAGCATTGTAAACATCTCTAGTGCGGTTTTACTCACTGAATCTTCTCCTTTGTGGATTGTAGACTCAGGGGCAACGGACCATGTGACTAGAGATCGTGGAGCATTTGTAGATTACCGTCGAGTTCCAGCGGGAACAAGATGGATTTATGTGGGAAATAACTCTCGAGTTAAAGTCAAGGGAATAGGGACTTGCAAGCTCGAGTTGGCCAATGGGCGGACTCTTATCCTACATGATATCCTCTACGCTCCAGAGATTCGACGGAATCTGGTTTCTGTTTCTGTTCTTCTTAGCTACAATTATACTTTGCTATTTGAGAAAAACAAAGGTTTTATTAATTGTGATGGCAATGTTTGTGCCACTGGACATCTCATGAATGGTTTTATTATTATGGATTGTGATCGAACAACGTTTAATTACTATGACAATAGTTTTTGTTATAATGTTTGTTCTTCTAGTAATGCAATTGTCGATGATAATGTTTGGCATGCTAGATAAGGTCACATAGGACAAGACAGGATGAATAGACTGGTGAAAGAAGGGTTGTTGGGTTCACTTTCTAAAGTCTCTTTGTCCACCTGTGAACACTGTCTTGCCGGTAAAATGACTAGGAACCCATTTGGTAAAGTTGTTAGAGCTCAATTTCCATTACAATTCGTACATTCTGATATATGTGGTCCTATTAGTGTAAGGGCGAGGCATGGAGCTTACTACTTCATTACTTTCATAGATGATTACTCACGCTTTGGTCATCTCTGATTTCACACAAGTCTAATGCATGGGATTGCTTTAGACACTACTTAAATGAGTAGAAAATCAAAAGGAGAGAACAGTGAAAGCACTAAGAACTGACCGAGTGACTACTTGTCTGATCAGTTCAAGGAACTGTGTAGTGAGAAAGGCATTATCCGACAACTTACTACGCCCTATACACCATAACAAAATGGTGTAGCTAAAAGAAGATATAGAACGCTATTGGAAATGGTGAGATTCGTGCTAGCACAAGCAAGTTTGCCGATCTCCTTTTGGGGGGATGCGCTGTTAACTGCCACTTATGTGCTAAATCGAGTACCCTCAAAATCAGTATGTTCAACTCCTTATGAACTTTGGAATGGTAGAAAACTAGACCTAAGTAACCTCAAGGCATGGGGTCAGCAGCTTATGTACTTGATAATCAAAGTCAGTATGGTAAACTCGGACCTACAGGCAAGAAATGTATCTTCATAAGATACAGTGAGCAGTCCAAAGGTTATGTGTTGATAGGAGAGCATCAAGATGCTCACATGACTGAAATTGAGTCAAGAAATGCAACATTCTTAGAGGATGAATTTCCTAGTAAAGGCAGTATTAGGAATACAGAACCCTTATTCAAAGTTGAAAATCTCTTAGGAGATCACACTAATCAGAGTCAAGAGGATCACAACCCCTTCGGTCCAAGTGGGAGCGATATTACCAGGGATGTGGATCAGAATGAGAGTGATCACATTCTTATTCCCAATGACTCAAAACTTCGAAAACCAACTAAGACACGTATCCCTCAACGTCACTTCGGCGTAGAAGACATGCGTTAGTCGCAACCTCAAGGGACAATGAGGAGTTAGGAACTCTATCTTTTGCATTTCTGACTTCTTTAATGGACGAAGGAGAACCAAAGTTTGTACAAGAGGCTTTGTCCTGTCCAGCTAAGGACCAATGGAAAAATGAAATGGGACAAGAGCTTGAGTCAATGAGGTCAAACAAGGTCTGGGAACTTGTAGACCTTCCGGTAGGACGCAAGGCTATTGGGAAAAAAATGGGTTCTCAAAAATAAGAAAAAGGCCGATGGGTCTATAGAGAGGTATAAGGCTCCCTTAGTAGCAAAAGGTTACACTCACCAAGAAGGTCTTGATTATGAGGAAACTTTTTCTCCTGTAGTGAGATTTGCCTCGATTCGCCTACTTCTAGAAATAGTAGCAAATATGGATTTAGAATTACATCAAATGGACGTTAAAACTTCTTTCCTCAATGGAGGACTAGAAGAAGAAATCTACATGCAACAACCAGTAGGTTTCATTCTCCCGGGCCAAGAGGAAACGGTTTGTACATTGAATAGGTCAATTTACGGATTGAAGCAGTCTTCGAGACAATGGTATTTGAGATTTCATAACACAGTTATCTCAAATAAATTCGTCATGATAGATGAAGACCACTGTGTCTACAAGAAACAGTCTAATGAGAATTTTGTATTTTTATCTATGTATGTAGATGGCTGGAAATGACAAGGAGTATTTAGATACCATTAAGAAGTGGTTGTCTTCAAACTTTGAGATGAAAGACTTGGGTGAGGCAGAATACATACTGGGTGTGAAAAACCATAGGAATCGTTCAAAAAGGTTGCTTGGACTTTCTCAAGAAGGTTACATCAACAAAGTCCTGAAATCGATTCAATATGGAAAACTGCAAACCTGTGGATACTCCAGTAGTCAAAGGAGAATCACTTAGCCGTGATATGTGTCCTAAGACTCAACAAGAAAGGGATGAGATGTCACACACACCATATGCCAATGCAATAGGTAGCCTAATGTATGCCATGGCGTGTACACGACCAAACATATCATATGCGGTGGGTCTAGTTAGGAGGTTTCAATCTGATCCGGGAAGAAAGCACTGGTTGGCTGTGAAAAAGATTCTAAGATACCTAAAGGGTACTGCAGATCACCATCTTTGTTATCAAGGGGATAACTTGTATCTTAAAGGATACACTGATGCTGATTGGGGTGGTGACGTAGACGAAAGAAAATCCACCTCAGGTTACACGTTCTTTCTAAACAATGGCGCCATCTCTTGGTGTAGCAAGAAGCAAGCCTGTGTAGCATTGTCCACAATGGAAGTTGAATTTGTGGCATGTGCATCTGCAGTACAAGAGGTTGTTTGGCTGAGAAGGTTCCTGAAACATTTGGGAGTATCGCGCACTCCAAGGGCTGTGGCGATACATTGCGATAACCAAGTTGTGATCGCCTATTCTAAGAATCCCAAGTTTCATGGAAAAGCAAAACACATAGACACAAAGTTTAACTTTGTGAGGGATATCTTAGAAAAGAAGGAGATCACGCTAGAATACATCTCAACGCATCAAATGATAGCCGATCCCTTTACAAAGCCCATCCCTAGGGATGTCTTTGCAAGGCATATTAAAATGTTAGGGCTACGTTGTATTTGATGATGTAATTGAACCTCATTTGTTTATCATATTTGATAATTAGTGTCATATTGTTTATGTACTTGGAACTTGTTTAAATGTTCCATCGAAGATATGTTAACAAGTTATGATTGGCTTACTCACACAAGCAATCACCTCTAACATCTGGGCATGTGTGGAGATGAGATTACTAGGTAATCGAAATAAATCTGAAGAGGATTTATTTTAAACTTGTAAGAAGCCAAATCAAGGTTTTGAGAGAGCTTAAATGCTTCAAAACTTTAGTCAAGTGTCTAGTAACACTTGGACTACGATTTGTACGATATTACGGAAAGGCATATGCTCTCATGAGAAGAGAAAAATATTGTAACACATGATTCATACCATGTGTATTTTTTGTGATCAATAAAGATAATGAGAAATGAATCCCTGTTTTCTCATTGAGTGTGAGATCCAGAGATTTAGATGTCTCAAGGATACCCTTAACCCTTCAAACTAGATCTTGAATCTATTCCTAAGTGTTGCTACTTTAGCATTATACCAATAACCATGAATTCATGCGGCAATGCGGTATATGTCTAGGACAGCAGCTAAGGGGTAGACAAAAGGTGCTAGTGAAACGGAAGATTATCTTTTGTTTACACATTGTCTCGTATCCTTAGACCGGTCAATTATGTCAAGGACATGATTTGGATACAAGGAGAAAGTAAAAGTCTTATATGCTCTTATAAGGGACAAGAGATATAATGATTTGTGTAACTAGAAAGTTATCTGGGTTACCAGACCAGTGATAAGTGGATTGGGAAGCCGGTTAAGTAGCTATAAAACCTTAACTAGTTGAATAGCAAGAACAACTCATATACTCGCAGGATCACACGACCCAGTTGCCTGTATGAAAGGATAATGTATGTTGAGGAGATAAAGCATTGGACCCACCCGCATGTGCGAGTGGGAGATGTTAGTTGGGCTTAATTAAATAACGGTTTATTTAATTAATGGACCACCCATGGGGTGAGCCCAATTGAATATACCCGGATATTACACTAGGCAGTCCGTCTAGAATATCCGGATAAGTCCAATAGGAGAATAAGGAAGGGTTGACTCTCAAAAGGGAAAGGATTCCCTTACTCCCTTGATTGAGTGATTTACTCAATCAAGGAAGTGAGAGTCAAATTTCACTCTCCGGTAATATGAGAATTAGGAATGACTTTTCATTCTTAATTCCAACAATTGCAATAATTCTCTAATCTATCATTCTCCAAAGAAGAGACAACTAGGGTTGTGAAAAGTAGGCAACGTTCATTGTAACTTTGCCTCGCGATCCGTAGTATCACGGCACGTGGATCAAAACTAGGTTTACGTTAAAGCACGCTTCAACATGTAAGTGATCTATTTCGACTATGTGTTATGAATTTATGTATTTGATGTAAGTAAATCCAACAGCAACATAAGAGAAATAGGGTGTAAAATAATGATTGGGAAAAAGAAGATGTATCTATATATAGATGTGAATGGATGTAATTTTAAACATTTGAATTTGAATATCATGTGTGATCATAATTATAATGCGTTTTTATAAATTCTTTTAATTGACTCATAACAGAATCGTTATAATTCAGATTTTTCGCATGAGATAACAACGGATCCGATAAGATTTCTTTTTTCAAATTTTCAAAACTCACCATCATATTAGAAAATGAAAAATTGAAACCTCCTACAATAAAAATAAAATAAAATGAAAATATAATTTATTGACATTAGCGTTCAAACTCAGCTGAATCTCGAATGACTTGATTATCTCTAATCTTTTGCCAATATTCCGTATAGATTGGATAATATTTATGTTAGCACAATATATTAAAAATAATATAAATCATTCAAATAACATAAATTGAATAAATAATTCTTTATATGATTATGTATTACCGTTGAAAACGTTAATGGTAGATAAATTCGAATTCTACAACCATCATAGTTGTTTTTCCCATAATCAACCTTCAGTGTGGCTGAAAGTTGTTTTTCCCGGCATCAACCTTCAGTGTGGCTGATTTATTCGTATTGTGATTTTCAGGTAGTCCTTTTGGAGCATCCATTGCAACGTGCCTATTTGAATTGACACGGAATAATTACGAAGGAATAAATTAAAGAAATACGCAGCCACAAACATGAATCACTTGAAATGGAGATAAATCAACGCGTGTATTTATAGATGAAATTTTGTAATTGGATAAAGATTAATTCAAAATTCAGAAAAATTTAAATGTATTCTATCGCACAATTAAGTAGATATTTGGTTTTCCACTTTTTGACAAAAAATAGTTTTGAATAGTCGAATTACAGGGATTGAAATCGGATAAATTAAAATTCAAAATTTAAAAATACGTCTATTAATGGTAACTTATAGAATGGGCGGGAAAATTTTCAATTTACTAAATCCGACTGACTTGGCTTATTATATATATATATATATATATATATATATATATATATATATATATATATATATATGGTGGAATGAGATTGTCCACAACATTTACATTGCTATGGAAGTGCTCTATGAGGTTCTGGAGTCTCAACAACCAATTGTTGTATATTTTACTGATTCCATTATGGGATTGTGTATATTATATAATATGAGTAGTGTGCATTGATATATATATATATATATATATATATATATATATATATATATACACATACACACATGTACAGTAGTGTGCATGCGTTATATAATATATATATATATATTATAGTATGTGTGTGTTGGTGTTTGTGTGCGTGTGTTCGGTGGTGTGTATGTGTGTGTATGTCAATAGAGGTGTGTATGTAAGCATTAGGATATATATAAAGATATTATGGTATGGGTCTTGTCATATTAGTACGGAATGTATCGATTATGCTATTGTGTGTGTTATGGGGGACCACATGTAGGGTAGTAAATGTAGAAAAAAGATTTATTCCCCCTTGCCCCTAATTCTCTTTTTAGCAGAACCTTTACCTCATTTTACCAAGCTTTGAAAATACCAATATACAAGCTTATACCTTCCTGCCAACATTTTATCTAATTTCAATTTTTCTAATTAGGATCTCTCTTCCTATATTAATTAAGATGTACTATGTATTAACTAGGTCTGTCTGGTTAAGAGTACATGACTAAGCCGTAAATCGCACGACATTCACTCATTCAACAATTAAGGTGGAGTTTTTTTTTTTTTTCTTGTTTGCTTTAATTAAATATTTGCCTGTTATGATGATATGATGCTATGGTGATATGATAAAATGAGATGCAAATTTATTTGATCTTATTATAGTGATATGATGTGATCGTGGTATTTGATGTAATGATATGGTGATATCTGATATTGTGACATTATGGTTATTTGATTGTATTGATTTACTCGCTTATGTTTAATTTTAGCAAACTAAACCCCACGAGCTGGATGTAGCTCACCCCAATTCTGAAATTAACTTTCAGGTTAAGGAGTCGGCGACAGGAGTGGATGGAGAAAGGGCTAGTAGAATTATGTTATTCTGAATATTTATTTTTTAGTTGTGATGGCTTTGATTTGATTGAATCCTTAGTAGTATTTGAATTTCTTATATTTCTTGGTAAAACTAGTTGATTTTATTTGACGGATTTTTGGATAATAGTCTTGCTTTAATTTCTTTTCTTCTTCTTCTTTTTTTTTTCTTTTTTATAAATTTGATTGTTTGGTTTAAAGTGGAAGATAGTTGTTTTGTTATTTTCTTGTTGGTAGAAAATTTATTATTTCTTTGGCATATTAGCTGGAAAATATAGGGGATTTATTTGATTTACTTTATTGATATCAATTACGTTTTTTTTCTCTAGGTCAACAAGTTGGAATTGGCTAAAAAGTATGAGTTACGAAGGTAAAAGAAGCACGCCGTTACAATAGTGAATGTTGTATACAAAGAAGTTTTAAGAAATTTATAGTTTACCTAAATAATACTCGTTTACATACGTGATATTGTATTTGTTATTATTTATACAGTGTTTTTGTTAGTACCATTTTCACACTATTATTATTATTATTATTATTATTATTATTATTATTATTATTATTATTATTATTATTATTATTATTATTATTATTATTATTATTATTATTATTTGTTGCAATATATCCTTTATTATTTATATTTTACAACTTAAAAGAAAAAAAATGGCCCATGCATCGCACATGTATACAACTAATAAAGAATAAATTAAATGCATTTGAAGTTAAATATCAAAGAGAAAGTCTTAAATTTACATTGATTGAATTAAAGATGCAAGAGTTTAAAAAAAATAGTCTTAAAGTTTAAGTATTGGAGTAGAACAAGTGTTCAAATTATATTTGTTATACTAGAGTTATATTACATATTTTTAAATTAGAAGTTTCTACTACTTATGATATTGCAAATGTATAATTAGGATTTTGACTCAATGATGTAGGTTTTTACGAGTTAGTTAATAAGGAATTTTCTAACTCGTATTTTTATTAAAAGCCTTCCGCTGATAAATGATTTAAAAGTAGAAACATATTTTAGTGGCAACCCTTTACCTGTTTGCGGAGTTGGGGTGTTACAGTGTCATCTTGATATGCAGGGCACATAAATTCATGCCACTATCAAATCTCCTTTATCAAAGGTTCCAAGGAAAGCTAATAGAGGGATGTATGTTTGTTGTTAGGTTTATTCTTAGGGCAACAAAAATATGAAGTGTCATGCAATAATAGTTTTCAAGAAGTGCTTCATTCAAGAGGAAAGAACTTAGAACTTAGTTTAGGTGGTTCTGTTCCTGAATGTTTGTATAGTTGTTTTCTTTCAATTAGACTACTAATTCAATCTGTTAATTTAAATCACTATTTTGTTTATCCTGATGTTCTTACAGATAAATGATTCAGTGAGAATGGTTAAAATGAAATTCCAAGATTTGGTAATATAGGAATTTTGGAAATTAGTACGGTCACATAGTTTATCTGAATATAATTTTCAGTAGGCGGTGACTAATGTCATTATAAATATCTTTAAGTACGCCATATGTTTTAATGGGACAAAAATAACCTTGAATTTAATGACTAAGTTGCCCTTTTTAGTTAATAGAATGACCAAAGACACCATAGAATATTCTAAGTAAGCTATATTATTTAATAAAATATTTTTATAATAATTAAGCCATAACAACAATTTTTCCCCATTCTCACCTGTATTCACTCTTACAATTTCCCCCATAAACCTTGTCATTCATCCGTCTACACCAAAAATATCAGTAAGCGTGTCTTGGAATCTAAAACCCGAATACTTTATAAAATGTTCGGTATATATTTTTTGAACATTCTAGGGGAGATTCTCAATTGTACAAAGTCTCTTGCTCTGGTTCTTGCCATGTAGATCGCAAAATATACTGTCAGCCAATCATACTTGGTGCAATGGGCACCTGCTTCCCACTTCTCTTTGTATTGTCTAGTAAATTTTCATTTCCATGCTTGAGACGAACTTACAATATGCAGTCATATATCTTCGACATATGTACTTTCTACACTTTCTAATGCACTAGCAACAAGTGATTTAGGAGAGTAGGCGCATATGACCAGGTCGGGAGTTGAATTACTAGGAAGCATGGACAACACTACTGGAATAGATTCCACAATCACTAGATCGTTCTTCTCCTCCACTTCACCTTCGCCACTGACGTCGGAAAAAATCGCCACGTTAGGCAACGGCGAAGAATTGCGGTTACTGATCTAGTTCACATTTTTTAGTGCTTTTTATTTATTACTATTATTATTAATTAATTGTAATGTTGTAAGGGTTAAGTGGGAATTTTATGTGGTGTCCATAGAAAATATGAGTACTTAAATTATTTATGTGTAGCGTCTTAGCAAAAGTGGTGTATTTAGCTGCTGACTTTTTAGTTTGCAAATGTGGGATTTTGGAATTACAATACGATTACAGTTCAATAGCAAAACTTATCTTTTTACTATATGTTTTAGAGCGCTTGCATTTTTAATTAAATAAAAATAATTGCATTTTAATTTATAAAAATGAGATTTTATTATCCAAAAGATAATTTGAAACTTTTCATGAAGAAGGGTTATAGAATCAAGTAATGACATGAGTCAAATAGTCAGCCTATTGATTCAAAAAATCAGTAATCGTTTTAGAGGACACAATTTTTAGTCATGATGTTTGGAATTTTTGTAATAAAGTTAAAACTTAAAACGTATCATTCTTTGTTGTCTGCTTAGAGAATGGACACAATGATGTATTACTCCTAAGCATTTGGTATCCAATATTTGATGCACTCATGATTTTGAACTCTTATGTAATCTACAAATGTTAAGAAATGTTATTGTAATGGTGTGTGTGTATTGAAAAGAACACCAATTTTTATTTGTTTTAAACAAGATGTATTTGTAAATTTAATATGATATTGGGTTCTTCTCTGTGGAGGAGTGTCGTTCCTTTTAGGGTTTTGTTAGTGTTCAGCCTCCATGATCGTCTTTGACGTCTCTCCTTGGTTTTCTTGGAACTTTACCCTTATGTCTTTAACCTTTCTGATCTCTTCTTTCCTTCCTGGTGGTCGGCTGATCAGAAAACCACCGTGATCGGGCTTTAGGGGTTTTCTAGTTTGGTATTTTCAGCGGTCTAGGGTTCCTAACTTAACGTGGATTCTTGTTTTGTTTTGTTTGCTTCTCTGTTGTAGGCGATCTCCCTTGTAACAGACAACTCTAGATTATGAACATGACAGTGATAGTAGATGATGATCCATAAATTGTGGATTTGGATCAGGAAGTGTCTATCCCGGTGCGCAAAGATCAATCGGTCTCTGCTTACCTAGTGGGTAGGTTATGCTCAACCAAGTCACATAATAGCTTTGATATTAAGGTGATGAAGAACTCTTGGAAACAATTGGACAATAAGGATTTTTGGGCCCTGCTGACCTCGTTGTTTGATATACAGCCGATCAAAGGAACTGAACAACCATCCACAATAACTATTGATGAAGCATCATTTTGGGTATGGGCCTATGATATTCCGGTAGCTTGCATGAATAAAAAGGCAATGTCCCTAATTGCGGAAAAAATTGGCACATTAGAACGATTGGATAGATCAAATAAAGGCACGTTGTGTATGCATGCATTTAGGTCTATTTACGTATGTATTTTGTGAACATTTGCATGTATAATTGGTCGAGAATCATTCATATTTGATATATTGGACTATTTGACATGTTTTGACTTGTTTTAGAAGTTAATCAGGTGATTCCATTTCATTTGGACGAAATTCAAAGAAGAAACAAGTTAAATAGGGTCAAAACGAATGAAAATGGAGTTAAAAGAGCAAAAGGGTCGACCAAGGCCGCGTCTATGGTCGCGGTCGCGTCAAAAGTGGCTGGGAACATGGAAAATCTAAGCTACACAATATAATTGAGCATATGTGATAACGCAAAATCAACTACTTTTGAGACTTTGAACTTTCAAATTTATTCAATCCTCACCAGTAAGTGTTTCTCTCATCTCTCAAGTGTTTAGGTTAAACATATTTCACTCAAATTGAACTATAAGCACAATCTACCATAAGCTTGTCAATCGTCTAAACTAGACCTCGTACTCGATACGTGTGACAAAGGATAAAAAAGGTCTTTCTTTTGGTTGTAATGTGGGCTTAAGGTAAGGTGGGATACATTTGGATATAAGTGACTATTCATTGGACTAATCAAGTTACGTCTAACCCGACTACCCCTCAATATAATCATTCAACCTCACTCTTCAAATCTCAGCAAATCACCCCGCAAAGTGACTTCTTCACCTTCAAAAGTCCGTACAACTTTAGTGCTTTTCATTTGTGTGGGTACCACATCTTGGGACTACCCGACTTTTCTATTCAAATTCACAATCAAGCATTTATGTCCTAGTCTCTCCTCAAGAATACTAACAACAACAAATTTTTTTTTCTCTTTTTTTATAGACTTTCGCACTAGGAGAGGCTATTTTTCTCGGATTTTCACCTATCGTCTTGTTCTTTCCTTCATCTTGTGAATATCCACTAGTTTTTCCTTTTCTTCCCAAAATTTTTCCCAACTACCTTCCAATCCCCCTCCCTCTTACTTGATTAATCCAGTTAAGGCCAAAGGCTTAAATCGAAAGGTTTTTGGTTTGTATTGCCAGACTACGAAATAATAGGCTATTAAGCTCAAATGGGCTAACTAGAAATAAATAATGAATCTTTTGGTACAAAGGGCAATTTTTAAGGCTTGAAAATAGGCTGAAAAACGAAAACTGCCTAAGATCATTTCCTAAATCACAACACATACTTGACACATTCTTATTAAAGACTCAAGGCAAGTTCTAGAGACTAGTACACATATTCAATCAAATTCACACCGAAAAAAGTATATTACTCCGAAAATAGGAGTACAATTAGGCTCAAACTCTCACAGGGTTAATTTTGATTGAATATTCTAGGTTCAAGCTCAATTTCGTCTCAAATTACCTCTCATGCTCTATTGTATGCTAATTTATCAATGTTTCACTCAAAATCACTTCATCATTAACACATCATCGTCTATCGTTTCCCTAAGATTCTCTTTCTTTCAGGACTCAACCAACTACTCGGGTTCATTACATCTTGACTCCAATACCAAATACATAACTAAAACATAAAACCTACTACGACCAACATGACTAGCAATGCAAAGAACACAAAAATGGGCTCACAGACCCAATGACTAAATCACAAGAATGCTAACACAAAACGAGCTCACAGGCTCCTCAAAGCACAAACTAAATAACTGACTAAGCAAAAGAGATAAAGCAGTAATGCGCAAAAAATGTAATTAGCGGCCAAGTCGTCCCACTATTCATCCCCTCCCCTAAACTTGGTCAAAGGCCAAGTTTGTGGGAAAAGAGTGGTACGACTGGGTGCTCGACTCATAAATCATGGCGGCGGTGGAGGTTGAAATCCGTGTTGGCTCCAAAATTGAGCCATCGCATCCCAACGATGATCTTGCTCTTATCTTTTGCTTGTGTTAGCTGGCTGCAATTTAAATACCTGGTCTCGCGAACTGACGCGATCGCGTCGTCCCTTGACGCGACAGCGTCTCGGCATACTGACCTGCATTGTGGGTAGGCGTGATGCGACCGCGTTGTTTCTTAACGCGACCGCGTCACTGCTCACTGTCCTGCGACTTGTCCAGGGTTGAATTTCGGACGCGATCTATTTTGCTCTTGAGTTGTCAATGTTGGTTCCTAATAACCTAAAAACTCTGTAAACATAAGTAAAAACACATAACTAATAAAAATAATTAAAATAAAATAAAACAATAAACATCGGGTTGCCTCCCGACAAACGCTTTGTTTTACGTCATCAGCCAGACGTCCTTTTCCTATCAATCATTTTTCAGCCACCTTGAGTTTGGTAATTTATGAGCAATTAACGAGCTATTTGGGGTGTGTGGATTTCTTACAGCAGCTTGGGTAGTATAAACAATGCTACAATTATGCCTACCCCTTAGACCCGACTTATATATTGGGAGGGTGATGGTTTCATTTTGAACACGAAAAATCAACTCCCCCTTGGGCACATCTATAAGTGCTTGGCTAGTCGCCAAGAAAGGTCATCCTAAGATAAAAGGAAATTCATCATTCCCTTTCATGTCGACAACTAAGAAATCACTAGGGAATTAAAAATTCAACACTCTCACCAATACATCCTCTGCTACTCCCAATGGCGTTAATGAAGATCCATCAGCCAATTGGATAGTAGTAAAGGATCGTTTAATCTCCCTTAATCCTAATTGTCTATACAACTTAAGAGACATCAGATTTATGCTAGACCCCGAATCGCACATGACATTGTGAAAATCATGACTATCAATTGAGCAAGAAATAGTAAAACTCCCTGGATCTTTTGCTTTTGTTGCTCATTTTGGTTTCATGCTTGTGTTTGCGCTCTTTTTGGGACTGCTAGGTTTCTTCTTTGTTGTCTCTTTTCCATCCTTCCTCTTCTTGGTTTCCTCTTGGGTGGGTTGAAGCTCTTCCTTCTTTGTTACCCCCTATCTTGGACTCTCTCCTGTAATAGTTCATGTTTCACAACAACAGTGCTAGAGCGCTCTAAAGGATCAAGGTTAGCAAAGAATGAATTTTTAAAACAAAAATCAAAAGACTCATCAAGAATAGGAGATGAAATTTTCTTATCTATGATGGTATTGACTTCCTCCTTCTTCTTAATGTTTTTTACTTTCTCAATTGATACTATCTTCCTTCTATTCAGTGCTTGAGGAAATGGGGGAGGAGGTACATATGCTAGTTCATCTGCTCCGGTTTCTTGAACCTTACTTGAGTTCACATCATCTTTTTGCTCATCTAGCTTCACAACATTACAATGCTCCCTCGAATTAACCACTGTGTCACTCGGATATTGGCCCTGTTTGTGTTGAGCCCCTACAATCTTTATCAACTGGCTCATGTTTGCTGACAATTCACCAATGCTTGCTTGAGTTTGAACCAATATGTTCTCGAGCCTTTTGATGTCAGCCCCCTGTCCAGTTATGTGCTTGTTTAGCTCAATAAGCTTTCCATCTACATTCTTTTCCAACTGAGCTAATTTCTCATCATATTTAGCAAACTGGGATTGCACAATCTCCTCTTGTGTGGGCTTTGTGCCCTCATGAATCATCCCATGCGTAACAGTAAATCCGGGTGGCGGATTAAGTGTATTCTGCGAGTTACAATACGAGAAGTTCTGATGGTTCTGATTCTGAGGGTACTGATTGTACCTAGGCTGATTGTTCTGGAAATTGTTGAAGTTTTGTTGATTCACAAAGTTTACATCTTCAACTTCTTCCTGACCCCCTGGCTGTTGTGCTAACGTCAGAATAGTTAGCAAATTTACCTGACTCGTCAAAGCTGTTAACTGTGATGTGAGCTTTTCAATTGGCTCATTATTGACTGGCTCGACTTTTGTTACATTCGCCACTTTCCTTGGCATGTTTCTCTCATTCGACCATCGGTAGCTTGTTCTGGCCATAGCGTTCAGGATTGAGAATGCCATCCTCACTGACTTCTCCATCAAACTACCACCTGCAGTTGCATCCATCTGGTTTCTAGTTGGAGCAAGTAAACCATTATAGAACTTACATACTTGCTGCTTCTTCGTAAAACCATGTTGAGGGCAACTCCGGATAAGATCCCGGAATCGCTCCCAAGCCTCTCCGAACAGCTCATGATCCAATTGCTTGAACTGGTTGATCTGATTCTGTAGGTCGAGCATCTTGCTCGGTGGAAAATACTTCAACAAAAACGAAGTACTCAAGTCTTCCCAGCTTGTGATATCTTCCAATGAATTGAACCATTGGAGGGCTCTATCTTTTAATGAAAAAGGAAACAGTCTCAGTTTAACCTGCTCGCGTCGCACATGGTTTATCTTGATAGTATATGCCAGTCTTCGAAACTTTATCAGATGAGCATTCGGGTCCTCTAAAGCACTTCCCTCATACTGGTTTTGCTACACTATGTTGATTAGTGCAGGCTTCAGCTCGAAACTGTTGGCATTGAGTGGTGGAGATTGTACTCCTCCTGCCTGCTGATTTGGACTAGGCTTCAGGCAGTCACTAATAGGAGTGTCATCTTCATTGCCTGCAGCTGGTTCTATCTGAATTGGGTCGTGCTGCTGTTGCAGCTGTGGCTCTTGTGGAGGTAGCTGCTGTTGTATATTAGTGACTCGATCATCCAAGCGTGCCAGAGCTGTCAGTACTCTGTTAAGAGCTTCATCCGGATTCGAGTGCTGTGGTGGGTTCTCCATCTCAGACGTGAAATTCCTTCTAATTCAGTGTCTTCGAGCTGTCGCTTCAATTTCTGGATCGAAAGGAAGAAGGGTTTCTTTCCCTTTTGATCTGGTGTGCATGCGAAGCCTGGAAACATCAAAAACAAGAACTACCACGTAACACAAAAATTAACCAAAAAATAAAAACGAAAATTAACTTAATAATTACGAAAAATAAAATCTAGTCTAGTTTCCTCCTACTTTTCAAGATAAAAACTAAGCGCTAAATCTTATTCCCCGGCAACGGTGCAAAAAACTTGACAGGACTATTTTCGACCCCTAAATTACCGCAAGTGTACGGGTGTAGGTATAGTAATGGCAGTCAAGGTCGATCCCACAAGGAATAGGTTAGGTAGTTCGATACCCCGATTATCTAGGATTATCCTAACTAGATACTAAGATTTCAAGATTGAGTTTATAACGAAGTAAAGACTTAAACTAATGAATTACTTAACTATGAATTATCAAACAAAAGAGATTTCAATTAACAAGAATGTATCCTAGGGATTCGATTCCAGGACTTACTTCAATGATGAATATGCTCAACTTATAGACCTTTAAACCACATTCTAGTGTTTATAAGCGGCGCTCCAATAACCTAACCCTTCTCTCAAAGCGACTAGATCGTAGATTAATTAAGATAATTACCCTCTCGAGTCAATTAATCCTAATAACTCCCAAAAGCTCATAAACCAATGCCTCCACAGTCATAGACAACTGCGCTCTATGTCGTACGTCTAATAACAATTCCCTCCTCTCGAAGCGGAATTATTAAACGAGATAACTAAATCTAGGTGATCAAACAAAATTCAGTTGGAAAAACAAACATAGAGATAAACACATAAAACGGAGTCTATAAATCAAACCATAATTCAAAACATTATCGTAAAAATCCCTACTTTCTAAACCCTAGGATACGAATAGCTTAGCTACTCATGCCTAGCGGAAATTTAATACAATATTCCATGAAAAACATCATAAAGAATAAAACTAGAAAGAATTACTAAACCCAAATGAATCGTCTTGTCGATCTTTGTCTTCTCGCTCTCACGCTTCCACTCCGACGTAAAAGTATGATAAAATATGGTGTGATGTGATTCCTTCCTAAAACTCGAGCTTGGGGTCCTTTTTATAGAGTTGGGGATGAATATTTGGGAGCATAGGATCAAAATCCTACTAAAATTAGGAAATCTTCATAAAATAGGACTTCTGACGCGACCAAGTCGTGCTTTGACGCGACCACGTCGATATGCGGCCAGGCGAGTTTTTAGGTCTGACTTCCAAGCCATTTTTTAGGGTCTTCCGATCATTTTTGGGATTTGTCCCTTTCATACAAAGTTGTAGCCCTTTGAATCAGATTTCTAACGCCACCAATTTCACCTCAATCGGAGTTGTATATCTCAAGATATGGCCAAAATATTAGAGGTGTATCAAGCTGACAGAAAACTCCACTTTTGGAGCACTTTCTGACGCGACCGGGTCAAGTATTGACGCGACCGCGTCACATGCTGCTGGATTTTTCATGTTCCCAGCCACTTTTGATGCGACCGCGACCATAGACGCGGTCGTAGTCGACCCTTTTGCTCTTTTAACTCCCTTTTCATTCGTTTTGACCCTATTTGACTTGTTTCTTCTTCGAATTTCGTCCAAATGAAATGAAATCACCTGATTAACTTCTAAAACAAGTCAAAACACGTCAAATAGTCCAATATATCAAATATGAATGATTTGCGACCAGTTATACATGCAAATATTTACAAAATACATACGTAATAGACCTAAATGCATGCATACACAACGTGTATCAATAATATACTCCTAACTTCTGGACAAGTAAGGTAAATATAAAATTATAAGTCGCTAGATAAATACAAAATAAAATACTTTTAGTAGTAAAACATTCAATATAGTTTTTCAGATAATATTCCACTAACAACATCTAACAACCACTTTGATAAATCATGACCGCTCATCAAATAGAATCAATGTATATAATGTCATGGTAATTTTAAAAAAAAATTAAAAATTAAAAAAAAAAAAAAAGATCTTAATATATATATATATATATATATATATATATATATAGGCGAAAGCAAGTTGTTATACATATTGCTTCTGAATTAATCATAAGCATTTTTTTTAAATAAAACCTAAACTACTTTAATCCCATCTTGACGTGTGCATAACAATAAATATGTAGTTTCTACTGATATTCCATCTCCACCCTCTCTCGCATTCACACACGGCTCCAACAACCTGAAAGGGGGGTTTTTAATAAAGGGGGTGAGCTACATCCAACTCGTGGGGTTTAGTTTGTCGTAATTAAATAAAAAGAAGATAGAGCATATAGTGAACATATAGTATGTAACATACATAATATGCGTAACATTCTTATCAATCAAATGGTCAGGATAACATAGTTGGAACACATTAATGTTTCCGTATCGATAATTCACATAACATATACATATACAATATCAAATTAAATATTTAATCGAAATAAACTTGAAAGGGAACCCCACCTTAAATGTTAAATAAATATGATGATGTGCACAAAGGTCTAATCATTGTGTTCTTGACCAAAGATCCCTATATATATATATATATATATATATATATATATATATATATATATATATATAGACAAAGATAAATAGGGAAAGAGTAATTTGATCTTGGGCATTAATGATATAAAGGTGTCGGTTAGGAAATTGGAAATATATGGACAACCAAAGATGAAGTTGGAATGGAAATTAGAAAACTATAAAGGGTATGTGAATAAAGGATAAAAAGATTGAGGTTAATTAATTGATTTCCTAAAAATGGGAAGACCATTGTAAACTAGTTGTGTAATAAGAAGTGGGATCAATATCCCTTTTACACTTCAAAACACCTCCCCCTTCTCTTCTTTATTTTAATTTTTCGCTTCTCTCTCTACTTCATCCTCTAACTTCACGCCCCTCCCCTTCTCTCTCTCATGCTACTTCACCCTCTAGCTTCACCCCCTCTCTTCTCTCTCTCACACACTGGTCAATACCACAACTCACAGACACCACTGCATAAGCCCCCATCTTCATGGATATACTAGCACTAGTCCGATAAATAAAAGAATGACCGCGTGAAATAAAATAGTGGTCTCAAAAAATTAAAGATATTTGCTGGCAATCGTGGGTATAGAGGCAATAACAAATTATGAACAACGAATCGAAACAATTTAAAGTATATAGATTTATTACCTGTTGTTGGTACGAGAAGAAGAAAAACGAATCAAAACAATTAAAAGAAAGAATAGATTTATTACCTGTTGTTGGTACAAGAAGACGAAGATTGAAACTGGTGGATGGAGGAGAAAGGGTGGCGGTGTCTACTGGGAAAGAGAGGGCGTAAATTTGTTTTATGCGTGAGGTTTATGATTCTACTTATCTGTATTTATAGCTAGGGTAATCTCCTACTGGGTATTAGTCAGAATTCCCGTACTTATTACCAGTTATCAACTAGAAAAAGTATCTAATTGATATCTAAGACATTTGTTTGCTACTCTATGAATCTGGTCAAGATACACCGTGATATACGACACTTTACGAGTATGCAGTGAAAATAATAATTATGATTTGGGCTCAAGCTAGTCCCCAAACAACCTGGTCTAACAATTAAAATTATAATGCCTATTGGTCTTGAAAAATATTTAACTCGGCTAATTAATTAAATAAATTATTTCCTAGCATATAAATTATTTTTTTATAAACACCAACCAATTTTCCCTATCTATATTCTCCAATGCAAAGCAATTGGGAATTTTAACCTCCAAACGTTCTGCAATTTTCTTCGGCATCAACAGAGACAGAAAAAAATTCAAAATAAAAATAAATCTAACCAACAAATTAAACATGTATTAATTAAAAAAGAACTTTGTTCAAATCAATGTCGGATGACATACTGTTTAATATTATTTATGTTACCTGATTTTCAAGAACTGCATGCTAATTAAAAATCACGTAGAATGACCTTATTTTTGCTGAAACATCTACCACACATCCATCATGATCATGTATATCAACATATACTTTAGATGAGACCGAGTCATATTTGATAAATAAGTAATAACCATCTTTCAATGCTACAAGTTGTCTTCAACATTTATTCAAATAAGTTTTGTCATTTGCACCCAATCTCATTTCCATATCCCACTTGATAATTTTTATTTGTTTCGATAGTGTATTTCTTGTTGAAATTTTTAGGCAAAGCCTCCACAAATCCAGTAGGAAATTCCTACAAAAATTAAAATATATTGAATTAACAATACATCAATTTATCATCCCCAGCTAAAATGTATAATCATGTTTCATGTTCCTAATTCCACCTATCAGCTTGTCGTAGCAAGAATTGTAGGTGAAAATAGTGTAGAAATACTGCTTATTCCATAACTCTGCAATAAAAAACAAACACAAAGTTACTAATAAACAAAATCATAAATCCCGTGTTCAAAGAAAAAAAACATATCATAAAATAAAAAGAACCCTAAAATTACACGAAAGACACGTACAAAAATAATTATAACTAAAAATTATATCCTCGCAAATAGTTCTAAGCATTTTACGAACATCAAATAATGTACACAACTACAATACTTCTATTAAAATTTTAATCTAAATTGTAAAAAATACCAACAAAATTACGATTTCCAAAAAAAACTTTTACCTCTATCGCACTCATCGATCTTCACCCGGCTATTGATTCGTCTAAAATTTAAAAACATATAATATGAAATAAAAAGATGTGGTTTTATGTAGCAGGTGAGAGAGAGAGAGAGAGAGAGAGAGAGAGAGAGAGAGTCACATATAACGTTATAAAATTTCATTGACCTTCTTATTGCTCCAAAGATATATAAGTTACCTAATTGATATTGTCTCTCTAACTATAGTTTGACTTATAATTTATTAAAATAATTGGGTATCCTTTTAAATAATAGGTTATTTAAAACTGAATGAATTGACCTTTAATTATCCTTTAAAATTGGTATATCATGCATATATATTTGATATACAAAGACTTCCTAAAAAGAAATTTATATGATTATGATATAATTTTAAAGTATTAAAAGAACATTAGATTATAACATTAAAAAGATATATAATATTATTTTAAGAAGAAATTTTATAGATAACATATTATCGTTAATATAAAATTCATTGATAAAATTTAAAGAATCACATTACAATTGGATAAAATATTTATTTTTATTAGATCTACATTACTATTTCATAAATATTATGGACATATAAGAATATAAAGCTTTTCTTAGCTGAATATAAAGTGCAACCATCAAATACACTATAAAAATAAATAAGAACGTACATTTCTTTTCAAAGTTTGAACTTCCATCAACCATTTTTCACCAAGTTTATGAAACTGAAGACATTCAAATAGGAACAGATGTTTTGTTTCCAAATTCTTGGAAGAAATATGTGTGTTTATATATATGTGTGTATATGAATATTAAATGTAAAAGGATGTTAATGGGATGGAACTTACATGACATAAATAAATAAAAAAGGAAAAACATAATAAAGAAAATGAAAAAACTTGTTTCGATAAGATTTTGAATCGTGTAACTTATTTAATAAATAAGGATGTTGCTTTGTTGATTTACAACACACATAACTTAAATTAAATATATATTCAAATCTTCCAATTAAACATTATACATACCAAATCAATGATTTATGCAGAAGATATAATTATACTATTACTTTTTCAGTTTTTCTTAGTAAATGATTTAATCTCTATTTCAAAACGTCAATAAAAAGAATAAAAATATAGGAGTAATTACTAATCAAGACATATAATTATGTCTATCAAGAATTATAGAAGATTTGAAAGTTTAAGTTAAATATGATATGTTAGGACTTCAATCATGTCAAATTTACTAATAATAAAATTGATTGCGGTAAAGATTTCGTTTGAAAAAAAAAATCCATTTTAATGTTAATATCCTCCGAATTAATTATAGTATTTAATTCAGGGCGATAAATTAACATGTAAATAGTGAGATATATTTTTTAAAATTATCAAAAATTCTATTCACAACTTTATTATTAAGGAATTTATAATAAATTAATTAATGTTATGCCTTAATTTAAATAATATTTAATTTTTTATTTCAACTATACAAATTAAAGTTAGTTAGTGTAAATTGTATGAAATAAAATAACGCGCCTTAAAATTGAGCAGAGTCCAAAATAATCTTCAAATAAAATGTTAGTGCAAACAACAAACTGAAAACGAAATAAACATTAAGCATTCAACGATGCTTTGAACACTAAGTTTGCATAATTCAAATCTTAATCTTAAATTCGACTCCCAAAGTCATTTCATTTGTGTTAAGAAAAGACTCCAAGTGTTCGACAAGAACAACTGAATCCCCGTCCTTTAAAACACCAATCTTGTAAAGTAACAACATCTAAAAGGATACTTGGATCGTCATTTTCAACAATTAAATCAATGAGATTGTGTTGACAAAATTCTTGTGAAAGGATCTATATAGATAAACAAATATGAGTACAATTAATTAATTTGTTAAATAAATAAAAAATAATAATTTATGAATCGTATAATATTTCGTGCAAATAATAATGTAAATGAGTTTTAGTAACAATCTTTGGAGTCTACCCAGTATTTTTCACCATACATATTCTGTAACAAAGCCTTCTTTCTGTTGAATGACTCTCGAAAATTTAAGGAGTACAAATCATATAGTTTCTAAGTAAACGATAAAGCTCTTTTAACTTACACATTCCTCATGCAGATGCTACAAAATCATTTAAAAAAAAAAAAAAATTAAACATTTTAAAATAAAAAAAAAATATTAAAAAATATGTTATCTAAGTGAGTTTAAATATGTTTAATTATACCTTAATTAAAAGTAATTGGAGTGTTAGTATATTTGTAGATATTCTTCTTTAGGCACATAGTAGACTTAAATACATGAACATGAATGAGTGTGTTATTCTCATTAATGAGAACAATTAAATCACCAGATTTTAGATTATTAAATAGAAGAAAAGGAAACCATCCTTATCTAAAATACACTCTGCCATCATTGTTCATTTCAACATCAACATAATTTTCATCGCCGTATTCATTTTTCAAAGCGTAACAATTTGGAAGATTCCCTTTTATTAGTGGATCATACGCTCATAACATTACGAACAAACAACATTAAGAATGTTTAACAAAAAACACGAACTAGTTTGAGAACATTAAATAGCTTTCAAATTTACTTACATATTGGTTTTCGTCACAACTATATCAGGAAAACATGATTGATACAATTTATTAAACTTTTCTTTTCGAATGATATTATCGCAAGAAGGCATTTTCTAAGATTGATTTACAAAATAATAGAAGATGTTTAAATATTAATTGTTTCATATTTAATTATGTAAATCATATATTCAATTAAGGCATAAGACTAATTTCAATTAGTACAAAATTCTAAAAGTAAAAATTTCGGCTAATTAAAATTAAATTATGTATTTTTTCCTTGACTTACTCCAAATGATAAGTATAATTATAAAACATATCTCCATCATAATAGCCTTTTGAATTAAAATTGATTTAACAAAAAGTTGAATAATTTAATCAAGTTTTAATTTTTGGTATTTTTTATGTTTATCTTTTATGTTTTAATTAAGGCATTGTAGAGTTTATACAGCAATATGACACACAAAACCAGTAAAGCTATTCAATATGAATCAGTCAAACCAATATGCAAACACCTTAACGACCGAATTACCAACGCAAACGCAGACAATAAGAAACCGAACATATGAAATGCATGAGAACTCAAGAATTTAACGTGGTTCAGGTCTGGAGTAATGACCCTACGTCCACGGAGCAAACATCACTGAATTCTTTATTTATCACAGCTCACAAGATTCAATTTACAAGAGAATGAATCAAACACTCTAGATGAAACAAAGAAGAATCAATCTGAACAAGAATTGAACTCTCTCACACTTCGTTTCTTCACTAGTTTCAGTGCTCTTCTCTCCACAAGAATCTCTCTGTAACTGCTCTATAATCGTACGCATATATATCAGCTGAAGAAGAAAGATAACTGCCTCATCTTCATAACCTATTCTGGTGTAACAAACTCCTCTGAAACTGAATAACTGCTCCAACTGTTTTTCCATGCAGCAGCTCTTCATCCGTTTGCTGAACTGAATTGGTTAAGTGAATTGCCCTTTCTATCCTTACTCTTACTCCAGATTTACACATATGCCACTTATAGACATATGAGCTAAAATTCACAATTCTCCACCTTTAGCTCCTATGTATATAAGCTTTAAGACTTCATCCATGATGTTCACTCTCATCCTCAACCTGTTACTGCATCTCAATAACATTCTGATTTAGAAGTTAGTTCAATAAGCTTCAAACATAACTCAAACTTAGCTGCTGGTAATGCTTTTGTAAAACAATCTGCTGGATTTATCTCTGTAGGAATTTTAACTACATTTATAATTCCCTTAGATACCACATCCCTCACAAAATGCATCTTGACATCAATATGCTTGGTTTTCTCATGAAACCCTTGATGTTTTGATAAATGTATTGCACTCTGATTGTCACAAAAAACTGAGACACTGTCTTGTATCAATCCAAACTCTTCTAATATTCCTTTCAACCATTGTGCTTCTTTTATCCCCTCTGTGAGAGCAACATATTCTGATTCTGTAGTTGAAAGAGCTACTATTGACTGTTGAGTTGATTTCCAGCTTATAGCTGTGCCAAACATTGTGAATACATATCCTGTAAGTGACTTTCTGGTATCTAAATTTGCAGCATAATCTGCATCAACATATCCTACCAAACAACTTCCTGAGTCATCATTCCTTTTGAACTTCAACCCTGTTGAGCAAGATCCTTTTAAGTATCTGAGCATCCATTTAACAGCTTCCCAGTGGACTTTACCAGGATTCCCCATATATCTGGATACCACACTCATAGCATGAGCTAGATCAGGTCTACAGCATACCATAGTATACATCATGCTACCTACTGCACTAGCATAAGGGACTCTATCCATGTATTTCTCCTCTTGAACTGTTTTTGGACAATCTTGTGAGGATAACCTGAACTGCTGTCCAAGTGGAGTAGATACACTCTTAGATTCATGCATGTAGAACTTCTGTAGCACTTTCTCAATGTATGCCTTCTGTGATAAGAATAGGACCCCTTTCTCTCTATTTCTGTCTATGTCAATACCTAAAATTCTCTTGGCTTCTCCAAGGTCTTTCATATCAAACTCTTCTTTCAATTTTCTTTTGATTTTCAGGATTCCATCCATACTTTCACTTACTAATAACATATCATCTACATATAGCAGAAGATATATATGAGTTTCATCCAGCTCTTCCTTGAAATAGACACAGCTGTCATATAGACTTCTTCTGAATCCAATCTTCATCATATAATCATCAAATCTCAAATACCACTGTCTAGGACTTTGTTTCAGTCCATACAGTGATCTTTTGAGTAAGCAGGCTTGTTTGTCTGAATCTATACCTTCAATTCCCTCTGGAATCTTCATATATATTGTCTCCTGTAACCTACCATGTAGAAATGCTGTAGTTACATCCATCTGATGTAATTCCATGTCATACTGTGCTACCAAAGCCAACATAACCCGGATTGAACAATGCTTAACCACTGGGGAAAAAATTTCACTGTAGTCTACACCTTCCTTTTGCGTGAAGCCTCTAGCCACCAATCTGGCTTTAAACCTGATTTTGTTAGCACTTCCAGCTTCTAATTTCTTCTTGTAGATCCACTTACACCCTACTAGCTTTTGTCCTGCAGGTTTGTCTACAATGTCCCATGTATCATTCCTTTCAAGTGACATAAGCTCCTCTTGCATTGCTTGCATCCATTGTTCCTTTTCATGGCAAGTTATAGCATCTGCATATGAACTAGGTTCATAGTTTTCTAGTTCTTCAGCAGTAAATAGGGCATAAGCAACAATATCAGCATGCCCAAATCTTTTAGGTGGATTTATCTGTCTCTTTCTTCTATCTCTAACAAGCTGATAATTTCTGTAATCCATTTCTCCAGGAGATGTTTGTTCTTCATTCCTTTCAGGAGTATTTTCTGGATTAGTTGAACTTACTATCTCCTCAGTCTCCACCTCCAGCTGAGTATTATCAGATTTAGAGTTAGAAATACCAGAGTCTTGATGATTCTTTAAAGGCATTGTTTCTTCATCAAAGGTGACATCCCTGCTGATAATACATTTCCTATTTCCTGGTTCAATGCACCATAGTTTGTAACCTTTGACCCCTTTTGGATATCCTATGAGCACACATTTGAGAGCTCTTGGCTCTAGTTTATCCTGCTTTATGTGTGCATAGGCAAGACATCCAAACACCTTGAGTACTGAATAATCAGCTGGTATGCCACTCCATGTTTCTTCAGGAGTTTTAAAACTAAGAACAGTGGAAGGTGATCTGTTAATTAGATAGGCTGCAGTGGTCACCACCTCTCCCCAGAAACTCTTCTCAATCCCTGAGCTAGATATCATACACCTTGTTCTCTCCAGCAGTGTTCTATTCATTCTTTCTGCTATGCCATTCTGTTGTGGTGTTCCAGCTACAGTCCTGTGCCTTATAATGCCCTTGTCTTTACAGAACTGATTGAAATCTTCTGAGACAAACTCCAGGCCATTATCAGTTCTTAGATGCTTAACAGTTCTTCCAGTTTGGTTCTCCATTTCAGTTATCCACTCCTTGAATTTCACCAGAGCTTCACTTTTGGCTTTCAGTATGTAGACCCAGACTTTTCTGGAGTAGTCATCAATGATTGACATGAAGTATTTCCCTCCATTGTTGGTTTGCACCTTTGCAGGCCCCCAAAGATCAGAATGCACATAATCAAGTCTTTCTTTGGTGATATGTGTTGCTTTTGGAAATTTCTTCCTGTGTGCTTTACCATAAATGCAGTGTTCACATATGTCTAGGTGTTGTACTTTGGTTTTGCCCAGCAGGCCCTGTTTGCTTAACTCTATAAGCCCTTTTTCACTTATATGAGCAAGCCTTTTGTGCCATAGCAGTGTTTTGTTCATTTCTTCAGTGGTTGAAGCTTCACCTATAACAGTGTTGCCAACTAGGAAGTAGAGTTCATTTTTCTTCACAGCCCTCATTACATCATGCAGTCCCTTTGAAACCTTGAGGTTTCCTCCTTCAGAGTGGAAGCTATATCCCATAGAGTCAAGCATGCCAAGAGAGATTAAGTTTCTCCTTAATTGAGGAACATATCTCACATTTTCCAAGATCCTTATCTTGTTATCAAACATTTTTATTCTTATAGATCCTCTGCCTTTGACTTTGCACTCCAGATCATTTCCCAACAGTACCATTCCATCATCTTTATACTCAAGACTATAAAACCAATCTTTGTTTGGACAAATATGGAAAGAACATCCAGAGTCTAGAACCCAATCACTATTATCAGGGGAAGTAGAGATAGTGAGCACTTCACCTGATTCATAGCCATCTTTTGCTTCCACTAGATCAGCTGTGTTCTTGCCTTTATGGTTTTTCTGGTTTTGAGTAGTTTGTTGATTCTTCTGGTTCTGCTTCCCTTTCTTGGGACAATCTTTTGCAAGATGTCCCACTTCATGGCATTTGAAACACTTTCTTGTTTCCTGTCCTGAAGAATTGCTGTGATCTGCTTTCTTTCCTTGTTGCTTCTGTTTATTTCCATGAAACTTCTTATGAGTCTGCTTCTTGATCATTAGTCCTTCTCCTATTTGTTCTTGCTTTACTGATTCAACCCCATTATGTAGTTCCTTTGATCTTAGTGCAGACTCTACTTCAATTAAAGTCAACTTCCCTGTCCTTCCAAACAGAAGAGCATCTTTGAAATTTTCAAACTGCTTTGGGAGAGAACTCAACAGGAACAGTGCTTTATCTTCATCATCCAGTTTTACTTCTATATCCTCCAGATCATCCAAGATTTTATGATAATCTTCCAGTTGATCTGATATACTTTTGTCTTCAGCCATTTTGAAAGCATACAGTTTTTGTTTCATATAGAGACGGTTTGCCACTGATTTCTCCATGTAAGTAGCTTGTAGCTTAAGCCATATACCTTTTGCTGTAGACTCTTTTGCCACCTCTCTCAAGACTTTATCTCCTAGGCAGAGTATGATGGTGCTATGTGCCTTATCCAGCAATAGTTGTTTTTCTTCAGCTTTGAGAGTAGCAGGTAACCCTTCTTCACCTTCTAAAGCTACAGCCAAGCCCTGTTGCACCAAAAGAGCCTTCATCTTGATTCTCCAGAGGCCAAAATCTCCATTTCCAGTGAATTTTTCCACATCAAATCGTGCAGAGCCCATGGTTTCCCACAGACGGCGCCAATTGTAGAGTTTATACAGCAATATGACACACAAAACCAGTAAAGCTATTCAATATGAATCAGTCAAACCAATATGCAAACACCTTAACGACCGAATTACCAACGCAAACGCAGACAATAAGAAACCGAACATATGAAATGCATGAGAACTCAAGAATTTAACGTGGTTCAGGTCTGGAGTAATGACCCTACGTCCACGGAGCAAACATCACTGAATTCTTTATTTATCACAGCTCACAAGATTCAATTTACAAGAGAATGAATCAAACACTCTAGATGAAACAAAGAAGAATCAATCTGAACAAGAATTGAACTCTCTCACACTTCGTTTCTTCACTAGTTTCAGTGCTCTTCTCTCCACAAGAATCTCTCTGTAACTGCTCTATAATCGTACGCATATATATCAGCTGAAGAAGAAAGATAACTGCCTCATCTTCATAACCTATTCTGGTGTAACAAACTCCTCTGAAACTGAATAACTGCTCCAACTGTTTTTCCATGCAGCAGCTCTTCATCCGTTTGCTGAACTGAATTGGTTAAGTGAATTGCCCTTTCTATCCTTACTCTTACTCCAGATTTACACATATGCCACTTATAGACATATGAGCTAAAATTCACAGGCATAATAGCTATTTTGATTAATAGATAAAATTTTAAACATGTTTATTTATGCTAATTGAAAGGATCGGAATTAATTACAGGTTCCTTTATTTACTCTAAATAATAAGTATAATTAACAATTTCAAATGTTAAATGTAGTAATTTATAAAAAAATCAATTATGTAAGAAAACACAGTTTAATTTTAAATGCAATATATATTTGAATGCGAAATATTATATTAATAGACTATAAAGATCGAAAAAACTTATTAAATTTAGAGCTCAATTAGATGATATATAATTTGCAAAAAAATATGGAACTGGTAATAGATTAGTCAAACAAATTTAATCAAGTATCACTGAAAAAATATAAAATTTCAAACACGTTCAAATAATCAATTATAGAACATACATCCCTCATAATAGTTGTATTCAATTAAAATTGATATACCATAATAGCTTTTTGGAAATAATAAATAGATTAGTGAAATAAAAATAATCAACTATCATATAAAAAAATAAAAAAAATAAAAAAAATTCAAACACTTGAAATAATTCAACATACCACATATATCCATCATAACTTGTTTAACTAAATTTGATTTACATAAAAGTTGAATGAAAATGTTTAAATATTAATTTGTTCATATTTATTTAAGGAAATAATATGTATTCAATTAAGGCATAACACAAATTTCACTAATTGAGAATTTAAAACATAAATTTTTCTGTTAATTAAAAGCAATTAGCTACATTTTCCTTGAATATCTCCAAATGATAAGTATATCTATTAAGGTCAAGTTTAACTTTATAACTTTATAATAAAATATTTATGTAATCTAACTTTAAGTTTAAATTTAACATTTATTCAAAAGTAGAAAAAAAAAATATAATTGATTATAAACATTGTAAAAAATCGATTAAATTTATTAGACAATTAAATATTATAATCATTTGAAAATAAAATTGGTACTGATAATAGATTAGTAAAATAAAACTAATCCACTATCATATAATCAACCATAGGACATATATTCATATAAAAAGTCGAAGATTAAAGATATGAGTTTTGAATTCATATTTTCCAAATAGAATTAAATTTATTTCCAATAACAGATTTTTGGTGTATAAATTCAAAATGGAAACAAATCTGTTAGTGTCATTGTGCATCATTGTTTTGATCTCCTTATCATAACCAAGTGTCTTGTAACATGTGTAGTTATATGATCAATGACCCATGCTATAACAACTAAAAAAATGACAATTTTTGTAAATTTGGTGGATTTTTATTTGTAATATATTTAATTATTAGCATGTATAATTTAATTCATACACTTTCCATTGTACTTGAAATCCTAATTATATTGATTCACCACAATAAAAGTTTGACAGATATATAGCATTCTTAATCACTAAAACACGAACCAATAATTGGACGGAATATCAAGGTAAAAACCAAACAATACAGAAGTGATGTTCAAAAAGTAGTGAAAATTAACTTAGAATGATAGAAAATCAAACTTCAATTTATGATTGAACTTAAGAATAAATAATCATATCCTTCAAAATTGCTAAAAGGTTGAGCTATTAAAAAACCAAGAAAAATTCAGTAACATAAATAATAAATGAATATTATAATTAACACAAATACTTAAGTACTCGGAATAGGTCAATTCCCAAAATAAATGGTCTTCATCACTAAATTATTTTTGTAATATAGAATTGTTTATTTCCGGTATAAGTTACGACAATGTAGTCTAATATTTCAATATCAATGTCACAAACCACACTACAACAGTTCTGCAAAATGACAACGGTGGAAAACAGTTGTCTTTTGTGATAAGTTAGCGTTGTCGTACCTGTTACAACGCAGCGTAACCGTTGTCGTTTGTATCACAACACTTATTGTTAACAACAATTATTAACTGTTGTCGTTTGGGCCTTTACAACGACAGTCATTACAAGTGTTTATCACAACGGTTTTTTACCATTGTCGATTAACCTTTATAATAGGAGTTTGTGGTACCTGTTATTAGGTATTATTTTCTTAATATTTTTAAAATAATAAATAATTCAAGAAAAAAATATATCATATAAAAGGACAACATAAATAAACCAAAATAAAAAAACAAATCGTCATATCATCAAATTTAACAAATATAAAAAATTAACTACATGACCGAATCAATTGTATATCTAGCAAATGATCCAAAATCACCAAATCAGGTGATACTGCATTGCACATAGCCATCTCCGATGCCCACCAAATCTGCAGTTGAATACCTCGTTGATATCATTGTCCAAAGCAGCAAAGAAGCTGCCCTCCAAATCCAAAATAAGCTGGGAGACACACCTCTCCATTTGGCAGCCTATCAGGGCAGCATTAGGATGTGTCGTTCCATCGCTGCTCGACGCCCCCAATTACTCATCCGGATATGCAACAATACTGATCTAACCACAAGCAAAGAGAAACAAACAAGATGGGATTCCCGACTTTCTCTAGTTAAAAATGGATGCTGCACATAATAGGAGGAAAATTCCATAAGTAAAAACCGTCAGAAGTGATACAACTATGGAATTGAAAAGATATGGTTGCACTAGCATGATTCATGTATAGGAGAATGCTTAAGAAACCTAACCCTTGGTACTACCTTTAACAACTCTGATGTCGTCGCTCTCAGGTCTGGCTCCCTACATATATTTATTAAGTTGAATATAAAGATTCATGCAAGAGAGAAACAATACCAAATGAAAGAGCCCCATACTTAGTTTAATTATTCTTCACGACCCAATTAAAATGGGGGGAAGAGGAACAAATAATTATGCATCAAACTTACTTTTGCAAACATTTTAACAAGAAATCCTTTGCCTTAGCAGAAAGATGATCAGGTATTGGTAGATGAGATTTGGTTGTTCCTACTAAAAAAGAGCAGCAACCTAAAATGACAACAACAGTTAGCATCCAAATCTTTTGAAAGTTAAATTTAAAAAAAAATTCTTTAGTTCTATAATAGAGCAAAATGAACACCTCGTTATACTGTTGGCTCCAAGGAGCCTTTCCAGTAGCCATTTCAATAAATGTGCATCCAATACTCCATATATCTGCATTTATGAAGTACCAAACTAGTAATAATGTAGCAGCTAAGCACAAATCAGGGCACTAATAGGTAAAACATACTAAATTAGAGAAATAACTAATGCCCATAATGACTAATACCAGAAACGGAGAAAGAATTATATGTACCTTGAGGAATTCTAGCTCTATTTTGGGGTTATCCGATGTTGCATTGGAGGTTTCTGGTGACAGTACCGGTAAGCTGAAGGATACGAAGGAGAAACTCTTTACAATATCATCGCACCAAGAGAATTTTATACCTGGTTCAATTGTTTCTGATCCATTTCAGCAACAACTGAAGATGCGTTCTCGACACCCTTAACAAGTCCCCATTTTCTAAAGGGTGGATTGTTGATTAGTGTAGAAGGAATCTTATGCGATTTTCCTAATTCCTCAAAATAGATAAAGAGGAAAATCTTAAAGGGATTTGATAAACGGGTAAGTGTGGGTTAGTTTAGCATAAATCTAAGCAATCTAAAGGGTACTCAAGCACTCAAGTTAAATCAAGCCCTCGAGATGGAAAAGTAATTTACTTCACTAAGCTTATATACTTTCTATAGAATAATTGCACTGCAAGCGTCTCCATAATTATCAGGAATGCAGCTACTACAAATTCTGAGAATAATTCCTTGGAAAACCACCTAACAATACTTCTCTGTTTTTCTTATCTGTGTGGGTCAGGGGGTGGGGGGATGCAAGCATAGACTTTGGTTTTGGTTAATTACCTAAGTTTCCATTACTAGAGGCACTTGCAACATGAATAAAAGTTTCATGCAGTCGACAAAAAATCATGTCATCTGATATTTCAAGATAGTGGTTCAGAAAAGAATCCTAATCGCTAGAAACTGAATGAATGATCACCTTGAGGCTACATCAAGTAAAATTCTCATTTTAAATCCAAGATCACCACACCAAGCAAGCATGTCTTGTTTTCCACCAGCCACGAGAGTAGCTAAGCACTGGGTTGCATTCTGATTCATGTAAAAATTTGTTATTTTTTTTCAACAGCAAGTGCAACTTATAAAAGAAGTGCAGATAACATGAGGACCTATTATAGGAGAGGAGTTTAACTAAGACAAAGTAGAGGTAACCTGCATCTCGCTGTGGTCATTACTCTGGAGGATTATTCTAACAACAAAATCAAAAGAAACTTGATATGTTGCTTTTACGACATCAATAAGAGCATTCTGCAAAATAAAAGATTAAAAATCAAAACTAAGAATCACATACAAACACCCGATCTAATGTTACTAGTTCTTTAACATGAGAATTACCTTCACTAACATTGTAACAAGATCCAGAGAACCAGCAACTGAGCCATCAGGTTGTTGTTGTGGCTGAGAAATGAAAACAATATAATGAGAATTTGCTCTAGCATAGTTCCAACTTTGGGCGCAGAAACCTACAGTTATAGAGGCTCAATGAGATAGAAACCAAGAAATTTATTTTAATTTTTCATTGTAAAATATGAAGGACAGACCTTTGCATGAAGCCCCAAGATCTGCAAGTGGAGGTACGGGAAACAAGTGCTTTAACATGTCTAAGATACAAGTTGTAAAAATACTTTCTGAAACTTTTGATTTTTCACCTTGATGATTTAATCTGTCACGATACTTTCTTTTTGCGTTTCCATTGATACTGCCTGTAGAATAAAATATTAGAAAGACTGTCTGTAAGCATCTCCAGATTCTAACAAATTATTATTTACGGTTGACTATCAGAAAACAAAATTATCTCTAAAGTGCATTATACATACCTTCATGAAGATATCAATATTAGGGCCTGGCTTAATGTTTCCATCCTTTTCTCTCCTTGCAAATGCCGTCAGCATCTCCGAGAATTTAAGGCAAACCATGTTTCAAATACTAACCTGTGGATTACGACATTTGTATTGTGTAGAATAGTCAACTAAAAGATGTAATCATAACACTAGCTAATACCATTGCAAAGGAAAGAATATACGCATACATGAAGAAGCATGCCTAGATCATCTATGGAAGCAAAAATCAATTAATCTAAGAAGTGTCATATGTTTGTAGAAGAGAGAGTGACTGTGTGCGTGCGTGAGTGAGAGAGAGGGTGAGAGATCTTTTAAGAAGACAATAGCTTAAACTAGATTTTTTGTCTCAGGAAAGAAACTTGCAGCTCGAGTTAATATGAAGAGCTACTATACCTAGCCAATCGCTTCCCTTTATTGTGTCGTAGATGCGCCACCTCCAATCATCCCCTATCATATTTCCTAATGCAACATGTATTCCATCTTGCAAAAAATGTTCAGAGATACATATTGGAAACACATATGTGCAAATTTTGGTGGCTACTTCTCAAATAAACCATCTAGCAATTCTAGAATTAGTAAAGGGAATGATTAAGAGCATCCATGAGTGTTCGAACATGTGGATATATGACAGATATTTGTATTGTTTTCAAATCAATCAGAAAGTGGATCTTTGAAATCTTAGTTTCTTTTTTTGCTGATTTGGCAATATTAAACTGCCTTCTCAATCACATTGGAAACTTTTTTGGTCACATCCTTCCCAGGAGATTGTTTGTCTTCAGGTTTGTGAAAGGGTAGTTGGTCGTCTTGCTAGGTAATTCTTCAGTGTTTTCCTCTTGTGAAGCCTGAAATGTGGCAGCTTCAGCAAAGTATCTTCCCAGTGATCCTGATAAGATAAATTCAGCAAATATCAGGAGCATTCACTGGGCTTTAAACCTACTCTTGGATTCTGCACCTGAGAAGAGAGAGAATTATAACCATTCTTACGCAATGATGTGGCATGACTTCAAGAACGGATTATCCGAACTCCCTGCATTCAAACTACAAGAAACATATCTAAAAAGTACATTTTAATGAACTTGAAGGGATATCTATACATACAAATATTTACAGATTCTCATGGATATAGGCTGAACATGTAGAATGTAAATATGCTTGAAGAAATACATAAAACACCAAATGATATATTAAATAGAAAAATTCCAAGCATTATAAAGGTCAAGCAAAGCCAACACAAGATAACAATTCCAGATTCAACAGTGAACAATATATTCTCAAAATTACGCAACAAGAATACTTGTTTATCTATAACTTCACATTAGAGTAGTTGATGATAATAGCTTTTGATCAACTTTTTATAAAAAGAATAGACAATAGCCTGTTTCAGAACCAATAAAATAAACAACTTTAAATAAAATGAGAATACTGAGCACATGTGTGCAGGTAAGCCTGCACAAATTGACGACAGCAACATAAATCATTATACCTCTCTCATTATAGCAAAACAAAATGAGAGCATAGGCTTGTGGCGGCCCCATCTGGCATATGAACATAACACGGTGCCATAAGAAAGTCTCCTCAGCAAGCAGCATTAGTTTTTTCCCCAATGAACCAACATTAATGGAAACAGGACTTTCAATTAAACCACAAATACATAGAAGCTAAGCCATCTTCCAAGTTGGTCCACCTATTGAATAGCCATGTATCAGAAGAGCAATATTTTTTTTTCCAGACTCAAAATGCACAACCACGATATTCACATTCTCAAGAAATACACGAAACTTAAGGCACTCAAGCTAGAATTCTCGTTTATGCTTTAGTTAATATTGCCTTGCTCGTATTTATGATAATTCATTGTTATAACTAATTAGGAGTCTGGCAAACTCGAGTTGTTTATAGAGAAAAAGAGGAGGAAGAATGCTCCTTACTGGTCATGTGACATAAAAAGGAAAACTATTTTTGAAGAAGTCCAACCTTTGACCAATCACTATCAATCATACTATCTGCATGACGCATTCACATTACATGTCCTGCAAGTACAAATATAATTTATGTGATTAATAAAATTGAGAAATTCAAATGCCTCCCATTTAACAAAATGTTAATATTTTCTTGAATCTTCACTTAGAATAATATGTTTATGCACCATTAATGGGTCTGGCATAAGAAGAACACCCATATTTGAGGTTCTGGTATGCTAGGACACTGAAAATAATAGGTTACTTATCGGACAGCTAAAGAAGCTCTTATATCAACCATGTTCTCCCTTACTTCCAAAATGCGATAGAATGAGAACTCGATGGATACAATTGTCAACCAAGAAACCAAAGTGCACCTATCCTAAAGCTGGTTTCATAAATGCCCGAATAAGCCAACAACCCAAGGAATAATTCAATGTATTGTATTACATCTACTCATTCATGTTAAAAGTATAGAGATGATGATAACAACCACCAGATCATAAGACAACACTGCATACCCTTTCAACTCCAGCAGCCACAGAAGGAGCAACTAGAACATTGGCTTTTCTTAAAATACCCACTGCTTCAGAAAAAAAAATGCAATCCATTAATTATCCTAATACATTAATTAACACAAAAATCAATCGTTAAACTACTTTAATAGGAAGCAAATCAACACTTAACCACTACAAATCAACGAATCGAATAAATTACCCTATGTCGATCAAGTAGGACTACTGTTTTTTTTTTCTTTTTAAATTCAAGCATGACTATCAGCACCTATCTACTATAAATTGAATCAAAGAAATTACCCCTAAGTCGATTAGAGAGAATGGGAGGAGTGATGAGCTTGTACTTAAGTGCCTCCAATACTAGCTTGTCATAGGTAGCCTTATCGAACAAATCCATGTTGTTCACCTTCTCCTTTTGCTTAGCCTCGCTCCACTTCTGTAACAATCACAATTCCGTCATTTAATTAGGTAAGCTATTGAACAATATAAACCATGATAAGAAAAGGGCGCCAACATTTAATGCTATAAACTCAAGCTTAAGCTCTCTTGTCCTTGTTCTAAGTTATCTTGGGAAAAGCTAAATAGAAATTGTTGTATTTATTCTAAAAGAACAGTACGATAATAATAAGGCTATATAAATCTATAGTCTAGAATAAATATATATGCTTCAAAATTGAATCTCGTTGTATTGATCCACATCCACGATGGATGCCCGTTTAACTAAACATTTGCACCTAAAGACAAGTTGAATATAAAGAATGTTGAACGTTATAACAATGTGAATAGGAGTTGATATAGCAGGTAAGTGACTCAAATTCACAAACATGGCATTGTTTTTTTTAAGTAGAGTTCTAGTAGAGAAAACAAGATCTTTGTTCTGGTCTAAATCAAGGCTGATAGAGCTTAGAATGTAAAATCCTAGAAAGTAGTATCACATTATCTTGGATTTTCTGTTGGCATGAAGGGAACCAATTGATTAATTTGATGGAGATGCAAAAAATGGGAAACCCACCTGCATCAGGTAAAAGCTCCGAGTTAAATAGACAAACTAATTTAAGCAATTTTAAATAGTACTTACCAATGGCAACAATTCCAACAGTAAGTAACTATAGAGATGAAATACACATATGTTTTAAGTTTAGTACCATATGATCAAAGCTGCAGCTAGTGCCTCAACACATAAAACCTCGTAAGGTCAACCATAATTTACTAGATTTGCAGCTAACAATCAAGGTCCTGCAGTTCAACTTACATGAATTGGTCGAAACAAATTATAATAAGAAATCAAATTCAAACATGTACCAAACAACTACTTATGCGTGAGATAACCAACTTATAATGCCAAATAAAACTCTTATACACAATAATGAGGAATTCAATCATTCCGGAGTCCGACTAATCGATTTAAAATGCACATACATTTAATGAGTCTCTGAATCTCTACATAAGTTTATGCATTCAGTTTAATACTATATATGTGTGCTCAATTGTGAAAATCTTTCCCAATGGCTGATATTTTGTCCCGTTCTCTTAACTCTCATTTTATATATAAGGAAGATAACCAGCATACAAAATTAAACCTCATCTCTTATCTTCTCGGAATGACAAATTATATCACTTGAAATAATCTGAGGCCCGAGGCAAAGATCTAGATGAATCGAATATAAACCGCATATACTGGCAAAATACGATGAAATTACAGTAATTCTGCAGATTGTCTTCACACGCTGACATATAGTGATTCAGATGTGATACAGAAACAAATCCTAGCTTCAAATATGATCTTCTGTCAAACTAAAATTCAGATTAATTTTGAAAAAAGAAGAAGACTGAACGAATGACATAGATTATTATTCTACATCATTTTATTTTTTATTATTGCCCCAAATTAATCATATCCAATCACTTCTTAACATAACGTCCAATTAAAGTCAATTCTTACCTGAAATTCGAAATGAGAAGTAAAGGAGAGGCATCGACTAGTAATGGCGAAGGGGTGGCAAGGGACGACGACTAAATGATGCCAATTTCTTCTTGGAAGAGGGACAAAAATTAGTAGCAGCGGAGTGGGGCGAAGGAGGCGGCGACAGTGGGGCAGAAGGAGGCGGAGGCGGAGCTAGAGGCGGCGACAACGACGGCGGGGGAGAAGGAAGCGGCGACGAGGATCGAAGATTTGGGGAGAGGAGTTAGACCTTGTTCACCATTTATGATATGGGTACAAACGTGTTGGGTTTGGGAGAAAAATAAGAAATAATTTTTAATTAGGATTTTGATTTAAAATTAAAAATGAAAAAAATGTGCTAAATGACAACGCCAAAACACAACGGTAGAGTAAAATGGTTGTTGTATAGCGCATTTATACGCTAAACAACAACGGATATATCTACTATTAGACAAGGGTTTTAATAAAAAATCGTTGTTTTATAGGCGTTGTTATTCTGCATTTTTCTTGTAACCACTCTTTCCCAACCCCTGTCGAAGAATTTCTTTTTTTCTTTTCTTTTAAGAAAACATCCCAACTTTTTGTCTCTTTATATACAAAAATCTTGCAAGTCATGTCAGAAATATGATTAATATTTCTTACAAATCTACTTGGTATCTTTTGCATAAACCATAACCATAAAATTAATATTAATTTTTTCTCTATAAATCTATAAGTTTATTACTTGAATAAAAGCGCAATAATAAAGAGCATTTGTGAACTAAAATATTATCAACTCATGGTACTGATTATGCTCCAGGAATTGATACATAAATTTATTAAAATGATCAAAGTAGGGATACATTCATTTTCAACAACGTTGTTTGATGAATTGCATGGATGAATAATACATCACAATCTCTAGTATCAAAACGTTTTATCAGAATTCAAATTAATTTATATCATAAATGCATAAAGTGTAAGAAATGTGCGTTACCTAGACGCATTTAGAACAATGTTAACTAAAATACAAACTAATATAAGGAATACGTAATGCAGAGAACTGTGCGAAGCACTTAATTTACAAAATATATATTATGTGTAATAATTTTAAAATGTAGATTGATTAGCACTAATTTTTCCAATTACTGTATTTTAATGATACAGTTCAAGACGATACTATATCCATATGGTAATCAATCATTGATTGCTTAATTTTGGTAATCAAATTTTCTAAAAAACAACCAATCTAACACATATATTAGTCTAAAAATATATACAAATAAATATAAAAGCAAATATGTACAAATAAGGTGCACCACATGTACAAAAATATGATATTAATTCCATTACAAACTATTTATTAATAATAAAAGCAAACTTTTGTAGAAAAAAGAAATGTCAAAGTTTTTAAAATTAATTAATTACATCAAATTTGAGTCCCTTTTTAAGTAACTTTAAAAATACATGTATGACATATTTAATATTTTTAATCTAAATATTAAGTAAAATTTATCCATTAGTTTATCAAAAAAAACTATTAACCTTAATAGTTCTTAATAAATAAATTATTTGGTATAAAATTTTAAATACGATCCATTTTATTTGCCGATTTGACTGACAATTGAAACTATGGATGAATATATATTGAAGATTTTGTTGTAAATATTCTTTGTGTATGAAGACTTGCGAAATAGATAATGATTCAAAATTTTGATTAATTGACTATCAAGATTAAAATGGCACGTAAAAAATCTATTTGAATGTATATAGTATTTTCATCCATATTAATTGACTATCAAGATCGGAATAAATTGACTAAATTTTGAGCACAAATAGATGAGACATTTAAGAATGACTATGATTCCATACAATCAACAATCCATCTACTGAAGAAATTTAAAATTTTAAACATAAATGTGTATGCTAATTAAGAATAATTCATTTATGATTTCAGGCTAAAAGAATTTTAAAAAATTAATAAATAATCAATTAAATATTCCAAAACTAATTAATTAAATGAAATTTAAATTTTGCATTGATGAATATTTAACTTTGTTTAAGCTAATTAATGAAACTAAATATATATATATATATATATATAACATTTTTAATATAATTAACGAATCAAAAATAGCAAAAGTTTCCTATAAAATTAATAAACTTAATGATCTAAAATGATTAGAAGTGCAAAATAAAGGAATATATTATATGGATAAACCTCAATTTTCCACTCAAATTTTTATAAATCTATTGGATAGACAATCTATTTATTAATGATAAAAGCAAACTTTTGTTAAAAAAAAAAAGGATAAATGTTAAAATTTCAAATTAATTAATCACATCTTCATTAGTCTGTTTTTGTGTAACTTTTGAAATACATCTATAAGATATATATTTAATATTTTTAATCAGATTAGTAGGTCAATATATCAAATAGTTTATTTAAAAACTATTAAACTTTATAGTTCATAATAAAATAAATTATTTGGTACAAATTTTAAATAATAAAAAAATTAAACTAATCCGTGTCATTTACCGATTTAACACTGCTTCAATTGCCATATCAATTATAACTCAGTAAGTACTACAAAATTGCAGAAAACCAATTTGAATCCAAGGTAATAAAAGAACATCATATTATGTCCCTAAAAAGTTGACATTGATAATATATTCGCTAAGCAAAAGATAATATTCAATAATAAAAATATATGTTTGTCATAATAGCAACATATGATCAAAATATTGATAACAAAATAGTTAGGGATACTAAATAAAATATTCAACATAAATAAAATAAACATTAAAAACTCAAGTTTTTATTCATCTATAAGTTTGAAGGAGCAAGTACTCCAGCCTTGAGCCCATTATCTTTAATGAAACCCTCAATCTTATTCTTCAGTCGATTTTTTCTTTTTTTATACTTCAAAGATACTTCCCACCTATTGTTTTCACAGAAGATGAATAGTCTTGTCGTGTGGGTTAAGACGTTCCAAATGATTTTTTTAGAACTCTTTGTACCAACTGTAAGCCCCAGTCAACAATCAAATTGTGAATTCAATTGTTCATTATAAAAAAACATAAATGATACTACAATAATTTTATTTCAGGACAATAAAATATCATTCTTAAATAACAGATATGGGAAGGATACAATGAAGTCGTGAACTCTGGCCGACTCCCTGAACCACCTTCATTTTTACTCATAATTGACCAATCGCATTCTTTATCATCGCCATCCAAACATATAGCCTCACAATTATTTTTATCAGTAATATGCATATCTTTCTCTACACCTAGAAAGTACAAAAAAGTTTAAAGTTTTTTAAGAAAATAAAATTTTAGAAACAACAAATTTAATGAACACTTGTTGAATGGATTTCGTTTTGAAGATGACATTTGAATCCATGTATATATATATATATATATATATATATATATATGTTTTAGAGTCGACATTTGAATTCATATTTAATTTCCATTCTCATTATGTATAATAACTTAGATGACTGAGAAATACAATTACAAAATTTGAACTCAAACTTCATATGAGAAGAGGACAACACACCATCAACAGATATATTTGTAGTTGCAAACTTTTTCCAGTCAGAAGTCAAGTAATCCTGATCATCAATCTTTTCAATCCCGACCAACTAAATATCTCTATCTATGTTCTCAAACATAAAACAACCGGGGACTTTAAGTTCACAGAGTTCCACAATTTTTTTCGGAATCAACAAAGGCTATAAAATCAAATACCATATATAAATTGCATGTAATCAACTTTATTATAAGATTAGGAATGCTCGTTAAGTTATTTTTACCTGATCTGCAAAAAATACATCCCCTCTGAAAAATTAGTAGAATGACGGTGATTTCTCTTGAGCGTTTATCAAACATCCCTCATTATCATACATATCGACAAAAAAATTAGATGTCTCCACATCATATTCAACGAACAAATAATACCATCGCGTAGCCCATTATTGTCCACAAATGGCCTCCAACCTTTAGTCAAATACGTTTTTCATCCAAATCAGTATTTATTCCACATCAATCTTTATCTTTCTATTGATTTCAATTGTGTATTTATTATTTATATCCTGTCGTAAAGCATTTACGAATGCTACAAGAAGCTCCTACAAAAATGAAAAAGCATTGCTTTTAGAATAAAACAACAAATATGTTTTAATAATTTGTATTTTACATATTTTAAAAATATCACATACCATGATATAATAGAGTGAAATTTTTGTAGAAAGTATTGACAATTAACTAAATCTGCAAAACAAACTAAGGTTAATGGGCAAACTTTAATAAAAAAATCATCAAAGATATAAAATGACTCACTAATAAACAAACATAAATCTTCCAAAATAATTATGAGGATTTCTTCAAAGCAGTAAAATTAATATACATTAAAACTAATTATTGTTACATCTCATGATTGGTATAATCTTAATTAGAGTAATGCAAATTCGAAAACTTAATGAAAAATAAATCAAACTTACTGCTTTTTCGAAGTCATCGTCCTTGTACGGACCATTGATTCGTATAGAGCTTGAAATCAACAAATAAAAAGAGTACCACTTAGCAACAAAATCAAATTAAAACTGGTGTGACAATATGCAAAATTAAAAAATTAAACAAAACGAAACAAAAAAAGTTAAAACTAAATCTCATAAACCAAAAATATTAGCATCTTTGGGATACAAAACCTTAAAAAATTAGTAAAATTCAATCTAAAAAGTACATTTGATAGGATCTCAATTATCAATATGATAAAATTTACGTTTAGCACGATTAATGTCAGATTCAAGGTTAGGGATTAATATGTAAAGATCATTACCCAAACAATTCTAAAACATTAGAAAAGAGAAAAAAAATTCGATAAGAAGTTCTAATCTAAATAACATGTAATCAATAAATATTACTTATCAACAAATAAAATAACAAGACGAAAAATGAAAGAACTCTAAATAACTAAGATCAAAATCAACAAAAAAACAACATAAGCTAAAAAAAAGTTTTTATAACATCGAAGTAAACATGATGATGGATAATTCTATAGTTATACATGTGGACACGTGGCAACATAAGACTACGACACGTGTACTACAAGTGGACATAATAAGGAGATACCATCCGAGGTGTTGGGCCAGGGCCGAGGTCCAAGATCTCCCAGTCCAAACCTGGGGAGATATCAGCCAAGGTGTTGCCCCAGAGCCGAGGTCCAAGGTCTCTTCAATATAGACCTCAGTCAAGGTAAGGTAGGGGTAAGCAACAAATAGCACACGTCACGTACTCCTTTACCCTACCCTTACTAAACCCCGACAGAGACTAACTTAAGCATCGGAGAATCTACCTCTAGGGACAACCCCGTGGTTCTGTTTTGCAGGTTAATACCGACGTTCGGCTAGCTTCAGAGATATCAAGCGCGCTAGACCTCGGAGTCGACCTTTCTGGTTCCCGACATCATCTAAATCTGGAACAATTATTGGTTAGAAGATATTACCTCTTGGCCAATATCAACTCAAGATTAAAGGAAAAAAAAAAAAAACTTTCAGAATTGTTCTAAATATTTAGAGGATAAGACACTAAATACAATCAGGTAAAAATATTGTTCAAGAAACTAAATAACTAAAGACAATAAAAACGACAAAAAACCTAAATAAAAGTTGAATTACAGTAACCCTAAATAACTGAAGAGTACAATCAAAAAAAAAAATTGAAACAAAATAAGTTATATATTATAATATGTCGGAAAAAACTAAAAAATTAGAGAGAAAAAAAACAAAGATACTTGATTAGATTTCAAGGGTGACAATATGCAAGATGAACAAAAAAATAAAACAAAAACAATTGAAATTCAAGATATTCAAACAAATAATCTAGACGACGACCTCCAAAAAAAAAAAAAAAGTAATCCAAATATTTATAAATAACTAAAAGTTTGGATGTTCAAGAAGAAATACATGAAACAAACATATTATAGATGTGTTAATGACACTAAACAAAATAAAGCAAATAAAAACTGATGAATTTACAACAAAAAATTATATAAAATCATTAGTATGAAAATTAACTAAAAGAAAATAATAAAGCCTAATTCAATAATATTGAGAAATTGCTATCAAAATTTTATTTAAAATCACAAAATAGAAAATAAAGAAAAAGAAAGGTCATGAATATCATAATTAAAAAAAAAATACTAAATAATTAAAGATGACAATCAACAAAAAGAACCCTAAATATCTAAAGATAAAATCAGCAAAAAGAATAACGCTAACTGAAATTAAAAAACAGTTTTATAATATCACAAAAAAATTAACATAAATATGCAAGGATTCTTGATTAGAAGATATTACCTTTTGGGCAAAATCAACTCTAGATTTTTTCCAAAACAACCTGCAAGATTTGTGATTGGATATATCGCTAAGTAGTTAAAAGATAAAAAAAAAAAAAAAAAAAAAAAAAAAAAAAAACTAAATAACATTATCAAAAAATACCACAAGTACCAAATAACCTCATATTCAAGGTTTAAGATCATTATAAAAAAAAATAACATGTGATCAGAATACATAACAACAATGATAACTCATAAAATCCTGAATTAAGCCTTATTAATACAAATCAATACATGTTACCTTTGCTTGATAGGTGTTTGAATCAATGTCTAAGAGCTACCAAAAAAAAAAAAAAAGATTTACTAATTAAGAATTAATGTGTTGAAGTTTACAAGGCCTTTAGTAATGAAAGTTTCAAGGTCCACAATCTACCAAAATTAAAAAAAAAAAAATAACAAAACAACAAAAAATACATAAACTCGATGATAATAAAAACAAAAAATATCAAATCTTACTCGATAATTGTACGATTGAATGTTTAAAATTATGAAAACAAAAATTTGCACAAATAATAATGATATTAAACAAAAACAAACAACAACACGACCTGCCAAATTCACAATAAAAAATTATCGATGATTAAAAAAATATATAATGTAAACTGTTCATATAAATATTTGGAAGATGATGAAGAATATGGAGAGAAAAAGAGCGCTACAAACAGGATGAGCTAATTTTGTGCATACATTATTTTGTTGTGTTGGAGAGTGTTAGAGATTTTAGAAATAAATTAGAAAGATTTGACAAAAATCTTTTAAGATCTCATATATTATGTTAAAAACGGATATAGTGGTAATTATTTATTATTATCTCCCATATATAAATTCCAAATTAATGTTGATAGGATCCTAATTGAATTCGATTAGACCTTTTTTTATGAAATTGGCCGGAAAAAAAAATGGTTTGCATTATTAATTAAAGCGATCAACGAACATGATGTTGCCACGTGTCCTTGCCGAATGCGGAAATGAGTTTTGGGCGGGAAAACAAAAATGTTACTAAAAGTGGTAAGGATTTTGTTATTACATATACTAGTAGTATTCCCGTGCGATGCACGATTTGTAAGTGCAAATGAATAAATTAATATTCTTTTATATTTTTATATAATTTTAATATAATAAAATATTACAATCAATAAATAATAAGATATGAAAAATTATATGTTAATGGAAAAAGAGTACAGTAAAAAGTATTAAAGACTAAAATATATATTAGAATGGATATTTATTTTTCTTAATGTATGAATATCTCTAGCATCCTTCCAAAGAATTCATGTTGATGATTGGGGTTGGAATTGCAATATGCGGTTGACAGGGGATATATTTGTAATGTTAAAAATTAGTTACTGTCTTCATACATAATTTTTCATTAATAATAGTCAATAAATTTATAAAAAGAAAATATGTTTTTTTCGGCCCAGACAAAATCAGCCCAAATAGCTTTATGATATTTCTTTAGGCTAATATATGACAAGTTATTGCCAATAATTGTGTTTTATATTGGGTTGAATTTTATATACCAAAAATTGTGATCTTCAGAATTGGTAATAGATTTTGGGCGGGAAAACTTCAAAGTTACTAATTTCAGTGAATTTTGTTATTATATTAAGTATAGATAGTTGTTTCCAAATTATAACCATAAGACCTCCAAATATGACGACATTGAAGTTGGAGAAGAATGCAGCTTTGGGTCACCCAGCCCATTACACGGCCCATGCGATATGAGTCGAGTCTTACATGCACTTTTTCCTAATTTTTTGAGGATTTTCACCCTTCAACTCATATTTTAATTCTACAACTATAAATGGGGACCTAAAGATAAAATTTTATACATCTTCTGTCATAATTTGGAGTGTCAAGCAAGGGATTCAAGGAAAAGAGTTCAAGAATTCAAGAGCAAGAAACATTCAGTTATATCTTTTTAATTGTTTTGTTCTTAGCTACTTATGATATTTTTGAGGATTCATTTTTTACTACCAAGAGGTATATTATTAAAGTTTGACACTCAAAACTACACATATTGAAATATAATGGTTCCTGGAGAAAAACACCTCCTGGAGACAAATCAATTGGGCTTCATTACCAAGCCCAGAATATGAATACTTATCAATCACAATCTTTGGAAATTATAATATGATATACTGCCTTGAGTTTGAGTTGAAAAGGTTATGTTGCGAGATTTGTGTAAATCAATTATAACTTATTACCAACTTTAAATGCAATTCCGGAATTAAATGGTTTGAATGTTTTAACATATATAAGATAATATCAATTAATGCAGCCAATTATACTATATATAAGGCTTAACCAATTAATGCAGCTAATATTAAAGTTTCTAGAATTAGTAGTGTTGTTTTGGGCAGAAAAATGTTGATATTACTATTCTTGGCGGATTTTGTTATATTATATAGTATAGATATAGATATAGATGAATATTATTTTCGTCGAAAATAAAACTGTTTTTAATAATTTTATCTACAAGGAGCAAGGGGCCATTTTTCCTCTTCGCACCGGATCCCTCAAAATATTAGATCGGCCCTGGTCCAGTGTCAAGTTAAGACAAGACACTATTTGGTGTCTGCAAAGCCGATATTTCATGTAGTTTACTAATTATGTTTTCTTTCACTTAGCCTTGGCCGATTCCAACTAATTTTTATTGAAATTCCCGTTTCCCAAAAAAAGATTACTTAGAAAATGATTGCATTTCATCTATCTACTTGCAAAAGTATAGTTATGTTAATTATTGAAATAGAATTGTGTGTGTCACACAAAAAAGGAAGTATTACTTTTAAGGCAAAAACTTACATGCACATGATTAATGTACACTTGCCTATATTTGGATAAACTCGTGCTCTCATAATAGATATAAGTAAAATCGCATTTGCTTCCCAATAATTGTAGTTGACCCGATGGTGTTGCTTGCGCCCTAAGGCGTTGTACCCTCGAGGTTAAGGGATGGAGTCTCCAGGCCACCATGTTTTTTCATTTTTCAGTTTCAGCGCTTTGTCTGCACTCCAAGTGAATCTTTGTTTCTTTGTTTCTTTTTTTTTTTTTTTTGCGATCCAAGTGAATTTTTCTTTCTTCTTATTTCGTTACTTATTTACATTCATTTTAGTCTACATATTTTGAGACCAAAATTTAATCTGCAACGGTTTCATTTCTAATTTTGTTGTGCATCCGGTATAATATGACTTGTTTAATAAAAAGTGAAATTTTGTAATTTCTTCTTTTTTTTTCCTTTTTGTTGTGGCATATTTGATAATATATAACTTGTGTTTCCAAAATGTATAATTTATTTATCGAAACATTATAATTTGTAACTCTTCAAATTTTGTTATTTTTTTTTCTTTCTATAGTGTAGGATTCGATATTATATAATTTTTTTTCTTGTTGTGGTATATCCGATACAATATAACTTGCTTAACCAAAAATATAATTTGTTTACCCGAATAATATAATTTCTAATTCTTTAAATTTATGGTTTCTCTTTTTTTATTATCCCAAGCAGTATAATTTATAAATTTTTAAAGTGTTATTTTTTTCCTTTTTGTTGTATCCGATTCGTATATATTATAAGGGAACGATATTTTACTGTAAGCTAGAAAAATAAATATACAGAGTATACAAAAAAAATACACTGTAACTAAACTTTTACTATTAGGCAACATAATTATAGAGTAATATACTATAACCTGAAAAAATAATTATAGAGTAACGTACAAATAATAAATAATATACTATAAAATGTATATGTAATGGAATGACAAGAGAAAATTGATTATGAATAAATAGTTACACTGTAAATTCTGAACAGTGTATTACTGAATAGACTTATACTTTTAAGCAATATATAATATACTATAAGGAACAATGATTACATTGTAAGTTGGAAAAATAAATATATGGTACTATATATGAAAAAAATTATATTGTAACTAATAAACCTATATTATTAGACAACATAATATATACTATAACCTGAAAAAATAATCATAGGGTAATATATAAGGAATATATAGATATACTATCAATTGTAGTACAACTTGTTTTACCAAAAAATATAACGTGTAAAGCGATATAGTATAACTTGTTTTACCAAAAAGTATAATTTGTTTGTCGGAATAGTACAACTTGGTTGTTTACTCATACAGTGTAACTTGTAAAACAAAAGACAAAATAAAACAAAAGAAATATTAACAAAAATGTAAAATTATAAATTAAATTATAAATTTATTTATTATAAAATTAAATAAATTTTATTTTCTTATTGTTATTATTAATTTTAAAATTTAATATATGAAACATAATTAATAAATATAAATACATAAAATTTGTAATCAAAGAAAAATAAAATAAAAATATAAAACAAAAGAAAAAATTAAAAAAGACCCAAATTAAAATATTAAGAATTATATAAATTAGCAATTTATTTTTATTATTAAATTAAATGATACTTATTTCATTGTTATTAATATTATCAAATATAAATTAAAACATACAAAATATAATTGACAAAAATAATTAATGAAATCACAGGGATAAGGCCTAAACGACCTTACATCCTGAAGGCCAATAACGCGTGCCTTTACTCCCTAGGCTAGCGTCTATTCCAAGCCACCAAATATGCCTTAATGTATATGTTGGAGTGAATTTTTTATTAAATAAATTTGGTCTATTTTTAAGTAAAAATAACTTTGGATAATTAAAGACTCAGTCAGCGCTTTTAACTTAAAGGTCCGGTCTTCCGCTCTTCATCCCCCACGTTCTAACGTTAAAAACCTATTTATTCTATTATTTAAGTTAGAGAGAGAAGGGAGGGCGGGGGGGGGGGGGGGGGAGAGAGAATACAGAGAATCAAAAATTCTTTACGTATTCTAAATTTTATCAGTATTCCAAGCAATAGATGACTCGACCCAAAGATCCGGTAATTTTATTCTTGATTTTATTGTGCGCCAACAATTTTAAGATGATTTTTTCTGCCATGACCACCGAAATTGATTCTGTCACCGTTGATCTCAACAAACCATTTCATTTTGAGGGTCTCAATTTCAAGAGATGGAGATAGAAAATGTTATTTTTTCTCACCATCAGAAAAGTCTCAAAATTGTTCTCACCTCTGAAAAACCCACTTTACCCATTTTACTGGATAAGCCTTTTGATGAACAAATTAAGCAACAAGAATGAGCAATATTAAGCAACAAGCAACATGGGTGGAAATTAATTTCTTGTGCAAGAATTTTATTTTAAATGGTTTGGCCGGCAATCTATATGATTACTACTCCTCTAAAGAGTCTACCAAAGAGGTTTGTGATGCACTCTAGAAGAAGTATGACACTGAGGAGACTGGAGCAAAGAAATACGCGGTAAACCGATATCTCAAGTATCAAATGACTGATGATAAATCTATGGTGGTAAATCATATGAACTACAAAAAATTGCACATGAGACCATCTCAGAAGTATGACTTAGATGAACAATTTCAAGTTGCTGTTTAATTGATAAATTGCCTCCTAGTTGGAAAGATTTCAAAAATGTTCTCAGACACAAAACCAAAGAATTTTCATTGGAAAGTCTAATTACCCACCTTCATATTGAGAAAGAAGCCCGGAAACAAGATCAGAAGAAAGAAATCATTGTTGTTTTTAACAACAAACTTCTCAGAATAATTTCACCTATTCTAAAATCAAAACCCAAAAACATGAAGAATCAAAATCAAAATCAAAATCAACGTAATTTTCAGAATCGGAATGCTCCTCACTTTCTGTATAAGAATAATCAACGCCCCATTCAAGAAATGAACCCCCAGTAAGAAATGATGTGATCCATACGGGAGTTCCAGTGGGAGAATTTAAATGTTGAAATTGTGTCACACCAGACCATATGACAAGGAATTTTCGCAAAGGCACTCAATGTGTGGCACCACATGTTAATCTTACTGAGGAGCCACTTATTGTTATGATTACTAAAATCTATTTAGTTGGAGGATCAGGAGGGTGGGTGGGTAGACACGAGTGCTTCTCTCCATGTTTTCTATGATCGAACTATGTTCAAATCTTATTCTGAAACCGAGGATAATAATATGTTTTTGGGTGATTCTCACTCTACTTTTGTTGTCGGGACTGGTGAGGTTAAATTGAAGTTTACATCTGGAAAGACCTTGATTCTCAAAGATGTTCTGCATACTCCAGAGATGAGGAAGAATCTTATTACAGGCTACCTTCTCAACAAGGCCGGGTTTACTCACTATAGAGGCTGATGTTTATACTTTAGCGAAAAATAATATTTTTGTTGGGAGGGTTTATACTACTAATGGAATGTTTAAATTTGAATGTTGACGTGAATACTATTTCTCCTTCTATTTATATCTGTTCTTTTATACTTGACATTCTAGATTATTTTATGTCAACAAATGTATTATTAAAAATATGAGTAATTTATGTCGTATTCTTGAATTGTCTATAAATGATTTTGAAAAATGTGAATTTTGCAGTCAAGTAAAAACTACTAAAACTCCTCACAAATCAGTAACACAAAAAGAAATTGAGCCACTTGATTTAATTCATCATGATATATGTGATTTTGATGGTGTGTTGACTAGAAATAGAAAATGGTATTTTATTACATTTATTGATGATTGCTCCGATTATACTTCTGTTTATCTTATGAAACATAAAGGTGAAGCATTTGATATGTTTAAATTATTTGTCACTGAAATTGAAAATCAATGCAATAGAAAAGTGAAGAGACTGCGTAGTGATAGAGGCACTGAGAATGATTCTGATATGTTTATTGAGTTTTTTAAATCACATGACAATATTCATGAAAAAACGGCACCTTATTCTTCTGAAATGAATATAAAAGCTCAAAGGAAAAATAGGACTTTGACTGAGTCTGTTGTTGCTATTTTGCTAAATTCTAGTGCTGCTTCTTATTGGTGGGAGATAGTTTATTGGCTTCATGCTATGTGTTGAACCAGGTTTCCAAATAAAATAAAAAATAAAAAATCTCCATACAAAATTTCAAAGGCAGAAAGTCAAATTTGTCTTATTTTAAAATTTGGGGTTGTTTGAATTATGTAAGAATTCCTGATCCAAAAAGGGAAATACTTGCTAGTAGAGCTTATGAATGTGTGTTTATGGTTATGCTGTGAACAGTAAAGCACATAAGTTTTTTTTCTTATTTGAATTCTAATACCATTATTGAATCGAATGATGCTGATTTTTACGAGGATAAATTCCCTTTATATCAAGGAATAGTGGTGACTCGACTTCTAGTAATAATCCACGAACTAGAATTAGTGAACCTCGTATGACATTGGAATCTGAACCCAGAAAAAAGTAAACATGCTAGAATTGCTAAAGATTATGATTTTGATTATTATGTCTTTACTGTTGAACAAGACCCACAATATATTCAAGAAGCCCTGTCTTCTGTAGATGCTGAATTTTGACAAGAAACTATAAATGATGAAATTGAATCACTTGCTTTTAGTAGTATTTGAGATTTAGTTGATTTACCCTTTGACTGTAAAACTATATGATGTAATGGATATTGAAACCTGATGATACAGTTGATAAATACAAAGCTCGCCTAATTGCTAAAGGATTTAAACAAAAAGAGAATATAGATTTCTTTTATACTTTTTCGCCTGTTAGTCAAATTAAATCAATTCGTGTTTTATTTGCACTTGCTTCTATTCATGATCTTGTTGTGTATCAAGTGGATGTGAAAATTGCAATTTTTAAATGGTGAATTGATGTAAGAAATTTATATGGATCAGCCTGAGGTCTTTTAATTTTTAACAAGCAAATAAAGTGTGTAAATTGAATAGATCCATTTATGGATTAAAGCAGACTCCAATGCAGTGACATGAAAAAATTTTATAATCTTGTTATCACACATGGTTTCAAAGTGAATGAAAGTGATTAGTGCATTTATTATAAATAAGAGAATGAACTTTGCACTATTATATGTCTTTATGTGGATGATTTGTTTATATTTGGTTCTAATATTCATGTGGTTAACAATATGAAATCTGTTAGGGTTATACTGTAAAACATGCTTTTAAGTGTTGCTTTGTATATATACTGTTTCTTGCACTTTAATGAATGAAAATAAATTATCATTGTTTGCCTTAAATATTATGAGTGTTATATATATTTATTGCATACTGTTTGAATACTTTACATTGTAGACAACGTGGTGTGTGGTAGATCACAGAAAATCACACTGTCGGTTCCTTGTAATAAGTATAATGATTCACAACTTAGATGGAATTCAATAATATATTGGTAGAAGTTGATGTGTAAGGCTCGAATTGGTTTGTCTTGACCCAGAGATTACACTAGTGCATTTGTTGCACAGAATTGAACAAAAAACGAGATAGTTTTTCTAGACTGACTTGATAGAAAAACTAGATCTCAGTGGTTATTGATTTTTTAATTTATGTCACTTAATTATGATTGTATATAATTAATTAATGTTGTTTTGATTTATTTTGAGCAAAGAGTCAATAAGACTCAATGCTCTATACTTTGGGCAATATTATTAATTATATGACAGATTGCTAAATTAATATAGGAAATCGAGTCTTGGTAAAACAAGTTGATTATTTCCCCTAATTGGGCTGAGAATGTTTATCATATCAAACTTGTACAGTCAATTTACTTCCGATATAATAATAATGTTGAGTTGTTTGTTCTCAAGAAATAAAAGATATTAATTGATTAAAACATTCAGTAGCTTAAATTAATTAATGACATTGAATCTTAAACACGGGAAATAATAACCGGGAGCCACATATCGTAATATGGATTAGGATGGATAGTTCAATATTAATTCTTTAGTGAAATGAATTAATATTAATGGGTTAGAATAATATGATGGCTCAATATGGATATCTAGACCCATTGGGAGACCCAATCCTATTCCTCCTAAAGGCCCCTTGAGTAGCCCAATAGAAGTTAATTAACTAAGAGGATAATGATTATTTAGAAGTATGAGATAGGAAAAAAATATATGGATAAATCTGATTCCTAAAGGGAATATGATTTTATCCATATTTTCCTCTCCCAAGTGGGAGAGGATTTCGATCCAATTCCCTTACATGAAGACTAAGATTTCGGCCTCTGCCCCTATAAATATTGGTCCCCATATGCATAAGTGTGTGGTTCTGTTTTTCTTCGTGAAAAAAAAATAATCCTTCCTTGAGAGTTGAAAGTTCGTTTAATTGCCACCGAATTGGCGAGCTTGGACTTAGGGAATACTCAAGAAGATCTTTGGTTGAAAGGTTAATTCTTCTCAACAGTGTCTCTCCGATTCAAAGGTAAACACAATAATCTCTTAGTTTCGCATGTTTAGGCTTATTGTATGGTTTATCATTATTCAATACATAAATTATGTGATTTGATTGTTTCAAATTATAGTTATTTGATTTATGAAAATAGTATTCAAATTACATCCCGAATAGATCTCTGACACAATCCCCGATTCCCCAACAAAATCCTCGCTACGTGCGAATTTTGATATAAAATATCTTGGTGAAGTAAACGTTATTCTTGGAATTAGGATAACTAGGTCTGTAAAAGGAATTTTCTTAGATCAGTCACATTACATTGATAAAATTTTGAAAGAGTATAATTTTTTTGATTGTAAATCTGCATACATGACACGTCGGTTTCTAACCTAGTGTTCCGCAAGTGTTGGATGTAGGTGTAGTACTATTGTCAAGGTCGATCCCACAAGGAATAGAGTCTTTAGGTAGTTTGATACCTCAATATTCTAGGAATATCCTAACTAGACACTAATTCAGGAAATATTGATTTTACTGACTAAAATACTTAATTAACTCTAAATTCAATCTTGAAAACCACGAATAATTAACAATTAAGGGAAAACAGCATCCTAAGGTATCGATTTCAGAATATTTATTCCAATGATTAGAATAAACTTATTGATTTTAACCGATCTAATGTTTATTAAGCGGCGCAATATTAACCTAACTCTCCTCTCGAAGTAATTAGATCGTTAATTAACTAAGACAATTCCCTCTCGAGTCAATTAATCTTAGAAACTCCAAACAGTTCATAAACCTATGCCTACACAGTCATAGACAACTGCGCTCTATATCGTACGTTTAATAACAAACCCCTTCTTTCGAAGCGGATTTGTTAAACGAAATTACTAAACCTAGATGGCCAGTCCAAATTTAGTTGTTAAAACAGATATAAAGATAAACACATCAAAGAACGGAATTCAATAAGTTAAAACATAAATCAAAACATTGTAATAAATAATTCCTACTTTCTAACCCTAGGACACGAATAGCTTAGCTACTCATGCCTAGGCTCAATTCAATACAATATTTAAGACAAAACATTCTAAAGAATTAAACTAGGAAAAATTGCTAAACCCGAGTAACTCGTCCCGTTGATCGAATCTTCGTTGTCGTCCAAGTCGTCTCGTGCCTCAAACTCGGATAATATGTATGTCGTATTGTTTTAAGAAGCACTTGAATCCTTTTTATAGAGTTAGATGATCCCCATTAAATTAGGAAATCAAATCGTCAATTAAAACATGATTTTAACAATTGACGAGCCTTTTGACACGGCCGTGTTGCTTAAATGACACGGCCGTGTCGCTTTGCAAAACTCCTATTTCCAGCAACAATTTGACACGGCTGTGTTGCTTTGTGACACGGCCGTGTTCTATTCCAAAGCCAATTTGAGCGTTGCAGACCACTTTTGACACGACCGTGTTGCTTATGTGACACGACCGCGTCGGTTCTTGCTCCGTTTTGCTCCTGGACCGGTTCAGGACGGTTTGGACCGGTTTGGACCGGTTCTTGGACGATTCGGACCGGTTCTTGGACGGTTCGGGTCGGTTCTCACCGATTTTCACTACTTTGGGCCTATTTTTACTCCGTTTCAACTTGTTTTCTTGTCCGGTAGTCGTAAATCACAACTTTTTAGCCTGAAAATGCTCAAAATACCTTAAAACAAGTCGAGTACGTCAATTGGTCACTTATATCATATTTCATACAATTTCTAACCACTTATGCACATAATTCCTATAAAATAGTACCATACATCGACCTAATTACATGCATAATCAACGTGCATCAAAATCCCCCAAACTTAAACTGTTGTTCGTCCCGAACACATTAATTCATGTACTTAGGGCGATTGGATGATAAATTAGTTTCAGAATGATTTTTTTTTCCAAAAGCCTAGAAACCGTAGTATAAACAAGCATGTGCGATAGTGCAAAAAATCTACTACTTTCGAGACTTAAACTTTCAAAACTTTTGATCCTCACCAGGTAAGTGTTTCTTTCATCTCTCAAGTGTTTATGGCTAGAATTTGAAATTTCACTCAAATTGTACTATACGCTCGGTTTTACCATAGGCTTGCCAATTGTCTACATCGAATTCAGTACATTAATATAAGTGACAAAGAATCAATTAGGACTTATATTTGGTTGTAGTGTTGGTTTAAGGTAAGGTGGGACATATTTGGATACAAGTGATTATGTATTGGACTAATCAAGTTATATATATATAACCCCACTATCCCTCAATACCAACACTCAATCTCACTCTTCCCGTCTCAGCAATTCACCCCTTAAGGTGATTTCTTCACCTTCCAAAAGCCCATACAACTCAAGTGATTTTCATTTCTGTGGGTACCACATCTTGGGACTACCCGATTTTCCTATTCAAATTCACATTCAATTATTTATATCCTAGCCTCTCCTCAAGAATAACAAACTTCCTCATTTTTATTTTTTTATCGAATTTTTTCCGAAATTTTTTTTTTCGATTTTTTTTTTCACTAGGAGAGGCTATTTTTTCTTGGATTTCACCTATCACTTTTCTCTTATTTCCTTCATTTTTTCGAAAATATCCCTACTTCCCATGCCTTCCCTCAAATTGTTCACCCAATTTCCTTCCAATTCTCCTCCCTCTAACTTGATTAATCCAATTAAGGCTAAAAGAGTTAAATCAAAAGATTTCGGCTAACAGTGTTAGGTTATGAATAAATAAGGCTTATAAGGCTCAAGTGGGCTAACTAGGGATATTTTTGCACAAAACTTCCGGGTAAAAAGGTTAGTCCAAGGCTCAATAATTGGGTACAAAACAAAAATTGCCTATATCACTTCCTAAGTCACATTACACTTTTGACCTATTCTCAACGCAGTCTCAAAGCAAATTCTAGAAACCAAGACATATATCCAATCAAACTCACACCGAAAGAAAATATAGCACTTCATAAATAGAAGTCACTTTTTAGGCTCAATTTCTCACACGGGTCATTTTGATCAACGTTCTTAGTTTAACTCAATTTCGTTTCAAATTGCCTATCATGCTCAACTCTTGTGTCAATTTTCAAATTCATGCGTAAAATCGTATCATCATTAACACTTTACCATCCATCTTTTCCCTAAATTTGCAACAATTACTCCTTGGGTTTGCATTTTTTCCTTTTGACTCTAACTAAAAAAAAAACAAACAGAACTCCTAAAACTCAATTATGGACAAATTAAAAAAAAAAAAAATTGATTGCACACCTCCATCAACACCAATTTTAACAATTACTTGGGAACACAGACCCGATACTCAAAATCAAATATCATAGCACATTCTTGATAACAGTGGGCACACAGACCCCAAAATGAAAGTATCAATCAAGCAAAGGGATCACAGACCCAACAACTCCCTTAACTACAAGTTCAACCAATACTCAACCAATCAATCCCTCATTCAAATTTTGCAATTACACAACCAAATGACCAATAAGACCATAAAACAGAAATAACAGCAAAACAATAAACATAGCGGCCAAGACGTTCACAGTTCACCCCCTCCCCCAAACTTGGCGAGAAGCCAACGTTTGGAGGAAAAACTGGGACGCCTTGGTGCTAACTTACAAATCACTGAGGCGGAGGCGGAGGATGGAACCCATATTGGCTCCAAAACAGTGACATTGCCTCCCACTGACTCTGTTGCTGCTGTCTCCACAAACGGTCTTCATCACTTCTTTGCAGCAGTGTGTTGAGTACTCCCCGTTGAGCATGTAATTCAGAGTGAATTGTCTGAAGGGATCCCCGGACTTCCGTGCGGTGCCTCTCCATCGATGTTTGGAACGTCTGCATCGACTCAGTGTGGAGACGAACATCATCCCGTAAGGAGTTGATGATGCCCACCATATCGTCATTGAACTCCGATGGTGAAGCCACTGTCGAAGATGCTCGTTTCTTCCGGGGCTGTCTCGGGTGTGGCTACTTTGCTCAGCGGGTAGCCTAGACTGGAACATGTCGGAGGTCGGTGGTTGGGAATGCTGGAGATGGTCTTCAGTGGATAGCGACAAATTCGCTGTATCATGGACTCCGGTAACCGCTGTCCCTAACTCATATGGGAGACGAAGGTAGGGACCAACATTTTGGTAAACATATGGGACAGTCCCATCCTCACCGAGGACCACCACTTGCATCAATTCAAGCAAGTCCCATGTAAATTGGACTTCACCTCTCACTGGCTCCATCTCTGTTAAGTCGATGTCATCAAACGTAGCTGCAATTGGAGTGATCAATCCTCCAATCATAATGCTGTCCTTTTGTTTCCGGATGACATTCTCCAGGTGCTCCATCAATATCCATGTGTAGTCAACCTTATACCCATGCAAAATGTTCCACAACATATGCAATTCGCTCTGCCTCACAACTCCCACTTCACGCCGAGCAAAAAGAGTGTAGGCCAACAACTTCTGTATACACCGAATGACTGGATTACGAATCCATGAAGCTTTGGCTGCCTTGGAGATATACGGTTGAGCTGCTACAATTGGTGGTGCAGCCGTCAACAATGCCCAAAAAGAGTGCGGGTCAAATACCTCCGGTGGAGTCACTTTTGCAAAATTCGGGAAGCCATATATCCTGTCCAGCTCATCGTAAGTCAATTTTCGAGCTTTCCCCATCAATTGGAATGTAATTCCATCCGGACGGGTGGAGTGAAAAGAGCTGGTTGCAATAATGTGGAATGTGCTCAAGAACTCGAGGGTGATCCGTCTATATGTCTGCTGCGTCCTCATGAGCTGAAGTAGCCCGACTCGGTTGAGCAAAGTACGGACATTGTCATGAATGCCCATGGCCCGAGTCAAGTTATCACTGTCAAACCGTGTGGAAATGACAGTGCGATGCCTAAGCTCCTCAAACTGAGCCTTATGTTCCACCTCCGTCAAAGAGAACCCGAGAAGGGTCTGACTGTCATTTGGGTTGACAGCCGGGGTGTCTTCAACCATGACTTGCTTGCCTCTGCTACGACTAGATTGTCCTTTCGGTGGTGCCATTTTTTAGAATCCGGAGAAATTTAGTCGGAGAAAACCCAATTCGGAATGTGCCCTAGGTCCTTGGAAGTGGCTCGAAATTTCCGACTTTGGTGGAGGTAGTGAGTGAATTAGAGTGTGTGATTGTGTTTGAGTTAGATTGTGGGTGAATTTGAGTGTGTTTGTGTGTGAATTGGTGAAGTGTGGGTGAAATTTAGTGTTCTTGTGTGTTATAACGAAAGAGAGAAGAAGAGGGCGAATTTAACCTGATTTCGCGTTTTTTTTTTAAACTGGAGAAGGGTGACACGACCGTGTTGTAGTGTGACACGGCCGTGTTGAGTTTGAACCAAATCAGTATTTCTGGGGTGCTTTTGACGCGGCTGTGTTCAGTATGTGACACGGCCGTGTTGCATTCCAGCTTGTTTTGACTTTCTGGGCCCTCTTTTGACACGGCCGTGTTAGGCATGCGACACGGCCGTGTTGGCGTTGAACCAAAACTGGTTTTCTGAGGCGTTTTTGACACGACCTTGTTCAGTATGTGACACGGCCGTGTCATTTGCGAGACGCGGCCGTGTTGATCTTGAGCTTAATTGGACGCGGCCGTGTCATTTAATGACGCGGCCGTGTTGCTTTCCAGTGGATTTCACCCTTTTACGCTAGTTTTGACACGGCCGTGTTTATCAAGTGACATGGCCGTGTTGCTCCATTTTTCCTTCCACACGCCATTTTTCGTCTTTCCGACCCCCGTTTCTTGCACTACTCGTCCATATTGAGTCCTAAGAATGAAAAAAAAAAATGAAATAAAAACATAAAATTTCCATAAACTAAAAAGAATTTAAAGACAATGCAAAAATACTAAATATCGGGTTGCCTCCCGACAAGCGCTTTGTTTTACGTCTCAAGCTTGACGACCTTTGACTCTACTTTACTTCTTTCAACCGCACTTCGTGTACGGTTTGAAGTTGGTCGGACTTGTAGTATTTCTTTATGCGTTGTCCATTCACGAGAAATGTGCTCCCGTCTTGGTTCAACAGCTCCACTACACCCGATACTCTGACAGTTTTGATTGTGAATGGCCCGGACCATTGAGATTTCAGCTTGCCCGAAAAAAGTCGTAGACGAGAGTTGAACAAGAGGACTTGTTCGCCGGCTTTGAATATGCGATTCGTGATCATTCGGTCATGGAACCTCTTCACCCGCTCTTTGTATAAGCTGGAGTTTTCGAATGCTTGTTGTCTAAACTCCTCCAATTCGTTGAGCTTTAAGAGTCGCTCTTTTCCAGCAGCTTCGAAGTCGAAATTCAGCTTCTTGACTGCCCAATACGCTCTATGCTCCAATTCAACCGGTAGATGACATGCCTTCCCAAACACTAATTGATACGGCGACAGCCCTAATGGAGTTTTATATGCCGTCCTATATGCCCAAAGCGCATCATCTAACTTCATCGTCCAATCTTTCCGGTTCCCATTTACCGACTTCTCCAGTATTTGCTTGATTTCTCGGTTTGCTAGTTCCACTTGGCCATTGGCTTGAGGATGATACGGAGTGGTTACCCGATGTTTGACCCCATACTTAGCCAATAAAGCAGCCATCCATCTATTACAAAAATGGGAGCCCCCATCACTAATCAAGGCTCTTGGAGTGCCATACCTTGTCAAGATGTTCTTTTGAAGGAATTTGAGTACCACCTTGGCATCGTTTGTTTGGGTCGGAACAGCTTCCACCCATCTCGAAACATACTGCACAGCCACCAAGATGTATCGGAACCCATTTGAAGATGGAAAGGGTCCCATAAAATCTATCCCCCATACATCAAACAACTCAACCTCAAGAATTGTGGTAAGAGGCATCTCGTGATTCCGTGTGATTCCTCCGGTCCTTTGGCACTTATCACATTGCAGAATGAACGCATGACAGTCTTTGTGGATTGTTGGCCAATAGAAGCCACTTTGAAGCACCTTCGTCGCTGTTCGTGCTGATGCAAAATGTCCCCCATTTGGGGATGAGTGACAATGTGTTATGATATCTTTCACTTCCTCTTGAGGCACACACCGTCTAATGATTGTATCCGCACACCTCCTATAGAGATAGGGATCATCCCATATGTAAAACTTCACATCATGGAAAAATTTCTTCTTCTTATGATGAGGGAAGTCCGGAACGATCCCACTCGCTATAAAATTGGCGATGTCACTATACCATGGCCCATTCTCCACAACCATCACGTGCTCGTCTGGAAAGATGTCGCTAATGGCTGTTTGTTGACCCTTTGCATCCGCTTCATTCTCAATGCGAGACAAGTGGTCAGCTACCACATTTTCGCAGCCCTTCCTATCTTTGATCTCCAAGTCGAACTCTTGTAGAAGCAGTATCCATCTAATTAGCCTTGGCTTGGAATCCTGTTTAGCAAACAAATATTTAAGAGCAGTATGATCAGTATAAACTATTGTTTTAGCTTGTACAAGATATGAACGAAATTTATCACAAGCATAAACAACAGCTAATAGTTCTTTTTCTGTGGTGGTATAGTTTGCTTGAGCGGGGTCGAGAGTTTTGCTGGCATAGTATATGACCCGAAAAATCTTCTCCCGCTTTTGACCCAATGCAGCTCCCACCGCCATGTTGCTCGCATCACACATAACCTCGAATGGTTGTGACCAGTCAGGTGTAATCAGTACTGGAGCAGTGATCAATGCCTTCTTTAGCGTCTCAAAAGCCTGTATGCATGCATCATCGAAAACAAAAGGAGTATCTTTTTCTAACAAACGAGATAAAGGTTTAGCAATCTTAGAAAAATCCTTTATGAACCTTCTATAAAACCCCGCATGTCCTAAAAAACTTCTAACCCCTTTTTAATTCGTATGAGGTGGTAATTTCTCTATTGCCACTACCTTAGCCTTATCGACTTCTAATCCTTGTGCGGAAATTTTATGTCCTAAGACTATCCCATCTTTTACCATGAAATGACACTTTTCCCAGTTAAGGACCAGATTAGTTTCTTCAAACCTGTTAAGCACCTGTGCTAAGTTATCTAGACAGCTATCGAAAGACGAACCGAACACAGAGAAATCATCCATAAAGACCTCCATTATATGTTCTATCAAACCCCCAAAGATTGCCATCATACACCTTTGAAACGTAGCAGGAGCATTACAAAGCCCAAATGGCATTCTACGAAAAGCAAAGACACCATAAGGACACACAAAAATAGTTTTTTCTTGATCCTCCGGGGTAATTACAATCTAATTGTACCCCGAATAACCATCGAGAAAACAATAATACTCATATCCTGCTAACCTATCAAGCATTTGATCTAGGAAGGGCAGGGGAAAATGGTCTTTACGAGTGGCTGCATTAAGTTTCCTATAGTCTATACATACATGCCAGCCCGTGATTACCCTAGTGGCTCTATGACCTCATCAAGATCACCCTTAACTACAGTCATCCCCCCCTTCTTTGGCACAACCTACGTTGGACTTACCCACTTACTATCAGAAATAGGAAAAACGATCCCAGCGTCTAACCACTTAAGTACTTCTTTCCTAACTACTTCTTGCATCATTGCGTTAAGCCTACGTTGGTTTTGAACAGAGGGTTTATACATATCTTCCATCAGAATTTTATGCATGCAAATCGTAGGACTAATTCCTTTCAAGTCAGCTATTGACCATCCTATAGCAGATTTATACTTCCTCAATACACGCAACAGCTTATCAGTTTCAACATCAGTAAGGGAAGAGGAGATTATTACCGGATATTTATGCTCATTATCTAGAAATGCGTACCGCAGATGATCAGGCAATGGTTTCAGCTCCGAGCATCCATCGCCCCCTTTTAGCTCTTCTTCAACCGCTTTCTTGTTTATGTTTTCTTGAGTCGAACTCTCCTTAGGAGCATCCTGCAAGGCATTCAACGCACTAACACTTTGGGCAAGGTCAAGGTCAGTAGGGTCATGGAGATTAACATTATAAACAGAACTTGTTATGCATGTTTCAAGGGAATCACTATCATTTGGGGAGGTTAGTTTCCTATAAAATGCAGCTTCAATTGAATGAACAAAACTACATGTTTCTAATTGAGATTCATCCTCCCTATCATGATGTTGTAGAGCTTTATAGATTGAAAAAGTAACTTGCTCTTTATCTACCCTTAATGTCAACTCTCCTTTTTGAACATCTATTAATGCTTTTCACATTGCTAGAAACGGGCGACCTAAAATCAAAGGGACATCTTTATCTTCTACCATATCTAAAACCACAAAATCCACAAGTATTATAAACTTCCCAACTTTTAACAAAACATCCTCTACAATCCCTTTTGGCCAAGTCATAGACCGATCAACCATTTGTAAAGAAATTGTAGTGGGTTTCAAAGTACCTGGACTTAATTTTTCAAAATAGATAATGGCATCAAGTTAATACTAGCCCCTAAATCACATAGTACCTTATTAAATGTAACAGTACCTATTTGACATGCAATAGTAAAGCTACCTGGATCTTTTCGCTTGAGCGGTAGCTTCTTTTGGATCATAGCACTGCATTCTTCAGTCAGGTTGATTGTCTCGTATTCTTCCCACTTCTTCTTCTTTGAGATCACTTCCTTCAGAAATTTAGCGTAGTTCGGCATCTGCTGCAGTGCTTCAACGAAGGGGATGTTAATTTGGATCCTCTTCAGCACATCCAAGAACTTCGCGAACTGCTCATCGATCTTCTTCTTCCTTAAGGCTTGTGGGAATGGGACAGCCGGGACATAAGGTGGGATGTCTGCTTTGATTTCCTGTCCTTCGCTTTGCTATACTGCTTTCTTCTTGCCCGATTGCTCGTGCTTCTCTTCCATTTGCTCTTTCTCCACCACTTTATCTTCATCAACCAGCAGCTGGGGTCCCTCGTACTCAGTACCACTCCTCAACTGAATGGCTTGACATTGCTCTCTTAGGTTCACCACCGTATCACTCGGATATTGGCCCTGCTTGTGTTGGGCCCCGACAATCTTGATCAACTGGCTCATATTGGAAGACAACTCCCCAATACTTGCCTGAGTCTGCACCATTGTATTCTCTAGCCTCTTGATGTCTGCCCCTTGCCCAGTAATATGCTTGTTTAGCTCAATAAATTTCCCTTCTACTTTCTTCTCCAATTGAGCTAACTTCTCATCATACTTTTCAAACTGTGATTGGGTAATTTCTTCTTGTGATGGCTTCTTACCGTCATGTATCATACCGTTTGAAACATCAAACCCTGGTGGTGGATTGAGTGTGTTCTTGGAATTCCCATATGAGAAGTTTTGGTGATTCCGATTTTGTGGGTACTGATTGTACCTAGGCTGGTTGTTTTGGAAATGGTTGAAGTTCCTTTGGTTTAGAAAATTAACCTCTTCAGCTTCTTCTTGACCCCCTGTCTGTTGTGCCAACGTCAGACTAGTTAGCATATTGACTTGACTCATCAGGGCTGTCAGCTGTGATGTGAGTTTGTCCAGCGGCTCATTGCTGACCGTCTCTACTTCCATAACATTCGCCACCCTCCGTGGCTGGTTTCTCTCGTTTGGCCACTGATAACTTGTTCTAGCCATAGCGTCCAAAATTGAGAATGCTGTCTTTACTGATGTCTCCATCAAGCTACCACCCTACTGAGCCAAATCTTAAGCAAACGAGCCCGTTGTCTTTGTGTATTTGTTCAATAATAATTGATGTCATTGACTCATTGTTATGATATTGATGGTATATTTTCTGATGTTCTTGTCTAGAATGACTCACCCGGGCCCGGGCCTGCCTCATCCTCTAATCGAAGACATGTTCAGCATAGAAAATCATTGGACAACGCAAGAAGGAATTGCACTCAACATATCGCAGAAACTTGTTAGCATGATGAACGGTAATGTGCGTTACATTAGAGAGTATAACCAGTGTTACTTCCAAATCGAGCTCCACTTGGTTTCTGGTTGGAGCGAGTAAGCCATTATAAAACTTACATATTTGCTGCTTTTTCGTAAACCCATGTTGAGGGCAACTCCGAATAAGATCCCGGAATCGCTCCCAAGCTTCTCCAAACGGCTCCTGATCCAGCTGCTTGAACTAATTAATTTGATTCTGCAAGTCGAGCATCTTGCTCGGTGGAAAATACTTCAATAGAAATGAAGTGCTCAACTCTTCCCAGCTGGTGATATCTTCCAAGGAATTGAACCATTGGAGGGCTCTATCCTTTAACGAAAAAGGAAACAATCTCAGCTTAACCTGCTCGTGTGGCACATGGTTTATTTTGATTGTGTCCGCCAGTCTTCGGAACTTTATCAGGTGAGTGTTCGGATCCTCCAATGCACTTCCTCCATACTGGTTCTGCTGCACTATGTTGATCAGTGCAGGCTTCAGCTCGAAACTATTAGCATTCAGAGGTGGGAGTCGTACTCCTCCTGACTGTTGATTAGGATTTGGCCTTAAACAGTCACTAATGGGCGTATCGTCTTCTTCTCCCGCATCTGGCTCTATTGGAATCTGTCCGTGCTGTTGTGGCAACTGTTGCTGCTGTACAGGTATCTGCTGCTGTATGTTAGTGACTCGATCGTCTAATCGTGCTAAGGCTGTTAGCACTCTGTTTAATGCTTCATCATTCGGTTGCTGCGGTGGGTTCTTCATCTCAGACCTTCTAGTGCGGTGTCTACGAGTTGTCGCTTCAATCTCTGGATCAAAAGGAAGAAGAGTCTCTTTTCCTTTTGATCTGGTGTGCATGCGATGCCTGATAACACCAAAAACAGCAAATACCGTGTAAGACAAAAATTACAAAAAAATAAAAAACGAAAATTAAAATTAAAATTACGAAAAACAAATAAAATCTAGTCTAGTTTCCTCCTATTTTTCAAGATAAAAACTAAGCACTAAATCCTATTCCCCGGCAAAGGCGCCAAAAACTTGACACGTCGGTTTCTAACCTAGTGTTCCGCAAGTGTACAGATGTAGGTGTAGTACTATTGTCAAGGTCGATCCCACAAGGAATAGGGTCTTTAGGTAGTTTGATACCTCAATATTCTAGGAATATCCTAACTAGACACTAATTCAGGAAAGATTGATTTTACTGATTAAAATACTTAATTAACTCTAAATTCAAACTTGAAAACCACGAATAATTAACAATTAACAATCAAGGGAAAACAACATCTTAGGGTATCGATTTCAGAATATTTATTCCAATGATGATTAGAATTATCTTATTGATTTTAACCGATCTAATGTTTATTAAGAGGCGCAATATTAACCTAACTCTCCTCTCGAAGTAATTAGATCGTTAATTAACTAAGACAATTATCCTCTCGAGTCAATTAATCCTAGAAACTCCAAACAGTTCATAAACCTATGCCTACACAGTCATAGACAACTGCGCTCTATATCGTACGTCTAATAACAAACCCCTTCTTTCGAAGCGGATTTGTTAAACGAAATTACTAAACCTAGATGGCCAGTCCAAATTTAGTTGTTAAAACAGATATAAAGATAAACACATCAAAGAACGGAATTCAATAAGTTAAAACATAAATCAAAACATTGTTATAAATAATTCCTACTTTCTAACCCTAGGACACGAATAGCTTAGCTACTCATGCCTAGGCTCAATTCAATACAATATTTAAGACAAAACATTCTAAAGAATTAAACTAGGAAAAATTGCTAAACCCGAGTAACTCGTCCCGTTGATCGAATCTTCGTTGTCGTCCAAGTCGTCTCGTGCCTCAAACTCGGATAATATGTATGTCGTATTGTTTTAAGAAGCACTTGAATCCTTTTTATAGAGTTAGATGATCCCCATTAAATTAGGAAATCAAATCCTCAATTAAAATAGGATTTTAACAATCGACGAGCCTTTTGACACGGCCGTATTGCTTAAATGACACGGCCGTGTCGCTTTGCAAAACTCCTATTTCCAGCAACAATTTGACACGGCCGTGTTGCTTTGTAACACGGCCGTGTTCTATTCCAGAGTCAATTTGAGCGTTGCAGACCACTTTTGACACGACCGTGTTGCTTATGTGACACGGCCGCGTCGGTTCTTGCTCCGTTTTGCTCCTGGACCGGTTCAGGCCGGTTTGGACCGATTTGGGCCGGTTCTTGGACGATTCGGACCGGTTTGGACCGGTTCTTGGAGGGTTCGGGCCGGTTCTCACTTATTTTCACTACTTTGGGCCGATTTTTACTCCGTTTTAACTTGTTTTTCTTGTCCGGTAGTCGTAAATCACAACTTTTTAGCCTGAAAATGCTCAAAATACCTTAAAACAAGTCGAGTACGTCAATTGGTCACTTATATCATATTTCATACAATTTCGAACCACTTATGCACATAATTCCTATAAAATAGTACCATACATCGACCTAATTACATGCATAATCAACGTGCATCAATACACACCATATGATCCTAGTGTAAAATCGTTTTAATATATTGGTGATAGTATAAGGCAATCTGAGTATGCGAACATAATTGGTAGCCTGCGCTGTAACTAATTGCACTAGACCAGATATTGCATATGTTGTGGAATTGTTATGTAAATTTACAAGTAGACCGAGTATTGAACATTGACATGCAATTGAGAGAGTTATGAGATATTTGAAAAGAACTGTGAACTTTGGTTTACACTATGAGAAACTTCCCGCTGTCATAGAAGGATATAGCGGTGCTGATTGAAATACTCTTTCAGATGAGTCCAAGGCAACCAGTGACTATATATTTAATATAGCTGGTGGAGCTGTCTCTTGGAAGTCAAAGAAACAAACTATTTTGGCTCACAAACTATAGAGTCTGAGATGATAGCACTGGCTACAGCTAGTGAAGTAGCAGGATGGGTAAGAAATGTGCTATGTGATATTCCCTTATGGAAAAGATCGATTCCAGTTGTATTGATAAATTGCGACAGTACCGCGACTATTGCAAAAGTTCATAAGCGTTATTATAACGGAAAAAGACGAAAGATACGTCGTAAGCACAACACTGTTAGAGAATACTATCTACAGGGGCTGTTAGAGTGGATCATATACCTACTGATGAAAATTTAGCCTGTCCTTTGACTAAAGGATTAGCACGAAAGAAAGTACGGAGAACCTCGAAAGGAAGGAGACTTTTGCCCATAGATTGATTAATGAGTTACATAGGATGACAACCCAACCTATAGACTGGAGATCCCAATAAATAATCAATGAGTAATAAAGTCGTAAGTAATATGAGTGGATCATGCTAATTTATAATTTGGAATCCGTTCGAGTATTGTTGTGTTGAAGCATGATATCCTGAAGCGATATAATTAAGGTTGAGTTTATAATTTTAACTCTTAATGTGTTATATATATCCAATTGGATTGAGGTACTTAGCTACAAGAATACTCTTGATAGACCCGCCTATGTGAATGTGGAAGTGAGGCCGCATCCTATGAGATTGTGAGCAAAAATTTCTAGAACATTCACTATATTTGGTTACACGTGCATGACCGTAATAACACGAACTTTTAGACTACTCCCTAGTAGATTTGTGTGTGGGTGGTGTTAGAGATAGAGTTAAAAGCAATGAGTTACTCTAGTAAAATCTAAATATCCACACTACGTAAATGTTCAAGTTGATAATCATCTTTGCTTATGCATAACTTTATAATATTGCTTGATGAAAATATTTTGGGAAAATATTTTGTAAAAATATGTGGAAAAAATTCAAGTGGGGATTGTTGGAGTGAAATTTTTATTGAATAAATTTGGGTCTATTATTAAAAATAAGTTTGGATAATTAAATACTCACGCAACTCTTTTAACTAAAAGGTCCGCTCTTCCCCTAACGTTAAAAACATATTTCTTCTATTATTTAAGTCAGAGCGAGAGGGGGGAAGAATACAGAGCGAGTTAGTATTCCGATCCCTTTCCAGTACAGAAGGGTTCCAAGACAGAGAGATTTTTGGGCTGTTTTGTGCTGGGGATGACGGGGCTGGATACTGCTTGTACAATTTGGACAGAGGCGCGAACCGTCTTAAAGAGAGCGATTTAGTACGCGACTCGATCCCAAAATCCGATAATTTTGCAATTTGGGCAGAGCTTAAAGATAGCGACCTAGTACGCAACTTAACAAAAAAATCGGATAATTTTGTTGTTGATTTTATTATGTGCCAACAATAAATATTCCAATTCGCTAAAAAAGTAAAGAGTCCACATAATGTTGTACATATTGTGCATCTAAGGCAATGTTTGGTTGAGGTTGGGGCGGCTGGGCTGGGGGAAGTGACTGAAGTTAGTGGCTGGGTATTAGAGAGTGATGTTTGAGTGGGTGGCTGAGGTTGTGGTTGGAGTGTGAGATTTAATTATTAATTGTAAAATGTGATGTGATATGTGTAAGAGGTAGTTTTTAATCATTGGGAGAATGATTAAAGTAGTGTTGAGATTGTGAGAGGGGAATGACTTTATGTCCCCCAAAGTTCTAATACCCCAAATTGACCAAACCAATCCAAAAAAATATGAGATTGAATTGACCCAACTGCCCCAACCAAACATTGCCTAAATCTCTCTCTATTTTTAAAACCCAACATTACTGCTTCTATATAAGGGCGCTTTCAGAGGCGGTTTATTTACGGGGAAAGAACAACGTTGATATAGAAATACACCGCACATATTATAATATAAACTACCTTTGGAGGGTGTCTCAAATTCGAATCTGGTATGTATGAATTTCGTATACGCGTATGTTCTCTACTCTGCCTGCCACTCTTAATTCCTTCCTCCCGTTTAGTAGTCTTCTCACAATTGGACGCCGTGAATTGCCTTCAATAATTTCATATTCTCTTTTGCTGTTATGATATATGTGTTTCCTGTTCTTTTTTTTGTAACTTTTGCATCTGAAACGAGTCCTCAGGACTATTCATTTTAGGGTTTTCTGATTGATAGGGGCTAGCTCTAGCCCCTCGGTGCGTTCATTTGTAATTCTGTCATAACTAGTATTCTTTTTAAGGTTTTCTGATTTATGGGTTTGTTTATGTGGCTGTTATGGGATTTTATGGAATTTTTTGATTTAATTATTTCAAAGCTTGGGTTGTTTTTGTGGATTCTGTTAGGGTGTGTGAAAATTCAACTAACCCTTCTTCCGACATAGTAATTTGGATGCCTTCTTTTTGGATGAGATCTCGAGATTGCAAGTACAAACAAACTCTAGGCGTGGAAGTTTCCTTTCAATAATGATGATGTTGTTTAACAATATGAAAGCCATAAGTCTCATGTTCTACATTGTTGTTGAATGCATAGTCGCTCCCCAAGAGATAAAATTTCTTTTGCATTTTCCGACGAGGATCCGAAAATTCCTACACTTGCGCAAAGAATGCCTTACCTCTGATATATATATATATATATTCCTGTTTTTCTGCTGTGAGAAGTTTGTTGTTGCGGTGATAAGGCAAGGCGTTTATTATTATAACATAATAACTGATATGTCTTGTATCTTAAACATCTTTATCTATTGGTAATCTGCTATACCTTTTTGGTGTCTGGAGATTTTGTAGTTGTCTTGAAATGAAATCTTTGTTCAACTGTAATCTGACCCTCCAATGAAATTTTGGCTCTTTCCTCACATGGTACACTAACACGCCTTAGTCAAGTATAGATGTTTTCCTCTCTGGTCATAAGTCAGAATTAGACAAGAAGTACATTTTTATTTTACTAATAGTTATGAAATAAGGAAATAAAAAAAATTCCACATTTTGCAGATTATATTTAGTTCTGTAGCTGAGCACATACCTCTTTCAACATGCAGTTAGAATTCATTAATTCGTTTTGTTTAATAACTTGAGTCAGTTGTTTCTAACCATCTTGTTATCCTATAACATAGACGAATTAAATGAATGGAAAAGAGAGAGGGTAGAGAATCTATCGATAAGTTTACCTGACTTTTGGTAGTATGTTGATATAATGGCTGATTTACTTAGATTAGCGAACTTCTGTTGATGTCCTTTTCTCATAATTTGTTATGATGCATAGGCTGAAATTCTATTTTTGCTGGATCAAAGTGAATTAGTATTTTGTTGGTTGTTCTCCGGTCTGCTTTGGGGTCCCATATTAAGAATAGACAGGTTATATCAAGAATAAATGAAGCGAAAACGTGGAAGCAAGAAAGGAAGACCAAAGAAACCAAAGTTGGTTAGCACAAACGAGGTGGCATCAAATGTTGTTAGTTTAAATACTGAAGACAACTCTGGTTTGGATGAGTTTGACAATGAAGACATTGACTCTGGAATGGATGCTGAGACTGAGACAACTCCATCTCCAAAACGAACCATGCAACCCGAACCCCTTGCTGATGCTGAAACTGTAGGACGACCTAGTAGTAATATATTTGGGAAAGCAGTATATACTCGTGTAAAAGTAAAGATCAAGACTTCCAAAAGTTTGGAATTGCAACGAACTTCCCCAGATATTCCTACTCAAAGTGATACTGATAAGAGTAACCATAAAGTTGGTTCAGAGAAGCAAGGAGGCCACAATGAGAAAATGGAAGACAGTGCCAACTCTCTCTCTGAGACTAGTGGAGGTAATACATCTCAGAAATCAATAGGTATAAAGATCAAATCATCCAAGGGATTAGGTTCTTCAAGTATGAGCCCCTGTAGCAATACTGAACCAGCCAAGGGAGGTAGGGCAGAGAAAGAAGATAGCCAAACTCTTCACCAGGAGTCAAGATACAGCGAACAAGAACTGAGAACTGCACTGGAGGTAATATTGGTGTTACTTAAAGTTCAATTGGCTTCATGTGCAATAATCTTCTTTATCTAAACCTTTCTTTACTTGCTTTCTCCTAGGTAATAAAAAAGGTCATGAAAATGGATGCAGCTGAACCCTTCAATGTCCCTGTGAATCCTGTTGCCCTTGGAATACCGGTACGCAACTATGTTTGATATATTTTTGTTGTTTCAGCATGGAGCTTGCTACATAAATTTCACTTTTAAGGTTGAATATCAGTTTGAAGTTCGAGAGAGCAGAGGGGGGATAGAGAGACAGAGTTGTTAGGTTATGCAGTGGTGGAAATGTACTATAATCCTTGAGTTATCACTTCTTTGAATATGCAAGTTCTTACCAGTATTCTATATCACTCTAAAAGTAAAGGTTAAGAATTTAGTTCTTTGTCGGTTATTGTTGCTTTACTCACCGACTGATTGTAGGTACATTACTCTGATGCTTCAGTTCCTGTTTACTTCTACTCTTTATTCTCGTGCAGTTACTTTATTATAGGCTCATACCATTTTGAAACCTGATTACAATTCACTCGTGTAGTAGTACCCTTGATCTCAAAAGCAATTGTGTGTGTGTTGGTAATATATCTGTGGAATGGAAACAGGACTATTTTGATGTCATTGATACACCTATGGATTTCGGAACGATATGCAGTAATCTTGAAAAAGGTCTGAAGTACAAGAATTCCGAGGATGTTTTCAAAGACGTGGAGTATATATGGGATAACTGTTACAAGTACAATAACAAAGGTGACTATATTGTGGAGCTTATGAAGCGGGTGAAGAAAACCTTCACGAAGTATTGGACAGCAGCTGGTTTGTGTGGCGATCAGCCGCAAGAAAGTAATGGTAATGTCGTGCTTTATCTTTCCTCTTTAAGTTTGGGTAATACACTTGGCTCATATCTTGTTACATTATAAGCTGAATGTACGACAATCTTAAAACAGTACCAGAAGAAAGTTCTTGTTACAAGAATTTGGGAGAAACGTGCTGTAGGTTGTCTCTAAGCAAATTTTCATCATAGTGACCCTTGTTAGGTTGTAAACCGTAAAATTTAAAATTTATGCATCTGCTTTATCTTCTGGAACCTAAAGATTAGAGCTTCCAATGTTGGGACATTAAGCTTCGATAACTTCTTCCCAATATTACTGAGTAAACTCAATTATATGCATATCTTCGATGTGTGCCAGAATCCATTAACTATTTTGATTTTGATATGTATCTTCTGCTTCAGCTTTAAAAGATAATAGAACAAAACCAGCAATCTGCATATGTTTAATTTGCCTTACAGTCTTCTGTATCTTATTAAATATTGTGATGAGTTAATTTTGGAATATACGCTTTGGTTGAGAGAAATCTCATTGTTGGATCCGGTACATGATATAGGTGTATACAATCTGGTTTTTCAAATTTCTTAGGTTTTAGGATTTAATACTTACAATGTAGGATATGCCAATAAATCCTTGTTCTACCTGAATGGACTACAGTCACTCGGATGCAAAGCAGCAGTTTGCACTTCATCTGTGTCTTGAAGAAAAATATTGCCTCTGTAATTTGCTTCTTAGTTGTTGGTTGTGTTTTGTTGATAAGCATCTTATAAATGGCACTGCACTGCAGTGAGCACGTGGGTTATTCAATGATAGCTAATATATTACGCCCGAGGCTATTGATATTGTTCCCATCGCAGTTACCCAAAAAAAAGATTTTTATTTGTTTATGTCGAGTATTTGGTTTACTAACACCAAATCAGCGTTCTATCACTTGAATAAGACAAGCACACATCATTCTCCTCGTAATTGCTTTGATCCTAATACATCTCATGTTCCCATTCAACTACCCTGAGCACTTCCCAGAACACAAAAGCAAATCGAATTTTCTTGCTTCTTTTGGTGCTTGATGCCATTGTTATCTCGAATCCAGACATCACCTAATTGAGTTGTTATTTCTCAATTGTGTTGGTTGGCCCACATCTTTCAAGATATTGTTTTTTTGTTGATGACCAGCCAGTCTTGTAATACTAGCCTTAGCTAATATTGGACCGCTAGTTTTACTCTCGGTCAGTCTTGAGCCTTTGTCTGAATTTTGATTTATGAGTGGTTATATCTTATGGCTCAATAATTTTACTGACGAATTATCTTCACATGTTTTGTTCAGCAGGTTAAGATAATCTAGAAAACTGTAAAATCTCAGAGGCGTGGTTGTTCACTTTTGAGATTATGTTCAAATTTGTTATACTAATCACTTGGCCCTGCTGTGCCCATTGCTACTCGATTCTGTGTATTATATAGATACTTCTTTTTATTTCGTCAGTATCATATTGCATTGAACATAAAAAGCACAAGAGTTCCATGAAAATGTTTCCATGGTCCAAACCTGGTCTATCTCCTTTTTGTAGATGCTTAACTAGGATATCATTCCCTTGCATGATTTATTTCCTAATTATATATATATATATATATATATATATATATATATATAAAGGTATTACACATATTATAATTTTCTTTTCATCTTCAATTTTATCTCATGCTAAGCCAGCTTTAGAATTTTCAAATGGAGAGACTAGTTAATGTATTGAGGACCTTTGTCTAATTGCTAGGTCTTTTTTTCCTGTGCAATAGGTCCTGAAACCAATCTAGTAAAGGATCTTACTCCTTCAAGTGAAGGGAATACTCCTGCAGACAGTGGTGCTGCACTGAGCCTCTTGAGTAAAAAGTTCCACGGGTATGGTACTAGAGATTTTTGGTACTTGCAATTTTTTATCCCTCTTATTTTCTGCTTCACATAAATAATTGAATCAAATGGAGGAGCTGAGAGTTCTTGGAATTGGCAAAAGATTCAGTAAAAGAGTTCTATTCTGGTTCTTACATTTTTTTCCTTTTTTTCCAGATGTAATTCAGTTAGCGTTCTTTGAATCATGCTGTTTAATTGTTAGTTTCCTCTAAAATATCCTCGGCATCACAATATGCTATATTCCTATGATCTCGCTTTTTACTCTATTGGCGCCAAATCAATCATTAATGGATTAGTGAAAAGATGTATGGATTGGAAGATAGGAGATTTATAGAACCAAATGAAAGAGGCTGGGATCCAGATGAAAATGAATATTTAGGTACAATGTCATGGGGCATAATGATGCGGTCATATGGACTATGGTCAGAGACATTGACCACAATGGTTCATTAGTAACTAAAGATACTGTTGAGATCTTTATGTCAAATGATTACCTTTGGTAAATCATTAATAATGCATATAGTGGTACACTCCTTTTTTAACTTTTAACTGCCTTTCTTCTTTCTGTCCCCTTCTGCCAACAGTCCTTGCTGTCTATTCCATTTTCGAGAAGGTTGTTGGCTGTAACATCCTTTTCTAATCTCATCATCCAGCCATGATTTTAGTTTGAAAAGCTAACTGTGTTTTATATGTTAAACTTCCGTATTCTTGGTACAGTCATTTCAAGTTCAAGTGTAATAATGTAGGCTTAAATAGAGAAGATGGACAGTTTTGAAATTTGATGACAGATTTTTGACTTTTCTTACTCAAGTTGTGTGATCAATTATTTGCTTTCTTGTGTCACCCTTGATTTTCTTGCTTCTGCTGGCTGCTTGCGCCCTTAAGCATTGCCTGAACATTCTCTTTTCAGACTTAGGAAGCACAAGGAAGGATGTCAGTGTGCCATATGTGTTATGATGCGACGCAGGCAGGAGAGGGAGGAGATAGCTCGTGTGATGGGAGGACATCCCGACATTAGTGATGACTCTCTCGGTGAAGATATGAAGCCAGAGGTATTTCTCTTATTGACTTGATTCTCTTCTGCTCTATTGGGTGCTTAATGAGTTTTTATTAAAACTTAATGATATCCTTATGATAGTTGGGGCTTTTTGTTCAGTTCACCAATCACCAATTATTTTCCACAGGGGATTGAGGGTTGGGTGAGACATGGTAGTTCTGTATTGGTGTTGCTGTTACAGAAATCTGTTAACACTGATATCGAAGTGAGAGAACGTAGTTGGGAGGGAGATATAAACCTTATTTGTTGAGTATATCCTTTCCCACCCCTTCACAAGTAACGTTTTCTTAAATTTTCTTGAAGGGGATTTCTCATGGTGGAAGTCCATTTGGTGAGTATGCTTCCTCAAACATAGAGAACTCCCCAGAGGCAGATGCCAATATGGAAAGGAAAGGGCAAGATATGAAATTAGGACACATCAGAGATTTTTATGTTGAGCAGAATGAGGATAGCATCAGAGTTGCAGGAAAACGGGAGGGTTCTCAGGATTTGCAGTCAAGTCATAGATCGGAGGATGAGAATGGTATGAATTATCATGACGAGACTCGGAGAGAATTGCCTAATGCTGGAATTGACCAGAGGCCTAAGGTAGTAAACCCTTTTAGTTTATTGAAGAGCATACCAAAGGGAGAGAGAGAGAGAAGTGTTTTAAGTAGGAAGTGTATTTAACTTTTTCATTTACTGCAGGAGGTACTGGACAAGAATCAGAGAGCTAATATGTTGGCGAATCTTGGTTATCTGGAAAATCCAATGCTTTTGGAGTTGTATGGAACCCTGTTTACAGACAATAAACAGTCCTCGTGGAATGGACCTCATTCTGTGGTTGGTCAGAAGTTGGGCCAGAATTCCTTTGATTCAGCTATTTCTTCGTTTATGAACTTGCCAGCTTCAACAAAATGTAATTACCATTAATCTTAGACCTTTGTCTTGCATCTAGGAAAAGCAAATTTGGAGCCACTATTATACTATTATCACAGGCACAGGGATTTGTTTGTCAAAAAGTATTGGATGAAATTCTATGCTACCCAGTGTTCGACTGGGTGATCTAACCATCCAAAAGATCAAATAAAGATTAATCATTCATCTTATTTTACTTTCTGGGCACTACCCCACTGGGTAGCACCATAATCAAAACAAAATATCTAGTCTCTCAAATAAAGCAAAAACATCACCATCCTTCTCCTATTTAACTTTGCCGAAACAACACACAAATTGAACTCATTCTCTCACAGCACCACCACACGACAATTCTGTCTTCTTACCAATTAAATTACCACTAACAAGCACACAATATGGCAGAAAACAGGCTGATGGAGACTGGTTCCGCGACCAACGAAAAATAGGTGTGGTTTGTGATTTGGGTTTGGGTATTGTGGCAACAGCTTGGGATAGGGCCGATAGAGCAACATGATTGTGTGCTCAAACTTTGTATTTGCAAGACGACAGTTCAAAACCGATTATTATATTCAGCCGGACCGCCCAACTCCAGTTTTTATATGCACTCATTGGCTTTGTTTTGTAATTGCTTAGACTTTTAAATGCCAATTTTAGATTTTCTGGGCACCTTAATCTGCCGGCTTGTGGCACGAAAAGGTTTAAGGTTTGTCTCTTGTGAGTGACCGTCCTGTGGTCTCCACATTTTTCGCAATTTCTTTTGTTTTCCTTTCATCTTTTATAATACTATCTATTTAGCCGATGGATAACTCTCGTATGACGCCTGCCGGCGGCATCTAAAGAATGCGAAATAATTTATGCCCTAAAAATTGGAGAAGAAAAGGAAACTTACCCTTTCTGATTTCTTCCCTTTCCTCTTATCATATCATCGGTTACCTTTTGGTGTTACATCTTGTATTTTATCATATTCATCAATCTATACGTATATTGGATGATGTCATAAATTAAATTCAGTGTAATAGAAGATGAAACACCTAATGTGACAGAGAATCCGGATTAAATTTTTGCAAATTGTGTATCTTGACAGCATATATATATATATATATATATATATATATATATATAGGGTTGTGTGACAGGAATAAATCCATGATTTTAGTATTTCTGAGATTCTATCTGTATATGGTATCGGTAGAAATTTGAATTATTAGGCTCTTAGCATCTTAATATGTTGGGTTTGAGTCTTGAGTTCAAAGACTTCAGCCTAGTAATGAGATGAATTATGAGTGTAATGCACTAAAATATGATGAATGATTTTCTACAAAATATTATATCTAAAATTAATAAATAAATACTCCCTCCTTCCCGGCTTAACTTTCCTACTTTGACCGGGCACGGAGGTTAAGAAAAAACAGATTTTGTGGAATCCTTGACTTTTTTAAAGGTGAAGATTGAGGGTGGAGATTGTGAGAGAAATTGCCATTTATGGGCTGACCAGTTAAGTTGGGACAAATCGAAAAGGAAAGTAGGCAAGTTAGAGCGGGACAGAGGTAGTATATGACAACAAAAATGACTTGAAAATAACTGCTCCCTCCGTCCCAACTAACTTTTCACAGTTGACCGGGCACGAATGTTAAGAAAAAAAAATAGATTTGGCTTTTTTTTTTTCGACTTTTTTAAAGGTGAAGATTGAGTGTGGAGATTTTGAGGGTGGAGATTGTGAGATAAATTTCATTTTTAAGGGTGTGAAAAATTAAGTGGGACGGATCGAAATGGAAAGTAGAAAAAATTAGCTGGGACGGAGGGAGTAAATAATGATTCCTAATTTAATTGGCCTTGAAATTATTGAACCGCCAAATAATATGTTATATCATAGTCTTCACTTGAAAAAAAAATAAAAATAATTAGACATGACGTGTGACATGGACTTGGTCCTAATGAGACTTTCGACTTAAGATTAAATCCATATAAAATATGACATTGATATTTTATCGAACTTAAAATAATTAGTCGGGCTAACGTGGCTTGAAGCTGGGCCAAAGGCAAAATCTTGAATTTATATACATACTTGGCCCAAATTAATTCGCCCACTCAACTTAATATCAATAAACTTATCTAATATAATAATACTAAAATAGTGAGCGTTACACATGTGAATACCATAAAGTTCATTTCAGGTTATTTGATAACATTTTCACCGTGTTGCACTTTCTACAACCTAAGCAAAGTAAACGACATCAACAAAAGCTTGTAAAGAGTTGTGGTTTAAAAGTTTATGGAGGAGATTGACCTCAAGCAGGAGAGGTCCATAGTATTTTGTGGGAACGAAAATACTATCCATTTTAGTAAGAATTCACCTTTCACTAAAAACCAAATATATTGATGTGAGGTTTTATTGCATGAAAGATGCCATCAGCGATAAATTGCTTTAACTTGAGAAGATCCATACAAATAATAATGGTGCCGTTATGATGACAGACGTCACCAAGGGACAAACTTGAGATCTGTCGTGACGGCCGGAAGGGCTAACCCCTCCATAGACGAATTTGGGGGGAGGGGGAGGGGATTAGTTGGGTTGGGTTTCCAACTTGTGTAATGACTCAATACCCAACTTAATTGATATCTAAGTGAGTTGCAACACTTGGACTAGTGTTGCCCTACTAACAACCAAATTAGGGTGTGGGAGGCAAAGATAATTAGAGCGAAAAGATACAATTTTTTTTTTTTCCCTTTTTTTGGAGATTACCGAGACAAAAAAAATTGCAATAGCATTTGCCGGATATTCGACTGTTAGATTGAGCTAATATTTGGACACCACATTTGAGGTGTCGAGGTACAATTTGAACGGTGGAGATCTGATTTGGAATTCTGTATCACCGGAAAACAGCCACCGATAGTAGACGTTTCAAGATTTCTTGTCTACGTAGTTTGGTTCAAGAGACCTCTATGGACAATCTAATAGTTGAATCAAGTTGAATTGTGGTCAACACATTCTAGACACACACAAGTAGGGTTGTAAACGAACCGAATCGAACCGAATATTAAGAAATTCGATTCGAATTCGAAAATATAAATTCGAATTCGAATTCGAATCGAATATTAATCGAATTTAAATAGGTGATTCGAATTCGATTCGTGAGAAATATTCGAACTATTCGATTCGATTCGAGATTCGAAAAATTCTTGTTCATTTTTATATATTAATATTTTTTATTTTTCAAATATTCAAATATTATTATCATTTTTAATTTTTTTCAATTATAAATTTTAATAATATATATCATATATAAATTAATTTAAATAATAGCTATATAAATATATTATATACATATATTTAGTATTATATGTATTATTTAATTTTTAAAATATATTATATATAAACGAATCGAATATTCGAATTATTCGGATCGAATACAACTATATTCGAATTCGAATTCGAATTCGATTTTTTCGAATCCGAATCATCCTAATCGAATTCGAATCACGAATCGAATAAAAAATATTTGATTTGTTTACAACCCTACACACAAGTATATTCTGGACGGTGGAGATCGGGTTGTGATATTCCGAGCATTGGGAACAGTCGCAGACATAAGGATTATTTTGGGGGTGCGATCTTTCCAGCACTTGTTTGTTGTGATCGGTTGTCTTGATACATTTGTGCTTGAATATATGTACAGCTGGTAATTCGGGCGGTCCGCTTAGACCCTTGCCCAATTGGGTCAAGGTATATTCTCGGGCAGGGCCAAATTATACACCTCAGGCCATCGGGCCAAATAAGCTCACTAATAAGTTTCTTTCTTTCTTTTTTTTTTTTTATTTTTTTTTATTCTTTTTTAACTTTGACCATAATATCAAAATCTCTATTTTCTTTGCCGACCCATGTCTACAGACTACATTTAATGCAAATTCTAAGAATAATACAAATTATCAAGATGGGAATTGCCGAATTGGAGCATGCATCTGCATTGCTATTGCTGTGCTGAGTTTCGAGTTTTGAGTGTCAAGAAAGGTATTTGTTGCACTTAATATTGGCCACTGCAAGTGAGAGAGAGAGAGAGAAGAGAGAGAGAGAGAGAGAGTAAAGGAAAGGAAACAAGACATAAACAAAACCACATCTAATCAACTGCCAACAACCAACCATTAACCACCCCTTCAGAAACCTACAATTTCATCAAATTGCAAACCAACTGAATATCAAGCAAGGCAACCACACTTTCCAAGAGCAAACCAAACAAGAACCAACTACTGCCTTCTTAATTTCTAATTAAACAAAACAAACACCACAACTCAACATTACTCAAGTGTTGCCCCCTTTAGGCCTTTACATAATGCACAATACAAGCATAAACACAATTTAACCATCTACTATCACAAATACTAAATCATAATCACAATACAATAAAAACATAAACATAATTCAATCATTCACAAATCACAATGCACAATAAAAATCATAAACATAATTCAACCACTCTCCAATCACAATTCAGAATCCAATCTCAATCTTATTAATAATCACTCGTCCTTAGTCAAGTCCTCATCAGGGACACCATTAGAATCTTGGTTTGAAAATATTATCTTCTCCACCGCTGGCATATCTGCAAAGAAAGTCAAACTTTAAGAAAACAAATATTGAATAGAAGATATGAAGAATATTAAATTAATATTACCAGAGGGTCCAACTTTTGTGAAATCGTGCAAACAATTTCGAGTAAAAATGAGGGCTTGCACATTTTTTCCAAGTAAACTACTTCTATACTTGTGAAAACCAATGCTAAATGAGGATTCGGAAGCCACTGTTGTGATTGGAATACTCAAAATATCACAAGCAATGAATGCCAATTGGGAAAATCGACACTTATTCACCTTCCAATAATCAAGCACTTCCCACTGCACATGCTTCATCGAAGTATACATCGAGTTGTGACTTGCCAGCATTTGAGGACATTTGTGTTATTTGTTGATGATACTCCTATAAATACAATTAGACAAACACAAATAATATCAAACTCATATACAAAAATAAAATTAGTTTAGTGAAAGCTATGTTCTTCTCACTTACTTCAAGCATGGATGTCCTTATCTATGAGAGTGGAGATCTCTTGATGAGCTAGCTTGAGATGAGTTTGATGAAGCCCCATATTCACCAAAGAGCTTATACAAGGCCCCTTTACCATATTCACTTTTTCTTCATGCTTAAGAGGATAAAGCTTTTTATAGCAAAACTCAAGAAGCTCAACTTCGTCTTGGGTCAAGAATATGAGAGAATAATTGTGGAAGATTATTCACTATTTATCAGTCAATATGGCAGAATATATACAACAAAGAAGATTATAACAAACGAAAGATTACAACAAATGAGATCCTAATGATCTATTTACCAAAAATATAGGAGAGGTAAATCAATCAAAATACATACAAGATTATAAAAGATTATGTAGACGGATTTGTTATTGACGGTTCTGCAATACGCCACCTCAAAATTAATGTTCCATCAACAACAAAGATTTTGGAACGCAAAAGTTTGAACCGAGAACGAGGGAGAGACTTAGTGAGAACATTGGCAAGTTGATACAAGGCACTAACATGGGAGAATTTAAGAAGACCCTTCTTAGTAAGATCACGGACAAACTGTATATCAATGGTAATGTGTTTCATCCGAGAGTGAAGAACGACATGCAACACTAGGCGAGTGGCACTGATGTTGTTGCAGAGGAGCTTAGGCGTCAGCCAAGAAAGGATGCCAAGGTCGCGAAATAAATGAGTAATCCAGCATACCTCCGAAGCAGCGGACGCTAAAGCACGATACTTAGCTTTAGTGGATGACCGAGCAACTCCATTATGTTTGTGAGACCTCCGAGAAACCGAACTTGGTCCCAAAAATATAATGTAAGCGGAGGTGGACTTATCGTCGGATAGATTACCCCCGAAATCAGAATCCGAGAATGTTGTGATGGACAAATCGGTAAGTTTACAGAGAAGAAGACCATGATGGACCATCCCTTTTAAGTAGCGAAAGATTCGCTTAACATCCGTCCAATGCGAGCGAGTGGGAGCCGACATGTGTTGAGCGAGATGACTAACAGGAAAAGAAATGTCGAGACGCGTCAGAGTAAGATATAGGAGACCTCCAATCGCTCGGCGTTATTCTGTGGGATCAACAGAGGTAGCCGAATCGACAGACAACATGTTATTGACTGGTGTGCATAGAGGTTTGGTGCCGTCCATGTGATGCCGCCGTAACAAGTCAATAGTATACTTGTGTTGCGATTGAAAGAGACCCTCTTTGCATGGGGCCACTTCAACCCCAAGAAAATATGACAAAATACCCAGATCTTTACCCGCAAATTGAGACTTCAGATGTAAGATAACAATAGATATTTTGTGATTGTCGGAGCCAGTAATAATAAGATCCTCCACATAAACAAGAACAAACATATGGATCGAACCTTGATTAAGAGTGAACAGTGAAGTATCGGCAAGAGACTGAGTGAACCCATAGGTTACTAAAGCGGAGCTGAGTGCATGATACCATGTTTGGGGGGCCTGACGAAGCCCATACAGAGATTTTTGCATAGTCGAAAAACATGAGTGGGATGAGTAGCATCGTGAAATCTCGGTGGTTGAGATATATAAACTAGCTTTTGTAAGGTGATGTGAAGAAAGACGTTGCTGATGTCGAGTTGGCGAAGGGAACAATCATGCATTAGAGCAATAGAGAGAATAACTCGATGGTTACAGTTTTAACCATGGGACCAAGCATGTCAAAATTAATTCGACCCGCCTCGATCCGCTCCGAGGTCTTTGGGGCAGGGCAAAATCCAACCTGATAGAGAATGAGGCAGGGCATGTCCCACCCCGTTCGCGGGTCGGGTCGGGGTCAGGTCATGTCCTCCGCCCCGCCCCGCCCCCTATATATATATAATTTTTTTAATATTATGTAATATTATATAGATATATATATACACACAAAAATATAAAATATATATATATATGTATTTATAATATAAAATTTTATGTATAATATGTTATATATATGTCATCCTAATATATTAAATTATCACTAGAGTAAATTTAAATAATTAAATTCTATTTTTTAATAATTAAATTTTAAAAAAAATGTTAAAACAAAGCTAATATAAACCTAAAAAATAAAATCCTACTGACATTAAAAAAAATAAGTTTTTAAACAAACAAAAAAAATAGTTTTTTTTTTTTTAATTAAAAAAAAAGGAAAAAGGATGAAGGCAAGGCGGGGCAGATCACGGGGCACACATTTTTGCCCCGTGATGGGGCACGGAGCAAGGCGAGGCGGGCCGTGCACGAGGCGCGTCAGAAAATTAAAAAACCAGCCCCGACTAGTCCTGTTGACATGTCTACACGGGGCTGAACTTTTCATTATAGTCGACGTCGGAGCGTTGGTGAAATCCTTTTGCGATAAGGCGAGCCTTGTATTTGTCAATAGAACCATCAGGTTTTCGTTTTATCCGAAACATCCACTTACACCGAACGGTGTTGGCGTTGGGTGGGGGAGGTACAAGATCCAAAGTACCATGTTGAAGGAAAGCCGTAAATTCTTCAGACATGGTAGAGCACCATCATGGATCAGATATGGCTTTAGAGACACATGTAGGTTCGGTGTCTTGAGGCAGAGGGTATTTGGTGGTGATAGTGTTATAGGTTTTCTGTTTGAAGATGCCAAGTTGGCTGCGAGTGGTCATGGGATGGGTGCGACCAAGGAGTGGGGCGGATGATGTTTGAGGGCTGGAGTTGGATGAACTAATAGTGGAGGGTGAGGGCCGCCCAACAGTGGATGGGTTGGGTGCTGTTGGAGCAGGGGACTGGAGAGGGGTTGTTCGGTTGGTACATGGCTGACCCGTAGTGCAGGCTCATGAGGCTGCAATAGCGGCCCAACAGTAGGTATAGACACAAGGAGTAACGGACTAGGGTGCTGGGGCGGATAGGGAACAGGGCGGGTGCAACAATCTTTGTAAGGAAATTGTGTCTCAAAAAATTTACATGCCGAGAGATATAGATGCGATTCTTCTCAAGATCAAGGCATTTATACGCACTTTGGCTGGTAGAGTAACCGAGAAATAAGCATGGCCTGGCCAATTTCCCGGAGGTGTATGGTTTTAACCATGGAAAACATAAGCAGCCAAAGACACGGAGCTTCATGTAGTTCGGCTTTCGTTGGAATAAAGCTTCAAATGGGGTTCGACCTTGTAGAGATGTGGATGCCATCCGATTAATTAAATAAATGGTTGTTTGAAATGCATAAGCAAAAAATGTGTTGGGCAGACTAGCAAAATGTAATAAGGAACGACCAGTTTTGAGGATATGACGATAACGACGTTTAACAATGCCATTCTGTTTAGGTGTGTGAGGGGCAGTAGTGAGCCATCTAATGACGTTATTCGCAAGGTAGTGTCGCAGAGCAAAAAATTCGCCACCATTGTCACTGTAGAGATTCTTAATTTTGTTATCAAATTATTTTTCAACTAATAGCTAAAACTGGGGAAAGACGGTCGCAACTTGCGACTTTACAGTAATAGGAAATAGCCAATAGTACTTCGTGTAATGATCCACAAACATAATATGATAAGGAAAGTTTTCAAGACAGGCAGCCACAGGTCCCCACACATCAGTGTAAATATAGTGCAGTCGATGAGTTGACACAAGAGAAGTCTCATAAAACGGAAGACGATGTGTCTTACAAATTAGACAGGATTCGCACACATGTTCCAAACTCCTTTTACTAGAAACAGGTAAATTAAAACTTGAAATGATGACTGGACTTCATGGACGGGTGGCCCAATCTGGCATGCCAAACAAAAATATGCAACAGACTTCAAATGAAATGATGTGATAGACATCGTACTGCAATGCCCTTGAGCCAGCTGCGCCTCGGTAATCTGATGCTTTACAACAAAATTAGAGGGATAAAACTCCAAAGACACATTATTATCCTTTGTAAATTGATGAACATACATCAAATTTTGTTTAGCAGCACGGACACATAACTCTTGGGAAAGAGTAAAGTCACGAGAAGGAAAACGTAAAACAGAAATACCAGTGTTGTGAATAGGGAGGCCCGAACCATCAGTGAGTTGCACCTCCTCACTTCCATCATATTTTGAGTGGATGGAAAGGTTATTGAGATCAGCAGTAAGGTTGTGAGAGGCCCCAGAATCGACTAACCAAGAGTTATTCGAGAGTGATGGTGTGGGAGAGCGGGCCATATTCGCAACGTGTTAGGGCTATACTATAAAACATGCTTTTAAGTGTTCCTTTGTATATAAACTATTTCTTGCACTTTATTGAATGAGAATAAATTATCAGTGTTTGCTTTAAATATTATGAATGTTATATATATATATTTATTGCATATTATTTGAATATTTTACATTGTAGACAACGTGGTGTGTAGTAGATCACAGAAGATCACATTGTCGGTTCCTTGTAATAAGTATAAAGATTCACAACTTAGATGAAATTGAACAATCCATTGGTAGAAGTTGATGTGTAAGGCTCGGATTGGTTTGTCGACCAAGAGATTACACTAGTGCATTTGTTGCATTGAATTGGACCTACAATGAGATAGTTTTTTTGGACTGTCTTGAAAGAAAAATTAGATCTCAGTGGTTATTGATTTCTTAATTTTTGTCACTTAATTGGGATTGTATATAATTAATTAATGTTGATTTGATTTGTTATGGGTAAAGAGTCATTGGGACTCAATGCTCTATACTTTGGACAATATAATTAATTATATGACTGATTGCTAAATTAATACATAAAATCGTGTCTTGGTGAAACAAGTTGATTATATCCCCTTGATGAGCTCAAAATGTTTATCATATCAAGCTTGTACAGTGGATTACTTCCGATATGATAATATTGTTGAGTTGTTTGTTCTCAAGGAATAAAAGATATTAATTAACTAAAGCATTCATTAGCTTAAATTAATTAATGAAAATTGAATCTTAAACACGAGAAAAAATAACCGGGAGCCATATTTCGTAATATGGATTAGGATTGGTAGTCCGATGTTAATTCTATAGTGGAATGAATTAAGGCCCCATTTGGATGGAGGGATTTGATTCGCCAAGGGATTTGAAATGAATAGATTTCAAAATCCTTAGATTTGAAATCCATGGACTTGAAATCCCTTGTTTGGATTTATGGTGGATTTGTGAAAGGATTTTTAAATCCAAAATTTCAAATACATTATTTGGCAAAAAACTGATAAAATATTTGTAAAATTTAAATTTTTTAAAGTTTAAACTAATAATTTATATTTTTATTAAATAAAATAATATTTATCTACATCTAAATTAATCGAACAATTTTTTTTTTCCAATTATATATACACACACATATATACATATTACGTATTTTATATCCCAAAAAATTATTGGGAGCATTTCATTGGAGATAAAAGAAAAAAAATAAAAAAAATAAAAAAATAAAAGAATTAATAAAATATTAGGAGCATTTTATTGGAGAACGAGAGGAAAAGATAGCGATAGGGAGAGGAGAAGAAGAGATAGAGGGGACGAGAGAGGAGAGAGAGAGAAAGGGAGCGGGGGATAAGAGAGAGAGGACGAGAGAAAGAGAGAGAGAGGGGGTGGGGGGGGGGGGGGGGGAGGGGAGAGGAGAGAGAAGTGTGAGTGAGGAGAGATTTGTAAATGACTACCTTTGTTAAAGAAATTTGAAATCCATCCAAATATAGTGTAAAATGGAGAATCTCAAATCTTGGATTTCTAAATGAATTGATTTAAAAATCTGAATTTACAAATCCACTCATTTAGTATTTTATCCAAACACATGGAATGGATTTTACAATGGATTTATAAATCCACAACACAAATCCCTCCATCCAAATGGAGCCTAATATTAATGGGCTAGAATAATATTGATGGCTCAATATTGATATCTAGGCCCATTAGGAGGCCCAATCCTGTTCCTCCTAAAGGCTCCTTGAGTAACCCAATAGAAGTCCATTAACTAAGAGGATAATGATTACTTAGAAGTAGGATATAGGAAATAAAAGATATGGATATATCTAATTCCAAAAGGGATAAGATTTTTATCCATATTTTCCTCTCCCAAGTGGGAGAGGATTTCGATCCAATCCCCTCCTTGAGGCTAAAATTTTCGGCCCCTATCCCTTATAGATAGGGGGCCAGTTTTGGTCCCCATATGCATAAGTGAGTAACTGTTTTTCCTAGAAAATTAATCCTTCCTCGAGTGGTAGAAAGTTCATTTGATTCCTCACTGGATTGGCGAGCTTGGGCTTAGGGAATACTTAAAAAGATCTTTGAGTTGAAAGGATAATTCTTCTCAACGGTGTCTCTCCGAATCGAAGGTAAGATAAGATTTTATCCATATTTTCCTCTCCCAAGTGGGAGAGGATTTCGATCCAATCCCCTCCTTGAGGACTGAAATTCTCTGCCCCTACCCCTTATAGATAGGGGACCAGTTTTGGTCCCCATATGCATAAGTGAGTAACTGTTTTTCCTAGAAAATTAATCCTTCCTTGAGTTGTAGAAATTTCATTTGATTCCCCACCGAATTGGCGAGCTTGGGTTTAGGGAATTTTTAAGAAGATCTTTGAGTTGAAAGGATAATTCTTCTCAACGGTGTATCTCCGAATCGAAGGTAAGATAAGATTTTATCCATATTTTCCTCTCCCAAGTGGGAGAGGATTTCGATCCAATCCCCTCCTTGAGGACTGAAATTCTCGGCCCCTACCCCTTATAGATAGGGGACCAGTTTTGGTCCCCATATGCGTAAGTGAGTAACTGTTTTTCCTAGAAAATTAATCCTTCCTCGAGTGGTAGAAATTTCATTTGATTCCCCACCAGATTGGCGAGCTTGGGCTTAGGGAATACTTAAGAAGATCTTTGAGTTGAAAGAATAATTCTTCTCAACAGTGTCTCTCCGATTCGAAGGTAAGATACGATAATCCCTTAGTTCCCCATGTTTAGGGCTTATTGTATGGTTTACTGTTATTCAATACATGAATTGTGTGATTTGAATGTTTCAATCATGGTTATTTGATATTTGAGAATAGATATTCAAATTACATCTCGAATAGATCCTTGGCACAATCCCCGATTCCCCAACACAATGGGCGTGAGACTGAATTTACTACAGTATGGGGCAATATGACCCGGATGGCCACAGATTTGGCAAACAATGGGTGCACGACCCGAGCTGAGGTTGCAATGGTTCATGTTGGGGCTAGATTTTGAGTTATTCCACTACTGTTGCGTGCCGCCACGAGCACGGCCACCACTCGAATTGCGACCACCACCAGAATATCGGCCATGGTTGTGAGACTGGTGGTTGGAAGAGGGACGAGCCTGAGGCTTGAGCAATTGGAGAAGAGGAGTCGGCGTTAGGAGTGGCTAGCAGATTTGCATGCTGATTTTCAAGACGCTTCAAGTAGCGTTCATGAGAGACGACTTTCGTGGAGTTCAACAAACAAGACTAGTGTATCTCGCGCAGAGGAAAGTTCATGACAGGTAGGGCCAAGACCATTCAGAACATGAATGGTGATATCATCATCATCATCAGAAAGAGGGGCATCGATAACAACAATCTCGTCAATGATGGATTTGATTTGCTGAAGGTATTCGCGAGCAGGCATGGATCCGAGTTTGATGGTGGGAAGGGATTCTTTGAGTTCCATTGCCCGAGATCGCGATTTGCTCCAAGCCGTGGCAACCGTCTTGGATTGAGAGGCTAAACGAATAATCTCTTTCAATAGAGATTCGAGAATCGCTGCAAGGAGAAGACGATCTTGGCGGAACCATGCCGAGTAATTCTCTGAACCGACCGCCGATTGGTTGGACGACTTAGTGAGATGATGGGTGACCACACTGTCGCAATGCGGTAAAATTAATTAAACCTAGCTACCCTTCTAGTTTATAGATGTGGTAAGTAGGGTCGATCCCACAGGGAGCAGGAAGACTATTAGTGTTTTAAATAAATCCTAATATAGCAATATATGAATATAAATAAATAATGGGGGTTTGTAATTCGATGTGTATTAACTAAGGAACCAAAACAGAATTTAAGCAAAGTAATTATGAACTATTCTACTTATGACCAGCCCTTAATCTTATCTCCCCCTAGTTATTACTACCCTGTGATAGATGCAATTATTAACCAATTTCAACCTTAAAACTCCTACCCCGAGATTAGCAACAAGCTCTGCTAACCTCGTTATCCCTTATGTTTAACTAACCAAAACAAGCTCTTTGGTTAGTCTATCTAGTTGAGTGACCTCAGAATAAGCTCTCTGGATCTCATTAACCGGACGCCTAGAGTACTAGGATAACAGGATAGACACGGTGTGGACCTCGTAAGCTCGGACCCATTCAGACCGAGCTATATACTACCCTAGCGATATCACTCGCTATTCGCTACTAATTGGCTATAGGTTCGTAACAATTACGGATTACGATTATAACCTAGCGTTACTTATGCAATTATAATCCTAGGTGATCAATCTATCACATAAACACACAAGCATTGAAGGATAAACAAATAGCATAACAACGTTTAAAGGAATCAACCGATTAATAATCACTGTAAATATCACAAGATAGTAAAACTAGGGTTTGACTCGACTAAGGATTGAAATAACCTACTAGCCGCTCATGGCGGTGACAAAAGACAAATTAAAATGAAAATACATAATTTAAATAATTTAAGGAGTAGAAAACCCGAATACTGTCGATCTTGATTGCTCGTCCCCTTCGGAATCTCCGAATCTTGCTCTCTCGTAATGTCTAAGTCTCCAATTTCTGAGTATAAGTGTCCCCTTTTATAGAGAAAGTCAAATTGGGTTGATTTTGGGCTCTAATTCGGAATTCTTGTGGCCCAAGAATTAATTAACCGCCTTATTGGGTCGCGACCACGCAGATGGCCCGCGCCCGTCTTGGTCCAACAACACATATGCGCGGCCGCGCCACTTGTCCAGAGATTTTTCTCTATTCCTCTATTTTGGCCGCGACCGCGCAATTGTGCCGCGGTCGCGGTACTCTGTTCTGATTTTCTGGCATTTTTTCCATCTTTTGACATCCGGACTTCATCCCTTCTTTGTGCATCCGGACGAGTATGAATATTTTGTTTTAAATCACCTATTTAGCTCAAAACGAAAGTACAAACGTCAAATAGTCCAAAGACATCAAAACAAGTTAAATACAATCCATTATACACGCAAACATCACAAATCATCACTTTAACAGACTTAAAGTGCATAAATAAGCGCGTATACCAATGGGTGAGATCAAGCCCATCAAGGAGAGCAAGGAGATGGTCATGATAGGCGGAGAAGTTGGTGGCTGTGAGTTAAAATGCGATGTGTTGACTCGCAGTAATATGGAAGAGTAGCGAAGATGAGATTGGGGTAACTGTAGTGGTGGTGGTATCGTGGGAGGTGGAATCATGGGAGGTGGAATCTTGGGTGCAAGAAGTGTCGTCCGACATGGCAGTAGTGGTGGCAGGGAGAGAAGTGATAGGGTTAAGGATCAAATGCTCGTTAGAGGCTGGAGACTACTGATACCATATGAGAAATAATTGTGGAAGATTATTCACTATTGATCAGCCAATATGGAAGAATATATACAACAAAGAACATTACAGCAAACGAGATCCTAACGATCTATTTACCAAAAATATAGGAGAGAAAAATCAATCACAATACATACAAGATCATAAAAGACTATGTAGACGGATTTGTTGTTGACGGTTCCATAATAAAGAACACATCCAAGTGCAAGAATAATAGAATATTCACTCCAATACTTATCAAATTTGACTTTCATCTTGGATGTCATATTTGAGTTTCACATCCTTACTAGTCAAATATGTTTTCAACTTAACTTTTGCACTTGCAATTTGCATGAAATATAAGTTGGATGTTGGATAAGATGATCCAGATATCAAATTAGTGATGTGGTAAAATGGAGCCAAAAAAACTCTTATCTTCCCCGCTCTTTCCCACTCTTCACTTGTTGGACAATTTGGCTATTTATCAACATTAATGATCAAGCTAGTGAATGCACGTCGATATTTGATTGTACTTTCAAGCATCATATACGTAATATTTCATCTAGTTGCCACATCCAATCTCAAGGAACCACCACCAACATCACTTAAGTGCACTTCATCACATTTTTTAAATTGTCTTAATCTCCTCGCCGTAACCTTACTTACAGGACAGAGCCACCCTTGTAGCAAGGGTGGCCATGCCCGCCGGCCCCCCTCCCCCCAATTTATTTTTTAATTCTTATTTATATATTATTACTCTTTAATTTTGTGATATATTTATATTGGAGTATATATGTTTGGCCCCCCTTAACATATCTTTTTTTTCCCCACAGAATACACAAAAATATTTCATTTCTCTCCATTTGCATTCATTATTTTGATGATATATTGGACCGACATTCTAAATTTTTAAGAATAGGATTGTACTATATCTGATATATTAAATAAGAAATATTAATATATTAGTTTACAGAAAATATTTTTTATTTTTACATATAATACTCCCTCCGTCCCAGCTAACTTGTCACACTTTCCATTTTGGTCCGTCCCACTTAACTTTTGACACCCTTAAAAAGGAATTTTTTTTTCACAATATCCACCCTCAAAATCTCCATGCACAATCTTCACCTTTAAAAAAGTCAAAGAAAAAAGCAAAATCTATTTTTTTTTAACATTCGTGCCCGGTCAACTATGATAAGTTAGCTGGGATGGAGGAAGTATATATTATTTATATATTTTTATTGTTTGGCCCCCCTCGACTTTCAATCTTGGTTCTGTTTCTACATACTTAACACTTTCCCTAGTCATATGCAAAGTTGTACCCACCTCTTTGAACCCATCATGAACAACAAGATTCAAAATATGTGCACAACACCTTACAAAAGTGGATCTCCCAAAAAGTGACAAGCGAAAACGTTCCCTCCCTTCTATGGAGAAGAAGGGTATAATTGACTCCATTCATCATGGAAAAATACGGAAGGATGACTTCACTTCGCCGAATCTTACTAGGAATATTGTTATAACGGATGCTAGAGGTGATGGTGGGGACGACCTTGAGGATGACATTGAGGTCAACATTGGAGATTATGTTGAAGCCATTCCATGCTCCATGAGGAAGCTTAAAAAGGTCAACTTATCTTCTTTATAGTTTTCCTTTCGTTTGTATGGTTAATATGTGACACTCTCTCTATTTTTATTTTACAGAAAGGTATAAACGACGTGGATGTTGATGCTGAAGACAAGTCATGAGAAAGCCAAGGATCAATTGTAGAAACTCTACAAGTTGGTTTTTTCTCCTCTTCATGAGACATTGAAATGGAATCCAAATATTGAACGAAAGGCTCACTTTTTATGTAGTCACTAAATTCGAAGTTGATAGGTTCTTTTATGATCACCAAAGAAAATTCCTCCAAGGTTTGTGGGAAGGCCTACGTGAAAAGATTGAAAATACGCCAGTGAACTTTGTATCCTCTCATCGAGACGAAGTGTTCCATATGCTTGACTTGATGAAGACCTCTAGCGTGTTTGACCTCTCTCACCTTGAAGGCTGGCTGAAGATGTTGTTCTCGAAGGTGGATGCCTATGACAGCGTTAGATCCAAATCCTCCGGGAGACTTTCCAAAGAGCAATTTGCACATCAGTTATTTGAAGCTGGAGATGATCTTCGCAAGGCCAAAGCAAGAGCAAGTGAAGAGGCTAAACAAGTAAAATCCGCTAAGTCTAAATTATCACAATTGGAGAGAGATTTTGATAGAAAGAAGAAAGAGTTGTCTCAAGCGATCGAGGAGCATAATCAGTTATTTCATAGTGCTAGGGATGAACTTAAAGTCATTGATGAAAAGATCCTCCTTATCAAAGAGACTGCTCCACTGAATGATGAAGAGCTAAAGGCTGCCCAGTTTAATTTGATGTCAATGCAAGCAGAGTGCCAGAACTTAAACCTTTTTGCTTAAGCGTTGTTTAGATTTTCTTCATTTTTCTTTAGTTAGGACTTTTCTTTACATCAGCGTAAGATTTTTTTTTTCTTCACATTGTTCTTCTGCATGGACTCTTTTGGAATCTTGAATGAAATTTATCTCTTGCTCTTCATAATGCATCTTTTGAACTTGTAATGTCGGCCTCTCTTTTCGGATCTCTGCGTTATTGTAATCGAATATCGTCATGACAAAGAAAAGAGACAATTTAAGACTGAACTTAGAATATTTCTAAGCTGCCGACGTACCCTGGTAGAGGGATCAAGTCATAACGTAGTTCAAGTTTTCAATTTGTGTTTTTTTTTTGGTTGGGGGAGGTGGGGTGGGGGAGAGGGTGTTGTACACAGTTTATACTCATGTGGACCAGGAGTGACTATTCTTTAACCACTTTAGGCAAATGGTAAGTTAGCCTTTTAACCGCATACTTTATCTTTGGTGGTCGCCATGCACAGTTTATCCTCATGCGGGCCGGGAGGTTTTTCTTTTTCTTTTCTCTCTTTTTTTTTTTTTTTTTTTCTTTTTTTAGCAGGCTCAAGCGTAGTAACGCTTCAAGAATTTTCCATTTATGGGACCGACTCGTACGCCATCTTCAGAGAGCAACTTGTAAGCACCATTCGTGTAGACTTCCTTCACAAAATAAGGGTCATCCCACCTTGATGTGAACTTGTTGCCAACTCGGTGAGTAGTGGTGATCGGCCTCCGAACAACAAGCACCAAGTCACCCACTTGAAACGAGCACGTTCTTACCTTTTTGTTGAATGATTTTGACATACGCGCTTGGTAACATTCAAGTCTTTGTTGTGCTTCCAACAGCTTTTCATCGAGAGCCTCCAACTCTTTGATACACATTCGTGCATTCTCTTCTTCAGTTAGCCCTTCTTGCATGGCTATCCTCAATGATGGGATTTGTTGTTCTAGAGGAAGAACAACTTCCACCCCATAGACCAACAAGTAGGGAGTTGCTTGCGTAGCCGTCCTCTGTGTAGTTCGGTATGCCCATAAAGCTTCTCCCATCTTTTCATGCCAATCACGCTTTGACTTTGCAATCACTTTCTTCAACAAGTTACATAAAGTTTCGTTGAATGCCTCGACAAGATCATTGGCAGTAGCATAATACATGGACGACTTTCTTTGCTTCAATCCAAACTTTTTACAGAGATTATCTATCAAACTATTACTAAACAACTTTCCATTATCGGTGATGATGTATCTTGGTACCCTGTAGTGGTAGATTATGTTACGACGGATAAAATCAGCTACGATTTCCTTCTTTAGGTCTAGATCCTCTTGGGGTGGAATTTTGAGGATTAACTAAGTTATTTTCATAATTTACTCACCTTTAGGTCTAGTAATTCCATTATTGTCCATAATGATTGGGATTGGAGTAAATTAAGTGATAATTGGTTAATTTGGTAGAAATCTCTCTTGTTACCCGTTTGGATTCCCAAATTGGAACAAAACCTTCCACCACAACCCCTCGTTTAATTGATAATCACAAGGCATAATTTCTAGGAAATAGGTGAAACCTTACCTTAGAAATCCGCTTTTAATTGAGAGTACTTCTTAAATCATAGTTGCATCTTTAATGTTTCTAGGAATTAATTAATCAAACTCTATTTTTCCACTTAGCCTAAATTTACTAATCAATTGACTTTTAGTGTGCTAGACGAGATTATCCTCCCTGTGGATTCGACTTATAACTACCTCTGTCTTTCTCGTACGCTTGCGAGGAAGAAAAGCTATTCGAAAACGAACGTTTTTAACGGCTTTTCGAGACAAGTTCATGGCGCCGTTGCCGAGGAGGATTTACTACTCATAGGGCCATTGAAGGGTCAATTGTGTGTTGATGTTAGGCTTGTAGATATATTTATTTCTTTTCTCGTTTGTTGCCGGTGTTTGCATTTTGTTAAATTGTTTTACTTATAAAAAAATATTCAATTTTTTTTCTTATTTTCTTACTTTGTTGAATTCTTGATATGGATCGTGGAAAAAGGCAAATTCCACTATACCGGGATCACAAATCCCTACTCCCGACTCACCGAGCCTGCAAAAACTTGCGTGGGAGTAGAAGTCACCCCGACTATGGTGAATTTAGCTAGAGGGATGAAATTTAGTGGGAAAGAAGGAGAAGATCCTTATGAACATCTAGAGAAATTTTTACAAATTTGTGAATGTGTAAAAATCTCCAATGATGTCATAAACGAATACTCGATTAAGCTATTTCAATTCACACTTGAAGGAGCCGCAAAACAATGGTTTCGTGAAGAGGCATTCGACTCTTCGTCTCTATGGAAGGATGTTTCCACCTCTTTCCTTCATAAATTTTTCCCTGCCGAAAAAAGTGCGAGGCTAAGGCGTGAAATCTCAAGCTTCATCCAACGAGATGACGAGCATTGGTTTGAAGCTTGGGAAAGACTTTTAAACTTATGTAGGTCATGTCTGTACCATGGTTTTGATGATGCCTTTGTTATTAATGTCTTCTATGTTGGATTACTCCCGATGAACGTGTTTTCATGGATGTAGCCTCGGGAGGATCTTTCCTCAACAAGGAGGTTGATGAAGCCATCGCTTGGTTATAGGAGATGGCCTCCAACCAAAACCAATGGGACCAAGAAGACAAAAAGAGGAAGAGGCAAAATCAAGAGGAAAGTGTAAAGAGGGAGAAACGTGAATCCAAGAACAAAGTGAGGCACCTACTCAAAATGATGTGCATGATGGATTTAAGGTAAGTACCGCTCACCCTCTTTGTGTGGGATGTCAAAGTGTTATTGACCATTCGTGTACTAGAAATTCTTCTAGAAGGACGGAACCTCGTGTTGAATTGGTCAATAGTAGCTCTAGTGAGGATGAGTTCGATGAGGTTCACACTAGAGAGCAAATTCATGACTTAGTTGGGAATCTTGTTCGAAAGAGTGGTGGCAAGGAAAGAGATTATGCCCTTGCATTAGAAAACCTTTGTAATGTTCTTTGTGATATTGATAGGAACATGATTATTATTCAAGTTAACTCTCGTTTCACTCTTTTGGAAAGCGGCAATGTCGTGGCTCTAAGAAGTGAAAGGCCTCTTGAAGAACTTAAGCGGGGAACCCCCAGAAGAATATCTAATGGTAAGGGTAAGGAAAAAGTAACCGAGGAACCCTTTTTGGAAAAGAGAGATGATCTTCCTACATTTGAAAGTCAATCTCCCCCCACTAAAACCCCACCTCGATTACCTTTTCCCAGGCGCGAAAGGGGGCGTAGAGCTAATCGACAATTAATTTTTTTTTTGATGCTATAAATCGATTAACTCTAACATTACCTTTTGCCGAGATTGGCGAGACGGTTTCCACCATTCCCCGGTTTGGAATTTTTTTAATGGATATCATAAATAACAAGAAAGATTGGGGACAAACGAAAAAAGTCTATCTGGCCGAGGACATTAGTGCCATAATCCAAAATAAGCCTTATTCTAAGCTTAAGGAGCCCGGTAGTTTCACTATTGGGTGCTCTATTTATGATGTACAAGTAGATAGGGCTTTACTTGACCTTGGTGCTAGTGACAGTTTATTACCTTCGTCTATTATGAAGCAACTCAAATATAATGATCTCAAAAGCACCTCTATTTCACTTCAATAAGCCGATAGATCCATCAAGAAACCTATGGGAGTTCTTGAAGATGTTCCGTCTGCATCAACAGAGTTGACATTCTGGTTGATTTTGTCGTTCTCGACATGGACGAGGACCCTAAGAACCCCATAATTCTTGGTTGACCTTTCATGGCCACGGCCGGTGTCATAATTGACGTGAAAGATGGGAGTGTTTCACTTGAACTTGGTGACCAAAGGGTTGAATTCAACCTCAATGGTTACGTTATCCAACCCTCCCAAAATTAGAAATGTTTCAGGCTCGATATGCTTGAGAGCGTGGTTGAGGAAGAAGTAAGCTCCATCCTCAAGGATGAATCAGGGAAAGAGGTCGTAGAGCACATGGGATGAACGAAGAATCCAATGGTGAATCAGGTGAAGCACTAATGGGGAGTGCCTTCGAGGAAGAAGAAATTAAACTCACAAGGGAAGAACTCATGGAAGTAAGTGAAGTCATTTCGAGAGAGCAATCAGAACCTCCCAAGGTAGAACTATAACCTCTCCCTTCCCATTTGAGGTATGAATTTCTTGGCCCCGACTCCACTTACCCGGTAATTGTGAATGCTCATTTGAAAGAGGAAGAATGTGATAAACTGTTGAAAGTTTTGAAAAAGTATAAACATACTCTAGGGTATTCTATAAAAGACCTAAAGGGCATTCACCCTTCTTATTGCACACACCGCATCTTGCTTGAAGAGGACCACAAACCTTGATACACGCTGTGTATGCATGCATTTAGGTCGATTTAAGTGATTATTTCGTAACATTTGTATGCATATTTGGCCGGAATTCGTTTACATGGGTTATATTGGGTCATTTCACGTGTTTTGATATATTTTGGAGTTAATTAGGAGAATTTATTCCATTTGGACGAAGTTCGGAGAAGAAACAAGTCAAATATGGTAAAAGACGGACGAAAAATAAGTTAAAAGAGCAAAAAGGTCGACCACGGCCGGCGGCCGCATCTATGGTCGCGGCCGCATCAAAAGTGGCCTAGAACATGGAAAAATCCAGAAGCCTGCGACGCGGTCGCGTCAAACACAACTCGGTCGCGTCAAAAGTTGTTTCTATAGCAAAATCCGGGTTTCCAAAGGAATTCTTGTCCTAATCACTTAAGGAATTCAACCCCAACTTATAAAAAGAGGCCCAAGCTCGAGACTTTAAGGAGAACACACATAGAACATGATAGAGAACACATTGGGGGAACAACATACATCTCATACTTTTACATCAAAGTGGAAGCGTGAGAGCGAGAGGACGAAGATCGACGAGCCGATAATCGGGTTTAATTATTCCTTGTTTATTTCAATTTCTTGACAATGTTTTCTTTGAATTATTGTTTAGATTTGTTAGTAGACATGAGTAGCTAAACCACTCGTGTCCTAAGATTAGAAAGTAGGGTTTTAACAATGTTGATTTAATTGTTTAATTTATAGACTTCAGTTTTCATTATTTATCTATGTGTTTGGTTTAATCCTATAATTGAATTTAATCTGGCCAATTAGGTTTAATTTACTTGTTTTACGATTCCGCTTCGAGAGAAGGAAATTGTTAATAGACGATAACACATAGCGCGATTGTCTATGATCATATAGGCACATGGTTAAGGGTCTTTTGGGAGTTGTTAGGATTAATTGACTTGAGAGAGTAATTATCTTAATCAATCTACGACTTAGTCGCTTCGAGAGAAGGGTTTGGTTAATTAAGTGCTTCCTAATAGATAATTAACTGGTCTAAAGGTTTATAAATTAGATATTAATCATCATTAGCTTAATTCCTGAAATCGAAATCGTAGGATACATTCTCGTTAATTGGAATTTCCTCGTTTGTTAAGTTAGTTTAAGTAATCTAGTTTATTAAAATCATTCTTACACAATTCGAGTATCTAGTTAGGATAATCCTAGAAAATTAGGGTATCGAACTACGTTAACCCATTCCCTGTGGATTGACCTTGACTTCCGCTATATACATCTACACCCATACACTTGCCGTATTTTAGGGTTAGAAATTAGGTCTCTCAAGTTTTTGGCGTCGTTGTCGGGGAATAGGTATAGCGTCTTAGTTTTTATCCTGAATAATAGGAGAATACTAACTAGAGTTTACTTTTTGTAATTTCAATTTTTTTATTAAATTTTCGTTTTTATTTATTTATTTAATTTTTATACTATGTGGTATTTCTTTTCGGTGGTGTTTTCAGGTTCGCATGCAAACCAGATCAAAAGGGAAAGAACATATTGTCCCTCTAGATCCTGAAATTGAAGCAACAGCCCGTAGATACCTAACGAGAAGAAATCCTACTTTCGCAATGGAGAACGTGCCGCAGAACCTGACTCAAGAGGAAGCGTTGAATCGAATATTGGGGGCTTTAGCCAGTTTAGATGACACAGTCACCAATTTGCAGCAGCAACAACCACCACATCAGCGGAGGCATGCCCAGATTGTTCATGATGATAAAGACGAGGACATCACACCTATAAGTGATTGTCTTCGTCCTATGCCAAATTGACCAATTGGAGGAGTGCAACCACCACCGCTGAATGCAAACAGTTTCGAGTTAAAACCTGCACTGATAAATATTGTGCAGCAAAATCAGTTTGGTGGAAGCGCATTGGAAGACCCCAATGTACATCTGAACAAGTTCCGAAGATTGGCTGAAACCATAAAGATGAACCATGTGCCACACGAGCAAGTGAAGATGAGGTTGTTCCCATTCTCTCGGAAAGACAAGGCATTACAGTGGTATAATTCGTTAGACGATGTCACTGAGTGGGAAGACTTGAGAAAATAATTTTTATTGAAGTACTTTCCGCCGAGCAAGATGTTAGATTTGTAAAATAAGATCAATCAGTTTAGGCAGATGGATCAAGAACCATTCGGCGAGGCTTGGGAACGATTATGGGATCTTATCCGGAGTTGTCCCCAACATGGATTCTCGAAGAAACAGTAGGTGTGTAAAAATGTATTTAAAAATGTATTGTGTGACTTAGGGTCAAGTGTCAAAAGATGAAGGGAAGAACAGAATGATAGGTGAAAAGAGAAAAAGAATAGTCTCTCCTAATTCGAAAAGAAAAAAAGAAAAAAAAGAGAAAGAAGAACAAATTGAAAAAAGAAAAGAAAGAGTTTGTGTTCATAATTTTGAGGAGAGGCTATAAAATAAAGTGCTAAATTATTTGAGCTGATTAAAACAGTCGGGTAGTCCAAAAAATGTGGTACCCATATAGTTTAAAAGCACTTAAGTTGTAAGGTTTATTGAAGGTGAAGAAGTCATTTCTTTTGGGATGATTTCACAAAAAAGGACCATTTCCCTTTACCTTTCATAGATCAAATGTTGGAAAGGCTTGTCAAGCACTCACACTTTTGTTTCTTAGATGGGTATTCGGGTTATTTTCAAATAACTATCCACCCTGATGACCAGCACTTAATCACTTTCACATATCCATTTGGCACATTTTCTTGGAGAAGAATGCCTTTCGGGCTTTGCAATGCCCCGGCTACCTTTCAAAGGTGCATGATGGGCATCTTCTCCGATCTAATTGAGAATATTATGGACATATTTATGGATGACTTTTCTATTTACAACAGTAACTTTGATTTTTGTCTTTAAAATCTAACAAAAGTGTTGCAGAGATGTTCGAAAGTGAATTTGGTGCCCAATTGGGAGTAGTGTCACTTTATGGTGAATGAAGGAATCGTGTTAGGCACTTAATCTCCAAGCGGGGCAATTGAAGCGGACAAGGCAAAGGTGTCGGTGATAAAGGAGCTACCTCCACCAATTTGTGCCAAGGATGTTCGAAGCTTCCTCGGTCATGCCGGGTTTTACCGGCGGTTTATCAAGGGTTTTTCAAAAATTGCAAAACCCTTATCTAATTTATTGGCTAAGGATGTTGAGTTTATTTTTGATCAATCTTGCCTTAATGCATTCCACAGGTTAAAGGAAGCTCTAGTTTCGGCCCCCATCATTCAACCCCCTGATTGGAGTCTTCTGTTTGAATTCATGTGCGATGCAAGTGACTACGCCATTAGGGCGGTGTTGGGGTAAAAGAAAGATAAAAAGTTGCATGCCATGTACTATGTTAGAAAGACTATGGATGAAGCTCAAACGAACTATACGACCACCAAAAAGGAGCTCTTAGCCATCGTTTTTGCAGCCGACAAGTTCAGAGCATACATAATCGGGTCAAAGGTGCGAGTTCACACCGATCATTCGGCAATCCGATACTTGATCGCCAAGAAGGGCACCAAACCCCGGTTGATTCATTGGGTGCTCTTGCTCCAAGAGTTTGATTTTAAAATTATTGATAGAAAAGGAGTGGAGAATGGGGTAGCCGATCATCTTTCCCAGATCCGATTAGATGAAGAAAAGAGGTCAAGTCAGGCTAAGATCAATGAATGTTTTCCGGATGAGAGGTTATGCTGTGTTGAGTATTCGAATGCACCGTGGTATGCAGACTTTGCTAACTACCTTGTGGAGGGACATTTTCCCTCTCGAATGGAATATCAATAAAGACGGAAATTCCTCCTAGACTTAAAACACTATAATTGGAGTGACTCTTTCCTTTACAAAAAGGGAGAGGATGAGATCTTCAGAAGTGTGTACCCGAGGAAGAGCAAGAAGCAATCCGTGAAAGGTGTTGTGCATCTCCTTCGGGAGGACATGGTGGATCGGATAAAACGTGCAAACGAGTTCTAATGGCCAGATTCTTCTGGCCTACTTTGAAGAGTGATGCCGTTAGATTCATGGCAAAGTGTGACGCATGCCAAAGAGTGGGAAGGATTTCAAGAAGGAATGAAATGCCTTAACAACTCATGTTAACAGTTGAGATCTTCGACGTGTGTGGCATTGATTTTATGGGCCCATTCCCACCCTCATTTGGGAACCAATACATTTTGGTAGCAGTTGATTATGTATCCAAATGGGTGGAAGCTATAGCTACAAGCACTTGTGATACCAAGCCCGTCATAAGACTTTTCAAGACAACATTTTTCCGAGGTATAGAATTCCTAGGGTAGTGATCAGTGATGGTGGATCACACTTTGTTGGGAAGGCTTTCACTAGTGTGTTGAAGTCTTATGGAGTTTATCACCGAGTAGCTTCCCCTTATATTCCTCAAGCTTAGTGATGCACTTTGGGCATATAGGACCTCTTTCAAAACTCCTATTTGAATGAATCCTTTCAAGCTTGTTTATGGGAAATCATGCCACCTCCTCGTTGATTGGAGCACAAAGCCTTGTGGGCCATCAAGGAGTTAAACTATAACCTCAAGGAAGTCGGTGAGAAGAGGAAACTTGATCTTATGGAGTTAGAAGAACATAGGCTAAACGCCTATGAAAATTCTAAGATTTACAAGGAGAGAACGAAAAGGTGACATGATAGGAATATTCGGGTTAGGCATTTCAAGCAAGGACAAAAGGTTCTACTTTTCGACTCCCGACTCTCAATGTTTCCCGGGAAATTTAGGTCCCTTTGGAGGGGTCCTTTTGTTATGGAGAAAGTACATGGGAACGGAGTGGTAGAAATCAACGACCCCGAGATTGTTATGGTAAATGGTCACCGATTGAAGAATTATGTGCAAGATGAAGACATTGCTCCGGACAAGAGTCGCACTCTTGACAACTCCAACCAGACCACCTCTTGAATCGCCATCAAAAGTCGGGCCGTCGACTTTAAAACAAGCGCTCTTGGGAGGCAACCCAAGGATTTTAATTATTTGCTTTCTAATTTATCGTTAGTGTAGTTTAATCTTTGAAGTAAGTATTTAGTTTTATTTATGTCTTGGTAATCTATTTTTCGTGTCATTTTAGGATTGAACAATTGAGAAGGAGACAAAAGACTTTGAGTGGAGAATCTTGAAGAAGTCAAGTTCTTCCAAGATTCTTGATCCTTTGGACATTAGTAAGAAGACAAGTTTGTGGGAGGAGAATCCCTCTTTATTGAGTTGAAAGTGTAGCATGCATGCAAACAAGAAGCCTATCATTAACAAGGACGAAAATATCGGTATTCGCGGAGATATCGGTCTTTCAATTTACGGAGATATCGATTAATATCGGAATATCGGTGTTTTTTTTTTTAAATCGGCGTAAAATGTATTAAAACACTTAATTTATCACGATATTTGTTAGATTGTCAATAAAATAGCTTAATTCTAGTTTCTAATGGAGTAACATAGATCAAAATACACACATTTACGCCTATTCGATAAAGAAGAAACATTACATACACTATCCGCTGATGGGATAACCATTATGAACTATTTTCATCATACAATACTACCTCCTAGCACCAAAATGAATTCCGGTGAGGCTCAACCTGAGAGTATTGGTTATCGATGTAATTACAATAGTGGTACCAGCTAACCGAGGTAGCATAATTTTGAAGATAATCATCAAGATAATATAAATATGTTGAAGTGTCTCGTCCAACCGTCTGTCCATATACCGGATAATTCGGATTTACCCAAGAATTATACTGTTGTTCTTCATAAATCACGTGAGGGGCTGTGTCCTCAAGGCGGCTACGATCAGTCCAGGCTGGATCTCGGGATCTGTCTGCTATTCTATGTGGAAATAAATTAGGATACAGATATTCCCGATTGGTGCTCACACTCATCGAGTCAAAATTCGACGAGAGGGAAGCTAAGTCTGCGTTTGAGCTCGTGCCTCGGTTCCGACCCCGTCTGCTCGTGAAATCTTTTCCAATAGCACCGATCCCTTGACCTCCAGCCCTACTTCCGTGATCTGCATCTTGTGTACAGTGTGTGTACAACCCTCAACAGTGAATGGACTCATTTCTCTTGGACTTGGGTTATAATCTTGATGGCTATCACTACGTCTACCACCGCCACTCCCATCGTCATCACTTTCGTCTTCATCTGTAGAGCTCCCCGTCTGTGTCTCACTACTTGATACACCCACTTCATCACGCATTACCTGATCCACATCAATTCCGAATTGGCTTGCCGCTTCAGCGACCTGAGGATCAGGATTGCCTGCTTCGTCGTCCAGGTGTGCTGGTCGAATCCATTGATAGAGCTGATCACCCTCTTCGTTATCGATTTCACCGGTGATGTCCTCTAAATCTATGAATTCTTGCTCAGCAACCCTATCTGCTTCAGCCTCCAAATCTCGTATCCTTAACTTCATGTTGTAGTAGCAAAATACGAGCTTCTCGAGTTTTGGATAAGCAAGACGATTTCTTTGTTTAGTGTGTATCAAGGCAAATGTGCTCCAGTTTCTCTCACATGCGGAAGATGATGCAGTCTGTGCCAGTACTCTAACGGCTAACCCTCTCAGTGTTGGTGCTGAACTACCGTGCATAACCCACCAATCAGCTGTCAAATAAGGATTTAGGTCAATGAATTAAATGGTTGCGAGTAGATGGGATCTAAACCAAATTAAATACAAATTTAAAATAAACTTACCTGCCACCATAGTATTTCGAGCAGCTACAGCGGTCCGGTTTCCGAATGATTTTTTTGCATCACGGAAATAGATTAGCTGCACAAAATGAAAAATCAAGAATGATTAGGTCACTAATTTGATATTGATTTTCAGTTGCGTTAACGTTACCTCATTCCCAAAATCGGCAACCCCCGTTGGTTCCGGGTATAGCTTATCATAAACCTGAAGGACTGCCTGTATAAGGTCTGCGTCCTCACCAACTCCGGCCTGGTACTGGGTTTTGGGGTTAAGGTGGTATGCTACGAAAATTAATCAAATATTGTTTAGGAAATGTCAGTCATTTTTTTCAAAATCAAGGTTTAAAGTTAAAACTAAAAATTGATTATGGACATTATTACCTGCAGCGTGGAGTGGGTGAGATAGTGTTTTGTCCCACCTGGACTCAATAATCCTAGTCACCCACTGCGTAGATCTTAGTGATTGGACTTTTTCTTCATTACCCGAATCAGATCATACAAGATTGGCATAGTTGGAACTACTTCTGTGTCAACCACTCGGAGCACTTTATATATTGGCTCAAATAAAGCCACTGAGTGTTGCACTCCATCCCAAAACGAATGATCAAGCACGTTTTTCTCTACTTCTATGCCAACTTTCGTACGACTGAGCCTATTAGCTGCATATTCATCACTGGTGAAAATCTGCTTCAGGGGCGATTTTTTCTTATACAAACTCTCCAAGGCGATATAGTTAGTCACAAAACGTGTTGCTCCGGGTCTAACAATATCACCTTGGCATACCTCCCTCATCATCGCAAGTAACCAACCGTGGTTATATATGAAGTTGGTTATTTGCCTCGCAGCTACAATGACCGCTTTGACGTTATCTCTATTCTCGATCTCTTCCAAGATAAGGTCAATACAATGAGCAATACATGGAGTCCAGTATAAGTTGTAGCGCTCCTGTAGCTTTCTGCTGGCTTTCACATAAGCCGATCCATTATCGGTAACAATTTGCACAACCCTGTCCTTCCCGACTTCCCGCACAATGTCCTTGAGTAGCCCATAGATGTATTTGTGATTCTTTATCCGGTTCGATGCATTCACTGATTTTAGAAACGCCGTTGTTCCCTTATAGTAAACCACAAAATTGATTATGGACAGCTTCGTCGGCTCGGTCCATCCATCTGCCATAATTGTGCAGCCATACGTCTCCCATTTTTTCTTTTGTGTTCTGACGTATTCCTGCATTTCCTCATACTCCGCGTCTAGATACTTGTGCTTTATCTCATATGGAGTAGGGGTTGCAACAGCCGGCCCTACTTCTTGAGCACACGCTATCATATTCTTGAAGTGATGTGACGAAGCTTTGTTTGGCGGTAAATTATCGTAAATGAAAAATTTACTGATGGCCTTGCCCAACTTTTCCTTTAAGTTGGTACCAGAGAACATACTTTTTATCCTCTTTTGAAGTGCATCAGCGAATTTATACAATGCAGGGGTAGGACAAGGTTCGAAGTTGGTTGATCGACCACTCTGTGAACGACGGAATTGGGAAAGTTGTGATCCCGGGCGCATACTGGAACTACCTCCTATGCTACCACCATACTGTCTTGTTTGTTCCCTTTCCCACTAACTCGCCTTCGACGCTCTAATAGCGGCACGGTAGTCGCTTCGCTCTTCCGGTGTAAGATCTGGCGGACATGCGATGTATTCATCGTCGTCGTCATCGTCTTCGTCTTCGTCTCCCCGGGGGAGTCCCTGTCGTAATTCTGCTCTTATATCAGCTATTTTTTTAGCCTTCTTCCCTTTGGCCATATTTTTAGCAGTAATTAAGCGACGAATCTCATTCTTCACATCTGGTGGAACTTTCCTACATGGTGCAACGTTCTTTTCTGGGTCCGTACCGCTAAGATGATATTTGAACCTAGTTATACCCCCGGAATTCTGGACTCCACAAAACTGACAAACGGTAGCAGTTTTATTCCTTGGAACGACAGTAGCATACCTCCAAGCGTAATCAAGTCTTGAAGACTTGCGATCACCAGCATCGCTCCCGCTCGCCATTACTTTCCACCTACACAATTTATAACATTATTTAGTTTAAGGAAAATTCCATATGTAAATTATGTTATTTTCCTATACTTTGACATTTGGCCATTTCTACCATAGAAATTCTAGATTGCCCTAAATAATTAGATGATATACTTTTATTTCCACTTACACAATTTATAACATTTTAGTTTAAGGTGCATAACCTCTCAATTGTCACATTTTAAAAAATTCAATCAAAGTTTAGGAAATAATATACTCTAAATATATGCATAACTTCATATGTGCAAAATTATATCTCAATTTCCACATTTAAATTCTACTTATAAAAAAATTGAAATATTTAATTGAACACGTTAATGATCCCGTCCATATGTACATTATATTATTTTCCTATACTTTGACATTTGGCTTTCTATCGTAGAAATTCTAGATTGCCCTAAATAATTAGATGATATACTTTTATTTCCACTTACACAATTTATAACATTTTAGTTTAAGGTGCATAACCTCTCAATTGCCACATTTTAAAAAATTCAATCAAAGTTTAGGAAATAATATACTCTAAATATATGCATAACTTCATATGTGCAAAATTATATCTCAATTTCCACATTTAAATTCTACTTACCGAAAAATTGAAATATTTAATTGAACACGTTAATGATCCCGTCCATATGTACATTATGTTATTTTCCTATACTTTGACATTTGGTCATTTCTACCGTAGAAATTCTAGATTGCCCTAAATAATTAGATGATATACTTTTATTTTCATTTACACAATTTATAACATTTTAGTTTAAGGTGCATAACCTCTCAATTGCCACATTTTAAAAAATTCAATCAAAGTTTAGGAAATAATATACTCTACATATATGCATAACTTCATATGTGCAAAATTATATCTCAATTTCCACATTTATATTCTACTTATCAAAAAATTAAAATATTTAATTGAACACGTTAATGATCCCGTCCATATGTAAATTATGTTATTTTCCTATACTTTGACATTTGGCCATTTCTACCGTAGAAATTCTAGATTGTCCTAAATAATTAGATGATATACTTTTATTTCCACTTACACAATTTATAACATTTTAGTTTAAGGTGCATGACCTCTCAATTGCCACATTTTAAAGAATTCAATCAAAGTTTAGGAAATAATATACTCTATATATATGCATAACTTCATATGTGCAAAATTATATCTCAATTTCCACATTTAAATTCTACTTATCAAAAAATTGAAATATTTAATTGAAATTAATGCTAGTACCATAAATTAATTTACCGTTGTTCTTCACGACCTTCAGACTGGGTAGACAATTTTTATTCGACTGCAAAATCGCTAAAAAATTTCCCTAAGCTACGATTCTCTAATATTTGTCCTAAAAAAACTAAGGTACTCATAGTTCTTTTATACACAACTGAGATGCTATTTGATTGGGAAGATGCAAAACATTTTCTGTATAAATTGTCATTTGTCACATCAAATGTCACTCTTAGTTCATCTTTATAGGCTTTACAGCTGGTGCATCACATGTTGCTGAATTCTTGCTGCAAAAAAAGAACAAAACCAGCCCATGGTTTACTGGGTATAAATATATATATATATATATATATATATATATATATATATATTTCGCCGATATTTTGGCGAGAAATCTCACCGTTACAGGTCAAAAATGCTGAGCAGTCACCCGGCATCGAAATATCGCCGAGATCTCGCGAAATCTCGGCAATTTCATGACAAAACGCCATGTCTGATGTTTATCGTCTCGGTAGCTCCAGAATCGCGAGAAATCGGTGAGATTTCGCCGATTTCTCGCGATTTTTCCGTCCTTGATCATTAAAGCAAGATATGAACACTCAAGGAGATAGTGATGGATCATAATTTACCCTCAAATATTTTGTCACATTAAAGGACTCAAATTCTGCACTTTTTCTCTCCCACTCTCCCTACCTATATCCTTCCCACTTCACCATTCGGTCATCCCTCAATACTTCACCAACTCAGAAAAAGTTACAAACCCTATCCAAGCTTTCATTCCACAAGACATGGCACATCCAAACTACCTTGATTTGAGCCGCTCTTGGGAGATTTTCCCCCATCATGTCTTGAAGGTGGGAAAAGTGTTAAGGATGTCTTTTGACAACACCAAGTTCTTGGATCAAAATGTGGTAGATGAACTCTTGGTAGGAGATGATTTTCATCAATGGGCCGAGAACAATTCATGGTTTCAAATGATGATAGAGGAGTTTCCCACCTATCCGGATCTTGTGATCCAATTCTTATGCACTCTCCACATTCATGATGAGGCCGAGAGGTACCTCGAGAATTTCGGGTTCGCTTTCACTATCAACGGAGTCGACTTCCAAGCCAACCTTGAGGAAATGAACAACATCTTCTGACTCTTTCGAGCCGAGTGGCGTACTTACTTCCGGGAGTTCGACTCCAACTGCTTTTGGAAGGAAATGACGGGCTATCGTTACTTCAATGTAGATAGTGCAAGGGCAATCCAAATAAAAAACCCAAACTTGAGGTATCTTCATTATTGCATCAACCACACAGTATATGGTAAGGGACACAATCCTAATGCGGTCACCAAATGGAGCTTATTCGCCCTTTGGTCATGTGTGGTGGGAAATGAAGTCAACATGGGACATTTCTTCCTCAAACATTTGGTGCAATATATCATTCCATATGACACGGCGTGCGTAGTTGGTGGTTTGATTACACGCATTCTCATTGTGGTTGGTTTGGATACCACTCCTTATCGAGAAGTGCAAGGGTCCACAAAGCTCACCAAGGAGGACCTTATAGTATTTGGGATGATCAAGAAGATAACTTTGAAGCCCGAAGAAAGATGGTGCTCCTGAACTACCTCCATACCTACCTCGATATTGATGAGAATTGGGAAATGCCGGCTAGGGTTTGAGATAATGAAGTAGGTGTGAAAGATCATTGGAGGGCCGGAGTTGGCCCATCGAGCCCCAAATAAGTCGGTACCATACACTCTCCCTATGTCTTTAATTTCTTGTTTGATTTCTTTATGTTATTAGGACATTTTATTTAGTGGGAGAGTGCATCTTAATTAACCGATTTTTAGTTTCATGCTTTAGGATTGTACAACTTGAAATAAGGAGTAGGATGGACGTTAAAATGGTTATGGTTCCTTCTTGGACTAGTCAATCATGGCATGTTTGGTAACCTTGCATACATGTAGAATTCTTGTGCTTGCTATTGAATGAATTGCTTGTTGATGCATGTGTTTCCAAACTCTTCCACAACTTGAGCTCGAGAATTTCGCTCAAGTTTGTGGGGAGGGAGGAGTGATTATTGTTCTATATTCTTGACGAGGACGCCACTCATTGTTGATTGATTATATTGTGACCATGATCTATGCCACCCTCTCATCATTATGTTTTATGCTTTATGCTTTATGCTTTGCTTGAATAAATGCACTTGAAGGGATGTTGGCGGTAGAACCCCGTTTTGTGTAAATGATGAGAAAATTGGAGGTGTCCACTTGTGTTGTGAAAAGAAGAAAGATTGAAATCTCTAAGAAGGATTGAACAATAAAAACTAGAGAGCTCCTTATTGAGTAGGGAGAATTTCGGCATAATAAATAGGACTAGAAGTGTGAAAATAAAATAGCTCATCTTGACGTCTTGTTGCTTGTGTGCGTCACTTCAATTCCAAAACACACACTACATGACCAAGGGTGTTGAGCGAAACCTAGAATGCATTAACCATAGGGGGAAAAATAAAGGAGTTATAGGAGGAGTAATAAGGTGTATTAGGTCGATGGGCAAGGCCATTGCATTTAATTGTTGTAATACATCTTAGTAAACATACATAAACTCTAGTCATTGAGTCGAGCATAAAATTTAAAAAATTACGTTGTATGAAATGTAAGAAAAAAAGAAGCTCAAGAAAATCGATCGAGTATGAAATCATTGTAAATGTTGTAAAAACCCGAAAAGAGTATTGTTTGATAAGCACAATATTGCTAGGATGACGATTCTATCTTTTTAGACCAAGCCCGGTCGAAAAAGGAGAAATAGGGAGATAAAATTAAAGAAACAGTTGACTTGAGAGAGAAAAGAGCCGCATCACCCACACCGAGAGAGTGTGTGGCCTCTTCCTAAGAACCTTGCTAAATCGCCTATGGTTAAAAATTTAAAAAAATGGCATTTCATCCAAGGTCACACACATGAGCACATTTTGGGAAAGAAGTGAAGAGCTCCAAGTGCTTTACTTAGGGGGAAGGTGAAATAAAATAGCACTTGTTCTCCTAAGTCTTATGCCCTCATGTTGCTCTAGTCCTTTGGAAATCACTTAATTCAAACTTGAATTAGGAAAGTGTGGTGAACTAAAAAAGTTGAAAATGCTGCTCACCTATGAGAGATCTTCATTAGTTATGTGGACCTCCAATGACTCTACAAATCCGCTTTCTCTTTGTGCTTAATTGTTTAATTTGCTTGGGGACGAGCAAAGCTTAAGTTTGTCGGGATGACGAACGTAAAAATTACTGTTTTTCTTACACTTTTCACGTTCATATTTTGTAGAGAATTACGTGTAATTGATATGTTCATGTAAGATTTCATGCTTTATTGTATTTTCGGATTGATTTTCCTTTTCAATATGATTTGATGCGCTTTTGTATATTTTTTAGTCGTATTTTAAAGGTTAGGAAACTTGAGGAAATTTAGAAGATTGTTCAAGTCCATTTTCACACTCCAGTCCGCATACTGAGGCCCAAATGGGGCCAAAATGGGTCGGGATCAGGCCCAAACAAAAGACCATCTAACCACGATAAAAGTTCGTGAAGAAGTCGAGGCAAGAAAATGGATAGAAAGACCCCAAGTTGAAGAAAGAGTGAAGACAAGGGCGATCGCACATGCTTTGTGTTCCAGCCTATAGACCGAGGCACAAACAAATCCTAATCAGACCCAACAAGAGCTCAATTTGAAGTTCATCGAGTCACGAACAAAAGTCGTGAAGGAATCGGGTCGAGAAAACGAGAGGAAGGGATTCGAAACGGTGACAGAAGATCGAGGTGCAAAACAGGAGAAACAGACCAACGGCTGGGGCCACTACCAGACTGGCAGGACCACCGGTAGTCGGTCCAGTATGAGACACGAAATCCAGCCGCTAGCACGACCGGCCTGGCTGCCGGACTGGCAGTAGGCCCGGTAGTTCGTGGTCGGTCCCCTGTTTCATGCAGTCTTCATTTTTCGGTCGTAACTTCTTCGTCCGAGCTCCGATTCGAGTGATTCAAGCGATCACATGTAGCCAAGACGAAGACCTAAAACTTTTATGTTTGGATCAAGAGCCAATTCTTCCCATAATTCTCTTGAAAGTCGAGTCGAGCGCACGAAGGGGGGAGGGGTTCGACCAACAACTTAAACTCCCTTGTGTTCTAAATTATTTTTTACTATTTTACCCTTACTTATAGGGGCCTTTTCAGAAGATTTTTCATCTTTGTATGTGCGGAGAGTGGGTGTGTATAAATACCCCACCTTCCTCTTTATTTCAAACAACTTATGAATCATTATTCAATTTTCAGAGTTTAAAGAAATCTATTTACTCTCTCTCTCTCTCTCTAAAGCTTTGTCTCCTCCTTCTCTCTATAACTAGGGTTCTTTCATTTTCTTCTAAAATTCACTTAGGGTTCTTGAAGGCTTGAATGACTTTAGGGCTTTTCGAATATTGTAGGCGAAATCCAACTACAAACAAGGATTGAAGATCAATTGGAGCAATTATGCTAAACTAAGCCTTCTCATTCTCTCTCTTTGCATTTATTGCATTTTCATTTGTTACACTCACCCCCATCCCATTTAATGCTTATTATATGTATTCATTGTGTTCTTGTTGATATATTCATGATTTGTGAGTAGTTAGTTGAGGTTTCTAGGGTTGGGAGTAGCCTAACCCTAGAATTTATGATTATTGTTGGTTATTGACTAAATTGTGGGGATTATTTGTGTTTTGAATCAATACTACGGAATTGTATGGCTTAATTCTAGACGTAGCTAACCGAGAATATATTGGTTCTCTCCGAAGGCCCATGAGGGGCGAAGGGAGAGCCGAAATCATGTGTATTGATCTTGTACGATGTGTTAAGGCTTCGCTCTCTAGGCGAGATCCTCTTGGGGTGGGATTTTGAGGATTAACTAAGTTATTTTCATAATTTACTCACCTTTAGGTCTAGTGATTCCATTATTGTTCATAATGATTGGGATTGGAGTAAATTAAGTGATCATTGGTTAATTTGGTAGAAATCTCTCTTGTTACCTGTTTGGATTGCCAAATTGGAGCAAAACCTTCCACCACAACCTCTCGTTTAATTGATAATCGCAAGGCATAATTTATAGGAAATAGGTGAAACCTGACCTTAGAATCCCGCTTTAATTGAGAGCACTTCTTAAATCATAGTTACATCTTTAATTTTTCTAGGAATTAATTAATCAAACTCTAGTTTTCCACAACCTAAATTTACTAATCAATTGACTTTTAGTGTGCTAGATGAGATTATCCTCTCTGTGGATTCGACTTGTTACTACTTCTGTCTTTCTCGTACGCTTGCGAGGAACAAAAGCTATTCGGAAACGAACATTTTGAACAGCTTTTTGGGACAAGTTCAATAACATACTTCGAAAGATTTGCTTTCGAGACAAGTGGAATGGTGTGAGCTTGGAAGTAGTGCTTCAACTTTTGAATTGCAAAGATTAGAGCTGGACATATCTTCTCTATTGCTGAGTAGTTCAGTTCATTTGGCGTCATCGTCCTGCTTAGATAGTACAAAGTATTTTCCTTGTCGTTGTCGTTTTCTTGCGCTAACAAGGCTCCAACGGATATTTCTTGTGCAGCAATGTACAGAATCAACGGACGTCTAGACAATGGTGCAACTAATACTGACGGCTTCGTCAAGTAGTCCTTTATGCTTTTGAAAGCATTGGTACAGGATTCGTCCCATTCAAATGGAACATCTTTCTTCATGAGCCTAATAAACGGCTGACATCGTCCAGCCAAGTTTCATATATACCTTCGAAGGTACGCCAACTTTCCTTGTAGACTTTTAAGCTCGTGAATATTTCGTGGCTCACACATCATTAGAATTGCATTAATTTTAGCTTGCTCAATTTCTATGCCCCGATGGCAGACAAAAAATCTGAGGAACTTTCCAAACGTGACTCCAAAAGCGCACTTACGGGGATTCATCTTAAGCTGGTATCGTCGAAGACGTTCAAACACTTTTCTTAAGTCTGGTAGATGATCTTCTCGCTTTTTGGTCTTCATAACCACGTCATCAACATAGCACTCAATATTTTTGTGGAGCATGTCATCAAATATTTTTTTCATAGCTCTTTGATAAGTGGCCCCAACATACTTTAATCCAAATGGCATCACTTTGTAGCAGTATATCCCTTTCGGAGTTCGAAAGGCTGTCAATTCTTCGTCCCTAGGTAAGATTCGAATTTGGTTATATCCAGATGATCCATCCATGAAGGACAACTTCGTGCCCTGTTGTCGCATCAATCATGAGCTCTGTGATTGGCAGTGGGAAGTCATCTTTCGGGCATGCCACATTTAAATCTCTAAAGTAAACACAAATCCGGATTTGACCATTCTTCTTTCTCACTGAGACAATGCTGGATATCCATGTGGGATATTTGACTTCTCGAATGAATCCAACTTCGATCAATTTGTTTACTTCCGCTTCTATCGAAGGGATCAATTTTGGCTAAAGCGTCGTTGAGTTTGCTCCACAGGTCGAGTGCCCTTCTTTATGGCCAGGTGATGGACGGCTACATTCGGATCTAATCCAGGCATCTCTTTGTATGACCATGCAAATACATCTTTAAATTCTTACAGTAATTTAACATAGGCCTCTTCTTCATTGATAGTCAATAGGGCGATTATGTAAATTGGTCGTGGATCATTTACATCGCCTATGTCAACTTCTTTCAACTCGTCCACTATTAGTTTAACTCCTTCTTCGAGTTCTGGGGGCGCAATTTTGGCATCTTCCTCCGCTTCATGGACCTCTTAACTCAAGGTAATGTGATTTTTTGAAGCAAAGTCGTCATTTACCTCTTCAACTTTCTTAAAGTCCACGTATGTTTCATTTGCCCTTTCCTTTGCCTTATTTGGATTGTATGCATAGTATCATTCCCTTCGTTGATGTAGCCACCTCTGACTAGTCGGATAATTTTCCTTCTTAGATTTTCTATAATGCTCTGAAGGGCACGTTGAGGAACATGTTGAGCACCACTATTGACATAATATGAAGAAGCCACACTTTCTCTATCATCTTCATCTTATGTTTGTGTGAATATGATTATTTGCATTCTAGCCTTCAGCTCTTTGTCACATGACACGATCAAAGTGGTGCGCCTCTTCATACGGGAAGGGATTAGGATTCGGAGCCTTTGATTAGTCTTTTGTTCATTGCCCCCTTTTAACTTGGAAATCTACATCCTTCAGTGAACTCATTTTCCATATCTTCGCATTGGGCCAAGTCTTTCAAAGACGGCGACTCAATGTAGCTTCCTCCAATATCTATCAAAAGTGTCTTCTGTTGGCGAGACTTCTCCCTCAATTACATAATTATTGATTACTCTTTTGATGGTGATGCGAACAGGATTGGTGGCGTATAACCGAGACCCCCTTGGAACTTTTGCCACCATGGCCAACCTTCTTCATTGTATTTGTGACAACATCTGACTTACTGGAGTTGCTTTCTGGTGGGTTATACTCGGCTTAGCCAAGAAGTTTAAGGGCTTTAGGGCCATAGTGCTTGTCGTCATCAGGCAACGAAAGTGCTCCATTCTCAGTTCAAGCTCCCATTATCGGATGGACGAATCCCTCAAGTGGTTGACTTGATGGAATTATTGCATCAAGCTTGTGTAGTGGCAAGATTAACTCTTTCAGAGGTTCTTCTTGGGAAAGGAGCATGTTTCCCTTTGAGGTCTTTCCATTGCAATAAGGTGAAGGCTTACATGTCTCGCCTTTAGCAACTTGACCCTTTTCAGATTTCTTGCTTGAGAGACTTTCTTTAGCTTTTGTCGTTTTTGCACCTTTAAAGTAATATTTGCATCGGCGAAATGTGATTCAACCTCAGAGAAAGACTTTTCAGCAATTACTCTTCTTACGAGACCGTTTTCACAGTATTTCAGACAGTAGAGCCAAGTAGACGGAACTACCCCATTCTCATGCAACCATGGGCGACCGAGAAGCATCTTATATGATGTTCTAGCATCGATCACATAAAGCAAGGACATCGAAGTCATCTCGTCCATCAACAAGTTTAGCCTTATAACTCCAAGAGCTCGTTGTCTTCCTTGGTTAAATCCTTGGATAATCAGTCGACTACTTACGAGCTCATTTGTAGAGATTTCTAACTCTTTCATTGTTCGTCGAGGCATGATGTTCATGGCAGAGCCTTCATCAATGAGTATTTGTTCACCTTTTGCTCATGAGTGTATGCAGTCATGAATAATGGTTTATTATGCGGATCAGAACCGAGTTGCAAATCCTCGTCGGTGAAAGTGATTGCTGAAGTATGGTCACTATCAGTAGAGCAATCTTCCGTCTAGGATAGGCAGACTTCTTCATTTTGATGATTCGTTGTAGAACATGCAACAGTGATGAGATTTGTCGTAGCATCTTCCTCTAAAATGATTTTCCCTTCTTGAGACAACTGCAACACTTTATCTTTGAATACGAAGCAATCTTGAATCGGGTGACCCAATAGCTGATGGTACTTGCAATACTTTGGGTCGTTAGTTCTTCCAGCCGCTTCAGGTCGCTTTATTTATGGCAACTCAATCAAACTTCAGGAAGTCATCAAAGATCCCGGGAACATCTGAGTCTAGGAAAGGATATTGTTTGCATTTCCTTTAAGGTTATCTTTCTTTGTCTCGTCCCTCGAGGAATGTTCTTCTATTCACCTTCTTTATCATCATTCTTTGTTCGGAACTTGATGGTTTTAGCATTTGCCGCCATGGATTCTTTGGTTGATGGTTTGACGAAAGATTTGCCCCCTTTCTTGGTTTCTTGCAATTCTTTGGACTTGAGGAAGTCAAAAGTCGGTGGTCCTTCAACTCCACTTGTGGTCATACTTAGCTCCATATCATGCGCTCTAGTTGATAGCTCTTCAAATGTCCTTGGCCAAATTCCTTGGAGGATGTACCGAAGACCCCATTGCATTCCTTGAGTGCACATTTCCATCGTGGAAGTTTCAGACAAACGATCTTTGCAATTAAGGCTCAAATTCCTCCATCGATTAATGTAGTCAACTACGGTCTCCTCTTTCCATTGGCGCGTGTTGGTCAATTCGATCATGCTTACCGTTCTCCTAGTGCTATAAAAGTGGTTGAGGAACTCTTGCTCCATTTGCTCTCAACTATCAATGGAGTTGGCGTCTAAGTCTTATATACTAGTTGAATGCATTCCCCTTCAAAGAGCGAACAAATTACTTCACCAAATGATCGGCATACGTCCCGACATCGTTTCATGTCTCGACGAAATCAGCGATATGTTGTTTCGGGCTGCCTTTACCATCGAAGAGTTAAAACTTCGGGGGTTGGTAACCGGAAGGCATCTTCAAGTTGTCAACCCTTAGAGAGTATGGTTTGGTATAAGTCAAAGATGACTTAGACGTCCCATCAAACTTGTCTTTAAGGGTTCCTAAGATGATTTCTTTTAGTTGGCCAACATGGGCCATACCATCGCAGGAGACTTGCAGTTTATCCATGGTTCTCTCCTTCTCGTTTGATTGATATTGATGCCCCCCAGACTCTTCAACCTCGTCTTGATCCACAACAGGTTCTTTTCTAGGAGCGTGACTTGTAGCACAGCTATCAACTTTACTTATCAGGTTTGTGATCAAGGAGTCTTGCTCTTGTGCATGTCTCCTAAGCCCTTCAATAGCTTTTGTCAAGCTCACAAGTTGTTCTTCAAGAGTTAAAGCATTTGTTGTCATGATCGGAGCTGCTTCTGGACTTGATAAGAACGAGGAGTAGAACATGCAGAGTTGTCTTTTTCATCTCTATTGCTATCAACAATGTCTCGCAAATCCTCCTTAGTAGCCCGGAAGAAGTATTTCCCTCAGAAGATGCCAACGATCGCGAGTTCCTTGGCATACTCTTTGCGACAACATTGACGTCTGCAGCTGGAGAATCTGTTGCAGCGTCTTTCGTAATTATGATCTTGTGAGGTGTTATAGTGATGTCTTCAATTTTTGGTTGAAGAGAAGAGATGAGAGGTAGAGATGATCCCACTGCGCGTGCCAAAATTTATAATAACAAATTTCGTGTATAAAATGTATAAACACAAAAAGATGTATAAAATTAAATATTCGAATCAAATGAATAAACTTTACAAGTTTGTAGATCCTATCTCTATTTTTTCTATGATTCCTCTCTTCATATATGTCTTCAAACTCGTTGACTTGAACACGCTAACCCAAAGCTTGTAAGCTTAATTTTGGATTAAACGCTGTTTTTTGCTGATTTTTCTCAAAGAACATCGAAATTCCTTTGTTCCGGAATTCTTCACTTGATATTCCTTTGTACCGGAATTCTTCACTTGATTATTGACTTGTATTGTTGATGATTTTGGTGAAGAATGAGCCCTATTTATAGTTGTAGGATGGAAAATCCCAATGTGCTTGAGTTTGAATGGAGCGATATGATTGATCCTCATCAATATCATTATCCATAGATAATTATTAAATTAATTGAAAATAATTTAATAATTATTGCAACAACTTGATACATCATCTTCTTGGATAATTACTAAATTAATTTAATCTAATTTAATTTAGTAATATCTGCATCATCTTGATACGTGACGGTTTCTCACTGATCAATAAAATGTATAGCAAATCATCAATTAAATTGATTATTTAACTTAGAAATTTTATTTAATTAATTCCTAGTATCAAATAATCAATACAAAATTGATTTTCAACTCATATTTTACTACGTGGTGCATTTTAATTGGATACAAATTTTATGTATCAACAATGACATCTAATATTTTGGAAGCTCCTAAACCTTATTTTTGCAGAAATGTGCCTCCGTTACATGTAATACCACACTGGATTGTGACAATGAGAGGTCGTTGGGATCCTTTCAATCAGTTTTACGTATCCCCATCTTCTTTAACGTCATTACAAAATTACAATTATATGGATACTAAATTAATATTATTATTTAATTGACGTCTAAAAATTCTTATTGTAGTTGTTAGGGGAAACTGTGTGTTGTGCTGTTTACCTAAGATAAGGCTAAGATTGGGTAGTTATATCCCTTTATCTCCCTCTATCTCTTTGTTAGGTAGATAAGATAAGTAATCAATTAGGCCCACGATTAAAGGAGGCTAGTGCTCCTCTTCTTGTTACACATCATGCCTGATATACAAGATAGAACAGTGAGAAGACATACTTATCCCTCAATCACCCCCAATTCGGATTTGAAGCAACCAAGTTTGAATATATAATTCTCAGATCTCAACGTAAAACATATGGACGCACAGAAATAGAGGAAGATACAAGTTGGGCAAAGAGATACAAGTTGGGGAGAATGGTGAAATTTAATTTGAAGTTTCCAAGTTACAGACACATTATGGTGCATATAATTTTGCAGATTTGAAGATTGTGATTAAGGCAATAAGTGTTGCAAGGTGATAAATTTTGCAGATTCTGTTTGGTATTGGACGAATTCCACATTTTGCTGCAGATATTTTTATGATTTTGATGTTATTGTAGCTTGTCTGCGAGGTACAATATGATGGAGGGCATTTTTTTAAATTAAATAGTTGGTAAGGACAAATGTGTAAATATATGAATTAGTCATGAATTTAGTCTACGAGAATTGATCAGATACGCGGCTCAATTATCAGCGCCGTCCGCAACAAGAAAAAACAAATCAATAAAAGAATGCCACATATTACTTTCTTTTTACAAGTGAAAATTAAAATTAAGATGAAAATTGGAGTTGTGGAGAGAAACCTCTGCACCGTTACCTCCATTTTTTCGGGCACCACCCTGACCAATATTCTCCACATGTGTTAAAATCTGGAACGATTTTAACTCACCAGAATTTGAGTTTGGAAGGTCAAAAACCCCTATTTCCCTCAACCTAATCTCCTCTCCACATACGAGCTCTTCTCCAACGGTGTCCTCCTCCCCGTTCACCCACTCCATCTCTCCGACGAGAATCCATCGGCCATTCCACTACAGCCCCTCGCATCCAGGTTGGATCTAGTCCGCCGCCGGAAACTTTTGCTAGAGAATCAACTATTTGTCGGCCACTTTGGTGTTGATGAAGATAATCATAATAGAGGAGAGAGAAAAATGGTGGTGCTGGTAATGGGGTAATTGGCGGAGCTGAACATCATAAACAGGTGGCCTATTTCAAGGAGTAGATCTGCCATGAATAGCAGAATTTGGCCGCGAGCGACGGCGACCCGACAGGAGCAACACGTCGTGCTGCATGAGTAACTTAAGGGTAAGTCAAAGTCCAGGAAATGGCCCACATTTTCGGCATTAGAAAAATGGTAAATTAAAATACAGGTGTTGCCATGTTATTGGCCCTCATCTTTGTTGCGGACGGCGCGGACAGTTGTGGCGTGGATCTGATCAAATCTGTTTAGTCTACTCTACCAAACCCTCAATTTATAACATCTCATTTATATATCTTATTTATCAAATACAAAGATACGATATAAATCACCCTTTATCTACCATACACATCTTTACCTAAATTATCTTGTCATATCTCAACATGGCTACCAAACGATCCCGTAACGACTTAAGAATTAAGACCCACCAAAGGCCAAAGGGTCCCTCCAATGAAACTAATTAACAATTAGAGCTTGAAGAAAACAAACTGACCAAATTCAACAAATTAACAATTAGAGCTTGAAGAAAACAACTGACTAAATTCAAGAGGATGAGGACGATTACGCTGTGGCTTGTGTGCATTGCACCAGCAGCGGGCCGGCGATGATGGCGAGCAGAGCGTTGTACTGACGGTGAGGGTTTCGGTCTGCAGGAAGGGAGAACTTTTGGTTTTGGTCCTTTTGGAACTGGTAGCGCGTTCAGCCATTCACAGACTTAAAACTCAAAACCAGATGCTAAAATAAAAAAATGAACAAGCCACCGAGCAGCCAGGCCCCTGCCCTAAAGAAAAAAGCCCGATCAGATCGAGCCAAATAGATTCGGGCCTCTAATTTTTCAGTCCGCCTCGGGCTACATGGGTTGGAGCACTTTTGCCAGCTCTAAGTATATGTGTTGACATATTGTAAACTTGGGTTCTATATGGTTGTAGTAGAGATTTTTGGTGGACTTTGGTCCCGTGAATTCTAGTCACACATCGGGAAGGTTTTCCATGTTAAAATTGTTTGTGTTCATTGTATTGTTTGATGCATTATTGCTTGCTTGTTATTACATCCTGCTAGGTTCACATAAGAGGGATAATTATATTTTCACTGCATTTGTTTAATAAAATAATAAAATTGAACTTGGTTTATGTTTATCACAACAAAGAGTAGTGATATAATAATAAAAGAATAGGAGAATAACTGAAAAAAGGCATGTATATACAAGCTTATAGATGGATTAGGATTAGAATGAGTTTAATTTGTAGTAACCATTTGATGCAAGTACTCTAGTTACAGAGATTTGTTATGATTTTTGTTAATGGATAACTTTGTTTCGACCTCTTGTATCTGTTGGAGAAAATTTGAGACAAAAGCTGATAAATTCTAATAATTTTTTTCGACAAAATAATAATGGGAAAGTTTGGTAAAAATCACATCCAATCATAGTCCATGGGAACAAAGTAAACAATAGAGTGGATTTTTTTATCCGTAAGACTAAAAATTTCAGTAGAATTAGACACTGAACATGATCAATTAGTTGATGTTGGTCACAATGAGTAATACATTTGTATAGGAACAAAAAGGTTTTATGAGATTAAAAAGGTCCCTCAAGCGCCTCCTAACTATGTTACAATAGATTCGAACACATGGCGCAGATCGACTTCTATATCACAATTGTTCTAGTAGAGAACCGAAGAAAATAGATAAATGAGAGATAGGAAAATAGAAGAGAGAAACTAATTTTAGGAAATCTCCCTCGACGGTTTACTAATTATTTGACTGTTGTATGTGTTGTCCAGAAAGAGAGTCGATGATTATTCGTTTAGTGGAACCAGAAATAAAAATTTGGTAGATTAGGATCCCATAAAAAACGTGTTTCAAAGAATGAGTCAAATCGGGTCATTTGTCTAGAACAATAACTAAAGGACCTGATGCTCACGATTTTGATAGCCATATCAGTGGTTTTGAGGAGATATCCCAAAAAGCATTTAGTGCCACTCTCCATCATCTTTCTTTGGCTAAGCAGCATAGACTCACACTAGGCCAAGTGTTGAAGTCGTTGTCAAGAAAGTAGACTCTAATGGATACATGCCTTCTCTCTCCCCATTTCTCAATCTAAGTTCAAAAACACTATAAAATCACTGAAAGAAATAAAAACATGCAATCGGAGTATTTTGAGCTAGAAATAAAATAAGTAGAGAAATATATAGGCACTTTGAATTAGAGACAATTAAAATAGATTTGAATTGGAATAAATCTAACATTATGCCTATTTTTCTAGTAGCTAGGATTGGTTTTAGCAGTCTAGAGTTTGGTGGATTCAATTTCCAAAGTTACCCACGCATAATCACACTTGTATGTGATTAAAAAATTCAACAAAAGTTGATGTTAGGATTGAAGAAACTTTGGAAAGGGAGAGAGTATTTCAATAAAGTTGGGGAGCTATTTAATTCAAATAAAATCTCAAGTGAAAACTGCTTTGGTAATTATATGTTAACAGGAATTACGTGCTGATACACCGTATACATATAATACCCAACTTCAACTCTCCTTTAGGTGTATGTTCAGCTAAATAAACAATTCAGTCATATCTGACATGTCCAAGGTAGAGACCACATGCTGGGGCCATCGGACTTGCAGCGCTTACACTCTTCGCTTCAAGTATTCGTTCCACTGAAACCAACCATTCAATACATAATTAGTCACAAGTAAGCCTCCACAAACACACACACACACACATTCAGGGCATTACCATCAGTAACTGTGAGATCACCGGTGCCCACTGATTTCAGAACCCCAACAAGCAACCGAACCTGTTCATATTGAGATAAAAATAAAATTATTTGACAGAGCAGCGTCGAATATACTTATTAGTTCAACTCAATAATGCCATTACCATAATAGATAAAATGCAATTAACTCTTGCCTTCATTCTTAGGTGCAATCAAGGGTCAAATCCCTCAAGGAATATCAAGTCCTGCTGCGTATGGTCTCTATACATCAACGCAAGTACGTAACATCCTATTTCATACTATTTAAAGGTCAAATAGAGGATTGATCGTAGATGAAAGCTAATGCTGCAACCTCAGCATAGTTTTCTAATCAACAGTTACAGCTGGCGACCAATTTAACCTCATGTAGGAATCCCACCCCGAAAATAAATTTCAACTCGCACCCAAAAACTTCAAGAAAGTTGATCTTGAAATTCAGTCCTGGTAAAGCACTATAAGATATACAATAATCCAAGAAAGAGGCTTGGCTTTTTTCTGGATCGACAAAGCTTTATGTGAAATGGTTGATGTGGAGTGGTATCATTTTGCAAAAGATAACAGCTGACAACACATCAAGAAGAAGAGAATATTTATGTCTCCGACAACAATGAAGATAACAAGAAGAAGAAAAGGTTGCTTTGAAAAAAGATTATCACTTCCACAAGTCAACAAATTTTGGTTTTGTTCTTTTTGTTTAATTTGAAGCTAATGCAGATGCACCATTAACAAAAGATGAAAGAATGTCAGCAATCTGTCCTATGGCCTACTCTTGAAGAGTTTACAATTTAATAAAGATGAAAATTGGAAAGTTGAAGCAAACAAGCAGAAATAGGAAGAACCGGGGTAAAAAACATCCACAAAAGAGAGATGGTGTGGTTTATTTCCATATCCTGCTGGCACTTGCTCAAAAGATCAGCTAAAAGAAGATTGAACCACATAGGTTTACAAGGAAGCTTGAAAAGATGCCCATGAAATCAACCTACCTCAAAAAATGGTCAGCTCCACTTTTAATAAATCATACTTGTACTGTTATGATGGAGATGGAGGAAATTTTCAAACTCTTCGTACACAGCAATCACGAAATAAATTGCAAAACAAAATAGCTCAGCGGTTTGCCTTAATAAAGCTGGTAGTTGTACTTGTTCTAGATGACCTAATAATAGTATAGAATAGTCTAAAAACAATGCTAATGAATCCCATGGAAAAGGAACCTGAAACAAGTGTTAATTAAGCTCCTAGTTGTAATAACTTCAATTAAAAGATCAAATTTGAGATGCTAACAATTCTCTAGTTTCGCTCTCCCTAGATTTCTTATAGAAATCTGAATTACATGATGTTCAGGGGATTTTGCTTCAAAATCAATGAGACAATAGCAATATGATTGAAATCAACACAACGTCAAGTCTCTTGCATGTAAGGCTTCATTTACAAATACAAACAAGAAAACTATTGATCCAACCATTATTAGTCACTTAGACTGACCAAAAACACTAATAAGCTCCTTGTTGAAGATGGATAGGAATGTCAGCATATCAATCTACAAGTCAACCCAAAATCTAACCCCCCAACCACCTACTCCACCCCGGGAAACACAAAAAGTATCTAGCAAAGCTTATAAGACTATGGAAACAAGCTCTGAAAATTCAATAATTCAGTTGTCAAACTTTCAGACCAAGATAATGCATTAATTTTTATCAAACACGTGATGACATCACATCAGTTTCCTACTAAAGCTCCTTCCGGCGAAAGGTTCTGCATTTATAAATTGAATGAGAAGATTAAATTTAGAGCAACACTTTAGTTGTTTAGTCATAGGAAATTTAAAGGTTTTCATGTTTCAGACTTGGTTAGGAATTGGCTAGGAATTGGCTATATCAAGTAATAACTAATTCCCTCTACCAGGTGTGTGCTTTTTGTACTGAGATTCCCCGTCCGTATTTTTATTAATAAGATTGCCTTGTTTCTCACAAAAAAAAGTTAAACTGAACGAGAATATAGAGATATTTGGGAAGAGACAGCTGGAAGTTACAAGGATAGTAGTTTTTCAGATTACTATTTCTCCCATTATTCAAAATGGTAGTAAGCCAATATTTAATGGATTTTAAATGCTGGAACGTAGTAAATATACAAGGAAACATGGGACAATTCCCTAAGAAACAGAAGCTACCTGATGATAAAGGAAAGAACGTGCCCTTGCAGTAACTACAAAGCAACGGTGCATTTTCCTTACTCCAAATCCTAGAGCAGCCTCTCCTCCAGAAGTATCTGGTTGATTAGCATTATCAGCATTAGGAGTAGAAGCACTTTGTAGCTTGTCTGAAATTGAAAAAGAAGCAATTGAGGCATTATTGCTTTGTCCTCTCTCCAACATCGAGGGAAAATATGGGCTCGAAGCAACCTCAGTAACAGTTAGCTCATCCAGATTTCTAATGGGTGACCTGGCCTGTCAACCATTGAAAAAGTGCAGGAGGGTTAGAAAGAGCAGATAAAACATTTCAAAAGAAAAAAGGAACGACTCTAAATTATGTTGTAGAACTGAACTATGATGTCAAATCATTTGAACGGTACTTGTATATATTTTTAGAAGATGTTGCCGACCTGACATCCAGAAGCCCTAAACGAACTAAAATCATGACGACCAGCAAGCACTCGACATGCTTTCTGCACAGAGAACATACCAATACAAATAAAATAGAAAACTAAAATTTAAAAGAAGATCCTTGAAGTCTGTAAGTCAACCTGCATAGCTGAAAGGTTAAGATCTTCAGGTATATGCCAAGCCCGGTCTTTCTCGAAGGCAGACAAAGGCTCCTTCCCTAATAACAATCTATAGAAGTATCTACAACAAAATCAACAAAAGAATAATTATAATGGCTCCAAGAAACATGGTTAAAGAGTAGACAATTTCTATGATCCAGACAGAGAAAACAAGGCCTGCCGAAGATCAATTAAATAACATCTTAATACTAGATTTCATTGTAAATAAGAAACATACATGATATTGCAAGTTTCCATTCATTTGCATCTATTGGCCATTTAAACACTTCTAGACCATTCCACAGGTACAATGCTGGATAAGTAAATAAAAAAATTATACTCCCTCCGTCCCGAATGAACTTGCATACTTCCCTAATCGGAGTGTCCCACCCCGTTTGCACACTTTCCATTTCAGGAAATAAAACTTTACATCTCTACCCCACATTAATCACATAATTACAAATCTGTCATCACATAAAGGTAAAAACAGATTTACTAAGTCAACATTTATCAAAAAACAACTTTTCTTAATATGTGTGCCGGGGGCCAGTACAAGTTCATTCGGGACGGAGGGAGTAACTGAAATTATTCTACCAAATTCATTTCCAAATTCAATCATGATAACAAATAACTTAAATTATTTACCATACAAACCGGCAGAACCAATCAGATAAGAAAAAGATATAATATTCAAGTGGACATAAGCATCCGACTTCACAAGGCACCAAAGCAGTTTTCACAGGTAAAGATTTTTTTTTATACATACGTGCGTTCCAGAGCTTTATATCGCGCATGAAAATCAGATGGAACACACTTAACATCAATCAGCATAACATCACCTTCATTCTTCTGCAGCAAAAAGAGACGTCACTGATTTCTCGAAACGACCAATAAAGGTAAAACATAGAGTCCAACAAAGTTCAAGATTAACGTTGGAAACCAGACATGAAGAGGTTGACCACCATAGTTCAATATATTAAACAAGTATGTGAAACGTTGACTCAGCTAAAAATGAAGCAACAAGCATATAGAGAAGGTACTACTCTTTTTAGCAGCTAAATTTGTTTACTGTATTGTATGACAAAACTGTTTGAGAACTCATAAATTATACAACAATTTGTAGTATCAAACAAATAAAGAACAATCTCATATAACATTCGTTTGCATACATCCTTTGCATAATTTACATCATTGGTGCAAACAAAAAGAACCCTTGCATCATTTAATTTGTTCAAGGACAAAATTTAGGTGGGGTAAAACAACGAGAAGATGCAAACCAAATTTCAGAAATGAAGTATGAAACCAGAGGTTATGATGAGCCTCAATATTACTGAACCTTGAATTAAGAGACAATCCATCCATGTGGATAGTTATTAACTTAACTTATGGGATTGATATTCGCTGGAATAGCAAAAGCATACCTGTAGAAAATGATTGACAGCTCGTTTGACCACAGCAGGTTCATGAGGAGATAACTGTATGTATAAAAAAATTGTTATATAAATTCATATATATATATATATATATATACCCCGAAACCAACATCAATTGGTTAGAAACACAAAAACTTAGCATGAGTTATCTCTAATGTTGTCATACTGCGGCAAAGAAGCAAGCTTGAACTTAGCTTTTGATGATTTTAAAGCTCATATTTAAAAGGTTTTAGCTATTTCTTGTCGATTCTTCTCCTTGTTCTATCTAGAGCATCTCGAAATTTCATACATATATAGAATAATATATATATCATGGAAAGAAATGCTTTTAACAAATATTATAAATATATTACCATTACTATATATTACAATTGCCATGAAAAAAGTGTTACCATTATTATCAATTAATATAACTATGAAAAAGAATAAGAGAAGATTACATAGAACTACTTGCCAGCTTTACAAACATGCCTAGGCTCAAAAATGAGACAAGTCTCACTCGATAACTCGCTATGCTTGAGTCGATTTATCCTACATCCTCAACTCCCTACATCCAAAGTTTCTAGACATAACTTTTTCAGGGGCTTTTTCATTACTGATCTCAATAGAGATTTGCCCATTGCTATAGAATGATTTCTGATTGATGTATATTTGAATATAGGAAACCTCTTCCCATTGTAAGATCTTTCAAATTTTAATAAAAGTTTTGTTTCTTATAAAAAAACTAAGGTTTTGCTTTACAAGACAAAAACTTTTTAGCAAATCTCCTATACTAGTATTTTGAGTGCAGAAATGTCAAGATAACAAAAAAAATCCATCCGATAGACTTAAAAATCACTTGAACTACAATTTTGGGATAGAGAGGGTAAATATTCCTGGACAGCGACGTAGCAGGTGTTTGGCACAGAAAAACAGCAAAGGAGGTGGTAATCAAAAAGCACACTCGTATAGCATGCTTTCTCAGAAAAAAGAAAGGCAGTTATTGCAATAGCTGATAATATAAACTCCTGCAGTAGCTTTTCCTCAAATTTAGTAAAAATAATGACAGTAAATAATTTAAAGTGAGAAACATCAACAGAAAATTAAGCAAAGCACAGGAAAGAAGAAACATTATACGCAAAAAAATAACTAACCACTTCACCAGGTTTTCTTTTGCTTATCCTCTCAATATCTACATGGAATACATTCGAAAGAGCATGAACACCTGCATCCTAGAAATAATTCAAAAAATACGAGTTAAATGAAAATACTCGACAACTGGGACGTAAATAAAGCAAAAAACTCACAGTCCGACTGGAGCAAAAAATGGGAACTGGCTGCCCGATAAATTTATGAAAGGCATCCTACAAGCATGGAAAGATAGAGAAAGTCATATTGATGAAATAGCAAGGTTGAAGGGGGAAAGTAATCTGACATAACCTCGAGAACACCAACAACGGTTCTACAAGTGGACTGTTTTTGTGCGCCGGAGAATCGAGTGCCAATGTACTCGACTGCTACTAAGTATCTCTGAATCCTGGGATCCCAAGTCATACCTTTTTCTTCCTCCTCAAGACTGCCGTCGATTCTGGCCACTTTCGAAGGACGGTCAGGGGATTCAGGTCGCAACATTTGGATACCGGGGTTTACTTTAGGGTTCTATATTCAACTTTAATAACGGATTTTATTTCTTTTTTAAGGGCGTCCCTCCTAAGTGCAATGGAGGACCTTATTGATCACCCATCGATTCCGTTCAGGTAAGTGGTAAAAAAAAATAGCCAAACTTATTTATTGTTATAAATACCCCTATTTTTTACACTAATTAAACACACATGTACATTATGTTTACCACTTCTCTAAAATATTTCTATATTTACTAAAAATTGATGACAAAACGTATATACTGTGAACCAACCGATGACGAGTGGCGTGGACCATTATGCGCAACGTAGAATCTTTATCATCTGGTAATTGCATCCATGGATCAGGTTAGAGTCGAAACTGGTCTTGTAACAAACAAACGATCAACTTAGAATCCAAACCTAAAACAGTGGTTCTCGTCTACCAAAATTGGAAAAGTAAAACCCTGAACTGCTAACCCACCAAATTTGTTCGAATTCTTCCAGAAAAATTGCTCCTACAATGCGGCTCAAAGACGTTCGTAGGCACAATGAGCCCCCTCCTTCATATGATAAGTGACAATTATCGTTTTTCTTCTGTGAAATATTAGGGCTTAGATTTTATAGAAATTTGTTTGTTTTGGGTTTTATTTGTTCTAGAAAATAGTGTTGAGTATACTTTCATCATTACTTATGGGGCAGATAGAATTCGAACAAAATGCATATTTAGGTAGGACCTTATGCAAGTTTGATTTTGTAGACACTAATCATTACAAGTTTGGGGATCTTAAAAAGTTTGCAACCTACATAGGATGCAGTTTGGAACCTAAGATATATGCTAGGTGTACCTTCAGGCTTATAAATGATTAGCAATCTTTTAGTTCTCTTGTTGAGGGAGTTGTAACTACTAGGGAGATACACTGTTATATTGAGGAAGATTGTACCATTGGATTGGGGATAAATGAATTGGTAGACGAGGGTAGGAATTAAGAGGATGTTGACAAGGCTTTAGAGAGAAAAAAAGAAGCTGTTAGAAGGGGTAAGAGGCATGTACAAGAGTTAGAGTCTAATGATGAAGAGTGCCAAGACATTGATTATGAGTTTAGGGCGGAGGGTAATGGTAGGGATGATGACCAAGACTTTGAGAGGTTTATTGATTACGAGGCTGAGTGGGTTGGCAACAAACTGCTGAGGATGCTAATGGAGTAGAGAAGGTGGTGGATGAAATAAACGACGAGGAGAGTGACCTCTATGAAAGTAGGACCACTTGAGAAGATTGCTTGGGTCTGAGGATGATAATGAGGAGGGTAGGGCCAGAGTGTATAGACCTGATAATAAGATAGCACCCCCAAATGGTACTAGGTATGGTGTTGAGTACTAAGAAAGAGTTTAGGGATATGATGACCACACATGCTATCCTAGAGAAGAGGAACATTAGATACCCGAAGAGCGATAAATGAAGAATATATGCAATATATGAGGACTTCGGTTGTGTGTTTAGGGTAAATGCACACAGGAGAGAAGGTGAATCTTGTTTCATAGTAACAACATGTATTCCTGACCATACTTATCCAGAGGTCTTTCTTGTTAAGAATTTAAAGTCTAGATGGCTTAGTGAGATGTTTGATTATGCATTCCAGTATGACAAAAAAAGAAGTATCAAAGCTTTTAGGGAGGATCTGGATTAAGGAGGTGAGGTGTGCGATAACACCTTGGCAAGCATATCTGTGCAAATAGAGGTCTGTGAGGAAGCTAGAGGGTCGGGCAGATGACTAATATGCCTGTTGTGGTACTATGATGATGAGATAAGAAGGACTAATACTGGATCTGATGTCATTCTAAGTGTAGATCAAACACCTGAAAGTCCCAAATTTGGTAGATTCTATGTGGGTTTGACAACCCTTATAAGGGGTCTTCTAGTTGGTTGTAGGCCTATTTTCAGATTAGATGGTACACGCTTGAAAGGCCCTTATGGTGGCATAGTCCTTTTTGCAATGGGAGTTGATCCCAACAACTCCTTTCCATTTGCTTATGTAGTATTGAGTGTGGGAAATTGAGAGAACTAGACTGGTTCATGAAATTGCGCAAGAACTTCCTATATTGGCCATGCTTGAGGCAATTATGGTAGCATTGATGAAGAGAAGCCAAGAGAACATGGATAAAGGCAGGGGATGGAAAGGTATGTGGGTCAGATTGCATTCAATTGATTATGTTAATGTATTAGTAGTCTTCATTCATGTATTATGTTTTGTGAATCTAACTCATGGTCATTTTTTGTTTATGAAAAGGTCATTTCTGCCCAAGGATCAAGAGGATCTTGGAGTTTAGTACATCTAAGGTGGCAGACTGCATTCTCATTACAACAGATGACACTCATTACCTAATATCATGCTTTAATGGGAGGCAGTACTCAGATGACCTAGACATCGATACATACAATTGCAGGAAGTGACCTCGATGGGATCCCTTGCAAGCATGCTCTTGCTGCCATTAATCATAAAAAAATGTTCGCAGATGGACTTTTACATAAATGCTACACAGTTGATGCCTATCTTGCTGCCTACGGACCTATAACCATGCCTATCAATGGCAGAGAGGAATGGACAAAGGTTGAAGCTACTCCCTCTCTTCCACCCAAAGTTGTAAGAAGAGTTGGTAGGCCACCAAAGACTAGGAGAAGGGAGCCGGAGACAACAGAAGCATGTGCCAAAGGAGAAGATGGAGACCTACCAACAGGGATGCTCACCACAAAAAAAAAAAAAAAAAAAAAAAAAAAAAAAGAAATTAGACTACTGTTAAGTGTGACATATGTGGTGTCCCTGGCCACAATAAAAGAGTGTATCCTTTTGTAAGTGATTTGATGAAGTTTTGACATAATTTTGTTCTAAATTTACCAAGTGTTATCTTCTTTTAAACTAATACATTTTTTATGAAATGTGTAACTAGGATGAACAAGGGCAAGATGAGGCAGAGAGGGCCGTCATTCAAAAGGTTCTTCAAGATTGTGGCCTAGAAGACTTCGGTGATGAGGGGGTGTTAGAAAAGATCTTTAACGATGACTATGGTGCTTGTGCACTAGAGGTAATGGGGTTGTTTTATTTGAAATTTTTTTTGGAAATAATCGTTATAATATTGTTGCTGATGTAATTTGTTGTCCCATTATCTTCCATCTGTTATAATTTTCCAAACAGGGTTAATTTGTTGGTTAATTTGCTGCCGTTATCCTGCCACTCTGTTATAATATTCCAAATTGGGTTAATTTGTAGGTTAATTTGCTACCATTATCTTGCCAGTCTTTCCCAATAGCCTGTTAATTTGTTGTCCCATTAGTATTCTGTTGCATCATTTTTGTAATAGCCAGTTAACTTGTTGTTTCTATTATTTTAATTTTCTATTTTATTTGAATTTTTTTACTAATATTCTGTTTTGTTAAGGTTGATGTTAATCAGACACAAGATCTATTAAGTTAGTTGACACAAGTTAATGAGACATTGGAGAGGATGGTACACCAATTTTAAATTGGATACACTTTATTTTGGATAAACTATTAACTAATCATTTGTTTTCGTTACTATTTAATTGATGTTAGGATGTTGTTGATGAACCTATGGAAGGATTGGAAAGAATCGAAATAGATGTTCCTACTACGCGTGCTAAATTTCCAATAAGGGGAAAGGTAGATCTCTACAACTCAATTGCTATTTTACATACCATTTGCGTTACTTATGTCTTGTATATTTATTTTCAGAAAAAGAGTCAGAAAAGGAGTCAAAATAATGCAGTTGCTACAACTGCATTCAACAACAACATAGTTGAGCAAGAGTAAGCAAATGCACAACACCAACCAAATTCAATATTTGAAAGAGGGGGAAAAATATGTTCACCTTTCAAGCTTGAAGGAGATAATATCTGGCATCAATCTTGCAATGGGATATGGCCTTCAAGATAGATGTAGAGTGCAGTGAGAAGTGGATGAGGATGTTATATTTTGTCTATGGTATTTTTGTCCAAACATTTCATAATTAATTTGTAGTATGGTAATTGGGGATTAGATATTTTTTTGAACGCTTGTAAGGCAACGAATTTGGCCTAAGTTTTCGTCCAACTCATTTTGCCCCATTTGTCTTAGTTTTTCTTAACCCATGTGTGGTTTACATTGAAGTATTAATTGAACAAATTATAATGGTTTGGATTAGTGCAACATCTCATTATTTTGCCATGCTCTCCAACTTCTTTAACAAATTATTGGGACATAAATGCTACAGAATTTTCAGGCTCTATTATTTGCCTAACATGCTCTGTTTTTAATTGGTAGTGAATGTGTCAAATCAAAGATTGTCATTTTCTAGAATCACTGTCCAATTTTAAGCCACAAACTTCACATGCATGAATATGAAAAGAAATTCATAATATACACCGATAAAGCTACCAATGACACCTATAATCTTACACATCACTCCATTGTTTTCAAAACACCCAAATCCAACAAACTTTACATTAGATCAACCAAAATCTAACATACTTCATATTACATCAAAGTCTCAATAATGCTACATAACAGACCAGAATTGTAGACCATTTTTTCTCTAGACCTTCAATCTTCCCGGAAAGCTCAGCGATTTCGACCTATAACTCCGGTACGATTGAGTTGGACCCTAACCATGGTAGAGGTTCGAGCCATTCGAAAAAGAGACACACACCTCTCTAACCAAAAAAACACAAACACAAGAAACTACTTATAATTCTAAATTTATTAAAATGCTATTCGAAGGAGGTTGAGGGAGATACAAATTGTATTCCAATTTCAGCATCGGTAGAACCTCCGACCTATATATCCTTCTTTCCTTGATGTATGAGTCACAGCTCGTAACTCACAATCGCAAAGCATAAATACCGACGAAGAATTACTTGAGTAAGACATCTAATTGGGAGCAGCTCCTCAACCTGTTAAATTGACTTATTCTCGGCTGCTATTTGGTTGGGGAAAGCAATTGTGTATTTTGCAGACTTTCTTAGGCTAGAGTTTATATTGGGGGAAGATATTGGAGGAACAACTTTATTTCCCTCCCAAATGACTATTGCCATGTCATTTAGGTTTATTATTTGATAAATAATTCCAAGTAAAAAAAATGCCAGCAGAAAAGGCATTCCACGTCAGGCATAATGGTCCACGTCACCGTCTGGTTTATAGCTTATAGCAGGTGATAGGGCATATTCACCAATTTTTGGTAAGATAGAGGGCATTTTAGAATAGTGGTAAACATAGTGGGTAAGTTTTTAAATAGTGTAAACATACAAAACATTTATACCAATTTTTCCTTATTTCTATTCACACCACAAAAATCTCTCTATATACGACATTTACTTTTTACATTACATTTAAATTATAAACTTTAACTATTTTTGCACACTATATTTCTCAACCTTTTCAGCCTTTTTATATGGGTGCTTCTAGATACACCACACAAACCTCTATTCACACCACAATTGCTAAATACACCACATATATATCCCAAATTTATTCTAAAATTCACTTAGCACACCACATAAACTTTCAATTCCACCCTTAAATATGAAAAGAAAAAAGGAAGGTTCTCTTCGTACCTCCTATTCGATGACGCTTGGAGACCAAAGCAATGACCTGCCTCCATTTTCTTTTTCTTGTTATTTGTTCCTTATTTTTTCTACTGTTTATATTTTATAGTTATCTGTTTTCTACCTTTGTTTCATTTTCCTTTTTTATTTTCTTGGTGGGTTCCTTCTGTAATGGTGGTAATTTTTTTACTAAAAAAGATAGATAAAATAGTTCGATCGCAATGCCCTGATTTGTAATGCCGATCTCAAATTTGGGTAATGTTATGGGTTGTCTAGTGGTTTAAGGCAACGGTAAATAAAAATGGTTGTGAAAAGGAATAAATGAAGGGGAAGGACAGAGGATTAAGACAAAAGGATTGTGGTGTGAATCTATATTCTATAGCAGTACCAGAAAGAAGAACCAGTACCAATGAACTAAGAGAAGAAGAAGAAATGTTTCAGTTTATTATAGGGTATATAGTCATTATACATATATCTATTTTTGTCCAAAATTATTATGTGGTGTAGGAAGAGATTTGTATGGTCTAAATAGAAACTCCGATCCCTTTTCAAATTAATATAAATATATTAATATTTTTATTTATATATAAATATTCTTTCTATAAAAGAAGATAGAAATAGTAAAAAAATATTGGGAAATAGATTCTACTTCTGATGAAGAAGATATCTATGAAAATAATTAAAAAGAAGAAACATCATTTGCTAAAAAAAGCAATGAAATTAATCAAATTTTATTTAAAGATCTAATTTGGATCAATAAAATTGATCAGATCATTTCACAAAAGTGGTACTCAAAAGTAACACTAATTATTAGCAAGAAATTCAAAATAACTATTGAAGCACTCCTTGATACAGGAGCTGAAGTTAATTGTATTAGTGAGGGAATTATTCCTTCGCAATATTATAATAAAACTACTCAGTTAACTACAAACTTTCTGATGTTGCTATTTGTAATTCAAATATTTGTTTAAATACATCTTTTATCCTTATAAAAAATATTTCTACCCCGGTTATATTAGGAACACCTTTCTTTCAAATGTTGTTCCCTATTAGGAGAATTGACAAAAGTGATTTATACACTAAAGTAAAGGGTCATGATTTGTACTTTCCTTTTACTTCTATCCCAACTTCTAAATCCATAAATTTTTTACAAAAAAATTGTTAAAAACAAAGATTTTTTTGTTAACTCATTAAAAGATGAAGTTATCTTTAAAATAATTAAAGAAAAGATTGTTCAGAAAGAATCCAAAGTCGAATAAAAAATATTACTCAGCAAATTCTTAAAAAAATTTGCGAGAAGGTGCCTAATGCTTTTTGGGATAAGAAAAGACATATGGTCAGTCTTGTAAAGAAAAAACTGATAGTCTTCTTAAAAAGAATCTTATCAGAGTTAGTAATAGTCCTTGGAGTTGTCCGACTTTTTATGTTGAAAATGCTTCTGAACTTGGAAGAGGAGCTCCTAGATTAGTTATTAATTATAAACCTTTAAATAGTATTATAAATAAAGAAAAGAAAACAAAGGGAACAAGAAATGTGGAGACCACATGTTGGTCACTCACAAGGGTCAAGCGAAAATCCTTTTCATGCCACAAGCCGGCTAATAAAGGTATCCAGAATAAAACTAAAAAGGGCTAATTAAAATAAAGCAATTACAAGACAAAGCCAATTTAGTGTAAATAAAACTGAAAATGACCGGTTCGGTTGGAGAGAAGAACCAATTTAGAACTGTCGCCGAGCAAACTACAGAGATCGAGCTCCCAATCATTTTGCTCTATGTCACGAAACCCGAGCGTGGGGGATTAGCAACGCTCCTCACATCGGTGTGAGTCTAAAAATTCCTCTGAGGATTTCAATGCCTTAGCTCAGAGCCGTAAAATCTGTAATTGTGACCCAACAACAAATCCCAAGACGTGTACAAATCTCCAACACTAACCCAGTAGAGTCCAGCTAAACAAATCAAAGTCCCGAAGAAGCAGTAGAAAATCAAAACGAAGGCGAAGCAACCCATGTTCTTTCTCGAGTTCAAGGAAAATAAATCGCAAAGCAATTAAAATCAGCAGACCAAATTCCAAAATCCGAACTCAAACCCAAATCAAGACTGCAGAAGCAAATCTACAGGAGCTACCAAAGCTGATAGCGAATCAACATTTTAAACATCTAAGTATCTTTTTACAAGCCACTAAAAGGGTTGGGTTAGCTGTCAGCGCAAAAAAGATAAAAATATTCCAAACCAAGATTAAATTTCTTGGGCATTATGTTGAAAATGGGGTCATAGTCCCAATCGAAAAGGCTATATCTTTTGCTGATAAATTTTCCCACAAAATTATTGACATTAATCAGCTTCAAAGATTTCTTGGAAGTCTTAATTATACTGGAGATTTCTATAAAAATCTTGATCTAGATTGTAAATTATTATTTCAAAGGTTAAAGAAAAATCATTTGCCATGGACTAAAAGTCATACTCGGCGATCCGTAAGATTAAGAAACAAGTTAAAGAACTTCTGTGATTATCTATTGCTAATCCTGAAGCACTTAAAATAGTAGAAATAGATGCCTATGAAATTGGATATGGAGGAATTCTAAAATAAAAAATGAATAAAGATTCAAGAGGAATTCTAGTAAGATATACCTCAGGAATATGGAATGATGCTCAAAAGAATTATTCTACTATAAAGAAGGAATTACTTTCTATTGTTAAGTGTATCACTAAATTTGAAAGTGATTTACTTAATAAGAAATTCTTATTAAGAATGGATTGCAAATCTGCAAAAGATATTATAACAAAAGATGTAAAAATTATTGCTTCTAAATAAATTTTCGCTAGATGGCAATCAATACTAGCTTGTTTTGATTTTGATATTGAGCATATTGCTGGTAAATCTAATTCTCTACCAGATTTTTTAACCCGAGAATTTATGCAAGTATCTCTCTTGGAGGACATTCGTAAAGCAACGAGTAAATGCAAAGAAACCCATGAATAGACAACCTAAAAGAGAAACAAAATCAACACCCACTAAAAGTGGTATAGATTTTGAAAAATTCAATCTTATTCAAGAATTTAAAAATAATGAAACAATATATGATATGCATTATTATAATGATGCAATATTTGCACAACATGGATCTAAAGAAGGTCTGAAGTATCGTTATATCATTTCTAGATACATAAATTGTTTCCCTGTTGACGAAAACCTAAAAGGTTTAGCCCCAATTCATGTAGCTCAAAGCTATTTAAATAAAGATCTTCTACCCATCTTTGGAAAAAAGACTCGAGAATATTTTGAAACAATTCTTATAGAAACTGGGTCTGTTGAAATCGAACACCATGAGCGAACAAATAAGGATTACGCTTTTTCTAAAATGATTATTAAAATGATAATAGTTCCAGAAATTGGGGATTGCCTCTTAGCCAAGCAAGGCAATTACAAAGCTATCAAGCCATCCCTATTTTATTTGATTATCATGATTATATCAAAGCATGAGATAATGTATTTGTTTATGAAAATAGTCAGAGAAAACACTCATGGTGGATTAAATTCCTCCTAGACAACCCAACACAAATAATACCAACTTGGTTCAAAACCTTTTGCTTTTTAGGGGGGGCACTCCTAGTATTTATCCAAGAAATGTAAAAACTATTTGGAAAAAAATTCAGAAAACCAATAATCATATTGAAAATTTACCAGTTGTTATACAGTTTGCTATTAATTATAATGTACCTTGGATCCTAAAATGATTATCAACTTAAAGATCAACCACAAGAAAAAAGAGAAATTAAATTGACCCCCTTTTATAATAGTAAGGAGGATACAGATTAAATGGTGGAGTAAAGAAGATTTCTTTACAAAAGAAAAAACCTATGATCGAAGAGGAATTCTCTCTATTCAGTTTGCTAGACAAGCCATGAAAGTTATGGATTCGGAAAAGCCTACTCATGAGTTGCTTCTCAAAGAATTATTCCAACATATGGAAAAAGATACCATAACTAATACTTGGAAAGAAGTTTTTGGAAACAAAGGACTAGAGAATTTAAAATCTTTAATAACAACGGAATCACCGTCCCTGTCTACTTTTCTATCTCAAAAGGAAAAATTGAAGATATTGATGATATTGAAATGCTGCAAGATTCTTAAGACCCCTATGTAGAAGGAGAGGATCTATTTGAAATGTAGATCAAGAAAAGCCTAAAGGCATATGTTAACGATTACTACCGGCTTCCCCACTCAAATAAAGTTGATCAAATAATAGTTTGATTATGTAAGCCATGATGTCATGTTATATTTTGTCTTTTCTTTCCCTTTTTTCTATTTAAGGGAATGTTGTGAACCTCAGTTGTACACCTAAGAAAGTCTTAAGCTTTTCTATTTAAGGAAATGGAAAGCTCAAGCTTCTTTACCGTCTTTTTTAATTTGTAAGGTGGTAAAGGGAGGATGTATTTCTGAAGATTCTTCTCCAGTTTCATTTATAAAAATGTTATAAGTAGATTGTAAAACAGTAATAAAGTTTTTATCCTTAAAATTAGGAAATTCTCTTTTTTCTGCTAGGAAAATATAGTTTCTTAAGCCATTTAAACAAATCTAATTTAGAATTATTAGTGAGGCGCCATTCGTCATATCGGTTTATGTATAAATCTTTTTGTTTAGAAGTATAATGACTGGTGAACCACATACCTTTATTTTTATTTTTATTTTTATTAAAACTTTTCTGAATATTATCATAATGATTATTATTTTTAATAACCATAACATTATAACCCGTATCTGAAAAAGTTGGGCTTTCAAGATTTCTTCTAGACTGGTTTCTACCGATCTAGATTCTCATGACTCAGGTATTTCGACCTTATATTCTAGTTGAGATACTTGTTCATGAGTTTTTTTAACTCCAAAAATACTTATTTTTTCAAATTTGGTTAAATTTATGGAAGAAGTAGAACTTCTGGCTTCATCTGACAATTTTAAGCGCATATGTCTTTTAGAAGAGAATTTTATCTCTACATCTCCATCATTATATTGAATGATACTATCCAATTCTCCATTCCTCTTTTAGAGGTGGAGTTATATTTTCAACTTTCCAAGCTTCTGGAAGAGTAACAGTATCCCATTTAATGGTCTTTGGAATTGCCATGTTACTTTTGTTTAGATCGGTAACAAAAAGGGTTGTTTCACCTCTTTTAGAGCTGATTTGATCCGTTTTAATCATGAAATTAGGAATCGTAGTATTCGTAACCTTGTAACAAAGACGATAAACTAAAACAACATTTTATGTTCCAACTACCATATCAAATCCTTCAGTTTTAATATTTAACACAAGTCCGTCCATAATATTTGGATCAGAAAGTGACAGAGTAAAATTAGGTAAACAACTGAAATAGATAGGTCCTTCACAAAAAGAAGACTCCACTATTCCTAATAAGGAATCTTTTAATTTATTATGTCTTTGGTCTCTGACCAATATTAAGGCAGAATTATTTAATCATAAACGAATCAAAGGCTTTAACCCCACTTGAACAATTCCTAAGTGCAGAAATTTTAAAACTTGTTTATGATATTCAATTAACCTTTTAGGAAGTAAATTGAACGAATCATAACCTCCTCCTTTTAGAGGGATTGATTCTTCTATTGTTTTTATAATATAATCTGTTTAAAAATTAAAATTATCAGATCTATAGATCTTCATATTAGAAAATACTGGTAATTTCCAATTTTGAAGATTTTTTTTCAAAATCTTCAGAAATAATAATATCTTTATTTTTATTAGAATTAGATGTTGAACTACTTCCAGCTTCTTTAGTAGATTTTTTCATGCTTAGAGATCTTATTAACTTATTCATTACGATACTTGGTAGATACTGTCAAAGATTTATTCCTACCGTATCTTCAAGGCTTTACCAGTTTTATGGATACTCGACTTAAGGATTTCTCCCGGGTAGAGCTACACTTATCGTATCATAGAGAATAAGAGAACATTATCTCTTTACCACTTACCCCTCCGAAAGTGGCTTTGATACCACTTTCGGAGGGGTAAGTGGTAAAGAGATAATATTCTCTTATTCTCTATGTTGAAGAAGAACAAACATACCTAAAAATATGAAAGAAGAACACACAAGCATATTGGTTAAACCCAATCAAAGTAATTGGAAGAACTAGGCTATTCTTTAATCAAACCTACCAAATACTCGATAAAGGAATTCGAAGAAATAATTATGGTAAAACCATTGAAGATGCTAGGATCTAGATCAAATATGATTCGTTGAGCATTATTTTGTTCTTCATTTGTTTGAAGTTTTTCTAGTAACCATTATTTTGTCTATTTTGGCACTGGTTCACCGAGTTTCCACTTTGTTTTCGGTGCCTATTAGTCAAACCTTTTTTTTTACATACAGGAGTTCAGTTAATACATATCAACCTTTGTAGCATGTTTTGACACATAATGGTCATTCTTTGTAGCACTATTCGATCGATATATACCTGAACTTGTCCAAAATTTCGTCCAACGTGCAGTCTAACGAAATTGACGAGTCGCAAACGTACAACTGAGTAGGGTTAGTATATAAGATTGTCAAACCACATGGAGGATGTCATGTGTGAACTAACTATGCCATTTTTACTATGGTGAGTTTAGCAATTCAATCAATAGAGTCAAGTAAGTAGAAAAAGTAAACACAAGGTACAGAAACAAGCAAATAACTTAGAGAGATTCTCGAGGTTTGTTGTCACATGAACCATAGAGGCAAATGAGTTGGGATGAATTAACAACACAGTATGCCCCTAGCATGCATTGTATTTTCCTTTTTTACGCCTCATACCTCTCCCTCAATCAAGCAAATGAGTTGGGATGAATTAATAACACAGTATGCCCCTTGGAATATCATTTATTGGAATTTGTAATTTGTACTCTTTCAATTTTAAGATGGTATTGTATGGACAAAGTTTATGGACATAGTACATTGTTCCATTATTTATTAATATAATTTTATAATTAAGTTTTGTTAAAATTATGTGTTATTTTTTCTTAACTTTGCTTTTATTTTAATAATTGTACAAAATAATAAAGTAATAAAGTAAGATTGGACAATATTTTAAAATGTAGAGGACGATAAGAAGCAACAAAAAATCATCAAGAAGGTAAAGACAACAGTCAAAATTTGCTTACTATAAAAGACTACCGATATAAATCGTTGTCTTTGACAAAGAATATTTGTTGTTAAATCCACTATTGTCTTTGACTCCTTAGATAAACAATGGTTTATAACTATTGTACATAAGGAGAAAGATAATGCTTTTAAAGCGACGCAGGAACGTTGTCTTAGGAAATACAACGGCTTAAAACCCAGTAAAAGACAACACTGGAATTAACATCACTGTTATTCTGTTATAGACAACGGATAAAACCATTGTCTGTCAGCGTTTTTCTTGTAGTGATAACAAACTTCCTTGTCATTAATATGTTTGCTCGCGGCAGTATTGAACTTTCGCCCCCCACTTTGATATCGAACTCACCATTTCCAATCATACATGTTTTTAAGAATGTGATGCTTATGGGGTTACTTTCGTCCCCCAGATTAATATTGAACTACAAATCCGACCTTAAATGCATTCCTACCTAGTACTAGAAGGGATTGCTAGACTACACGACGCTTACATTCTTGCATTAATATTAAACAACAAATCGTGAAAAAAATAATTATGAGGTTGCTTCCGTCCCCTACTCTGATATTGAATGACAAAATCGACGCGCGATTAGATTAACAATACAAAAATTGATTTAAATACTCATCATCCCATCTCATTAAAGTCTAGTGGAGGGGCATTATAGTTAATGGATGCACAAAGCAATTGAACTACGTTTTCATATCGTTAACTAACACATTTTGCAATGAAACTCCGTCCCTATGGGTGATTATCTCTGCAAAGCGCTTGGTTCATGCATGTCTTATATTAATGGCACAAACAATCATCTACGAAAAAGTCACAAATGTAGGAATTTCCAAATTTCCCTAGGACCTTCTTGGTTGTCATAATTCAATATACACATTGATGCATCTATTAATTTAAGTACAACAAATAGGTGTTTTAGAATTGACCTGAGAATCGTGTGCACAACGATTCGATGTTATACTCCAGCATTGACCTTCTGGACTGTATCCCTGCTCGATCCCCAATGCCGGATGGACGACGAGCTTTGAGAAATCCCAAGTGTGGGAACCAACACTGCCGCCGCCTTCTCACTCTCTCTTTTCTGCTCTGTGGTTTTTAGGTGTGTCTGTTATATTTCACAGACTGAGAGTTATGTATTTAATACATAATAACTGAGTGTGGGCCTGGCCTGATAGTTTAATTCCCTACTGGGCTAGGAGCCCGATGGGCCAGTCCAGGGATCAAATACAAGAAATAAAGATGGGCCTAACTATGAATTAATTCTTCTATGTTCAGCCCAGAACATAATTGATTTATAAATATTAATTCATTCTACTAAAGAATTAATACCGACTTACCCCTTTATTCCCGAATTGAGTCGGGGCTTGATTTAGACTTAATTAATCCCCGTATTTAAGATATCGAATATCCATTAATTAATTAAAGCCTCTGACAGCTTAAATTAATTAATTGCTTATTAATTCCTTAAGTAGTACCACTCAACTTCATTATTGTACCCGAACTTAATCAACCTGCAAGGTTTAGTACAATAAACCTTTTGAGCTCCTTAAGGGGATATCATCATCCTAAACGGATACGGTTACCTAGACACAAATTACCAGTTATCATATGTAAGTTGCTGCCACTCAAGATAAAGAGTATATAGAGTCAGCACTTAACTCTCACCCATAGTAAATCAAAGTGATACACAGACATGCACACATAACTGTAATTAATCTTATTTAGGGTTTAGATTACAATAAGTCACCGAGATCTCTTGTTCTTCACTAAGGTCAGGCAGAAGAACTTATCTCACCGTGATCCTATCATTACGTAAAAACTTACCAGTATAAGTAAATAGTCAAGATAAACTATTCCTACTTGATACTGCAACCTATATCAACAACTCGTCCTCAAGTTGTCTCGGCTGTGATATAGATTTTATATCTCATTAAGTTTAACCAATCATATGATCTTCTGTGATCTACAACACATGATCTACTTATATAGAGAGATATAAGGACATATATAGTGATTAGTGTAAACAGAATCAGATAGGAGATTAATAGTGAATAACTGGAAACATTGTATATAAAAGGTCCTGCTTTCAGTATACAAATCCAACAATCTCCCACTTATACTAAAGGAAACTTTTAGTATACCAGGTGTCTAACTATCTTGCTATTACATTCTCCCACTTATACTGAAAGTTTACTAAGTGGGTGGCATCAATTACAGCCCTAGTCCCTGAACATGCTTGTCGTAGACTTTCTGCGGTAAGCTCTTCGTGAATGGGTCAACCAAATTCTTTGTCGTACAAATCTTCTCTATCCGCACATCTCCTCGTTTTACAATTTCTCGTATTATGTGGTACTTTCTTTTTATGTGTTTAGTCGCCTTGTGGGTCCTGGGTTCCTATGAGTTTGCCACTGCACCTGAGTTATCACAATAGATTGTGATACTCTTAGGCAAACTAGGTACCACGCCTAGATCCAAGAGGTAGTTCCGGAGCCATAATGCCTCCTTAGCAGCCTCTGAAGCGGCCACATATTTGGCTTCCATAGTGGAGTCTGCAATGTATCTCTGGTTTGCACTCCTCCATGAAATGGCTCCTCTTCCCACGATAAACACATATCCTGAGGGAGATCTTTTCTCATCCCGGTCAACCTGGAAATCCGAATCCGTATAACCCAAGGGATTTAGACTATTTGCCTGGTAAACTAGCCTGTAATCTCTAGTCCTCTTGAGGTACTTGAGTACATGTTTTACCGCAGTCCAATGTGCCTGTCCAGGGTTAGACTGATATCTTGCCATTATGCCAAATGCATAGCAGATATCAGGTCTCTTGCATAGCATGTCATACATAATAAGACTACCTACTGCGGAAGCATAGGGTACCTGTCTCATTTCCTCTTTCTCTTTAGGTGTCTTAGGACACATCTCCTTAAAAAGTGGAATGCCATGTCTGAAAGGTAGCAATCCTTTCTTGGCGGTTTGCATGCTAAAACGAGTGATCACAGTATCAATATAGGCCGCTTGGGATAAGTTCAACATCTTCTTCTTGTGATCTCGTTGAACTTTGATCCCAAGAATGTAAGCTGCCTCTCCCAAGTCCTTTATTTGAAACTGTTCGAATAACCATATCTTTATGTCTGATGATACCTCCAAAGTTGTTGCCAACTAGGAGAATATTATCTACATAAAGAGCAAGAAATTCTTTATCTCCGTTGATATCTAAGTGATACACACAACTCTCATTTTCACTTTGAATAAATTCATAGGATTTAATCACCTCGTCAAAACGTAAGTTCCATGACCTGGAAGCTTGCTTGAGTCCATAAATGGACTTCTTGAGCTTCCACACTAGATGCTCTTTGCCTTCCCTCACATAACCCTCTGGTTGTTGCATATAAATGTCCCTACCTTCTTCAAGGTAACCGTTGAAGAAAACGGTTTTGACATCCATCTGCCAAACCTCAAGGTTTAAGTGAGTTGCTATGGCAAGAAGGATCTGAATGGACTTGAGTATTACCACCGGCGAAAAAGTTTCATCGTAGTCTTTACCCTCGATCTGGGTATACCCTTTCGCTACTAGCTTAGCCTTATAGGCCGTGACCTCTCCATCCCCTCCTCTCTTTCTCTTGTATACCCACTTACTGCTTATAGATATACAACCATCTGGCAGTACAACCTTTTTATATACATCCATAACAGTTGTGGATTCAAATTCAGAATCCATAGCGAGATGCCATTCTTTCGCGTCTACGTCACTTACTGCCTCGGCATATGTCCAGAGATCTAGATCAGCATGTTCGTCTCCTGGGATCAAATTCGAAGATTCTCCCACAAACATGTATCGATTAGGTTGACAAACAACCCTCCCACTACATCGAGGTTGTGTAGGCATTGTCAATAGGTTGTGCATTACTTGGTATTATTGCCTCTTGCACTTGTGGCTGTGGAAGTGGGATCGTGTTGACATTCCCTTCGAGTTCTTGAAGGGCAATGTCTATTCTGGACTTGTAATTAATCATATAGTCCTCTTCTAAGAATCGGGCATTAGTGCTAATAATGACCTTCTGATCCTTAGGACTATAGAAATATCCACCCTTCGTTCCCTTTGGATACCCTATAAACAATCTCACCTCTGACCTAGATTCCAACTTGTCAGCATCTTTGTTCAGCACGTGTGCTGGACTACCCCAAATGTTTATATGGTTTAAGCTAGGCTTGCGCCCATACCATAGCTCGACAGGGGTCTTGGGCACCGACTTAGATGGTACCAGGTTTAACAGATAAGAAGCTGTTTCTAAGGCATATCGCCAGAACGAAATGGGCAAAGATGTATAAATCATCATAGATCTAACCATCTCAAGTAGAATTCGATTTCTTCTCTCTGCTACACTATTCTGTTGAGGAGTACCCGGTGTAGTTAATTGGGACGTAATCCCAACCTTTGACAAGTACTGTTGAAACTCGTTGCTGAGGTATTCCCCACCGCGATCAGACCGCAATGACTTGATATTTTTCCCTAACTTCTTCTCCACCTCTGCTTGAAATTCCTTGAATTTCTCAAAGCATTCAAACTTGCGGCGAAGTAGGTAAATGTATCCGTATCTTGAGTAATCGTTAATGAAAGTGATGAAATACTCATACGCTCCACGAGCTCAGTCCACACAAGTCAGAATGGATCAGCTCTAACACCTCATTGGCCCTACTACCCTTTGTCTTAAAAGGCCTTGTCGACATTTTTCCTTCTATACAAGATTCGCGGACTCGATTCTGAACTAGTTGGAATGAATCTAACACCCCATCAGATACTAGTCTTTGGATCCTGTTTAGACTGATGTGTCATAATCTTAGGTGCCAAAGATGTGTTTGATCCTCTTGAGAAGATAACTTTCTTTTCTTTAGGTTTGATGAAGTAGACGCAACTAAGTTTTGGGCATTACGCAGATAAGTTATAGTATAAAGGGAATTGCTCAAACCACTAGTGCAGATAACTACGTCATTTCTCATGATAGAAACATTACTACCAAAAACAACTGAATATCCATCACAATAAAGTTTTAAAACTGAAATCAAGTTCCGCCGAAAATCCGGCACAAAAAAAACATCTCTTAAAACTAAAATAGTGTCATTAAAACATAAAGAAAAATCTCCAGCTGCAACTGCTACGACCCTTGCTGCATTGCCCATAGAGATAGTCATCTCGCCATCCTTAAGTTGCCTTGTCGGCTGAAAGCCCAGCAAGGTGTAACAAACATGATCAGTTACACCCGTATCTACTACCCATGAATGAGTAGAAGCAGAGGCCAAACATGTTTCAGTTACTAAAGCTAATGGGTACCTTGGTCTTTTGCCTTTAGCACCGAACAATATTTCTTCCAATGCCCAGTCTTACTGCACTTGAAGCACTTTCCCTTGGGCTTCTTTACTCCACCACTAGGGCCCGCTACTTTACTCCCACTATTTGCCTTGGCCTTTTTACCCTTTACCTCTTTTTATTGTTTCCACCTTTCGGTGGAACAGTGGGCCCATTAGCAGTTACCAAAGCCTGTGCACCCTTTCCCGTAACCCATTTCGCTGTAACTAGGTCATTGAGTAATCATTAAGAGTATAATCTTTCTTGGCCATAATTGAGACGGAAGTTCTCAAAGGATTTGGGAAGTGTTTTGAAAATGATATCGACCTTGGCCTCACCGTCGATACCTCCTCCTATCAAGTCAAGCTTGTCCATGAGGTTAATCATGTGCATGACATGATTGTGCACTGAGCTGCCCTCGGTCAACCGGCTTTCCATGATTTACCTCGATAAGTCAAATCGAGCAGCTATGTCCGTCTCCCCATACACCTTTTGAAGGTTCAGCATGATGCCAGCGACATCGTCCATGGCCTGATCCTGGAGCTGCAAACTAGATGACATAGTGTTTATAATGTAGCATTTAGCCACATTATTAGACTTATGCCACCTATCATGTTTTTCCCGCTCTTCATCAGTGGATTGATCAGTAAGGGGATCCGGACGAGGAGTAACTAGCACAAAATAGTGTTCCTCAGCGATAAGAATATACTCCAAATGACGTTTCCATTCTTTATAGTTTGGATCGGTTAAAGGGTGTTGTGCGAGAATATTGATGACAGATGACAAATACATATCTGAAAATATATGAACAATAAACATGTAAGAACACAATCACGTATAATTTGAAACAACAATATTGTAACCTTTTGATAAAACAATATTGATAGAATCTTCCAATAACCCAAAAGCTTCTACATATAAGCCATGCGGGTGGATGTTTATATGTAAACCCCTTGGCCAGACTAAAACACCTAGTCATTTAATTTCAATCCATGTCAACTTATCCTTTTGACAAATGAAATTAATAATTGGACCTTTAAACTAGACCATATTATTATTAAGAAGGGACTCCTCGGGGAATTGTACTTAAAATAATATCTAAGCAATGACCACAGCCTAACCCTTGTACATAAATTCTTGGATTTGACACACTTACGCGGACCATGTCGCTTCCAACTTATTTAATAATAAATATTAGCAAGCCACGCGTGTGGACGTTTACTAATATTATTATTCACTTTGCCTTGAGACCGGTTGTGGAGGTCTTTGACTATTTTGAAGGAAATATAAAAAAAAGTCGGGTTTTTCTTAGTCTTTTACTTCAAAAGGTTTGTCCATGCAACAACACGTAACCCTAAGCATAAATAAAACTAAACTCAACAAGTAAAGCATGCTCTGAGAATTCAAATATGCTAATAATACATGATGTTCCTAGCATGATAGTCTAGGCGCCATTAATAAATCATGTAGACATATTTGACATAAGAATAAATATTAAACATCCATCGAGCAAAAAGAAACGATACAAAAAAAAATCGTTCTTCGTGGCTCAACATGGAAAAATAAATAAATCCTAAATTATTACATAATTTAGAAAATACATGTTTTCAAGCTTTTGGGCCTTATCGTCGGGCCTCACGTGCTAGGGCACGGACTGGGATAAAACGAAATATCGGGCTAAAGATGAGTTGCATGGGCCGATGGGCTGTCAAGCCGCCTAGGAGCTGCCGGGGCCTGCTGGGCTGAAGCCCAGCGCCTCGCGCGCGCCCAGGCTCGTGCACAACAATGATCTGCTAGGGTTTGCAAAACCCTAGCTGCCGCTACTGCTGCTGCCGGGCGTCGGCTGCCTTCTGTCGAGCGCCAGCTGCCGGGTTCTTCGCATTTTTCGTGTTCTTCGTCTTCGTTCTTCGACTTTTATAGATTTTTCCAACAAAAATACAAGCAAAAATGAACCTATTCTAACTACGAATTTTCTCATGGTGAATTACAATCACAACGTCAACAAACATGACCGTACCAATAAAAAATGAGCCACGAAGAACGACAATAAAATAAACGAACATATAATCAATAATTGAATTATATCTGTCAGAGCCAAGAAAACTGATCCAGGCTTTGATACCAATTGTAGGAATTTTCGAATTTCCCTATGACCTTCTTGGTTGTCATAATTCAATATACACATGAATTAATCCTAAACATGCATCTATTAATTTAAGTACAACACACAGGTGTTTTAGAGTTGACCTAAGAATCGTGTGCATAACGATTCGATGTTAGACTCCAAGATTGACCTTCTGGACTGTATCCCTGCTCGATCCTCAATGACGGATGGACGACGAGCTTTGAGAAATCCCAAGTGTGGGCACCAACACTGCCGCCGCCGCCCTCTCACTCTCTCTTTTCTGCTCTGTGATTTTGACGTGTGTCTGTTATATTTCACAGACTGAGAGTTATGTATTTAATACATAATAACTGAGTGTAAGCCTGGCCTGGTAGTTTAATTCCCTACTGGTCTAGGAGCCTAATAGGCCAGTCAAGGGATCAAATACAAGAAATAAAGTTGGGCCTAACTATGAATTAATTCTTCTATGTTCAGCCCAGAACATAATTGATTCATAAATATTAATTCATTCCACTTAAGAATTGAAACTGACTTACCCCTTTATTCCCGAATTGAGTTGGGGCTTGAATTAGACTTAATTAATCCCCGTATTTAAGGTATCGAATATCCATTAATTAATTAAAGCCTCTGACAACTTAAATTAATTAATTGCTTATTAATTCTTTGAGTAGTATCACTCAACTTCGTTATTGTGCCTAAACTTAATCAACCTGCAGGGTTTAGTACAATAAATCTTTTGAGCTCCTTAAGGGGATATCATCATCCTAAACAGATACGATTACCTAGACACAAATTACCAGTTATCATATGCAAGCTGTTGTCACTCAAGATACAGAGTATAAAAAGTCAGCACTTAACTCTCACCCATAGTAAATCAAAGTGACACATAGACATGCACACATAACTGTAATATTATTTAAGGTTTAGATTACAATAAGTCACCGGGATCTCTTGTTCTTCACTAAGGTCAGGCAGAAGAACTTATCTCACCGTGATCCTATCAATACGTAAAGATATACCAGTATAAGTAAATAGTCAAGATAAACTATTCCTACTTGATACTGCAGCCTATACCAACAACTCGTCCTCAAGTTGTCTCAGCTGTGATATATATTTTATATCTCATTAAGTTTAACCAATCATATGATCTTCTGTGATCTACAACACACCATATGATCTACTGATAGAGAGAGATATAGGGACATATATAGTGATTAGTGTAAACAGAATCAGATAGGAGATTAATAGTGAATAACTGGAAACATTGTATATAAAAGGTCCTATTCAGTATAAAAATCCAACAACAAACACCTTCCACACATATAAGTAATCAATTTATATATGCGAGACATGCAAATCAACAACAGTCAAGTTCTAACCCAAAGCAACCAGTTTTCCATAATCAATACATCAATTATTCATACTCTATAAACCTCAAGGTTTAGGCTACTCCCTCACCTCTGGAACCAGGTAAACTACTCACAAGTCATGGAAGGAAAAACAAAACAAATCATCATAAGCAATGAAATATAAGTAAATAAGGAATACAAAGAGAGAAGAGATAGAAGCGCTCAATAGTGGTGATAGTTTCAATTTCTTCAACAATCCTCAAAGTAGATAAAAAGTGTCGTCCCCAAAATGGATGTCTTCTCCTGGACAACAAGAACCCTAGCTCCTTTCTATTTTTCTAACTAGAATTTGCAGAAATTAAAATCCTGCTCTAAAGAAATGAAATAGTAGAAGATTATTTTTCTTCCCAATTGATGGGGCTTATGTATTTATAACACAAACCCCTGTCGCAAGTTAAATTACAATATTACACATAAAAACTCTAGTAATGAGGGTGAGTTTGTCTTTTGTATGCTGAAAATCGAACCCGATGCAAGAATTTAAGATAAACCAATCAAACCTGGATTATGCTGTGGAGAAGGCGCGGGGGCTCGATTGGGGGTGTGTTTTGAGGTGCGGGGTATGCAACTCGACCGTAGTATGCTTGCAGAATGTTAGGAAATTTATATATAGTTTTTATGATGACAAATTCACAATGTAAAAGTAGGAACTAGTGCCCCTAAAATTTCTGTAAATTTTTAATAGATAGGGCTAATTCTACTTAGGCAAAAGTCACAGCCAGCATACAACAAAGTCATCGAGGATACATGCAGGAAGAAGTCCATGTATGCAGCAAGGAATAGAGACTGCAGTAAGCATGCAGTAAGGTAGCTTATGCTTTCGAAGCATATACCAATGCTTTGCAGCAAGGAAGATCCAACCAGCAAGCAAGAAACAACTACATTAGCAGTGAGAAAGTCAAGTAAAAGTTTGAGTTTCGAAGATTATAAAATATAGGCAGTAGAGACATGATTCAAATCTTGTACTGACTATCCAATCATGTGGGGACATATAACCTGACAAAAAAGCAAAAACAACACTACAAATATTGACATCAAGCAACAACCACTCTGACCTGTTTTTTGCAAAAAGGACAAACAACTCTAAAGTTGTACAAGGAACATTAAATGTCAATGAGATTCTTTTCTCAATCTTCAACGACAAGGAACCCAACAGCTATAAATAAAAGAAGATGGAGGACGAGCAAAGGCTACTGAATTGTTGAACAACTAAAAATACTACGCATCAAACACTTAAGCTTTCAAATTCAAAACTTCCAAAGCATACATCACTTTGATATCTTACAAGTGGTTGTGCTTAGTAAACAAGAGCAAATAACAAACACGTAGCAAGCAATCAACTAGTGATGATTCAAGCTGTAGCAACTTCTCAAGTCAAGCAAGCTAGCTCTAAAAGCTAAGTCTCGGTCCTAATTCTTCTCATCAAGGAAGCTTGCCCACATCTCAACTGATATTCAAGTTAGAGGTAGCTACAAGAAGTTGAAGAAAAACATTCACTAAACCAACTCTCAAGAGTAGTTTTTGAACGGGGAGTCTTCACTGAATTTGGGATTCAGAGTAGATTGGGTGGTTTGAGGAACATGTGTATAGTAGAGGAGTAGCCTTCCGAGGATAGACAAAAACTACTGTAATGAGCTAAGTTGGACTTAGACTTCGGTATAGCTAAGTTTGTACCGTGTTAACAGCTTAGTGAATTTTTCCTATGTTAAAGGGAAGAGTGGACATAGAAGAATTACCCCCACCTTCGAACCACTATAAACTTTGTGTCTATTTTTATTAATTTTCTACTGTTGTTGACATACTACAAATTTACTCTATTGCTTTGTCAGTAAACTGATTTGCATATTCCGTTGCATAAAACTCTACCCCGAGTATTGTTTATTGTAGGCAGCTTAATTTCAGTCTGCCTCGTGCCTACTTCCTTAAGGTTGCTTATTGTATCAACTTTGTTGTAAGAACCAACTTCTTATAATAAGCAGCAGATTCCCACTCAAAGTATTTCAAAAAGAAAAATCGAAGTTAAAGGTTGATTGACCCTCCCCCCCCCCCCCCCCTAAATCACTACCACTTGAAGTGGTATCAGAGCGGTTGGTTTCACGCACCAATCGTCTTTGGTAGCTAAACCGGATCCAACCATTTTCGATCCAAAAAATACATTTTTAAAAGTAAAACATTTTCTTGTAAAAAACCACAACAACGAAAACTTCTTCAACTAAAGCTCCCATGTTTTCCTTTGAAGATTATGAGAACTGGGCTATTCGGATGCAAGCACACTTGGCTTCTATGCAAGATGAAATATGGAGAATCACTGAAGGTCCACCAGTAATCATGTTTCCTTTGAAGATTATGAGAACTGGGCTATTCGGATGCAAGCACACTTGGCTTCTATGCAAGATGAAATATGGACAATTATCACTGAAGGTCCACCAGTAATCATGAAAATCAACACTAATGTGCGAGTGCAGGGTCAACCTGCACCTCCTGCCATGGTGGAAAAGGCACGCCATGAATAGACTGCTGACGATAAAAGGAGGACTAACTTGGAAAACTTGGCAAAAATGTGCTTTTTTCCACGTTGGACAAGGGAACCTTTAGTAAAGTTAAAGTATGCAAGACTGCCAAGGATATTTGGAACTTGTTGAGGGAAATGTGTGGTGGCTCAGCTCTTCTACATGAGAATAGGGTGGCTACTGCAACTCTAAAAGTTGAGCTTTTCAACGAAAGTTAGGAGAGTCTCTAAACGACTTAGAGGCTAGATACATAGGAATTCTGGATGAGTTGGTGTCTGTTAGGAAAGTCTACCCCCAGTAGGAGATAAACACCAAGTTGCTATGAGCTCTCACATCAGACTGAGATGTAATGACCATTCCAATGAGAAGTTCAAAGAAGTTAGGTAGGAAGAGCATTCATGAACTCTTCTCTGACCTCAAATTTGTTGAGTATGATATTTATCGGAGAAGGAGAGAGGAAGAAGAGAGCAATGTTGTAACCAAAGCCCTAGTAGCAAGCAACCCCTCACAACAACTTCAAATGGTCCTTGTAACCACCATCATTCCCCAGCAACAACCTCAAGTTCCTGCTAAGGAGGAGCATGTGCCTGATGAGACTGCCTTACTCATGAAACGTTTCACTCGTTTCATGAAGAAGCATCCAAGATGTGGCTTTTTCAAACCCTAATATGCTAGGCCCACATAATTCCCAAGGATAAGCAAGGAAGCTGGAGATCTTTGCTTTAGCTGCAGGAAGACAACTTTGCTAGGCAATGTCGATACCTAAAATGCATAATATCGTGAGGAAGTTTGCAAGCAAAGAAGTGATAGAAGGATGCAAGAGAAAACTCAGCTAAAAGCTCTCTTGAGTGGAGCAGAAACAATCAAGGTTGTTCCACTAGCATCAAGAGAATCTACAATATATGAAGACTCAGACTTTGACAGTGATTCTTCATACTATAATAACGAAGCACTTTTTTCACTCATGGCAAAAAGAGGATGACAATCATGCAGCGGTAGATTCTCCTAGTATCTCTTCAAGATTAGAGAATGTTGACTTCGAAAGCTTACTCATTTCTTTCAGATAGATTATGGCTGACTTTGACTTAGTCAATCAGTCATATGAAGAGCTGAAGGCTGACAACACGCAACTTCTTGGAGAAAATGTAGTGTTTGCAACTGAAGTATAAAACCTTACAGCTAAAGCAACTGACTGTAGTTTTTTCTTGAGGAAGTAAGTAAGCTCAAGATGCCATTCTTCCTTCATGAAAGAAAGGAAAAGGAACTGATGTCAGTCACCATGTCTTTCAGTAGATCATCTAGGAATCTGGATGAAATACTACATGTTTAGAGAAACCTATCTGTCATGATAGGGATAGGGTACTCTAACACAGTTTCTAACTGTCAAGCAACAAGCACTTCTGCTGATGTTCCTACAGTAAGTACGTTTGGAACACAAGTGTTCCTCTAACAAAAAAAAGGTAAACCTAGAAGGATGGATAATATCTCTACAGGAAAACCTAGACGAAAATAAGGCCGTAAACCTGACATGGAAAAGTCTGCTGTAAGTAAACTAGGCAACAATGTTGTAGAAAACAACAACATGCAACAAGCTTCGGCTACTGGATGCAGTAACTGCCTACAACATCCCAAGAGCAAGTAGTTGAAGACTAAGCTCGTTCCTCGCATGCTTCCAGCTAAGACCAGGAGAAACTGCCAAATTTCACTCCAACCGAGGAAGCGATCTGCTCTTAGTACACTAACAAAAGGGAAACCTCCCATGGTGTACACAAAGTAAGCTTGCCCAGAAAAATAGTTTTCTACTCAACGTTTCAATAAGAGATGGGTTTTAGGAAAGACTAATTCCCAAGGACCCATTTAGTAATGGGTACCTAAGTCTACTTGATCACTTTGCAGGTCAAGTTTCCTACATGACATAATGGCATTTGGTACATCGACAAAGGATTGTACAAACATATGACAAGTAACATGAAGTATCTTAAGGATTTCAAAGACCACAAAGGACCCAAGGTGGTGTTTGGAGACAATGCCTAGGGAAACAATAAATGAGTTGGGAGCTTTTTTAAAGGCAAATTCAACATAGAAGATGCCTACTTCGTTGAAGGCTTACTGTACAACCTAGTGAGCATAAGTCAATTCTATGACAAGAGACATTCAACAGAGTTTACTCAAGGGAAACACTTAATAAGAGATGCAAAGTCTCCGAATAAAGCTCACAGGTACTATAAATGGTAACATCTATTGAGTTGACAGGGAATCTACTAGAGGATAACTCTCTTGCTTTATAGCTAAAAACATTCTTGAACTTAATTGGCTATGGTACAAGTGAATGAGTCATCTGAATTTTAAGACTATCAACAAGCTAGCACGCAAGGAACTTGTAAGAGGATTACTAGATGTAGCTTACGAGAAGGAGAGTGTGTGTGATGCATGCATGAAGAGAAAGCAAATCAGGAAGTCTTTCAAAGACAAGCCTGTAAGATCACCTTACAAGCTCCTGAATCCACTGCACATGGACCTCTTAGGACCCATTGAACTAGTATGTTTGAGTGGAATGAGGTATCACTAGTAGTAGGATAACTTCTCCAGATACACTTGGATTGTGTTATTAGTCAACACTATAACAAATTCGCTAATAGACCTCGGCTTTTAACTGAGGTCTACCAAGAAACAAAACCGGTGTAAGAGGTGATGTAGTCTATTCTCGGCGATAGACCTCGGTTTGTACCACGGTAAAAAACAAAGGTCATTTTCAAAATAGAGATTGGTTTTAAATCGTTGACTATTTTCGATGTTTGACCAACCGATTTACTACAGTAAAAAACCGTGGTCTAAGACAAATAAACCGAATTCTATTCGAGTATACACCATGGTTTTCTCAATGGTAATAAACTGTACTTTATTCGTACATAGACCACGGTTTGAATCGTTGACTTTCTGAAATGGTCTGTTAGACCGTTGACTATGGAAAAAAACCGAGGTCTAGTGAGGTATAGACTTCGATTTTACCATGATTTTATTTCAAGGTCTATCATTGAGTCTTTTGGTAGAAAAATCGAGGTCTATTTGAAAAAACGATGTAAATAAATTGATACACTTTGATTTTTACCACTTATTAAAACCGAGGTCTATGTTGTTTAAAACAAGGTAAAAGGTTGATATTTTACTATTTATCAGCTGTCTTTGTCATTTTTATATGTTGTCTTTGTCATATTTATGTTATCTTTTGTCATTTTTCATGTTGTCTTTGTCTTTGTCATTTGTTATCTGTTGTCCTTGTAGTTTATTATCTGTTGTTTTTTCTTGACCAGTTTGATAGGCCATTGATATTACTGTAGCAAGTTTTCAAAGGAACACCTTAAACTCTAATCAAGCCATCAAACTGAACACCAAAAATACGAACAACCCACAACCCAAAATAAAACTAAACTACAACAATCCATATCACAAACACAAAACACTTCATTATGAAATAAAATATTTTAACACACTATCCACCCAAATTAACATTTGGCACATCAGACCAACAATTCTAGACATATCAATTCAAATTCATCATCTTCACAACCATTCAAATTCATCCTCAAACCCAACATTCATAAACCACCCAAATTACCCCAAAATTCAAAACACTTGTTCACAAATATCATTGTTTGTACCTAATTCAACCCACACGCTTCCCATGTTGAACTCTCAAAGCTTCCAGTTGCCATGCCACTCATCCAATTCCTCAACACCTACAGTTAATCAAATCAACAAAAACAACATATTCAGAATAAGCACAAGTTAAAACTGCCACACAGTTTATATTAATTTGAAAGTGGCGTAATCCTTCTACGTCCACTCTTCCCTCACACAAGGAAATTTTACTAAGAAGTTCACATAGCAACTTAGCTGCGCCGAAGTCTAAGTCCAACTTATCTCCTTACAATATTTTTGTATATCCTCGAAAGGCTACTGCTCTCTTATACACACGTTCCGCTGAAAACTAGTCTACTTTGAATTTTGGATTCAAACGAAGACTCTCCTTCAAAAAACCGCTCATGAGATTAGCTAATGAAAGTTCTTGAACTTCAGGTAGCTGCCACTAAGCTTAAATATTAGTTGAAATGTGGGCAAGCTTCCTGATTTTGAGAAGGATTAGGACCGAGGCATAGCTTGCGAGCTACCTTGACAGTAGAGTCTGGTTGTAGCATGAATCTTCATTTGAATACCTTGCTGCTTTCTATCTTGCTCTTGTTTACTTTACACAAAATACTTGAACGATTATCGGAGTGTTGTATGCGTGTAAGCTTTGAATAGAATGCTTGAGTGCTTTGATACAAAGTAAATTGATGTTTCAGTTGCTTAATAGCCTTTGCTTCGTCCTCCATCTCCTTCTATTTATAGCAGTTTGGATATCTTCTAGTTGGAGGGCGAGAAAATAATCCTATTGACATTTAATGATCTTTGTATGTAGAGCCATTTGTCCTTTGTTGCAGGGAGTTGGTTAGAGTGGTTGCAGCTAGTTGTCAATGTCCAGTGTTGCTTTTGCTTTATGTCAGGTAACATGTCCCACGTAATTGGATTGTTAGTACAAGGTTTAAACCTTATCTCTACTGGCTATATTTTTCAAATCCAAGCCCTGACTTTTGACTATGACCTTGACACTTTGGACATGACTGTTGCATGTTGGTTGGGTGTACATCACTTGTTGCAAGCAATGTTGATTGCTGGATTGGCATAGGCAACTATGCAATGTGCTCACTATAGTCATTGTTCTGTGCTTTTTACATGGACTTTGTTGCTTGTAGTAACCTTGATGATCTTGTTGTTTGCTTGATGTGACTTTGTGAAAGTAGAACTAGCCCTATCTATTACATCGAGTACATAATTCATGGAGACACTAGTTCCTACCATACAAGTAAATTTGTCATCATAAAAAATAAACATATATTTCCCAACAATTTCCCTCTTTTTGATGATGTCAAAAGTCTTAATGAACGTGTCTCGGAAACCCCTCTAAAACGGTTAATTTAGGAAAGGTTTCCTTAGTCCGTAGCGTACAGATTAAGACAGAGGTAGTATAAGTCGAACCACAAGGAGGATATCGCATGTGAATCAACCGAGCCAAGATCCTAAAAGTTTAGCTAAATTGGAAATTGAGATTTGATTACACTAAGATCCAAATGGAAATAAATAGATAATTAGTGAAGAGTTCCCCAAAATTCAGTTTCCCCCAAACAAACAAGGCCAAGATCCAAAATATGAAAGCTAATAAAGAAATAAGGCTAAAATGGTTTAATCACTACCAAACCGGCATCCTAATAAAGCAATGAATCCGGAATATGGTTAAAGTGCCATGTTCCCCTAGGATAAGTAATTAATCGGGGTTCAATATAGACTACATGCACGAATTCGACTTACAAACTCAAATCCGGGTCCCGGGTTACCAACTACATAAGACTAGAAGAGGCTAGCCCGACTTCTCCTACGCTAAAGACCGACGTAAGGGTGTAGTTTCTACACACACAACTTAAACTAATTTCGTCTATCCTAGCCAACACCTCGTAGACTCTATTTCCCCGTTCGGTAGAGCTTCTCCTCCATAGGTCTCCCTTCTACAGATTGAGTATTTGGTTAACTTAATTATCCAAAGGCTAATTTCCCACCTAATAAACTAAAGCATAGAATTTAACCTCCAAACTTAATCAAGATCTAGTCGACAAGCATCGAAAAGGTAGTTATCCCTAGCTTAGGGAGCCAACTATCATCTCCTAATTGCACCATCAGTTAAGGTGACCCTAAGCCACCGAAATTCGGAGCTACAGTGAAGCAAGCCTGTGGTCGTAGGTTCAATTCCAACTAACTATCATGACAAATTAACTAAATCCTAATCCTAAATTACCAAACCCTAATCACATTAACAATTAAAAAAATCGAACATCAGCCCCGAAACTTAGGCTACTCCCGAGCTTCGAGAAACAATAAGACTACTCATAAGGCATAATAAAAACTCCCAACAACATCATCAATAAACAAAAAATCACAAATAACCAAAAATAAAGAGAGAGGAGATTAGAAAGGCTTAATGATGAAAATAATCGGAGAATCTTCAATATCCTTCAAGGATGTCACTCCCTTGGAGTCTTCTTACAAGCTTCACCAAGAACCCTAAGTTTCCCCCTTTAAGAGGAGGAAACCCTAGCTAAAATCTGAAAATGGAAGAGAGAAAGTGCTTCTAAGTGAAAATGAAAGAGCAAAAGTGTCTAAAATTGAGGGAGGAGGGGGTATTTATAGACAACTCACGCCTCCACTCTCTAAAAGAAAAAAAAAACTGTTGAAAATAGCCCTAAGAGTAAGGGCATAATAGTCAAATACAATTAAGAAATCAAGGGATCATAAGTTGTGATTGGAGCCTCTTGTTTGCGCGTAATTCGGATTTCTCGTGATGTTTAGGAAAAATAGATACGAAATCATCTCTTGACCTAAACATAAAGTTGTATATCTTCCTCACACGGTCGCGTAGCATCTTGAATTGCTCGAATCCAAGTCCGTATGAGAAAGTTAAGATCGAAAAACAAACTCAGCGCACAAAAATGGGCGAACTAGGCAGCCGCGCAGACCGACAGCCGGCGGCAACGACCAGTACCAGCTTAATGGGTGAGAGTAGAATGTTTTTGGAGGATCTGTCGGATCGGAAGCCGGAAAAAGTGGCCGGTACTGGCCAGGTTTGGTTGGACCTCTCCTCCTCTCTTCGTGCGTCTTCATCTTCCGTCGTCATTTTGGGTACTTTCCTCTCGTCTTCTTGTCCCGATCCCTACATTAAATTTGACCGTGGCTCGATGAAATTCTAGCTGGGCTTTTGTACAGGTTGATTTGGGCCCTATTGGCCCTCAATTTGGGGGTCAGAATGAGGGATATGTGTGATTGATCTCTTCTTTTGTTTCTCGTCGTTTTGAAGCTCTTCCACTCATTTTCTCGGCTCGACTCCTGCACAAATTTTTATTTTTAACTTGATGAAGTTCAATTTGGGCCTAACCTTAGCTCTGTTTGGGCTTGTTTGGGACTCAAGATGCGGGCCATAGTGAGAAAATGGGCGCAATCGATCTTTTTTATCTTTCGGATTTCTATAACCTACAAAATACGACTCAAAAATACCCAAAAGTGCATCAAATCATATCATAAAGGAAAATCAACCTAAAAATGCAATTAAACACAAAATCTCACCTAGACATGATAAAATACACGTAATTCTCACAAAAATATGAGCGTGAAACATGCAAGAAAAATCGTATTTTTCACGTTAATCCCTTGCGCATTAAAATACTTAAATTTAACATCTATTCATCAAAAGGTACTCAATATGCAATATGTATGATGTAAGATTAGGAATTGTAATCATTTGGAAATAGTGATAACTATTTTCATTAGTTAGACCTACATATTATAGTTACAATAAGCATTTACCAAATAAAAACAATCTTATATCTGGTGCTAGAAAAGAAAGAATTTACCTGGCAGCAAGTTACAGTCTGTTCTTCTTCTAGTGATGCTTCGTGAAATACTGCTTGGCATGGTTTTTGCCTATGTGCATTGCTCTGTCTTCTTTTTTCAGATCCCTACTCCTTCTGGATCTATCAGGATCATTTTCAGTGTACCTCCACCATTTAGTGTACTTATTCCAATCGAAGTTCCTGTACTCAAAGTTGCACCTCAGGAGTAAGTTCTTCCATTAGCCACCATTCATCGAAAGGGGATATTTTTTAGTTTTTCCACTTCAAGCCTTTGCTCAACTTGAAATGGAAGTATTACAACGTGTAGTTATTTCCCATATGCTTTCACTTTTTGTCCAGTGGAACCTTCAACATTATTGTAATTTCCTTCATCTAGTAGGTACTCGAAGTATCTGAGAATTTCAGCCATCCTCCATTTATCAATTTCCTCTTTAGAAGGATTTTTCTTTGTTAGAATTTGATAAGTACAAAGATCCTCTAGTTGCTCATTTGAGCATTCATTTGTCAAACAATCTTCGTACTTAGAGAGGATTGATAAATTTTGAGCGGCATCATGTCTTCTTTCACTCAAGGTGGAAAGCTATTTTCTGTGAACAGGTCGATCATGGACCATGCCTGTAGCAAGATAGATCTCATGGAGTTCGGTATCATCTTCCTTAAGTATATTGTGCATTCTTGCTGCTGACTCCTACAAAGATCTTTCAAACTCTTGATGTTCACGAGATTTCAATTCTCTCATTTTCTCCTTGGTCTCTTGTTCATGTCGTCGTTATTTAGCAATGAACCATTCATGTTTTTCCCTTTTATGTTGTTCAACATGCCTTGCCCTTACCTCTTCTTCCCCCTTTTAACATCATCAGTATTTATTCTAGTATGCACTTCTAGCATCCTCTGGATATTGCCCAATATTGTGCTACCCTCGGCATACTCCTGCCACAGTAGGGAGATTTCTTTCTTCGAGGAGTGTAAGTTGTCCTTCTGCTCTTTCAGTTTTTCCTTCATCCCTGATGCTAGGCTAGTAACTTGTCTAGTAATGTAGCTATTGAACTTCTGAACAAGATCCTCCATGTACTGCCTCTCAGTTTGTGTTTTATTCATGAACTGATTTTTCAGGTCTCTCGTGCTAATTGGAAGTAATGTTACTGCTTCACAAACCGGTCCAAGATCTTATGATCCCAGAAGCATTGTTGCCCATAGTCTTGCGTAGATGATGTACTGACTGCTCAGTAGCAGAAATTCTACGCTCAAATATTTCCATCACTTCCTGCATTGCGTTCGTCATTTGTAGATTTTGGTCCACATGGGATTGCACAACCCCCACGATAACCTCATTGTCCCTATCTAGAGACTTCTTATTTCATCTCTATTGTCGTTTTTCTACATTCTGGGCGACTTAAAAAAGGTTCCTTAGGCACTTTTATGAATAAAATTCCTCAAGAAAACTTGAACGATTTCTCGAACTTTAATAGAGTCTGAACTACTTTCAATTGAGGTTGATGGGAAGTAGATTTCTTTCTTTTAATTTCCTCCACATTATCTTCTACTCCCGCAGAAGTCTTCGAAGTTTGTTCATGAGTTGGTTCAGTAGGCACAACATCAGTAGTGGCCTACTCATGTTGTTGCACTTGTTCAGCTAGTTGTTCTTCCTCCTTAACTAGTCCAGTTAGATGGTTAGTAGATTGAGTAGGCATCTCAGTATCTACTCCAACAACTTCTTACGTTTCCATTGGCTGAGCCACTACATCGTCTGGCTATCCTGCATCAATACAGGTAGCATCTACTTGCACTATAGCCAATCTTTCTTCCATGGCTTGAGTTGTTGCTTCATTTGCTAGACTTGCTTCAGTACAAGAAGGATCGGCCTTCCCCTTTGCCATGGCTTCTTCCATTTCTTCCTGCTCCATCAGGATTCTCATAGACTCTAGACCTTCTTCAGTAGTAGGCTTTGTCTTTTGGCTAAGAGTATCCATGGCTTCTTCACTTCCCGAATTAGTTTCAATGTACTCGTCTTCCAACATAAGTCTTGCACCTCATCTGTGTTAGTTTGGAAGGAGTGTGTACTGGGTGCCTTCGTAATCCAGAAGTTGTTCTTCATTATTTCGCCAACTGTCTATGAGTCTGGAGTGTCATCATTGATAATCACTTCATTAGCATTCTGAACTGGGTCTGCACCAGAAGGAGTTGCAACTGCATCTGGGTTATAGGGTGTTTGTTCCTGCTCCACTCCTACATCAGCTGCTTGGTGCATTTGTGAGTATCCTCTTCATCTCCTGCTACTTCCTTGACCCCACCTTGTGTACTTCCTGATGCTTATACACTTGGTAATTGAAAGATGGGCACTACCTTGTCTATTGCAATCTCTACTATAGTAGGTTCAACAGTGATAAGTGAAGTGCTTGCTACCTTGTCTACTACCACTTCATCAATAGCAGATCCATTGGCGCTTGTAGCATCTGTCTCAACAATTTGTTCCTCGCTTGTAGTAGCTTCATGGGCACTTTGAGAGGTTATTGCAGCCTTGTCTACTGTGTCCTCCCTTATCGTAGATTCATTCGCTACCTTCCTAGTTCTGAATACAACAGACGGTGGAATCTGATCTTCCTCAGAACTTTCTGCAGCAGCTGGCTATTCTGTTGTAGAATTGTTAGCAGGTTACTGCGACGAGTTTACTAGTCCACTAACCACTGGAACCTTGTGTCGTTCGGTGAGCCCTCTTTGGCTAAGCTTCAAGGCTCTTCGAAGCTGCTTTGCTCCATTAGCGTCATATTCACTGTCGGAGTCACTGTCATTAGCAGGGCACTTCAGGATTGCCTTGTTCAACAAGCAAGCCCTTCTGTAACCCTTGATGCAATCACCAAAGTCCCTAGAGTTCAGTTCAGTTATGTCTTCACACAAAGCCAGGTGTGACCCATTTTTCTTCCTCATCTCATTCAAGCCAATCTAGAATGGCAGGGTATAACCTTACCCTATTTTTGCGCCATCTGTTGTACCTTTTCATGTCCTCCTCTAAGAACTCCTTGATGAGCTGATCATCTATTTGTTGGGGAGGGGCAGCATTTCATTCAGCAGAATGTCGAAGTTCATATCCTACTACGCATTATTCATCCCCTACTTCATGAGGTTCAGTCGTTGTCTGTGAACTGTGCTGGGGGCTGCCTGATGGTGCCTCAGTGCGAATCAACGTTAGCTGGGGCCAATTCGAGGCTTCTTCTGCTGCCTCTTCCTGGTATGCTAAGGTAGCAGAGCGTGAATGCTAGCTCAGAGGCTGGATAGAGAAAACAACATAGGATTTTAAGAGTTGTGCACCCTTGATCTTGCGTTACATGTAATGACTCATGATCAGGTGAATCAGACCGTGGTGATGAATGTGTTGTCTCAGGCTCATCAAAGAGTTTCCTGACAGTGCTTTCCTTGAGATAGGCCTTGACTAGCTCCTTCTCTTCTTCTGTAGAGGTTGCTCCTCCGCACTACTCTCTTCCACTTCCTCTTATTCTATGGTCCTAGAAGAAATGATTGATTACTTTACAGGTCTCAACCATTGAGATCTCTTCTTAGACGGGGGCTTCAGAGAGATGGCCTTATTTTTACTGATCATAGCAGTAGGCACTTGGGTGACCCTTCTCTCATCTTCATCTCTCATCTTAGTATCTTCCATTGTACCACCAATCCACTTACCCTTCGCATGCTCAATGCCTCCAGTAATGTTGATATTGAGACTACACCAAATGTAGTTGAGCACGACCCCATAGCACTTATGGCCCTTCATCTTGGTGGCCTCCTCCATCAGATGGGTAAAGAGAAACAGTGGCCAGCTCACTAGTTCCTCCTTCCACACACTGATTATCGAGCGGAATTGGGGACCTATACATGTATCGTAACTCCCGATCATGTATACTCCGATTAAACATATCGTGCAGATACTCAAACTCCGGGAGAAAAGTGACCTTGGTGAGGGATTCTTGCACATTCATTGCTTGCTGGTCACTTGTAAAATCCTTCCAGCATTCCAACAGCGAATCTCCACCACAGACCTTCCACTGCGATGGAGTCAATCCTTCCTCCGACATATTATAGATCTTGGCAAGGGTAGAAGAAGTGGTTGCAACAAAAATTCCTCCAACTTCGCATGTAATTGCAGTTGGTTCACCCTTCTCGTCTCAGGTAACCTTTGCAGTAGAGTAGAACTATGCTACCATCTTTTCCTGGTATCTTGGTGGGTGAGCACCAAGAAAGAAAGTCAGATGATCTGACGTTAGCTTGTGCCATATCATCTCTATCAACTGAGATCCTCTATTTTTCTCCGTCATCTGTATCCTAAAATACTCAAGAGATGCAAGATGTCACTCTATAAAGTTGGGATTTTTCTTCATTGGAGAAGATTTCTGAGTCGCCATTGAAGCTTGTTTGAGAAGAATTTCAAAGATCACAGAAAAATTGGATCTTTAAGGTTTCTTCTCAATAAGATATGATCGAAAAGTCTTTTCAAACTTTCTATGTCTAGGTATATATATACTAAAAACTGTAGAAAATTTGATACTACTCGTGGTTCACTCAGCGAGAAATCCATGCGATTTAAACGGTTCAAATTCATCGATGGGAAAATGAATTTGAAGTAGTGGTTGGGATTTAATAGGTGCATTGGTCAAATATAAATTGTCTTAATTACCTCTGCAAAAAGACAACTGTTGCGGCGCAGTAAATAACGTGGGCATTAAATGCTAGTAAAGAAATGAATGTTTTCCCGCTTAAAATCTGAAAACTTATTAAGGTTCAACACACTAAATGCTACGAGGAAATATTAATGTTGTAGCATGTATATAGTAAGCTTTAATTGCTGTGAACATTAGACACTTACAATATTTGTGTCTTACTGAGGTTACTGCAGTAAGCTTCAACGAGTCACCATATCTCTGCTTATTGTGTTTCTCCTCACTACATTTCCTATTGTAGGCATCTTCGTGAATCACTATGAACTGTCTACTACCATTCTACTCACAAAAATTTCTACTTGCAGTATGTAATGAATCACCATGCAATATTTACAGCATTCTCCCTCACTCTAGTAGGTTTACAGATACCTTTCGATTAACTGTTTTAAAGTATATTTTCATGCTTTCACCAACAACATACTTTCCTACAGGGGTTATCCTATATGAGTTGCATACCTAATTCCATCCTAAGCATATTGAAACAAGATTCATAGAGAGGTTTCATGAATATATCAGCTAATTGTATGTCTGCGAAAATCTTTTCAAGTTTGACATCCTTCTTCTCCACGTGATCGCGAATGAAGTGGTGTTTTACTTCTATATGCTTTGTCCGAGATTGAAGAACTGGGTTATGTATGATAACAATCACACTTCTTTTATCATAAATTATAGTAGTTTCTCTTGTGAGTATTCCATAGTCCTTCAATTGTTGTTGCATCCACAATATTTGCGCACAACAGCTTCCAGCAGCGATGTATTTTGCTTCTGTTATAGATGTTGCGATTGATTGTTGCTTCTTGCTAAATCATGAAACTAGTCTATTTTCAAGAAATTGGGAAGTTCCACTTGTGCTTTTGTGGTCAATCTTGCAACCAAAGTCAGAGTCTGAGTATCCTTTGATTTCGAACCCTCCATCTCTTGAGTACCATAGCCTTACTCCAGTTGTGCCCCTTAGATACCTCAGAATCTTCTTGGTTTCTAGGAAGTGAGACTCCTTAGGTGTTACTTGGTATCATGCACAAACTTTTACAACAAATAAGATGTCAAGTCTTCTTGCTATAAGATATAGAAGTGAGTCCAATAAGTCTTTTGTAATATGTGATAACATCCTTTCCATTTTCATATTTGTCAAGTCTGGTTGTTGTACTCATAGGAACGCTTACTGAGATTGAGTTGGCCTTCCCAATCTTCTTGAGCAGCCCCTTTGTGTACCTAACGTGATTGATGAAGACGCCATCATCCCACTGTCTTACTTGGAGTCCAAGAAAGAAGATTAACCCTCCCATCATGTTCATCTCGAACTTTCTTTGCATCAGATGGGAGAAAATCCTGCATAGTTCTTTGTCAGTTGACCTTAAAGTAATGTCATAAATTTGGACTAACAATGTACTATATCCATCTTGGAGAGAGTATCATACCAAGGTTGATGTGCTTGCTTGAGGTCATACAGTGCCTTCTTTAGCTTGTAGACTCTATCACCGATTAAATCATCAAACCTTAGTGGTTGCTCTACATAGACTTGTTCAGCTAGAAGTCCATTTAGGAATGCACTCTTCATGTCCATCTGATATAGAGTGAAGTTACTCTAGTGCAGCAAAGGCAATAAATATTTTGATTTCTTCAAGTCTGGCTACAGGGGCAAAGTCTCGTCAAAATCAATGCATTTCTCTTGACAATAGCCTTTACCAACTAGCCATGCTTTTTTCCTAGCCATTTAGGAACTCACTCTGGTTCTGTAACCTCTGTTGTAGGATTCATAGGTCCTTTAGCTACTACAGTATCCTCTACAGTAGGCTCTTCCTCAGCTAGAGCTGGCTGCTGGATCTCCACAAAAGGAACTTGTTCCTTATTCTTTTCCAACCTGATCTCGTATACCCTTATTGTAATCCCTTCGATTCCTTTTGATTGCAGTAGGCTTCATTACAGACTACGTGTGGCGAGTCTTCCACCACAAGTGTTCTCTTGTTGAACACTCTAAATAATTTTCTTATAGAGGAGTATCCCAGAAAATACTCATTCATCTGATTTAGCATCAAAAGCATTTAGATTTTTCTTCCCATTGTTCAACACTAAACATCTACAACCAAAGATATGAAAGTATGTTATGGTAGGCGTTCTTCGAATCCACAGCTTATACGGTGTCTTATCCATATCCTTATTGATAAGACATTTGTTCTGTGTATAGCATTGTGTTGGTTGCCTCTACCCAAAATCTTTTAGGCAGTTGTGTTTCAGCAGTCATGGTCCCAACAGATTTTTTCAATGTTCTGTTTCTTCTTCCTACTACACCATTTTGCTTAGGAGTTCTTGCATCTAATACTCATGATAAATTTCATTATTGCTGTAGAAACTCTCTATGAACTTGTTAGCGAACTCAGTACTTCGATGTGATCTGATCTTGACAATATTGAGGCCTTTCTCATTCTGAATTCACTTCATAAGGTCTGGGAGCTTCTTTTGAGTATCAAATTTCTTGGTTAGGAACACAGTCCAAGTGTATCTAGAGAATTCATCCACTAATACTAATGAGTACTCCATTCCACTAAGACTTACTGGTTTAATTTGTCCAAAGAGGTCCATGCGTAGTAGGTCCAAGAGCTTGTGAGATGATCTTACAGGCTTGCCTTTGAGACAGGCATCACACACGTCTCCTTTTTGTGTGCTACGTCTAGTAATTCTCTTACTAACCCTTTGCGTGCCAACTTGTTGATAGTCTTGAAATTTAGATAACTCATCCTCTTGTGCCATAGCCAACCGAGTTCTGGAGCACTTTTAGCTATGAAGCATGAGAGTTGTCCTCATGTGGATTCCCAGTTAGCTAGACAGATGTTACCCTTTCTAGTGTCTGTGAGCTTTATTTGGTTATACTTTGCATCTCGTATCAAGCATCTCCCTTGAGTGAACTCCACAGAATGTCCCTTGTCATAGAATTGACGTATGCTCAGTAGATTATACAGTAAGCCTTCGACGAATTAGACATCTGCAATGCTGACTTTGCCTTTAGAGAAAGTCCCAACACCTTTGGTGATGCCTTTGCTGATAGGTATGGCCCAGTAACTCCGGGTCGAGTTGATCCGCCCCGGAACAACCGGGCCCAGCTCTCAAACCGGCCCAGAGGCGCGCACGAGCCGGGCGCAGCCCAGCCGCGGCATATTTGGAAAGTGGGATCCCCATAATCTCATTCGAACTCCCATGCAGATTTGGTGGGCACAATTGTAGGGATTTAGTTAGGGTTGTGAATTGAGTAGTATAAATAGCAGAATTGTACTCAGATTTAGGGTTCACACTTTGTACTCAAAAACTACAACGTGTAAGATTGAAAGAAAGATAGTGAAAAACACCTCGACTGGTGGTTGTTTGCCCCCGTGGACGTAGATCTCCGGATCGAACCACGTATATCTTGTGTTCTTTAGTTTTCTTGCGTTCGGGAGTGTTGTGAATTGTATTTTACTTCGAATTCCTTGGATTACCGGATTGTGCACTATCAATTGGCGTCGTCTGTGGGAACCGATTCGAGAGAAAAGCCTAGTATACTTCAGCGTCGTCACAATCGCTATGGTGAATACTCGTCGATATGCTAATCCTACCCGGTCCCGTCGTAATCCTCATGTGGATCAAAATCCTCCACCCCGTCAACAGAATCAAGATCCACCCGCGGAATACGCTAACATGCAGAATCTCCCCCCTGCCAATGATCCGGCGCAAATTAATCCACCACCTGCCCCTGAGTTGTCACAGGTGCAACAAACATTTCTTTGGGAGCATACCGCTCTATTCCAAGAATGGAATAATCGGCGCGCCCACTTCGGTGAACGCGCCGATAATGGCATCGACCAGGGTGTGAGAAATCCACCTCGTGATTTATCACGTGAATTGGATGAAGATCCACCTCACCGAGCAAGGCATGATCGACGTCGACAGCGATCAGCCTCTCCAGCGGATAATCGCAGCTCTAATGGGTCGAGGCCCCGTTACGCCACGAAGGCGTGGATCGCCGCAGACCTGTAGACGCACCAAAGCGTGCTCGCTTAGACAAGTCTCGTGTGCTGGATCCCCTGGAACAAGAACAAGCCCAATTTGCTGCGGAGCTTGACAAAGTGTTGGGTCTCGACGCTGACGGGGAGATCATCACCCCGTTCTCCGAGGAGATTCTTGCTACCCCACTCCCCGAGGGGTTCAAGCTTCCCCCCGTGTCCGTCTACAACGGCACCGGAGATCCCAGTAATTTTCTGAACGCCTTCAAGTATGCTATGTTCAACCGCAATTGTACACCTCACCACTTGTGTAAGGTGTTTCCTGAGTATCTCCAGGATGAAGCTAGACTTTGGTTCGATTCTTTACCCCGGGGCAGCGTTACTTCTTTTCGGGATCTCGCCGAACAGTTTTGGGCGCGTTTTTATACGCAAGCAAAACCCATGGCCACCTTGGCCGATCTCATGAATATGGAACAATGGGATGGGGAAACTGTTACCCAATTTCTTGATCGCTTTACGGCAGAGAGCCTTAAGGTAGGAAGCCGATCTGATGATGTTATCATCAACGCTTTTATGAATGGCCTTCGCCCCGGGCCGCTTTACACCGAGCTTGTGCGAAACCCTCCTACTACGACCCGGGCTCTATTCAGCATTGTATGCAGGTTCGCCAAGGCTGAGGAGCAAACCCATGGCAAACGCGAGAAGCATGCCATCAAGCGGCAATCGGATAAAACGCAAGCCGGGACCAGTACCCGGCCTAGTGTCTTCACTCGTCTAGGTAGAGGACGTTTGGAACCTCGCGGAGATATCCCTCAACTCACTCCGCTTACAAAATCGAGGACATAAATTCTTTCTGTTCACAAGAACGACCTGCGACCGTGCCCACGGATGACTGCTCCGGCAGAGAAGCGCAATCGTGGTAAGTGGTGTGCGTACCACCATGATCATGGACATGAAATCGAGGAGTGTCGCGAACTTGGCAAAGAAATTGAAGATTGCTTAAAGAGGGGTTTCTTACGGCAATATGTAGCTCGTACAGAGGACAGGTCTCGGTCAAACCAAAATGGAGGTTAACAACAAAGCCGCGGAGGCTACAATGACCGAGGTCCACGATAAAACAGGCCTCAGTGGCAGAATAACAGGTCGGGGTACAACAATTATGCTCGGCACGACCAAGGAAGTCGTCAACAACCCCAGTTGTTACCGCAACCGCCTCCTCATGGAGGGCCTGAAGACAATCCGCCCAATCACGTCATAAACGTGAACTACGGGGCCATTCCAACCGGGACTTCCCGAAGTGCTCTGAAGGCGGAAGCGCGCAGGCCCCCTCCCGAGGAGCCACGCCACAAACGCCTCCACAAGTCTGAAACTGTAAGTTTCACCGATAAAGATCATGTACCCAAACTCACCCCACATACTGATGCCATCGTAATCGACATGGCCGTAGCTAATGTTACGATAAAACGGGTTTTCGTTGACAACGGAGCCACAGTTAGCGTCATATTCGCCGACTGCTTTCAGAAAATGGGCATCCCTCGTGAACAACTCCGACCTGCCCCCGGGCCGATACAGACCTTCGCTCAGGGTGAGGTTCGACCTGAAGGAGTCATCAACCTTCCCGCTTCGCTCGGAACTTATCCAGTAATAAAAACCATTTTCGTCGATTTTTATGTGGTCAATTCCCCATCTCCGTACAACATGATTTTGGGTCAAGACTGGCTCACCCCGGCGAAGGCCGTTTGTTCTACATACCACCTCGCGCTGAAGTTTCCTACACCCCATGGCGAGGTGGCCATCCGTGGCAATCAGCGGGTCTCTAAAGAGTGCATGTATGTAGCACTTAAAAAGACAACAAAGGTTCCTCCTAGGCCTCAGTTTCAAATAGCCGCCTCGGCTCCCACCTCGGATTCGTCTGCATCACTCGGAGACAACACTGTTAAGGTGCCGCTCGATCCGACTAAACCAGAGCAGACTGTTACAGTCGGCGCTGTAGACACACCATTGTTACATAATGCCATCATCCAGACCTTGCGAGAATATTCTGAAGTTTTCGCGTGGTCTCCCTTGGATATGCCGGGGGTCTCTCCGGACTTCATTACTCACAAGTTAAACATTGATCCCAGCGTGAAGCCCATACAACAAAATCGGAGGAAATTTTCTCCGGAGAGGAACGCAACCATCCGAATCGAAGTACAACAGCTCCTAGATGCAGACATCCTGTTTGAAGTATGCTATCCTTCCTGGCTTTCTAATCCCGTGATGGTGACGAAGTCCAGCAGGGCATGGAGAATGTGCGTCGATTTCTCTGACCTCAATAAGCACTGCCCAAAGGATTGTTATCCTCTGCCCTCCATCGACCAAAAAGCCGAGGCCATCACTGGGCACAAGGCACTTTGCTTTTTGGATTTATACAAGGGATACCATCAAATTCATATGGATCGCCGTGACGCCCTCAAAACGGCCTTCATCACTGACTTTGGGTGTTTTGCCTTCAAAAAAATGCTCTTCGGGCTCAAGAATGCGGGAGCAACATACCAACGCCTTATGGACCATGTCTTCCGAGATCAAATCGGTCGGAATGTTGAAGTATATGTTGACGATCTTGTTATTAAAAGTTCCTCCCCCACCACATGTATACAGGACATTGCCGAGACGCTGAGCACATTGCGACGCTATAATCTACGCCTCAATCCGGCCAAGTGTACCTTTGGCGTTGGCTCAGGTAAATTTCTAGTATACTTGGTCTCGCAGCATGGTCTCCAGGCAAACCCAGCCAAAATCAGAGATGTATTGGATCTTCAGCCGCCGAAGATGGTGAAGAAGGTTCAGCGCCTTACCGGGGGTCTTGCAGCCTTAAATCGTTTTCTATCTAAGGCCGTGGAACGTCAGCTTCCATTCTTCAAAATTTTGCGTCAGGCAAAGAAATTCGAGTGGACTCCGCAGTGCACCGAGGCCTTTGAGGCTTTAAAGCAACACATTAAGCAGTTGCCAACTATGTCCGCGCCTGTTCCCGGAGAACCCCTTTATGTATATTTAGCATCTGCCGAGGAAGCAATTAGCGCGGCCCTCGTCCGCGAGGATCGTGGGAGTCAGCAACCCGTGTATTTCGTGAGCCGAGCGCTCCAAAGGGCGGAGACTTGGTATTCCGTGGTAGAAAAAATAGTATTGGCTCTCGTCATGGCGGCTCGTCGCCTGCGCCCTTATTTCCAAGGACGTGACATCAGGGTTCTCACTAATCACCCCATTCGCCAAATTCTCGTTAAGCCCGACGTGTCAGGGCGTTTGGCTAAGTGGGCCATCGAACTAGGGGAATATGATATTCAATTTCTACCTCGCCGAGCCATCAAAGGCCAAGCCCTTGCGGATTTTCTGGTCGAGGCACCATTTGTTGACCCCAGTTCGACTGCACATGACACTAATCCTAACCACACCGATCTCGAAGCTAAAACCTGTAAGTGGCAATTATACGTGGATGGTGCCTCTGCGACCCGAGGCAGTGGCGCCAGGGTCCTTCTCATTGGCCCCGATGGCGTTGAAGTCAAATATGTTTTGCGATTTAAGTTCAAGGTGACTAACAATGAAGCGGAATATGAGGCAGTTCTTGCTGGGCTCCGGCTCGCTCAATCCTTTGCAGCCTCACATCTCCAGCTTTTCACGAACTCCGAGGTGGTCTATAGTCAAATTAAAGGCACCTAAGCAGCCAAGGATGATACATTGAAAAGGTACCTCGCTTTGACACTTAAGCTTTTGTCAACTTTTGCTTCGGTTGATATCCAGCAGGTGCCTCGCAAAGAAAATGTTCAAGCTGATGCCCTTAGCAAAATGGCCTCCGCGGTCCCGACTAACATGTCTCCGGACATCATCGTCAAAGATGCAATCCATCCTTCCATTCATGAGGCACCAGTTTCCGTGTTGACTGAGAACAGTCCCAATTGGATGACTCCTATCGTCCACTATCTCCGGGATGGTACACTGCCAGAAGATAAATTACAAGCTCGGCGAATAATTCTTAAAGCACCGAAGTATGCACTCCACGAAGGGATATTATACCGACAATCATACTTACAACCGAGTCTTCGCTGCCTTGACCCTGTCGAGGCTGACTACGTTCTCCGTGAATTTCACGAGGGGGCTTGTGCAAGTTATATTGGCTCACGGACGTTGGCCAAGAAAGTCCTTCGCTGGGGGTACTACTGGCCCACGTTGTTCAACGATGCCCATAGTTTAGTGTCAAAATGTGACAAGTGTCAGCGACACTCCAGAGTGAAGCATTTACCACAAACCGAGCTTACTGGCATACAAAGTGCCTGGCCATTTATCCAATGGGGAATCAACATTGTAGGTCCGTTCCCGGTTGCCCCCGGAGGACTAAAATTTCTTGTGGTTGCCGTTGATTACTTCACCAAACGGGTTGAAGCCGAGCCCCTCACTGCTATCACCGGTCAGAACATCTTGAAGTTTGTTGGCGAAACATCATATGCCGCTTCGGCATCCGGAGCGCCATTATCTCAGACAATGGCAAACAGTTCGCCAATGACCCCTTCCGATCCTAGTGCGAGGCGTTGCACATCAAACAAATTTTCACCTCGGTCGCTCATCCTCAAGCCAACGGTCAGGTTGAAGTCACCAACCGCACCCTGCTTACTGGTTTAAAGAAGCACTTAGATCAAGCTAAAGGTCTCTGGGCCGAGAATCTTCCGCAGGTTCTCTGGGCCTATTGTACCACGCCGCACACATCAACCGGAGAAACTCCATACAGCCTCACCTATGGCTCCGAGGCTGTCATCCCTGCTAAGGTAGGGGTACCTAGTCCCCACCTCGTTACTCTAGATCCCGAGGCTAACGACGAGGCACACCGTGCTAACTTGGATGAGCTCGAGCACCACCGCGATCAATCTTTCATTCAACAAGCTAAATGTAAGCAACGCGCAACTCAGTATCACAGCCTCCGGGTTAACGGTACTCAATTTAAAGTCGGAGACCTAGTACTCCGATTAAACTCTGCCAGCAAAGCTGCCCCCGAGGGCAAACTGCATGCCGCATGGGAAGGGCCTTACCGCGTCATTGCCGCGCATGCCTTCGGGTGCTATCAGTTAGCACATCTAGATGGTACGCCGATTCCCCGAACATGGCATGTTACTAATCTACGGTGTTTTTATCTATGATTGCCGATGGTCAAGTATCTTTCCTACCTTTACGTTCTTTGTACGTTATTTCGTTTCCATACTATAACGTTTTCTTTTATGAGCCTCTTTGTATTTTTCAATTGTTCCGATAATTCCTTTGAATAAAGTTTTCACTTTACGTATATTGTTGTACTTTCTTCTACGCTGCCGGGATGCCCTAGCCTAGACTCATTATTATCTGTCTCCGGACACATTGATCTCTCGCCTGATCCGTCCGGAGAGATCAGTATTTCGTCCCCGGACCTATATGCCCTCTCGTCTGTTTAACCGAAGAGGTCATTCAATCTCGCCTGATCCGTCCAGCGAGATCCTTAACTCCCGCCCGATCCGTCCGGGGAGATTTTCTGCCTTGTTTCTCTACTAGGCCTTATTTACATATTGTACTCCCGAGTACTAATTGCCTCATTATTATTGTAATGACATGTCAAAATAATTTGAAGCAATTGCAATTGCATCATGATCAAACATTAATCACTCTTATTTAACATACTTATCAAAATCAAAACATTTTCGCTAATTTGCTTCCCAAAAGAAGTTCTTTACATATATGCATACATTACTACAACCAAGCATTATCTTCGGCCTCCGAGCCAATACTCTGCGCTCCGGCGTTGGGACCCGTCTCGGGAGCTTCTTCGCGTCCTCCGGGATTTGGAGGCTCCTCGGCTTTGAGCTCCTGTTCTTCCCCTGCTTTGACCTCCTCTACGCCGAGGACTCACTCTTGGCACTGGCCTTGGAACGTCGCTTCTCACTCTGCCCCGAGGACTCGGTTGAGGCGCTGGTCTCGGAGTATTAGCCCATTCTGTGGGATCCCATTCCGCGGGGTCCATCTCTTCGATCTCCTCAGCTAGCTTCTCAACCTCCTCCTCCGCAACAGCTACTGGGGCCTCCTCCACAATGGCCACCGGGGTCGGCTCTTGGATTACGATCCCTTTGCCTTTCCCCGCTGCCCCCTTTTACTCCTCCGTGGAGCTTTCGCGATCTCCTGGCCCCGGCTGGAGCTTGCAATATATTCTTCTGCCGTGTGGCGCCACCTGTCGCGGCCTCTCAGGCCCTCGTACATATTAAGGAGTAATTCCAGTACTTCCCGCTTTCTTACAAGCTCAGAGGAGTCTGCATGGCCGGCCGTCATCAGTGCCGAAATTTTGCCCTGAATCTCGGTTATCCGCTCCTCGACCTCCTCAGAAGTTAGCAGATCGTACTCCGGCAGTATTCGCTCATACTCCCTTTGGTGGATGATGACACGGTCTAGTTCGGCGACCGTCGACAAGTATTTCAGCTCCCGGTCTCTCGCCTTTTCCACAGCTTTGGCCCTTGCCTCCTCGGCCTCCTTGGCCCTTCTCTCCGCTATGGCCACCCTCCTCTCCAACCGAGGAACCACTTGTTTTTGCAGATTATCCTTGTCTCCGCGGAACCAGTCTAATGACTGCATGTGTTTCTTTGTTATATTGTGAAGCTCCTCGGTATTCTCCTGATCGCAGCACACAATCAGTACTACAGAACACACTCAAATCATGACAAAGCAGTACCTCAACAATATTGGCAACAATCGACTTCATATTAAAAAACAAACAGGAGCATACATCGTCTGCGGTCATTACATCAGAATTACAAGTTGTTCCTATCATCTATTATATATCAAATTCATCAAAATTGCGGGGAATGACTGACCTCCCCCTCTTGGCCTCCTTCAGCTACCTCCGGCACCTCCACCTCGACCTCGTGCTCTTCCTCCGGCAGCTCTCGGATCATCCCCGCGTCACCGCCCGTCGCCTCCGCGGTGATTTCCATGCCCGGGGAGGACGGGGGGTTCCTTGGTCCTTGGCTCTTTGATGAGCTCTCCCCGAAGAAAGGCCAAGAACTCTTCATCTTGGTCCACATCGTAGGCAGCGATCTCCTCGGCGCTCAGAATGTTCTCTTTTTCTGTCAGAGCCTTCACCAATGGCCACTCCGGGACACGAGTCAGTGCGTTATAATACGCCTCCTCCACGGAGTGGAAATCGTAACAAAACTCCTCGGATAGATTTCCTTAACCTTCTCCAGCAGCGCTGACCACGTTGTCGTGTCCCCGAGAGCGACGAAGCTTGTTTGGTAATCGAGAAAGGTGTTGGTCTGCAATAGTTTCTCTGCAAAGGCCTTCAGCACGGCCCCCTGGCCCTCCACCACTGCTGCTTCCTTGGCTTTAAGCTCCGCCCGCAGTTCTGCAGCCTCACCGCGGAGAGCCCCAGCCTCTGCCTCCACCTCGCGCAGTCGCGCCACTTCCTTCTCCACCAAGGCCGCTCTCTTGCGCGCCTCCAACAAGTCATGAGTTAACCTGTCATTACGAGCACGCAGCTCCCTCACTGCCTCGGCTAGCCCTTCCTTGGCTTCTCTCTCACTCTTTCGGTCGAGGTCCAGGATCCCCCGAGCCAGACGTAAAAGCTCCTCGGCATCGGGCCCCTCCAGATCCAGCACGTTTGTGCGCTCTTGCCCCTGGAAACACAACATCCATAACACACATTAGACAATACAAGATTCAACAGCAGTCTTTCAACCCAGCAATGATTTCGAGTGCTTTACCTCGGGGATCGACTCCGTACGCAGTCTTTTGGCTACTCCCGAGGGAGTCACAGATGGCTCCGACCTCCTCTTCGACCTCGGGGTTGCCCCCGCGACCACCACATCTTCTTCCGTCCCTGCTAACGGTCTCGAACTCGGCGACACCCCACTTCTAGGTGCCACTTCCGTTGCAGTTCCCTTCTTCTTTAACGCCTCGGGCACCGCAGGGCTTCCCGAAGTCTCCTTTCTGAAGCGTCCCACTCCAAGAAAAAAAAATTCGTGGTTAATCATGTGCAAGTTGCAGTCCGTAACACAATTTTCAAGTTCCTACCCTCCTCGGTTGCCCCGGCTGCCGATTCTTGCCCCCGGGTAGGAGTCCCCTCTACTCCACCCGAGTGATACAGGCTTAATCCTGCCTCCTCCAGCTCCTCCTCGGTGCAGAGGGTCTTGAACGTACCTACAGTACGGAATTGTCTTACAACCTTCGGCTCGGCCACCGTGGCATTATCTAATACCTCCTCCCTCCTCCACCTCGGGAGGACCAGTCCCGTCTTCACAAAAATAAATTTCTCCTTCCAACCCTCCACCTTGCTCGGGTTTTGCACCTTAAACCCACCTCGGGCCCTGGGGCTAAAGGAGTACCATCCCTTCGATTTCCCGAAGGCCTTCAGTTGGAAGAAAAACCTAAACAACTCTACGTTTGGTTCTACCCCGGCATTTTTACATACCACTGTAAACCCGACAACTTGCCTCACGGCATTGGGTGCTAATTGACTCAGGGCGATGTTGTAATATCTCAGCAACTGTACAACGAAGTCCCAAAGGGGGAATCTAATTCCTATTCTCAAATGGTCTATATACACGCTTATGAAGCCCTTCGGCGGGCAACAAGCTCGGTCACTAGGCTCCGGCACTATGTATTCTAAGTTAAACGGGAAGTAAAAAGTTGGAAACAGAGTTTCTATTTGCACCCGCGTCATCCGCAGTGCCTCCACGGACACCTCAAAATCCTCCTCCAGACACTCGCTAAACCCTATGGCCCGGGTGCCGGATTCCATGTCGTCTGCCCTATGTACCATCCAAATCACTCTTCTTTCTGGAATGATATAACGCAGGGGTGGTACATCTAACGGGGTTTTGTTGGTTCCTACCTCCCTAATTGACGATGAAGACGATGAGGAAGACATACTTACTTGGTTTTGATTTGAGATGGCTCACAAATGGCACAAATGAATCTCTTTTTTTCCCGCTCTCTGTATCTTGCAAATCGCAAATGAGAAAGATGAAGTTTACTGTGCAAACCTTCTCTATATATACTCCTGCATCAACGGCTCAGATCTGGCCTTTTCAAATTTCGCGTCTCAGATTCGCGCGTGGCGGTCACGCGCGTTACAGTTACCAAGGCGCGTGGGAGACATGCTTCTTGGAATTCTCAAACGCGTCACTTCACATCCCTTTTCCTAATGATGGCACCGCCAATCACATCAACCTCACTCTTCCCCTGGAAGTTTTGGATCCCACTTCGGTGTTTCCTCCACCTCGGGCTTATTCTAGTTCGATCTCACCACACTTTATGACCCCGGGGGGACTCTAGACCGGCGCCGGGCAACCCCATGACCTCGGGGATACTCTAGTTCGGCTCCGGTCGACCCCATGACCACGGGGTATTTTAGTTCGATCAACTTCGGTCCTCGTGTAGTCCTTCACTCCGGGGATGCATCCTCTCGGCTCCGGTTGACCTCCTGCTCGCCACGTCATTACGTCGCTCACACATCAGCACATATTACACCCTGTCCTACTTTTAACCAAAGCTCCTACCTCGCTCCGGCTGGGGGGGCATCTGATAGGTATGGCCCAATAACTCCGGCTCGGGTTGATCCGCCCCGGAACAACCGGGCCCAAAAGAACGAGCCCAGCAATCAAGCCGGCCCAGAGGTGCGCACGAGCGGGGCACAGCCCAGTCGCAGCATATTTGGAAAGTGGGATCCCCATGATCTCATTCGAACTCCCATGCAGATTTGGTGGGCACAATTGTAGGGATTTAGTTAGGGTTGTGAATTGAGTAGTATAAATAGCAGAATTGTACTCAGATTTAGGGTTCGCACTTTGTACTCAAAAACTACAACTTGTAAGATTGAAAGAAAGATAGTGAAAAACACCTCGGCTAGTGGTTGTTTGCGCCCGTGGACGTAGATCTCCGGATCGAACCACGTATATCTTGTGTTCTTTAGTTTTCTTGTGTTCGGGAGTGTTGTGAATTATATTTTACTTCGAATTCCTTGGATTAGCGGATTGCGCACTATCATTTGCCATTGACTCCAAACACCATCTTGGGTCCTTTGCAGTCTTTGAAATCCTTTAGAGACCTCTTGATATCTATCATATGTCTAGCATACCTGCTTTCGATGTACCAAATGTCACTCTGTTCAGTAGGCAACTTGACCTGCAAAGTAATCAGCTAGACAACCTTCCTTTTTCCTGTGTACTAAGAGCAGGTGGATTGGACTGACCTAGGGTAGTTCCTCTTTGCCTTCTGTGGAAGCACCCGAGCATTGAGCTTAGTCTTCAATTGGTTACTCCTAGGCAGCTATAGGGAGTTATTGCATCCAGTAGCCAAGGCTTGTTGTATGTTGTTTCTTCCTACTTCATAGTTTCCTGGTGTGCTTTCAGCAGTTAACTTTGCTGTATCAGGTTTACAGCCCGATTCGAGTCTAGGTTTCCGATTTGAAATATTCTCCTTCCTTCTAGGTTTACCTTTACATTATTTGGGGAGCAGTTGTGTCTCAAAAATACTTGTTGTTGGAACATCAGTAGAAGTACTTGCTGCATAACAGTTAGAAACTATGTAAGGGAATCATGTCCCTGTCATGTCAAATAGGTTCCTCTTAACATCTAGTATATCATCCAGATTCCTAGATGACGTATTGAAAGACATGATGGTTGACATCAATTTCTGTTCCTTCTCAACCTGGAGTACGAATGGCATCTTCAGCTTACTTACTTCCTCTCGAAGGTAACAACGATCAATTTCTTCAGTTGTAAGCTTCTCAACTTCAACTGTAAGCACTATATTTCTCTAAGAAGCTACACGTTCTTAGCCCTTACATATGACTGATTGACTGTTTCAAAGTCAGCCATGATTTTCTTGAACAAAATGAGTAAGCTTTTGATGTCAACATTCTCTAATCTTGAAGAGATACTGTGAGAAACTACCTCTGCATGATTGTAAATCTCTTTTTCCATGAGGCAAATGAGTGCTCCTCTATCACGATATGAAGAGTTAATTTTGAAGTCTGAATCCTCACATGATGTAGGTTCCCTTTAAGACAGTGGAACAATTTTGATGGCTTCTGCTCCACTCAAGAGAGCCTTGAGTTGAGCCTTTTCTTGCATCTTTCTATCCCATCTTTACCTGCGAACTTCCTGAGGATACTTGTGTACTTTGGAATATGGACATTCCCTAGCAAAGTGACCAGTCTTCCAGCAGTTGAAGCAAAGATCTCCAGCTACCTTGCTTATCGTTGGGGTTTCTGTAGGCCGGATGTACTGGGGTTTGGGTGGGTTGCCTCTAGTATGCTTCTTCATTAATCGTGTAAAACATTTCATGAGTATAGCCATCTCTTCAGGCGCTTGCTCCTCCTCAGCAATAACTTGAAGTTGCTGATTTGACATGATGGTGTTTACTGGGACCATTTGGAGTTGCTGAAAGAGGCTACTTGCTACTAGAGCATTGGTGATAGCAGAACTCTCTTCTTCTACTCTTCTTCTCCGATAAATATCATATTCAACGGATTTGAGGTCAGAGAAGAGTTCATGAATGCTCTTCTTACATAACTTCTTTGAACTTCTCATCAGAATAGTCTTTACATCCCAGTCTAATGTGAGAGCTCATAGCAGCTTGGTGTTATCTCCTGCTGGGAGTAGTCTTTCCCAACAGACACCAACTCATTCAGGATTATTTTGTATCTAGCATCTAAATCGTTCAGAGACTCTCCAGGTTTTTCCTTGAAGAGCTCGAAATTTAGAGTTGCAATAGCTACTATATTCTCACGAAGTAAAGCTGAACTAACATAGATTTTCTTCAGCAAGTCCCAAATCTCCTTGGCTGTTTAGCATGTCTTGACTTTACTAAAGGTTCCCTTGTCCAATATGGCAAAAAGTACATTTTTTTGCCAGATTGTCCAAGTTGGACCTTTTTCTATCATCAGTAGTCCATTCAATACGTGACTTTTCCACCATGGGAGGACGTGCCGGTTGACCATCCACTCGTACAACAATACTGAATTTCATGATTATCGGTAGACCTTCAGTGATGACTGTCCACATTTCATCATGCATAGATTCCAAGTGTGCTTGCATCTTAATAGACCAGTCCTCATACTCCTCAAAGGAAATTATGGGAACTATAGTTGAAGAAGTTTCTATTGTTGAGGCTTTTTTTTACTATAAAATAGCTTTTAAAAATGTGCTTTATGGCTAGAAAACAGTTGGATCAGGTTTAGCTACCAAAAACATTTGGTGTGTGAAACCAACCGATCTAATACCACATGTAAGTCCCAAGTGGTAGAGGTTTCGAGGGGATGAATAAACCTCTAACTCGATGTTTCTTTTTAAACACTTTGAGAAGTAATTTGTTGCTTACCGTAAGAAACTTGCTCTTATAGCAAAGCTATTACAGTAAGTTAACAATAGACAGAAGGCACGAAGCAAACTGGTCTTCGCTTACATATAGTAAGCAATACTCAGTTAGAGTTTTATGCATCAGAATATGTAAAATCTGTTTTCTTACAAATCAATGTAGTATCTATGTAGTAAGTAAAAATAATAAAAAAATCGACACACATGTTATAGTGGTTCAAAGATGGGGGTAATCTTTCTACCTTCACTCTTCTCTCACACAGGGAAAGTTCACTAAGAAGTTCACGCAGTAAAACTAGTTACAATGAAGTCTAAGTCCAAATTAGCTCCTTACAATAGTTTATGTCTATCCTCGAAATGCTACTCCTCTATTATACACATGTTCCTCATAACACTGGTCTACTATGAATCCAGGATTCAAACAAAGACTCCCTGTTTAAAAAGTCGCTCGTGAGATTGGTTAGTGAATGTTTTGCTTCAACTTCTGGTAGCTACCACTATACTTGAATATCAATTGAAAAGTGGGAAAGCTTCCTGGTTTCGAGAAGAATTAGGACCAAGGCAAAGCTTGAGAGGCAGCATGATTGTAGAGTCTGGTTGCAGTTTGAATTTTCACTTGAATACCTTGCTGCTTGCTATCTTGCTCTTGTTTACTTTGCACAAAACACTTGAAAGATTACCGGAGTGTTGTTTACGTTTAAGCTTTGAATAGAATGCTTGAGTGTTGTGATGCGAAGTAATTTTGATGTTTTAGTTGCTCGGTAGCCTTTGCTTCGTCGTCCATCTCCTTCGATTTATAGCAGTTCGGATATCTTCCAATTGAAGGGTGAGAAAATAATTCTCATTGACATTTAATACTCTTCGTAAGATATAGAGTCGTTTGTCCTTTCTTACAGGGATTTGGTCAGAGTGGTTGTGGCTAGTGGTCAGTGTCCAGTGTTGCTTTTGCTTTATGTCAGATAACGTGTCCCCGCATAATTGGATAGTCAGTACAAGGTTTTAACCTTATCTATACTGGCTATATTTTTCAAATCGAGCCCTTGACTTTTGACTTTGACCTTGACACGTTGGACATAACTGTTGCATACTTGCTGGGTGTACCTCCCTTGCTGCAAGCAATGTTGCATATTGGACTAGCATAGGAACCGTGTTACGTGCTCACTGCAGTCTCTATTTCGTGCTGCTTACTTGGACTTTGTTGCTTCTAGTAACCTTGATGATCTTGTTGTTTGCTTTCTACAATTTTGTCAAAGTAGAACTAGCCCTATCTATTACATCAAGTACAAAATTCATGGGGGCAATAGTTCCTACCTTACAAGTGATCTTGTCATTATCAAAACTAAACATAAGTTTCCTAGCACTTGCTTATCCTTGGGGTTTCTTTAGGTTTGGTGTATTAAGGCTTGGATGGGTTGCCTCTTTGATGCTTCTTCATGAAATGTGTAAAATGTTTCATGAGAAAAGCCATCTCTTTAGGCACTTGCTATTCCTCAGCAATAACTTGAAGTTGCTGCTTTGGCATGATGGTGGTTACTGGAACCATTTGGAGTTATTGTGAGTAGTTGCTTAGTACTAGGGCTTTGGTTATAGCATCACTCTCTTCTTCTTCTCTCTTTCTCCGATAAATATCATATCCAAAGGAATTGAGATTAGAGAAGAGTTCGTGAATGCTCTTCCTACCTAGCTTCTTTGAGCTTCTCATTGGAATAGTCTTTACATCCTAGTCCAATGTGAGAGCTCGTAGCAGCTCTGTGTTTATCTCTTGTTGGGAGTAGTCTTTCCCAATAGATACCAACTCATTCAGGATTGATGTGTATCTAGCATCTAGGTCGTTTAGAGACTCTTTAGATTTTGCCTTGAAGAACTTGAAGTTTAGAGTTGCAGTAGCTACTCTATTTCTACGAAGTAAAGGTGAGCTAACACATATCTCCTTTAGCAAGTCTCAAATGTCCTTGGCAGTTTGGCATGCCTTGACTTTACTAAAGGTACCCTTATCCAATGTGGCAAAGTAAATTTTTAGCCAGATTGTCCAAGTTGGACGTCTTTGTATCGTCAGCAGTGCATTCAATACATCTTTTTCCACCATGGGTGGAGGTGCAAGTTGACCATCCACTCACACAGCAGTGTTGATCTTCATGATTACTCGTGGACCTCCAGTGATTACTGTCCACATCTCATCATGCGTAGAAGCCAAGTGTGCTTGCATCCTTACACACCAGCCTCATACTCCTCAAAGGAAAACATAGGAGCCTTAGTTAAAGAAGTTTCCATTATTGTGGCTTTTTGACAAGAAAATACTTTTGCTTTTAAAAACTTGCTTATTGGCTAAAAAAATGACTAGATATGGTTTAGCTACCAAAGATGATCGGTGTGTGAAACCAACCACTCTGATACCATTTGTTGGTCCCAATGGTAAAGGCTTAGAGAGGGTGAATAAATCTCTAACTCGATTTTTCTTTTTCAAATACTTTGAGCAGTGTTTTGTTGTTTACTATAAGAAACTTGTTCTTACACTAGACTAGTCTTAGGTTACTTAGAGTAAGCAATGCTCAGGCGGAGTTTTATGCATCACGATTATTGCAAATCCATTTTCTTACAAATCAATGCAGTCGTAAATAGTTTACCAGCAACAGTAAGTAAAAGACAATATAAAAATAGACACAAAGTGGTTCGAAGGTGGGGGGTAATCCTTCTACATCCAATCTTCCCCCACATAGGGAAAATTCACTAATTGTTCACACAGTACAAACTTAGCTACACCGCAGTCTAAGTCCAACTTAGCTCCTCATAGTAGTTTTTGCCTATCCTCGAAAGGCTACTCCTCTACTATACATACGTTCCTCAGAACACCTAGTCTACTTTGAATCTCAGATTCAAACGAAGACTCTCGTTCAAAAACCGCTCCTGAGATTTAGTTTAATGAATATCTTCTTTCAACTTCTGGTAGTTGCCTCGAAACTTGAATATCAGTTGAGATGTGGGCAAGCTTCCTTGTTTGAGAAGGAATAGGACCGAGGCAAAGCGTGAGAGCTAGCTTGACTTGAGAATCTGGATGCAGCTTGAATCTTCACTTGAATGTTTTTGCTGTTTGTTATTTGATTTTGTATACTTTTCACAAAGACTTGAAAGAAAAACGGTGTGTTGTATGCGTTGAAGCTTTAAATGAGAATGCTTGAGTGCTTGGTGTGAAGTAATTTCAGCTGCTCAATAAATCGGTAGCCTTTGCTTCGTCCTCCATCTCCTTCTATTTATAATAGTTGGGATATCTTCTCATTGAAGACTGAGAAAATATTCTCGTTGAAATTCAATGCTCCTCATACAGCTTTAGAGCCATTTGTCCTTTCTGTAGGGATTAGGTGAGAGTGGTTTCGGCTTAATGTCAGTGTCCAGTGTTGCTTTTGCTTTTTGTTTGGTAACATGTTCCCACGTGATTGGATAGTCAGTACAAGATTTGAATCTTGTCTCTATGGCTATATTTTTTAAATCGATCCTCTGACTTTTGACCTTTGACCATTGACACTGTTGACATGACTACTGTTTGCTTGCTGGTTGGATTTTCCTTGCTACAAGCAATGTTGAATGCTGGAGTAGCATAAGCATCCTTACTGATTCCTTGGACTTCCTTGATGCATGTAGTCTTGATGTCTTTGCTGCGGCATCCTTTTTGTGACTTAGCCTAATTAGTACTATCCCTTATCTATTACAATGATTAGGGGGCACCAATTCCTACCTTACTTTGAGGTTTTTTCATCATCAAAACTAAACATAAATTTCTTCACAAATGACATCACATTATAATAATGTTCCATTTGGCTAAAAATAAATTATACTACTTAATCACAACCAACTCCCTTGTTTCTTTTTTGCCACCCTTAGTCTGTTTCCTAATTTTAGCAGCCAAAGTTAGACTAGACAAAGTCACAAACTTCTTACCTCCTTGATTGAAGACTTCCATTGGTTCTTTGCCCTTGTTTGTATCCACGATAGGGAAAGGCCTCCCAATAAAGGATTGTGCCATATTTAATTATCTTTAGTGAGCAATAGATGTTGGTTCTATGTTGTCCAGTAGAGAATATTGCAATCAGAATATTGCAATTACAAAACATAGCCCGACCTCTTTGATTCATTTTGATGGTCATCAAGAAAACAAGCACCCATCTAGGATCTTCGATCCCATGTTGATTCAAATTATGCACTAATCCATGCTTCCAAAATCAACAAGGTCCTTTCCCGTTGAAAAATGAGATTTTTAGAGTGAAAAACATACTTAGAATAGGTATTTTAATTGTATATTTATAGATTCTAAAGTTACCGTTTGTCATATTATTCGTATTTTATTTCTCTTGTCAGATACCCCGTGTTTTAAGTATTTTTTGTAGGCAAAACAGACCTAAAAGTACGCAAGTGGAATGGAGTCAAAGAAACAAGCAATAATCGCAGAAAATAAGGTGTTCACGGCTAACCCGTGCACATAAAATGAGGCGTGCACGACCAAGGCTAAAAGCAGTTAAAAATGGGAGGCACAGCTAGCCCGTGCCACTAAGAAGAATCAAGCACGGCCCGTGCATGGAGAGCCCAACAACCAGCAAAAAAGTTAAGCACTAACCCGTGCCACCAAGAAGAATCAAGCACAACCCGTGTATGGACAACCTAAGAACTAACAAGACAGGTGAGGCACCATTAGCCCGTGTCATCAAGGAGGGACCCGCACGGCCCGTGCCTCATTCAGCCAACTAGCAAAATATGTGAAAATTCTATCAGCATAAGCATGCCCTTCGTGAGGTACTTCTCGGGATCACGAGGTTAAAGTGATAATCTGGGTTTGTCGGGCATTGCTTGCCTTAAAAGACTCATGGAAGGCCTCTTAAAAGCACTAGTCTCGTTCATAAAGTCCACCTTCCGTAATCTGTAGCCTTTAACAATTGTGTAGTCAATAAGCCAAACCTTGAAGATCAAGTTAACATAAATTAACATAGCTTTACTGACAAGAATTGAACATTTTCAGGTAAGCTAATCCTCGGATCACCTAATAATTCCCTCCGATAGTCAAAAGATCATAAACAATTACGAAAATAAGACCAAAATCAACACTTACAACCACTAATTATTCATCCACAAGATAAAGACCAATATTTTGTACTCTGAAGACCATGATAAGCACGGTGTTGTAGTAAAATAAATACACATAATAAAAAAAAAAAAACATATCATTTATGTGTAAACTAAATTTCACCAAGTACTACATATAAAAGATCTAATTAACACCTTGAAATAGACATTCACCTTCCAAATCGTATTGATTAGCGGACATAGTAAGATATGTTAAATTATACCAAGGAACGCTGAGAGATCTCAAATATGTTCAACTCCACAAAACCCCAAAAACATCCTTGAGATGTGATCAGAGAATGAAGAGGCCAAATCTCGTGAGTGAACAGTCAATGAATAGATAATCTTGATAGCAACCACCATAATCAGAACGAGGTATATATAGCCTATTCGGTTAAAATAATTAGTGACCCTAACAACAATCGATGAGTGTTTGCATCTATTAGACTTGGCAGCGGTTTCACCGCCACCTTCGTCTTTTCTGGAGCCTCCATCCTCACCATTGTGGAACGGGCGTCGTCCTTCAAAAATTTTGCGCGTTGAATGCATTTAATTTCGTTCTCATTGCGACCAATGTCTTGATTTGGGGGGAGCGGGATTTAGGGTTGATCTAGGGGCAAAATTAGGGTTGTGCGATTTATTCAGTTTATTCTTTACGTTTATTTTTGTACTAATTACTTGGTGACATCAACAAAAGTCATGTGTCACATGACTTAAAACATTAGTTGCAAATAGTTTGGGGCTAAAATTGCTCGGTATTGGGACTACTTATGCTAGCAAATTTGGTTTTGGGACCACTTCTGCATGTTTTGAGTTTTTGTGGTAAAAAAACAATAATTTGGGACAAAAATAAAATAATCCCATAAGACCAAAATCATAATTTTTCTCCCGACATGTGTGTCTGTGTGTGCGATTATGATGCATTGCCAATTACTTTCCTATGGTTATGACATAAATCAACTTGGTATTATGTCCCATTTTGGGGATGGCTATGTTAATCGTATTACCTACCAACCTCAACATAGTACTAATGCAACAGATAAGATCTATTCAACTATTTATAATTATGATCGACGATGATGCCCTTCCTTAACATTTTACAACTTAGGGCATCAGAATGCAACATCAATTTGTACCTGCCACATCACTGTCACCTCAAAAGTTAAACTCCACTAAATTTGTACACATTTCTCCCCAATCCTCCTAGGTACAAATGACACTATTTGGGGGTCCCACATACAAACCACCTATATTATTTTCACATCTACAATTTATTAAAATCTTGTTTACAACTTTCACATATACAATTAATTTAATTAATATTCAAAAATTATTTCTTATTAAAAAGAATTCGAGAAATTTTTTTCCTTTTAAAAAATGTAAGTTAATTTTTTTTTCTAAATTTTGTAACAACCAAAAAAAATCGTCGGTTCTGTTAACATAATATTATTAAAAAGGATGAAATTTAAAAAAAAAAAGAAAAAGATAAATACAACTCGGAATCTAAATTACAAATAATAAATGTGCTTATTTAATATTGAAATATAACTAGTTTGTGTTGCATCGTGCCCATAAGTGCTCAATCAGGTCGGCTCGAAGTTGGCGATGTTTTTTCCTTATTTCGTAGATCGGAATCTCTTTGTATGTACTCATTAAATCCTCCGATGGAACCTTCGAAAAATTGAGTGGTTGTGTTGTTGTCGATGTTAGGTTCATCCATCCAATCGACTGCTGATTCCCCCTCGTCTTCAACTATCATGTTATGTAAAATAATGGAAGTATACATGATATCTTTCAAATTACTCTTGTACCAAAAACGTGTCGGACCTTTGATTATTGCCCACTGAGCTTGCAATACCCCAAATGCTCGCTCGACATCCTTCCTTTGCAGCCTCTTGCATTTTCTTGAAATGACTTCTTTGTAGATTAGTTGGACATTGAAAGCTCTTGACGAAAATCGCCCATTCAGGATATATTTCATTAGTTAGATACTATAATGCTTTCCATTTGCTATCTCCGGGGCTTTTCCTTGCAAAACGTCATTGAATAGAGGGGATTGGTTGAGGATATTGATGTCATTATTTGAGCCTGCAACTCCAAAAAAAAAAAAACCATGCCATATCCACAAGTCTGCGGATGCAACTGCTTCAAGCATTATCGCTGGAACTCCATGATCACCTCTAGTGAATTGACTTTTCCATGCAACCTGACAATTCTTCCATTCCCAATGCATACAGTCGAGGCTTCCCAATATTCCAAGGAACCCATGTCTCTTCTCATGCATATGGATTAAACTTTAACAGTCCGCATCAGTAGCTTTTCTTAAGTACCTTTCACCAAATACGTCGATTACGCATCGACAAAAGTTGAACAAGCATTCGATACTTGTAGTTTCAGCAACTCGAAGGTACTCATCAAAAAGGTCGGCTGGATCGCCATATGCTAATTGTCGAATTACGGTTGTGCATTTTTGTAGTGGAGAGAAACATTTTCTTCCCAATGCATCAACCCTAAGCTGAAAGTATGGATCATGCTATTCCAATGCATCAACTATTCGAGTGAACAATTATCGCATTATCCAAAAACTTCGTTGGAATACATCACTATTATATATTGGGTTGTCACAAAAGTAATCCTACACGAGGCGTGTGTGAGCACCTTCACGATCTTGTTGCACGTATCTTCTTCTTTGTGGTGGGCCGGATGAGCCTTCAGCAACATCGAGCAACATCTTCTGATGATTAAGAATTTGCAAAAACTTTCTATCATCCTCGTCATAAACAAATTGTTCAAACTACGCGCATCACTTGGGGTATTACTACTACTGTTTGGACTTGCAGACATTCTTTACTCGTAATGGGGGGTAGAGGAAGTTTGTTGAGTGAATTAGTTGTGGTTGAGTTTAGGGTGGAAAATGATGTTCGCCATTCCATTTATAGATCAAATCATAATGGCTAGTTTGTAACGGTTAGTTTATAACGGCTAGTTTATAACAGCTAGTTTGTAATGGCTAGTTTGTGATAGCTAGTTTGCAACGGCTATTAGAATAAAAGAAAAAAAATTAAAAAATATATGTAACATATCACACTACATAAATACAAGAAATAGAATACATAATATAGCACACCAAAGAAATAATTCAAAATGAGATACATAACCTAGCACGCTATAGAATTAAATGGAAATAAAATACATAACCCAGCACACTACAGAAATACATAACATAACACACTACAAAAATACAAGTAATAACTATACACCCTAGCCCCTCTTCTTCTTAATTTCCTCTCAGACTTGATAGTGCATGCGAAGTTGCTCCGGAGTCATCCTCATGGTGTCTCTCATAAATATGTCATAATCTTTCGCTTGGTTGAGGGCTTTTAGCTCAGCTATTTTTTGCTGTGAAAAATTATCCTTTACTCTTCCATATTACTGTTGATAGTCACCTTTATCTCGTCGTAAACGTCATTTTTTGCCTTGCCTTTCCTCTTTGCTGCGTTTTGCCTGATTGGACGAGAGCGGTCTGGATCATCGTCTTCGTTGTTGGAAGATGAAGTGTATGCCCCGGATACAGAAGTTCTTGAATTTTTTTTACCTTGATGATCATGGTCTTGTTGGTTAATTCACTTAGGACAAACACTAAGAACTTCCACATGCCACGAAGTTTATTGAACTCGACACCACTGTCAGTATTTTCCCACTGCTGCAACATCTCCATCAGGATATCTGAATCACTATGCCCGCTACACCAATTCTCCTTCAGAGATATGTAATTTGCATTAAATGCAGACATAAATCTTTAAGAAGTATAAAAATGTGTCGTCATCGGGGCCCAATCGCACTTCGTGAAGTTAGCGGGTCGATTCTTGTTGTAATCTGTTGCGATTCTTTTCCACATCTGCTCTAAATTTTGAGTGTTGCCGACCACTGAATCTTCATTGATGTTCACCCAACACCGTGCAAGAAAATCATTTTCTGGCTCCTTCCATCTTGGAGAATATGTCGTCTTTCTTCCTTGTGGAACATTGCCAACCCCGTCGGAAAATGCTTCTGCATCGAGATTAATATTCTCGATTCCTGGAGGAGACGAATGTGGAGGGAATGGAGAAGTTGGCCCGGATGACGGAGTATTACTCTCCCTTTCAGTGCTCGATCTGTCTATACTAGCTCTTCTAGACGAGTTTGAAGGGTTTGTTGTTGCACTTTGAGGAGGAAATTCGTAAGGAGGGGCCGACATATAAGGATATTAAAAATTTTGAGGAGGATACATAAAATATGGCACACCGGAGGTAGCCATCAGATTCATCTAAGAATTCGAATGAATTGAAAAAAAATTGAGTTGGTGTCATGTTGGGTCGCATGGTGAAATTTTGGGAACAAGGAGTAGAATTTTAAGGACGGAGATTGGTGTTTTCTTCCAAATTAGAAGAATTATAGAACCAATTCATCCAAGAATTTTTGTCCATCGTAAGAATGAGAATTGCCAATAAAAAGTACTAGTTGAAATTTCTGGAAGTTGATAAAATGGATGAAAGAAAACCGTGTATATATAGTTTTTTTTTTTTTTTAAAAAAAAATTATGTTCAGTAACGAAAACTGAACAGTAATATAGTCGTTGTTCCAACGGCTGAATTGACAAAATGAAAGTTTCAGCATTCATCTAAAAACACTATATTTTAATAAATAATAAAGTAAGATAATTTTTTTTAAAAAAAAAAAAGAAAAAAAAAATGTTGTCCCCCCTCCTTTCCAGGCACGGGCCCCACGCCGAGCCGCATGTGGGCGCCACGCGCCCGGATCTTCCCCCCTTAGTAGTGCTTGTACGACCCCCGGCCCCACTCGCCTTCTGATCTCATTTTCTAGGTACAAAGATTTGTACCAATTTTTTTCTCTCCCCTCCACATCACCCACCCTCAATGCAAATTACACCTAATGGGGAGTAGAAATTAATATTTATACTTCCCCATTGCTCATGCTCTAATGAATAAGGTAAAAATAGAAGAATATACAACATTTTTCATAAAAGATGAAATATACGAACTTTATAAATTAGAGTGTGCTGAAAATTTAATTGAATAAGGTTATCTCAATCTTTTTATACATCAAAGTCCGTTCTTTTCATTTTTCTTCAACATATATATTACCGCAGATTAAACTTGACTTGCCTCTATGAAGTCCAAGACTAACTAGGACAAGGAGTGATGATCGGTGCATGAGGCCTTGTATGAATGAACTGAGCCTACGCCAGGAAAAGAGGGTACCTAAAGTTGTGCGAGTATAGAACCGTGTAGTCGAGTCTTAAGGGGCGTTTGAATGTATGAACTGAACAGTTGAAGAGGGCTTAGAAGAATTGTTTAATGCTACTCAAACAAACAAGGTGTGTTTTCTTTTCTCTCACTCATTTTCATAGCCTTAATTCTCATTTACTACTCTATTCCCCCAAGACGAAGAGGAAGAGGTGTCCAGGTATAGCCCACCTTCCACGTCGATATAGTTATGGTTCCTTGTCAAGAAACAACCCCATCCCCTAGTAAGCTACTTGTGTCTTCGATCCACCTCATTTTTTTAACAAACAAAACTAATCTAATCTTCATCCTCCTACCTATAAAAGTATGAGTGTTTCTTACAAAATAATGCATGGACAAGAATACCATTACTTTTATAACTATAATTTAAGGTCATACAAGTAAATTGTCATATAATCCTCCTCCTCCTATCCTATCCTATCTTATCCTATCCTATTCCTATTCCTATTCATATTCCTATTCTTATTCCTATTCCTATTCCTATTCCTATAAAAGTATGAGTGTTTCTTACAAAATAATGTATGGATAAGAATACCCTTACATTTATAACTATAATTTAAGGTCATACAAGTAAATTTTCATATAATTAAGTTGCACTAATTCATTCCAAGACAATAATCATGGAAAAATAACCTATACCTATGACCATAATAGAACTCCCAATCAATTAAGACATAAAAAAAAAAAAAAACACAAAAACAAAAAAACAAAAACAAGAAAATCACCTATTTATATTTAAGTCTTTTTATCAGCCGTTATATGATATATTTATATTTATTATTTATTTAATTTGTAATTGAGATTCTAAGTGGATAAAATTTTATGGTACACATACACTGGGATAATAAATCACACAAAAAACTCATGATGGAAAGATAGTGGTACCGAAAGTATATATTTAATCTTCTAATTAATTCGTTAGTCATATAACACTAAGAACTTTTCTAGCCTATTTAATTAAAGCATTAAAAAATATAAATTTTGAAATTCATATATACAAAGCACAACGCAATGAATATAGAGTACAAGAGTCTAACTAAAGAAACAAAAGAGAACAAAATATAATAATTCACACATACACAAAAATAAGACCACGATTTATGCAGCATGGTCATAAATTAAGCAAATAAATTATTAATGTTGTTTTTTAAAGAAAGTGGTCCTAACTTTAAATCAATTTAAACTAAAGAAAAAAAAATATACATACATAAATATATAGTTATGAAAAGAAAGTAAAGGAGCTTCATGTAACATTTAGTATAATTTATTTTAAAATAAAGGAATATAGGAAACATAAAATGTTTATAATTATAATTATATTTTTTAGAATATATCTTTAGGATGAAAAATTTACTTCAAAAATAATTTTAAGGAAGAAGAAAAAATAAAAATAATTTTGCTATTACTAAAAAGAAAAGTGAAAAGATTCACAATATAAATAAGTAGGTTTATAATTAAGTCTCCAAGAACTACTCAAAGATTTTAGAAGATCCTTAGTTTAAGTAAAGGAAAATTAATACTTAGGAGTTATTATATAAATATGTATTGTTGTGGCTTATTAGCTTTGACATCTAAAAAATTTAGTCCTCTGACTATAAAGCTCACAACCTTTTGTGGTTATGTGTCTTTGATCGTTTTTACTAGAAATCGTTGACAACATCCACCTACAATGGGAATTATCCAAAAACAATGAATATCCAAGATAACATAAATTAAACAAGAGCTTACACATATGTGATAATAGATCAAACAAAACCTCTTTTGTATTGATAGGAAAAAAATAATATTGAAAGTATTTTGAGTATATTTAATCATATATATGATTAGTCATTGAACACCAATAATGTGTCTAGCCTATTTAATCAAAGTGTTAAAAATATAATTACGAAAATTCATGTATCTCATATGCGACACAATGAACTTTAGGAACTAGAAGTCTAAATTGAAAACAAAAACAAAAAAAAAAATAGTAATTCATACATACACAATAATAAAGACCATTTACGCAGCACGGTCATAAATCAAGCAAAAACCTTTTAATTGTTTATGTTTTTCTTTTTAAAAAAAAATATATATTCTTATTCTAAGTTTATTTAATCATCTAATTGTTTTCTTTTTCATGGTGCACCTTAATTTTATTATCTAATTTAATTTAATTAGATTATGATATATTTACTCTTATAAATTCATGTATACCAGAGATTTTACTAGTAAACTAAAATTCAGCTTTTGTAAGCGGCAATTTATCAGTAAGAAGCTGAGCTGCAAATTAAATTTCTTTCAATTATCAAGACTTAATTACAATGCCATGGACCTACTTTTGTATCTGCAAACAAGGATAGCATGGCCTGGTAACTAATAATAATTTGAGACCTAGAACGACTAAAAGATTGATCTGCCAATGTGGTAGAAAGCTTCTCAACTCACACATCTTCATCGTGCTCCTTTGCTCACATTTTCCGATTATGTACTCTGTTATGTTATGCATTAGTTTGCATGTGTTGTTGATCTGTACATGCCTAGCATTCCTCCCTCATCTCAATCTCCAACTTAGACACCATCCATTGATGCTGAGAAACATCAATCTGCTTGGTGAGGATGTCTTCCAAATGTACGAAAAGCATATAAAGTCGCAAATCGTGGAGGCTAAGGCTTCGTACTCAAGCGTGTGCAAAACAATAGTCTGTTCCTGTTAGGTTGAGATAGAGCAATCAGCTTACAAGTCTCCTATACTTTTCTGAATCAGGAAAGAGACCTTGACAGGCCTTGAGGAAAAAGAAGCATACATGTATCCTTTATATTTTCTCAGATTCAAGTAGCTGCCATATAGGATGTTTACCGCCATTAACAACTGCATAAGCTCGTTATTCTTATCTATTTCTAACCAGACTTTTCCAGCTTCACAGTTACACATAGGCATAGGTAGAAGTATATTAGTTTCATCACACAACAATTTAGAAGAACTGCCTATTTAATAAGTTTGCAATATCTCTATGCAATTTGGTATAGCTGTGGTCCGTTGCACTCCCCAAATCTTCGTGTTATGCTATTCTTCAAAGAATCCGCTTATAAAAATGCAAGAGCTAATAATCCATGGCATCACCATACTATCAACCTTCATCCATTGCTCGAAGGTTGCCTCTTAAATGTTTCCGTGACAAATCCTAACTTGTTTTTTGTTAACAATGGTATACGCAGGACCGATCTACTCCACAAAAAATAGTTGATTCCGGTAAGTGGATTAGTGACCAACCTCATCCTTAGATGATCCGATCCATGAGGTTGGAGAGGATCATTATCATACGCTACAATTTGCATTTTTGAAGATGAGTTTGTCTGCCTACGGCAGGATTTGCGTAGACGCCATAGACGATATCTAGGCTCTGATAGATTAAAATACATTGATTTAATTAGAGTTTGTTGAGATAAAAATAATAGTAGATACAAGCATGAGTCATTTGAGTGAAGGTGGTTAGCGTCGTACAGCTTTCGTTCCTATCAATTCATTTGGAATTTCTATTTGAAAGCATCCATCCATCCATTCCCACAAGGAATAGAAAAAATTGATCGTGGAAACTACTACACTAAATTACTCGAGCGAGAGGAAACGGACAAAATTGGGAAAACGCCACCTTTTTAACAGAAGACCTGACCCGACGGGACGGGACGGGACCGGACCGGCACTACAGTATAAAAATCAAATATTACTCCGGAACAACATCATCATCATCATCATCATCATCAGGCTGAATAACAGTAAGTAAAGAATACTTTACTCTAAGAGATATCTTCCCCTTCTCAACAACAAGCCTTGCACCTGAAACAACCCAATAACCAGGTGCTTCCTGTGGCCCTCTCGTCATCTCTGTTGTATCCACAAACTTCAACAGTTTTGGGGTTTGCGTTGGAACCGGCGGCCCCCCCGGATACACCGCCGAGTTTATATTCACATCTGCAGGCTGTGGAGGTGCTTTCTGGACTGCCGTGAAGTGATGGCTGATCAGAGTTGAGATGAGGCCTGATTTGCGACCCAGCCCAGGGGACCCATCCCATTCTGGATACTTTACTGCAATTGCTCCTTTCACCCTCGAGAAACGAAGACCAAGGAAAAGAACCTTCTTGAAACCATAATCCCCCACCTGTAACTGTGCTCCACTCACGATGCAAAGTTCCTCATCCGATTCAACAGGAGCCGTGCATACATGAGAAAAGTTCTTCCACTGTACCTTCTCATAATATTTTCGGTCATATGGTTCCTGGCGGAAATTTCCACTCGGATCGTCCTCAAGTTGGAATACATTAGGAAGAGAGGAGAGGTGTTGCAAGTGGATAGCCAAGCGATTGCTTCTTTTACCTTCAAGATACAGTCTCAGACCAGTTACGGGCCTCTTACCCACGTCAACCTGCAATCACATTCGGTAGAATATCACGGTGCAAAATCATTTAGTTTGCACGATTTACTAAATTCTAGTAACTTGAAATGGATTGCCACAGTGATCAAGATTCTGGCGCACTCAATGCCAATATATAATAAACCTGCACTTAAATTCATGTTCCTTTTTTTCCTCCCATAAATAAAAAAATGCACTGTGTTTCAAAATTCTCCATGAGTGGCATTTTCATTTCCCCCAAAATCCCAATTTGATACAGATTTCATGGGCAGAATCGTGGATTGTTTGTAGGCGCAGGCCTAATCCAAGGGATCCAAAAGGCATGCACCTATAAACAATCCATGATTTATGTCCATGAAATGCACCTTCTCTATCACAAATGGTTCATTATCATCATTAAATATTTTAATATCTTATCATACTCCAATAACTGTAACAAAACAATACTGACAAGGCGAGCAGTTAAAAATGACTTCAATGTCTAAAACAAAATAAAATAACAAGGCATCTACAGTAACAAAAGTATCCCAATAAAGCATGTCATTTTCCCAACAAAATATTTGCACATATCCATCCAAACACGTTTTCCAATCCCACAATCTAAAGATTCCGCTCAAATCACAACTCCAAACATCAGGAGTAGATCCAAACATTGTGTGTATCCCCAGATAATGTATCAATACTGTTTTGAGTTTTAATAAGAAAAGCAACCAGAATCCCCAGTTCACCAGGAAATTGGAAAACCAGCGCTGTGGCGGTTGCTCTAAAAAAAGAACTATTGCATAATGAATATCCTCGTTCATATAAAATGCTCGATCAGCATGGAGAATGTTGATTTTGGAATTAAATCTCTTTCTTGTAAATATATGGGTATAACTACAAGGCAAATCAAAAGAAGATTTAACAAAAAAAACAACTCACTATCACAAAAAATAATTTTCCTTCAAAGTGCCGGTAATTCCTGGTTCAATAATTTAATTTCATGACTGCAGATAGCAGACTAACAATGTGCATAGTAGATCATGAATCATGTGAAATCAGCAGAAGCAACAAAAACTAAGCATTAATCTCACTTCATGGGATTGACTTTATGAACCATATTTCGCCATGTCATCATGTTTGGCCGCGGCAAATGCTCTCATTAATATTTAAATATAACATGCCCTCTTTAGAATAGTTTCTTTCCATGTCTTCTGAGGTCTTTCCCTTCGCCTTCTCATTTGAGTTAAAGATTCTCTACCTCCTACCAGTCATACTAGTGCATCTAAAGCTCTCCTACGACAAGTTGTTACCATCCTAAGCGTGCTCCTAATCTTCTCATCCATCAGGAACATCCCAACCTCCTTCTAATGCATTCATTTCTTATTTTATCTAATCTTGTGCCGAGCATCCATTTTAGCATTGCCAATACTACCTTCATCTATATGGTTTATGTGAAATCAGCAATATGTCAAAATATTATGGAATATTGCGGAGCTATTTTTTCTTATTTGTTATTTGTTAGCCCACCATCACCCCCAGAGGCCCCAACAAACCAACCGAATAATATAATCTTGCAGGTTACACAACAGGTCTTCACATTTTCTAAGGGCTCGTTTGGGTTTTATCCAGTTCAAGTCACTTTTGGTTGTATGCAATCTCAACAACCCGGTTTTAACTCAGGGGCTCGGTGCTAATTTACTATTCCTCTGTAGAAAAGAAATCAGGTGCTTTGGGCCTGATCCAGAATACCCGTAAGCCAAGATAAGTGGAGAAGATGATGAGCTTACCCTGCTTCAAAATCTTTGAGGTAGCTAGAAAACAACTGCTTCTCGGTTTTCTTCTCTGTTCTTTCTTGTTCGATTTTCTCCTTCACAAACTACACTATTGTTTCTTCCTTCTTGTCTCATGTCCCATTTCCCATACCATATAAATAGATAAAATTCCACCTCCACACTGACCACCTCCATGGCCGGCAGCCACAACCACCATGTAACTTTTTTCTTCTCTGCACAGTAATTCAACAAATATACATGAAAAGCTCTACTCCCCTGCTTCCTTAATAATATGCAAACCCATCTTCTCCAGATCCTCTCTACAACACAGCAACAAAGCCCACCCACCACCCTAGAATTTATCGTTTTGCTTTGATCAAAGATTCAGCATGTATATTGAGATTTTGGAGTAGGAGACTAATTATTGCAGTAGGAGAAGCAAAAGAAAAACAAACTCGGGTTTTCTGTTTTCTGTTTTCTTATTTCAGTCGGAGAAGAAGCAGAACTACTGATAAGTGGTGAAATGAGTAGAAGCCACCGATAGAGGGATGCAACGTAAAGCATCTTTGCAAGACAGGGTCATAGGGGCATATATTTTCTTAAAGGGGCAACTTTCACTTCGCTTTTTTTATTTTCATAGGAATGCACCTTCTTACCAAAAACCTTCAAGTGGCAATCAATCAAATTATCCAAGCAAACCAGACACTTAGATGGGATATACTTTTCTTGCAAAACATATCCCAACTTACTTATTTCCATGAGTTCCCATACACCCAACCATGAGATATTTCGATCTAAATAATCTTCAGCAAGCAGATTTTCTCTTGTGCTAAATGCATATTTTATGCAAAAAGGAGATGCATGGACGAGGGAAGTAAAAGAAAAAAGCTAATCCTGCATGTGTATAATTCAAACCGAAATATTCTAGGAAATATGAGAAGTCCAATTAGTCTGTCAAGGATGTTCATTCTAAGCTAAATCCAACAGCAGCATCTTTCACAACGAGAGGAATGTATTTTCTTACCTTAACCTGAAACTCCATGCAATGCCTTACAGTGAACTATTTGAAGTATAATTATATGTTCTATAATTTGGACCATTTCTCGATTTATGTGTGTCATCCTTGCACAGAGGCCATGTTAATCTTCTGTTAATGGTTCCAATTTTATCGGATGTCCCCGAAGGAACGCCTTATAGTGAACTATTAAAGATACTCCGACTCAAATCCTACTTTCCATGATAATTTCAAACATAAAACTCAAACGGAAAGTGACAATATCTAGCAAAAATGAAGCTTTACCACTGTGGTATTCACGAAAAGTTTGGGACCCATAAGACTAAATTGCAAGGAAGCTGTGCTTTGCTGTCTTCGCTGAGGACCAAGGGGAAGATCACTGAATACAGGTGCCCACTGCCTAGGTAGCTGGAATTCCAGAAACTGATGAAGCTCCTCGATTGGTGGTTTATCTGCATTAGAAGAAAAGGGTAGAAAAAGGCCTTTGATGACTCGTGGACAAGAGAGGCAAACTTATCATCATGTAGGTAGTCCTAAAGTTCATATAAAGGAGTTCTAAACTCCACTGCTGCAAGTCCGCCATTCCCAAACATAATGAATTACCGTCCCAAACTCCGAAGGAAAGTACAGACAATAGTATAGTTGAAACAAGAACATAAAGCAAAAATATCACTCACAGCGCAAATAAAGATTTATGGCATGACTCAGATAGCCACTCCCTGAAACTCCATTTAGTAGGGAGGTTATTGGGATAAAGGACATTGAAATAACATCAGGCTCCAGCAGAACTGTCCGTAGCCACTCATTATGTGCCAAATTCACACCAACACTTCCACCTCTCCTCTTGCAGATGCTAACAATATCCTATTATTAAGCTAAATCACTAAGTAAAACTGAAGGAAGGCGCAAACTTTAATAAGATTGCAATGTCAAAGATGGAAGACATACATCTTTATGTGAATACGAGCTTGATGTACCAGTATCAGCAAACCTGAGCCGTGTCTCCTTCATTTCAAACTGAACAACAGAAAGTGATACAGGACAAATAAGCAGAAAAGTAGAGTATACATCGAGCAGTAAAAAAATCATTATTTTCTAAGCAACTAGAGTCTGAATAATGCAACAACAAAGTTTTGGAATTGAAAATCATAGATCATCCACCAAAGCCAGCATAGTTAAATAACTCAACCACCGAGTGATATATTGCCTTCTTGATCCCTTTCAATATTAAAACTCTGGTTTATCCAGCAATTTAGATAACAACTGACAAGGTGAACAGTCAAAAAAATCACCATCTTGGAAAAAACTTATCCACATTCAACAACATATGACTTCCATGCATTATTTAGCTGAACCAGAAACTATTTCTACTCGCTGGGCAGAGTGGAAGGATATGCCTTATTTGTTCCGAGTGCAGTTGAACATGTAGCAGGATGGATGTAGAAACTATAGACTGGCGCCAATAGATACTATGGTAACAGAGAACAAGTAGTACAATGAACCAATGATGGTTACTTTGCTAAGCAATGGAAACAACGATCTGACATTCTCCAGCAAAAGAAGTTACTATCCACTTGATAACCTGTATCTTCCTCCTTGGTTAAATGGATTTCGGCAAGAAACAATATACTCCCTCCGTCCCGGCCTAATTGGCCACCCTTGACCGGGCACGGAGACTAAGGAAAAACAGATTTTGTGGAATCTTTGACTTTTTCGAAGATGGAGATTAAGAGTGGAGATTTTGAGGGTGGAGATTGTGATAAAAATTGCCATTTATGGGCTAGGACAATTAGGTTGGGACAAACAAATATGGCAAGTTGGCCAATTAGGCCGGGACGGAGGGAGTATAATTTATTCCTAAATGTGAAATAAAACTAAGGTGAATCAGATGTTAAAAAGCAGCTTGAATTCCTTTTAGAATTGCGTATTTCTGTTGGCATTAAGTAGAATTAAAACGTTTCAGACCTTATCACTCTTGTAGATTTGCTCGGAACGCAAGTCATTTTGTCCATTTGCATCCACAAACCTCTTATCTGCCATCCCCTTCAATCTTTTCTGGACATCAGCTGGTTGAAGTGCTGACGAATGCTGCTGTTTCACATAAATTACATCCTTGCCACCCATCCTCACACCGACAATTACATGAGTCCCAAACTTACCAATAAACCTGAAAAGATAGTGTTCACTTCAGGAGTATTATCAACACAAAATTGCAACACTTCAAATTGATGCAGGAAATATAATGTGGGTAACTTTTTACCAAATTAGAAGGGATTACAGAATTTCATAGATAACTATAGTGGTTTTTTTGTAGGTAACAAATTTTTTATTAATATACTAAAAAATTACAGTGGGAAAAGTTTGATAACTATAGTGGCACTACTATAACAGACAACACGTGCTAAAAGAATATTATCATTTTCTTTTAACAGAGACGTAGAATGAATAGGATTTGGTTATGGTCTATCATCATACATTTTGAAGCAACTTCTTATTCCTAGCAAACAGACTTAACACAAAACAAACAATACAAAACATATATATTCTTTGGTTTTGTCCACAACACTATCTTTTATATGCAGAAATGAAGCAAGCTCGAATCAGGTAGGTCTAAAGGGGGTGTCAACGATGAATAAACCAAAGAAAGGTTGTCCTCAAGCTACAGTGATGAGTTCTTAGATCCCAAGATATTGTTTCATCTGTCCCCCATATATGCTACTGCCCCAAATTTCAGCTTATTCACATCATCCTTGGAGAACTTAGAAAGACAACAATACAAAGTGATGAAAACTCTTTTAAGTAATTTTGTGATAAATAGAAGGTTTTGAATAGTGACTATATTGCCTCTAACTACCAGCCTCCTGTTCCCTGACATTATGGACAAAGGGATATCACAAAAGTATTAAAGAGGATTTTTATGCATGCAAACATAAGAAAACAAGCATAAGTAAGCAAGCATCCTTTATAAGAAGAGCCCAATGGACCCACAAATGGTTAGACAGGATTGCAGGAGCATTAGTTATATTATGAACTACAAATTTAGAGACGGCAACCCACGACATACCTTGCTAAAGCCGCAGGCTCCCATGAAGATGGAACTTCTTTTTTCACATGATCCTTAAGCACCATCTGGGACTTCTCTAGTGCAACTGTATACAGTGTTATAAACATTCCATCAAAGGCAAGTGTTTTAGTGTATGCTGCATCTTTCTGCCAACAACCAGAGAACTCAAACATCGCATTGAAGAGCCCAGAGGGAATTTTTCCAGTCAACGATAACTCCTGATTTACTTGCTCTGACATCTGGTACGTGAAGATGTAGGTATGATGTTTAGATACAATCAACCATGGATACCATAAAAAAAGGTCGAATGGTGAACATCATGAATAAGCATGGGTGGATCTAGTTAACGCCAATACGGGGCTCCGGCACAAGGCAAAATTGTAGAACCACATTTTTGTATTAAGATTTATATTGGTTTAGTTATTATCTTAGACTAAGTCCAGCCCATTTAGTTTTTTTGTTCACATTATTGTCTTTAGCCCAACAATAAATAAACATCTAAAACCAAAAATCATGACCAATCAGTTTGTTTCAGATTAGTCTATCAATTGTTTTAGTAAAATTTTCGGTAAAAAAAAAAAAAGAGATCTTGTATTTTGTTACTAATGATTTTGCTGTCTTGATGTATAGTAGGATGCAACTTCTTATAACATTCAACGCCTTCCAGCATTTACGTTCTAGCCCACCCTATCACTAAATCTTGATCCGCCCATGTGAATAAGGTACAAGCAATATACCACAGAAGATGGAACTAATGGAAAAGCAGAGAAGCATCAACACCACAACACCACATTTATTATAAACGTACATATTCTACAGCCACGTAAGTGAAACTTCTTAGCATTAATCACCCGTAGAAATTGTCAATCCCAAAAGTAAGCAGAAGACATACAAGTGCTTGACAAAAAGGCCAATAGGGGTTAAAGATTAATATGAAAGCAAACAGATAGCTATTGAACTACTACATGCAAATTGGGGATAAGTAAACCTGCTGGAAAGTCAGAACATCAGACCGGAACCTTGTCCGCTCTCCTTTATCGCATTTGATTGACTTGGACACATTCGGAACTGAGATTCCACCTGGAAGAACAATCTCTCGGCCCTGGTCCTCATCAATCTCAATCAAGCGCGAATCACCCTTACAATATTTTAGTCTAAGATCTAAGGAAATATCATATCCACGGCCAATCGATTGAATGGCCACTTTAGCCGCTTCTCCAGCAGCGAGCTTAAGTGCCATCTTTCAGACAGTCGCTATCTTATTCCAAACCCCACATTCTATTCTTAACGTGATCCGATTCTCAATGGCACAGAGCAAACTACCAAGCATGAAATGTGGCTAGTGTTTCTACACGAAAGCTAAGTAACCTACAGAGTTATATATACTAATAATACCTTAGATCAACTCAATATACATAAATATACACAACTTCAATTTTTAAGCTCCAAACTCCCATCACGTATCAACCTGGAATTTCTCAACCACACGCACGACTGAGCTCGAAATTCAGGACGAAGTTTGACTAGAAAAAAGAATAGATAAATTACATGATTCAAACAAGGCACGCTATCCGATTGTATTATTTATCACAAGCTTCTCAACACTCGGAAACTGATTTACAGGAAATCAAAATGAAATATGATGGTTCAACCGCGACAGCAGAATAACGTTTTATTCAACACTGGGGACGTAAGACCAAGCTAGATGCACCCAAACTTGATTTCGTAGTTGAAAACCTTCAAAAACCCTAGATTATCGTAATCCCGCTCAGATCTAGAGAAAAGGGAGGAGCAGCTGCTGCTGCTGCTTCTTCGTGAGTGAGAGAGAAAAAAGTATTCAATTAAAAACTTAGCTGTCCAATTTGGGATGGATTTCATTTAGGGTCAATTACAAAAAGCAACCTGTATGTATTATGAGCCTTTTTTACTTTTGCAACCTAAACTTTTTATTTTTTTCGATGACAACCTGTACTAATTATTTTTTTCAATTTTCAACCTCCGACGATATTTTCGGCTATATAGGCCATGTGACTTGCACATGTTCCTTTTTGGAACAACAAGATGGCAGACACGTGGCGACTAATAAAATATAAAAATAAATATTAAGAAATATTTTAAAATTTTCAGAGTTTCCTTAATAAATTCAGAAAATTAAAAAAAAGAAATTCTTTTAGAAATTCAAAAAAATTATTTAAAATTAAAAAAAATATTTATAATCGAAAAAATACAATAAAATAATTTTGTAATTAATTTAAAAATCATAAAAATGCATAAAAAATTCAGAACTTTCATTTATAAATTCGGAAACTAAAAAAAAGTTATTTGTAAAATTAATTTGAAAATTCTAAACATTTATACAAAATTAAGAAAAATCATTTAAAATCAGAAAATTAATTTAAAAATCAAAATATTAAAAAAAAATCGGAAATTTAATTTATAAATCCAGAAAATAAATAAAAATAAAATAAAATTATTTTAGAAATTCTAAAAAATTATTATAAATTCAAAAAAATTTACTTATAGTCCACAAAGTTAAATCCATAAAATGCACTTCTTAAATTTATTTATACCGGAATATACCAAAATTCCCTTCTATTTTATACTAATTTTCTACAATTTGTAATTATTCTTTAGTATTTAAAAATTAATTTCTAAAACAATTTTTTTTAATTTTATAAATTTTTAAATTAACCTTTTGATTTTAAATGATTTTTCTTAATTTTAAATAATTTTTGGAATTTTCAAATAATTTAGAATTTTTTTTTAGAATTTATAAATGAATTTTCTGAATTTTGATAATTACAGAATTTTTTATTTTATTTTTTGGATTATAAATATTTTTTGAAATTTTGTAGAATTTCTAAAATAATTTCAGAATTTTTAATTTTCTAAATTTATTAATAAAATTTCTGAAAATTTTAAATATTTATTAATATTTTTTTTTATATTTTATTAGTCGCCACGTGTCACCATCTTATTGGTTCAAAATGGAACATGTGCAAGTCACATGGCCTATACAGCCGGAAATATCACCGGAGGTTGAAAATTGGCAAAAGACAATTAGTACAGGTTGTTATCGGAAAAAATAAAAAGTTTAGGTTGCAAAAGTAAAAAAAGCCCATTATTCAGGTTGTTTTTAGTAATTGACCCTTTCATTTAACAGTGGAAGTTTTTGTGATTTTTTTCAAACTAATTAATTTGTACGGATGGAGAGGGACTGTAGTGATGGACCGAGACCAGCTTATCCAACTCAAAGTGCGTTGGGTGATTACCAAGGCTTATCATCAGATATTTCATAAATAAAATATTATAACATTATATAATAATATTAAATACATTTTCATATTCAATAGATATATAGAAAATAATAATCAAGTTATATATTAAGAGAATCATATTGTTTTGTTGAAACATAATAAAGAATTTAATAGATAAGGTAAAAAGGGAGAAAAAACTTAAGATTTTTCAGTGTCATAAATATATATATATATATATATACGCCGGTTAATGTCACCACATAATTTTCTAAGTACACCACAATTTCAAATGGGAAAAAAAAACAATCTTGAGATAAATAACTAAGTTGTCATGATGTATTAATAAAATAACTAAAGGCACCACTAAATTTTCTAAATACACCACATTATTTTTAGTAAAATAATTTGTTAAAAAATATAGTTTATAATCGATATTTATATATATATATATATATAAATATATATTCTTTTTTAGTCCCCTCTTCATTCATACTCACGTTTTCTCCTGCATAAACCCTATTATCCATTCACCTAACTGAAAGACAACTAATTCGATTGAAAAGAGATCATGGATAATACACAGTCCAAAAGTACGAACGATATAAATCATTTTATACTTTTTCATTGCTCAAATTCATGTTTTTGGTGTTTTATATATGTTTCTCGACAAACATCGTTCACAAAATACATTCTGAAATTCATTAACTCTGTTTAGAACCTACAGTTCGAACGTAGAACTGGTATCTGGAATATACAATTCGAACACTACATATTATGTTTGTAATCCAATTTCCGAACCCCTTGGTCGTTGCTCGGAATACACTTCTCGAACAACTGCCTATACGTTCATATTACTAAATTCGAACATGTCATCAATTGTACAAAATATACTTTCCAAATATGCTCCTCGATGTTCACTTCTGAAATTTATTGACTCTTTTCGGAAATCATAGCTCAAACATAGAAGTAGAACTGATCTTTAGAATATAAACCCGAATACTGCATATTATGTCCGTAATCCATTTTTCGAACCCTTTGGTCGTTGTTCAGAATACATATTCCAAACGACTGCCTATACGTTCATAATACTGAATTCGAATATGTCATCAATTGTACAAAATATGCTTCCGAATGTGTTCCTTGATGTTCGCTTCTAAAATTTATTAACTCTTTTTGAAAACTACAGTCCGAACGTAGAACTAATCTCTAGAATATATAACTGAAACACTGCATATCGCAGTTTTTTTCTCGAGAAACGAGTTGAGTTGCACGAACAATTAAATGTGTCAATGATAGGTATGTTTCTTTTGTTTTATTAATATATAATATTTTATTTTTGTTATTTTTTATTTTATTATTACTTATAGTAGTAGCAAGGATAAAAATGGAACTTATTGTGGTGTATAAAGAAAACAAGAGTAATTTAATTATTAAAATGTGGTGTCTTTAGTAATTGTAGTGTACTTAGAAACTTATGTGGTGGCATTAGCCGCCGCCATATATATAACTAGTCAAATTTTGGAGTGCTTACTTCCCAATAAATGATAGTTTTGTCCGTTAATTTAAAAATAGGAGGCGACCGAATATTCTCAAGAAAATATTTTAGTTCATTAAACCTTATATTTCATAACACAAAGAGAATTTATATTTGTTTACCTATAATATAATCACAAACGTTCATCACACCAAAACATAGCACCTCATCATTCACACTTGAATGTAGGGTCTCAACATCACAGTGCTATCAACAAATAAATAAATTCCACATGTGTAGAACATTTTCTAAATATTAAATTAGCATTTCAAAAAGAATATTAAATTCATGTCCATACAAACAAATTTGCACACAATATGATTCTCTCCTTGACATATTTCATCAAATTCGTTGTATACATCTTCATCAGAATCCCCCTTTAATACTAACAGATGGCCGCTTCCTTTTCTCGTTGCTGACGTGTCGCTCTGGTATTCACTATTGCCAAAACACATGTGTCACTTCCTAAACAAGCTATAATTGTTTTTTAAAAAATCACGCCTTTGCCTAAAAAACACGCCTTCTTTGGTAAAAGCAAAAACGGTTTCTCGTAGTCTTCAGTGTTCGTTTTGTTTTCAATTTTTTATATAAAACAAAAAACTAACAAAAGAAATAGACAATTTATAATTTATCATTTTTTTTTTTTGAACAAATCTCCTAATCCCTATCGTGATTTTCAATAATATTTTAAAAATTTACTAAACATTTATGTTTATTTTATTCACCTACCAGTCAAAGGATCGACAATACGAAATCGCGTTGTGCAGCCTGTTGAGAGTCACCTTTATGTCTTAAAAAGTTTTTTACGTTGCGAAGAACGAACTAAAGTTTTGGACTACACCCAACGAATATCAAATTGCTTTTTTTTTTTTTAAAAAAAAAAAAAAACTAGGATGGAAGAGATTCTCGATGATGAATTTCCCACTACAATGTTCAGTTTCAAGCCATTTAATGAATTTCAGTCTAACAGGGAAGTACAAGAGCATAACCTTCTTTGAAAGAATTCTTTTCCATTGTCTCTAATCATCATTTTTTTTATCAATTCACAAAAATTAGTTAGATTATTATTACTAATGAGCTTACTTGTATGCAGATGTTATTGGACGTGTTATTTTGTATACAATTCCAGCCATGCAATCAACCGACAATCAGAGATTGGAATTCAGAATGGCATATTTGGAGTATTATAGCCTACTGCACAATACACTTAGGTTGTATTTGGATTGAGAGATTTAAAATGGATTGATTTAGAATAATAGATTCCAAATCCACTAAATCTTTAGTGGATTTGAAATCTACTCAAATCCTTTAAAAAATAGCTCGAAATGAAATCATGGATTTCTAAATCCATAGTATTCCAAACAACAACAATGAATTTGAGACTATGAATTACAAATCCATCCTCAAATACATATACAACATAGTTATCAATTTTTGCACAAACTTACATTGTTAAATCAAATATTGCAGATGGCATAACATTTTCAAACTCTTATATTATTGGGTCCTTCTATGGTACATGTGCACCATTAATGCGCACAACTATTTACCGCGGTAAATGGTAAGTTTTTTGGGCCCAGGTTTGACTAAGAGATTATATTGTACATCTAGTGCATTGCTCCATATGAATAATTCTCATTATTCAGTAGTCAATATTTCTAACTTCCCTAACTTTCTTCCACTGTTTTATTTTCTACTCATTTAAAATATCTTTCAGGAAAATAGAAAGATTTTTTATTTTCAAATTTTCCTCATTTTCTTCCACCGTTTTTATTTTCTACTCTGTTTAACGTATCTTTCGAAAAAACAGAGAGATTTTTTATTTTCAAATTACGTACTAAGTCTCTCTTTTTTTTTTTGTTTTTTTGTTTATATATCTGTTATGAATATTTAAATATATATAATATAATATTTTTATTTTTTTCCAAAAAAAACACAACTTTTTTATTCAGACTTATTTTGCTCTACTTTATATAATAGAAATCCGTATTAAAATTTAATAATTAAATGATTCATAAATTTAGCTGTTATTTCCTTGGAATAATATTTATATCAAAAGTATTTAGTTGGATTTTTATTTTTTGGCTTCCTAAAACACAAAGGTCGATAATTTTGACTTTTATACATGTAATCTTAGATATATTGTTGCATAAAGATTTCTTGTATTTGATCCGATACACCTGTATATTCCAAAATCTATTGAACATCTCGTAGTAGATAAAAAATAATCTGTAATTTTTCTTGATACAATATCTATGTTTTTATCATGTTATATTCTTGATGGGGGAAACAACATTTAAAACTTCATTATTAACTAGGTCCTCTGTAGAATTAATCATTTATTTCAGTGTTTATTTTCATTGATATATTGTTGCATAAAGAATTCTTATATTCATTTCATACGCCTATATATTTTAAAACGTATTGAGATCTCCATATTTTTGCATTAAAAAATCGTACTTTTTTCTATCAGTGTATGTTTCTTTGTTAATATAGTTATAATCTTTCTAGGGTAAACACCATTTAAAACTTCAGAATTAATAGTTATAAATTAAAATTAGAATATAGTAAACTACTAGATTTTTGGAAAGTGCAACGCTCTTAATACATAGAAACCAATCAATACAATCACATGCAAAAAGGCCTTAATTTAAAACCGTAGAATTTTAAAACATAGTATACTAGTACTAAAACTATAATTATCAACGCAATCACATGTACAAAAATCCTAAATTTTCATCAAATGAACGGACATGAGACATGAAGATATTTGAATGAAGCACGCTCTTATCCAATTTCAATTTTCACTCCAAAAAAATCCTTGGCCTTCGAACTTTCCCCGCTAGTTTAGGGTTTAATTTTTAATCAATCTTATCAAATCTCAATGTTTCAATTCCCCAAACATCTTGATCGTTCCTTGGCCTTCTAACTTTCCCGTTAGTATGTTTAATTATCAAATTTAAACGTTTCAAATCCCAAACATCTCGATCATTGCAGTTCCCAAACCAATAATAAGAATGGGGGTATATAGAACTAGAAATTTGTATTTGGCTGTGCTGGAACATGAAACTTCAAAAACATTTAGAAAATTAATGTTAAAAAAAGGCCTAAAAGTACTAGAAATCATACTATTATTAGTATGAAAAGTGACTTTCTTTTTTTCCTAAAAACAATTGATAAACTAATTTGAAAGGAAATATTTGCTACCAAACAATTTTGTTATAAATACTTAGACAAACAGTAATGTCTACACATAATAAAAAAAAAAAAAAAAAAAAAAACTCTTGCAAGTTGCAACCAGTTAATGCCCAACCACTCCATTGCCTCAACCACTAAATGTCCAACCACTTAGAGCAACTTCAATTAATGTAGGTCTTAATGTTAGTAAATAAATAGATGTTATTCATCTCCTCCTGTTATCGCATCTCATAAACTAGAAAATCAAAAGTAAAGAAGTAGGCCGAAGAAACAACAAAATAGGTCTAGAAGGGGTGAGAATTCTGAGAAATGCTAAAACAGATACAACCTTCAAGGGTTAGTAATTTCCAATATGTGATTTTATGCTATTTTTTTCATCCATTACTGCAGTTCCTTTTCTGTCTACCTTGCATATAAAAGTGGTGTCCATTTCTATTGTTATATTTAGGTACTGAGCAAGAATGCAGAAACAGAGAATTTCCTCTGTTATCATTCGTCCATTATTAACCACGGCAAGAACATTTCCTTTGTTATTTTTCGTCTATTATTCAATGCAATGAGGGGTAAGTTCTTCTTTTATTATATTAGTTTATTGGCTTGCTCACAAAGAAGGGTTTTTGTTTTCGTCCAGTGGTCGCTCACTATTGTATATGTTTGTTGCTAAAGAAATTTTTTTAGTATTACAACCTGACCTCCTTCAATATTTGTTTTTCCCATTGATTATCTGGTTGAAGAATCAATTTGATAATACTGGTTTGTTGATAAACTAGGGTTTATGGTTTTGTTCAGTTCGTAGATAAATTAGGGTTTGTTCAGTTTGTTGAAGAATTACTTTTTGTTTTTTGAGAAAGAAGGGTTTGTGTTATACCCATGATTTTTTGGCCTCATTGACCACTGAGTCATGTCAGTAGTTACTTTTTGAAGTCTTCTTGATAAACTAGGGTTTGTGGGATTTTACATATAAACGAACGCATACCCTAGTTTATATAAAAAAAATAATAATATCAAACTAATGCATAAGTGTGGTTATTGGTGTTGGGATGCACAAAAGTTCAACTTTATTACTGAACTGTAAACAATATTAATATGCCTGAATTTTTCACATTTCAGGAGATGGGGACCTTTGAGTTGAATTTCACTTTGGAAATCCTATTTATCTCCCACGATTCAAGCACACGGAATTTTACACGATGGACTGCGGGATAGAAAAGTAGTGGCGCTTACAATTCTGTAAGCTCAGAACAAAAGGGGTGATGTAGCATTTTAGTGTCGCCCTATGAGGATATACGTATCAGCAATCAACAAAAAATGGTTGACAACAAGCTCAAATTTGGAGGTATATTTGCATAGACAATGGAAATCTCGACCACTTGAGTAAGTCTAACTTAGTGTCCTTTTAACCGAACAATAGCTGCTGAAAATGGGGCAAGTGAAAAAATAGTTGTTTGTCCAGAAAAGATTGAACTTGTCTTTCTAGTGAAGGACTCTTTAAGATTCAGGTTGTAGTTAGAGCATTTTTCTGTTAGGCACCTTGCACAATGCATAAAGTAGTGGATGAGAATTGCATTTTCTAGCTCTATATATACTAGAGGAACATTGTTTCCTTGCGGTATATTCGAGGCTATCCACTTAGGTAGTACCTCACTTGTGTGATCCACCACACACCCCAAAAGCGTATTGAGATCAAAATGAAGTTAGTCATTAAATCCCCATACACTTTCCAACTGTAGGGTGGATCATCCACTTGGCAACTAATGTGTATCACTTGAAAAGTGTACGAGCATATAGTAACTAACTTGATTTTGAATCATAATACGTTTTTTTTGGTGTGTGGTGGACCACCCAAGTGGGATACTACCTAAGTGGGTAGGCTAGGAAATACCCTTGCCTTGCGTAAAAAAATATGTACTAATTCGTTAAATGTAGTTGAGGTACCCCTTCATGGGATCAGGTGCTGAGGAGCTTAATCAACTTCCGATTCTTAAGAAATTGATTCCTCAACTTTGTTTTTCTTTTTAGTACTACAGTTTTATTAGATAGTGCAACGTCAATCCTTAGGACTACAATGCTTTCAATACCATTCTTTGCCTACATTCTTAGGACTACAATACTTTCAATACCATTCTTTGCATACATCAAGCTTGCCCAAGACACTATATCACTATCCTACCGAAGTGGATAGTGCCCAAGTGGGGAATCTACCATACACTTGGGAAGGGTATGATGATCTAATGGTTAATATTATTTTGATCACCATACACTTTCCAAGTGTATGGTAGATCTCCCACTTGGGCACTACCCACTTGGGTAGCATAGAATAAATCCTGACAAAGACAATTCACCAACTTCTTCAGATTGAGAAGTAATGGCAAAAGAATCCTTAGTTTACTAGAAAGGGAAGCTTCCGTCACTTTTGGCTCGCCAATCAACTATTTATTTAGTTACCCATTTTCTGTAGCATTTTGCTAGGTTAAAAGTGCATTCGGTTATACTTGCTTAAGTGGTCTTGGTTTTCCATTTTCTTTACAAATTTAACCTCTAAGAAATTGAGATTATTGTCAACCATTTTATTATGTTGAGTCTTAACGGGTATACCAATAAGGGTCACTACACATAATATACTAGAGTTTTCAAAATGATCTCTTCAAAATCCGAAATGGAAAAATGGAATCCCTGTCGGAGTTGGAGCCCACTTCGCTCCAAACCATCTTGTGAAGATTTTGGTCGTCAGCAACCAAGACCATGTTCTATATTGTATTTATATGAACTGAAAGAAACTCTGGGATTAGCGCCTAATAGGTATGGCCCAGTAACTCCGGGTCGGACTAACCCGCCAGCCGGGTCAACTGGGCCCAGAAGCGTGAGCCCAACACAACTAAGCCGGCCCAGTTACGCGAGCCCTCGAGCCCAACACAGCTGAGCCCAATCGCGGCATATTTGGATATTGAGATCCCCATGATCTTTTCCCAACTGCCATGCAGATTTGGTGGGCAAGATTATAGGGATTTAGTTAGGGTTTTGATTTGTATAGTATAAATAGGAGAATTGAAGACGGATTTAGGGTTGACACTTTGTATTCTAAAACGGTAGATCTCCGGATCGAACCATGTATATCCTGTGTTCTTAATCTTTCTTGCACTTTACTGTTTCATTGATCAAGCTCTGTCCTGAATTCCTTTGATAAACAGATTGCGCGTTATCAATTGGCGCCGTCTGCGGGAACATGATTTGAAAATAAACCCTAGTATACTTCAGCGTCGTCACATAAGCTATGGTGAATACCCGCCGATCTGCTAATCCTACTCGGTCTCATCGTAATCCCCCTGTGGATCAAAATCCCCCGTTGCCCCGTCAACAGAATCAGGATCCGCCTGCGGGGTACGTTAACATGTAGAATCTCGCCCCCACCAATGAGCCGGCACAAGTTAACCCTCAACCTGCCCCCGAATTACTGCAGGTACAACAAACCTTTCTTCGGGAGCATGCCGCTCTATTCCAAGAATGGAATAATAGACGCGCCAACTCCGGTGAGCGCGCCAACAATGGCGTCGACCAGGGGGGCAAGAAATCCGCCCCGTGATCGATCTCGCGAATTGGATGAAGATCCACCTCACCGAGCTAGGCATGATCGCCGTCGACAGCGATCAGCATCTCTAGTGGAAAACCGCAGTTCTAATGGTTCAAGGCCCTGTTATGACCACGAAGACGTAGATCGTCGTAGACCTATAGACGCACCAAAGCGAGTCCGCTTGGACAAGTCCCGTGTACTTGATCCTCTGGAACAAGAGCAAGCCCAGTTTGTAGCCGAGCTTGACAAGGTATTGGGCCTCGATGCTGACGGGGAGATCATCACCCTGTTCTCCGAGGAGATTCTTGCTACTCCATTCCCAAAGGGGTTCAAGCTTCCCCCTGTGTCCGTCTACAACGGCACCGGAGATCCAGGTAATTTTCTAAGCGCCTTTAAGTACGCTATGTTCAACCGCAACTGTGTACCTCACCACTTGTGCAAAGTGTTACCTGAGTATCTTCAAGATGAAGTCAGACTTTGGTTCGATTCTTTGCCCCGAGGCAGTGTTACCTCTTTTCAGGATCTCGCCAAGCAATTTTGGGCACGTTTCCATACGCGAGCAAAACCCATGGCCACTTTGGCCGATCTCATGAATCTGGAACAGCGAGATGGGGAGACTGTTACCCAGTTCCTTGATCGCTTTACCGCCGAAAGCCTCAAAGTCGGCAGCCGATCTGATGATGTTATAATCACGGCCTTCATGAATGGCCTCCGACCCGGGCCACTCTACAACGAGCTTGTGCGACACCCCCCTACCACGACTCGGGCTCTTTTTGGCATTGTAAGCAGGTTCGCCAAAGCTGAAGAGCAAACCCATCGCAAACGCGAGAAACATGCTACCAAACGGCAACCAGATAAAACGCAAGCCGGGACCAGTACCCGGCCTAGTGCCTTCAGCCGCCTAAGTAGAGGACGGTTGGAATCTCGCGGAGATGTTCCTCAACTTACTCCACTTACTAAATCAAGAGCAGAAATACTTTCTGTTCACAAGAACGATCTGCGACCGTGCCCACGGATGACTGCTCCGGCAGACAAACGTAATCGCGATAAGTAGTGCGCATACCACCACGATCATGGACACGATATCGAAGAATGTCGTGAACTTGGAAAAGAAATTGAGGATTGTCTGAAGACAGGTTTCCTGCGGCAATATGTAGTTCGTACCGAGGACAGATCTCGGTCAAATCAAAATGGAGGCTCGCAACAAGGCCACGGAGGTTACAACGACTGAGGTCCAAGACAAAACAGACCTCAGTGGCAGAATAACAGGTCGGGGTACAACAACTACGCTCGGCAAGACCAGGGTCATCGTCAACAACCTCAATTGCTGCCACCTCCGCCACCTCATGGAGGGCCCGGAGATAATCCACCAAATCACGTTATAAATGTGATCTACGGAGCCATTCCAACAGGGACTTCCCGAAGTGCCCTAAAGGCTAAAGCACGTAGGCCTCCTCCCGAGGAGCCACGCCACAAGCGCCTCCACAAATCTGAAACTGTGAGTTTCATTGATGAAGATCCTGTCCACGAACTCACCCCGCACACTGATGCCATCGTCATTGATATGGCCGTGGCCAATATTACAATCAAGCAAGTCTTCGTTGACAATGGAGCCACTGTCAGTGTCATATTCACTGATTGTTTCCAGAAAATGGGCATACCTCGCGAACAACTCCGACCAGCCCCCGGGCCGTTACAGACCTTCACTCAGGGTGAGGTCCAACCTGAAGGAATCATCAACCTTCCCGCTTCACTTGGTACTTATCCGGCGATAAAAAACCATCTTTGTTAATTTTTATGTGGTCAACTCTCCATCTCCATACAATATGATTCTGGGCCGAGATTGGCTCACCCCGGCGAAGGCCATCTGTTCCACATATCACCTCGCGTTGAAGTTTCCTACACCCCATGGCGAGGTGGCCATCCGTGGCAATCAAAGAATCTCCAAAGAGTGCATGTATGTCGCACTAAAGAAAATAACGAAGGCTCCTCCTAAGCCTCAGTTTCAAATAGCCACCTCAGTTCTTACCCCGGGTTCACCCGAGTCACTCGGGGACGATACTATTAAGGTGCCGCTCGATCCAGCTAAACCGGAAACAAACTGTTACAGTTGGCGCCGTGGACGCACCATTGTTGCACAATGGCATCATCCAAACGTTACGAGAATATTCTGAAGTTTTTGCGTGGTCTTCCCTGGATATGTCGGGTGTCTCTCCAGACCTTATTACTCATAAGCTGAATATTGACCCCAGCGTAAAACCCATACAACAAAAGCGACGACAATTTGCCCCAGAGAGGAACGCAGCCATCCGAACTGAAGTTCAACAACTCTTGGATGCAGACATCCTGTTTGAAGTTCACTATCCGTCCTGGCTTTCTAATCCCGTGATGGTGACAAAATCAAGTGGGGCATGGAGGATGTGCGTAGATTTCTCCGACCTCAATAAGCACTGCCCAAAGGATTGTTATCCTTTGCCGCCCATCGACCAAAAAGCCGAGGCCATTACCGGGCATAAGGCACTTTGCTTCCTATATTTATACAAAGGGTACCATCAAATTCATATGGATCGCCGCGATGCCCTCAAAACGGCCTTTATTACTGATTTTGGGTGCTTTGCCTTCAAGAAAATGCCCTTCGGGCTCAAGAATGCCGGAGCCACTTACCAATGCCTTATGAACCACGTCTTCCGAGACCAAATCGGCCGCAATGTTGAGGTATATGTTGATGATCTCGTTATTAAAAGTTTCTCCCCTACAACATGTGTATAGGACATTGCCGAGACGTTGAGCACGTTGCGGCGCTATAATCTTCGCCTCAATCCGGCCAAGTGTACCTTCGGCGTTGGCTCAGGAAAATTTCTGGGGTATGTGGTCTCACAGCATGGTCTCCAGGCCAACCCAGCCAAGATTAGGGATGTATCGGACCTTCAGCCACCGAAGACGGTGAAAGATGTTCAGCGTCTTACCGGCGGTCTTGCAGCCTTAAATTGTCTTTTGTCTAAGGCAGCGGAACGTCAACTTCCTTTTTTCAAAATTTTGCGTCAGGCAAAGAAGTTCGAATGGACTCCGCAGTGCACCGAAGCTTTGCGGCTTTAAAGCAACACATCAACCAATTGCCTACTATGTCCGCGCCCGTTCCCGGAGAGCCTCTTTATGTGTATTTGGCATCCGCCGAAGAAGCCATCAGTGCGGCCCTCGTCCGCGAGGATCATGGAAGTCAACAGCTCGTGTACTTCGTTAGCCGAGCACTTCAAGGGGGCAGAGACCCGGTATACCGTATTAGAAAAAATGGTACTGGCCCTGGTTATGGTGGCCCGCCGCCTGCGTCCCTATTTTCAAGGACGCGATATTAGGGTTCTCACTAACCACCCTATTCGTCAAATCCTCATCAAGCCCGATGTGTCGGGATGCTTGGCTAAGTGGGCCATCGAGCTTGGGGAGCATGATATACAATTTTTACCTCGTCGGGCCATCAAAGGTCAATCCCTTGCGGATTTTTTGGTCGAAGTACCATTCACTGACCCCGAGGCAGTCACGTGTGCTACCCCTGCTCACCACTCCGATCTCGAAACTGATGCCCGCAAGTGGCGGGTATACGTGGACGGTGCCTCCGCAACCCGAGGCAGTGGTGCCGGGGTCCTTCTCATTGGTCCCGACGGCGTTGAAATCAAGTATGTCTTGCGTTTTAAGTTCAAAGTGACCAATAACGAGGCGGAATACGAGGCAGTCCTTGCTGGGCTCCGGCTCGCTCAAACTTTCGGAGCTTCGCATATCCAGCTTTTCACCGACTCCGATGTGGTTTCCAGTCAGATCAACGACACTTATGCAGCAAAGGATGATACATTGAAGAGGTAGCTAGCTTTTACACTTAAGCTTTTATTAACTTTTGCTTCGACTGATGTCCAGCAGATACCTCGCGAAGAAAACGTCAAAGCTGATATTCTTAGCAAAATGGCCTCCACAGTAGCGTCAAATATGTCTCCGGACATAATCGTCGAAGAAGCCACCCACCCTTCAATTAATGAGTTGGCGATCACCGTATTAACTGATGCTGATCCCAATTGGATGACTCCTATCGTCCAATATCTTCGGAATGGTATGTTGCCAGATGACAAATTACTCGCTCGGCGAATAATTCTTAAAGCACCAAAGTATACACTTCACGACGGAATCTTGTACCGTAAGTCATACTTGCAGCCGAGTCTTCGATGTCTTGGCCCAGCCCAGGCTGATTATGTCCTCCGGGAATTCCACGAGGGGGCATGCGCAAGTCATGTTGGGTCGCGGACGTTGACCAAGAAAGTCCTCCGGTGGGGATACTACTGGCCCACATTGTTTAATGATGCCCATAATTTAGTATCAAAGTGTGACAAGTGTCAGCGACACTCCCGAGTAAAGCATCTGCCGCAAACCGAGCTTATTGGCATACAAAGTGCCTAGCCATTCATCCAGTAGGGAATCGACATTGTGGGTCGGTTCTCGGTTGCTCCGGGAGGATTGAAATTTCTTGTGGTTGTTGTAGACTACTTTACCAAATGGGTCGAAGTCGAACCCCTCACTACTATAACCGGCTAAAACATCCTGAAGTTTGTTTGGCGTAACATCATATGCCGCTTCGGCATCCCAAGCGCCCTTATCTCCGACAATGGTAAACAATTCGCAAATGACCCCTTCCGGTCCTGGTGCGAGGAGTTGCACATCAAACAAATTTTCACCTCGGTTGCTCATCCTCAAGCTGATGGCCAGGTCGAAGTCACTAATCACACTCTGCTTAACGGTTTAAAGAAGCGCTTAGATCAAGCTAAAGGCCTCTGGGCCGAGAACCTTCCGCAAGTTCTCTGGGCCTATCGTACTACGCTGCATTCGTCAACTAGGGAGACTCCATATAGCCTCACCTATGGCTCCGAGGCTGTCATCCCTGCCGAGGTGGGAGTGCCCAGTCCCAGACTCATTACCCTTGACCCCGAGACTAACGGGGAAGCACTCCGTACTAACTTAGACGAACTCGAACATCGCTGTGAGCAATCCTTTATTCGACAGGCTAAGAGCAAGCAACAAGCAGCTCAGTATTACAACCTCCGGGTTAGGGGTACTCAGTTTCAGGTCGGAGACCTCGTGCTCCGGTTAAATTCTGCTAGCAAAGCTGCCCCCGAGGGCAAACTGCATGCCGCTTGGGAAGGGCCTTATCGTGTCATTGCCGCACACGCCTCCGGGAGCTATCAATTAGAGCATCTAGATGGCACAACGATACCCCGAACCTGGCACGTTAGCAATCTGCGGCGTTTTTATCTATGATTTTCGATCGTCAAGTACCTTTTCTTCCTTTACGTTCTTTGTACGTTATTTCATTTTCATACCATGGCATTTTCTTTTTTTACGAATACCTTTGTATTCTTCAGTTGTTCCGAAAATCACTTTGAATAAAGTTTTAACTTTTCATACATTACTGTTCTTTCTTCTACGCCGCGGGGACGCCCCGGCCTCGAATAATTATTGTTTGTCTCCGGACGCATTGGTCTCTCACTTGATCCGTCCGGAGAGGTCAACACTTGGTCTCCGGACACGTATTCCCTCTCGCCTGATCCATTCGGAGAGGTCAACACTGGGTCCCCGGACACATACTCCCTCTAGCCTGATTTATCCGGAGAGGTCAATAACTTTGTTATTTAACATTAACTCCCGCCCGACCCGTCCGGGGAGCTTCTATAACTTGTTTCCGAACAAGGGCTTATTTACGCCTCGTACTCCCGAGTACTAACACCCACATTATTTTCGTAATGACATGTCAAAATACTTTAAAGCAATTCCCTCATGACCAAGCACTTAGTTCCTCTTATTTAACATACTTGTTCTATATATCATAATATTTTGACAAAGTTTTATATACTAAGTGTCCTTTACAAATACACATACATTGTTATTACATCATCTATATTTATCTACGACCCCCTAACCAATACTCCGCACTCAGGCGTTGAGACCTGTCCCGGGCACTCCTCTTTTGCGTCCTTCGGGATCTGGAAACACCTCGGGACTGGGCTCCGGCCCTCCCCCTACTCTGGCCTCCTCGAGCGCGAGGACTTGGCTGACGGCCTTGCTGTGTTTCAGGACCTGCTTGCCTAGTTGGCCTTGAAGCACTAGCCCATTCCACAGGGTCCCACTCTGCGGTGGCCATCACTTCAATTTCCTCGGCCCGTTTTTGCACTACCTCCTCAGCAATCACCACCGGGGCCTCGGCAACCACCACCGGGGTCGGCTCTCAGATTATGATTCCGGTTGGTTTTTTTACCGTCTCCTTTTCACTTCTCCGCGAAGTCTTTGAGGAGTCCCTCCGGCTGGAGCTCGCGATATTCTTCTCCGCAGTACGGCACCACCTGCTACGGCATCTTAAGCCCTTGTACATATTGAGCAGTATTTCCAACACTTCCCGCTTCCTAACCAGCTCGGAGGAGTTGGTGTGATCGGCCTCCATCAGCGCGGAAATTTCCCTCTAAATTTCGGTCGTTCGCTCTTCGACCTCCTCAAAGGTTAGCAAGTCGTACTCCGTCAATATACGCTCATACTCTTTTTGTAGATAAAGAGTCGTTCCACCTCAGCACATTTGGCCAAATACTTTAGCTGATGATCATAGGCCTTCTCAACGGCCACGGTTTTTGCCTTCTCGACTTCGGATGCCTTCTTCTCGGCACCCGCGAGCTTCTTCTCCAACCTCGGTACCACCGACATCTTCAGGTCATCTCTTTCTCTTTGCAGCTAGTTCAGGGACTACATCAGTTTCTTGATAACCTCGTGACGTTCCGCGGCGTCCTCCTGCTACACCCATCATATGCAAAAGACATTTATAAGATCGCCCGTATACCAGACATATTCATCATCAAACTCAATGCATACATTCAAAGTTTAACAACACAACATCAGCAGCTTGTCATTTATACATTGGCAAAAGGGAAATTACACTTCAAGTGTTTTTTACGTATGCAACGAGAAACAAAAATTGTTTCCTATTCTATTCTCCGCCTAAGGCAGGGGAGGAACTGACCTCGGTTCCGGCCGAGGTCGTGGCAGTCGGATCAGCCAGCTAATGAGCTCCGCCCTCCTGAGGAGCTAATTCACCTGCCGCGGACGCTATCCTCGGTGGGGGGGCCCTCTGCCTTAGCTCTGGCACATGCATGCCCATGCGGTATCCCAGGAAGTCCTCATCCTGGTCTACGGAGCTGCCCACCACATCTTTGGCAGTCAGAATAGTTCCCTTCTGGGCTAGTGCCTCCACCAAGGGCCACTCGGGGAGATGGGACAGGGTGTTGTAGTATGCGGCATCCACATTGCTAACGGACGCGTAGTCATACCCGAAGTCCTTTTTATAGACGTCTACCTCCGGGTACGCGCCCTTTACTACCTCCAACACTTCTGTGCGTGTGGCAACGTCCCCAACTGCCACAAACTTTGTTAAGAAGTTCACAAACGTCTCCGTTTGCGATAGCTTCTCAACAAAGGCCCTCAGCATTGCCCCTTGGTCCTCAGCCTTTTTCTTTAGCTCTTCCCGAGCTGCGGCCAGTTCTCCCCGGAGAAGGGCCATCTCCGCCACCTCGCCCCGGAGTCGAGCCATCTCCTTCTCGGCCTCTAGCGCCTGGCCCCGTGCCGTGACCTAGCCACTCTTGGCCTCAGTTGCCTCTCTGCGGAGCTTATCGCACTCCCCGCGTAGGATTCCCAGCTCTTCCTTCAGGGCCTCAGTCTCCTCTCTCTGGCGGCGGCGCCCAAAACCAATTAACCCTTGGCTCAGGGTCCACACTTCCTCCATCTCCGATGCCTCGTGGACATCCACACTTCTCTGGCCCTGCATAATACTTGGTGAGATGTCGTGTGTCAACGAAATATGTAAAGACATGATAGACATACCTCCGCGGTCGGGTCCACCCACCTTCTCTTCGAGATAAATGGCGGAGTCGGAGCACGCCCCGGCCTCTTCTTCGGTCTTGGGGGGGAGTCCGTCAGCAGAACCACCTCCTTAGTCCCTTCACCGGGAATTCTCCCCGAGTTTCCCTCGGCTTCGGGAGTTGAGTTTCTTGGCGAGGGCACTTTCTCCGGTGTTCGCTGTGCACCTCCCGAGGTCATCTTTTGAAGGCTCGTTTTAAAGCGTCCCACTGCAGAAACCATCAGCGTGTTAGAAACAACATTCAGCAATAAAAAGGGTTCCTACCCTCCTCTTCCGCCCCGGCTAACGACCCCTCACTGGGGGCTGGCGATGTTCTCGCCTCGGGTCCCTTTGTATAATAGAGGGACAGGCCCGCCTCCTCCAGTTCCTCCTCGGTAAGCACTTGTTTTAGAGTCCCCGCCTGCTCAAAAACTCCAACTGACTCCGGTACTCTCGTGGGTACCCCATCCGTCACCTCCTCCCTACTCCACCTCAGGATTGGTTTAGATTTTTTAATAAATAGGAACTTCATCTTCTAGCCCTCTACCTTGCTCGGGTTCTGCACCCTGAACCCTCTTTGCACCCTCGGGTTCAGGGAGAACCACCCTTTTCCCTTCCCAAAAGGTTTCAATTGGAAAAAGTACCTAAATAACCCTATGGAGGGCTTCACCCCCGAGGTCTTACATACGATCATAAACCCTACAATTTGCCTCACGGCATCGGCGCTAGCTGCGCCAGTGCCATACCATAGTATCCCAGCAACTCTACCACAAAATCCCACAGTGGGAATCTCAACCCCACCCTCAACTGATCCATATATACGGTTATATGCCCATTCGGTGGACAGCAAGCACTATCACTAGGCCCGGATATTATATATTCTAAGTCTATTGGGAAATAGAAACTGGGCACCATTGCCTCGATTTGGGCCTCCGTCACCGGTGGCATACTTGAGGCCACATCCAAATTTGCCCTCGCTTCTAAACAAGTGGGAAATCTCACCTCCCGTGTCCAGATTTCCCTTAGGTCAGCCCTATACACCTTCCTATTCTCATTCCTTTCGGGGTAGATTGTTCGAATGGGCCTTGCATTTATGGGGCTCTCACCAATACCGACTACCCCCACACTATTAGTTTCTGAAGATGAAGATATACTTACTTGCTTCTTCAAGGGTGCCGGCACGACGTTGATGTGATTTTCCGACGTTTGCTGCCTTAATTCTCGCCTTCCCGTTGGCTTACTTTGATCACAATTACAAATGAGCGAAAGTGCAACTGCTACTTCTTTTTTTCCTCTAATACAACAATTGAACGGCCCAGATCTGGCCTTTTCAAATTCAGCATCTGAGATACGCGCGTGGCTCTCACGCGCCTCACAGTTATCTAGGCACGTGAGGAACACGCTTCTTGAGATTTGCAAAAACATCACTTCACATCCCTTCCCCTCATGATGGCGCCGCCAATCACATCAACTTCACCCTTTCCCAGGAAGCCTTGGATTTCACTCCGGTGGCCCCTTTACCCTGGGGATACATCAACTCGGCTCCGGTTGATCCCACGATCCCGGGGGTACTTCAGTTCGGTCCAGTTCGGTCCCTGATGAGTTCTCTACCCCGGGGATGCGTCACCTCGGCTCCGGTCGATCCCATGACCCCGAGGGTACTTCAGATCGATCCCAGCTACGCCTTTACATCACTCTACATCGCCGCCCGTTACACCATGCCTTACTTTTAACCGGAGCTCCTACCTCGCTCCGGCTGGTGGGGGGCATCTGATAGGTATGGCCCAGTAACTCTGGGTCGAACTAACCCGCCAGCCGGGTCAATTGGGCCCAGAAGCGCGAGCCCAACATAGCTAAGCCGGCCCAGTTCCCAACACAGCTAAGCCGGCCTAGTTACGCGAGCCCGCGAGCCCAACACAGTTGAGCCCAGTCGCGGCATATTTGGATATTGAGATCCCCATGATCTTTTCCCAACTGCTATGCAGATTTGGTGGGCAAGATTATAGGGATTTAGTTAGGGTTTTGATTTGTATAGTATAAATAGGAGAATTGAAGACGGATTTAGGGTTGGCACTTTGTATTCTAAAACGGCAATTTGTAAGATTGAAGGAAAAATAGTGAAAAACACCCCGGAAGGTTATTGCCTTCGCCCATGGACGTAGATCTCTGGATCGAACCACGTATATCCTGTGTTCTTAATCTTTCTTGCACTTTACTGTTTCATTGATCAAGCTCTGTCCCGAATTCCTTTGATAAACAGATTGCGCGTTATCAGCGCCTATGTTAACAATATGTCAGATGAAGATTCGACTTAGTATATCTTTGATAGGCTTTGCTTGTATATAGGATTCTTTGTTATTCTGAGGTTGTTTATTAATAGTGGAAGGATTCTCCAAAAATCCTCAATTGAGGTAAATTAATATATTTGCATGGTATCAAAGGCGTAACTTTAAATAGATGAGGATGAAAATGCGTAACTTTTGTTTGTTTAACATGTACACTGCTTTTATATTTAGAATTGATTTTTAAGTCTATTTTTCGTTTACATATGCGATACATATATTCCTTTTCGTCTGTTTTATAAATGTGATACATATATATATATATATATATATATATATATATATATATATATATAATTATCTTTATCCAAAAATATTTATTTTAAATAACAGAAAAGACGTATTAGAAGGCAGATACTTTTTAATTTTATAGAAAAAATCTTGGAAATATTGCTGAATGAACATTTTTAGTATTTGTTAACCTAATGAAAGATCTCGCAGTTTTATTTTTGCATAAAAATAACATAATTCAGTTTTCTACACAGTTATAATCTTTGTAGGAAAATATAAATGGTTAAAAATCAAAATAAAAAAAGTAATACTACATATGAAACCTAATTACATATGAAACCTCCTTAATTTAAAAATGTTGATTTTCGATAATTATATATATAAACACATTACAAAAGCTTCAAATTTAATAATGAAATTATTCAATCTTTAAACAGTTATATCATAGGTAATTATCTATTTGGGTTTTAAATACTGAATCTTGTACCCAATTTTACAAATAGTTGTCTGTACCGCCATCTTCGCAAGACATAAGTTTTCCACCATTAACCTATAATCTCTTCAACTAGATAAACAAGAAGGTGAGTGGATTGTGCAATCAAAGAGATAAACCAACAAAGCTATTCCTTACCAAAACTTTGCACCCTTCTAGAACAATGCACCCAGTGGGTCTATAACTATATTGAAACAACATATAAAATATGTCGTCGGGGCTATAGTATTCTAAGTGATTTTCATAGTATCCGAAATATTATGTGTTGATTGGACACATACAAGCAAACATACAAAAGATAATAATTGCATGCAAATAAAAACTAAAAGTTGAAGTAAACTTCTGTACTCGGTAAAATATAATTTTTTTGGTAAATATATATGAGTTTTGTTGCAAAAGTTTTTCCTATTGAAAATATATTTACATGTAATACCCCAAAAAAAAAAAAAAGGAATGTAATCTCCATTGTCCATGTAACAAGTATACATAAAGTTGGAGTGTCTATCTATATTTCAAAAGTTTGTAATTCTTGAATAGATTTTGCTTTATATTTTCTTTATATGTATGAATAAAAATAAACTATGAATTTGGCTAATCAAAATTAAAACAGAATCATTGTTTAGTTAAAAGTTACATCACTACTTTGTTCTGTACGAAATTCTTTAAAGATTATATACGAAAATTATTAAGTTATTAAACTATTAGATTTTGGAATGTGCAACGTTCTAAATACATAGAAACCAATCAACATAATCACATGCGAAAGATGCCTTAATTTTAAAACCGTAGAATTTTAAAACATATATTAGTACTAAAACTATAACTATCAACGCAATCACATGTGAAAAAACCCTAAATTTTCATCAATGAACGAACATTAGATATGAAGATATCCCCAAATAAATGAAGCATGCTTTTATCCAATTTCAATTTTCACCATTTATTTTCCAAAAAAATCATTGGCCTTCGAACTTTCCCGTTAGTTTAGTGTTTAATTTGTAATCAATCTTATTAAATCTCAACGTTTCAATTCCCAACATCTTGATCATTCCTTGGCCTTCTAACTTTCCCGTTAGTGTGTTCAGTTATCAAATCTCAACGTTTCAATTCCCGAACAACTCGGTCATTGTAGTTCCCAAACCAATAATAAGACTGGCGATATATAGAAGTAGAAATTTCAAATACATTTAGAAAAGTAATGTTAAAAATAATTTACCATACTAGAAAGCATAATATTATTATTATGAAACGTGACTTTTCTTTCTCCAAAAATAATAGGTAAACTAATTTTATAGGAAATAATTACAACCAAACAATTTTATTATAAATACTTAGATAAATCGTAATGTCTACACATAAAAAAAAAAAAAAAATACTTGCACGTTGCAACCACTTAATGCCCAACCGCTAAAACCAACTTTCTCAATCCACTAAATGCCCAACCACTTAAAGCAGCTTTCAATTAATGCAGGTCTTAATGTTAGTAAATAAATAGATGTCCTCATCTCCTCCTGTTATCACATCTCATAAACTAGAAAAGAAAAAGTAAAGAAGTAGGCCGAAGAAACAACAAAATAGGGCTAGAAGGGTGAGAATTTGGAGAAATGCTAAAACAGATACAACCTTCAAGGGTTAGTAATTTCCAATATGTGATGTTATAATATTTTATTCATCCATTACTGCAGTTCATTTTCTGTTTACCTTGCATGTAAAAGTGGTGTCCATTATTGTTATCTTTAGGTACCGAGAAGGAGTGCTAAAATAGAGCATTTCATCTGTTATCATTCGTCCATTGTTAACCACTGCAAGAATATTTCCTCTATTATTTTTCGTCTATGTTCGATGGCAACGAGGGGTAAGTTTTAATTTTATTAGATTAGTTTATTGGCTTGCTGATAAAGAAGGGGTTGTTGCTTCGTTCAATGGTCGCTTACTACTGTGTTTGTTTGTTGCTAAAGCAGGTTTTTTTAGTATTACGACATGGCCTCCTTCAATATTTATTACTTTTTTTCCTATTGGATTATCTGGTTAAAGAATTAATTTGATAATATTGGTTTGTTGATAAACTAGGTATGCATTGTTTCAAGAGATTCTACACTAGAATTAGTGGTTTTGTTTAGTTTGTTGATAAACTAGGATTTGTTCAATTTGTAGAAGAATTATTTTTTGTTTATTGAGAAAGTAGGGTTTGTGTTATACCCATGATTTTTTGCCTCGTTGACCATTAAGTTCTGTCAGCATTTAATTTTTTTGGTCTTTTTGATAAACTAGGACTTGTGTGTTTTTCTTCATATAAACGAAAACATACCTAGTTTATTAAAAAAGTAACAACTTCAAATTAATGCATAAGTGTGATAATTAGTGTTGGGATACACACAAGTTCAACTTTATTATTGAAATGTAAAAAATATTAATATGCTTGAAGTTTTAAAATTTCAGCAGATGGGGATAGAGGAGCAAGTAGTGGCTCTGACAATTGTGAAAGCTTAGAACAAAAGGGGTGATGTAGCATTTTAGCACCGCCCCTTATTGGGATATACATGGGCAGCGCTCAACAAAAAATGGTTGACAACTAGCTCAAATTTGGATGTATAGTTATAAAGAAAATGGAAATCTTGACCACTTAAGAAAATGTAACTTAATGCCCTTTTAACCGATCAAGAGCTGCTGAAAATGGGTCAATTGAAAAAATAGTTGTTTGGCCAGAAATGGCGGGACCTTGCCTTTTTAGTAAACTAAGGACTCTTTTAGAAAAATGTTCTAGTTAGAGCATTTTTCTACTAGGAACTTTGCACAATGCATAAAGTAGTGGATGAGAATTGCTGCGGAAACTCTATACTAGAGGAAGTTGTTGCCTTGCGTGTAAATTCTAGCCTACCAATTTAGGTAGTGCACCACTTGTGTGATCCACCACACACCCAAAAAGTGTATGGAGATCAAAATGGAGTTAGCCATTAAATCCCCATACATTTTCCAAGTGTATGGTGGATCACTCACTTTAAAGTATATCACTTGGAAAATGTATGAGGATATAATGACTAACTTCATTTTGATCTCCATACAATTTTATGAATTGTGTACTGATTCGATAAATGCAATTGAGATACCCCTTCACAGGATCAGGTGCTGAAGAGCTTAATCAACTCCTGATTCTTAAGGAATTGATTCCTCAACTTTGTTTTTCTTTTTAGTACCATTTTATGAGACAGTGCAACGTCATTCCTTAGGACTACAATGCTTTCAATGTCATTCTTTGCTCTACATTAAGCTTGTGCAAGGCACTATATCACTACTACCTGACAGAGACAATGTACCAACTTCTTCAGATTGAGAAGTAATCGCAATGAGTCCTTAGTTTACATTAAAGGCAAGCCCAACCTCCTATTTATTCACTTACCCATTTTCAGTACCATGTGTTAGATTGAAAGGTCACTGGGTTATATTTCCTAAAGTTGGTCAAGGTTTTCCATTTACTTTGCAAATTTTCCCTCTAAGAAACTGAGATTGTTGCCAACCATTTTATGTTGAGTCTTGACGAAGAATACACTAATAAGTGCCACTACACACAATATACTAGAGTTCTCAAAATGGTATCTTCAAAATCCGAAATGAAAAAATGGAACCTGTCCGAGTTGGAGTTCACTTCGCTCCAGACCATCTTGTGACGTATCTGGTCGTCAGCAACGAAGGCCATGTTCGGTATCGTATTTGTATAGGCTGAAAGAAAAATCTGCCCTAAGGGCCTGGTAGCACGTCTTAAGTAGATGAGGATGAAAAGACGTAACTTTTGCTTGTTTAAGTTATATGTTGCTTTTATATTGCATTTAGTTTAGTTTAGAATTTATTTTTAAGTATATTTTTCATTTAGAATTGATTTTTTGTTTATTGATCAAGTCAGCGCCTAATATATCTGTGGCGGTGCGCGATAAACCATTTCAATCAATAATATTTGGTAACCTTTTCTCCTTTTTTTTTTTTTTTGGCAAAATAAACTATATTTTGAAAAACCTAAAAATTAGAAGATAAAAAATATGGATCAAATCATCTATTCTACTTTCAATATTTCATTTTATATTCCACATCAAATTTAAACAGCTACCTCATAAAATGTGAACCTTGAAATCCATGAACTATTAATCAAGAACCGATGAAACAAAAAATGTGAATTGTGACCTGTGAATTCATGAATCCGTGAAGCGTGAAATAAAATTATAGCACTAATAACAAAGTTTAAACCCTAGATGGTAATTTTAAACATGAACTATTAACTTATGAACCTGTGAATCTTGAATTATGAACCAGGACATCGAATAAAAAATCCTAAAAAAAATATTTATAAAAAAAGTTTACTTTTTTTAAGTAGAATATGAGTAGTTTTTTTTTTTTTTTTTTTCCTCTCTTTTAATTGTTACTGCCTTTATCAGGTTTCTTCTTTATTCTTTATCAAGCTTGAATAAATAAAATGGAAGAGCAACAGGTGGCCAACTCAGAGTGGCTGTGGTTGGGTGCTGCGTATATCGCGGATGTATTAGTTGCATATTAGATCAATTGTAATAATACATATATTCCTTTTTGTCTGTTTTATATATCTAATTATCTTTATCCAAAAATGTTTGTTTTAATTATCTACAAATTTGCGTAATAGATTACTGCAAAGTTGCACTGCAGCAAGTACATCTACAAAAAAATCAACCTAAACAAAAAGAAAATATGCTAACTTAAAACCTAGAAATTTTAAATTACTAAATATATATCAAGTATTAAAAAAAATAAAACTTACACAATTAAATCATTAGTTGTTGCTGCCTAGTGCCTATTAAGTATTAACCAATAAATCATTTCCCTTGATTTAAAAAAATCCAGAATACAGAACTCGATCAATAATAAAAAAAAAAAAAAGCTAACACAAAAAAACCCTTATCTAAACGACTCATTTAACCTAACACAAAAAAACCCTTATATAAACAACTCATTCAACCGATCAAAAGGTTAGTCTTGCAACCTAACAAAACTTAATTTACAACTCTAGACGTCCAGAGGTTCTATTCAACCACCCATCCATTCCAGAAACACGGGTCGCATCTAACAGGTTCTCCAACCCACTTGGGATCGTATTCTGTAGATGTTGCAATAAGCCATTGGAAGTCGAGGGTCCCCATCTTTAGTCGTTTAAAAAGACGGTCAAGTACATACCATTGATGGTCCAACCACGGTCGCACAACAGCTTTTTGTCACCCTACATAAAAATATCAATAATTAAGAAAATTGAAAAAATATAACAAGTAGCCAGTGATTTTCTTATGATTTTACCAAATCTACTGTGTATTCATTGCCGGACGCACTCTGACTCACGTTGTAAGTAAACGACGAAAAATCTCTGGACTTCTGGCGAACCAAGAATATTCAAGATATCGATCGCAAGCAGCCTGGAGCTTCCTAGCAACATCTTCTGCTGAAAGCTGATGATGATGAGAACCATAAATCGTACAGGTTACGGATCGCATAAGGATCAGAGACATCCCGATCTTGTGAAAATACGCCTAAGTTACCAATAAGCAGACTCTTCGCGGCGATTCCACTTCCTCGTACTAACTTCTTTATCCTCACTGGAGTCCTCTTCCACATCAGAGATGGAATCTCCTTCGGAATTAGGTAAGGACTCTTCCTCTTCTTCTTCAGAATTAGGTAGGACTCTTCCTCTTCTTCAGAATAAGATAGGGACTCTTCTTCGCTAGTCCAATCCATCTTGCTAAATTTTTCAGAGTTATCAGGAATAGAGGTCATATTTAATTGATTGATTCTCTGGGGTTTAGAGAAGCTCTGCGAGACTGTCGCTGGAAAATTTTGTACTAAACACGTTGATAAGACAATTTAAATAGATGATGAATAGGGTTGTGAGCACATCGTGGGCAATGATGACTATGAGCAGGTGCGCTTCTCACAAGTTTCCAATATCCCATATCTTGCCGATTTTTAATTAATTAATTAATTATTATTATTATTATTATTATTATTATTATTATTATTATTGTTATTATTATTATTATTCCTAGTTTTAAAAGGACCCGTCCGTTCATTGGAAATTATTATGATGATGATGATGAAAAGGCTGACCTTTGAGTCCCCAATTACAAATTATGATAAAAACAAATTAGAAACGAACTTGGTAAACATGTGATTTGGTTGATGGGAGATAGCTTAAAGATGTGATTTTGTTTTTTTTTTTTTTTTTTTTTTTTTTTGCTGTTTATGGTAATGCATCTTGAACTGTACAATCTTAGGGTATATTTAACAGATTCTCCAAAACTAAGCAATGATGCGATCTCCAACAAAATAAACACTCCTATCTTCACAACTAAAGCGATGTAAGATTATTAGGTGAATAAAATAATAGGAAAGATATAATTGAAAATAACCTCAATTTTATCCAATCCAACTTTCACCTTAACAAAAAAAAATTAAAAAATTGTGACCTACAAACTTCCGCTCACGTTCTTAGCAGGCATAGTGATCATCACCTTGTATGCTGATTAATCAAATCAGGATCATATCAATTCCAAAGACGTCATCGTTCCCAAAACAATAATAAAACAAGAGGGTCTAGAATAGATTAATTTGGCGGTCAAGAGCATAAAATTAGGAATACATTAAGAATAAATGTTAGAGCTCACTATATACTAGAAAGAAAAAAATCACTGTTACTTTTTTTTTTTTTTTTTTTTTTTTTTTTTATCTTCTACTACTTTTTTTTTTTTATTATTTGTTTTTTTAGTTTTTTTACTTCTGTTTCAAAGTAATTTTTGTTTTAACTTTTTTCCTAGATTTATTCCAATATTAACCCCTACAATCAATCAGTGAAAGGACTCCCTACGCTTTTATTTCTTTCCATCTCTAGAAGAATAAATACGAAAAACTGAAGTAGTATTTAATGAGAAGCTAAGACATCATTTATTTTGATACGGACGGATTAATTACTTGTACAAACAGCAATAACTCAATTTTGAAAAAAAAAATCCTGATATTTCCAACCAAAACAACTGTATTTGTTTGTTGCTAAAGCAATTTTTTTAGTATTACGACCTAACCTCCTTCAATATTTGTTTTTCCCATTGACTATCTGGTTGAAGAACTAATTTTATAATACTGGTTTGTTGATAAACTAGGGTTTGTTCAGTTTGTTGAAGAATTATTTTTGTTTATTGAGAAAGTAGGGTTTGTGTTATACCACGATTTTTGGTTAACCACTAAGTTCTGTCAGTATTTACTTTTTCCAGTCTTCTTGATAAACTAGGGTTTGTGGTTTTTACATTTAAACAAACACATGCCCTAGTTTATTAAAAAAGTAATCATATCAAATTAATTAAGGATACACACAAGTTCAACTTTATTCACTACAAGAAATCACATATTTTGTGACGTTTTTCTTATTGACACACAAAGTTTTGTCACCTTTTGTTGCGTAACAGTGACAAATTTAATTTTTTGTCGTAAAAATATTCGTTATTGTGACAACTTTTGTATTTGTCATTATGTAAAAGAAATTTCGTCGCTAATTAGCATATATCATGACGATTACTGAAAATGCGTCACAATCATTCTTACAGATAGAGTTTCGTACCAAAATTTTGGAGGGTAACCTTTTGACGACAAGAGTAATATAAATAGCGACGACATTTAATGTTGCTAATTCTATTATTTCGTTACAATGTCATATATTGTCCCTAATTGTTGAAAGAAATTAATGACAGTTTCTTATTTGTCACCTATTCCTATATTTAGTGACGAAATGAATAAATTTGCTACCACTTATTTTAAAGACAAAAAAAAAAAAAAATTATTAATGTATGACGATGTTCATCGTCATAATCAGTTTTTATTAGTGACGACAAAATATTTCATTATTAATATTCATGCGAAAAGGTGACGATCGGATTTCGTCATATTTAATTAAATTTGGTGACGAAAGACAATTAGTATGTCATGTTTGAATTTGTGATAACATTAAATTTTGTCATAAAATTTTAAAGCTTTAAGGGACAAAATTATTTCGTCGTGGATATTCATATTCAGTGACGAAGAGTACCAACTCATCACCTTTATTATTTTTCGAAAGAAATACAAAATTATTTTGTCACAAATTTTATATTTAGTGACAATGTATGATATTTCGTCACAATTCAATATGGTGACCAATACGAATTTCATCACTAAAATATTTTTAATTTTTTTATGATTTTTTTTTTGGTTGCATTATAGTAATTAAAACATGTAGATAATTTTTCGTCTAAGATATTTAAATTTGTTGATAATATCCATTAATTTGTGTATTAGAATTGTGAACAATAAAAAGAAAAAGACCATAATTTTTCTAGTAAAATATTTAAATTTGTTGATAATATTCATTAATTTGTGTATTAGAATTGTGAACTATAAAAACAAAAAAAAAAAACAATGACTAAGAATTGAACCCAAGACTTTGAATAAAATAACCCAAACTTTTACTAATAAGTCTGAAACTTCAACTATTAATTATTTCATAATCAATATATTTTTAATCTTTTGTTATTTATAATCTTTAGTTAAAGAAAACATAGTAAAAAATATAATTTCTAACTTGGGTTCGAACCCGAGTCCTATTAGAATTTAGGCAAGTACTCTACCAACTCAACTACTACCCACTTGTGAGAGAATTCTATAAGAATACTATATGATATTTAATGTGTAACTAATCTGAATTTATGTCCTTAACAAAGGTGTCCCCACCACTTTTCCTAACCCTTTCAAACAAATTATTCAATCTCCGTACGTAAGTTCCAACCACCGCCTCCATCGCCCGCCGCCGCTACTCCAACACCCTCGTTCGCGCCACTGTTGAGCAACCACCGTCGCTACTGACAAGAAGAAACACGTGTTATTTGAGTCGTCGCTGCTCAACACAATTGCACGCCGGCGCTGCTCACCACATGTTTAGGATTTATGAAATTTGTAAAGAAAAGGAACAATATAATTCTTGATTTATTCATGAAATTTGAAAATTATTTATAATGTAATTATAATTTAACCTAACAATTTAGTTGAAACTGTTGTCTCCAATTTATTTATTAATTTACAAATTGTTAATGTATATTTTTTTTTCCTTAATTAATCCATGTTTACATATATATATATATATATATTTTTTTTAAATATTAAAATATAATTATTTTTTAATTTTTTCTATTAATTTGTTTAATAGATACTAACTCCATTCGTTCCACTTAACTTGTTACACTTTCCAATTCGGTCCGTCTCACTTAACTTTTCATACCCATAAATAGCAATTAAAGTCAACAATCTCCACCCTCAAAATTTCCACACTCAATCTCCACCTTTGAAAGAGTCAAAGAAAAAACAAAATCTGCGTTTTCTTAACATTCGTGCCCAGTCAACCGTGAAAAGTTATTTGAGACGGAGGGAGTATTATATATACAAATTTATTTAAATATATCACTATATAAATATATTCCATACATTTGTATAGTATTATATGTATTATTTCATTTGTTTACAACCCTAGTCTTGAGTTCGAACCTTTATGGTAGATTTTTGTATTATCAACTTATAATTACTAGCATTCAATCCATATTGGTAAAAGATTAGTTAACTTATTTTGAGGGCTTATGTTTGAACATTAGTAGTGTTTTTTTTTTCGCATCTTAGGTTCGGCTCTATGTTATTTTTAATTATTGTTGACAACATTATAATCAGATATAAAAAAGATATTTTTAAATATGTCTTTAAATTATATAAAATATTAAGATCATTTATAATTTTAACAACATGGTTAATAGTATAAATATATGGAAACATATTATAAACAGATTATTGTTGACAACATGGTTAATTGCATAAATGTATAAACACAGATTATAAACAAATTATTGTTGACAACATGGTTAATGGTATAAATATATGAAAACAGATTATCGTTGACAACATTATAATCAGATATAAAAAAAATATTTTTAAATATGTCTTTAAATTATATAAAATATTAAGATCATTTATAATTAAAATGATTAATAGTATAAATATATGAAAACAGATTATATTTCGAAATTAATGAAAATAAGTATCTCCAGGTAGAACTTGAAACATTGAAACCATTAATCATACTGAATTGTCATATTACAACATATTAAGTTTTTAGAAATAACTTACAACTAATAAAAACTGGACGCTGTCGGATCAGGTGCAAGATATCAGATATTATGAGTCCAACTGAACATGATATTTTTTAATAGATACAAATTAATCTTTTTTTAAATATTCCGTATAATATTATCGTTATTCAATCAATATCATTTTAGCTATTTTTGGAGAAATTAAGGATTGATATTCAATTGGTATGTTTTGTGAAATAAGGAAATAATCAACTAAATTAAGTAGGTTGTTTAAGATAATATTGGAAGAATTGAAGTTTTTTGGTAAAGTGACATATATTGTGAATTTTTTCAAAGTGTCTAAAATGACATTCTTTTTGAAATGGAGAGAGTAGTAACTTAGAATATTATGTTGGATGTATTTAATTAATTTTTTTGAAAATGTAAATAATAAAGTCCAAATAAAATATAAATACACATTTAAAATTAATAAAAACCAGCCCAATAACCCATCCCACAAACCTGTCATAACTAGCCCACAACCCATATTAAAATCATGGTCAACAGCCCAACCCATTATTACAAGCCCACCCATACCCAACTCCTGCAACTTAGTGATAACCCCCATTTACATCATGATAAAGTTGCCGTCTAGGCAACAGGAGAACCCTACCCCACCCCACTGAAACCGCCATAGTGAACTAGCCCACCAAATTGAAAGTCTGAAACCACCTACGCCTCTCACTAGCCTACCAAATCGAAACCACCCCACCACCAATTTCTCATGTTTAGGTTACATCAGTCAAGTGAAACTCAATCTAGGCTAACTCCGTCAGCCTTCAGCCACACCCCCAACCTCTTTCTGGTCGCACCCCACCCCACGGTCCACACCCAGATTTTATTTCAACTAAGCCCAACCACCACACGATCCACACGGCGAGGTGTCTATCCCCAACCCCAACTCAACCCCGACTCAAATCTCTTCACATGCAATACTTTTTTGTTGAGATCTGAACAGATCTGGAACAGATCTGGTAGATCCGGTAGATATTCAGATTCGCCCCTCTATTAAGATAAGTCTCCTTATTTTTTTCTCATATTTCAGTATATTTTTACATTATATTTTGTTTTCATTGAAGTATAAATATTTTTTTTTTATTTGGTTTTTTGGTTTTTTTGGTACAGAATATTGCTTTGATGGAAAAAAAAATCTCAGGCTATATCATTGTTGATCTATATTTTAATAGGCTGTATTTTTTAAAATCAAATCTTTATTTGTTTTTCAAAACCTGAAAAGGATTTTAGGAGTCCCATTTAGCCGGAAAAAATAGGTTAGGCGGGATGTTAGAATTTTTCAATAATTTTTAAGAGAATATGGCGGGCAAGAAAGGGTAATAACATATATTGACCAATCTTCTAAATTTATGTTATACCACCAGTAATCTAATAGCTACAAACCCTGTATTGCAGATCCTCAAGACAACCGAGAAGAAAAAATACGGCTAGTAAGGCTTCAACCGATACTGTTCAATTTCATACGACAAATTAAATTGTAGATGATTTTTTAATTTAAAATTTTTAGTATGTGTTCGAAATTTTAATTGGTATGTACTGGACATTTAAGGTTGACGTAATTACTGTTGATTGTAACTATTTAACTCAAGAGCATTCTTAGTTTATATTAGTTTGGTTTAAATTTGTTATTGTAATGAATTATTGAAGTTTGGAATTGTTTTGTATTGTTTTCTGTTGGATAATTGATTAGTTGACATTAGACAACAATAACAATGATAAAAGTCAGAATATGAATTAATAGAGATCAATATCAATTGTTGTTAAGTTAATGCTTTGTTTGAAGCAGATTGGTTGTTGTTGATATTTTTTTAGTGATCCTTTGAATCTTTATAATTTAACAGGTTTCGTTTAAACATGTATGGAGTTTTTTCGAATTATTATGTTACATTTTTTTATTTTTTTACCAACATTTTGTTGTTTTTTACTGGATGATAAATAGATTTGTTTGTTTATTGGAAAACGTTTAAACATATTTGAATATGGTTGAAAATAGGTTGCGTATTGATCTGATATTGGGTACGTTTATATTAATAATAAATTTATTCAGAATACATAAATTTGAAATTAGTTTAGGACATTTTAGAATTCAATAAAACAGATCTCGTGTTTTTTTTTTTTTTATTTCTTTTAAACAGTTTTGAATTCTTTTGGATTCTTTTAATAATATTTGAATTTGGTTTAAAAAAATATATACTCTGTTAACAAAAAATCAAGTTATAAAACTTCGATAACCCTGTATATATATTAGGTACTTTTCATTTTAAATCTTTGGTAAAACTGATATGGTGATTTTTAGAAAACAGTCCTAAAATTTGAAGATTTGGGCTAACTGCTTTTCTGTAAGAAGGATATAAGAAAGAAAACAAAATCCCAAGAGTAGGTACAATTCAAATTATGGGCTGAAAGTTATAATGTTCTTAATTATCTTACACACCCAAATATTTGGAGCATATTTAGAATTTTTTAAATGTTAATTGGGCATTTGGGTTGTATGGTTGTTTAGTATAAGTATTATTGTCACAATAATAAGTGTTGGTTAAAAATGTCTGAATTTGGTTTATATTCCCTTTTTCTGTATGAATTACGTATTACAATTCAATTTTTTGACACTCAACCTACATAATATAGGAGCTAGATAGAGTATTGTTGGGAAACTATTGAAGTTTTTAAGCACCTAAGAATTGTTTGACATTATTCAAAGCTTAGATAAGAAGAAAAGAATAAAATGCTAAGAAAATAGACAAATTAATAAAATTACAAGTCAAACTTTGGGATGTTGGATGTAATGGTATTCTTTTCTTAAACACCCAATTATTTGGCATAGTTTATTTGGGTAGCCCTAGGAAATAAAAGTAACTCTTCAAACTTTATATAAGAAAAAAAAAGTAATTTGCTAAGAAATGGACAACCTGTTAAAAATAATCATGATGTGTCATCTTCAATCTTTTTCCTTAAATTTAGTGATTCTTATTTTATATTGTATTTTTTTATGCCCTTTCATATCAATTTAGATTTCATGTGAACAATAATAATTACAACTTGTGTGTTGCATAAAAGAATATTATCTATCAAATTAATTTAAATTGATCTGGAACTTTTATGAGATATGTCTATTTATGCTATTTGAGTGCATATGAATTCCCATGATCATATCATACTTTCTTGATAAATAAATGTTTTAGCCAAATTCTGTTCTACATGGAGGCGTTTATTCATTTGAAATTTTAAAATCCACGTGAGTTCTACATTTTTCGATTAAGATTATTTTATGATGATTTCTTAAGTTTTTAAAAGATATATTTGCAACAACTTTATGAAATACTAAGTTTTATATCGTGTAAATAAATTATTCAACGAGAACTTATTTAATGGTGTAATTTTGACTCTTTACAAAATTTATAGTTTTGCTTTGTGTATATATATATATATATTTTTTAATTCTATGTTATCAGAAATGGCACCAGGAGCTCTCGGTAGGTTAAAAAAGAGAACCTATCCGAAAGGGCCGCAACCACTGTTGGTAGATCACTCAGGGAAGAGTGCGTCCTCTAATTCCGATATACTAAGAAAAACAAGGGAACTTCGCTAAGAAGAAGATATGTCAATCGATGATGAAATTGAGGCATTACTTTCATCTGGAACACAAGATTGTAATGACAAAAGGAGACACAATACTAATCCAGATAAGAATACAGAGAATGCCACCCGGCCAGAAAACGTTGTAGTTTATCCATCTCAATCTCCTGAAGATGCAGTCACTGGAAGCTCTGATATCCAGTCTACTGAGAGTCATCAGACTCCAATATCTACCACTAATGGAACAGAAGGTACACAGTAATTTTTTTTTTTTTTTTTTTTTTTTTTTTGTGATTGTTGGTGTAATATATTTTAATAATTTTTTTTTTTTTACCAAATATGTAGCTTCAGTATCTAATAAAAGAGGACGTGGTCAGACGATGGGTAATGGAATAATGAAAATGTTTGCTGCATATGGCAAAAAAATGAAGATCAATGTGGTCACATCAATAGGAAGACCAATTAATGCAGACGAATCTGCAAAACTTGCAAGTCAAATTGGTGTTATTACTAGAGATGTTGTTCGAGTGCCCAAACGATGAAAAGATGTAGATGAAAAAAATGATCTAGAGCCAGGATTTGATCATCTAAAGGTTAGTGTTGTATCAAAAATCCTATTAATTATTCATTTTCTGAATATTCTTATAATCTGAAGTTTGGTTATTTCATATGTAGATTCACATGGATGTTGATGTGGATGCACCAGAAGTGAAACAATGCTTGATTGAGCGTTTTAAGACCAGTAGCAGGCAAAAGCGTCATAAGCTCCATAAGCATTTCCAAGAGTATGCAACTTTGGAGGAGGCTAAGTTGAACAAACCGAACTTCTGTCCCGACAAAGATACATGGGAAGTACTTTGCGATTTTTTTTGCATCACCTAAATATAAGGTAAAATTTATTAATTAATAAATTTTGAATTATAGCTAAAATTTACTTTTAAATTCATTTGTTGTTGTAGCATATAAGTGATGTGAATAAAAAGAATCGAGCAAAGTTACGTCGCAAGCATATTTCTGGCAGAAAGGCTTTCATTATTCATCGCCATGAAATTGTGAGTAAAATATGTATGTTATATGCAAATTGTAATCTTTTTGGAATTTATCATTACTCTGCATGTTGTGGTGTTATGAAATTCTAGTTTCTATATTCTTTAGAATGAGAGTTTCTTGTTTGTTATTATTTTTTTTATTTTTCCTTGATATCTATTTTTTTCCTTTATTATAGTTACATTTATATGCGGATAGCACCTAGGTCTATTATAAGTAATTTTTTTACCCCTCTTGAGCTCATAGTTACCTTTTTGTTTTTCTATTTTGGATATTGAGAATAGTTGAAATGGGTAGAAAATTATGTGTAGTCTTCAAGAACGTTGTGTTATTATTATTTTACACCTGTTTTGTGTAATTGATTTATTTCTTTTACTTGTTGTAGTCGGTCTATAATTAGTTTACAGTGGTGATTATGTTATGAATTTTTTGCATTTACTTGGTATAGTCTAAGAACGAGCTCAATGGAGAACCCTGTGACAAAATTGAGTTGTATAGACGTACACATTGTTCAGAGAATGACACGTGGAAATCAGTTGAGGCAAAAAAATGTTGGGTAAGTTACTTAAATTTATTTATTTATTAAGAAGATAAGCTAAATATAATATTTTACACATTGACATAGTGCAAAAGGAACTGATGATCAAGAAGCGCGACCAATACATACAAAAAGGGAATCCAAAGACCGACGATGAAATCGTTCTCGAGATCTTAGGCCATGGATCAGACTACATAAAAGGTCTCGGGTATGGCCCAAAGCCACCAAGCAAACGTAACACAACATGGGTTTTAAATGACAAGCATTTGCAGCAGAAACTTCAAGAGACACGGGAGAAGCTACAAGATTTTGAATTACAAGTCGATGAACTCAAGACACAAGTGAATGAATTCCAGAATAAGGTGACCGATCTGAAAGACAAAATGGCTCAGCAAAGTGAAACTGTGGACAAACTTAGGGCTTATTTGGAAAGTATTGGAGCAAAGCTCTAAAACTCATAAAAGGTTAGCTTACTCTCCTGTTGAAATAATGAATATTTCCCAAATACTAATACTATTGAACAATCAATTTTATATATTGTTTTTTTGACAATTTATTTTTTCTTTTTTAGATTTTATGCATTGGTGAGGAAGCTGAAAGACGAGACTGCTTTATCAATTTAGAGCTTGGAATGAGTGATGTTTGAAGATTTAGTTAGTTTTTTTTTTAGACAATCATGTTTCTTTCATTAAGTGATGTTTATTTCGGATATTTATGTTAGATATTTTGAATTTCTTTAGCCTGTTAAATAATGTCATTCTACTTAGTATTGATGCTTTCTAATTTATCTTTTTTCCCTTTTAGCATTGTTTAATTTAATGCATTTCAAATTTTATAAACTAATACAATATTATGTCAATAAACGTTAACTATGAAACTATGTCACAATAAGAACCATTTAGTGAGATTCAATATTTTTGTTGCAAGAATTATATTTTATAATAAATTGAATTGCTAAATATAATTCTAGTTAACATCATAATGGAATTTTTATAAGACGGTTTGAACAAATTGTAACTAAATATAAACCAAACGTGACAAATAGTGCGTCGTTGTAGATATTTATATTGGCACGAAATGTAGCTTGTCATAATAAATCACTTAATGATGATAAAATATATCGTCACCGTATGTTTATCATTCGTGACGGTTTAATACAACTAAATGATGACACACCTCAGTTGTCACTACATGTGCTTAATTTAGTGACATTAACCTTTTTCGTCACAAAACGTCACTTTACAATGACAAAATATAACGTCGTCTTGTCCATGTCTTCAGTAATAAAAGTAATTTTCGTTACTTAATGTAAGTTTATCGTGACACAACACCTTGTCACCAATTGTACGTATTAATGACGGTATAAGTTTGTCACCAAATGTTAACCGTTCCTGACGAAATTAATTGTCACTAAATATATTTATAAAAAGACGAAAGGAATTTTGTAACTACAAACGACCTCTTTAGTGACGAATTATTGTAAACATGATAAAATAATAAATATAGTTGTGACGATAAAAGCGTCACTAAAGTTTGATGATTTGAGTATTTCAATGATTTTCGTCACCAAAATGTGATGTTTAAATGACAAAAAATGCAATCGTCATATTATATGTTCACTTTCAATGACGAAACAAAATATTAGATGACAAATTTTGGATTAAATAGGTGACGAATTATGCGTCACTATATATTATCAAATATGGTGACGAGGACCTTTAACGTCATCAAAAGACATATGTTTTGTGACGAATTCAAATATTGTCACATATACCTAATACCACGTACATACAATGACGATCGTTGCGACGCTAAAATTTCGTCACCTAAACCCTTATTGTGACGAAATATGACTTTTATATGACGAAATTTATCGTCGCAAAAGCACATATTTCTTGTAGTGATTATTGAACTGTAAGATCCCATTTCAAAGTTCTGCAATTTTTACTTGCAGCTAGTATAAAGGTTTTAAGATTAGCTTAACGGTTGTTGTATTTTATTTACAAATACCTATGTAATATACTACCTCAAGTTTTTATTTAGTTGTTCTTTTAGGTTTTGGATAAGAGAATTAAGAATTATGAAAAAGTTGACAAATAAACCCTCACTTACATTATATAAATATGGTAGATTAGGCAATTGGAGATTTTTTAGGAATAATTATAGGGATAGTATTGGAAAATATATGGAAAAAAAAGTTAAAAGAATAACTATTTATAAACAAATATAAAGGCTAAAAAGACATCTAAAGAACAACTATTTCCCTTGATTTTAAAATCCACAATACAGAACCCGATCGATAAAAAAAAAAAAAAAACTAACATAAAAAAACTCTTATCTAAACAACTCCTTCAACCGATCAAAAGGTTAGCCTTGCAATCTAACAAAACCTTATTTACAACCCTGAACGTCCAGAGGCTCTATTCAATCAACCATCCATTCCAGAGACACGGGTCGCCTCTAACAGGTTCTCCAACCCACTTGGGGATCGTATTCTGTAGATGTTGCAATATGCCATTGGAAGTCAAGGGTCCCCATCTTTAGTTATTGAAAATAAAAGTCAAGTAGAGACCATTTATGGTCCAACCACGATCGCAACAACGATAATTTTTTGTCATCCTACATAAAAAATATAAATAATTAAAAAAAATATAACAAATATCTAGTGATTTGCTTATGATCTTACCAAATCTACTATATATTCGTCGCCATGCATACTTCTACTCAGGTCGTAGGCAATATGACGGAAAACCTCTGGACTTCCCGGGAACCAAGCAAATTCAAGATATCTATCGCAAGCAGCCTAGAACTTCCTGGCAACATCTTTTGCCAAAAGCTGCTGATGATAAGATCCGTCAATCGTATAGGTAAGACTAGGCAACAGGTATGGATCGCATAAGGATCAGACACATCCTGATTTTGTGAAAACACGCCTAAGTTACCAATAAGTAGAACCTCTTCGCCGCGATTCCACTTCCTTATACTAACTTCTTTATCCTCACTAGAGTCCTCTTCCACATCAGAGATGGAATCCCCTTCAGAATTAGGCAAGGACTCTTCCTCTTCTTCGAAATAAGATAGGGACTCTTCTTCGGTAGTCCAATCCATCTTGCTAACTTTTTCATGGTTATTAGCAGTAGAGGCCATATTTAATAGATTGTATTTCTCTAGGGTTTAGAAAAGCTCTACGAGACTGTTGCTGGAAAATTTGCGTACTGAACATGTTGATAAGACGATTTAAATAGATGATGAATAGGGTTTTGAGCACGTCCTAAGTAATGATGATTATGAACAAGCGCGTCTTTCAAGTTTCCAATATCCCATAGTTTCCTAATTTTGAATTAATTAATTAGAATAATAATAATTAGAATAATAATAATAATAATAATAATAATAATAATAATAATAATAATAATAATAATAATAATAATAATAATAATAATTCCTCACTTTAAAAGAACGCGTATCGAAAATTATTTTACTAGATGATAAAAAGGCTGACATTTGAGTTTCTAATTACATATTGTAATAAAAACAAATTAAAAACGGACTTGGTAAACATGCAATTTGGTTGATGGGAGATAGCTTAAAGATGTGATTCTGTTTAAAAAAAAAAAGAAAAAAATATGTTTATGGTAATGCATCTTGAACGATACAATCTTTGGGTATATTTAACAGATCCTCCAAAACTAAGCAATGCTGCGATCTCCAACAAAATAAACACCCCATATCTTCAAAACTAAAACGACGTAAGATTATTAAGTAAATAAAATAATAGGAAATACATAATTGAAAATATAAACTAACCTTAATTTTATCCAATCCAACTTTCACCTTAACAAAAAAAATTAAAAAATTGCGACCTACAAACTTCCCCTCACGTTCTTAGCAGGCATAGTGATCATTACCTTGTATGCTGATTAATCAAATCCGGATCATATCAATTCCAAAGATGTCATTGTTCCCAAAACAATAATAAAAAAAGAGGGTCTAGAATTGATTAATTTGGCGGACAAGACCATAAAATTAGGAATACATCAAGAATAAATATTAGAGCCCACTATACTAGAAAGATATCTTCTACAACATTTTTCTTATTATTTGTTCTTTTAGTTTTTTACTTCTGTTTCAAAATAATTTTTGTTTTAACTCTTTTTCCTAGATTTATTCCAATATTAACCCCTACAATCAATCCAATGAAAGGAAATATATAATTAAATAGACAAATTGGAGAAAGAGATTAAGGTGATGATTCAGTTGTCCATCCTCCCTACCCCTTAACTTTTCCAACTCTCGAAGAACAAATATGAAAAACTGAGGTAATATTTATAAGAAGCTAAGACATCGTTTATTTTGATGCAGATGGAATAATTACTTGTACAAACAGTAACAACTCAATTTTGAAAAAAAAAAAAAAAAAACTCCTGATATTTCCAACCAAAGTCCGAAAAAAATATTTCAACCACTTAGCTCAACTACATTTTCACAAATTAGGCGAGGTACAATTATTAAACTAAAAAAAAAAACAGGTTGCAGTTAAATAAAGAAATGTATGCAGTAAGAAAATAAAAATAAAAATTGAGAACGTCAAAATTTTGTTTTAGCATCAGATACTATCGTCAATGATTGAAACCAAACTTAATTTAGCCGAAAACCAGCAACACTTTACTGAGAATATCTACAGACTACATAGTAGCTAGCAATGTTACCAAGTTCAACCATATAGTATTTCCAACACCACATATATGTATAATCCTACGGATAGCAATATCAAAAGATGAAACGGTCAACCAGTTAATGCGGCAACTGCAGTTATCAATTAATAGGAAAAAAATAGTTCAACAAGTTTCCTAATATTTATTACATCTAGCAAATAAAAGGTCTCCATTTCCTCCCTCTTCACCACACATTAGAACTTGAATTAGAAGTCGACCACCAAGCACCAGTCTGCTCCGGTGAAAATTTTCAGCTTCATAGCAGTACCTTAAGCCCCTTCGAACCCCAACTTCAGAATGTCTTCCTACGCAGCCCTACCCTCTTTGCCATATGATGTTAGGAGAGACCCCAAGAACTCTTCCCTACTCCAATTTCTCATTATCGCAAGATCTGAAGCATGGAGATAGAAGACACGAAGTATCACGATGAGCGTCTAGCTAGCGAGCTCTTCTCAAGCTATGATTGTCGTTACATCAAAGAGGGAACTGAATGGTTTGGGATGATGACTGAAAGGTACCCTACTTATCCCAACCTTATGAGAATTTTTCTCACCACTCTCCATTCACGACGAGCATGAAAATTACCTCGAGGACTTTGGATTTCAGTTCGCCATTCATAGAATCAAGTACCATATTGATGTGGTACAGTTGGCCAGTATTTTTGGGCTCGAGAACACAACAGGAAACAACATTTTTCAGATTTTAAACCCAACATGTTGTGGGAGAAAATCACAGGGGAACGCTCATTTGATGAGAACACTGCTCAGGTTATTCAAATCCAAAATCCGAAGCTCCGGTACCTACAATATTGTATCTCACACACGATTTTTGGCAGATCTAGGTGCCGGAATAGGGTTACGAGGAATGACCTTCTGGCATTTGGGATTGCATCAACGGGTAACAGATTAACATGGGAGTCCTATTCATTAGACACTTGTACTACTTTACCATTCCTTCGTTATAGGTGGCCTTGTCACGCGCATTCTCCTTTACGTCGAAATCATTATTGTAGGTCGACAAAGGCCAATAAGGCTCGGATTTGTTAGCAAAAAAGTGCTCATCCAATTAGGAATGTTATCGCAGGATGGCAGATGGGGACCCTTGAAGTTGAATTTCACTTTTTGAAACCCTATGTACCTCCCACATTTCAAGCACGTGGAACTTCGCAACCCAAACAATTGTAATATGCTCAAGAGAGAAGGAGATGACCAAGTAGGAGGCGTAGATGTTCGCCTATTTTATAACCTAACGATCCGCAAGTGTACGGGTGCAAGTGTATATAACGGCAAGCAAGGTCGATCCCACAAGGACTGACTTAATGACTAGTTTGATACTCTAAATATCCTAAAACACTCCTAACTAGGCTCTCAAATGGATTGATTTTAGTATTAAACTAATTTTACTAAACTATTACTTAACACTTAAATCCAAGATTAAGAAAACAATTTATCAAATACTCAAGATTGGAAGACAAATTCTAGAGAATTGATTTCAGAATTAACTAAGTATGACAATCTAATTATTCTAAACTAGCAATGATTATTATCGTTATTAGACGACACTTATATATGTTAACTCTCCTTTCGAAGCAATTAACTTGTAGATTCATTATCCCTAGCCACCCTTTCAAGTCGACTAGACCTAACGAACTCCCAATCGATCTTAGACCAATGCCTACGCACTTATCTCACCTCCTTTCAGAGCGCTCGACAAATACGCTATATGTTGTCTTTCCATTCACAAATTCCTCCTTTCAAAACCAACTTATGAATTATGTAGACGTAGTTAAGTGATCAAGTTAACTATTCATGAAAATAAATCACAACACATAGATAACGAATAACAATCATTAACTAGAATAGAAAAACTTCAATTAATCAAACATCGTTAAAACCTACTTTCAAAACCCTAGAATAATAAAGAACTACTCACTCATGTTCATATTCATAACACAAATATGTTCATAGACAAACATGATTTGAAATAGAAAAATAAGACAATGAATAAGCACCCTAATCGCCATCTTGATCTTGATCCCTTGATGTTGCTTTCCTCTTCAATATGCCTTCTAATGATCTCTAACTCCCTTTTTCGAGTTTGGGAACCTTCTTATATAATTAAGGCTAAATTGGGCTCAAGATGGGCTCAAAATCATAAAACGCGCATATTCAGTTTTGGACTCGGAAAGCTGCCTCGACCAAGTCAGAATTACCCTCGACCGAGTTGGGTCAACTCGACCGAGGCAGAATCCCCCTCGACTGAGTTGGAGTCTCTGACCATCTTCACGTTTTGCTCTTCATTTCTCACTCGACCGAGTTGCTAAACAACTCGACCGAGTCAGGCTTTCTGACCATGCTTCAACACCTCTTTGCTATTTCCGACTTTTCTTGCTCGTTTTCCATCCGAACCTTGCCCAAACGGACTTTTTGGCCTTTTTATACCTGAATAACACTAAAACAAGCAGAAACGCGTCATCTAGCTCAAAAGATGGATTTTAATCACTTTTCGCCCAAATACACATGCATAGGTCACAAATTACGACCTTTAATTGACCTAATATACATGTAAAACTAGCATGTATCAGTAGATAGGGGGAAAGAGGAGCAACGTAGTAGCTCAGACACAGATTAAAATCTAGGTAAAGTTCTTGTTTATCTCCACCCAAGTGTTTACCCGGTTTTTACACAAATGACGGGATATGAAATTAAGCTATGTGGTTCTCTACTTCTTTCCGTTGTTCCCAATGAGGATCTACTTAAATTTGCTTAAGCACTAGTTTCACATTTGATTTTTGTAAGGATACTGAATGAATGTACGCTTTTTAAGTTCATTATCCTATGGTCAGAAATGAAGGCTTACCATTTCTTTTTAGTCTGAATTTGACATTACATTGTATTTATCCAAACTCTTATTTTGAAATAATATTTTTGTCTGTACACTATCTTTATGTTGGTTGTTTTAGAGAAATACTAATATCTTATTTTGGCAAGAACAACTACGAAAATTTATATAATGGATAACTCAGAAGAATAATATCGTCAAAAATATTTAATTGATTTCTTGATTCTCCGTGGTAGTCAAAGAGATTGATCGTAACCATTATAAATTATCATGTCAAAACATTTTTATCATTACATGATACATGTATTTAAGATATATTTAGTTATAGAAATCATAATTAAATTACCGTGAAACAATAATGATGATTAATCTGAAGTTTGAACAACATTTAAAATGTTAGCGTTCAGTCACATCCATTTAGTGATTACAATTATAACCTATGAGAGTACAATTGATTGACATAACATCTTGACAATATATACAGATTAGGAAAAGATGAGGGTCTACATTTTTATGTTAAGATACATTTTCATTGTCTTATTTCAAGGGTTTTTGTCGTGTGTAGTAAATGGAAAATTATACAATTTCTTTTGAATTTAAGTTAATATGTATGTATAAAATTTTAAAGTAGATACAACCAGATTCAATTTCTACTCCCACGTTTCAAGTTAAATGATGTATATTTAATTTACATAATTAAGAATTAAATGTATTGCCAATTAAACCCTAAAGTGATAGGATTTGATCAAGTCAGTGGAGGTTAAACAAAAGTAGATATTTTAGGATTAGCATAGGGCCGGAGAAATTGTAAAAATGAGCAGACATCAATTAACTGGAAAATATCATTAAGAAGCTAAAAAACATTGAATAAATTAAACATAGGGAGTATATTTTATAATGGGATTTCTCTTAGTTAAAGGAATTATGTGTGTGTTTTGTGTAGCACTATAGTATAAGCCAAATAAAACAAATTATTTGCACACTAATTTCTTTTCCAGAGCTTTCTATTTCGTCGTTGTTGTTGATACTATTCTTTTGGTCTTAGTTGAGTATTATGCAATATGGGTCTCTACATATCATATTGTCATCATTTTTTATTTTTTATTTTTGTTAATTTTGAGAGGGAGATACATTGTAGTGAAATAAAAAAAACATAGAGATTAAGTATGCAAATATAAACACTACCATGTCTTTCTCTATCGTAAATTAACAAGCAATTGACCAAGATAAAATTGAGAGGATCCATGTTGTGTTATTCCAGAATCGTATAAAACTAAGTTAGGTTTATGTATACAAAACTAAAATCTATGGAGAAATAGCAACTATATTTTCATCTACCAACCAATCAAGCAATCCCATCAAAATTCTAATAACCACTTATAAAATATCTCTGTCCAACAAAATGGGACAACATAGTACTAACCCAACATCGAATTGGACATCCAAGATGTTTTAATTTTTTTTTATCCATTTTTTAGAGGGAATCAACCAAAAAAATTTATATATAGTCAAATTAGGAATTAAGGATAATTATAGTTATCCATTAGCAAAGAAGTTGGTCTTTTTTTTGGGGGACACATCTAGAAATTTTGATATAAGGATAAATTATATTTATCAAAAATATATTTAATACAAAATGTTTTAGTTGGTAAGGGCATCTGTAGTTCCTGTCCATGGAGCTAAGAAGAATTGCTTAAATTCTTTTGCCTATGATGTCGATAGTCAACAACAGGGAGGCCTTCAGCAGTTTACCTTCCTAACTTTGGTTGCCTTCCCTTCTTCTTCCCTGAGTTGTTGCCCAATGTAGCTTCAGGTTGTGCGGAGCACTCTGGTTCCCTCCATATCTTCTAGATTTGTTCCTGTTGTACAAAGTGCAACATTATTTTAACAAATGAAAGGGTACTAAACACACATGAAAGTTATTTATTTGCATTCAAGTGACGACAATCATACATTATTAGCACTGTCACTCTCAGGAAAACTTGCATAATTTTCAAGTGCTTCGATCATTCCTGACTTGTTTGGCCTTCCCCGGCCCCCTGTCCCACTGCGTATAGATGTTGGTTCAGGCTTAATAAGAGACTTAACTCCTGACTTGGCTGGCTTCCCCTTCACCTCTTCCCACTGTTTGTAGTTGTTTCATCTGGTTCAGTTGTTCTTATCATTCCTGGCTTGCTTGGCCTTCCTCGCCCCCTTTTCACACCATTCACTGGTGTCAGTTCAGGCACAACAGTTGTCACTACAACAATGTCATAAATAGACAACAGTTAAAAGACAACAATTTTTTCCAGCAGTGTTGTGTATTCATGTATTAACAACAGTTTTACCGTAATTTGTTGTCTATTAGCGACAAGACACGCTAATAGACAACAATTTTACAACGGTTTTCAACATCTGTCGTTTATAAGCGCCTTTTTGCACAGATAGACAACACTTTTAACGACAGTTGCCCAAATTTATTGTCTATTGGCAATACATTGCTCCAATAGACAATACTATTGTCAACATTTTTAGGAAACTGTTGTTAAAAAGACATTTTAATTTACAATACTTTTATTATGTTATAAAATTATATTGTATTATTTAAAATTCATTAAAATTATGTTATGAATATTTTAATAAACTCTTCATTTTAATTTTAATAATTAATAATATATTTGAAATAAAATAAGAATTATGATATTATTTTATAGATTGCATTTTATTTTAATAAACTCTTCATTGAAATTATCGGGCCAGTCCGATAATTTTAATATACTATAGGGAAATAAGTCGGGCTGGGCCAACTAATTTTAGGCACGATTAAATTTTGGCTCGACCCGGCTCGAAATATGGCGTTAGCCCAATGGGCATGTCTCGATCCTAAATTGCCACATCACATTTGGAGGTCAATGGAGAAAATAGAAGAGTAAAAATCTTATATTTTTCTTATATCAAATTTTTCATTATCTTGTATGTTACAAATTAAAAGTTTAGCTAAAAACCAAACATAGTTCTTTTGCCAAATTGCAAGATGATAGTAGCAAAAGGAAAAATTGATACAAGGAAAAATTATTTTCGCTCAAGTATTAATTTAAGTCATGAAAAAGTTTTTTTATATTAGTTGAGGACTTGAATTATATTACAAATTATTAGTAGAAGTAGGTTGCCGACGGAGAACAAGACACAAGTTTAGTTCAATTCTGACCAAATTCTATTTTGGGCCTCGTTAATTCTGGCCCAATTCTGCGAAAGTGACTGAGCCTGCATCATTTATAGGAGTCTAATTTATAATATTATTATAACTCTAATTAATTTGTAGTCATCAAATAAAAAGCGCGCAGGAGCGCGCCCTTTCTCCTCTCCTCTCTGAAATCACAATCTCAAAGGTCCTCAGAAGAATTTCAATTCTCCACACAAAAGAAATGAAGGATTTCATCTCTACAGTTGGTTATCATGGATAACCTAGGTCTATTGCGGAGGGACAACTTCATTGCGAGATTTCATGAGTATTTCATCTCTACAGTTGGATGTTTGTGTCTGTTTGAAAGGTAGAAATAAATCGTCTGAATGCGAATTGTTGGCAAGTTGAGTCGTATATTGTTATTATACATGTAAAAGTGTTGGAATTAAAGAATGTATTCACTAGTAATGAGAGTGGACCTTAAGGAATAGGCTTAATTGCAGATTGTTGTGTGATGAATTGTAAATAGGTTTAGTGACGATTATCAAATGTTGTTCGGATGGTTGAAAAATTGTTGAAGATAGCTAATTATTTCCAGCATAATAAGTGGGTAAGTATAGTGATTATGTTTGTTAGAGCGTCATATTAAGCAGATACCAAGTTTGCTTCTTTTGTTTATTTGCCTTTGTTGGATTAAATTCACAAATTACAAAAAATATAGTACCCTAAATCAACTCTTAAATGATTTTTGGGGGAAATGATTTTTGGTACTCTGTGAACGTCTCTCCATTGATGAGTGTAATTCCATTTGACTATATTAAATGGTAGCATGATATGTGTTGGATCGAGAACTTGAATGGGGTGGGTGATTGTTATGCTAATGGCAACTGCCTTGAAGCCCAATTAAAGCTACTTCTATTTGTAATGCAGCGGTCTTGAGGCAAAGAGTTTCAGAAATGGCATCTCTGTCATTTTTGTTTGATTCTTCTTCGAGATATAAATTGAATTCAATTGGATCTACGCTGAAGCAGAGCGGGTGAGTTTCGATCCCCAATTCTAGTATTTCGGAGTCTAAATTTGATGGTGTTGTGGTTTGGGGCAGAGCAAAGTGCAGAACTAAAGGTAGGATTTCACTACTGGCTTCAGTTAAAGCAATCTCTCTAGATCTCTCTCTCTCTCTCTCTCTCTCTCTCAATTTCTTCAAGATTATTTATTTCCAAGCCTCAATAGATTAATTATTTTTAATAGAATTTCATTTTTGCCAATGAGAGTGCTGATGATGGTACAAATGAGTTCCGTGAATGTAGATAGGTACTTGCCAATAAAGTTGGTGTGTTATCGAGGCAACGTGCTGAACTACTCAACCAACACTCTAAAGCTGACGCTTCAACTGAGTAACTCGCTAAGGAGTTAGAAGAGAAGAAAAAGATGATTTACTCTCTACATGAAGCATCAATTTTAAAAGAAGGTAATCTATGTCACGTCTTGACACAAAATCATGTTTCTGATTTCCTTTTATTATAAAATTCTTTATTTTGGTTGTTTGGTTCTATTTTTTGACCACTTGTTCTTGCTCAAGCAGTATTAAAATTTTCCATATTTGCAACAACTTCTCATCTAACAGATCTAGATAACCAAATTTCATACTTTTATTTATGAGTTCAAGTTGTATATTGTTACTCGAATCCGAATATATTCCTCACACTCAAATCTTTGTTTTTTGATTGAAAACAAAGTACTACAATAGAATTTGGAAAAAGAAGACTAGGAAATTGTCGTTTTCTTTTACTTGATGCAGCAGTCATAAGTGTATAAAATAATAACATCTCTAGGAAAGTGTATAAACGCATTAGCTGAAAATAATCATCATACTGCAACTTGAATATCGTTTTTTGTTTGTTCTATTCCTAGTTGCTGAAGGACAAATGCATTATGTATTATGTTAGAAGAGCATTTGATGCAAATATATTACTAAAAATAATTTAATTCAATTTCCTATATTCAACAGGTTCTGCAAGAACTTCACTCTAATAACAATCAAGCCATCTTTTCGTCATCATGCTGAAACTGCAAGTACTATAATGTTTGGACAACAGGTGAGTTAAGTTTGCTTAATATACACACTTTTACGATTGATTGTAGTGGTTAGATATCCAGGGGCACTAGAATTTTCTCAGTTCCTTTATCCATTAACTTTTGCAATCTTGCTTCTATTGTAGTTAATGATAGTTGTTGATAATGCTGAATGATCGAGTGCCTACTATTTCATCATCTTCCTTTATTATGTTGTCACAACTGTCCCAGAAAGTGGTGGGATCAGGGCACACGAACATAATTCATAGTATGTCTTGATTTATTATGGACTAAATTGGTACAATATTGTATCTAGAGTTTATTTAAAAGATCATGGACCCACTCAAATCCATTCACGAGGTTACTAATTAAAGGGAACTTGAAACTTACAAACTATTTAGTGATCTTAGGTCAATTCGGTCTGCTTATCTTTTGTCTGATCATAGGTTTATTTTTTCTCCTTTCTTTCTTTTACACATGTATGTTTTTCTACTACATTTTTTGAATTAGGATATAATAGGATACTAATGCCCTTGTTGTTGGCGCAGGTACGAGTTCAAACGGAACCTGCAGGACGTGTCTTCAATTCCTGGAATGTTCTTGTTTAATACTGCAATCCTTTGTAAATCAATGCATTTGAATTTGGTCCTTTTTTTTATCCATTAAAGAAAAATTTGTGCATTTGATGTGAGGAGCATTTATGCAGGTGTATCTCAGAATGTTGTTTATGGTCATATACAATTGTTGGTTTGGTGGAAGTACAGTGGTGGAGGAAGCTGCTTTTGGGGCGTAGGGGCAAAAGCGCTTGTAGCCGAGGGAGAGGGAGGAAGAACCATGATCTCAGAATCCACGTGCCAAGTAATGAACCTTCATGCCTTGAATTCCCATGGGTGAGATTAATTTTGATGACGAAAGTGTGGTGCTTTTATAGAAAATGCTGATGAGAGAGAGGAAGAAAAAAAGATCTGAAAGTGGGGGTGAAGGGATAGATTATTATTAGCCATGGCCAAAGGATGAGGTGAGGTAGACTTAAGATTTCAATGTTAAAAAAGAGAAATGAAAAAGTTGATGCAAAGCAAAAAATCTGAAGAGAAAAGGAAAAAGAACACATAGCTAGTGGGTGAAAATTTTAAAGTATATATATGTTACCAAAGATATAAGTGGTTACTTAGTGATAAATTATTAATTAGCAAAACACACACACACACATATATAATTATAATGATATAATCCCATTAAAATAATGTTTCTCACAGGTATATGTTTTACAACTTCAGTTTTTGGCTTCTTTAAGCTGGAACTATTGTTTTTTATTGTTTCTGTAATTTTTCTTTTAGGGAATAACGACGAGAGGTATAGATGAGGCAAAAAGTATTCTTCTTCACTCAGCTTTAGCCTTTCTGACTAATGAAGATGCATGTGAGTAATGTTGATTCACGGTGTTTTATTTTAATATAATTTTTAACTGTTTCCCCAATAAGAAAAAGGAAGATATTGTCACTTTTAGGATTTGCTCCTGCTTGCGGAAAAAGAATATTGTTTCAGCATATGATACCACCAGAAACCATCAAAGTAAGTGAATAGCTTGTCAACGCCCTGAAATGTGTGTTTCTTAATGTGGCAGGGAAGTGTTGCGGATGTTGCTATGTGTGCCATGTTGCAAATATCGAAGAACGAACACTTGAAGGAGCTAGTGTTGAGGCTCCTATTTCCAGTCAATGCAGCTTCCTAACCTTCCCTCTTGTTATGCTAAGTCGGTACGAGACCTAGTAGCCAAAAGAACCCAAACTGATTTTTCTATTTAACGAATTATTTTGAAATTTTCAACTTTAGTCATGATTATGCTATTTAGGTCCATTTATTTCTGGCCAGTTTGTAGAATGAGTGCTAATCAGGAGACGTGCAATATTTTATTCTCAGGTTATACTTGTATAGTTATTATAGGGATCAAAGATCCTGTACGACCCAGCATGCTTGAGTCAGTTGCACGTTGCCAGTCAGTAGGTATAACTGTACGGATGGTAATTGGAGACAATATTAATACAACTAAAGCTATTGCTAGAGAATGTGGGATACTTACAGATGGTGGTATAGCTATAGAAGGTCCAGTTTTTAGGGAAAAAAGTTTGGAGGAATTGATGAAAATAATTCCAAAATTTAGGTAAATATATGTAGATATAAATAATGCATAGATAAAAAATAAGGTAGTTTGTGCATATAATATGGTTTGTTTCAGGTGATGGCTAGGTCTTCACCTATGGATAAGCATACGTTGGTGAAGGATTTGAGAACTACCTTTAATGAAGTTGTAGCTGTCACTGGTGATGGAACCAATGATGCTTCTGCTCTTCATGATGCTGATATTGGGCTCGGTACTAGCATTGCTGGAACTGAGGTAATTCCCATTGTTTAATTCCATAGGGGTGTAGTTAAGTTGAGTCGAACGAGTAGAGCTTGATTTTTATATATGTGTTCAGGCTATATATTTGAAGATCCAACAATCATGTTTTGTCTTGGATTGGAGATGAATTATTTTGATCTATGAATGCATATTTGTGACATCAAGAAAACATGTTTCAATTTATAATTATTGTTAATAAATTGTCTGTTAAATAGACACAATTTAAAATGAAGAACAACGGGTAAAAGACAACAGGTAAAAAAAGCTGCTAAATTCGAAAATTAACACTAAATAGACAACGGGGAAAAACTGTTGTTAAAACTAGAAAAGACAACGGTGTTAAGATTAAACAACTGATACAAACTGTAGTTAAAATTAACAAAGAAAATAAATTATATATGTAATATAAAGTGTTGTTGTTCATAGAACAGACAACGGTTTTTACTTGTAGTTAAAAGAGTACTTTTAACAACAGCACTATTAATAATAGACTTATTTATAACTAGACAACAGATAAAATATGTTGTCTATTTAAAAAATTCTTGTAGTGTGTTTTCATTCCTGACTTGCTTGGCCTTCCTCGCCCCCTCTTCCCACTATTTGTAATTATTTTTTTAGGTTCAACCGCTCTTATCATTCCTGACTTGCTTGGCCTTCCTCAGCCCCTTTTCACACCATTTACAGGTGTTGGATCAGGCACAACAGTTATCATAATTCCTGAATTGCATAGCCTTCCTCGCCCCCTATACCCATCGTTTGCAGGTTTTGCTTCAAGCTCAACCGCTCTCATTGCTCTGGAACTGGTTGGCCTTCTCAGCACCTCCTTCCCATTGCTCGTTCTTGATTTTCCCGGCCTGTCCCCCTCCCTCCCCTTCTTGCACTGCCTGTATATGTGATGTGAGTCGTCCCCAAGGAATGTGCAGTTATAATTTTGTATTCGCAACACATGTTAAATATGTATGTTAGCAACTCAGGGGAATTGTCCCACATGATGCCCCACACATATGCAATTCACCATATTTTTACCTACATTTTCCTTATTCTGTTGCATAATTCCCTCGACTTGATCCCAAGGAAAATGACAAGCAATTTGCCCAGGGTTTATTGGTAATTTCTTTTGTGGCCTCCCTCTTTTCAACATCTATGACATAACCGAAGTGTTGTTGAATCCAATGTTGTCTTTTACTGGGGTAAAAGACAACAATTTTAAACCGATGTCTTTTATCGGTAAGACAACGGGTATAGACAACGGTTTTTAACCGTTGTCTTGTCATGTAACAAAAACGGTTATAAACCATTGTTTATCCTAGTAGTCAAAGACAACAGTGGATTTAACAACACTTATTTTTTTCGAAGACAACATTTTAATCCGTTGTCTTTTATAGTCATAGACATCGGGTTTTTTTCCGTTGTCTAGTACCTTTCTTAGAAGATTTTCACCCTTAGATAACAGTTTAGATCCGTTGTATTTTTTCTCTTAAAAACAGGTTGTCCATCGTCTTTACTTTTACAAGGATTTCCAATAATTCGCATTGACAGTCACTTTTACATATAAATTATCTACAATAATTAAAAGTTAAGAAAAACTTAAACATAAACAAGATATAATTTAGCAAACCAAGTACACAAAGTTAGATAATGCGTATCAAAGGTGAAACTATATTACTCAATGATAATAAATTATGATAAGCACCAATCTCAAGTCTAAAAAAATTGCAAGTTCAGTCTTAAACAAACAAAGAGAATTGATTCTTCTGCATCTAAATTATAGCAGTAAGAGAAGACATAATACGTAAAATATTCCCTTCAATAATTCATGACCAAAATCTCACTTATTTCGTAGCCCAAATTCTTCTAGTTTCATCGCCGTCATCTACAATGGGCAAAGATAAAAGATCATTAAAAATGAATGGAACAGATATTTTGTTGTATATATTTGATTTTGCTTCAAATCATGTAAGATTATATTACAATAAATTCACACAAAGATTGTCACATAAACTAAGGCTCCTTCAAGTATACAACATTCATTTTAAAGGAAATTAAGATATATCCCCAACAAAAAGAAAAGAATATTGTGCATTAAAAAAGAAAATAGAGGAAGAAAGCAACACCAATATATACTGGACGACAAAGAATTGGAATTAGGAGACGTGGTATGGAAGAAGATATAATACCATCTTGAAGGGTGAATAAAAGATTAGAGTCTCGGGCTATTATACCTTCTCTTATTCTTTAAACTTATCTGCAAAAGAACAATTAATAAGTCCAGACCAAGTTTCCTCTACTTTGCCAATTTTTGCCGCTCGAGTAGTTTTCCAATATCTCTTAGAGAAACAGGACACAAAAGTACAAAGCCTGCAAAAATATCCAAGTCAACCAATAGTTTTTCGAGCGAAGGGGGTAATGTCGCTTGTAGTTTCACATTCATCTAGTTCAGAAAGAAATTATCATTTGATATGTTACGCTAGTACACTCACTTTTTGTTCCAACCCAATAGAAGAATCGTCGATTGGTAATAAGAAACAGTATGCCTATTTACAAACACATCCAGCAAAAAGCCTATTTCGATAGGCCAAATAAAACATTAAAAACCATCAATAAAAAAATCACAAACGACTGGTAGAAGGTAACATACAAGGAGTAAGGGAAATACCTCCATCCATTCTTTCAAAACTTTGCTTTTTGAACCTCAGAAACGCCAACGAGCAGCTAATGAAAAAAAATCTGGTTTAGATAGAAAAATATTAAGTGAATAGGTCAAATATATATAGGTCATCATAGCATGAACCTACTAATGGATCTCCACTGCTAGCGCTTTTGTTTCCTTCACTTCCAAAATCATTATATATCACAAACCATCATGCTAAAAGGTTTTAGTTCTGCTTTACAGAAGATGATATGTAAACTAATCTTCTCAGGTATCTTATTCTTATTTATCTTCTTGCCTACTCTCGATCTCTCTCCTCATCTCATTATACTTACATTCTAGTGAAAAACAATTGTACTTTGCACCAAGATGTGATCATGAGTTGAAAGGCCAGAGTTTATATGTTACAATGATTTAGTAGTGATTAGCCAATCATAAATATCTCAATTATTTATCAGATAGGCATAAATTGGAAAGGAAACAACGTTTTCTTAGGAGCTAAAAATTCAACATCCATTTATTAAATTTGTCAAAACAAAATAAACTATGTAAGTGAAACCAAAAACATCAATTCTCTTTATGCATCCTTAAACTAAATCAGGGTATAAACTTCTGAAATTAGAACTAAAACTGAAAAATGAAATTGTAATTCTCACTACTTGAATCAAACCACAAAATAGGAAAATGAGCAAAGGAAACTGTGTCCCGTAGTAAAATTAGTTAAGGTAGAATTGAAACAAACATAACTTCAGACATTCAGCGGAAGAAGTCACATAACAGCGAAGAACATAACTTAGCAGCAGTTCATAACGAGAACCTGGTGATGTCTGAGACGGAGAATAGAAATTGCAAAGTGTAAAATGCAGAAGGAAATTGAGAGAGTAATAATAACATGCAGTTCATAACATAACTTAGGGTTCGAACTGCTAGCCCTCGATTCTGAAGGCCCGATGTGAATATGCTAGCATAATGTGTCTTAAGTCGAGGTAAAAGCAAAAATGATGTTAATTGTCAATAGATTAATAGGAAACTTGATGACCACTGACCAACGCCGCCAATGCTAGATATGGGCCTCCATAAACGCCTATTCCATTTCTTAGAAAGCGGAAGAGATGGGTTGCCTGCCAATGGTAACTTCCAAATTTGATAAGGGTTTCGCTGTAGAGAAGAGATGGAGAGATGACGACATTGTTGAGGGGGATTGACGAGAACTGTGATATTCGCCAAAGTCCCAAGTGCAAATAATTAGAGGGATAGTGAAGAGGAGCAATTGCTGATACAGAAAAAAAATGAATAGGCATGAGGCACAATGATATTTCATAAATCAATTAATCAAAATAATCAAGTAATATGTTAAAATAAGTTTTTTTAGTTATTTCTAAAATCCTATGCACATTTGCTCCAAAAAAATAAAAATCCAACGCACATAAAACTACTAGAACAAGTTCCAATTTGGGGATGATATGGAATTTTAATAATAAAAATTGTAATATTTCAATTAAATACAATACTAAATACATATAAAAACTCTAACAAAAAAATAATATTACATCCCATTGAGAGTCCTGATTAAAACGTGCAATTTTTTTATTGTTGGTCAAGTTAAAAAAGGTACCAACTCATGAAACCCATCAATTTGCACTTACATGACTTATGTTATTTTTTTAATTCACTTATTCAGTTATATTAATTAATTCGCAAATAAAAAGATCACTTTTATTTGGACTAACAAAATGAGATATTGACTTTTCAAACATGTGGCTCTCATTTTGGGATAATTTACTGATTTACTTAGCTTAAAAAAACGAGACATTGATTTTAGAAACATGACTCTCTTTTTGTTAGAATAAATTTATTGAATCATGACTCTTATTATATGATGAATGGGGTTAAAATGTATCTTAAAAGTGTAGCCCAATATTTATAAATGTTGGCCTCAACATCTTATATTTCTGAAAATATGAAAGATCATAGAGAAAGTAATAATTAAAAAGAAGAAAAGTAGGAAGTAAAGAAGAAATAGAGAGTAAATAGAGTAGGAATTAATATTATAATTTGATATATATTCGTAAAGTAGTCAAAGAAAGAATATATATTCTTCTAAATTTGTCTTTTATACTCCCCCCTCCGTCCCGATTAAATTCGCAATCTTGGCCGGGCACGGATGTTAAGAAAAAACAAATTTTATTTTTTTTTTGACTTTTTTAAAGGTGGGGATTGAGAGTTGAGATTTTAAAAGTGAAGATTGTGAGAATTAGTTTCCATTTATGGGGTTGCAAAGTTAACTGAGATGGACCGATAAGGCAAATAGACAAATTTAACAGGGACGGAGGCAATATTATATATTGATATTCATTGTAAGTATATTCGGGGGTGGGGGGCAAGAACAAAGAGGAGGCGAGAGAATAAGAATTTTTTGGCAGTATTAGAAGTATTATTACCAGCAAATAAAAAACATACACATATAGACACACACATTATATAAGCAAATAAGCAAAATGACAAAGTAGGGGGGTTGTCCCCATTCATCCCCCTTATTAATGCACTTAATCCAAATTAATTTAATAAAATACAATATTCTTTTATGGACGGAGTAACCAAAAATGAATAGGAAGGGCTCAACTTTACTATTTTTAATCTCTTTTTTTGAAATAATTTACTAATAATGAAAAATATTTAAGAATTTTTTAAAAAATCATATGTCTCCTAAATGATATAATTATGATAATATAACAGAATATGCAAATAGACAACGATATTGAAACTGTTGTTAATATTATTGTGTTTCAACTTCTTCTTATGTAGAGACAACGATTCCTAAATCCGTTGTCTGTGGTGTTGTCTTTCAGCATAATAAGTTGCATAAAAAGACAACACATTCCAACCAATTGTAAATAGTGTTGTCTTTTAGCGAGAAAAAGTGGCAATAGACAACATTAAGTCAGAACTGTTGTTGTTGTTGACGTAATTGTTGTCTTTCTGCGCATTTTTTTTTTTGCAAAAAGACAATACTTTCATAACCGTTGTAAAGATTGTTGTCCTTAAGCGAGAAAATACGCTAATAGACAACAGTAGAGCAAAACTGATGTCTATCTTCACATGATCGTTGTCTATTAGCGCATTATTGCGGTAATAGACAACGCTTTTTACGAGAAGTGTTGTTGAAGACTAAAAGACAACAATCTAGTACCAAAACCGTTGTCTTTGCAGTATTGTTAATCAACATATTTGTTGTAGTGTGAGTTGCTTCATGCGTCAAGACACTCTCCTTAGGGTGTTCCAAAACTTTTTCAATCTCGACTGGTGGGCAAGCTCCTGCATTTACTGGTTCCTTAAGCTTTGCTACCTTTGCTTTCCCACCCCTTGTCCTCTTCGCTCCCTTTGGATACATTCATTCATGGCTTCTGGTGCAGACTTGTTCATGTTCATTGCCTTGATCTTCATCTTGAAGTTCATTTTATAACCAATTTTTGTCGTTACAAGAGAATTTCACGCAAATAATCGAAAAAAGCAGTTAGTATACATATGTATCATTGAACTCACCTCTGTATCTTCCAAGCAGATGACTACAACACCCGCATCAGCTTAGCAACCTACAACAACTGGAAATGTCGTCTTCCTGAAAATCCTTCGTGAACTTCTCCTATTCCTATTCCCATTAATTTCAGTCTTCGCTTTGGGCGTCGGCTCACAAATTCGTTCATCTACATCATCAGGCTCCTTTGTTGCTTTCGTTGTTCCTCTCCTACTCTGCCGACCCTTTGGATCGATTCCGCCACAGATTTTCTCAGAAGAGTACCCATTTACCTTGCTTTGTTCTACATACTGAAGTACATTACGAGTTCTTACATGTTACAAGAAAATTTTACTCAAAATATTATATAGACAAGTACATTTCAAATATTTGACACCATACTGACCTTTGTCTCTTCTTGGTGAACACAATCATATACCACGTAAGAAAAGGATTCTTCATCCAGCGGTTGAGCTCTCTTCTTAATAGTCTTTCGTGGCCTATCCCTTTTCCTCTTCTAATAACTCTCTTCCATTGCTGTGGCTTCCAAGGACCAACTCTGTCCAGTTAGATTTTTTTATTTTTGAGCCTGCATTTCATTTTACAATATCCTTGCAGTTATAAAAAGTTGGGTGCACGTGCACAAAATGTGTAATACAAGTACTTTACATAAATGGACATTTTTACCATCCTGTTTATCCATTAAATTGTCATTAGATTTATCATGAACTACAGGATCTGCCTCCCCGGCCTTTCGCCGTGCTTAGGTGGTCTTCCTCTTTTCCTCTTCCCATTGTTTGGACCGATTGCAATGACGTCCCCAGTCGTGCACTGACCACTTTAGGTTCCACCTTCAACGTTAATCATCTGTTTTTTTCCTCCCTTTGCTTTTGTCTTTTCATATTCTCTAATACCAGCGATATCTTCGAATCATTCCAAAGTACTACGTTCCCTAATATTTTATCCAAAGGGCAATCCTTTGTCTATTTAGAATCAAGATACACACTAGCACACCTGTAATACGACCTAGTACCATCAAACAATAAAAACAACTGAGTTCCAATGACAAGATCCCTGAACTTCTGTCTCTTATCTACATAATAGAAGGTCTTAGGACCTAAGTACCCCAACTGCTCCACCAACGTCCCTAAATAAGTCAAGGATAAATTTTTTGCATCCACAAAATCAAAAGCAGACACTGTCCCGTCTTTATTACCTACTACCCGATCTTTGGATTTTTTTTCAACAGAACCCCTATGCGAATCTTTAACGTGAGAAATTCTTTATGTCCTTTAAAAACCAAAACAAAAGAGTATAACCATGGATTATTGATTGCACAATGATCACGATCAAAGAATATTAATAGATATTAGGCAGCACCAAGAAAGATATAATTATCTTGATTTGGAACAATATCAAATAAGTGCGTGTCATACTCTTTCTTGAATATATTAGTAAGACAAGTTCCCATTAAATAATATTTTTCAACTACTTCTGTAGTGCACCCATCAACAATAACGAGATGTTCTAAAACCCAACTTAAAAAAAAAAAAAAAAAAAACAAGAGTTCTTAAACAACACATGCAATTTTTGTACTACAATCTCGTATCCTAGGACAATGTACCCTCAGAAGGCCACATTCTTAAAATAAACATTACAACATTAATACTTTTTGGGTTGGCAATACATTTTTGCCGGAGTACAGGTCCTACTCCCTTCCGTCAGATATGTTTGCTTGGGCCATCATGCATGGGAGGAGGATCCATTTTAAGTAAATCACAGCATGCGAGAAGTCCTGAAAGTTTTAGAAAGAGGGTTTTTTACAGTGTAAAACCTGAAGTCAAAATTAAGCTTTGAGATTGAGTTGGATTTGTTGTGAAAGAAGGATTTTGCGATAATAGGGTTTGAGTATGTAAACCTAATTCAGCGTGAGAGTGATCCTGAAATTTTTAGAAAGAGGGATTTTATAGTGCAATTTCGGAATAAAATTAGGCCTTGGAAATTATACTGGGACTTGCTGTAACTGAAGGATTTTGCAAAAATAAGGATCGAGCATGTAAACCCCAATTCTAAGGAGCGCGACTTTTGAGGCATTCGCTTCGAGGGAAGCTAAGGCTTAAGGACAAAGTAAAACAAAGAATTGAATTGAAATCTTAATAAGAAGAAGCATTGTTGACCCACTACATCTCTGTTTTGACTAGACTTTGAATATATATAGATAGATAGATAGATAGATAGATAGATAGATAGATAGATAGACCTAATGGGCGAAAAGAAAAAGATTTTCAGGTTAAATTAGCCTACTATGGTCAGTTTACTTTCTCCATTAACTAATTGGCCACCCAATGCACTTGATACATATTTTCCAAAATGAAGTCCTTTTACAAATATGATATCTTTATTTATATAGAAAAATACAAAATCAAAAATTTATATAGGCCATTCACTTCAAATGAAGATCCTGTAATGTGCATTACTCTGATAAATTTATGGTGATAACCGGAGCTGAAACAAATAAATTAAATGACATTTAAAAATGAAATGCATTTAGGGATAAATAATTGTGAGGGTGGAAATTAGATTTTCATAAAATTCTTAAATCCATTGACTAATATTATGGAGAAAAGGTTCAAACGTTTAAACTCAGTTTCCTACATACTAGAATATATATATATATGTGTGTATGTGTGTGCGTGTATGTGTGTGTGTGTCTGTGTGTGTATATATATTTTTTTAAACATTAAACTGAATTTATTCAGGAGAAATTTAGAGGAACTTGGTCATCCAACTTTATTATTAAATTTTAATATTTTTTATTAGCACTTACAAGACCCAAATGGAACGCTTTTACACTGTATTCGAGTTTTGTTGCTTTGGAGGTAACTACTTACATATTTATATTTCTCCTGACATCCATGGTTGTACTTTTGCCCTGATAATCCAGTTAAGCGTTTGATGTTTTTTTTCAGTTATTTGGTTTTATACAGTAGGAGGCATAAATTTAGATGCTTATGATGAAAATGATAATCAAAACTTGCACAAAATTAATATGTTAACTTTCACCCACAGTATATTCTTATTCCAATTTTTAATTTTTATTTCTATTCAGTAAACTCAAAATAGGTCACTCCAAAGATTACCAAACAAATGTGGTGTGATCAACCTTATTTTGTAGCGTCATAGTATCTAGAATTCAAATAAATATAGAAAGAATAATTATTTATTGGAAAATATCATCTCCACTGATGGTTTCGTCAATTTGGTCTGGGTTAGACTCATCAAGTTGATTCTCTTCCATGACATCGACAGCAGGGCAGTTTGATTTGTTGTGTCCCGGCTCTCGGCAGATTCCACAACGTCGCCTTACACGTGTGCCACCCTGGCCTTCTAGTTGAGATGACCCTTTTGTTTTCACCACTAGCGGATCCCGTAACATTATCCCTTCAAATTTACGTTTATTCCTGTTTGGACTACTTGTATTGTCACACTTGACCTGTACTAGGCAAGATAGGGTACTATCAATTTCATCTATTGTGAGATTATACAGTTCGTCTGTCTCTGATGCAATGTCGCAAAGTTGGAAAACTCTACCATGCAATCCACCTAACCTGATTTCTTTACACGACGATATGGTCGACGCATATGCGTCCCCTGATATAAGATGTTGTCGTGCCCATCTCTTCTTCAGCATAACTTGAGGGATTGATGACATGCCAGCTTCTTTCATTGCACAAAACATGTGCTTGCACGACCACCAGTTATGTTCAAACTTTATGCAGCTGCACGAAAGCCAATCATCGTCATTTCGTACAGTTACAATTTTCTCAATGTCTTTTAAACGTCCATATTTCATGATTGAAAATTTCTTGGACGTATCATCGCTTAATGTGGCCTTACACGTGTATGTTGAAACCTTTTTTAATCTCACCCTGTACCTAAAAAATTTAGATAATTTCATTGGCTTTTAAAGTTTATAAATATAATAAAATTAATTACTAATTAGGAACCGTAATACATTACACTTGTCACACCTTAATGAAAATGGCTCTGCTGTAATGCTTGGCAACTGACTTCTCAATCGCTTCGAGGTGTGTCAAAGTAGCCAGCTTCCAAAACTCATCTTTGAACTCCTTCTTGAGTTCATTTTGTCTAAGACTTCTGATTCCCCTATAGAATTGTTTGACGAATTTGTATAAACTTAGATGACTCCTTAGGAAACATTTGATGTAAGCATTCACACTCTCACATATCGATGTGGTCGTCATCCTCGCACGGAAAATGCCGTTGAAAAATGTACCCGTCCATTTATCTTTCTCTCTATACATATCGTACACCCACTGATTATTTTCGAGCTTGTGCTTGCCCACAAAGGAATGCCACTGAACCTCAAATTCATCCTCGAAAAATGGTTTAAACATTAACTTCCTGAATTTATACATAAAATCCTCGTTGAGAGACACATAGCGTGCGTTCCACATTAGGTGCCAATAACAAAGCCTATGCCTCGCTTGCGGCATAATGCAAATTATACTTGTCTCCATTGCCTCATCGGCGGCTGTTATAATCGTTTGTGGTTTTCTGTCCCCCATTGCCTCCATAAATTTCTGGACAACCCATGAGCAGGAGCCAACTGATAAGTCCGACATCAATGCAACGAAGGTTTGGTGATTGTTCTATCCGATGAGCTCCACTAGTGGCATCCTGAATGTGTTAGTCCTGTGTGTGGTATCAATAACTACGATATTACCACACATATTGTAATCCCATCTTGATCTTGAGTCTACCCAGAATAATCTGACTAATTAATTTAGCTTGTCCACGGAGTACTTAACGTAAAGTCCTGGATCATTGTCTACAAGTGCCCAAAAAATGCAATTGCCGACTGCGTGTTAGGGTTTAACTTTACCAACCGGTTATGTTCACCATAATGTGGTTGTACAGGTCCATTGGAGTGAATTCCACGCTAGCATCGCCTTCAAAACTAGATACAATGTAATTCATAGTTTGGTTATGCTTGATTTTCGCTGCTTCTTCCTGGATATCCGGGTTGTGACTGGAAGGAGTTACCTGACGGTCCGCCAGAGGGTGGTTGTGGTCGTAGATGAATCTCATCACAGTGTACACCCCTTCATCTATTAGGTAGTTAATGCCGAAACTAGCTCTGCATCCGCACCTTATTGTTGGGCTGCTCGCTCACTTACAATCTGTATGATCAAAGTATTTGGAGTCCTTCATTCCTTGCCGGTTGCAAACCCAAACATGATAGGCAACCACATCCAAGTTCTAACGTTTTGTTTTAGTACTGCGCCGAACTCCGAATCCTAACTTTAGTGCATAGGCCTTGTAGAATATCTCGACTTCTTCTACGACCTTAAAAGTAAGGGAAATCAAATCCCCATGCCTCAAATCTCTGACGTCCTTGTCAATGATTCTGAGCACCTCCTCAACATCTATTTCATTAGTCGAAGCCATTGTCTGATCCATGCTCTTACTAGAAACTGCATCATCATATTCGTAATCTCCCCACTCACTTTCCTCACCTTCAGACGGTGGTACTTGGCCTTTAGATTTGGGAGTAGGGTTATGTTCAGCAAAAAAGACTCGCTGACTGAGTTTCTTCCATTGTTTACTTATGAGGGGGTTAACAAACTTTGTTAAAAATAAAACAAATCTAAAAATTTGATATAAGAACTGAGAAATTATTGACGGGTGAAATCCAAATCCAGACTAGTATATAATATGAAGTGGTATATAACAAAACTTCTGCGTATGCATCTGTGTCTGTTGTCAACCTGAAATTAACGAATAGTCCAAGTAAAAGTAAAATGAAATGCTAATTGGGTGGAAAGAAGGAGACCCTAGAAGCACTAAATCTGTAGCCAGCCTTGTCGCTACTGCAACCTATCATGCTTGCTGATTATTTAACCAATAAGCAGAAGATGTCCGCAATAAGCAACCAATATTTTTTGACCGGTGAACAAGTGAACTAAAAAGAACAAATATAATTTTTTTCACTCCAAAGTACAAAAATAAATATTAACTTTTAGAATATTTTTTTTATTATGCTTTAGTATTATTGTAATTGTTATTATTAATTTTTTCTTGAAATAATAACTGTGTACATAAATTGATCGGTTCGGCCTCCTCGGTTGGAAAAATTAACCGAATCTTGTATTTGATAATATTTTTACGTTAAAACTACGCAAAATTACTTTAAATAATAATTAGGTTGTGTTATTTTTAGATTATAATAGTAAAAAAAAAAATTAGAACTCTAATAACCTGTGAAATAGTTTCATAAATGATCAAATCTTTTCATGGTTCATTTTCACCTGACAATTATTTTATATGTTCAATGGTGGAAACTAGGGTTGTTAACGGACATAGATACAGTTAAATGCTCGTGTTCGAGTTCGATCGGTACTTTTTCGGATCACATTTATTTTTGTTCGTTTATTAACAAATAAAGCTCGAACATACAGTAGCTCATTGATTAAGGGCTCGTGAACATGATTTATGCTCGTATAATAATAATTATAATAATAACAGTAATGATAATTTAAACTTATGAAACACATTTATTTAAAATGCCAACGAATTCATTATTGAAAAAATAAATCTCAAGCTTTTCTTTTTGGTGCAGAAATAGAATAAAATATAATATTTGTGTTTATGAGCAACAAATTGTTAACAATCAAGGGCATTGTTAAATTTACACGAAAAATTAACAAACACCAAATAAAGTGGTTGTTTGAGCTTCGTTCACCTTCTATTTAGCTTGTGGCTAGCAACAACTCAAGGCTCGCTTAGCTTTTAACAGCCCTACAGTGGCAACATATAATACAAACACAAACAAACATGCTTTTGCTAGGTTTGTATTGTTGTGCAGGAAATGTATAAGTAGATAGCATTTGAATATTTCTCTGACAAGATCATTTTAATTATGAAAACTTAGGACAAATTAAAGTAAAAGTTTCCAAAATATTAAGTGGACTCCTCGTTCTTTTTTTAACCCTACCACTAAACTGATTATTTCTTTAAAACCCCTTTTACTATATCTTGACAATATGCAATCCCACATCCTATTCCTATGTCATGCAAAAATTTTAAGCCTAACTATTAATTTTATTCCAAAAGAAGGTTTAAATTTAAGTAAGAAGATGAAGATCCATCAAAAGGACCATTAACTTCAAAGAATAAAAGGAAACAAATTTGATTCAAATGTCAGCGTCTATGATTTCTACTAAAAACTCGGAAACAACGGAAGATTAAATGAACATCTAAATAAGAAGTACTAAATGTAGCAGTTGTAAGCATAGTAATTATTACTTGACGGTAATTTCCAAAACTATAGTAAACTACTCATAGTATTGGATGTACTACCACTGACCCAACCCATTTCCAAAAGTATAGTTAACCAAGCATAGGAGTATTGGATGCTAAACCGACCACCCGACCCAAGGACCAAAGGAAGCCGAAAAACTACTGGGAGAAGCAAAGATAAAAGCATTTTTAACTTCAACTTCAGATCCTTATTTCTTGTTTCCAGGGATTTCTTTTCTTCCTCTAGGTAGATAATCAGTCCTCCAAGTCTCGTATTGTCTTCCTGCAAATCTTTACCAAAACTTCTAAATTTGTCTTCACGTTCTGGAGATCATTGTTCCAATCCAAGAGGTCCCCATTGATCTCCTGGATCTGATTATGTTCTTGCCTCACCACATTGACGGTCCTTTGCAGACAACGGATTACAACTTTGGAACGCTTGCAAAAGGGTGGATCAACCCATCGAAAGAATCCACAAGTTCTCAAACTAGCTCTGTAACAAATTTGACAGTTAAGCAATAGGGCAGGAAGAGGAGTGCAGTCAATTGTATAAGTCAATAAAAACGAGAACAATAATAGAGTTAGGAACCATAAATCAAGCTAAAAGAAAGATGCAAACATTAGATAAGCCAGAGACGGTAATGAAGAAATGATCCAGAGACAGAAACTAACATCATAGTTGGGGCGTCCAAAAAACCTCCTCCCTGGATTATCATCAGTCCTCGATTCTAGAACTACCACCCTATCCCCATAGTCGCACTCCACATCGTTCCAAGCTCCAGCAGATGCAGACGAACCAGAGGACCGAGACATTTCATGTTTCAGTAGTTGGTGTGTATGTAGGTGTTGCAAGAAAAGGTTGGGTTTAAATTAGAAAAAATGAACCTCAAATAGGGATAGATGGAGATAACCATATAACCGGCCCCACCCCACAGTTATGCTGAGGTTATTCCCTTGTTTCGAAAAAAAGTGTTATGACTATGATACACCCCTAAAGTGATATGTTCATTTATTTACCTTTTATAAATTACAAAGTACTTTTTAAATCGTGTATAGCAGGACGGTGAAATCTAGTGTCACCCAAAATTTACTAAATTAATTAAAAACATGTTTGTTAACTACATATAACTCAAACAAATTTGAGCACATTTTGTGATCTACTGAGGAGAAGTATAAAGCCAATGTAACAACAAACCCATGTCAAAATATCAAGGTTAGTAGTGATCAATAAAATGGTTGCCAAAAAAAGGTATCCCGATTGAAAGAGGCCATTTTATGTTGTTGTGCATTAGTATAAAAGCGATCAAAGTTTATCATGTCTGATCCGCCAGTACTATTTATACGTAGTCACGTCTTGACAGATTGTTTGTTTACACTGAACCAATTAAATATTAAACATTAGATAAAATAGTGGATGGCTTTTCATCTGGAAAACAATGTTTAATGTTTAATTGGGTTTGTGTAATATGACAAATGATTCTATTTCTCTCTAACGACATGGATAATAATTTTATTTTGAATTTAAAATTGACATGGAAACAAGTCCATCTCAACTAATTTTTGCCACGTCACTACGAGTCGCCAAATTTTACTAATTATTAGGGTCACGTGACTATTTTCGGTTGATTGGTGTTTTTGGGCGAAAATTATCCTTAAATTGGACAATTTAAGCACTTATGGGATTACATTGAAAAAACAGGTACTTATGAGACTAAAATCGAAAAAGCAAATCCTTACGGGACCAAAATTGATTTTTAGTCCAATTCAGAACAACATTTTTGGATCACGGTTAATACAAATATTTAATTAGGCAGTCCTACATTATAATTAAAATACTTTTAATTTTCAGAGAACATTAAAAAATGGTCATTGTGAAATATAGTTAAATAGATATTTTATAAAATTAAAAAGAAAATAAAGGGTAACAAAAAAGTCCAAAAAAGAACAAAAAACAAAACGCAACATGAACTAATAATGAAATGCTAACAGGCTAGCAAACAACGCTATGCAGAGCGTGAACAAAGTCAAACCCAGCCCGGCTGACCAGATTGAGGCGGTGGATCTTCCAGCTCGATTTCATCCGACCAAAGTCCTGTTGCCGCTTTACGCATGGCGCGGAGAGCATCCGAATTTGGCTGAGCATTAATGCGAACATTGGCCGACTGCTGTAATTTTGTGACTGTGGACTTTGCTGGCTTGAACGTTCCCCGTCGTGGAGGAATTGAGGAAGACCTTGAACGATCAGTCTTCGAACACCATCGGCGAAATGCCTCAACAGATTCTGGAGGAGCTGTCGAGAGTGGAATGATGTCAGTCAGAACTCCCGTGTCAGGGATGGTAATCATTGTCTCCAATTCCGCAGAAGCTGGAGTAGAAACTGAGGAGAGCGCCTCCGAAGAGCAACGAACAAAGTCAAAATTTGCTAAGCGAAAAAGAGCTAGTATGACTTTTCTGAAGCTTAGATTGTAATCGGAACTTGATATTTTGTAAATAAAATATGATTTTCATCAATATTAGCTTTCTTTGTGAATAATTTTCTCTATAGATTTTTAAAAAACATTTTTTTGGGGTGATAAACAATCTATAATTCATATAATATGGGTGTTTATCGTTACGATAGAATACATTTAATTTTCATAACTTTTTTAAACTAGTACACAAAATCGCAAACTCGTAATATGGTATTAGCAAACTTGAGATTTTACTCCGAATTTATTGTATCTCGATTTTATTATGGCTTCACGAGTTCGAGATTGAGCATGTCGTATCTCTTCCACTTAAATAGAAGTTCTCAACCTCTCACTGAATATATGCTATCAAAGAACTCACATATAAAGTAGAACCCACCCATTGGGCATGTACAAGTACTCTAAACAAGAGGGAAATGGCAATTGAAAATCTAAAAGGGTTACACAAAAATTAAACACAAAAAAGGAGACGGTTAAGTTGTGATTACAAGGAACACAACTGATCACTAGTTATAAAAAGATGCTTAACCATAGGCACCTCGTCTTTCTTTATGATACTAATGAAGCTGCCGAATACCTTGAGGGAGCTCTCTAACATAGAGTACTTCTTTATCTACCTCATGCGTCAAGCCCATATGAGAAGCTGACTGTTGTGCATCCATTTGAACCCTAACTATCTCTCTTCCAAGATGTTCAATACGTCTATCTAGTACAATGATTAATTCATCGTGGTGACCGGTTCTTCCTTCCGGGTCCATTGCAACCAGCAACTCCAGCATGAGTTTGTAGTCCAGGAGCTGGACGATGGATCTACATGCCGTAAGGACCAGGTCGTTCATTGGTTTCTGTAAATTAATATGTGACAATGTACAACAGATTACAAAACAACCAAAATTACCTCAATTTGTTTTAGAATTCTACTAGAATACTTGATCTTAGCAAGTGGGTAGAAGACCCAAAAAAAAAAAAAAAAAAATGAGCAATTGTACCAAAATAATTTACCAATGTATTATTAGAGGATTGCAGTCTCCCTATTACTTTTGGACCAGTAAATTGAGTGCCATTAGGCAGCGGATATCCAATGGGATGGCCCTAAAATGCAAAAGTTTAAAAGAAGATTGGAAACCTTGTGTAATATAGACATAATTTATTAACAAATAATTAAGACTATTGTGCTCCTATGCCAAATACATGTACTTTGGAGCTCTTGGTGAATGATGGTTATTGTGGTTGGGAGGAATAACTGGTTGCACCCCTCTCGCCTTCTTAGCTATCTTTCGGAGCACGAATTCATAAATTCAAATTAAAGGTTATAGTTAGAGGAAACAACATCAAATTAAAAAGCAACTGAAAGCAAATAGATCATTTCTACGACGCTAATAACATCAGCAGCCATAAAAAGATTCCTCGTGTATCATCTGAAGATTACTTAAATGAATAAGAATCCACCCCCTCAACACACAACTAAAAAAGGATAGACCCTGAATCCCGAACAAACTAGGGGTTTTTTTCTTGAACATAGTATATACCCGGAACCTACACAACCAAGTTTAGAGATTACAACCAGCAACTAGACCCAACATTTCACAATTCATAAACCTTGTGCCCCTGCAGACGCAACAGGCATCCACTGCAGTCCTCCTACCCAATTAGGTCTAGCACATAAATTAAAGCACACCTGACAAAACCCCTTAAAAAATACACAAAATCCAAACCCCTCGGGGCGATGTGACTCATTTATACTTGAAAATAATCAAGGAACTTAGTACTCACCACAAGGGGGCAGTACTCAGAGGTCCTGCAAACTGATCCAAAAAAAAAAAAGGTGTATATTATCTCGTCCATCTTTTGAAGTACCTTTAGTGTGCTTTCGCTTACCATCAGTGGAATTAGAAGTACTTGAGACCAGGCTACGGGCTAAAGTTGGTTGGTTGTCCATCACATGCCTTAGAAGATGAATGAACATAAAAGTAGAAGAGGGGATATGGATACTGCAGTTTGGAAGAAACAACAGTACAATCTTTTCTTTATTGTATTCTATTGAGACTAGTTGTAGCCCTTGTTACAATTAATGTTTACGACACATTTCCCCGATATATTGAAGGGGATACTATAAATTAGGAAGTAATAAGAATGTATTGATCCCCCCCATCAAATGTATGGTTCATCGATGCTAGAAAGAAACTCTCAATGTGGGGACCACGTTTTCTATTTTCCCATTCATATATTTGGTCTCACTCTACAAGTAAACTATGCGTGTTCATTAAATTTAGTACTCCCTTCTTCCCGAATGAACTTTCACCTCTAAGGGTGCACATATTAAGAAAATCTGCTTTTAACTGTTTTAGGTTGACTTTTCAAGGGTGTATTGATGGTGGAGATTTCTGGATGGAGGTTATGTTATAACTTTCCTTTTTAAGGGGTGTGCAAATTTATTTTGGACGGAAGGGTAAGTACTAGTTAGTAGGAAAATATATGTGAAACTAAATGTGTGTTTTGGTGCAATGCGTGGTGAACGGTGACAATATTTGTACTCCCTCCGTCCCGCTCAGTTTTGCACGTAGGGACGGGCAAGTATATTAAGAAAAAAACTGCTTTTTACTTTTTGGTTGACTTTTTCAAAGGTGGATATTGTAAGAGAAATTTCTTTTTTAAGATTGTGCAAAACTCAATGGAACGAATCGAAATGGAAAGTGTGCAAAACTGAGCGGGACGGAGGGAGTACTTGTCATTTGTGTTTTAGAGCGTGTTGCCAGCATTGGTTTATGAGTAATACGTGTAATATGTGCAACATATCCGTGGACCAAGAGCAGCCATTAAACACGTGACACCAAGTTAAAGTTCCCGCCCCCAGCCCGATCATTGGTCATTCTAGGGTGATATATGTTGCCCAAACGTGATCTAATACAACATCTTAAAATAACACCTCCGAATAAAATAAAAATAATTAAAGATTAGACTGTTGGTCACTGCCCCTCGCAACCCTCGGCCCAGTGGCTTTTTTTGTTTATGTTTTGTTTTGATGATTCTAGGGCTGGAAAAGCATGCGGCAGGACAGCGGAACTGCGGAAGTCCCTATCCACGCGCCCTAAGGTTATCATGTATTATTCTCATTTATAAATTTTAGTATAATTTTGTCTCTCTCCTAAGTCTTAACTTCACCAAAAATATGCCAGTTGCAGTAATTTGTTTTACGAAACGAGCATGTTCAATGTGCCAATTTTTTTGATAGAAAGGTTAACTAAAAAATAGCTATTTTGTTAATTTAATTGCAATGCAATAATATAAACTTCCCCAACCATTGACTAATGAAGTAATGACATTCACCTAATTCTTACTATATTATTATTCCAAAAAATATAATTCCAAATGCATGTTACAAAGGAAATGAGTTGTTTACTAAACTAATACAAATCAAAATAAAGAGCATGAGTCTTCCAGAGCAGTAGTAAACATTGGGGCAACCATAGTGAGAGGTTGCTCAGACAGTTTGAATCAAGCTGCAAATGGCACGAATTCAGAATCACTTGGAGCCTGACTCATACCATCATACAATCTTGTAAAGAACATATGACCGCGACTCGGTTAATTTTACCACTGGAAGGCATACTAGATTGTAAGAGCACGGAACAATAAATGGAGCAACAACAATAATAGGAGAATTTTGTATATAAGTTCTCCTAAATTAGAAAAATAACCCCCCCCCCCCCCCCCCAAAAAAAAATACAGGGAAATTTCAATAGTATTATGCCTTTGCCAAAAAATACTAAATATTTTTAAATTAATTTTTTCTATAATACATTTTGCTAAGGTTCATAAAAGAACTCCCGCGAATATTATAAAAATTTGTCCCGAACAATAGCCATGGATTTGTTAACTTCACCATGGTATTGCTTCCTTCAAATAATAATTGACTCGTAAAGAACAAAACAAGGATGTTTGCATACAAGTCCATATGAATTTGGAAATTACATTTGCAGAATACTTGAAGTAAAGGAAAAAACATAACGTGTTAACAAAAAGGGATATGGATCTGTCAATTTTGAAGAGAGAAAGACACAAGATAATAAAATAAATAAAAAATGAAGTGTGAGAAGATAAATAGTATTTTTTATTACCATGTGTCTTTTTCTCTCCCAATTGACAAGAAATTGACCAAGAGGAAATTGAGAGGATCCATTTCCATCGATGTGAATGAAAACAAAAGTTAAACACAGAAATACTGTTGTAGATATGTTTGACGCCTTCAATTATAAGCCACACAGAGACCCTTACATATACACGAATAAAAAGAATATATAAATAATCCCTCCATTAAATATACACGAAGAAAAATAATACTATATTAATAATCCCTCCGTTTCAAATTAAGTGTCATTTAAGAGAAAATAAAAAAAAATCAAAATAAGTGTCATTTTAATTAAAAAAAAAAAAAAAAAAAAAAAAACTTCTTCCAATCTCACCCTTATCAGTATACTTAATTTAGTTGGTTATTTGCTTATTCCATAAAACATACCAAATTAAATGGATTTTATGTGGATTTTTTTTTTTCATCTTTATCAATCCTTAATTTTTACAAAAAAAAAAAAAATTAAAATGACATTTATTTTGAAATGGAGGGAGTATATAATTATATATAGTGTTTGAAAAATGCTGAGTAAAAAAATAAGTAAGATAATAAAAAATTAAGTGTTTGTTGGGAAGAACATTTTAATATATAAATTTACCCTGGATTTTGCAGTATTAATTTCGCATATATAGATGGATTTATATGCAGTTCCTTGCATTATTGATGCTGCTAAATTTATAATCCAGCAATTCTTTGTACCTTAGACAACATTACAATAGTAAATTTACAAAGCCATAGCCTTTGTTATAATCTTGCGTACGAAGTTTTCTATGAGAGATAATTAACTAGCAGCCAGGACATCAAACAATAAGTATAAATGCAAGTAGAAAGGCAAGGGAGGTAACAGTATTATACTTACTTCAGTTTCCGCTATTAATTTCTTCTTCAAAGCTTCCTATCCTATTTGAAATGGTTGAAGAAGAAAGATATATTCATGAAAGAGTGGTCCCCGTAGCAAATGAAAGGTCATATTTATAGAGCAAAATAATAAAGGGAATACTTGTTCGGTTTATCAGTAATAGTTGTTGTTCATATTCGAAGATTTTTTAAATTGAGCAGAGTATAAGATTTGATCTGATGCACTGCACTGTCTACTCACTATACTGAAAAACTAATCCGCGCGTCAGATAAAACGATCTGATGCAGCAAAAAATATAAAATAATTTATTAAGATTTATTAATATTATTGTGATCTATCTCCATAAAAAAAACAGTAAATTATTGATAGATCGTTACTTAATTAGAATGAATGGTAAATTATTAGACATCTACACATCAAACAAAACTTGCGAATTCTGCGGTTTGAATATTTAGTGATTTATATTTTGTAAGACCGTTACTCAATTAACTATTTTTATATTTGGAATATTTCTATTAATGAATTATTTTGTTGACAAACGGTAAACTTTTGTCATTACTTATTATATGTTAACTATAATATTATTCTACTACAATGTAAAAATTATTTGTCTATTATGATTTTCGAGTTGAATTTAATTAGGTGATACACATGGTTATTCCTAAAGGAGTATTATTTTACAAATTATGCAGTTTAATTAATATACCTTGACCAACTCCAATGAATAAGTGGACAACTTTTTTTTTTTCCAGAGAAAAGACCTTATACAATGCACAACCTATTGAACTATTTCTTTCCTATTTATTTAATCTGCTCCTGCTTTATTAATATTGATTAGACCTTTGAGTATATATTGCACAATCCATTAGTCATTTATACATCAACTGAGCAGCTTTTTTTAGGTAGTATTTATATACGGCCTATATTATATTCTTCTCTAAATAACTTTGTTTAGTCCATCTCTTGACAAAATATTTTCAATATAGGGTATTACTTCCCAAAAAATAAATCTACAGTTTCACCAGCCTAATCTTCAATTTCAATGATGGATCCTGCTGCAATTTTTTCTTTTATTCAATTTCCCGCCCAAATTTCTATCATTTTTTAAAAACATTATTTTTGGTATAAACATTATATTTGGTATAAAGTAGGAGTATTATATTTGGAAATAGCTTAATTTGAATTTTGTTTTTTTATTATTTTTTAAAATCATATAAAAGTATTAAAATTGAATTATTTAGTAAATATTTTATAATTTCAACATTTTATTTTTCTTCAAAAAAATAATCTTATTTTTTGAAATAATTTTTTTTCCATTTCTAATGTGATTTCCTATATAATAAATTTAATTAGTCATATATTATCGATCTATAGTTTGATAGTACATTGTATAAATAAATTAAATCAAAGATAAATTATTGTTTGTTGGTATGTGAGTTAATTATTAGTTTGTTTGTGCTACAAAAAAAATCTGAAAAAATTAGAATATAGTGTTATTGGTATTCACTAAAAGCTTTTGAAAATTTCTTGAACATTATTAGAAAAAATTAAAAAATATATTTTGGATAAATATAAACGTTTATCATAAAATTATAATAAATATATACACTCATAAGATGATCAACATGACCTCCATGCATGGATACTAAAGATATTCATACATTACGAAAAACAAATATGAATATTCTGTAACTTATTCATATTCATATATTTTTTTATTTTTAATACTTTTCATTGACTCTTCTTTCATTAACATATAACTTTTCATCTCTTATTATATATTGATTGTAATAATTATTATATTAAAATTATATAAACATATAAAATTCTAATTATTTATTCATTTACATTTACAAACCGTGCATTGCACGGAGATACTACTAATCTACGTAATAACAAAATTCACTCAAAATAGTAACCTAAGAATTTTTACGCCCAAATCCCCTTGCCATTTCAGGACACATTATTTTATTTTAAAGAATTTTATTTGGGGATAAATCTACATATATTTGCCTAAAATATATTTACGCACCATTATCTCAATGTGATGTAAGTCCCCCACAATTAGCTTAACTTATCCAAGTCTATAAAATGAGACACTCACACAACCTTCCTGAAAATGTCTCAACTCATATCTCACAGAATCTGTTTCACACAATTAATTTATTTTTTAATTGAAATCAACACAACCTTCCTAAAAAGATTTGAACTCATATCTCAAAGAATTTGTTCCAAACAATCAATTTATTTTTTAATTGAAATCGACATTAATCAAGTCGTTGATTCAGCCAAATTTTATGTCTACTTCTAAATTTTATTTTTCTATAGATAAATTTATTTGTTGTGAAGATTAAGAGATTCAAATTAGTTGAGGGAGAAGTAAGGCGACATCACCCAGAACAGGTGATACGTTTAAGCATAAATGGTGATACCTTTTAACCATGATACCTTTACCAGATTATGTAATACATTTTTGCCTAAACAGTAATACCTTTTGACCCATGACCCGAATTGCACGGATATGTATGTGTAGCTTAATTCATTTTGTTCAATTTCGTAGTTCAACTTTTGCAATTTTAATTTAGTTATTATGTTAACATGTTATTTTAAGTACTTGGAAAAGACCACCTTATTGTAATTGCGGAATTAAAATAATTCATTTCTCTTGAAATATATTAGAAAAAGCGCCAAAAATAATATGCAATTTTTAAACCATATCAAACATATTAGTTTTGTTAGGAATAGATTATGTAGTTGTATAAAAGAAATTAATATTTATAAAAATGTCGGGTTGTGTATGTAGATGAGAGAGAAATGAATATTTTATTGATAGAGTTGGGTTGTGATGAGTTGTTGGTAAAGGAGGTCCGTATCTAGATATCTAATTTATCTTTTTGGGAGTAAAGATATGGTGGGTTCAAAGTGCACTAATTTCTCGATTTTTTTTTTTTTACTACATCAACTTCGAAAGGCATATATGTTTTTTCTCTCATTTATATAGATATGGTAAAAATATGATTTTTTTAACAGTAAGTTACTTTTATAGTCTATGTTATTGAAATTAATTTGACTGTATTGCTATGTGAATACTGATGTTTATTTTACCATGAGTTACTATTTTTTTTAATATATTAAAAGACTACATGTATAATTCTCATTTGTAAGGACGTGGTAAAAAAGATCAGTGAGTAAAAACAAAGTACAAGGAATTGTTACGCTGATAACTTGTTGAATCTAATTTTAATTGTAAAGTATGTGGTGAAAAGACCGTTTAGAAAGAACAAAATTTTAATATTTACGCCGAATTGGAATGGTGACATGGGAAGTAATTGGCTTTTCTGAACAAAAGTAATAACGACCAATGTAAATTGTAGCGCCTATCAACCAAAAAAAAAAAAAAAAATCACATTGGCTATCTATGCGGCAAATAACGTGGAACGGTATATTCTCAACGTTGAAAACTAATTCCGAATAATATGTCTAGCCTTCCAAGCTAACGATGCGGGTTCGAAATAATATACCAATTAAAAATATATAATATGTAACAGATCATCTTCTCTTATTGGCGGTCTTGTGTGGCAGACAACTCTAATAATTAGTTTCTGGGTTCGGATTTGAGTTGCACCAATTTCCTAAATATTTACGTAACTAGGGGGCCAACACTAGTACTTAATGCCTACACCTAGTGTACACAATGAATTAATTGTTTATATGCTTAACACTTAATGCCTGACAAATGTGGCTGTATTTTACCTTTAATTGTATAAATTCTTTATTAACAGTTGTAGGTGTAATTCTATAGTAGTATCTTTTAGTTTTTAAATGTTTATACTATGATGTTATATTTATTAGAAAAATGGGCAACACCACTAAAATCTATAAAATCTTTGAACTTTAATTGATGATAATTTTTGCTCGAAATAATGAATACTTAAGACGTTTATAAATTACGTTAACACAATCTTAAAACAAGTGTAATCTCTTAATTACTTCGAAATAGTTCATCATAACTTTTAAGTAGAGATCGCATAGTTTGAAAAGTAGTTTAACAAAGTTTAATGCGGAAGTGCATAACTGTAACACCCCACATTTTTCTGCGTATTATTTATTTACAACTATATTATATATTTAATAAAAATATTATTTATTTTGGCCAATTATGAGGTTTAGTCTCAAATCACCTAGTGGCAGCATAAGGCCCGACTAGTTGTTAAGTAAGTCCATTCGAATTTTTCAAGCCCAAGTACATACATGCATCATAAATCATTCATTTTATCAAGCCCAAAACATGCATCATAGTTCCATTTAATAATTATTACTTATTTAATTTACTTTCTTGTTACATATCCGTAAAGTGTCGTAGATTACAGTGTTTCTTGATCAGATCCCGATATATACAAGAATTAGCATTCCTAATCTTTTAAGATATACACTTAGATATTGATCCCCTAATCCTCATCCTATCAGAATATAGCCTTATCTAATAAGATATGAAACCCTAATAGGAGATCCTAACTATAAATACACTACTTGATACACTAAATTTTATACGCGAAAAAGAGAGAAAGAATAGATACATCGGCCCCTTATTTTCTTCTGCAACAACAACAGGTAAATAACAATTCTTGATTGTTATTTTCTTTTGACCGAATTGTTGTCCCCAAACCCACCACTTAAAGTTTTCAATTGCTAAGTTTTCCAAGGCCACAATATCAAGCAGTTTCGGAAAAAAAAAAAAAAAAAAAAAAGAGAAGAAAGAACAAATCATTCTGAATCAATTAATTACCATCAGTTCCAAGTTTGGATTAATTATCAAACTACATTCTTTTAAAATCAATTTTCAAGTTGTCCTCTTTATTTACAAATTTGTTTGGCAACGTTAATTGCCTATTTAAAATTATCATTTTTAATTTCAATTATTTTCTTAACAATTAGATAATTAAGACGTTTCTTATTTTTCTAATATATAGGGTTTTCTGATCAAGAACACGGTGGTTAATCATTTACGCAAGGTTTTCAAGGTTATTGTTTTTCTAAGGTGGGGGTTTCTTACTTGTTTGTCATTATTAATTATGTTTGTATGATATGTGTACATGTTTAACTTTTATTATACGATTTGTGCTTTACACCCCTAAGTATGATTGATTAGTTCAATCCCTCAAGTTTTGCGTGCTACTTTGCTACATGCCCCTAAGTTATAAGTTATGTGGATACTCGTTACCCACCCTCAAGTTATAAGTCATGTAAGTATTCAAGTTTTATGTCATGTTTATAATTGTTATTACATGTTATACTATCAAGGGTGTAATTAGTTTTGGCAAGCACGAGCTGGATGTAGCTCACCCCCACTACTTTTAATATTTCAGGTCAAGGGGCTGGATGTAGAGGAGATGGCGGGACAGTGAAAGCATATGCTCCAAATATAAATTGAATTCTTCCTATTTTTGGTATTTTATTTGCAAGTTAGTCTGAGACATTATTTTCTTAAAAGTTAGATTTTGCTAATTGTTATGAGTTGGAAACAATATATATGTATATATATTTCATTTAAATGATTGAAGTTCTTTCTTCGATTGTGGTACTTATGAAACTTAGTTAAAGTTTGTGAAGTTATTTTGGTTGTGAATGTTATTAGAATCTGATTAAGTAGGAATTGATTTGCATTTTATATAGGCTTGTACATTAGGTCTGCTTGTACATTCACACACACAAACACTTATACTTAATAGGATAAATTAAAGTACACTCGTATGGGTCTCTTTCCATACGGTCAATGTTATATTATGTGTTGTTAATTAATTATATTATAAGCATGTCAATGTATGATACTAAATAATCCCTTATTGAAGATAATTGTGTTCGCAAATAGATTTAGATGTATTTTTCATTTGGTTCTTTTAACGGCCTGTCTAGTATTGTCTTTTATAGACATATAAATGAAAAAAAAAAATTACTTATTTCAATTTGAAAATGCTTTAAAATATTTTTATGAAAATCGGGTCGTTACAATAACGAAATGTTCACAGTTTGCTTACATGTGCCATAAAATAGAGTTCAATAAAGCTCTTTATAAAATATTAGTAGCTTTCACCTCGGACGAGGGCTCACATCCATCTTCCACGTTAGTACCTGGAAGGAGGGGGAGTGAGTGTTCGAGAAAAATACTTTGTGGGTTCACTCGGTTGCCCACTTAAATGTCATACAAAGAATTACAATAATGGACAGTTACATAAATAATGCATGTACCATCAGCACATAAAATACATTCGAAAATATGTTGAAATCTAAATTAAAATGAACATACACATATATACATACATACTATATGGATACACATAGGAGCACGTAGGTGGGGCACGCGTTGCCTCGCTCGAGCAGTATAGCATATTTGGGAGCGACCTGAGGGTGATCTATCGATCCATAGATGTACGGTGTTACCTGTAGAGCATAATCATATACGATTTTACCCGTAAGCATTATCATATACGGTTTTACCCGTAAGAGTAATCATATACGCTTTTACTCGTAAGAATAATCGTATACAATTTTTACCTGTAAAGCATAGCATGTAAAGTTTTACCCGTAAGGTTTTTAAAAAGCATATTCGGGAGCAACCCGAGAATTTTGTACGGTGTTACCTGCAGTCCTAACATAGCTTGTACGGTATTACCCGTATACAATACACATAATATGATTTTACCCATAACTTCACATAAATTTCACAGAAGTTACACATAAACTTCACATACTTGTCACATAAACATAGGCGTAAGAAACATTTATGTAAAATCCATTATAACAATAATTTGAATGAAAACAAGTAGACAACATAAAATAACCATATAGAGATTCCCCACCTAAAATTGTGTACGGCTAGTTGACCGTATAGTTCTTTTGTAGATAGGAGTCCTATTCTATTTCAACTTCTTTTAGTCCTAGAATATAGACAATTTGTCTTAGCATAGGTGAGTAATAGGCTTTAAACATAAATTGAAGATTTGGGGTAAGATTTGTAATTTTATAAAAGTTGAGGGACCATTTTATAATTTCATAAAATATTTCAGATTCATATTTTTATGTAAAACTGTAGATTTTGGAATTTGGGTTCTTTGAAAATTTGTTTGAGCCGAATCGGATTAAAAACGAGAATTTTATGACACTTTGAATGTCTAGTGGCATTGTTGTAATTTCTAAAAAAAGAGTGGCGATTTTGTGAAAAGGACCGTGACATTTTCGTAAATACATGGGTGGGTTGACTTTCAAAAATACTGACTTTGATTATTGGCAGAATTGAAAATCGAAAATTGCATTTTAGCCTTTAAAGAATATCTAATTTAAAAAAGATGGCACATGAATTTCTGTAGCAACTTTGACCAAACTTTTCCGGCTACTCGGTTGTCGGAATTTCAATTGGGATATGGCTACGGAAAGCTCTCATCAAGATCTTTCTAGAATGACCAGCAACAATAGAATCAGATTCGGAACAAAAATGTTATGGCTCCTTGAAGGTAATTTGGTTATATAGGTTTCGCCTAAACTTTGACCGGCCATAACCGGAGTTCTAGAGCTCGGATTGCGATTTTGAAAACTGTTCCGGAATCTTCTTGCCGAGATCTATCATATTGTACAAGAAAATGTGGATTTTTAATAAAGAAAAATAAATAAAAATGGGGCAGTAGCTGATCCGACGAGCCTTAAAAGCTGTCGGGTCAGTTTTCCGGCGACTTTGCTGGATTTCGGTGGTTGTGAATGGAACATTTGAGAGGAAAAGGAAGACTTACCAGCTATGCTTTATGGGAGAAGAAAGAAAGACTTTCAAGCTATGTTTTGGTGGAAGGAGGTGATGGAATGAAGGCTTCCTTACACCTTTATTTATAGACCTACCAAGCACAAAATCGTGGGAATAAATTGTGGTTCGAATGCTGGTTTTGAGTAATTTTGTGGGCATAAAATCGTGAAATTTAACCATTGATTTTGGGCAATATTATGGGCATAAAACCATAGAATTTAACCATTAGTTTTGGGCAATATTGTGGGCATAAAAATGTGGAATTCGGCCGTTGATTTTTACGTTAGTAATCCTATGGAGAGAGCTTACCATAAAAATGTAGGCTTCTCTATATCATTGGATTACATAGGCGTCTAAGTGTTGTCTAATTAAACTTCCGTATCCCTATCCGTTTAAAAATATTAATTCATACCATTACTTATAAAGTTCGATAATTATGCAAGTGTAAGAAAAATAATTACAACAAGTAAAATGTGCACAAAAATAATGCAACTAATATATATATTTTCTCTCATTTCAAATAAAATAATGCAACTAGAAAATCCGAGTCGCTACATATACCAACTAGTGTCACAATAATTAACTACAACATTTTGGATTACTCAGAATTGCAGAAAGATATATATATATATTTATATTATATACATATTTTTCTCTACATTTTTATATTTCAAAATGTATCTTTAATATTTTTATTTATTCCCGAAAATCGGCGATCAGCATCAATACGTTTTGTGTACAAAGAAATTATTGCCAAAGCATGCTTAAGTAATATTACAATCAATCAATTTTATCATATTGTTCTAACTTTCTTTTATATAAATTGCGATTTAAAGGAGTCACTACCCCTACAAAAGGGTGAAGATCAAATATTAATAATAATTATTATTTTAATAATATTATTAATAATTAAAATAGTAATAATAATAATAATAATAATAATAATAATAATAATAATAATAATAATAATAATAATAATAATAATAATAATAATAATAATAATAATAATAATAATAATAATAATATTTAACGAAAATAATGATAATAATAGTAAGGTAATAGAGAAGGGGGACGAAAAAAAAAAGATTAGATGTCTGACAGAATCTTCTTTAGACCTATAGAAAGTATTGAATAACAGATCAATTGGAAATTAACCATGTAAGTTTATATCTTCTCATGGGCCTTGTTTGGGATTTATAATAATTACAGTGTTTCCATCAATTGGAACAGATTGGCATGACTAGGGCGGTGCCTACCAATACTTCTCTCGTACACTTAATGTACTATACAACGTACACCTAGTGTATACAATAAAATACTAGCATGTGTGTTTTTTTTCAATCATTGTAGTATACAAATACCAAAATAATTCAGGTAAATCAATCCAAATCAACAGACAATAAGTATTTATTTTATGGATGAATATGTAGAAATGTTTGTAAACATTTCATTAAAGTAATCAAAACTACGGCTCTTTTTATTCTAAAAATAAGGAACTATTCTTTGTTACATGTTTAGCATCTTGAATCCAAATTCCACTATCTTAATTATTAACCATAAAAAAAATATATATTAAAAGATAAGTCTTCCGAATAGGATATTGGGTCTAAAATATCTGCATATCTTTTATGGTAGAGACATAATATTGGATTATAATTTGAGAAAGGTATTTCATACAAGATTTTTGCCCAAAAACGAATTATATGATTTATATGACAACGAAATTTGTTCAATTAATAGTGAATTATCAAGAACAACATAAGTTTCCTTTCAAAATCTTTTCCCACATTAAATTTAATATATAAAAGTGACTTCGTTAACATGGAGGAACTAAAAAATAAAACTAGATGAAATGATAACGGGGAATGTTATTTTCTAAACATTGTATAATAATATGAATAATATAATAATTGATAATATATATGTATCAGGGCATCTTCTCTCACTGGCGGTCTTGTGCGGCGAATAAATTGTAGTAGTAGTAATAATTAGATTCCGCGTTTCGATTTGATTTACCACCAATTCCCCAAATTTTTGTGTGACTAGAGCGCAAAAAATAATAAATCTTCTATACCTTTAGTGCACTCTAGTACCTACACCAAGTGTACACGATGAATTACTTGTTGGTATGCTTAAATCTTAATGCCTGACAAAATGTGGTTGTGCTTTACCTTTAATTTTTATAAATTCATTGTTGATTGTTATATGTATAATTTTATAGTACTATTGGTTTTTAGTTTTTTAAATTTTTTATACCCACTAGTTTGTATAATAGTTTACTACAACTTTTTGGGTAACGCAGAAGCGCAAAGGTATCCTTTTGCCTATATTTTTTATATTTCAGAATTTATCTGTGAAGTATTTTTCTCCAAAAATAAATGCTCAGCTTCAATACTTCTATGTACGAAGAATTGCCATCATTTTTTATAAATTCTTTGTTGATAACTATAGATGTAATTTTATAATAGTATTATTTAGTTTTTTTAAATTTTTATATCGACTAGTGTTATAATAATTAACTACAACTTTTCGGATAACTTAACTGCACAAAGATATATATATATATATATATATACACATTTTGTCTATATTTTTATATTTCAAAATGTACCTTTAGTATATGTCTATTTTTCTCCAAAAATCAGTGATCAGTTTAAATACGTTTTGTGTACGAAGAAATTATTGCTAAAGCACCTCAAGTAATATTACAATCAACCAATTTTTGTGACATGTTTAAAAGAAAGGACCGGAGTTTCCAAATTCACACTTAAAAGTTAATTAATTTCTTCATAAATTACTGAGTTTGAACCTCGCGAACAACCTGTCAACCGACCACGTTGATAGACACAGTTCCATATTAAGAATAGTAGGCGTCACACAAAACAATATTTTTTTAAGTTTTTAACATACAATTGAGATTTTTAATTATCTCAAATTTTATAATTGGAGTTATTAACTGAACCAGGGTTGGACCCAAGCCTTGGCTTGGGGTGGCCTTGTCCACCCCACCCCCCCTCCCACTAGTTTTATGGATAAGATACATATAATATGTATATTGTGTATTTATTTTGAAGGAAATGTGTGTTTTGGACCCCTTAAAATTATGAAATAATATGATAAATTTAGACAATTTTTTTACTGTACAATTAAAATACTTTAAGTAGTAATATATAGATAACTAATGATGCATTTCGATATATTTGATAGTAAATATTGTTGATATTCTCTTTAAAAAAATAAATATAAAGTACTTATCACGGTTATATTATTATTGGTAAAAAATATGTATTTATCGGCCACCCTAACCATATGTTCTTGGTCCGTCCCTAGACTAGTGGGTAGACAATTTTGTCAATTTAGGACTAGAGTTTCAAAATTCACACTTTATGTAAATAGTACATTAATTTCTTAGTGCACTACTGAGCTTGAGCATCGCGAACATCGGCTCAACCGACCACGTTGATAGATGCTTGGGTATAACCAAGAAAATAGGTTTCCGACACCCTACTCGGTCGCTAGGTAGCTCCGACCCCCTACCCGTTGGTTGTAGGAGAAGATCTCGAAAGAACATTCCCACTACCACGTCGGTGGACGAGGTTCTAAAGCAAGGACTAGAGTTTCTAAATTCACAATTCACGTAGATAGTAAATTAATTTCTTAACACGTTATTAAGTTTAAATATCACGAATAACCTCTAGACCGACTACGTTGACATACACGGTTTCAGATTAAGAAACATGTTTCTAAATGGACGTATCACAGAAAATAACAGTTTGTATGTTTTTAATAGAGATTTCAGTTTTTTTATTAATTTCAAAATATATAACTGTGATACCCCGAACCTTTGAAACACAATAAAATACATTGTTTGTATTTTAAAATATTTTTACCCATTGTATTTTAAATTACAAAGTTATTTGATTTATGATTTTATTTTAGAAAATATGTGTGACCGCGATGTACCAGGTCGACTGCACTCCTAGCACCTAAAGGGTAAGAATTAGAAGTTTACAAAACAGAAGTTTAAAATTAACATCGAGTTTAAAAAGTAAGAAGTAAAATTAAATTATAATAACTAAAACTACAATATATAAATATGTATATATAAAATAATAATAATAATATAATAATATAGTAAAGAAAACAACGTACATAAGTAAATATGCCTAATCTAACTAAATAAATAATAAAATAATGAATTACTATATTTAGTAAACTACTTACACATACTTAAAATAGCAAATAATACAAGTTATATAATAATATTAAACAAATACATAAAACTAACATAAATTTGGATCGTCCCACATCGAAAAAAAGTTGAAAAAATTGTTGAAAAATTCCTTTATAAATAAGTTATAGGAAATGAACTTATAACTAAACATTTCAGTGAATGTATTAAAAGGAATTCCTTTAACTAGGAGGTCCTTATAAGTTTATTTTCGACAACGCTCGGACCGGTGTTTTGGGAAGTTGTTGAATAGTGTTAAAATCTTTTAAGGTACGTCTTCTTTAATAGTTTTTTTTTTTTTTTTTTTATTTTTCTTGTCATTGTCATTTATAGTTTATATAGATTTAAGAATTTAATTATTTTCTTGACTTAAGTAGATTTATAAATTTAGCTATTTTCTTAAGTTTGTATTAAATAGTTGTTGTTTGAAATGCATGGTAGTTAGTTTAAAATATTTATCAATGTTGTTAATAATTTAAATTTAATAAAATGATTAGGCCTTTTAATTTAGGACTATAATTTATTACGACTCGACTTATGTATTAGAAATTGTAAAAGATAAACATAATCCAAAGATGTTGTACCACACTTAATCACTTTGAAAATACTAAACCCGATAAGTAATACTAATTAATTAAACAACATGTGCTAGGTGTAGTGCAGGTTGGGCCTAGGACATACACGACTCAACTATTTTAAAGCAAGCAAAACAAGGTGGGTGACTGGGCTATTTGTGAGTATATTATGCTACTGAACTTGTACTTTATAAATATGTTTACCTTCGGGCTTATGATATGATACCTCTTAAGTCGTAAGATTGACTTTTGAGTGGGACTTGGGAGTCGTAAGATTGGCCCCTAGTCTAGCAATATGGCTTTTGAGTTGTAAGATGAACTCCTAAGTCAAGGATGTGTTTATTATTGTGCACCTTCGTTAGTATAACTGCTTACAAAGTTCCCACTGAGTTTATACTCATGCCCATAATTTATTACAAATCTTCAGGTTAGTTGAGCGAGGTGGCGGGGCTGTTGCGGCAAAGGTCACCGGATTCCTTTTCCTACCCGCAACTTTAAGATGTTTTTGCCTCTTCAATGTATAAAAATAAGTTTACATGACACTGAGTCTGGGTGTTTTCATTTTCTGAGGAACTTTGAAACCTCCAGTGTAAATTTGTTTTGGCAGTATATTATCGTCAATAAAATTTCTACTTTTATCCGATAAACATTTTATGTCACGCTTTCGCACATTTTCTGATTTATTATTTAATCAAAAGAAAAGAAAATTTAGTAGCACTTTAATCCCGAGCTAATGGGATTGGGGCGTTACAGAGTGGTATCAGAGCGGGTCTACTTTTCTGTATACTTGATTTATAAAATAAAACCAAGGGGAACCGTGACTTTGCCAACAGACCGACACTCGCTCCAAGGTATGTATATTTTATTATGAGTTTTATATAAGTTCAAAAATGTTTTGTCCTCGAAACTTTTACTACCAATTAAGAAGCCAGATTAGAGACTGATCCATATTTCTTTCTGATAGGATGGTTCGAAGAAAACAAACTGCTAGAAAAACAGTAGTATATAGACAAAGAATACTCGCTAACAGAGATCTACCACCTGCAATGTCAGTCTACCGGAGGACCAGACAGGGTGAATATCAGAATATAGGCGAATATATAAATATATTACGGAGACGTCGGAACAACGCCATACAAGAAGGACATCACATTACTGAGTACGAGGCTTCTATGCGCTTAGCAGACACTGTCCTCCCAAATTATAGAGATATTGCCCATCGGTTATTGGACGAAATGCTTACGATAGACTCTACGGCTGGATTGACAATTAATTATGAACGTTTTAGTGTCCGCCTCGCTATGGTTATTAGAGAACGTCAAAGGTGCCTCGCAATTGCAGACCAGATGGAAATGGAGGCAGAGGAACAGAGGCAAAGGGCAAATCATTATGACGAGGTTGCCGCCAAGAAGCGCTCAGAAGCTATTGCTGATGAACGTCTTGCCGAACGCGCTAGGGATCGGGCGGAATACTGTCTCGAGTTCGCAAGATTGCAAAGGGAGGAAGCAGGTGTAGCAGAAGAGGAGGAGGACCCCTCAGAAGATACCGAACCCAACGAGTCCATAGGATCAGTCCATGATGAGAGCATACCATCTAGGGGTCGACGTATACGTACCCCACCAGCAGAGAACCAGGCGGGTCCCAGTAATTGGTTCTGATATAGTTGGAAACCTAGAGAATGTACATATAGTAATAGTAGATAGTTTTTGTATAATGATGTCTAGGTACATAACTAGACCGTAAATATCCTTTTGCTAATAGGAATGTATATAAGTCATCCTTTGATCATGCTATCTTTTTGCTCGTATAAGCATGATTAACTAATAGACATTTTGTATGGGTAAGAGTATCAAAAACCAGTGTACCTATTGTATATATATATGGATTTGTAAACCTAATATTTTCTACGTATATGATTTGTTTACAAATTATTCGGTAGGTTAAACAAGGGTATATATGCATGTAATTAAGTGTTGTTTCTCCTTCTTCCAAAAGTATGGCAGCGCGAGGAAGGCCACGTAAGCATGTGCAAAATGAAAATGAGCCATTTGTCGGGCCAGCTGCTGAGAGGCAACCTCCACCTGCTGTTGGAGTACCGGGAGCGGATTTTGCTCGGGAGTTCCTGAACTCTCTGCAGGGACTCATACAACAAATACCAGCTAACCAGAATATACCAAATCCACAGAATCAGGGTATCAATACTAATGTCATTATAGAGCAATTTCGTCGTTTTTCACCACCAAAATTCAGAGGTAGCGAAGGACCTATGGTCGCTGAGGAATGGATTCTTGAGCTTGAAAGAATCTTTGACCATATGGAATCAACTGAAAATCAGAAAGTTTCGTGCGCAATATTCCAACTTGTGGAAGATGCTGGACACTGGTGGACATCACACGAGCGAACAATGACGAATGAACAAAAGCAAAACATGACCTGGAATGATTTTAAAAACATGATGATGGATCGTTACTTTCCACAGTCTATCCGTGACCAAAAGGAAATTGAGTTTGTCAATCTGAAGCAGGGAATTCTTCCAGTGATGGAGTATGAAAGACGTTTTAATCAATTATCTAAATATGCCCCACACTTGGTTGATACAGATGAAAGAAAAGCAAGACGTTTTGAAAGAGGTTTGCGTCCAGAGATCGGAGGTATCGTGTCGGGTTTGAAACTACCTACGTACCATGAAACGTTTGAACGAGCACATATTGTATCCCTTAGCCAGAATTTAGAATACAACCAGAAACCTCAAGAGCAACCCGGGAAAAGGAAATGGGATTTTAGAGATAAGAATAAGACTAACCACTTTGTGAAGAAGGCAACCCCAAGGGGGGGACCAGGACCAAATGCAGTTCCGATATGTCCTAATTGCAATAAGCACCACTATGGGGAGTGTTTGATGGGAAAGAATGTTTGTTATAAGTGTCGTCAACCAGGACATAGGTATTGGGAATGCACTGCCACACAGACCAAGACACCACAAAATGTTAATACACCAGACAAGAAGACAGGGAAGGCACGCGTTTTTGCTCTAGGACAAGACAAAGTGACCGAGGAGAATGAAACCATGGCAGGTATACTATTTGTCTACGATCTTCCAGCATATATTTTGTTTGATACTGGTGCATCACATTCTTTTATGTCAGAAGATTTTAAAAGAAAACTGGGTTTGAAAAGTAATACAAATGGAGAAGAATTGACGGTAAGTATTCCCTCAGGAGAAACTATTAGGACTAAGGATATTGTAATTGGTGTTAAGCTTTTAATAGGTGATCAAGAAATGGAAACTGATCTGTACGTATTAGAGATGAAATGTTTCGATGTTATTTTGGGTATAGATTGGTTGACCAAGAATAAAGCAACAATCCGATGTTTTGAGCGTGAAATTGACTTTGAAAGACCAATAGAATCCAAATTTACCTTTTACGGAGCCAAAACTAATACCAGACCGCATATTGTGTCAGCAATGAAAGCTGTAAGAATGTTACGGAAAAAGGGAAGTGAAGGCTACCTTGTGAATATCATGGAAAATAATACTGTTAAGGTTACACCTGCTGATATATCAACGGTGAGAGATTATGTGGACGTATTTCCAGATGAGTTGCCAGGAATACCTCCTGATCGACAGGTTGAATTCACAATAGATTTGGTGCCCGGAGCTGCGCCTGTATCTAAAGCACCTTATCGAATGGCGCCTAAGGAATTACAAGAATTAAAATTACAGCTTCAAGAGTTACTGGACAAGAAGTTCATCAGGCCAAGTGTTTCTCCATGGGGAGCCCCTGTATTGTTTGTCAAGAAGAAAGACGGATCTCTTAGAATGTGCATTGATTATCGGGAACTCGACCGCCTAACAATCAAGAATAAGTATCCCTTGCCCAGAATAGAAGATCTTTTTGACCAACTGAAAGGAGCTAGCGTGTTCTCAAAGATCGATCTTAGATCGGGCTACCACCAACTCAAGGTCAAAGAATGTGATATTTCTAAGACAGCCTTTAGAACACGATATGGTCATTATGAATTCATAGTAATGCCTTTTGGATTGACAAATGCACCCGCAGTATTCATGGATTTGATGAATAGGGTATTCCATCCTTATCTAGATCAGTTTGTCATAGTCTTCATTGATGATATCCTAGTATACTCAAGAGATAAAGAACAACACGAGAAACATCTTAGAACTATACTAGGTACCTTACGACAGGAGAAGCTTTATGCTAAATTTAGCAAATGTGAATTTTGGCTAGATCGAGTTGTTTTTCTAGGCCATATTATCACGGCTAATGGAATCGAAGTGGATCCCGCGAAGGTTGAAGCAGTAATGAATTGGAAAGCTCCGAAGAATGTGAATGAGGTTCGAAGTTTTCTGGGTCTAGCTGGTTACTACAGAAGATTCATTAAAGATTTCTCGAAGATCGCTAGGCCTTTGACTCAATTGACAAAGAAGAGCAACCAGTTCCACTGGACTGACGAATGCGAAAATAACTTTCAAGAGCTTAAGCAGAGACTCGTAACCGCGCCAGTTCTAACTATCCCTGACGGATCAGAAGGGTTTGTCATTTACACCGATGCCTCAAAGTTAGGCCTAGGATGTGTTTTGATGCAGCATGGAAAAGTCGTCGCTTATGCCTCAAGGCAATTGAAACCCCACGAGTTAAACTACCCTACACATGACCTAGAATTAGCTGCTGTTGTTCACGCATTAAAGATATGGCGTCATTACCTCTATGGTGGGAAATGTGAAATTTACACAGACCATAAGAGTTTAAAGTACTTTTTCACACAAAAAGAACTCAACATGCGCCAAAGAAGATGGCTGGAGCTAGTAAAGGATTATGATTGCACCATCCTCTATCACCCGGGCAAGGCAAATGTCGTAGCTGACGCACTTAGTAGGAAAAATGAAACTCATATGGCCAGTCTCCCAACACAACAAGAGCTATTAATAATAGAATTTGCTAAGTTGAATCTAGATTTTGTGAAGTCAGGCCATACTACTGCTATGATCGCAGCATTAACCGTACAACCTACTTTGAGAGATCGAATAAAGGTAGCACAAAGGACTGACCAATTCCTCCTCAAGATGAAAGACCGGGCAATTGCAGGAACCATCAAGGGATTCTTTGTAACACCAGATGGAACTTTAACATACGAAGGAAGATTATGTGTACCTAAGGATGATGACGTAAGGAAGGAAATTCTTGAAGAAGCTCACAATACCCCGTACACAGCTCATCCAGGAGGGACGAAAATGTTCAAGGACCTAAAAGAGATCTATTGGTGGAGGAATATGAAACGATCAATAGGGCAATTTGTTGAAAGATGTTTAACATGCCAACAAGTTAAAGCAGAACACCAACGGCCTTCAGGACTCTTACACCCTTTAGAGATTCCCGAATGGAAGTGGGAACACATAGCAATGGACTTTGTTACTGGACTGCCACGAACAGCAAGAAGGAATGAAGCTATTTGGGTGATCATTGACAGACTTACAAAGACAGCACATTTTATACCAGTAAGAATGACGCTTACCATGGATCAACTTGCTCAACGGTACGTGGACGAGATTGTTAGATTACACGGAGTACCAGTGACCATAGTTTCGGACAGAGATACTCGTTTCACCTCTAAATTCTGGAGAAGTCTACAAACGGCCCTTGGAACAAAGCTCAACTTCAGCACATCATATCATCCACAAACTGATGGACAATCAGAAAGAACAATACAGACACTCGAGGATATGCTCAGAGCCTGTGTACTAGACTTTGGAGGAAACTGGGAAACATTACCGCTGGTAGAGTTTTCCTATAACAACAGTTACCAGGCGACAATAAAGATGGCACCATATGAAGCACTCTACGGGAGAAGGTGTAGATCGCCGATTTACTGGGATGAAGTTGGAGAACGAAAGATTTTAGGGCCTGAAATCATCGAAAGAACCATTGAAGTGGTAACTAAGATTCGAGAAAGAATTAAGACCGCCCAGGATCGACAGAAATCATACGCTGACACACGAAGGAAGGATCTACAATTCAATACAGGCGATAAGGTTTTTCTCAAAATGGCACCAATGAAAGGGGTAATACGCTTCGGAAAGAGAGGGAAGTTGAAACCAAGATATATTGGCCCATTTGAGATTCTAGATAGAATTGGAGACGTCGCCTATAAGTTAGCTCTACCACCAGAACTTACTAATATCCATAATGTCTTCCATGTATCAGTACTTAGAAAGTATGTCCCAGATACGAATCACGTTATTCATCATGAGAATCTGGAAGTCAATAAAAACCTCACTTATGAAGAGAACCCCATTGCTATCTTAGGAAGAAAAGTTCACACTTTGAGGAATAGAGAGATTCCCTTAGTACTAGTGCAGTGGAGTAGACATGGGAAAGAAGAAGCTACTTGGGAACGAGAAGATGAGATTTTAGCAAAATATCCGAACATCCTAAACCAAGTAAGTACAATTTCGAGGACGAAATTTTTAAAAGTAGGGGAGACTGTGATACCCCGAACCTTTGAAACACAATAAAATACATTGTTTGTATTTTAAAATATTTTTACCCATTGTATTTTAAATTACAAAGTTATTTGATTTATGATTTTATTTTAGAAAATATGTGTGACCGCGATGTACCAGGTCGACTGCACTCCTAGCACCTAAAGGGTAAGAATTAGAAGTTTACAAAACAGAAGTTTAAAATTAAAATCGAGTTTAAAAAGTAAGAAGTAAAATTAAATTATAATAACTAAAACTACAATATATAAATATGTATATATAAAATAATAATAATAATATAATAATATAGTAAAGAAAACAACGTACATAAGTAAATATGCCTAATCTAACTAAATAAATAATAAAATAATGAATTACTATATTTAGTAAACTACTTACACATACTTAAAATAGCAAATAATACAAGTTATATAATAATATTAAACAAATACATAAAACTAACATAAATTTGGATCGTCCCACATCGAAAAAAAGTTGAAAAAATTGTTGAAAAATTCCTTTATAAATAAGTTATAGGAAATGAACTTATAACTAAACATTTCAGTGAATGTATTAAAAGGAATTCCTTTAACTAGGAGGTCCTTATAAGTTTATTTTCGACAACGCTCGGACCGGTGTTTTGGGAAGTTGTTGAATAGTGTTAAAATCTTTTAAGGTACGTCTTCTTTAATAGTTTTTTTTTTTTTTTTATTTATTTTTCTTGTCATTGTCATTTATAGTTTATATAGATTTAAGAATTTAATTATTTTCTTGACTTAAGTAGATTTATAAATTTAGCTATTTTCTTAAGTTTGTATTAAATAGTTGTTGTTTGAAATGCATGGTAGTTAGTTTAAAATATTTATCAATGTTGTTAATAATTTAAATTTAATAAAATGATTAGGCCTTTTAATTTAGGACTATAATTTATTACGACTCGACTTATGTATTAGAAATTGTAAAAGATAAACATAATCCAAAGATGTTGTACCACACTTAATCACTTTGAAAATACTAAACCCGATAAGTAATACTAATTAATTAAACAACATGTGCTAGGTGTAGTGCAGGTTGGGCCTAGGACATACACGACTCAACTATTTTAAAGCAAGCAAAACAAGGTGGGTGACTGGGCTATTTGTGAGTATATTATGCTACTGAACTTGTACTTTATAAATATGTTTACCTTCGGGCTTATGATATGATACCTCTTAAGTCGTAAGATTGACTTTTGAGTGGGACTTGGGAGTCGTAAGATTGGCCCCTAGTCTAGCAATATGGCTTTTGAGTTGTAAGATGAACTCCTAAGTCAAGGATGTGTTTATTATTGTGCACCTTCGTTAGTATAACTGCTTACAAAGTTCCCACTGAGTTTATACTCATGCCCATAATTTATTACAAATCTTCAGGTTAGTTGAGCGAGGTGGCGGGGCTGTTGCGGCAAAGGTCACCGGATTCCTTTTCCTACCCGCAACTTTAAGATGTTTTTGCCTCTTCAATGTATAAAAATAAGTTTACATGACACTGAGTCTGGGTGTTTTCATTTTCTGAGGAACTTTGAAACCTCCAGTGTAAATTTGTTTTGGCAGTATATTATCGTCAATAAAATTTCTACTTTTATCCGATAAACATTTTATGTCACGCTTTCACACATTTTCTGATTTATTATTTAATCAAAAGAAAAGAAAATTTAGTAGCACTTTAATCCCGAGCTAATGGGATTGGGGCGTTACAATAACAGGAGATGATTGCCTATAAATAGATGGTACCGTGTTCGGTAGGTAGCTCCGAACCCCTACCCAATCGGTTGTAGGAGAGGATCTCGAAAGAACCTCCCCACTACCACGTCGGTGGACGAGGTTTTAAAGCAAGGACTGAAGTTTCTAAATTTTACACTTCACATAAATAGTAAATTAATTTCTTAACACATTAGTGAGTTTGAACATCACGAACAACGTCTCGACCAACGACGTTGACATATACGATTTTAAATTAAGGAACATGTTTCTAAATGGACGTGTCACACAAAATAATGTAAGTTTTTAATAGAGAATTGAGTTTTTTTATTAATTTCAAAATATATAATAGGAGATGATTGTCCATAATGGATGGTACCGTGATCGGTTGGTAGCTCCGACCCCCTGCCCGGTCGGTTGTAGGAGAAGATCTCGAAAGAACCTCCCTACTACCACATCGTTGGACGAGGTTTAAAGCAAGGCCTGGAGTTTCTTAACACATTATTGATATTAAACATCACGAACAACCTCTCGACCAACTACGTTGACATACACGGTTTCAAATTATGGAACATGTTTCTAAACGAACGTGTCACACAAAATAATAGTTTAAAAGTTTTTAATAAATAAATGAGTTTTTTTTTTATTAATTTCAAACTATATAATAGGAGATGATTGCCCATAATGGACGCTACCGTGATCGGTAGGTAGCTCCGACTCCCACCCGATCGGTTGTAGGAGAAGATCTCGAAAGAACCTCCCTAATACAACGTCGTTGGACTAGATTTTAAAGCAACGACTAGAGTTTCTAAATTCACACTTCACGTAAATAGTAAATTAATTTCTAACACATTATTGAGTTTGAACATCACGAACGACCTCTCGACCGACTGCGTTGACATACACGGTTTCAAATTAAGGAACATGTTTCTAAATGGACGTGTCACACAAAATAACAGTTTGTAAGTTTTTAATGGATAATTGAGTTTTTTATTAATTTCAAAATATATAATAAGAGATGGTTGCCCATAATGGATGGTACCGTGATCGATAGGTAGCTCCGACCCCTTACCCGATCGTAGAGGTGTCAAAACGGGTCGAGCTCGTTGGGCCAGCCCGCCCCGCTATACATAATAGGTGGGTTGGGTTGGATATTTAGAGGCCCGTTGAAAAGCGGGCCCAAACGGGCCGCGGGCTAGGCGGGTTGGGGGCGAGCTATCCCGCTTAAAAAAAAAAAAATTAATGGAATTTAGTACTACTACTAGGGTTCAAATGGGCTAGCCCACTTTAAAAAAATTAAAAATTAATGATGGAGATGGAGAAGAAGAAAATGAAGATGATTTTGATGATGTAATGGTTAATGAACTCTACTATACTTTCATTTTGTGAACTTTTTATTTTTATATGTTGGATTTCGAATTATTGATTATGAACCTATCACCTATGATGGATGTGATGAATGTTTGTGAACACTTTACACTATTTAATAGCTATTATATAATAAAAATGGTTATAAAAAAAAAAAGTCAAAAAAAGGTGGGTTGGCCCGCCCAACCCACAACCCACCGGTGGGTTGGGTTGGGTTGGGATTTGAAGGCACGCCATATAAAAAGTCCGCCCCGCCCCGGCAAATGGTGGGTTAAGGTGGATTGTGGGCCGGCCCGCCCCGCCAACCCGTTTTGACACCTCTACCCGATCGGTTGTAGGAGAAGATCTCGAAAGAACCTCCCCACTACCACATCGGTTGACGAGGTTTTAAAGCAAGGACTATAATTTCTAAATTCATACTTCCTTGTTTTTTAATTAAATAAAGATAAGCCGGTTGGACATGTTGTTTTGTTATGTCCAGTTTTGTATATACCAAAGTCGTACAACATGGTGATACTCCATCATTTTTCCTAATGAACCGAGCCGAAGCAAGGTACAAATTGGTCTATAATGTGTGGAACTGTGTTGTTGAAATCTCGAGTTAACTCTTACGATTCTACGAGTTTAGGAGTTATTTCTCCCCAAACGAGTTAGCTAATGATAAAATTGAGATCTGGTAAAATCGAAGTAAACTCTCGAATTTGCTCATGAATTTTACGAGTTTTACGATTTTGTGTACGAGTTAAAATAGTTGTTTAGAAAATTGTTTTTGTTTATTCTATTTTAACAATTAAAAAAACTATATAATACGAATTATAAAATTTATACCAACTTAAAATTGAGATTTTAAAAATTTCTAGAGCAAATTATACACAAAGAGAGCCAATTTTGCTAAAAACCAATATTTATTTTCTTACTATCTAGTTCTAAATTAAAATATAAGCTTCATAAAAATATCTATTTTAAATAATACTTAATTTCGCTAAGGTTATTTTTAATTATCTCTTAAACTAAAGTATTCATAATTACTTAGAAATGCCCTACTAAATGTATATATGGACCATGATGGTTAAATCATCCATAATTGTATTTCTTTTAATTAATTGTATATATAATATATGTATTTTAATTGTTTGTTGGTTAATTATTTGTGCTAGAATTGATATTTATTGTGAATTGGACTTATGATATTTTGGTTTTAGTTGCAACTATAATTTGTAAAATAATTTCTTTACAGAAACATATGAGTATTTTTTTTAATAAAAATACAACTAATCAATTTATTTTATTTGACATGATTGTTTCAATTTTTTTTATTTTATTTAAGTCAGGGAGAAAACCCATCGTTTAAATAATGAAAGTCCTACTTTATTAAATCAAAAGCTAAAACAACAATATCTATTTTATAATCAACTTATTAAATCATCAAATCTGCTAAAATATCTTCTTATCACGACTTTGAGCATATATATAATTATGTATTAAAATAGCTACTGAAATTATTTTTAATTACCTATTTATATTTTTAATAATGAGTATTTTGTTAAAATTACTCTTTGAAGGAAATTTACTCTTTGTAGCCTAAATTATGACTTTTATTACATTTGGCAATCTTTTAAATTTTCTACTTTTAATAAAACTTCAATTATATGTTTTTACACTTTCTAAGCTAAAAAATACTTGGTCGCACAAATTAACATCGAATGTCTTTTTTACTCTTAACAATCTAAATAAATTTGTTTGCATTAATCAATTTTGATCTTCAAATAAATAAATTATTTATGAGAAGGATATAACATTTATATAAATAATTTACAATACTAAATAAAATAAGGAAATATTCAAATATTTTGAACAAACCAAAGACTTTAATTTGTTATTCGAATCAATAAATAAATTTTGAATTCTATTTTGTTAAAATAAGATTTTATTAAATAAAATTATTTAAGTATGTTTGAAATCACCAAATGAAATGTTAAAAGTTGCAAATGAAAATTCAATGTTATAAAGAAAAAAATAAATATTTATAATTAGAACTTGAAAGTTTATTTAGATAAATTAAAAGTTAAATATAAAATAAAAGTACAGACATAATGAGAAAACTATTAAAACTTTATATTACATATGACCCGAAAAAAATATCATTGTTCCTTTTATTATATATTTATGGTTATTTTTAATTATTTGTGTTAGAATTTAATTATTTAATAAATTAGAAATATACATATATATAACATAGTAGTGACAATTCTGTAAGTAACATTTTTCAGCCTAAAATTTTAGACTGTGATTGGTAAGTTGTCACATTTGGTATGAATCAAAATTTATTTACTTTCTAAAGTTTCAAATACCTTTTTTTTCATTTCTAATATATTTATTATGTATACTATATCACATTAAACATCTTTTGATGATGTTTGATTTGATATCCATATGATATATATAATAATACAATATTATATTTTTTGTTCGTTGATTATTTACGTCCAAATAATACTTTGACGCACTAATCAACATCAACTGTCTTTTTTACTCTTAACAATCTAAATTAGTTTGTTCGCATTAATCAATTTTTTCTTCATATAAATAAGCTATTTATAAGAAAAATATGACATTATATAAATAATTTACAAAATATCAAATAAAATACTGAAATATTCAAATATTTTGAAGAACTCACATACTTTAATTTAAATCATTAAATAATTTTGAATTTTATTTTGTTAAAATAAGATTTTATTAAATAAAAATTATTTGAGTATATTTAAAATCACCAAATGAAATGTTAAAAGTTGCAAATGAAAATTCAACTTTATAAAGAGAAAATTAAATATTTATAATTAGAACTTGAAAGTTTATTTAGATAAATTAAAAAATAAATATAAAGTAAAAGTAAAGACATAAAGTGAAAAATATTAAACTTTACATTACATATGAAATATCCAAATAAAATAACATTGTTCCTTTTATTATATATTTTATGGTAATTTTTAATTATTTATAGTTAGAATTTAAAAATTAATTTAAAAATTAAAAAATCTATATATATATATATATATAGATATATATTAACACATACATACATACTTATATATATATATATATATATTTAAGCAACAATAGTGACAATTCTGTAAGTAACATTTTCCAGCCTAAAATTTTTAGACTGTGATGGTAAGTTGTTGTCACATTTGGTAAGAATCAAAATTTACTTTACTTTATAAAGTTGCAAATATATTTTTTCATTTATAATCTATTCATTATGTATAATATATCAAATTAATCATCTTTTGATGATGTTTGATTTGACGTCCATATGATATATAATAATAAGATATTATATTTTAAATATTATATTATTTGTTTGTTGATTATTTGAGTAAGATTTCAGTGTTTATTGTGGGTTGTACAACGATATAGTATTGGTTCGGAATACAACTAAAAATCATTAAAATAATTTGTAAACAAATAATTATTTTTTATAAATTATTTTACTTGATTATTTCATTAAAACCACAACTAATCAGTTTGTTTTATCTACCATGAATTGTCCCAAGTTTTCTTCATTTATTATATTGAGAAAAAAAATCAATGTATATATAATTGAACACATATTTTATCGAATTAAAAGCGATAGTTAATATTTGATTTATAGTCAGCTTATTAAATTATTAAATTTGCTAATGCTTATTTTATATAATAATTATTTTTGTTGATAAATAAAAAAAAAAAAAACTACAATTTTCACTCATATATATAATTTCATATATGATAATTAATGTTAGAAATCTTTTTATTACTTTTTTATATTTATATTAATGTAATTTTTCTACAAATAAGTACACTTTGCAACCTATGCTCTGATATTATACAAATTTCAACTAAATTTCTTTTAAATAAGCAAAATTAACCAACTTGAACTATATATTTTTTAGACTTTGCAACCTAAACAATACTTGGTCAATTTAACCAATCTCAATTATGTCTTATTATTTTTTATTTTTTTTCGCATTTTGCAACCTAAACAATTTTTTTTTTTACATTAACTAATGTATATCTTTACAGGAATCTACCATTTACAATATAAATATATAATTTAATTAAAACTCTTCAATATATATATGAAAGTATTAAGAAATATTGAGGCACACATATTTTTTATTTTGTTATTCCAACTATTGGGAAAAAAAAAAGATGTTTTATTTTGTTATTCCAATGCAACTATTGAATAACTTTTGGATTTTATTTTGTTAATTTGTTATTCTTTGTATATCGAAAATATCAAGTAAAGTCGTAAAACTTGCAAATAAGATTTTTTAAAAGTAAATAGTAGAATTTAAAACTTTATTTAGATAAACTTAAATATTTAAAGTAGAATGAAAAAAATTAAAGAAAAAAAAAATCTTATAACAATTATCCAGTTTATTTTATTTAATAATATGAGTTGATAATTAGATATTTATGTTTGTTTTAATATTCATAATTAATTAAGCTATTATGCATATAGGTGAAGAATGATGCAGACACACTAAATGTGTGTTTGAATTTCAAAGATAAGAATGATCATTTTGAAAAATATTTTCTTTATATTTAATATTTATCTTAATGTTAATATATATATATATATAAAGTAAGTTATATTAAATTCATATATCACGTGCGAGAATCTTATATTTACATTACTTATAATTTTGTTTATGGTTTATTCTACATTTAAACAAAATATTTTATTAGGATAAAACGATCACATATTTAAATATTAGATTATATCATATTAATTTTATTAAAATCATTACTTTTTAATAAACTTCCGTGCATCGCACGGGAAAAGTACTAGTTGAGTACAAAAGTATTGCACTACATTCGACGCCATGTCTACAGAAATATACACATCAAAGTTTCTTAATTAAACATGTCCAAAAAGGATATTATAATGGTAGCAAAATATAGTGAGTCCACGGTTTAGCCCCACAGGTCGTCATTTATTTACACGAGACCCCAAAACTTGTAGAAGCTTCAACCGCATGCCAGAACAGCCATCAAGCTCATGCGTAGTCAAACTCACCTACAATGCAAGAACTACGTGAGCTAAAGCTCAGTAAGCAGAAATCATGCATGAGAAATGCACAAATGATGGATGCAAATTATAAAACCATTTATCTCAACTCTTTTCTCAAAAGAAAAGGTCTTTGGTGGGAATTGGCTCCCTCCACTAGCACAACCTCACCAGAATATCACTCATTGGCTATACTTGTGACTACCAAGGGTCCCTCCTCCCCCCTTATAGTCCACCCGAGACATCATTGATGGTTGGTACGACCAAGTGGCTGTCCTTCCGAGACTACCAGGGGTCTGCCTCCTGCCTGCCCCCGCAGTCCACCGAAAAGTCTACCTCTTCCCGTGTCCATAATTGTAAAGGTGCTGAAGTGGGAAGCTCTTCCGCATGCATGTCTGTCACCTGAAGCATCCTGAGATACACCATAATATAAATATATATATATATATATATATATATATATATATATATATGTGTGTGTGTGTGTCAATGGTGACCAATCTCGAAATATTTTCAATTTATGAAATTACATTATTTTGACTTCTTTCATGTACACATGTAAATTCTTGCAGACGCTAAAGCTCATGATTAATGCACATCTATTTACTTTAGCAACATAACAAACACTTGATACAAAGGTATACAACACATATAACAATCAATTATCACAAGTAATAAGCACAAATACTATGTTCAAAGTTGAAGTTGGATTTTTACTTACCTCTACTCCGGAGTAACTTTTGAAACTTCCTATCCCGCCGTGGTAATCAATCTATGACAATTAACTCAATCAATGCACAAATTATCAAATTCTAGATTGTTACGTACTTTTAGTCCGATAGTTCCAGCTTCGTCGCATTTTGGTAATAAGGATCTAACTTTTTCTAGAAAATTGATATTTATATGCTTTAAATTGGGTTATAAAGCTAACACATCAGGCTGCAACTTTTATGTTTTGTACGTTTTCAAATTCAGTTTGCAGAAATGTCGAAATAAGCTGATTAGTGAACATCTGTTGCAAAAATTTGGGCAGAATCAAAATTCACTCACTATCTTAACCTTAAATATGTATATATGAATATGCATACATGTACATAAAATTAGTAACAGTGTATTGTATTCGTATGTACTAATCACATGCTTCTAAATCATGTATCACTCTATTGCTAATGTGCTTAATTATTTCCATTATCATAGGTAGCAACTAATTTAGTATTTCCTCAGGGTGTAAACCAAAACCATAGAACTTTAAATATTAATCACGTAACTAATCAATTCAAATGAAAACCACTTCTACAATTATTATTGTTATACTTTGCTATATTAGAACATGTGAGCTTCTTATGGTTGTACATTAGGAAAACAATTACTTCATTAATTCCTATATTTCTCTATCAACAGTGGAACAAATCTAATTGAAATCAATTATATCAAATGATGAGAAAACATTCCACTGAAGCATCAATTAAAGACACAATAAATACCCATTCTGCTTCGTCTATTTTTCTTCTTTTTTTTCCCCTAAGACAACTTGTGTTTGGATGTACATCTGTTTCATGCATTTATTTACGAGATAATAGTGTGCTTTTATAATTTTGATTGATTCTCTTTATTGAAGTTGGCCACCGACTTTGCCCCATTTCTAAGGCAGTTATTTTTTACCTATTATTATTATAATTATAATTATAATTATAATAATTATTACTATCATTATTATTATTATTATTATTATTATTATTGTTGTTGTTGTTATTGTTGTGATTTCCGACAACGACACTATTTACACATCTAACACTCCCACGTACTGCCTAGTGGGTTTCATCTTTTAAACTTATCACACGCAGTCTTATATTATTTAGCTTCTCCCAATATTTTAGACTGAAGGGTTCTCAATCACTAAAAAGAACATCTCCAAATTAGTTGCAGAACAGAACATAAAATAATAACTAAAGCAAATTGCAACAACAACTATAACACAAGTAGCACACAAAAATATTAAATGCATGAAATGCAAGAATTATATTGGCCAGTGAGTTGTGAGAGGCTCAGGTATTATAGGTTGCACCACTCTCTGTAGCACCTTTGGAAGATTGTCCTTGATCAATGAATATTGACTTAGGCAATTTATCGAATATATTAGGGGCACTACGCACATCTACACTTCAAAATCAGGGCCATCACTGTCATTTAAGGAGGAAGCAAGTCTGAACTTCGGAGGAGGCTTTGGCTTCTTTGGACCCTTCTTCATGGAAGACGACCATTTTTCATCGAGGGTAGATGGATACCCTCTTTGTCTTTTCGAACCTCTTTTGCTCGACCCACTTGGTTATTTAACTACACATTTGATTGTTGAAAAAATTCGGAGCATCATCCTCATCAACAACATTTTCAAACTCTCCAGGCAGCTGAATATTGTTGGGTGGCACAAATTATTCAAGAGCCATCGAAGAATCTGAAGCTTTTTGCGAGCGAGCTCTCAGTAAGAATACCGGTGTTTTGTGCGTCGTCTGAGGAAGGTTCCTGAGCACCTTGTGTGACACTCGAAGGATTGGCCTTTGCATACTCTGTTTGTATGTCATGGATTTTCAGAGAGGGAAGTCATTGATAGAGAGCCTGAAATGTTAGGAGCAAATAAAGAGGTATTAGGGTTAAAGATAAACGAAAGAATAGGTTGAGTGCTAGCAACGAATTCAGGTTTTAAATGTGTAAGAATTTCGGCCACATCTTCATCGGATTCAATCATGCTTTTAACAAAATAAGGCCCGCTTGGTTGCAAATCATCAATGACAATGGTAATGGGTATGAATGAGGGGTTAATCATACTATGGAATAATATGGGAGGAGTTGTTAATAAAATGGGGTATTGATTAACTTTTTCATTATGTACCAAACACCATAAATGAGAATGGATCATCATTCCTTCCCACTCCCTACCCCTAAACCCCTCAACCAAGCGGGACCTAAAAAATAAAGAAATTGAAGACACATATACGAAAGATGAAATTGAGATTATAAATTTCACGAAAAAATTGTCTCGCCCCACTCATCCTATTTTTTATCGCAAAACATATGAACACAAATAAACTACAACACTAATTGAAGACACAAGGAAAGGAAAATAAACTCCTTCTATCAACCCAACAGTTTCGGGCAAGTATAGGAAGTTGGGGAGTTAAGTGGCTAGGTGGGTGGTTAAGAGAAGTACTGGTAAGATGAGACAAACCATCTGAAATTTTTACAAGAGGATTAAAATAAAGTAAAAAACAAGACATGAAAGACATTTTTTAAAGAAACAATATTTTGAAGGTAAGATGTATGCAAAAGAAACTAAGAAAGTAATTTATAAAGTGAACATATTTTGTAATGTTAAAGACAAAAATTAATATCTCCCAACTAATCCAACACCTTGCATAACACTTGAGGATTTAAAACAAATCTGAAGAAGCAAGATATTACTAAGAAATGAGACCTGCTAACTCTTTAATAAAAAATCACCATCAAGAAAGTCTAACTAGGAAATTTAAAATCACACAAGGATGACAACTAAGATAAACACCTTTTAAATTAGTAAGGGATATGAAAGAGAATATCAATTCAGCATTACAAAATACTTGATCCCTTATATTTACTCATTTTATGTCCAAATAGAAGCATACTACTTAGGTTCAAAATAAGTACTGAGACAAAAATAAAAATGTATGCAAAAAGAAGTGTCATAACGATGTTGTACAGGTGTTATGACACTATGCAATCCTTTCATAGAAGACACATCCCTAGAAATTTCTTCAAGGAAGAAAGTCTCTCAAAATCTAATCCTTTTGTAGAAATATCAGCTAGTAGGTATATGTTTGATACCAATGAGACTCTTTTCAACAAGATCTCTAATAAAATTATGTCTAATGTCATTGTGTTTTTGTTCTAAAGTGTTGTACAAGATTTCTGGTAATGTTAATGGCACTTGAATTATCACAACAGATAGGTAAAGTGTCACTTTCCAATCCATAACCATCCAACATTTGTTTCATCCACAAGAGTTGTGAACAAGAACTACCAAGTGCAACATATTAAGACTCGGCTTTTAACAAAGACACACAATTTTTTTTTCTACAATGCCACGAAACTAAATTATTTCCTAGGTAGAAACAACCACCTGATGTACTTTTACGATCATCCACATCCCCAATTCAATCTGAATCACTAAACCTAACAAGATTAGTATTTGTATCTTTAGAATACCAAATTACTAAGTCTGTTGAACCTCCCACATACTTAATAATATGTTTCACAACATGCAAGTGTGCTAACTTATGGTCCGTTTGGTATCTAGCACACATACAAACACTAGCATATATCGGGTCTACTGGCAGTTAGACAAAGCAGGCTTCCTATCATACTTCTGTACAAAGTGTAGTCAACACTTTCTCCAACACTACCTCTGTTGATTTTCTGACTTGACCCAATGGGAGTTCTCGTGTATTTTGTTTGACAAGGGACTTTTCATATTTAGACTGTGATACAAAGATCCCATCATTAAGTTTTTTGATTTGAAAACCTAAAAAGAAGCTAGTTCACCCACAAGGCTCGATTCAAAAGTAGAAGATATAGCATCAACAAATTCATTCAAGTGACTTCCATAAGTCGACTCAAATACAATGTCATCTAGATACACTTGCACTATATGTGATATAATTCCTAAATTTTTTAATAAAAGGAGTTTTCTCCACAACACCTCCAGAAAAACCTAAATTGAGAAAAGGAACGTAGTCAACTGATCATACCAAGCCCATGGGGCTTGTTTTAATCCATACAAAGCTTTTTTTAGTTTATAAACATGAATAGGTTTGTAAGCATCAACAAATCCTTTTGGTTGTTCCCCCATAAGCTTTTTCAACAAGGTATCCATTTAAAAAAGAAATTTTCACATCCATTTGAAACAACTTAATGTCAAGAAAACATGTCATAGCTATAAGAAATTTGATTGACTTAAGAGGTGCAAATGGAGCAAAAGCTTCATCAAACTCTAGACATTAAATTTGAGTATATCCTTAAGCAAGAAGTCTAGCTTTATTACGTATTATATTACCTGCTTCATTGATTTATTCCTAAAAATCCATTTAGTACTAGTGACATTTACATCATGAGGACGTGGTACTAAATCCCAAACATCATTTTTCACAAATTGATGGTGTTCTTCATGCATGGAATTTATCCAAAATTCATCTTTGAGAGCTTCATCAAATTTTCAGGTTAAATGTGATAAGAAAACTCTAATATTAATAACAGAAAAGTAACATGCAAGTTTTACCACTTTTGATTAATAAAGCCTTTCATTGCTACAAGTTCTCAATTTGGCAAGAATACTACCTATGACTTTAGTGATGGGATGATTCTTTCGAATTCTACCACGTGGATCCTTGTTAATTCTGGAATTATCATATATATTAGACCTGATCTGTTGTTTATTTTGATTAGTGTCAGCTACTCTGAAGGATTATCGTGGGAAACCTGAATAGGTGTTGTAGGGGGTACTTCAACACCTTCTTCAATATTCTCTTTTTCATAATCAGCATTTTGAACCTTTGTGCTCTTAATCATATCCAGCACATCATCCTCATCTCTTTTCCATGCAAGATCAGAAAGATCATCAATAATAACATTGACACTCTCTTGAATGTTTCTTGTCCGCAAATTAAACACTCTAAACGCATGACTATTTGTAGAATATCCAAGAAACATACCTTTATCACTTTTGGAATCAAATTTTCCAAGTTGATCTCGGTCATTCAGGATGTAACATATACACCCAAAGACATGAAAATACTTCAGGTTTTTTTTATTTTTTTACTGTTAATTACTAGTTATATTCCCGCGCAATGCGCGGCATGTTATCTTATAAAAATAAATAATAATTTAAATTAAAAATTTTAGAATAATAATATTTTTTATATTATTGGTGGTAATGTAGACTTGCCGAAATCAAAAGTTTAAATCATTATTACGTATACGTATAATTAAAGTTACTAAAACTGTAAAGTTTTTATCACGTATATTTATAATCAATCTAATCATAAAATATATCTCTTGAAAAATAAATAAATAAAACAATATTTCGAATCATAGTTGGAGTAAGTCGTATTTTTTAAGATTTACAAACCTATACGATTGTCGTGGTAGAAATTACTCATATAGTTAACAGTAATTTGACATTTGTTTATAATAATTAACATAAAGAGAAATACAGTTTGTTATTTCAATTAAAGTAGATTCTTAACAAATGATATGTATATATATATATATATATTGTTGAATACAACTTATCATTTCCAATGGCATGAGAATATAAGATTCTGTACTAAGGTTATGACATTATTAAGCATTAAGTTGTAAGACACAAATAAACAAATAAATAAAGAATGTATCCATAAAAAATGGTTAATATTAATTTGCACTCTGAAATATGCAAGATTTTTTCTTTCCGTTTAAACCTAGACTTCTTTTTTTTTTTTTTTTCATCAAATAGCAACCTATACTCCGCGGATTTATCAATTAGCAACCTCCGGTGAGAACGAAACGAATATTTAAAAATCATAAAATCATTTAAAAAATCTAATTTTTTTTATTAAATTCTAAAATTTCATTTAAAATATAAATGAACAGATAAATATTATTTATGAAAATTACTTTTCATAAAAATTGAGTTTTTTTTTTTTAATTTAAAAAAAATTAAATTTTAAATCTTTTAAAAGGATTTCATTATTTTAAATTTTTTTGAATTTAAAAATCTACTTATTTAATAGATTAGATTTTCTTAAAACTTTATTTTCTACATTTTAAATAAATTAGTTTAAACTCTTTTAAGAAAATTGGTGTTTTTAAAAATACTTTTCATCTATAATTTCACACATCTTGAATGATTTTTTTAGATTTTGGGATAATTTTCAGATTTTATAAAATAGTTATAATAATTTTTTAAGAAAAGAAAATAATTACACGATAATCCAAATAATCTGAAATTTTTCTGAAATTGTTTAAAATAATTTGGGAGTTAGAAAATAATCATTTTGAAAATGTCTGACTAATTTAATATTTTTATTTGATTAATTTTATATTTTTATAATGTATTTTTAAATACTTTAAGGATCCTCAAAATTATTATTTTCAAATTTATTAATTTTTTTATTTTTAAAAATCCTTATTATTTCATAAAATTAAATATTTATAAAGTTATGCTCTACTTTTAATTAATTTTTTATATTTTCTACAAATTATTTTAAACTTATTTAAAAAATTATTTTTTTAGACAATTCTAATATTTACGAATATAATTTTTTTAATCTAATATTTTTCAGTTAATCTTTTATATTTAAATGAATTTTAAAATTTAAAGTATTTTACAAATTTTTTAATTACTTTTAATTTTAATAAAATAATATTTATATTCTCTCTTGAATTCTTCGCCGGATATCGCAAATTTACAAATATTTTGAGTATAGATTGCTATTTGATAATAAAAAAAGTAATTTAGGCATAAAATGAAAAAACCTTGAATAGTTTAGGGTGCACATGGATATTGAGCCTAAGAGAATTACTTTAGAATATTTTAACATTCAAATTTATTTTTTATTATTAAAGCATAAAGAAATTTACTATACTATAGTATTAAATACTCTTTCCGTCAAAAAAAAAAAAAAATCATATTTTAGTTACTAACATTCAATCATGGTCTAATAACTAAAAATTAGTTATATAAATTTATTTTAAAAAAATTAATTGATTTATTATGAAGGTAAATATTGAATCTTTGACTACCATATTTATCCATTTATTGGTAGCAATTTTGTAATGTGAAAAATACATTGTGATGCCAAAAACTATATCAATCATAACTACACAATTATAATATATTTATGACATGACTTAATTATTGGAACTATAAATAAAATAAAGTCAATTATATAATAAATAATATACTTTAGGCGGGAAAGATAAAATTACATAAAAGCGCTTCATTTGGGTTTATATATATATATATATATATAGATTTTTATAATGTATTTTTAAACCATTTATGTAAAAAATCACTCCTATCTCTTAAAAGATATCATAGTATTTGCAGATTTGTCATTGAATAGAGAAAACCATTAAAATTTTGCTTTTACCTTTTATCTTGGAAGCACTTTTTTCAAAACAGAAGCTGACTTTGCAAACATTACAAAATATGATTTCTCAAGCTATACTTTGAAAAGTACTTAGAAAAAGCAGATGCAAACAAAAAGTCTTAATATTTTATTAAAACCATTTTTATTAAATTTGAAGATATTTTCTCAAACACTCCAAAATTACTTTTCACAAGTTATAAGCTGGAAAGCAATTAAAAAAACCAATTGCATACGCTCATATCTTCCTAAATTAAAGCTTGCTAGTTAACCCAAAAAAAAAAAAGGAAAAGAAAAACCTACTAATTGATAGGACTATTTAAGAATATGACTATTAATAGGGATTACAAATAATGTATAATCTTAGTAGAATATAGTAGAATGAATTAGATAGTTAATATGATAGTTTAGGCGGGAAAATGTATTTTACATTATTAACCCTCATTTTACTTTTATATATATATATATAGATATAGACTAGTAATATTCCCGTGCGATGCACGGAAGTTTATTTAAAAAGTAATGATTTTAATAAAACTAAATATGATATAATCTACTCCCTCCGTTCCGAATATTGCACTGGTTCCCCGACACACATATTAAGAAAAGTTTTTTTTTTATAAATGTTGACTTAGTCAAATCTGTTTTTACCTTTATGTGATGGTAGATTTGTAATTATGTGATTAATGTGGGGTAGAGATATAAAGTTTCATTTCCTGAAATGGAAAGTGTGCAAAAGGGGTGGGACACCTCGATTAGAGAAGTATGCTAGTTCATTCGGGACGGAGGGAGTAATATTTAAATATGTGATCGTCTTATCCTAATAATATGTATTTTTTTTAAATATAGGATATAACATAAATAAAATTATAAGTAATGTAAATATAAGTTTCTCGCACGTCAATAGGAATTTAATAACTTACTTTATATATAGGTGTATATATATATATTGTAGATTAACATTAAGATAAATATTCGATATAAAAAAATCTTTTTCAAAATATTCATTTCTTATCTTTGAAATCCAAACACACATGCATTGTGTCTACATCATTCTTCACCTATGTGCATAATAATTTAATTAATTATGAATGTTAAAACAAACATAAATATCTAAGGCTATGCTTGTGCTGGGCTGGGCCCATCCGGATGGGAGATGGGCCCAACAGTAATTAATTTTTGTACAGGGATGGAGATGGGAATCCACCCATCCAGCCCTATTTTTTACAACTGACAATAAATACTGACTCTCCTGTAACATCACTTCTATTCCTCCTGCAGATTTATTCACGCCTCTCTACACTTTCTGTCTCACCTCCTTCTCTCTCCTCCTACAGTAATTTCACATGAAAAATTCAGGCTTTATCTCAAGAATCTCTGCAAATTAATGGCAGAGGCTTCATCGTCGTCTACAATTCAATGCTTGCAGCCCCCAACTATCTCTGATTTCTGTGTGAAAGTAAATACTTTGTTGAAATTAGGGTATATTGGCAGAGAATATAAATCATCTCTTTTATTTGTGGGGTGTTGGGCTAAGCCAACATCCCCTATTTCGTAGATGTTGTGATTCAGAGATGTGTTGTAATTTTTATTATATTTTTTCATCGCCTTTTGTAGTTAAGGCGGTAGTTGTGTGCATGTAGTATATTATCAGTAAGAATGAGGCTAGAAGCTCAACCCTCTCAAACCTCTCACACACTGTGCACAATTGAGTCAAATAATGGTAAACCTCGCGTGTATTCTCTGAAGGAGAAGCGGAAAAGGGTAGAGCGTTCAAGGTCGGAGGAGTCGGTGCAGTCAAGTTTGTTGCCTAACAAAAAGCAGAGAAAGGTTCGTGGTCCACTCGTGTTTTTTTGGATCTTAAGCCTTGTGTAGGTAGGTTTTCTGTTGCTTTTTTATTTGCACCCAGTTTATGTGATGTATTTTTTGATGTGCCTCTGTTTATATGGAAAGAAAGAAATAAAAAAATTTGATGCACTTTATGCCTTGTGTAGTACAGGCGGCACAAAAGATGCATTACCATTTAAGTTTATTAATTTCTAAATTTTCCTGCAAATTTGCATATAAGATTAACCTGGGTGTATTGTTTATGTGGCAGAAGAATGAAAATGAAGACACACATGTGTGCTTATTAGTTTATTAGTAGTCATGATGACCAAAAAATGAGTATAAATATTAATATTAAAATATACAAACTTGGCAGTTTGTTTATCAATAATATGTGTGCTCAAATTTCGTTAATTTTGATACTAATTATAATAGGCATGATGAACAAATTGGTAAATCAGTTTGCTTATGCACAAACTGGGTGTGCTTGTGGTCAAATATGAAATTTGTGTGTTTGTTGTTTCATGTTATTTGAAAGAAATCTGGATATATATTTGATTAGAATTGTCTTTTTGCTGCTGGTTTTTTTTTTTTTTTTTTTATATCGGGTAATGTTGACTTGATAAACTCGGTTTATAGTTTATAAGTCATGTTTTTTTTGTATTGAATCTGTTTAGCCATGTTTAATGCATTAATGACATATTGTAGTAAGCTTCTTCGTCCGTTTTTTTTATACACAAATTAGTTGGTGATTGATGTGTTTGACGTATTTTGTTGTTATGTTGCGATATCTGCTGAATTCGATTTTTTATGTTTTTTGTTCTATAATTTCAAGGAAAATTGTTTGTGGTTTAATACCGAAAACTATTAAATTTAAATTAAAAGCAATACTTTTGTGTTTAAAAGCAATACTTTTGTTATCAATAAATGATTTTCAATTAAAAGCAATACTTTTGTGTTTAATAACGAATAGTTTATCAGTATAAGCAAAAGTGATCATTTTTCTTTTCACAAATTTTTATTGTGCATTTCGTTCTGTATCGAGTCCCACATTTGCTTGCATATTATGTCAACACACAACAAAATAGGATCTGTCAATCTTCTATATTTATATTGTTCATGTTTAAATATGACCCACTTGATATTTTATCTAGAAAATTTATTTACGATATTGTTATGTCTGCATTTGGACATAATTGTTTTCATGTTTTTGATATTTCTGTACATGTATTGTTGTATTTTAAATAATATCATACATATAAAATTAAAAAGAAGAAACTATATCGATTTAGGTTATCTTCAATTTGGATATCGGTATTTGTTCCTGAGTATATCAAATTTAACTGCAAAATTATAAATCCATACTTTAGCATAACAAAGGCAATATTTGTTTCATGTTCCCCCAATTGTCATGTTTTTTTTCACCAAATTACTACTGGTCTAACCATGATTATGAACCTATATTTGCAATACAAGACCACCACTAGTTGTTAGGCCCTATTCCCTCGTTTGTTTTGAGTCTAAAAAATTTTACAACTACACGTGTAATTATATTATATATCGACAAATTTAACAGCTAGACAGCCAAAAAAGTTGTACATAAGAACTATGTTTTTTGGAATGCAATCCGTTTCCACAAAAAAAATATAAATAATTAAATAAATAAATAAATAAATAATACAAAAAACATATTGATTGCATTTGGCTATCTCTATTAGGAATACTCAATACAAATCTAAAATATATTTGTGAAGCTAACTTCTTTCCGTATACTAATAGATGTCGACCGCGAACTTGCCCGAAAAAGTCACCTGGTCTCGGGACAACTAGGCAAACTTTATCTTTCTGTGTCATCAGGAATATTGTAATGGTCAACTTCTTACAACTACATTTTCCAACCCAACACTAAGTTCTATTTGTCTAAAATTGAACGCGATGAGCACCGACCGCTCTTTCTACGAGGTTCAACACTTGAGGGTCAAATGGAAGAACCTCAAGAAGGCGTGGAAACTTTTGTATGACCTCCGCTATAAGAGAGGGTCCGGCTTGGCTTGGGATGACTCTAGGGATACTATCATAAGCCCGAAAGACGTGCTCGTGCTAATTTACTTGGTATGTTTGCATTACTTTGCTAACATACAGATCCCCTCTGATTGTGTTCAACTTTGGATTTATTTTTTGTTAAAATACCGATATAGGAGCATCGAGATAATAGGGGTATTATCCGACGTGGCCTTCCGAACTTCAGTCAGTGCACAGATATGTTTGGTAAGAACACAGCCACGGGTTATGGGGCTCGATCCAGTGGTGGCCTCCATGACGAGCCCGAGGACGAAGATGAAACATCTCCTCCTCCTGACGATAGCGAACTTCCTCCCGAAATGGTTAACCAAGAGGGGGTTGGGGGGGGCACGTATCCCCACTCGGCGTCGCTCTTCCGGAGCTGCTGAGCGGGAAGCTGTCCTCACCAGATGTATCGACAACTTCAATGGTTATCTTGCCGATATTCGTGCTCGAACAACAGAAATAAAGGTGGAGTACGATCAGTGCTTTGACATGGTGAGCGCGATGGATGATGTATCGGCCGAACAAATGATAAAGGCTACAGAGCGACTTCAAAGTGGGCCAGCACGTCGCATGTTCCTCAAATTCTCGCCCGCTCAGCAGCGTTTCTGGGTCATCTCACTTGCCTAACTATTAGGAGTACTCACCCTTCTACTGATTGGAAAATCCCGTTTGTATTTTAGGAAATTATCGTATGTACTAGTAATGCTGGTTCTTACCGAATGAATTTAGTTTATTTCCCTAATTATGTTGTTGTGTTAACTTCAGATTTGTTTTTTTTTTTCTATGTGTGCCAGGCCCCTAAGTACCTGCATAATTATTAATATTAAAAATAGGTTGTTCAGCCAATTTTCCAAGATCATCTGATTTTTGTTTCATTGCTTCATCATCAATTGTTCGATTATATCTCTATTGTAATAAAGACCTAATTTTATATGAGATTTTTGTTATTTAGGGAAATGGAAGACGACGAAGGTAACTATAATTCCGATGGCAGGTCCGAAGAAGAACTTATCATATCCGGTTTTATGGCAACAGTAGTGTTGCCACTTACTATACGACCTGAGCGGATTCTTCGTCATACGTCTCGATTGCCTGGGAGTGATTGGATAGGAGAGATACTAATGGGGCATGATGGTCGATTTTATGATAACATGAGGATGACTCGTCAGACTTTCCACGCTTTAGTTCGTATGCTTGAAGCTAGAGGAATAGTACAAGACTGCCCCCAGACACGTGTCTCCTGTATCGAGTCCGTGGCTATCTTTTTTAGGACAGTATGCATGCACGTGAGGCAAAAAGATTCCATGGAACGTTTTCAACACTCAGGGGAGACCATCCATCGGCATATTATGAGGATTCTAGAAGGCCTCGTCGCCATTGCACCGTTATATATAACGGCGCCTGACTATAATCATATCCACCCCAGTGTCCTAGATAACCCGAATTTCTTCCCATATTTCGAGGTCAGTAGCTTACTACTAAGATATATCGTATAATATACCGTTAGGTAAATAAATTATTCTTAATTGATTTTGGTGTCTCACCCTTAATTCTGCTAGGACGTTGTCGGTGCAATGGATGGGACGCTTGTTCCAGCCTGGGTACCAATTCGGCGTCAAAATGCATATCGTTCTCGTAAGTCGACAGTTTCTCAAAACGTCCTCGCTGTCTGTGACTTTGATCTGAAATTCAACTACGTATTGGCGGGTTGGGAAGGCAGTGCAAGCGATGCCCAAATTCTATCTAGTACACTTCGGAGAGACCACACAGTCCCGTGGCCACCTGTAGGTAAGATCTCTCCCATGATCATCACGTAGAGGACCAAAAATTTTCGAGGCATATTTTATGTAAATGAAAATTAAGAAAATTCTTTTTTTAATTGGCTATGTAGGTCGTTACTATCTCGTAGACGCTGGTTATGCAAACTACGATGCTTTTCTGGCCCCCTACAGGAATACTCGGTACCACTTACCCGAATGGAATGCAACCGGTGCTCAGGCCCAGAACCCACATGAGATGTTCAATCACCGACACGATCGGCTTAGAAATTGTGTTGAACGCGCGTTCGGGGTGTTGAAGAGTAGATTTCCTATACTTAGATATGGAATGCCGAGCTACCTGTTGGTCAATCAAGCAAAATTGGTCATCGCATGTTGTGTAATACACAACTTTATTAGGCTACAGGGCCAAAGAGATCACCTATTTGAGCAAAATCATCCTCACTACGCCGATGACGAGTTGATATGGTATCCGAGGACACACCCAAACCCGCAGCTCGTTGAAGCTCAAGTGGCTATGAGGGATGCTATGGCTCAAGCAATGTGGGACGATGCGCATTAGTTGACATCGCATAAAACTCGTGTTTAAAACTTACCATTTAAATATGTAACATTAGTAGTTCAATGTGTGCGCATGTTGTAATATTATTTTCACTTTTATTAAACCTTTATGGGTCTTGGTCCTTGTATCTTTTTATGTGTCTTCTAAAAAAAGTGATCTAGCCTTATTATTTATTTATGTTTTATTATAACTTTTACACAAACGACAAGTTGTCGAACACGAATCCAAGACATTAAAAAAAAAAAAAGGAAAGAAAAAAAAAAGGGTAAACATATAGGCAGGGCCGGACCTAGTCATTTCCGTGCCCGAGTCGAGTTTTCAGAATGGGCCCCTAAATTTTTTTTTTTTTAATGGACAAACAGAAAACAAAACACATAAAAAAATGAAGCATTTTCATAATGCTAAAAATATTTATATCAAAACATAAAAAATAAAACACAAACAAGTTGAAAATAACTATCTAAATACAACTCGCCTCACAATTTTGGCAGCAAAAGTATTAATCAAGTACGTATAGTCCAGTTGCTTAATGATTTCTATATTTGGAAGACATAATACTAAAAAAAAAAAAATATTGAAAAAATATTAAATACAATTCATGAATTATTTATTTATTTTAAGACTATAAATAAAAGAATTGAATATATACTCACAAGTATCTTATTAAGTTCATTATAGAAAACACAAACAAAAAGAACAATAAAAAACTCAAATTGAGTTGGGATTTTAAATTCTCATTCTACTTACAAGTAATAATTGGCAATTAACTTTGCTAAACAAAAATCACAATCAATCATCAATGATTAAAAAAAATACTATGAATATTAAAATATAGTTACCTTACCTTTTCTATGGAGGTGTGATGGCTAAGGTTTGAAAATTGAAGAAGCCTTCAATTTATAAAGAAAATTTCCTTTTATCTTTTCCTTTGAGGTGCTTTTTTTATACAATGGGTCAAGCAATAATTTATATATTTATATCAGCGTAGGTCTAAGACTCCAAATCATATTCAAATTAAAATATGTATTTGAAATTAGCTCGAGGCCCAGAAGGCAGGCCCAGGTGCCCCAGGCCCAAGGGCCCAACATTTTACAGCAAAAAGTAGGCACAATGGCCAAAGCGGGATTCGAACCCGCGCTTGCGCAACGGACCTGCCACTACCTTATCACTGGACCAACTAACACTTTCATGCAACATTCTGAAGAATTTAATATATATAATTTGTGTATATGTATAAATATATGTAAAAAATTATTTCGGGCCCCTAAAAAATTACAATTTTTTCGGGCCCTAGTCGACGGACTCTTCCGCCTAACGGAAGGTCCGGCCCTGCATATAGGATTTGTACCCCTACTACCAAACCCGTAGTAGTAGACATTCACCAACAAGCTACCCCCTCTTTTAATTAAATAAACACTACTTATTTGTAGTTCAAGAAAAAATCCAATCGCATAAAACAGAGAAAAATTAAAATAGATGAAAGCAGGTTTTAATTAAGTAACGTGCTAAACTTTTTATACCATTAATTTGCTGAAAATAAGATTAAACAAATACAGCCAACAACCAGCAGATGGAAGTGGGAAGCGAATTTTTGTCTAATTTTAGGCAAAAATTTTGTACAGTTAGTATTAAAAAAATTATTTGGAGACATCTTTAATGTTATCAAAATATGAACTAGTGTTTTAGGATGAAAGAAATCTCCATTGTTCGTGTGATTAACACATTGATATAAAAAAGTAAAAGTGACTGGAATAGGATCTAACCCCTACCCAACAATTAGATGAACGCTCATCTAGAAAATATATAACACATAATCAAAAGTAAATCTTCTAAGATTTATATTCATCGCCAAATTACTACCAAGTTCGAAATGTGGACTAATCATATTGAAAATACAATGAATGATCCTATTTAACAATTTGAGTGTAGATATAATATCTTCTCAAGATTAAAAAGTATATGAGATATCTTTTTACATATTCTAAGTAATTAACAATATATACTTCGAGGTAAATAATCTATACCCTCTTGTGTAGCCCCTATGTACAATAATATAATTTTTCCCTATTTTTCTTTTACGTTCGATCTCAGCAAAAAAAAAGCAAGAGCCACACCTTTTGTGGACCGATTTTTTTCCTTTTTCGATACCACTTTAATTTTTCCAAGAATGTCCTTTAGTAATATCACAAAAAAACAAAGGCTAGACTTTTTTGGGCCGGATTTTTTCCGCTATGCCGGCTACTTTAATTTTAGCATTTAGGGAAACGTGTACATGTTTTCAATTGTGTGTTTGTTATTTTTCACTTTGGAAGCAAATAAAAATTGAAGCCGTTCCCTATGTGGAGCGTAATAGTTGATTTTTACTATATTTTAAAAAATTAACTGATATTATTAATTGAACCGCAGATTAAAAAATTTGGTAATATATAATTGTTTAATTTTTATGAGACAGAAAGAGTAATTATATTCTTTTTTTTTTATTAAATTTAAAACTCAAATTATGATTTGGAAAATTGTTATAAATTTTGGTTTGACATATATAGGTACATTTATCGAATAATTTATGAAATAAAAATAATAAAAAACATAAACTTCTTCGACTCAATTGAAGCCACAAATATAGTACCAATGTGAGGGAAAAAAAATTGCTGCTATTAATAAAACCCCCTTTTCCCACCTATGGGCCCTGACTCATTGTTTTCATCTAATCCGCCTAAAATCTAAACCCTTCCTTCACAATTAATTTTATCAAGACTAGACAACTCACCCTTCCTCCTGTTCTATGCTGCCGCAAATAACACCCAACATCACAGCTATCTTTTCTCTCCACCTACTATACAGAAAACGTAATCAGAGCATTATTTATCCAAAATGCATCAGAAAATTTCAACAGCCCATTTTCGACGACTGCAAAACATACTCCAGCCTGACATCCTATTTGAGTTAACGGAAAAAAAAAGTATGGGGCGACCTCGGCACTATCTAATGGAAAAAGAAAAACTCTACAAGAGTAGACGGTGTTAGTTAACGGGTAAGACTTTGTGTCATGTTGATGTGTTGTTAGAGAATATATTCTCTGTCTCATACGTCTTACGTCTCTGTTTGAAGCGTCTGAACATCTTTTATCTTCCTTCTGATAACCCTCTATATAGTGGCCTCCAAAGCTAAGTTATGATATGATCTATTTTACGATAGGATATGATAGAGAGAACATGCTACGATATTGTAGGGAGTTTGGAGATATTGTAGGTTTACAGGTTGCTTTTTATTTGGTATCAGTATATGTAGGGGAAGACACCACGCGACGAGAGCCCTTGTCATTTCTATAAATATATAGTAGGAAAGTTTTGGTTAAAATCAAAACTGATATAAACAGAGTATAAGAGCTCTCAAACGGGCCATTCTTGCCGACATAGTACTATCCTGGAGAAAGGTAGGATCAAGATATTTGGTTTATTATTTTGCATTTCAACCAAGCAAAAATTATTATTAATATATGAAATATGTTGATTGGTCTTGTTTGCCTGTATATGTTGATTATAATGGCTCCCGGAGAAAGGTAGGACCAAGATATTTAGGACCAAGATATTTGGGTTATTATTTTGCATTTCAACCAAGCTAAAATTTGATTAATATATGAAATTTGTTGATTGGTCTTGTTTGCCTGTATATGTTGTTTATAATGGCGTTTGGGTAATAATTAGGAAATGTTCAGCTCGTTGTTTGTAATGGCGTTTGGTAATAATTAGGAAATGTTTTTATCTTTGTAAAGGGTTTTTTGGAATTTTATTTTTATTTTTTTTAAATTTAAGCAAGTTTTTATCTGTGTCTCATAAGCGGAGCATAGATGCATAGACCAAGAATCAATGATCGTGCTGCGTGGTCAATGGACAATGAACGAATGTTCATTTTTTTATGTCACTACGAACACGCAGAAATGCTACCCTAACAAGTATCGTTCTCGGACTCAAATCTACTCTCAATTGGTGCAAGGCTCAATGCTATGACAACTGACCATTCTGTGTATCGACTGCGTTACTTGAAGTCAAAGCTGAGAAATATAAAACGCGCTTGGGAAGTGTTGTACGAGCTGCGAGAACGAAGGGCACCGGTAATACAGTGGGACGAAGAGAGGGAGACTGTAACGGGAAATCCCGAGGTGATGGAGCAGATCTATGCGGTAAATTTAATTCTCAATTAATGCGGTAAATTTAATTGGCAATTAACCACTCCTAAATCATATATAAATATATTTTTAATGTGTTTGGCCGCATATTTAGGAACACCCGGATACTCGCAGCATTATTCGGCGTGGCCTCCCTAACTTTAATCTGTGTACGGATATGTTCCGTAGAGATCTTATTGCAGAGAATGATCCAGAGTATGAGTTATGCTTCGGACTTGTACGTGACATGCCTGGCGTATCAGCCACACAAATCGTCAAGGCGATGGGTCAATTTCAAAATAGCCTTACTCGTCAAATGTTCATGGGCCTCACGCCGGAGGAAAAACAAGCTTGGATCCTCTCGTTGATCTAAACGAGTATAATATTTGTGTGTGCCCCCTTATTGTGTGACTGACTATTCGGGCATGTATTATTAAACGGCTTCTGAACGCTACACAATTTGGATTACATTTGTTGGCTTTTATCATCTCGTCGACCTCAACGAGATCTAAATCATGTACTTTCGTGTAAGTTTTAATTATTTGACTGACTATTTGGGCATATATTATTAATCAGCTTCTAACTGCTACACAATTTGGATTGTTTTTGTTTTTTTATTTTCAATTTGGATTGCTTTGATTTGCCCAATTTTTATCATCGCTATTTATGTACTCAATTTGTTGGGATTATGCTATGCTAGTTTTTTGTTTCTCCATTGTTTGTGTATTATGTTTATTATAAGAGTTGGAAATTCAACTCATTTTTTCATTAACTTCTTCACGGTATTAACACTAATTATTTAACACTAATTATGTTGGGACTTATTTTATAAATATTAAAATAAATTTTCGAACATAGGAAGAAAACTAACCTGAAAACTGAAAACTACATGAAATACATGAAAACTACATGAACTTGTTTTATAAAAATTGAAATCAACTGACGTGCCTCACGTGAAAACTATATGAAATACTTTAATAGTTTATATATATATATATATATATATATATATATATTATATTTCATAAACTTTTTACTACTAAACCCAAATTTAACTTTTATCATAACTTTACAAATCACAATCATATTTTTAATCATTACTCAATCAACCAATCATTAACAACATCACCTTTTCTAATATAATAATAACAATCAACTAACAACTAACCAATTGATTTGACCGCTACAGTACACATCCTACTCTACCCCATCACTAAACAAACATTACTTTATACTATTCACAGGACGTGTACATCCTTGGACGTATACGTCCGGATGTACTACATCCTGCTACATCCCAGTACAATCATACCCTAACTATCAACTCATATTATTAAATAAAATAAACTGGATATTTTTCTGTAATTTTTTTCATTTTACTTTAAATATTTAAATTTATCTAAATAAATTTTTAAATTCTAACTATAAATATCTCCTTTTAAAAAACTTATTTGCAAGTTTTAGTACTTTACTTGGTATTTCCGATATACAAAAAATAATAAATTAACGAAATTAAATTCAAAAGTTATTCAATAGTTGGAATAACAAAATAAAACATAGGAGTGCTCCAATTTCTTAATACTTTCATATATATGTTGAAAAGTTTCAATTAAATTATACATTTATATTGTAATATAGTAGATTCATTTAAAGATATACATTGGTTAATGTAAAAAAAAAATTTGCTTAGGTAGCAAAATATGAAAAAAAAAAAAAAAAAAAAAAAAAAGGAAGACAAAATAATTGAGATTGGTTAATTTGGCTCAATATTGTTTAGGTTGCAAAGTTTAAAAAACATATAGTTCTAGTTGGTTAATTTTTCTTATTTAAAAGAAGTTTAGTTGCAACTTGTATAATATCATAGTATAGGTTGCAAATTGTAATTATTTATAGAAAAATAACATTAATATATCTAAAATATAAAAAATTAATAAAAAGTTTTTAAGATTATTATCATATATGATCAAAAACCATAGTTTTGTGATTTACCAACAAAAAAAAATTATTATATCAAATAATCATTAGCAAATTCAATAATTTAATAAGCTGATTATAAATCAAATATTAACTTGAGACAATTCATGTCAGATAAAACAAACTGATTAGTTGTGGTTTTAATGAAATAATCAAGTAAAATAATTTGTAAAAGAGAATTATTTGAATGATTTTTACTTTTATTACAAACCAATACTATATTTTTTTTACAACCCGGCCACAATAAACACTGAAATCTTACTTAAATAATTAATGGACAAATAATATAATATTTTAAATAGAATATCGTCATATATATATATCATATGGATGTCAAATCAAACATCGTCAAAAGATGATTAATTTGATATAGTATATATAATAAGTAGATTAGAGATGGAAAAAAAAAATTGCAACTTTAGAAAGTAAAATAAATTTTGATTCTAACCAAATGTGACAACAACTTACCAATCACAATCTAAAATTTTAGGCTGAGAAGTGTTACTTACATAATTGTCTCTACTGTGGCGCTTATATATATATAAGATTTTTTTTAATTTATAAAATAACTTTTAAATTCTAACTATAAATAATTAAAAATAATCATAAAATATATAATAAAAGGAACAATGATATTTTATTTGGATCATATGTAATGTAAAGTTTAATACTTTTCTCATTATCCCTGCTTTTATTTTATATTTTAACTTTTAATTTATCTAAATAAACTTTCAAGTTCTAATTATAAATATTTATTTTTTTCTTTATAGCATTGAATTTTCATTTGCAACTTTTAACATTTCATTTTGTGATTTCAAATATACTTAAATAATTTTTATTTAATAAAATCTTATTTTAACAAAATAAAATTCAAAATTCATTTAATGATTCGAATAACAAATTAAAATCTTTGGTTTCTTCAAAATATTTGATATTTTCGTATTTTATTTTGTATTATAAATTATTTATATAAATGTTATAGTCTTCTTATATATAGTATATTTATTTGAAGATAAAAATTGAGTAATATGAATAAATTTATTTAGATTGTTAAGAGTAAAAAAGACATTCAATGTTGATTTTTGCGACCAAGTATTATTTAGCTTAGAAAGTGTAAAAACATATAATTGAAATTTTAGTAAACGTAAAAATTAAAAAGATTGCCAAATATAATAAAAGTCATAATTTAGGCTACAAAGAATAAATTTCCTTAACAAAGTAATTTTAACAAATACTCGTTATTAAAAATATAAATAGGTAATCAAAAATAATTTCAATAACTATTTTAATACATAATTATATATATGCTCAAAAGTCGTGATAAGAAGATATTTTAGCAGGTTTGATGATTTAATAAGTTGATTATAAAATAGATATTGTTGTTTTTGCCTTTGATTTAATAAAGTAGGATATTCATTATTTAAACAATGAGTTTTCTCTCTGACTTAAATTAAAAAAAATATATTTGAAAATTGATGTCAAATAATATAAATTGATTAGTTGTATTTTTATAAAAAAAATACTCATATTTTTTATAAATAAATTAATTTAATAATTTTAGTTGCCACTAAAAGCAAAATATTATAGTCCAATTCACAATAAACATCAATTCTAGCACAAATAATTAACCAACAAATAATTTGTTTATTCAAATCAAAATATCTCATTATAATATATGTGATATTGATGTCAAATCGAAAATCGTGAAAAGATGAATAATTTGATATATTATGCATAAAAATCGGATTAAAAATGAAAAAAGTTATTTGTATTTTAGAAAAGTAAAATAAAGTTATCAACTTAACAAATACAAAAAAAAGTTACCAATTATGGTCTAATTTTTTTGGAGGAAAAGCTACAATTACATTAATGCCCTCCATTTTGCTTTTATATATATATAGATTTCATAAGGTGTCATAGTATTTCCTTATCTTAGATAGACTCTATTCGAAATATGACATGCAGTGTTCATGGCTCTGCCCAGAAACGTTTTGATAATTTTCTTACACACAACATCACACGAGTCATCTTTTGTAAAGATCTATTCTTTCATTCAGCAATTCCATTTTATTGAGGGGTTTTAGGAGCATAAAACTCTTGAGTAATCCTTTTTTTTTTTAATCACAAAATAAAAAATGTGTGGAGTTTTCAAATTTCCTACCATGGTCAGATCTTATACGTGAAATCCACATGCCATGTGAGTTGTGAATTCTTACATCCAAGTTTTAAAAATGTATGAAAGCCTCAGATGTTTCTTTAAGAAATGAAACCGAAGCATATCATGAAAAAGCATCAACACAAACCAAAACATAACGTTCACCAACTAGGCTATCAGCTTCAATAGGTACCATAAGATCCATATGAATTAATTCAAAACAGTGTGTTGTGCTACCATGTTGCAACACTTTGTGAGAAAAAATTCTTTGCTTACCTTTGGTGCAGGAAGGACAAACATGATCTACTTTACCGATCAGCTTAGGCAGCCGTCTTATTGCCTCCAAATTTGAAAGAGTTTCAGATGTTTGAAATTTGCATGTGCAAGTTTTTTTATGCCACAACTCAAATTCATCAATTTGAGATTTTTGACAAGTCATTCCAACTCCAATTGAGTAGCAATTCTTTGATGTCGGAGAGCCTGTCATGACACACTCTTCTTTGTTAAAAACACTGCAAATATCCTTCTCAAACGTCACATGTAACTCATCATCACAAAGTTGACTGATGCTAATTATGTTAGCCATCAACCTTCTACATGAAAGAAGTTCCTCAAGGTAGGAAGTCTTTTCGCATTTTAATGTCCCTTTACCTATAATTCTTCCCTTTGCTCCTCCACCAAAAGTAACATTACCTCCATCAAGTTTTAAATAATCTTTCAAGTATGATTTTGTTCGCGTCACATGGTAAGAACACCCACTGACAAAGTACCACACTCTACATACATTAGCGCTTAAAGAGGTATAGATAATGTTGCAACACTCATTGGCCCATAATTTTGAATCAATTTCAACTTTCAATTTTGGAAATTATGAACTGAGTGTTATAACACTTTCTGTGACACCCTTGCAATTTTTTTGTGAAGATGTTTTATCCTCCTTCTAAAACAGTAAGGGATGATGTGTCTTGAACTAAACAAAACTCATAAACAAACGTTCTCTCTACTGAATTCGATTCAGAGGGATTCCTTTTGAATCCACAAAAAGAGAGCACATGATCAAAAACTTTGATCACTTTATTCCCTCCATCATAGGGAACAATTGAATTAAATTCAGAAATATTTAATTTTTTCAGTTTTATCGACCAAACTAGATTTCAAAATGATTCTCCGATTCTTTAGGAGTCAAATTGAAAACAGATGTACTATGATCCCTTTCCATCATCTTTTTCTTTTTTTTTTTTTTTAAATAGGGGTTTTATAATCAACATTTAGACTATAAAAAATACTCCAATTCGGACCACAATAACCAAGACTGGCTTTTTCATGTTCTTGAACTGACACTAGGTCATTAAGTTCAGCGGTATCTGACTTCATTTTGTGAATTGAGTGAAGCTTATCTTTTAGATTCGAAGTTACCTTCTCCAGCTCTCTATCCTTTTGAGATAGAATTCTCTCTTGATGAATGAGTTTGTTCTTCAAGGTTTCATTTTCAGATCTGATTACTTTAAGCATTTTCAATGATGTGACCAACTCACAATGTAGTTCTTGAAAAAGCTTGTAGCAACAATTGATACTCTGACTCTTCATCCTTAGATTCCATCGTGTTGAAGTCAAGTGTTTCAACACTTCGTTCAACACTTACCTCATCAACTTTGACCATGAGTGCTGATGTCTTATGTGATTCTTCTGGCTTAACTTCGAAATTAGATTCACCATCACTTAAGATCACCACCAGATTTTTTCTCTTTTCATCAGATCGTTTGCACATTCATTTGCTTGATGCCCAAATCAAAATAATGCTCTACATTGAACAGATCTAATATCATTTGTACCATGTGGAGTTGGATCATTGTTGTACAATCCAGGATTTGAAGCTTGACCTCCTTTTCTTGGTGTCCTAGAGTTCTGGCTGTTAACCATATTCAATATTCCAACCATGCAAGAACTGCAGCAGCTATGATATCCCATGTGGCAGCCAATCCTATGTGTCATTCACAGCAACTACTCAATCAGCAACACTCGACAAGTCATCCTACAGCTCAGCAATCTTGGAGCACAAGTCTTGAGTCCTTACAGACAATAAATGATATGGGACAGCCACTAAATGCAGAAATGGTACAAGCTTGGAGACCACTCCAAGGTTGTAAGATAAAGACAACAGAAGCCAACGGATCAGTTCAGAAAAGCAGCACAAGAGCTCATGATCCAACGGTCAAGATGCATTGGACAAACAAAGATAGTTGACTACTTTTTGTATTGTACAAACTTGCATTAATTTGGTAGCAGAAGCTTTTGTATAGCTGAGAGACTTCCCTTGTATAAATAGGTTAACACTGTAGCATTGAAAATATCAAGGAAATCAGCTTTGAAACTTGACAGCTACATATCCTCTTCATACTTTCTGTTTTATTCTATTATAATGCCTCTTTTTGCTAGAATTGTGCTGTTTCTGATATGGTATCAGAGCAGGTCTTAGGGCCTGTTTTCTGATCATCATCCACCCTATTTCTTTCTCAAAAATTCTCTACCCTTTGCATACTAAATGGCTGCTGAAACAGCTGAACCAATGGCTGGTCTCGCCACAAATCAAGCCACTTCTGTCCCAAATATCACAACCATTCAGCTCCAAAGCCAGTTAATCTCACTCAAACTTGATGAAGCCAATTATCTGATCTGGAAACAACAGATCCTGACAGCAATCCGAGGTTATGGTCTTGAAGGATACATAACTGGAGAAGAATCAAAGCCAGAAAAAACCATTTCTACTCAAACTGGAGAAGAAGCCAATCCAAAATATATCCTGTGGATAAAACAGGATCAACTTCTGGCATCATGGATACTGTCCTCATTATCTGACAGTATTCTCACACTGATGGTTGGGTTGAACTCATCACAAGAGATCTGGGAAACGTTGCAAACCAATTTCTCTAGCCAGAACAAGGCTAAGGTAATGCAACACAAACTCCAACTACACAACCTGAAAAAATCTGGAATCTCCATGAGGGAATTCTTGGGCAAGATGAAAGGTTGTTTTGACATCTTGGCTGCTGCTGGACAAGCTATTCCAGAACAAGACCAAATTTTATACATTCTTGGTGGATTGGGAACTGAGTATGACTCAGTAATGGTCAGCATTGCCTCCAGAGTTGACCCCATCAGTGTCGCTGAGCTGCAAGCTCTATTATTGAGCTTTGAGTCCAGATTGGAAAACAATCAACCTGCCCTTACCAACTCTGAAGGTTCTCAAATGAGCGTCAACACAGCTACTCAGTTCAAACCAAAGCCTTCAAGCAATAACAATTACCAAACTGGAGGAAGAGGCAATGGATACAACAACAACAGCAATGGTGCAGGAAGAAATGGTAGAGGAGGATCCAGAGGAGGAAGAGGAGGTAGATACACTCAGTCTAAAGTTATCTGTCAAATCTGCTCTAAACCAGGTCACACGGCAGACAAGTGCTGGTATAGAGCGGACACCAGCTATATGGGCCAAAGAAACAATCAACAGAACCAAAACTTCCCAAATCCAAGAAATGCTTCACTCAACATGGCTCAAATTCCAAACTATGGAGCTGAAATGGACAACAGTTGGTATCCTGATACAGGAGCTTCGAATCATGTGGCAAATGACTTCTCCAATCTCAGCATCAACAATATGAGTGAATATCATGGAAACTCCAAAATTCAGATGGGAAATGGAGCTGGTGAGTCCATTGCCCATATTGGTAACACTCTTCTTACTACTCCTAATCGCTCTAGAGCCTTTCTCATAAGAAATTTATTGCATGTCCCTAACATTACTAAAAGACTCTTGAGTGTTTCTCAGTTTTCTCATGATAATGGTGTCTACTTTGAGTTTCATCCTTCTTTTTGTGTTGTTAAGGACCAAGCAACACAGGTTGTCTTACTCCAAGGGAAAATTAAGGATGGGCTCTATCACTTCAACCTCAAGCCATACAACAATAACCCACAAACTTCTTCAGCAGCTTCAAGTCTCAGCTTACCTAGTTCCCACTCTAATAGTTTCAATTCCAATGTTCTTTCTGTTTCCCTAAGCAAAAGCCCTGATCTAAGTCTATGGCATCAAAGATTAGGTCACAGCAGCTATGATATTGTAAAAAGGGCTTTGCACAGTTGTAATTTTTCCATTTCAATCAAAGAATCTTCTGATTCCCCTTGTCAATCATGTGTTATGGGCAAAAGTCATAGATCACCATTTTCTGATTCTACTACTGAATATTCTGCACCTTTCCAACTGGTACATAGTGATATCTGGGGCCCTGCACCAAGTAAATCCAGAAATGGATTCATCTACTACATAAGCTTCATTGATCACTACACAAAATTCACTTGGATATACCTGTTGAAATTGAAAAGTGAGGTCCTAACAGCCTTTATTAGCTTCAAAAACATGATTGAAACCCAATTTGGTACCAAACTGAAGTGTCTTCAAAGTGATGGTGGAGGTGAGTTCCTTGGATTAAAAGGAATTTTTCAACAGCATGGTATAGAACATAGGATTTCCTGTCCATATACCCCTCAGCAGAACGGAGTTGCTGAAAGAAAACATAGACATATTGTGGAAATGGGTTTGTCTCTCTTAGCTCACTCTCATCTTCCAATCCACTTTTGGGATGATGCTTTCATTACTTCTGTTTATACCATCAATAGGCTACCTATGAAGTCGTTGCAGTTCAAAAGCCCCTTAGAACTTCTCTACAAATCTAAACCAGACTACTCCAAATTCAAAGTATTTGGTTGCTTGTGTTTTCCCCATACCAGACCCTTTAACAAACACAAACTCCAGTTTAGATCAGCCCCATCTACCTTCATTGGCTACAGCACACAATATAAAGGATATAAAGTCCTTTTACCTGATAAAAAGGTGATCATCACAAGGGATGTTGTGTTTAATGAACATATCTTTCCCTATGCTGCCACTGCTCCTCTACCCAAATCTACTACATTTCAAGGAATCTTACCAACCCCTCCAATTATCTTTCCAACCGTACCTCGTGATACCCAAACAAATTCCCATAATACCAATGAGTTCTCTAATCAATCTGTCTCCAATCACAACACACTACCTCTACCAGATCAACCCATACCTCAATCCCCACATAGCCCTGTTTCCTCTACTCAATCATCTCATCATTCACCACCCCCACCTCCAATCCAACCACCTGCTCATCCAATGATCACAAGATCCAAAGCTGGTGTCTTCAGACCCAAACTGTACTCTACCACTCTATCAGCTGCAACTGAACCCAAAACCTTCAAACAGGCTATCTTTCACCCACACTGGAAAGCTGCCATGCAGGCTGAGTATGATGCCCTACTTAAAAATCAAACCTGGATTCTAACTCCTCTTCCATTCGGCAAAAACTTGGTTGGCAATAAGTGGATTTTTAAGATCAAAAGGGATACTTTGGGTAACATCTTGAGATACAAAGCGAGACTTGTTGCACAGGGCTTCTCTCAATCTGCTGGTCTTGATTTCTCTGAGACTTTTAGTCCAGTTGTAAAGCCCACCACCATCAGAGTAGTCTTCTCTATTGCTGTTTCAAAAGGCTGGCCCATTCGACATTTAGATGTCAATAATGCATTTTTGCATGGTGATCTCAAGGAAGAAATTTATATGAAACAACCCCCGGGTTTTGAAGTTCAGTCTTCTACTGGTCAACAACTAGTATGCAAACTTTCAAAGGCTATCTATGGTCTAAAACAAGCTTCTCGCAGCTGGTATCTCAAAGTCAAAGGACTACTTCTTCAAATCGGCTTCACTGCCTCAAGAGCTGACAATTCCTTATTTTTCAGATTTCAAGGGACTTCACTTGTCTATATCCTAATCTATGTTGATGATATTTTACTTACAGGGAATGATTCCACACTTCTTGCCACTGTCATTCATCAACTCAGCCATACCTTATCTCTCAAAGATCTTGGTAATGTCCATCATTTCCTTGGAATTGAAGTCACTAAAACCTCTCAAGGTCTGCATCTCAATCAACAAAACTACATCCATGAGTTGCTTCAAAGAGCAGCAATGCAAGGAGCCAAGGGACTGCCTACTCCTATGATCACATCACCTCCTCTATCTAAACACAATGGACATCCTTGTGAAGATGGCTTTCTCTACAGAAGCATTGTAGGTGGTTTGCAATACGTCACCATCACCCGTCCTGAAATTTCCTTTGCCGTAAATAAAGTCAGCCAATACATGTCATCCCCACTTGATACACATTGGAAAGCAGTTAAATGCATTCTCAGATACTTAGCTGCCACTCCTGATCATGGCTTACATATTCAACGATCCCCTCATCTTCATTTAACTGGCTTTAGTGATTCCGATTGGGCTACTGATATTGATGACCGCAAATCAATTACTGGATTCTGTGTTTTCCTTGGCTGCAATCTTATTTCCTGGAAATCCAAAAAGCAGCAAAGTGTATCCCGCTCCAGCACAGAATCAGAATATCGTAGTCTCGCTCATCTTACAGCTGAACTTAAATGGGTACAATCTCTTCTTCATGAACTTTCAGTTCCCCTTATCAAACCTCCAACAGCTTGGGTTGATAACCTCAGCACCATTGCCCTCGCTTCAAATCCTGTTCTTCATGCTCGCACCAAACATGTGGAACTCGACCTGCATTTCATTCGTGATGAAGTAACTAATGGACGGTTACAAGTTCTGCATGTCCCTTCCCAAGATCAAATTGCCGATATCCTTACAAAACCACTTAGCAATCAATTCTTCGCTCGGCTTCGCAACAAACTACATGTTGCTTCCTTATCCCAGCTCGAATTGAGGGGGGATGTTAACCATATTCAATATTCCAACCATGCAAGAACTGCAGCAGCTATGATATCCCATGTGGCAGCCAATCCTATGTGTCATTCACAGCAATTACTCAATCAGCAACACTCGACAAGTCATCCTACAGCTCAGCAATCTTGGAGCACAAGTCTTGAGTCCTTACAGACAATAAATGATATGGGACAGCCACTAAATGCAGAAATGGTACAAGCTTGGAGACCACTCCAAGGTTGTAAGATAAAGACAACAGAAGCCAACGGATCAGTTCAGAAAAGCAGCACAAGAGCTCATGATCCTACGGTCAAGATGCATTGGACAAACAAAGATAGTTGACTACTTTTTGTATTGTACAAACTTGCATTAATTTGGTAGCAGAAGCTTTTGTATAGCTGAGAGACTTCCCTTGTATAAATAGGTTAACACTGTAGCATTGAAAATATCAAGGAAATCAGCTTTGAAACTTGACAGCTACATATCCTCTTCATACTTTCTGTTTTATTCTATTATAATGCCTCTTTTTGCTAGAATTGTGTTGTTTCTGATACTGGCCACGACCTAAACCTTACCCTTTGAATCATTTAGTTGCAGGATTAAAGACACCATTTGAAACATATTTTTTCTTATTCTTAGCTAAAAAAATTTAATACTTCTTTGTAAGATAAGAAATAGGATCCTCTTGATTTTCACCAAGTAGAATACTATCATCCTTTTTCGTTAAATGTGAATCATCAGAAAGACTAGGAAAGCAATATTTTTCCCTTTTCCTCTAAGTTGTTGTCGTTGATTCAAATATTGATTCAAACATTTGAAGTATTTCGATGAGTTCATCTAGAAGCATTCCAGATGTATCTCGAGACTCCTCTAGTGGATAAACTTTGATATTAAGTTTTTCCGGGAATGTCCTCAATACCTTGTTGACTAACCTTTCATTGCTTCTCCCAAAGCATGTGCTTCATTGGCCAATTCATATAGTCTGACATTGTAGAACGATATTGCCACAGTCTCGTCCATCTTCATGTTCTCAAACTTGGTGGCAATCATCCTCAACTTTGATTTTCTTATGCTCCCAGACTCTTCACATTATCATTGGAGAGTTTTCGATGCATCTTTTGCTGGGACACAATTTCGAATCATCCTAAATAACGACAAGTCAACTGACCCAAAAAGTGCATTAACGTCTTTAGATTGTAGCATGATAAAACGAATTCATCATTCGTCCATTCAGCCTCGGACTTTGGTATGTAATCACTATCTTCATCTTACTTCCTTAGTGGTGTCCAACCAACTACAATAGATATCCATGCACGTTCATCCAAGTATTTGATATAAGCTCGAATCTTAATCTTATAAATGGATTGGTAGTTTGAACCAACAGGAATGGGTGATCTCATTAATGTTGTTCTCGGTACATCCATGATTCTTTTTGAAAGACAGTGTAGGATCTCACTTAGCAACGTTAAGTGAAGGCTCTTGATGCTAATTGAAAGAATACGTGCCAGAATATCGAAGGTGTTGCAACACTTCGAGCAACATTGTTGAAAAATAAGAAAACGAATACAAATTGTATAAAAAATAATCAAACAGAATAGAGTGGTAATTCACAAAAAAACTCGGACAAATAAACTCTGAGTTGAAATCTCATTGAGCACAGCGGTTTGTTTTGTTTGAGTACAACTTGACACAAACTATTTAGATCAAAAGACAAACATTATATTTTGATCTAAAACTATAAACTAAACTATCACTCATCAAAAGGAGAATCACATACTTGATTTCTCCAAGTTCTCACAAGACAAAGTAAGTGTGTGAAAGTGTAGTTTAAACTAGAGTATTGGATGGTGTTGTGGCATTTGTTTGGGACCCGTGTTTTCTTCGCTTCAACAACAGCAACCCATCAAGATCTTCTCTCCCTTTTATACTTTAACATCTTTGAGGGTGGTTCGTTAGGGTTATATTGTAAAGCATGTTTTTCAGTGATGCTTTGTATATAAACTATTTCTTACACTTTATTGAATGAGAATAAATTATCATTGTTTGCTTTAAATATTATAAATGTTATATATATTTATTGCATATTGTTTGAATACTTTACATTGTAGACAATGTGGTGTGTCGTAGATCACATTCTCAGTTCCTTGTAATAAGTATAAAGATTCACAACTTAGATGGAATTGAACAATCCATTGGTATAAGTTGATGTGTAAGGCTCAGATTGGTTTATCTTGACCAAGAGATTACACTATTGCATTTGTTGCATTGAATTGGACCAACACCGAGATAGTTTTTCTAGACTGACTTGATAGAAAAAGTAGATCTCAGTGGTTATTGATTTCTTAATTTATGTCACTTAATTGGGATTGCATATAATTAATTAGTGTTGCTTTGATTTATTTAGGCAAAGAGTCAATGGGACTCAATGCTCTATACTTTGGGCAATATTATTAATTATATGACAGATTGCTAAATTAATACAGAAAATCGTGTCTTCGTGAAACAAGTTGATTATGTCCCCTTGGTGGGCTCAAAATGTTTATCATATCAAACATGTACAGTGGATTAACTTCCGATATGATAATAATGTTGAGTTGTTTGTTCTAAAGGAATGAAAGATATTAATTGATTAAAGGATTCAGTAACTTAAACTAATTAATGGACATTGAATCTTAAACACTGAGAATAATAACCGGGAGCCATATTTCGCAATATGGATTACGATGGGTAGTTCAATATTAATTCTATAGTGGAATGAATTAATCTTAATGGACTAGAATAATATTGATGGATCAATATTGATATCTAGGCCCATTGGGAGGCCCAATCATATTCCTCCTAAAGGTCCCTTGAGTTGCCTAATAGAAGTCCATTAACTACGAGGATAAGGATTAATTATGACGTAGAAGATAAGGAAAGAAAAGATATGGATAAATCCAAATCCAAAGGGCATTAGGATTTATCCATATTTTCCTCTCCCAAAAGGGAGAGGATTTCGATCCCTATTCCTAAAGAGGGCTGATCTTCGGCCCCCTCCCTGTTATAAATAGGGGACCAATTTTTGTCCGCATATGAATTATTGAGTGGCTGTTTTTCAATGAAAAATTAATCCTTCCTCGAGAGTTAAAAGTTCGTTTGATTTCCCACCGAATTGGCGGGCTTGGACTTAGGGAATATTCAAGAAGATATTTGGGTTTAACGGTTAATTTTTCTCAACAGTGTATCTCCGATTTGAAGGTAAACACAATAATCCCTTAATTTTGCAAGTTTAAGGCTTATTATATGGTTTACTTTTATTCAATTATGCGAATGGTATGACTTCAATGTTTCAAATTATGGATATTTGATTTATGAAAATAGTATTCAAATTACATCCCGAATAGATCCTTTGGCGCAATCCCCGATTCCCCAACAACTAGTATCAGAGCCATTGATTCGGTCTCTGTAATTTCGAATTAAGTTTTCAATAATCAAACTTACGTCAATTTGAATTTGGATAGTAGAACTGTTAGATCTGTTTTGCAGGAATCCAATTATCATGATTTTTTGTGTATGTTTAAATTCATGTTGGAATGAATATTTTATTTAACTGATTCGTTTCGATTCTTTTTTCTTGTGAGAAAATTCACGAGTAGATTAGGTCTATTTTTATGTATTAGACTAGTCTAGATGTTACATTTATTTTTTGTAAAAAAATGTAACGGATCAAAGACGAAGACGAAGACAGATTAAAAGAGTCAGAGACGGAGCGAACTACAGGCTGATCTGCGCCGGGGGCATCGCGACCGCGACGGTGCATCACAACCGCGATGGGTGCAGTAACCCAACCGCGATGGTTGCATCAACACAACCGCGACGGGTGCTGCGACGACCGTGCAAGGGTATTTTGTCCTCAATGGATTTCTTTGAAGGCCCATTCTTCGAACATTTGGGTTTCTCATTTCAAAACGGGAAAATTAAACCATGATAATTGGATTTAATAGTCTAACATGTGTTTAATTTGTGTTTTGTTTTACTTAGTGTATGAAGAACCTAGAAAATCTCATTGAACAAAATTACTAAAAAAAAAAAATTAATTAATTTATTCTGGATAATAAATTAATTAATGGCCTCCATAACTGATTTATTAAAGTGAAGTCTTTGGCTACACATTGGCATGCGCCTTTTTCCCTAACGGATATGCCAAAAATGAGTTCACTAGAATAAATTTTAAGATAACTTTGGGTTATTTTAAGTGGTGATATGACCTTCCCAACGAAGGCTTATACAAAATTGAGTAATAATTCTTTGTTAAGTTATGGTTAATACTTAGATATAAAATTGATAGAATTTACTTCCCCACGAAGTCCCTGCCAATTTTATATGGCCAAGAGAGAGCCAACTATTAATTTGTGAATTAAAGGTTTGTGACTGTTTTGTTTGTAACCTGCGTAAATGTATTTAAGTAAACGTTCACACTCAACGTGACTTGCTTGAATTGTTTTAAGATGTTGGTTGGTGCATGTATATATTGTTTTATGAGATTTTGATTTATAACATGTGATTAAATTATGTGTTAATGTTTGTGTTAATTAGATATTGATACAAATGTATGTTTTATTCTCAGTTTAACATGTCCAGCTTTAATCCACTGTTTAACATACTCAAAGAAAACAAACTAGAAGGGGAAAATTATGTTGATTGGAAAAGAAATTTAATGATAGTCTTGACTGCTGAAGGACTCAAATTTGTATGATAGTCTTGACTGCTGAAGGACTCAAATTTGTACTTGAAGAACCTAAACCAGCTAAGCCTACGAACGAAACTAGTGAAGAAGATAAGTAATATCATAGGCAATGGTTGAGCTCTGATGAACTGGCTAGGTGCACTATTCTGGCTTCAATGTCAGATGTGTTGCAGTACCAACAGCAGAGCATGGGAACCACTGCAGATATTATGATGAACCTTAACGAACTCTTCTCTCACCAAAATCGTACGACTAGGCAGATGGCCATACGGGATTTGTTGTCGCATAAAATGTTTGAAGAGACGCCCATAAGGGATCACACGTTCTCAAAATGATAGGATTCCTTAACAAGCTTGAGATTTTTGGTACTGATTTCGATGCGGATACCCAAGTCGATATCATACTCCATTCTCCGCCGAAAAGTTTTGAGCAGTTTAAGCTAAACTATACCATGAATGTCAAGCGTATACATTGGTTGCGCTCATGCAAGCTTTGGTTGCGGCAGAGATGCTTATGGGGCCGAAAAACCAACCCTGTTGACTAGTAGTGCACCTTCCTCTTCTGCGCCGAAAGGCGAGAAGAAGAGGAAGAAGACTAAAGGTAAAAAATAGGCTGATCTCAAAGGTAAGGAAAAGATCCCCGCTGAAGGTGGTATTAAGAAAAAACAAATAAGAGAAAGTGTTTCAGCTGCGGTCTGAAAGGACATTGGAGGTCAGACTGTCCCCAGCCTAAAAAGCCAAGAAAACAAGGTAAATCTCATGCACTAGTTATTGAAACTTGTTTAGCGGTGTGTTCTTTCCAATCATGGGTGGTATACATGAGAGTCACTGACCATGTTTGTTTCAATTCTCAGGAGTTTCAGCAAACTCGGCAACTTAGTTGGAGTGAGATCACTATCACCTTGGGCAATGATGGAAGAGTAGCAGTTGTTGCAGTGGGAGATGTACACTTATCTTTTATGAACAAGACTTTAGTTTTGAGAAATGTTCTTTATGTTCCAAGTTTTAGAAAGAATTTAATTTCAGTCTCTAAATTTTTTTTGGATGGATATTCAGTTTCTTTGAATAAGAATGTTATTATTACTCACAATAATGAAGTTATCTATTCTGGAACATTAGTGAATAATCTCTATACTATTAACTGTGCAAACCCACAATCATACAAAATGCGTCATATAACACATCTACTGTTTCTAGAAAAAAAAATTATTCTTCAAATATGAACGAAACGCTTCTTTGGCATCTTAGACTTGGTCATGCTAATCTAAAAAATATTTAAAGGTTGGTGAGTGAAGGTTCGCTGGAATCACTCCACATAGAATCGTTTCCAACATGTGAATCATGTTTAGAGGGTAAAATGATTAAGAGAGCCTTTGAGGCTAAGGAGAATAGAGCCACTGAAGTGTTAAAACTCGTTCATACTGATGTATGTGGTCCAATGTCAATTCAAGCGAGAGGTGGTTTCGCGTATTTCATTACTTTTATCAATGATTACTCGAGGTATGGATACATTTTTCTAATGAGTGTAAGTCTGGAGTCTTTGATAAATTCAAAGAGTTTAAGGCTGAAGCAGAAAAGCATAGGGAAAAGAGTTTCAAGTTTCTACGATCTGATCATGGGGGCGAATACCTTAGCAATGAGTTTTTGGGTTACATGTCAGAGCAAGGGATTGTATCACAGTTAACTGTGCCCGGAACCCCTTAACAAAATGGGGTCGCAGAGCAAAGAAACATAACTCTTTTGGAAATGGTAAGGTCTATGATGAGTTATTCTGACTTACCCAAGTTGTTCTGGGGTTATTCCTTGGAAACAACAGCTTATATTCTTAACTTGGTACCTTATAAGTCAGTTCCAAAAACTTCTTCAGAATTATGGACTAGGCGCAAATCCAGTTTGAGACACATGAGAATCTGGGGATGTCCTGCATACGTGCTAGATAAGGAAGCTGATAAATTTGAACCTCATTCAGAATTAAGACTGTTTGTAGGTTATCCAAAGGAACGAAAGGGGGTTTATTCTATAGTCCTAAGGATCAGAGGATCGTGGTAAGCACGCATTCTAGATTCGTGGAAGAAGACTATATGAGTAACTGAAAGCCCAAAAGTTAGATTACCTTGAATGAATTATGAGGGTAAACTTTTATACTAATTGACAAGATGATATACCACATGATACACAAACACAATCGAAACCTCATCGTAGTGGGAGGATTGTTCGTCAGCCTGAGCGATTCATGTTCGTGGGAGTCTTCGGACTTAGTTCCCGGTGAAGATGAATCTAACCCATGGACATACAATGAGGCAATCCAAGATAAAGATGCAAGTTCTTTGCAACGTGTAATGGAAGCAGAAATGGGATCTATGGATCACTGTAAAGTGTGGGAGCTATTTGAACCACCCAAAGTTGTAAAGCTTGTTGGATGCAACTGGGTTTACAAGAGAAAGAGAGGATCTGATGGGAAGGTTGAAACTTTCAAGGCTAAGCTTGTGCCAAAAGGGTATACTTAGAGAGAGGGAATCGATTATGAGGAAACCTTTTCGCCTATAGCTATTCTTAAGTAAATTAGCATTCTCTTATCGATAGTTGCACACCTAGACTTCGAGGTTTGGCAAATGGATGTCAAGACAGTATTCCTAAACGAAAGACTTGGAGGTGACATCTATATGTGTCAACCTAAAGGCTTCATTGAAAGAGGCCAAGAAAACCTTGTATGCAAGCTTAAGAAGTCAATCTATGGCCTTAAGCAAGCATTGCGAGCTTGGAACCAATGTTTTAATAAAGTGATACAATCCTATGGATTTGATCATAATGAGTTTGAGAGTTTTGTTTATAGAAAGTGTGTCGGAGCGCCTTAGTATTCTTAGTGTTATACATAGATGATATTCTGCTTATTGGAAACAATAAAAAGGTATTATCAGACGTAAGGGTATGGTTATCAAAGTAGTTTGATATGAAGGACTTAGGAGAGGCTGGTCATATCCATGGAATCAAGATTATTCGAGATCACCAGAAAAAGATTATATGCTTATCTCATGCCTCGTATATCGATACTGTCCTAAAGCGATTCAGCATGCAAGATACCAAGAAGTATTTTGTACCTTTTAGGCATGGGATTCATCTATCAAAAGAGATGTGTCCAAAGGCACAAAAAGAGATAAAAGAAATGAGGAAGGTTCCATATGCTTCAGCAGTTAGAAGTATCATGTATGCGATGATGTGCATGAGACCGGATATAAACTATGCAGTGGGCATAGTAGCAAGATATCAAAGTAACCCAGGCAAGGAGCATTGGATTGTGGTTAAGAACATTCTGAAGTATCTAAAAAGAACTCGAGATAGAATGTTAGTTTTTCAAGCGGACGGTTTATGCCATGTAGGTTATCGGACTCGAATTTCCGATCAGACATAGACTCCAGAAAATCTACCTCAGGAAGCGTGTTTATCCTAGGAGGTGGAGCCATCACATGGAGGAGTGTGAAGCAGAAATGTATTGCTAAATCCACCATGGAGGCCGAGTATGTTGCTGCTTGTGAAGCAGCGGAAGAGGTGGTTTGGCTCAAGAACTTCTTAGTGGACTTAGATGTGATTCCGAATTTGCTCAAAAGCATCACAATTTATTGTGATAATGCGGGTGCGGTTGCAAATTCGAAGGAACCACAAGCCCACAAGGCGAGCAAACACATTGAAAGGAAATACCTTCTCATACGAGAAATCGTTAAGAAATGAGATATAGAGGTGGCAAAGATAACATCGGATGAGAACCTAGCAGATCCTTTCACAAAGAGTCTGCCTCAGAATACATTCGAGAAACATGTGGAAGGAATGGGAGTCAAGTGTATTGCGATGCTACTTTACGTATAAGTGGGAGAATTATTAGGACATGTTATAGTATACTTAAGAGCAGACTTTGAGTATAAGCGGGAGATTGTTAGGGTTATACTATAAAGCATGCTTTTAAGTGATGTTTTATATATAAACTATTTCTTGCACTTTAATGAATGAGAATAAATTATCAGTGTTTGCTTTAAATATTATGAATGTTATATATATTTATTGCATATTGTTTGAATACTTTACATTGTAGACAATGTGGTGTATAGTAGATCACTGAAGATCACATTGTCGGTTCCTTGTAATAAGTATAAAGATTCACAACTTAGATGGAATTGAACAATCCATTGGTAGAAGTTGATGTGTAAGGCTCGGATTGGTTTGTCTTGACCAAGAGATTACACTAGTGCATTTGTTGCACTGAGTTGGACCAACGGCGAGATAGTTTTTCTAGACTGACTTGATAGAAAAACTAGATCTTAATGGTTATTAATTTTTTAATTTATGTCACTTAATTGAGATTGCATATAATTAATTAATGTTGCTTTGATTTATTTTGGGCAAAGAGTTAACGGGACTCAATGCTCTATACTTTGGGCATTATTATTAATTATATGATAAATTACTAAATTAATACAGAAAATCGTGTCTTGGTGAAATAAGTTGATTATATCCCGTTGGTGGGCTCAAAATGTTTATCATATCAAACCTGTACAGTGGATTAACTTCCGATATGATAATAATGTTGAGTGGTTGGAAGTTGCGAACGTGTTCGCCCTACCAAATTAGAATGATTTAAAATTGAGTTCCCAACTTTCCCGACTTTACTAGGTAAAGTGGTAAGTTCAAGTCGATCCCACGGAGAACGATGAGTACTGTTGATTCAAATACTTCAAGCAATTAGTGATTTAGGTTGAAATAAAAGCAATAAACATAAGCGAGTAAATGGGGAGGGGGGGGTGTTTTGATTGAGTCTAACAACTAAAGTCTACCAAGTACCAACTACCAATCTAGAAAGCAATAGATGTTTTTGGTGTTTTAGATTAATCAAAGTGTCAAACAAAGACCACAAGTAAATATTTTCGGGTTTTTTAATATGTTAAAGAGGTCTACCCTCGATCTAGTATCCCCTTGAATCCGACTACCTATGAATTATTGTTGATGCCCCAATTCAATGCAATTTTAACCCTTATCCCACAATCTACAAGGTCAACTTATGTAAATTGTTTTGTTCCTTAATTGTGGATAAATCGAAGGTCCGCTTATCTATTTATCTCTACCCAAATCAATTAGTGATCCAAACAAGCTCTTTTCACACTAGTTGATATTGGATGATCACGAACTAGAACAACGGGATATATCAGGCATAAACCTCGAATCGATCGGGTTTAGAGGCCAAACTCTATAATGCCACCAATGATATCAAGCATTGTTCACTACTAAGGGAGATTAAAGCTTCAACAATTACAGAAAGTGAATTCCAATCTCCAGCAACATACAATAAATGCTTCTATAAGGGTGATCAATCCTAAAACAAGCATCTAGGCATGAGACAATTCAAACAAGCATTATATAACTTTTAAATTGCATAAAAAGGGTAACACCAAAAGTCAATATTCACATATTCATCTTCAATCAAGGTTCAACATGATCAAGGATAGAATTAAGGGTGCGAGTCGCCCATTACTCCTAATACAATCAGTAAATCAAAGGGAATACAAAAAATCATAAAAATGAAATGATAGAACCTAAGGTTGATCAATGGGGAAGATGGGATGACTCCTTCTTGCCCTTACTCTCCTCCTTGGAAGTGATGGTGGCTGAAAAGTTCTTTAAGTTCGTGCCCAAGATAGGTTAATTTCGAAAGGGAGGATATATATATATATAGGGGAAGAGTTGTTACTTCAGTTTAAGGCAAAATCGCGTTCAGAAATTTAATACAGGGCAAGGAATCTCGGCCGAGATGCAAGTGTGTCTCGGGCGAGACGTGAAAAAGGGCTTTTTTTCAAATTGTGCATCGAGGGGTGATCTCGGCCGAGACGTAAAAAAGGGCTTTTTTTCAAATTGTGCATCGAGGGGTGATCTCGGCCAAGATTGGGTTGCATCTCGGCCGAGATGTGAAAAGGGAAATTTAGGGCTTTTTAGGGTTTGGATTATCTCGGCCGAGATTGGGTTTCATCTCGGCCGAGATCTTCATCTCTTGAATTCGTGATTTTTCCCTGGAGAGGTATCTCGGCCGAGATGCAATATCCATCTCGGCCGAGATCTTCAATCTCTCAAAATTCCAGGAATTCCCTGGAGAGGAATCTCGGCCGAGATTTGTGTCCTGTCTAGGCCGAGATCAATCCTTCAGCCCTGTCCCTTGTTACCTCGACTGATCCATCGACTCTGCGATCGTTTGCTGTTCTTTTTCGATCCTTTTGCACCTATTTTAACATATAAATACCACAAACACATTATTTTGCCTATGAGAATACAAAAGCACTAAATACACGTGATTATACATATTAATGACATTAAAATGGCACTAAAAATGCCCTAAAGTGCGTGCACGGGACACGTGTACCAAATCTCCCCAAACTTAGAACTTGTTCGTCCCGAACAATAAAGAGAAAGACAAAAGGACATGTGTTTAAGGTAGAGTTTAGTGGCATTTGATTTCAGAGAGTTTCCATGAAAAAGATGAAGCGAGCATGATAATAGTAAGCATACGTGATAACTAGATCCACTACTTTCAAGACATAACACTCTTAACTTAAGATCCTCGCCGAGTAAGTGTATATCTCTCTCTCAAATGCATTAAAAAGGGTAGTGTTTACACTCACATTGAAATGCATACAACGCCTACCATAGGCTTGCCAATCATCTGAACCCGAAATTGTACTTGACATGCGTGACAATGAATCAGCTAGGTCTTTATATGGGTTGTAATGTTGGCTAGGGGTAAGGTGGGACAAAATTTAGGTAAATGTGACTATAAAACGGACTAAATGAGTCGTGCACTATCCATCTACCCCTCAAACAATGGTCACTCAACCTCACTCTTTCAATTCCCAATCGAGTCGAACTTAAGATTCGACTTCTTCACCTTATTCCTGCCTACATCTCCCATATTTATCAATCCTCACAATAAATATGTTTCTTAAGACTTTTCTAACCAAGGGATTGTAATCACAAAATGATGTGATTTTCACTAACCTCTCCAATTCTAAAAGAAAATACTAAAAAAATGATATATACACTTCCTCTTTCTTTTGTTTTTCTGGTTATTTTTACTTTGCTCGTTTTTTTTCACTCTTCTTCGTTTTCCACTAGTTTACCCAAATTCGATCCCAATTTCCAAACTAACTACCTACCTTCCAACCGCCTCCCTCATAATCAATAATCCATTTGAGTTTCAAAGGCTAAATGAAAGGGAAGTTGTCTTGTAGTGTTGGGTATCAAACAAAAAAGCTTAAGCTCAAAGGGCTAACTAAGGGCACTTTGTATATTTTTGGTCAAATGGGATTGTTTTCAAGCTTTTGAAAAAGGCTTAGATCAAGAAATGCCTAAAATCATTTTCATTGTCACCACACATACCGACTTATTCAAAGGTAGAGATTTAGGGCAAGTTCTAGAGGAAATTGCATACATTCAAAGAATTTTCGCACCGAAAGAAAATTTAATTTTACTCCAAAAATAGGAGTATGCTTTAGGCTCAAAGACTCACTTGGTTGCAAATTTGATCAAAAGTTTTGAGTGTATGTTCAATTTGGTTTCAAAAAGCCTATCATGCTCTACCATGTGCTTCTTTCCAAAAATATTTGTTCGAAAAGTTTTTTCATCATTAATCAATGCCACAATTTTTCTTCCTAAACTAGCCCAATCGCTTTCTTGAGCTGCCAACTTGTACGAATCCCACCCCCTCCCCAAACTTAGTTGCAAACTAAGTTTGTGGAAAAAGAAGAGTACAAGTTGGTGCTCGTCGAATTTAACCATATTATTCAATATTATCCAACCCCATTCTACTAAAAAAAAGTTAACAAAACCATTATTCCTAAATGTGCAAAATACCAAATCAAAATACTAACAGTAATGCTCATAAATCAATCAATAGATAAACAAAGGCTCACAGGCCCACCAAATTCAATTACAATTAAACAAAACAGATCCAAGAAGGCTACCAAAGGCAATCATTCAAATATACTCGGCACGCAGGCCGTCAAACCAAAATGAGCAAGTTTCAGAAAAGAGACACACGGGCCAATAATACAATCCAAAACAGTCAATAGTCAAAGGAATCAGAAAAGAGGCAGGAGGGGAGTTTTTCAACTAAGTTTGTGAAGAAACTGGCAAGGCATTCTCGGTGCTCTACTCACAGTGACTTGGAAGGCCTGACGTCTCGAGGGCTCTAGCCAGTAAAACATCCTTGGATGCTTTTGAACAAGGCTAGTAACTTGTTCTGGCTCTCATTAATTTCCTTCATTTCCGTCCCCAATTGATGGACATCTCCCTAAGTGCACTGATATCAGCTTTGATGTCCTGCACGCCCGACTCTAAACTGCTCAGCCAGTCATTGTGCTCCTCCAGAATATCGGCCCGAGACCGCAACGCAGATGCCGGTCTCTTCCTGCTTGGCTGACTGCTCCCTTCTGCATGCCCCATACTCATCTCCCTGGCCACAGTTCATGACTTCTTCCCCCTCTGGTAGCGTGTTAACTCGGCGCTGGTCGGCTCCTTTGATTCTATTAAATGTGCTTCCGAGCTCAGCGCCAAGTTTGGCATGCTTGTCTCCAGGCGCTCGATGTAGGTCAGACTAGGGTTGGGGAGACGAAGGTACGGCCCCACATTCTAGAGGACATAGGGGACAGCCGGACCCGATGTTCACTCTTGGTACCCGAGCACGGCAATTCTCATATTTTCCATCTCCTCCCAGTCTAAATAATACTCAGTGCTGATGGGTGTATACTCTGGGAGAGGTACATTATAATGCTCGAGGATGGGGGTAATCAGAGCCCCACAGTAGATCGGTTCCGGAAACTTTGTCTCTCTCTTCCGTTTTGTCCTCAATTCCTTGACTATCTTCCGAAAGCTCGATACAATGTCTTCCTGAAAATCCCTCAACCTTGTATCCACAATAGCCTATAAGATCTTGATCTCATATAACCGAGGAGAAATAATCTCTTTCTTGCCACATATTGTTGAGCTCAACAACTTCTGCAAATACTTTAAGACCGGGCTTCTTATGGAAGTCAACCTAGAGCTCCTCGGGTTGTAGGCCTGGGGTGCAACTATTCCTGGGGTGGCAGTGATTTGCCCCCGGAATTGTTGCACGTCAAATGCTTTTAAAGCACTTTCATTGTGAACACTTGGCCTTTTGAAGCCGTATATATTTCTCAGATTGTCGTGGCTCAGTGTCTTTTCCTCATTCAGAAGTTGGAATTTGATATGGTGGACCTTGGTCGAGCAGGAAAGAGACTCCTCCTCAATTTCAAGGGTGCTAAAAAACTCTAGCACGAACTTGAGGAAGGTAGGGCGGGGTGCTAGGCATTGGGCTAGACCTGCTTTGTCTAAAAGTTCAAGAACATTCTGTCGTATTCCCATGGCATCCAGAATCTTGGGATCACCATAACGGGTGCTGACACCCCTCTCCTAATCAGTTTTTCAAATCTCTTCCTCTGGTCCTCTGTGCTCAGAACTATGTCAAAATCAATTGGCTTTGTGGATTTATCAGTGGTGGTTGATGGAATGTCCGGCATGGGAGCCTCTGGAGTGGGCTCAATAGCTTTCTCTTTGCCTTTAACTTGACTTTTGCGGATTTTCTGTGTTAACCGCCTACCGAAAGTGCCTTCTTGAGTGGTGTTCTTCGGGTTTTTAGGCGGTGCCATTGTGTGCCTACAAACAATCACAAATTACACACATCAAAATCTCCCACATTGAACACTTCATCATCAATTTACACATCAACTTCAATCAAATAGAAGGTCAAAGTTCACTATAACAATCACTCATATTCAATTAACATGGAATATCACAAGCGAACTTACAATCTAGATGATTCAATTGACTTGATACAATTTGCATATATGGCAAACATTCCCAATTATTATCCTATTGCAACTAAAATCTACCAATGCTCAACAAAAATAGGTCAATTTCTTTTCATTAGCAGCAAGAGTCTAAAATTGCCTAATCTTCACACAATTTCAACTAATCAACCTAATAATCGAGCATGCCAATCAAATCAAACTACAAAAGGATAAAAATAAAGAATGCATACCATATGTTCGGTGATATGCCACAATCAATTTCAACTTCAAATTCAAAGATTTTCAACCTAATCCTCATCCCTCATCAACCAATCATGCAAATACAAAAGCTACCACAACAAATTTAGTATTAGAATGCATAAAACAAGGCAACATTGGCAAAAAATCACAACAACAAACTTCTATATAACCAATATCAATGTAGTAACTATTATATTCGCCCCTAATCTTAACAATAAAGTTCATAATAATCAAATAAAGACTAAGGGAAAGGGACAGCCGTACTTACCGGTCGGATTTCATCAAAAAAATTTGAAGTGAACTTTTTCGCGCCCTTTTTGACCCGACTCCAAGTTGCTCCAAATCCAAAAAAATTTGGGTAGAAGTGTGTGTGATGATGTGGGTGAGGTCTGGTGTGAATTTGAGAGGAAGAAATTGAGTGAAAATGGCGATTTTGAGTGTGTGTGTGCGCGCGTGTGTGCGCAAATCGCCTTTGGGGGGAGGGGGAAAGGAAATGACCTGCTGTTCCGCGCAGGGGTATTTATACCTGCGCGGAATCTCGGCCGAGATGCAGTTTCGAACTTCATGTCTCGGCCGAGATCTGTTCCTGGATTTCAGGCTTGTTTGGCTCAACAATGAATCTTGGCCGAGATGCGTGTGTGTCTCGGCCGAGATTTATTTCCAGCAATTTTGCCCTTATTCTGGACAAGTTGATCTTGATCGAGATGACTTGGTGTCTCGGCCGAGATAGGTCTTCAGCAATTTTGGGCCAATTCTGGACAAGTTGATCTCGGCCGAGATAAACCTCCAACAATTTAGCCAATTTGGGCTCTGTTAAATCTCGGCCGAGATGAATGTGTGTCACGACCGAGATTTCTTTCCAGTAATTTTCCTGTTTTTACCTTTGTGACGTCTCGGCCGAGATTCCTTGTGTGTCTCGACCGAGATGTCTTTCCAGCAATTTTTCCTTCATTTTGGTCCCCTTCACCCCCATTCCATGCCATCTTTTGATTATTCTGATTGGTACCTGCACAATCCTAAACAAAAACATCAAATATGCCACAAGGCATTTATTGAGCAATTAAACTATGAATTTTAAAATGCAAAAATTTAAAGATACCGTCGGGGTGCCTCCCGACAAGCGCCTTTGTTTAATGTTGTTGGCCCGACGGAATCCCGTTTATGCTATTTGTGGATCTTCCAAGTTTTCCACTTGTTCTTCCCCCACGCAGTCTCCTTGTGAGTTCTCAAGATAGGGCTTGAGAAGATGCCAATTGACCTTGAAGCTCTTCCCGGTCTTTCTACTTTCTATCTCCACCGCTCCGTGTTTGTGATATTCCTTTAACCACAATGGGTCCAACCCAACGTGACCTCAGCTAACCTGGAAACAATTTACGTCGGGAGTGGTACATGAGTACCTTGTCTCCCACCACAAATTCCTTTCTCGAGATTCTTGTATCGTGAAATTGCTTCGTCTTTTCCTTGTACAAAAAGCATTTTAGAATGCTTCGGTTCTTATCTCCTCAAGATCTTGTAACTGCAACTTCTTATGCACTCCAGCCTCATCCAAGTTCATATTGCATTTCCAGATTTCCCAATAGGCTTTATGTGCAAGTTCCACAGGCAAGTGGCATGGTTTTCCATAAACGATGCGATATAGAGACATTCCTATCGGCGTCTTGTATACCGTCCTATAAGCCCACAGAGCATCTTCTAGATGCAAGCTCCAGTCCTTTCAGTTTGGTTGGACTGTTTTCTCCAGGATCTGCTTAATCTCTCGGTTTGATGTCTCTGCCATACCGTTCGTTTGAGGGAGGTAGGGTGTGGAGACTTTGTGAACAACCCCATACCTCTTCAACAATGATTCAAATGTTCGGTTGCAAAAAAGGGTTCCTCTGCCACCGATGATTGCCTTTGGAATCCCAAATCTTACAAATACGTTGGATTTCACAAAGTCCACAACCACCCTTGAATCATTGGTCCGGGTGGCCTTGGCTTCCACCCACTTTGACACGTAGTCAACTGCAAGAAGAATATAGACATTTCCATAGGATGTAGGAAATGGCCCCATAAAGTCTATACCCCACACGTCGAAGATCTCGCAAACAACAATTGTTGTTGGGGCATCTCGTTCCTCTGTAACACATTTCTGGTCCTTTGACATCTTTCACAGGATTTGCAAAACAAGAGGGCGTCCTTGAAAATGGTGGGCCAATATAGACCGCTTTCAAGTACTTTGTAGGCCGTCCTCTTCAGCCTAAAATGGCCTCCACAAGCATATGAGTGGCAAAAATTAAGCACCAATTGCACTTCGTCTTTAGGAATGCATCTCCTAATTACTTGATCTGAACCATATTTCCAAAGGTATGGATCATCCCAAACAAAATGCTTTGATTCACTCTTCAACCTGTCTTTCTGAGGCTTACTCATCCCACTAGGAAACCGCTTGGACACCAAGTAATTCACCATGTTGGCATACCAAGGAACCTTTGCATCTGTCATTGTAAGTAGTTGTTCGTCTGGAAAGCTTTCCCGTTGAGGCGGGTTCGTCTCCTCTTGAGTTATCTTGCTGAGATGATCTGCAACACCATTTTCTGCTCCTTTCTTATCCTTAATCTCTAGATCAAATTCCTGGAGAAGTAATATCCAGCGAATAAGCGTAGGCTTCGCCTCCTTCTTAGCCACGAGATACCTCAATGATGCGTGGTCGGTATATATAATGATCCTTGTCCCAACAAGGTAAGACTGAAACTTCTCTAATGCAAACACAACAGCTTGAAGCTCCTTTTCTGTGGTAGTGTAGTTCATCTGAGCTGGATTCAAAGTACGTGAGGCATAATAGATGACATGGGACACTTTCCCTCTTCTCTATCCCAAAACATTAGCATCGCACATTAATTCAAAAGGCAATTCGCAATCTGGCAGCTGAATAATCGGAGGAGTGACCAATCTCTTTTTTAACTCATCAAATGCCAACTTGCATTCCTTGCTCATATCAAACTCCCCATCTTTTTGTAGCAACCGGCACAACGGAGCAGCATCTTTGAGAAGCCTTTGATAAACCTCCTGTAAAATCCTGCATGACCAAGAAAGGAACGCACTTCCCACACATTTGCGGGGTAAGGGAGAGAAGAAATAATATTAATTTTCGCCCTATCTACTTCTATTCCCTTATTAGAAACTACATGGCCAAGCACAATTCCTTGTCCCACCATAAAGTGGCATTTCTCCCAATTTAACAAAAGATTTTTCTCAATGCATCGTTGCAAGATTTTTACCAAGTTATCAAGACAATTTTCAAAAGATGTACCGTGAACACTAAAATTGTCCATGAAAACCTCTATGAAATGACCAATAAATTCAGAAAAGACACTAACCATGCATCTTTGAAATGTTGCAGGGGCGTTGCATAGTCCAAAGGGCATGCGCCTCCATGTGAATGTTCCGAATGGGCATGTGAAAGTAGTCTTTTCTTGATCCTCGGGCGCGATTGGTACTTGAAAGTATCCCGATAATCCATCCAAGAAGCAATAGAAAGGATGCCCTGCTAGCCTCTCACGCATTTGATCGATGAAGGGTAGTGGAAAATGATCTTTCCTTGTTACTGCGTTCAACATCCTGTAGTCTATGCAAACCCTCCAACCTGTCTGTAGGCGCGTAGGAACCATTTCACCATCCTTCCCTTCTATCAATGTCACTCCAGAATTTTTCGGAACCACCTAGGTCGGGCTCACAAACTTACTGTCGGATATGGGGTAGATGATCCCCACATCCAACAGTTTGATCACTTCTTTCTTGACGACCTCCATCATTGGCAGGTTGAGTCGTCGTTGAGGCTCCCGACTAGGCTTGGCGTCATCCTCAAGTAGTATTTGATACATGCATAGGGCCAGACTAGTGCCTTTGATATCGGTAATGATCCACCCTATAACTTCCTTGTTCACCTTGAGGACCCCGATCAATGCTTGTTCTTGAGTGGGTGTGAGATTTGACGAGATAATCACCGGTAAGGTTTCTTCCTACCCAAGATATGTGTATTTGAGATAGGAGGGGAGGGTCTTGAGCTCAAGATTTGGTGCTTTGATGGTAGAGGGTAGCACTTTTTCTTGAGATTCCGGTAATGGTATGAATTTGGGAATGGACTTGGTTCGGAATGGCTTTGAAGATTGTGATTGTTCCACTATCCCCACCAACTCTTCCTTGGCGTCCATTAGCTCTATCTCCTCCAGATCATTTGCCAATTTAATTGTTTCTTGATCCCTGCAATAATACTCAAGCACTTCCTCTACAAAAGGGTCAATAACATCAATAGAATACACACTATGCAAATCTTCGGGATACTTCATCGATTCAAAGATGTTGAATTGCACCCCTTGGCCATCAAATTCCATGCTAAGAGTTCCCTCTCGCACGTCAATCTTTGTTTAGGAGGTGTTCAAGAACGGCCTCCCAAGCAAGATTGGAGTGGAATTTGACGAATCTCCATGCGTATCCAGCACATAGAAATCCGCTGGAAATATGAGGCTATCCACCTCAACTAACATGTCCTCAATCACCCTGTCCAAAAACGAGGTGCTTTGGTCGGCTAATTGGATGCCCACCCTCGTATCCTTCAGTGGCCCCAAGTTTAAGCTATCGAAAATAAAACGGGGCATCACATTGATGGATGCCCCCTAGATCCAACATGGCTTGCTCTATTCTAGTGTTACCAATTTTACACGGGATGATGAACATTCCCGGATCCTTGCATTTCTATGGCATCTTTTTCTGGAAAACCGCCGAAACACTTTCTCCCATAAGGACTTTCTCATTCCCTTGTAGCCGCCTTTTGTTTGTGCACAAGTCTTTCAGAAACTTTGCATATCAAGGAATCTATTTTACAGCCTCCACCAAGGGAATACTGAATTCAACCTTCTTGAAAACCTCCATTGTCTCCTTGTCTCTATTTATGTCTGGAATCCTCTTTATTTGACTCGAAAACGAAAGTGGAGGGGTCGGGACATTGGATTTTGAACTTCCAGGTGCCACGGTCGTGGAAAATGGGTCAGAAAGATCCCCTGTTTCTTGCTGCTTTCCTACCACGGTCGTGGTGTACTCTTTGTTGCCTTCTTCTTCATCTCTTATCTTCCCATTTTCAAGTACCTTCCCGCTTCTCAAGACTCCCACACTGATATTTTCAATTTCGTTCTATGAAGAGTGTATCTTGGTAGGAAAAAGCAATAGGTGATCAGGAAAGCATGCAGCTAATGCCCCTTTTGTCTTCTCAACTCCTTAGCAATCTTCCACTTCGGTGTCCGAACATGAACCTCGGCCACTTGGGGAGTTGGTGTCTCTTCTGTCCTAGGATTTTCATGCAGTTCTTGAGTCTTTGCCTATGAAGTATACCCGGGCTTTTCAGTCTCTCCAAGTAACTCTTCATCCACAACGACAATGGCACTCACATTTTTCGGATTAACTTCCGGTTGAGCCGGTAACTTTTCCCCTTGGGTGTTTTCTAGCCTTGACACGGCAGAGGCGATTTGGCTCATTTGAGTTTCGAGATTGGTGAATCTCGAATTGTTGTCCTTCTGCAGCTGGATTGTACTATTCGCGAGGGTCTTAACAATATCTGAAAGGGGTGGGTCCGAAGGATTTGACTCGACCGGTGCTTTCTGTTTGTAAACTCCCTTTGGGAAGGGGGCCTTATTTTGATGGCTCTGTTCTCCCGGTTTCTGAACATTCTGATTTTGTGGACCGTAGCTGAAATTCGGATGATTCTGCCATCCTGGATTGTAGCTATTCGGATATGGGTCATTTTTCCTTCTTTCCGGAGGTGACCTTGGCCTTTCGTACCAATTGTGACAAGAATTTGCATGGGGCTCTATATCCTCTCCTAGAACCGGGCAATTGTCGGTATTGTAATCTGTGACATGGCACACTCTACACGGTTTAGGGCTAGGCATACTTTCAGCAGCTACTTTTCTCACAAGGGTTGTCAATTGATCCAGCCGGTCTTATATATCGGATCCTTGAGTTCCCCGACTTGACCTGACACTCTCTCTAGTCTCAAACTGCTGCGTGTTAGCAGCCATCTTCGAAATAAGGGCCCAAGCCTCAGTAGGCGTCTTGTCTAATAATGTCCCTCCACTAGCATTGTCGATCATGTTTCTGTCAACTACACACAAGCCCTCATAAAAGTATTGTATCAGCAGCTGCTCGGTTATTTGATGTTGAGGACAACTCAACACGAGCTTCTTAAATCTTTCCCAGTACTCATATAGCATCTCTCCTTGCATCTGTAAGATACCGTTTATCCCCTTTCGAATGTTTGTGGCCCTTGATGTTGGGAAATACTTTTCCAAAAAGAGAGATTCCATCTGATCCCACGTGGTTCGAGCCGGCCAGAAGATAGTAAAGCCAATCATGAGCCAAATCTTTGAGAGAAAAATGGGAAGGCTCGAAGCTTAATCTGTTCATCAGTGACTCGTGTCGGTTTCTTGGAAGAGCATACCACGTGAAATTCTTTTAGATTCTTATGTGGATTATCCCTAGCCATGCCATGAAAGGAGGGTAGTAAGTTCACTACCCCTATCTTCAGTTCGAATTGTGTATCAGCTCCAATCTCGGGGAAATTAATACACAAGGGTTCTTGGTTGACCCTTGTGTTGGCCAGTTCTTTCAGTGTCTTTTCAGGTGCACGTTCTGCTGTCATTGCTTCAGGTTCGCTTGATTCTCCACTCTCAATGTTGAGGCTTTCAAAAGACTTCGGGATTTTGTTAAGCAATCGAGCTCTTCTTCTCAGTATTCTTTATTTCTCAACGATATTAAATTCAAACCAAAGCCCTTTGTCTCCTTGGGAGCGGGTGAACATGCACTACACAACCAAAATCACACAAACTAGTGAGTGTCAATGACTAGTTAAGCAATACAATAAATAATTAATATGCTAGAGATGGTTCTTGAAAAGAAAATAACACTACACACACAGTTCCCCGGCAACGGCACCAAAATTTGGAAGGTGCGAACACGTCGTCGAACCGTTCGCCCTACCAAATTAGAATGATTTAAAATTGAGTTTCGAACTTTCCCGACTTTACTAGGTAAAGTGGTAAGTCTGAGTCGATCCCACAGAGAACGACGAGTAGTGTTGATTCAAATACTTCGAGCAATTAGTGATTTAGGTTGAAATAAAAGCAATAAACATAAGCAAGTAAATGGGGGGGGGGGGGGTGTTTTGATTGAGTCTAACAACTAAAGTCTACCAAGTACCAACTACCAATTTAGAACACAATAGATGTTTTTGGTGTTTTAGATTAATCAAAGTGTCAAAGAAAGACCACAAGTAAATATTTTTGGGTTTTTGAATATATTAAAGAGGTCTACCCTCGATCTAGTATCCCCTTGAATCCGACTACCTATGGATTATTGTTGATGCCCCAATTCAATGCAATTTAAACCCTTATCCCACAATCTACAAGGTCCGCTTATGTAAATTGTATTGTTCCTTAATTGTGGATAAATCGAAGGTCCGCTTATCGATTTATCCCTACCCAAATAAATTAGTGATCCAAACAAGCTCTTTTCATACTAATTGATATTGGATGATCACGAACTAGAACAACGGGATAAATAAGGCATAAACCTCGAATCGATCGGGTTTAGAGGCCAAACTCTATAATGCCACCAATGATATCAAGCATTGTTCACTACTAAGGGAGATTGAAGTTTCAACAATCACGGAAAGTGAATTCTAATCTCCAGCAACATACAATTAATGCTTCTATAAGGGTGATCAATCCTAAAACAATCATCTAGGCATGAGACAATTCAACAAGCATTATAGAACATTTAAATTGCATAAAAAGGGTAACACCAAAAGTCAATATTCACATATTCATCTTCAATCAAGGTTCAACATGATCAAGGGTAGAATTTAAGAATGTTAGCCACCCATTACTCCTAATACAATCAGTAAATCAAAGGAAATACAAAAATTCATAAAAATGAAATGATAGAATCCAAGGTTGATCAATGGGGAAGATGGGATGACTCCTTCTTGCCCTTCTCTCCTCCTTGGAAGTGATGGTGGCTGAAAAGTTCTTCAATTTCGTGCCCAAGATAGGTTTATTTCGAAAGGGAGGATATATATAGGGGAAGAGTTGTTACTTCAGTTAAGCAAAATCGCGTTCAGAAATTTAAAACAGGGCAAGGAATCTCGGTCGAGATGCAAGTGTGACTCGGGCGAGACGTGAAAAAGGATTTTTTTTCAAATTGTGCATCGAGGGGTGATCTCACCCGAGATTGGGTTGCATCTCGGCCAAGACGTGAAAAGGAAAATTTAGGGCTTTTTAGGGTTTGGATTATCTCGGCCGAGATGAAACCCATCTCTTGAATTTCTGATTTTTCCCTAGAGAGGTATCTCGGCCGAGATGCAATATCCGTCTCGGTCGAGATCTTCAATCTCTCAAAATTCCAGGATTTCCCTGGAGAGGTATCTCGGCTGAGATTTGTGTCCTGTCTCGGCCGAGATCAATCCTTCAGCCCTGTCCCTTGTTGCCTCGACTGATCCATCGACTCCGCGATGTTTGCTTTTCTTTTTCGATCCTTTTGTACCTGTTTTAACATATAAATACCACAAACACATTATTTTGCCCATGAGAATACAAAAGCACTAAATACACGTGATTATGCACATTAATGACATTAAAATGTCACTAAAAACGCAAGGGACACGTGTACCAGCTGTTTGTTCTCAAGGAATAAAAGATATTAATTGATTAAAGCATTTAGTAGCTTAAATGAATTAATGGACATTGAATCTTAAACACGGGAAATAATAACCGGGAGTCATATTTCGTAATATAGATTAGGATGGGTAGTTCAATATTAATTCTATAGTGAAATGAATTAATATTAATGAGCTAGAATAATATTGCACTACAACAATTCTGCAAAACGACAACGGTGAAAAACCGTTGTCGTTTGCGATAAATGAGCGTTGTCGTACGTGGCGTTGTAGTAGACCCTCCCTACCACAACGGTTTTTTACCGTTGTTGAAGACCTATACCACAACGGTTTTTAAGCGTTGTGATTTATATTTACAACAATGCCCTTAACAACGTAGCTTCACCGTTGTTATTTGTATCACAACACTTATCTTTAACAACAGTTATTAACCGTTGTCGTTTGGGCCTTTACAACAACAATCATTACAAAGGTTTCTGACCTTTGTGGCTTCAATTTTTACAACATAAAGACGGTTTTTTACCGTTGTCGTTTAACATTTATATAATAGGGGTTTGTGATGTCTATTATTAGGTATTATTTTCCTATTTTAATTTTATTAATATTTTTAAATAATAAATAATTTAATAAAAGACATCACATAAAAAGTGAAAAACGTAAATAAACCAACAATTATTTTGATTCTAAGAAATCATAAAAATTAACTAAGATTAAAAAAAAATTACACAACCAAATTTTGAGTAGCATCAAACTTGCTAATCGTCTCTTCATCACACTAAAATACCATTATTTTCACACACAAAAATTTGAAATTCTAAATAAATATTCTCAATCCAAATCTCGCACTTATTGAGTCTTGAGTTTATGAACAACTTCACCAGAAAGTCAATAAACCCAAGAGAATCTTCGAATCTAGAATGTAAGCTCCTGGATAAATCATATATGCCAATCCTGCAAGCAAAATAAAAGAAAGAGCCTGATAGTTAAACATAAAAATTGTCGAACGAAAGGGCATATCTGCAATCAAGAAAGCACTGTAACCCTTCAAGAGTTGGACCGAAGAATAATATGTCAAGATACTAACTATGCAAGAAAGTTAAAATTTAAGAAGGGGGTTATGTCAGTTCCAACTTAAGAGAATACTGTGGGCCAAACTAATGCAAGTACATGAGAAATAGATCTAGATTGCAGGTACTCCATAACTAAATGAGAGTCTAGGAACTTAAATGGATAATTCAAAACAGAGTTGCTACCATTTTTGCACATCTCACCCACACAAAATGTTGCATTTCTCCTATTGGTTGCCTCCGCGGATCCTAATTCTTTGAGTGCTAGATGCATCACAACCTGAAATATGATGCCTTGATCAATATCACATTAACGACAATATGATGCCTTGATCAATATCAACTTTTACATTTGAGTGTCATATTTCAAACACATTTAAAGAGATTTCCTTATGATACACTTCCAAAACTAGTTAACCATATACAAAATATTTCTCAAATATGCTCTTTGTTGTCCAGAGGCCAACTACCATCACAAAGTGATTAATGTAATGTAATTATGTAGATGGAGCTCATTTCTATGATTATATGTTAACCTCGTTTTTATGATATATGTGCTATAAAACCAAAACTCTCAATAACCAACCAGAAAGATAATAAGTACAAATACCAATAATGTTATTTCAGAAACAGACATGCCAAACTCAAAGGGGCAAATAAAAAAATTAAGAGAGCCTAAGAAAGAAAAGGGATCCATATATATTCTTCAAATAACCAGCTTATGTATAAGCTTCCCATTCCATTGAGCTTAATGAGCTTATCCTAGTGCGAATTTAATTTAATACTCCATTACTACGGATGACAGTACAACAATCCCAGACTACTGTTGCTAAACATAAAAATCTGCTAGACAAGAAAAATACCTTTTTATTTACTGATTGGCTCGACACATTGATCTAAACCATGATTAGAAGGTGCTTCCCGAAGTTTATTGTAGAGCTGCAGAATATGACAGGTAGAGACACCAAAAGGGCAGCACAAAACGAAAAGTACCACCAGTTAAAGGATGAGCTTTTCGCTTTACACTCATCTGGATCTTGCTCGTCAAACTGGTCAGCTCCGAAAGCTTGGATGCAAGGTTTATGTCCTCCTTGTGAGAATGCAACTAAATACAACGAGAAGAAGAAGAGAATAACTTGGAATTGGGGTGGAGAACAAGACGTGTCATTCGCTGGATTTTGGCATCCAGATGAGTCGAGAGTGTAAATCGCAGCTGATAGAGATAAGCATCCAAGTCCCTGTAATCAGTCACAACAGCAAAATGCAACCCTGTTATTGTTGTAGCTGCTGAAATAAACATTACAACTAATAACAAAAACGATGAAAAATGTAGGAGGAATTCAAAATACTGGTAAAAAAAGAAGAATACAGATTTCAATAAAAGCAACAAAGTTATTTAGTGGTTCCTCATCTTACAATATGGTTTCCTCTGGAATTTTTTTTACAAGACGATAGAAATTATATGTATGACCTCGTAAAAGTACTATTTTACTATTTCTACCAAGTTATAATTATCCATGATAACTTTTCGCCCCCTCAGTCAGTGAAGCAAGATAAAGAAATTGTATCAGTTTAAAATGCAGAAAATAATGAGAAATTGAATATCCTAAATAAGCTATGAAGTTAATTACTCTTTCATGTCTATTTGGCTGATGTGCCTACTTCAATTTTCAAAGCTCTACACAACCATGTACTAAACATCAAAATTCAGGGTAGTATTAAATAAGTGTGGCAAGTGCAAAACTAGTGTAAAGCTCAGAAAGTCGACACTCATTGATGTAATTGAGAAACCTCTGCTCACAAGGGTATCTGCCACCCAGCCACCTACATCTGCAAACATGACCATAGTGAGCCATGGGAGAAAACACATAGCTGACTGATGTGTACTACCTCTATATGTACGATAATGGTAAGTTTCAATGATATCTTTATTTTCTTATATGTATGGATGTGGTAACAAAGCCAATACATTCAATTAATAACAAGCAATCATGGACTAAAAAAGCCAATTAATACAAAAACATAAACCATGAAACAAATTACTTGCTGCTTTCAATGCCAATCTTCACTGCCTTCCTTAATCATGGTTGCTCCAATAATTATAATAGTGGAATAATAGCATCAAAAGGTGGGAAGTTTTGTGAAAGACAAGATACTAGTTACGAAGAAATAAAAATTAGCCACTCTCCTAGACTGCTCAAAGAGGGACTTTCGTGAGAAAGTTGCAGTTGTATACTTAGAACTTCTAACATAATCTGTAACATAATTAAGTAGGCAATCTTCCAAGTAAACCTTTATAAAATATCAACAGCTGAAGCAGCTTCAGAAAATCATTTTACCTCTATGCAACCGTTTATAATAAGACGTGAAATACCACCATGTTACATCAGAAGGAGATTCATTACCTTAGTGCAAGCAACAAAATGGATATAATCTGATGTGAAATGATTGACTGAAACATGTTAGATTCAAGTCAGACATGTATAAAAAAATATATTTAATTAATCAAGATACCATGCAATTCATCATAGCATAATATTCTATGTGAGAATAGTTCATTTAATTTAATTAATTAATCAAGAAAGCATACAATGAATTTATGGGAAAGTTGCTGCTACCAAGCTTCAGGAATGAAGGAAAAATAATTACCTTATGCTTCTTACTCACATGATCATAAGATTCAATGTTGCCTATGTAATAGCTGCATGTGAAAACCAACCCCAAATATGAGAGGAAGACATGGAATATTACGTATATATGATATGTATATGACATAGGGCTAAAATTCATTTATCTCAAACATAGCTGCTCTACGTTGTCCCTGGTGCATCGGGAAGGGGATGGCGCGTGCGCGAGAGATCTGTTTTTCCCCGTCGAGACTGAGAATATAATTGTCCAAAAATATCAAAGTAAACATGTATGCAGGATCAACTGACGACGCAAAAATGAAATAACACAACACAACAAGTATGCAGGACCAACATCAAATGCAGTTACCTGCAAGAAGGAGTAACTACATCCGTCTGAATTGTGATACTCGAAGAAAACAATGGGCGAAAAAGATCTGCAGAAGTAGAGTGATAATGTAGCTAAGAGAGAGAGTAATGTGTGTGTTTCAATGGCGTATGAAAGGGAAAGAAAGCAAAGGGCTAGATCTGATCACTTGTACCTGCCTCCTTGATTGATTGAAGTGTTTGATTAAAAAACTAATGTTCTTTCTTTTATTTTCTAAAATACAGAGACCTTGGATAAATACCTTATAAAATGAGACAACAATAAAATCTGCTTTGATGATAAATCAGGTGGGCATGTCACACTTCCTTTAGCAGCATCAAACAGGACCATCCATCAAGCATTGTTCACATATATTAAGACAACAAATATTGAAGATATAAATCTCTGCATTTCAAACGTACATCAAAATAATATATAGAAACATCAGACGAATCTTTAACATATAATTAGAGCCTGGGATCATACTTCGGCGCCGGATTCTACGCCATAAAGATACAGTCCTCTGGATCATAGTTTTTCTCCTAACTAAACTAGAGTTTTCAGAAGAGAAGCAAGAAGAAGTTAGATGAATTTGATAGATTTGCACACAAGCTATTACCTATTTATTTGTTTTTCCGACCAACTTTTTTCTCATTTTTAAATAATTTAGGTCCTTCTCAAATAAATATCTCCACCTAAATAAGATTTTACATTTAATTTGTGTTAATGATTGAAAAGTTTCATGCTATTTTTTATATTTTTGCATCCCACAAGGGCATGCCAAACTACATTGTCACAAATAAAATGGAAAATATTGCACATTAAAGCCAAAAACCAAATCGAATACAACACAATAATTCAACGTTTGAAACATAGTTTTTTTAAAGATTAAGGTTCCAGAAGTAACCTGTAAGTAGAAGATCCCTGGTAGCAGCTTGAGTCCCGAAATACTACACACAGAAGGTAAACATATATTTAGCTCAGATAATTTAATATTCATGTCCAAAAAATCACATCACTATTCATAGGGCCTTGTTTTTTTTTTCCTTCTGTTTAGTTAATAAAAGAAAATTGAATGAAAAATTAGGTAAACTAACCTTTGATAAATAAAGACCTAGGATACGATTTGGATTCAGAATCTTGAGACAAACATGCCTCTTAATCATACTTAACTAGTTTAATCTTTATACCTATCAACACAGAAGAACCTCCTGAAAATAGAAGTGAACAAAATCAATATCTTTTAACCATAATCGGGTCAGAATTAAGAAATCTGATTATTCAACTGAAAAGTAGTCAAATTATGAAGAATCTCGAGACAAAACTAATTTCTCTTGTTATTTCAGAAAGAATCTCGAGAGAAGACTAATGTATTTCTCTTGTATCAAATCAAGACAAAAGGTTGTATAATTTTGTGAAAGTGAAGATTTGAAGGAGATAGGAACATGTATATAACAGTACAACTGTGAGAAGGTAACAACAAGGGCATATCTTTCACCCATTGAACTAACAAAGACATCGGTGATGTAAAAAGAGTTAGATTGGGGAAACTTAAATTATATATCAAAATCAAATTCAGGAAGTGAATTTTCAATAGTCTAAAACATGTGAATTATTGTAAAATGAACACATCAAGGGAGTGAAATTGATGGACTTCTATAAAATAGTTTTAAGTACAGAATTATAGCCACATGAAATTGATTTAGCAAGCACACATCACACACATAAAACCGGAAGCATGTATCATTGACTTGCTAAAAAGATCTTACTCTTAGTTTTGGATGTGGTTGTGGCAAAGACTTTAAATCGACTTACCTTCTAGTAGAATCTCCATTGACTAACCTTATAGACAACGAAAACGAATAAAGGTGAATATAAAATGATTCTGTCAAAGCCCGAATTTATGTACTAACTAAGATCCTCAACACTTTACAACATGTTCTTCATCATTTCTCACAACAATCAATAACGGATTTGAATCTAAACAGATCTGAAAATTGATCATACATTTAGTATAATTTAAATTTAAATTAAAGGTCAGCTAAATATGCTACGTAAGCTAACTCATCACATTTTCTATGGTCTAGTGCATCTGAAAAACCTTTGTACCAGTAGGCAGTAGGTAACTATTACAAAAACTTACTTGGTTGCTTCAAATCATATAAATCAGATGAAAAGCTTTAACTACATCAATCATATCTGTAATCGATGAATCGTATCGTCCAAATCAGGGAGAAGATGCTCCTTCACTGAGCTCATGAACAACATAATTATTACTCCATATGTTAGTTCAAATTCAACACTTCATCATACATAATCAACGAACTTAGCTTTTCTAAGAATGACGTGGGCAGCTCATTTAACCACACATTCGAAACTAAAAATTGTAAAGGTACCTTCTGGATCTTCCAGCGAAGTAGTGAACCAGCACACCACCTTCTGATGTCCCAGCTGCCTCGATAAACATGAAGCTATCATCGAAGAAACGAGATAGACTTTGTATCTGCTGTATCATGCACTGTTTCAGATCAGATCACATAAAACGTTATTTAGCCCGTCTGTAACACATTATTATGCAAAGCCAGGACAATTACATGTTATAATTCTAACACCTAAAATGCGTACTATGAAATCAAATCACAAATACGAATTAATAAAACTGGATTGGACAGTCTAAAACCAGAAAATCAATTAAGAAGCCCTACCTCTAATGATTTGCCCGAGATCAAGGGTAAATGTCGCAGCTTCATCTCCCGAATGAGGAACCATTGTCGTCATTCATCCGCCAATTTTAGCTGTGATCCTCTCAGCTACGCTATCAACTTCAATGACGATTCATCTTCCTCCACCATGGATGACGAATTTCGCGCCGTGATACTCAATGCCAAGTTGTCGGTTTCGCCGCCTTCGAGAAACTTGACGCTACTGCCTATTCCGGTATGTGAAAGCGATGACCCGAGGAGAGAATTCGAGGTGCTGTCGGCAAGTTTGAAGATGACAAGTCAGCTGAGATCAAACACCACGACGCAATTGAGGAATTTAGGTGTGAAGAGATCGAACAATGCGACGCAATCACTCACTTCCACGACTATACAAAGAACGATCTGGGGCGACGGCGGAATGGGAGGGCGCGGGTGGGCGGCGGCGGGGCGGCTAGGTTACCAGGGTTTTTTTTGGTGTCCAGTTAAAATTTTGGGGGTAGTGATTTGCAATTGTTATGTAAAAACGTATTTGGAGTAGAAAGAAAAATGAAAGGTAATAATCCTAATATAAAACCACGATTTAGAAAAAAGAGACAATTAAAAACTATTTAAAAAAAGGTATAAAGATTTTAAAAAAGACACACTTTTATAATTTAAAAAAAAAAAAATCAACTACTAAACAACAACGGTCCATAATACCCGTTGTTGTTCAACGCATTTCTCGCTAAACTACAACGGTTATATTTATAACAGCGGTAATATGCTAATAGACAGCGGTTTTAGCCTAAGACCGTTGTCTTAGGGGCGTTGTTGTTCTGTATTTTTCTTGTAGTGTTGATGGCTCAATATTGATATCTAGGCCCATTGGGAGGCCCAATCCTACTCCTCTTAAAGGCCCCTTGAGTAGCTCAATAGAAGTCTATTAACTAAGAGGATAAGAATTAATTATGAAGCAGGAGATAAGGAAAGAAAAGATATGGATAAATCTAAATCCAAAGGGGATTAGGGTTTATCCATATTTTCCTTTTCCAAAAGGGAGAGGATTTCGATCCCTATTCCTAAAGGGGGCTAATTTTTTGCCCCATCTCTGTTATAAATTGAGGACCAATTTTACCCCCATATGAATGATTGAGTGGCTGTTTTTTCATGAAAATTAATCCTTCTTCGAGAGTTAAAAGTTCGTTTGATTTCCCACCGAATTGGTGAGCTTGGACTTAGAATACTCAAAAAGATTTTTGGGTTGAAAGGTTAATTTTTCTCAACGGTGTCTCTCCGATTCGAAGGTAAACACAATAATCCCTTAGTTCAACATGTTTAGGGCTTATTGTATGGTTTACTTTTATTCAATTACGTGAATTGTATGATTTGAATGTTTCAAATTATGGTTATTTGATTTATGAAAATAGTATTCAAATTACATCCCGAATAGATCATTTGGCACAATCCTCTATTCCCCAACACGGTTAACTGAGAGAGAGAGAGAGAGAGAGAGAGAGAGAGAGAGAGAGAGAGAGAGAGAGAGAGTTAGCTAATAGATGCTATATTAAAAAAAGAACAAAGAAAACAAAGAGTAATGACGCAAATATGATCGACGCCAAGACGCCTATATGTGGCTAGCACATGTTGCTAGCTCACCTCTATACTGGCCTCGTTAAAATCCATCCATGACTAAACTACTTGGGAAAAAACCATGGAGGGGAAAAAGAGTACTAGTTTACATAAAATGAAAATGTTCCACAAAATAGTCCTTATAAGCCCGGTCAGCAATATAATCCGGAAGAACATTAAACCAAGTATAAGGCTGTCGTAGTTTAGAAAGAGTATCTGCAGGCTAATCCCCTTCACGATAAATGTGAGAAATAACAAAATCCATGTCCAGTGTCTATGTCAAAACTCTCCTCCTCTTCGCCAAAAGCCTCCAAGGAACCATGGAGGAACGAGTTTGGAATGATAAAACAACAAGAAAGAATCACACTCCAGCCAGAGGTTGCGCCAACCACGATCATACGCCTCATCAACCACCATAGTTGCAGCTTCCAATTTAGCCTCAAAAGCATAACCTCGTCTAAAAGATGAACAGAATCCTCCCAATATAGTACCAAAAGAGGAAAGATAAAGGACTTCGCCATGATTTGAAAAAAAGAGAGAGGGAGAAGGAGAATCATTCTAGAAGATTGTAAGTTATTTAGTTAATTAAGGAAATGATTTGATATTAGTGGATAAGTTTTCTCAAAACTTGTCCATTAAATCTGATATCTTTCCTTTACCTACACAATATAAAAACATAATAAAGTATTAAAATCATAAAATTAATAAGGTTCCAGTAAGGTAACAATATAAAGAAATATAAACCAAGTGTTGCTCACAAGGTGTTGTAACACCTTGGATCACACTAGTGTCGACAATACTAAAAATTACAAAAATGACATTAAGCATAAAAAATAATCTATTTACACCCATTTTCACTGTATTGATGTTACAACATGTAAAAAAAAACTCGCATACTCCATTTGCATGGATCCTTATATATACAACGTAGCAGATCCAACTTAAAAAAGAGACTAAATTTATGAATCCGCATTCACCCAACCCATATGATCTTAAAAAAAACTTTGTTAGTGATAAAAATATGAATAGGGCTTGAGTACCTCATATGTATTAATTCTTTATGTACAACGAGTCGACCCGATCCAACCAGACTTGAGATTTTTACTCAATTGAGCACCCAAAAATATAGGTTAAGTGATATTATTTTTAGAAATCGTAATAATTTTTTCGGAAAAGTTTATAGTTTTTTAGAAAATTTGTTAATTCGTGTGTTTTTTAAATAAATTATGTGTTCTTATCAACTTTATATGAATTTCTATGTCAATATTTATATATTTTTCCAATTTATAACTTATAAATTGTATTCAACTATTATAGGTGGATTTACCCTAATGATATTACTTTTGAAAAAAGTAATACATTGTTGTGTTTGTGGGAAAAAATATTTGTTACTTTTACATCAAATAGCAATACCTTTTCTAGACAATGTAATATTTTTTACCAAAACGTAACATTATTTTATAAAATTGAATAATTCTTGTATTTTTTTAACTTTATGTGTTTTATCAAGTTTCATATAAGTTTTCACATATACAATTACACCATTATTACCTCAACATTGATATCTCATCATGTACATTTAAATGATACCTTTCACCAAAAAAAAAAAAAAAAGAACCTTGTCTAGAAAGAGTAATAGTTTTTCTTTAAAAATGTATCATTATTTTCCGCGAAAAAGTATTAATCGCTGGAAAATGGATGCCAAATGGGTGGACTTTAAAACTATTTTTTATTGTGCGTTTTTTTGGTCCGGGTCAATAAGGTGGCAAAAAGTATCACTTAATTGACCAAAAGTATTACTCTTTTTAAAGTATCATTTTATTAATAATTTTATAAAAAAGTAATATCTTAGGCCAAATTAAGTGACTTTCTACAATAAAAAGTGGTAATTCTAAAACCACTATGATCCATTGTATATAAAAAGATCTATACATATGATATATATAAATTTTTGCCTAGAAACATATATGACATCCATTTCACACATCCAGCAACTCCCAACAATATATTTTTTCCATAAAAAAAGTAATTCTCTTTGGAGAAAAAAATAATACTTTTTGTAGAAAATGCATTTCTCTTTTTTATAAAAGGTATTATTCAAAAGTAGATGATGAGATATCAATATAGGGATTTATATGTTGTACTTTTACTAGTATAGCACTGTAACCATCCGATTTTCATAAAATAATTTCTTCTAAACAAACATCACTATTTTTTTTTATAACACCATTCTTAAATCAGGCCGTTAAAAGAACTAAAACTCCCTAAATAATGCAATTCCAAAACTATCTATCACATGTAGCAACGGATTATATTAACAAAATTTCTAATCATATTTAAATATTTATTAGCTAATACATTATCAAGAGAAATTATTTTTAACTAAATCAAATAAGTAAAATTTACCTCTAGTCATATCCTTAATTTCAATTTAAATAAGTACATCCTAACATGCCACTTAAAAAAAAAAAAAATATATATATATATATATATATATATATATATATATATATAATACTATATGACTCCAACAATTAAGTCTAGAAAGGAAGAAAAATTAACGTAAATACCTAAGTTGCAAAATCCAAGAAAATAATATTCAAATAATTCTAGCAAACATGAAATTAGAGCTGGCAAAACTGGCCCGGCCCGATGGGCCGGCCCGTTTAGCCCGAAATATAGAGCGGGCTAGGCCGGAATATTAGAGGTCCAAAAAAATTTGGCCTTTGTTGGCCCGGCCCGAACGAGCTTTTCTTTTGGCGGGCCAAGCCCGGCCCGGCCCGAAGGCCCGCGAGTCGGCCCGATGGAATTGAATTTTATTCCCCTCACTAATCGAATAAGAAATTTTTCTGGAATTAGGTAATATCTTGTGTACTATTTGAAACATGTTTTTCTTTTTTCTTTTTCTAGCAGAGCATAAATGTATCTATTTACCGAGAAATTAAAACATTTGACTAATTTAATACTCTATTTCTTCAGTTTTATAAGCCGAAGATGGAAAATGAATTGGATCCAAGCATGCTCATTAATTATTATGTGTTGAAAAATGAAAAATTGATTAATATGTAGCATAGTACGTACACAAAAATTAAATAACTTGTGACGTGTAATATATAACTATATATCATCATCCATTCCTTCTTTTTTTTTTATTACTATTATTGTTATATCTGAGGTTTGAGACATGCCTATAGATTAATAGATATCATTCCATATTGCAACGAATAGTAATATATTATCTTCCGATCAAGTTTTTTCTTAAGAGAATTTAACTGAAATTCGCCTCAATATATAATTCTACTTCATGGTTAAAATAATAAAAAAAGAAAAGAAAAAAAACTCATTGGTGGACTTTTTTGGCCCGGAGGACCTCGGGCCTAGCAGTTCTAGGCCCGAAATAAATCAGGCTCGGCCCAACCCGGCCCGAACTTTCCATTGGCCCGACTGGGCCCGAATTGCCACCTCTACTTGAAATTAAAATTCTAACTACTTGAGTCATATGCAAAAATAAATTCAAATAATAGAAATATAATAGTTCAACTTAAAAGTATCTTTCATATGCCCCGGCTCTGTCTCAACTCATCCGTGTCATGCCAAAGCTAACCTGAAAGGATCAATATTAGGTTGGGGTGAGCTTCCTTCAGCTCGGGGAGGATACAATTCAGAACAATTATATACAAAATTAAGAGCATAAAATATAAACAGTCATAACTTGTAACTTGTAACTTGAATAATATATTCAATAAATTGAATATAAACTTGTAACTTGTAATCCATATACTCCCGGAACTTGAATTTGTATATCTAATAAAATGAATATACACTTGTAACTCGGAAATATAACAGATATAAAATACACAATTAATTAAGCAAACAATTGAAATAAAAAGTAAACCCCCATCAGAATTATCTTGAATAAATTTGATAAAATGTCATGCAAATTCTAAGTCCGTGGTCGAGGCATATGTTTTTATATTATATTGTTAAAATTTAACCCGAATGAAATCTAAAGAAAAGTAAATAGAATGGTTTGAATCGGAGCTTGTTAGGAATTGGGAAGTGGAAGGACAAAAATTGGAAAAATAGTTTATGCAGTTTGTGAAGAAAAATGAAGAATCAAACTCCATGAACATTTAACAGTAAATAACCCAATTTATGGGGACCACTAACTCCCTCCTTTATTTCGTCCCTCATGTAATATTCATTCTCTCTCCAACCGTCACCATCACACACATAAACATGTATGCACCCACACTAACTCCCAAATTTATTCACCCACTACTTTCAGCTTCTCACAACACGCCCATTGGATAACACCCACCAAATTAACCTACATACGCACTAATTGGGTTTAGATGATGATTGGGTACAACAGGTACCATATTGAAAAGTGATCGAGATAATAATTAAATAACGAGAAAAAGAAAGGAAAGATCGTACTTGTTGTTAGTAAAAATTCAAAGGAATACAAGTTGTTGTCGTGTATTTATATAATTAGGGCAAAGGGTAGTATTATGATATGATTAGAGGATAGGGATTAGTGGGATTTTGAGTTTTTTCTACGTATCTTATATATTCAATTGTATTTTTATTCCTTAATTATGCAGGAATTCGGATTCTCTTGGGTTCAAAACATGAGCCCTTTAAAAATTAATGTATTAGGCTTGAGTCTTGGGCTCAAAAGTTTGGGCTTAGTAATAGAATGAAACATGACTGTAATTGACTAAAATATGATGAATGATTTACCTACAAAATATTATGTCTAAAATTGATAAATAAATATATGGCAACATGAATGACATGAAAATAGTTAAATAATGATCCCAAAGTAACTGGGCCTGAAAATATTTAATGAACCATATTCATGGACTTAACTTGGGCTTGAAAATTGAAATGTTAAATAATTGACAATGACGCGTGACATGAGCTTATCCTAACGAGACTTTCGACTTAAGCTTAAATCTATATAAAATAACTTATTGACATTTAATTTAACTTAAAATAATTAATCGGGCTAACGTGACTTGAAATTGGGCCAAAGGCCGAATTTTGAAGTTATATACATATTTCGCCCACATTAATTAATTAAACCTAACTAAATACCAATAAATTTATAGAATATTATAATACTAAAATAGTGGGTGTTACAAGCACCCGTGCTGATGCACGAGTATAATATATTCTATAATACATGTAAAATTTAATAATTTACATAATACATAATAATTAATATAACATGGTTGGTAAAAGTCCACAAGAATATACAAAAATAAGTATATAAATAAGCAAACGACACAAAGAAAGTTTATGTATCCCTAAATTACAACACAATAAATTGTAGAAGTATATGTGGGTTCCTTTGAACAGTTTATAAGATATAGGATAAACTAAATCAACTTTCGAATTGCGATATTATGAGCTCCAAACCAAACCAATAATTCATGAAACCAATGATTTCAGGTTGATTGAATTGACTAAAATTATTTATTTTCAATTTGAACCATGATTTTTTGGTAACTTAATTTATTCAAGAAATTAAACAAATTGTTAAATTTTCTACACAATATTATTCAAGTGTTTGATTCGATAAAAATTTTAAGGATTTATTTGTACCTAGAGGTATAATTAAAGTGCCGATTTGTACCTTAACCCCAAAAAAATATCTCTACTTTTTTATTTTTCATTATATACACACAAACACACACACATACATACATACATACATATATGTAACCTGGGTTTGGTTCGATTTGGAATGATTTTATATCCTCTATAACTACAAACCAAACCCCATCTTAGGTTTACTATTTTTTTTGTTCGATTTAGAATGATTTTATATCCTCTATAACTACAAACCAAACCACATCTTAGGTTTTACTAATTTTTTGAACAAATATATATATATATATATATGTGTATATGTGTGTGTGTATAACCTTGGTTTGGTTTGATTTGGAATGGTTTTATATCCTCTATAACTACTGATAATGCGCAATCCGGTAATCACCCAATCGAACAGTAATCAACAAGAACAAAATATAAAAACACAGAATTTACGTGGTTCGATCCGGAGATCTACGTCCACGGGGAGAAAGCGGCAATCGCCGGGGTGTTTCTTTCACTCGAATGTTGAGTTTACAGTGCGTGTTACAGAAAACAAAGTCCGAACCCTAATTCAGAGTTCTTTTCATCTATTTATACTACTAAACTCAAACCCTAACTAAATCCCTATAATCTTGCCCCCAAATCTGCATGGCAGTTGGGAAAAGATCATGGGCCTTGATTCACGGAACCGATTTGATTCGCTGAGTCGAATGCGCGTTGCTGGGCCTGTTGGGCCTGGCCCTTCGCGCTTGCTGGCGCGTTCGCTCAGGGTTAACCCGGCCCGAAGTCAGGGTTAACCCGGCCTGAAGTAACCGGGTCATCCCTATCAGATGCCCCCCCCAGCCGAAGTGAGGAGGGAGCTTCGGTTGTCACCGGGGTGGAATCGTAAGTAGGAGGAACCGTGGTCGCTGGCGGGCCGAAGCGTTCATGGAGGACTAAATCTATCCGCGTCCCTGGGCACGCCGCGGAGCAGTCTGTAGACTCGGAGTCGAGCTGAGCCGAAGTGCACGGGGCATTTGTCGAGAGATCGAGTTTCCCAGAAGCAAGAAACGCGTTGGGAGTTTATAACAACCTGGCCGAGGTGAAGGTACGCCGGAGCGAGTTGTTTGGCCAAAATGGAGGGATCACCGGAGTGTGGCAGTATAACCGAGGTAAAGAGGACACCGGAGTGTGATTTTAATCTTCCTGGCGAAGAGTAAGGCTGATGTGATTGGCGGCGCCATAATGAGAGAGAGAGACGTGAAGTGACACGCTCTGTGAGTTCCAAGACAGCTGTTCCCCACGCGCCTTGGTAACTGTAAAGCGCGTGAGAAGCACGCATGAATCTCCATCACTGAATTTGAATAGGCTGCATCTGAGCCGTCGGATTTTTGCATTTATATTAGGAATAACTGCACAGTAACTTTTCATCTTCTCCATTGTGATTCATCTGTTATAGAAAGCGGGAAAAAGAGGAACTTTGCGTTTGTGATTCATCAGAGATCAAAAATTTCTCAAATCCGTCCTTTCGAATTCAAATCAAGTAAGTATGTCATCCTCTTCATCTTCTTCATCTTCTGCCCCATCTTCGGTCTCGATCAAAGTAGTAGGAGGTTCGGATAAACCGTTAGATGTCCCCCCCCTATCATATATCCTTCCGGAGAAGGATGTGATTAGAACCATAGACAGAGTCGATGGTTTAGAGTGTAATACCATGATGGTATCGTTTTACGAATGTCCGGCGGTTGATCTTGAGGTATCCTCCATAGGTTTACGGATGTCGCGGGGGCAACTTGAGAGGGAACTCCCATCATTTTATCTTCCTTTCGACCTTGATTACATAATTCCTACCCCCGAGGATAGGGCCTGTTGCCCACCGCAGGGGTTTATGACCGTATATATTGACCCCCTCAGAGTAGGGTTGAGACTGCCGCTGTGGGGCATAGTTGTAGAGTTGTTAAGATACTACGGCATTGCCCTCTGCCAGTTAGCGCCGAACGCGGTGAGGCAGTTGGTAGGATTCACAGTAGTTAGTAAGCAGGCCGGGGTAGAGCCAACTGTAGAGCTTTTTAGGTTTTTCTACCAGCTGAAGAACTTCGGGAAGTCCAAGGGGTGGTATTCTTTTAGTCCCCGAGCCCGAGGAGGGTTTAAGGTCCAAAACCCGAGCAAAGTAGAGGGGTGGAAGGAGAGGTTCATATTTGTCAGGAATAAGATAGCTCTCCCGAAGTGGAGGAGTGACGAGGTGCAGGATTCCGCCCCTGTGGAGAATCCGGGGGCCGAAGTGAGGCACATATTCCTGCAAGTGGGGACTTTCCAAACCCTCTGTTCCGAGGAGGAACTGGAGAAGGCTGGGCTTAGCCCATATTATTCAGGAAACGGAGATGCCGAAGAGGGTAGGAGTTCTTTCGTCCTGTTTTTTAATTTTGCCGTTTGGCGCAGAACTGACCTTAGATATATATTTGCAGTGGAACGCTTCGGAAAGCAACCGGCATCGGGGAGCCCCGCCAAGGCTGAAGCGGCCAAGAAGAAGGGGAAAGCTGTGGACGTATCTTCCCGGGGGAAGATACAAACCGGTGCGCGTCCGTCGACGGGGTCGGAGGAAAGAGTGACGCCGGCGGGGTCTCCGGCGTTGTCAAAGAAGAGGCCGGAGCCTACTGGGATGCCACAGGCCCCATCCAAGAGGCCCCGGACGGGGGAGAGCTCGCAGGTAACACCCAAAAACGCTGCTCATTACGTGAACTTACGCGAGGTGTATAACCGAGGTCTAACCCCTGTGCCGCGTTGTGTTTAAATTACCCAGGGAGAGCAGGCGATCCCCAGTATGTTGGGGTTTGACAGCACGGATGCTGAGAAAATTCTTCGGCTGGCCAAAGGGATTATAGAGGTCGGCCTGAAGAGCGAAGTGGAGGCCAGGGAGGAACTAGCCGCGACGGCGCGGGACCTTCGCGCCCGAAATGACAAACTGTCATACGACTTGACCCAGGCACGCAAGAGGGCTGCCTCGGTTGAGTCCGAGATCGCGCGTCTGCGCGGTGTGGAGACGGAGAACCATGGCCTCCGGGGTGAGCTGATGCAGCTGCGAGCGGAGATGGAGGCGAGGGAAGCAGCCGTGGTTGGAGGGCAGGGAGCTCTGCTGAAGACTTTCGCTGAGAAGCTGTTCAAGACCACGACCTTCCTCGACTTTCAGACGAAGTTCGTGGCAATAGGGGACAAAGCCACCCGAGCCATGGTGCTGGAGGAGGTGAAGGAGGCATACCCGGATGTGGACATTACCCGTCCAGAATTCGGGTATGACCCTGAGGCGGCGGCCGAGGTGGAAAAGGCGTACTACGCCTCTCTAACGGAGCTGCCGGAGTGGCCGTTGGTGAATGCACTCGGGGAGAAGAAGCAGCTCCTAACTGCCGCAGAAGTCGCGAACTGCGAAGTGGACCAGGACGCTGAATTCCTGGCCTTCTGCAGGGGTGAACTGGTCCCAGCCCCCCAAAACACCGAGCCCCTCCCACCGATGGAAGCCGAAGTCCCCGCTGAAACCGAGGCCGTCGTAGCAGCCGAAGGGGGAAATGCCGAAGTGCCTGAGGGCCAGCAAGAAGAGTTGCCCGAGGAGACTGAGGCAATTGAGCGGGAGGTCAGTAGATCCCCGCAAATTTAAACTTGTAAATTTGTAGAAATGTTAGGGATGATGTAATTGAACAATTGTACTTTTGCAACTTGAAATACAATTCCCTTTTCTTGGACTCTTGTCATTTGTTTATTTACGCCATCCATTTTGTTGTCGCCGAACTGTATTCAACCATAATATGTTGGTGAGTAATCGTTCTGGTTGACTCTTATTATGTGTCTAGAACACCGCGGAGCTGCACGAGACAATAAAGAAGTTAATGAAATCACTTGAGTGGTTCCGCGGCGAGAAGAACCGTCTGGAAATGCACGTAGTGCCGAAGCTGAAGAAGCAGATAGCCTCGGCAGAGGAGAAGGTGGTCGAGGCCAATGAAAGAGCCAAAGACTTCGAGATGAAGTATCGAACCACAGCTGCCGAGATGAGCCGCGTCCGCGTTCACCACAAGGAATATGAACGGATTTTGTCCGAGTTCGGTCTTCTAACTTTTGAAGAAGTAGAAGAGCGGACTGTTGAAATCCAGAGTGACATCGCGGCGTTGATGTCGAGGAGCTCGGTCGAGTCCGCGGAGCTGGTGAGAAAAAGAGAAGTCCTGGAATTGCTGCTTAGTATGTACGAAGGGCTAAAGGGCCGAATCAGGCGGAGGCCCGCTGCTGAAGAGTTTATTGCGAGCACAAGCCAGGACCGAAGTACGCAAAAAGCTCCTCGGAAGGAAAAGAAGACCAAAGGCAAGAAAAAGCCCTCTGAGCGGAGCAAAGGCATAGTCATCCAAGAGCCAACTCCGGTGACTATAACTGAAGAGGAGCCCGTGACGATTGCCGAACAGGTAGTCGATGAGCTGACTCAAGAGATTGAGGCGATGGTCCCGGAGGAGTGGGACCCTGAGCAATGGGCTCAAACCCCGAGGTCCACGTCACAACGAACCAGCCGAGAGCGGACCAGAGATGAAGCTCCTAGGCCAGCGCCTAGAGAAAGTCCTCGGCGAAGGGAACCGCGAAGGGATGACCGAGCCAGAGCCCAAGAGGGTAATAGAGCCGGAGGCCGAGGTCAAAGATCTTCAAGATCCCGGAGGACTCAACACAGACCGGGGAGCGGGTCTCAGCGCCGGAGCGCGCAGTATTGGCTCGGGGGCCATAGACAGTAGGTTTATCTGTTGCCTTGTTGTTATTTGTTTTTTTTTTTTTTTTATTTTGGAGTTTTATGTAAAAAACCATTTGATATGTAATATTCGAAAGATGATAACTGTTGTAATGTGTACAAGCTGGTGTAATGAAAGTAACTCGTTACAAATCATTTTAATCGGGTGTTCGGGAACATAATAGAGAACTTGTTAACTGTTTTAAATAGGTGTTCGGGAACACGGTATGGATAAATCCAATCTCCCCGGACGGATCAGGCAGGAGTAAAAATACCTCCCCGGACGGATCAGGCGGGAGTAAAAATACCTCCCCGGACGGATCAGGCGGGAGTGGGCGTTTCTCCGATTAAACAGACGAGAAAGGGGTGTAAGTCCGGGGACTGATATGCAAATCTCCTCGGACGGACCGAGAGAGAGACTTACTTGTCCGGAGACTAATAATGATAGTGTGATTGTGTTAGGGCGTCCCCGTAACATAAAGAATAACACAGTAAGTTATGCAAGCAAAGAATTTTTATTCAATAATAAGTGCCGGAGCAAACTCGAAAGTACAAAGCGAAATAACAACTAAAAGGAAATTAAAGGAAAGATGGTACTTGCAATGTAGCCTTCACAAATAGAAACGCCTCAAATTTGTGACGTGCCAACTTCGGGGGATCGGGGTCCCGTTGATTTGTTCAAGCTGATAAGATCCGGAGTCATGTACAGCAACGACTCGGTAGGGGCCTTCCCAAGAAGCATGCAGTTTGCCCTCGGGGGCAGCTTTGCTGGCCGAGTTAAGTCGAAGGACTAAGTCTCCGACATTGAACTGTGTACCTCGAACCCGGAGGTTGTAATACTGAGCAGCTCTCTGTTTGTACTTAGCCTGCTGAATGAACGATTGTTCTCGGCGATTCTCGAGCTCATCCAGATTTGCGCGAAGAGCCTCGTCATTATTATCTGGAACTAATGTGAGGAGGCGAGGACTCGGCACACTGATCTCAGCGGGGATAACGGCTTCGGAGCCGTAAGTAAGGCTGTAAGGAGTCTCCCCGGTGGAGGTGTGCGGCGTTGTCCGAACGGCCCATAAGACTTGTGGAAGGTTTTCAGCCCAAAGACCTTTGGCATTATCCAAGCGCTTTTTTATTCCCGTGAGAAGGGTCCGGTTGGTGACCTCAACCTGCCCGTTTGCTTGAGGGTGAGCCACCGAAGTGAAAATCTGTTTGATGTGGAGTTCTTCACACCATGAGCGGAATGGATCGTTGGCAAACTGTTTACCGTTGTCCGAGATGATAGTGCTCGGGATGCCGAAGCGACAAACAATATTGCGCCACACAAACTTTAAAATGTTATGTCCGGTGATAGCCGTAAGTGGTTGGGCTTCGACCCACTTAGTGAAGTAGTCTACGGCGACGACCAGGAATTTCAACCCTCCCGGAGCAACAGGGAAAGGCCCAACAATATCAATGCCCCATTGGATGAACGGCCATGCTCCTTGGATTCCGGTGAGCTCGGTCTGTGGCAAATGCTTCACCCTGGAGTGTAGCTGACACTTGCTGCATCTAGTCACTAAGTCGTGAGCATCGTTGAATAGGGTAGGCCAATAGTATCCCCAACGGAGAACTTTTTTTGCTAGAGTTCGGGAACCGATATGGCTTGCACAGGCCCCTTCATGAACCTCTCGCAGAACTTGAATAGCCTCGGCAGGGGCGAGGCACCGAAGATTCGGTTGTAGGTACGATTGTCGGTATAGAACTCCATTATGAAGGGAGTATTTGGGGGCTTTGAGCACAACTTGCCGGGCTCGTAGCTTGTCAGTGGGTAGAATCCCATCTTGGAGATACTGAATGATCGGAGTCATCCAGTTCGGATCACTGTCGGTCAGTACCGAGACCGTAGCCTCATGAATTGCTGGATGGGAAAGGTCTTCAACCTTGATATCCGGAGATATATTAGTTTGGACCACGGAGGCCAACTTGCTGAGTGTGTCTGCCCTGGAATTTTGAGCACGCGGGATTTTCCGAATAATAACTGTATCAAAAGTTGATATGAATTTGAGTGCTAGAGCGCGGTACCTGACCATTGTTTCGTCTTTGGCGACATAAGTCCCCTGAATTTGCTTAGACACGATCTCGGAGTCCGTGAAAAGCTCTAAGTGGCGAACACCTAAAGATTGAGCGAGCCGGAGCCCGGCGAGGACTGCCTCGTATTCTGCTACATTGTTAGTCACCTTAAATTTGAATCGGATGACATATTTGACCTCGACCTCCTCGGGGTCGATGAGAAGCAGCCCGGCACCACTTCCTCGGACTGTGGATGCTCCATCTACAAATAGTTGCCACATCCGTGGTGGAGGAGCGGGTGTGACACGGTGTGGTGTATCATTGTCTGCGGGGGACTCATGATTATCTGCCGGGGTTTCGGCCAGGAAGTCAGCAAGTGCTTGACCTTTAATTGCTCGGCGGGGGAGGAACTGGATATCATACTCACCTAACTCAATTGCCCACTTAGCGAGGCGCCCGGACACCTCGGGTTTCACAAGGATCTGGCGTATAGGGTGATTGGTTAGGACTCGTATTTCACGCCCCTGGAAGTATGGCCGAAGACGCCGAGACGCCATAATAAGAGCCAAAGCGGTTTTTTCAAGTTCTGAATATCGCGTCTCGGCTCCATGGAGCACCCGGCTTGCAAAATATACGGGATGTTGAACCCCCTCCACTTCGCGCACAAGAGCGGCGCTGACAGCTTCTTCGGCGGATGCCAGATATAAGTACAGTGGCTCTCCGGGGAGAGGAACTGACAAAGTAGGCAGCTGCTGTATATGACGTTTCAAGGCTTCAAAAGCCTCGGTGCACTCTGGAGTCCACTCAAAGGACTTCGCTTGCCTCAGGATCTTGAAAAATGGGAGCTGGCGCTCCGCTGCTTTCGATAAGAATCTGTTTAAAGCCGCTAGGCCACCTGTAAGGCGTTGAACTTCCCTGAATGTTTTTGGGGGCTGCAAATCTAATACATCACGGAGTTTAGCTGGATTGACTTGCAAGCCGTTTTGTGAAACCATGTATCCGAGGAACTTCCCGGAGCCAACACCGAAAGTGCATTTTGCCGGATTGAGTCGCAAGTTATAGCGCCGCAGGGTGCGCAATGTTTCGGCGATATCCTGCACACATGAAGGATGGGAGGAGCTTTTGATGACCAAGTCATCGACGTAAACCTCAACATTGCGACCTATCTGGTCGTGGAAGACAAAATCCATTAGACGCTGATAGGTGGCCCCAGCATTCTTGAGCCCGAAGGGCAGTTTCTTGAAAGCGTAGCATCCAAAGGCAGTGATAAACGCCGTTTTGATAGCATCCTGTGGATCCATAAAGATCTGATGATAGCCTTTGTACAGGTCTAAGAAACAAAGTGCCACGTACCCCGTAATGGCTTCGGCCTTCTGATCGATGGAGGGCAGAGGATAGCAGTCCTTGGGACAATGCTTATTGAGATCGGAAAAATCAACACACATCCGCCATGCCCCACTGCTTTTTGTTACCATTACTGGATTGGACAACCAGGAGGGGTAGAATACCTCGAACAAGATGTCCGCATCTAGGAGTTGCTTCACCTCAATTCGAATGGCTTCATTTCGCTCCGGAGCGAATTTCCTCTGCTTCTGTTGGATTGGCTTGACACTAGGATCGATATTCAGCTTGTGGGTAATCACCTCGGGAGAGACTCCGGGCATGTCCAGAGGAGACCATGCGAAAACATCGGAATATTCTCGCAGGGTCTGGATAATGGCCTGATGTAGCCATGGCACGTCCACGGCCCCTACTGTTACTGTCTGCTCCGGCTTAGACGGATCTAGCGGGATTTGAGCAGTGGCATCCCCCAATGGGGTACGGTCTCGAGGTTCTAGAACCTGTGATGTTACCTGAAGCTGCTGTTTGGGAGAGACCTTAGCAGTCTTCTTGAGCGCCACATACATGCACTCTTTTGAGACCCGTTGACTGCCACGGATGGTCACTTCACCATGCGAAGTGGGAAACTTTAGCGCGAGGTGATACGTGGAGCATATGGCTTTTGCCGGGGTGAGCCAGTCTCGGCCCAATATCATGTTATATGGTGAGGGAGAATTCACCACATAAAAGTCCACGAAGATAGTTTTTATCTTCGGATAAGTCCCCAAAGACGCTGGGAGAGTAATGATACCTTCCGGCCGGACTTCACCCTGGGTGAATGTCTGTAATGGCCCGGGGGCCGGTCGAAGTTGGTCTCGGGAGATCCCCATCCTCTCGAAACAGTCCGCAAATATGATGCTTACTGCAGCACCATTGTCCACGAAGACCCGCCGTATTGTTATATTGGCTACAGTCATGTCAATGACAATAGCGTCAGTGTGGGGTGTTATCTCTGGAACCGGATCCCTATCCGTGAAGCTGACAGTTTCGGACTGATGGAGGCGTTTGTGGCGTGGCTCCTCGGGAGGAGGACGTCGAGCCTCTGCCTTCAAGGCATGTCGTGAAGCCCCGGTGGGTAGGGCTCCATATACCACGTTTATCACGTGAGGGGGTGCGTTGTCCCCGGGTCCTCCCGGAGGAGGAGGTGGAAGTGGGAGACGTGACGGCTGGCGATTGCCAGAATCTTGTCGCATGTAGTTATTGGGCCCCTGCCGATTATTCTGCCAATGTGGCCGATTTTGTTGATTATCTCGATCATGGTAACCTCCGCGGTGATGAGACGAGCCCCCATTGTGGTTTGCCCGAGGTTGGTCTCCGGTTCGCGCAACGTATTGCCGCAAAAACCCTTTCTTGAGGCATTCCTCAATCTCCTTGCCGAGTTCTCGGCACTCCTCTGTCTCATGTCCGTGATCTCGGTGGTATGCGCACCACTTTCCACGGTTCCTCTTTTCAGGAGGCGCTGTCATCCGCGAACAAGGTCGGAAATCGTTTTTGTGGAGTGAAAGAATTTCAGCCCGCGACTTCGTCAGTGGAGTCAATTGCGGAATCGCGCTTCGAGATTCTGAATGCCCCGGTGTCAAGCGTGAAAATGCGCTAGTTCGCGTACTAGGACCAGTTTGTGCTTTGTCGGCCTGTCGCTTGATTGCGTGCTTCTCACGCTTCTGCCGTGTCTGTTCCTCGGCCTTAGCAAATTTGCATACTGTTTTGAACAGTGCTCGAGTTGTGACCGGGGTGTTCCGAGCTAACTCGGTGTGGAGTGCTCCAGGGCGGAGTCCATTCATGAAGGCGTTGATGGCCACATCGTCGGGGCAATTTCCCACCTTGAGACTTACCGCTGTGAAACGGTCCAGAAATTGAGTAACAGTTTCACCGTCCCGTTGTTCCATACTCATGACGTCGGCCAGAGTGGCCATGGGCTTCGCTCGGGCTTCGAACCTTGCCCAGAAGTGCTCGGCGAGTTCTCTGAATGAGGATATGCTGTCTCGCGGGAGAGAATCAAACCAGACCCGAGCTTCATCCTGTAAGTACTCCGGGAAAATCCTACAGTACTGAAGGGATGTGATGTTATCATGACTAAGCATACTGTGCCTAAAAGCGCCAAGAAAATTGGCCGGATCTCCCGTGCCGTTGTAAGGTGATATAGCTGGCCGTTTGAAACCTTCGGGAAGGGTGATGGCCATGATTTCGGAGGAGAACGGCGTGATTATCTCTCCATTGGTATCAAGGCCTAGGATTCTGTCCAGTTCAACGTTGCGTTGAACCCGCTCATACTCTTGGAGATCCTGAGCATGAGAGTCAGCGTAGCGAACTTTTTTAGCCGCATTAAGTGGACGACGGCGATCCACATCTGCTGGTTCCTCATTGCGAGGTCGTGATCCGTTTGAACTCCCAAGGTCCTCGGAAGAACCAGGTCGTTCCCGTCGTCGATCCTGGCGTCCGCGATAGTCCGGTTCCCGCTGTCCGCGCGGGCGAGGTGGGGGCACCCCAGGATTATCATTATGGCTAACAGGTTCTGCGGCAGGCCCCGCTGGGCGTAGGCGATTAACTGCCCAATCTTGTAGGACATGCGCATGCTCCTGTAAGAAATCTTGGAGCAGCTCTGGGGTGATTTGAATGTTCACCGGTGGCTGAGCAACAGCAATATTAGGGGCTTGCTGATCTTGAGGGGGTGGAGGGTTTTGATTACCCTGATGATTGGATGCACTCGCTTCCGGCAATTGCCTCGGCGGTGCAACTTGATCCACGGGTGGATCTTGATCGGAATGGTCTCCACGGCGGGCTTGATTCAAACGAGTCGTCACCATGATTCTTGAATGCAATGTAAACGTCAAAGATTACCGGTTAATGCGTTCAAAAAACTGCCTTGTCGTTCCCACAGACGGCGCCAATTTGATAATGCGCAATCCGGTAATCACCCAATCGAACAGTAATCAACAAGAACAAAATATAAAAACACAGAATTTACGTGGTTCGATCCGGAGATCTACGTCCACGGGGAGAAAGCGGCAATCACCGGGGTGTTTCTTTCACTCGAATGTTGAGTTTACAGTGCGTGTTACAGAAAACAAAGTCCGAACCCTAATTCAGAGTTCTTTTCATCTATTTATACTACTAAACTCAAACCCTAACTAAATCCCTATAATCTTGCCCCCAAATCTGCATGGCAGTTGGGAAAAGATCATGGGCCTTGATTCACGGAACCGATTTGATTCGCTGAGTCGAATGCGCGTTGCTGGGCCTGTTGGGCCTGGCCCTTCGCGCTTGCTGGCGCGTTCGCTGAGCTGGTAAATGGGCTCAGGGTTAACCCGGCCCGAAGTCAGGGTTAACCCGGCCTGAAGTAACCGGGTCATCCCTATCAACTACAAATCAAACCACATCCTAGGTTTACTATTTTTTTGAGTAATAATCACCTTAACATAATTATAAAGCATACTTTTCGTTTTGGATTGGTTGAATTGGTTGGTTTGACTAAGAGGGTATTTGGCTAAGCTTATTTTAAACATCTTATAAGCTCCAACATCTTATAAGTTGTTTCAAGAGCTTATAAGATGTCATTTTTAAGGAGTTTATAAGTTAACAAAGTGTTTGGATAAAAAAGCTTATAAGCTTGCAATTGAATATAGTGATTTAGCTATAAATTTGAGGTCTAATTTAAAAATTAATATTAAACGCACATTTTGATTAGTGTGTGAAATGTATGTAGTGTGTATAATGTGTGAAATGTGTGTAGTGTGTGTAGTGTATGAAATGTGTGTAGTGTGTGTAGTGTGTGAAGTGTGTGTAGTGTGTGAAATGTGTGTAGTATGTGTAGTGTGTGAAGTGTGTGTAGTGTGTGTAGTGTGTGAAATGTGTGTAATGTGTGTAGAGTGTGTAGTGTGTGTAAGTGTGTGAATTGTGTGTGAAATTTAAGTGTAATAATTAAGATCTTAAAAAATAAGATGAAAATAAGTTGGGGTATAGCAACTTATTTTTTTTAGATCATATAAGCTCTTAGAGCTTATTTTTTGATCTTATAAGCTCCTAAACATCTTATTTTGCCAAACACTTTGCAAGAGCTTATAAGCTCCTAAACATCTTATAAGATGTTTTTAGGAGCTTATAAGCTCAGCCAAACACCCTCTAAGTTGGAAGAATTTTTGTACAACCCTAGTAAATTGAAGCATATTAAATGCAGAACAACATCATATACATACCAACGTGAGAAAAGAACATCCATGATATTTGTTAATTGTCACATAATCACACTCAATTAAGAGGGTGGTTGGCTGAGCTTATAAGCTCCTAAAAACATCTTATAAGCTGTTTAGGAGCTTATAAGTTCTTGCAAAGTGTTTGGCAAAATAAGATGTTTAGGAGCTTATAAGATAAAAAAATAAGCTCTAAGAGCTTATAAGATATAAAAAAAATAAGTTGCTTTAACCCAACTTATTTCAATCTTATTTTTTAAAATCTTAATTATTACACTCAAATTTCAAACACATTTCACACACTACACACTCTACACACATTTCACACACTACACACATTTCACACACAAAACACACTTCACACACTACACACATTTCACACACTACACACACAACACACACTTTACACACTACACACATTTCACACAATATTTACACTTCACACACTACATACATTTCACACACTAATCAAAATGTGCGTTTAATATTAATTTTTAAATTAGACCCCAAATTTCTAGCTAAATCACTATATTCAATTGCAAACTTATAAGCTCTTTTATCCAAACACTTTGTTAACTTATAAGTTCCTTAAAAATGACATCTTATAAGCTCTTGAAACAACTTATAAGATGTTTAAAATAAGCTTAGCCAAACACCCTCTAAATGTTATATTGCCTGCACTAGAACTTGAAAACCAACCTCATATTGGATGGTGTTAACTACATTGTTAGAATCAACACCAAATTATAAATATCGGTGCCCGTCAAAACTTTTCATTCGGATTTGCAAGTACTATCAGAGCTATATCTATCCTTACATCAGTGGCTTTCTTAGAAAAATAAATTTTCATTCTCATTGCTAATAACCTAAAGAGTTGGACCTCTACCATAACACAAAAGTCAGGATACAAGTTGCACAATGAATTCTATAAGGACATCATATTACTTAAACAAAATGTCCTCGAGAATATCAATTTGATACCACCGATGATGCCAAAACCTCAACTCACTATCTAGTTAGATTTTTTTCCCAGCTCGCTGTTTGAAACTAACTTATAAATTTTTTTTTTTAAAAGTATCCAAAGTATTTATCATGGAATTTTTTTGCATCAACCAACAAATATATATTAAGAACACTACTAAAAATTTGAAAAGATATAGGGGAAACATACTTCTAATAATGTTGGACCATTTTAAAAATAATTAAAACAACATGTTGAGCACTAAATGAGCTTAATCTGAAATTCAAAAAATTAATATGATTTTTTATTGTGTATGGGAGAAATGAACTGTCGAAAAAGAACTCTAACCCATTATTAAAACCTCCCAAGGAACAAATTGATATTCTAATAAGGTAGGTGAGGGTGGTTTCAGATATGAGGCTCTTTTGTTTTCCTTTCTTTGAACTTATTTTTATTTAAGTTGTTCTGTATATATATGATTTTTCTCCTTTTAGATCAAGTATTGGCATTGAAAAATCTTGTAAATTATAAATACAGGGACCTAATCAGTTATTCTTAATTGATCATCAATTATGATTCTTACAAAATAAAGTTCTCAATTAAGTAAGGACACCTCATTCATTTAAGGAATAATATGTTTATTATTACCACACTGAAAAATCCTTGCTAATAATAAAAGGTAAATTATCAAAAATTAATTAACATAAAATTTTCTTATAATATGTTTTGTGTTCATGGAAATTTGTGATCCTATAAGGGGATAAAGAAGTCTTACTAGATGCATTTCCTGATCAACTTTGAAAACTAAGCATACACAAGACTACTATGAAAATTGGTCATACACAAACTACATAATTTAAGCATCGATGTCAATAGATTCTTCACATGGGGGACGAAGAAAATCCTATTTCCTTCTTTTACCCCTTATGTTTTGTTAATAGTGATGCTAAAGGTATGTTTATTTATGGATTTTTCCGTCCGGGTAGGGAATGTATTTAATTCAAATAATTTTATTAATTATAATATGAATTTATAATATATTTTGATCACTTTCTAATGATCATTTGTAATATCTTACCAATTTTACAACATTTTTTCCCAAACGAAAGATTAGATTTAGAACTCATGTAATCAAATTTTTCATGTACAAAATTTCCATGTCCCACTTAATTCATAAATATACCCTAGAGGAAATAATAATAGTACTAGAGCATAAATATTGAGTAGACAGTGCATCAGGCAAAAAAGACTTTAAACAAATAAATAATAAGAAAATTATTTAATTAATTAACAATCATGAATATGCAGGAAAAAATATAAAACAAAGTACAAGAACGAAGTTGCAAAAGCCAAAAAATAAGAGCATAAAAGAATGTATGGGGGTAAGGTGTTAAAATTATAAAGACAGTAGGTATATACCAAAGCAAGTAATATGATTTGCTATGCTATAAACTACAAAAACATAATAAAGGTAAAGTGGTTCGGAACCCACTTTCATATATGTAGTAGACATAAGATGTGGAAATTGAAGATTGCAGAAGGCGGCAAGGGGCAATGCATAACGATGATGGGCGATCACGTGGGAAGGCAGCACTGGGAATTTGAAGCAAAAGCTATGAGAAAAAAAATTCGACTAAAAGCTGGAAATGGCGTGCGCATTTGCTCACATTTGGTGCCCTTAATATATGCGAAAACTTTTGTATCGTAAGCATATTTGTTTGTTGGTATTTGGTATTCCTGGTTTTTTGGTGGTATTACTGATTTCCCGGTATTGTTATTATGAATACGAATAAGATAATGATTTATTAATAGGGTTAATGTAGCACCCCAATCCCAATTAGTCGGTGCTTAGTAGTCCTCTTGCTTTTATATAAATGGTAAATGGTAAATCAAATTAAGTACGAAAGCGTGACATAAGAGAGTTATCAGGCAAAAGCAGATATTTTATTTACAATAAAACACTACTGAAGCAACATTTACATCAGGCCAAAACTTCTAAGTAAAAGCAAACACCCAAATTTTATGAAACGAAGCTTATTTATATACATAAATGAGGCAAAAACATCTTTAAGTTGCGGGTAGAGAAAGGAATCCGGTGACTTTCGCCGCAAGAGACCCGCCACTCCGGTCAGCTAGCCTGAAGATTTGTAATTAAGAGCATGAGTATAAACTCAGTGGGAACTTTGTAATCAGTTATACTACGTGAAAGTGCACGATAATAATTATATCCTTGACTTATGTGCTCATCTTACGACAAAAAAGTCTTTGACTTAGGAGCCAATCTTACGACTCAGAAGTCATATTGCGTGATTTAGGAGTCAATCTTACGACTCTGAAGTCTGACTAGGAGCCATCTAACGACTCAAAGTCATATTGAAGATCACTTAAGGGCCAACATATTACCCGAAAGCATTCGACTTATGAGTCAATCTTACAACTCAAAAGCCCATCTTACGACTTGAGAGTAAACATACATATCAAAGTACAAGTTCAATAGCATAACAAAAGTCACGTACTTACAAATAGCCCAGTCACCCACCTTTTATGCTTGCTTTAAAGTAGGTAAGTCGTGTATGTCCCAAGGCTCGATCCGCACTACACCTAGCACATGTTATTTAATTAATTATTATAACTTATCGGGCTTAGTATTTTAAAAGTAATTTGAAGCATAACTATTTTTTACAATCTCTAATACATAAGCCAAGTTATTATAAATTATAGTCTTAAATTAAAAAGTCTAATTATCTATTAACTTTAAATTACTAACAACATTAATAAACATTTAAAACTAACTAACATGCATCTTAAATAACTACTTAACACAGACTAAGAAAATAACTAAATTTATAAATCTACTTAAATCAAGAAAATAATTAAATTCCTAAATCTATATAAACTATAAAAACAATAAGAAAAGAAAACTATTAAATAAGACATACCTCAAGAGAGTTCATACTTTACGACAACTCCTCAAAACATCGGCCCGAGCGTTGTCGAAAATAAACTGATAAGGACTTCCTAGTTAAAGGAAATCCAATATATAATATATATTATTTTACTTATTTTATTATGTTTCTCTAAAGAAGTTATTTAACTTTATTTTATATATGAAAATTGTAAGAAATTTTGCAAAATAATTTCAATGTGGAATATAGGTTTGTGAAACATAACGTTGGTTTATGATGAATCTCATAACGCAGTAAATATTACTTAATCTTGTAACTATTGCTACTTTCCTAAATATAGTATAAGTGTGTGTTTTACTATAAAGGGAATATTACTATTTTATTATCATTATTATTATTATTATATATGTAATGCTTATTTGTATGCATAAACATATCTATATATATATAGGTAGTTAAATTTATATTATTATATTATCATATTAACTTTATTATACGTATAAACTTATATATATTTTAGCTTTAGTTATTATTTTAGGTAAATGTAAAATATTATAAAATAAATTAATTTTGTTTCTTACTTCTTAAGTCCGATATTAACTTTAAACTTTTATATTATAAACTTTTAATTATTATATTTTCGGTGCTAGGAGTGCAGTTGACCTAGTGCATTGCGGGGTCACACTTATTTTCTCAACATAAAATCATTTATCAAATAACTAAAATAAAATAAAATAAAATTGATAAAAAAAATTAAAATGCAAAGAATGCATTTTATTGCGTTTCAAAGATTCGGGGCATCACAGTCTCCCCTACTTTTAAAAATTTCGTCCTTAAAATTGTACTTACTTGGTTTAGGATATTCGGATATTTAGCTAAGATCTCATCTTCTCATTCCTAAGTGGCTTCTTCCTTTTCATGTCTACTCCATTGCACTAGTATTAAGGGAATCTCTCTATTCCTCAAAATGTGGATTTTTCTTCCAAGGATAGCAATGGGGCTCTCCTCATAAGTGAGGTTTTTATTGACCTCCAGATTCTCATGATGAACAACATGACTCGAATCTGAGACATACTTCATAAGTATAGATACATGAAAGACGTTATGGATATTGGTAAGTTCTGGCGGTAGAGCTAACTTATAGGCAACGTCTCCAATTCTATCTAGGATCTCAAATGGACCAATATATCTAGGTTTCGACTTTCCTCTCTTCCCGAAGCGTATTACTCCCTTCATTGGTGTCATTTTGAGGAAAACTTTATCACCAATATTGAATTGTTTCTTCCTTTGCGTGTCAGCGTATGATTTTTGTCGATCTTGGGCATCCTTAATTCTTTCTCGAATCTTAGTTACTACTCCAATAGTTTTCTCGATGGTTTCAAGGCCTAAGATCTTTCGTTCTCCAACTTCATCCCAGTAAATTGGCGATCTACATCTTCTCCCATAGAGTGCTTCATATGGTGACATCTTTATAGTAGCTTGATAACTGTTATTATAGGAAAATTCTACTAGTGGCAAATATGTCTCCCAGTTTCCTCCAAAGTCTAGTACACAAGCTCTAAGCATATCCTCGAGGGTCTATATTGTTCTTTTTTACTGTCCATCAATTTGTGGATGATATGATGTGCTGATATTAAGCTTAGTTCCAAGGGCTATTTGTAGACCTTTCCAGAATCTTGAGGTGAAACGTGTATCTCTGTCCGAAACTATGGTAACTGGTACCCCATGCAATCTAACAATCTCATCTATGTACGTTTGAGCAATTTGATCCATACTAAGCGTCATTCTTATTGGAATAAAGTGTGATGTATTTGTAAGTTTATCAATGATCACCCAAATAGCTTCATTCCTTTTTGTTGTTCGTGGTAGTCCAGTGACAAAGTCCATTGCTATATGCTCCCATTTCCATTCGGGAATCTCTAAAGAATGTAAGAGTCCTGAAGGCCGTTGGTGTTCTGCTTTAACTTGTTGGCACATTAAACATCTTTCAACGAATTTCTCTATCGATCGTTTCATATTTCTCCACCAATAGATCTCTTTTAGATCCTTGAACATTTTCGTTCCCCTTGGATGAGCAGTGTATGGTGTATTGTGAGCTTTTTCAAGAATTTTCTTCCTGACATCATCATCCTTGGGTACACACAATATTCCTTTGTACATTAAAGTCCCATCTAGTGTTATAATGAACCCCTTGATGGTTCCTGCAATCGCCCAGTCTTTCATTTCGAGTAGGAACTTATCAGTCTTTTGTGCTATCTTTATTCGTTCTCTTAAGGTAGGTTATATGGTTAATGCTGCGATCACATCAATAGTATGGCCTAACTTCACAAAATCTAGATTCAACTTAGCAAATTCTATCGGCAATAGTTCTTGCTGCGTTGGGAGAGTGTACATATGACCTTCATTTTTCCTACTAAGTGCATCAGCTACAATGTTCGCCTTGCCTGGATGATAGTGGATGGTACAGTCATAATCCTTTACTAGCTCCAGCCATCTTCTTTGGCACATGTTAAGTTCCTTTTGTGTGAAAAAATACTTTAGACTCTTGTGGTCTGTGTAGATTTCACATTTCCCACCGTAGAGATAATGACACCATATCTTTAATGCGTGAACACTGCAGCTAGCTCTAGGTCATGTGTAGGGTAGTTGAGCTCATGGGGTTTTAATTTTCTTGAGGCATAAGCAACAACCTTTCATGTTGCATCGAAACGCATCCTAGTCCTAACTTTGAGGCATCAGTATAAATGACAAATCCTTTTGATCCGTCAGGGATAGTTAGAATTGGCGCGGTTACGAGTCTTTGCTTAAGCTCTTGGGAGTTATTGTCACATTCTTCAGTCCAATGGAATTGGTTGCTCTTCTTTGTTAATTGAGTCAAGGGCCTAGCGATCTTTGAGAAATCCTAGATAAATCTTCTATAGTAGCTAGCTAGACCCAGAAAACTCCGGACTTCATTCACATTCTTTGGAGCTTTCCAATCCAGTACTGCTTCGACTTTGGCGGGATCCACTTCGATTCAATTAGCCGTAATAATATGGCCTAGGAAAATAATTCGATCTAGCCAAAATTCACACTTGCTAAACTTAGCATACAGCTTCTCTTGTCGTAAGGTACTCAGTATAGTTCTAAGATGCTTCTCATGTTGTTCTTTATCTCTTGAGTATACTAGAATGTCATCAATGAAAACTATGACAAACTAGTCCAGGTAAGGGCAGAATATCCTATTCATCAAATCCATGAATACTACAGGTGCATTTGTCGATCCAAAAGGCATTACCATGAACTCATAATGTCCATATCGTGTTCTAAAGGCTGTTTTAGAAATATCACACTCCTTGACCTTGAGTTGATGGTAGCTCGATCTTAGATCGATCTTTGAGAACACGCTAGCTCCCTTCAGTTAGTAAAAAAGATCTTCTATTCTTGGAAGGGGATACTTATTCTCGATTGTTAGGCGGTTGAGTTCCCCTTAGTCGATGCACATTCTGAGAGATCTATCTTTCTTCTTTACAAACAATGCAAGAGCTCCCCATGGAGAGACACTTGGCTTGATGAACTTTTTATCTAGTAGCTCTTGAAGCTGTATTTTGAGTTCTTATAATTCCTTAGGCGCCATTCGATAAGGTGTTTTAGATATAGGTGCAGCCCCTGGCACCAAATGTATTGTGAATTCAACCTATCTTCGGGAGGTACTCTTGGCAACTCATCTGGAAATACGTCTGCGTAATCTCTCATCGTTGGTATATCAGTAGGTGTAACATTAACGGCCTTATTTTCCATGACATTTACAAGGTAACCTATTTCCCTTTTTTTCGTAACATTTTCACAGCCTTCATTGCTGACGCAACACGCGGTCTAGTATTAGTTTTGGCCCCGTGAAAGGTGAAATTGGATCCTATTGTTCTTTCGAAATCTATTTCATGCTCAAAACATCGGATTGTTGCCTTATTCTTTATCAACCAATCTATACCTAAAATAACATCGAATCATTTCATCTCTAATATGTATAGATCAGCTTCCATTTCTTGGTCAGCTATTAAAAGCTTTACACCATTCACGATATCCTTAGTCCTAATAGTCTTTCCCGAGGGAATACTTACTGTCAGCTCTTCTCCATTTGTATTACAATTCAGGCCTAATTTCTTCTTTAAAAAATCGAACATAAAAGTGTGTAATGCACCAGTATCAAACAAAATATATGCTGGAAGATCGAACACAAGTAGCATAACTTGCCATGGTTTCATTCTCTTCCGTTAGTTCTTCTTGTGCTGGAGAAAAAACACGTGTCTTCCCTGATTTCTTGTCTGGTGCATTAACATTTTTTGGCTCCTTGATCTGCGCGGTAGTGCATTCCCAACACCTATGTCCTGGTCGATGACACTTAGCAAACATTCTTTCCGACCAAACATTCTCTGTAGTGGTGCTTATTACAGTTAGGACATATCGGGATTGTATTTGGTCCTAATCCTCCCCTTGGTTTTGCCCTCTTCACAATGTGGTTAGTCTTATTCCTATCTCTAGAATCCCATTTTCTTTTCTCTAGTTGATCTTGAGGTTTAATTGTATTCTGAGTTTTGGCTAAGGGACACAACGTGCGCTCGTTTAAATGCCTCATGATATGCATGCAATTTCAAACTAGACACAATATCTCCGATCTCTGGACGCAAACCCCTCTCGAAATGTCGTGTCTTTCTCTCATCTGTATCGACCAAGTGTGGAGCATATTTAGATAATTGATTAAAACGCCTTTCATACTCCATCACTGGAAGGGTTCCCTGTTTCAGATTTATGAACTCAATTTTCTTTTGGTCACGGATAGATTGTGGAAAGTAGCAGTCCATCATCATGTTTTCAAAATCATTCCAGGTCATATTTTACTTTTGCTCATTCGCCATTGTTCGCGCGTGTGATTTCCACCAGTGCCCAGCATCTTCTACGAGTTGAAATATTGCGCATGAAACCTTTTGATATTCAGTTGACTCCATATGGTCAAAGATTCTTTCAAGCTCAAGAATCCACTCCTCAGCGACCATAGGTCCTTCACTACCTCTGAGTCTTGATGGCAAAAAACGACGAAATTGCTCTATAATGACATTAGTATTGGCACCCTGGTTCAGTGGATTTGGTACATTTTGATTAACTGGTATTTGTTGTATGAGTCCCTGCAGAGAGTTTAGGAACTCCCGTGCAAAATTTGCTCCTTGCACTTCAACAGCATGTGGAGGTTGCCTCTCGACAGCTGGCCCAACAAAAGGCTCATTTTCACTTTGCACATGTTCGTGGTCTTCCTCGTGCTGCCATACTTTTAGGAAAAAAAGAAATGACACTTAATTATATGCATATATACCCTTTGTTTAAGACATCGAATAATTTACTAGCAAGTCATACTTAGAAGATATTGAGTTTACAAATCTATTAATATATACAATAAGTACAATAGGTTTAGTACCTTTACCCTTACAAATGGGAGGTTAGGGTATTGGGTACATACAAAATGTCAATTGGTTTATCATGCTTTTACGAGCAATAAGATAAGCATGATCAAAAGGACGATCTATATATATTACTATCAACAAAAGATACTTTAAATCTAGTCGGAGTACTTTGCATCACTATACAACAGCTAACAACTATTTCTATACGTATATACATCCTTTCAATTTCACATTATATCAAAACCAGTTACTAGGGCCTGCCTGATTTTCTGCTGGCGGGGTACGTACACGACGACCTCCAATTGGTACGCTTTCACCAGGATTGGACCCTACAGACTCACTAGGTTCACTTTCTTCCAGGGATCCTCCTCCTCTTCTTCTACTATGCATACCTCCTCACGCTGCAACCTTGCATACTCATGATAAAATTCTGCTAATTCTCTAGCACGCCCAACAAGACGATCGTTAGCAACAACTTCAGAGCTCTTCTTAGCTGCAACATCACTGTACCATTCTACCTTTTGCTTCTGGTTTTCAGCCTCCCGCTCCATTCGATCTGCAGTAGTGAGTCACCTTTGTCGATTCCTGACAGCTACTGCCAAGCAAAGTCCAAAGCGTTTATAATCAATCATTGATCCACTAATAGAGTCTATCGTCAGCATGTTGTCGTAAATCCGACATGCGTAGGCTCTAAAGGATGGTATGACAGTGTCTTTTAGATGCACTGCAACCTCATACTCTCTAATATAGTGTCCCTCGCATATAGCATTATTACGGCGCCTTTGTAACATAACAATATACTCTTCTATGTCTTGATGCTCGCCCTGCCCAGACCTCTGATAAACAGATTTTACAGGTGATGGGACATCTCTATCGGCAAGTACTCTACGTGTAAATATTACTTGTTTTTTAGCTGTTTGCTTCTTGCGAGCTATCCTATCATAGAGAAGAAACATGGATCAAAACTCTAATTTGGCTTCCTAAATGGTGGTAAAATTTCAAGGACATGTCACAAATGACATGTTATGTTATGAAATGTAAATACGAAATAAAATATTTTCAAATCGTATGAAACTCATAGTAAAATATACATACCTTAGAGCGAGTGTGGGTCTATTGGCAAAGTCATAGTTCCCCTTGATTTCATTTTATAAAACAAGTATACAGAAAAGTAAACCCCCTCTGATACCACTCTATAGCGCCCCAATCCCAATAAGTCGAAACTAGGGGGCTACTAGTAGTCCTCTTGCTTTTATTTAGATGGTAAATCAAATTAAGTACGGAAGCGTGATATAAGAGATTTATCAGGCAAAAACAGATATTTTATTTACAATAAAACACTGCTGAAGCAACATTTACATCAGTGGGTCCAAAACTTCTAATTAAAAGCAAACACCCGGATTTTATGACACGAAGCTTATTTATATACATAAATGAGTAAAAAATATCTTTAAGTCGCGAGTAGAGAAAGGAATCCAGTGACTTTCACCGCAACAATCCCGCCACTCTGCTCAGCTAGCCTGAAGATTTGAAATTAAGGGCATGAGTATAAACTCAGTGGGAATTTTGTAATCAGTTATACTAAGTGAAAGTGCACGATAATAAATATATCCTTGACTTATGTGCCCATCTTATGACATAAAAACCTTTGCCTTATGAGCCAATCTTACAACTTAGAAGCCATATTGTTGTGACGTAGGAGCCAATCTTACGACTCCGAAGTCTGACTAGGAGCCTATCTTACGACTCAAAGCCATATTGAAGATCACTCAAGAGCCAAACATATGACCTGAAAGCATTCGACTTATGAGCCAATCTTACGACTCAAAAGCCTTACTCAAAAGCTCATCTTACGACTTGAGAGTGAACATACATATCAAAGTACAAGTTCAATAGTATAACAAAAGTCACGTACTTACAAATAGCCCAGTCACCCACCTTTTATGCTTGTTTTAAAGTAGGTAAGTCGCGTATGTCCCAAGGCTCAATACGCACTACACCTAGCACATGTTATTTAATTAATTATTACTCCCTCCGTCCCGGCTTATCTTGCACAGGGGGGGTCGGCACGGGTATTAAGAAAAGTTATTTTTTGATTGTTTGTTGACTTTTAAAAGGTAAATTGAGGGTGGAGATTGAGGGTGAAGATTTTGAGGGTGGAGATTATGTTATAACTTTCCTTTTTTAGGCTGTGCAAGATAAGGTGGGACGACCGTTTAAGGAAAGTGTGCAAGATAAGGTGGGACGGAGGGAGTATTACTTATCGGACTTAGTATTTTAAAAGTAGGGAGCGGCTATTGCCACCACGAAAAATTCTTTACACACCACATTACTAAATACACAACAAACATAAATATTCAAATACTATAATTTCTGTACACCCCACGCAAGAACTCATTGATACTCTTCTACCATTAAAATAAAATTAAGAAAATAATCAAGGAAACCCAGTAAAAAATGTTCTCCGATATCAAAAACTGAACAATCATTTCTCTCCGACCAAATTCAAATAGACTGCAGTATAGATGATCTAAGTTGCTATCGTTATTTGTAAATTGAGAGTTTGAAGAATTTGTTGGGCGCCGGCTAACAGTTTTTTTCCCTTCAATTTTTTTTTTTTTTTTTTTTGGCTTTCACTGTAATAGTTCTGTAATATGGCGGCAACGTTTGTATTACATTTGTAATGTCCCTTTGCCTGTAAACCTGCCGTAAATGAGCTTCATCCAATTTTTGTCATGAAGATTATTAGGAATTGTTTATACAGTTGATGTTGTTCATTTACATCTCATGATTGTTACTGAGATTTTTTTATTCCTATAATCTCCTTGTACATTTATGAAGGCGTAAATTCCATACAGTGTGTTCGAAGAATTTTTACTATGGAACCGATGAGAACCATGGGAAGGAGAAGAGGGACTTTTTTTATAAAAAAAAAAAAAAGGTGAAAAAATAAAGAAAGAATGGATGAATGAAGAGGGCAATAGGAAATGTTTGTTTTTTTTCTAAAAACAGAAAAGGGGTCAAATAGTCAATTAACTGGAGTTATTTTTGTACAAAATAAAATGTGGTGTATAAAGAGTTTTATGTGGTAGTAATAGCCGCCGCCTTAAAAGTAATTAAGTGTGGTACATTATCCTTGAAGCATAACTATTTTTAACAATCTCTAATACATAAACCAAGTTATTATAAATTATATTCCTAAATTAAAAAGCCTAATTATCTAATAACTTTAAATTACTAACAACATTAATAGATATTTAAAACTAACTAACATGCATCTTAAATAACTACTTAACACAGACTAAGAAAATAACTAAATTTATAAATTTACTTAAATCAAGAAAATTATTAAATTCCTAAATCTATATAAATTATAAAAACAATAAGAATAGAAAACTATTAAAGAAGACATATCTCAAAAGAGTTCACACTTTACTATAACTCCTCAAAACACCGGCCCGAGCATTGTCGAAAATAAACTGATAAGGACCTCCTAGTTAAAGGAAATCCAATATAATATATATATATATATATATATATATCTTATTTTACTTATTTTGTTATGTTTCTCTAAAAAGTTATTTAACTTCTTTTTATATATGAAATTTGTAAGAAATTTTGCAAAATACTTTCGATGTGGGATATAGTTTTGTGAAACAGAATGTTGGCTTATGATAAACCTCATAAATTTGCAAATATTACTTAATCACGTAACTATTGTCACTTTCCTAAATATAGTATAAGTGTGTGTTTTACTATAAATGAAATATTACTATTTTATTATAAATATTATTATATATGTAATGCTGATTCGTATGCATAAACATATATATATATATAGGTAGTTAAATTTATATTATTTTATTATCATATTAACTTTATTATACTTATAAACTTATATATATATATATATATTAGCTTTAGTTATTATTTTAGGTAAATGTCAAATATTATAAAATAAATTAATTTTGCTTCTTACTTCTTAAGTCCGATGTTAATTTTAAGCTTTTATATTATAAACTTTTAATTCTTACTTTTTTCGGTGCTAGGAGTGCAGTCACCTGGCACATCGCGGGGTCACACTTATTTTCTCAACATAAAATCATTTGTCAAATAACTCAAATATAATAAAATAAAATTGATAAAAATATTTTAAAATGCAAAGAATGTATTTTATTGTGTTTCAAAGATTCGGGGTATCACAGTTAATTACAACAACTCCACCAAACTATGAGCATTTTTGCACATAAAACATTAAACTTTTTTTTATGGCACCGATACATATAAACTATTACCGGTTTGACATATAAACCACCAAACTTATTTTTCGATCATTTTTCGCCGGAATTCCGCACGTGGCTTGCGCGGTATAAACGGTTAAGGGTTTTTTGTCCAAACATGCTTTTTAGTAGGTAAATGAGCCACTCATCTTCAACAATGGAGGTTCTAGATATTTGGGAGAGAATCATTAGTGATTCAAAGGAATTATCAGGAAGAAGAAAGGTGTGAAAGGAATTTTACACTTTTGGCATACTACAAAGGTTGTTTGGACAAAAAAAAGCCATTAAAAGTTTATAACGCGCAAGTTACGTGTGGAATTCCGGTGAAAAATAAGTTTGGTGATTTATCTGCCAGAACCGTAATAGTTTATATGTATCGCTACCTATCGCTGCTGCAACAACAAATTTTGTGTATAAACACAAAATAATTAGTACCCCCTCCGTCCCGGCTTATTTTGCATAGGTGATCGGGCACGGATGTTAAGAAAAAATAACTTTTACTTTTTCTTTAACTTTTTTAAAGGTGAAGATTGAGTGTTGAGATTTTGAGGGTGGAGATTGTGGAAGAAGTTTCTTTTTTGGAGTGTGCAAAATAAGGTGGGACGACCGAAAAGAGAAAGTGTGCAAAATAAGTCGGGACGGAGGTAGTACAAATTAAAAAATCTCAAATCAAACAATATTGCGGTACGATCCCTAAAATCCCTTTGATTCTTCTCTTCAATATATATGTCTTCAAATGCGGAGTTGACTTCGATCTTCTCCGATTTTGAGCTTTGACTTAAATAACGTTGACCCAAAGGCTTGGAAGCTTAATTTTAGATCAAACGGTCTTCTTGGATGGATGTTCGAAGAACAGCTTCGAAGATTTTGGTGAACTTCGGCGAACACCTTCGGATATTTATCTCGGAAACGTTGATTGGAGGGGCTCAGCACCTTAATCTCGAATCAAAAGTCATTTCTTGGAGAACGCCGAAGAACACTTGGAGTTGCTTGAAGAATGCCGAAGAACTTTGCTCTGGAATTCTTCACTTGCTTCTTGACTTGTGTTGTTGATTATTTTGGTGGAGAATGAGGCCCTATTTATAGTTATAGGATTGGAAAACCCTAATGGGCTCGGGCCCAAATGGAGTGATATGATTGGTCCTCCATAATATCATTATCCATAAGATAATTATTAAATTAATTGTATTTAATTTAATAATTACTGCAACAATTTGACACATGAAGCATTTTGATTGGTCCATCGTATCTTCATTTTTATCCTCATCTTCTTGGATAATTACTAAATTAATTTAATTTAATTTAGTAATATCTGCATCATCTTTGACATGTGGCGGCTTCCGATTGACCAATAAAATATTTAGTAAATCACCAATTAAATTCCTAATATTAAAATAATCAATATAAAATTGATTTTCAACTCATATCTTATTACGTGGCATATTTTAATTGGATACAAATTTCATGTATCAACAAATGCCCCCTCGAGACTTGTCCACGGACGAGGCGTCTTGAAGTGGCTGAGTCTCGGATTTGACTTTGGAATTTATTTGGAACATATTGACATTTTATACTCTTGTCTTGGAGTTCTTGAACTTGAATTTGTAGACCTTTTAAACTCGTGTCAAGGAGTCTTTGAGTTTGAATTTGAATTTGTTGATAGTTTATACTCGTATCAAGAAGCTCTGAATTTGAATTTGATATTTAGTTTGTAATTTATACTTATACCAAAAAGTATTTAATTCAACTTGGAGATAGGCTGATCAAATGTTGAATTGGGCCAACACCACCGAGGAGAGACTGGATAATTACTTGTTTATCAACTCCATCATGTGAGGCTTTGAAATATGATTCTCCCTCTTTGCCTAACAAAACCTGAATAATTTCTTGGGCCCGACATGCATGATGGGCTCTTACTATTTAAATTAATAAGGCCACAGGCCCACCACTCACTAACCATCAGTATTCCAAAGAATGGACCCTTACTATTTAATTAGTTAGGCCCATGATCAAGTTATCAAACCCAATTCCCCTTGCACGTGTCAGAATTCCTCATGCAACGTTTTCTTTCTCTTTTCTGATAAGGTTCGCCGATTTTCCGGATTCAAAATCCAACAAGTCCTCCAGCTGTTATGCATACGTTGAACCCTTTGCCCAGTAGAATTTTATCTCCTTGCAGAATTCTTTTCCATTCAACTTGTTGATTTTAATACCTCCGTAAGAGCACCCACAATGCTCCCTCTATTACTACCCACCACATCATCGCCACGTCACTGCCACATCAAAAGTTTAAATCCCATTCAATTGCTACATATTTCCTACAATGCAACTCAGGTCCAATTAACACTATTTGTCACTATTTGAGGGTCCCACCTTAAAACCACCCTATTTATTTTCCCATCTTCAATTTTAACGGAAAAGAATTAATTATTTGATATTTATAATTCATAGGAAAAAAATTTATTTCCGATTTTAAAAAAAAAAATTCTAAATTCGGTAAAAATAATATTTCGATATTTAATAAAATATTATTAAATATATTAAAATTCAAAGAGGGTAAAAAACGTTACAACACGAAATATTAATAAAAAAAAAGGAAACATGTTTAAGCACTCTTGAAAAATATCTAGGTAGAATTATGATGCGCCCATATGTGCTCAATCAAGTCGGCCCGGAGTTGATGGTGTTTTTCCTTGTCTCGAAGATCGGCGCCTCTTTGTATGTATGCATTGAAACTCCCGATTGAACCTTGAAAAAATTGGGTGTCTGCATTATTGTCGATGTTTGGTTCGTCCGCCCAGTTGATCGCCGATTCCCCTTCGTCTTCAACTATCATGTTGTGTAAAATAATACACGTATACATAATATCTTTCAACTTGCTCGTGTACCAAAAACGTGCCGGGCCTTTAATTATTGCCCATCGAGCTTGCAAAACCCCAAATGCTCGCTCGACGTCCTTTCTTGCCGCCTCTTGCATTTGCTTAAAATGGCTTCTCTTCGGATCAGTAGGACATTGAAAGCTCTTGACGAAGGCTGCCCATTCCGGGTATATTCCATCAGTAAGATAGTACCCTCTGTTGTAGGGCGTACCATTTACTATGAAATTTACGTCCGGGGCTTTTCCTTGCAGGACGTCATTGAATAGAGGTGATTGATTGAGCACATTAATGTCATTATTTGAACCTGCGACTCCGAAGAAGGCATGCCATATCCACAAGTCTGCCGATGCTACGGCTTCAAGCATGATTGTCGGAACTCCATGATCACCTCTGGTGTATTGGCCTTTCCAAGCGACTGGGCAATTCTTCCATTCCCAGTGCATACAATCGAGGCTTCCTAACATCCCGGGAAAACCATGTCTTCTCTCGTGCATATTAATCAAACGTTGACAATCGGCTGGAGTTGCTTTTCTCAAATACCTCTCTCCAAATATGTCAATTACACATCGACAAAAGTTAGACAAGCATTCAATACCTGTTGTCTCTGCAACTCGTAGGTACTCATCAAAGAGGTCGGCTGGACCACCGTATGCCAATTGGCGAATTGCGGATGTACACTTCTGAAGCGGTGTGAAACCTTTTCTTCCTAATGCGTCTTCCCTTTGCTGAAAGTATGGATCATGTGCTTCTAAGGCATCGACTATTCGAATGAATAAGTCTCGTCGCATCCGAAAACGCCGGCGGAATACGTCGTTGTTATATGTTGGAACTTCACAAAAGTAATCATTGAAAAGGCGTGTGTGTGCACCTTCCCGATCCCGTTGGACATATCTTCTTCTTTGGGGAGGCCCAGATGACCCTTCAACCGCATCAAGCAACAACTTATGTTCATTAAGAATTTGCAAGAACATTCTATCATCGGCATCGTCCATAAAATGGTCGAACATTGCTGCATCGTATTCATCGTTGCTGTTGTTGAAGGGGTCCGAAGACATGGTGCTCTGAAAATGAAAGGGTATGAAAATAAAGATTTGAGAAGCTATTCTTGCTGCAGATGTTCTGCAAATGCATTTACACGTCCCTATTTATAGATGTATAATCTAACGGCCATATTCCAACGGCTATATTCCAACGGCCATATTCCAACGGCTATATTCCAACGGCTATCTTCCAAAGACTACATTCCAACGACAATCTTCCAAAGACTACATTCCAACGACTATCTTCCGAAGACTATCTTCCAACAACTACATGCCAATAATAATTTGTTTAAAATATATTTTAGAATTAACAACGCATCTTCGAATTAATACAAAATCAACAATTACATGAAATGCAATACAAGAAATGAAATTCAAGGAATATGAAATACAGGACATGAAATGCACTGAATAGAATACAAGAAATACAAGCAGCGAACTACACCCCCCAACCCCATCTCTTCTTTATTTCGTCGCACATTTGAAGGTGCACGTGGAGTTGTTCCGGGGTCATCCTTGATGTGTCTCGCATTATTATGTCGTAGTCTCTTTGTTTGTTGAAAGTCTTTAGTTCGGCAATCTTCTGTTGTGAAATTGCCCTATATTCTTCCATGTTGCTCTCAATCGATGTCTTTATCTCTTCATATGCTTCGACTTTTCCCTTGCCTTTCCTCTTAGCGGCTTTCTGACCGATCGGACGAATGTGGTCTAGGTCATCATCTTCGTTGTTATCTGATGATGTGTACGCGCCTGACGCCGACGTCTTTGTCTTCTTTTTCCCCCGATGATCACGATTTTGCTGGTTAATCCACTTTGGGCAAACACTTAGCACCTTCCACATCCCAAGAAGCCTATTGAAGTCAACATTCTTGTATGTGTGCGACCACTGCTTCAACGCATCCACCAGTATATCGGCATCGCTTCGTCCGCTTGCCCAATTTTCCTTCAGTGTAATGTAAATTCCATTAAATAGAGATACGTGCTTCGCAGCAGTATAATAATGTGTCTTCATCGGTCCCCATGGTCGTTCAATAAAATCGGTGGGACGATTTCTGTTGTAGTCGGCAGCGATTCGTTTCCACATTCTTTCCAATTTTTGAGCATTGCCGATCGCTGAATCTTCGCTTATATTTACCCAACATCGAGCCAGACGCTCATTTTCATCTCCATTCCATCGTGGGTTGTATGTCCCCTTTCTCCCCTGTGGGACGTCACCGACTCCGTCGGAAGCTGCATCTTCGTCGAGGTTAATATGATCGAGCCCCAAAGGTGAGGAGCGTGCTAGATATGGGGAAGCTGTTCCCGAGGACGGAGTGTTGCATTCTTTGTCGGTGCTCGATCCGTCTATACTCGCTCTTCTGGAGGAGTACTGGGGGGTCGTTGTTGCACTCTGAGGAGGAAATCCATAAGGAGGAGGGGACATATAAGGATATTGGAATCCTTCATTTGGATACATAGCGTAAGGGGTACCTTGTGTAGACATGGTGTTGATATGAGGATAAGGATAAGCATGCTGCGAGAAATTTGGAGGTGGGATCATGTTGGGTCGAATAGGGAAATTTTGGGAGTTGGTAGTGGAATTTGGCGGAGGAGGATTGGAATTTTCTTCCGAATCAGAAGAATTGTTGAACCAATTTCTCGCCCCAAATCTTCCTGCCATTATAGGAGTAATTTGAAAAATACAAATTTGAATCAATAGTGGGAGAAAATCTGAAAATGTTGTTGAAGAAATGCCTCTTTTTACATGTATTTATAGGAAAATATTGCTGAAATGTATGTTTGAATTTGTTGCCAACGGCCGGGAACAGTAAAAATGGCCGTTGGCAACAGTAGTGCAGACAATAAAACTCATCACATTTAATTAAATCCTCATTTTTCAGCAATAAAATTAATGGAAAAAGAAAAAAAAACGGAAATAAGTATGGCCGGGGGCAGTGGCAGACACCATGATGGCGCGGGCCCCACCGCGCCACGCACCCCAGGCGCGCGTGGCGGCCACGCGCCCCGTCTGCTCCTTTTATTTGCGCGCTTGACGCGCACTCGCCGTATTTCCACTCGCGCACCGCCCTCCCCCTCCCCCCCCCCCCTCCCCTGCCTTTTTCAGGTCCATTAACTTGGACCAATCTGAATTAAATGAAAAGCTACTTGACCTTTGCAATGGGTTGCTACCTCATTTTTTCCCCCAAATATTTCAATTCCTTTGCCCACTGTGGGTGCTCTAAGCAGACAAAGATATATTCAACAGATTTAAGTTTATCCAAGATAAACACAAATATCTTTGTGGTGATTTGATTCTTTTTGGATAATCCTGTATTGCTCGACACCTTATAAATAGGCTGCCCTCTCCATCAGTTGTTTTCACCAGTCATCATAGCAATAGTACTAGCTCCCTTCGTTTTTTTCTTCTCGTTTTTCTTTCAAAGCTAACCCTTTTCATGGTCCTTGCAGAGAGAGCATCAGATTTGGTTGGAGTTCTTTTGGTCATCGACATCCTGTGAAGAAGTTTGTAGGTCGTCAGCATCCCGTGAAGGAGATTCTCCATTCTTGGTTGTCGGCATCCCAAATAGTCTCCGCGGCATTTCGATTTTTCCCTTACGACTGTGCTGCTCGATCGACGACATCTCCACCGCTTTCACAAAGGCCATATTCGTCATCGGAATCTCCTTTAATTTTTTTTTTCGCGCATGTATTAAAATCGTTTTCTCTTATCATTTGAACTGCTTCATCTATTTCGTTTTTGTTTCCTTGTCTTTTTTTAATTAGTTACCTACCGATCAATAAACATAAATCTCGACCCTGCAACTAAGATGTTTTCTTTGATAATTTGCTTTAAAGGTGTCAGTGGCTTTAGCGACAAATGTCGGAAAATAGTTTCGTCGGTATCCCAAACCATTACCATAAAGGCCATTTATGATTGTCACTCAAGGCATTGATTTGAAGAGGGTTCTTTAGATTAAATCATCACCTCCACTTGCCTTAGTGAAGCTGTTACTATTGACAGGAGCCTCATGTCATTGTCAGCGTCCCGTTCTACTTCGTCCCAAAGTGACAGAAATATGAACTCATCCTGAGATGGACCTGACGCCCTCGTCTTGGAAAAGCGAACTTTGCGGACTCAACTTGGGAGAGGCAAATTCATCCTGAAGATTGAGAGGTGGACTTTGACGAACTTTCTTATTATCGCGTAATTTTGAATTGCGAGTATTTGTTCCAAACTTAGCACATACCCGAGGATACATTGATAGATCTTGCATCTTTCCCGTGTCCGTCAAAATTTGGGTTAAGTTTAGTCAATGAAAGCACACATAGACATGATCCGACCTTCGTTGCGATAAACGAGCACCATTAAAGAAGCAAAGAGTCACTTCAGAGGAACCCTCCTTGCCAATCACTGAAAAGACCACTCCTCGATGAGCTGGATTGACGAACTCGGATGGCGAGCCGGACTTCGAGAAGCAGCCTTGAAGACTTGAGAGATGGAGTCCACTTGGATAGGCACATCCAACGTACTCGACTTGGAGAGGCAGACTCATCTTGAATACTTGAGAGATGGAGTCGACTTGGAGAGACATATCTGACAGACTCCACTTGGAGAGGCAAACTCTTCATGGAGACTTTGGAAGACGGACGCGGCTTGACATCCGATAGTCTCGACTTGAAGCGACACATCCAACATTCCGAATTCAAGAGGCGCATTCAGCATACTCGACTTCAAGAGACACATCCGACTGACTCGACTTGGACAGGTGGATTCATCTTGAAGATTCGGGAGGCAACTTCAACTTGGGAGAGACGAACTCGGCTTGACATCCGATAGAATCGACTTGAAACGACACATCCAACATTCTGAATTTAAGAGGCGCATTCAGCATACACGACTTCAAGAGACACATCCGACTGACTCGACTTGGACAGGTGGATTCATCTTGAAGATTCGAGAGGCAACTTCCACTTGGGAGAGACGAACACGGCTTGGCATCCGATAGACTCGACTTGAAGCGACACATCCGACATTCTGAATTCAAGAGGCGCCTTCAGCATACTCGACTTCAAGAGACACATCCGACTGACTCGACTTGGACAGGTGGATTCATCTTGAAGATTCGAGAGGCAACTTCCACTTGGGAGAGACGAACACGGCTTGGCATCCGATAGACTCGACTTGAAGCGACACATCCGACATTCTGAATTCAAGAGGCGCCTTCAGCATACTCGACTTCAAGAGACACATCCGACTGACTCGACTTGGACAGGTGGATTCATCTTGAAGATTCGAGAGGTAACTTCAACTTGGGAGGGGCGAACTTGGCTTGAGGAAACACACCCAATAGACTCGACTTGTCTTGGAGAGACAACTCTTGAAGACTTAGAGAGATGAACTCAACTTAGACAAATGGCCCAGAGAACTCCGACAACTATGATTGAGCTGAGCTTGACGATCCATCTTGATGGACTCCGAAAGTTGGATGGACTCAGCTAAAATCCAGACACACTTGGAGTTCGATTAACATCAACTTGAATCTTCTTAACTTGGAGCGACTTAGAAGATGAAAACACAATATATGACTGAACTTAGAATATTCTAAGCTGCCTACGTACCCTGGTGAAAGGGATCAAGTCATAACGTAGTTCGATTGCCACTTTTGTTTTTTTTTCTTTTTTTTGGGGGGGGAGTGCCGTGCACAGTTTATACCTATGCGGGTCAGGAGTGACTATTCTTTAACCACTTTGGCCAAAGTAGGGTAAGTTAGCATTTTAACTACATACTTTACCTTTGGTGGTCGCCGTGCACAGTTTATCCTCATGCGGGCCAGGAGATGTTTTTTTTTTTTTTTGCTTTTTTTTTCTTTTTTCTTTTCACTCAAGCGTAGTAGCGCTTCAAGAACTTCCCATTTATGGGCCCGACCCGTACGCCATCTTCAGAAATCAACTTGTAAGCACCATTCGTGTAGACTTCCTTCACAACATAAGGGCCATCCCACCTCGATGTGAACTTGTTGCCAACTCAGTGAGTAGTGATGATCAGCCTCCGAACAGCAAGTACCAAATCACCTACTTGAAATGAACGCGTCCATACCTTTTTGTTGAACGCCTTTGACATGCGAGCTTGGTAACATTCGAGTCTTTGTTGTGCTTCCAATCACTTTTCATCAAGAGCCTCCAGCTCCTCGAGACGCAACCGCGCACTCTCTTCTTCAGTTAGCCTTTCTTGCATTGCTATCCTCAACGATGGAATTTGCTGCTCAAGAGGAAGAACAGCTTCTACACCATAGACCAACGAGTAAGGAGTTGCTTGCGTAGCCGTCCTGTGCGTAGTTCGGTATGCCCATAGAGCTCCTCCCATTCTTTCATGCCAATCACGTTTTGACTTTGCAATCACTTTCTTCAACAAATTACATAAAGTTTTGTTGAATGCCTCGGCAAGACCATTGGCGGCAGCATAATACATGGACGACTTTCTTTGCTTGAATCCAAACTTCTGACAGAGATTATCTATCAAGCTATTGCTGAATGGTTTTCCATTATCGGTGATGATGTATCTTGGTACCCCATAGTGGTAGATTATGTTACGACGGATGAAATCAGCCACTGTTCCCTTCTTTACTTCTTTCAGAGGCACACCTTCATCCCACTTGGAGAAATAATATGTCGCTGCCAGGATATACATATGTCCACCAGAAGACTTTGTCATTGGTCCAACTACATCTAAACCCCAAGCGTCGAAGGGCCATGATGCAACAGTAGGATGTAGGGGCTCGGGTGGTTGATGAATGAGATTTGCATGAAACTGACAAGCTTGACACCTTTGCGCATAATCTATGCAATCATTCACCATAGTCGGCCAGTAGTAACCTATTCTCTTGATCCAGAAGTGTAGTTTTGGACCCGATTGATGAGCTCCACAAATCCCGGAGTGAGCTTCTTCCATAGCTCGGACAGATTCTTTATTACTTAAGCATGGCAAAAAGACTCCATCAAATGATCATCTATAGAGCATCCCTTTGAAGTAGATGAAACGTGATGCACGACGTCGTATATCGACCCTTTGGCGAGGGTCATTCGGTAGCTTCTCATATTTTAAGTAATCCACAAAGGCTTGACGCCAGTCTTCTTCTTCAATCTCAAATACTTCAACGGAGAGACTTTCCTCATCATCATCATCTTCTTCTTCAAAGATTGGTGGAATGACCCAACTTTTACATACTGGTACACGCACCTCGACGTCAGACATAGCAATTGGAAGCGAGCTTAGCAAGTGCATCTGCTTGTTTATTGTGCTTTCTTGGAACGTGATCAAGTTCTACATCTCCAAGCCCCCCAATAAGTTTCCGAGCATAGGTGACATATGGTAGCAATTAGAGCTTCTTAACTTCATATTCTCCGGTTAGCTGGTTGATTACCAACTTGGAATCTCCATACACTTTGAGATGTAGTCATTTTGTGTCCACCGCCATTTCAAGCCCAAGTATGAGTGCCTGATACTCAGCAACATTGTTCGAACAATTCTGAGTTAAAGTGAATGAGTATGGAAGTACTTCACCATATGGTGTTATAAAGACAACCCCAGCACCAGCTCCTTCTCTATGAGCTACTCCGTCAAAGTACATCTTCCAAGGAAAAGAAATTTCAACAGCTAAAGCATCTTCATCTGGCAAATCGTCCGATAATTCCCATTCAGCTAGGATAGGATGAGCAGCTAAGAAGTCGGCCAACACTTGTCCTTTCACTACCTTTTGGGGAACATAAACTATCTCGAATTGTTGCAGCTGGAGATACCATCTTGCAAGTCTGTCGGAGAGCACTGGTTTTAACATAACATACTTTAAAGGATTTGCTTTTGAGACAAGGCGAATGGTGTGAGCTTGGAAGTAGTGCTTCAACTTTTGAATTGCAAAGATCAGAGCTAGACATATCTTCTCTATTGCTGAGTAGTTTAGTTCATTTGGCGTCATCGTCCTGCTTAGATAGTACAATGCATTTTCCTTGCCGTTGTCATTTTCTTGTGCCAACAAAGCTCCAACAGATCGTTCTTGTGCAGCGATGAACAGAATCAAAGGACGTCCAGACACTGGTGCGACTAGCACTGGCGGCTTCGTCAAGTAGTCCTTGATGCTTTTGAAAGCATTGGTGCAGGATTCGTCCCATTCGAATGGAACGCCTTTCTTCATGAGCCTACTAAACGGTTGACATTGTCCAGCCAAGTTTGATATGAACCTTCAAAGGTATGCCAACTTTCCTTGTAGACTTTTAAGCTCGTGAATGTTTCGTGGCTCACGCATCTTCAGAATTGCATCAATTTTAGCTTGCTCAATTTCTATGCCCCGATGCAGGACGACAAATCCGAGGAACTTTCCAGACGTGACTCCAAATGCGTACTTGAGGGGATTCATCTTAAGTTGGTATCTTCAAAGGCGTTCAAACACTTTCCTTAAGTCCTTCAGATGATCTTCTCGCCTTTTAGACTTCACGACCACATCATCAACATAGCATTCAATATTCTTATGGAGCATGTCATCAAATATCTTCTGCATGGCCCTTTGATACGTAGTTCCAGCGTTCTTCAATCCAAATGGCATCACCTTGTAGCAGTATATTCCTTTCGGAGTTCGAAAGGCTGTCAACTCTTCGTCCTTGGGTGACATGCGAATTTGATTATATCCCGATGATCCATCCATGAAGGACAAAGCTTCGTGCCCCGTAGTCGCATCAATCATGAGCTCGGTGATCGGCAGTGGGAAGTCGTCTTTCGGGCATGCCACATTTAGATCTCTAAAGTCAACACAAACTCGGATTTGTCCATTCTTCTTTCTTACTGGGACAATGCTGGATATCCATGTGGGATATTTGACTTCTTGAATGAATCCAACTTCGATCAGTTTGTTTACTTCCGCTTCTATCGGAGGGATCAATTCAGGTCTAAAGCGACGTTGAGTTTGTTTCATGGGTCGAGTGCCTTTCTTTATGGCCAAATGGTGGACAGCTACCTTCGGGTCTAATCCAGGCATCTCTTTGTATGACCATGCGAATACATCTCTAAATTCTTGTAGCAATTCAATGTACGCCTCTTCTTCATTGGCCGTCAATCAGGCGCTAATGTAAATTGGTCGTGGATCATCGACATCACCTAAGTCAACTTCTTTCAGCTCGTCCACTGTTGATTTCACTCCTTCTTCGAGTTCTGGGGGCACAATTTCGGCATCTTCCTCCGCTTCATGGACCTCTTCATGTGATTTGTTGAAGCAATGTCCTCATTTACCTCTTCATCTTTCTTAAAGTCCACGCATGCTCTCATTTGCCCGTTCCGTTGCCTTATTTGGATTGTGTGCATAGTACCATTCCCTTCGTTGATGTAGCCACCTCTGACTAGTCGAGTGATTTTCCTTCTTAGGTTTTCTATAATGCTCTCAGGGGCACGTTGAGGGACATGCTGGGCGCATTATTGACAAAGTATGAAGAAGCCACACTTTCTCTATCGTCTTCATCTTGTGTTTTTGTGGAGATGATTGTTTGCATTCTAGCCTTCAGCTGTTTACCACATGACACAATTAAAGTGGTGCGCCTCTTCATACGGGACGGGATTAAGCTTCTAATCCTTTGATTGGATTTTTGCTCATTGCCCCCTTGTAACTTGACAGCATTCATCCTTTGGCGAATGTTTCTCCCATGTCTTTTCACTGGGCCAAGTCTTTCAAAGACGGAGACCCGACGTACTTTCCTCCAATTTCTATCAAAAGTGTCTTCTGTTGACGAGACTTCTCCCTCAATGACATAATTAGTGGTTGCTCTTTTGATGCTGATGCGAACTTTTCCCACCATGGCCAGCCTTCTTTACTGTATTCGTGACAACATCGGATTTACTGGAACTACTTTCTTGTGGGTTATACCAAACTTGGACAAGAAGTTTAAAGGCTTTAGGGCCGTAATGCTTGTAGTCATCAGGTAATGGAAGTGTTCCATGCTCAGTTCTAGCTCCCGATGTCGGATGGACGAATCCTTCAAGTGGTTGACTTAACGGGATTGTTGCATCAAGCTTGTGTAGTGGCAAGGTCAACTCTTTCAGAGGTTCTTCTTGGGAAAGGAGCATGTTTCCCTTTGAGATCTTTCCATCGCAACGAGGTGAAGGTTTACATGGCTCGTCTTTAGCAGCTTGACCCTTTTCAGATTTCTTGCTTGAGAGAACTTCTTTGGCTTTTGTTGTTTTTGCGTCTTTGAAGTAGTATTTGGCATCAGCGAAATGTGATTCAGCCTCAAAGAAAGGCTTATCGTCAGCAACTACTCTTTTTACGACACCATTTTCACAATATTTCAAACACTGGTGCCAAGTAGATGGAACTACCCCATTCTCATGCAACCATGGGCGGCCGAGGAGCATATTATATGATGTTCTAGCATCGATCACATAAAGCAAGACCGTCGAAGTCATCTCGTCCATCAACAAGTTTAGCCTTATAACTCCAAGAGCTCGTTGTCCTTCTTGGTTAAATCCTTGGATCATCAGTTGACTACTCACGAGCTCATCTGTGGAAATCCCTAACTCTTTCATTGTTCGTAGGGGCATGATGTTCACGGCAAAGCCTCCGTCTATGAGTATTTTGGTCACCTTTTTCTCACGAGTGTATGCAGTCATGAATAACGGCCTATTATGTGGATCAGAGCCGAGTTGCAAATCCTCGTCGGTGAAAGAGATTGCTAAAGTATGATCACTATCAGTAGAGCGACCCTCCGTCTCGGATAGGCAGGCTTCTTCATTTTGATGACTTGTTGTGGAGCATGTAACAGTGATGAGATTTGTCGTAGCGTATTCCTCTAAAAGGATTTTTCCTTCCCGAGACAACCGCAACACTTTGTCTTTAAATACAAAGCAATCTTGAATTGGGTGACCCAACAACCAATGGTATTTGCAATACTTTGGGTCGTCGATTCTTCCAGCCTCTTCCGGTCGCTTCATTTCTGGCAACTAGATCAAACCTTCCCTGAGCAGGTCATCGAAGATCCCGGGAACATCCGAATCTAAGAAAGGGTATTGTTTGTTCTGCATTTCCTTCAAGGTTAACTTTCTTTGTCCCGTCTCTCGAGGAATGTTCTTATTTTCACATTCTCTATCATCATTCTTTGTTCGGAACTTGATGGATTTAACATTTACAGCCATGGATTCTTTGGTTGATGATTTGACAAATGACTTGCCCCCTTTCTTGGTTTCTTGCCTTTCTTTGGATTTTGGGAAGTCAAGGGTCGGTGGTCCTTCAACTCCACTTGCGACCATACTTAACTCCATATCATGCGCTCTAGTTGCTAGCTCTTCAAATGTCCTTGGCCGAATTCCTTGGAGGATGTACCGAAGGCCCCATTGCATTCCTTGGGTGCACATTTCAAACACGGAAGCTTCCGACAAACGATCTTTGCAATTGAGGCTTAGATTCCTCCATCGGTTGATGTAGTCAACTATGGCCTCCTCTTTCCATTGACGTGTGTTGGTCAATTCAATCATGCTTACGGTTCTCCTGGTGCTGTAAAAGCGGTTGAGGAATTCTTGCTCCATTTGCTCCCAACTATCAATGGAATTGGCTTCTAAGTCTATGTATCAGTCGAATGCATTCCCCTTCAATGAGCGGACAAATTGCTTTGCCAAATGATCGCCATACGTCCCGGCGTCATTGCATGTCTCGACAAAATGAGCAATATGTTGTTTCGAGCTGCCTTTACCATCGAAAAGTTGAAGCTTCGGAGGTTGGTAACCGGAAGGCATCTTCAAGTTGTCAATCCTCAGCGAGTATGGTTTGGTGTAAGTTGAAGATGACTTAGACGTCCCGTCAAACTTGTCCTTTAGGGTTCCTAAGATGATCTCTTTTAGTTAATCAACATGGATCATACCATCGGAGGAGACTTGCAGTTTATCCATGGTTCTCTCCTTCTCGTTTGGTTGATATTGATGCCCCGCAGATTCTTCAGCCTCATCTTGATCCTCAACAGATTCTTTTCCAGGAGCGCGACTTGTAGTACTGCTATCAACCTTGCTTATCAGTTTCACGATCAAGGAGTCTTGCTCTTATGCATGTCTTGTAAGCCCTTCAATAGCTTTAGTCAAGCTCATGAGTTGTTCTTCAAGAGTTGAAGCAGAGTTGTCCTTGTCATCCCTATTGCTATCAACATTGTCTCGCAAATCCTTCTTAGTAGCCTCGGAAGAAGTATTTCCCTCTGAAGATGCCAACGATCGCGAGTTACTTGACATACTCCTTGTGATGACATTGACATTTGCAATTGGAAAGTTTGTTGCAGCGATCTTCGTCAGCGTGATCTTATGAGGCGCCATAACACTATCTTCAGTTGTTGGTTGAGGAGAAGAGATGAGAGGTAGAGATGTCCCACTGGGCGTGCCAAAAATTTGTAACAACAAATTTTGTGTATAAACACAAAAAAATTTAAAAAATCTCAAATCAAACAATATTGCGGTACGATCCCTAAAATCCCTCTGATTCTTCTCTTCAATATATATGTCTTCAAATGCGGAGTTGACTTCGATCTTCTCCCATTTTGAGCTTTGACTTGAATAACGTTGACCCAAAGGCTTGGAAGCTTAATTTTAGATCAAACAATCTTCTTGGATGGATGTTCGAAGAACAACTTCGAAGATTTTGGTGAACTTCGGCGAACACCTTCGGATATTTATCTCGAAAACGTTGATTGGAGGGGCTCAGCACCTTAATCTCGAATCAAAAGCCGTTTCTTGGAGAACGCCGAAGAACACTTGGAGTTGCTTGAAGAATGCCAAAGAACTTTGCTCTGGAATTCTTCACTTGCTTCTTGACTTGTGTTGTTGATTATTTTGGTGGAGAATGAGGCCCTATTAATAGTTGTAGGATTGGAAAATCCTAATGGGCTCGGGTCCGAATGGAGTGATATGATTGGTCCTCCATAATATCATTATCCATAAGATAATAATTAAATTAATTGTATTTAATTTAATAATTACTGCAACAATTTGACACATGTGGCATTTTGATTGGTCCATCGTATCTTCATTTTTATCCTCATCTTCTTGGATAATTACTAAATTAATTTAATTTAATTTAGTAATATCTGCATCATCTTTGACACGTGATGGCTTCCGATTGATCAATAAAATATTTAGTAAATCACCAATTAAATTGATCATTTAACTTAGGAATTTTATTTAATTAATTCCTAATATTAAAATAATCAATATAAAATTGATTTTCAACTCATATCTTATTACGTGATATATTTTAATTGGATGCAAATTTCATGTATCAACAGCTGCCATAAAAAAAATTTAGTAATTTATGTGCAAAAACGCTGATAATTTGAGGGGCTGCTGCAATTAACACTTATTGGTATTACATATTTGGTTAGTCAAATCAAATCTAATTTATAACTTTATCAATTATGTAATGTGGAGCGAATATGGAAGGATTGATGATTTTTCATACATTCCTCACGGCTTATATTAAAAGAATATCTTTTATTGTTACCCTCTTTTATATATGTTATATAATATAATTATATAATGTATCTTAAATTCATATTTAATAGAACATATTGCTACTGCCAGAAATATTCCTAATCTTACAAATATTTTACTCAAATATAAAATCAACTCAACGATCAAAGCAAGGATAGAGCCTAATTTTTGGTAAACTAAATAAAAAGTAATCATTCCATAAATCATAAATAAGAAAATCATGTTCCATCAATCTCGCTAACTAATTAATATGAAATCGTATCAGCACATTTCTTCACAAATGAACCAGAATTGCTATATCCTGATTTAGAAATATAAGATGGGCGGAAAAATTCATTAATTATTATTTATAGACGGTTCTACTTTTATATATTGTAAGATATAAACACAATAGAGACACATTTAAAAAAAAACACAAAAAAAATTAAGTTTTACAAAAAAATATCATGTTTCATTGAAAAGGATTACATGTTATAGAAGCAAAAAACTATTAATATTGGAGGTAAAAGTACTTTTCTCAAAAAAAAAAAAAAAATAATTTACTAAAACTAATACTTTTTTTAGTAATTCAACTAGATAATAATTGCAACAATTGATGATTTATAAACAAAGAACTTGTAGAAATCTATTGAGAACTTAGACAAATTTGAAAAAAATACATAAACATACATGAATAATTAAATTTTCTAAAAGATATTAAACAGATCACTTCACCTACTAGTTGTTGGTGCGACAATAATTTTTTTAATTGCGCAAAATTTTGAAGTCGGACTAAATTGAATCAACTCGTTATATGAACTTCAATATTTGTGGTATACAAGTATTACTCTAGGAGCTAAAATCATTTTCGTGCCATAACTTTATGTTGTTTCATTTTTCGTTTTCAATTTCGTCCCATATTTAAATAAAATTACTTGCATTTGGACCAATTTCCACCGCCAATGAACAAAGCAGTTGAAAAGCACATATGGCACCAACTTCTGGCCAATTTAATTAACGTGGCACCAGAGCTAATATTTTTTTAGGATGTAAATCGAACGAGTGAAAAATTATGAGACGAAAACTAATTACACGTGATAGTTACATGTGCTTTTCTGGCCGATTTGTTCGTCGGCTATGAAAGTTTGTCCAAATAATGAGATAAAATTGCAAAAACAATGTATTTTAGAAGGAAATTTGAACGAACAAAAAATTATAGGACGAAAAATGATTTTAGTTGGCGTTAATGTCCGAATTTGGTATCATCATTTTACTTAAAGATATTACATATCATAGATAATGGTATTATAACATATTTACTCAGAACATGTAATATCTTTAGACATAAATAATAATATTTTTTTATTTATAACGCGAAAGTGATGCAAAAGACACTTCCTCTTAAATTAAACGATGAATATAAAGAGACGAAGTAATAAATGCGGTGGCTGTACCCATTTGCGGGCGCGAACCCAACCGAACCCCATTTCAGTACTAACAGTGGACTTAATGTGTAGCTTTTACACCTACACAGTTCTTTCGCAGTGGACCTTTTCCCAAAATTCATTTTCATTTTTTAATATAATATGAAGCCCACTCAAAAATATTATGCATACAAATACCCGCTTCATAATTGTAGAGAGAGAAAATACAGAAATACTGTCGGCTTCTGCCAGGCAAAGACCATCCACCCCCATCTCTTTTTTTTTTTTCTGGTTTTCTCTTCTATTTTCTAAAATAATTAATTATCATCTTCAAAACCAATAGTTTATCATAATAGTTCAAGATTGGTGCTCAATTTGGTTTTGAGTTGATTATTGAACGCAAATTTAGTGGAGGAGAAGCTTCTGGTTATGAATGGAGGATAAATATGGGAACAGCGGATATTTCTAGGGTTTGGTAGCGCGTGGGTGGAAGACTCGCTGCTAAATTTGGTATGTGCTTGAATTATACTCTCAGTGCTGGATTTTAGTTTGCAATTGGTGTGAATTTTGTCCGTACAGTTGTCTCAGCAACACATTCATGCTTAATTTAAATGAAAATTAGAGCGCATGCTTGGATGTCTATGGAAGGTTTTGAGTTTCCTTAATTAAGTCTTGTAACTAATCATGTACAGTTTGCAGTACCGTCAGATCTCTTCACAACTTGAGCTTTGTTTTTGATCCAAGAGTTCTTTGACTAAGTTGACTTAACTAAGGTTAAAGTGATATTCTGCTGTCTGTCGAGGAAACTAAGATTTTATTTTTATTCGTTGATACGGAGGGCGAATCATGTATTAGAACCTCGTATAATCTTTTGTGGGAAATCTGTTGTTGTTTCTTGTTAAATTGTCAATGATGTAGTAGTTTGTAGTTTTGTACTAAGAAAACTATTATTGTTTCCTGTCAACGTAAAATTGGTATATGACGTAGTTACCATTTCTTGCGTGTAAAATGATTTTCTTTAATATTCTCTTTGATTCTTAATCTGAGAAGTTTCTATTGTTGTATATCAGTTAGCATCCTTGTGATGTCTATCATATGAATACTCATGAATAATGAACTTGTATGGACGCATTATAAAAAAGGTAACTGATTCAACTTTTGCAGGAATGTCGCCCAGAACTTAGGGATATAGAGATAAGCTTTGTGGAGTCTCTTTGAAGGGTTCACGCCTTCTGTGTGGTTTGTTTATGAAAAGTATTGGTCATAGGCAAACTTTTTGATGCATTCCAGGTCAAAGTGTCAGAGTTTGAGGCAACAATAAGGGCTTTATTTCTTAGGGGTATGAATTGCTGTCCAAGTCATATTATATTTTCAGCAGTAGAGATATCACCATTTTAATTGACTAATATGCATTTGTTATTCAGCATAAAATAGTTTGACATTAGCGAGGAGCAGTCATCATCAAAGCTCGAATTTGGTTTAACTTGGACTCTTAGTTGGTTTTCTCATGGCACACCTTACTCCGAATCATTTTTCTGGAGGGCCTCCACTCCCAGGTGCAAATTATTGATTTCTAGACTTTATTATTTATTTATTTTTTGTTAAATGGCTTTTAGTTGGTAAGTGTGTTATTCATTTGATGCACAAGAGTGTTACCTTTTACCATCCTATATACATGCATGCAACTCTATTTCTATGTGATGCACTTTAACCTCAGTTTTAACCTCTGGTGTTATAAAGTCTACACATACAGATGCTAATTTATTTGTATCATGCCGGGTTTTGATTAAGCTGATTAATCATTCCTCATTGTTACATCAGCAGCCTTTGGTTATAAACATGAATTGAATCCCGTTGTGTTTACTCTATTCTGGAAGGGGTAGAAAACTTTAAAATAGGTTGGGAAATGCAGGAACATCATTTTAAGGGAATGCAGTTCTGATGATTTTCCAATTGACTGCAGATGGAAGATACATTCTTCCATTCTCCTAATAGAAATGTGGCCCTAACAGTTTAATATTAGTATCGTCGATTTCTTAATGGATCCAAACTGTTTTCGTACTTATTTTGACCATTTGCATCTACTGTGTGTTCCTCAGTACTAAATTTCTAATATCGGTTAGTTTTGTATGCAGGGTCACCGAATGAAGCCTTGTACAAAGAACTTTGGCATGCCTGTGCTGGACCACTTGTCACTGTTCCACGTGAAGGTGAACGAGTTTATTACTTTCCTCAGGGTCATATGGAACAGGTTTGCTGTTAGCCCTTGCCCTTATCTGGTTAATTCTATAAATTATGCTACTCAAGTTTCCAAGTACTCTCCCTCCCTCCCTCTCTTGTTTTTTGGTCCCCGGGGGACGGTTGGGCGGATTTGTGAGATTCTGTTAATGTTCCTGTAGCTTCATTAGTTTCATGTTGGTTATGGAGTTAACCTGTATATATTTTGTTTCTTCATATGGCATCCAACTCCAAATCATCTGATTTGCATATTACTATGTCAGTTTTGGCATGCACTTCCTAAACAGTTCCATTTTTGTTGCATGTGTTCTAGCTTGAAGCATCTACACATCAAGGATTGGATCAGCAACTCCCTTCTTTCAACTTACCAAGTAAAATCCTTTGCAAAGTGATGCATGTTCAACTTCGGGTAAGGTTCCTCCTAATATATTGTCCAAGTTAAGCGGACTTTCCTTTTTAGGTGCCTTTACATGCCAGAAGATTCTATATAATTATTTTTTGCCACATAGCCTATTTTCATCAGCGCATTGATCTTAATTTTCAGGCTGAACCAGACACAGATGAAGTATATGCACAAATAACTCTGATTCCTGAGCAAGATGTAAATTCTCTTCCCTGATCAACTACATTAAATTTGTTACATGTTGATCTGGTATCAAGAGTTTGCATTTCAAAGCAGGTTCTGTTGTTTCCTTTTCCTGAGTCCTTAATGGGAAGCTTTATGTGTGCATATAATTCTGGTTTGGGTGAGTGCTAGATAAATTTGGTAAGTTTGGTAACATTGTATAAGGCTCTTGCTTCGGTGAGACCCGTATATGTTCATGGTGCTATATATTTGATTTGGAGTGGATCTTGTGGTAGGCTGGTGCTGGAGTTTGGTTTTTTCTAAGATAAGATATTTAAGTTATTCGGTTGTGTTATTTAAATACACATCTATGCTTTTTTCTTCTTCTTTTTTTTTTTTTGCTGAAATATAAAATAGGTCAAACATGAAGGAAACCCAGAACCAAGTTTAGAAACTTACAAATTCTTCTTTAATTTCGTCTAGCCTAAATCGTGCTCTAGAAGTCCGGAATATATACTAAGTCATTACTCTGTTCTATTTGGCGGACAGCAAAGTGAGATCACAAGTCCCGATCCTCCTCTACCAGAGCCTCAAAGATGCACTGTGCATTCATTTTGCAAGACTCTTACTGCTTCTGATACCAGCACCCACGGGGGATTCTCCGTGTTAAGAAGGCATGCTGATGATTGTTTACCCCCACTCGTAAGGCTGAAATGATTTTTTCATATGATGTACGGTGTCTTCTCTTACACTCTACTCATACAGTGTACATTTGTGCTGGTGTTGCAGGATATGTCGCAACAACCACCCTGGCAGGAGTTGGTAGCTTCTGATCTTCATGGCAATGAATGGCATTTCCGTCACATTTTCCGAGGTTATAAACCAACTGGTTAAGATGATTATTATTATTGTTGACGTTGTTGTTGCTGTGGTTACTACTACTACTACTATCATCATCAATCCTACGGGTTTTTAATCTTCCCGATTAACTATGGCCACGTATCCAACTAGCAGTTGACATCTTTGTAGGACTCATTATGGGGCCTTGGCATATGATGTGAAACTATGGAAAAACAAAACATCCACTTCACTCTAGAGAATGCCCAAGGAACTAGGAACCAAATATAGAAAAATATGTAGACATTTTAATCTTCTGAAAATTAACCATTCTTTGCCTCCCATATTGTTTATGAATATTCTATCATAAGGGGGGGGGGGGGGTTTGCTCCTAAGGTTCTGACTGTAAGTTTCAACTTTGCCGAACAAGTGAGTCTAGTTGTTTGTCCATATATTCTGTTAGAAGACATCGACACCTTCATCGTCAAAAACAGTGGGACCAAGGATTTTGAAATGAACAACCACTTCTTATAACCTTCTTTTGATTTGCAAAGTGTTGAATTTTAGTGCCGTGCTCACTATAATGCTTCTAATGCCTTCATTTAATGTGGATAGACGTCATTTTCAGGTCAACCAAGACGCCACTTATTGACCACTGGATGGAGTGTATTTGTCAGTGCAAAAAAGTTGGTTGCAGGAGATGCTTTCATCTTCCTAAGGTTCTTCTACACGAATACATATATGTCTGTTTTTTATGTTTTATCTTGGCAACTAATCTGAAGTTTCTGTTCCCTTTATATTTGCAGAGGAGAAACTGGGGATCTTCGAGTTGGTGTACGTAGGCTCATGAGACAACCAAACAATATGCCATCATCTGTTATATCAAGTCACAGCATGCATCTCGGGGTTCTTGCTACTGCATCACACGCCATCTCCACTAGAACCTTGTTTTCAGTTTTTTATAAACCAAGGTTACTACTACTTCCCTTTGTCACAATTTAGCAATTAACAGCAACAGTGCTTCCTCGGAGGCTTGCAGTATATTATTATCTCTAGTGTAGCTCTAAAGTCTGATTACTCAGTTTGTGCTGTATATAGCATGTTCCCGTTTTGTGCTTGTCACTGTTTATGGAGTTGTAAAAAATTTGGCCGTTTAACTGTTTTCTTATAAGACACACTGGAGACAGTTGTAGTGGGATAACTTTATGAGATAAAACAGACGTTATGCCTAGTCATTTTAACCCTTTGTGGTCTTTCCCTAACTTTACACCTCTCTTCCAGTGGTTACATGGAAAAATATTAAATTTGCAACTGGTTGCGCGCAGGACTAGTCGATCTGAATTTCTCGTTAGCGTGAACAAGTATCTTGAAGCTCAAAATCACAAGCTATCAGTCGGGATGAGGTTTAAGATGAGATTTGAAGGTGAAGAGGTTCCTGAAAGGCGGTAAGTTTACTTGTAAATTTGTCCTGTATGCTTCTCAAAATTGATTTTAGCACAGTGATCTTTATTACATATTAATACAGGTTCAGTGGGACTATTGTCGGTGTTGGAAATAATGCTTCATCTCGATGGCCTGACTCAGATTGGAGATCTCTGAAGGTAACTATTTATCTTCTAGTGATTGTCTGAAATTCACGTTTCATTGATCTTGACCCTTGGGAACTTCATAGATGATAGAACACATTTTCCATAAAGATGGCAATCATTTTTCTTCTTGCGTTGGCCATGTGTATGTTTGATATATTTGTATCAGAGATTAAATCCTGTATCAGGACAAGCAACAAAACGTGCTTATAACTATGAATGTGAATAGCAATAAAACATTTAGCCTTTTACCACTTGATGTGTGCGTCCAGGTCCAATGGGATGAACCTTCCTCAATTTTACGTCCAGATAGAGTTTCAGCATGGGAACTAGAACCACTAGTTGCAGCAACTCCTCCAAACTCACAGACTCAGCAAAGAAATAAACGGGCACGACCACCTGTTTTGCCTTCGTCGATGCAAGATCTATCTTCACTTTGTATTATCTCTTTCTCAAAAGATGTTGATTATTCTCCACTTGGCATAGCCTTTACTGAAGAATGACCTGGTCCTTGTAGGTATGTGGAAATCCCCTGCTGACTCACCTTCAGCATTCCCATGTCGGGATCCGTCACGTGGACGAGACATATATCAATCCCCTAAGATCAGTGATGGCTCAAGAATCAGCGCTAGGAGTTACAGCGAAAATTTTCTTCCTGTCTCAAGCAATTCTATTTACCAGCCTAGTCAAATGGAAACTGCAGCAGAGTCTTTCACCCCTGTCAGTGAAAAAAGACAGGCAAATGGCTGCAGGCTGTTTGGAATTGAGTTGCTTGACCATTCCACAGTTGAAGATACATCAAATGCTGTTCAGTCTGGAGTAGCTGTTGAGGATTCTCATACTCCTTTAGATGCTGAATGTGAACAACATTCTGAGCCATCAAACCATAACCCATCTGATGTTCCCTCTGTCAGTTGCGATCCTGATAAATCGTGCCTGAGATCCCCTCATGATTCACACAGCAGGCAAATCCGTAGCTGCACCAAGGTAATTCTAACTTGATACTGCTGTATTAAATATTAGATTTGACAAAACTGAGATCAAATTCACTGTCATACCAGTATGGTGGGGGTCGTCTCCACTCCCTTTCCCCCCAACCAAAACTACTCACATGGCGCGAGTTTTGGTTTGGCAGATGGGGAGGCTGTTGGGTTTCTTTCATGTGTGTTCTGATATACTGTGATATGTATTAAGCTATCATTCTACTGAGAATAACATTATGCTCATGTATGTAGTTCATTTATTTCTAGCTTTGGCAGAGTAATTTGTTAAATGCTTAGCTCATTTATTTTTCGTTTCAATCTACAATGTTTTCACTCGCAGATAAAAACTTAATAATTAATGAATGCCTGCATATTTAATGACACCTCAAGAAATTTGGACTATTAATAGATCGAACTTGCCTTTCCTTTATCTTTTTCCCCCTTCAACTTTCTTTTTTTTTTTTTGGGTTTGTATTAGTTATATGTCTATTTTTTCCTTTTACAATTTTCACTTTGAACAGCATGAATAATTAGGCTTATAAACTCATTTAGGTTCACATGCAAGGCATTGCTGTTGGGAGAGCAGTAGATCTAACCAGGTTTGATTGCTATGACGATCTGCTCAAGAAATTGGAAGAGATGTTTGAAATTGTGGGGGAACTCTCTGGGTCAACAAAGAAATGGCAGGTCGTCTACACAGACGATGAGGATGATATGATGATGGTTGGTGATGATCCGTGGCAGTTAAGTCATTTCTTTAGTCTTTCTATTCATGCTCTTTTACTTATTCCACTTTGTTTCATAGATGGATCCTCTACATTTCCTTTTCTGTGAATTTGCTCCCAAGTTCAGAGAGAGGGACACATGAATGTTGAAATTGTATGGGTTCCATATTTCTAATTTTTTTTTATCTATTTTCTGTTGTCTGTCTCTCCTAATTTCACAAGCGAGAAATGTAGACGATCCAATTCTACGCCTGTAGCTTTTCGTTTTTCTGTATTTGTTCTGCATTTTAGGTATACAAGTGCTCTCTTGTGGACCAACAGTTATGATAGTTTGTGATGTTGAAATATATATGCTGGACGAAAAGAAATTTCACATGCAACTTTCTGGAGTTGCCGGTTGGAGTTTCGTGATTCCTTGATCGCCTCATTCTTTTTTCTTGAGAGAGCATCCCATGAACATGTTATTGGCCTGGTTCAAGATATGCTTTTTCTTTCAGCATTATCTAACCCTTTCGGGCATCAAAAGCTCGGCAGCCTTTCCCCCGCCCCCTCTCTCTCACTCTTTCTGGATGCTTGTCTAAATGTTAACTTGTTAGCCTGTTTAATTTTTGAAAATATCCAGCCCAAGTTGCCCGATGCTGATATTGTGTCACATTGTTTTGGTGAATGTTGTTTTAGTGAATTTTGCACTATGGTGAAGAAGATATACATCTATACAGCCGAGGAAGCCAAGAGGCTCTCGCCCAAGATAAAGCTACCACTAGCGGAAGTGAAACCGAGCAAGGTCCTTTCGGATGCAGCATGCACTGAAGAACAGTCTTCAACTATGGGAACCGGCTACTGACGCGCTCTTGCTTGCTTCTTAACTGTTTAATTGCAATAAGGTTGGAGAAAAGGTTAGGGTCGGACGGAGATGAAACCGGCCATTGACTTGCAATTTTGTTTTTAAGCGGCCAGGATGCTGGTGAAGACAGGCGGCTTTTTGTTTACATAATAATTTCGGAGAGTGAAGGGGTAAGGATTGAATTGTAGTGTTTGCTTTATTTTATTGTTTGTGTATGGAGGGGCACTGTGTGTATATATCTAATCTATTTATATCAACTTTGTTCATTCTTGTTCTTCGAGACTATCGCGAATTCTTATTGTTCTTTTAACTGTTTCCGGTACAGTTTTCCAGTGCAATAGAAAAACAATAAGCACCAACTGAAAATTCATTGATTTTTGAGAATACAGAGGGACAAATTGGAAAAAAGATTTGTTGGGCTACGCTGGATATCCCTACTTAATATTACACGATAAGTGAAATAATCTATATGTTGATAAGTGCTGCTCTGGTGCATTTCGAAAAAAAATAAAAAAGAAATTGAACGTGTGATTTGCAAAGATAGGAGCATATGTTTTTAGTGAAATTTGATGCATTTATATCTATATAATTACAAAATTCATCCAAAATAGTAACCTAAGGGCATCTCCAACAATGCACAAATTTGGTGGTAAACACCATTTTTTCTGCTTCAACAATGCACTATATCAAGCACTATTTTAGTGTTTATACAATTCTGGCACTATATATAGTGCGCACTACTTTGCTGCACTATCTATTTCTTATTCTTTTTTCTTTATTTTTATTACTTCTTTTATATTGTATTTAATTGTGATGTATATTTTAAAGTATTGGATAGTGTATTATGTATCGAAATTATTTTTTTTGAAAAAAAAAAATTACATAAAATTTCGACAAAAAAAAAAAAAATCAACAATAACAAGAAAAACATCATATGATTTATTAAATTCCTACAAAAGGAAAATATTAGATAAAATTACAAACGGGCGTGAAATATAAAATTATATAATAAGTACGAAACATGTTAATAACAATTACAGAAAATTACTAAACAAGATCAAAGACAACATTACTAAAACGGAAATACAAATAGAACATAAATAATAAATTATTTTGTCTAGTAAGGTCCAAGTCCACTTCCCAACCCTCCTCCAGCACCCGGATAAAAATTTCCATACATGGTAAATGGGTTGACCTGCTCTTTTGCTGCTTGTTCTTGCCTTCTCTTTTGCAAAATTCGTTGCTGCTCCCCCCGGAAGAATTCACGTACTTCAGGAACTTCAATGGTGCTTATATTTATTTTTAAAGTTTTATTTTCTTCTTTTATATTATTTGCTTCAACTTTTTTGGCTTGCAACTCAAGATCACGATCTTTTTTTACTTCTGCCCTTAATAAAATTTCCCGAAGGGAAGCATTATCATCTTTTATAGAGTTTACAAAGTTGTCATCATCGTCATCTTGTTTCCTTTTCAACTTTACTTTTTTCACACCATCGGGTCGTTGTGACGAAGAATATTTACCAGGTGTAATATCTTCATCACTTAAATTAATAGAAAATGACCCTATCGAAGCATTAGACGAAACAGGGCCCTGGCTATTACTTTCTTCAGCCATTTCTTCTGCTTGGATGAAGGATTTTAAAACAGGCCACACATGGTCAAACTTGAATCCTATTGGATATCCTTTATCTGTCCTCATTAAATCATTTGCACGAGTTATCTACAAAATTTAAAAGTTAGTTTAATTAAGGATCGGTGTCTCTAATAAGTCAAGAGGTACAATGTAAGGAATAACTTACAATGGTTTGCTCATTTGCACCACTAGGATTAAGTAGTTCAACACTTCGAATACATCCGTTGTACTTCTTACAATGCTTATGTATGAGTTGCCAGCGGGTCTAGTTACGTTCTTGCATGTTGGAGCTTGCCATCTGAGAGTTATACTGATGTGCAATACGTGTCCAAAGATCATCCATGGATTGGTTGATGCCAACTATCAGATCTTGCGAAATATCAAGATAAGCATTAACAAGGACTCGGTCTTCAGGGACAGTGTAATTTTTAGTGCGTGATGAAGGAGCCATTACAGAGAAGAATGAAAAAGTGATATTTGATGTAGATGGATGTGTAATTTTTCCGTCCAAATTTCCCTTGCCATTTTCAGAAAATACTACATTATTTTTGGTATAAAATATTTTATTTGGGATAAATCTACATATTTCTAAAATATATTTAGACACAATTATTTCAAATCAATAGTAATGGGGTGTTTGCAATTGTTTTTCCGAAGGGTCCTTTAGCTTATAACTTGGAAAAGTTGTTCTGGATTGTTTTGAAAAACTCCTTCAACGTTAATAAAAGTGATTCTAGGCCAAAAATTAAAAATAAAAAACATACAACTTTTTTGGTATTTTGGTAAATAAATAGAAGTTTCTTCACTCACTAATAAGCTAAGGCAAAAACTTGTGTGCACAAGGTGCAGAATAGGCTTATTGTGCACAACAATACTGTATGAGTAAATCAACCATACTGTATCAGTTAGTAAAATCAACTTACTGTATGAGTAAATCAATCTTACTGATAGTGGTACACTGTATGAGTAAATCAACTATATTGTATGAGCAAATCAATCATACCTTAAGTGCATGAAAAAATAATGTATGAATGGTGCACCATAGCACTATTGTGCACATGGTGCACCCAAGCCCCACTCATAAACTAAAAGTTGTTTAAGTATCAAACACTCCACCTTTGTTATTTGAACAAAATCACTTTTATTCTCAAACATTATCTACTTTTGATTTTAAGTAATTTTACCACAATCTCTATTTTTAATCACTTCTTCAAAAGTTAGCAAATGAAACACTCCCTCAGTTCCCCACAATTAGCTTAATTTGTCCAAGCCTATAAAAAAAGACATTCGCGCAATTTTCCAAAAAAGATCTGAACCCTTATCTCACATAATCTGTTCCGCAAAATCTATTTATTTTTTCATTGAAATCGACATTAATCAAGCAGTTGATTCGGTCAAATTTTATTCTTCAAATTTTATTTAGTATTATGTTCACTTAATGTGTCCTTTAATTTGTGTAGTATCAATTATGAGTATAAAAATTTATGATCAAGTATATTCATACCTAGAAAGGGAAAACAAATAAATAAAGAAAAAAATTAAAACAAAAAAATAGATTTAGTACAATATTAGCAAATAAACCCCTAATGATTTTTTTTTTATAATTAATGTTAATTTGAATTATTTTTTATTAATTATTTTTCTTATTAATTTTTTTAATCATATAAAAATATAAAAATGAATTATTTAATAAATATATTTTAATTTTAACATTTTATTTTTTTCAAAAAAATTATCTAATTTTTTTCTTCATTTCTAATGTGGTTTTCCTGTATAATAAATTAAATTAGTCATCTATTAATGATCTATATCGTGACACCATATTTTATAAATAATTAAAATTAAATTAAAGAGAAATAATTTTTTGTTTGTTGATTATGTGGGTTAATTATTAGTTTGTTTTGCTACAAATAAAAATTAATAAAATTAGAATATAATGTTATTGGTACTCATTAAAAGCTTTTGAAAATTCTTGAACATTATATTTGAAAAAATAAAAAAATATAGATACTTTGGATAAATATAAACGTTTATCACAAAATTATAAATATACATATATACACTCATCCTTTGTACAAGATGATCAACATTACCACCTCCATATAAAGATTCTAGAAATATTCATACAGTAAGAAAAACAAATATGAATATCTATAACTTACTCAAATTTATATATTTTAAAATTTTAAAACTTTTCATTGACTATTCTTTCATTAACATATATTTTTTCATTTCTTATTATATATTTATTGTAATATTTTATTATATTAAAGTTATATAAACATATAAAATTCTTATCATTTATTCATTCTCAAACGAAGGCAAGGAAGAGTACGAAAGCAAAATGGCAGCTATGGTTTGGATCTTCCTGGTATTGTAAGGCGAAAGCTTTGGCCGCCAGTAGCCAACTTCGGACCTTCAAACGACTACCTTTCCCCAAAGACCTCCAGGTATCTTTGATTCTCCAAAGGGCGAAGGATACTAAAATGAGTATCCAGCAGTGCATGGGATGAAGCCCAGCTTTGAGCTGCTGCCCTGTGCCCTATAATAAGGGGCCTTTCGACGGACACATTTGCAAACTATGCATCGCACGGAAATATTACTAGAAGTATAAATAATTTAATTCACTTTTTTATGAACTCTAATTTAAGACTCATTTCCTAGATTAAAAAGAATGTCAATATTTTCTTAATTTTAAAACATAAAATATAGTGAATGTTATGTGACTTATCTATGTTTTACAATCATGTATAGTAATATTAGAACGTAATTATATATCATTAATGTAATATAATATTATATCTCATATCGCGTATGAATGAGCATCTAGTATGACTAAATAGGACAAGAGAATATATGTTTTGGACGTCTCACAAATATATATATATATATATATATATATATATATATATAATATATAATAATATATATATATATATATATATATATATATATATAAAATAAGTAATGTACTCTACTTTTAGTAAGTGATTGTTTTTTGAGTACTTTGTAAGTAACTTATTTTTTGTCAAAACGTTTGTTTACTAAAAATAAATAGACTTTGAACGTTCAAATTTATATATTTTTTATGATTTGAAAGTTTGAAAGTTCAAATAGATAGATTATGAACGTTCAAATTTATATATATCCGGAATTCTGTTTATGATTTGAAATTTTGAAAGTTCAACTTTATATTATCATATATATCCGAAATTTATGATTTGAAGATTTGAAATGTCAAATTTATATTAGGGTTAATTACAGCAATCCCACCAAACTATCAGTGTTTTTGCATATAAACCACTAAACTTTTTTTGGTGGCACTCATACATATAAACTAATACGGATTTTGGTAGATAAACCTGAATTTTGGTAGATAAACCTCCAAAGTTATTTTTTGATCATTTTTGTCGGAATTCCGCACATGGCTTGTGCGAGATAAACTTTAAAGGGATTTTTTTTTGTCTAAACATGATTTTAAGTTGATAGAGGAGCTGCTCATCTTCAACAATGGAGGTTCTACATATTGGGGGAGAGCATCGTTGGTAATTCAAATGAATTGTTAGGGAAAAGAAATGTGTGAAAGAATTTTACACTTTTGGCATACTAAAAGTGTTGTTTGGACAAACATAAGTCCTCAAAACTTTAACACGGCGCATTTTACGTGCGGAATTTCGGCAAAAAATGATCGAAGAATAAATTTGGAGGTTTATCTACCAAAATTCGTATAGTTTATATGTATGGGTGCCACCAAAAAAAAAATGTTTAGTGGTTTATGTGCAAAAATGCTAATAGTTTGGTGGGGTTGCTGCAATTAACCCTTTATATTATCCGAAATCTGATGACAGCTAAATCGATTCCGACAATTTCCCCACATAAATTCAGTTTTTCACTATAATTTATAAACCGTAGCTTTTACATAGGCAATCCTCTAACTAAAAAAATCTTTTCACAATATAAACCCAAAACTTAAAAAAATTAATAATAATATAATACGAAAAATTTGTCAACAATATAATGACATTTACGGATCATTTTAAATTTTACTTACATAGCGATATTTACGGCCTTTAATCTAGCGAATCTGTTTCTAGTGTCATACCCGTGATTTTCAGTGCATAGTCCTTTTCTTTTACTGTCATTGGTGCCTACAAATGAGCTTCAAGATAATTTAGCCACAGAATGACGAATGTGAGTCGGGAAAAGAAAGAGTTGATGGATGCAGTTTTATGATATACTTGCCATCATCTTTTTGTAAGGTAATTCATGCTATTCAATTTTATTTATTCTTTTCCTTTGATAGTAGTATTTGTTCCATATCTATCTATCTATATATATATATATATATATATGTATGTATCTTATTTTACTAATTCCATCGTGTACACAACCTATCTAAGTGCTTAGTTGGCGCAAGTTACACGGAGAAAATTCATCTTATGCTACGAATTTTAAACAAGGAAGATAGGTTAACAACGAAAAGTGTGAAGATTAACAGTCTACACAATTGTGTTATAGCCGAATTCATTAAGATTCAAATAAATTATCGTTTGACTTCTCAGTTCAATGTTTCAATTTTATAATTCAATTGAGACTCGGTTTTATAACTTTTAGGGACTTTTATGTTACTTTCTATAATACACTTTCATGTCATTTTAAAAACATAAAATACAAAGAATTCAAGGAAAAAGAAAGTTCATTTGAATATATATCATACATGTTTATAAGAATCTAATAGTATACAAAGCGATGTATTTACCGTGAAATGGCACATCCATGGTGGTAGACGATTGATGGGTAAAAATTTGAGTGATTTTGGCAGCACAATTTCGATTCTGCAGTTAAAGAAATATAGATCAATAAAAGTTATCGTCGGCAAAAATATTAAATTTTTTTGTAACGATTAGAGAAACGAAGAGTGCTGAAAAGGAAAAATAAAGAAAAGGTCGATGAAGAAAGCAAGAATAATAATTATCAATATTTATTCCTTAGGAGATAAGCATGAAAATTAATCTTCCTTAAATAAATTCTGTTAAGTTTCAAATTTAATAGTGCAAGCTAAATATAACTAAGATTTCGGACAATTTGAAACTTTTTACCAATCGTCATATATCTATCAAGTTGAACTTATTATGCTTCTGATGTATAGATATTTAAACAGATTGGAGTCTTATTGTAGTTTCAAGTAATATCAAAATACAATAATAAGCCTAAAAATATCTATCTAAATTGAAATAGGTACATGAACCATGGAAAAAAAATATAAAACTGAATTGTGCAGTGTAGAATCAGCCTGATCCACTACCAAGTATAAAAAAAAATACTTACATATATCTTTCAAATCTTGAATCACAAAATAGGCAAATTTAATAAACTACGACATTGTTCATCGTGTAATTAAAATAATAAGTGTATTTTTTTTTATTTACTGAACTAAATGAACTCGCCTGTGCCACAATTTTCTGACAAAACACTATTTGAAGTCGCCTCTGGCAGAGGCGACTTCTGTTTTAATATATATATTTTTTTTTATTTGAAAATGCCCCTGCTAGAGGCATTATACGGTATACGGAAACGGAATACTAAAAGTCGCCCCTCCAAGGGGCGACATCTTAATAAATTTTTTTTTTTATAATAATTATTATATATATTTTTTATCTTAGATTTAGATTGTTTATTTTAAGAATTTTCGTTTGTTATTTGTCTTTAATTTGGGTTATACTCCTCGTTCATTTTTTCCTTTAATTTGAGTCGAATTTATCATTTTTTATTATTAGTTAAGATTCTTAATCGAGTATAATCGATTTTTAATCCTATTACGCCAAAAATAAAATATTTAGATTAATAAAAAATACTTAAAATATGAAGTTCTTTTTATCTAATTATTACAAATAAGTTGAAAAAATAAAATGTCTAATATTCATGACCAGTCCCACATCGCGTTTTTTTCGGAAGAGAAGATATAAAACGAATAAGAAAATCTTGCATATTGGAAAAAAATAATTTTTTATTTTTCGAAATAAGAGACAAGAAAGGAATAAAAAATATAGTGAGTTTTTGTTAGTGGTGTGAAAAGTGATTTTTTTTTTTTTAATTTTCCGGAGCTTCTAGAGAGAAGATATAAAACGGATAAAAAAATCTTGCATATTGGAAAAAAGTGATTTTTTTTTATTTTTCGGAATAAGAGACAAGAAAGGAATAAAAAATATAGGGGTGTGAAAAGTGATTTTTTTTTATTTTTCGGAATAAGAGGCCAGGAAGGAATAATATATATAGCGTGTTTTTGTTAGTGGTGGGAGCCTGAGGTGGCAGAATATATGAACAGGTGGGCTCTATAAGAAAATCCACCGTGGGTTCCATATCATTACTCTCTCTCTCTCTCTATATATATATATATATATATATATCAAATGACTAAAGTCACGATTTACCTATTTGCGGGATTTATAAGAATATGTAATTTAGTAAAATATTTGCATAAAATTGTGGACAATGATTAAAGATAAAATGTAACAAAAGAAAATAATTTATTAGTTGTGGATGTAGAAAGAGGATTTTTCAATGTTTACCAAATTAAAACATTTAACTAGTAGATTGTAGATTTTTTAGATTAAGAAATTATGTGGTTTAATTTGTCTTAAAATGAGCTTAAATCAAATCCTCATAACTATCTATATAATTATTTGATTTGATCATATATCTATTATTTTGACTATTGTCGTCTAATATTTTCTTTTTTAGCTATTAGTTTTTGGTTATTATCAGTTGTATGTTGTCTCAGAATTCACTAATTTCAAAACTTTTAGTATACATTATATATTTGATAATTTGTATAAAAAAAAATGAGAAACTTATGATTGTGTATTAAATATCAATATTTTTACATCACGCATATTTGATTACTAGCCATTAAACCTACTCACCAAACATAAGGTTCCTTTTTTCTTTTAATTGTAAAGTATTTGAAATTTTTAACATTATTAAAAAAAATCTTAAATACATAATTATACATGTGTATTGCACATGAACTCTAAATAGTAATAATAACAACAACAAGAATAACAGAAAAGAGACACAGAAGAGATAGTATTGCAGCAAAGTGCTCGATCTCGTTTTCTTGGAAATATCAGTCCCTTTCTTTCGAATCCCTAAATAAACTTCTGAGCACTTGATTTGTTTAATAATTTTAATTGGTATGTGGTTGTTTAGAAGTAATGAGAATTTTTAGATGAAGATAAAAAAGTTTTCTACCGTTCGAAAAAAACATAGTATACCAAGTTGCAACTACCTTTCTATTTTCTTAGAATAAAAGAGAATATTTTATTGACCGTAGCCTCCATGTCATGAAGTTGAGAAGGAACATCACCTTGGTAAAATAAATCACAAGTAGAAGAAAAAAAAAACATAGCAAGACCATGAGCAACATAATTTGCTGAAATTCTAACCCCATTAATTGATAAACTGGAAACCTTTAAACATAGACAAAAAATATCACCCAAAATATTAGGATTTATAGTTTTGGGATTTTTGTCATTAATATTTATATTTATTTATGGTTATTTATATTTATATTTGTGGGGTTTAATTATTTGTATTGAGTATGGGGTATAATTATTTTTATTGAGTATAGATAACAAACAGATTCAGTTGAAAGGAAAGGAAGATCACGGTAATAATATATATTGATGTGTTATTGGATGTTGAATGAGTCAAGTATGTGCTGGAATCTTTGACCCAAATCATGAAGCAAATCCAAGGAGATATGAGATCAAGAAGATAAACAAGGAAAAGATCTTGAAGATTACATTCAAGCCTAATCACACAAGGAAGGGGCCTTGGGCTTTCTTGATCAATCAATCAAGTTGTATATAAATATGAGGAGGAGTATTCATTGAGAGTATCGAGTATATTGAGAGAAAAACAACATAAAATATACTATATACTCGAGGGGATTATTTTGTAAGATTCTCATCCAAAATTTTTACAACATAGGATTAGGTGTCGAGTGTTCTGAACAAAATTGTAGTGAAAAATTGAGTTGTACACTCGAATGAGTCATTAAGTTACATCTAACTTCTGGTTAGGGTTGGTTATTTAGTTTGCTCTCAAGTTAGGGTTTTTGTGCATTAATGTTATAACATCCGATTAAACCAGAAGGTTCTTCGGGAGAAGAACCTTCAAAGCAGGCTCGAGAGAGCTCATTCCGCCTTTGGTGATTTGCCGTGTCAGTGCCGACCAAGTCGATGGGAGTCATCGGGTGTTATTGGTGATACAATATGTTACGTATAGAAGAGTGAGGTGTTTTTTTAAAATATAACCTATTTGGCGATATTATAAATAACATAAAGTCCGAGAGGTCTAAGGGATTCAACCTCGTGTTTATTTTGTGTGTTTCTGTATGATTCATAATTCTTTAGATTTTAATTTATACCACAGTCTGAATCTGAGTTAGTGTTATAACATACAATTAGTGCAGACTATAAACTTTCAATTGGTATCAGAGCGGGTCTGTATCCTAATACGGCTACTTCTGGGAGTCTACACTATCATAGTATTTTGTGGAAACACAATGAAAAAGTTCCAGAAGAATACAATTCCGAAGAAGGCCCGAGTATGTTTTTGGGGAAAACCAAAACCAAAGAAACAATCTCCGAAGAACGCCCAGGTATGGTACAACAAGAGTTACCTCATTTATTAGAATCTGATGCTTCTGATGAAGAAACAGGATCCACGATAGAAGATGCAGTAGATGTACAAAAACTTTCATTTGCATGCATTCAAGGAAGCAAAGCCATCAAATGGTTGGAGAGTAAATTCCAATAGTCACAGACGATGATTGAAAAACTCGAAGCGGAATCCTATGAGAAGGATCAAGTCATAGTCAGTCTGAAAAGTGAACTTGAAAAGTATTAGAAAAAGATAGAAGATGAGGTGGCAGGTAAAGTCCTTGAAGCAGAAGTTGTTTTACAACATACGTTGGGTGAAAAAGAGAAAGAGGCCAAAACTCTTCAAACTAAACTTCAGAATGCTCAAACTAACCTTATCTCATGTAAGAACAACTCTGGTATAAAACTGTATATGATTGAGAAGCTGGCTGCGGAATTGGAACAATCCAAACAGGTTATCAAATGACTGAACACTGGTAAGGCCACTCTAACTGAACCTATCAATTTAGTTAAGAATCATGGTGATGTTAATGGGCTTGGATACAAGGATTAGACATCTAATGTTGCTCAGCGAGTTTTAGTACAAACATAACCTAATGTTTATAGAACAAGGCAGTGACGAAAAGGTTTCAAATTTTTTTGGAATTGACTTCGTGCACACTCACTCTTCTGGACAGAATAAACCTGCCCAAAACAACGTGAGGCGGAATAGTCGACAGCGGTATGGTGTGTTACAACATTCTAGGTGTGACTTAAGAAAATCTCTCGTTTGTACCCATTTGTCCCTATTAGGGTATTATCGGACATATTCGTCGGAACTACTATAAGATGAAAGCTGACTACTTATATGACTTTTCAGGTTGGAACTACATAGGTCATCCTCAAAGAACACCACGAAGAAAGGTGGATGTGAGACCACCACAACACTCGAAGATAAACCAACTTTGAGTTCCTAAGAATAACAATTGTTCTAATGTTCATGTTGCTTGAATTTATGTTATTTTGGATACTTGATATTTTGACAGTGGGTGCTCGCGTCATATGACCGGAAATAGATCACATATGGTTAACCTAGAACCAATTGTCAATAAATTTGTCTCTTTTTGTGATGGGGGTTAGAAGTAGAGTAATTGGGAAGGGTACACTTAATTTAAGCAGTTTTCCTAGATTAAGTGATGTTTTATTGGTTGAAAACTTAAAATCTAATCTCATTAGCATTAGTCATTTGTGTGATCACGATTTGCATGCCAAAATTCACTAAAGATCAGTGCTTAGTTTATGATGATGAGAATAAATGTGTTAACCGGTGATAGATCTGTTAATCTCCTTTACATATTGAAACATGAACATAAGAGCCAGAGTGTATAGCCACCGGGAGCTGTTGCGCGCAACCCGAAAAGATGAAGCAAAGGTTTTCAGTCTATGATATTAAGGTAAGTACCCTCAATGTTTTGGTGACAATAGCAACGCTAATATCTTTATAAAAATCTGGTCCTACACTCTCGAATAAAGCACATAGATATTAGACACCATTATTTTTGGGAACTAATAGAAGAAGGAACTGGTATCATGAATCATGTTCCAAATAAAAATCAATCAGTGGATAAGGCCCTGGATTTCAATGATTTGCCACACTAAGAAAGTCAATAGGTCTCTACATTCTGCAAAACAAAAAAACAAAACAAAACAAAAAAATGAATGTTATAATATGCATCTAGGATCTGCATCAAGCATTTTTATTCCATCCTCGTGTTATACACATGTCACATATGAAGGGCAAGTTTAAAGGGTTGTTTGGCTTAAAACTTAACATTCCTTTTTGTTTGACTAGCACACTCACTTCCCACTTTTCGGAAAGGGTGACGGACATGAAATGATGTTAAGAGAAACTATCGATCACAAAATAAAAAAGAGCTATTGATCTGTGAAAGTTGCCGATCGCAAACATAAAATGTTTAATTTCTTAATGCTTGCTTTATTAATTGTTGTTCAAGGGGTTATAAGGAGAAACCAAGAGCTCGTCGCACCGGGTTTTCCTAGTGCGGTTTTGACTCATGGGGTTTGCGAACTACTCCATGAGAGGATAAAAAACTCGGAGGAATAAGGAAGCTTTATTTTATTATTTTAATAGCCCATCTTCTCAAATTGTGCCAGTTATGCCTTGATGTGGAATTTTGTCTAGTTCTTTGCCAAAAGCTCTGCTTGCCTACGAATTGTGGGGCTCTTATTATACGAGTCTATTTATATTATTGCATTAGACATCTTTTCCATGATTTGATGCTTGTATTCAAATTTTCATTTTATGTTTGTGGTGCCTATTTTATCCGTGAAGTTAGATCATGGACATGTGTTTTCTTTTTCGGTTTCATTATTTAAATCCTTGGATCAGGTGAAAAGTATCTTGTGGGCTAAAGGAAAGAGTGGTATGGACTTTAACCTATATCCCCCCCAAAAATCGAAGCATATTACACTGGTTCGTATCTCACTACACTCTCACATATCCCTCATATAACCCTAGTCATCAAATCATTCGCCCATGTCGCACCATGACTACCTTTGACTCCATGTCGAGGAAGAGCAAGTGTATAGTCTCTCCCGTGATCGACACAAAGCTCTGTATCTACCATCTAATAATGTCACCCCGGTCACATAATGGTGCTCCATTATTTGTTTCCATGTTTGATGTTTTTTAAATTTATTCCGCCATATCTCCGTCTCATGTTCTATTTTGAATGTTATAACATTGTCGTGCAGTTTGAAGAATTTCAATTGTCGGGGTGATTTGCATTTTGTGTCAAAAAATGGGAGAAGTGTTTAGGGGGAGTTTTCGAGACTCACCTATTTAGGGAAAGATGATTAGATTCTTTGTATATTTGCTAGTTTTTCTGTTTCGAGTTTCTATGCTTATGTGCAGGGGGAGATTTGTGTTAGACAATCGTTTGTGTAGGAGAAGTCGAATATATTTTTAAATTGATTTGAATTTTCTTATATTGGTTTTTGACAAAAAAAAAAAAAAAGCCCAAAAAGGGGGAGAATGTTAGGATTTATGATTTTGAGATTTTGTCATTAATATTTATATTTATTTATGGTTATTATATTTATATTTGTGGGGTTTAATTATTTTTATTGAGTATAGATAACAAGCAGATCCAATTGAAAGGAAAGGAAGATCACATTAATAATTTATATTTGACGTGTTATTGGATGTGGAATGAGTTAAGTATGTGCTGGAATCTTTTACCCAAATCATGAAGCAAATTCAAGGTAAGAAGAGATCAAGAAGATAAATAATCAAGGAAAAGATCTCGAAGATTATGTTCAAGAAATCGAGTATTTTGAGAGAAAAATAGCAGAAAAATACAATATATTCGAGGATTATTTTGTAAGATTTTGGTAGCTATGTTATAACATAGGATTAGGTATCGAGTGTTCTAAGCGAAATTGTAGTGAAGAATTGAGTTGAACACTCGAATAAGTCATAATTGCTGGTTAGGGTTGGTTATTTAGTTTGGTCATAAGTTAGGGTTTTTGTGCATTAGTGTTATAACATCCAGTTACAACATAAGGATTTTCGAGAGAAGAAGCTTCAAGGCGGGCTCGGGAAAGCTCGTTCGGCCTTCGGTGGTTTGCCATGTCAGTGCCAGCCAAGTCGACGGGAGTCGCCGGACGTTGGGAGTAGTCACAAAAATATTTTTAGTAACTAAAAATCTAAAAGTAGTTACTATAGGGTAGTCACTTATAATAAGATACAAAAAGTTTTTTTGTAACTACTTTGTAGTTAGTAATGTATTTGTAACTATTTTTTGCAACTACTTTTTAGTTACTAATGTACTTGTAACTACAAGTAGTTGCAAAATAGTTTGGCATATTGTAGCAAATTTGGTTAAAATTGTATGAAATATTTTGTGTAACTACTAATAGTTACAAAAAGGGTTAATTTTAATAACCACTCTTGTAGTTACAAAAGTCTAGCGGCAAATACCCTTTTTTCTTGTAGTGTATGTTAGATATAGAAGAGTGAGGTCTTCTTGTAAATATAGCCTATTAAGCGATATTATCAATAACATAAAGTGCGAGGGATCTGAGGGATTCGATACCGTGTTTATTTCGTGTGTTTGTGTTTGGTTCACAATTGTTTAGATTTTAATTTATTCCACAGCTTGAATACGAGTTAGTGTTATACAATTAGTGCAGACTATAAACTTTCGCTACCAAAGTAAGAAAACATCCTCCAGTCCTCCGGCTTGCATAGAGCATGAAATAACTTGAGCAAATCCGTTTAAAAATAATCATATTCCATTGTGATGGCTAACTCCACTCCGTGTCGACATACTGTTGCTTCTCTCACATCAACCGAGTAAGTCTCATTGAACGCCGTTGTAATGACAAATTTTGTGTAAAAATAATTAAACACAAAAAAAGTCCGTACAAATTGAAATTATCAAATCAAAATAATATAATATTGCAGTACAATCTCTAAAATTCCCCCGATTATTCTCTTCAATTGCTTTATGCCTTCAACTTTGGAGTTGACTTTGATCTTCTCTGATTTTGAGCTTTGACTTGAATAATGTTAACCCAAAGGCTTGAAAGCTTGATTTTGGATCAAAAGGTCTTCTTGAATGAATGTTCGAAGAATAGCTCCAAAGATCCTGATGAATGTCGACTAACACCTTCGAATATTTATCTTGAAAATGTCGATTGGAGGGGCTCAGCACCTTAATCTCGAATCGAAGGTCGTGTCTTGATGGACTTCTCGAAGAACGCCGAATAACGCTTGAAGTTGCTTGAAGAACGCCGAAGAACTTTGCTCTGGAATTCTTCACTTGCTTCTTGACTTGTGTTGTTGTGATTTTGGTAGAACAATGAGGCACTATTTATGGTTGTAGGATGAGAAAACCCTAATGGGCTTGAGTTTGAATGGAGCGATATGATTGGTCCTTCACAATATCATTATTCATAAGATAATTATTAAATTAATTGTATTTAATTTAATAATTACTGCAACAACTTGACACATGGAGCATTCTGATTGGTCCACCATGACTTGATGCTTATCCTCATCTTCATGAATAATTACTAAATTAATTTAATTTAATTTCATAATATCTGCATCATCTTGACACGTGGCGGCTTCCCATTAGTCAATATAATATATAACAAATCATCAACTAAATTGACTATTTAATATAGGAATTATATTTAATTAATTCCAAACATTAAAATAATCAATAATTCTCAAAATATATTTTATTACGTGGTGTATTTTAACTTGATACGAAATTTGCGTATCAACAGCCGTAGTAAACGACTTCACCACCATACCATCATCTCTCTGAATTATCACACCCATATTTGTTCCCATACTTTCACTTGTAGCAACATCATAATTGTGATGTCGTCGTGCATGGGTGAATGAGCAAGGTTTTGTGTGGGCAAGCCAATATTGATGCATTTGAGAGACAGCCGAACCAATACAAGTATAATGATCCATGCCTTTATTTTGGAAGCATAGCTGATTGCGAGCAACCCAGCAGCTCCAAAAGAGAACCCCACACATGCATTGCTTGTTATCACTAAAATCTTCCATCTGCTCTTGCATCCATTCAACCATAGAAATATCAGCACCAAATGGATGGATAATGATTTTCAGCGGTGAATCGTGCCAAAATTGCACACACTGGCTACAATCCCGCAAATCATGCTCAATGTCTCAATCTCCCCACCGCACCTAGCACAATATGGTTCAATATCGCCACTTTAACCAGTAAAAGTCGACTAAGATACTTCCACAAGAAAATTCGAATCTTAGGTGCACTGTCTAAAGCCCACACTCTCTGCCTCATTATCGGTCCCTCACCCTTCCCCACATCATTCCCATAATCTCTACTCTTCTCCTCCATCATCACATGTTATCCCATCCTAACTACATACATCCCATTCTTCATAAAATGCAAACACATTCTATTCGGTTTACCTTGGGATGGATCTAACCACCCTAGCCTCCTATGAATTCAACACCATGCTTAACATGACCTCATCCCACCCCGTATTAAATCTCAAACTCGCAAATCTACCTCCAAACCCTCACTAGATGATTGGACCAGAAAGTTTGGTGTAATGGGAATTTAGGAGTCATTACACACATTTATTCGAGAACCATCCCCCATTGTCCCGCGTAAACCCATCTTGAGAACCTCTTTACCTATCAAGATGCTTCTCCATGCGTAACTTGGATTATAGCCTAACTTAGTAGTAAGAAATCCCCCTTAGGGAAATACGTCGCTTTAAGACAAGAGAGAAATTTGGTCTTGAATTAATCGCCACCTTTGTTTTTCCAACATTTCTAAATTATTAAAGCACTCAATGTCACATATCTCTAACCTCTATTAATTCTTTGGTTTACACAAACTCTCCCAATTACATCAATGATTCCTCCTCTCCGTGTTCTTTTTCCCCATCAGAAATTAGAAATCAACATGTAATATCCCAAAATTTCAGTTTAATATTTAATTCTAAAATATTATTTTATGTGCTCGTACAAATAATTAGATATTATATAATTTATTACGTCTTTCTAAAGTTGTTCCTTGATATTTATTCGTAACACAAAAGCGGAATACAAAATATTATTATTTAATTTAAATCCAAAATCTTATTAAAAATATTCGGGCCTAAGCTAGTTAGAAGTTTTAATATTAGTTGGCTAGCAACTTTTTGTCCTCAGCCCAAGTTCAGGTCAAGAAAGTCTATATAATTATTCAAAATCCAACCACTTGCCAAAAACCCACTTTTACTTGATATTAAGTTCAAGTAAATCTAATTGCATTTATTTCAAAAGCAAAATTATTAATTTTGAGCAAATTATAATTGAAGGAATTATGTCTTGAATTTCTTTTATGTGATTTCATGCGACACTCGACGTTTTTATATATTATTTAATTTAATCCATTTATTCATTGATTTATTAAATTGGACCAATCAATTATATTTTCAATTCCAAGCTGGGTCGAAGCCCAAACACAAGTCAATTTGGTCCATTTAATATTTTCAAGCCTAATTACATCGGGAATCCTTATTTATTTATTTATTCGCAAGCCCAATTGTTTACAATTTATTTATTAATTTTAAGCTCAATGTCTCAATAGGAAGATCATTCATTATAGTTTAGCACATTACATTTATTATTTAGGTCATTGATAAGGCCAAACTTTTGAGCTCAACTCTCGAGCCCAATGTATATAAAAAAAAATATACAAAGGGCCCATATATTGAACTCAAAAGAATTCAAAATTTCCGGATTCATTCTTGCAACCATCATATATTTGAAATACCAAAAGATTGGGATACTCCCCAACAAACTCAATCTATAAGGATCCGTAATTTCAAACTAATGCTAATATAAACCTAGGTACAAGTACATTAATAATGAAACCTAAAATACTATGGAGCCGCCGTTCAATAATACTCATAATCAGACAACTACACCCAAATCACCAAATCCCATCCGAAGCTCTATGACTAAAATTGATCACCCCTGAATCCCATGGGAAGCTATCTAACGCATCCGGACCCATTCCATCAGCGGATTGCCGTTCACCGACGCCACCTTCCGCTATCAAGTTCAAGTAAAAAACTCAACTCAACTGACCAGATTAAAATAGCCAATCGACCAAGTTTATTCCTTTTTGTATATGTTTTCTCTTGTGTCGTCGTACTCACGAACCACCTTACCCTGCCAAAACAATGATATCAGTCCCGGTCTAATAGATTTTCGAAACAAGAGGGATAAGGGGGAAGGTTGCATGTGTGTGTATGTTTAGGAGTGCAAATGTCTGTGATGAGTGTATATGCATGAATTGTGTGCAGGGTAGTCTGAAGGAAGATGGAGGTGTGTGTGTGTGTGCATAAGTGTGTGGGTGAGAGTGTAATTGCATGTTGCATCTACCAGTGTGTGTTAGGTGTGCATTTGTGTGTTGTGAGGTGCGTGTGTTTACATGTGTGTGAATCAATGTGGAAGTGTGTGTTAATGTGTGCGCTGCATGTGTATGTCAAATGAGGTGTGAGTGGGATTTAGTGTGTGTGTGTTTAATTAGGAGGAAGAAGCCTTAATTCCCCAAGTTCCATTTTCCAATTTGTTTAGACCATTACCATGTTTAAACTTCTATATTCTTATATAATTCAATTCTCTAATTAGTTAATGAATTATTAATAATAATCATGTTAGTGCATGTCTCGGTAATTGTAGGTTGCAAAGATCAGGGACACGGTGCTATAGTGTCTACATAAATATTCAAGCATTATTCAGGCATCTTTATTTGCATCTCAATTCAGGTGGGGGTTTATTGTTTATCGCTTTAATTATATTTACTTGACGTGCTTTTATTTTCAAGTTGTTACTTGCCAATACAACTAATTATTCAATTCGCTACTTGCCAATACAAGTTTAGCTTATTGCCATTATGCTACTTGCCAATACAAGTTAGCCCATTACCAGTGTGCTACTTGCCAATATAAGTTAGCTCTATGTGTCTTGCCAATACAATCACATCATTATAATAATTGCTACATTGTATGCCTTTTTGTTATATAATTGTTTACATTGTATGCCTTTTTGTTATATAATTGTTGTGATAAACGGTGACTCCCACGAGCTAAAGGAAGCTCACCCCAACCCAATATTGATCCTTTCAGGTTGCCTTAGTACGGTCAAGTGGAGTTGAGGCGGAGCCCGAAGCATATGAAATTCAATAAACTTTAATAAATTACTTATCATTTATGTGTATTTAGTTGACTTTATATTGAGATAATGAAATAGTTAGCAATGACTAGATAAACACTTATGTGAGTTTGATTCATATTGTTATTGTTATTTTAATTGGTTAATATTTTATTCTATTAATTTGATTAATGGAACCTCTTAATGCTTGTGTTGTTGGTACTTGTTGTGTTACTAATTAATTAAATTATTTCAAACATGTTTGGTAGTAATCATAGAATTATTATTATTATTATTATTATTATTATTATTATTATTATTATTATTATTATTATTATTATTATTATTATTATTATTATAGGTGGAGTAAAATGCGTAGTGGACAAGATTCACTAAATGTTACTATATTTCAATCATGGTTTCTTTGGTTTTCACATTAATTTAAGCTGGTTGGATATTGTGTTTGCTTAATTGTCTATACTTGAACAAAATTCTTTTTAGTTTAACTACATACATTATTTTAATTATGTTATCAGTGACATGGTTACTTTATCTCTGTTGTCATATAGGTTCTCACCTTTGCTACAGTCTAGATTGTGTAGTCACCCTTTTAATTACTTATGACTTGTGTTTCCGTTGTTACGCATGATTTATGTTTGAATTTATTTATGCGGTTATAGATAATAGAAAATTTTGATATGAAGTAAATTATTTTCTCAAATTAATTTGATTTAATCATGTCTGTGTATAATTGTTGAATTATTTTATCGAAGATATGTTTAAGAATAATACAAGCTTATTTGAAATATTTATTTAGTATTGGTTAAGTGAACTTATATTTAATTGTCTTATTTGAGTTATCCAATATGCTAACTGACTTTAGAATTGATGTATTTGATAGAATATTATTTAGGTGTTTAGTTTTGACTGATTTATCTGCTTTCACGTGTGATATATATTATTAATGATTATTTCGTTATTCTTAAATAAATAATATTATGAAATGTGACTTAAGGAAAATCATGATTTTGTAAAGTTGGTTGTTAGGAGTATGCCTTGAATAAATTTTGTTTAGTTGATTTTCTTTTATATAATTTTTCATGAACATCTATTTTGCTGATAACTTATGGAATATGATTATGAGATGGTTATTTTCTGTGTCTGTATGTGATATAAATATTTAGGGTTCCCATGTAAATATTTAATGACAGTTAACGTAGTTTATAATAGGGATTTAATTTGTAATTTAATATTACTGTATAAATACTTTCAAATGCATTTTTATTTGGTTCTTTTAACGGCCTATCTAGTATTGTCTTTTATAGATATATATTTGAAAAAAAAATTACTTATTTCTATTTAAAAATGCTTTAAAATATTTTTATGAAAATGGGGTCGTTACACAGCAACACAATATTTTTATTGTATCAGTAGAGAGAACAAAAAGCTCATAACATAAGTTGGGATCACCTGTGTGACAGACTTGATCAATGTAAGCTTTCGGGCCTGTGATAAATTGGTACACTTTCAACGCTTAAGTTTCTTCACTATTCTATCCACTAATTGCCTAAAAATCTCTGCCTTAGACCTTCCTATATTGGTAGGCAACCCCAAGTAAACCACATGTTTCTCCACTCTATGAACTGCTAGTCTCACTACCAAACTATCTGCAACTTGATCACCAATCACTGACCTAAAAGCAACTTTTGATTTTTCAAGACTAATCTCTTACCCAAATATAACTTCATAATCAATAGTCAACTTCATTACCACTTATATATCTCCCTCTGTGGTTTTTCCAAAGATGATACGATCATCTACAAACTATAAATGAGAAATCACTGGAGCAGTTTTACAAATACGCATACTATGCAATAAGCCAGCCATCTCTCGTTTCTGAATGATAGAAGAAAAAACTTCTGTAAAAAAGAGAAACAATATAAGGATAATGGGTCCCCTAGAAGGAAACTCATGAAGGAACGAATGAGGCAGAGCATTGCCCATTAATAAGCACATGAAACACACAAATGACACAATGCATAATATAAAAATCATAAACTCTCCAAAACCTAATTTTGATAAGCATTCTCTCCCAAAAAAAACCCACTTCACCCTATCATATGCTTTGCTCATATCCTAAAAGTAAACATCACACTCCTTTTCGCCTTATTACATTTCATGGAATGAAAACCCTTAAAAGCAAGCAAGCATTATCCCTAATTAGCCTGCCTGGAACAAAGACATACTGACTATGGTGAACTAATGAAGATAGGAAAGGTTTTATCCTATTAGCAATGGTTTTACTAATAATTTTATAAGCAACATTACATAAACTAATATGACAGAAATGTTTAATGATGAAGGGCTTCTTTTTCTTTGGGATTAGAATAATATCTTTTTGGTTAAGAGAAACAAGCTAGCCCTATTATTAACAATATAAAGTAAAGTAGGACATAAATCAGCTTGAATCGTAGGCCAATATTTTTTGAAAAAATAGTGACGGCAAACCATTAGGCCCAGGGCCCTTAGAAGAGTGCATATGGGATAGAGCTATAATAAAATCCTCTTTTGTAAATGGTTATGCCAAGCTCTCCCTCATATAATCTGTTACCTTCGCGTTTGCTGCATCTATCACGCTATCCATGACCAGGTCCTGTTTTGTGGAGAATAGACATGAAAATACTTAGGAATAACCTCTTCGATCTTCACCTCATTCTCTTCCCACATGCCCCCCCCCCCCCTCCATAATATAAACTTAATCATATTTCTCTTTTGACGTCCATTTGATATTCTATAGAAAAAACTAGTATTCCTATTTCTCTGTCATAGCCAACTCACTCTCGATCGTTGTAACCACAGTCCCCTCTTTGCTCATTAGATCTACCATTCTACTTTTTGTCAGTTTCATAGCCTGCAAATTATCCTCCATCAGTGGCAAAGCATGAACTTTTCTGAGCTGTTCCTGACATTTCTGAATCTCCTTAGTCATATTTCCAAAGATATCCGATTCCTAACATTTCAACTATGTTCCCTCCTTCAATAGAAGGATAATCTAACACCTCAGCCCCATTTCTTGTTATACAATCAGCAAAAGTGTACCTATAAGACTTGAGCCAACTACCTAACTTCTGAATCTCTGCCAATATAAGACTAGTCATGCAGAGAAAGACCGAACTAGGATCCTTATCAATGATTTCTAGTTTGAGCAGTCTAACAGTTCAGGGATTCTCAAGCCCCTTACAATATCATCTTAAACAACTCATTGGACCCAGCGGGGTTGCCAGCCTCTGCCACTAATAAAGCTAGCAGATTTGCATTCTCCACCAAGTCACTCCATTTGTCTTCTTGCTGTTAGAAGGCATTTCCATTTCACAATCAGCATCTCTACTATTTGCTCCCCCTTTCTTTATGCTTCATTATGGCATCGCTATGTGACTGGGATATCAGCTTTTTGAGTTAGGATTCTCTTCCAGGTAGATTTCTTGCCATCATATTTTAGTTTTGGATATGTGGGCTGGGAGATTTTGGGATGCATGATCAAAGGGAATGACAGTTAGAGATTTGTGTAGACTCGGTGTGGTATACTTGTTTTAGAAATTGGTATATCAATTGATGTACAAGTTAAGGTTTGTTAATTGTATGCGGACGGTTTTCTTTTGTTCTTGTGCATTTTTGTAAGTGCATGTCTGATTTGGACAATCAGTTTAGCTTCGGATGTGATTTGTGGCACATTAGGATGAACATCATCAGTGTTTAGCAGATTAAGATGTGGGAAGGGGATATTAGATAGCAATTCAATTGGCTAGGGCATTTATCAATCTGTGCATCTTTTCTGAGTTCGGGCAGAATAGTTTTTTGTAGAGATTCTGTGATTGCAACAATTTCCAATTTTAGTTTCAATTCTATCTTCATTAACTGTGGTTTAGATATGGAATCATCTAACTTTTTATCATGTTTGGCTTTTGGAGAAGTCTTTTTTATTTTTCAAAACACATTATTCAAATCACCTCTCAATTATCAATTCAACTAAAGCAACTAATGTCGACTCATTATTCAACAACAAAGACAAAACATAAATTAAAATAAAAGATGGTGAAACAACATAGAATCATGATATGAGTAGAATGGAAATGAGGAGCATCCTCTAAAATATGTAATGCGACTATTCGCTCCCATTCCCACAAACTTGACCTAAGCATGTGATAGGTATGACCCAGTCACTCCGGATCGGGTTAACACTTCGGCCCATTAACCGGCCCAAGCGGCCCAGAAGTATGCGTCCCAGATAATGTGGTGCAGCCCAACCGCGGCGTGTTCCGCGATCCAAGGCCCACGATCCGCTTTCAACTGCCATGCAACGGAAAATAGGCGCAATGATAGGGAATTAGTTAGGGTTTAGTAGGGAACAGTATAAATATGAGAACATAACTCGGAATTAGGGTTCGCTCTTTTGTACTCTGAAACAGTAGGGTGTAATTGGAAAAACGATAGGGAAGAAAACACCTCGGCAGGTGTCATTTTCAGCCCGTGGACGTAGATCTCCGGATCGAACCACGTATATCTCGCTTGTTTTCATATTTCTTGCACTGATTTCTAACTGAATTGATTGGATACCGGATTGCGCTTTATCAATTGGCGCCGTCTGTGGGAACGCAAGTGGTTTTTGATATTAACAGTGCATTCGATATATCATGGTGATGACTCGTCTAAATCAATCTCACCAGGGTGATCAAGCCAATCAAGATCCACCCGTGGATCAGGTTATGCCGCCGAGGCAATCGCCGATGAGGGATACATCTCATCATCAGGGCAATCAAGGCCCAGCCATGAATCCGGACAACCAGTTCTTACCTCTGCCCCCGCAAGACATGCAAAACCCTAATCCCACTGCCGCCAGGCCGCAGGTTAATATTCAAGTGACTCCAGAATTACTCCAGGCTTTCCTACAAGAGCATGCTCATGTCCTTCAAGACTGGGCGGCCAATCGCCTGAATCCTGATGGACTTGCCGGACACGCTACCCACCCCGCAGTGCCTCCACATCGTCAGCATTCGCACGATCGACAAGACCCGGTGCACCGCGGGCGTCAGGATCGGCGACGGGAACGACCTGGTTCTCCCGAGGACCATGGGAGTTCTAATGGGTCAAGACAGCGCAACGACGAGCCTGCAGATGTCGATCGCCGCCGCCCACTTAACGCGGCTAAAAGAGTTCGTTATGCCAATCCTCATACCCTAGATCTTCAAGAGTATGAGCGAGTCCAACGCAATGTCGAGCTAGACAGAATCCTGGGCCTTGATGCCAATGGAGATATCATCACACCGTTCTCTCAAGAAATCATGGCCACCTCCCTTCCCGAAGGGTTCAAAAGGCCTGCCATACCCCCTTATGACGGCACGGGGGATCCAGCCAATTTTCTTGGAGCTTTTAGGCACAACATGCTCAGCCGCGATCATACTACATCCCTTTATTACTGTAAGATTTTCCCCGAGTATCTTCAGGACGAAGCTCGGGTTTGGTTTGATTCTCTCCCTCGCAATAGCGTATCCTCTTTTAGAGAACTTGCCGAGCACTTTTGGGGGCGTTTTGAAGCACGTGCGAAGCCCATGGCCACCCTAGTCGACCTCATGAATATGGAACAACGGGATGGCGAAACCGTTACCCAATTTCTTGACCGCTTTACAGCGGAGAGTCTCAAGGTAGGAAGTTGCTCAGATGATGTTATCATCAATGCATTCATGAATGGACTCCGTCCCGGACCACTCTACACCGAGCTGGTTCGTAATCCACCGGTCACAACCCGAGCACTGTTTAATACTGTGTGCAGATATGCTAAGGCCGAGGAGCAGACTCGTCGGAAACGTGAGAAACATGCTAGCAAGCGGCAGTCCGACAGGGCACAGGTTGGGCCTAGCACACGACCTAGTGCCTTTTCTCGTCTGAACCCGGGGAGTTCAGAATCTCGAGGTGATATTCCACAATTCACTCCGCTGACAAAATCACGAGCTGAAATTCTTTCTGTTCACAAGAATGATTTACGGCCCTGTCCGCGGATGACTGCTCCGCCTGAGAAGAGGAACCGCGGAAAGTGGTGTGCGTACCACCGAGATCATGGGCACGAGACAGAGGAGTGCCGAGAACTCAGCAAGAAAATTGAGGAATGTTTAAGGAAAGGTCTCTTGCGACAATATATTGCGCGGACCGATGACAAGCCTCGGACAAATCAGAATGGGGGTTCGTCTCTTAACCGCGGAGGTTATCATGATCGGGGTTCACAGCAAAATCGGCCGCCGTGGCAGAATAATCGGCCGGGGCCTAGCAATTATGCACGGCAAGACTCTGGGAGCAATATGGGACCCTTCCCACGGGGGCTTCTCGAAATGCGTTGAAGGCAGAGGCACGCCGTCCTCCTCCCGAGGAACCGCATCATAAGCGCCTCCATCAGTCTGAAACTGTCAGTTTCACAAATAGAGACCCGGTTCCAGAGATTACACCCCATACTGACGCCATAGTCATCGATATGGTTGTAGCCATCGTTACGATAAAGCGAGTCTTCGTAGATAATGGAGCCGCAGTGAGTGTTATATTCGCTGACTGTTTCCAAAAAATGGGAATTCCTCGGGAGCAACTTCGGCCGGCCCCCGAGCCACTGCAGATTTTCACCCAAGGAGAAGTTCAGCCAGAAGGCGTTATCAGTCTCCCGGCGTCTCTTGGAACTTATCCAGCGTTAAAAACCATTTTCGTGGATTTTTATGTGGTTAAATCCCCGTCCCCGTACAATATGATTTCGGGTCGGGATTGGCTTACTCCTGCCAAAGCCATATGCTCCACATACCACCTCGCGCTAAAATTCCCCACCTCACATGGCGAAGTGGCTATCCGCGGTCGTCAGCGGGTTTCTAAGGAGTGCATGTATGTCGCACTAAAAAAGACTACCAAAGTTCCTCCCAAACAGCAGCTTCAGGTAGCATCATCGGCTCTTGAACCTCAGGTATGTACCTCATTGGGGGACACCACTGTCCAGGTGCCGCTTGATCCGTCCAAGCCAGAACAATACTGTAACCGTCGGTGCCGTGGATGTGCCGTGGTTACATCATGCCATCATCCAGACTTTGCGAGATTATTCCGATGTCTTCGCATGGTCCCCTTTGGATATGCCCGGGGTCTCTCCTGATGTAATAACCCACAAGCTGAACATCGATCCCAGCGTTAAACCTGTACAGCAAAAACAAAGGAAGTTCGCTCCGGAGCGAAATGCAGCCATTCGAATCGAGGTACAACAACTCTTGGATGCAGACATCTTGTTCGAAGTTTATTACCCTTCTTGACTGTCCAATCCAGTGATGGTGATAAAGTCCGGCGGGGCATGACGAATGTGTGTTGATTTCTCTGATCTCAATAAACATTGTCCGAAGGACTGTTATCCTTTACCTTCCATCGACCAAAAGGCCGAGGCCATTACTGGGTACGTGGCATTTTGTTTCTTAGACCTGTATAAGGGATACCACCAGATCTTCATGGATCCTCAGGATGCCCTCAAAACGGCATTTATTACTGCTTTTGGGTGTTTTGCTTTTAAGAAAATGCCCTTCGGGCTCAAAAACGCTGGAGCCACATATCAACGTCTCATGGACCGCGTTTTTCGCGATCAAGTTGGCCGCAACGTCGAGGTTTACGTTGATGATCTGGTTATAAAAAGTACCTCCCATTCTTCATGTGTGCAAGACATTGTTGCAACGTTGCGTACTCTGCGCCGTTACAATTTGCGACTTAATCCGGCAAAATGCACTTTCGGCGTGGGTTCCGGAAAGTTTCTTGGGTATATGGTTTCACAACATGGTCTGCAACCACCGAAGACGTACAGAGACGTTCAACGCCTCACGGGTGGTTTGGCGGCCTTAAATCGCTTTTTATCTAAAGCAGCAGAGCGTCAACTCCCATTCTTCAAAATTTTGAGACAGGCGAAGTCATTTGAGTGGACTCCGGAGTGCACTGAGGCTTTCGAGGCTTTGAAGCGTCATATACAGCAACTGCCCACTTTGTCAATTCCTCTCTCCGGAGAGCCGCTCTACATGTATTTGGCTTCCGCCGAGGAAGCTATTAGCGCTGCGCATGTACGAGAAGTCAATGGTGTTCAACATCCAGTGTATTTCACAAGCCGAGTGCTTCACGGGGCGGAGACACGGTACTCCATGCTAGAAAAAACAGTGCTGGCTCTTGTCATGGCGGCTCGGCGTTTGCGCCCATATTTCCAAGGGCGAGAAATACGGGTTCTAACCAACCATCCCATCCGTCAAATTCTTGTCAAGCCCGAGGTGTCAGGGCGTTTCGCCAAGTGGGCTGTTGAACTAGGAGAGTATGACATTCAGTTTCATCTTGAGCTATCCGTCATCTTGAGCTCTTTACGGATTCCGAGATTGTATCCAATCAGATCCGGGGTACTTATGCCGCTAAGGATGAAATGATGATCAGGTATCTCGCTTTAACACTCAAACTCATGTCAACTTTTGATACGGTTGTTGTCCAGAAGGTACCACGTACACAGAATGTTAAAGCTGACACACTCAGTAAATTGGCCTCCGCGGTCCACACTAATGTATCTTCGGATATTATAGTCGAAGATTTATTTCATCCGGCGATTCATGAGGCAACGGTCTCGATATTGACTGATGGTGATCCGAATTGGATGACTCCTATTATTCAATATCTCCGTGATGGAACTCTGCCTAGTGATAAGCTGCGAGCTCGGCAGATAGTCCTTAAAGCCCCCAAGTACTCCTTTCATGATGGAGTCTTATATCGACGGTCGTACCTACAACCGAGTCTCCGGTGCCTCGCTCCTGCCGAGGCTAATCAAGTTCTTCGGGAGGTTCATGAAGGGGCCTGTGCCAGTCATATCGGCTCACGGACGTTGGCCAAGAACGTTCTCCGATGGGGGTATTATTGGCCAACTTTGTTTAACGATGCCCACGACTTAGTGACCAAATGCAGCAAGTGTCAACTGCACTCTCGTGTGAAACACCTGCCACAAACCGAGCTTACTGGGATTCAAAGTGCGTGGCCATTTATCCAGTGGGGAATTGATATTGTTGGCCCATTTCCGGTCGCTCCGGGGGGATTGAAATTTCTTGTGGTCGCCGTGGATTACTTTACTAAGTGGGTAGAAGCAGAACCTCTTACTGCCATCACTGGTCAAAACATCTTGAAGTTCGTCTGGCGAAATATCATATGTCGTTTTGGCATACCGAGCACTATTATTTCGGATAACGGCAAACAATTTGCCAACGATCCCTTCCGGTCATGGTGCGAGGAGCTTCATATCAAACAAATTTTCACCTCGGTTGCTCACCCTCAAGCCAATGGTCAAGTTGAAGTCACTAATCGTACACTGCTTACGGGTATAAAGAAACGCCTGGATAATGCTAAAGGTCTTTGGGCCGAAAACCTTTCGCAAGTTCTATGGGCTTATCGCACGACGCCGCATACCTCTACCGGGGAGACCCCCTACAGCCTAACTTACGGCTCCGAAGCAGTTATTCCGGCGGAAATCAGCGTACCAAGCCCCCGCCTCGTCACATTGATTCCCGAGGATAATGACGAAGCTCTCCGTGCAAATTTGGATGAGCTTGAATATCGTCGTGATCAATCGTTCATCCAGCAGGCCAGGTGTAAACAACGTGCAGCCCAGTATCATCACCTCCGGGTTCGAGGCACTCAATTCAATGTCGGGGACCTAGTACTTCGACTCAATTCAGCCAGCAAAGCTGCCCCCGAGGGGAAATTACATGCTTCTTGGGAAGGTCCTTATCGCATCATTGCCGCACACGATTCCGGATCCTACCAGTTAGAGCATCTCGATGGAACCCAAGTTCCCCGAAGCTGGCATGTTACCAACTTGAGACGCTTCTATCTGTGAATGCCAAATGACAAGTATCATCTTATCTTTATGCTTATTGTACACTTCTTTTGCGTTGTTATCTCTCTTTGTATCCTTTAATTTGCCCCGGCACTCATCATTGAATAAATACTCTTTGTTTATGCATCTTGCTGTGTTCTCTTCTACGTTACGGGGACGCCCTAACGCAGTCGTATTATTATTATTCCTCTCCGGACAATTAAATCTCTCTCTCGGTCCGTCCGAGGAGATTCACGTTTCGTCCCCGGACTCATAACACTCTCTCGCCTGCTTAACCGGAGATGTGTTTACTCCCGCCTGATCCGTCCGGGGAGATTTTACTCCCGCCCGATCCATCCGGGGAGATTTAAATTGGCGCTGTCCATATCGTGTTCCCGAACACCCGTTAAAACAATTATTACTTCTGGTTAGTAACTCGTTGTTTTCCTTAACACAACTATGCACATTAAACGGTTTGTTACATTTTCTCGATTCACGCCAAAAAGTTTTTTACATAAGACTTCAAAAAAAAAAAAAAAACAACAACAAACAAACAAACAATTATCTACGGCCTCCGAGCCAGTATTCAGCGCTCCGGCGTTGAGGTCTACTCCTGGACCTACGCCGTGTCCTCCGGGATCTTGTCGTTCTTCGGCCTTGAGCTCTGGCTCCTTCCCCTCCTCGGGCCCCCCGATGTCGCGGACTCGTCCTCGGCGCTTGTTTGGGGATTTCGTCTCTTGTACGAGCCCGACTGCTTGGTTGCGGGGCAGACCTCGGAGTTTGGGCCCATTGCACAGGATCCCATTCCTCGGGGGCCATTACTTCAATTTCTTGGGCCAGTTCTTCGACTACCTCTTCGGCGACAACAACGGGCTCTTCTTCGACCGTAGTCACTGGAACTGGCTCTCGAATAATAATGCCTTTGCTCTTTCCCGCTGGCTTCTTTTTACCCTTCCGGGGGGTTTTTGAAGTACCTTGGCTCCGGCTTGAACTCGCAATGTATTCCTCGGCAGAGGGCCGCCACCTGCCACGGCCTTTCAATCCTTCGTACATGTTGAGGAGTAACTCCAACACCTCTCGCTTTCTTACAAGCTCCGAGGACTCGGCTGGGCTCCTCGCCATAAGTGCTGAAATTTCATTCTGAATCTCTACGACCCGCGCCTCAACTTCCTCAAATGTCAGTAAGCCGAACTCGGTCATACTCCCTTTGATGGATGAGGACTCGGTCCAATTCAGCAACTTTTGCCAGATACTGCAACTCCTGGTCAAAGGCTTTCTCCTCGGCCTCCTTCGCCTTTCTCTCCGCAGCGGCCGCCCGCTTTTCTAGCTTCGGCACTACTTGCATTTGCAAGTTATTCTTCTCTCCGCGGAACCACTCCAATGATTGCATGAGCTTCTTTATCGTGTCATGCAATTCCGCGGTATTCTGAACAGGCAACGGAATCAACAAGAAAGATCAATCTCAAGCATACAATCAGAGGGAACTCAGTTCAAAAACAACATTTATATTCAATAAAATCGAAGTACATTATCCATGGTCCAGTACAAGGGATTTACATCAACTCCTATTATCTACTACATTAAATTTGAGGGGAACGACTGACCTCCATCTCGATCCCCTCAGTATCCTCGGGCACCACCTCTCGCCGGCCCTCCGACGTTTCTGCCTCCTCCTCAGCGTTAACTGCAGCAGCTTCATCCGCAGCCATGGCAGCAACTTCCATCCGGGGGGGGGGGGGGTTCTTTGTTTCGGGGCTCGGAGACAAGCTCACCCTGGCGGAATGCCAGGAATTCCTGGTCTTGGTCCGCCTCGTAGCTCGCAATCTCCTCAGCCCTTAATATCACCTTCTTCTCCGCCAGAGCTTTTACGAGGGGCCACTCCGGGAGGTGTGTTAGAGCTTTGTAGTAGGCCTCCTCCACCCCGGCCACAACATTATAGTCATACCCGAACTCTGGACGGTATACGTCCACATTCGGGTAGACTTCTTTGATTTGCTCCAGTAACAACGATCGCGTGGCCGTGTCCCCAATAGCAACGAAGTCAGCCTGAAAGTCCAGGAATGTGGTCGTCTGGAGTAATTTCTCGGCAAATGCTTTCAGCATTGCCTCCTGACCTTCGACAATGGCCGCTTCCTGGGCCTTCATTTCTGCCCGCAGCTGGGCTGTTTCTCCACGAAGGGCTCCGGCCTCCGCCTCCACCTCGCGCAGACGCGCTACTTCAGTCTCTACCAAAACCGCTCTCTTCCGCGCTTCGGTCAGATCCTGAGTTAGCCTGTCATTGCGCGCGCGAAGATCCCTTACTACCGCGGCCAGCTCTTCTTTGGCCTCTATCTCATTCTTCCGGCCAAGCTCCATGATTCCCCGAGCTAACCGCAGAAGTTCCTCGGCGTCCGCGCCCTCCAACCCCAGCAGACCGGGGGCCACTTGCTCCTTCAGAATATCGCACAAGATAGAAAACAGATATCAGTACTGGTAGTACACACCTCATTTGCGTAAAAAATAACAAACAAAGGCATTCCAGATTTACCTCAGCGCTTTCCCCCGTTCGGAGTCTTTTGGATGGGGCCGGAGGTGTCCCGGACGGTTCTGACCTCCTCTTCGCTCCGGGGGTTGACCCCGCAGTCACAACTCATTCCTCCGGCCCCACAGAAGGTCGTGGACTGGGTGACATCTTCCCCTGGGGAGACACCTCAGCAGCTTTTCCCTTCTTTTTGGCTGCCGCAACCACTGCGGGGCTGCCGGTTGGCTCTTTTCCGAAGCGTCCCACTGCATACAGAATTTGAAGTTAGTCCTGTACAAGGCAAAAAAAAAAAAAAAAAAAGAAGCAAGATATGAGAACTCCTACCCTCCTCGGTACAGAGGGTCTTGAAAGTCCCTACTGACTGGAATGCATGGACAACCTCGGCCTCCGGATTCTCCACCGGGGCAGTGTCAAGTACCTCATCCCTCCTCCACCTCGGGAGAGCTACTTCGGTTTTCACAAACATAAACCTCTCCTTCCATCCCTCCACCTTACTCGGGTTTTGCACCTTGAACCCACCTCGGGCTCGGGGACTGAAGGAGTACCACCCCTTGGATTTACCGAAGGCTTTTAGTTTGTAAAAAAACCTAAATAGCTCTACGGTTGGTTCTACCCCGGCATTCTTGCACACTACGGTGAATCCGACTACTTGTCTAACCGCATTTGGCGCTAGTTGGCTTAAGGCAATGTTATAGTATCTCAGTAACCGAACCACTATTTCCCACAGAGGCAGTCTCAACCCTATTCTCAGGGGGTCTATATACACACGAATGAAACCCTGCGGCGGGCAACAGGCCCTATCACCGGGGTTCGGTACTGTATATTCTAAGTTAAATGGAAGGTAAAAGGAGGGGATTTCTCTCTCAATTTGCACCCGTGCCATCCGCGACGCTATTGTGGACACCTCAAAATCATTCTCCATACACTCGTAAAAACCGACCATCCTAACGTTGATTTCCATGCCGTCGGCCCTTTCCACTGTCCTAATCTCATTCCTCTCCGGAATAACATATCGAAGGGGGGGCACGTCTAACGGAGCGCTCTTAGTCCCTACTTCTTGAACAGAAGAAGAAGATGAAGAAGAAGGCATACTTACTTGATTTGAGTTTGAGAAGTTTTGATTTGAGATGAGTCACACGCGCACAGATTTCTCCTTTTTTCCCGCTTTCTGAAATTGGCAAATCACAATGAAGAAGATGAATTGAACTGTGCCATTCTTCCCAATATATACTTGAAAGAACAAACGGTTCTGATACGGCCTATTCAAATTCAGCGTTTCAGATTTGGACGTGCTATACACGCGCTTTGCAGTTCCCAAGGCGCGTGGGGAACAAGTTCATTGGAAATCGCAGAGCGTGTCACTTCCCACCCTTCTCTCTCATGATGGCGCCGCCAGTCACATCAACTCCACTCTTGGCCAGGAACATTTGAACGACACTCCGGTGCTCCCTTCACCCCGGCAAACTACCACACTCCGCTCCCACGGACTACGCCTCGGCGTACCTTAGGCGCGGAACAGTCTTGACCACCCAACAACACTTCGGCTCACCAGCGACCACGGCTCATCTTGCCTACAGCTCCACCCCGGTCATAACCGAAGCTCCTTCCTCGCTCCGGCTGGGGAGGGGGGGCATCTGATAGGTATGGCCCAGTCACTCCGGATCGGGTTAACACTTCGGCCCACTAACCGGCCCAAGCGGCCCAGAAGTATGCGTCCCAGATAATGTGGCGCAGCCACTAACCGGCCCAAGCGGCCCAGAAGTATGCGTCCCAGATAATGTGGCGCAGCCCAACTGCGGCGTGTTCCGCGATCCAAGGCCCACGATCCGCTTTCAACTGCCATGCAACGGAAAATAGGCTCAATGATAGGGAATTAGTTAGGGTTTAGTAGGGAACAGTATAAATATGAGAACAGAACTCGGAATTAGGGTTCGCTCTTTTGTACTCTGAAACAGTAGGGTGTAATTGGAAAAACGATAGGGAAGAAAACACCTCGGCAGGTGTCATTTTCAGCCCGTGGACGTAGATCTCCGGATCGAACCACGTATATCTCGCTTGTTTTCATATATCTTGCACTGATTTCTAACTGAATTGATTGGATACCGGATTGCACTTTATCAGCATTCATGTGCTCAAGTAAGCATCAATCTCAACATAGAATTAATTAAAGCACATAAGTCCTAATGCATGGTAAAAGCGTCAACTACACATACTCAAATGAATCAATAACTCAAAACTAGTCAACATGTCCAAATCAACAATTATTCAACGAAAAGATTCAATTCTTCAAGAGTTGTGTTGGTAAAAGCTTCCATGATTGGTTGTGCAAATTTGAGGAGAGAACCTTTATTGATGCAAGCAATGTTTCTCCCTTCAAAAAAAACTTAAATGCAAGCATGTCATTTAAGGAAGCATATGGACTCAAGTGCAAACAAGTAAGCATATACTTACATTCACAAAAATCCAACCATGCAAACCAACAACAAGAAAAATCCAGAATAATACAAATCAAATAAGTACAAATTATGCACATGCAAAGAATGCATATAGAGATAGAGTGAAGCAAAACGGGCACCATTGGTGCTTCGAAATGAATCCTCCATTTTATCGGTATGAGTATGATAAAGCGCAATCCGGTATCCAAGAAACTCAACGAAAACCAATACAAGAAATATGGAAAAACACAAGATGTACGTGGTTCAATCCGGAGATCTACGTCCACGGGCTAAAAAATGGCACCTGCCGAGGTTTTCCTTTCACTATCCTCTTTGAGTTTACACGTAACAGTTTTAGAATACAAAACGCGAACCCTAATCCTGAGAACAATTCTCCTATTTATACTATTCAATACCAAACCCTAACTAACTCCCTGTAATCACGCCTATTTTCCGTTGCATGGAAGTTGGGAGCAGATCGTGGGCCTAGAATCGTGGGATACGCCTCAGTTGGGCCACACTATTTAAGCCGCGCATGCTTCTGGGCCGGTTACTGGGCTGGGTCGCTCGGGTCGGATCGGAGTGTCGACCCGATCCGAAGTTACTGGGCTATACCCATCAGATGCCCCCCCCAGCCGGAGCGAGGAAGGAGCTTCGGTTATGACCGGGGTGGAGTTGCCAACAAGATGAGCCGCGGTTACTTGTGAGCCGAAGTATTTTTGGGAAGCCAAGAATTTTCGGAGTCGGAGTTGATCCGTGGTGTAGTCCGCGGGGGCCAAATCAAACTAGGCTGAACATCCCAGAGGTGATAGCGAGGGCCCGAGCACCCCGAATAAAGTGTGGCGAAAGAAAACAGCAGTCTGGCCGAGGTGAAGGAGGCACCGGAGTGCTGTCCAAATCTTCCTGGTCAAGGATGGGGTTGATGTGATTGGCGGCGCCATCATGAGAGAGAGGGATGTGAAGTGACACGCTCTGCAATTTCCAATGAACCTGTTCTCCACGCGCCTTGGGAACCGTAAGGCGCGTGATTAGCACGTCCAAATCTGAAACGCTGAATTTGAATAGGCCGTATCAGGACCGTTGGTTCTTTGAGTATATATTTGGAATAATGGCACAGTACACTTCATCTTCTTCATTGCGATTTGCCAGTTTTAGAAAGCGGGAAAAAAGGAGAATTCTGTGCGCCTGTGATTCATCTCAAATTCAAAACTTCTCAAACTCAAACCAAGTAAGTATGCCTTCTTCATCATCTTCTTCTTCTGTTCAGGAAGTAGGGACTCAGAGCTCTCCGTTAGATGTGCCACCCATTCGATATGTTATTCCAGAGAGGAGTGAGATTAGGACAGTGGAAAGGGCCGACGGCATGGAAACCAACATTAGGATCGTCTGTTTTTATGAATGTACGGAGAATGACCTTGAAGTGTCCACTGTAGCGTCGCGGATGACGCGAGTGCAGATAGAGACCTTAATCCCCTCCTTCTATTTCCCATTTAATTTACAATATATAGTTCCGGATCCCGGCGATAGGGCCTGTTGCCCCCCGCAGGGTTTCATTGGTGTATATATAGACCCGTTAAAAATAGGTTTGAAATTCCCCCTTTGGGAAATAGTTATCCGGCTACTGAGATATTATAACATCGCCTTGAGCCAATTAGCGCCGAACGCGATTAGGCAAGTAGTCGGGTTCACCGTAGTATGCGAGAAATCCGGGGTGGAACCGACCGTAGAGCTATTTAGGTATTTTTACCAATTAAAAGCATTCGGGAAATCCAAGGGGTGGTATTCCTTCAGTCCCCGAGAACGAGGTGGTTTCAAGGTACAAAACCCCAGTAAGGTGGAGGGGTGGAAGGAGAAGTTCATTTTTGTGAAGACCGGAGTGGCCCTCCCGAGGTGGAGAAGGGAGGAAGTGCTAGATACTGCCCCGGTGGGGGACCCGGAGGCCGAGGTGGTGGATATATTCCGCGCAGTGGGGACTTTCAAGACCCTGTGCACTGAGGAAGAGTTGGAGGAAGCTGGACTGAGCCCATATTATTCGGGCGATGCGGCGGGGATGTCCACCCAGGGTCAAGAGTCGGGAGCCGGGGTTGCCGAGGAGGGTAGGAGTTCTCATACCTGTTTAGAAATTGTTACCTTGTGCAGGACTAACTCGAATTTCTGTATGCAGTGGGACGCTTCGGGAAGGAACCAGCGGGAAGCCCCACAGTGGCTGCAGCAGCCAAGAAGAAGGGAAAAACTGCTGAGGTGTCTCCCCGGGGGAAGATGTCACCCAGTCCCCGACCTTCTGTGGGGCCGGAGGAGCGAGTTGTGGCAGCGGGGTCAACCCCCGGAGCAAAGAGGAGGTCAGAACCATCCGGGACACCTCCGGCATCATCCAAAAGACTCCGCACCGGGGAAAACGTAGAGGTAAATCTGAAATGTCTTGTTAGTTATTGTTTACGCAAATGAAGTGTGCACTACCAGTACTGATTTCTGTGTTCTATCTTGTGTGATATTTTGAAGGAGCAAGTGCCTCCCAGTCTGCTGGGGTTGGAGGGCGCGGACGCCGAGGAACTTCTACGTTTGGCTCGGGGAATCATGGAGCTTGGCCGAAAAAACGAGAAGGAGGCCAAGGAAGAACTAGCCGATGTGGCTAGGGATCTGCGGACGCGCAACGACAGGCTAACGCAGGACCTGGCCGAAGCGCGCAAGAGGGCTGCTTTTGTGGAAAATGAAGTGGCGCGTCTGCGCGGGGTAGAGGCGGAAGCCGGGGTCCTCCGGGGAGAACTAATGCAACTGCGGGCAGAGATGGATGCTCGAGAAGCTACAATCGTTGAAGGTCAAGAGGCGATGCTAAAAGCGTTTGCCGAGAAATTGTTCCAAACGAGCACGTTTCTTGACTTTCAGACCAACTTCGTTGCAGTCGGGGACAAGGCCACGCGATCTGTGTTACTGGAGCAGATCAAGGAAGTCTACCCGAATGTGGATGTATATCGTCCAGAATTCGGGTATGACTATAATTCCGTGGCCGGGGTGGAGAAGGCCTACTACACAGCTTTAACGCATCTTCCGGAGTGGCCTCTGTTGAAGGCTCTGGCAGAGAAGAAAGAAATTCTGAAGGCCGAGGAGATTGCCAGCTGTGAGGTGGACCAGGACCAGGAATTCCTGGCATTCCGCCGGGGTGAGCTTAACTCCGAGCCCCGAAACAAAGAACCACCCCCCCGCATAGAAGCTGTTGCAGTTGCCGCAGAGGAGGAGGCAGGAACGGCTGAAGGCCGACAGGAGGAGGTGCCCGAAGAGGCCGAGGGGACCGAGGAGGAGGTCAGTCGTTTCCCTCAAATTTGATGTAGTAGATAATAGGAGTAAATGTAAATCCCTTGTACCGGACCATGGATAATGTACTCTGACTGTTTTGAATATAAATATTGTTGATTACCTGAGTTGCCGTTCATTGTATGCTTGAGATTGATCTTTCTTGTTGATTCCGTTGTCTGTTCAGAATACCACGGAATTGCATGACACAATAAAGAAGCTCATGCAATCATTGGAGTGATTCCGCGGAGAGAAGAATAACTTGCAAATGCAAGTAGTGCCGAAGCTAGAAAAACGGGCGGCCGTTGCAGAGAGAAAGGCGAAGGAGGCCGAGGAGAAAGCCTGGGACCAGGAGTTGAAGTACCTAGCGAAAGTTGCTGAACTGGACCGAGTCCTCATCCATCAAAGGGAGTATGACCGGATACTGACTGAGTTCGGCTTACTGACTTTTGAGGAAGTTGAGGCGCGGGTCGTAGAGATTCAAAATGAAATTTCAGCACTGATGGCGAAGGGTCCGGCCGAGTCCTCGGAACTTGTAAGAAAGCGAGAAGTGTTGGAGTTACTTCTCAATATGTATGAAGGTCTGAAAGGACGTGGCAGGTGGAGGCCCACTGCCGAGGAATATATCGCGGGTCCTAGCCGGAGCCGAGGTACCTCAAAAACCCCCCGGAAGGGTAAAAAGAAGCCAGCGAGTAGAAGCCAAGGAATTATAATTCGAGAGCCAGTTCCGGTGACTACAGTTGAAGAAGAGCCCGCGGTTGTCGCCGAAGAGGTAGTCGAAGAGCTGGCCAAAGAAATCGAGGTAATGGACCCCGAGGAATGGGATCCTGTGCAATGGGCCCAAACTACGAGGCCTACCCCGCAGCCAAGTCGTCGGGCTCGCACAAGAGACGAAACCCCCAGACAAGCGCCAAGGACAAGTCCGCGACGTCGGGGGGCCCGCGGAGAGGAAGGAGCCGGAGCTCAAGGCCGAAGAGTGACAAGATCCCGTAGGACACGGAGTAGGTCCGGGAATAGATCTCAACGCCGGACCGCCGAGTACTGGCTCGGAGGCCATAAATAGTTGTTGGTTTTTTTTTTTTTTTTTGAAGTAATGTGCAAAGAGCCTTTTGGCCTTTAATTGAAAAAAAAAATGTAATAAACCGTTTTGGTTTGCAAAGTTATGTTAAGGAAAACAACGAGTTGTTAACCAAAAGTAATAAGTGCTTTAACGGGTGTTCGGGAACACGATATAGACGGCGCCAATTAAAACCTCCCCGGACGGATCGGGCGGGAGTAAAACACCTCTCCGGTTAAACAGGCGAGAGGGGATATGAGTCCGGGGACGAAATGTGAATCTCCTCGGACGGGTCGGGAAAGAGATCCAATTGTCCGGAGACGAGTAATAATAATACGACTACGTTAGGGCGTCCCCGTAACGTAGAAGAAAGTACAGTAAAATGCGCAAATAAAGAAATTTTATTCATTGTTAAGTGCCGGAGCCACTTAAAGAATACAAAGAAAAATAGCAATGAAAAAGAAGTGTACAGTGAACATAAAGATAAGAATGATACTTGTCATTTGGTGTTCACAGATAGAAGCGTCTCAGGTTGGTAACATGCCAGCTTCGGGGAATCGGGGTTCCATCGAGATGCTCTAACTGGTAGGATCCGGAATCGTGTGCGGCAACGATGCGATAAGGACCTTCCCAAGAAGCGTGTAATTTTCCCTCGGGGGCGGCTTTGCTGGCTGAATTAAGCCGAAGTATTAGGTCCCCGACATTGAACTGAGTGCCTCGAACCCGGAGGTGATGATACTGAGCTGCACGTTGTTTACACTTGGCTTGCCGGATGAACGATTGATCACGACGATATTCGAGCTCATCCAAATTTGTACGAAGAGCTTCGTCATTATCCTCGGGAGTCAAAGTTACTAGTCGGGGGCTTGGTACGCTGATTTTCGCCGGGATCACAGCTTCGGAGCCATAGGTCAGACTGTAGGGGGTCTCCCCGGTAGAGGTATGTGGCGTTGTGCGATAAGCCCATAGGACATGCGGAAGATTTTCGGCCCAAAGACCTTTAGCACGATCCAGACGTTTCTTTATACCCGCAAGGAGTGTACGGTTAGTGACTTCCACCTGACCATTGGCTTGAGGGTGAGCTACCGAGGTGAAAATTTGTTTAATATGGAGCTCCTCGCACCATGATCGGAAGGGATCATCGGCAAACTGTTTGCCGTTATCCGAAATAATAGTGCTCGGTATGCCAAAGCGACACATAATATTTCGCCAGACGAACTTCAATATGTTTTGACCTGTGATGGCGGTAAGAGGTTCGGCTTCTACCCACTTAGTGAAGTAATCTACGGCGACAACCAGAAATTTCAATCCCCCCGGAGCGACTGAGAACGGGCCGACAATATCGATTCCCCATTGGATAAATGGCCACGCACTCTGAATTCCAGTGAGCTCGGTTTGTGGCAGGTGCTTCACACGAGAGTGCAGTTGACACTTGCTGCACTTGGTCACTAAATCGTGGGCATCGTTAAATAAGGTTGGCCAATAATATCCCCATCGAAGAATTTTCTTGGCCAACGTCCGTGAGCCGATGTGACTAGCGCAGGCCCCTTCGTGAACCTCCCGAAGAACTTGATCGGCCTGGGCAAGAGCAAGGCACCGGAGATTTGGTTGTAAGTACGACCGCCGATACAAAATCCCATCATGGAATGAGTACTTGGGTGCCTTAAGAACTATCTGCCAAGCTCGCAGCTTGTCATTAGGCAAAGTTCCATCCCGGAGATACTGAACAATAGGAGTCATCCAATTCGGATCACTATCGATCAACGCCGAGACCGTTGCCATATGAATCGCCGGATGAGATATATCCTCGACCATAATATCCGGAGATACATTAGTGCGAACCGCGGAGGCTAATTTACTGAGCGCGTCAGCTTTGGCATTCTGTGTGCGTGGTACCTTCTGGATAACAACCGTATCAAAAGTTGACATAAGTTTAAGTGTTAAAGCGTGATACCTGATCATCGTTTCATCCTTAGCGACATAAGTACCCTGGATCTGCTTGGATACAACTTCGGAGTCCGTAAAGAGCTCAAGATGGCGGATAGCTAAGGATTGAGCGAGCCGGAGCCCAGCGAGAACTGCCTCGTATTCTGCTTCATTATTGGTCACCTTAAATTTGAATCGGATAACGTACTTAACTTCATCTCCCTCGGGGTCAATAAGAAGCACCCCGGCACCACTTCCACGTGTTGTGGAAGCACCATCCACATATAACTGCCACTTGCGAGGTGTGGGTTCAAGAGCAACTGGGTGATGATTATCATTGTCTGCAGAAGATTCATGATTATCCCCTGGGGTCTCGGCCAAAAAGTCTGCAAGTGCTTGACCCTTGATAGCTCGGGGGGAAGAAATTGAATATCATACTCTCCTAATTCGACAGCCCACTTGGCGAGGCGCCCTGACACCTCGGGCTTGACAAGAATCTGACGGATGGGATGATTGGTTAGAACCCGTATTTCGCGCCCTTGGAAATATGGCCGCAAACGTCGAGCTGCCATGACGAGTGCGAACACTATTTTTTCCAACATGGAATACCGTGTCTCCGCCCCGTGAAGTACTCGGCTTGCAAAATACACCGGATGCTGAACACCATTGACTTCTCGCACAAGAGCGGCGCTAATGGCTTCCTCAGCGGAAGCCAAATATATGTAGAGCGGCTCTCCGGAGAGAGGAACTGATAGAGTGGGCAGTTGCTGTATATGACGCTTTAAAGCCTCGAAAGCCTCGATGCACTGCGGAGTCCACTCAAATGACTTCGCCTGTCTCAAAATCTTGAAGAATGGGAGTTGACGCTCCGCAGCTTTAGACAAAAAACGGTTTAATGCCGCCAAACCACCAGTTAGACGTTGTACGTCTCTGAACGTCCTCGGTGGTTGCAGATCTAACACATCCCGAAGCTTGGCTGGATTGGCCTGAAGGCCACGCTGCGAAATCATATACCCGAGAAACTTTCTGGAACCAACACCGAAGGTGCATTTTGCCGGATTAAGACGCAGATTGTAACGCCGCAGAGTACGCAACGTTTCCACAAGGTCCTGCACACATTTGGAATGGGAGGTGCTCTTTATGACTAGATCATCAACGTAAACTTCAACATTGCGACCTATTTGATCGCGAAAAACGCGGTCCATAAGACGTTGATATGTGGCCCCCGCATTCTTGAGCCCGAAGGGCATTTTCTTGAAAGCGAAACATCCAAAATCAGTGATAAACGCCGTTTTGAGGGCATCTTGATGATCCATGTGGATCTGATGGTACCCCTTGTATAAGTCTAAGAAATAAAGCACCGCGTGCCCAGTAATGGCTTCGGCCTTTTGGTCGATGGAGGGTAAAGGATAACAATCCTTCGGACAGTGTTTGTTAAGATCGGAGAAGTCGACGCACATTCGCCAGGCCCCACTGGACTTTACTACCATCACAGGATTAGACAGCCAAGAAGGGTAATAGATTTCAAACAAGATATCGGCATCTAAAAGTTGTTGTACCTCGATTCGAATGGCCGCGTTTCGCTCCGGAGCGAATTTCCTTTGTTTTTGCTGTATTGGTTTGATGCTAGGATCGATGTTCAATTTGTGGGTTATTACATCAGGAGAGACCCCGGGCATATCCAAAGGTGACCATGCGAAGACGTCGAAATATTCTTGCAAGGTCTGGATGATGGCCTGATGTAACCACGGCACGTCCACGGCACCGACAGTTACTGTTTGTTCGGGCTTGGATGGATCGAGCGGCACCTGGACAGTAGCGTCCCCCAATGATGTACATAGATTAGGTTCAAGAGTCGATGATGCCACCTGAAGCTGCTGTTTGGAAGGAACCTTGGTTGCCTTTTTGAGTGCGACGTACATACACTCTTTAGAGACCCGCTGACTGCCGCGGATAGCCACTTCGCCGTGTGATGTGGGGAATTTTAGCGCAAGGTGGTATGTGGAGCATATGGCTTTGGCGGGAGTAAGCTAATCCCGACCCAAAATCATATTATACGGGGACGGGGAGTTAACCACGTAAAAATCTACGAAAATGGTTTTTATCGCCGGATAAGTTCCCAGAGACGCCGGGAGATTGATTACGCCTTCTGGCTGAACTTCACCCTGGGTGAAAGTCTGCAATGGCCCGGGGGCCGGCCGAAGTTGCTCCCGAGGAATCCCCATTTTTTGGAAACAGTCGGCGAATATAACACTCACTGCAACTCTATTGTCTACGAAGACTCGCTTTATTGTAACATTGGCTACAGCCATGTCGATGATGATGGCATCAGTATGGGGTGTAATCTCTGGAACCGGGTCTCTATCTGTGAAACTGACAGTTTCAGACTGATGGAGGCGCTTATGACGCGGCTCCTCGGGAGGAGGACGGCGTGCCTCTGCCTTTAAAGCATTTCGAGAAGCCCCCGTGGGGAGGGCCCCATATATCACGTTTATGACGTGAGTAGGTGCATTGTCTCCGGGTCCTCCCGGAGGAGGGGGTGGTTGCAAAAAACGAGGTTGTTGGCGATTGCCAGGGTCTTGCCGTGCATAATTGTTAGACCCCGGCCGATTATTCTGCCACGGCGGCCGGTTTTGTTGCGAACCCCAGTCGTGATAACCTCCACGGTTGAGGGACGAATCCCCATTCTAATTTGTCCGAGGCTTGTCATCGGTCCGAGCAATATATTGTCGCAAGAGACCTTTCTTTAAACAATCCTCAATTTCCTTGCCGAGCTCTCGGCACTCCTCCGTCTCATGCCCATGATCTCGGTGGTACGCACACCACTTTCCGCGGTTTCATTTTTCAGGCGGGGCAGTCATGCGCGGACAGGGCCGTAAATCATTCTTGTGAACAGAAAGAATTTCAGCTCGCGATTTTGTCAGCGGGGTGAATTGTGGAATATCCCCTCGAGATTCTGAACACCCCTGATTCAGACGAGAAAAGGCACTAGGTCGTGTACTGGGCCCAACCTGTGCCCTATCGGACTGCCGCTTGCTAGCATGTTTCTCACGCTTCCGACGAGTCTGCTCCTCGGCCTTAGCATATCTGCACACAGTATTAAACAGTGCTCGGGTTGTGACCGGTGGATTACGAACCAACTCGGTGTAGAGTGGTCCGGGACGGAGACCATTCATGAATGCATTGATGATAACATCATCCGAACAGCTTTCTACCTTAAGACTCTCCGTTGTAAAGCGGTCAAGAAATTGGGTAACGGTTTCGCCGTCCCGTTGTTCCATATTCATGAGATCGGCCAAAGTGGCCATGGGCTTTGCACGTGCTTCGAAACGTGCCCAAAAGTGTTCGGCAAGTTCTCTAAAAGAGGATATGCTATTACGAGGGAGAGAATCAATCCAAACCCGAGCCTCGTCCTGAAGATACTCGGGGAAGATCTTACAGTAGTGAAGAGATGTGGTATGATCGCGGCTGAGCATGTTGTGCCTAAATGCTCCAAGAAAATTGGCTGGATCTCCCGTGCCGTCGTAAGGTGGTATGGCAGGCCTTTTGAACCCTTCGGGAAGGGACGTAGCCAGAATTTCTTGGGAGAATGGTGTGATAATGTCCCCATTGGCGTCTAGGCCTAGGATTCTATCTAGTTCAACATTGCGTTGTACTCGCTCATACTCCTGGAGATCTAGAGTATGAGGATTGGCATAACGAACCCTTTTAGTCGCATTAAGTGGACGGTGGCGATCGGCATCTGCAGGTTCATCGTTGCGCTGTCTTGACCCATTAGAACTCCCATGGTCCTCGGGAGAACCAGGTCGCTCCCGTCGCCGATCTTGACGCCCGTGGTGCACTGGACCTTGTCGGCTGTGCGGATTCTGAGGATGTGGATGCACTGCGGGATTGGTAGCGTGTCCGGCAGGTCCATCAGGATTCAGGCGATTGGCTGCCCAGTCTTGGAGAACATGGGCATGTTCTTGTAGGAAGGCCTGGAGTAGTTCTGGAGTCATCTGAATATTAACCTGCGGCCGTGCGGCAGCAGGATTAGGGTTTTGCATGTCTTGTGGAGGTAGAGGTAAGAATTGGTTGTCCGGATTCATAGCTGGGCCTTGGTTGCCCTGATGATGAGATGTATCCCTCATCGGCGATTGCCTCGGCGGCAAAACTTGATCCACGGGTGGATCTTGATTGACCTGATCACCTTGGCGAGATTGATTTAAATGGGTCATTACCATGGTATATCAAATGCACTATCAACGTCAAAACCACTTACGGTTCCCACAGACGGCGCCAATTGATAAAGCGCAATTCGGTATCCAAGAAACTCAACGAAAACCAATACAAGAAATATGGAAAAACACAAGATGTACGTGGTTCGATCCGGAGATCTACGTCCACGGGCTGAAAAATGGCACCTGCCGAGGTGTTTCTTTCACTATCCTCTTTGAGTTTACACGTAATAGTTTTAGAATACAAAACGCGAACCCTAATCCTAAGAACAATTCTCCTATTTATACTATTCAATACCAAACCCTAACTAACTCCCTGTAATCACGCCTATTTTCCGTTGCATGGAAGTTGGGAGCAGATCGTGGGCCTAGAATCGTGGGATACGCCTCAGTTGGGCCACACTATTTAAGCCGCGCATGCTTCTGGGCCGGTTACTGGGCTGGGTCGCTCGGGTCGGATCGGAGTGTCGACCCGATCCGAAGTTACTGGGCTATACCCATCAGAATACAATCAGTTGATGATGCTGACTTTGTAATTATGTTGCAACAAGTGACTCACTCATTTGAGATGTTGGCTCTCCATATTTCATTTTTTCACTTCTCCAAGAATTACTCGTCTTAATTTTCAGTATCACCAATTTTTAGGACTTTATTCAAGATTGATACTATTTTGCCTCGTTTGTGTTGGGGAATCGGGGATTGTGCCAAAGGATTTATTTGAGATGTAATTTGAATATAATTTTCATAAATCAAATAAACATAATTTGAAACATTCAAATCATACAATTCACGTAATTGAATAAAAGTAAACCATAATAGGCCCTAAACATGCGGAACTAAGGGATTATTGTGTTTACCTTCGAATCGGAGAGACACCGTTGAGAAGAATTAACCTTTCAACCCAAAGATCTTCTTGAGTATTCCCTAAGTCCAAGCTCGCCAATTTAGTGGGAAATCAAACGAACTTTTAACTCTCGAGGAAGGATTAATTTTTCATGAACAAACAACCACACAATTATGCATATGGGGACCAAAATTGGTCCCCTATTTATAGTTGAAGAGGCCAAAAACTTGAGCTGCAAGGGAGAGGGGAAATCGAAAATCTCCTCCCACTTGGGAGAGGAAAATATGGATAAAATCCTATCCCCTTTGGAATTTAGATTTTTCCATATCTTTTCTTTCCTATTTCCTATTCCATAATAACCCTTATCCTCTTAGTTAATGGATTTTTATTGGGCTACTCAAGGGGCCTTTAAGAGGAATGGGATTGGACCTCCCAATGGGTCTAGATATCAATATTGAGCCATCAATATTATTCTAACCCATTAATATTAATTCACTCCACTATAGAATTGAACTTGAACTACCCATCCTAATCCATATTACGAAATATGGCTCTCGGTTATTTTTTCCGTGTTTAAGATTCAATGTTCATTAATTAATTTAAACTACAGAATGCTTTAATTAATTAATATCTTTTATTCCTTGAGAACAAACAACTCAATATTATTATCATACCGAAAGTTAATCCACTGTACAGGTTTGATATGATAAATATTCAGAGCCTATCAAGGGGGCATAATCAACTTGTTTTACCAAGACATGATTCTCCGTATTAATTTAGCAATCTGTCATATAATTAATAATATTGCCCAAAGTATAGAGTATTGAGTCCAACTGACTCTTTACCGATAATAAATCAAAGCAACATTAATTAATTATATACAATCCTAATTAAGTGATAAAATTTAAGAAAACAATAACCACTGAGATTTAATTTTTCTTTCAAGTCAATCTAAGAAATTATCTCGTTGTTGGTCCAATTCAGTGCAACAAATGCACTAGTGTAATCTCTTGGTCAAGACAAACCAATCTGAGTCTTACACATCAGCTTCTACCAATGGATTGTTTAATACCATCTAAGTTGTAAATCATTATACTTATTACAAGGAACTGACAATTTGATTGTCCGTGATCTACTAAACACCACATTGTCTACAATGTAAAGTATTCAAATAATATGCAATAAATATATATAACATTGATAATATTTAAAGCAAAAAGTGATAATTTATTCTCATTCCATAAAGTGCAAGAAACAGTTTATATACAAAGCATCACTTAAAATCATGCTTTATAGTATAACCCTAACAGTTTGGATCCTATCGGTCAAGTATATGTACTCACAACTCAAGATATCATCAACCGTAAGAGAGGAAACTAAAGTGAAAACAAATAAAATAAAATCCTAAGAGAGAAATTTTTAAATGCTTGGGTTGTGTCCCAAGAAGCGCTGGTTTAAAATTGACGGCCCAACTATCACAGGTTTTATTGGAATCCAAGAATAAGTGTCTATCATGCCATGCATTTATCTGCACAACATCGATCCACTAACGTAGACATGAAAAGTTAGACCAATAATGACATTGCAGACATAAATTTATGTAAGACGTTATGCTCAATGCTCATAATTGTGATGCAAGTTTTTCAAGGTTTGAAATAAATTGAAATTCAAAACTTGTATCCTGACCACTGCGTGATGCTTCAATAAATGGATCATTAATAAAAATGTGATTATAGTCACACATTTTGTTGATGCATTGAGAATGTTCTTCCATTGATTGTGCATTGTCTTATTGGCGTAGCGAAAACGCAATAATCAAATGGAGGTTTCACCTTGATACTATGTATACTAGGTGTCTCCAAATTATATTCAAAGCTCAATGTTAAAAAAAACCCTGATACTGAAAACAAAAACACAAGCATAAATAGTCCAGCTTTCAAAACCTAAAATAGAAGCCCACATACGGGTCCAAAAGAAAAAACAAATTAAATAAGCATATTAAATCATTAGGCCAATATGCGATCATAAGTGTCCAAGAACGCCAACGACTTGGCGTCGGCATCATTCTCCCCCTCCGGGAAGCACTTCGACCTCGAAGTGGACGGGTCCAAGACGTCGACATCATCCTCATCATTCTCGCCCAAATAAGAAGCCAAGTGCTTGACGTTAAACACATCCGAGATGCGCACATGTGAAGGCAACTTCAAACGGTAGGCATTGGGATTTATCTTCTCCACGATTTCCACCGGTCCAATTTTTCTAGCAACCAACTTGTTGTACTCGTGAGCAGGATAACAGTCCTTAGTAAGGACGACCCAGACAAAATCTCCAACCTCGAAGTTAACATGCCGACGGTCGCGATCGGCGTCCGCTTTGTAGTGGGCATTCACCTCAATCAAACGGGCCCGAGTCGCCTCATGTGTAAGCTGCAAATCGTCCATCATCTTAGTAACGGTGCCATGAATGCGGGCCGGCAGTGGCATCGATAATAAATCCGTTAAGTCACGAGGAATCACCGCATAAACCACCTGAAAGGGACACAACCCCGTACTACGATTCACCGCCGAATTATGAGCAAATTCCGCCTGACTCAACCGCGAGTCCCAAGCGCCCAAATGTTCGCCCACCAAACTAAACTAAACTAAACTAAACTAAACTAAACTAAACTAAACTAAACTAAACTAAACTAAACTGAACTAAACTAAACTAAGTTAAACTAAACTGAACTCAAGACTCGTATTAGCCATGTGCCACAAGCTGGGCCAAAAGAAACTTAAAAAGCGCGTATCCCGATTAGAGACTATGGAGGTTGGTAAACCATGAAAACGATACACCTCCCGGAAGAAGAGTTGGGCCACATGAACGGCGTCGGACGAACACTTGCATGGAATAAAGTGGACCATCTTGGAGAAGCGGTCAGCTACCACAAAGATCGAATCAAAGCCACGTTGTTTATGTGGCAAACCCAAGATGAAGTCCATACTAATGGCGATCCAAGGCTGTGACGGAACTGGCAAAGGGCGGTATAACCCAGCATTTGAAGCTGTCCCTTTCGAAATTTGACAAATCCGGCAGCGAGCAACAAAACGGGATACATCCCGACGAAGGGTGGGCCAAAAGTAAGAATATTGAACAAGTTCGACGGAGCGGTCGCGACCCACATGGCCCGCCACATGCAATTCGCCGATCAGCAGCAGGCGGAGGCTGCCGGCCGGAATACATAGATGCGTCCACCGAAAGAGAAAACCGTCGATCAACACATAGTCACCAGACTCCTTGGCATAGATCTGCGCGTATAAAGGACCAAATAAAGTGTCCTCCGGATACTGCCCAATAAATCCAAGCTTGGAACAATGACACGCAGATCGTGCAACAACAAGGCACAACAGCTCAATGCGTTGGCCACTCTATTCGAGGCACCCGACCGACGCTTCAAAACCAAGGTAAATTACTGCAGATAAGCGATCCACGACGCATGGCGCCCCGATAGATTATCTTGGGAGGCCAAATGTCAAAGCGCCTCATGGTCCGAATACAAGATAAAATCGCGCTAACATAAATAATGACGCCAGTGTCAAACTGCCCGAACAATAGCATAGAATTCGACATCATAGGTGCTATAGCGAAGGCGTGGGCCGGATAATTTCTCGCTAAAGAAAGCCACGGGGCGCGCACTTTGGCTCAGGACAGCCCCAATACCAGCCTTGGAAGCATCACATGATAATTCAAAGGGAAGCACAAAATTGGGAAGGAGAAGAACTAGTGCCTGCGTGAGCTTCGCTTTAATGGCAGCGAAGGCATATTCGGCCTCAAGTGTCTAGGCAAACGGTTTGCGACCAATACAATCCATAATCGGAGCCATAATAGCACTAAAGTGAGCAATAAAACAACAGTAGAAAGAGGCCAAGCCATGGAAACTCTGCGCTTCAGTTACAGTCATGGGTGCAGGCCAGTCGCGAATCATGGCTACTTTGGACTCATCCACACGAATGCCGTGAGCTGAAATCTGATATCCCAGCAAGAGAACTGAATCAACAAAGAATAAGCACTTTTTCAGAGCCGCAAAGAATTTCTCCATGCGCAAAAATTTGCAAAATGGAGCGCACATGCTATACATGATCCGACAAGGAACGACTATATATTGAGATGTCATCGAAATAAACAACGACACAAGTGCCAATGAGGGGGCGCAGGGACTGGTTCATGACTCGCATGAACGTGCTAGGAGCATTCAACAGACCAAATGGCATTACCAACCACTCAAAAGGGCCCTCCCGAGTCTTGAAGGCTGTCTTCCATTCATCGCCCGGGCGGATGCGAATCTGATTATACCCACTGTGAAGATTCAACTTAGTGAAAATAACCGCTCCACTCAACTGATCTAACAAATCATCCAGTCTGGGAATTGGAAATCGATACCGGACAGTGATTTTATTAATTGCCCGGCTATCCACACACATACTCCATGTGGAGTCCTTTTTCGGGATTAGAAGAGTTGGGACCGCACACGAGCTTAAGCTCTCACGAACAACTCCCCGGTGTAGTAATTCTTCCACCTGATGCCGCAACTCGGCATGCTCCACCGGGCTTATACAATAATGGGGCATGTTAGGCAAAGACGCCCAGGGGACCAGATCAATATGATGTTGAATATCGCGCAAAGGTGGGAGACCCGTCGGCAATTCCTCCAGAAAGACATCAGCAAACTCGGTCAAAATCGGCCAAGCCTCAGGAGGAGGCTCCTGAGCTCGAGCAACCTGGTCAAAACCCATAAGAAGAACCAAATAGGGAGCATCAGGCAATTCCTGCATAAAGGCCGAACGGACCAGTAGGAGAATGGACTCCGGCGGTGAAGGAGACCGAGGTCGAGCCGGATACAAAATGATTTTCGCGTTATTGAACACGAAGCTATATATATTGCGGCGCCCATCGTGTACAACTGACCTGTCAAACTGCCAAGGTCGACCCAACAACAAGTGACAAGCATCCATTGGAACAATATCACACCAAACAAAATCACTATATTTTGTACCAATAGAAAATGATACCAAAACACGCCTATCACAGTAACTGAACTACCACGCTAAATCCATGCAAGAGTATAAGGGCCCGGGTGGGGTTCAGTAGACATATTCAATTTAGTAACAGCCTCCACAGAAATAACATTTTCACATGCACCTGAATCAATAATAAAACGATAAACTTTACCGTTCACCGTGCATGTGGATTCAAAGATGTGCGAACGTTGGACGTCCGTGGCGGAAGTTTTGGGTGTGAGACAGGTCCAGTGGATGACTAAGAGAGGACCCACGTCACCCCGTACATGTTCCTCAGGTAACATCTCCTTCGGGGCTTCACCATAACGTGGAAGAGTCTCATAATCAACGACGTCGTCATGGTCTGTGAGAAGGGTCCACTGACCCCGCGAACGAGGGCAGGTGGTGCGGCGGTGGCCTATCTTGCCAAAGCCAAAGTAGCGGAGCGTCAAAGAGCTGGCCTCCTGGGCAGGCGGAGGAGCAGTGATAGGCAGGGAACGACCCGCGTCTGGGCTCGGAGGCGGACCAGCCCGTGGGGGAGCGCTGTTGGAACTGACGGGTTTGTGCACAACCTGTTGTTCCAACAAAAGGGCCCGTTGGTGCGCTTCGGAGATGGACACAGGGGCCAAGAGTGTCAAAGTATCATGTATGACAGGTTTTAAGCCCGTAATATAGCGAGAAACCAATTGCAATTCGGAATCACGGACATCAATGCGGGAGAGGAACTGATAGAATTCGTCGGTGTACGCATCAACGGAGCGAGCGCCTTGGCGTAGGTTATGATTCATTGATATAGTGTAGTTTCATAGTTGAATGGGAGAAATTCACGTTCCAGATGTCTGTGAAACTTGGACCAAGTCGTAATGTGCGATTTGCCATGACGGTGGTGGGACAGTTTCAATTGTTGCCACCATGAAGAAGCGTGGCCCCGAAATCGCGTGGCAATCAGGGCCACTCGTCTGGAATCGGGTACAACCTTAAACTCCAATATCTCTTCCACGGTATTGATCCAATCCAGAAATTTGCATGGGTCGAGGTCCCCCGTGAACTCCAAAATTTCCTTTTTGAAACCCATCTCCCAACGACGATCGTCGCCCGCTCGATCGCCCTGGCCGAGGGGGGCAAACGGATTGATGTTGGACATGGTTTCCTCGTTATCCAGATCTGAGAAAGGAGGCGGAGAGACGGCGCGCGGTCCGTCGTGCCGATCACGGCCTGTAGGACCACGTCCCTGCTCGAAAACGGGTGGCGGACGTGCGCCTGGTAACGTTGCGGTGAGAGCCTGACGAAGGTCGTCCAAGCCCGCCGTGAGTGCTTCTACCTGTCGAGTCAAAGCGGCGACCTCGACATCACGTCGAGCGTCGGCGGCAGGTTGACTGCGGGGAGGCATCGTACTTGGTCTTACTGATACCAAATGACGTAGCGAAAGCGCAATAATCAAACGGAGGTTTCACCTTGATACAATGTATACTAGACTAGGTGTCTCCAAATTCTATTCAAAACTCAATGTTAAAAAAAACCCTGATACTGAAAACAAAAACACAAGCATAAATAGTCTAGCTTTCAAAACCTAAAATAGAAGCCCACATACAGGTCCAAAAGCAAAAAACAAATTAAATAAGAATATTAAATCTTGGGCCTGAATATGCGATCATAAGCGTCCAAGAATGCTAACGATTTGGCATCGGCATCACTTATTTAGAAGGAGTGTCGTTCTTCTCTAATGGTGGCTCATGGAAGAGTATGTTGTCACTATGATCTTCTTTCTCCTCTTCCCTTAAGTGCACACTTTAGTTTTTTATTTGTTTCAAAACGTGTCTGAAAATCAGTGCTTGTAGAATCCTAGTGTGTACAATAAGTTCATCAAACTTTTGATCCAACTCATCCTTTTTATTTCTTCATTTCTTCTTTCAATGCTTCAAGTAAAAACATTCTGTAAGACTCGGATGACTCAAAATGTTTGATGACTTGAGGAGGAAGTGTTTCGTTCATCCTCCCATCCCAACTCATAATTACGTGAAAAAGAATTATAGTCCATGAATTGGAAAGGGTTAATGTGAGGTGAGTTCATATGGAAAGAAAAATGATGAAAAGAATCACAATCCATAGATACGTGACCCTCCTCTCCAGATACTTCACATTGCAATACTTCCACACTTTTAAAATTAGGAGAATTACATTGAGCACCACTAACAAGCACAGAAGGCAATGCACTTGCTTAAAAATGAGATAGAGCATATCTCTTGATCACGTATCGATAGTGATCGATTTTTTTAACAAGAAAAAGAAAAATGACATAATCTAACTCTACTTATTCCTTGAACTAATTTCACGGGAAGAAAATCCTCCTTGGCAATTGCACCATGAATTTGTCATGAAAAACACTCATAATTTATGCAATTAGTATGATCATCAGGCTGCCAACGTACAACCCTTTGACATAAGTAGTATAAAAGATATCATATCCATAAGGAGTATTACTCCGTGAGGACCGACTTAAGTAATTTTGAGTAATTTAGAAAAAATAAAAATAAGTGTGATGATTAAACTAAACAATATAAATAAATGTAAACAAGGAGAGAACCAATCAATGGGAAGATATTCCCAAGCACTCAAGCCAATAAAAAATTCGTTGTGGAGATTAATAGATGGTGGATTGTAATAAACCAAACCCCCACGAGGCTACTGCCTTTCTTGTGGTAATCTAAAGGTTAACCGATTCCAACCTAGAGAAATAAGAGCATAACAAGACACTATGAAGAATACCGACATATATATATATACATATATATATACATATATGTATATATATATATATACATATATGTATATATATACATACATATATTATCATGAAAATTGACTCCGGGTTCAGTTAGTATTTATTATGTAAAACTTGAATCAACTTACACCGACTTCTCCCACGTTATAGATCAACGTGAGGGTGTACTTTATACACACAAGCATAAGGTAATCTCGATTATCCCTAACAACCGGCAACCAAAACCTAACCCATTATTTGAATATAGCTTATTCCTTCGGTCTCCGTGTATTGTGAAGAATTTAACTAACGTATTTTTCCAATATTAAAGACTTCAACAACAATCTTATGGTTAGTCGTAAGCTCTAATATCTTGTTCATCTAGGAATCTCAAATTAGAAGCATCAACCAACAATCAAGGGTCAAGTGTATGGGCTAATACGTCATATCCCTAGTAATCATTACACATCAATTAAATTCAAACCCTTGGTTTATTAATTATCCACAATTAATCAAACAATAATTCAATAATACATCACCCTGAGGCTTGGGCTACTCCCTAGCCTCGAAAACTAAGGCACTACTCAAGTATTATCAAGTAAGAACAGAGAAACAACATCCTTAAGCATGGTAAATCAAACAAAACGAAAATACAAGAGAGATATGGAAAGAGAGCATAAATTGAAGAATGTTTATTACACTTTACAAATCCTCGAGCAATCACTGAGCTTCTTCTCCAAAGATGTCTTCCTCCTTGAAGAGGAAGAGAAGTCCCTATTATAATATATCTAAGAAAAATGAGAGAAGATAACTAATTCTACTTCTATTCCTACTTGATTACAAATGAGGTTGAGTATAATTATAGAAGTCCTAAATCCTAGCTAAAGGAAAGGAAATTTGCAGAAAAGTGCCCAAAGATAAGGGGGAAAAGTGAAAAATATAAAGGAGAGTGAGTGGTAGAGTTTAAGTTGGGTCAAACACTTGGAGCGCAACTGAATCAAGTTCTTATCTTTGCGTGCTGAACTTGTCGCGAAAATCGCTCTAAATCGATGTGATTGGAACGACCTTCTCAAACCGCAAGCGTACGATTTGTGACAGAGGTAGTATATAAGATATCTAATCCACAGGGAGGATTTTCCATGAGAATCGGCTTAAGCACGTTCGAATTAATTAGGTCAAATGGAAAATAAGAGATGGGGGCTAAACTAAACAACATAAAATAATAAATAAAGCAAGGAGGGAACCGATCGATGGGGAGATATTCCCGAAGCTTGGTTTCACACAAGAAAAATGAAAGTAACAATTCGAAGACGATTAAAGAAAACTAGTGTGAGCTCTATGTGATGGAATTCTCAACTCAATCGATATCCTAATTAGGTGATAATTCAGAATACGGTTGAGGTGCCGTATTCCCCTAGGATAGGTAACTAATCGGGGTTCGATATAGACTACCTACACGAATGTGATTTATAAACTCAATCCTGAGCCCCGGGTTACCAACTATGGGAGACTAGAAGAGGATAGCTCGACTTCTCCTATGCTAAAGACTGGCGTAGAGGTGTAGTTCCTACACACGCGACTAAACCTAATTTTGTCCATCCTAGCCAAGACCCTCTAGGCTCTACTTCCACTTTTGGTAGGTGTTCTCCTCCATAGGTCTCCCTCCTACCAATTAGGGTTTGATTGATTCACGTTCTCGGATTAAATTCCTCTTCCCTAACAATCTAAGGCATAGAAATTCAATCCTAAGCTCATTTAAGATCAATTCGAACTTTCTCGAAAGGGTGAAACCCTAGCCTAGGTTCCGATTATCCTCTCTCAAATACACAATCATACAAAATAGGACTAAATTATCGAAAGCTCAAGCCACCGAGAGAAGCCTATAATCAAGCCCTAATTTCATATGAATATCATAATAAATCAATCAAATCCGAACCTAGGTTACCACAACCACAACAATCCAATAATCAATCAGCTAATGATCAACCCCGAAGCTTGGGCTACTGTCGAGCTTCGGGAAATACAAAAAATACTCACAAATCATCAAGGGATATACAAGAATCATCAAATCAAGCAATAAAAACTGAAAATAAAGAGAAGGCAAGAGAAATGCTCAATAATTTGATGAATCCTTGAAATACTCCGACAATCTTAACGGGTGTCACAAGCCCGTGACTAGTCTTCGACTTCACCATCAAAGATGGTTTCCTCCTTGAAGAGGAGGAAGAAAAACCCTAGTTCTAAGCTAAAATCTAAAAATATAAAGAGAAGAGAGAAAGTGTAGAGAAAGCTTTTAAAAGAAGGCAAATGTTGTTGGATAATTGATAGATGTTCACAAATGAGAGGACAAGGGTTATATATAGCTCTCCCTAACCCTCAAAATCAGCTGAAAGTGAGCCCTAGTAAGGGCAAAAGTGTAAAAATACGAAAGAGAGTGCGTGGTCCTTTAAGTTGTTGAGTCGAGCCCCTTGTGCGCGCTTGACTCGTCCTTCTCGTGATTTCTGGGAAAACTCCATCTAGAATCAGCCTTTGACTTCAACTAAAAAGTTATAGATTCTTGTCTCGGCTACATGTGGAAACTTGAATCACTCAAATTGGAGCTAGGACGAGGAAGTTACGATCAAAATACAAAAATTGCACAAAACAGAGTACGCGTGCGAAATCCGGCCGGTAACTACTGGTACCACTGCCGGTCCGGCAGCCGGGCCAGTAGGTGGTCCGGCAGGTGGTCCCTGGGTCAGTTATGGACTGACAGCTGGTGGTCCAGCCGGTCCGGTAGGTGGTTCGGCTGTTGGTCCAGTTCAGTTTCCAGCTTTGCACCTCCGTCTTTCGTCGCCGTTTCGGAGTCCTTTCTCTCGTTTTCTCGACCCGACCCCTTCATGGCTTTTGTTCGCGACTCAATGAAATTCAGTTTGAGCTCTTGTTAGGCCTGATTTGGATTCATTTGGGCCTCGATTTGCAGGCTGGAACGTGGCATATGTGCGATCAACCTCTTCTTCTTTCTTTCTCCAATTTGAGGCCTTTTCATTCATTTTCTCGGCCCCACTCCTTTACGACTTTTACTTGTGTCTTGATGATCTTCACTTCGGGCCTGACCCCAACCCAATTTGTGCCTTGGGATGCAGGTCGGAGTATGAAAATGGATGCCAGCGATGTTCTAAATTCTTCCGAGTTTCCTAACCTTCAAAATACGACTCAAAAATACCCAGAAGCGCATCAATCATATTAAAAGAAAAATCAACCCAGAAATACAATAGAACACAAAATTGCACATAAACACAACAATTACAGGTAAATCTCCACAAAATATGAACGTGAAAGTGCAAGAAAAACGGTAATTTTCTCATTCATCACGTGCCTCTTTTGTTTTTCGTCGTTTTGACTCCCTTCCTTACTTTTTCTTGTCATGACTTCTTCACTACCTTTGTTCACAAATCACATGAATTCAAGTCAGGCTAGGCCCAGGCCTAATGAGTTCCCGTTTGTACCTAAAAATATGGGCCAAAACAGAGGGGTGGGTGCAAATGGCTACTTTAAATCTTCGAATTTTTCAAACCTTAAAAAAAAAAAAAAATCCAAAAGTGTATAAAATAATATAAAAAAATAAGAAAATTAACCCGAAAAAATATACTTTTACATAAAAAATACCTAAACTTATCAGAGGAACGCAATTCACAATAAAATATGAACAAACGATCATTTTGGCACGCACACAATGAAAGAGCAAAAAATAAAAGATGTTAGATTTTCGACTTTGTTAAAACCTTCCTATGAAAATAGAGTACCAGAAAAGCCTGACATTCTAGGAAAAACGAAAAAAATCTTCATTGTTCATATTATAATTGACGATGATTTGTATAAATTTCAAAACGAAAGACCACCAAGTAAATTAGTTTGCCCATTTGGATAAAGCATTCGTATCATCATGCCCTCTCTGTAAATATGTGATACTCGAAATTTAGCTTTCAATTCATTTGTAAAGTACTCATCAAACATCCACAAGCACCACATAACCTTAATATATTGGACATGAACAAGTGAACAACATAAGTAGAATAGGTTTCCAGCCAAAGCTATGACAACCGAGTCGGTTCGCAATCTCAATAGCCTTAAAACTATTTCCAAAAGAAACTAAGAATCCCAGCACAAAACTTCTATAATTTCTAAAATACCAGCACAAAACCTTAATAGCTGCAACCAACTTCGCTTCAAGAGTAAAATCATTGCCATAAGAAACTGAGAATCCTTGCACAAAGATCTAAAATTTCTAAAAAATATCGACACTAGATACACCTCCAGGATCCCTTCAGCATTGTCGTTCATGTTAAGGCAGAAGACCAAACAACAGTTAAAAACTAAAGCAGTCTAAAGCTGAGCAAACAAAAAATCAATTTTTTTAGAGTTTTTTCATCAAAAATAAAACTAGAAATCAGAGTAAATAAAAATCCTAGATTACTTACAACTAACACCCTGTAATATCTAATTAGCACCTAAAAACTAGTCCCAAGCAATGGCACAAAAAAACTTGATCGTTCTAATTTCTTCCAATTATTTCGCAAGTGTACGTTGTAGTAACAACTAGTGGTAAGTAAGGTCATATCGCACAAGGACTAGTATAGATAACCTAATCGAATTACTATAGTGATCCTACTACTAAAATATCTAAGCAGATTGAATAGCAGATTGATTTGGTTGTTATCACACTTACTAATGTTTAGATCCTTAAAATTAATAAGAGAATAACAAATTAATTAACTAATTATCAAATAAGCAAATATGAAACTCAAATTAGTATATATAAAGGTTATCTTAGGATGTTCGATTTCAGAACTGATTATCGTGTGGTCATAGACAACCACACATGCAAAAACGTATATATTTCCATAATTCACAAGTTCCTACTGTCATGATGCTTCCCGATTATGAATCTTATACTCCCTTCGGCACCTAAGATGTGGATTATAGACAATAGACTAACCTCTTGGAAGAAGTGTATATAACTCCTAAAAGCGCCTAGGAATTACCCCCACAATATGTTATGTTTTTACGAATATTTTTAGTGTTTTTGATGTTTTAGGAACCAACATGGATGAGCATAGCAAGAAATAGGGGTCGACAAAGGGAGAAAATTAAGTTGGGGCAAAGAAGAGGATTCGCGACCACGAGCCACACCTCTCGCGGCTGCAACAAAAGAGGCGTAATGAAGAAATCCTTATGTTGAAGCAATGCGACCGTGAGGGACCTTCCTCGTGGCCGCGACAAACCTAGCCTGGACAGTGAATTCACTGATGCACCATCGTGACCGCGACAAGCAAGGCTTGCGGCCACGACGAATTTGACGCCTGACACGACCGCGATGAGGTCACAACAGTTTAAACTCGCGAAAAAACCAGGTTTGCCTCACTTCTTCAATTTCCCCCCTCTTTCTTCTTTGCACGCGAATAGCATACACCCTCACATATATCCCAAATTTTGTGTTCAAACACCAAACAAATCACACAATAACAATCACAAACACAAGCACACACTAAAATTCATCTCTTGCACCACGAATTTCGGATTGCTCGACCCGGTTGGACGAACGTAGGGCACTTCCAAGTTTGACTTTTTTGACTAAATTTCTCCAGTAAGTGAAGCTAACCCAAGCTTTTAGTTTCACTAATCTATTGTTTATGCTCAATTATGTTGAAGTTTTGTCAATTTTCGAGTTTGTAGAGGTGCTTGTTCATAGTTGAGTAGTATTGGCACTTGTAGTGCATATTTTGTGGAAAACTCGATTGGGTCATGAAATGTAGATATAATTGGTGCTAATTGTAGTTGAATTTGTGTTATTAATTGTGTTTGGAATGGTTTAATAGCAACGATATCGAATTTGACATGTTTTGTTCATTGAGGACTTTTATCGAGCATGTTATGGGCATGAATTAGAATCAGCTTTTTGCTTGATTTTATATTCACTTTGTGTTCTTATGTGTAAAAAAATGATAAACTAGTTTAGTTTGCATGGATTATGTCCGGATGATTCAAATTTCAGCATAGGTCAGGTTAAATTGATGAACTTAGAGATTAAACACAAAATAGGGGGTGCAAATTAAGAAATTTGACAAAGTTGTTGCTATAATGGAATTAATTTTGTAAATAGATACTTTGAGAATCAATTAGGACTAGGAATAACGTGTTGTTTAACTAGAAGTAATTGATTGCTAGAAGGTATTTCTCACTTATTGAACTTCATTGATTTTTGATTGCTCGTTTGTTGGATTGAGTGTGTGTAGGTTCACTAAGATGGCTCCTAAAAAGGAAAGCTCTAGCCAGAGCAAAGCCAAGCAAGTTATGGTTGAAGAACTGGCAGAATGGAATCCAAATTATATTCAAACCTTTGTATGGGTTCACACTAGAGAAGGCTGAGCACAGTCGGTTTGATCAGCTTCGGCACCGCCAGATTATGGTAACAAGGTTCAACAATGATGAATTGACTCGGGCGATGGGCATACATGATAATGTCAGGGCTCTACTGGCTCAGAGAGGCTTTCTCAAATTCATGCAAGCACAACGTACCTACACGAGACTCACACTGGAGTTTCTCAGTACATATGTCATCATAGTGGCAAGTACATTGCATTCTCACCGACCTAACGGCATCACGTTCCAGCTGATGGAAAAACAACGTTCACTGTCCTATGCCCAATTGGATCAGATCTATGGCTTCTCTAAGGCCACCAGACATGACCCACCGGAACTGTTTAATGTGCAAGAGTTTTGGGGTTTATTGACCCCCGTTCCACCTCTTGTAGAAACCCAAAGGTATGTTGCTAATGCTGCTAAAGCTTCTTGGATTCACAATCCTGTCATCCAGCATATCCAGAAGATGGCGGCCCACACTTTGTTTGCACGAAGAGAAACAGGGGCAGGCCGAGTTGCAGATGATCTAGAATATGCTTCATGGGCATAAAGTTGATATTGCCAAGCTACTGATGGAGCATTTCGAGAATGTAATTCAGAAGCAAAAAGATAGCATCATGATTGGAGGATTGATCACACTTACAACCGCATCTTATGATGATAATGATTTAGATGACTTGATACCGGTTAAGGGTGAGGTCCAGTTCACATGGGAGTTGCCAGAAAATATGCAAGTGGGCGATGGGAGAAGATGGGAAGGTCCCGTATGTTTACCAAAATGTGGGATCCTACCTTAGACTCCCCTTCGAGATAAGAACGGCTATAACAAGTGCCAATGATATAGACAACTTTGCCCTATCCACTGCCGAACATCTTGAGCTCTCCCAAATGCTGAACTCCGATGTCTTTCGATTAGGGCAAACGGCCAAAGCCAGCAACAGAGTTCCTAGACTGTCTAGGAAGAAGAGGGCATCAACGACATTTGTATCCGTGTCCGAGCTGACTGAGACTGTGGAAGGACTCATAGCATCTCTTTGGTAAGACGTTCAACTTTATCACCGAGAGGTGCAGTCGATTGGCACCCATATGGAGAGGCACCGAACAGAGGTTCAAGGGGCTATGCAAACCATTAGCACATAATTGCATGATCAGAGAGCTATTTTGAATATCCTCCTCGACCGAAGCAACGAGGAACACACATCGAGGCAGCAACAGGATCTTCGGTGGGATACATTGGCTCAGTTTTGGAGCCAACATGGTTTCCAACCACCCCCGCCGCCATAGTGATTGTAAGTTAACACCAAGGTGTACCACTCTTTTCCCTCCAAACATTGACTTTCAGCCAAGTTTGAGAAAAGGGGGTGTACAGTGGGACGTCTTGGCCGCTATTTATATTTGTTGTTGTTTTTTTACTTTTAGTTTCTTATTGCTTGTTCGGTTACTGCTGTTTGTTCATATTTTTTGGGTTGATTTTGGGTATGTGTGCCCACTTACTTGCTTATTTTTGCTGCATTAGTTGGAGAATTAGGTCTGTGTGCCCATTTGTGTTATTTTATTGGAGTTATTAGGTATGTGAGCCCATTTGTGTTATTTATTTGTCATGTTGGGTCATTGTAGTCTTTAGTTTAATTATTTTGTTTTGAGTGTCTTAGTAGTTTAGTTCTAGTTTTTATGTTTAGTGGAGTCTACAAGAATAAGAAAAACTCGATTCGTTAGTGGTAACAAGTGATTAAATAGAAGAAAATAAACAATGGGGAAAGATGGATGATGAAAAGTTAATGATGAAAAGATTTTGGGAATTTGTTGCAAAATTGATACATAATAGAGCAAGAGAGGTAATTTGAGACGAAATTGAGCTTGAACTTAGAATATTTTATCAAACTAACCTTGTGAGAATTTGAGCCTAATTGTACTCCTATTTTCGGAGTAATATGACTTCTTTCGATGTGAAATTTGATTGGATATGTGTATTATTCTCTAGAACTTGCCTTGAGTCTTTACTATGAATGTGTTAAGTATGTGCTGTGACTTAGGAAGTGATCTTAGGTAGTTTTGTTTTTAGCCTTGAAAAGTTGCTCTTTGTACCAAAAGTTCATAATTTATCCCTAGTTAGCCCATTTGAGCTTAATAGCCTATCCTTTCATAACCCGACATTGCAAGCTGAAAACCTTTCGATTTAAACCTTTGGCCTTAACTGGATTAATCAAGTAAGAGGGAGGAGGATTGGAAGGTAGATGGGGAAATTTTTTGGGAAGGAAAGGAAACACTAGTAGATATTCAAAAGATGAAGGGAAGAACAAAATGATCGGTGAAAAGCAGAGAAGAAGAGCCTCTCCTAGTTCGAAAAGAAAAAAGAAAAAAGAAAAAAGAAAAAAGAGAAAAAGAAAAAGAAAAAGAAAAAAGAAAAAGAGAATAAAAAGAAAAGAAAGAGTTGTGTTTATAATTTGTTCATAATTTTGAGGAGAGGCTAGGAAATAAAGTGCTTAGTTGTTGAATTAAATAGAAAAGTCGGTAGTCCCAAGTTGTAGTACCCATATAGTTGAAAAACACTTAAGTTGTAAGGGCTTTTTGAAGGTGAAGAAGTCACTTTGCAGGGCGATTTACTGAAATTTGAGTGTGAGATTGAGTGATTTTATTTAAGGGTAGTCGGGTTAGGAGTAACTTGTTTAGTCCAAAAGTAGTCACTGTTATCCAAATGTATCCCACCTTACCTTAAGCACACATTACAAAAAAAAAAAAAAAAAAAAAAAAGAAGATATGTACGAGGTCTAGTTTAGACGATTGGCAAGCATATGGTAGACTGTGGGGTTGTGTTCAATATCATCAAGGTGGTGCTTGTATGGTGTTGGGAATTCAGAACCGGATTCAGAACTCTAAGAACCGGGCTAGAAGAATCGGGTTTATTCGAGTCAAGAGAAGGGTGTAAAACTGGACCGGGTTTTGTGTTAAAAGTGACATGTGAACAAGAAGACAAACACAACGGTTTTGAGCTGGAAGAAACCGTTGTGGCTTAACCGTTGCTAACAAACTATCAGCTCGCAACTTGCAGCGGTTATAACTCCATCCTCGCAAAGATTCGAGATACATCACTGATATAGGCTTGAAGCTCTTGTGAAGGAGAACACAATTATAACATTTTCCCTTTGTAAACAATACAGTAGAGAGAGAATTAGAAATCTACGGTTCTAAACCTAATTCGATCTGTGAATTGGGGTTTTGCTAGATTTTGAGTATTTTTTGTAATTTCTACTTGAGTGAAGTGAATTTAGGTGTGTAGAGCCTCCGTTGATGTAGATCACATTGGATCGAACCACGTAAAACCTCCTTGTGTGATTTTGTTTCTTGTTTCTGCGTTTGTGTGTTCGACTGTTCTTGGAGTGATTTTGTCCGAACATTCAACATCAGTTCGTTCATTCTAGTGTGTTTTTTCATCCGAAAGTGATCTGGGTCATTTTATGTGAGGTGGTTTTCACAACAAGCAGCGCCGTCTGTGGGAAACCACTCTCACACCAGAAGAAGCAGAAATGGCAAGAATGAAAATGGATTTGGACAAGTTCTTCGGCATGGATGACTTTGCATTGTGGAAGATCAAGATGAATGCCATCTTAATTCAAAATGGGCTTTCAAATTCTCTTAAACCTGTTGATCAGTGGTTGGAGGCTGAGAAACCCAAGTTTGGTGATACGGATTAGAAGGCTTTGAGTATGATCATCCTGTGTCTTAGTGATAAGCCATTGAGGGAGATTTCTTGGTGCATAACTACCATAGAAGCCTGGGCAAAACTGGAAGAACGGTATCAGTCAAAATTAGTTTCATACAAGCTTTTCCTCAAACAGAAGTTGCTTTCCTTCAGGATGAGTGATGATAAGGTAATTTTTGACCAATTAGATGAGTTCACAAAGCTGATTAATGAACTGGAGGATTTGGAAGTCAAAATTCAAGAAGAGGATAAAGCTTTGATGGTGTTAAATGCACTTCCAAGATCCATGGAGAGTTTTAAAGATACTCTCATGTTTGGAAGGCAAGAGAAGTTAAGTTATGACTCAATTATCACTGCCTTGAAAACCAAATGTCTGCAGAATCAAGGTGATAAACAACCCAATCAGTCTAGTGAAGGTTTGAACATCAAGTTCACGAGAAATAATAAAAAAACAAGGGTCAAGGTTTCAAGGACTCAAAGGATGGGAATGATGGCTCAAAGAAAGATGGAGATTGGGTAGAGAAAAGGAAGTGTTTCAGCTGTAAACAGGTTGGACACTTAAAGAAGAATTGTCCATTAAAGAAGAAGAAGAAAGAGGGCCAAGGTGCAGAAGCTGCAGCAGTTGAGCATGATGCAGATACTCCAGAAGTCTTAAACATCACAGATTCAAAGATAGAAAATGAGTGGGTTTTGGATACTGGATGTTCTTTCCACATGTGCCCACATGAACATTGGTTTCAAGACCTAAAGAAGGAAGGTGGAAGATGTGTGCTGTTGGGCAATGGTCATTCTTGCAAAGTTCTAAGCATTGGTTCAGTCAAGATCACCATGTTTGATGGTGTTACAAAAAACCATTTCAAATGTAAGGTATGTACCTGGTCTTAAAAGAAATTTACTCTCCCTGGGTTCTTTAAATGCAACTGGATGTAAGTTCAACTCAGTAGATGGTTTCTTACACATTACAAAAGACAAGAAGCTGGTGATCAAGGGTAGGAAGCATAATGGATTGTTTAACTTGAGGGGACAGCCTGTTTGTCGTAGCTTGGATAATGTGTGGAGTAAAACTAGTCTTATGCTGTGGCATAAGAGACTTGGAGACATTGGGGAGAGAGGTCTGAAAGAGTTATCAAGAAAAGGTATAATTGGTAACATAGGATCATAAACACTTCAGTTTTGTGATAAATGTGCATTAGGCAAGTCTCAAAAACTGCCTTATGGAAAGGGTGTTCATTCCACTCAAGAAGCTTTTGATTATGTGCATTCTGATATCTGGGGTCCATCTAAGACAGAAACACATGGTGGAGGGAGATATTTTATGACAGTCATTGATGATTTTAGTCGGAAAGTATGGGTGTTTGTGCTTAGAAACTAAAGTGATGCATTCAATAAGTTCAAAGCATGGTTGATTCAAATAGAGAACTTAAAGGGCAAGAAGCTTAAACACTTAAGGACTGACAATGGTTTGGAATACTTATCCACTGATTCAATGAGTTTTGTGAAGAGAAAGGGATCACAAGACACAAAACTATGCCAATAAATCCACAACATAATGGAATTGCTGAAACGTTCTATAGAACCATTCTTGAAAGAGTGAGATGTTTGTTGCTTGATGCGGCCTTACCAAAGGTGTTCTGGGGTGAGACAGTGAACACTGTGTGTTATCTCATCAACAAATCACCATCATCATCATTAGGATTCAAGACACCTGATGAAGTATGGAATGGAAAGCTTAGTGATTATATAGATTTGAAGGTGTTTGGCTGTCTTGCTTTTGCTCATGTTAAGCAAGACAAGCTGGATCCAAGGGCCCTTAGGTGTGTGTTCTTAGGTTATCCAGATGGGGTGAAAGGATACAGGTTGTGGGGTGTTATGAACAGCTCAAACTCACACAAGATAAATGAAAACAAAAAACAAAAAACGAACGAAATTAAACAAGAAACGGCCGATCAACGTTCATGTGCAGGTACATAAATAAGAACAATGAACTCAGGGATTTACGTGGTTCGATCCAAGATGATCTACATCCACGGAGGTTCTATGCACCTCAATTCACTTCACTACACAATCAATTACAAGAATCACCCAGAAAACTAGTAAACCCCAAATCACAATCCGATTTGGAATAGAAACCCTAGCTATCTAATTCTCTCAATTGCGTAATGTTTACAGAGGGAAAACTATTTCAATCAGCTCGCATTTACAAGTGATTACAATGTATATAAGTATCGAAGCTCTAATCTAGAAGACGGGAGAGCAGTAACCAACTTTGACTCAACTGCTCCAAGTTGCAGAAACAAGCCTTTTGCAACAGTTTGTGTTGCAACGGATTAAAACCATTGTATCCGACGATTATAACCAACCTCAACCCGGTTCCCTTTTAACCACTTCACTGAATTGAGTTCAAACCCGATTTTATGTCCCGGTTCTTCAAATACCAAACCCGGTTCTGAAATCGTCACAACTTACACTTCATATAGTGAGTCATTTGATGAAATTGAACTAACATTCACAAATCTCCACCTCAATGAACTCAAGTGCATTCCTTACCTCAACCTGCCTTTGTTCCTTGAATACTAACCACATTGTTCAAGCCTAGTTAGGCTCGAACAATGCACTACCTTGTTCCCAGACACTGCTTTGGTTAAGAAATCAGTAGCATTGTCATTAGTATGCACTCTCTTAACCTCCACAGACCCTGCATCTATCACATTCCTTGCAAAATGTAACCTGACATCTATATGCTTGGATCTTTCATGGAAAGCCTGGTGTTTTACCAAATGCAGTGCACTCTGATTATCACAGAATATGGTCACACACTCCTGCTTAATTCCCAAATCCTTCAGGATCCCCTTCAACCACACAGCTTCCTTGATTGCTTCTGTCAATGCTATATATTCAGCTTCTGTGGTAGATAAAGCTACTACAGATTGATGTACACTTCTCCAACTTACCGCAGTACCATATAGAGTAAACAAATATCCTGTAATTGATCTTCTGGTATCAACATTCCCTGCAAAATCAGCATCTGCAAATCCTACCAATGGAATGGACATATTTGCCTGTTTCTGAAATCTCAACCCTCGATTAACTGTTCCTTTTAAGTATCACCTGCTTCAAAGCATCCCAATGAGCTTTTCCTGGATTTGACATGTACCTACTAACCAAAGATACACAATATGCCAAGTCTGGCCTGCTACAGATCATGCCATACATCAAGCTTCCAACACCACTTGCATATGGTATATTTCTCATATATCTGACTTCTTCTGCTGTTCTTGGACTCTGCTCCTTGGACAATTTAAGTTGTTGACTTACTGGAATACTCAATGATTTGGCTTCATGCATCTGAAGTCTCTCCACCACTTTCTGAAGATAATGCTTTTGAGACAACCATAAGCTTCTAGAACTCCTATCTCTTATTATACTCATGCCCAAAATTTTCTTTGCATCTCCTAAATCTTTCATGTCAAACTCAGAACTCAACTTCTTCTTCAGCAAGTGTATTTTATGCTTACTCCTACTTGCAATAAGCATGTATCCACATATAGCAACAGATACACAGGATCAACACTAGTATTCTTATCAAATTATACACAACTGTCATACAGACTTCTAACAAAACCTGCCTTTAACATGAACTCATTGAACTTTTTATTCCACTGCCTTGGACTTTGTTTCAACCCATACAATGATTTCTTGAGAAAACATACCTTCTCTTCATTTCTTGGAACCACAAAACCCTCAGGCTGTTTCATATATGTATATATATTCTCAACCAAGTCACCATACAAAAATGCAGTTTTAACATCTAATTGTTATAACTCCAAGTCTTCTTGTGTTACTTTTGACAACAGCAGTCTGATAGAACAATGTTTCACCACAGAAGAGAAAACCTCATTAAAATCAATACCTTCCCTCTGAGTAAAACCTCTTGCAACCAGTCTTGCTTTATATCTTATCCTTTCTGAGTCTCCAGCTTCAATTTTCTTCTTATATACCCACTTGGAACTTACCAGCTTTTGACCTTTAGGCTTATCAACCAGTTTCCAAGTACCATTCCTTTCCAGAGATTCCATTTCTTCCACCATTGCACTAACCCAGTACACTTTCACCACCACTGACTGCTTCTTTGAAGCTCTGTGGTTCCTGATGTTCTATGTCTTCAGCAATACTCAGTGCATAATGTACACTCCTAGCCTGCCCATAGAAGTCTGGTCTTTGAATTTGCCTCCATGGTCTATCTCTGGCAATACTATAGTTTCTTAGATTTGTATTCTGGATTGCACATCTTCTTCTTCTGATGAACTGTCACTTGAGTGTTCACTCAAGTTTTCAGCCCTTTGGGAATTAGAATCCATCTGAGTCTCAATCCTGAACTGATAATTTTTCTGCTTCAGTAGTTCCATCATGTTCTTCTTGACTTCCAGTGGAGTGATATCCCATAACTGACTCATTGAACTTAACATCTCTGCTTATTATGAGCTTCTGATTCCCAGGTTCCAAACACCATAACCTGTATCCTTTTATTCCTTCTGGATAACCCAAAAACACACACATGTATTCTCTTGGATCAAGTTTGTCTGACTTCATATGTGCATAAGCCAGACATCCAAACACCTTTAAACCTGCATAGCTTAGAATTCTACCACTCCACACTTCTTCTAGTGTTTTGAACCCTAGAGATGATAAAGGTGATCTGTTGATCAAATAACATGCTGTATTGATTGTTTCTCCCCAAAAGACCTTTGGCAGTCCAGCATCAATCAACATACACCTCACTCTTTCAAGCATTGTTCTGTTGAATCTTTCTGCAACACCATTTTGTTGAGGATTCATTGGAACTGTTCTATGTCTTGTAATTCCTCTTTCATCGCAGAAATTTGTAAATTCAGTAGATAGGTACTCTAAGCCATTATCTGTTCTTAAATGCTTGAGTTTCTTACCCCTTAAAGTTCCATCTGAATGAGCCATGTCCTAAATTTAGTGAATGCATCACTTTTGTTTCTTAAAACAAACACCCACACTTTCCTGCTGATGTCATCAATAACAGACATGAAATATCTTCCTCCTCCATGAGTTTTAGTTCTGGATGGTCCCCAGATATCTGAGTGAACATGATCTAGAGGTTCTTGAGTAATGTGTATCCCTTAGCATAAGGCAACTTCTGTGATTTGCCTAATGCACATTTATCACAGAATTCAAGTGTCTAGTTTCCAACCTCTCCAATTATGCCTTTCTTGGATAGTTCTTTTAGTCCTCTTTTCCCAATGTGTCCTAACCTTTTATGCCACAGTGTTAATTCATTCTTGCCTAGAATGTTTCCCACACAACCAATCACAGGTTTTCCCATCAAAATGAACCATTATGTTTTCTTCCTTTGATCACCAGTTTGTTCCCTTTGGTTATGTGTAATTGACCATCAACAGACTTGAATTCACACAAAGTAGCAATGAGAGATCCTAGAGAGATTAAGTTTCTCTTAAGACTAGGCACATACCTCACATTGGTGATTGTTCTTGTAATTCCATCAAACATATTGATGTTTACTGATCAAGTGCCTTGAACTCTGTAGGATTGATCGTTTCTATAGCAATACGCACCCTCCATCTTCTTTCTTGAGATTCTGAACCCATTCTTCATGAGGACACATATGGAAGGAGCAACCAGTGTCCAATACCCACTCCATCTCCATTTTTGACTCAGTAACATTCAGAACTTCTGGTGTGTCCTCTTCATGTTCAACTGTAGCAGCTTCAGCACCTTGGCCTTCCTTCTTCTTCATCTTTTGTGGACAATCCTTCTTTAGGTGCCCAATTTTCTTACACTTGAAGCACTTCCTATTTTCTACCCATTCTCCAGATTTCTTCTGAACATTATTGCCACTCTTAAAGTTCTTTGAGGTTTGGCCCTTCTTCTTTTAGTAGTTTCTTCTGAACTTAATGTTTAATCCTTCACCAGATTGAGTCACTTTCTTATCTCCCTGATTCTGCAAACATTTGGTCTTCAAAGTAGTAATAATTGAGTCATAACTCAACTTATCCTGCCTCCCAAACATCAGAGTGTCCTTGAAGCTCTCCATAGATCTTGGTAAAGAATTTAACACCATCAGAGCTTTGTCATCATCTTCCATTGTTACCCCAAGATCCTCCAGTTCATCAAGAAGCTTTGTAAACTCATCTAGCTGATCAGAAATTTCCTTTTCCTCCACCATCTTGAAAGCCAGTAATCTCTGCTTGAGAAACAACTTGTTTGAAAATGACTTGGATTAATAGAGATCCTCCAGTTTGGTCCAAGCCTCAATTGCATTCATACACCTTGATACTTCTCTCAAAGGCTTATCACCAAGGCACAGAATGATCAGGCTCAATGCCTTCTGGTCTATTTCACCATATTTGGGTTTCTCAGTCTCTACCCACTCATTTTCTGGCTTGAGAGCATTTACCAACCCATTCTGCACCAGGATCGCCTTCATCTTGATCTTCCACAGGTAGAAATCATTTTTCCCTGAGAAATTGTCCATATCCATCTTCATTCTTGACATCCTTTCCTGCTTCTTGTGTGAGAATGCTTCCCACAGAAGGCGCCACTTGTTATGAACAGCTCAAACTCACAAGATAAATGAAAACCAAAAAACCAAAAGAAATCAAACAAGAAACTATTGAACAACGTTCATGCGCAGGTACAAAAATAAGAACAATGAACTCAGGGATTTACATCGTTTGATCCAATATGATCTACATCCACGAAGGTTCTATGCACCTCAATTCACTTCACTACACAATCAATTACAAGAATCACCCAGAAAACTAGTAAACCCCAAATCACAATCCGATTTGGAACAAAAACCCTAGCTATCTAATTCTCTCAATTGCGTAATGTTTACAGAGGGAAAACTATTTCAATCAGCTCACATTTACAAGTGATTAGAATGTATATAAGTATCAAAGCTCGAATCTAGAAGACGGGAGAGCAGTAACCAACTTTGACTCAACTACTCCAAGTTGCAGAAACGAGCCTTTTACAACGGTTTGTGTTGCAACGGATAAAAATCGTTGTATCCGACGGTTATAACCAACCTCAACCCAGTTCCCTTTTAACCACTTCATTGAATTGAGTTCAAACCCGATTTTATGTCCCGATTCTTCAAATACCAACCCGGTTCTGAAATCTTCACAACTTACACTTCATATAGTGAGTCACTTGATGAAATTGAACTAACATTCACATGGTGCTTAGAGCCTGGAAATCAAAAGCTCATTGTGAGTAGAGATGTGAAGTTCAATGAAAATGTCATGGGATATACTTCTGCTGGTAGTGTGAAAGAATTTCAGGATGCTGTGGGAGCTAAGAAAGTTTCAGTTGAGGTGGAGTGTTTACATGATAACTCTCAACCCAGAGAAGACAACTTGGATCATCACTTAAGTGAAAGTTCTTCAGAAGAAGATGAAGTGCTACCTGAGACACCAAATCTCAGGAATTACAGCATTGCCGGGGATAGACCAAGGAGACAAATCCAAAGACCAGATTTCTATGGACAAACTGCAAGTATGTATTATGCACTTAGTGTTGCAGAGGACATAGAACACCATGAACCTCAAAGTTTCAAAGAGGCAGTGAGTGGAAATGAAGGTGAGCAATGGATAAGTGCTATGATAGAAGAAATGGAATCCCTAGAGAGAAATAACACCTGGAAGTGGTGGATAAGCCAAATGAGCAGAAGCTAGTGAGTTCCAAGTGGATTTATAAGAAGAAGATTGAAGCTGGAGACACTGAAAAAGTGAGATACAAGGCTTGGCTTGTAGCTAGAGGTTTTACACAAAGGGAGGGTGTTGATTTCAATGAAGTATTATCTCCTGTGGTGAAACATTGCTCTATTAGACTTCTGTTATCAAAGGTAACTTAAGAGGATATGGAATTGCAACAATTGGATGTAAAAACTGCATTTCTACATGGAGACTTGATTGAAAACATATATGTGAAAAACCTGAAGGCTTTGTGGTTCCAGGTAGTGAAGAGAAGGTGTGCTATCTCAGGAAGTCACTCTATGGGTTAAAACAAAGTCCAAGGCAGTGGAACAAGAAGTTCAATGAGTTTATTATAGTGAAAAAGACTTGAAAAACTAATCACATAAAATCTCAGAACTGTGTTCGGTCGAAACTTGAAGAAATTGGGCCGAACAGCTTTGAGGTGTTCCCTCCAAAACTGAGAAATTATGGCTGAACAAACAACAACACAGAAACAGAAATGAAATTGGACAATTCACACTTTTACGTGTTTCGATCAAGAAGATCTACATCCACGGAGGTTCACTACATCTCAATTCACTAAATTGTTGAAGAGATTACAAGAATTAAGCTGAAACTAGAAAATAGGCAAACGAACCCTAGCTTCTATTCTCTCTCTACAGTAACAGGAATTTAGGGAAAATGATACAACTCTAATCGCAGGAATGAGAGAAACAAGTTTAAGTATGTGGTTCAGCTCGAATCTTCAGAGGATGGAAGTTATAACCACTTCTTGAAAATGGGCTTCAACTTGGCAAGTGGCTGGCAACGACAACGGTTCTGCAACGGTAACCAACTAGTAGTATCCCCGTGCGATGCACGATTTGTAAGTGCAAATGAATAAATTAATATTTTTTATATTTTTATATAATTTTAATATAATAAAATATTACAATCAATAAATAATAAGATATAAAAATTATATGTTAATGGAAAAAGAGTGCAGTAAAAAGTATTAAAAACTAAAATATATATTAAAATGAATATTTATTTTTCTTAATGTATGAATTTCTCTAGCATCCTTTTATAGAAATCATGTTGATGATTGGGGCTGGACTTGCAATATGCGATTGACAGAGGATATATTTGTAATGTTAAAATTTAGTTACCGTCTTCATAAATAATTTTTCATTAATAATAGTCAATAATTTATAAAAAGAAAATAATTTTAAGAAAATATATTTTTTTCGGCCCAAACAAAATCAGCCCAAATAGCTTTATCATATTTATTTAGGCTAATATATGGTAAGTTATTGCCAATAATTGTGTTTTATATTGGGTTGAATTTTATATACCAAAAAATGTGATTTCCAGAATTGGTAATAGATTTTGAGCGGGAAAACTTCAAAGTTACTGATTTTAGTGGATTTTGTTATTATATTAAGTATAGATAGTTGTTTCCAAATTCTAACCATAAGACCTTCAAATATGACGACATTGAAGTTGAAGAATGTAACTTTGGGTCACCCAGCCCATTACACGGCCCATGCGATATGAGTCGAGTCTTACATGCTTTTTTTCCTAATTTTTTTAGGATTTTCACCCTTCAACTCATATCTTAATTCTCCAACTATAAAGGGGGACCTAAAGATAAAATTTTATACATCTTCTGTCATAATTTGGAGTGTCAAGCAAGGGATTCAAGGAAGAGTTCAAGAATTCAAGAGCAAGAAACATTCAGTTATATCTTTTTAATTGTTTTGTTCTTAGCTACTTATGATATTTTTGAGGATTCATTTTTTTTACTACCGAGAGGCTTATTATTAAACTCTGACACTCAAAACTACACAGACTGAAATACAATGGTTCCTGGAGAAAAACACCTTCCAGGAGAAAAATCAATTGGGCTTCATTACCGAGCCCAGAACATGAATAATTATCAATCACAATCTTTGGAAATTATAATATGATATACTGTCTTGATTTTGAGTTGAAAAGGTTATGTTGCGAGATTTGTGTAAATCAATTGTAACTTATTACCAATTTTAAATGCAATTCCGGAATTAAATGGTTTGAATGTTTTAACATATATAAGGTAATATCAATTAATGCAGCAAATTATATCATACATAAGGCTTAATTAATTAATGCAGCTAATATTGAAGTTTTCCAGAATTAGCAGTGTTGTTTTGGGCGGGAAAATGTTGATATTACTACTCTTGGCGGATTTTGTTATATTATATAGTATAGATTTAGACAACAAGACCATTAAGTAAACAAACGTTGCCTTATAATGTAAATACTTGCGTTGTTTTTAATTTAAAAAAAAAAAAAAAGCCTGATCCGTCGGTTAGGCGCGACACACACACACCCAATTTTAGATCCATATATACATTTAGATCTATTGTGAATTGAGTGCACATAAATTTTTGCCAAAATGAGATAGATTAGATTAATCCACGACTAATTAGGCACATCTTAGTCCAAAAATAATAACCGCACCGAGAAACATCTGTCACGGCTTTCAAATACTCAAAGATTAAAATATCTCCGATATTCACCGATATCTCTCCGAAATCTCTTCTTTTTGGTGATCCCGAAACGATATTCAGATGTAATAAAATTCTGTCAGAATTTCTCCGAAATATCTTCGAAATTTCTCCGAAATCTCCAAAAATTTCGATTTGGTCTATCTCCAGGTATAATTTCAATTTTACAGAAATTTGGATGAATTTCAATGAAATTTCGGTGAACATTGGTTAATTTCGATTAAATTTCGGTTAATTTCGGTGAAATTTTGGGAAATTTCGGATATTTTCGAATTTTTTTTTTTTTTAAAAAAAAATGGTTGATATGATATGCAATTGATTCTTATTTGAGCTAAAGACATTATTGAACATAGAAAATGAAGAAATTCTGACGAAAATAACAGTTTGTCAACATTTTTAATATGTATCATAAATGAAGCTCCAAACTTTAACCACCAGACAAAGTTAAGAACTTGTTATGATTTCTATCTTTCTTAATTTTATTTAGTATTAACTTTTAAATATTTCTCATTTATTTGAGCTTAGCTTTTAATGAGTGTTGCTCTTAAATAAAAAATGTTATAGGTCAAGCAAAAAAACACTTTATATATTGTAAATATTTTTAGTGCTTTAACTTACATAATATTGAAATAGTTTTAATAAGAACTTTAATATATTTGAATTTACCAATTAGTTGCATATGTTTAAATTTAACTCAATTTTTAAATTAAATATTTAAATTAAATAGATTTATAATAATCTATAAAATATGGTGATAAATTATACTCCCTCCGTCCCACCCTAATTTGCACATTTTCCTTTTTCGGCCGTCCCACCTTATTTTGCACACCCCTAAAATGGAAAAGAATCTTACAATCTCCACCCTTAAAATCCTCACCCTCAATCTCCACCTTTAAAAAAGTCAAAGATTCCACAAAATTTACTTTTTCTTAATATACGCGTCGGAGCAAGTGTGCAAATTAAGCCGGGACGGAGGGAGTATATTTTAATACATTTTTTCGATATTTTTAAAAGAAATACACGAATATTTATTAATGCATATCTCCGCAATCACCATATTTTCGTCCTTGCAAATACTCGACTGCGACACTCAGAATAGTGACATAGAAATACAGAGAAAGAGGGAGTGGGGGTAATCTGATATCTCATCTCATCTTGCCATGGCTGTTGCCGTGGCAGCTTCTCCTCCATTTTTAGGCCACACCTCATTTCACCTCGTAAGCCGCCCCCATTTTTCTACTCTTCTACTACGTCCTTTGGTTGCTCTTACTAATTTTACGTTTTCTTTTTTCTTTTTCAAATTTTGACAGTTTTGATTATGTTAATTCAATAATTTTGATTCTGCTCTTTCGGCCTAGAGTCGTCGTATTACATTTTTCCAATTTGAAAAGGACAAAATTTCATGTTCGGGGTTGGGGGTGGGTTATTCTTCAATTCGTTCGATGGACTTCTTGCAGATTAATATTTAATTATTTCTGTACCAGAATACGATTTTACAGTTGCAAAATCAAATGAGTTGCTGCCTTTTCTTTTCTCTCTCATGGCAGTATTAGTGATATGCTCAGTGCTTATACAAGGATTGACTGCGTTATGTGTTCTTGCAAACTTTACTATCAAGCTTAAACTTACGAAAAGTAATGTGTTGAATTTCAACTCATTGAATAAGGCGGAGGTAGATTAGGGGAACACTTATGTGACTGTCATCGAGGATTAATGCTGATGGGAAGATTAAAGAACTTATTATGCTGAATTTCAAGTATCCGAATAATGCTTTCAGGATGACGCTTCATTTAGTTTCAAAGAAATTGCATTTTCTTGTAGTTGGATGTACTCTTAGCTGCTGGTGTTCTTTACTCATTTCTTTCAAGTCATTGAATTTCATGTCATACTGTTTCTTTTTCGCTTGGTAATACATATCTATTTCTCTGATTATAGAGGAAAACATTATCTAGAAGATGCTTCCGGAATTCAGACATAGGGTTTAGGATAAAGGCCATATTTTGGGGTCCAAAGAAGGCTGTGGAGCCCTCCAAGCAGGAGCTATCCCTTGGAGACTTCAGTCTGACTGAGCTAGGGATTGAGGTGTTTATGTTGTAGTCCTCTGACATTTATGTTGTTTCAGTGGCTGAAGTCATGGCTCTTAACAGCGTGCAATTTTTTTACCTATAATAGGGCGAAACAACTAATTTAGGTAAAGCCCGAAAGCTCTCAGTTCGGGTGGTTTCATCTATCTCAGAGATTTCACCAGGCGAGTGGGATGCTTGCAGTCTTGACGCTGCAGGTCCAGATCAATTTAATCCATTTCTTACCCATGGTTTTCTTTCAAGCTTAGAGGAGTCACGCTGTGCAGTGAAGGTTAGAGTTAGACAGTTTGACATTTGTACCACTGTTGATGCTTTATATGTCTTTGCCTAGTTAACACATATGTACTTTGGTGCAAATAGTATCTGACTGGACAACGGATTGTGGATTATTTATCTGCGAATTTATGGTTATCCATTTATTAAGAGAAAAATGTTTATATCGTCTTTTTCAGTGACATGCTTATATATCCTTATGTTCTCACCTCCACTTAAGATAGTCTCTAGAGCTATAGCAAAGAGGTTTTGTAGGTTAATAATTAGACAAAAGTGAATGGACTGTCAATCAGAATATCCAGCCATCGGTCTCACTGTTACAAACCCAGGAAAGATGATCATAACAATCGAATCTTGATCCTAGAAGATAGTTCGCTGAGTTCTGTACTACTACTACTACTACTACTACTACTACTTTATTAAGAGAAAAATGTTTATATCGTCTTTTTCAGTGACATGCTTATATATCCTTATGTTCTCACCTCCACTTAAGATAGTCTCTAGAGCTATAGCAAAGAGGTTTTGTAGGTTAATAATTAGACAAAAGTGAATGGACTGTCAATCAGAATATCCAGCCATCGGTCTCACTGTTACAAACCCAGGAAAGATGATCATAACAATCGAATCTTGATCCTAGAAGATAGTTCGCTGAGTTCTGTTCCCCCTACTACTACTACTACTACTACTACTACTACTACTACTACTACTACTACTACTACTACTACTACTACTACTACTACTATTATTATTATTATTATTATTATTATTTTTTCGCTTGACCAATGCGCTGGAGACTGATAGACAGTAGTTCAATAAGCACCAACTTTTATATGTTTTGACATGTAGAAGAATATGTGAGTGAAAGGAAAATCTTGAGGCAGTATCAACTGTACGATCTGCACATTCGCCACTTTTTAGCAATCTGTTTTTGCCCTCCTCTATGAAGTAGTAGTAATTTACTCTTTTTTGTAGGAAACAGGATGGGTTCCTCAGCATGTGTTTGCTCAGGATAACTCCGGTAATGTTCTTGGAGTGGTTCCTCTCTATCTGAAAAGGTTTGTTTATTTTCGCTTAGTTCTTCTCATCCCTACTCTCTCTTCAATAAAATTTTGTTTCCTAAAAAAAAAAACTTGTCACGCAGTTCTGATTCACCGCAAAAGGAAAACAGCGGACTTTTTTTTTTTTATTTTTTTTATTTTTTTATTTTTAATGTGTTTTAATTAGTGATGTATATGCACCGCCAACAGCCTCTGCGCAACTGGCATCTGAATAATAGTTATATTACATGTTCTTACCCGGTCTCCTATTTAACGATGCAGCCATTCTTATGGTGAATACGTGTTCGATCATTCATGGGCAGATGCCTATTACAGTTATGGGTCAAGATATTATCCAAAACTGCAATGTTGTGTTCCTTTCACCCCAGTTACCGGCCCGAGGATCTTAGTCCGTAATACAAGTTACAGAGACCAAGTCTTTGATATTTTAGTCTCTGCATTGGTGGCGTTGACAATTAAGGTAGTTATTCAATCTGATCAATCTTTCTCAGTGTGCCTTCAACTTCATTTTAGATTCATGTGATGCTTTAATTGTTTAGGAGCACCTTCCCAATCTCTAGTACACCTGTGTTTTTTTAATTTTCCCACTTCACTTTTAACCGGGGATTAGCTTTGCTATCTTTCATTTTTACAGATAAACCTGTCACCTATTGGAAAAAGTTTGTGTAGTCTGCATATGTATGTTTGCTTTTCTGTTTGTGAATAAATGTTGTCAACTCTGCTTTCCTTCCAGATAGAATTTTGGCCATACATAGATTTTAAGTGAAAGTTCTTTCAATAATTTATCTAGTTTGGGTTCTTTAAAAAATTTCCCGTAAGTTTACCCTAATTAAGAAAATATCCGTTAAGTTTGATACTTTTTAAAAATGCCTTCTAACTTACAAAAAAATTGATAAAAATGCCCCTTAACCGGCTTTTACGTGTTACCCATCTGGCCACCTGTGAGCTGGCTGTTATTTGCTTATGTGGCACTTATTTTTTTGATTTTTTGTATTTTCCCTGCTTAGACACTTATTGAGGTTGTAAAAAAAATAAAAAATACTATATACAAATATATAGATACATGTATATTCAGACACATATACACATACATATACAGAAGATGAAGAAGAACTCCCCTCGATCTTTCCCTCTCATACAGACATACATATATATATATATATACACATAAGACATACAGACAATATACACAGACATACAGATGATGAAGAAGAAGAACCCCCCTAACCTTTTCCCCTCAAACATATACATATATACAGACATATGCATACATATATATACTCAGACATACGAACATATATATAGATATATATATATATATATATTTATATATGAAGAACACCTTTAACCTTCCCTTCCCCCACCCCGATCCTCCCTTTCCCCTTCCTCCTTTCCATTCTCCCACCACCGCCCCCACCGCCACCGCTCATTCAGATTTGGGTTCCCCTCCAAGATCCCCCATCTGTAGCAACAACATTTTGGGTATTAATTCGAAACCTAGAACAAATTTGGAATAATACTGTAGGAACTGAAATAAATCTAGAGTTAATCTCGAAATCAAAATCGAAATCTGAATTATGCAAACCTCCAATTTAGTCGTTGAAATTTGGCGTAGCAGTCCGATTTGCATAATAATGACGACTAATCTAGAATAAGCTTGTACTTCTTTATAATGACGAAATCGATGGAGGTGGTGGTTGGTGGCGGCACGGCGGTGGGTGGTGGTGGATGAAATTTATTTATTAATTTTATATCTAATTCATAAAGTAAAAGAAAATAATAAGATAAAAGTACAAAGAAAAACATAAAAAATTAATGTCATTTATTTGAAAAATTCTTTCACATTAATTTTTTATATATTTTTTTAATTTCTTTACCATCCTAATAAGTGACTAAGCAGGAAAAACACAAAAAAAATCGAAAAATAAGTGCCACATAAATAAATAAATAAAAGCCAGCTCACGGGTGACCGGATGGGTAACAGGTAAAAGCCGGTCACGGGGCATTATTATCAATTTTTTGTAAGTTGGATAACATTTTTAAAAAGTGCCAAACTTAAAGGAGATTTTCTTAACTGGGGCAAACTTACGGGACATTTTTACCAACTTTCCCTTCCAAGTATGATGTGAAATGATGAACTGCATCAAAACCCTCAAAAGTCTTATACTCTTATGTGCTCCTTGTTTGTTACCAGACCAAATATTTGTCAGAACCACCCATGTTGAAATGCAATATATTTGTGTATGTTTTCTCGCTGGCTGCAATTATATATCTTCTGCTTTCTCATTGTTTATAATGACATATCTGTGTCTTCCCAGCTTCAGGTTTCATCACTGCACATCACTTTCCCCTCTGAAAATGAGTGCGGGAAGTTGAAGGAGAAGGGTTTTCTGCAGAGAGACGGAATTCAATATCACTGGAAAAATCGTAATTACAGAAGGTAGCTATGTTTTTACTTCATTTGCTCAGCACAATGGCTGAATGGAACATTTATAAATTATGTGAGCAATTTTTTATTTATTATTATTATTTTGTTAAATAATGTGAACAATTGTTTCATTTGATTGTATCGCACTATTTTTTCTTTTGTAGTAAGAGTAGTGGTAGCCTCATAATATCTTCCTCTCACTTAAGTTACACCTTGAGTGATTTACAAGATGAGAGAGCTAGATGCCACTCAAAGAAGAAAATAATTCATGGAGAGAAACAAAAAGATCCCCTTGAGCATGCCAGAGGCCACTTTTAAAATCTTGCGCGAGCCAAATACTTTGAGCTGCAGAATGTGAGAACATCAACTTTAATCCACTACATGTTGCTTTTTGGCTTGCGTTGACTCTCTGAAGTTTTAAGGGTCCTCTAGGCAAGTGGCGATTTTTGTTTACCTCTTGCAGATCCCATTATCACAGTGCATGTTTTCACCTTGTCAATGCACATATTAAGCCGTTCAAGTGTCATATACCATCTGTCTTTGATGAAACCTTAAATTTCTGGAATTTCATGTTGGAGTAGGTTCCTTTTTTGTTTCTATTTTTGGATATTATGGGAGGAATTGCTAAGATATATTTACATGAATAAAATCTCGTTTCTTTACTTTTAGTGTATGTCAAAGAGCTGGACAATAGAATAATGGTGTAAAGATTAGCCGAGGTTATTCAACAAATACTTAGGAGGTGTATTTCTTACCATACATCCAATTGAAGTGAATATTGTAACCATACAAACTTTGCAATAATTAGTGGAAAATTGAATTATGTAAGCTGTACCACGTTTTTGTAGCTTCGTACTAGATAAAAATCATTGGGAACCCATCCTACCTCTTTCAAAGATCCTAATATATGTAACAGTGATTGTTTAATTTCTGATACCTAGTGATAGTTATAACATCTAAGCTCATACATGAAGCATGTTCATTATTATTTAATGTTCGGAAAACTGTTACAATCTGTTTGCTGGTCTATGATAAACCTTTTTCCTTCTCTTTTGGAGAATGACAAATATGGCAATAAACTAAGCATGCATCCTGATCTCAGAGACTGTCTTGTTATATAATAATGTTAATAGTTATTCATAAAAATGAAGGATCTTGTTATTGCTAAAGCAATGTTGATATTATACACAGTTTTGATGAGTTCTTGATGGACATGAAGCAGAGTAAGAGAAAAAACATACGTCAAGAGCGCAAAAAGGTATGTTTTGTGCTTGGTTTTAGGTATTGTTTTCTTTTAGTTGATAGATTTGACCATGGACAAAAAAGATACACTGGAGAATGTTTGTATAAGGAATTTTCAGGTGCACAATGAAACCATAACATGAAACTCTAAATGGAAGGGTTGAACAACTCTGCTCTTGCTATAGACACTTTTAAAATCTCAATTGTATTTTGAGAGTGCTGTATGTATTCACTCTACTTTCTTGCTAACATGGGGATTACACAAAGACATAAATATAGTCCTTGAATGTGAGAAAGAAATAACTTTTATGTGATGTGAAGTTATTGAACTTGAAATACAAGAGTCAATCTCTATTGTTTCACTTATAGGCCTCGATGCCATAACTGTTGGCATCATATAATTCTTATCCACATTGTTCCCTGATCTCCAATCTGATTTGGAGGACCACTAATGTATGCTTAAAGAGTGTGTTATTAATAATGGTGGATATTACTATATCAATTTGTTTGCAGAATTGATTTAACAGGAAAAAGAAAGAAAAAAAGAAATACTAGACAGAAGTGATAACTGTGAAGGGAGAGAACATAGATCCACTATCAGATAACATAGTATCTAGAAAGCCTGCATAAAATAATCTAATAATAACGGTAATGGTGATGTCAGAACAGAATCATCTGTACAGAAAGCCATTAGCCAACTTGATGAAGAATTAAATATTCATTATGACTCCACTTTGGTCTAAATTATAATCAAAAGCTGTTGAACTCTACTCAGGAAATTGGATCAGTTTAGTGCTGTTTTCAAGTATAATATTTGCATAATATCTCCACATAATTAGAGATAACTGCCAAGGATCTATATTTATAGTTATAAAATTGATTTGGAAATGAGAGTTGACTCATTCAAATTAGTTTGGTTTGCCCATTACATATGGATCATCCTTCTCAGCAGGACTTAGGCTAGCTTATAATGCAGAAAATGTTAGGAGTTGTCAGTTGGTTGTTGGATTCATTTGGTGTGTTCTCATGCAAATCCTTTTCCATGTGCTTCTTATCTATTGCTTTATACCCTCCTTTTCCGTTGCCTCAAACCATTCAGAATGTTCCCCAACCTAAGGAGGTTCAGTTGTTTCCACGGTTGGTTGTCCTGTAAGCTCCCACCTGTGATGTTATTAGAAAAAGTGGTCCCGGATGTCTTTTTGGTCTAAATTGGTTTGTCTTGTATTGGGGTGACTCAAGATTCGGATCACCTGTTCATATGTCAATAAGTCGGAAGACGGCGTTTAAGGAGTTTGGTGGTCATGGTTTATGCTGCTGTCTGCTATTGACTTGGAGCCTTCATTAGCAAAAGTGGGGTCAGGTTTTATGGGGATTGATATTTCGAGCATTGTGTTGTCTCTATGGTTAGAAAGCAATAGAGGAGTTAAAGTCTTTGAGGATGCTGAGGAATCCCTTGACGAGGTGTGGGGGAGGGTATAGTTTGGAGTAGTATTTGATTTCTTTGCTTTGCTTGGGGGTGGTCGTGGAATCCTCATTTATTCTCTGAAAGGGGAAAACTATCTGTGGTTCGCATATCATTTAAACACTGATATGTTGGACTCTAGTTCAAGACAAGGGACTCTAATCAAATGCAGACGTGATAGCAGCTTGCCCAATATTTTTGGTACATTTTGATGAAAATGAAATGCCCTGGTAGTGTTTAAGCAATGCTCTTGCTTTTTTATTAACTTCTCGGTAGACCACCCCATTTTTCTCTGGTGCACTTGTGCAAAAGGACTTATGAATGATCCTTCTGTTTTGAAGATATGAAGGTAAACTTGATTAAAATAATCCCTTGGTTTGCTATGGTGATCTGGTCGAAACCCTTTGCTTTTGTACCATGGAATGAAAATTAGGTGGAGTATGGCTCATCTCTCATTCGTTATAATCCATGCTCAATCTTCTGTAAACAAAATAAATCTTCAAGTAGTTTAGGAATCATAGAGCAATTATTTTGAACCATATAAAATTTAGTAGAAGTTGTTCTTGTTGATAATAGTAGGATATGCAAAATCATACACATCAGTTGAAAGTTTTCCATATCTGATCCCTTAACAATGTTGGTAACATGGCCTTGAGAGTTTTAGATGGTGCACGACCTACCGAAATGACATTAATGATGCGAGATTGCATCTTCATTGGAGGATGAATGAGAAAGGACAGAGATGAATATATAACTTGTTTGGTATCTCTAAGTAGCTGTTCTTTTCCTGAAACAATAGGCTGCAGGAAAGATTACATGGCAGTTTGTATCTTTTGTCAATATCTGTACGGACACAACGTTGATAGATACTTTTTGGAATATGGATAATGGTGTTAGTAGTGGAGCAATTTTCATGGCTCAAGCATCACATTTCTCATACTCTTTGTCTGCTTGAACTTGGGATATAGTTTTATTTCAGGGAAGGTGCGTCTTTCTTAAATATGAACTCGAAATTGGTCGGGTTGCAAGCCAGAATTAGAAACATACACCCTGTCTTTCGTATTGAAACCCTGCACTACTGCAGCACACGTAGCTGTCAAAGGCGCGCCTGAGGCGCAAGCAGCACGAGATTTTGGGTCTGCGCCTCAATACATCAGAGGCGGGCGCAGTTTAGGATGTGCGCGCCTCCCTGCGCCTCCTGCGTCTCATGCTTTGTTGAAGATGCACCCTTTTGGACTCAGTGCCTATTTTATTTTAAAAACGTTTTTTAAGTTAATCTCGATACTTGTTTTTAATGTTAAGTTGTTCAGCACTTCTTTAGGCTTTAGAAACTAGGGTTTCAAAAGAAAAATAAAAAAGTAGTAGAGAAACAATAAAAACAAGAAGGCCAATGACAGCACCCACACCACTGCCCAGCCGACGCCACGCCCGCTGACCAGAGCCGACCATGTTAGATTTGCATGTTGAACTAAAGAACTTGTTTGAATCTTATGATTTGTCACTTGTGTGTTGATATTTGAATTTTCAACTATTATGTTGTTTCCTTTGATTTATGCAGGTCGTGAAGTTCCTTTGGTAGTTATTTCTCCCTTGAAAGTGATTACACCGGTGTTAAAACCAAATTTTAGTTTTTGCAGCTCTTTTGCTTCTTCCTTTCATATTCCTGTCTTCTCTTGGACCATGCAAAAGACTTAAGAAATATGTACTCTTGGTTCAAATCAAGCCTCTTCACCAGTTCCACTGTCATACGATGAGGTTAATGATGTCTTGTTTCATGAAATTGCTAGTATGTGTAATGTTCGCTTCTTGCAGATTTCTGCCCAGAATTTGACAATGAAACGCTTACGAGGATATGAAATTAAGGTGTGTTTGAGATTATCGACATATCTAGTTTTCATTAATATGTTATAGTGATATCAGCCCTACTGTCTTCTTTTTCAAAGAAAGTTTTTCGTCTCATTTTTGTACTAATTGTTGGAAAAGTATCAAGAGAAATAGTTTGATAAGTTACAGTTAAAGTTCCTCTACAAGTTTTACTTCTTTCAGATTCTGAACTTTGTTTGTCTATTAATTTGGCAGGCTAAGCATTGGGATACATTCTATAAGTTCTACCGGAATACCACAGACAATAAGTTGGTCCACTGAACTCCTATTTTCTGGTCAAAACATATTCAGTCAATAACATTTTCTAACTTCAAAATTAATAATATTCTTGGAACTCTGTAAATAAATGTGTTCAGGTGGGGCAGTGCTTATTTGACAAGAGATTTCTTCCACAATATGGCTTCAAAGCTGGGTGATCAGGTCCTACTTGTTACTGCAGAAGAAGGGGACGATGTCGTTGCTGGAGCTCTTAATCTTATTGGAGGGGATACATTATATGGACGCTTATGGGGATGTCTCCCCGAAGCTTACTATCCAAGTCTACATTTTGAAGCCTGCTATTATCAGGTTTTTCCCTCCACTTGTGTTTATTCAATACTATATTGAGTTATGCTGTGATTTATAGTAACATTAGATGAAAATGCATTTTTTCCATTTTTTTCTCTTCACAAGCTTCGACTGTTTGGTTGGCGTTAACTTTTTAACATGTTTGCCGCCCCTCCATTTTTTAGGAATTATGTATAGATAACAAAACTAGCCTGCCAGAAAGAACCAGCAAGAGTTTGTTTCCTTACAAGCTGTTTGTAATAAAGATACGAATAATTTCAAGGGCTATTTGTAATACTAAGAAAACAAATTTCATTAGGTCTTGTTTTTCTTTGTGATTAAGGCTTTATTACCGCAAGGGTACTTTTTTAGTATGGCATCAATAATTAGTTTGTTTTGGACATATGTAAGGCTATAGAAGCAGCAATAGAACTAGATCTGAGCAAGGTGGAGGCTGGAGCCCAAGGTGAGCATAAAATTCAGAGAGGGTATATGCCAGTCACAACCTACAGCTGTCACTATATTCTGGATCAAGGCTTCAGCAAAGTAATTTCTGATTTCTTGGTACGAGAACGAGCTCAGGTAAATAAATAATGATAGATTGTTAGTATGATAACGTTGAAAACCTCTTTTAATTAATAATGTCCAAAATCTACTAATAGTGAACCATGCACTTAAGTTGGATCAACAAAATTCAATCATTGTAGTTATTAACCGAGTGTACACCTATGGATCTTGTTTTATACACGGGAGCACTTGAATCAATGACAACAATCCATAAATTTATGTTGCAATTTGAGATATCAATGAAATTTATATTTAGAGAAAGAAATAAGTTATAATCGAGTCTTATTCTGATACAATGCCCTAATGTAAGTTTTATTAATTAAGGTTATAGGTCCCAAGACCGGACTAGGTTGTACTGAAGTTCTTTTTTCTTCAAATTAAGATGCACAAAAGCCATTTTCCATTTGTTTGTGATGTTTGGTGGTGTTGAAAATCTTGACAGCTTGAACTTGTTATGAAATTGTTACAAGAATCTGGGCCGTTTAAGGACAACATTAGTTGAAGCGTTGAAAGCGAATGAAGGAACGAGAGGCGAATGCATATTGTAACAGAATCAGGTGGTTAAATATGGTATTGTACATAATATTGTAGGATAACCAGCTGCACTGATTTCTATTTGTAGATAATAATATTACAGGCATTTATTTATTTGTACATTGTCCGTTATAACGGAAAAATACCCTCTCTACTTGTGGTGACCAAATTGTGGGTAGAGTCTCAAAACATGCTCCGGCATAAAATCGTGCCTTGTCAAGATACCAACAATCGGCGCCCGCTGCAAATTATGTGGGGGTTAAACACAACACTGAAAATATAGTTTAAAATGAAACTAAAACACATTCATATATCCAGATGCAACATTCTCTGTATAAAAACGGGTATTTAATCTTACCCCGGGCTTCTTAGGAACAACGCACAGATGTCTGAGGCCGAGTTCTCGGAAGAGAAGAGCAGCTTTGGCAAGAGACATGGACTCCACTACCATGTATGGCGACGTATTAGTAACTGGATGGAGATCAACATACATATCCATTTCTTCCTCACTCAAGTCCAAATCCTCCACTTTAAGCCCCTTCCCTGATCCAGCCTTGGCAAAATCGAACGCGTTGAAAATCCTTAAAACTTCAGATCCAGATAAGACCCTGTTCTTCGTGAACTTCTTTCCTTTAAGCAAAACAAGTAAATGAGACCTTAGTACGAGGCCACACAGCTCCGGTGCATCTGCCAAAGGGGGCTCGTCAATGACAGGAAACCCATTGTGGCCGGTCGTCCGAAGAGAATGCAATATATTACCGACTTTCTCAACACCCGAAAACGTAATCAAGGGCCCCGAACAAACATCCCCAGCCGCCAGATGCCTCATGTACGGCTCAGCATGGGCCTCCATGTAAGGCAAACCCTTCATCTTCACAATCTGGTCGTACACACCCTTGTTGAAACTATCTGCCACGGTTTTAGAGATAAGGAGAACAAGCATAACTAGAGGGAGCATTAGCAGGTTGTTAGTGAGCTCAAGAAGTATGACACAGAGCGATACTGTCATTCTCATCGTCCCACCAAGAAACGAAGCAGCCCCAAGAAGGCCGAAGAGACCAACGTCAAGACTGGATATTGAACCCAAAAGTCGTCCAACAAGGCGCCCGTATGAGGCTCCAGCAAGTATGACAGGAATGAAGAGCCCAGATGGGACAGCAATTCCATAAGTGATAATACCAAGGATGTAGACCCCAGCAAAGAAGATGAAGAGTGTCCAGATATGAAATTCGTTTCGGTTCTTAGAACTGAAGAGATTGCGGATGGCATCATCGTTTGTGTTGAGTAAAAGGGAAGCCAGATCATTGTAGTGCCCTGGTTCACATTGGAAGTTCTTGTAGTTGCCAGCGCGACCTATCGTGGGGCACTCTTTATCCATGCCACTAGGGCATGGAGTACACTGTGCAAACCAAGGGAGGCCGTAGGCAAAACAAGATGTTAAAAGGGAAACTGCGATCACTAGCACGATCCTGTAAACAGGTCCTCTCCTGCAAGTAGTTGTAATAAATATCAATCAGCAGGATAAATTGGTAAATTTAAAAATATTTTATACAAGGTATTCAGATTAACTACAGCTCCAAATCATAACCAGCAAGGGAATATTAAGTTGACAGCAAAAATATGCACACAGAAGCAATTACTCTGGTCCCATGAAAAGAGCCCTGTTTTAAAAATATTTTTTGTCCCAAAGAGTCCAATTTCAGAAACCGATGCTTTTTTTATTAGTTAACCTAAAAACATTAAAATTTTAATTTAATGTAAAAGGTAATGTGGTTGAATAAGTAAAACAAAGAATAAACTAAGTCGTATAAGTGTGAATTCATGGTTTTCAAAAGGTTGTATCTTCATCTAATTGATAAAAATAAAATTTTATACCTTTGTCAAGTAAGACACTTTTAAACAGTACGGAGGAACATAACCAAAAATGAAGGATTGTTAAAATCTGTATTTAATAGACGACCTTTTTGTAAGACATTATAAAAGAAATATTTGAGCGTGCTTTTAAGATATAGCAGTGTAACTTTCAAACATTTCCAAAGTAGACATTGTGTTTTCATCATCTCACGTTCGCAATCAAAAGGTTATAACTGACCAAAGTATGTACTAGTAAATAGGCAAAGGTGATCTAGAAGCATACTCGTTGATGAAGCTATATGTCCTCAGCACCTTGTCCACGAGATAATTGTATAGGCTGCCTAAAAGACCTCCAAGAACCCCAATAAGAATAAATGCAAGCATATCTGCAGTGTTATAAGCAGGGACTGCAGAGTTCACATCAAACATAATAAGTCCTCCTTGTCCAAAGAGCCCACAACAGCCACTTTTACAAACTTTTATGAGAAATCTTAAGACCATAGCTACAATAGCAGTTGTGAAGAAGGTCCTCCAAAGAAGAGCACTCCGCCACCTGAAACATAAAATTAAATATTAATAGGTGAAAAGAAGTTGGTTCATGAAGCTGAAGTAGCTTATGTTACAAAACTAAGCTTCAGAAAGCATCTACGAATGCAATCAAATTCTTCAACAAATGTCCATTGAACATGGCCAAAAGCTTGAATTCAAACGGACATACGGACATATTCTCTTGCTATCCTAATATTCAAGCAGCAATTCTCCAAGGAGAAATGTCAGAGCTGTTTAATTCATTTTCATCTTTCTTCATATAAGGTCTTTCTTGACCATATACTTAGTCCATTTAATGAGGCTGAAAATGTTTATATGGGCACCAAATTTAGAGAAGTCATTCGCACAGTAAAATTGTTTTCTTTTTGAGGAAAACAGTGACAGACAAATGTTAAATATTCATATTCTCAACAAAATTCATTTCAGAAGATTGGGGGGATTCTTTTCAGAGAAAATGGCTTCAGATCACCACAACAATAACATCGATCCTTAATTTCTGTACGCTGAAAACCTCCATATATTTTACAAAATATTCAATAGATAAATCTCTGTCAAATACACAAATACAAAAGAGAAAAAGAAAACATACAAGAAGAAATAAGGCAGTAGGAGAAGGATGAAAAATACCATGAGGCTGCTTCTTCAAGGGCAAAAAGCACACCACCAACAGGGGCACGGAAAGCAGCAGCCACACCAGCAGCAGCCCCACAAGTAATCAAATCCCTTCGGTCACGGTCATTTTTAAAGTATCTAAGCCATTTCCAAGTCAAATGATACTTACGCGATCCTCCCTGTCCCAGTAAATTTGCTATACAAGCACCAGTATGTACCATTGGCCCTTCCTTACCAACAACAAATCCAGCTGCAACCCCAAAAATGGATCCAAATATCTACAGAAATTCAGATGTGCGTTAACCCATAAACTCAATTTGGAGAAACAAGGATCATCAAGTTTCCTTGGAACTATAATTTTATATTTGAATGACGATAAAGAATTATTTGAATCACAATAAGATTCCACAAGGGAATGGTAAGAGAAAAGACCTGAAAAGCATTAATTAGGCACTCCTAAAGTAGAAAAGGAGAAGGATGGAAGACCTTATACACCAAAATTTAAGATAGTGAGCCAATGCTAATTCATTTAGAAAATGGAGCCGTCATTTGAAAGGTTTGGAACTTATAGTCTTAGATTCCTATTCAACTGAGACAATTTCAAATCAAGGTTTCATGATGCAAGGACATAAAACATATTTCTGACAAATTGGTCACCAGGGATTAGTAACTTCGACAAAAGTGTGCCAGCATGTTCCTGCATGTTAGACATACAGCATAAGATAGATCATTTCACACGTAATTTCCAAATTCTTAATACCAACACATCTATTCTATCTCACAACATGTGCACAGTTTTCTTTTCCCCACCTGCTGTCCATTCCAACATAAAAGAAATTGACAGCGAACAAGTGAGAAATACCTTGACAAATAGCGTACTTGGAGCCAGAATGGAATGAGCATCTACTCCATTCAGATATGCTTTCACCTCAGGTATGCCAGACCCAGCTGCTGCAGGAGCTATGAACGCACATAATGCTGCAGCACAGGTAGCCAGTGCCACATTAATACCAGCAAATGCAGCAAATGCCTGATAATACCTGCACTGAAAATAAACTGGTAATTCCTCCTTTAAAAGTTAAATGATTATAACTAAAAGCGTTTGCTAAGAGAAATACTTTATTGCAACACGAGAATCCTTATCACAAAAATCATATTCATAAGAGGGTTCTTGCACAATCTCAAATTATGTGTATATGATTTGAACGGTTGTTACCGATCTTACACTACCAAAAAGACTAGTATTTTATTAATACTATGGAGGAAAAATATGAAGCTCAACCACATAATTGCTATTTACCATATCTCCATGATAATGTATATTATTTCCACAAACAAATCAGACCTTAACTTCATTAGAAGTTCATGGTGAATATGTTGCAAAAGAAGGGGAAGAGTAAGGTGGCATATTTACATCAATAAATCCAACTTCTGGGGTGAAGTTTTAGAATTATGGGGCAGACGGCAACATGGTGTTTGCATTAATGAGTCGAATCAAATGAGAATAGAATAGGTCTTACTTGTCTTTAAGCATGAGATTGCTAGTGAGCAGAAGCTTGAAACCAGCAATATTTTCAACGGCAAGGTTATTAAAGAAGGCAACAAGACCGGTGAGCAACCCTATGAGAAGAGCTAGTGTCCATTTGAGAAAAACATACTGAAAGATTTCAACCGTTTTCCTAGATCTCCAGTCCTGCTTAAAGAGTTCATTTTCAATAATCCTGCAAAGAATTGAATCGAATCAATGTTACTTGATTATTAATTACCACGATAGCAGAAATACAAGGCGCAGTTAAAGACATGTACAATTACTATAGAGAAGGTCTGACATGAATCATGAAATACTAAATGCAGCCACACATAAAAAAAAGGAGATTTCTTTTGGCCCGAAATAATCACAATCATACTCGTAATCGAGGCTCTCGATGGGATAAACCTTGGCCCCAACAATAGCCATCTGAGAAGTGTTGTTGACTCTAGTCTTGGGATTCAACAACGGCTCTCTTTCACCCTCCAAAAACGACGACGCGTTGCTTTGATACAAGCCACCTCCACTTCCACAGGTTTCTACATCATCGCCGCCTCCTCCTCCTTCTCCTCCTTGAATATAATCACCGTGATGATCCATCACTCCAACACCGATAAATGAATAAAATTAAACAAATAAAAATTGAATCTCTTCAGATAACGAATTCCTTAGGGTGATCTCTGAGTATGTATTTATACACAAAAACACCCAGGCCACACATGCATTTACTATAATTAATTTATGGAAGTATGTATGTATAGAAGGAAAGGAAAGGAGGAGGAGTGAGACGTGGGTAATGGTTCTTCAATGGCGTCACTCCGGACCTGTGAGCACTCAAATTAATAGTTTGCAAGTCAAAAGCCACGCCTGATATCTTTTATTGCTCCAAAAAATATTTTACCAATTCCATTCCAAAGGGTAATAAAAATGCACCCATTCGCTTACCTTTTGGATTTGGATTTTTTTTTTTTGGGAGACTTCCGATGGGATTTGGTTCCTAGTCGATAATTTTTTTTAGTACATTTTTTTGTTGGGGAGAATTCAATGGGATTTTTTTTAGTACATTTTTTATTGGAAAAGATTTTAGTAGATCTGATCATAATCTATAATTTTATTTAGTACATTGCTTATTGGGGATGATTTCGGTGGAATTTGATTCCTGTTCTATAACTATAGTTATAAAGTGCTCAATCAACTAAGTTACAATCAAATTCTTTTTTAGATTTGGATAATCGTCTACACCATATCGAATTGATTGCAGTTTTAGTATCATAACATGGATCTTCAACTTCATTTAGCCTCTTGGATTTGGATCAGCATCTATACCTATCCGGAAAATTATATTTTAGCCTCATAAATTATCACTTACAATTTCAATAGCTTTTTCCAATTTCACCTATAATTTAATCCTATTTTCGAAAGTATCGTAAATCCATCGGCTGTGAGTTCAAAAAATAGGGATCTCTCCAATCATTGGTGGTGACGTGTCTCAATTTAAAAGTTGTATGATGTGTTATTTTTCAATCTCAGTCAATAGGAGATTATTTCAAACTACACCACGTCAAAACCAATAAACCGAATTCCTATTTTATGATATCACATGGGAGTTATATGATATTTTCTCACGAAATTCCGATTCTCCGGTGAAAACTAACTACAACTACGTATTTTTTTAATATATAGGACAATAAGTGCAAATATTATTCAAATGGGACTGAAATTACAATTTATAGGACTAACAATTCAATTTTCCCATAGCGCATCATCTCGTGTTGTATCATTTTCCTCCGAAAATGATCAAAGTGACGTTGTTTTGTTTTTTGGATGATGTCACTAGATACAAAACCTCATGTGTTTATTTAAGGTTCTGCTAAATATATTGGCGAAGACCACATCTACTTCTGCACATGCTTTCATCACTTCATTCACCTCAGTCGACTAAAACACTCCCAACCTGAAACAAACACATCCCTCATCTTTTGTGTCATTTACTTTTGAGATTTATTAAACCCAACAACGACATAATTTCCTTAAAAAGAAAAAAAGGAACTAATATGCTCAAAGAAAAGGAAAATGCCAAAACTCAACAAATTTTTGTAGTACCCTCAATTTGATCTATCTAGAACTGGGGTGAAGATATGCAATTTGGAGATTTGGTAATCTCCAAAATTAAATTAGAGTTCAAAGATATCCAGAGATTTTCAAATAGGATTCTCGAAATTGCTCTATTTTTTTGGTTCAATTCGATGTCAAGATATTTAAGATTGGATCTTTTAAGGTAGAATATTTGGGCCTAACAATATAGTATATTTTGACACTAGTCCTAAACTTATAAAAAAAACTTTGTGCTACAAAAGTAGTTCAATCTATATATATATAAAAGTAAAATGGAGGGCATTAATGTAATTTTAACTTTCCCTCCAAAAAATTTAGACTAAAATTGGTAACTTTTTTCTTATTTTTGGTAAGTTTATAATTTTCTTTTACTTTTTTAAAACAAAAATAACTTTTTCATTTTTAATCCGATTTTAATGCATAATATACCAAATTATTCATCTTTTCACGGTCTTCGATTCGACATCCATATCACATATATTATATTGAGATATTTAATTCGAATAAACAAATTATTTGTTGGTTAATTATTTGTGCTAGAATTTATGTTTATTGTGAATTGGACTATAATATTTTGGTTTTAGTTGCAACTAAAATTAGTAAAATAATTTATTTATAAAAAGTATGAGTATTTTTTTATTTATTTAAGTCATGCAGGGAGAAAACTCATTGTTTAAATAATGAAAATCAAAGGCAAAACAATAATATCTATTTTATAATCAACTTATTAAATCATCAAATTTGCTAAAATATTTTCTTATCACGAAAGTACAGAAGCTTTCTATATATATATATATATATATATATATATATATATATATGTGTGTGTGTGTGTATTAAAATTGTTATTGAAATTATTTTTAATTACTTATCTATATTTTTAATAATGTGTATTTTGTTAAAAATAGTCTTTTAAGAAAATTTATTCTTTGCAGCCTAAATTATGACTTTTATTATATTTGGGCACTCTTTTTAATTTTTTACTTAAAGTAAAACTTCAATGCCTTTTTTATACTTGGTCGCACAAATCAACATCGAATGCCGTTTTTACTCTTAACAATCTAAATAAATTTGTTCGCATTAATCAATTTTTATCTTCAAATAAATAAAGTATTTATAAGAAGACTATAACATTTATAAAAATAATTCATAATGCCAAATAAAATACGAAAATATTCAAATATTTTGAAGTAACCAAAAACTTTAATTTTTTATTCGAATCATTAAATAAAATTTGAATATTATTTTGTTAAAATAAGATTTTATTAAATAAAATTTATTTAAGTATATTTGAAATCACCAAATGAAATGTTAAAAGTTGCAAATGAAAATTCAATGTTATAAAAAAAATTAAATATTTACAATTTGAACTTGAAAGTTTATTTAGATAAATTAAAAGTTAAATATAAAATAAAAACAGAGACATAATGAGAAAAGTATTAAACTTCACATTACATATGATCCAAATAAAATATCATTGTTCTTTTTATTATATATGATAATTAATCTTAGAATTTTTTATATTTGAGATATATTAATGTTATTTTTCTATAAATAATTACATTTTGCAACCTATACTATAAATTATAAAAGTTGCAACTAAACTTCTTTTAAATAAGCAAAATAAATCAACTAGAACTATATGTTTTTTAAACTTTGCAACCTAAACAATACTCCCGCCTTAACCAATCTCAATTATGTCTTCTTCTTTTTTCACAGTTTGCAACCTAAGCATTTTTCTTTTATTGGAATCTTTAAATGAATCTACTATTTACAATATAAATGTATAATTTAATTGGAATTTTTCAAAATATATATGAAAGTATTAAGAAATATTGGAGCATTATTCCAACTATTGAATTATTTTGTTATTCCAACTATTGAATAACTTTTGAATTTTATTTTGTTAAATCGTTATTCTTTGTATATTGGAAATACCAAGTAAAGTACTAAAACTTGCAAATAAGATTTTTTAAAAGGGCGATAGTTATAGTTAGAATTTAAAATTTTATTTGGATAAATTCAAATATTTAAAGTAAAATGAAAAAAATTAAAGAAAAATAAATTTCTTATAACATGATCCAGTTTATTTTATTTAATAATATGAGTTGATAGTTAGATATTTATGTTTGTTTTAATATTCATAACTAATTAAGTTATTATGCACATAGGTGAAGAATGATGCAAACACACTAAATGTGTGTTTAGATTTCAAAGATAAAAAATGATCACTTTGAAAAATATTTTTTTATATTGAATATTTACCTTAATGTTAATCTATAAAATATATATATATATATATATATATATATTCATATATATAAAGTAAGTTATATTAAATTCATATATGACGTGTGAGATTTATAACTTTATTTATGTTTTATCCTACATTTTAAAAAATATATATTTTATTAGGATAAAACCATCACATATTTAAATATTAGATTATATCATATTTAGTTTTATTAAAACCGTTAATTTTGAAAAAAAAAAACCTCCGTGCATCGCACGGGAATATTACTAGTTTTAGGGAAAAAATCATAAACCGTCCCATAACTATAGTGACTTCCACTAAATATCCCGTATTTATCTATTTTTTCAATTTCGTCCCATATTTTTTTACATTATCCAATTTTCGTCCTAAAATTCAAAATTTTGCCGGAAAATGCACGTGCCGGCATAAATTTGGGGGTTTTCTGCCACGTGGCGTCGGGAAAAAATCATATGTCCACTAAATATTCCACAACTTTCTGCTTTTCTAATTTCGTCCAATATGTCCTAAAATTATCCAATTTTCGTCCCAAAATTCAAATTTAAGTCGGAAAATGCACGTGTAGGACACGTGCCGACCAAAATTTGGGAGGTTTTTTTCCACGTGGCGTCGGAATTCTGAGTTGGATTTGAATTTACATTTTTCTTTTTCTTGCCACATTTTTCATTTTCTTTTTACAGTAGTTGTTCTTCTCCTGTGGCTCCATCAACCGCTGCTCTTCCCCAACAGACACAGCCAACAGCCCCCACCCTCTGCCAGTGTTCATTCTGTGCCGGCAGAACTGTCCTCCTCCTGCCGCTCCATTTCGACGTAGGCGATTCTCTTTTGCAGATTCCGGTGAAGGTGAAACTAGCCTCAAATGTGGCAAGAAAAAAGAAAAAGGAAAATGTAAATTCAAATCCAGCTCAGAATTCCAACGCCACGTGGCAAAAAATCCCCAAATTTTGGCCGGCACGTCCGACACGTGCATTTTCTGGCGTAAATTTGAATTTTGGGACGAAAATTGGATAATCTCAGGACATATGGGACGAAATTAGAAAAGCAGAAAGTTGTGGGATATTTAGTGGACATATGATTTTTTTCCGACGCCACGTGGCAGAAAACCCCCAAATTTTGGCCGGCACATGTCCGGCACGTGCATTTTTCGGCGAAATTTTGAATTTTAGGACGAAAATCGGATAATCGAAAAAGATATGGGACGAAATTGAAAAAGCAGATAGATACGGGATATTTAGTGGAAGTCACTATAGTTATGGGACGGTTTATGATTTTTTCCCCTAGTTTTATAAATAATCATATATAAAGTATAATAATAATAATAATAATAATAATAATAATAATAATAATAATAATAATAATAATAATAATAATAATAATAATAATAATAATAATAATAATAATAATAATAATAATAATAATAATAATAATAATAATAATAATAATAATAATAATAATAATAATAATAATAATTACAAGAAAAAGAAGAAAAGTTGATTATAAAATGCAACCTGAACTATGTGCGTTTTATCACTTTGCAACCTAAAAAATTTATTTACCGATTCCAACCTGTATAACATGTCTATTGCAACCCCAACTGATTTTTTCGTCATATACAACCACGTGCTCAACATATGCCTTAAATTAGTAGTTTTTTTAGTGATTTCGTAATTTAAATGACAAATAATTTTGGTTTTCTTTAGATCAACAATTTAACAGTAATATTGCTTCAATTAAGGGCTGGAACCCTCTTCTCCATTATCATTCGTGATTGACCTCCATTAAGGGCTGAAAGCTTCTCCAAAAGAAAGATGAACCTCCATTGTAGGTGTGGGCATGTTGCTGTTTAAGACACTAAAAACTTAACTTTAGTAACAACCGCAAGTGTAACGATCCGTCTTCGTAAAATAATTTAATCTAATTAAGAAGCAATAATATTTTTTTATAGAATCTATTCCTAAATCAAGGTGTTAAAAATCTACTTGTACATTAAGAATTTCCATGATAAATAAAATAATTTTTGTTACACACAAAACATATCGAGTAATCTAAATTTGAAGCATAAATTTTAAATTAAAGCAACGACAAGTAATTTAACTTAATTAAATTTAATTATACCACAATGGAATAAAGAACTTGTTTATTGCAATAAAATATATTTTGTCTTACCTAATAGTTATTATCAAAACCTAACTTTAATTTAAAGGAAAATAAAGTACCATAATAACTTGCAATTGAAATATTAAAATAAGAAAAATAATACTTTGATCATATACTTTCACTACACCGTCCTCTCATCCACGTCCATCTCCTTGAACTAAAATATTAAATATAGTGGGGTGAACTACCTCCAGCCCGTGCTTGTCAAAACTAATTACAAACTTGATAGCATAATGTAACGACCCGATTTTCGTAAAACTAATTTTAAAAATTTTAAAAAGACGAATAATCATATCAATGAAAAATCTTTCATTTTATTAGAGAAATAATTCATAAATTAGGTCAATAGAATTTTTTTAACATAAATAATTTCATTAAAAAACAAAATAATCATAATTTTCTTTTCCCACACAAACAACAAATCATAACATGCAATTTCATAAACCTTAATTTCTATTAGCGGAAAATAACTTAATATAATTAAATCTGAAACACACTTCTAGCATATTCATACGCTTTCATTGTACCGCCCTCGCCTCCAGGTCAGCTCCTCGACTGAACCTGGAAAATGTTAATTGTGAGGGGTAAGCTAACACCAGCCTCTTACAAATGCACATTAAGAATATATGATCGAAACATAACATGAATAACAGTCAACTTACAACTTTTCATAAGATATATGTGCACAGGTTGCCCGGGATACACCAACTTAACATATGTGTGCACAGATTTTCCCGGATCACCAACTTATGGGATTGATCAATCAAACTTATAACAATGTAATTTAGGTCTTGCATTTCATAGACATATAATGAAACTTAGGTCTTGCATTTCATTAGAAAACAATTATATCACATAAATGAGACAAACACTTATAATTAATATGGCAAGTAAGAACCCGGCCTGAAATGTGATGCGTGAATGCACTTCAAGGATTTCGTGTGAATGTGCTTATGCAGAATATCATCATAATCCTTTGTGCCTTCATATCGTCGTCACCATAATATTAATATAATATATTGTTTCTTAGGTTAGACTAAGGAATAAATAAATAGGAATTTTAGGTCTTGGACATGATTTTTGAAAGGCAAAAACTCGTATGTGACCGTCACACGGTGGTCACATGGTGTGACGGAAAAAAGTATCACTTTTTGTGGTAAAAGTATCACGTTTATCTGTAAAAGTATCGTATTTTTTGAACAAAAAAAAGTATCACTTTTTGTAGCAAAAGTATCATCTTTATCTGTAAAAGTTTCAATGTAGTAAAAGTATTACTTTTTCCTGTAAAAGTATCATTTTTTCCTGTAAAAGTATCAATGTTTTCTGTAAAAGTGTATTCCGTCACACGTGTGACCGTTCACACACAAGACTCACTCTTTTTGAAAAGGTGTGGAATTTTTTTTTTTTTTTTAGAGAAAATAAAAGTTCTAATACTTATGTAGTGTGTAGTAGTGGATAAATATTTAATATCTCATAAAATAAACAGAGGGAAAATCTAAAATTTCGATTGTAGATACTTGACTTATATATGAATACCATATCTAAAGTTCATAAATTTATAAGAAGTAAAAATATAAATTCTGAATTTTTGAAAAGGGAATAGTTGTAGCAGTAAATTATGCGTAGTGATAGGAAAACATTTATAACTTGAAAATTAATAGATGGATATCTTTGAAATTTACAATAAGAAAGAATACATGTATATGGAATACATATAAAAAAATTGGAATTTTTGAACCACTTTAACTACATATTTCGAATTTTATAAATAAAAATACAGAAGTTTTCAGATTCTGTGGAGCCGTGAGAAAATAATCATAATCGAAACAATACTTGATGGATTATTTTGAAATGTTTACAGGATATAAGATACATATGGAGGAAGAACATATCCAAATATCATAAGATTTGAAGAACTATAAATATAGATTACGAATTCTGAAAACAAAAGCGAATGAGATTTTGAATGTGCATCCGCAGTAAAAGAAAATTCATATAAAATAAAATACAACTTATATAAGGCTGAAATTTAATTGAGGCTTAGAAACATGTCATGGAATAACATAATAAAATTTCATTAAATTCCAGTAAGTATAGATAGGGTTTCGAATTTTTAAAGTGAATACCTGAAAATAGAGTAAAAGAGGAAAACGAGATTCAGACGATAATGTCGGCTCTCCAAATGACCCCAAGGTTATTTTAAATGAAACTTTTGAGAGAAATAGATGGTTTGGGTTTTGAACTTGATTCCCATGTTTATAGATTATATTCCTAGAATTTTAGGTTTCCTAATTAGACTAGGAAATTATTTTCTTGTTCCCTAAGTAAAAATCATGGGTCTAGGCTTGACTTATGCATTGTGCTTATGTCCAAATTAAATGTTTAAAAACCTGATAACATGAAATATACTTTTAACTTTAAATTGAAATAATAATTGACATAACTAATAATTAATAAAAATAGAATAAATCTCATAAGAAAAAAATAAAATAATAAAATATGATAAATGATTAAATAATTTACGGGGCGTTACACATAAACATGTAATAACAATTATAAGCATGACATAAAACTTGATGACAAGTAACGAGCTAGTATTTACATAACTTATAACTTGAGGATGAGTAACAAGTACCCACATTGCTTATAACTTGACGGCATGTAGGAAAGTAGCATGCAAAATGTGAGGAATTGAACTAATCAATTATTCTTGGGGTTGCAAGGCACACATCATATAATAGCAGTTAAACATGTACACGATCATACATAATAATAGTTAATCATGCACACAATTATACATATATAATTAATAATGACAAACAAGTAAGAAAAACCCCACCTCAGCCTAACCAATGTGTAGAGAACCCCATATTAAAAAAATACGGAGTGTCTTAATTATCCAATTATTAAGAAAACAAGTGAATTTAAAACTAATAAGGTTGAATGTATAGGAAATAAGATGCAAAACAATTTGGTCATTAAAATGGGCACTACTTTAAACTTGTAAATAACGGAATGATAAATCGGTAATAACACAAACTCGGGATTTGGAAAACCGGTGGTAATCAAATTGGCTTGTTTGTTTGTTTTTGGGATTTGGTTGATAATGTGGCCTTATTGAAAATTTTCGAATAAGAATGTGTTATTGGTGGTTAGATGATAGTAAATACTACTACATAAAATGAAAGTTAGGTATGGTATGGCTATTTGCCCATTGTTGCTGAAAACAAAACAATGATCGGGGAACGGTTGAATCTTTTCTTTTCCTCCTTTTTGGGAGTTGGTGTCTGCTAAGCGTGGATGTAGTAGTGTATTTAGTGCTCGTTTGCTTTGTAGTATAAGGTCATTTTCAACCCATCTTCAATAAATAATGTAAATTCTCCACTAAAATTACAGTTTTGTGTAAACCATCTCTAACCCACTCTATACACAAAAAGAATACTTACTTCTTTTATTTATAATAATTATTTACCTTTTACTTATTATTATAAAATCAACACTATTTATTTCAGTTAAAATTTATTAATAATTTCACACTTAAAGATAAAACATTACATTCAACACCACGAAAATGAAAAAATACATAAAATATTAATGTTAATAATTCTACATAACAAATAAATCTAGATACTAGCGTTGACATGTTCGTCCCACAAATGGTCAACCAATGCCTCTCGCAAAGCAAAGTGAGCATTTCTATCCTTGATTTTTTCTATGTCGGGCGAGGAAATCTTGAAAACGGGCATTTTCATCCTCAACCATGTCTACTTCTGGATTTGGTGCTTCCACATATTTTCTAATCGGTGCAGCAATATTACGTTCATCTTTGATAACCATATTGTGCAAAATAATACACGTGGTTAAGATATCGTGAAGCACTGGTTTTTTCCAATATCGCACATGGCCCGCCATGATGGCAAACCACGATTGTAGAACTCCAAATGCACGCTCGACATCTATTCTGCAGACTTCTTGTGTTGCTGCAAAGGATCTTCTTTTCGGGTCACTGGGGGCAAAATGGATTGTTTGCACAATAGTGGACCTTTTGGGGTATATACCGTCGGCAAGATAGTAACCATGGTCGTATTCTTTTCCCCGAATAACATAACGAGCATGAGGAGCAACACCATTGGCGAGGTTGGCAAAAAGATGAGATGCCTCCAAAACATTGATATCGTTGTTCGAGCAGGGCAACCTAAATAAAACATGCCAAAACCAAAAATCGTTGCCACTGCTAAGAGAATAATAGTTGGATATCCACTATGACTAGAATATTGTCCTGCCCAATCAGTTGTTAATTTTTACATGTCCAATGCATACAATTGAGACTACCCAACATCCATGGAAAGCCCCGTTTCTTTCTAATATAAAGTAGCCTCTCAATATCATTAGCATTGGGTTCTCTTAGATATCACTCGACAAATATCTCGATTACAGCGCCACAAAATCACTCAAGCTTTCAATACTGTGGACTCGCCTATTTTGACATACTCATCAATAGTGTCGGCAGCTACACCATATGCCAACACTCGAAACACAACAATGATGTTTTGATATGGAGAAACCGAGCCTGCCAAGCCCATCCTTTTTTTATCCAAAAAAAGGATCGTGATTTTCCATAGCTTCAAGTACTCCTACAAAAAGTCTCTTGACATTCGAAATGTCGACGAAATATTGATTCGTTGAATCGTAGGTTCATAGCAAAGTAGTCGTGGAATAGATTCCTTTTGGTCTTGTCCTTTCACAATGATCACTATGTGGCCTGGAACAGATCCCCCAACACAAGGAATTTTTAGTCTCCGATTAAGTTGGTAACCAAGAAAAAGGTTGTTGGTGGATATCATATTGACTATTGCCTCTTGCTCTCTATCAATATCTTGAAGCATGGTTTGATAAGCCACATCATCATCATCACTAAGTGAGGATAAAGAAGTTGAAGAAGATATGTGGGACGAACTTCAAATATTAAAAGCCATTACTAATACCGAAATAAGAAATAAAAATCTTCTTTTTTTATATTACTTTAAGGAAGGGTAGGATGGTACGGGAACAACTTTTTTGTACTTCCTTTATAGATGTTTTATTGAGATTTTAAAAGGATGAGAAATCTCCAAAAGAAGTCAACCATTAAATTGGATTACACAAGAGTCTCAGCCATACAATAATTATCCATATTGTGGTCTATTCCAAGAACATAAGATAGCTATTAAAAAATGTGCAGGATTTGAATAAATAATCTCTGCCAAGAAGATTGTAATCCTATTAAAAAGTGTGCCAAATTTGAAAAAAGCCAAACTATCTGACAAGAAGATAAGAAGCAAAAGCAAAATGTCTGCAGGAATTGAAAAAAAAAGAGAATCTCCCTGCTTGCCATTGTCTATCCCACCAAATGTGTCACAAGATTTACTATTTGAATAGATACGTTGATTCTTTATATACGTTTTTTAACCGTTAGATTCGATTTCTTCAATTTCTTAGCCATAAGATCTCTATCCAAAATCTGGGCCATTAGATTTTCTTTTTTACACATGATCCATGGGATCTTCTTTCGTATATTCTAGAAACACAACATCTCTGAAGTAATTATATACAAAACATTCACTTTCTCCTCTCTTATTTCTAGTTATATTAACATCTTTTAAAATGAGTAGATCTCTTAATTACTTTCATGATAAAGATTTCACTCAATGTGAAATATATCTTGATATTACACAAAATCCTGTTATAGGTATAAATCAGTCAAGAGGCCAATTTTGGTCTCGCGTTGAGAATGCGTACTACAACAAATTCCCAGATTAACAACGAACTAGGAGGTCATTAGAGTCCCATTGGGGGACTATCCTGAAACACGTCACCAAAATAAGGGGGTGCATTCGACAAGTAGAGAATCGTAAGCGGAGCGATGCTTCGGATTAAGATATTGTGAGTAAATCTGTTTTCATATTTTTATGTCAATATTATCTATACTTTACATACAATCTTGCTTTTACGTTTTGTAAGACCTTATGAAGCAGGACAAAGTTAAGGATTTCAAGAAAGGTTTCAAGTTTGAGCATGTTTGGAAAATTCTTAAAGATTGTGAAAAATTAGCAAAAGAGGAATCAACTCCAAGCTCGCAAAGGAGGCGTCAGCATATTGTTTCCTCACAATCAGACTCTCCTATTTCAAAGGGCTATTTGTCTTCACCAATCTGCATCTCATGAGATATCTTTATTCTCCCTAGATATAAATGAAGAAACTGGAACATGTTGATGGTACATCATCTCAATGACCAATGGGGGTAAAGAAGTCAAAATTGAAAAATAAAGTAGACGATGAAAGCGCAAAATATTTTAATGCAATTGAAAAGAAAAATGAACGACTTGGTGAAATGCTGCAAAGGGTAGTGGAGAGAGACAACAAATTTTTCAAGTAGAAATGGTAAAAGCTCAAAATAATTCAAAAAAATTGCACATGACGAAACTTCGTGAGGAAAACAAATATATATTCACAGATCCAGCTCTACGTAATTTTGTAAGTAACAAAAAAAAAAAAGGATAATTGGTACACGTGTCCCGTGCACGCACTTTAGGGCACTTTTAGTGTCATTTTAGTGTCAATAATGTGCATAATCACGTGTATTAAGTGCATTTGTACTCTCATGGGCAAAATAATGTGTTTGTATTGTTTTTGTGTTAAGACAAGAGAAAAAGGATCGAAATAGAACATCAAACGACCGCGGAGTCGAAGGATCGATCGAGGCAACAAAAGGAAGGTCTAACTGAAGATCTCGGGCGAGATAGGATGAAAATCTCGATCGAGATGAGTCTCCAGGGTAACATGAAGATTTGCAGAACTGAAGATCTCGGCCGAGACAAGCAACGCATCTCGGCCGAGATGAGTTTCCAGAGATTTCAGGATTTTCAAAAGACCAAGATCTCGGTCTAGACGAAATCCAATCTCGGCCGAGATGAGTCAAACCCTAGCCAGCCCCAATTTCCCCTTTCACGTCTCGGTCGAGATGAAGTTGAATCTCGGCCAAGATCAGCCTTCGACCCACCAGCTGAAAAATCTCTTTTTCACGTCTCGACCGAGACACACTTACACCTCGGCCGAGATTCCTTACCCTGTTTTAAAATCCTGAATGCGATTTTGCCTATTTTTTACTAGCACTTTCTCCCCTTATATATATATATCATCCTATTCGAATTTGACCTAACCTTTTGATACTTTTGAAAGCACTATTCAGCCACCATCACATCCAAGGAGGAGAGAAGGGCAAGAAGAAGTCACATCATCTTCCCCATTGATCATCCTTGGGTTTTATCACTCTATCTTTATGAATTCTTATATTTTCTGTAATTTCTTGATTGTATTAGGTGTAATGGGTGGCTAGCATCCTAAATTCTACCCTTGATCATGTTGAACCTTGATTGATGATGAGAATGTGATTATTGACTCTTGATGAATTTAAATGTTCTATAATGCTTGATTGGATTGTCTCATGCCTAGATGCTTGTTTTAGGATTGATCACCCTTTGGGAGGCATTTATTGTATGTTGCTAGAGATTGAACTTCACTTTCCGTGATTGTTGAAGCTTCAATCTCCCTTAGTAGCGAACAATGCTTGATATCATTGGTGGCATTATAGAGTTTGGCCTCTAAACCCGATCGTGTCGAGGTTTATGCTTTATTTATCCCATTGTTCTAGCTCGTGACCACTCAATATCAATTAGTGTGAAAAGAGTTTGTTTGGATCACTAATTGATTTGGATAGGGATAAATCGATAAGCGTACATTCGATTTATCCACAATTAAGGGACAACATGATCTACATAAGCGGACCTTGTAGATTGTGGGATAAGGGTTTAAATCGCATTGAATTTGGGACATCAACGATAATCATTAGGTAGTCGGATTCAAGGGGATACTAGATCGAGGGTTTACCTTTTTATCATATTCTAAATCCGAAAAACATTTGTTATTGTCTTTCTTTGTTTGATATAAAATACCAAAAATATTTATTCTAAATCCGAAAAACATTTGTTATTTGTCTTTCTTTGTTTGATATAAAATACCAAAAATATTTATTGCTTATTTAGAACTTTAGTTGATCACTTGTTAGCATTTAGTTGTTAACTCAATCCAAAACCCCACTCGTTTACTTGTTTAAGTTTATTACCCTATCCATCGTAAATCATTAGTTGCTTGTAATATCCGAACAATACTAATCCACCGTTCTCTGTGGGATCGACACTTACTTACCACTCTACTCGCTAGAGTCGTAGGCTAGGTATCGCGTATACATATTCTTACATATATACGTTTAATTTGGTGGTAAGAAACGATCAGCTACCAATAGTGGAAAAACGGAATCAACAAGAAAATCAAGCATCTCAACCTAATTCTGGGTCTTTTGATCAATACTTTGATGGTCTCGGAGGAACGGATGATGACTTGCCCCGTACTAAAGTTTGTCATGCACTTTTAATTTAAGCTTTTTGTATTTTTTTGTTTAATTTAAGCTTTTATATTTTTTCAATTTATGCAATTTGTATTTCCAACATTTTTATCTTTGTATTGTTGTAATGAAATTTTCGTTGTGTTAACGTTGTGTGCTTATTATTTTACAATTTAATGTAACTAGTAGTTTATCTTATTATTGGTTAATTATTTTTAAATATGCAAGATTAATAAAAAAGTTAATCAAATATTTTTCCGTAATTAAATTTAATTGAATTAGATAAATTATTAAATACATATAATAATACAAATATAACATTTATGTAGTTAAAATTGAGTATTTTGAGGATATAATGTATAAATACAGTTTTTGTGTGGATAAACAATGTCCTCTTATTTATTGGGGACACTGTTCATCCCCGAATAATAGAGTGGGAATATGGCGTATGGTTGTGGGTGGGAGGGTGGGAAGGGGGGATTCTGTAAAATCCTCTCCAAATATACTGATATACCATTGGGTTGGAGAAGCTCCAAGGCCTTGATAGATACAATATGCCTTATATTTTCGTGTTTACCTTACAATATGTATAATACTTCTAACCCTAGAAAAGAGAAAGCCCGGCTCTCATAATCCCCTATTCTACTGTTTAATAGCATTAGGATTAGGTCATGAAATTTTCAAATTACCCACAGTCATAGGTTTTATACATTTTCAAGTATTTACATTAATTTCATAATATTTTGATTATTTTAAAAACAAGAAAAATACTCCCTCCGTCCCCCTCAGATTTGTCCACTTTCATTTTCTGTCCGTCCCACTCAGATTTGCACACCCATAAAAAGGAAATTTCTCAAATAATCTCCACCCTCAAAATCTCCATCTTCAATCTGAAAAAATCAACCAAATAGCAAAAAGCAGTTTTTTCTTAACCTCTGTGCCCGTTCCTAGGTGCAAATATGAGCGGGACGGAGGTAGTATTCAAGAACCAAAATATGATTATTAAAAATAAACTAAAAAACATTTTAAAAATTCACAAAGTTAATTCGATAATTTCAAGATCAGGAAAAGGTTTTTAAAATCAAATATTCTGAAAACAAGAAAGTATTTTAAAAAATCCAAAAAAGTATTGGAAAATTTTGATAATAAATTTCAAAACAGATTTTCTTAATTAAAAAAATTACTGTATCATTTTAATATCTTAGAATTAATTTATAAATCATAAATTTGTTCAAATATAGTTGGAATTATTTAGAAAATGTATGAATTGTTCTATAAGGTTAATAATTTAGAAAGTTTTGATTCAAGAAAAACACAAAAAATATTTGAAATTCATATCTCAAAATTATTTGCAAGGTTTTTAAATAATTTTAGATATTTCAATATTTTTTTTAGATTTCCTAATACAATTTTAAGATTTCTAAAATAGCTTAAAATTTTATAATAACATTTTTAGAGTTTTTAAATAGGTTATAGGAAATTATTCATTTTAAGAATATTTAAATAATTCCCATTTTTTAAATAATTTTGCAATTTATTTTATAAAATTAGAAAAAAGTAATATTTTAATTAGTTTTGGTTTATAAAATAATGGTAAAAAAAATAATGAAAAGTGCATATGATTCTGCATTTTAAAATTAATTAGTTAAATAAAATAAAATACATAAATAAAAATACAACCACAATAGGTTGCTGGTAGTAGAAGGATGAAAACGTTGAATTTTCACAAGTTATAGAATCAAAATTGATTTGGCAAAATATAACTGTCTGAAATCAAAACGAGAGAAAGTTAGTGGACGAAAAAAACTATAGGTTAAATATTTAAATCAACTTGTACTTTGTGAGTTTTTAGACTTCGGTACCTAAACTTTGTTTTTTGACCGATTGCAACCTGAAGTCCACGAATTGTACAAGTTGCGACCTCCGTCGAGTTTTTTCAGCTAAATATCAAACATGTGACAATCACATGCCAAATTAGAGGAGTTTTTGTCATTTTGATGATTTTTTTAGAAAGATTCACAATTCAACGGAGGTTGCAACTTGGCAAAAACAAAATGATTGTCACGTATTTGACATGTGAATATGCCTCAACAAATCATAGAAATAGCAAAAACCCTCCCAATATGGCATGTGATTGTCACGTGTTTGATATTTGGCCGGAAAAATTCGACGGAGGTTGCAACTTGTATAATTCGTGAACTTCAGGTTGCAATCGGTCAAAAAACATAATTTAGGTACTAAAATGTAAAATTCGCAAAGTACAAGTTGATTTAAATATTTAACCCAAAAACTATTTACCTGTAATTTCAGAAGAAATTTAAGTTATGATGATTGTCATTGTACTTGCTAAATTTGGTAAAGTTTCTAGCAACAACATTAAGAATTAACTCAATTTTTTTAGAAATATGTAGAATATTAATAAAAAATATATTTTTAAAAAATAATGTAAATAATAGTAGTAATGAAAATAATTTGTTATTTCTTTTATGATTATAATCTTAATAAGTAATTTTACTAAAAAAAGTATCAAGATTGATATATGTCGTCTAAATTTAATTTATCATTCATTATTAAATTTTAATGTATGGAAAAATGATTTTTATCTCCATAAAAAGGGATTCGGATAGAAGTACTAAATATCTGGAATGTTTGAGGGTATAGTAGTCAAAATTTAAATTAATCACAATCTTAATATGTTGAGGCAAGTGCTATATTACATTTGAACGTGGTATATCCTTGAATATATTATTGCATAACAAACAATATGATTGATACATAATATTGAATACTAGATCCTAGCATTATGTATCAAATATTATCCCATCAAGTGAAGCAAACATGCCCTTATAGTTAGGGATTAATAGGTCTTCTATTAAGGTTGAATATTTTATTATATAAGGCTATATTTAGGGAATCATAATCTAATTGTATATCTAAACAATACTGTAGTTTACGACATTTACGGATGAAATATAAAATAAATAAGGATTTCGCTCTAAAATAAATAATACTCCCTCTGTCCTTGCTTATTTCGCTCTAAAATATAATCATATAGCCGGGCCCGAAAATATTCTAATGGGCTAACTTGACAAATGCTACTTGGTAAATTCAGGCTTAAGATTCCTAATTGGCCGAAATAAATAATATTTGGATAAATAATATACTTGCAAATAAATATTACGTAAAAGAAAATATTAGGTGTTACATTAAGTATATGGCGTACTTATAGCTAGCAGGGATCAAGGTCGATCCCACAGAGATCGGATCACTATGTCAATTTGTGTTTTGTGTTTTAGACCAATTATATCTAGATACACAAAGGTTGAATTTTGGGTTTTAAACTTAATTCTAAACTATTAATTACTAACTTGCAGTAAAAGTAATTACTTAATGATCTGATTAGATTGAGAAATATATTCTAAGGTTCAATTTCAACTACAATTTCCAATGATTAATTACCCTGGTTATCTAGATTTTTAGACCGAATTGTAGTTCTTATTAGGCAATCACACAACTACGTTAAACCTCCTATTGAACGTAAATAACACGTATATTGCATATAAATAATTATTGTCTCCCACTAATTATTGTATACGTAACTCCTAAACGCGCAGAAGATTGATTGCCTATGCAAATACCTCAAACCTCTCTGTTATTATTGAATATTTATGCTATATGTCTTAAGTGAAGGGATTATATCTATTATAATAATCTTCTAGAAAGTAATACAATTAATCCCTTTCCCTAGGACCCTTCTTGGTTGTCATAATTTGTATCCTTATTGATTAACTCTAGAGGTGGGTCTATAAATTTATATAAACCCTAACATGCGCCTACAACATATAGGAGTTAAGGGATTCGACCTGATAGCTGTTTACACAAAAGGTCAATTTCTGATTTTCTGACTCCCGTCTTGACCTTCTGGACTGTATCCCCTACTCAATCCTCAACGCTGGATGGACGATGAACTTTGAAGAATTCCAAGTGGGAAGGAAAACCTTAAACCACTGCCACCTACTCTCTCTTTCTCTCTATTCAGTGATCTTTTTGAGTGTTAATTCTTCTATATTCACAGAATGAGAGACCATGTATTTATAATACATGGTTGAGTGTGGGCCAAGCCTGGTAGTTTAATTCCTTCTAGAATTAGGAATTTAATTCCTTGTTAGGAATTTAGTTCTCTATTCCTACTTGGACTAAGAGTCTATATGGGCCAGTCCAGGGATCAAATACAAGAAATAAAGATGGGCCTAACTATGAATTAATTCTTCCCTGTTCAGCCCAGAACATAATTAATTCATAAATATTAGTTCATTCCACTAGAGAATTAATACTGACTTACCCCTTTATTCCCGAGTTGAGTCGAGGCTTGAATTAGACTTAATTAATTCCCGTATTTAAGTATCGAATATCCATTAATTAATTAAAGCCTCTGACAGTTTAAATTAATTAATTTCTTGTTTATTCCTTAAGTAGTACCACTCAACCTTATTATTGTACCTGAACTTAATCAACCTACAGGGTTTAGTACAATAAACCTTTTGAGCTCCTTAAGGTGATATGATCATCCTAAACGGATACGGTTACCTAAATACAAATTACCAATTATTACATGCAAGTTGTTGTCACCCAAAATACATAGTATAAAAGTTATAACTTAACTCTTGCCCATGGTAAATCAAAGTGACACACAAACAAGCATTCATAACTGTAATCTTATTTAGGCTTTAAATTATTATAAGTCACCGAGATCTCTAGTTCTTTACTTAGGTCAGGCAGAAGAACTTATCTCCCTGTGATCCTATCAATACGTAAATATGTACCAGTATAAGTAAATAGTCAAGATAAATTATTCCTACTTAATATTGCAGCCTAAACCAACAACTCGTCCTCAAGTTGTCTGAGCTGTGATTTACATTTTATATCTCATTAAGTTTAACCAATTATATGATCTTCTGTGATCTATAATACACCATACGATCTACTTATTTGCAAGAGATATGGGGACACATACATAGTGAAAGTGCAAATATAATCAGATAGGAGATAAACAGTGAATAACTGGAAATATTGTATATAAAAGGTTTTGCTTTCAGTATACAAATCCAACAGTAAGCTTATTAACAAACCCCTCCTCTCGAGCGTCAATTTATTAAGCCTAATTGAATCTAATAAATGACATTAAACTCATATATAAAACACACATAGATAAAATATAGAACGAATGTCTAAAATAACTAAAATAAAAAAATCACAAAGTCATTGTAATATACTTTCTAGCCCTAGAATATACGTAAGGGATTAGGCACTCATGATTGTAACTGACAAAACATAATATTATTAGAGAAACATATAGTTTTAATCACAAAAACAATAAACTAATAAATCCGAAATCGTGAATGATCTCGACTTTGGCTCTTTCTTTTATCTTCAATTGTTTGTTGTTTGGTTTCAACTCCGAGGGCTTAAAGCTTGTATATTGCAAAAAAATGATCATGTTTCAGCCTCTAATATGATGCCAAGTTAGGGAAATAATAAGCTAATTCTCGCAAGCTCAACATGTCACTTGGGTGGGTGAACTCAATAGAATAAGGGCTTGAATCGAGTAACTCACCGGGTGGGTGACTACAACTCACTCTAGCGGGTGATATGCACTGGATCTCTCACCTTTAAGCTCTACATGTCACTCGGGCCGGTGACATCACTCTACCCCGCATTTCGTCCTTATGGACTTTTGACCTAAATTATGCATTTTTACTACAAAATGAGTATGCACGTTATTTGGCACAAGATAATAAATTTCAACATAAAATGATCGGCAATTCATGCAAGTGCTATCAATTTATATATCTAAATGAGCCTAAAAACATGCATATGCAACGTGTATCAAGACTCCCCCAAAACTAAAGTTGTTGTTCTCCTCGAACAACAAAACCATGAAAGGCAAGAATACAGAACTTTAAGGCGAATTTGACGATGAATCTAGTCTCAAGATACAATTTTCGAAAACAAACAATGTAGCTATTGAGCATATAGTGAATCAGCAATGTATCAACTACTCGAGACTTAGCACCCTAAATGAATGATCTTCTCCGGATAATGTATCACTTTTCTCTCAATTATTTTAGTATGGACATGTTTACGCTGAGGTTGGTTCATATGCATAGTCTACCATATGCTTGCCTATCGTCTACCCTATTCATTGCACTTAACATGTGTGAACAAAGAATCAGAAATGACTTTGTTTTTTGTTGTATTGTAGGCTTTAGGGTAGAGTGAGATAAATATGAACAAAAGTGACTCAAACTTAGATTAATCGAGTTAACCTAAGCTCAACTACCCATCAAATGATTTCATTATTCATCTAGTTCTTCACCTCTCAGTAAGCTAAAAATTAGCTTCTTCACTTGAATACTCACTCATATTGCACTACATCACCCAACTTTTTGAATGCCAAAAATATAAATTAGCCACAATATGTAGTGACTAACTTATTCAAAAAATGGCATGTTAAAACAATTTCTTTTGTCCCCATTCTACCATACAAAAAAAACTTACACAACAATTTTATTTTTAATTTTTTTCCCTAAACGAAAATTAAAATTAATGCGATTAAAATTATTCATTCTTTTACCTTTAAAGCTTGAACACTTTCCACACAAACTATACAACCCTTCCACTCTACGTCCTTTGTGGGTAATTTCTTGTTGGAGGAATAAATGCTTGATTGACTTTTTGTTTAGGTTGATTGTTGAGAAATGAGGAAAATAATTGGAAGTGCCCCAAACCTTGAAAATTTCAAAATGAGTTCTCTAAAAACGTCTGAGCACAAAAAAAATTAGGTGATTCCTTGCTTAAAATCAATGAAAATTGATAGGTTGATGCGATTCATGAGTAAGGGAACACTTTGACATAGTAAATGGGATTTCAAGTGTAAATAAAATAATTTAGTCCGAAGTTGTGTCACTTGTGAGCATTACTGTGGCTCTAAAACACATGGGACACTATTAAGGATGTTCTTGTGCAAAATAGAATGAATTGAATTTAGGAGGTAAAAAAAATGAAGGAGATGTAAGAAGGAGATATAAGGTGGGTAAGGTCGCTGGGTGAAGTCATTGTAATTTATTGTTGTTTGATAGATTATAGTTGACATTTGTTTACTCTAATCATTGAGTTGAGCTTGTAAAGAAAAAAGTATATGTTGTATGATTCGTAGAAAAAAAATAAAACTCAAGAAGAAATCGAGTGTTGTAATGATTGAAAATCCCTTGGGTAACTCGAAATGAGTGTTGAATTCTGAAAAGAAAAAAACTAGAATTTTAGCATTCATTTATTTTTGGACCGAACCCGGTAGAAAAAGGAGTAATCGGAATATAAAATTAAAACCCGTTGGCTCGAGGGAGAAAAGAGCTGCATCACCCACACCAGGTGAGTACGTGGCATCTTCTTAAAAATGAACTGAGCTAAATCACCTAGAGCCGAGAAATTTGAAAAATAATGATTCGTCCAAAGTCATTCACATAAGCACGTTTTGGGAATGGAGTGAGCTTTTAGTTCATAGCCTAGGATACTAAGTGAAATAAAAATAATTGTTTTCCTAAGTCTTATGCCTCTATTCCCTTTCTTATTGTCAAATTCTTTGAAATCAAATGATAAAGGCAAGTGTGGTGAATCAAAAAGTGGAAAAATGCTAAACCAAAAAATGGAATTCGAATTTAGTGGACTTTCAATGGCTTTCCAACCTCGTTTTATATGTGCTTTATTGTTAAATTTTCTTAGGGATGATCGAAGCTTAAGTTTGGGGGGATGATGAACGTCAAAATACTCATTTTTCTTACATTATCTACGTTCATATTCGATTATGAAATGCGAGTGTTTCCTACGTTTAAGTGCAAATTCGTGTTTTATTGCATTTTCGGGTTGAATTTCCTTTTTGATTTAATTTGATGCACTTTTAGATGTTTTGAGTCATGTTTTGTAGGTTAGGAAAACCTGGAAGCTCAAGAAGGTCATTTGCACTCATTTCCTCACTTTGGCCCGCAAACTGAGGCCCAAACGAACCCGAATCTGGCTCAGGTCAGGCAGACCCGATTTGAAGATCATCGAGTCATGGAAAAAATTCATGCATAAGTCGGGCCAAGAAAACGAGTGGAAGAGCCTTGAAAAGACGATGCACGAAGATGGTGCGCGACGGGATAACGGCGTACGCGGTGATCGAAAGTCAGATGAAACTTCGCCGGTGGTATCAGCCATGAAGTGCCACTCCGCCGGCGGTATTGGCTGTGGTATCGTTTCCAGCATCACCACTCTGCTAGCGGTACCGCGCCTAAATGCTGGCGATTTGGATGAGCTCTGTTTGGCCGATGCGCAATCGTATTTCGGCCATACCTTCCTCATATGTGACCTATTGAGGTGATTCAAGTTGCCATGTATAGCCGAGACAAAGATATACATAAAACTTTTTAGGGAAGTCGAAGGCTGAATCCGGAAGAGGAGTTCCTAACACTTTTGAGAAGGTCGAGACTAGCGTGTTTAAGGGGTTCAACTCAACATTTAAAGGAGTCAAGTATTCTAGTTAGCCGAATCACCCATTTACCTTTACTAAAGGGCTAGTTCCTACAGGGTTTTAGTCTTTCCATAAACACTTTAACTTTTACTCTACATGTCACTTTACTCCTGTCTTAGACTAGATTTTCAAAATTTTCTTCTTAGAGTTTCTCCTTTTTCAAAGGGAAAACTTAGTCTTTTGGTGGAATCTTGTAAATAGCCCCAAGGAGTGTGACAACTTTGAAAATTATTGAAGATATTCAAGATTTCTTTCATTATTGAGCATTTCTTACCCCCATCTCCTCTATTTCTCTTTTATTTGATTTCTTTCTTGATAATTTGGATGCTTGATTTATCTTTGATGATTTTTGAGTAGTTTTCATTATTTCCCTAAGCAAGGGAATCACCCAAGTTTCGGGGTTGATGATTGTTGATTGATTGTTGCATTTGATGTGGGTTGTGGTAACCTAGAGTTAGGGTTTAATTAGTATGTATGATTTCCAAAAGTTTTCGTAATTAAGGTTACATGCTTGATTGGTTGCTTGTCTTTTGGGAGCTTACGAACAGGATTCTTGGTTGTGAATTTAGGCAATGATAGTTTGTCCCCTAGGCTTGGAAGTTTCTAGCAATTCGAGGCTTATTCGAACTAGATCCTAAAATGAGATCAGGTATTAATAATCATGCCTTAGAATTTGCAGGTAGAGAATTAATACCGAAACCTTATATTAATTAAAATTGATGAAGAGGAGACCTAAGGGAGAAGCTCCACCAGGGAGGGGAGTAGTGTCTAGGGAATTCTAGTTGGGATGAACGAAATTAGGTTTGTTTCGTGTGTAAATCGGTACACTCCCACACTGGTCTTAGTGTGGGAGAAAGTCGGTCTAACCTCTTCTAACTTCACCTAACAAAGTGCCCCTGGGCCCGGGATTGACTCGTTAGTTCATATTAGTGTAGGTAGTCTACATTAGATCCCATTTACGTATCTAGTTTAGGGGGATAGTGGAACCTCAACCACTATTCTTAGATTCTGCCTAATTAGGACTCTTTTTAGGTAGGAATTTAATAACATAAAACCCATTGTTATTTCCTACAACCATCATCGAACCATCAAAATTAATTGCTTAGGGTGAAACAAACACTTCGGGGGATTATTTTCCATTATTTGACTTCATCTTATTTAATTGTTGTTCTAGTACTTAAACACAAATTCAATTTCTAATCGCTAAACTTATAATTTGCAAGTAATTTGGCTGGTTCACATGAAAATCCTCGTTATGGTCCGAAATTTTTTATGCTTCCACTGTCCAGGCCAGATGCTTGTGGTTTGAGGAAAGTCTTTATACTCTAAACAATTATAGTGGCTTTCTAGACAAGTTCACTTTATGTTCGGGTCGAGCAAATATGCTAAGGGTCATCATCCAGAGAATGTATCTAAAAATTAAATTTTGAAACCAGGAGGCCTTGTTCCAATATGGCATGTTGGCCCTACCCTCCACAAAATCGGGAGCTTCCAATAGTTGTCCCTAAAATGTGGACTCATTGTATGCCGCCGGTGGATTAAAGCTCCCATTAATCAACAAGTTGTATATCTGATTAAGCTCAGTGATGGTTAGTGTATTGGGAAGTGTTCTGAAACTGGAGAGTGATAGTGACCGGAGTCCTTTCGCGCTTCATGCATGGTGTTTGGATTTCCATCGTACTCAGGATTTCCAGTGTAAGGATCTTGTACGTATCCCATCGGCTCTACATAAGCTTGTTCTACCCTAGTCACCCAATGAGCTCCCAGACATCGTTATGGATGCCCATACCCCGAGTCAAGGAACCTCCAGAGTACTAAGTAGGGATCACCTCTCGTCCTATGAGCTTTTCCTATCGTGCTTGATGCCTAACTGACTCTAGCACGACCTTATATAAACGACTATCTAGTAGGCTGTACATAGGCTGAGGAGGTGGAGGCATGACATTACCTATAATCACACTTTGAACAAATAAGTATAGATACCACAATTGCAAAAATTTGCAATATTTAACTATCTTCTCTAAATCAGCCAAGTAGTGAACATTTTGTATAAAATACAGAACTCTAAGCTCGAGTAATCAAGTTACTGCCCACATTGAAATTCCAAAATATCAATATAGAGTAGCCCACAACCGTATTAATCAACAATTTGCCCAACAACATGGTAAACTAAACTGAACAACTAGTCTAGGCATATAATCTTAACCGCACACAAGGTGTTAGAAAAAATGACCCAATGGAAGTTTCATTTTAAATAGAAATTGTTGCCACACCCATTCCCTATACATTCAATTGAACAAAAACATATTTTCCCCATCAATCATCCTGAAAAAATCGATCAGATAAGCAAGCAAGATATAAATTGTACTACAAGTACATTTCATTGTCTACATGAATGTCAATTATCAAATTTCTTAAACAATTCATACCCATAACCAACACAAAATCAATTGGTGAAGGGGAAGCAATACTTACCGACTAGGTTTAGTTGGAGCAAATTGTGGAAATTGACTCTCAACTAAAGCGTCCATAAAATTGTATATTTTTTGAAAAATATGTAGTGCAATGTGCATGTTTTCGGGGTGTGTGTGTGTGATTGTGTAGGTTGATTTGTGTAAAATGGAGAGATTTTAGGATTGGGAGAGAGTTGGGGGGGGGGGGGGGGGGATTTTTAAGTGGGGGATGTTTTAATTAGAACCTGGAAGTGGAAGTGACACACCCGTGCGGGTGATATTATCTCAACTGGGCGGATAATAGGCACTACCTCACGTTCAATTTCCTCACTTTTAGTCACCTGGCTGGTACGCTCAAGTGTGCATGATGATCCGTACATACCATTTTTGGTGTGGAATATGATAAAGATTAAAAAGTAATAAAAGTTAATAAAATGGATAAGAAAATAAGGTTAGATATCGAACGAACAAGACGTAAAATGACTAATGACTTGTTCGACCTAATAAATAATAATAAAATTTATTGTTTGATTGCTTAATTGTGCTTCGAATTACATGGATTATTGCTTGAATTATTTGGCAATATTTTTATTATTTGGCAATATTTTTAATTATGTCTTGAATCTTATAATTAGTGCTTGAATAATATGCTTAATTATTTAAAAATGCTTCGAATTACTTATGAATTTACCTAAGTATGTGTTTTAGTTATGACATGCATTATAAGTTGAAATATACACACATGCTTGTACCTTGATTGGGAATTCAGATATGTGCTTGTACTTTGGATATGCTTTTACTTTTTCACACACTCACATTTCACTTAACATCCCCTCCCTAGACTCAGGTTCCAAGTACTATTCCCGTTGCCACATCATCAAATGAATAGTAGAACACACACAATTCATTCACAAGATCACTCACCCCCTCTCATTTCATGTCTCTTCTTCTCTCTCTACAAACCAAAGAGAAATAACCATCTCCTTCTCCCTTTCTTCACCATATAGCTTTGCCAAACACCCTCTATTACTATCACTTCCAAGATCTTGAGGCATTCGGTTGGAGAAATAAGGATAGCTATACCTCAGTATTGTTAGAGATATTGGAGAGTGGATATTATAGCCATTGTAATATGTCTGCATGTAATAAATGCAGTCTTTGTTCTTATGTTAGAGTTGAATAGTTAATGTAATAGCTATCACTAGATGAGCTACAAGTGTCAAGATCCTAGCTATAGATAATACAACATATTAGGGTTACCTTTCTATATATATATATGTATTATCCAATGTGTAATTCAATGAAACAGTAGTGATATTAAACCAGCCAGCTATGAGCATATTATGTCTCTTTCAATTCACCTTCTCACATGCACTCTTTCCCTTGAATTCTCACATGGTATCAGAGCAGGAATAGAATCCTGCTACTGATTTCCATCAACCAGCCTTTATCCTTTTATCCAGCTTCATTAAAAGAAGCAATATCCAGCCATTATGGCAACTGAAACCGAAGAAAGTAGGACAGGTGGTGGAGAAAAAGAAACCACCAACCTAACAGAAAATACAAATAGCCAGATCCAAATCATTCAACCACAAAATTAGGTTGTATTTGTGAAACTTGGAGGCAACAAATCCTAGCAGCAGTGAGGGATATGGGCTTGAAGATTACCTCATTGGAGACATCAAAGTTCCTGAGAAGTACATTTCTGGAGAGGAAGACAACAAGAAGATCAATCCCGAGTTTCAACTCTACTAGAGGCAAGACCAATTTCTTGCCTCATGGCTGCTTTCATCACTCAGTGAAGGAATTTTGATAATGATGGTGGGCCTGGAAACCATATCAGATCTGTGGAAAACACTCGAGACCAACTTCTCAAGCCAAACAAAGGCAAGGAAGATGCAATACAAGCCGGAACTACAAACCTTGAAGAAAGGCAATCTCAGCATGAAAGATTACCTAAACAAAGTGAAAGCATGTTGTGATGCTTTGGCTGCAGCTGGACAAAGATTGAATGATGAAGATCAAATAATTGCATGTCCTTGGAGGCCTCAGTGGAGAATATAATCCGGTTATGGTGTCTGTCACCTCCAAAATTGAATCATACTCTCTAAAAGATGTGAATGCACTGCTACTGAGTTACGAAAATAGATTGGAAAGTTTGTCTGGCCCAACAGAGGAGAACAACATTCCTACAACCAACATAGCTTCTCAAGGAGGCGACAGAAATCCAGGAAATGCAAACAGAGGAAGAGGAAGTTACAACACAAGAGGTGGAAGGAACAACAATCCCATAAGTGGTTTCTGCAGAGGAAGAGGTGGAATATTTGCTGGAAACAGCAAGTTATTCTGCCAGATTTGTGGATTCAACAACACTCACACCTCAGAGAAATGCTACTACAAGGATTCATCCTACAGGCCACCTCAAAACTTCAGAAATGGCAATCAGGGCAACAGATTCAACAACTACCAGACCAACCAAGTCACTACTGGTGGCTTTGCACAATAGGATACCAATTCTGAGTACTCAAATTGGTTTCCAGATTCAGGTGCCTCCAGTCACGTTACATATGATCTATCCAATCTAAATGTTGCAGCAGATTATCAAGGTGGGAACAAGTTGCATCTAGGAAATGGATTAGGTTTGATGATTTCTCACATTGGTAACTCACACCTTAAATCTTCTAACCCTTCTTATGACACCACATTTCACATTAACCATCTTCTTCATCTTTCAGAAATAACCAAAAACCTATTAAGTGTTTCTCATATATCCTTCTGATAATAATGTGTTTTTTGAGTTTCAGTCATCTCATTGTTTTGTTAAGGATCAAGCCACTAGAGCAACACTTCTCCAAGGGAATCTTGAAGATGGTTGGTACAAGTTTGAGCTTATTAATTCCAAGAGGAATCAGTCTGTCACCCCTAGAGTCTTAGAGTCCAGTATTCAATCAAGTTCTCAGCATAGTCTGTTGAACAACCAGTTTTATCCATTATGTTTTTCTGTTTCTGAGTCTTTAGATTCTGTTGTTTCCAAAAAGAGGGTAGGTTTAGACATATGGCACAATAGATTGGGTCATCCCTCTCAAGATATTGTAGCTAGAGCTCTAAAGAATTGTAACCTCAATGTTCCTATCACTAAAAGTGTTTTACCTTGTTCAACATGCTTTTCTTCTAAATCTCATTCACTTCCTTATACTGATTCTATCTCTGTCTATGATGAACCCTTTCCTTTGATCCACTCAGACTTATGGGGACCAACACCCAGAAAATCATTAACTGGTCATCTATATTATGTTACATTCATTGACCATATGTCTAGGTATACTTGGGTATATTTTCTCAAACTCAAGTCAGAGGTCCATGATGATTTTCTTTACTTCAAAGCCCTTGTTTATAATCAATTCCAAAGAACCATTAAAGCCATACAAAGTGACTGGGGAGGAGAATACAGAGGTTTGTCCAAGTTTTTCCAAGAAAATGGTATCTCACATAGAGTCTCTTGTCCTTATACCCCTCAACAAAACGGTCTAGCTGAGAGCAAAAACAAGCATATTGTAGAGGTAGGTTTGGCATTAATGGCTCAAGCTTGTACACCACAACACTTTTGGCTTGATGCTTTCAAGAAAGCTGTACATATTATAAACCGAATTCCCACAAAAACCCTTAAATACCTTTCTCCTTTTGAATCTCTTTCTAAAAAAAACGTGATATCACCCATTTTAGAGTGTTTGGCTGTCTTTGTTACCGTAATCTCAGACCATACACCAAAAATAAACTTGAATACAGATCTGAGCCTAGTACTTTCATTGGCTATGCTGATGGGTATAAAGGCTATAAAGTGCTCCTCAAGTTTGGAAAAACATTAATTACCCGATACATTATTTTCTTAAACATTTTTCCTTATTCTAACCAGAACAATCCAAAAAGTCCTGACTGGCTCATTAAAACCACCTCAGAAACCCTGTCCTGTCCTATTGTACCTATTGTTTCTAACCAACCAGCAGCCACAACCAAACAAATACCTCAGAACAGCCAAAACACCACCAATTCTAGCCTTTCTAATTCTACTCACTCACACAGCACCACAAACACACCTAGATAGCCAAGCCATTCCTCTACATCCACACCTTTAGCCCATGAGTTTCCAAATGAGAACTCAGAGAATTCTGAGCCCATTAATGAGATGAAAACTGAACAAGCTGTTCAAAACATCCATCCCATGACAACAAGAGCAAAGGCAGGTATAAGAAAGCCTAGAATATTCACTGTCGCTCTCAACACTGAAGAAGAGCCAAGTTATTTTGAAAAAGCAAAGTCTTCACCACATTGGAGAGAAGCCATGAAACATGAGATGGATGCCATAGCGAGAAACAAGACATGGATATTACAACCATTACCTCCTGGAAAGAAGGTAGTTGGTTGTAGATGGGTGTACAAAGTTAAGAGAAATGTAGATGGGAGCTTAACAAGGTATAAAGCCAGGTTAGTGGCAAAAGGATACACTCAAACCCCAGGTTTTGACTATGAGGAAACTTTTAGCCCTGTAGTAAAACCTGTTAGTATTAGAACAGTTCTTAGTGTTGATGTCAGTCTTGGATGGGAACTTAAGCAATTAGATGTGAACAATGCTTTTTTAAATGGTGAATTAGAAAACGAGGTGTTTATGCAACAACCACTAGGGTTTGAGGTTGAGAAGGAGAAAGGCCTAGTATGTAGACTATCCAAGACCATTTATGGATTGAAGCAAGCTTCTAGAGCTTGGTTCAGTAAATTGAAGCGTGTTCTCAAGGAATTTGGTTTTAAATTTTCTGTTGCTGACAATTCATTATACTACAAGTTTGCAAACGGCACATGTATGATTTTACTTGTGTATGCAGATGATATTTTGATCGCAACAAGCAAGAAGGAGGAGGTGGACAGCCTCATCAAGTTGTTAGACTCAAGGTTCTCTTTAAAAGATCTTGGGAAGGTCCATCAATTCTTGGGATTGGAAGTGTCTTATACCGATTATGGAATGCATCTAAATCAAGGCCAATATATAAAAAATCTGTTGAAAAAGGTTGGTATGGAAACAGCAAAGGGGGTTGCTACTCCCATGGTAACATCACCTCTCCTGTCTAAATATGTTGGTGATGTTGGAGTTGATGCCACTTTGTATAGGAGTGTCATTGCAGGTTTACAATATGCAACTCTGACTAGGCCAGAGATCGCATTCTCAGTGAATAAACTGAGTCAGTTTATGCAGCAGACACTTCATACTCATTGGAGGGCAGTAAAAAGATTGTTGAGATATCTATCAGGGAGCTTGAATTTTGGATTGGCCATTACAAAGTCATCAATTGATAATATCACAACATTTGCAGATTCTGATTGGGCCATGGATTTGGATGACAGGAAATCCACTTCAGGCTACTGTGTTTATCTTGGGCAGAATCTTATTTCCTGGTGTTCGAAGAAATAGAGTTATGTATCTCGCTTGAGTACAGAAGCAGAATATAGGTGTATTGCACATTGTGCATCTGAAGTGATCTGGATAAAGTCCTTACTCTCTGAGTTGAAAATTAATATCTCCAAATCTCCCACCATTTGGACAGATAAGGTTGGAGCTGAGTGCTTGGCTGTCAATCCAGTCATGCACTCTAGGATGAAACATGTGGAGTTGGACATCCACTTCATTAGAGAGAAGGTTGAAGATGGAAGCTTACGCGTTCAGCACGTTCCAAGCATCGATCAGACAGCAGATATACTCACCAAGCCTTTGTCTGGGGAATCCTTCACCCGCTGTCATGATAAAATGAGAGTAATTCCCAACAGCGTGCACGGATTGAAAGGGGATGTTAGAGATTATAGCCGTTGTAATATGTATGCATGTAATAAATGAAGTCTTTGTTCTTATGTTAGAGTTGAATAGTCAATGTAATAGTTATCACTAGATGAGCTACAAGTGTCAAGATCCTAGCTATAGATAGTACACCATATTAGGGTTACCTTTCGATATATATATGTATTATCCAATGTGTAATTCAATGAAACAGTATTGACATTCAACCAGCCAGCTATGAGCATATTATGTCTCTTTCAATTTACCTTCTCACATGCACTCTTTCCCTTGAATTCTCACAAGTATCATCTCCAACTTCAACTTCATACAACTCTAGAAGTATAAGTTAGCTTAACCAAGTAGTTATTTTATAGTTTGGTTAGGGGAAATGTAAACTCACATACACACTATAGTATAAATACACATGTATGTAGTTAAATTAGGTTATGTGATGAGCATGTTTAATTTGATGCCTGCCATGTGTTAATTGTGGTGATTTTCGTATGATAATGCTAAATTATGGGTTAGATGTGTTCTTGATATATTGCATGTTTGGTTAAGTATTTGTATATGATATTAGGTTAAAATGTGATCAATTATGTTAGAAGGTTATTAGGGGAAAATTGAATGTTAATTAGATGAAATTTTGGTAAAATTAAGCTCATTATGTTTTCGGCAAAAATATGTAGTATATGCATGTTTGGTTTGTGCCAAACTGAATAAAATAATTAAGTAATGATCTTATGAGATTTTTAATGGAAAATTTGATGAAAATGAAAGTAATATGTTTTCGGTTAAATTAACGAGGCCTAAATGTTGTTATTTTGTGAAAATTGAAATGAAAATGATTATGTGAAGATTTTGTTAAGCTTTCGGAAAAAAATCACTAAGTTTAGATGTTGATATTTTGTAAAATTTAAGTTTGAAATTGATGAATTAGAAATGTATTGATTGCCATGGAAAATAATTTGGGGCCAAAAAGGTTTTAAAAATGATTTTTTGAAACTATTGTTATAGCTTTCACTAAAAATGAAATTAGGGGAAAAAGTGATGATTTTATGTTAATTGTATTGTTATTATGATTGTCAATATGCTTGAGTATGTAATTCAATTAAATGATTCAAATATAGCAAAATTGTGAACTTAAGCGAATGTGTATGGTTCGGCAATGTGTATAAATTAGGATGATGATTAGTTTGATTAGATTAAGTGGAGAATTTGATAAATAATCGATAAATTAATTTAGGATCATGAATAGTAGGCTTATAATATTTAATTGGACTTAGGATTATTTAGTTGGGCTCAAAATAAATAGAATGAACTTAAATAAATTTAGGGTTTGTATGATTATATAGGATAAATGGACTTAGAAATAATTTAAATGGGCCAAATGATAGTTAAAAATGGGCTTGACCCAATAGGATACAAAGAAATAGCTTTGGGCCCAATTGTTGAACAAATGAGCCAAATAAATCATTTGGGACTAAATAAATAGAGTTGGACTTATAATAATTTGAATTGGGCTGGCCCGAATTAAATGGGCCTTAGAGCTAGATTGGGCCTTAACTGACCTAATTGGGCCGAAGCATAAGCTTCGACCTAATGGGCCGATTCGGGCCGAGATTTATGCTTCGACCCCAATGGGTCGATTCGGGCCGAGATGAGCCGAGTCGGGCCCAGCTGAATCTGAAATAATTAGATTAAGTGATAGTTGAAATCAAAATGAAGAGTAGGTGATGTAAATATGATTAGAGATTAATTAGGTGATTATTAAAAATAAAATTATTTAAGTTAGAAATACATAAGTGAAGTAGGAAAAATTAGGTTGCAAATAATTAGATGTTAATTTAAACTTAGATATAAAATGCCTAAGTAAAATAAATGAAAATAAAATAAGAATTAGAAATAATTAGGGTTTCAATTTGAAATTAGGATTTTGATTTTTTTTTCTTTTTTTCTTTTTTTGGAAAATACCCGTATAAGGTGGGGGATTGAGGCTCGGTCCCCAACATGTGCATACAAAAATAGGGATGAAATCCAAATGAACGTACAAGGATTGGGCCAAAAGTGCCTAGAATCCCAAATCATGGGGGAGTTAGGCCCAAAGTGCCCAAACACCCAAAGTAGAGGAAAGATATAACGGGTTTCCTCCTAACCTAACCAAGTGACAACTCAAGGCGGTCGAAAAGAGAGGAAAAAAGAAAGAGAGATAGCAGCGGGCTCAAAAAGGAACATGAGCCGCATAAGTAAAATCATAAGCACAATAAAATGCAACATAAGGATAAATTAATGACCAATGGAACTGGAAGCTGGGGTAGCCCAGCTGATCCATGCGAACCAAAGATAGGAGATATGAAGATGCTGTCGCCGTAGTGTAGGTGATGAGGGGCTGAGTGTGGTGCCCAAGTTCAGCGAGGTGGTCCGCCGGACGATTACCCTCTCGGTGGATATGGGTAATCCGGACAGTCTTGTCTCTCAACAAACCCGCACCCGTGTAAGTGAGTAGGAGACCTGCCAAGATCCATGCTTGCCCGAGGTGAGGAGCGTGACCATCGTCGCTGCATCCATCTCTATCCAGATGCGAGTGGCGTCATCGTCAAGGAGGGTAGGTCCGATCGCCAACGCCTGAAGCTCTGCATCGAAGCTCGAAGAAGCTCGGAGTGACTGATGAAAAGCTCCAGTCAGATCGCTAGTGGGGCCCCGGATCAGACCACCAACAACAGCCGAAGTCGTGTCGTGGAGGAAGGAACCGTCAGTATTGAGCTTGACCCAAGGGGGATCGGGAGCTCTCCACCGAACAAAAATGGGTGGTCTGGGAGGGGCCAGAGGTGCGGTGGTGCTGTGGAGGAAACGGGGTGTAGGGGTGCAAACCGTCCAGGCCCGGGGGGCATACGGTTGCTCGCGAGGATCATTGTTAGATGTCGCTCTACCTGCAAAACAATGGGAGAAGATAAAAAGACCCTATCTCTATGCTTTGCAATACTCCTTTCTGTCTAGGTGAACCAAAGGATCAGACAAGGAATAATGAAACCAATGTGCTCAGTGTGTGCCGGTGTCATATGTCGGAAGAAGCTAAGAAAGAGGAAGAGATCGAAGGTCTGAGGCACCTCCACCCTAAACCAAGTCATAAAATAAGCCCACCCCGATCGGACCATGCTGCCCTGAAAAAACAAGTGAGGAACACTCTCCCTCTGCCAGGAAGCAGTAGCTGCACAATAATAACATCTAGAAACAATATGGAAGCCAAGAGGAATGAGATGAGAATCAGAGGGGAGGCGAAGGAAAATAAAACGCCATAAAAATACAGACATATTTGGTAGGAGTAAATCCGTCCAAATGGCAAATAGGATAAGATTGTGGGACAATCTCAATCTAGTCAGCTGGCAAGCAATCGTCAGTGAAAATCGCCATGCGGAGAACATCTCCACCGTATGCGACCCCCACTGTCCCGCATGATTGGACCTGGGCAATATCACTCAAAAGATGCTGGGGAAGGTCATAAGTGTCAATAATATCGGACTGCAATCTAGGAAGATCCCAATCTCCATCATACCAGAGATCTTGAACCCTCAAGTCCAACTCCACATCACAAGGGTTTGTATGATTTTGTGTGATTTTATGTGAATTATGTGATGGCTATTAGGCAATCAATATGATTAAGATTATACGCTAAAGGTTAAATGGTGCAATTTAATTAAATATGTGAATGTGTGATGATGATTAAGTTTATAAGTTAATTTATTACAATAATTGTGATTTTATGTAGAATTGGTTGAATATGCAAGTTATAACTTAGATGGAATAGAAATGATGAAATAGGAATATTTGAATTAGGAAATGACTTAGAAAATATGATATATGTCGATTTGGAAAATACTAATTTAATTAAAAACATAAGTTACGATATAAATGACATAATAATAACAACAACAACAACAACAACAACAACAACAACAACAACAACAACAATAATAATAATAATAATAATAATAATAATAATAATAATAATAATAATAATAATAATAATAATAATAATAATAATAATAATAATAATAATAATAATAATAATAATAATAATAATAATAATAATAATAATAATAATAATAATAATAATAAATGTTATAAAAGTTAGAAAATGTTGAATAAGTGTAATATGATGAATGATGATACAATGGCGCTGATTATGATGATGAGTAATGTTGATCAATGAGTTATCAAAAGGGAAGTAAAGTGATTTATTGAGATCAAGACAAATCGTAAAAATAAGTGAAATCTGACGAATAAATGATTCGCGAGTTCATAATTGAGTTAGGAAGTTTTAGATAATACGTATAAACCAATAAATAATGTAAATATGGCTAAAATAAAGCATAGTTTAACATTTCAATAATAAATAGGTTCTACACTGAGGTGAGGATACGACACGAATAGTTCCACGCTGTCAAACTACACATCTTAGCTTCGGAAGTAGGTAACTCTGTAATTTAAGTTTCTATTTTATATCTTTGTTTGCAAAAATGAGCCGCCACAAGGGCCGCAAGTGAGGATAATAAGGCTACCGACCGAGAGATAGCAGTATCCGATGAATGATGAGAGGGCGAACGTGTCGAGAGTCAGACCCTAGTTAAAGGGGAGGCACAACGTCGTCAAGTGGGCATGCATTTTGTTAAAAAAATTGTTTAAATACCAGTTTTATCCACTGAGTCAAAAATTCACATTTTTCCGACTTTTCAGGGAATGATGATATCGCGGCCCATGCTATGACTAAATGCCTCCTAGGGTCTATTTTTCTGCTCTTTATGTTATGGTTATATAAGAAGTATATTATAAGTATTTCTCACAGTTGCGTGAGCAGGCAAGTTATTAACACCAACTTCGAGTTATGAAATAATAAGTTATGTTATGTTTTAACAGTTTAAGTTATATTTCTTTCGTGTGAGTTTATGTTTAGGACAACTCAGACTACGAGTTTCTCTTCCACTACGTAACTCTTTTGAGGGTAAAAGAGTAAGTTAATATGACAAGATGAAAAGATGAAGTATGGAGTGAGAAATGAGAGTTAAGTAAGGAAAAGTAAGTAAAGAATAAAAAAAAAGGGATTAGGTAAGTAGTGGCAACTCAGTTCATTGAAAAGTGAGTTGGGGCACTACAATAAATCCCTCATAAACTGTCTTAATTATTGATGGACTTAAGTCAGTGGGTCCAAACATAGAAGATTTTATCTCCAATTATTGAGAAGAACATGAACAAACAACATTAATTATTATTCATTTTTTAAAAAATAACAATTATAAGTGTGGTAAAAATATGCAGATTATTGAGTGGCAAGACTTTTAGAAATGATTGGAAGCTGAGTGAAGATTTATATTTCTCTTTCTTGATGAGAACATTGTTGGTTTACTATATGTTCTCTCAAAATAATGACTATAATAGTTTAGATAGAAATAAAAGATCGGTCTTTTACACCAAAACTTATTAGTGGACTAGAGCTTCTTCAGAGAAGGTTTTGGAAATGCCACTGGAGCTGGAGTCTGCAACTATTGGACCTGATAAGTCGAGTCCAGGTGTGTCCTTTCTCACCCTATAAAAAATTCTCACAGTTTGACATATCGTCTCCAAATGCTACTCCATAATAATATCTCCTATTAAGGTATTTTACAATTAGTTGTGGTTAAGACGCTAGAAATTGGGGCAATGAGTCAAACTCGAACCTTTTATTGAGTAGCAAAACCAAGTTGAGCCGGTCCAACAGACCACTGTAGATGCAAACAGTTAATATGAGTAACAACTCCTAACATGTACTTGCTCAAAATATTTGAGTAGCATTCCAAAAAATATTGGACTCTGGGTCAACCGAGTCGAACCCATGTCCTGTACCGAGTAGCAAAAATAAGTTTAGCTGAGCCAGTTCGAAGATGGACCATAACAGCATAGACCTAGCCCAAGACCCAAGTCCAAGTCCAAGCCGGGCTAAGTGCGCACTCGTGTGTGTAACGTTCGCTTGGCCACTTGCAGGTGTAGTGATCGCTCTATTTACTACTAGCTAAATCGCAAGTGTAACGATGTAGTAGCAACCAATGGCAAGTAAGGTCGTATCCCACATAGACTAGTGAAGATTAACCTAATCAAATTACTACAATGTTCCTAATATTTAATATATAGACATATCGAATAGATGATTAATTGGTTTGGTTGTTACCCTACTTACTAAGTATCTAGACCATAAGGAAATAACAAGATAATAACTTAAATTAATTAAACTAAATAAAAACTTATCTACTAACGAAGATTATCAAATATTAAAGGCTATCTTAGAATATAGATTTTTGAGTTAATTATCGTTCAAATTTGTAATCAAAACCTACTTTATGTTCCTAAGATATGAAACAATCTCCATAACAATATAAACGGAAAACAACACATATTACAAATTAATTCATGGTCTAAAAAAGAATAAAAAAATGAAATAAAGCTAGAGTCAGAATATTACAGGCATCGATTAACATAATCTCCGTCGTCCTCTCCAGTTCCTTAGTAAAATGCTCTTAAAATTAACCTAACTATGAAAACTGTAGAAAATAAACTCATTCAAAACTATGCTAATTCAGAAAATAATGTATATGTTGTCTCGTAAAACAATTCCTAAGGCTAGGTATTTATAGGAATACACAACAGTAGGTCCGGACCAGGCTTAGATCGGATAAATCCCACAAAAATGTGTCTTCCGAGAGGAAAGTCACCATGTTGCAAGACCGAGCCATTTAAAGCTATTCGGTCGAGAAAACACTCATTGGTTTTAGCTATTTTACCTATGAGCGAAGAATGTACGACCGAGCTAAGTGAGGCTGCTCGGTCGAGCAAATGCTCGACATTAGGACCGCAAGGTGCATGATCGAGTCATGCAAGGCTGCTCGGTCGAACATCTGCTGCTCTAGAGACTTTTTTTTTTTTTAGATTCATCTTTTAGGCTTCTTTACATCATCTTAGACCTACCCAAAGATTATTTGGGCCCCGTTCTGCAATTCCTTCTTTCCAAGTCTTCTTTTATCTGTTTGGACTTGTGATTTTACCATTAACTCTAAAAATATGTTTTATACTGATAACACTATGAAACCAACAAACAAGAGAATTTAGCTAAACATATGAAAACGTGGGGTCCAAAAAGTGCTAATTTACGCAATAATGTACCAGTTTAGCTCTGAATATGTGCCTAAAAATCACGTAAAATATGCAGGGATCATTAATCCCCTAAACTTACCTTTTGTGTGTCCCGAACAACTTAAAAGAATACAATGAAAACTAGAAAATGCACAAATTTTATTATGGATCGATGGCAACGACTAATGCTTCAGGCCTTTATTTTCAAACTATACACAACACGATATTATGGACATGTAGCGACAAACACATTTCAACTACTTTCAAGAGTTGAGCCCCTCTAAACAACTGATCCTCACTAAGTACGTGTATCACTAACCTCCCAAGTGTATAATATAGGACATTACGCTCAGGGAAGTTGTATCATGCACAAGACCTGCCATATGCTTGCATATAATCTAGCCCGTCATCGCATTTAAATGTATGTAGCTTGGAACAAAAAAAGTCTTTATTTTTTGTTGTAATGTAGGTTCTTTGGTAAACGTGAAATAAATAGTTGGATAAAGTGACGTAACTTAAACTAATTGAGTTAATTACTCTCAGGTACTCTTAAAATCACTGCTTCATCTTTTTCATGTTTTAGTAAAGCAATTGAGTAATTAATTATAGCTTTCTTCACCTTTAAACCACTACACTACTCCTCGCACTAATCATATTTCTCTCTATAACAACCTTTACTAAACTTTCTTCATTGCCTCTTTTTTTTCGTTCGAAAAGTACAATGTAGAGGGTGTAAGTGTATTTCTTTATACTCTTACTGGCAGAACGATCTCGTTCTTTTCAAGGCACCAAAATCGTCTGAATTGTAACGTTTTGTTTCCAGAAGGAAGAAATTTCGGCGAAAGGGGCGCTACAAACCCTGTTTGAGGATATATTTTCATTTTTCTTTTGTAAAACTTTTAAATAGAAATTCGAGTTATAAAAATAACTTGATATCGTTAGATAAATATCAACAACATAACATACTTTGGTGCGGAAGCTCTTTTCTTAAGAAACATAAGTTCATTTTCAAACTTTAGAGGACAATCCTCAAGTACTTTTACATCAACTAAATATATCTTCGTTGAAAAAAAATAAACAGTTGAAATATCACCTTTGAGAAGCTATCATGATTGAAAATAAACTTTTACTTTGAAATTCCGTGAGTTAGAGTGGTGCAGGGCCATGCTATCCGTGTCAGTCCTCCACATCGGCCTTGGTACCTGAAATGTTAGGGGGTGAATGTTTGGAAAACACCTCGTAGGTTCACTCAATTGCCCGCTTAGATATCATACAAAGAATTTCAATAACGGACAATTACATAAATAATGCATATGCCATCAACATATAAAATACATCTGAAAACATGTTGGAATCTAAATTAAAATAAATATACACATATATACATACTATATAGATACACATAGGAGCACGTGTGGCCCGGTCGAGCAGCATAGCATATTCGGGAGCGACCCGATGGTGATTTTTCGATCCATAACATATACGGTTTTACCCGTATAACATAATCATGTACGATTTTACTCATAAGCATAATCATACACGGTTTTACTTGTAAGCATAATCACATATGGTTTTACCCGTAAGCATAATCGTGTACGATTTTACCCGTAAAACATAGCAAATATGGTTTTACCCGTAAGGTTTTTAAAAAGAATAGCATGTACGGTTTTACTCGTATGATTTTTTTTTAAAAGCATAGCATGTATAATTTTTCCCGTAAAGCATAGCATATACGATTTTAGCTGTAAGGTTTTTGAAAAGTATAGCATGTACGGTTTTACCCGTAAGGTTTTTGAAAAGCATAGCATGTACGGTTTTATCCGTAAGGTTTTTTTGAAAAGCATAGCATGTACGGTTTTACCCGTAAGCATAATCGTGTATAGTTTTACCCGTAAAACATAGCATATACGATTTTACCCGTAAGAGTTTTGAAAGAATATTCGGGAGCGACCTAGGGATTTTGTACGGTGTTATCCGCATTCGTAACATACAGCTAGTACGATATTACCCGTGTACAATACACATAATGTGGTTTTACCCATAACTTCACATAAATTTCAAACAAGTTACACATAAACTTCACATACTTGTCACATAAACATAGGCGTAAGCAACATTCATGTAAAAGTCATTATAATAATAATTTGCATGAAAACAAGTAGACAACATAAAATAGCCACATAGCGTTACCCCACCTATAAGTGCGTACGACTAGTTAGTAGTATACTCCTTCTCTAGAGAGGAGTCCTCTTCTACTTTGACTTCTTTTAGTCCTACAATATAGAATATTTGTCTTAGCATAGGTGGTACTAGTCTTTAAACATAAATTGAAGTTTTGGGGCAAGATTATGATTTTATAAAAGTTGAGGGACGATTTTGCAATTCCATAGAATATTTCAGAGTCATATTTTTTTAATGTAAAACTGTCGATTTTGAAATCTAGGTTCTTTGACAATTGGTTTGAGCTGAATCGGGTTAAAAACGAACATTTTATGACACTTTAAAGGTCTAGTGGCATTGTAATAATTTCTAGAAAAAGAGTGGCAATTTTGTAAAAAGGGTAGTGGCGTTTCCGTAAATACATAGATTGATTAACTTTCAAAAAGGCTGACTTTGACTAGGGGCAAAGTTGAAAAACTCAAAAATTATATTTTAGCCCCTAAAGAATATCTAATTTTCAAAAGATGGTACATGAACTTTTGCAATAATTTTGACCAAACTTTATTGGCGACTCAGTCATTGGAATTTTAATTGGGACATGGCTACAAAAATCTCTCATCAAGGCCTTTTTATAATGACCAGCCACAATAGAATCAGAGTTTGGAACCAAAAGTTATGTCTCCTTGAAGGTAGTTCGATTATATGGGTTTCGCCTAAATTTTGACCGACCATAACCGGAGTTCTAGAGCTCGAATTGCGATTCCAAAAATTGTTCCGGAATCTTCTTCCCAAGCGCTATCATATTGTACAGGAAAATATGAGTTTTGATAGAGGGAAAAAATGAAAATGGGGCAGTAGCTGATCTGACGAGCCTAAAAAGCTGTCGGGTCAGTTTTTCGTCGATTTCGCCGAATTTCGGTGCTTGGGATGGAACATTTGAGATGGAAAGGGAGAAAACTTACCATCTATGCTTTGTGGGAGGAGAAAGAAAGATTTCAAGCTATATTTGGGAGGAGGTGATGGAATGAAGACTTTCTTACACCTCTATTTATAGACCTACCAAGCACAAAATAGTGGGAATAAAACCGAAGTTCGGCTGCTGGTTTTGGGCAATATTGTGAGCATAAAACTATGGAATTTAACCATTGGTTTTTGAAAATATTGTGACCATAAAACTGTGGAATTTAGTCATTGGTTTTGGGAAATTTTATGGGCATAAAACCATGGTTTTCGGCCGTTGGTTTTTAGGTTAGTAATCCTATGGAGAAGGCTTACCATAAAAATGTAGGCTTCTCCTATATCATTGAATAATATAGCGTGTAAGTGTTGTCTAATTAAACTCCCGTTTTCCCGACCCATTCATACCATTAAATATGAAAAATGATAATTTATGCAGGTCGAAGAAAAATAATTAAACAAGTAAAAAATCACAAAAAAATAATGCGACCCATATAGTTTCATATAAATTGAATAGAATGATGCAATTAAAGACGCGTCTCATTACATGAATATATTCTAACCTTTTTTCTTAACAGAAAGAATCCACACCTTCTCCTCTCGACTATTTCTCTCTAGTCACCCATTGCCTCCCTCGTTGACTTTTATTTTTCTCTCTCCTCTACTCAAATAGTCCAAGTATTAGGAAAAACAAAAACTAAAATAGGTTATGAGCTTGAATTAAAACTTAACAAGAAAAGCTAAGGCTAAAATATGGCTAACTAAGGAAATTTTTTAAATGTTTTGGTAAGGAAAATTGGCTGAAGTAGGCTAGAATATTTTAACAAAGAACGCATAAGATCATTTTCCAAGCTTCTACAAAAGACAAATTAAGACAGAATCAAGGCAAGTTCTAGAGATACAACATGATATGATGAACGAAACACACACAAGAAAAATAATACTCCAAAAAGTGGAGTTCAAATTATGGCTCAAAATTTTACCGTGTTTTGATCAGTGCTTCGAAACTAGCTTTAATTTTGTATCCCTATGTCCGTCTACGTCCTACCATGTGTATATTTTTCAATTTTATTTAGAAAATTTGCTCATCATGAGCTTGTCTCCATGATCATTTTATTATGCTGGCAGAGTTACTAGCTTCACTCCTCTTTTGACTAGCCTATTCAACAAAAACTTAAACGTGCAAATAATAAATAAACCCAAAATGCAATCTATATGGAACAATGCAATAAATTTTTTACTAAATTAAAAAAATAGAGAATACAAGGGAAAAAAAAAAAAGTATCCCAGAGGTGTACTACTCACCCCCTCCCCAAACTTGCTTTTTTAAATAAGTTTGTGGGGGACAAGTTATACACTGTGGGTAAACTTACAAATGCAAAACAGGTTCTCAGTATCTCTTGAGGTCTTCCTAGTGGATGAAACCCAAATTGGTTGTGCAGTGAAATTGCTATTGTCTTCTTTTGGCACCTCCTCGTTGTGAGTCTTAAATAGCTGTTATTTCCTTGTACCCATGTTTCAATTAATTATCTGCAATACTAAAACAAAGACAAGAAAGCAAGAAAATAACTAAACATGCATAAATTAAAATTTAGAGGGTTGCCTCGCTCTCAGCACTACGTTTTACATCCTTTAGCTAAAAGTTTTTCCCGTACTCTAGTTATTCACAAGGTGACGCAATGAGTCTCCTCCATTTGTCTAGAATGATAGTATCTTTTGACCCATTGACCATTAACTTTAAAAGGGATTTCTCCCGATGATATCAGCTCAAATGCAGTATTTTGTAGTATTCTATTGATAATATATGGTCCTGACCACTTTGTTTTGAGCTTTCCGGGGAATAACTTCATTCGGGAATTGAAAAGCAATAGTTGTTCCCCTGGTTGGAGATCCTTTTTCATAATTAGCCCATCATGGAAGTTCATTGCCCCTTCTGTATATCTTAGCATTCTCATGTGCTCGATTGCGAAACTCCCCCATCTCATTTAAATGTACAATTCTCCTCTTCCCCGCTGCTTGGAAATTAAAAAAATTAATTTCTTCACAACCCAATATGCCCGAATATGCTTTGTGTTCCAATTCCACTAGTAGATGACACGATTTTCCAAAGATTAACTGATATGGCGACATGGCTAATGGTGTTTTGTAGGTAGTACGATATGCCCATAATGTGTCATCTAATTTTAATGACTAATCTTTTATATTAGCATTCACTGTTTTCTCCAATATTTGCTTAATTTCTCGATCGACTAACTCTGCTTGTCTAGTAGCGTATGGATGATAAGCTGTTAATACTCTCTTTTTTACCCTATACTTGGTAAGTATATTTCCCAAAAAGCTTATTGCAAAAATAGGTGCCCCCGTCATTGATTAGTGCCCATGGAGTTCCATATATCGTCATATATTCTTCTTAGTTTAGAAACCTTATTACTACTCTTGCGTCATTTGTTTTGGTTTGGAATGGCTTCCATCCATCGAAGTACTTAATCGACTGCTAAGAGTATATATTGATACCAAAAAGAAGTTGGAAGGGTCCCATGAAGTCTATCCTCCAAAGATCAAAGAGTTTTACCTCAATGATATTGGTTCTCGGCATTTCATTGCATTGAGAGATTCCCCCCACTCCTTCGCACTTATCACATTGAGAAACAAAGGTAAGATAATCTCCAAATATTGATGGCCAAAAGAAACCACTATGTAGAATCTTTGCTGCAGTATGAGTTGTTGAAAATGTCCTCCACTCTCTGCTGCGTGACACTGTTTTAGTATATTATGTCATTCTTCTCGTGGCACACACCTTCTAATTAGTGAGTCCCCACATTGTTTATAGAGATATCGTTCAACCTATATATAGAAATTCACATCATGTAAAAACTTCTTCCCTTGGTAATATGATAAGTCGGGTGGTAACTCCTCCCATCGAATAGTTTACATAATCTGCAAACCATGGGAGAACAGTTTGTGCTACCATTATCCATTCATCCAGGAATTTCTCCTTTATGGGCACCTTGTCTGTTTCTCCTTCCACCGGATTTTCTAACCTAGAAAGATGGTCACCGACTACATTTTCACATCCTCGTCTATCTTGAATTTTAATATTAAATTCTTGTAACAAAAGGATCCATCTGATTAGATGAGGCTTTACATCATTCTTTGCAAATAAGTATCTTATATCTGCATAGTTTGTATACACTACTGTCTTTGTTCTAACTAAATAAGAACGGAATTTATCGAAAGCATAGACCACTGCAAGTAATTCAGTCTCTGTTGTAGTGTAGTTTTCTTGTGTCGGGTCAAATGTTCAGCTTGTATAGTAGATGACATGAAAGAATTTGTCTTTCTTCTGGCCCAATACCGCTCGGACTACTTCATCACTAGGATCGAACATCAATTGAAATGGTCGTCACCAATCAAGTACCTTGGGTACTGGTGCACTTAACAAAGCTTTCTACAACATTTTAAATGGCTACAGACAATCTTCGCTAAAAAGCTCCTAACATCTTTTACACGAGAAGGAGGTGGAAATTTTTCAATTGCTACTAATTAACCCTATCTATCTCTAATCCTTTGGAAGACACTCTATGTCTTAAAATGGTGTCATCCCTAACCATAAAATGACATTTTTCCCTAGTTTGAAATGTGGTTGGAGCATTACACAGTCCAAATGACATTCATTGAAAAGTAAAAGTGCCATATGGATAGTGAAATCATGATTTGATTATAGACAGAGTATCCATTAAGGAAACAATAATATTCATAACTAGCAAATCTGTCAATCATTTGATTGATAAAAGGAAGAGGGAAGGGATCCTTGCGGGTTGCCGTATTAAGTTTCCTATAGTTTGTACAAACCCGCCAACATGTCACTGCCCTAGATGTTATAGTTTCATTTTTTTTTCATCTTTTACTACTTTCATGCCCCTATTTTTGGGAGCTACCTGTGTTGGACTTACCCATTTACTATCAGAACTAGCAAAAGTTATTCAAATATCTAACCATCTTAACACCTCTTTCCTTACTACCTCTTGCATAATAGGATTGAGTCTTCTCTAATTTTGAACACATCATTATGTGGTTCTTCTAAAATTATTGTATACATGCAAACATATGGGCTTATGCCATTTAAATCAACTATGGTCCATCCTATGGAAAATTTATATTTACTTTGTAGGTCTAACAACTTCTATTTTTCTTCTCGAGAAAGACATGCATAAATAATTACAGGAAATGTTTCGTGCTTAATAGGAAGTGCATCCTCTAAATGTTCAGGTAAAGGTTTTAATTCTTCCTGGGGTGCTTTCGATACCTCTTCTTTCTTACTCCTTCCATGCTCCTCGAAGTCCTTGATTTTTTCTTCTTTCTTGGATAATTCTTGCAAAGTGTCCAAACTATAAACGAAATCCATTAGATTTTCATCTTTTGGTTCCTTCGGGTCCCTAAAAATGAAGAATTTAGTAAGCATTTTTCTAAAGGGTTAGTGGGATTTGGTGTGGTGTGCTTAGCGACACATTCTTCTATGATATTGCATTTCTTGACTTCTTTCAATTCCTCACCCTCGCAAAATCTCATGGCTCTATAGATTGACAACGTCACTCTATCCTCGTTTATTCTTAAGGTGAGTTATCCTTTATGCACATCTATCAAGGCTCTTCCAGTGGCTAAGAATGGCTTCCTTAGAATCAGTGGGACTTCATCATCATTTTGTGCCAATGTGTAGGACAACAAAGTCAGCTGGTATAATGAATTTAGCTACTTTGACTAAGACATTTTCCACTATCCCTCTTGGATAACTCACGGTTCTATCTGCCATTTTGAGCTTCATAGTAGTTGGGCATAAAGTTCCAATTGCCAGTTTCTTAAAAGTGGATCCATGCATTAGGTTGATGCTGGCTCCTAGATCACAAAGGGCATTTTCAAAAACCTCACCCCCTATTATGTACATTATAATGGAATTGCCCGGATCTTTTATCTTTCTTGGCATCTTTCTCTACAGTGTTTCCCTACATTCTATCTTCAGTTAAATTGACAGTCTCACTATTTTCAAATTTTCTCTTTTAGCGACCACTTTTTTTAAGAATTTCGTATAATTTGGCATTTTTTAAAGTCTTCTATCAGAATGTTAATGTTAACCCTCCTAAAGGTCTCCAAGAACTTCTCAAATTCCGTTTTGATTTTTTTAAATGTAGCCTTTGAGGATATGGTTTTTTTTGCAGTGATGATCGGATTCTTGGTAGGCTTTTCTGATTTTTCTTTTTCATTATGTTTCTCAGGCTCTTTCTGATGTGGTTGCTTCCTTTTCATAGGTTGGTCCCTTATCACATTATCTTCCGACATTGGAGGTCCTTCATACTCAGTGCTACTCCCGGATTTAACTGCCTTGCACTGAGCTTGCTTTTCAACTTGTTCCATTAACTGGTGTACATGTTTTTCGGTCGATATTATGTGTGATCCCATAGTATCCACTGTTCCTACCAGATCAGAGATTTTTTTTTATCCATATTACCCAAAAGATGTTTTGTCTGTTTATTCTAGATCCTTATCTCAGTTGTTAACACAAGAGGTTTTCCGCGATATTTGGTGTTTTCTTCTCTTCATAGTCTAATGATAGGTCTTAAAACTGATTTATTGACATGGGAGGTACTCCTGTATAACTCGCATTCTGATTTGGGTAGGTCTGATGTAACACCCTAAAACTAAAAGTAGCAGACTTCTCTGCTTGCAATTTTGATTATTTTTCTTGAAAGAATTGTTTAAAGTTTACTAAATTTTAAAGATTTTCAAGTCAAATTCTATATCTATATGTTGAGACTAACAAAGTTTCTGGGAAAAAGTATTTTAACTTAATTTTATTGGAGGAGCTATCAATGAGAACGAGCTCACTCGTATTACTCGTTCGACAAGGAAGAAAGGTACATTAGATAAGAGATATTAAAAAAATGTTTTAATTTTTTTTTTGGTACGCAAGTAGAATTTACTTCAGAAATTAGGGGTAGAATTTAAATATCAATTATAGTCAATTATTTTCTCCTACCGAACTCTTCTTTTTCTTTCTTGCCGTCAAGCACAATAAATAAATATTCTTATGTGTATTAAATTAAATAGTACACCAAGCCACATATGGCTATCCCACGTCACCATTTTCATACGAATGAAGAGTTGTGGTACATGTATTTATCTATAAATGCACCCACAGTTCCTTTTAGTTGGCAGCTTATAAATGTAGGAAGCATGCAAGCATATTAGTAATACCTACTGTAGTAATAAAAAAAAAAAATACTTCAGATCTTTCCAAGCTTAATTGCTCGAAATTAAGCCGAGGTAAATGACCTAATCCTTAACTTGTAAATTATATTTATGTTTAGGGTCTAATTTTCTATATATGTTACTTGATTGATCAAGGGTGATTCCCTTTAGATTTAGGTTTGTGAATATTACTTAACGGTAGTATACCAAACTTAGGGGGGTCCTATATGATTGATCGTCAATCTATCGATTTTGCTACGTGATGCAAAATCGGTACAAGCATGTTCATCAAATATGTTTATACTTTTAGATATCTATAGTTCATATGTTATTGGTATTATAAAAGTAAAGATAACATTATCTAAATGTTTGAACTTTACCTGGATACGCTATTTTTCAAAATTCATGTTCTACATGCGACTTCGAAAATTTATATAAAATTAGCTACTATGAATTCCTCAAACTTGTTTTAGTATGATGTACTATATGATGTTAGGAGTCTTTGGTTAAAAGTTTGGGACGTTTTCTTGACCCTATGATTTTTGATGAATTTTACAAGATAAGCCGATTTTAGGTAAAAGTGTGTCGATTCTGATTTTAGAAAATAATATTTATAAATTTATTCAATTTGAATTTTGCAAACCTGTTTTATTATATTAATATATATGAAGTTAAAAGTATATAGTTAAATTTAGAGAGGCTTTTATGAGATATACGATTTAAGTGAATTTTACAAGATAGGCTAGTCAGAGACCTAAAATATCAATTTTCAACTATAATAGAAGATTTTAAAAAATAATATACTTGAAAATTTTAATAAGCTATTTGGGTATGTTAATCCTAAAGTAGATGATGTATATTTATATAAAAAAATTCATAACCTCTAGATGATTACATAAATTATGAATTTATTTTGTGTATAATTGTTTGATTACTTACAATGAGTCATTCTGTCTAACTTTAGAAGTTATATTTTCATAAAGAATGAATTCACCCAATATGGATGTAACTTTTATGGATATGAGTATATTAATAAGTTAGCTAAGGTACACACATGTTACTATATTATTGTTATCAACATTTATTAAATGTGTAGGTATAGTATACATGTGCACTAGTTATACATACAAACTAAGATTATGAAAGAGATAATTTATGAAAATAAGAAGAATTATAAATAAATTTATTAGATTAAGAGTTTCAAGTTGGCGAGTGCAGTACGAGTTGGATCGGACAACCTTGGAGCTTCTCCAGAGCAATCCTATTAAAGAACATCCATATCAGTCAAAGAAAGTCTACATAAAGGTTGGTTAACTTCCACTCTCTTATGAGTTTGAACATTGATATGTTATGATTGTGATGGTTAAGATGTATTTATGTGATTTACATGCGATATAATATATGCCATGGTATGCTATAGATATGCAGGCAACTTGTGCTCTATCATGACAAACATGTTCTGCTCTGGGTCGGGACAACCCTCCCATTGTGGGTTCGCTCAATCGTGATGGGTGTATCATGCCTTGATGGGTATATCATGCCCCAGCTCAGATACTTGCACTGTCCTATCATGATGGGTATAATCTTCGGATATACACCGCTCTATCATGACGGGTGTGTCCTATCCTCGACCATGAATAAATCTGCAATTGGAATGACCAAATTGTGTTAGATTTATCCTGCCTTAGGTCAGGTGTACACACTGCTCTATCATGACAGGTATGATCTACGGGCATACACCGACCTATATTGACGGGTATACTCTGTTATGGGTCTGACCAAACTTACCATATATGTATAACACTTTCCTATGTTAGTTTTTTTTTTGCCCTATGATGGATATGCTTCGGCCTATTGGCGGGTTCACTGGAATATACGATGTCCATGTTGAGTTTACTCCAGGGAGTATCACACTGCTATGGATATGGTTGGGTTCGCCCGAATATACGGTACCCACATTGAGTTTACTCCGGAGGGTACCACACATGCTTGATACTATGGATTAGATTCTATGTGTTATATGTTATGCTATGATGAGTTAAATGAAGCCTTTTAGCTTAAGTGATCATGAGGTTACGCCATGGGCTGCTGTCCAAGCACTCGGCCCCACCATTTTTAGATTGTTTTGTAGGTAAATGACTTAAGCAAAGATTTGGAGTTTGATGTAGAAAAGAGATGATGGATGTGTAGGGCCCTGTTCCATTATGGGTTTAGTCTATATTTTCTACTATGAGTTTAGTGTGTATTAGTTAGTCTCAAAGTCTTATTATAATTTTATATAGTTGCTCTACTTTTATTACCAAACCGTTTTCTGAGCGGGAATTATGTCCTTGTCGTAACTCTAGGCCTATTTATTAATATGTATTTCGAAATGATTTTGACTTGGTTATTCAAAGTTGATCGCTTTCGTTGTGCTAAAGGTGCTTCTAACCAGTCTATATATTGACATTATTTTACCTATGTATCTTTTTATCATAAGTGATGGGTTAAATCATAGGTTATTTTATATCTATATATTCAAAAAAAAAAAAAATATATAACGCCTTAAGTTTAAGGTATTTTTGCAACAATTTTTGAAAATTGTATTTTTGGAAAATGGACGTTGCATCTGAATAGTGTATTGGAACTCCGATTTTCCCTGTTGTTCATGTAACAAGCTTCACTGTATGTACTATCCATGCATTGATACTGCTGATTTTCAGGCTGAGGCATTGTAAGCTTACTGACCTGTTCGATCAATTTTGCGATTGTGTTAATAAAGTTTGTGACAGTGTCCTTCTCTAAGATCTCGGCCACAGTTCTTATCATAGAATTTCTACTGGCCATTGGAAACTGTTAGCGGGTATCTCTTCCAAGATTACGATTGATTTATTTATTGATTTAACTAATAGTACTCCTCTAGCCGAGGCATCTACGTTGATCTTAGTATGCTGATACACGTAGTGTATGCATGCATCTAGGCCAATTTATCCTAGTATTTTGGTAGTGCTTGTGTACAAATTCGGTGTTATGTGCTTTAATCATTATCTTGAGCCGGCTAACGTGTTTGCTCATGTTTGTAGTTAAAATGCACTATTTTAGGCTTAGCGTTAAGACAAAGTTTGGAGAATAAACGAGCAAGAGACGCGGTGAAACAACGAAAAGAGGAAAAAAAATATAGAATTCCAGCTTGACACGTCTTCAATATTTTGGTTATATCTTGAGTTCTACATGTTCAAATGAGGTACAATTAGTGGCATTGGGAAGCTAATCAAAGGCTACAACTTTGCTAGAAATAGCCCAAACCAAAATTTAACCAGAAAAACGACTTAGAAGTCGGAAAAAGATGTACAACGTTAGCTATCCGGCGGGATTATATTTTGCATTCAGCTCGGATAAGTTAATCTGCTCAAATTTGTGAGGAGTCTAGTAGGTTTGATCGGGCCAGATCTGTTTAGGTGATCCAGCCAGATCCGATGATAGGTTAGCACATTTTTGCCCTATTTTTGCTATTCTCGGCCCGTTTCAACCCTTAATCATCCCAAGCTTAAAATAGGGATTTCAAGGGAGAAAATTGCATCATACATCATATTTGGAGATTGAAGGCTTGAATTGGAGAGCAAGAAACAAGAGCCGAAAATCCAGATCCAAGATTTTAGGTTTATTCATTTATGATTTGTTTTTAATTTCTTTCTATGTTTGTCTATGAACATATGTTAGATTTTATTATGAATATGAGTAGCTAAACACCCTTTGGCTATAGGGCTAGAAAGTAGGTTTCGTTCAACTATATTTTAATTTATCTTTTATATTCTAGACTCCGTTCAATGCTCTTATCTTGTGTGTTTGTGCTTGTTTTTATGAATTTATCAATCTGATAAATTGCTTAATATCTTGACGCCCGAGAGGGGAGGACTGTTAATAGGATTACGATACATAGCATATGTATCAATAATTGTCCAAGTGGAGTGAGGTACTTGTGTAGGCATTAGTCTTAGGATCCCTTAGGATTTGCGTACGTGATAGTTAGCCCGAGAGAGTGATTATTCGCATGTAATCAACACGCTAGCATCGTATGAGAGGAGGGCTAACTAGAGTAGTGATTAGCTAAGAAGAACCTGAATTTGGTCCAGAGTATTAGGACAATTAACGTAGGAGATCGTTACTGAAATCGAACCCTAGTATACGTCTTTAATACTTGATTTCTTCCCAACCATCAATTTCTTGTCTTCTTTGAGTGTTTTTTATTTTTTATTTGTTTTCTTTATAATTTACCTTTATTTTAATCAACATATCTTCCTTAATTGAGAATCTAGATAGAACTGGATTATTCCATTCAGGTATTAAATTAACATAAGAAACAGTCCCTGTAGGATCGACTTGGCTCACTAGTAGCTACAGTCTTACCGCATACTTGCGGTAACACTAAGGTTAGAAAAAGTGTTGTTAAGTTTATGGTGCCATTTTTGGGGACTAGTAACTGTGTTAATTTCTATTCTGATAAATAGTTCAGTGTTAGGCTTGACATTTATTTTTAGCACATTGTTTTCAATTTTTATTTGCATTCCAGGTTTTACCTTTTGATCTTTGACTTTGATTTTAGGTAGTGCATGCACTCTTGGTCGAAAGGGAAGATTATCTTTTTTCATTTTGATCCTGAAATTGAAGCAACTACTCGAACACACAGAGCAAGGAGATATCAAGCACTCGAGATGGCCTTGTTAAAGGAAAAATACGACCCAAGTGGAAATGATTAGGCAGTTGTTCGGCGTAGTGACAAAACAGAATGCTAGCATACAAAATCTACAGACTAAGGTGAATAACATACCTCAACAGCTCTTGCTACAACCAGAACCAGAACCTCAGCCTCAGGCCAATCTTGAAGAAGATCAGACACCTATACGAGACTGTCTTTGTCCCGTAGCTAACTGAAACTATGGATGACGTGAGCTGAGGGCACTAAAGCCGTGGTAAGTGCCAAAGAGTTCGGCACTATTGTGTAAGGCACCGTACTATGTAGTGGAAGAATAAACTCTGGAGGGACGTGAAACTCATGTTGCATAAACGAAAATGCAAGATCATCACGCTGCATGGGAGTAGACGTGATATAAGTATACTGTGTAAAACAACATGAGATGCTGAAGATTCTACAATAATAAGAAATTGTCTAGGACTGTAAACGATCTGAGCCGAGTTGAGCTTATCCAGTTTATGTGTGATTCATTTATTTTTAATCGAAGTGGAGCCGAGCCGAGCTATACTTGAGATTGTTTTATTATGTTCATGAACGTGTTTGATCTTATTCATGAACATTTGTGCTCGTGAAGAACTAATTATTTTATTTACTAACATCAAATAAACACAGATTTTCTTAAATCGTCATACAAAAAACGAATTTAACAAAATTCTCATTATAACAAGAGGTAATGTAAGAATATTATATTATATGTAGTATAAATACTATTGTTTTTGTTGTTATTTTTCTTATTATTACTATGATTATTAATTAAGTTTCGAATAAGCTTGTTCGCAAGCTTTTGATGAACGGCCATTTATGTTCAAGCTCTATTCGTTTATAAAATGAGCTCAAAGCTTTGTTCATTTATTCAAATAAACGAGTTAGTTATCGAGTTTTTCAACGAAAGCTTTGTTCATTTGCAGCCCTAAGTGTATTTACGGGAAATAAGTTAAAACAATTTTCGTAATATAAACAAAAAATAAATAAATAAAGGAACTGAGATCCCATTGTTTCTTTCCAAGTGAATGAATCAATGAAAAGAATTAAAAGAAGACAATATGACAATTAGTATAGCGAAAGCCCCCCAAAACTAGCACTTTTTGCAGTAAACATATTAATCCTAGCAATTTTGTAAAAACATATTAATTATAGCACATTTTGTCTTGTTGTTATCCATCTCACTCGCACCCCCTCCCACCCTCTCTGCAATTTTGTCAGCCCTACATCTTTTTCATCTGTAAACTTTTATCTATTTTCTCTCTCCTCTTTAATTGATTGTACTTTTTCCTTTTCTCTCTTTCCTAATTTTTTCACAGACTCCATTTTCACCATATTTATCTTTTCAATTCTCACATTTAGATCTTCTTTTTTTGCACAATATGGGAACGCCGTCGGGCACAAATTATTTATCTTTACAAGTTATTTATTTAATTGTTTAAGCAACAATTTTAGAATTAAGACTCCACATGTGCATTTTTTTGTTCAAAAGAGCATTTTTTAATGAATTATGATGATGTCAGAACAAAGAAGGTTCTCTTCTTAATAATATGTGCTTGTCTATAGTCGTAGTGAATTAATTTTTATTTTTTATAAATAATTGATTGTAATTCAGTTGGTTGAACACATTATAACTTAAGTTAGCGGTCAGTGACCAAATTCCACTGACTCCACTCCTGCGAGAATTGCATTTTAGAAAAATAAAATTACTTGTATATTTTATATGTATATATCCTCGTACTGTAGGAGAGTACCAATTATCTCATGCCACGACATCACATGGCTATTGAATGGGATTAAATTACAACTGTAGATTTGTTGGATAATCTAATTTTTTGGTGCCAACGTAAAATTTTCAATTATTTATTTATGGGCTAATTGCAAAGAAAGTTATGATATACCGCGTTTTGCAATTTAATCAATCTTCATTAGAATTGGATTCTAATAAAACATCTTCTTTAAAATTGTAATTTAATACATGTACTTTAATTTTTGATGGAAATTTGATGATTTAACATTCGAAGCTCGATGCACACTCGCTCAATGAATTCCACATCATTAGCCAAGAGAAAATCAATTTCAATTTAAAACAACAATATTTGTATTTAAGTGAATTTAAAATATTTGAATGTATATTATACAAGCAATGTCGGCGGATTTGAGGTTGAGAAAGTATGTGATGAGGACATGAGAATGAAATTAAAATTAAAAGTAAATTATAAAAGAAGGCAAGTCAAGTTTTTTGTGTTATACTATATGATTGAAGATGTGGCGTGACTTGTGATTGGGCCACATCAACTTTGTCTTTATTTTATTTAATACTGTATTAAATTAAATGACGTAGGATATACTCAATATTTTATTATTGGGTTATTCTATATTATACTCCTGGTGTATTAATACACCTCTATTTTTATCTGCTATCATGGATAACATATAGGTTACATTTAACTTATGAATGATTAGAATTGTGGGTCTCTTTTTCTTTTCTTTCTTTCCGATAGATATTATTAAGTTTATATTGATTCTATAGGCTAACATATATATATTTTTTTTCCTTTTCTCGTTTTCCATTTGAAAATAACATATAAGATGTTTTCCATAAGAAAATCACATTGTAGATGATTTTTAGTCCTTCTTTTCAAAATATTAATTTCTTTCAGATTAATAGAAAAATACAATGATTAATTATGTGAAAATTTACGACCTTTCGGTCAATTATCATATGCAACATGATTTTTTACTTTAATTGTTGACTGTGAAGCTGGAAATTAGAATTTTGACTATCTCAATTATAAACGTATAATCATATGATATTTTATGAACTCCTAATTAAATGAAAACGATATTAAATTTAACTATAAAAAATATTTTCATTTAATTATAGGTTCAACGGGGAAGATACCAAGAATATCTCATTATATTTTTTTCTAATTTCATAAACAATCGTGATTTTTTTGTTAATTATCATTTACAACATGACATTTTAATTGTAACGTCTGTACCACTCCTATAAAAAAAATTCAATGCTTATACTGAAATGTATTACTTGTATATACTTAAGTGTTTATAACTGGAAATCTGTAAAAAATATCAATGTTTATATGTAAATGTAATATTTGTTCTGAAGAAAGGTATTATACATTTATTCAAAACAAGTAATACATTTCAACATACACAGTAATATATTTTTAGCATGATATACTTCTTTAGAATAAATAATACATTTCAGCATGCATAATAATACATTTTCATGAAAAACTATGCGTGATCCGGATTGCATGGATCTTAGGTGCACACGAATACTACTCATAATTTTATCCGAAGACGTTTTAAGACACTTACAATGTCACTCCGATATTTTAAAAAATTGTTGAATAAATCACAACCTATCAAAACAAATTCTAGTATATCATCCCTTCAATCGATTCTCAATCCAAAGCTTAAAAAAATATACAATTTAATCTTGATCTTTCACAATTTACTAACATGTCTTTGGCTTAATTAAAAGTAATATTTAAAATATAGAAACAACATAAAATAATTATAAAATAGGGTTAATTACATAAAAATTCACGACATTTTGGTCAATTATCATTTACAACATAATTTTTCAAACATAACATTGAAATACACCACCTTTATGATTTTTTCAATTCAATACACCCGAGTAATTTTTTTCCTCCAATTGTTGATATGGAACCTGGAATCGGAATTTTATCTATCTCAGCTAGAGACGTATAATCATATATTCCCTCCGTTCCATAATAATTGACGTTTTAGGAGGTTCTTTTCTTTTCTTATTAATTGACGTTTTACATTTTTTTCACTAATTCTACCAGTTTTCTCCTTGGACTCAATCCTTAAAAATCTCTACTTTTAAATCTATCAGAAATATCTTTATTTGGTTAAATCTTTATCAGCGCCTTCTTCCCTCTCCCTCCTTATTCCATGCGCCTTATTCACTTTCCCTCCTTAATACATGCTTTCTTCCCCTGTTCCTCCTTCATTCCCCAATTTAAATTGAATAAAGGAAATAGCTTAAGTTACTTATGGAATTCCCTAGTCTACATTTCTAACAGATAGCTTGATTTAATGATACAATGAGGAAAGTTAAATATAGCCTTAGGAATTGTCTGGATATATGTCTAATAGCATTATCCAGAATTGTCTAGTATTGAGAAGCATACAATAGATGCTCTAAAAGCCAGACATTATCTAGTACATCCATGAGATTTTAGTGTATGTTAGTTGTAGGATGGAAGATGAAATTTCAGAGAGAGAAAAGATAAATATTTAAAGATGCCGGAGTTTCACCCTCCAACGATGACGAGAGAAGATGGAATTTCAGAGAGAGAAAAGATAAATATTTAAAGATGCTAAATTTTAGGAGTCATATAAGAGAGATAAATAATTAAGTGAGGGATAAATTTGTCAAAAGATTTCATTCTTGATTCTTCCCTTTATTTCTAAAACGTCAATTATTATGGAACGGAGGGAGTAATATTTATAAACCTCTAATTAAATGAAAGCGATAATGTTTTATGATTAGGTTTAGTCATAAAATAATGTTATCTTTCATACAATTAAGGGTTAAAAGAATTCGAACAACTACACATATGAAATTAGGCAGGTTGAAATCTCAATTTCAGGCTCCACATCAGCAATTGAAGAAAAAAAATTAATCGGGTGTATTGAATTGAAAAAAATCATAAATATAGTGTATTTCTATTAATATTTGAAAAGTCATGTTGTAAACGATAATTGACTAAACGGTCGTGAATTTCTATAAATTAAATCTATAAAATATTATGTCTAGAGTTCTGGAAATTATATATTGCTGAAAATCATACAAAAGATTAAAAATTCAAAAATAATACTTCAAACGAATAATATTAATATATATATATATATATATTAAAAACTAAAAGATTACATCTAATGTTCTAGAAATTGTATTTGCAAACATAGGTTAGTCTTCCAACAAAAAAGATTTTCATGTATAACATGATTTAGTAAAAGTAAAAATATAAAAGTAGTGAAGAATACGAAATGAAGGAGAACAAAAACATTCTCTGTCATCAGTAAAAGTCAAGTTCAAATAACCTGGTAGGTATGGCCCAGTATTCTAAAGTTACAACACAAATACCCGGCCCAAGTTGTCTAGGGCTGCAGGCCGGTCCAAGTTGTCTAGGGCTGCAGGCCCAGTAATTGGCCCAAATACAGATTTGGTAATTAAGTTGCGATAGCAGTGCAAGGGGGACTGGAAGATTTGGCCCACGATCTTCTCTCAATCACAAAGGCAGGTTTTACGGCCTTAATTGTAGGAATATAGTTAGGGTTGTGATTTGTATGATATAAATAGTAGAATTAGAGAGAGAAGAGGGGTTGGAACTTTGATCAAAGAAAAACCACTTGTAAACTAAACAAAGAAAAAGAGAAGAAAAAGATCCCGGTAGGGACATCATTCTCCCATGGACGTAGATCTCCGGATCGAACCACGTATACCTTGTGTCTTATTATTTGGTTACCTTTTGATTTGTTATTTTGGGTGGGTACTCTTTTGATAACGGATTGCGCTTTATCAATTGGCGCCGTCTGTGGGAACTCGACGACTGGATTTTAATATTGATATTGCACTTGTTATACCATGGTAACCACTCGCTTGACTCAATCTCGCCAAGGTGATCAAATCAATCAAGATCCACCCGTGGATCAAACCTTGCCGCCGAGGCAGTCGCTGATGCGGGATACATCTCATCATCAGGGCAACCAAGGCCCGACTGTGAATCCGGACGACCAATTCTTACCTCTACCTCCACAAGATATACAAAATCCTAATCCTGCTGCTACACAACCACAGGTTAATATTCAGATGACTCCGGAACTACTCCAGGCTTTCCTACAAGAACACGCTCATGTTCTCCAAGACTGGGCAGCCAACCGCTTAAACCCTGATGTCCCTGCTGGACACACCACCAACCCCGTAGCGCAACCACCTCGTCGGAACCCGCCCAACCAACAAGATCCAGTGCACCATGGGCGTCAGGACCGACGACGAGAACAACCCGGTTCTCCTGAGGACCATGGGAGTTCTAACGGGTCAAGACAGCGCAATGACGAACTTGCCGACGTTGATCATCGCCGTCCACTTAACGCGACTAAGAAAGCTCGGTATGCCAATCCCCATACTCTAGATCTTCAGGAGTATGAGCGAGTACAACGCAATGCTGAACTAGATAGAATTCTAGGCCTTGACGCCAATGGAGACATTATCACCCCATTCTCCCAAGAAATTCTGGCTACGCCCCTTCCTGAAGGGTTCAAGAGACCCGCCATACCACCTTATGATGGCACTGGAGATCCGGCCAATTTTCTTGGAGCTTTTAGGCACAACATGCTCAGTCGAGATCATACCGCATCTCTCCACTATTGCAAGATCTTCCCCGAGTATCTTCAGGATGAGGCACGAGTTTGGTTTGACTCTCTTCCCCGTAATAGCATATCCTCTTTTAGAGAACTTGCTGAACACTTTTGGGCACGTTTCGAAGCACGTGCAAAGCCTATGTCCACTTTGGCCGACCTGATGAATGTGGAACAAAAAGAAGGAGAAACCATCTCTCAGTTCCTGGAACGTTTTACGACTGAAAGTTTGAAGGTAGGCAATCAGCCAGATAGCATCATTGTCACAGCTTTCATGAACGGATTACGAGCCGGACCACTGTACACCGAGCTAGTCCGTAATACTCCCGTTACTACCCGAGCTCTCTATCATGTGGTTGGGCGATTCGCTAAGGCAGATGAGCAAACCCAGCGTAAGAGGGAAAAATCTATTGCTAAGAGACAATCAGATAAAGGACCATCCGGGTCTAATGCCCGTACCAACGCCTTCAACCGACTAGGCAGAGGGCGACTCGACACTCGCCACGATCTACCTCAACTAACACCTTTGAATCGGTCCCGAACCGAAATACATGCCATCCACAAGGCTGATCTAAAATCTTGCCCTCGCATGACTGCACCGGCTGACAAACGAAACCGCACCAAGTGGTGTGAATACCACTATGACCACGGGCACGATACTGAAGAATGCCGAGAACTCAGCAAAGAAATCGAAGAGTGCATAAAGCAGGGATATTTTCGCCAGTATATTGCTCAATCAGACAATAGACAACAGCACCGAAGTGGAAACCAAAAACAGAGTCGAGCTGGCCATAATAATCGTAGCTTCCAACAAGGTCGGTCACAATGGCCGAATAATCGATCCGGGAATAGCCACTACCCAAAACAAGATCAGGGAAGCAGACACAGTACTCAACAGTAACAACCTCGCTTATTGCCAGCTCCCCCTCCTCAAGAAGAAGGGACCAACCCCTCAGCTCGTGTTGTTAATAGTGTTATTCATATGATCTATGGTACGCAGCCAGCAGGAGTGTCCCGCAAAGCTCTTATTGCAGAAGCTCGCAGACCTCCTCCTGAGGAACCCCGTCACAAGCGTTTCCATAATACTGAAACAGTAAGTTTTACCGAGGACGACCCTGTACCCGAGCGCACACCCCACACTGATGCTATAATCATTGATATGACCGTGGCAAATATTATAATCAAACGGGTGTACGTTGACAATGGTGCGGTCGTGAGTGTTATCTTCTCAGATTGTTTCCAAAAAATGGGCATATCTCGGGATCTGCTTCGGCCTGCTCCAGGACCTCTGCAGACATTTAAACAGGGGGAAGTTCGCGCAGAAGGGATTATTAATCTACCAGCCTCGGTAGGTACTCATCCTGCAATCAAAACAGTTTTTGTTGATTTTTACGTGGTATCATCTACGTCTCCGTATAATATGATTCTTGGACGAGACTGGCTTACTCCTGCCCAAGCCATATGTTCCACGTTTCATCTGACGATGAAGTGCCCCTCACCTTACGGAACCATAGCCATCCGTGGCGATCAGAAGATGGCTAAGCAGTGTATGCTTGTTGCACTCAAACCGCGAACTACACAGACAGTTCAACCCCAGTTTCAAATAGATACCCCCGGACTTGCATCAATACTGATTCAACCCCTTGGCGATGAGGTAGTAGAAGTCCCTCTCGATCCAAACATACCCGATCGAACTTTTAAGGTCGGTGCTATACATTTACCTCTACTTCACAGTGCCATTGTTCAGATACTGCGAGAATATTCTGAGGTCTTTGCCTGGTCACCCTTGGACATGCCCGGTGTCTCACCGGACTTGATTACTCACAAATTGAACATTGACCCAACAGTCAAACCGGTATAGCAGAAGCGCAGACAATTTGCTGCCGACAGAAAAGCTGCTATTCGCACAGAAGTTGAAGCATTGGTGAAGGCAGATATCCTTTTCGAAGTCCATTATCCGACCTGGTTGGCGAATCCTGTTTTAGTTCAGAAGGTTGATAATACGTGGAGAATGTGTGTGGATTTTACTGATCTGAATAAATATTGCCCGAAGGACTGCTATCCACTACCTTCTATCGACCAAAAGGCTGAAGCCATTACCGAACATCCCGCACTCTGTTTCTTGGACCTATATAAGGGATACCACCAAATTCACATGGATAGGAAGGATGCTATCAAGACAACATTTATAACGGACTTCGGCATCTTTGCATACAAAAAGATGCCCTTCGGGCTTAAGAATGCCGGAGCCACCTATCAACGGTTGATGGACCATGTCTTTCAGGACCAAGTTGGTCGAAATGTAGAGGTCTATGTCGATGACCTAGTCATCAAAAGTCGAACTTTTGATGCATGTGTTCGGGACATTGCTGAAACATTGGATATACTTCGACGCCATAATCTCCGCTTAAATCCAGCAAAATGCACCTTCGGGGTCGGTTCAGGCAAATTTTTAGGATACATGGTCTCCCCTCAGGGACTACAAGCTAATCCCTCCAAAATTGGGGATATACTCGACCTCAAGACACCCCAGAAGCAAAAAGATGTTCAGTGCCTTACCGGACGATTGGCTGCATTAAACAGGTTCCTATCTAAAGCGGCTGAACGACAACTTCCTTTCTTTAAGATTTTAAGGCAGGCTAAGAAATTTGAGTGGACTCCCCAATGTGAAGAGGCTTTGACAGCCTTAAAACAGCACATCAGCCAACTTCCCATTATTTCCGCCCCGATTGCTGGAGAACCCCTGTACATATATTTGTCCACCTCTGATGAAGCCATCAGTGCAGCTCTTGTCCGCGATGACCACGGGACTCAGAAGGTTGTGTATTTTGCTAGCCGGGCCTTGCAAGGAGCAGAAACCCGATACTCAGTCATCGAAAAGACCATATTGGCACTGGTTATGGCGGCCCGCCGCCTCCGTCCCTATTTTCAAGGACATGTTATAAACGTCCTCACAAACCAACCAATCCGTCAAATCCTGAGTAAGCCAGATCACTCTGGTCGACTCGTTAGATGGGCAATAGAGCTGGGAGAGCATGACATTCAATTTCTTCCCCGTCGCGCTATTAAAAGCCAAGCCCTGGCTGATTTTCTAGCCGAAGCTATCTTTGAGGGTCCGGACTCCAACTCGCATCCTGAAAACATTTCCCCTACTGACCTCAGTGTCGAAACCAAACGATGGCATGTCCATGTAGATGGTGCATCCGCTACACGGGGAAGTGGTGCCGGGGTCATCATCAATGGGCCCGACAATGTCGAAGTCAAGTATGTTTTACGCTTTAACTTCAAAGTCACGAATAATGAAGCTGAATATGAGGCGATTCTTGCGGTTCTTCGCCTTGCAACGACTTTAGGAGCTTTACACATTCGAGTATATACTGACTCCGAGGTGGTTTCTAGTCAAATCAATGGCTCATATACAGCAGAGGAGGAAACCATGAAACTGTATTTGGCTTTAGCTAAAAGTCTCCTGCACACATTTGCCTCTGCCGACATTCACAAGATTCCCCGAGAAGAGAACACAAAAGCTGACACTCTCAGCAAACTGGCCTCCGCGGTCCCCTCGAGCATACCTTCTGATGTACTTGTAGAAGAGGTGTCTCATCAGTCAATCTATGAACAGCCTGTCTTGGTAATCACTGACTCCAAAACTACTTGGATGACACCCATTGTCCAATACCTACAGGACGGCACCCTACCCGATGACAAGTTACAAGCTCGCCAGGTAATCTTGAAAGCACCAAAATACACTTTACATGACAGGGTCTTGTATAGACAATCTTACCTCCAGCCCAGTCTTCGGTGTCTCGGCCCGGTTCAGGCTAATTACATCCTCAAGGAATTACACGAAGGCTCATGCGCAAACCATATTGGTTCCCGGACTCTCGCTAAAAAGGCACTCCGGTGGGGGTATTATTGGCCTACTCTTTTTAATGATGCACATGACCTAGTGGCAAAATGCGAGAATTGTCAGCGGCACTCACAGATTAAACACTTACCTCAAACAGAGCTGACAGCTATACAGAGTGCATGTCCTTTTATTCAATGGGGCATAGACATCGTGGGTCCTTTCCCTTTAGCTCCAGGTGGTTTTAAATTCTTAGTGGTCGCTGTGGACTACTTTACCAAGTGGGTTGAGGCCGAACCACTCACTACCATCACTGGAAGGAAAATCCTTAATTTTGTTTGGAAGAATATTGTTTGCCGATTCGGTATCCCTAGCACCATCGTTTCTGACAATGGGAAACAGTTCGCGAATGACCCTTTCCGCTCTTGGTGCGAGGAGTTACACATTAAACAGGCATTCACTTCGGTGGCTCATCCCCAGGCCAATGGCCAAGTCGAGGTGACAAACCGAACACTTGTTGAAGGCATCAAAAAATGCCTAGGCGAATCTAAAGGACTTTGGGCTGATGTCCTCCCTCAGGTATTATGGGCTTATCGCACTACGCCACTTTCTTCTACAGGCGAAACTCCTTTTAGCCTAACCTATGGCTCCGAAGCCGTCATCCCGGCGGAAATCGGAGTAGCCAGTCCTAGGGTGTTGAATTTCAACCCAGAACAGAACGAGGACGCTCTCCGTACCAACCTTGATGAAGTAGAATATCGCCGGGAACAAGCCCTTATCCGACAAGCCAAATACAAACAGCAAACAGCGAAGTACTACAATGCTCGAGTTCGGTGCACACAGTTTAAGGTCGGTGATCTTGTGCTCCGGCGCAACTCTGCCAGTAAGGCCAATCCTGAAGGCAAGCTCCATGCAGCATGGGAAGGACCCTATCGTGTGGTTACTGTCCATCCCCTCGGGAGTTATCAGCTTGCACGCGTCGATGGCACCCCAGTGCCTCGGACTTGGCATGTGACTAACCTTCGAAAGTTTTTTCTCTAAACACTGTTAGTTTTACTTCGGTCTTCTATCTCTTGCATAATTTGTTTTTATTCTGACATGGTTCTGACAAGTTTTGCTCAGTAAACAATACTATTCTCGTCTATCTATTGTTTGTTTATGATACCGCGGGGACGCCCCGATATCTTTATATTACATGTTTCCGAACATTTATTTTCGATCCGTCGTGTATATAAAACATGTCTCCGGACTCCATTACTCACTTCCTTGACTCAGTCAAGTTACATGATCAAACCTCAGGATTTTGTTCAAATTCCATCCCACTCGATCAAAGAGTACAAGGTGTTATTAATCTGTCTCCGGACTTCAGCTCATTTCCTTTACACGTCCTTGGTAATCTGTTTAAGTGTTTTTATTTTTCAATCATAATAAGATAATAGTAAAAAAAAAAACAAAAACAAAAAAAAAAAAAAAACGAACAACGTTTTTTTTTTCAACTCCGTAATATGTATATATTCCGTATGGCTGTTACAACAGACTAATTATTTTGTCACTAAATTATTTTGATTGGTTTCTGGCTACCCTATTCCCTACTGACGTTGTTCGGAGTCCTCTCCGAACCAAAACGCAAAACCTCGTCGCCTTGTCTCTGATCGACTACTTCTAGCCCTCCGGGAAGTCTCTTGCGCGTTCCGACGACGCTCTACTTCGCCTCGGTCAAGGACCCCGGTCCCATGCCTATAACCTGCCCCTTGAGGACCCCGGTCTGTTGCAGGATGTCCGGACCTTCTACTTGGGCCCGACATATTGATCCATTCCGCATGGCCCCATTCTAGTGGTGCCAAGGGATCCATCTCCTCGGGGGTTTGAGTTATGTATTCCTCGGTCTTATGATGAGGAGGCTCTGGTGTTTTCCGAAACACTGGGTTTGCTCTCTGTCTCCTCCCCGGAGTGTTTGCCCATTCTACAACATCCCACTCTTCAACAGGCATCTCATCAATTTCCTTTGCCAAAGCTATAACTGTTGATCCACTGGCCTCTGGCTCAACCACACGTGTTTCTCTCGGTTCTTGGGGGACACCCGACATCACCTCGGGCATGTTCTTGGCTTTCCCTGCACCCACAGTGTGGTCCTCAGACAACATCTTCTCTCGAGTACCAGCCTTTGTTTTCTTGCCCCGATGCTTCCCCCCGTGGCTGTGTTCCTGTTCCTCCTGATCTGCAATGTTTAAAGCTTCGTTCCTGGCCTCAACTTTCTTTTGCAGCTCTACCAGAAATCCTAACACCAATCGGTTCCTTATGACTTCAGGATTATTGGCATCACCTTGCTTGCTCCGCTGCTGGACGTCTCCCCGGATTTCTGCTCTCCGGGCATGAATCTCTTGAATTGATAATCGCCCGCCATCAATAAGCAAGTGTTCACACTCTTGTTGGTTTATGCGGAGTTGCTCCAACTCCATATCTTTCAGCACGCACTCTGCTTTATACTGCCGCATTTGTTGTGCAGTTTCTGTCCACGAGCTCTCTGCTTCTGCGCACCTCTTTTCTACTGATACTAATTTCTTCGATAACCGCGGGACTTCTTGCAACATCCAAATATCCCGGTCTTTCTGTAACCAGGCTATTGATGATTGAAGCTGCTTTATTACCTCATATGGGTTTTCAATGTTTTCCTGGCAAAGGAGACACCTCGGTATTTAGACCGTACAGATACATGTACATTGTTACGAATAAGAAATATTGCGACATTTGATATCCATAAAACTGATTCAACATCGTTTATTTCTCTGGAAATACAAAGTTGTTCATTACAGAGCAAAAAGTACAACGGAATTCTGTTTTACAGATCATCTACTCTACATTCTGCTCATGAGTCGGAAGGTCACTGACCTCTCCAGGGGTAGAGGTGGTCCTTCTTACACCCTAGAGCTCTACAACGTCCCCGGCTACCTCTATTGCCTTGCCAGAACCTTCAACCACGTCGGTAGGCATTACGGCTCCTTTACGGGGAATGGGAGCCCGGTTTCTTAACCCCCGCACGTAAAAACCGTTACGAAAACCCAAGAAGTCTTTATCCCGGTCTTCATTACACCGTTTGATAACTTCGGGAGTTAAGAGAGTATTCTTCTTGGCTAAGGCCTCGATCAGTGGCCACCTCGGAGCTTTCGTCAACGCCTCGAAATATGCCCCGTCTTCATTCCCCACTGCATCATAGTTATACCCGAAGTCTTCATCATAAACATTGACCTCTGGGTATTTATCATATATGGCCTCCAACAGCTCGCTTTTTGTAGCTGTGTCACCTGCAGCCACGAATGTGCTTAGGAACTTCAAAAAGGTCTCGGTTTGCATCAATTTTTCGGCGAAGGCTTCTAAAACGGCTCCCTGGCCCACGATCGCCTTGTTCAGCTCTTCCCGCGCCGCAGTTAGGTCACCCCGGATCCCGGCAACCTCCACAGCCTGTTCGCATAGTCTCGCTGTCTCTCTCTCAATAAGTACTGCCCTATCTCGGGCCACTCTGGCACTCTTCTGGGCCTCCGCGAATCCGGCCCGTAATTTGGTGAACTCGGCCTCCAATTCGGCTATTCTGTCTCGGGAAGTTTCTTTCTCCAACCTTCCCACCAGCCCGCGGATTGGCTCCAGCAGTTGTTCCAGCTCGGCCCCGGCCGCAGTTATCTCCGTCCTTTGTCCCTGCATTATCTCACTATCATAATGGGCCTGTGCGATACGTAATAGCACACTATTCACGAAGATACCTCGTGAGCCGGGGTCATGTGCGCCTTTTTGGGAGGCGGTGGTGTTGTTGGAGAGGTGATCCTCCTCTTGGCGCTCGGAGTCAACCCCGAGAGTGGAATGTTGTCCTCGTGGTCATCTTCGTGACCACCTCCCGTTGCCGTTTTCTGTAGCTCCGGGGTCTTAGATCTATCATCTCGCCCACCGGAGCTGGCTTCTGTACTCTTCTTCGCGGCACTCTTGAACTTACCCACTGCACACGACATATCATATGTTTAGAGAATTGACAATTTTATCTTACACAATTTGTACAGAAATAAAAGCCCTACCCTCTAATTCTGCCCGGCTCTCGACCTCTCTCTCTCAGATACGCTTGGCGTCTTGTCAGAATCAGTCTCGGTTGGGGTATCTTTCTCTTGGGAATCCGAAGTCCCAGCATCCCATCTGGAATAATACGGGCTCAACCCAGCTCCGTCCAGGACTTCTTCTGAAAATTTGGACCCCAGAACACCGGCTTTTTTCAATACGTCAACACCTCTAGGTTCCCCTGCATGGGCACTATCTACTACCTCTAACATTTGCCACTTCGGCAGCACTATCACCTGCCTAACATAAATAAATTTGCTTCTCCATCCTTCAATCTTACTCGGATTCTTTACTTTGAATCTCTTACCTGGTCTAGGGTTAAGGTAATACCAACCTTTATTTCTCCTCATCGTCTTCAGCTGAAAGAAATGCCTAAATAAACTAACACTAGGCACTAATCCCCCCTTACTACACTCCACTAAAAATCCTACCACCTGCCTTATAGCATTGGGCCCTAAATGCCCCAAAGCTAGTCCATAATACTCCAACAATTTTACTAAAAAGTCCCACAGAGGAAACCTCAATCCTACGGCCAGTTGATCTATGTATACGGATATGAATCCTTTGGGAGGGCAACAGGCTTTGTCATTATCTTCGGGAATAATAAATTCCAGGTCAAAGGGTAAGAAAAAATTTGGAATCCATCGCCTAATTTGAGTCTCGGTTACAGTGGGTCTTACCCCTGCCACTTCGAACCCTTCTACTTCCTCCTCACAGTGGGGAAAACTTACTGCCTCCACTCTGATTTCACTAAGATCACCCCGATGAATTTGCCTACTTTCACTATTCAAGGGGAAGATGACCCGTATAGGAGGTGCTCTAAAAGGCTCCCCCTCTTTGCCTACCTCCTCCACCCTAGATGAAGACGAAGATGAGATAGACATACTTACTTGTTTTCTTTTGTTGGTTTATGTGGTGTTTTACCTTCACAGTTGGCACAATGGTGGATTTCTCTGATGTGTGATTCAGTTAACTACAAGAGAAGAAGGTGAAGGGTTTCGATTTCCCTCCTTTTCTTATACATTCAGCAACGGTGCAGATTCGATGGTTTAAAATCAACGGTCCTGATCTTCACGTGCCATACACGCGCCTCGAAACCCACAATATGCGCCGTTTCACACACGCTTACTCGAATACTGTGTACATCTGTCAGTCACGCGTCTCAGTTTTGTTCACCACTCGTGTTGAAGAAGCTTCTCAACCTCGGTTGAGGGACCTCGGGGTTTACCTCTTCTCAACTCCAGTTGAGGGACCTCGGGGTTTCCTTTTCTCGACTCCGGTTGCGGGACCTCGGGAATCCGGTTTTCTATTTCACATCACTTCTGGTCTACTTTATCTACTTTACAAGCCGAATCCTTCTGCTTCGGCTTCTTTGGGGGAGGGGCATCTGGTAGGTATGGCCCAGTATCCTAAAGTTACAACACAAATACCCGGCCCAAGTTGTCTAGGGCTGCAGGCCGGTCCAAGTTGTCTAGGGCTGCAGGCCCAGTAATTGGCCCAAATACAGATTTGGTAATTAAGTTGCGATAGCAGAGCAAGGGGGACTGGAAGATTTGGCCCACGATCTTCTCTCAATCACAAAGGCAGGTTTTACGGCCTTAATTGTAGGAATATAGTTAGGGTTGTAATTTGTATGATATAAATAGTAGAATTAGAGAGAGAAGAGGGGTTGGAACTTTGATCAAAGAAAAACCACTTGTAAACTAAACAAAGAAAAAGAGAAGAAAAAGATCCCGGTAGGGACATCATTCTCCCGTGGACGTAGATCTCCGGATCGAACCACGTATACCTTGTGTCTTATTATTTGGTTACCTTTTGATTTGTTATTTTGGGTGGGTACTCTTTTGATAACGGATTGCGCTTTATCATAACTTGTTACCTATTAAGTTTTGATCGAACAGCTACAATTAAATGAAATTAAATTTAAAGGTTGAATTTTTCGGGTTCATTAATCCCTTTATTATTTGTTGAAAAATTGGGCAACAATCTGGGTCAACAGATTTAAAATCAAATGGGCTCCACTAATCACATCATTAATGCATTTGGATTTTAAATTCTCATGCCCAAAAACCTTATTCTCATGGATAACTCTGCAATCAATTATACAATGTAGCTATTCTACGTAGGAAAAATAAAGTTAATCCCATATACATTCATGTAGAGGTAATGCCCAACTTTACGAGTTTCAACCCAACTCGTACCGGGTTCATTTATGAGGCTAAATTTCACGGGGTCCTGTACTTTCAAAATATGGATAGGAACACAATATTAATCGAAATTAATGAGCATTACACTATAACTCTTCCGTCTCATAGCCAAAGGCAAAAATAAAGATATAACAATATAAGTCATGTCCATATTATTACTGAAAACTAACTTGCAATCATAATTATTCATATATTTGCTTTTCTAGAAGCAGAGGGGGAAGTGTCCTTCGCGTGCTCCTGAACTCAATGCGCACACTTATCGAGTATAAATTTGTCAAATATCAGGTTCATTATGTTTTTATTGAAATTTTCATTCTCAAATATTTTCTTAGGTATAGACATTTTTTCGAACTTAAGTAGTTTATTAAAATAAAAAAGGAATACAAATAAAATTTATAACATGATAAACAACTTTGAAATATTTTCAAAATTAGTATTTAATTAAAAAATAATTATCCTTAATAATTAATATTAAATATTTAGTAAATCATTTAGCAAATAATTTCACATAACACAAACTAGCATCATATGGAATGTATAACGTGGGTCTCAACCTAAACAATGTCACATGTGACATTATCATACAAGAAATAAAATATCTATTCACTATTCACAAAATATCTATTTATTAATAGCTTCCTACAATTCATATTTCCAAAAATAATAAATTTTCCGTAATATTTATTTTCATTTTCCATGTATCCTAAATTTATTTTTCATATTTATATTGTGGAATATTCAAGAAATCCAAATATCCTATAAATATGTCTATTCTTTAAAAAATTCATAAATATATTTTTCCTTGGGATAAAATTCTACAAAAATAATTTTATATACATCTAAATACTTACATATCATCGTTATATAAAAAAAATGTCACAATAAAATTACTTCTTATTTATTTCAAAAATAGGTGAAACTTTAGGGATTTTCCCTAAAATATTTTATATTTTATTTTCCTGTACTTTAATGATAAATATAATTATATAATCATCATACATATATTGAAATACGATAATATATCATATACAATAGTAAAAAATTATACATCTCTTATTTTCCTTATATTTTTACTAAAACCTTATTTTCATTGAGAATTTAATATCATAACTTCAAATACATCTCTTATTTTCCTTATATTTTCTACTAAAACCTTATTTTCATTAAAAATTTAATATCACAGCTTCAAATAAATATTTACTATTTTGACCACATAAATAACATTATATATATATATATATAAATATAATAAGTTAGTAAATTACTGATTTTTAGTTTTTTAATTTTATGTAAAAACAGAAAATTATATAACTGCTTTAAAACTTCTAAATTCTATATTTCATCCTTTAATCCTCTTTTTTAATTTTCCAACTTCAAATATACCATATATAAAACTTATTATACCTTTATATGTTATAAAACATTACTTCCAGAATATATATAATATTTTAAAAAATATTCAACTTATTTTTCCAAAAAATAGAAAATTATTTTAAAAATATTTTAATCCTCTTTAATTTTTCAACTTCAAATATATTATTTAAATAACTTATCATAACTCTATATGTTATTATATATTATTTCTAGAATATATATAATTTTCAAAAATATTCAGCTCATTTCTTTAAAAAAAATAGAAAAATGTTTTCAAAGTGTTTTAATCTTCTTGAATTTTTCAACTTCAAATATATCATATATATAACTTATTACTCCTTATATGTTGTAAATAATATTTGAAGAATATATATATTTTTCGAAAATATTCAGCTTATTTTTCGAAAAAAACAGATATTTCTTTTTACAATGTTGTAATCCTCTTTTTAATTTTCCAACTTCAAATATACATATGTATAACTTATTATAAATTTATATATCACAAAACAACATTTCTAGATTATATAAAAGAAATTATCAGCCTCTTTTTTTTTTTTTTTTTTTTTTGCGAATTATTTTAGAGTAGAAAAGTAGGAATTTCTTTTATCTCATCGTTTAAGCCTCATTTTAATTTTCCAATCATCAATTATAAACACTTTAAACACACACATATACATCATAAAAAAATTTGCGAGTTTTATAAAAAAATGGTGTTATAATGATGCAAAAGGCCGTTTACCGAAAATTAAAAAATAGGACAAGTTGCTCTAAACATCAACATATTTGCAACATACATAAGCAAGTAAATAAAGCAAAAAAATCGCCACTATTTAAAGAAAGCAGTAAATACTTAGAGGGGTTGAGCTCCTATTATATCGTTTACATAATAGTAAGTAATATGTCTTCGATTTCCACGGAGTAAATAATTTTGCTCGTCATCCTACATGTTACAGAAACATGATCGTCGGACTATATAAACTCTAGAAATATTAAAATCAAAGAAAGAAATGTAGAAGAAAGAAGAACGAACACCGGATCCCAAGGTCCGACCAAACTCAAGAACTAGAATTCTTGAAATATTACTACTACTACTAGATACTAAGAAGACTACTCCCTTTGAGAGAAATTTGGGAGAGGAATAAGTGAATTGATGAGTTTTTGGAGTGAGTAGGGGTCTATATTTATAGAAGAAAATTTGAATGGTAAGGAGGTTATTATGTTTGATATTTTCTATATCATAGGATTTTTTTTTTTTTTTTTTTTTTTTTTTGTTTTAGAAATCGAACCCATAAACAATCTGGAACTCATTTTTTTTTTTCTTTTTTCACACATCACATATACTATAATAGACCGTTCTACCCTAAAAGCGTTTTTCTTCTTTCGAGTAAAACATTATACACGTAAATTTTCGGTTTTAGAACTGTAGTCCGTAAACTATCAAAATTCACTTCTAAATTATTATTTTCCCAAATATCTCAAACAAAATTTTTTATTTTTCAATTCTTCTAATTTTATCCTTTTTTGAGTCTAAAATTTTATCTATACATTCCTTGTTTTCCAACTGTATCCTGTAAACTATCCAAAACTTATTTTTAATTTTTTTTTTAGTAATATCTGAAACACAGATTTTGACCATTCAATTTTCCTAGTTTTATCCTCTTCTGAGCCTAAAATTTTATCCGTTAATTTTTTGTTTATAACTGTATCTTGTAAACTATCAAAAACCCATTTAAATTTTTTTCTTTTTTCAAATATCTCAAAAAAAAATTGACCATTCTATCTACATAGTTTATCCTTTTATGAGTTTGAAATTTTATCCGTAAATTTATGTTTTTTTAACTATATCTTGTAAACTATCAAAAACTCATTTTTAAATTTTTTCTTCTGTTGAATATCTCAAACACATTTTTTTTACCATTTCATTTTCCTAATTTTGTTATTTTTCAGCTACAGTTTTATTCGTAATTTTTATGTCTTACATATGTATCTTGTAAACTATAAAAAAACTCATTTTTAAATTCTTATTTTTTCAAATATCTCAAAAAAAATGACCATTCCATTTTCCTAATTTATCCTTTACTGAGTTTGAAATTTTCTGTAAATTTTCTATTTTATAACTATATATTGTATACAATCAAAAACTCATTTTTAAAATTTTCTTATTTCAAATATCTCTAAAACAATTTTTTACCATTCCATTTTCCTCATTTTATCATTTTCTCAGTTTGAACTTTTATTCGAAAATTTCTTGTTTTATAATTGTATCTTTTAAATTATCAAAACTCATTTAAAAAATTTCTTTTTTCAAGTATCTTACACACAATTTTTTACCATTCCATCTACCGAGTTTCATCATTTTCTGAGTCTGAAATTATATTTGTAAATTCTGGGTTCTAGAGATAATATTATTTACCCGTCATAAACAAAATTTCAAATTTTCTTTATTTCATATATATTGAATCTGATAGTAAACTTTCTATTTCTTAGGTCTCACCATTTTCTGAGCTGTAGGTGTGGATGAGTTCTGGCATTGCGATATCACTTTTCCGGCAGAAAAATCACAAAAATTATTTCGTTAGATAAAATATTATTGTGAATGTCTGAAAGTATTTAAAAATATACTTTAAATATTTTTGTAAGGATTCCGAGGTTCGGGGTATTACAATTAAGATTTGGTTTTTTCTTTGTTTTCTTATACTGGTTTTTATTAATAAATTAAATGCCTCTGAAGTCCTGCGGATTTGGTTTTCTTATTTGTATATTTGAACATTAAGAAATTGAAATTTGGGATTCCCTTTCTTCTCATTGTAATTTCTTGTCCGATTTTAATCTTGAGTTTAGAAGATAAATTGGTTTCATCGATCAATCGGGAAGCGAAAAAAAGGGATCCTGCATAGTTGGTTTTCTTATTTGTGGATAAAGTAATTTTCAGTAATTTTTGAGTTTTTCATTAAGAAATTGAACGTCAGTGAGAGCAAGCAGAAGGCAGGCTGCTGATCTTGGAACACCAGTGAGTGAGCGGTGGACGGTCGCTAGAGGTGGTGGTGGTGGACAACCATACTATTTTTCTGCAATTTTGTTATTTTTTTAAATTTATGAAATATATTTTTTATATATTATTTTAATTTTTTTTTATTTTCCCGATTTTTACTTTAAAGAGTCTAAAATTAAATTTCAATTATTTTAGGTAAATGTAGATAAAATAATTCTTAACTGTATAATATAACATTAAATTATTAAAAAAAAAGTGAAAGCGCAGAAAAAAAGGTCATGTGAGAATATAGCCGGACAATGTGGTCGGAGTTAAAAAGTGTAACAAATCGCATTATATAGACTGTGATCGGAGAAAAATAACATATTTAAGTTGCAAAGTGAAAATCTTCATAGTTCAAGTTGCTTTCTGAAATTAACCCCTTTTTGGGTGTGAATGTTAAGAAAATGAAGCTTAAATCAATTAAATAAATGGTCCTTTTATAATTAAGATATGCCTGTGGTATTGGTGCACCTAGACAACTTAAACGAGAAAAAACTATGGCCTGTAACTTTGGACGAGTCCAAAATAAATTATGTAAATTACAAACTATCAATTTTAGTCCTGCATCTTCCAACATTATCCAATTTGATGACACGCCGGATTTCACTTAAGTGGCCGTAAAATATCACGTGAGGGGCACGTGACCCCTAGATTTGGAGATTTCCGATGGTCTAGGTATGACATGGCGTTTATTATCCATGTGGCATAATACTTTGTAAAAATAGAAATTAAAATCAAAATAGAAAGTGCATATGAATCGAAATGAAGGGAGATCTCCCGCGCTCAACTTCTTCTTCATGTACATTATTTATTGTTTTGTTCGATAATTGAACTCTAGTCCAGAACCTTCATCCTCTCAATTTCATGTTAAAATCAAGTCTTCTTCCTTATTCCCACTCATTATGCTTCCAACTGAAAAAGTAAACCCTAGCTCATAAACCTTCATCTTTTGAAGCTCACTTTCATTGAACTTGAAAAAGCCCCATCACTGCGAGAATACCACAAAGCTCAAGTTCTAGCTCACATCTCTCAGTCAGATGCTATTGTGGATAGTACATGACTTGCCATTGTGGTTTGCGCTCTGTTCTGCTTATGTCCAGATCATCGGAGAATCGAGGGAGGCTATCTTTTGGATGTGTTAATTACAATGTACGACGTTGGTTTTTTTAATTATTCTTGATTTCTTTATTTTATTTGTGTTCTTAATTACCGTTTCTTTTGTGGACAAGAGGATGTAAATTCTTTGTGTTGGATTGTGGTTTTTTTTCTTTCAAATGAGACGCGATAACGAAGTACTGAGGCAAGCACTTAAAGAGTTGAAAGACTTAAACATAAGTTAACAAAGGATATATCAGATTCAAGGATAGAGGTGAGGACGTTGAACACAATTATCCCTCTACAAAATACAAGTAATAGAAAGTTGTGGAAATATGTTCGTACAACTAGTCATTTTTGTAATGTTTGATGGTGTTATTTTTAAGATATAAATGGTTGTGCTTATTATTTGAATGTACTGTATGACCAAAGACTGTTGTTATCCTGAAGTTTTTTATGGCAGATGTATGGATGGTCGACTTGTTTTATATTATTATTTAGTTATATTTATTAAATCTTATTTTCCCTTTGAAATATGTAAACATTGTGGTGTTTCATATCGTGAGGCATTGTTGCAATAGAAGTTTTCAGGAGTGCCAGAAACAAGATCAATTTTGAGTAATTGAACATTCAATGGTTTAGCATTTGCATTCAAAATGAGTTTCAAACATTCACCAATTATATGTTGAATTAAAATGCCAAACAAAAAGAACTTATGACCAAAGTTTGTTTGCCTCTCTACACATAACTAATGTTTAATGTATAAAAGGACAAAATAGAGGCAAGTACTTTCATCAGATTGATATCAACATCTAAGCTACTAATAAGTAAGACTTCTTTCACAAAAGAAATGAAAGGTTGCTTGATCTTTAGTTTTGATATGGATTTTTCATAAGTCCAGGTACCTCCACCCTTTGTTGACAATGGTTCTCTTAGAAGTGTTTGTCTCATTTTGTATATTGGTTAACGTGATCCAGTTTGATGTGAGTATGCCTCCTGACAAAGGAATTGGTGGTCTGATATGAAACTTATGAGGGGAAGGGGCTGACAAAGAGGTACTTTTCCTTGCTGGGATGCTTGATTTGGTTATGTAGTGGTGATGATTTAGTCTGATGAATTGGTATTTCATTGTAGGTTGCAGCAGGGCTTATTGTTTGAAGAAAACACTGGTGGATCATCAACTTGAGTGTAATCAACAATAATCTGTTCTTCGTCATTATTAGGTTCATCTTGGAGTTGAAGTGAATTTGTCTGTAGTTGAATTTTTTTCCATAATAAGTACAAAAAGAACGTTGAAGTCCAACATATAAGATGTTTTTCAAAGGCTAATATGAAGATGAGTTAAGAGAAATACTATAGTTGATAATACCTTTCTCGTTCCTTTTGAAACTCTCTGTTTTTTCTTGTCTCTATTTGAATCACTGTTTATGCTAGCTTGCATTTTTCAACTTCCTTGTCCACCAATTCTAAGCTGGAGCAGCTCATTTATTGAAGGATCTTGGACTAGATTTCTTTCAACCATGTTAAAATCTCCACTCTCCTATATAATTGGAATAACATCAACTTGTGCATCGTCCACATGATTTTCTACCGGAATAGAGTGCTTTACTTATGCAAGCCCTTGTTAGAATATGCATATAAAATTATGAAATATTGGCTTACAATCATACCACCACATCTTAAGTTTGCATTGGCACTTTTCTTGGGCTTCCTCCGGGTTGTATTTTCAATAATCACATGACTTCTCCCTAAAGAAGGCTTTTGACCACTAGTTAGGAGGCTTATGATTAAACTACTCCCAAGAAACCTAATTGTAATCCCTAAGAGCCCTTATCTTAAATCTAAACTCACCTGGTGTAGTGGACTGGGCTGCCCCCCAAAGCATGTTCTTAATAGCAATCCCTGTCCACCCTGCATATTTCAAGTTGTTATGAAGGTGTCTCACATAGAACCGGTGCTTTGACCACAAAAAAATAAAGGCTCCTTTTTATATTGTCTCTTATGAAGGTAAAGTTGGAAGGGTTTGTGACAAAGAGATCCATTTTAGCACTATAAAAAACCACTCCCAAGTTTTTCCATTTTTAGTGGACACAACATTGTATGTAATGGGAAATAAATTATTGTTAGTATCAACCTACACTAACATAACCCATGAAACCCCTTAAAAAACACACATCAACACCAACAATAGGTCCACGACCCCCCTCTCCCCAAAAAATGCCCTCCTTAATGCATCAAAACACACATAAAATCTGGAAAACCTCCTATTAGTATCAAGACCCAGAATCAAAGTATAGCCTGGATTGGTCTTTCTAAGCTCATCCCGATCGGACCAAAAGATTGTATGCACATCAGTGTCACCCTAAATTAGTTTCCAGGCCTTGTACTTAGCTTTGTATGATTATTCCTTAGAAACATGATAATTAATATCTTCGATGACATCCTCCCTAAACCCAGGAACATGCCTATCAGCAACATATTGAAGACGGTGGGTAAATCTCTCACCTAATCACGATGACTTAACATTTTTAAAGTTATGTTGAGGTGCACAATCATGTCTGGCAACATATTCTCTAAGTTTCCAAGAGTTCTGGCCAACCATTTTGAGACATTTCATTCTCCATTCACAATGGATTGATTTACACTCAACATAAACCCTAATGTTATCATTATCAATGTTTTTTAGATTTCTCATAGTCAAGATTGTGTGTAACTGAACAACTTTTCTGAATACCATTTTGGAATTGAAATCACGCTCTAGGGTGAAAACGGGATTGAACACTAGGAAACTGGTCTCATCATCATCCTCATCAGAATTCACGTTCTCATCAAATTCAAGTACATTACCAACAACATCCTCTTTTTCCTCGTTAGTCTCAACATATTCACTCTCCTTTTCATGGTCCACATATCAAGGTGGATAGGTTCTTCCCTATGGGACGCTCCTCATCACTAGTATCATCCCTAATCACAAAGTCAGGGTCCTCATGTAGTTCAGTAGCTCTATCATCTTTCTCATCTAGGCATACTTCACTAGGGTGTTCAGGGTCATCAGTTTCAACTCTTTCCACGTACACATGTAACTCCCTAGATTTCACTCTTTTTAGCTAATGATTGTAAATCTTTGGTGTCTAGAACCAACTTAAACCCACTGTTCATAATGACATGTGGATTTAGTTGATCTGTAATGTTTAGTAAGCTAATTACTAATAAAATCGTTAAAAGAACCAAATGGAAATGCATCTGGATTTATTTTTTTCAAGTAATATTTTATTCAAATTTAAACCCGATTAATAACATATGTCAACTAACATCATTATGCATTTGAAAATTATAAAACTTCATAACACATGTAACAACGAAACAAATAAATGAATACTAGTCAAACCCATATTATTTATTAGCAAATAAATGATCATGGAAAATTAATTGAAAGTAAAATAATACTACTATAATGGAATTATTCCTGAAAATTTTCCTAATAAATCAACTTCACATAGTAATCATGATTTTATCTAAGACATATATAACATTAACTATTCGAGAACATTTGAATAATTACAAGTAACATCTAGGACGTATTATATCAACACAGTTGATCAAACAATCAACAACTAAACAATATTCTAGTCAACACTTTATTACTAAAATCGGTTTGATCTTTAGATAATTCAAATAATACAATCAAGCATAATTTCCATAAAAGGCTACCAACAAAATAAATACAGGAAACTTATAGTATTTTTAAACCTATCTTCAATAAAGGAGTATTTTTAAACTTATATCACAATTTTCTATTATTTTTAACCTAACTATGTAATGGTACAATCACAAGTCATGAATAACTAGTAAGCACCAACACAACCTAGGCTGTGGCAAAAGTGGAAACATATGTAACAGCAGGAATACAAGTAAATTTTATATATAAAGTATGTTCAAAATTCCACAATTAATAGCAAAGTTGACACAAATAATTTTATTAATTATTTAAATTATTAGTCCATAAATATGTCACTGAAAATAACAAAAATAACCTTATATTATTCGCATCACCTCCAATAACCATAATCCTATATAATAAATCTAATTAACAACACATAAATTCAAATATCACAAGCACCGAGAAGTTCCATTCTCCAATTTATGGACCAAATATTAGTCAATTAATAATAAAATAGCGATATGAAAGAAACTCACGTAAGTATAATTTATTAATCTAGTTATGACAAACAACTTCAATTTCTCAACATATAATTGAATAAATAGACATAAATGATAGATAATTTATTTAAATATTATTGACTATCATATGATCTGGGCTCCGCCTCAACTCCACCGGCCCGCACAAGATAACCTGAAAGGATCAATATTGGGTTGGGTGAGCTTCCTTCAGCTCGTGGGAGTCATAGTCTATCACAACAATTATAATTACAAAGAGGCATATAATGTACATTTATCATAATGATGTGCTTGTATTGACAAGACACATAGAATTAACTTGTATTAGCAAGTGCTTGTATTGACAAGACACATAGAGCTGACTTGTATTAGCAAGTAGCACACTAGTAATGAGCTAAACTTTTATTGGCAAGTAGCATAATGACAATGAGCTAAACTTGTATTGTCAAGTAGCAAATTGAATAATCACTTGTACTGACAAACAATAATGGAAATAAAGGCACACATATACTATAAGTAAATATAATCAAAGTAATAAACAGTAAACCTAGTCTTGAATAAAATTGAGAGAAAACATGCAGTGGTGCTAAGCCAGAAATCCTTAATCTTTGCAACCTACATTGCGAGGTAAGTGTCTTAATATTATTGATTAGTAAGAACTTGATGAAAATTATTAAAGAATAAATGACACATTTTGAAAGGATTTGGACTGAATTATGGATAATGGAGGAGTTTCTGGGTTAGATTATATAACTAGGAAAACAATATCGTGGGGTGAGATTGAAATTAAGAGAAGAATTGAATTTTGGAAAATGGAACTAAACTTCCCATCTACCATAAACGTGAAATCCCATTCTTCCAGATAAACTTTTTGTCTCATCACCCTTACTAAACCTTATTTCCAATTAAATCTCATTATCACCTTTTCTCTCATCTCCGAACACACACAACACATGCATAAATGCACTACAAATAAACACACTAATTCGCACACACAAAAGACACACCGACAGATATATACTTGCAGATACACACACACAAATACAAACACACACACTGCACACCATATTTCCTCTCATGCTTTTTATTTGAGCAAACACACACACCTATACACATACGCAGACACACGCAGTTGCACACATCCGAATCCCACCTTCTCCCTAACTTGCTGTAAAAATAAGTACAATCTGTTTATTCTTTTAAGTTCGATTTGTTTATTGATTTGGAAAATTGGAGAGAGGGCGATCCATAATGGTGCCAAAAGGCCTTTAAATCTTTGTTTTGTTATCGGCTGACATAACTAAGGATTGAGAAGGGTGGAGAATATACCTTGCTCCGTGGTTTTGTATAGATAAGTGAAGGTCGATTTAACCTCTAGATGGTTTGTGAGCTATCTACCTCAAGAGAAGTTTGCTTCAATTGGTGTACCGCGGAGGCTCACCGGAGGCTAACTATAATCAATGGTATTCCTATTGAGCTTAAAATCAATAAATAACTATATTGCAAATAAATAATAAAAATCCTAGTGTCATTGGGCTTGTAAATATTAAATAGACCAAATTGACTTTTTGTTGGACATAGGCCCAACTTTAAATTTGAAGGTATAATTGTTTGGTCCAATTTAATAAATTAATTTATTGTAAGATTGAATATATTGCATTATGTATTATATAAAAATGTCGGGCGTTAATCATAAAATATCATAACAGAAATTCAAGACATAATTGCCTCAATAAACAAATTTTCTTTGGGAATAAATGTAATTAGGCTTACTTGAACTTAGGAGTGTCAAACGGATCGAGTTACGGTTTTGAGGGTCGGGTTGAGACCTGGATATTACAAACTTTTTTCCAACCCTAACCCGACCCACAACCTGAACGGGTTGAGCCCCACAAACCCTAACTCAACTAGTTCGGGTTGCGGGTCAACCCACTGATTACATTTCCAACCCAAAAAGTTAGAAATTAAAAAAAAAAAATCAATAATTTTTAAAATTTCTATTGTTCCATAGAAATCTAATATGATTATTTTAACACTCAAACATGGAAACATCACAAATATATATTTTATAAAAGTCAAATTGCATTCAATGCATTGCAAATATAGATCCATGCTCCAAAGATTAAAATAAACAAAGTAAACAGTAACAACTACAAGTCAATTACACAATGTAATGATTACATATGTCCACAAAACTGCAGGTTGCAAATTTTAAGAATAATTCACAAACCATTTTCCAGATATGTCTAACTTTATAAATTACAACCACAAGCAAAAATTATAGCTCTCATAGTAACACAATGTAATCACAGTCTTTAAATGGCCTACAAAATGAAAAAAAAAAAAAAAAAATTATCAAACAAAACACTCATTAAAACTTAGGGAAAAAAGCACAAATGGTCCCATAACTTTTTACTTTTTCGGATTTAGTCCCATAAGTTATTACTTTTTCGATTTAGTCCCACAACTCTAGTAATTGCTCAATTTTAGTCCAATTTTGACCCAATGTTGACCAACTGACCGGAAAAGGCCACGTGACTTTCACGTGCCGGCGCGGTTTTGGATATTCCGGCTAAAATGGTTCCATAAGTTTTTACTTTTTCGAATTTAGTCCCATAAGTTATTACTTTTTCGATTTAGTCCCACATTCTACTAATTGCTCAATTTTGATCCAATTTTGAGGGAAAAAATCATAAACCGTCCTGTAAGTATAGTGACTTCCACTAAATATCCCGTATCTATCTGCTTTTTCAATTTCGTCCTATATCTTTTTAGATTATCCGATTTTCGTCCTAAAATTCAAATTTTCGCCGGAAAATGCACGTGCCGGTCACGTGCCGGCATAAATTTTGGGATTTTGCCAGCGTGGCGCCGGAATGACGCGCTGGAATTTAATCACTAATTGTTTTTTTTTTTTCTGTGGACAACTGGGATAAAAAAATTTCGACATCACTATTTCAAAACAAAAACTAAAATTATAACCCACCTCCCCTATTTCTCACACTAGTTGTCCGAAAAAAACAAAAAAAAAAACAAAATAGAATAACCCATCTCGTGATTTTCACTAATTGAATTCAGAATTCATTAACAGGTTAGGAATCCCAATCGTCATTTTCATTCAAGAACCAACTGTAGTTCGAAAAACCCTAATTCCCTCAATCCTTCGAACAAGAACATCTATCCACTGAAAACCCGTCAACAATCAACAAGATTTGCTGGATTCGCTGGACTTCGACCATCGAGGATGGTGTTTTTTCGACGGAGGGGTGCGCGAACCTGGACTGCCCCAAATTACGGTCAGTTTCTGAAATTGCTCGACCTTTTTCTTACATTTTCCTGATTACACCAATGCTTCTATGACGAAATATGTGTATTGATGTTCTGGTGGAGCTTTTCGATGCATAGTCTGTATTATATGTTGGGTTTTTGTTTGTCGAGATGTGGGTCTGGGGTTTTTTTTATTCTTGTTCCGTTTTGGATTTTCACACCAGTAGGTGGGGACCATTTTTTTGTCTGAAATTGTAGCTGTAAAGTGTTGGTGACTATATTGTGTTAAATTGATTCTTTGTTGGTTGGTATAGTGACAGCAAGCACTAATGGGTCTGTTTTTCTGTTTTTTGGCTATTTTTTTATTTGAACAGATCCAAAGACCAAGTACTTGACTGTAATTATGCATTTTGGAGGGGTTTTTCAGAAAAATGAATATGTTGGAGGGGATACTTTGACCATGGACTGGGTAAGGGCAGACCTATGTACTTATACTGACCTAGATGAGTACGCTGATAGAGCAGGGGTGAGGGGGAATAGAAGGTATCAACTGCAATTAAGAGACTTGAACTTCAAACTCTTGATTGATGATGCCGATATTAGAAGTTGTTTGAATGAGTTCTTGTGTGTTAGGGAAGCTCATATTTTTGTTGAGTTATTGGAGGGACTGGAGGATGACGGATATGAATCTTTTGAAGACCCCGATTTCGTAATTGGTAATGAAATTACCGATGATGAAGCTGAAGAAAGGGTTTTCCAGTCTAATGTAGACGAGGTATCCTCCGAGTTTCACGAAATTACACCTGAAAATATACTTGGTGGTAGTGTGTGGGTTGATTTGGAAACTGGTGAAGAGGCCGAAGGTACATCTGGGGTTAGTAAGTCTGCCGCAAAAGATGACGGAAGTCACGAGAGGTTAGTAAAGTCTGTTGAGAGTGAAGAGACCGACAGCGAGGCCGGGAGTGATAACGAGGATGAGCGGGATGTTGTAGACCCAGGTGATGATTTTGAGGAGGGCCGTATTTCTGAAGAAGAAGAAGAGGAGCACCCTACTTACCCTTCATACAACCCGAAAACCAAATTCAATCCTCATTTTGTTATTAAACAAACCTTCTTCACTAAGGCTGAATTCAAAGCCGTTGCCCAATCCTATGTTGTAGCTAAAAAACGGAACATCAAATTCCCTAAAAATGACAATATAAGGGTGTATGCAGTTTGTGCTGAAGTGGGCTGTAAGTGGAGGATTCATTTGTTGAAAATGAAGGGGGAACAATCGTGGCAGATTATGAAGTACTACCCGAAGCATTCATGTGCGACCACCAACGAAGTGAAAAATTGTACATCTACATGGTTGAGCGAGCGTTTCCTCCAAAGATTTCAAAGTGACAAGAAGCGTGATGTCACAGGATTTGTGAAAGATGTTCACAAAGACATTGCAATCCAGGTATCGAGGCAAAAAGCTTACCGAGCGAAGCACAAGGCTATTCTCAAGATAGAAGGTGACCCTGATGTTCAATTTTCAAAGTTGTGGTCTTATGCTGAAGAACTTAGGAGGACTAACCCCGGTTCGACTATCATATTGGGTACAGACTCTAGTGAGGGAGTTGTTAGGTTTGACAGGTTCTATGCGTGTTTCTATGCTTTGAAGAAGGGCTTTCTTGATGCTTGCCGGCCCATACTTGGAGTAGATGGCTGCCATTTAAAGGGTAAATATGGGGGGATGCTTCTTACCGCCGTCGGTGTCGACCCCAACAATAATCTTTATCCGGTTGCGTATGCAGTAGTTCACAAGGAAAATGGAGAAATTTGGGAATGGTTTCTGACTTTGTTGAAGCAAGACCTGTATATAGAAGCTGGCAGATTCACGTTCATTTCGGACAAACAAAAAGGCCTAATTAATGCCTTTGATGCTGTCTTTCCTGGGACGGAACATAGATTCTGTGTTCGCCATTTGCACAACAACTTTAAGTCGTCTGGTTTTAGGGGCCTTGCTTATAAACATGCACTTTGGAGGGCTGCCAGTTCCACAACTGAAGGTGAGTGGAGAATGAGGATGGATGAATTGAAAGCCATGAATGAAGAGGCGTGGAAGTGGTTCAGCACAAAGCCACCTGAGCAATGGTCGAAGGCATTTTTTAGCGAGAAAGCTAAGTGTGATATGTTGCTGAACAATGTATGTGACGCCTTCAACGGGAACATCCTTGAGGCAAGAGATAAGGCAATCATCACAATGCTAGAATGGCTAAGGGAATATTTAATGAAGAGGCTTCAAAAAAATCGCGATAGGGCTCGTTCTAGGTGGAATGGCAGATTATGTCCTAAGATAAAGAGAATATTGGAGAAGCAAAAGGATATGAATGGTGATTGCGTGGCATTGAAATCTAGCGATCGACACTACCAAATCAGTAATTATGAAGGTGGTCAATTTGCTGTGGATTTGCAAATGCATACATGCACATGTAGGGCGTGGCAATTAACCGGGATACCTTGTGTACATGGCATGTCGGCCCTGTTAAATCAAAGAGAGGATCCCGAAATGTTTGTAGATGCATTTTACACGGTGGAGGCATATCATTTGGCTTATGCCGAGGCAATAAAGCCGATCAGTTGCGAGGATCTTTGGGGCGAGAGTTTATACATCCCTCCGCTTCCTCCGGATTTTGGTAAAAAAATAAACAGAGGAAGACCTTCGGGTAATGCCAGAAGAAGAGAACCGGATGAAAAAGAGAACAAGGGGAAGAAGAAAACAAAGGGCCGAATGCAAAAGATGAAACGGCAGCAAAAGACGGTTAAATGCAGAAATTGCGGGCAGCCCGGTCACAATTCACTCACATGTAAAGAACCAAAGATGTCCAACGAGCAACAAGATTTGAGCAATGCCAATGCACAGGTTTGAAACTGAAAATTTGTTAGTGTGTTTGCCAATTTACAGGTTTTTATACGTATCATGAATTTTGTTACAGGAAATTTTTTGGTTATGCTTGTTTCCTGGATTCATATGATAGAATGATGATATTGTAAACTGAATGTTTGAAGATGCATTGATCAATTGACGGAATGATGTGATATGGCAAAATGCATGTTTCATGATTTTGTTGACTGATTTTGGCAATCAGATTATCTTTTTTGTTTATGTTAGTAGGATGATGTGGTCAACTGAAGTTTTGGTTATCTCTGTTTTTTTTTGCATGTTAGAATTCTACTGGAGTCGATAATCCGGGTCACACCGCCCCTATTTCAGTAAGTTTTCTTGGCAAATTTGGCTAAAGTTCTTTTTTTTTTTTTTAAATGTTCAGTACGATCGGTTGTATTTGCAGGTGCCAAATCCGGTTGATACAGGTGAGGGTGAAACTGCCAATGTGGAAGAAGGTGCACAACTTAAAAGGAAGAGGCCTAGGGGCAGGCCTAAGAAACAAAAGCCACAAGACCTAAACAATATTGATGAGCCAAGGGTAACTAACATTATTTACATAATTATGTGTTCTTCGAATTTCAACGTAATATTTCCCTTCATACTATAGACGTTAATATATGTATTTGATGCATAAGATGGAACCTCCAAAGATAGCTGATGTTGATGACGAAATAGAGGACATTCCGACCCAACAAAGTGCGATCACTGTTGACATCCCGTACTTTACTACGCCACAACCTTTGGTGCACGGACCGACGATGTATCAACAATTACAATTGGGACTTGCCGGAGTGCCTCGACAACCTACGCCGTCGGGTATCCAGAGTCGGGCGCCTCAACAGCCAAGACCAACAGGGGTCCAGATTCGAGCACCTCCACCTTTTGCAATGGGACAGTTCTGCTACAGGCCTCCGAAGCTGAATCAATCCAAGGAAGGAAACAAAATAGTCGTCGATGGTGAGGGCCGAAAATTTCTAGATCTTTCGAGCCAGGCCAGTTCGTCCAAGTAGATGACTTAAGTCTGTGTCAGTCTGTTGGCATTTTGTTACAACAAAACAAACTATCGTTTTCATGTTCTGATACTAGAATGGTGATTTTTGTAATGCACCAGGGGTGCCTTTTGTGAAGTTTTTATCATGCACTAGAATGGTTTAGTGCAAGATTTCAATTGCACCCATTGGCTATCTTTGTTTTTGTTGATTTATATTACTTAGTATGCACAATTGTACAGGTTTAGTGCAAGATTTCAATTGCACCCATTAATCAAATATATTTACTTTGCACATACTAATAAACACAATTGCACATAAATACAAGATTTCATTCGACGTGTTTTAACTTGTTTTAAGGCTACCGGACGAGGAAACAAGTTGGAAAAGATTTAAAACCGGCTCAAAAGAGTGAGAACCGTCGAAGAACCGGTCCAAACCGGTCCGAACCGGCCTGAACCGATCCAGGAGCAAAGCAACGCAAGAACCGACACAGCCGCGTCAGATTTGTAACACGGCCGTGTCAAAAGTGGTCCATAACGCGCTGTGGGTTCTGGAATATAACATGGCCGTGTCACTCAAGCAACACGGTCGTGTCAAATTGTTGCTAGAAAAGTGAAGTTTGTAAAACGACACGGCCGTGTCACTTAAGCAACACGGCCGTGTCAGAAGTGTTTTTGAGCGATAATTACCTAATTTTAATAGGAGATTAATACCAAATTCAATCTTTCCAACAACTAATGAACAGAAATGGTACTTACTCAATAAAATTAAACATTAATCGTTAAACGTTCAACTCCAAAATGATTACAAACATCTAAACAATGACATATTATAAGCAAGCTAAATGAGTCAGTTTTTCATTGAATCATCTTCCTGCCTATGTCCCCAACAAATAGTTGCATCACAATCAAAATGAAGCTTAGCCCAACAATAGATGCAAATCCGGCTGAAACAAGGCAACTTGGTAGCTTCCTCTCACCTTTTTTCTTAAATCGAACATTTTCCTCCACCAACGCAATATTCGCTAGTTGCAGCTGTTTGTTTTCAAATTCAAGACCACCCATTTCTTGTTCAAGTTTTGAAATTTTATCCCTAGCCTCATTCATCCTTCTCAGTAACCCCGGAATAATTAGTCTTGCTCTTTCGCACATCGGTGGGTCGATCCACCGGAAAAACTTACAATGTCCATCATACTACAAAAAAAAAAAAAAAAAAATGGGACGATTTCAGAAAATTAGCTGGTATTAGAACAAGAAGATTTAGGAAGAAGAGATCTTTCTGATACTAACCGGGTAGGTTTCACACCCAATATACCTCCGACCTGCATTCGGGTCTTTCCACGACGTCCCTTTGTGGACTGGAAGGCCGCAATCGCAACGAAGGCCACCGCTTGAGGACTCGCTGGACATTATTCTCTTCGCCGGAGATCCTTTTCTCTTCCGCGAAATGATTTTTAGGGATCCATTTTTGTATAGAACCCTATCTCAGTGAATGTTGAGGAGGAAGAAAGACGATGGGGTGAGAAATAGGGGAGGTGGGTTATAATTTTAGTTTTTGTTTTGAAATAGTGATGTGGAAATTTTTTTATCCCAGTTGTCCACAGAAAAAAAAAAAAACAATTAGTGATTAAATTCCAGCACGTCATTCCGGCGCCACGCTGGCAAAATCCCAAAATTTATGCCGGCACGTGCATTTTCCGGCGAAAATTTGAATTTTAGGACGAAAATTGGATAATCTAAAAAGATATAGGACGAAATTGAAAAAGCAGATAGATACGGGATATTTAGTGGAAGTCACTATACTTACAGGACGGTTTATGATTTTTTCCCCAATTTTGACCTAATGTTGACCAGCTGACTGGAAAAGGTCACGTGATCTTCACGTGCCGGCGCGATTTTGAGAATTCTGACGACTTATGACACGTGTCGCCGGACTTCCGAGGTGAAATTTTAATTTTTTTTATTAGGAGACCATATCAGCAAATTATTTACCATGTCAGCTTATATTTTTCTTGGAAAGAAGAAAATGTTGGGCGTAGGTTCTACGGCTGCTCTCACGATACCCGATATGGTTTTTAGTTCTTGCTTCAATTTTATTAGTTTATTCAAGTTTGAATAGAATTAATTGAAACATACTGGATATAATTTTGGCAGAATGAAGGTCATTGTACGAGTTTTAGGTGGATAGATGCACTTCTATGTGATAGAAGCAAACACATAATGCGAGGGCTCTTGTGAAGGCTTAACGAGAAGAATGCTGAAAATGAGGTCCTGCATAACGCCCGCATGAATCTCGAAGAAATTATTTCCGTAATCGAGATAGATAATGAGAGAATGAGCTACTCGTTAAAGAAAAAAAAAAACAGGTGGAGTTAAAGAACAAGGAGTTGGAGTCCATCAACAATGAGTTGATAAAACATAAAAGTCGGCGGAATTTTCAAAATCGCGTCGGCACGTGGCACGTGAAGGTCACATGACCTTTTTCGGTCAACTGGTCAACATTAGGTCAAAATTGGACCAAAATTGAGCAATTACTAGATATATGAGACTAAATCGAATAAATAATAACTTATGGGACTAAATTCGAAAAGGTAAAAAGTTATGGGACCATTTTAGCCTAAATTTTCAAAATCGCGCTGGCACGTGAAGGTCACGTGACATTTTTCGGTCAGTTGGTCAACATTTGGTCAAAATTGGACCAAAATTGAGCAATTACTAGAGATGTGGGACTAAATCAAAAAAGCAATAACTTATGAGACTAAATCCGAAAAAGTAAAATGTTATGGGATTATTTTGGTTTTTTTTCCCTTAAAACTTAAGTTGACATGTGATAGTGAAATTATGGAAGAAAAAATCATAACCAATGAGTATAAATCTTGATATTTGTAGATTCATCACATTTGAGTTGAAATATGTTGCACTTTCAATTTGAGTTTCACTTATATAATTGATATCCAAATACACGACATCTTGAAACAATCCATTGATGGATGTTGATATTCCTATAACAAGATAGTAAATAAATATATATTAAATAATAAAATTACATTTTGCAAATAACTTATGTAAATAATTGAACACCTGAATTTGGGTTGAGAATAAATAATTGCTAGCAAACTAATAGGGCCAAATATACTGTCTTAGCATTTCTAACTAGCCTTAGGCCCCAATATTTATTAATAAGATTTTGGGCTTAAATTAAATAATAATTTTTTTTAAATAATTTTTTGTGGTGAAAATATATATCAAGGCACAACTTGAAAAATAAAATATAGTAATATGTAAATATCTAAATCAGTTATCCAAGTACGTAAACTAATATTTTTTATATAAATAAATAAAAATTTCAGCATATTATAAATAACAAGTATGTTTATCTTATATTTTTGTTTCCTATATAATTATGAATTATTTTGAATATTTGTTACATGGACTATATTAACTATCTACCTAAAAAAAGTATATGATGAGTATAAAACTATATTATCCGAAAATATTTCTTTTCGTTTCCTAATTAACGTGATTAGGAATATACATATATATTTCTCACACACACACATAATATATATATATATATATATATATATATATATATATATATATGTATATATTACATATATTAGTTGGTATCTTCAGAATAAGTAAATAAAACAAAAGTGAACTGGTTCATAATATGAACTGTAATCATGTAACATCAATCTGGGTCCTTCATATTATATACTTAATAGTTAATTCTCTGCAAAGATTATATTATATATGCTCTTTATACTTTGACCTTATTTCCTAGATTTTTTTTGCTATACAATATCCATCTTTTTTTCTGTAACCAAGTTGTGACTTTAAAGTTATAGTGATTTGTTGCTTGAACAATTTTTGCTATGCAATATCCATCTGTTTTTTCTGTAACCTAGTTGTAACTTTGTAGTTATAGTGATTTGTTGCCTTGACTAAGTTATTGCTTTTATTTTTTAGAAAGAAAAAAATTATGTTAACTACAAATATAATAAGCTGATTACTTTTTTTTCTTTTAGAATACGTTTCATTAATATGATATAACATCCTGAGCTGATACAATTGTCGGATCTGATGCTAATACTTCTAAATTTAATATATATGACTTCCGAACAAACATATATAAAAAAATATCCATTTTTCCTTTATTGATATTTAGTTATATTAGTATGTTGATATAAATATTATAAATACAGTCATCACATAGATTATCTCGTGCTTCGTGTGGACACCTAGTTGGTTAGAAATCCCGAATTAAAATATAAAACACAAAATAAGAGAAGTTAAGTGTTAGATTGAAACACCCCAACTCCACAAGCAGGTGGAGGGTTGCCACTAAAACATACTTCTACTTCTACTAAAATATATATCAACGGAAGACCTTTTAACAAAAGCGAGTTCAAAAATTTTCTTAACAATTAATTAAACTATTCTTTGCATAAAACCAACTCGTATAAAACCACATCTTTTAGTTAAAATCTCTAATATATTTTTAGAATATCACAAGTAGAAGAAACTTCTAACTTAAAAATATTTAAAAGATACAATATTTATAACTTCTAAATCAAATAACTTTTACTAAACTTTCAAAGTATTTCAACACCCTTGCAATTACTTTAATTAATAAATGTAAATTAAAAACTTTTACTGTGATATTTAACTTTAAATGCAATAACTTTATTATTTATTCTTCTTGTTGGGAACTTGTATGTGCTAGCTAGATCTCTTGCCATCCATTGGTCCTGAATATGCTTTAAGCGAAACATCATGAGTTATGCGAACCTAGTGGCAAACTTTGTAAGCAGTTGTACTAAATGAATATGCACCATAATAAATACACCCTCGACTACGGAGTCAATCTTACGACTCAATAGCCTTTGACTCAGGAGCCAATCTTACGACTCAGAAGCCATATCGTGTGATTTAGGAGCCAATCTTACGACTTAAAAGTCTGACTAAGAGCCCATTTTATTACTCGAAGTCATATTGTTATGTCCCTAGTGGCAAACTTTGTAAGCAGTTGTACTAAATGAATATGCACCATAGTAAATACACCCTCGACTACAGAGTCAATCTTACGACTCAATAGCCTTTGACTCAGGAGCCAATCTTACGACTCGGAAGCCATATTGCGTGACTTAGGAGCCAATCTTACAACTTAAAAGTCTGACTAGGAGCTCATTTTATGACTTGAAGTCATATTGTTATGATTACTTAAGAGTCAATCTTACGACTCGAAAGCATTCGACTTATGAGCTAATCTTACGACTCAAAAGCCTCACTCAAAAGTCCATCTTACGAATTGAGAGTAATCATATGCCCTAAGGCGAACATATAAATCACAACACAAATTCAATAGTATAAATGTTACATAGTTACCCACTTTTCAGGAAGACGTCCTTTGATTGACTTGATGTTCTTTGATTGAATTGCTTTGAAGAAGCTCCTAGGTTGTCTGTTCCAACTCGTAATTCATCGCTAATTTGAGACATTTAGCGTTATAGCTTTCTTTATTATTCTTTCGTCATAACTTATTACATCTATCATAATCTAAGCTTGTATGCTTAACTAGTGCACATGCATACTTATACTTATACATTTAATCACATTTAGAATACTTTAACAGAATAACATAGTAACATATGACTCATGTTGTCATGATAACAAGAAGTTAGAATAATATAGGTGATAAAGCGCAATCCGGTATCCAATCAATTCAGTTAGAAATCAATGCAAGAAATATGAAAACAAGCAAGATATACGTGGTTCGATCCGGAGATCTACGTCCACGGGCTGAAAATGACACCTGCCGAGGTGTTTTCTTCACTATCGTTTTTCAAATTACACACTACTATTTCAGAGTACAAAAGAGCCAAACCTAATTCCGAGTTCTGTTCTCCTATTTATACTGTTCCCTACTAAACCCTAACTAATTCCCTATCATTGCGCCTATTTTTCGTTGCATGGCAATTGAAAGCGGATCGTGGGCCTTGGATCGCGGAACACGCCGCAGTTGGGCTCATATACATTATCTGGGACGCATACTTCTGGGCCGTCTGGGCCAGTTAGTGGGCCAAAGTGTTAACCCGATCCGAAGTGATTGGGCCATACCTATCAGATGCCCCCCCCCCCAGCCGGAGCGAGGAAGGAGCTTCGGTTATGACCGGGGTGGAGCTATAGGCAAGATGAGCCGTGGTCGCTGGTAAGCCGAAGTGTTGTTGGGTGGCCAAGACTGTTCCGCGCCTAAGGTACGCCGAGGCGTAGTCCGTGGGAGCGGAGTGCAGTAGTTTGGCCGGGGTGAAAGGAGCATCGGAGTGTAGTAGTTTGGCCGAGGTGAGTGGAGCACCGGAGTGTTGGTCAAATCTTCCTGGCCAAGAGTGGAGTTGATGTGACTGGCGGCGCCATCATTAGAGAGAAGGGTGGGAAGTGACGCGCTTTGCGATTTCCAATGAACCTGTTCCCCACGTGCCTTGGGAACCGTAAGGCGCGTGAACATCACGTCCAAATCTCAATCACTGAATTTGAATAGGCCGTATCAGGGCCGTTGGTTTTTTGAGTATATATTTGGAATAATGGCACAGTACACTTCATCTTCTTCATTGCTATTTGCCAGTTTTAGAAAGCGGGAAAAAAGGAGAATTCCGTGCACCTGTGATTCATCTCAAATCAAAAACTTTCCAAACTCAAACCAAGTAAACCAAGTAAGTATGCCTTCTTCTTCATCTTCTTCTTCTGTTCAAGAAGTAGGGACTCAGAGCACTCCGTTAGACGTGCCACCCCTTCGATATGTTATTTCGGAGAGGAATGAGATTAGGACAGTAGAAAGGGCCGACGGCATGGAAACCAACATTAGGATGGTCGGTTTCTATGAATGCGCGGAGGAGGACTTTGAAGTGTCCACTGTAGCGTCGCGGATGACGCGAGTGCAGATAGAAGCCCTAATCCCCTCCTTCTACTTCCCATTTAACTTAGAATATATAGTTCCGGATCCCAACGATAGAGCCTGTTTCCCCCCGCAGGGTTACATCGGTGTATATATAGATCCGTTAAAAATAGGTTTGAGATTCCCCCTCTGGGACATTGTTATCCAGTTACTGAGATACTATAACATCGCCTTGAGCCAATTAGCGCCGAACGCGATTAGGCAAGTAGTCGGGTTCACCGTAGTGTGTAAGAATTCTGGGGTGGAACCAACCGTAGAGCTATTTAGGTACTTTTATCAACTAAAAGCCTTCGGGAAGTCCAAGGGGTGGTACTCCTTCAGTCCCCGAGCACGAGGTGGCTTCAAGGTACAAAACCCTAGTAAGGTTGAGGGGTGGAAAGAGAAGTTCATCTTTGTGAAGAACGGGGTGGCCCTCCCGAGGTGGAGCCGGGAGGAGGTGCTAGATACTGCCCCGGTGGGGGACCCGGACGCCGAGGTTGTGGAAATATCCCGGGCGGTGGGGACCTTCAAGACCCTGTGTTCGGAGGAAGAGCTGGAGGAGGCCGGACTAAGCCCATATTATTCGGGCGATGCAACGGGGAAGTCCACCCAGGGTCAAGAGTCGGGAGCCGGGGTTGCCGAGGAGGGTAGGAGTCCTCATATTTGTTTAGAAATGGTTGTCTTGTGCAGGACTAACCCGAATTTCTGTGTGCAGTGGGACGCTTCGGGAAGGAACCAGCGGGAAGCTCTACTGCGGCTGCGGCAGCGAAGAAGAAGGGAAAAGCTGCTGAGGTGTCTCCCCGGGGGAAGATGTCACCCAGTCCACGACCTTCTGTGGGGCCGGAGGAACGAGTTGTGACTGCGGGGTCAACCCCTGGAGCGAAGAGGAGGTCAGAACCGTCCGGGACACCTCCGGCACCATCCAAAAGACTCCGAACGGGGGAAAGCACTGAGGTAAATCTGAAATACCCTTGTTTATTATTTTTTACGTAAATGAAGTGTGTACTACCAGTACTGATTTCTGTTTTCTATTTTGTGCGATATTTTGAAGGAGCAAGTGGCCCCCGGTCTGCTGGGGTTGGAGGGCGCGGACGCCGAGGAACTTCTGCGGTTAGCTCGGGGAATCATGGAGCTTGGCCGGAAGAATGAGATAGGGGCCAAAGAAGAGCTGGCCGAGGTTGTAAGGGATCTTCGCGTGCGCAATGACAGGCTAACTCAGGATCTGACCGAAGCGCGGAAGAGAGCGGTTTTGGCAGAAACTGAAGTAGCGCGTCTGCGCGAGGTGGAGGCGGAGGCCGGAGCCCTTCGTGGAGAAACGGCCCAGCTACGGGCAGAAATGAAGGCCCAGGAAGCGGCGATTGTCGAAGGTCAGGAGGCAATGCTGAAAGTATTTGCCGAGAAATTACTCCAGATGACCACATTCCTGGACTTTCAGACTGACTTCGTCGCTATCGGGGACACGGCCACACGCTCGTTGTTACTGGAGCAAATTAAAGAAGTCTACCCGAATGTGGACGTATACCGTCCAGAGTTCGGGTATGACTATAATGTTGTGGCCGGGGTGGAGGAGGCCTACTACTAAGCTCTGACGCACCTCCCGGAGTGGCCCCTTGTAAAAGCTCTGGCAGAGAAGAAGGTAATATTAAGGGCTGAGGAGATTGCGAGCTGCGAGGCGGACCAAGACCGGGAATTCCTGGCATTCCGTCGGGGTGAGCTTGTCTCCGAGCCCCGAAACAAAGAACCCTCCCCCCCCCCTCCCCGGATGGAAGTTGCTGCCATGGCTACGGATGAAGCTGCTGCAGTTAACGCTGAGGAGGAGGCAGAAACGTCGGAGGGCCGGCGAGAGGTGGTGCCCGATGATACTGAGGGGATCGAGACGGAGGTCAGTCGTTCCCCTCAAATTTAATGTAGTAGATAATAGGAGTTGATGTAAATCCCTTGTACTGGACCATGGATAATGTACTTCGATTTTATTGAATATAAATGTTGTTTTTGAACTGAGTTCCCTCTGATTGTATGCTTGAGATTGATCTTTCTTGTTGATTCCGTTGCTTGTTCAGAATACCGCGGAATTGCATGACACGATAAAGAAGCTCATGCAATCATTGGAGTGATTCCGCGGAGAGAAGAATAACTTGCAAATGCAAGTAGTGCCGAAGCTAGAAAAACGGGCGGCCGCTGCGGAGAGAAAGGCGAAGGAGGCCGAGGAGAAAGCCTTTGACCAGGAGTTGAAGTATCTGGCAAAAGTTGCTGAATTGGACCGAGTCCTCATCCATCAAAGGGAGTATGACCGGATATTGACCGAGTTCGGCTTACTGACATTTGAGGAAGTTGAGGCGCGGGTCGTAGAGATTCAGAATGAAATTTCAGCACTTATGGCGAGGAGCCCAGCCGAGTCCTCGGAGCTTGTAAGAAAGCGAGAGGTGTTGGAGTTACTCCTCAATATGTATGAAGGACTGAAGGGCCGTGGTAGGTGGCGGCCCTCTGCCGAGGAATACATTGCGAGTTCTAGCCGGAGCCAAGGTGCCTCAAAAACCCCCCGGAAGGGTAAAAAGAAGCCAGCTGGAAAGAGCAAAGGAATTATCATCAGAGAGCCAGTTCCAGTGACTACGATCGAAGAAGGGCCCGTTGTTGTCGCCGAAGAGGTAGTTGAAGAGCTGGCCAAAGAAATCGAGGTGATGGCCCCCGAGGAATGGGGCCCTGTGCAATGGGCCCAAACCCCGAGGTCTACCTCGCAGCCAAGTAGTCGTGCTCGCACAAGAGACGAAGCTCCCAGACACGCGCCAAGAACGAGTCCACGGCGTCGGGAAGCCCGCGGAGGGGAAAGAGCCGGAGCCCAAGGCCGAGGAACGACAAGATCCCGGAGGACTCGGCGTAGGTCCAGGAATAGGCTACAACGCCGGAGCGCTGAATACTGGCTCGGAGGCCGTAGATAATTGTTCGTTTGTTTGTTTTTTTTTTTGTTTTTTTTTTTTTGTTTTTTTTCTTTGAAGTCTTATGTGAAAAACTTTTTGGCGTGAATCGAGAAAATGTAACAAACCGTTTAATGTGCATAGTTGTGTCTTGGAAAACAACGAGTTACTAACCAGAAGTAATAATTGTTCTAACGGGTGTTCGGGAACACGATTTTGACAGCGCCAATTTAAATCTCCCCGGACGGATCGGGCGGGAGTAAAATATCCCTGGACGGATCAGGCGGGAGTAAAATCTCCCCGGACGGATCAGGCGGGAGTGAACACCTCTCCGGTTAAGCAGGCGAGAGAGTGATATGAGTCCGGGGACGAAACATGAATCTCCTCGGACGGACCGAGAGAGAGATTTAATTGTCCGGAGAGGAATAATAATAACACGACTGCATTAGGGCGTCCCCGAAACGTAGAAGAGAACACAACAAGATGCATAAACAAAGAGTATTTATTCAATGATGAGTGCCGGAGCAAATTGAAGGATACAAAGAGAGATAATAACATAAAAGAAGTGTACAATAAGCATAAAGATAAGATGATACATGTAATTTGGCATTCACAGATAGAAGCGTCTCAAGTTGGTAATATGCCAGCTTCGGGGTATTGGGGTTCCATCTAGATGCTCTAACTGGTAAGATCCGGAATCGTGTGCGGCAACGATGCGATAAGGACCTTCCCAAGAAGCATGTAACTTCCCCTCGGGGACAGCTTTGCTGGCTGAATTGAGTCAAAGTACTAGGTCCCCGACATTGAATTGAGTGCCTCAAACCCGGAGGTGATGATACTGGGCTGCACGTTGTTTACTCCTGGCCTGCTGGATGAACGATTGATCACGACGATATTCAAGCTCATCCAAATTTGCACGGAGAGCTTCGTCATTATCCTCGGGAATCAATGTTACGAGGCGGGGGCTTGGTACGCTGATTTCCACCGGAATAACAGCTTCGGAGCCGTAAGTAAGGCTATAGGGGTCTCCCCGGTAGAGGTATGTGGCGTCGTGCGATAAGCCCATAGAACTTGCGGAAGGTTTTCGGCCCAAAGACCTTTAGCATTATCCAGGCGTTTCATTATACCCGTAAGCAGTGTACGATTAGTGACTTCGACCTGACCATTGGCTTGAGGGTGAGCAACCGAGGTGAAAATTTGTTTGATATGGAGCTCCTCGCACCATGACCGGAAGGGATCATTGGCAAATTGTTTGCCGTTATCCGAAATAATAGTGCTCGGTATGCCAAAACGACATATGATATTTCGCCAGACGAACTTCAAGATGTTTTGACCAGTGATGGCAGTAAGAGGTTCTGCTTCTACCCATTTAGTGAAGTAATCCACGGCGACCACAAGAAATTTCAATCCCCCCGGAGCGACCGGAAATGGGCCAACAATATCAATTCCCCACTGGATAAATGGCCACGCACTTTGAATTCCAGTAAGCTCGGTTTGTGGCAGGTGTTTCACACGAGAGTGCAGTTGACACTTGCTGCATTTGGTCACTAAGTCGTGGGCATCGTTAAACAAAGTTGGCCAATAATACCCCCATCGGAGAACTTTCTTGGCCAACGTCCGTGAGCCGATATGACTGGCACAGGCCCCTTCGTGAACCTCCCGAAGAACTTGATTAGCCTCGGCAGGAGCGAGGCACCGGAGACTCGGTTGTAGGTACGACCGTCGATATAAGACTCCATCATGAAAGGAGTACTTGGGGGCTTTAAGGACTATCTGCCGAGCTCGCAGCTTATCACTAGGCAGAGTTCCATCACGGAGATATTGAATAATAGGAGTCATCCAATTCGGATCACCATCAGTCAATATCGAGACCGTTGCCTCATGAATCGCCGGATGAAATAAATCTTCAACTATGATGTCCGGAGATACATTAGTGTGGACCGCGGAGGCCAATTTACTGAGCGCGTCAGCTTTAACATTCTGTGTACGTGGTACCTTCTGGACAACAACCGTATCAAAAGTTGACATGAGTTTGAGTGTTAAAGCGAGATACCTGATCATCATTTCATCCTTAGCGGCATAAGTACCCCGGATCTGATTGGATACAATCTCGGAATCCGTAAAGAGCTCAAGATGACGGATAGCTAAGGATCGAGCGAGCCGGAGCCCGGCGAGAACTGCCTCGTATTCTGCTTCATTATTGGTCACCTTAAATTTGAATCGGATGACGTATTTAACTTCGACTCCCTCTGAGTCAATAAGAAGCAGCCCAGCACCACTCCCACGAGCTGTGGAAGCACCATCCACATATAATTTCCAGGTGCGAGGTGTAGGTTCAAGAGAAGCGGGGTGGGGATCACCGTTGTTTGCTGACGATCCATGATTATTATCCCCGGGGGTCTCGGCCAAGAAATATGCAAGCGCTTGACCCTTGATAGCTCGGCGAGGAAGAAACTGAATGTCATACTCTCCTAGTTCAACAGCCCACTTGGCGAAACGCCCTGACACCTCGGGCTTGACAAGAATTTGACGAATGGGATGGTTGGTTAGAACCCGTATTTCTCGCCCTTGGAAATATGGGCGCAAACGCCGAGCCGCCATGACAAGAGCCAGCACTGTTTTTTCCAGCATGGAGTACCGTGTCTCCGCCCCGTGAAGCACTCGGCTTGCGAAATACACTGGATGTTGAACACCATTGACTTCTCGTACAAGCGCAGCGCTAATAGCTTCCTCGGCGGAAGCCAAATACATGTAGAGCGGCTCTCCGGAGAGAGGAATTGACAAAGTGGGCAGTTGCTGTATATGACGCTTCAAAGCCTCGAAAGCCTCAGTGCACTCCGGAGTCCACTCAAATGACTTCGCCTGTCTCAAAATTTTGAAGAATGGGAGTTGACGCTCTGCTGCTTTAGATGAAAAGCGATTTAAGGCCGCCAAACCACCCGTGAGGCGTTGAACGTCTCTGTACGTCTTCGGTGGTTGCAGATCTAAAACATCCCGAAGCTTGGCCGGATTGACCTGAAGACCATGTTGTGAAACCATATACTCAAGAAACTTTCCGGAACCCACGCCGAAAGTGCATTTTGCCGGATTAAGTCGCAAATTATAACGGCGCAGAGTACGCAACGTTTCAACAATGTCTTGCACACATGAAGAATGGGAGGTACTTTTTATAACCAGATCATCAACGTAAACCTCGACGTTGTGGCCAATTTGATCGCGAAAAACGCGATCCATGAGACGTTGATATGTGGCTCCAGCGTTTTTCAGCCCGAAGGGCATTTTCTTAAAAGCAAAACACCCAAAAGCAGTAATAAATGCTGTTTTGAGGGCATCCTGAGGATCCATGAAGATCTGGTGGTATCCCTTATACAGGTCTAAGAAACAAAGTGTCACGTACCCAGTAATGGCCTCGGCCTTTTGGTCGATGGAAGGTAAAGGATAACAGTCCTTCGGACAATGTTTATTGAGATCAGAGAAATCGACACACATTCGCCATGCCCCGCCGGACTTTATCACCATCACTGGATTGGACAGCCAAGAAGGGTAATAAACTTTGAACAAGATGTCTGCATCCAAGAGTTGTTGTACCTCGATTCGAATGGCTGCATTTCGCTCCGGAGCGAACTTCCTTTGTTTCTGCTGTACAGGTTTAACGCTGGGATCGATGTTCAGCTTGTGGGTTATTACATCAGGAGAGACCCCGGGCATATCCAAAGGAGACCATGCGAAGACATCGGAATAATCTCGCAAAGTCTGGATGATGGCATGATGTAACCACGGCACATCCACGGCACCGACAGTTACAGTTTGTTCTGGCTTGGACGGATCAAGCAGCACCTGGACAGTGGTGTCCCCCAATGAGGTACATACCTGAGGTTCAAGAGCCGATGATGCTACCTGAAGCTGCTGTTTGGGAGGAACTTTGGTAGTCTTTTTGAGTGCGACATACATGCACTCCTTAGAAACCCGCTGACTACCGCGGATAGCCACTTCGCCATGTGAGGTGGGGAATTTTAGCGCGAGGTGGTATGTGGAGCATATGGCTTTGGCAGGAGTAACCAATCCCGACCCAAAATCATATTGTACGGGGACGGGGAGTTAACCACATAAAAATCCACGAAAATGGTTTTTATCGCTGGATAAGTTCCAAGAGACGCCAGGAGACTGATACTTCGCCATGTGAGGTGGGGAATTTTAGCGCGAGGTGGTATGTGGAGCATATGGCTTTAGCAGGAGTAAGCCAATCCCGACCCAAAATCATATTGTACGGGGACGGAGAGTTAACCACATAAAAATCCACGAAAATGGTTTTTATCGCTGGATAAGTTCCAAGAGACGCCAGGAGACTGATAACGCCTTATGGCTGAACTTCTTCCTGGGTGAAAGTCTGCAGTGGCCCGGGGGCCGGCCGAAGTTGTTCCCGAGGAATTCCCATTTTTTGGAAACAGTCAGCGAATATAACACTCACTGCGGCTCCATTATCTACGAAGACTCGCTTTATCGTAACATTAGCTACAACCATATGGATGACGATGGCGTCAGTATGGGGTGTAATCTCTGGAACCGGGTCTCTATCTGTGAAACTGACAGTTTCAGACTGATGGAGGCGCTTATGATGCGGCTCCTCGGGAGGAGGACGGCGTGCCTCTGCCTTCAACGCATTTCGAGAAGCCCCCGTGGGAAGGGCCCCATATATCACGTTTATTACGTGAGTAGGTGCATTGTCTCCGGGTCCTCCCGGAGGAGGAGGTGGTGGCAAAAAACGAGGTTGTTGGCGATTACCAGAGTCTTGCCGTGCATAATTGCTAGGCCCCGGCCGATTATTCTGCCACGGCGGCCGATTTTGCTGTGAACCCCGATCATGATAACCTCCGTGGTTGAGAGACGAACTCCCATTCTGATTTGTCCGAGGCTTGTCATCGGTCCGCGCAATATATTGTCGCAAGAGACCTTTCCTTAAACATTCCTCAATTTCCTTGCTGAGTTCTCGGCACTCCTCTGTCTCATGCCCATGATCTCGGTGGTACGCACACCACTTTCTGCGGTTCCTCTTCTCAGGCGGAACAGTCATCCGCGGACAGGGCCGTAAATCATTCTTGTGAACAGAAAGAATTTCAGCTCGTGATTTTGTCAGCGGAGTGAATTGTGGAATATCACCTCGAGATTCTGAACGCCCCGGGTTCAGACGAGAAAAGGCACTAGGTCGTGTGCTAGGCCCAACCTGTGCCCTGTCGGACTGCCGCTTGCTAGCATGTTTCTCACGTTTCCGACGAGTCTGCTCCTCGGCCTTAGCATATCTGCACACAGTATTAAACAGTGCTCGGGTTGTGACCGGTGGATTACGAACCAGCTCGGTGTAGAGTGGTCCGGGATGGAGTCCATTCATGAATGCGTTGATGATAACATCATCTGAGCAACTTCCTACCTTGAGACTCTCCGCTGTAAAGCGGTCAAGAAATTGGGTAACGGTTTCACCGTCCCGTTGTTCCATATTCATGAGGTCAGCCAGGGTGGCCATGGACTTTGCACGTGCTTCAAAACGCGCCCAAAAGTGCTCGGCGAGTTCTCCAAAAGAGGATACGCTATTGCGAGGGAGAGAATCAAACCAAACCCGAGCTTCATCCTGAAGATACTCAGGGAAAATCTTACAGTAATGAAGGGATGTAGTATGATCGCGGCTAAGCATGTTGTGCCTGAAAGCTCCAAGAAAATTGGCTGGATCTCCGGTGCCGTCGTAAGGTGGTATGGCAGGCCTTTTGAACCCTTCGGGAAGGGAGGTGGCCATGATTTCTTGAGAGAACGGTGTGATGATATCTCCATTGGCATCAAGGCCCAGGATTCTGTCTAGCTCGACATTGTGTTGGACTCGCTCATACTCTTGAAGATCTAGAGTATGAGGATTGGCATAACGAACTCTTTTAGCCGCGTTAAGTGGACGGCGGCGATCGACATCTGTAGGTTCATCGTTGCGCTGTCTTGACCCATTAGAACTCCCATGGTCCTCGGGAGAACCAGGTCGTTCCCGTCGCCGATCCTGACGTCCGCGGTGCGCCGGGTCTTGTCGATCGTGCGAATGCTGACGATGTGGAGGCACTGCGGGGTGGGTAGTGTGTCCGGCAGGTCCATCAGGATTCAGGCGATTGGCCGCCCAGTCTTGAAGGACATGAGCATGCTCTTGTAGGAAAGCCTGGAGTAATTCTGGAGTCACTTGAATATTAACCTGCGGCCGAGCGGCAGCGGGATTAGGGTTTTGCATGTCTTGCGGGGGCAGAGGTAAGAACTGGTTGTCCGGATTCATGGCTGGGCCTTGATTGCCCTGATGATGAGATGTATCCCTCATCGGCGATTGCCTCGGCGGCAGATCTTGATTGGCTTGATCATCCTGGCGAGATTGATTTAGACGAGTCATCACCATGATATATCGAATGCACTGTTAATATCAAAAACCACTTGCATTCCCACAGACGGCGCCAATTGATAAAGCGCAATCCGGTATCCAATCAATTCAGTTAGAAATCAATGCAAGAAATATGAAAACAAGCAAGATATACGTGGTTCGATCCGGAGATCTACGTCCACGGGCTGAAAATGACACCTGCCGAGGTGTTTTCTTCACTATCGTTTTTCAAATTACACACTACTATTTCAGAGTACAAAAGAGCCAACCCTAATTCCGAGTTCTGTTCTCCTATTTATACTGTTCCCTACTAAACCCTAACTAATTCCCTATCATTGCGCCTATTTTCCGTTGCATGGCAGTTGAAAGCGGATCGTGGGCCTTGGATCGCGGAACACGCCGCAGTTGGGCTCATATACATTATCTGGGACGCATACTTCTGGGCCGTCTGGGCCGGTTAGTGGGCCAAAGTGTTAACCCGATCCGAAGTGATTGGGCCATACCTATCAATAGGTAAACACATTTTTTAGAAAATTCTACTTTTTAGGCTTTAAGACTAGCCTATCTTGTAAAATTCACTATGAATCATATATTTGATAAAAACTTTTCAAATTGTAATCATAGACTTATAATATCATGTATTATATCATAGTAAAACAAGTTTAAAATATCCAAAGCCACTACTTTTATAAAAATCATTTTGTAGGAGCAAATCCGAATATCTTAAACCTAAAATCAGCTTATTTTAAAAAAATCATTAAAATTCATTAGTTCATTGCAATGCCTTCAAATTTTAATCATATGCTCCTAACATCATACAGTACCACATAGTATAACAATGTTCGAAAATATTTAGTAAATAATTTATATAATTTTTCAAAGTTGTATATAAAACATAAATTTTGACAAGCAATGTATTCAAATAAAGTTCACACATTTAAATAATATAATCTCTACTTTTATAACATAAATAATAAACATATTAAGTATTACATAACACATATACTTAACATACGTATGCCGATTTTGCACCACGTAGCAAAATCGGTGAATCGACGATCAAACATATAAGACCTCTAAACCATCCATACAAAATATCACCTACTTAATGTAAATTAACAAAATAATAAAATTTATAAAGCAAAATATTAAAAGAAGACATATCTTAAAATTAATACACTAAAACAATGTGTCCTTAACACACCGAACCTCCAAACACCATTGAACACACTAGATCTCTGAATATATCTTTAAAATAAACTATTAAGGGTCTCCTAATTAAAGGAATCCCATTATATGTTATAGCATTTATTTCCTTTATCTAATGATTTCTAAAGTAAGCAGTATATCCCTCTATTTATAATAAGCCTGTAGTCGTTTTTTTTTCTTTCTGATCATATTAAATTTAACATTCGTGAATACAACTGATGCAACTCTAGATTTTGGGTTGGAAAAGTGAACCTACTAATATTTTATAAATCTAATTGAATTAGTAGTGGTGAAAATGCCACGTTTCAACCTAATGTATGCAAAGTTCTTCATTTCTTTATTAAAAAAATGCAAAACTTTGTTAATGATTATTATTATTATTATCTATTTTAACATGCATGCACGTATACGCTTATATAGTATATCCACACACACATATACATACATATATATATATAGGTAGGATTATATTTGTAATTAGTTATTTTATTATCAATTATTGTCAAAATATCTAAAGTAACCTCTTAAGCCTAATGGTAATCTTAGGTTTCTATATTACAAATCTCTACTTCCTCGTGAAAATTCTACTCGTATATTAAACGGATTTAAAATATGTGTTAATACGTTTTATTTTTTGTACCTTTCTTTCTTCTACTCGAACGAGTGATACGAATGAGCTCAGTCCCTAAAATAATTAAAGTAAAAATACTTTGTTCCTTGAATGTTCATTAGCCTAAACATTTGACTTGGAAATCTTTAAAATAAAATAAACCCCAAATACTTCTTATTTAGAAAATTAATTAAAAAGGCATACATAAAACTCTGTTGCTTTTGGTATTGGGGTGTTACATAGATATTTAATATATACCAATATGCATTGTAGCAAACAACATCAACCAGATTACATCCGCAACCAATCAACCTAATCACATAATTAATCCCTACTTTAAAAGGCTAGAATTTTAAAAATTGTATATCATACAGCACAAAAAACTCAATTATGTCAATCAAGTCATCAATTAGAAGCTTTCCTATTGCATTGTCCAAACGTTTCTTTTAAAAGGAACAAAAAAAATCATCCACCGTTAAGTCCAAATTACGAACCCAAACAATCTAACAAAAATCACGCTTCGGATCCTCGGCTCCACTCTCCTGCTCCATCTGCTGCTACATATTTTAGATGTGCGCCACGTCATAATTAAACAGATTTGCAAACGGAGACTCCAAAAAAACGTTAACCCCCTCCGTCAAAGATTTGCAACAGCTTTCTAAGGAAACAAATCCGAGACGCCGGGGATCTCGGATTCCTTCCAAAACTCAATTCCGGATTCGAAGTAACAACAAACTGAAGATGGGAAGATTCATTCCATGGCCTCAAATTATATTCAAGTTCTTCAAAAAACAAAGACATAAAAAGCGAAAAGATCACACCACTGCTATATTCACGAAATTGGTCTCTACAATCGTCTTGTTATCTGAAATCTCTCTTTCTCGTAAGCAACTCTCTTTCTATTCATCTTGTTAGAAAAAATTGAGTTTAATTATGAAATATTCTCCAGCTTTTTAATTATGCCTACAAGGTGTTTGTTAAAATGCATGAATCAGAAAATTTACAATTTATATCCTTTATTTGCTGTATAGTGTATGCAGAAAATTACTTAGATAAACATGATGATCAATGATAAAAATCTGCAAGCACAAGAAAAAAAGACAAAAAAGATGTTAGATAACAAACTTGTCTTCATTCTCACCATAACATACGTATGGTCACTAAAATAAAAAACCATGAAAAAAAAACGTATGGTCACAAGAAAATAAAAAATTGCTCATTATTCATGGTTTTTTATTTTAGTGACCATACGTATGTTATGGTGAGAATGAAGACAAGTTTGTTATCTAACATCTTTTTTGTCTTTTTTTCTTGTGCTTGCAGATTTTTATCATTGATCATCATGTTTATCTAAGTAATTTTCTGCATACACTATACAGCAAATAAAGGATATAAATTGCAAATTTTCTGATTCATGCATTTTAACAAACACCTTGTAGGCATAATTAAAAAGCTGGAGAATATTTCATAATTAAACTCAATTTTTTCTAACAAGATGAATAGAAAGAGAGTTGCTTACGAGAAAGAGAGATTTCAGATAACAAGACGATTGTAGAGACCAATTTCGTGAATATAGCAGTGGTGTGATCTTTTCGCTTTTTATGTCTTTGTTTTTTGAAGAACTTGAATATAATTTGAGGCCATGGAATGAATCTTCCCATCTTCAGTTTGTTGTTACTTCGAATCCGGAATTGAGTTTTGGAAGGAATCCGAGATCCCCGGCGTCTCGGATTTGTTTCCTTAGAAAGTTGTTGCAAATCTTTGACGGAGGGGGTTAACGTTTTTTTGGAGTCTCCGTTTGCAAATCTGTTTAATTATGACGTGGCGCACATCTAAAATATGTAGCAGCAGATGGAGCAGGAGAGTGGAGCCGAGGATCCGAAGCGCAAAAATCAACATTAAAACACCTTAATCCTGAAAAGAACCAAAACTTACCTAACAACCCTAATAATCTAAGAAAAACCAAAATTATAACCCTAGTATATTCGTCCAGACGCTTTATTCAACCCATCAGCCACGGATTCCAAAAACACGGGTCACCTCTAATAGTTCCCAAACTCATGTGTGGTTGTATTCTCTAGTTGTGACAAGAAGCCATTGGAAGTCGAAGTTCCTGATTTGAAGTTTCCGGAAAAAAAAGGTCAAGACAAACCAATGATGGTCAATCCACGATGGCACCGACATATATTTTTCACCATAAATAAAATAATATGAATAAAGAAAATAAGAATAATAAAAAGAACAAGGAAACTGGCTAGTGAGTTTCTTACGATCCTAAAAGAACTATTGAGAGTTCTTCGGTGGCTGTAGTTTCACTCAAGTTGTTAGCGATTTGCAGGGCCGGACCTAGTCATTTCCGGGCCTGAGTCAAATTTTTTCAGAATGGGCCCCTAAATTATAATTTTTCTTTGAATGGACAAACAGAAAATAAAACACATAAAAAATGAAGCATTTTCATAATGCTATAAATATTTATATCAAAACATAAAAAATAAAAGACAAACAAGTTGAAATAACTATCTAAATACAACTCGCCTCACAGTTTTGACGGCAAAAGTATTAACCAAGGGGTCAAGCAATAATTTATATATATACATATATATATATATATATATATATATAGCGCATATTCATGTGGGTCCAAGACTCCAAATCATAATCAAATTGAAATATATATTTAAAATTAACTCGAGGCCCATGATGGCTGAAGCAGACCCTACTGCCAAGGAAATATTATAATAAAATTGAGGCCCACAAGGCAGCCCAGGCGCCCCCAGGCCCAACGCCCAACAATTTACAGTAAAAAGGAGACGCAATGACTTAAGCGGGATTCAAACCCGTGTTTGTACAACCCACCTACTATTACCTTACCGCTGGACCGCTTAATTCTTTCATACAATATTTTGAATAGATTAATATATATATATATAATATGTATATATAAATATAAATATATGTAAAAATTATTTCGGGCCCCTAAAAAATTACAATTTTTTCGGGCCCGAGTCGACGGACTCTTCCGCCTAAGGGAAGGTCCGGCCCTGGTGATTTGTATAATTTTTTAATTATAGTTTTTCTAGAATGGTACAAACCCTAACGGTTGCGCGGTAGTATATAGAACTCAAATGTCATGCACAAATACCAACTGTAATTTCACTTATATTTAGGTATTACATACAATAAAAAGATATTCGGATTTACTAGAATTAAAAAAAAAAAGTATTATTTTTCTAAAAACAATCGAGAGATTAATTTGAAATGAAATAATTGGACATAGAAATTTTGTTTGAAAAAATTAATTTGAAAGAAAGTAAGTGGACATGAAATCCTTTTTGATATGTGTATTTTGTAAAGTAGAGACAGAGAAAAAATGAAAAAAAACTAAAAGTAAATGGGGCAGACATAGTTATAAATAAAAACGAGTCCGGGAAAATTGATGGGGTCAGGTCCCGTAAAATTAGATGAGTTAGACTTAGTTATAGTTATAAACAACATGTTTCACATATTTTATATTGGCCTCAGTTACAACCGCTCATCTTTATCCCTTCATAACATTTTTAATGTCACATGTGTGATATATTAAATTATACACACACATATATATATATAATTTTTAAAGAAACCATTTCGGGCACATCTACTGTAGCGGCAATTAGTAGAAGATAAATGAAAACAATTAACTAAAATAAGGGAAAAAAATATTTCAGAATAAAATAAAAAATAAAAACATAAAAGGAGTATTTATATATTGATGGGATTGATAAAATAAAATAAACAACATATATCTCAATGACACCGATTCGAAACTCAAACATTTTCAATATCTACTTAAGAAAAGCAACTCACTACCGCCCTCAAACTCTCTGCCAAATATTTTTTTAGTGACACAGATAAGCCCTCCATTCCTGATGATCAAGTGCTTAACATGATGGAGTTTCATATGATACGACTATAAATTTGGTTATCGTTACTCCTGCCTACTTTCCTTACCCAACGATTACTTGTGGTAAATTCACACCTTTCTTAAAATTTCCATAGATAATTCATTATTTTCCTATTTTTCATATACATGGTCCTTTTTTGTTCTCTTTTTTTTTTTTTTGTTTTTGGCGAGCTAGGAGGGTGACTTACATCAATCATTCAGAACGAGGGGTCAGCGATACTGATTTCCTCTTGACAGACTTTTTGGAGAGTTGGAGATTGACACTCTGGACTTCTAATGGCTTCTTGTTACAGTCAGAGAATACAACATCACATGAGTAGACCAACGATTAGAGGCAACCCTTGTTTGCGAAGTCCTAGCTGATTCGGATTAATATGCATGTTAGTTGGATTAGGGTCACGGGAACATGCCAATTTTTGTTAGTCTGCTGCTTTAATGGTTTTGTTGTATTTTTTGAAACATACGGAGGAGTTTTTTTAGTACACTGATGAAGCCTTATTTTAACAAATGATGGAAATTACAAGTTTTTAAAAGAGATTTTGTATAACCTGATTTACAAATTATAAGAAACTTAAATAATTTCCCAAAAGCAATGGACAACGTTACAACAACAAATAATATTAATTTAAAATTTTAATTACACATTAGAATTTCAGTAATAAAAAGGTATATAAAACTTAAAAAAAGTTGTCTTTCTCCAGTGTGTACTAATGAAATAAAAATAAAATCTAGAATTTAACCTAAACAAAGTTGGGAGTGTGGCAATAATAAAATTGAAATTTTAAAATGTAATCTAAACAAATTTGGGAGGGTAGTCCCTTGATTCTCACAACAACAAGTGCTTCTTGAGTAAACCTCACCAAAAAACTTTATATATTTGTCTGTAAGATTGTGATACCTATCTCAATATATTTTAAGTAAAACAAGACAAAGTTATGCGGGACATGGTTATTACCCTATTCTCGAAGATCATTATTGCTTGTCATGTATCATTCTCTCTCCTAAATCCACCAAAAAATTCACCAAAGAAAATGTAGAGGATCCGTTTTCGGTACGTAACGCGTTCTGATCCGCTACATGACCCCTCTCTTGTATTTTCATAACTATTTGCAGATATTGCCCTATAATGATGAATAATAATTAATAACGATGGTAACCGCTTTGAAAATGGTAGTGTTTGTCAATTCAATTTACTGAGCGCAATTATAACCCTCGTTTTGATTGCTGATACGAGTATACTCCCAACAGGGATAAAGATTCGGAAATGAATCCTCTTCATTTTATTTTGGTCAATTTCGGAGTAAGAAAGACACATTGTAATGATAAATGTATATCATTTCATATTTAACTTTTTATTTATTTTATTAGCATGTGTCTTCTCTCTCCGAAATTGACCAAATGAAATGGAGAGATCAAATTCGATTTGGTGCATTTGGCTAGTACATTGCATGTCATGCAGTAGAGAAAATAAGCCTTTCGTGTTTACTTTTTTTCTTTTTTCTTTCCTCTCTCTTTACTTGTGTTGTTACTTTTCGTCTTCAAACCGCTAACAGTTACTCCTTTTTTTGTTTTTGTTTTATTAACAGTTTTATTTATTGTGCCCAAGCAAATATGTATACAGTAAATAATAGATTTTACATTTAACATGTGAGTGTTATATTATATGTTATTTTGTATGTTACATAATATATTATTACCATAATATATTACATATATTGCTAATTAATTATAATTAAAATATATATTTGTGAAATTGGTAGGCACATAGGGTAAACATATAAGATCCTATCGGACCACTAAAATATCCGGTTCAGATAATATCCGATCATATTACTCGCTATTCGTCGGGTACTCCTACCTGAGTAAAATTGTGTAAAGACCCGATTTTCGTAAAATTATTATAAAGCATATTAAAAAGATAAACAATCATATCAAGGAAAATTCTTCATTTTTAATAGAGAAATAATCCTAAAGCAGGCCGTTAAAAATTACTTGAGCATAAATTACATAATAAATAAAAAGATGAGCAATTTGTCACTCGCAAAACATATCATAAAATCCAATTTCATAAATCTTAACTTATAGGAGCGGAAATAATTTGACATAATAAGATTTCAAATATGCTTATAACAGTTTCACATAAAAGAATTAAGATTAATAACTTAAGGAAAACGTAAATTTTTCATATGACTTATTAACATCATATCCTTAATTCAAATATCTTTAAGTAATATTAAAAATTTGACAGCCTATAACAAATATTGAGACTTATAACTCCAGTAACAAATACTATCTTTATCCCGCTCTAATTTGCCTACTTTTCTTTTCGATTTGTCCAACTTAATTTGTTAGCCCATAAATGACAAATTTCTCTCACAATCTCCACCCTCAAAATCTCCACTCTCAATCTCCACTTTTGAAAAAGTTAAAGATTCCACAAAATCTATTTTTTCTTAACCTCTACAAAATCTATTTTTTCTTGACCTCCGTGCCCAGCCAAGATAGACAAATTAGATTGGGACGGAGATAGTATCAAATATTCACATTAAAGAAAACTAGTAACCTAATGACCATAGTGAATAATTTCAATTGACATATAACAATATTAAAACTATTTCATAGTTATGCTTTCATCGTGCCGTACTCTCCTCCTAGTGTTAGCTCCAAGACCTAAACCTGAAAATGTTAACTGCGGGGAGTAAGCCACCACCAACCTCTTACAAATTCATATTAAGATTATGGTTAAAACATAATATGAATAACAATTAACTTCCACGTGTGCATAAGTTTCTCCGGATCGCACACACCGTTACGCACTTCTGTAAACATACATCCACTGCTACTCTGAGAAACAAATATACATACACAAAACTTCAAACCCCCTATCTCTTAGTTTCATTTTCTTAAAAAAGTATAACTTTAAATCTGTTAGCAAGAGACTCCTTGGGGTACGGGTAGCCATGACAGTTGGTAATATCAAAGTTACTGAAAGGGGGGGAGGTACCTGTTATAAAAAGCAGCTGTGAGAAACTGAATTTTTTATGTAGTGTACGCTGTATTTATAGTTAGGGTTAAAAAAATACTATTATATATCCTAAAAACTAGGATTATTATTTCTTAAACATCTCGGAATTCTCATCAACACTGGACGGATATACAACTTTAAATAAATTATGACTTGAACCAACTAACATGAAACATGAAATTAAATAAGAAATTGGGCCTAAAATAAATAATAACGATGCATGAAATAGACTACTTAATATGAGACATGAACATAAAAATAATATTGTACATATTGAAATTAATAAATTCAAGATGTAATTTCTCGGATTATAATTGGCTCATAACAAATGATATTATTTTGGGCCTAGAAATATAATTAGCCAAAAACTTGGAAAATATAAATGATATATATGTAAAGACCATGGATGCAAAAGACGGTCTAGGCGGCCGCCCCGATTAAGACCTGGACGGTTGCTCTGGGTGGGCACTGCCAGGCGGCCTGGGCGGTTAATGCGGTCTGGGTGTTTTTCGAATTCTTTTTTATTTTTTATTTTAAGAAACGACGTCGTTTCCCTTTAGTTTATTATGTTATTGACTTGTTGTTATGTCTTGCCGACGTTATTGTCTTGTTTAATTATTTTGGACCTAGTAATTGACTTATGTTGACCTATTTTTATTTTAATTTTATGTTGGCTTCTTATAATAAAGTTTAAATATTTGAATTTTATTTTTTAATACAAATCTTTTATATCAAAAAAATTAGAAGCTTTCACTACAACAAAAAAGATCTTTTATATACCACACATCACTAATAATAAGTTATTTATGACCACTTGTTGTTACAAATCTCTCTACAAATTATTTGAGACCATTTTAAGACTATTTTAGAGACAACTAGTTGTAAAAAATATTTGAGACCACTTTTGTGGTCACAAATATATTATTTGCGACAGAGTTATTGAGACGACAATAAAGTTGTGAAAAATACTCATAAGTTGTAACAAATACTCATTATTTAAGACCGCTTCACCTAAGTTGTGACAAATACTCATTACTTGAGACAACTTTTTACGGTCTCAAAAGACCCTTTTTTTTGTAGTGTTTTTTTAAAATATTAAACAAATTGATTGTAATGCTATATCATGATTATCTTATATATATATATATATATATATATATATATATATATATTGAATTAAATAATTAATAAAACATACAAAATAATAATAATAATAATAATAGTAATAATAATAATAATAATAATAGTCATAATAATAATAATAATAATAATAATAGTAGCAGTAGTAGTAGTAGTAATAATAATAATAATAATAATAATAATAATAATAATAATAATAATAATAATAATAATAATAATAATTCCTAGGAGATGCCTAGGTCCCGTCTCGACGGCGTAGGCGCTTGGCAGGCAAAAATCGCTCCGCCTCCGCTTTCCGTCTTCTGCAACCTTGGTAAAGACAGACAAATATGAATATATGAAAATATAACATAAAAGAGTAACTTAATAAATTACGAGTAATTATGATGATACTACTACTGCTACTAGCCGCCACAAATAAATTTTGTTAGAATACTAGTTAAAGATAATAAGTGTTTGAAATATTAATTTTAAACATAATATACATTAAAAGATATTTTGGTAATTTAATATAACCTGATTCAATTCCCACACTTTATTTGTAATTACCAATAAGGAGATTATGAATATATAAAAACATAATATAATAGAGTAATTAAATAAAGTACGGAGCGTTACAAATTGACATCCCCATCTCGACTAATTGGATCGTAGCTGCTCGGGTAGTGCCCGAGTCAGCCAGGGCACGCCACCTGTCCCAGGAGCAGCAACAGGTACGTTTCCTACCACCATCAACCCCCCCCCCCCTCCCCCCCCCCCCCCCCCCCTTTTTTCCTTTTAGTTTTTTTTTTTAATTTCTTTTTACTTTTTATTTTATTTTATAGGATTTGGTTACAAATATTAATATAATATACAGTAGGTGGTTTCATATAGTGTATCATATATATTATTATTGCACTAATTTTTTTGTATATATAAAATATTCATATCGTTATTGTACAAAAAAATTTGACATACCAAAAATTTAGCATGATATCTATAAGTACCGATAATGTACTGAAATTTCAATATATTTACCTAAAATTTAGGATAAAATAAACGTATAAGAATTTAAAATTTTGATATATATAATTTTTTTTTATATTATACTCCCTCCGTTTCATATTAATTAACGTTTTAGAATGAAAGGGAAGAATTAAGAATGAATTTTTTTGCCAAATATACCCCCACTTAATTATTTATCTCTCTCATGTGAATCCTAAAATTTAGGATCTTTAAATAATTATCTTTCTCTCTCAAAATTCCATCTTCTCTCTCATCATTGTTGGAGGGTGAAACTCTGGCAGCAAACGCTTTCACGTGAAAAACACTGCAAAATTGAATCGGATTCTTGCAGCCAGAAAAGACTTTAAAAAAGCGCTGATAGAAAAAAAAAGAGGGAAATTCTTTTATTCAATTTAAATTGTGGAATGAAGGAGGAAGATGGAAAGAAAACGTGGAAAAAAAAAAGAGGAAAATTCTTTTATTCAATTTAAATTGTGGAATAAAGGAGGAAGAGGGGAAGAAAATGTGGAATAAGGGGGGAGAGGGAAGAAGGGCGCTATAACAAGCGGGAATATTTAGGGGATAAAGATTTGACCAAATAAAAATATCTTTGATAGATTTAAAAGTTGAGATTTTTAGGGATTGAGTCCAGGGAGAAAAGGGGTAGAATTGGTGAAAAATATGTAAAACGTCAATTAATAGGAAAAGAAAATAATCTCCTCAAACGTCAATTAATATGGAACGGATGGAGTATATGATAGTTTTAACGTTTCGGTATATTAAATTTTGGTATAATATCAGTTCCAAAATCAACGATAAGAAACAGTATATGCTGATTTCGACCTAAATTTTGGTATATTAAAATTTTCATATTTATCGATGCCATTTTGAATTTTTAACATATTAAATATCAGTATTTCGAAATTTTCGGTATTATAAAAAAATTAGTATTTACTGATGCCCAATTTTCAATATATTAATATTTGATATTTCAAAAATTTTGGTACAATAATAATATGGATGATATATCTAACCAACTACCTATGTATCCTATATTTAATTCCTACTGCCAATTATATAAAATAAAATTAAAAAATTAAAAAGTTGCAAGAGAGAGAGAAAAACTTACCTGGGAGACTGGACAAATGTTGTGACATGGCCGGCACTACCCAAGCGTCTAGGATAGAATTAGCCATCTCCAACTCAACTTTTACTACGAATATGGGTGCTAATTTTACCCGCGGGTAAGATTATTAGAGGGATGGTGGGTAATAAGATCAAGTATTACCTGAATCCAATATTTTGGGGTATTATAATATTATCCTACCTGCCTATGAAATATATGGATATGTTTATAAGGTTAGAGAGTGTTGAGCAAAATTTAGTTGAGGGAGGGAGTTAATGAATGTGCTTTATCGGAATTTGAACCCTTAAATCTACTGAGTCAAGCCTTAATAAACACACCCTATATTTTTTATAATGAGCAATGTATTATAAATATATTATACTTATAGTATATTTATTTAGTGTACAAAATAATACAGACGTGCAGTTTATTAGCCAATTGCACTGGATGTTTATCCCAACAACATCTTGATAGAGATTTGGAAGAGTTTGTATGACATACAAATCAAACAAGTGTAGGCACCATTAGTCAATTATAATAGCTATTAAAACCATTTATGAAAGAAGTGATTGTCTTTAATTTCCCCGAATTCAGCGTGTAACCGATTACATAATAAAAAATTTAGGACCTCGTCAATGACAATAAGTATGAATGAAGGGTCAAGAATGAAATGAAAAAAGTTATTAATGAAATAGGATAATGATTAACTTATTTATTATGTAGCAAGCACCATAAATGAGAATGAGTCTTCATTCATGCATTACCCCTAAACTCCCCAATCAAACGGACCCTTAATTGTATTAGATAATCTGCGGGTACTGCTACCCCTTCAAGAAAGTGTTTGAATACTGAAACATCTTTTTACTAGTATACAAACTTGATCCTGATCCTAACACATTCAACAAAGCCAATGTTCCAAACAAAGCTGCTAGGAAGATCACATTCTCAAGATTACTCTTCCATAATTAAATATTTTAGTTGGCAATGTCTAAACTAATAAAAACATTCACTACAATAAATTCGCCAAATAGCGACAATCAATTTTGTTGCTATCTGTCGTTAAAAGATGATAGCGACTAATTAACAACAGAAAAACTTGGTAGTTATATGCCTAGTCGCTATGAATACCGATGGACCTAACTGTCCGTCGGTAAAAATTACGACGAATTCATGATAGAATGCCGACATAAATTTCCTAAAAAAGGTTTACTCAATTGCGACGATCTGCCGACAGAAATATTGTCGGTACGGCATTTCACAACTACATTATGTCGCTAATCTGTCAGGAATTACCGACAATATTGTCTGTCGATAATCTATTTCGTCGCTATCTTGTCGCTAATTATTAAAAAAATTAGTCGTTTTCTGTCGCTAATTATTAAAAGCTTTAGTCGTTATTTTGTCGCTAATTATTAAAAAAATTAGTCGTTATTCTGTCGCTAATTATTAAAAAATTTAGTCGTAATTTTGTCACAAATTATTGTTGTCGTTATTTGGTCGGCAATCACCAACATATTTTTGTGAGCTTTGTTATTATTCTCTTTTGTAGGTAATATGTCAGTAAATATTCAATTTCAAATCTTCTATATTATCGGTGCCCTACTTTTTTTATTTATATATAAAATATTCCACAAATTAATTAAAAATCACCCAACACAATCTAAAATAAGTAATTCAATGTTTGAATATGAATTAAAGTCTAAATATCCTCACAAATCAACAACACATGATTGAAATTCGATTCTCAACATAAAAAAAGATGTGCCAAAATTAAGACAAACACTCCAAATTCGAAACTAAAATAAACCCACATAATAAAGTGCAAACGTAAATCAACTCAACACTTCATCCTCTCCATCACCAGCCTAGGTCTCTATCGTGAATCAATCGCATCAAGAATCGAACCTGCTCATCTGTCGTGCAGAAATTTCATCGAACTTCTTCTACATCTCAGCATGACCTTGTTCCACTTCAATATAATTGGCTCAAAGATTTAATTGTACAGTGGTAAGAATTTGATGTAACAGAAAAATATAATTGGGTCGCAGTAAAACTAAACTAGATAGAGGATTGATTAATGATAAATATCTAGATGTACATCCAATGTATAACTAACAAGAGGCTCCAAGGATAATTTAAACTAGCTATAGGAAAAACTTATCAAACTTACAACAACTATATCTAAACTAAACAACTATTTACGCTTACCCATGGTGATTAATATATAAAATTTGCAAGGACAAATAGGTGTAAGAAAATCTAGCACAAATATAAGTAGTGGAGAGCTGGATAGTCTTTGATCATCCAATTCTTGATATGTTGAATTCGAACAAATGTCCGACTGACAGAGTGATTAGCACCTCAACATCTCCCAAATTTGCTAAGAAAAAAATGCATCAAAATCAGAAACAAGGATAACCTAATTGATCTATTAACCAACAACATACATGCATCTGCCCAAGTCAAAAGCACTTCAGAAATCTTAAAAAGAATAGTATCCTCTTACTTGTACCTCAAGAATTTCTTCTTGTGTTTCAATAGCATCAGTTGCCTTTTCCTCTACACCAGCTCGCTTGTTTTACTTACAGGAGCTTTACGCAAGGACTCCACAGAATTTTATGTTCAACAAAGTACTCGTATTTTTTCCCGCTAAGAAATGAAACATTAAACCTAAACACAAAAGAAAATCACAACTTACTCAAAGCCTAATCCAATTACATAGCTTAACCGGTTACTAGATCAACCAAATACATGCACACTTATGTTACTTCTTCTATGTGCTCAATCGATTCAATACTCTACTTTATCTGAATAATTAGAACACCACTTATTATAATAACTAAAATCTCAATGTCCAAAACAGAGATTCCAGAGTCTACAACAAGCTTCAATCCCTCATTTACAGCTTGAGGAATACCCTCCTACATTTTCTCCTTTAAAAAAATTCATCTCCCCAACAAAATGAGGGGTTTGCAAGTGTCACCCAAAAGGCAAAATTATGAGGGGTTTGCCGCAGAAAAGCTCCCACCTCCTGCCAATGGATATCTGTGCTGGCATACTCACGCGCGGGAGGATGATCCATTTCACCCTGCATCACGCTAGCAGAGCGGTAACATTTGCAAGTGTCACCCAAAAGGCAAAATTATGGTTGGGAATTTGATTACAAATCCACAGAAAAAGATAGATTTTGCTGAGCAAGGGCGAAGACTGTAACCTTGGTCTAGATCTGCTATCGTAGAAAAGAGGTATCTACTAAGGACAAGCTACCATTCCCGCCGAACCAACAGTTTAGTATTTTAAGAAACATTAAAATTGCAATTGAATCCATCTTTTCTTATTCCTACTTAAAGGGTGTTTGTAAACTATAGTGCTTCTAGAAAAGTGATTCAATACGCCCAACCAACTGTTTAGTGTATAAAGAAACACTGAAATTAAAATATCAAATCCCTCTCCGTATCCCTATCCCTACTCAATACTAAAAGCCAGCGCAGTGATTATTATTCGTAATGATATTTTCATATAATTACATATATATCCCTGTAAAGACCAAACATTATGAAACTAGTATATCTGGAAAGCCATGTATTTTATGTGTCTGGTTTGTTAATCCAGAAAAAACTCCCCACAACCCTATATCCTCCAACACACATACTAGGGTGCACACACATATCCGGATCCACTTCCTTCTTCTCAATATATTGATGGTTGCGTGCCCGAGTAATCATCCAACCAAACACTGCAAATATAGAATGCATCTCCTAATCTAACGGACTCAACTATCAACGAATTTCCACTGATAAAGATGCTTCTTCCCTCCCCAATTTTAAATACAACCATTTTTTTCTAATTTTGCCATACTCATATTTGACGGGGAATGAAACCAACATTTTCTAGTGCATTTTTCCTCCTATGTGTGGGCAATTTGAACTGCAAATTTGACCCACCATAAGTCCACCATGAACAACATTGTGTTCATTGTACCAAATGTTCTCTACCTATAATAAGATTCATGATCACCAAAATAGAGAGATCATATTTAACTTAAATCAAAGATGTTGTAGTTAAACCATTAGGTAATGCACAATTCATTCCTATCCCATTGTCTAAAATTTGAAATTTCCTTAATAAAATAATAAATAGGTCATCCAAGGCCTACCAATAAACTTTTTGGTTGGTTTAACTACAATTAGAATTCAAGCATTAAATGATCATTTTATTAATTAAAAATATCATCTCCACCCATGGAGTTGCCATCTTGCTATGGGTTAGACTCATCAAGTGTATTCACTTATGTACACTCACCAACTTCAACTTGATTAGACTCATCACATGTGTTCCTTTCCCCATCCTCCTTGCTTTTTGGGCACTTTGACTTGTTGTGACCCTACTCTCTACATATCCCATAACAACGTCGCCTTGTATGCGTGCCACCTCTTCCTTCCAGTTGAGATGACCTTTTTGTTCTCACCACTAGCGGGTCCTGGACTAGTGTACCTTTGGAGCTATGTTTTTTCTTGTGAGGTCTGTCAGTTGTATCACTGCTGACCTGAAGCAGATGGAACAAGGTATAATCAACCTCAGCCATTGCAAGGTTATACATTTCCTTTGTCTATGCTGCAATGTGGCAGAGTTGAAATGCTCTACCATGCAATGCCCCTAATCTGATTTCTTTCAACGTCGATATCGGCGACGCATACATGTGCCCTGATCTTAAATGTTGTTGCCTTGCCATCTCTTCTTCCGCATAACTTCAGGGATTGACGACATATTGGCTGCTTTTATTGCACAGAACATGTGCCTACAAGGCCAACCATTATGTTTGAACTTCTTGCAGCTGCACGAAAGCCCGTTGTTGTTAATTCGTATAGTTACAGTTTTCCCAGTGTCTTCTGACCTTCCATATCTCACAATTGAAAATTTCTTGCCCGTATCATCACTTGAGATGGCATTGGGAATGTAATTTAATCCATTTACAATCTCACGCGTTGACATAAACATTTAGAGCACTTCATTAGCGTATGAAGTAAGTAACATAATAATTAGTTTAGAAAATGTAAATATATTACAGCTGTGAAACCTTATTGAAAAGGGCTCTACTATAATGCTCTACGGCTGATTTCTCAATCATTGCGAGGTGTGTTGTAATCGGCAGATCCGATTGATCGTTAGTGAACTCCTGCATGAGTTCATTTTGTCTGAGTGTGTTGATATCCCAGGTAGTATTGTTTGACGAATCTACATAAACTTAGATCACTGCTGAGGAAACGGTTCATGTATGCATGCATGCTCTCACCTATTGATGTTGTTGTCATCCCTACAGAGAAAACACCGTTGAAAAATGTAGCCGCACATTTTTCTTTTTTACCATACATAGCTCATCTATTCATTATTCTCAAGGTTGTGCTTCCTCACAAAGGATTGCCACTGAGCCTCAAATTCATCCTCTTAGAATAGGTTCAATATACGCTTCTTGAAATGCTAAAGAAAATCTTCATTGGGAGACACAGAGTGTGCGTGGCGCATTAGGTGCCAAGAGCAAAACCTATGCCTCAATTTCGGTATAATGCTACTTATAGTTGCCTGCATTGCTTTGTCTCTGTCTGTTAAAATACTTTCTGGTTGCTTGCCCCCAAAGCGTGCATAAATGTCCGGAAAACCCATGAGTAGGAGTCAATAGTTTCATCGGATATCAATGCACATGCGAACACAACATAGCTTTGGTGATTGTTTAATCCAATAAGCTCCACCAGTGGCATACGAAATGCCTTAGTCCTATAGGTGGAATCAATAACCAAGACATCACCAAACATATTGTAATTCAGTTTTGGTTGTGCGTCTGCCCAGAATAATCTGTTTAAATGATTTTCATCATTCACAACATACTTAACATACACAAGTGCCGTAAAAAAAGCAATTGTTGTTTATGTGTCGGCGTTTGACTTTGCCAAACGTCTATGTTCAAGTGTCACATTATTGTACAAGTCTTTTGGAATGAACCCTGCATTCTCGTAGCTTCCAAAGCTAGTTACCATGTAATCAATTATTTGGCCTGGTTTGATTCCTGAATCCTTCATCGTTCTAATCCCATGTGCTTGACCTTCCTTGATTTTTTGATTGCAACAGAAAAATTGTACCACCTTACTGTCCGCAAAATGGTAGGCGAGGTCATGTTCGAATGATGACACACGATGCACTTGTTCATGTTGTTTGTTTCTAACGGAGAAAGAAGCTCTACATCCGCACCGTGTTAATGTTGTGGGCTCTCGTTTACGAGTTGTAAGATCAAAGTACCTGGTAGACATGTTGCCCTTTCGGTTGCAAACCCATTGACGAGCGAGGACCCTAAGGTTCTTCTTATCCCATTCCAGATTACCTTGCTGAATCCCAAATCCTAGTTTTATTGAATAAGTTTTGTAGAATCTCTCGGCTTCACCCACACCATTAAAAGTAACTGAAAGCATATCTGCAAACCTCAAACGCCCACCTCCTTGCCGATGATTTTTAGCTTATTCTCAACATCAATATCGGGCAAAGACACTGTGCCATTGATATGCCTACGAGAACGTGGGTCGTCATCTCTGCGATATCCCAGCTCCTGCTCTTCTCCACCAAACGTCGTTACGTGGTCTCTGTAGTTGGGAGTAGGGTTGTGTTAAGTGAAAATGCTACTTGTCTGAGATTCTTCCATGGTTTTCAACGGCGTTAAGAAGAAGTGATCTTTTAAAAATTTACCGAACAACAAATTTTGTGATGGAGCGATGTTAAGAAGAAGTGATCTTCCAAAAATTATCAAAAGTTAAATCTTGTGATGGATTACTGGAAAAAACAAATCTAAATATTTCACTACGAAATTGTATTTCAACTCGAAATAAATTGCTCGAAAAAGTTGAAGGAATTAAGAAAAACAAAAATGATGGTGGCAAGGAAAGGCTTAATTTGGCGGTGAATACATCGACACTAAGCCGAGTCGCATACAATGTGTTGGAGTTGCATCTCCGGTTAGCATTTTCCCTTGCTCCAGCCTATCACGCATGTCGATTATCTAATCAATAAAATGATGTCTCCATCTAACAACATTTGACCGAATGAACAAGTGTAATAGCCGGTAATATTAAAAAAAAAATAGAAATAGAAATATATATATTTATAAAACTGAACAATAGATTAAGGTATGGTTGTTTCTGGATTGAGGTGGGCATGGACAATGAAAATTCTAATTATATGAATTCTAAATCTAATGTTTAATTTGAAAAAGAATGTGGTAAAATTATAAGATATTACCAAGCACTACTACAAAAACTGTCAATCACAACGCCTAAACAACTACGGTTTTACTCAAAAACCGTTGTCTTTTAGTGTTCAACCGTTGTCTTTGTAGAAACCGTAGTGTATCTGAATTTTTTTTCGCTAAAAGACAACGGTTTTTCAAAACCGTTGTCGTTTAACCGTAGTCGAATGCTTATTTTCCACTTAAAGACAACGGTCAGAACTTCCGTTGTTGAAAGACCGTTGTCAAAATATAATTTTTAATAGATAAAATAAAAAAAAAAAATTGTATGATCAATGACAACGGTTATGCTAACCGTAGTAAATCGAGCGTTGTCATTATCCTTTTCAATTTCCTTACTTTTTTAAATACATATTTAGAAGATTAAAATACTTTTTAATGTTTACAATTAAAAAATATTTATTCCTTTTTTTTTTTTTTTAAATGTTCTTAATTTCATCGATGTCTACTATTGACCTATCTAGTATTTTGAATTTAATTATACATTTTTTTTCTGTGTACAATATTAATAGATTATTGTTCATTATTATATATATAAATATATTTATATATCACTACTAGAGAGTTAGTGATTGATACTAATTTTTGGTGAGCAAATTAATGAATTCATTTAAAAATAAAAATTGAACGTTCACTAATAGCAGTGAAACGTAATAGGTGGGACATTCCCACCAAATCTTGATAAGTTTTACTAGAGGAACTAGAGCTACCAAATACAAATCCTCTGTCTTAGGTGCTCCGTGCCCATCCGCCTCCGCCATAGCTGCTCTAGGCCATTTTGTCGTAGCTATTCCAGACAATTTCCTTCGTAGCTACTCTAGGCAATATCGTCATAGCTGCTCCGGGCCACTTCGTCGTAGCTTCTTCCTCACGAATCCTAAACCACTAAAAAAAAATTGAAAAGTACCGACAGATTTAGCGACTAAAATTTTTGGTTGTCAAATATCGACAGACAATACAAGAAAATGTACTTATAGTCCCAAAACATAAGTGAGAGTAAAAAAAAATCTCATTATATGTTACTCTTAATGAGACTTTTGATGAGGAGAAACTAAATTCCTTTTAATATTACAAATTTACTTTCACTAAAAGGTTGTGAAAATTTTGGCGGAATAATTCCCACCTAAAATCATCCAAATGTTAACCAAATCTGTTGATTTTTTTTTTTTTAAAAGCGATAAGACTAAGGTCAAATCTCTCTTCATTTTTTTTCTTTTGAAACCTGTCTTCCTCACCCTCTCACGAAATTCCCTCTTTTACTGTTTCTCTAAATTGAAGCGAAGACAACATCTAGAAGCCCATCAGCGGCGGCACGGCTGAGCAGATCGGCGGCTGCGGTATTTAGGTAGTCCAGCACCGGCCAATCGATGACCTACAATGTGCTTCTATCCCTCTTCCTCGTGCCCTAATTGCTGCTAATGAGAATACGGTTTTGGTTCCTTGTTCATTCTCTACATCATTCCTCAACCGCATTGCTTCCAACTCTGCCATCGCCAGTCCTTACTCTACCGCTTCTGCCATCGGTCAGATCCCAAGAGCTATATTTGCTTGTTCTTTTAGTTTTCTTATGATGAAAAACTCATTTTTCTTCTTGTGTGTGTATGTGTTGTTGATTATAGGTTTCTTGATGATCCAATTTTGGGGCTTTTTATGCATTGTTTCTAATGTTCTTATGTTCTAGTTTTCCAGTCTAAAATGCTTCTGCTTAATAGAAACATTCAGTGTTTTTCTAAGAAGCAATGGAGAAGAAGGGAAGAGACGAGCAGAAGGATTGACCGAAGGTATGATGTGTCGGTGCCTTCTGAGGTGTGTTTATCAAGGTCTAAATCCGATGACTGGGACTGGTGTATTAGGTGGATGGAGTAGCACCCGCCCCATTTCCAGAGAAATGATGAGGCTAGATGACATATTCGTTGTTTTGGACCCATGCTATAGGCATGACTTTAAGGAAGGGGAGAAGGAGGAGACAAGTATTATGTTCCTGAACGTAGTTAAGAACATCCTGTCTATTATTCAGCTGGTAAGAAATCTGATGTGTCTGAAGAAATTGGATAGTTTTGTTTATTTCGTAATGTTTTCTTGATTGTTTAGATTTAATTAATGGCTTACATTAGTAATCCCTCTTGATTTAATCCTATGTAGTCATGTGTTTACTTTTTAGGATAGATTTGATTGTTCTTTTAGTTTTCTTATGATGAACTTAACCAGCTGGGCTCCCTTGGTTGCTGGTAGTACCAAATTGTTTTCTACGGTTGTGTTCATTTAGGTTTGTGACCACTATTCTTATCTTGCTTCTCTTACCTACTGAACCAGTCTTATCTCTTTGCGATGATGTCTCAGAAATCTAAGTAATTAGCATTTCAGTTGATGCTGGAGAGAGTTGGACTATAGGAATTTGGAGATAATAAGATGGAAGATATCTTCTCCTTCTTGAAAAATTTTAAAGACGCTCCTAGATGCAGGTTGTATTCTCATATGAGCTTATATACAACTTTCTTTGATTGTTATTTTGTACTAGAAGTTGCAAAAAATTTACACTCACTAAATTCAATATGTTTATTTGTCAAGTTTAGGCACAATATTATCTACCATTGTCATTTATAAAAGCTAACCTCCCAACCAAAAACCATCATTAACTTCAGTACATGCTCTTCATGTTTGCTATGTAAATATTGTATTGTGTGGGATTTATCATGTAAATTGAGTGGTTTGGGCTGCATCTTTATTTAGAACAAGAGAAGTATTGGTCTGAATTGTTGACGAATTATTGCTTTCTATTCAATAAAAGAGAGTCTTTTGATGTTAATCAACATACACCTTACATGTGTATGGGTGGTTTTCTTTAGTTTAAGTTGTTAGATAAGAGACTTGTAACTAAGCATTTCTGGGGGAGAGTTACGTGAAGATGGTATGTTTTTTCTTATGAATTCCAATAAATAACTTTCCTTGTTTGAAGATGTACAATGAAAGTGACGCTACATTTATTTTCTATAACAACATGATGTAGGACACATAAAAAATGTTAAATTTAGAGATCATTGTACATTCAATGAATTCAGTTATGAGCTTTATGGTAGACAGTGGTCTTAACATTTGTAAGTCATCCAACTGGAGATAAATTAAGAATTAATAATATGTTAAAAGTTGTCTATAACTAGGAAATAAGGCTACTTCCAGTTAGCTTAATTAGATAAACTAATTAATTCATATAATATATGTATATATTATCTCTATATAAAAGGAGTATTTGAAATAAATATCCTATACAGTTAGTTGAATATGACAAAATTGGAAAAATAACAAAATTTGGTCCTTATTTACTAATAACAGTTAATTTTTTTCAGCTGAAAGAAGTAGCACTATTTGCACTTCAAAGCACTACTTGCACTTCGATGTTAATGTAATATTCCTTTCACGAAACTTTGGTGATCATTGACATTAAATGTCATTGTAATATTGTGTGATTTCTGATGTAGTCCTGAAATTTGTATACAACATGTTTTTCTAATCATATCTTTTTGTTAGATTTGGTTTTATTTGAATCATTATGTGCTCTTGGCGTGAATAAGCTGAAAGAACAATAAAAGTGATTACTTTATTTGTTATTTGGTCTAGTTGAAAATGATAATATTATTTTTATTTGACGTATATAAAAACACTAAAAATAATTGGTAAGAATATTAATGAATTCAAAAGAAAGTAAATATAATAGAAAATGGCAAAACTACCTACTGTATTATGGTTTGGTTTTCTTGAAACTATAGACATACAAGGTAGTTTGAGCAATGGTATACGTCGAGGATACATGGAGCGTCAATCTTGAAGTTGCTTCTATTTCTATGAATGATTATTTGTGTTGTCACATGTGCAAACTATTAAAGATGCCACATGACAATCCAACATTAAGTAACTTTTCACATGGTTATTCATTATTAAAACGGTCTTGTAGGATTATGTCGTGTGTGCATAATTACTTCTATATTTTTATAACTTTAAGTATGCAATCAACTTCCAAAGTGATAAGTTTGAAGCTATTGCATGATCTCAACTAGAAAGGATAGGAAAAACTTTTGGTAATGAAATCTGAACTGGGGAGTATTTGGTCATTCCACATGAAGACATATGACAATTCTGATTCACATAAGATAATTCTACATGTCAGAATATGTTACAAACTTACAGGCACCTTTGTTATCCATTTTTTTTTCTCCCACCCCCTTCCCCCTTCCATTTTCTTTTATGATGAAGACCCTCATGTAATGATCTTATTCTAGGGCTGTGAAGGAGAATTAGCTTGAGCTAGAAGGGGAACAAGACTGAAGAACTAGGCAATAAGATGGTTCGACAGGTCAAATTACTTGAGCAACAGATTCCGGAATCGCATGAGCAATATATAAAAAAAATACACAGGTAACACGTACATGTCTTTTCTTTACATGTTGACACAGGATACTGCAAAAGATGAGCTGCCTGTTTTTACTGAGTTCCATGAGACATATCATATATGAGACCATAGGTTGCTGTTTTAAAATGTCCTTGATCATTAAGTTGATTAAGTGGGTGTCACGTGACTTTTTCCGTCGACTTGGTCAAAATTGTTCCAAAATTGAGCAATTGCTAGAGTTACAGGACTAAATTAAAAAAGATTAATTATGGAACTAAATCAGAAAAGTTAAAAAGTTATGAGACCAAATAATTTTTTTTCCCCTAAAATGTTGATGGTTATGTATGTCAGAAATTAATGAGCGAAAAATAATTGTAGCACTCTGGGTTTACATGGTAAGTAGAAGGGGCATGTGATCTGGATTGGGGATACAGGCAGTGGGAGATGGGTATGAAGAGTCTTAAGTGGGGATGGACCATTTAAAATTGCACAAAAATAAAAACAAAAGCTAGGTATAGTCTATTCATACTAGTGACAGTGTTCTTAATTCTTGACAGCAATAGTTTCAGTCACTTGCTCGACTGATGGATGGAGTTCAAGCTTTTGGGACTGTTGGTATGTAGTCATTGTATCTAAAGATGAATTTATACTACATATTTCAAGAAAATATAATTACGTGATTTGCAGCCATCATGTGAAGGCATGCATAGTCAAAATAACATACAAGAGTGCTTTGTATAGTTATTATGATTAGATATGTCATTTTTTAATAGAAATATTGGAATACTTGCTCTATAGTTGTAAGACGGTCTGCAATTACATAAGCATTCATATTTTGTACTCTCATACCGATTATTATATTCAGCTCAGGTAGATCTTTCAATGAATTTCATCACCTTTCTAGATTAGAACACTCGTTGTTTTACTGAATTCCATTTAACATTAGTCCTTAAATCACAGTTTCCTTCATTTTAGTTTATCACTAAAATTGGTTCATCAACTCTTCAATTCATTATGATTGCTATTGAATTTTTCGAGTTATATAGTTGCTCTTCAATCCACCTCTGAAATTAATAATCGTTTTTCCAGATGATGAAATTGGAGGTTAAGGTGAAAATAACAAAAGCATATACTGCTGCTTTTCTTATTAATTTTTATATTTGTGTTTTATACTTTAGGTATTATTTTTTACTATTTTGTGTTGTAGATATTTGGATCAACAAATAAATTTTTATGTTTAATCCTATCTTTGTTTTTTTTTTTTTTTTTTTTTTTTTTTTTTGCAGGATAATGATAGATGACTGAAAAGAAAAGATGCGCCTCGCCTATGAATGGATTTAAGTATAGAGAAATTAATTTGTAATTTTTTTTTCTTTTCTAGCTTTGAGACGTAATGTAACTTTGATATTTAGAAATAAATGAATTTTTTAATCTAATATTTACTCTTTTCTATGCGAGAAAAGATGTGTTATTAAAGATTAAACAACTCACGTAAACATTAATTTATGTTATATATAAATTACAAAAGAAAATAAAAAAAATATAAAAAGAACTATAAATGAACATCATCTACAACAACGGTTTATGAAAAAGAAAAGACAACGTCCTTTGACCGTAGTCTTAGAAAGTCACCAACCGTGGTCATACATACCGTAGTCGTAGATGCTACTATTACGACAACGGTTATCAACCGTAGTCTTTATCGTTAATTACTACGGTTCAAACCGTAGTTGAACCAAATCACCAACCGTGGTCATACATACCGTAGTCGTAGATACTACTATTACGACAACGGTTATCAACCGTTGTCTTTACTGTTAATTACTACGGTTCATTAACCGCAGTTATTTGTGGTAGGTCTACCACTACGGTATCTACTACCACGGTCGCTGAATGCCTTTAACTACGGTTTTTTACCGTAGTCTTAAACGTTTTTTGTAGTAGTGAAGTGATATTAAAAAATTATGTTTTAAAAAGCTAGGTAATAATTAATAAATTATTTTGAATTAAACTGTCATGTTCTCTATTGGCCCAATTGGAATTCATTGTTGAAAAATTCTAAAATTATTTTTTAGTTGTTCATTACACCCGTGTTTTTCTCTTTCTAATTTTCTGCCCATATATGATTACTTATTGTTGTCTTTGTAGCTGATGTAATTATTAATTAATTTAATGATAAAAAATAACTTAATTATAATTTTTAGATGATGCAATTAGGAATTCAAACGCAAACATCTACAATTCAAGTACATATAATACTATAATATTTGATTGATAAAGATAAAAAAAAAATACTATAACATTTGAAATTTAGAACAAAGAAAATAACTTCAAGCAAAAGAAAAGAAATTTGGTCTCACATTTCTATATGAAGTCAAGTACAAGCGCCAAAGTGGGAAACGCCAAGAACAATAAATCTCAATCTAAATACATACAAATAATTGAAATGAATGTAGTAGTTCATATAAGCATCCAAGTAGTTTATTGTGTGACCATAAATTTAGTTAACCAAGCATATAGTCTTGGATGATAAACCATGAGCCCCACCCAACCAGGAGTGGTCCGAAATATATTGGGAGCACTACAAACAGGAGCATTATTCTGTAACTTCAGTGCCTTGATTATCATCGCCAGTTCTTGATATTTCTTTTCATTTGTTTTGTTGTAATCATGTTAACTCTAACTTCAGGATTAGTAGCTTGTACTGCCACGGTTTTCCCTAATCTACAAATTCCACCACGTGCTTTTTGAAGTCAAAGGTGATTGGTCCCAACTGACTTAGCATATGTTTTCCAATGACCATATCACACCCACCTAACTTCAACAGTGAGAGAACTGAATTTACAGTCCCTAATTTCCCAATTAAATTGAGAGCATTTAGAGTTGCACTCTACCTTCTCACTATCAGCCACAATGACTACCATTGGAGCAGTGTACTCCACTAGACAGCCTGTCTTATCAGCTATAGGAGGATCCAGGAAACTGTGAGTACTCCTAGTATCAAGCAAGACCATTATATGTTATCCTTTAGCACATCCTTCTAATTTAATGGTATTAGGGTGGTTATTACCAGCCAATGCATTAAGTGATATCCTTGGTTCTTTCTCATCCTCTTCAACCTCTTCAAAATCTTCACCCATGATCACAAACATCTTCTTACATATGTGCCGCATATTATATACCTCATCATAATTAAAACTAGATTCTTTTTTCTTCTTGCTTTCATTTCCTCTTGACTTAATCTCCTCACAAGAGGAACTGCATTGGTTTGTGCTTTTGATATCCTCTTCCATCACTCTTCCAATTTCCGTATTGAGGGGTAATAAGTGGTTTGGATGCCCCTTTCTTCCCTTTAAACAACAACTGAAACATTTACTCTTGCTTAATGGGCAACTGCATCGAGGATAATAAACTATTTAGGCCATCTTGCCCACTTCTTCCCCCAGACCACTGGTGAAGTTTTCTATGAAGTAGTCTTCAGTTAACGATCTATTTATCTCCACCATGAAGGCTTCCTCAAATTCCTGAATATAGGATTGCACATTTTTGTTTCAGTTTGTTGAATTGGGCTACAATACCAATCCCCACACTATTCAGAAATCATATCAGAAAACTTCTGCCAAGATATATTCTCGTTGCCCTCGACATAATCAACATACCATTGATCAACCATGGCTTCTAGATTCATTGCAGCCAACATGATGTTCTCATAGTCGGTCATTTGATTGAAAATAAAATATATGTGACACTTCCTAAGCCATAATCGTGAATTCTCACCATTAAACTTAGGGAAGTCAAATTATGGTGTCCTCTGGTTAACTAAGGGTTCATTAACACGAGTATTTGGATTAGGAGCAAGAATTACCAACTTCGTTCCTACCCAAAACACTAGATCCAGAACCAGTAGCATTTTTAGTAGGACTAACAGGTTCCATGCCTCTATTTGGGCCCATTTTCTTGAATGCTTCGAGTATCGGTGATTTGATCAACTCTCCAATACTATCTATTCGTTGAGTTAACTCAGTCTGGCTGTGCAGGATTGCACCCTGCCCTTGAGTTAACCCCACCACATGTTTTCCTAATAGTTCAACTCGGTTTATAGTATTCTTAGCCATGAAAGTAGGATGGAACACTTTAGATACCGAATGTTATAGATATGACTCCCGAGAGACGAACACGTGTAGCAACATGCACTAAAACGTAAGATAAAGAGAATTAGGAGAAAATACAAAAGAAATGGGAAAGGAATGATTCATATTTGCATAAGCAATTAGCGGTCATGAATGATACATGTGCATAGTACGTAGTATTATTTAAAACAGAATGCCTCAGCAAATCGACGTCGTATAACCCCCTTCCCTTAACTAATAAAAGTATAAAACAACCTAAACATAAGAACACGATTAATAAAAGAAAACAAAAGGAAATGATCACCAACGACTTGAATGGTATTAACTGTCTTCTTCAAGTTGTGACAGTTGAACGCTAAACAGGCCTCAACAAGCAGCGACCTAGGGTTAGGGTTTCTATTCATCTTGTTACCACAAAAATTACGTATATCGAGCATCTTTCTTGCAGAGAAGTTCAATTCCAATATATGTTGTATCAAAGCACCATTTTGAGGGAGAGTTTCTCTAGCTTTGGACATCCAACCGAAATTTTGGCCAATCTGGCATTTCTGATGTTCGAAGGCGACAATGTCATAGGCTCGAGATCACCGAATCCAGAAAAGTATGAGACATCGATGCTCTCCGAATTCATACAGTTCCTCACTAGCACTCGACAAAGAAAATGAGAGCGAATGGGGTAATTAATTAGTACTCATCTTTTGTATTTAATCGAATAGGGTAAATAATACCCATTATCTTTTATTTACAGCCGATCGAAATTCCATCGGTATTTAGCGACTATCATATCCATCGGTATACTCTACATAAAATATTTATGACATAATTATGTTAGTTGGTACCATTCTGCAATCGGTCGGCATGTCTCAAAGATAAAATTTACCGATTAAATTATATTTGTCGGTATATTTCTGTCACTAAATCGATCGACATATTTCTAAAAAAAAAACTTAATGACTGAAATATATAGTCGTTAGAATTCCCTTACTAAATCAGTCGCTATTTTGTCGTATAGAAAATTAGCATATTATTTTACTATTAATTACCAAAAGGAAAAATTGATTGCTAAAAGGAAAAATTGATTGCTAAAGTAGTGTCGTTAGTTGGTCGGCAATCCGTCATTGAATTTTATTTTTATTTTATTTTTTATTTTGTTTATTTTTCTCGGTATACAGTCACAATTTTGTCAAATACTTAACGACCAAAAAATTTAGGCACTAAATCTGTTGTTACATTGTGAAATATATTTTGTAGTGTATCATCTTATAAGGTTTTGTCCGATTTATTTTTATGCAGGTTCAAGTATATATACACACACACATATATATATACATATATACATATACATATATATATATATATATATATATATATATATATATATATATATAGAGAGAGAGAGAGAGAGAGAGAGAGAGAGAGAGAGAGAGAGAGAGAGAAAAAGGGGATGACAGTGGCGTTAGTTATAGGAAGGAGAAGGAGTTAGGCATAATTTTTGGAAGAACTAATGGAGTTTAGTGACTGGTGAAAGAAAAAAAAACACACACACACACACATATATATAATAATAATAATCATAATAATAATAATAATAATAATAATAATAATAATAATAAAGAAAAAGAGGAGAAAAGGTGGCGAGAGAGGGAGCGGGAGGTTTCCTCCAAAAAAAAAAAAAAAAGAGAGAGAGAGAGAGAGCGAGGGAGGTTTGAGGGAGGATGTAGGTTGCTAGGTTATCAGTATGACATTAATTGAAGAAGAGAAGAGGTAGGGGTGTATTACATTGTGGAGGAAATAAAAATGCTAGTAAATAAATCTATATATATAAAAAGAAGAGTGGACATTCTCCAATGATGATAAACCATAATTTTAGAGTTTCTTTGTATGCCATGTGTCATCAATCCATGCACCATGTGTCATATATGTGTGTACCGTCTGCAAGGCCGGTCTAATATTTCAAAGAGCCCAATGCAAAAAAAGGCCCCTTAAAATATTGTATACAAAATTAGAAATGAGGCCCCTTAGAGGGTGTTTGGTAGAGCTTATAAGCTCTATAAAACATCTTATAAGATGTTTAAGAGCTTATAAGCTCTCAAAATTTGTTTGGCTATTTTTTTAAAAGGAGCTTATAAGATGTATAATTAAGCTCTTTAAGAGCTTATAAGCTCTTTTTAAAAAAGTACAACCACCCCACCTTTTTTTCATAAGCTCTTTTTAAATATATTTTTTTTTGGTAATTATAATTATAAAAAGATCTTATATACCAAACACATCAATATCTATAAGATCTTATAAGTTATTTGATCCAAACACTTTTACAACTTATTTTGAAATTAGACCATACAACTTATAAGCTCTAAAAACATCTTATAAGATGTGAGTGGCTTAATTTTTATTTTTATAGACTTTAATTTGTTATTTAAATTATTAAATAACTTTTGAATTTTATTTTCTTAAAATAAGATTTTATTAAATAAAATTATTTAAGTATATTTAAAATCAACAAATGAAATCTCAAAAGTTGCAAATGAAAACCTAACTTTATAATTAGAACTTGAAAGTTTATTTAGATAAATTAAAAAAATATAAAATAAAAGTAGGGACATAAAGAAAAACAATATTAAACTTTACATTAAATATGAACTATCGAAATAAATATAATTGTTCCGTTTATTATATATTTCATAGATAATTTAAATTATTTATAGTTAGAATTTAAAAATTATTTTATAAATTAAAAAATCTATATATATTTATACATATAAGCCACGGTAGGACAATTCTGTAAGTAACACTTTCCAGCCTAAAATTTCAGACTGTGATTGATAAGTTGTTGTCACATTTGATAAGAATCAAAATTAATTTTACTTTCTAAAGTTGCAAATATCTTTTTTCTTTTCTAATATATTTATTATGTATACAATATCAAATTAATCATCTTTTGATGATATTCGATTTGACATCCATATGATATATATATATATATATATATATATATAATTATAAGATATTCTATTTAAAATATTATATTATTTGTTCCTTGATTATTTGAATAAGATTTCAGTATTTATTGTAGGTTGGCAAATAAATATAGTATTGATTCGGAATAAAATTAAAATCATCCAAATAATTCTCTTTACAAATTATATTACTTGATTATTTCATTAAAATCACAACTAATCAGTTTGATTTATTTGACGTGAATTGTCTCAAGTTTATTTCATTTATTACATTGAGAGAAAAATCATTGTATATAATTGAACACATACTTTATCGAATTAAAAGCGATAGTTAATATTTGATTTATAATCATCTTATTAAATTATTAAATTTGCTAATATTTATTCGTTATAATAATTATTTTTGTTGATAAATTACAAAACAACTATGACTTTCGCTCATATATATAACTTTATATATGGTAATTAATCTTAAAAAAATATTACTTTTTTATATTTTACATACATTAATGTTATTTTTCTATAAATAATAACACTTTGCAACCTAAACTATGCTATTTTACAAGTTGCAACTAAACTTCTTTTAAATAAGCAAAATTAATCAACTTAAACTATATATATTTTTTAGACTTTGCAATCTAAATAATACTTGGTCACATCAACCAATCTCAATTATGTCTTTTTTTTCCCACATTTTGCAACCTAAGATTTTTTTTTACATTAACCAATGTGTATCTTTAGATGAATCTACTATTTACAATATAAACGTATAATTTAATTGAAACTTTTCAACATATATATGAAAGTATTAAGAAATATTGAAGAACTCATATGTTTTAGTTTGTCATTCGAACTATTGAAAAAACAAAAGATGTTTTATTTTGTTATTCCAACTATTGAATAACTTTTGAATCTTATTGTGTTATTTTTTTTATTTTGTCATTCTTTGTATATCTGAAATACCAAGGTATTAAAACTTGCAACTAAGATTTTTTAAAAGAAAATATTTATAATTAGAATTAAAACTTTATTTAGATAAATTTAAATACTTAAAGTAAAATGATATAACGAAAGAAAAATAATTTTCTTATAACATTATTCAGTTTATTTTATTTAATAATATAAGTTGATAGTTAGATATTTATGTTTGTTTTACCATTCGTAATTAATTAAGCTATAATTCATATAGGTGAAGAATGAAACAAACACACTATGTGTGTTTGGATTTCAAAGATAAGAAATGAACATTTTGAAAAAGATTTTATTTATATTTAATATTTATCTGAATATTAATTATATATATATATAATATATACCTATATATAAAGTGAGTTATATTAAATTCATGTATAACATGCGAGAAACTTATATTCACATTACTTATAATTTTATTTATGTTTTATTCTACATTTAAAAAAAAAATATTTTATTAGGATAAAACGATCACATATTTAAATATTAGATTATATCATATTTAGTTTTATTAATAAACTTATGTGCATCGCACGGGAGTAGTACTAGTATAGGTAATAGAAACAAATTTGATGACCCTTGCCGACGGGGACATGGTGCAGCAGCACCGCCTCGACCGCCCTAGGGCCGCCCCTGGCCATGTGTCACATATGTGTCTGCGTGTCATGTATTTATTAAGGTATATGTAATTTTAATATAGTTGTATTTATTTTACAAGACTCTTCATTCACTTCAATTATCCCTACTATATATTAAAGGGTAACCCCTGGAAAAGGTTGAGACATGTGTCTCTTCCAACTTATTTTAGGCTTCTCCCCCAATCCAATTTTCCCCCTTTTTCTTTTCTCTTTTTTTATTATTTTTTTTTTTTTTTTTTTTTTTTCCCTTCGAAATTTCAAGATCTTATAACTTTCTCGTCACAACTCGGTTTTTTATAAATAAAAACTAAATTAATCATCTCTTCACGATCTTCGACTTGACATCCATGATGCACATATCTTGATTAAAATATTAATTCTTAAGTGTAAAATAAATATTAGGATGATTAATTTTTTTAACATTTGTATATAAAAAAAAAGTGTGATATAATTCCAAAATATATTGTTTTTAATGGGGTAAATTATTTATTTTTTGTAGGAAGATTTTTTTTTTCTTTAATTGACCTCTTTCTATGTTAATAACTTTTGTTAGGTTTACACTTTACAATAGAAAAGCTTAGATATATTTGATAGGTTTACACTTTACAATAGAAAAACTTAGATAAATTTGCTAAAGTGATTTGTTCATTAGTTTGTTTATCATTTTTTTCTATTTTGTGAAAATAAAAATTATGTTAGCTACAAAAATAATAAGTCAAATATTTTTTATTTTAATATGACATGATAATATAGTTTACAACTCATATACTTAAGTAACTAATATGTTTGTGGCTTCTTATTATAATATTATATATGTTATTTAATATACTAGTAGTATCCCCGTGCGATGCACGGTTTGTAAGTGTAAGTGAATAAATTAATATTTTTATATAATTTTAATATAATAAAATATTACAATCAATAAATAATAAGATATGAAAAATTATATATTAATGAAAAAAGAGTGCAGTGAAAAGTATTAAAGACTAAAATATATATTAGTATGGAAATTTATTTTTCTTAATATATGAATATCTCTAGCATCCTTCCATAGAAGTCATGTTGATAATTGGGGCTGGAATTGCAATATGCGGTTGACAGGGATATATTTGTAATGTTAAAAATTTAGTTACTGTCTTCATAAATAAGTTTTCATTAATAATAGTCAATAAATTTATGTAAAAAATTTAATTTTAAGAAAATATTTTTTTTCGGTCCGGGCGGAATCATCCCAAATAGCTTTATAATATTTATTTTAGGCTAATATATGGCAAGTTATTGCCAATAATTATATTTTATATTGGGTTGAATTTTATATACCAAAATTGTGATTTCCAGAATTGGTAATAAATTTTGGGTGGGAAACTTCAAAGTTACTAATTTCGGCATATTTTGTTATTATATTAAGTATAGATGTGAGTTTCAATGATAATTATTTAAAATATTTGACGTTGTTTTGTCCTTATACTAATGTGTAATTTTTACAACCGTGTAATGCACTTGTGAAATAATAGGAAGAGATGAATCAAATTTCAAGTTTGTATTTCATATTTAATTAAAATATCTAGCCTCATCAATTCATGCATTAAAATAACTTAATTAAAAGAATTTATAAAAATATAATTGGTAATTTCAATTTGTGATAATGAAACGTATTAAAAGGAAAAACATAAACAATTGAAGAGACAAAATTTATGAAAATATAATTGGTCGTTTCAATTTGTGATAATGAAAAATATTAAATCTAAAGAAAAAAATATATCTAGAAATGGATATGGAAGGAGAAAGAAAGATAATTGGACAAAAAAATTAACTCATTTTGTATTTCTTAAAGAATATATATGCGGATAATTTAATCACGTATCATCATCATCATAGAAAAAGTAATATCGCATGGGTGGACATCTAAGATATGTAATGGAAGGATAATAGGGGATGAGACTACCAAGAGACCTTATGCAACTCATCTGTAATTAATTCCCAACGTTTTGTCCTATACTTATTATATAATAGTGTCTTCACAAATTATTTAATTGCATTTTGTAGGCTTGCCAATACGGTGATGACTATTCGTATCTTCTTCATGAGTTCGCTTAATCTCTACCAAACACTTCAATTATGCCTCTTTCCCGTAATGCAAGAGTCTCACATAGGTACAACTTTTTTTTTTCTTTTTAAATAGTTCTATACAACTATTAATTTTAAATTTGTTGATTACATATAATTTTTTGTACAGGTAAGTTTTTACAATGCATGGTTATTTACCACAATAAAGATCCAGATCTTAGTGTTGTCAGCCCTAATATAGATGGGAATAAAATGATTGTGAATTTCCCAAGAAGAGAACTAATATAATGAGATCGAAAATATGAACGAGAGAACCCGTGATTAAGATAACACAATGGTCCAATATCGACTATCTATAACAAAATTAAGCAAGAAATGGGTGATGAGTACATTGGCTACTCCAATATGCACGATATTGGCCCTTTAATTGTGTTATCCAAAACAAACCCATGCATCGCACGAGCCTCATCTAGTAATTAAAAAAAAAAAAAAAGTAGTGGTTAAGCTGGGGGAGGGACATGTTGGCAGCGGAAGGAAAAGAGGGAATTGGTACCCAGTCCAATTTCAAGTCCCAATCCTACTCATTCTATGTCCAAACATTACAGATTAACCAAATCCAACTTCTACCTAATTTCAACATCTATGCAATCTTGCAGTCTTAAACACTTTCGAATAATTTTATACAGGTTAATTAAAACATAATATGTATATTATAGGATTCTCTGATCAAGCACGCGATAATTAGGCATTTGCACACATCATCAAAAATTTATTCAACTATAAGGTGTGGTTTTCCTTTAATATTTTCTTTAATTAAATATATTGTTGGATGTATTAAATATGTTTCTATGATGAGTTTATGAAATTAGGTTCAATTTTTATTTTTTTTGATCCGGTTATGTGAATGTTCAATAATGATATGGTGATACAAAACTATGAGCAAACCTCCATATAACATCACAATACATGTTATTCTGACATTATATGGTGATTTGCTCATATTCTTAACGGCTTGCTTGTATTTAATTTTAGCAAACTAAACTCCACGGGTTGGATGTAGCTCACCCCTATGAAAATTAACTTTTCAAGTTAAGGGAGTCGACTGGCGGGCTAGATGGTGGATGATGGCTATAATTAATTAAATTTAGTTTATGATTTGTGAGAAATTGTTTGACTTAACTTTAGGGGGAAAAATCATAAATGGTCCCGTAACTTTTACTTTTACGGATTTGGTCCCATAATTTTTAACTTTATGAATTTAGTCTCGTAACTCCATTAACTGTTACATTTTAGTCCATTTTAGTCGGAAAACCATTGATTGACTGAAAAAGGTTACGTGATCAGCATATGCCGGCAAAATTTGGAAAAGAATGGCGAATTTATTCACTTGGAAAGAATATGCTTATTTGGAATAACTTTTATTTATTTTTATAACCTATATTTACGCACCAACAACTTATTAATAGTTTAGAAAAAAAGATTTAAACTATTTCCCCAAATTAATAACCAAACAGAACCCTACTTTTGAGCTTGCCAATGGTAAACGAAATTGAAATATGCAGGCACAAGCATTGGCACTCACAAATTCCGCCACTGTTGTTGCACCAACCCCTTCCTCCAACCTACAACCACACACTGCACATCCATCAAACCTACCTTAATCTCATCTCTCCCCATCAAATCATAAACAATCTCAACCGTCCAATCCTCTGAATCAACAATCCTCCTCGTCTGTCCTCTCCACCACTCTAACACCTAAATTGGAGCATCGACAACTGGAAAACGAAGAAACCCTCATAGCTTGTAGAGTACCCAGACCAAAATACCCTCGATTCAGTATTAAAGATTCTCAAATCGTGCCTGCGATTGTTTTCGTGCTAGATCCATTCGTTGGAGAACTAGATCTATATCACCAGTGTGTAGCCAAACAACGTTGGCTATTGTGAAACTTACGATTGTAACCCGCCCATTGGGAAACTGACGATGTGATTTCAAGGTTGTCGTAGGAGGGAGGAGTTCGAAGAGGTGGATGTTTCTGAAGGAGTTTTTGACACGACGAAAAGGGCGCAACTGGAGGAGTTGAGGAAGAAGACATGGGGGCAGTTGGCGGTGGCTTGGTCAACGACGAAGATGGATTAATCCCCCCACCAAATCATCTATGCTGATGTGTAGCTCAGTTTGTTGTTGTTGTTTTTATTATTATTTTGTTATAGAAAATTGAGTACTTGCCTGCAATTACTATGAAAATGAGGGTTCATTGAGAATAAAGTTAGAATTTAACAAAGTCGTTCGAAAAATTACAATAAAATTATACATGCCACATCACAAAATTTCTTATATGTTCTAGTTTTACTTGGATTTTAGTCGTTTAATGGGAGATGTCTTCATTTTTACATACTTACCCTATAGTCGTCATAGGAGACATCTCCTCTAAGATTGTTATCAGTCCATGTTGTTCTCTCTATTGTGATTCTCTACAGTGGCAACGACACTCGATTACAGCAATGACCATGAATATGTTCTTCTATTTTGCCCATTCTCTTGATTTTTTTAACCATTTGGCCCTAACCCATAGATTAAACCTTCAAATTCCAATTTCACCGTTTGGTTTTAACTGAAGCAACGACTGAGAAAAAAAGTGAAATTTATAATTTTAATCTAAAACATGCGTGCAAGTTACATATTTTTTTAAGTTGCCGGAATAAATTAACGTGAAAATGAAAAATGGGTTGCAATCGCGCGATTAGCATGGGTTACAAAATTAGAGATGTGTTTTTTACGTTGGGTTTCCAGTAGAAGGATAGACAAAAGGAAATGAAGGGAAATTGCAAGGAAGAAAGGGGGGATTTAGTGGGTTTAAGAAGAAACATCAATTTCAGTAAGGCAAGATAGTTTTTATAAATTTATTTGGTTTTGGAAGTTAAAAACTTGATATTGATAAAATAAAATGAATGTGAGTTGATTCCCTCTTTCAATTACACCGGTACTTTATTAGTTTGAGCACCTTGAAAATTTGCGATGATGATGATAATCTACTTTACCGCATACTCTTAAACTTACGTTATCAATGACCTCGACACCAGGTCGTGCGATCGCGACAAACAACTAATAAAAAAGAAATAATTAAAGTGAAATTCAACCACGATCCCGGTTGTGGAATGGGTCAACCAAACAATTTCACAATCCAACCTCATTCTGCAACTTGTCACATGTAGGCATCCCATTTGTTGCATTAAATTATTTATTGAATATAATTTTAATAATAAATAAATAAGATAATTTTTATTTTATAAAAATTAAAAAATTATCGAAATTCTTTTTTTTTTTTTTCTAATACAAGTAGAGCCTAATGTTGACATATTTTGAATTAAAATTTGAAGCTCTTTATTTTTTTCCTTTATAAATATAAGGGTTGATCCGATATGTTAGATGGGTCAGGCCATAGAAATATAGGCACGATGTACAAGCTAGCTCGTTCGGATCGGTCCGATGGGCTAAAAACCCGACGGACCTCCGGTCGGCCCGATAATCTTAGTATATTATAGGAGAATACCACGGGCCGGACTGACTATATCTAGGTCAAAACAAAATTTTGGCCAGGCCCGACCCGACCCGAAATATGACATTAGGCCCGGCCTGACTGGGCCGGACTGCCCGAATTGCCACTTCTATTTGTAATTTAGTATTTCAGGCAAGTATTTGTAGATTAATTCATTTTTTCAATTTCGTAATTAAACTTTTTCAATTTTAATTTGGTTATTATTTTAGCATGTTATTTTGAACGTATCGAAAACAAAATCAACTTATTGTAAGTGCGGAATTAAAATAATATTTTTCCTTGAAATATAAAAAAAGTGTGAAAAATAATATGCAATTTGTTACACGTGTTTATGAATGCATATTATGTCGATTTAAGTGTTCATTTAGTGACATTTGTATACGTAATTGACTGTGTATTGTTCATATTTGCATTATTGGATAATTTGATATTATGTGACTTGTTTTGAAGCTATTTGGATCAATCTAGACCAGAAAATCGAACTTGACTAAGGAAGGACATTGAAAACAAGTTTCGCAAGTCAAAAAATGAAACAAAATCGACTCAAGCCTAAGGAAGATGAGCTCGGCCAAGACAATCAGGCTCGGCCGAGATAAAAGAACAAGGGAAAATTATATTTTCAACTAGAGAACTGACTCGGCCGAGACAACTGATTCTCGATCGAGAATTCTATACATGCCTCTCAGTCGACACACATATCTAGTCAAAATAGAATTTGCTCGAAAATTACTTTTTCAAGCCCAAATTTAGGCCTAATTCATCTCCATCTATAAAAGGAAGACCCTAAGTCCGAAAATAGAACTTTGACATTGATTTTGGAGCATAGACTTGGGGATTTCGAAGAGCACGCGGATTTTTTATATTTCATGTTTATTCCTTTCATTAGTAATTTGTTTTTAGTCATCGCTATTGTGAATATTAGTTCAATTTCATCAAGTGGTTTGTTGTATGAAGTTTGAGTTGTTAGGAATCTGGAACCGGAGGGGGAATTTGAAGAACCGAATCAGAAAACCGGGTTTAAACTCAAATCAGTGGAAGAGGTTAGGAGGAAACCGGGTTTATGTTAGTTATAACTGTCGTTTACAACGGTTTCATTCTGTTGCACTAAAAACCGTTGTGGAAGCCCTGTTCCTGCAACTTGCAGCAGTTGAGTTAAAATCTGTTACAACTGCCTCATCTCCAGAATTCGAGCTACAACACCTATACACATTTAAATCACTTGTAAATGCGAGCTAGATAGTAGAGTTTTCCCTCTGTAAACATTACACTAGTGAGAGAATTAGAAGCCTAGGGTTTATGCTCCAATTCGGCTTGTGAATTGGGGATTTTCTAGTTTATGGGAAATTCTTGTAATTGATTGTGTAGTGGAGTGAATTGAGGTGCATAGAGCCTCCGTGGATGTAGATCAACTCTGATCGAACCACGTAAATCCCGTTATGTTCATTTTATTTATAATTTCTGTGTTGAAGCACTGCTCGGCCAGTTTCTGGTTTCTTGTGGCCGAACATTCTTCTTAATTATTTTTGGTGATTCTAATCTTCTCATAAAAAGTGGCACCATCTGTGGGAAGGTCTCTCACACAAGAAGAAGAAGAGAATAGTAGGAATGAAGATGGATCTGGACAAATTTTCAGGGAAAAACGATTTCTCTCTATGGAAGATAAAGATGAAGACCATCTTGTTACAGAATAGGTTATCAAATTCTCTCAAACCTGAAGGTGAGTGGGTGGAGGCTGAGAAACCTAAATATGGTGATATGGATCAGAAGGCATTAAGCCTGATCATCCTGTGTCTTGGGGATAAGCTTTTGAGGGAAATATCCAGATGTAAGACTGCAATTGAGGCATGGACTAGGCTGGAGGAGCTGTACTAGTCCAAGTCAGTTTCCAATAAGCTATTCCTCAAGCAGATATTAATGGCTTTCAAGATGGTGGTTGAAAAGGTATTTTCTGATCAATTAGATGAGTTTACAAAGCTGGTTGATGAACTGGAAGATCTTGGGGTGAAAATTGAAGATGATGACAAAGCTTCGATGGTACTGAATGCTTTGCTAAGATCTATGGAGTGTTTCAAGGACACTCTGATGTTTGGAAGGCAAGATAAGCTGAGTTATGACTCAATTATTACTGCTCTGAAGACCAAATGTTTGCAGAATCAAGGAGACAAGAAAGTAACTCAATCTGGTGAAGGTTTGAACATTAAGCTCAAAAGAAACTATCAGAAGAAGAAGGGCCAAACTTCAAAAGATTCAAAGAATGAAAATGATACTCAGAAGAAATCTGGAGAGTGGGTAGAAAACAGGAAGTGTTTCAAATGCAAATAAATTGGACACCTGAAGAAAGACTGTCCACAAAAGAAGAAGAAGGAGAAGGAAGGCCAAGATGCTGAAGCTGCTGTTGTTGAACATGAAGAAGACACACCAAAAGTTCCGAATGTTACTAAGTCAAAGATGGAGAAGGAGTGGGTTCTTGACACTGGATGCTCCTTCCATATGTGTCCTCATGAAGACTAGTTCAGAACCTCAAGAAAGAAGATGGAGGGTGTGTTTTGCTGGGAAATGATCAATCCTGCAGGGTCCAAGGCACTGGCTCAGTAAAAATTAACATGTTTGATGGAGTTATAAGAACTATCACCAATGTGAGGTATGTACCTGGTCTCAAGAGAAATTTACTCTCCCTATGATCTCTTATTTCTACTGGATGTGAATTCAAGTCTGTTGATGGTCAATTACACATAACTAAAGGAAACAAACTGGTGATCAAGGGAAAACAACATAATGGTGTTGTTGGTTGTGTGGGCAACATTCTGGGCAAGATTGAACTAATACTGTGGCATAAGAGGTTAAGGCACATTGGGAAAAGGGGATTAAAAGAATTATCCAAGAGAGGCATAATTGGAGAGGTTGGAAATCAAACACTTGAATTTTGTGATAAATGTGCATTAGGCAAATCAAAGATTTTGCCTTATGCTAAGGGGACTCACACTACTCAAGAACCTTTAGATTATGTCCATTCAGACATTTGGGGACCATCTAGAACTGAAACTCATGGAGGAGGAAGATACTTCATGTCTGTGATTGATGATTTCAGTAGGAAAGTGTGCGTCTTTGTTTTAAGAAATAAGAGTGATGCCTTCACCAAATTCAGAACATGGCCGATTCAAATGGAGAATTTAAGAGGCAAGAAGCTCAAGCATTTGAGAACAGACAATGGCTTAGAGTACCTATCTACTGAGTTTACTAACCTCTATGATGAAAGAGGAATTACCAGACACAGAACAGTCCTAATGAACCCTCAACAGAATGGTGTTGCAGAAAGATTCAACAGGACAATACTTGAAAGAGTGAGGTGTATGCTGATTAATGTTGGACTGCCAAAGGTTTTCTAGGGAGAAACAACTAATACAACATGTTACTTAATCAACAGATTACCTTCATCATCTCTAGGGTTCAAAACACCAGAAGAAGTGTGGAGTGGCAAAATTCCAAGTTATACAGATTTGAAGGTGTTTGGGTGTCTGGCTTATGCACATATTAAGCAAGACAAACTTGACCCAAGGGCACAAAGGTGTGTGTTCTTGGGATATCCAGAAGGAATCAAAGGTTACAGGCTATGATGTTTGGAACTAGGGAATCAGAAGCTCGTGATAAGCAGGGATGTTAAGTTTAATAAATCAGTTATGGGATATCACTCCACTGGAAGTCAAGAAGAACTTGATGGGGCTATTGAGGCAGAAAAGGTATCAGTTCAGGTGGAGCCTCAGATAGATGATAATCCTCAAAGGGTTGAGGATTTAGAAGAACACTCAAGTGACAACTCATCAGAAGAAGTGATGTGCAAACTGTTAATCAAAACTTGAGAAATTATAGTATTGCCAGAGATAGACCAGGAAGACAAATCCAAAGACCAGAATTCTATGGGCAGGCTGGAAGTGTGCATTATGCACTTAGCATTGCTGAAGACATAGAACATCAGGAACCACATAACTTCAAAGAAGCAGTCAGTGGTCGTGAAAGTGAGCACTGGATCAGTGTAATGATGGAAGAAATGGAATCTCTGGAAAGAAATGGTACTTTGGAGCTAGTTGATAAGCCTAAAGGGCAGAAGCTGGTGAGTTCCAAGTGGATCTATAAGAAAAAGATTGAAGCTGGAGACACAAAAAGGGTAAGATATAAGGCAAGGCTTGTTGCAAGGGGTTTTACTCAGAGAGAGGGCATTGATTTTAATGAGGTTTTCTCTCCTGTGGTGAAACACTGCTCTATTAGACTTCTATTATCAAAGGTGGCACAAGAGGACATGGAGTTACAACAACTAGATGTTAAAAGTGCATTTTTGCATGGTGACTTGATTGAGAACATATATATGAAACAACCTAAAGGTTTTGTGATTCCAAGAAGTGAAGAAAATGTATGCTTTCTCAAGAAGTCACTGTATGGATTAAAATAGAGTCCAAGACAGTGGAATAAGAAGTTCAATGAGTTTATGTTGAAGGCAGGATTCATCAGGAGTTTGCATGACAATTGTGTATACTTTGATAAGGATTCTAAGGCTGATCCAGTGTATCTGTTACTATATGTGGAGGACATGCTTATTGCAAGTAAAAGTAAGCATAAAATACAGCTGCTGAAGAAGAAGTAGAGCTCAGAATTTGACATGAAAGATTTAGGAGATGCAAAGAAGATTTTGGGCATGAGCATTATAAGAGATAGGAATTTTGGAAGTTTGTGGTCGTCTCAGAGGCATTATCTTTAGAAGGTGGTGGAGAGGTTTCAGATGCATGAAGCCAAACCTCTGAGTATTCCAGTAAATCAACAACTTAAATTGTCCAAGGAGCAGAGTCCAAAAACTGCAGAAGAAGTGAAATACATGAGAAACATACCATATGCAAGTGGTGTTGGCAGCTTGATGTATGGCATGATCTGTAGCAGACTTGACTTGGCTTATGGTGTGTCTTTGGTTAGTAGGTACATGTCAAATCCTGGTAAAGCTCATTGGGATGCTTTGAAGTAGGTGCTGAGATACTTAAAAGGAACAGTGAACTTAGGTTTAAAGTTTGAGAAACAATCAGGTGTTACTGTTCCATTGGTGGGGTTTGCAGATGCTGATTTTGCAGGGAATGTAGACACCGGAAGATCTATTATAGGTTATGTATTTACACTATATGGAACTGCAGTTAGTTGGAGGAGTGTGCAACAATAAATAGTGGCTTTGTCCACTACAGAAGCTGAATACATTGCATTAATCAAGGAAATTGTGTGGTTGAAAGGGATTCTCAAGGATCTGGGAATAAAGCATGAGTGTGTGACCTATTCTGTGATAACCATATTGCACTTCACTTGGTAAAACACCAAGCATTTCATGAGAGATCCAAGCATATAGATGTAAGGTTACACTTTGCAAGAGATGTGATAGATGCAGGGTCTGTGGAAGTTAAGAAAGTTCATACACTTGACAATGCTGCTGATTTCTTAACCAAAGCAGTTCCTGGTAACAAGGTTGTACATTGCTCGAGCCTAATCAGGCTTGAACAATGTGTTTAAAGCTTAAAGAATAAGGACAGGTTGAGGTAAGGACATGCACTTGAATTCATTGAGGTGGAGATTTATGAATATTAGTTCAATTTCATCAAGTGATTTATTGTATGAAGTATGAGTTGTTAGAAATTTGGAACCGGAGTGGGAATTTGAAGAACCGGATCAGAAAATTGGGTTTAAACTCAAATCAGTGGAAGAGGTTAGGAGAAAATCGGGTTTAGGTTAGTTATGACTATCGTTTACAACGGTTTCATTCTGTTGCACTAAAAACCGTTGTGGAAGCCCCGTTCCTGTAACTTGCAGCAGTTGAGTTAAAATCTGTTACAACTGCCTCATCTCCAAGATTCGAACTACAGTACCTATACACATTTAAATCACTTGTAAATGCGAGCTAGATAGTAGAGTTTTCCCTCTGTAAACATTACACTAGTGAGAGAATTAGAAGCCTAGGGTTTATGCTCCAATTTGGCTTGTGAATTGAGGATTTTCTAGTTTATGGAAAATTCTTGTAATTGCTTGTGTAGTGGAGTGAATTGAGGTGCATAGAGCCTCCGTGGATGTAGATCAACTCTGATCGAACCACCTAAATTCCGTTACGTTCATTTTATTTCTGATTTCTGCGTTGAAGCACTGTTCGGCCAGTTTCTGGTTTCTTGTGGTTGAACATTGTTCTTAAATTTTTTTGGTGATTCTGATCTTCTCATAACAGCTATGATCGGGTAAAGTCTTTAATTTCTGTCTTTGACTAAGTAGAACCCTAGAACGATGTTCTTGTAATTATTTCGGTAATTGTTTGATTTAACTGTGCTCTGAGATTATTTATGTTATTCGATTTCTTCATATCTTTTATATGTATTTTATTTGGATTGATCACCCGGGTATTAGGCATATAGCTGTTGTTAGGTCGTAATTCATAATCCGTAATTGTTATGAATTTATGTCTAAGAGTATAAATTAGCGAGTTCATTCGCTAGGATAACATAAATCACGGTTACTTGTATCAAGCTTGTGATTAATTACATTTAAGGGGTAACAAGATTTATTGGTAAGCAGACTTGTGATTAATTACACTTAAGGGGTAACAAGATTAGCATAGCATACTTGCTAATTCTTGGGATAGGAATTTCAGAATTAGTTTATCAATCAATTGCATTAGTTACGAGAATAATTCGGACTAGGGGGATACTGGATTAAAGGCAGAAATACCTTCTTTTTCTTTATCATATTTGAATTCATCCTTAGTTTGTTAGTTGAATTGATATTTTCTTACAACTCCCCAACATTATATTATATTTATTATATATTATTATAATTATTTACATATTTGGTTTAATACGATAATATGATTAGTTTCCCTGTTCTCTGTGGGATCGATCCTGACTTACTCTATCTGGTATTAAGGAAAGGTAGTTAGGAATTAAATAATTAATTTGACTGCATCCGACAGTGCGACCACAATTATTAAACCGTAACAAAAATATTGGTTTTATTGGAAAATAAGGTATGTATTTAGATAAAAGAAATTAATATTTATTAAAATGTTAGATTGTGTTGGGTTGTTGATAAAGTATGAAATGTATTTTTTGAGTTGTGAAATATGTTGTGTATAAAGAAGAAAAATAAATAAATAAATAGATTGAATTGTGGGGAATAGTTAAGGAAGGAGGTACAATGTAATTGGGAGGTTGATGTTTCAATAATGATGAGGCGAATTGTCCCTAGGTAGGTAGGTAGCTCCATATAATGAATACAAGAATGCATGGATAGCTATATATATATATTAGAATTGGCGAGTGTGATTTGTTGACGTTGTGAAGGGATCGACCCAACATTGGTCCTCCTCTACAGCCTTGTCCCATCTATTTCTGAAACTCATCATTTCTGCATACGACCGCGCCCGCACCTGCAACAACACTCCAGACATGTATTATTATTATTTTCACTTCAATTCCATTGCTACTTAATTACTGTATTTCACCAAATTAACTTACCAATGATCTCTCCAACCCCGATCCTACCTGTCACATATACACGCACCCAAAACATTTATAAATATATATACCAAATTCTACTACACTAATATGTTTTTGCACTTTGCACCTTCATTTTGTTTTTTAATTTTTTTATAACAATTTCTATTACTCCCTCCGTTCCACCTTATTTTGCACACCAAAAAAATTAAAAGTTATAACATAATATTCACCCTCACAATCTCCATCCTCTATCCAACTTTGAAAAGTTAACAAACAAACAAAAAATATTTTTTCTTAATACCCGTGCCGACCCCCCATGCAAGATAAGCCGGAACGGAGGGAATACATATTTTCTTTTTTAAAAATTGGAACCTCCGACTATATATTCGGACAATACATGAATATTTGCTCAGCACATGTCAAAAGGGAACAAATCTTAACTTGTCCCATAACTTTTTACTTTTACACAATTGGTCCCATAATTTTTACCTTTTTCCAATTTAGTCCCGTAAGTTAGAAACTTGTTCAATTTAAGGCCAATTTTGACCGAAAAATGAGCGTGAGGTACGCACGCCGGTTCGCTCGTTTTTTCCGGCCAAAATTGGCCTTAAGTTGAGCAATTTTCCAACTTACGAGACTAAATTGAAAAAGGTGAAAATTTCAGGACCAATTGCGTCAATTACCATTTCACTTAATTTACGGGATCTTTTTGTGGTCGAATTAGAGCAATTATAAATATCAATAAATTATGTTGGTTATAATTCAGTGAATTGGGACTAAAAGACAAACTAAAATTTAAATAATATAGTTACTTCTGTTAAAGTTTTATACTCCCTCCGTCGGAATGAACTTGCATCCTTTCTTTTTTCGTCCGTCCCAATCAAATTTGCACACTCCTTTAAAAGAAAAGTTATAACACAATCTTCACCCTCAAAATCTCCACCCCAAAATCTCTACCCTCAATCCACCTTTGAAGAGTGAACATAAAAACAAAAGAAAGATAGATTTTCTTAATATGTGTGCACCCTTAGGGGTGCAAGTTCATTCGCGATGGGGGAGTAATATTTACGGGGTTTCTTGGTGTCTGAAGTAGAGTTATTTGTAAATATAATTTAGTTTTTAAATTTCACTAGTATAAAATTAATGTTATAAGTAATCAATAAATTATGTTGTGATTTTCATTATAATTCAGTGGATCAGGACAAAAGGATTAACTAAATATTAGAAAATTAGTTACTTTTGTTAAAGTTTCAAAATGTAATTTATAGGAAAATTGCTTAATTTAAAACAATTTTAGTCAAAAAATGAGCGTGAGGTACACGTGTTGGTTCGCTTGTTTTTTTTGGGCCAAAATTGCCATTAAATTGAATAATTTTTTAATTTACAGAACTAAATTGAAAAATGTGAAAATTACAGGACCAATAATATAAAAGTAAAAAGTTATAAAGATTTTTCCCCATGCCAAAAGGTCATGGCCACCAATATAAATTTCAGAAAAATCTGAAAAAAAAAATCGAAAATAACATAAAAAAAAGAGAGAAAATGCTAGAAAATTAAAATAAGAGATGTAATTAAAATTTAATTTTAGATAATTAAAAATAAGAATAAATCCAAAAAATCTAAAATAACATATTAAAATTATAAAATAAAAAAATAACTAAAAATTCTTAACTTATTTTAAAAATAATTAAAGTTATAAAAAAATTTGTCCATTATGTTGCACTTATCTTTTTTCGTTTTACGTTTTCTGAAAATTTTATTTTATGTTCCAAAATTAGACAAAATGGTGTAGTGAACGTTTCAACAGATTAACCTTGTCGTAATTGCTGACATCACATTACTTTTTAATTTTGTTTAATTATCTTTGTGGTAAATTGGGTTGGATGTAACTTATGTGATTTAAAAATAAGAAATTTATTCTGAAAAGAAAAATAAATAAAAATCCAAAAAATTATCTAAGAACCTCTGGCGCCACCCCACGGGTACCCCAGCACTAGTTCGATACATATCCCTTGCGTCCTCAATCAGCCCCAGCTGCCTTATGGCAGAGATGTCCTTTCCACCCACTCTGTATCACCCCATCAGACCCCCTCCTTCATTTTCATCAGTAGGGAGTATTTCTTCATTTTATTTTATTTTATTTTTAACAATCTAAAATTAAACTTTTATTTTTGTTTTCTCATTTTTTTCTTTTGTCTAATTTTCGTGCACAACACAGGTTTATGTATAGTCGGATTTTGCAATCGTTTAAAAATATAAAATGTGTAATACAAACTGTGATCGAAAAAATTAAAAAGTTTAAGTTGAACGTTCACGAACTCGCATAGTATATTGTGTCTGTAATTAATCTTATTAATAAACGAGAAGAAAGGACAATACCTTATTTTTATCGGAAAGAGCACCAAGTGTAGGAAGGCCCAAATGTACAACGTACTCCTCATCAACCACCCCAACTTTAACAGTTCGATCACCCTTTTGATGTATCAAGAAAGTGTGTTTTACTTATTATTATATAAGATAAAAACTTGTGTATGACAGTCATACATTGTGTGTCAGCAAAAATATTACTTTTTGTAGAAAATTACCTCTTCATTTTAAACATAACAATATTACTTTTTGTAGCGAAAGTATAAATTTTATTGAAAAGTATCATTTTTATGCAAAATGCGATTCTATCACACCGGATAGCTGCTGCACATAAGTGTTACAGTATATATAATTAGAGATAATTAAGGAGTTTGAAGTGATTATATATAGACTTGCCTGTGCGCAATAACCAAGTTGCTTATCCAAGCCCCACGCATGGATCAAGTCATTCTACATGCAAGTAAGATACAGTTGATTAGTTTGTTTATCAAGACCCTAGCTAGCTATTATTCATGTCTTCCCCACTACCTCACTAATTTTTTAAACATGAAATAGTGTTTTGTTATGTATACCTGAATCATATGCCAAACACAGCGCCATGCTGCTCTTGAGAACACCGGGGCCATCATTTCCACCCAACTGCACTATCCACCTCACCAAATTAATTAATACTTTGCTAATTGAAATACGTAGCAACAGAGGTCTCACCCGACACAGGGTGGAGCAGTGCTGTTTCCGTCACACCTTCCAGATCCACCATCTTTCAATCTATAATATCTCCTATGCACCCTCGATCTCCGGTTGCGAACCGTAATCCGATGATGCACTTGGGATTCAGCAGCGTCAAGAGCAGGCTGTGATATTTCTAGACCCTCTTCCTTTATTATTGACAGGTACCTTTACAATAAACATTATAATATTATACTATGCATATGCATAAATATAATAGTAATTGATAAATTATGAGCTTGAAGATGAAACCTTGCTGGATGAAAATGATCAAGTCCAAGGTCCTCGTCCCACAGGAAAATATAATGATATTGGGCAACAATATCTGGGTGTAGAAAACGCTTGGCAAACCACCTGTAATCAAGTCAATTAAGCCTAGCATATAGGTAGCTAATTGGTTGATTATATTATATATGTACCATTTAGTCTGGTTTGTGGCAGAGACATGAATGACTCGGTGACTCCACTCGAAATGGTGCCATTCATCCACAAAACCATCGTAATGAAAGAGCATCACACCAAATTCTTGTGCCAGAAACTGAAACAATATATATATATCAAACCCCAGCCTAATTTAAAGCAATGCAAAGTAGCAGCTTACCTTTATAACCATTTGGTTTACCAGTCCTTTTTGTTGAAGGCCAACTGGGAGGGCTAACAAATATGGTTTCTCCTTGGCGTTGGAAAGATGAGGACCCGAAAGAGGGTACATTTCCAAGTTGGAAGTAGCCGAAATTATTCCTTCTGGCAATTGCAATGGCAATGGCTTGCATTTCTCCTTCAATTCAAAATCATATTATTCAAAACTCCATCCGCCATCATAATCAACTATATATATATATATATATATTCTACCTCACATTTCACAGTCGGCCCCGGCCCCACTCCAGTTGATAACTGCATTCATTAATATTAGCTACAAAGACTAATTTAGAAATAAAATATTAATTTTTCAAGTACCGTAGATACGAGCATGAAAGAATTATTGGCAATGAAGTAAGCAGAAGATATGAAAGCCATTGTGATGAAGAAAGTGCAGATACATGATCTTGTTTTAGCAGCGGCAGATACCTGAATGAAAGTGATGGTTAAGGCAGAAGCATAAAACAGGTACAGGTGTTGTTGGAAAGAGGGGCGGGGTACTTACAGAATTGTGGGACTTCATTCATATAAGATAAAAAAGACACAAGCAATAGCAGGCAGGCAGGCAGGCAGTCAAGTTTATATTAGTTAGGAATGTTAGTTCTGAGTTTGCAGGGAATAAAACATTAGTGCCCAGCGCAGGGCAGGGCAGCCATAGCTGTATTACTATTAGTCGTGCCAAGACGTGTATATATGGATTCTCAGGATCCCTTCAGCAATCGTGGACAAGGATGGATGGATGGATTCTCTAATCTTTACTATTTTTATTTATTACTGTGTTTGATCATGTACTAGTGGCATGCCCCATGTTCTCCTCACCCTCCTTTTTTGCCTCACCATTTTATTTTCATTAATCAAATTTCAACTCTGTTAATATAAATAAATCATTTCGTGGAAAAAAATCCTTTTTTTTTACTATACTTCTCGGAAATTTCGATTATGACATTCATGAGAGTCGAAGAAGGGTATTATGTTGCTTCTCTCAAAAGTCAAATTTAAGAAACTCCAAACATATATTGAGTTAATGATTAATGGAGCAATAATTGTATCGGTTTCTATATAATAAATTCATGTTCTCGTAGATATATGAAAATTGGGAATATGCTCCATAACATGAAAGTGACAACAAATCCAACTCTCGCCAAGCACATTATAAAGTCAACATGTTTGATCAATTCCAACACACAACAATGTGACCTCAAGGGTATGCTTGGAAATGACACTTGTGGCCTTAGAGGAATCCTCACCTGTTGAAAAATCTATATTCTATATCTATAACTAGTAGTTATCCGTGCGATGCACGGGAAAGAGTTTGAATTAATATTTTTTATATAAAAAAATATCATTTAATTTATAGTGTTAAAAGTGTAACATGTTGGAATTTGAATATGTAACTTTTGTGTGTGCGTGTGTTCTTGTTAGGAATGTTTTAACTGTCATTTTTACTCTCATAAATATATCCTCAATAACAAACATAATAACATCAAAATTCATCATAAATAAACAACAGGAATTCAAAAAATTCGAAATTAGTAGGTTTTCTTAAAAAAAAAAACACATCATGCAAAAACACAAAAGGTTTAATATCAACATACTATAACAAAAAATTACTGGAAAAAACTAATGTAGATCATTCAAGTTTCTAGAAAGACATAAATGTTAACGAATTTTGAAATACTTATTTATACACGAACCTGTAGTAGCTTTCCCATAAAATATCAAAATCTTCAATTATTCTTGATTCGTAACTCTAAAAACAACTAAGAATATATCACGAAAGAAGATAGGCTTACTAAAGAGCAATCCTAACCTGATTGCGAAAATATCAAGTTGTACCATCAATTAGTATATATCGTCAATTCCAGTAGTATCACAAACTCCCACTTTTGAAAATATAGTCTTGAAAATATTGAAAATAACATCGGAAAAGAAAGAAAAAGTCGGTATACAATTTTCCCAATTAGGAACTACTATAGAATATAATAAGAAATCTATCAAGAAAATGTTTGTCATTTGAAACTTTTGCAGAAAAGCAAGATAATATAATCTACAAATTGTTCCTCGGTGGGGACTTTGCAAAAGGATCCACCAAAATCTACATCATAAACCTAGAAATATTTCTTTAATTATCCTCATAGAAGAAAGTAATTGCTTGCAAGATCTTCAATTCCTGAAACTCATACATGAACTATAAATGTGATAGTTTAGTTTAGTTTAGTTGCAAACCAGGGTATTGCTATTACTTATATAGTGGAGAATAGATTTCTCCCTAGCAATAATCAACCAAAAAAAAAAAAAAATTAAGAAGTAGGTAGTCAACGTGGGGAACTTCCATAAGAATTTTTTTTTTCTCCATAAACTAATTAATTAATGTAGTACTACCTCCGTTTTTTTTAGTTGTCATTCTAACTAATTTATTTTATTTGTAAATAGTTGTCATTCTAGCGATGCACGGGCTATTTTTTTAAAAAGTAAATCAATATTAACATGAACAATACTTTTTATTGAAAACACATTTTTATTTGATAATATATAACAAAAAAGGAAATGGTTAAATTTTTTTACTAAGAAAACTTTTGTGTTCTTTTGCAGTGTTTTTCATTCATTGCCTCTTACTCCGGAAAATCAGTAATTTCCACTAATAAAAACACATTTTAATTTTTTCACGAATTTCTTACTCGTATCTTGTTCCAGTTTTTTTTTTTAATATTTTATTTTATTTTTATATCTTGTCTCTATCAAACATTAATATTAAATTATGATAAATTTTGAATAAACTACACTGATTGGTAATAATAAATAAAGCGAACATACATAATCCAGAATCTGATATCAGTTAATAGAATTGAGAAACAAATAATCTTAAGGATTATTCTTATATAAAATGTTTTATTAGTTTACGTACAAAACATCTTCTATTAGAAACAAACATAATTTTCTTTTAAGGATTATTCTTATATAAAATATTTTATTAGTTTACCTACAAAATATCCTCTATTAGAAATAATTTTAAGAAAGACATAGAAAATACAATTTTATTTAGGATGAATTGAATCTTCATAGTCCATATGATGAGCTCATTCATATAAATAGAGTTGGATTTGGATTTAGAATTTTAAAAGACGTAGATGACTTCAAATCTTACAATTTTTTTATCCAATAATCTCCTATATCCATAAGATGAGCTCATTAATATAAATAAAGTTGGATTTTAATTTAGAAAAATTAATGGACTAAACTAATAAAATACTTTATATAAGAATAATCATTAAGAAAATATATTCTTTTCTCAATCTTATTAAATTGTATTGCAATTCTAGATTGTATATCTTGGTTGTTTGTTTATTATTATTAATCAGTATGATTTATTCCAAAATTTATTATAATTTAATATTAAGATTTTGGAAGAGAGATGAGAGAAGAAAAAAAAAAAAGAAATTATTTTCGAGAGAAGAAATAAAACGGATAAAATACTTTACAGATAAAATAATTTTGGGAAAAATAATATTGTACTGTGGAAAAAAACTAAAAAAACTGATTTTGTGGAATTTGAGGCGAGGAAGGAATCAAAAATATATTTAGCGTGTTTTTTTTTGATGGAGTGTGTTAGCTGACCGAACACATCATGGTGGGATCTATAAGAAAACTCACTGGTGGTTCCATATCATTATTGATATACAATAATCTATATATAGTTTGATACATTGATTTTTACAATTTAGAAATTCTTGAGATCAAGCAAGCGGCCATCCTTTTGCCCTTTTTATAGGAGTATAGAAAATCAGAAACCATATCTGAAAGATTTGGAATAATCTGGACATTCTGTTATCAGATATCTTCAATTAAAGATTACATATTATTGTATATTAAAAAATTGATAAAATAACATCTATTTTACTACATATTATTGTATATTAAAAATTTGATAAAATCAGATCTATTTTTTTTGGTAAAGCTATGGTAGTTCATATATTAATATACATCATAATTATAATTTATATTAAAATAAAAATCCGGTCTATAATGAGTATTGATTTCGCTAATCATTCCAATTATGTGATAGTTATAAATTTATATGTGATATCATTTTATAGTTGTGATCAACCAATCTGTATATTAAATTTATTTTGTTTATAAGATAATATTTTGGAATTTTTTCTGCAATAGTTCATGATAGTTGTTAAATGGGGTATTTCTTCTTAAAAGTCTTGCGTATAGTAAACGTTTTCGACTGAGTTTTATCAAAGTTTAATTGTAAACATATTGTAATGACAAAAATGAAATACTGCCATAAAATTAGAATTTCAATTGAAGTTGATACAAGAACTTATTTTTGCAGAAATTAAAAAACTGAATTCTGCTACAATAAAATCAAAATTAGTCTTCAATCTCAGTTGATCGTCGGATGAGTTGATTGTCTCTAATCTTTTACCAATATTTTGAACGGATTGAGACTGTACATGTTATAAACAAAATGTAAAGTTTAGCACACATATATGGACAATAATATAAATAATTCACATAATAGAAATTAAAAATATAGGTTGAATTTTTATATGATTACAGATTACCGTAGAAAACGATGATGGTATATAGATTTGAATTCTGCAATCATCAAACTTGTTTTCGCCATAATCAAGATTCTGTTGCTGATATTTTCTTATCTTGATTTGCATGTAGTACTTTTGGAGCATCCATTGTGAAGTACCTATCAAAGTTGACCCATAATAATCAAGGAAGAAGGAATTATACAAATTTGTAGTAAAAAATGTAAATTGCGAAATGAACTATCAAAGTTGACACATACTAATCAAGGAATGAAGGAATTATAGAAATTTGCAGTAAAAAATGTAAATTGCGAAATGAATAAGAAATAGAAATACCAGCTGCAAAAGTGATTATCATTTACTGAAGACCTTATGTATTTATAGGAGGAATAATGTTATTGGATATTTTTTTTTTTTTTTAATTCGAATTTCAAAATTTTAAAAAATGTGCAACAAATTCTGTTATACATATATGTACGAATTTGTTATTGCTGAATTTTAGACGGAAAAAATATTCGAAAACTTGAATCCCGCTAATATCATTGGATTTTTCAAATTTCAAAATTCAAATTCACATCTATTTATGGTAACTATTAAAATGGGCCGAAAAAGTTTCAACTTACTAATTTCGGATGACTTGACTTATTATATATATAGATTTTTAGGGAGGGATATAAAACTTCCACACAAAAAAATGTGATTTGATTTAATTTTTACCAAATTAGCTAGTTAAGGAAACCGTTTCCTAATTTGTCGGAGTAAAAAAGGTAGGTAAGTGGGCCAGCCATAAATTAAAATTTACAGTCAAATAAATAAAATAATTTTTTATTTCCCAAATAAGTATATAAGTTGGGGGGGAGAGGGGGATGAAATGCTTTATTTCTAGGTCTAAAAATAATACATTTTTTAGATAGTTGGAATATAGGGTTTGTAATTAGTATTTTTTACCCTAACTTTATGCGATAAAATAAATTTGTAGATTCATTTGCATAGTAATTTCGATAAAAGAAATAGCTTATTTATTTAGGTATTGTAACATAAATAATATTGGTAAAGATTCATTCTAAAATATTATGGTTAAAGATTGATTTGTATCTTACGATTTGATAATTTTGTAAAGTAAATCTGGATACAACTAATTATTACTTATATTTAGGGACAAAAAAACTCATTCCAATAAATTCAGCAACAACTTCCCTAATTTTGCGAAAACGTTACCATTACATATATATGTACCAGATTCGGAGATATTTTAGGCATATATTGTGTTCTTTTTTTAATTAAAAAAATATTTTTTATTACCATATATAGTAAGCAGTTTGGGCGGGAAAAACATTATTTTCCAATTGTAGTATAAATTCATTTTATTTTTATATATATATATAGATAATATAAAAATATGATAGTTAGGCAAAGTCAAAGTAGTGCCATTTTTAAGCCCAAAATCTATCATGTTGCAGAAAATCTAAAGAGAGAAAGAAAACTTTTGTAACAGATGCAAGAAAGAATATATAAACGAGAAATATTTAACATATAGATTTACGTGGTTCACTAACAATCTATTAGCTATGTCCACGGGCAGAAGAAATGAATCACTTTAGGTATTTTCGGATTATAGACTAACAGAATTAAGACTCGGACTGTTTTCAAATTGATTCAAATTGACCGACTTAGACCCTAAGTCACAAATTAGGGCTATATATAACTGACTGGGTCTCAAAATAAGCCAAATTAGACCTAAATACGGAAAAAAATCAAACTGACTGATTTAACGGACGCGACCGCGTTGAACTGTCGCGGTCACGTTCCGTCACAAAACACCGCAACCTAAACTAAACACCATTTATCGCGACCGCGAACAGGCCTGTTGCAGCCGCGTCCGGCCTTCCGTCGCAGCCTCGTCCAACCTGACGTGGTCACATTGAGCCCCTAGCGTCCATGATAACACGTTACTTATGCATGTATTTAGGTCGATTTATGATCATATTTTATAGCATATACGTGTATATTTGACCGGCACTTATTTATATTTATAATATTTGGGTCATTTGACGTGTTTCGACTTGTTTTGAAGTTAATTAGGTATTTTTATTCCATTTGGATGAAGTTCGAAGAAGAAACAAGTCAAATAGGGTTAAAACGGATGAAAAACGGAGTTAAAGGAGTAAAGGGCCAACACGGCCGCGTCAAATATGGACACGGCCGTGTCAAAAGTGGCCTGGAACATGTAAAAACGCACTGGAATCCAACACGGCCGCGTCAATAAACAACACGGCCGCGTCAGAATGTGTCCCGAAATTGAAGTTTTCTGTCAGCTTGACACACCTCTAGTATTTTGGCCATATCTTGAGATTTACAACTCCGATTGAGGTGCAATTAGTGGCGTTAGAAAGCTGATTCAAAGGGCTACAACTTTTCCTGAAATAAACAAATCCAAAAAACGAACAGAAGACCCTCAAAAATGGCTTGGAAGTCAGACCTAAAAATCTGCCCGGGAAAAGCGGACGCGGCCGCGTCGCAAGGCCAACACGGCCGTGTCAGAAGGGTTGTTCTGCGATAATTTCCTAATTTTAATAGGATTTTGATCCTATCTTCCCCAAGATTCGTCCCCAACTCTATAAAAAGGACCCCAAGCTCTAGGAATCACGGAGCAATCATCAAGAACATAATTTACATCACCTTGGAAGACAAGGAAGACGAAGATCACCGAGACGGAGTCATCCGGGTTTAATTATTCTTTTCTTAGTTTTAATTCTTGCAATGTTTTTCATAGAATTTTGTATTGGATTATTACTAGGCATGAGTAGCTAAGCTATTCGTGTCCTAGGGTTAGAAAGTAGGGATTTTTATGACAATGGTTTGATTATGATTTAATCTATTTAATTCCGTTCTTTACGTGTTTATCTCTATGTTTGTGCTTAAAACTGAATTTAGCTTGATCACCTAGATTTAGTAATTTAGTTTAACAATTCCGCTTCGAGAGGAGGGAATCGTTATCAGACTTAGAACATAGAGCGCAGTTGTCTATGACTGTGTAGGCCGTGGCTTAAGTTCGTTTGGGAGTTATTAGGTTTAATTGACTCGAGAGGGTAATTAGCTTAATTAATCAACGGTTTAATCGCTTCGAGAGAATGATTAGATTATTGTCGTGCCGCCTAATAAACACTAGAATTGGTAATTAATAGGTTAATCATATTCAACATTGAATTAATATCCTGAAATCGAAGCCCTAGGATACCTTTTCTCATTGATTGTTAGTTTTATTTGTTTGTCAAGTATTAGTTAAATTCCTTAAGTCGTATTAAAATCAACCTTTGAAACTTAGTATCTAGTTAGGACATTCCTAGATTATTGAGGTATCAAACTACCTAAAACTATTCCTTGTGGGATCGACCTTGACAATAGTACTACACCTACATCCGTACACTTGCGGAACACTAGGTTAGAAACCGACGTGTCAGTCCACAACCTTAACTAGCCACCTTCTGTCGTGGCCGCGTCCATCCGTCGCGGCTACGTACTTCAAACGAGTCCATACTCAGCAGAAACAAATTCAAGGTATTTAAAGATCAAACTCCATTTTGACGACAGACGTGAACAAAAACAGACGATATTCAAGGCAATAATCCAACAAATCTCCACATTGACTTGAATCCTCTCACAGATTAACAGATGCCCTCTCACGGAAGAAATGTTACCGATGCACCCCGAAAGTGCCCAGATTTAACAGATGCACTCTAAAAGAGCCCAGATTGTACAAGCAACCTCTCGTACCCAGATTTGTCCCGACCGATGGGACAACTAATAGCTTGTGACGTTCAACAAGTTTGAAGCTTCAGACGTACCTCTAAGATACAGGAAAAGCCTATTCAGATGCATCGAACTTCACGTTGCACTAGCGTAGGAAACTTGAAATAGTGTACCAACAACGGAATCAAAAGACTCTTCGGGTACCTCGGACGATGAAGATCCCACCATATCCTCAAACCCATACTTCTATGGACCTTCAACTCCAACTCTTCTAGCTTGATCAAGAGCTATACCACATGATCTAGCTTTAGTTGGTTGAGTTTCTAGTGATTGATCTTTCAACTCAGTGACAGAGTGTGAATCTCCATGACCTTCTTGTGACTCATTCTACTCCACCTGTTTGTCAACACTATCATTTTTAAACAAAACAGCAGACTTCATGGCAAGACTAAACTTAGTCAGATTTTCCTTAGAAACCTCATATGATGCAACAGAAGCAGCAGAAATAGACAAAGTTGAACCTTGTAACAAATACAAAGTTCCTCGCTTTACACCTTTCAGAACCATGTTCGAACCCTTGTAGATACTGGGAACTCCACATGCACCTTTGAAACTGAACCCCTTACTATCCAATAGATTAAGTGATATCAAATTATTCGTCATGCGTGGAACATGCCTAACATCGTTCAACGTGCAGAACCTACCATCATATGTTTGTATCCTAATTGAGCCTATTCCAACCCCCTTGCAAATAGAATTGTCGGCCATAGAATATTACCCCATCTACCTACTTGTAAGTTGTAAACCAATCCCTGCGCAGACATATATGGTAAGACGCCCCTGAGTCAAGAACCCACACATTAAGGAGAGGTGTTTGTTCAGCAGCGACTAAGGCCAGATCTTCCTCGGCGCTGGTGTTATCTCCGTCAGCAACAACAACAGTACTTGCTTTAACATCCTCCTTCCGCTTCTTCTTCATAGTCATTCTTTCAATGCCCCGTCTGTTTACAATAATTACAAGTATCATCCGGTTTGGGACCTCTGAAGCCTAATTTCTTCTTCCCAGAACTTCTATATCCCCTACTCCCACTGGCTACTAGTCTAACGGCCTGATTATCCGTACTTGTACCTGATACCTTATGGCGCAGCTCTCTGGTATGCAAAGCTGATCGAACTTTCTTTAGAGACACAATGTATTTCCCAATAATAAAAGACTGAACGAAATTCTTAAATGACAGTGGTAAAGAAACTAACAGAATTAAAGAAACATCTTCATCTTCTATTTTAAAATCAATATTTTCACAATTCTAATAAAATTGTACTCAATTGATCCAGATGTTCACAAAATGACTGACCTTCATGCATATGCAGACTGAACAGACGTTGCTTCAACAACAACTTATTGGTAAGCGACTTCGTCATATACGGATTTTGCAGTTTTAACCTTAAACCTGCCGCAGGTTCCTTCTTCGTAACCTCGGTAATGATATCATCTGTGAGACACAACATGAGCGATGAGTGCAGTTTCTCCTCCAAACTGGCCATCTCAGCTTCTTCGAGAGCCACCGCCTTGCCCTTGCTCTTCTTATCCTTCGACATCAGCAGTGCCCACAACCCTTACCCAAGATACCCGAAGGTGAGGGTATTGATTGCCAAACAACACTCGACATAATATATCTAGGAGGTTGATGTTGTCTATAATCCACACCTTAGGTGCTCCAAAAGGGGGTCTAAGATGCATAATCGCGAAGCTTCATAACAATAGAACTTGTTAATTATGGATATATATATATATATATATATATATATATACACACTTGTTTACGTGTGCGGTTGTTTATGGCCGCACGGTAGTTGACTCTAAAATCTACATCATAAGATAGCCTTTTAGTGTAACGCCCCAACCCCATTAGCTCGGGATTGAAGTGCTACTAAATTTTATTTCTCTTTTGATTAAGTAATAAATCAGAAAAAGTGCGAAAGCGTGACATGAAATACTTATCGGATAAAAGTAGAAATTTTATTGACAATAATACCCTGCCAAAACATATCTACACTAGAGGTTCCAAAGTTTCTCAGAAAATGAAAACACCCGGATTCAGTGTCATGTAAACTTATTTATATACATTGAAGAGGCAAAAACATCTTAAAGTTGCGGGTAGGAAAAGGAACCCGGTGACCTTTGCCGCAACAGCCCCGCCACCTCGCTCAGCTAACCTGAAGATTTGTAATTATGGGCATGAGTATAAACTCAGTGGGAACTTTGTAAGCAGTTATACTAACGAATGTGCACAATAATAAACACATCCTTGACTTAGGAGCCCATCTTACGACTCAAAAGCCATATTGCTAGACTAGGGGGCCAATCTTACGACTCCCAAGCCCTACTCAAAAGCCAATCTTACGACTTAAGAGGTATCATATCATAAGCCCGAAGGCAAACATATTTATCAAGTACAAGTTCAGTAGCATAATATACTTACAAATAGCCCAGTCACCCACCTTGTTTTGCTTGCTTTAAAATAGTTGAGTCGTGTATGTCCTAGGCCCGACCTGCACTACACCTAGCACATGTTGTTTAATTAATTAGTATTACTTATCGGGTCTAGTATTTTCAAGGTGATTAAGTGTGGTACAATATTCTTGAATTATGTCTATCTTTTACAATTTCTAATATATAAGCCAAGTTATTATAGTCCTAGATTAAAAGGCCTAATATGTTATTAAATTTAAATTATTAACTATATTGATAAATATTTTAAACTAACTACCATGCATCTTAAACAACAACTATTTAATACAAACTTAGGAAAATAGCTAAATTTATAAATCTACTTAAATCAAGAAAATAATTAAATTCCTAAATTTATATAAACTATAAATGACAATAAAAATAAAACTATTAAAATTACATACCTTAAAAGATTTTAACACTATTCAACAACTTCCCAAAACACCGGTCCGAGCGTTGTTGAAAATAAACTTATAAGGACCTCCTAGTTAAAGGAATTCCTTTTAATATATTCACTGAAATGTTAAAATGTTTACTTATTATAACATTACCTATAACCTATTTATATAAGAATTTTCAACAATTCTCAAATTTGGTTTTCGATGTGGGATGTGAACTTTTCTAAATTTAGTATGTTAAACTTTAAGGATAGTTTGCTAACATTATTATATTCTTTAGTTCGGTAGTTAGGTTATGTATGTATATATATAGTTTATTATTACGTATTTTATTATATAATTTAGTTAGTTAGGTTAATATAATTTAATATGTTATAAATTAAATATGTTTCTTATTTCTTATACCCGATGTTAATTTTAGGTTCCTATTATATATTTTTAATTTTCATCCTTTCGGTGCTAGGAGTGCAGTTGACCTGGTACATCGCGGTCACACTTATTTGCCAAAATAAAATCATAAAATCAAATAACTTTGCATTTTAAAATAAAATTGGTAACAATATTTTAAAATGCAATCAATGTATTTTATTGTGTTTCAAAGATTCGGGGTATCACAGTCTCCCCTACTTTTAAAAATTTCGTCCTCGAAATTGTACTTACTTGGTTTAGGATGTTCGGATATTTTGCTGAAATCTCATCTTCTCGTTCCCAAGTAGCTTCTTCTTTCTCATGTCTACTCCACTGCACTAGTACTAAGGGGACCTCTCTATTCCTCAAAGTGTGAACTTTTCTTCCTAGGATAGCAATGGGGTTCTCTTCATAAGTGAGGTTTTTATTGACTTCCAGATTCTCATGATGAATAACGTGATTTGAATCTGGGACATACTTTCTAAATACTGATACATGAAAGACGTTATGGATATTGGTAAGTTCTGGCGGTAGAGCTAACTTATAGGCGACGTCTCCAATTCTATCTAGAATCTCAAATGGGCCAATATATCTCGGTTTTAACTTCCCTCTCTTTCCGAAGCGTATTACTCCTTTCATTGGTGCCATTTTGAGAAAAACCTTATCGCCGGTATTGAATTGTAGATCCTTCCTTCGCGAGTCAGCATATGATTTTTGTCGATCCTGGGCAGCCTTGATTCTTTCTCGAATCTTAGTTACTACTCCAATGGTTCTATCGATGATCTCAGGGCCTAAGATCTTTCGTTCTCCAACTTCATCCTAGTAAATCGGCGATCTACATCTCCTTCCATAGAGTGCTTCATACGGTGCCATCTTTATGGTAGCTTGGTAACTGTTATTATAAGAAAATTCTACTAATGGCAAATATGTTTCCCAGCTTCCTCCGAAGTCTAGTACACAAGCTCTAAGCATATCTTCGAGTGTCTGTATTGTTCTTTCTGACTGTCCATCAGTTTGTGGATGATATGATGTGCTGAAGTTGAGCTTTGTCCCAAGGGCCGTTTATAGACTTCTCCAGAATTTAGAGGTGAAACGAGTATCTCTGTCCGAAACTATGGTCACTGGTACTCCGTGTAATCTAACAATCTCGTCTACGTACCGTTGAGCAAGTTGATCCATGTTAAGCGTCATTCTTACCGGTATAAAGTGTGCTGTCTTTGTAAGTCTGTCAATGATCACCCAAATAGCTTCATTCCTTTTTGCTGTTCGTGGCAGTCCAGTAACAAAGTCCATTGCTATGTGTTCCCACTTCCATTCGGGAATCTCTAAAGGGTGTAAGAGTCCTGAAGGCCGTTGGTGCTCTGCTTTAACCTGTTGGCACGTTAAACATCTTTCAACAAATTGCCCTATTGATCGCTTCATATTTCTCCACCAATAGATTTCTTTTAGGTCCTTGAACATTTTCGTCCCTCCTGGATGAGCTGTGTACGGGGTATTGTGAGCTTCTTCAAGAATTTCCTTCCTTACGTCATCATCCTTAGGTACACATAATCTTCCTTCGTATGTTAAAGTTCCATCTGGTGTTACAAAGAACCCCTTGATGGTTCCTGCAATTGCCCGGTCTTTCATCTTGAGGAGGAATTGGTTAGTCCTTTGTGCTACCTTTATTCGATCTCTTAAAGTAGGTTGTATGGTTAATACTGCGATCATAGCAGTAGTATGGCCTGACTTCACAAAATCTAGACTCAACTTAGCAAATTCTATTAATAATAGCTCTTGTTGTGTTGGGAGACTGGCCATATGACTTTCATTTTTCCTACTAAGTGCATCAGCTACGACATTTGCCTTGCCCGGGTGATAGAGGATGGTACAATCATAATCCTTTACTAGCTCCAGCCATCTTCTTTGGCGCATGTTGAGTTCTTTTTGTGTGAAAAAGTACTTTAAACTCTTATGGTCCGTGTAGATTTCACATTTCCCACCATAGAGGTAATGACGCCATATCTTTAATGCGTGAACAACAGCAGCTAGTTCTAGGTCATGTGTAGGGTAGTTTAACTCATGGGGTTTCAATTGTCTTGAGGCATAAGCGACGACTTTTCCATGCTGCATCAAAACACATCCTAGTCCTAACTTTGAGGCATCGGTGTAAATGACAAACCCTTCCGATCCGTCAGGGATAGTTAGTACTGGCGCGGTTACGAGTCTCTGTTTAAGCTCTTGAAAGTTGTTTTCGCATTCGTCAGTCCAGTGGAAATGGTTGTTCTTTTTTGTCAATTGAGTCAAAGGCCTAGCGATCTTCGAGAAATCTTGAATGAATCTTCTGTAGTAACCAGCTAGACCCAGAAAACTTCGGACCTCATTCACATTCTTCGGAGCTTTCCAATTTATTACTGCTTTAACCTTCGCGGGATCCACTTCGATTCCATTAGCCGTGATAATATGGCCTAGAAAAACAACTCGATCTAGCCAAAATTCACATTTGCTAAATTTAGCATAAAGCTTCTCCTGTCGTAAGGTACCTAGTATAGTTCTAAGATGCTTCTCGTGTTGTTCCTTATCTCTTGAGTATACTAGGATATCATCAATGAAGACTATGACAAACTGGTCCAGATAAGGATGGAATACCCTATTCATCAAATCCATGAATACTGCGGGTGCATTTGTCAATCCAAAAGGCATTACTATGAACTCATAATGACCATATCATGTTCTAAAGGCTGTCTTAGAAATATCACATTCTTTGACCTTGAGTTGGTGGTAGCCCGATCTGAGATCGATCTTTGAGAACACGCTAGCTCCCTTCAGTTGGTCAAAAAGATCCTCTATTCTAGGCAAGGGATACTTATTATTGATTGTTAGGTGGTTGAGTTCCCGATAATCAATGCACATTCTAAGAGTTCCGTCTTTCTTCTTAACAAACAATATAGGGGCTCCCCATGGAGAAACACTTGGCCTGATGAACTTCTTGTCCAGCAACTCTTGAAGCTGTATATTTAATTCTTGTAATTCCTTAGGCGCCATTCGATAAGGTGCTTTAGATATAGGTGCAGCTCTAGGCACCAAGTCTATTGTGAATTCAACCTGTCGATCAGGAGGTATCCCAGGCAACTCGTCTGGAAATACATCCACATAATCTCTCACTGTTGGTATATCAGCAGGTGTAACCTTAACAATATTATTTTCCATGACATTCACAAGGTAGCCTTCACTTCCCTTTTTCCGTAACATTCTTACAGCTTTCATTGCTGACACAATACGCGGTCTGGTATTAGTTTTGGCTCCGTAAAAGGTGAATTTGGATCCTATTGTTCTTTCAAAATCCATTTCACGCTCAAAACATCGGATTGTTGCTTTATTCTTTGTCAACCAATCTATACCTAAAATAACATCGAAACATTTCATCTCTAATACATATAGATCGGCTTCCAGTTCTTGGTTACTTATCAAAAGCTTCACACCAGTCACAATATCCTTAGTCCTAATAGTTTCTCCTGAGGGAATACTTACCGTCAACTCTTCTCCATTTGTATTACCTTTCAGACCTAACTTCCTTTTAAAATCTTCGGATATAAAAGAATGTGATGCACCAGTATCAAACAAAATATATGCCGGAAGGTTGAATACAAGTAGCATACCTGCCATGGTTTCATTCTCCTCTGTTAACTCTTCTTGTGCTAAAGCAAAAACACGTGCCTTCCCTGATTTCTTATCTGGTGTACTAACATTTTGTTGCGCCTTGATCTATGTGGTAGTGCATTCCCAATACCTATGTCCTGGTCGATGACACTTATAGCAAACATTCTTTCCCACCAAACACTCTCCATAGTGGTGCTTATTGCAATTAGGACATATCGGAACTGCATTTGGTCCTGGTCCTCCCCTTGGGTTTGCTCTTTTCACAATGTGGTTAGTCTTATTCCTGTCTCTAAAATCCCATTTTCTTTTCCCGGGTTGCTCTTGAGGTTTCTGGTTGTATTCTAAGTTCTGGCTAAGGGATACAATATGTGCTCGTTCAAACGTTTCATGGTACGCAGGCAGTTTCAAACCCGACACGATACCTCCGATCTCTGGACGCAAACCTCTTTCAAAACGTCTTGCTTTTCTTTCATCTGTATCAACCAAGTGTGGGGCATATTTAGATAATTGATTAAAACGTCTTTCATACTCCATCACTGGAAGGGTTCCCTGCTTCAGATTAACAAACTCAATTTCCTTTTGGTCACGGATAGACTGTGGAAAGTAACGATCCATCATCATGTTCTTAAAATCATTCCAGGTCATATTTTGCTTTTGTTCATTCGTCATTGTTCGCTCGTGTGATTTCCACCAGTGTCCAGCATCCCCTACAAGTTGAAATATTGCGCACGAAACTTTTTGATTTTCAGTTGATTCCATATGATCAAAGATTCTTTGAAGCTCAAGAATCCATTCCTCAGCAACCATAGGTCCCTCACTACCCCTAAATCTTGGTGGCGAAAAACGACGAAATTGCTCTATAATGACATTAGTATTGATACCCTGGTTCTGTGGATTTGGTATATTTTGGTTAGCTGGTATTTGTTGTATGAGTCCCTGCAGAGAGTTCAAGAACTCCCGTGCAAAATCCGCTCCTTGTACTTCAACAGCAGGTGGAGGTTGCCTCTCAGCAGCTGGCCCGACAAATGGCTCATTTTCATTTTGCACATGTTTACGTGGCCTTCCTCACGCTGCCATACTTTTGGAAGAAGGAGAAATAACACTTAATTATATGCATATATACCATTGTTTAACATACCGAATAATTTGTAGACTAATCATATACATAGAAGATATTAGGTTTGCAACTCCATTAATATATACAATAAGTACAATGGTTTTAATACTCTAACTCGTACAAAATGTCTATTAGTTTATCATGCTTATACGGGCAAAAAGATAAGCATGATCAAAGGATAACTTATATACATTCCTATTAACAAAAGGATATTTACGGTCTAGTTATGTACTTAGACATCACTATACAAAAACTATCAACTATTACTATATGTACATCCTCTAAGTTTCCAACTATATCAAAACCAATTACTGGGGCCTGCCTGGTTCTCTGCTGGTGGGGTACGCACACGTCGACCCCTAGATGGTATGCTCTCACAAGGATTGGACCCTATAGACTCATTGGGTTCACTTTCCTCTAAGGGATCCTCTTCCTCCTCATCTTCCTCTATCATGCCTGCTTCTTCCCGCTGCAATCTTGCATATTCGCGATAGAACTCCGCTAGTTCTCTAGCACGCCCAGCAAGACGTTCGTTGGCAACAACCTCCAAACGCTTGCTAGCAGCAATTTCATTATATCGGTCTGCCCTTTGTTTTTGGTTTTCAGCCTCTCTTTCCATTCGATCAGCAGTAGTGAGACATCTTTGTCGGTTCTGGACAGCTACTGCCAGGCGTAGTCCAAAGCGTTTATAATCAATAACGGGTCCAATAATAGAGTCCACCGTAAGCATGTTATCATAAATCCGACGGGCGATGGGTCTAAGGGATGGCAAGACAATTTCTCTTAGGTGCACCGCTGCCTCCTGCTCGCTAATATAATGTCCCTCGCGTATGGCATTACTACGGCGTCCCTGTAACCAGATAATATACTCTTCTATGTTCTGATGTGCTCCCTGTCTAGACCCCTAATAAATAGATATTGTTGATGACGGCACATCTCTATTGGCAAGTATTCTATGCCTATATATTACTCGTTTTCTCGCCGTTTGCCTTCTACGAACCATCCTATCATAAAGAAAAAATATGGATCAAAATCTCTAGTTTGGTTTCCTAATTAGTAGTAAAATTTCAAGGACATCTCACAAGTATCATGTCATTTTATAAAATGTAAATTCGTAGTAAAACATTTCCAAATCATACAAACTAATAGTAAAATATACATACCTTGGAGCGAGTGTCGGTCTGTTGGCAAAGTCACGGTTCCCCTCGGTTTTATTTTATAAATCAAGTATACAGAAAAGTAGACCCGCTCTGATACCACTCTGTAACGCCCCAACCCCATTAGCTCGGGATTGAAGTGCTACTAAATTTTATTTCTCTTTTGATTAAGTAATAAATCAGAAAAAGTGCGAAAGCGTGACATGAAATACTTATCGGATAAAAGTAGAAATTTTATTGACAATAATACCCTGCCAAAACATATCTACACTAGAGGTTCCAAAGTTTCTCAGAAAATGAAAACACCCGGATTCAGTGTCATGTAAACTTATTTATATACATTGAAGAGGCAAAAACATCTTAAAGTTGCGGGTAGGAAAAGGAACCCGGTGACCTTTTCCGCAACAGCCCCCCCACCTCGCTCAGCTAACCTGAAGATTTGTAATTATGGGCATGAGTATAAACTCAGTGGGAACTTTGTAAGCAGTTATACTAACGAAGGTGCACAATAATAAACACATCCTTGACTTAGGAGCCCATCTTACGACTCAAAAGCCATATTGCTAGACTAGGGGGCCAATCTTACGACTCCCAAGCCCTACTCAAAAGCCAATCTTACGACTTAAGAGGTATCATATCATAAGCCCGAAGGCAAACATATTTATCAAGTACAAGTTCAGTAGCATAATATACTTACAAATAGCCCAGTCACCCACCTTGTTTTGCTTGCTTTAAAATAGTTGAGTCGTGTATGTCCTAGGACCGACCTGCACTACACCTAGCACATGTTGTTTAATTAATTAGTATTACTTATCGGGTCTAGTATTTTCAAGGTGATTAAGTGTGGTACAATATTCTTGAATTATGTCTATCTTTTACAATTTCTAATATATAAGCCAAGTTATTATAGTCCTAGATTAAAAGGCCTAATATGTTATTAAATTTAAATTATTAACTATATTGATAAATATTTTAAACTAACTACCATGCATCTTAAACAACAACTATTTAATACAAACTTAGGGAAATAGCTAAATTTATAAATCTACTTAAATCAAGAAAATAATTAAATTCCTAAATTTATATAAACTATAAATGACAATAAAAATAAAACTATTAAAATTACATACCTTAAAAGATTTTAACACTATTCAACAACTTCCCAAAACACCGGTCCGAGCGTTGTTGAAAATAAACTTATAAGGACCTCCTAGTTAAAGGAATTCCTTTTAATATATTCACTGAAATGTTAAAATGTTTACTTATTATAACATTACCTATAACCTATTTATATAAGAATTTTCAACAATTCTCAAATTTAGTTTTGGATGTGGGATGTGAACTTTTCTAAATTTAGTATGTTAAACTTTAAGGATAGTTTGCTAACATTATTATATTCTTTAGTTAGGTAGTTAGGTTATGTATGTATATATATAGTTTATTATTACGTATTTTATTATATAATTTAGTTAGTTAGGTTAATATAATTTAATATGTTATAAATTAAATATGTTTCTTATTTCTTATACCCGATGTTAATTTTAGGTTCCTATTATATATTTTTAATTTTCATCCTTTCGGTGCTAGGAGTGCAGTTGACCTGATACATCGCGGTCACACTTATTTGCCAAAATAAAATCATAAAATCAAATAACTTTGCATTTTAAAATAAAATTGGTAACAATATTTTAAAATGCAATCAATGTATTTTATTGCGTTTCAAAGATTCGGGGTATCACATTTAGCATTAGTTAAATCTCGTTATATACTTGTTTAATTGACATTAGTTAATTAGTTACTCTTATTATTGTCTTAGGGTCTAGACAGTTAGTTAGTAAGTAACTACCACACCAATCATATAATCGTTCCGTTTAGATATTTTTGTATTAGGATCACTGTAGTAATTTGATTAGGTAACCTATACTAGCTCTTGTAGGATACGATATTGCTTGCCAGTAGTTGCTACTACACCGTTTGTTTGCGGTATAGCTAATAGAAATTAGAGCGACCAAGTTTTCTGGCATCGTTAATGGGGACTAGTTTTTATGTGCTAATTAGATATTATGGAGTTTTAGTCATGAGTAGTGTTGTCATTTAATTGATTTATTTTCTATTATAATTTTTTTTTAATATTTATTGAAAAAAATCAAAAGTAAAAAAATAATATTGAAATTACTTATTTGTCCCAACTTACTCTATTTTGGTCTTTAACAATTGGTGTTTTGTCTTAGCATTTTTTAGTACAGTGCATGAAAAAGAGGTCTAAGGTAGGAGAAATCATACACATAGACTTAGAGATAGAAGTCACTTGCGGAAAGAGGAATTCCAGTCATACTCGATATGAATTGTTTATAATGGAAGACAACCAAAACAAACAAGATGAGCATGAAAATAAGCCATAGAAACAAGTCCAACCTCTTATTAGGGACTATTTCAGGCCAATGGCAAATAGGAACTTCAGAGGGATGAACAAGCTAATTGTTCAGGCCAACATATTTGAATTAAGGCCAGCCTTACTATTCATGGTTTAGCAAAACCAGTTGGGAGGGGGAGCTACGAAGGATCCCGATGGCCATCTAGGTCATTTTCTTGAGATTTGCAACATAATCAAGATAAACGAGGCCTTCGATCATGCAATCCGCATACGCATTTTCCCATTTTCACTGAGATAAGGCAGAGACTTGGCTTATTACCCACAACATCAGCAGTTGGTCCGATATGTGCCAAAAGTTTTTGTTTAAATATTTCCTGTCAAGTAAGACACTGAAGTTAAAGAGCAAAATCACGTAGGTTCGCCAGCAAGATGAAAAGTCTCTATACGAGGCATGAAAAAGATTTAGAGAACTTCTCTGAGTGTGTCCGGTGCACTATGTTAGTAAACCGCAAGTGTACGGTGCTATTGTAGCTAGTGGCAGCAAGGTCGATCCCATAAGGACTGTATTGTGTAAATTTAGTACATACTTTTAACATCTCTACTCTATCTAGACTTTCGAATCAAAGGATGGATTTTTGTATTTTCTAAACCTAAAACCTAATTAACTAATGAAGAATGCTTGGAAAACAAGTAATCAAAGATAAGGCAAACTCATATGGATAAAGTTGTATTTTAGGGCATAAATTTCACTTATGAACTCCTATATAAGATTAACCTAAAACTCTAGACTTTTATACCAATTATATTATTTAGTAGGTGGCGCTACTCTAAATTAACCATCCTCTGGAAGCGGCTAACATGTAGATCAATTAAAGATAGCCACCTTCTCGAGACGACCAAACTTAAAAGACTCCCAAGGGTTCCCTAAGCCGTACCTACGCAAGCCCTCACTCCTCTCGGACAATATTGGTACATACGCTATATGCTCGTATGTCTATTAACAATTTCCTTATCCCAAAGCAAAATTGTGAAGTAAATAGAATTACTAAATTCGACAGATTAAGCGACTCATAAAATAAGAACAAAGCATATATATAAAAACAAACATAAATTGGAGTCTAGAATTAAAGATAAAATCAAAACATAATTGTTCACAATCTATTTTCTAACCTTAGAACACAAAACGTGTTTAGCTACTCATAATCAAGGTCAAAAACCAAAATACATCCATAAACAGATATGTTTGAACAATTAACTAAATAAAAAGGAATAGAAAAACCTTAATCTTGTCTCCAATCTTCGTCTTGTCACATCCTTGATCTTCTATCTAGACTCCAAGGTGCTCTCCAATGATGATTGTCCCTATTTTTCAAACATTGAGGCTTGTATTTTTAATTGGGGACGAGTTTGGTGATAATGGGCCAAAAGTAATAATCAGACTTGTACTAGGAAATTAAACACGCCTTCATATCGCGCTCGCGATGCCTATTGGCCGCGATCGCGTTGAGTTGTACCCAATTTCTTCTTTAAACGACACTTTTTTATGCGGCCGCGACGAATGATGTCGTGATCGCCTTGAGTGTCACAGTGCTCACAACGCTTTAGAGCCACTTTTTGTAGTGGTCGCAACACAGTGCGTCGCGGTCGCTACTATTTTAGTCTGGTTCTTCCTTTTTTGCCCCTTCATGAATTTTTTCTTCGTCCAAACTTCGTAAAACACATTTTTTTATAGCCTCAGCAGGCGGGAAAATATCTCGAACTAAATCAAAATTCCAATTCGAACCTTGGCTTGAGGCGGCAACTGTGAGCAGAGGCTGGTATGGAAATCCATCTTCTGGCAACCAAGAAGCAGTAGCCTTCGGCCCTCAAGAATGGATCGCCAAGTGAAGGAAGGTCGGTGTCGAGGTAATATTTTGCCTTGAAGAGTGAAGAGGGATTTGTGAGGAGTCACCAGCCCTGTTTGCAAAGGATAGCAAGGTTAAAAGCTTTAAGAACTCAATTGTAAACTTGACCAGGCTTTCCAACCAATTCCCCCCACCAATATCATTTTGTGCACGACTCAATACTATCCCAGGACCAAAATATCCCTCATTACGGACTATCGATGCAACTTTTTTTAAAATGTATTAAAACAGATAATTTATCACGATATTTTATAGATTGTTATAAACCTACTTAAATTCAAATATTTAATCTAAATATTGAGTGAAATTCACATATTTACAACTTGTTGATAAATAATAAACAAGAGAAACATTATCAGGCCACACAAGATACATTATGACCTCTTATTATCATTAAGGAAGCTCAAGTATTTTACAATCATATTCTAATTTATTAAATCTTTGGGTTGCATTAAGAAAATTTAGTGGATTGCGAATAATTTAGAAATTTTACAATTAAGGATCATGAAATTTCACCGATATTAACCAAAATTTTACAACTAAGGTTGCATTAGGAAAATTTTACCGAAATTCACCGAAATTTCACCGATATCTCACCGAAATTAATCGAATTTTACCGAAATTCACTAATATTAACCAAAATTTCACCGATATTAATCGAAATTTCACCGAAATTAATCGAATTTTACCGAAATTCACCGATATTAACCGAAATTTCACCAATATTAATCGAAATCTCACCGAGATTAATCGAATTTTATCGAAATTCACCGAAATTCATCGAAATTTTGGTAAAATTTTCATGAAATTACAACAAATTATACTTGGAGATAGCCCAAATTGAAATTTTCGGAGATTTCGGAGATATATCGGAGATATTTTGACAAAAAATTATTACATCCAAATTTCGTTTCGGTATCGCCAAAAAAGAGAGATATCGGTGAATATCGGTGAATATCGAAGATATTTTTATCTTTGATACTATCCAATACAGAATCGGGAATGCGGAAGCAGCTCATTGCATACACGGGGATACTAGTGTTATCTAATTATATGGTAGGTTGTATAATGGGAGATTTTTCAAGAATAGTTAAAGGGGTAGTATTGGAAAAAAATTGGAAAACAAAAAGGTAAATGAACATCTAATTATAAACAAAATAAAAAAAGCTAAAAGAACATTTAAAAATAACGGACGTAGTATTAGATTACTTGAAAGAAAATTATAATTTTCTTATAAATTATTCAATTTATTTTATTATTATTATCTAATCTTGATTTTCTTAATAAGTAGCGTGTTATTATATTTGTTTTTGTTTTAACATATATAAGTAATTGAACTATTTGTGGTTATTTGCATAGGTTCAAAAGGATACACAATAATAAGTGTACATTCAATCCAAAAATTACAAGGGGAGAACGAATATTTTCGCTATTTAAAAGTTTACTATATATAATTTAAATTTTAAAATATTTATTTTATTACCCGTATACAATGCTCGCATTTTTAAATAGTAAAAATCATATCATATTTAATTTAGTTAAAATATATATTATTCTATTAGCAAACTTTCGTGCATATCACGGGAGTAATATTAGTATATATAAAAGTCACCTGAGAGGTATATTTGTAACTTTATGTTTCCCGCTTAAATTTAATTTTTTTCCCAATATTTTCCTTATCTTTCTTTTCTATACATGTATTTACTGATTTTAATTCTTTTTGCTAATTAATTCTTTCCTTATTGTATTGTTTTTTTTTTTTTCTAATTAGATGATACTTGTAATGCTCCTATATGATGCACGGGCATATAGATCTAATATATTACTTATAAATGTATAAAGTTTATAATCTCTTATTCAAAATTTGATTGTCAAGATTTTATATAATTTTTTATACATGTTCTTTTTGAATTTCTTTTGTGATAAAATTATCAAGTCTTATATTCACTTAACGATCAATAGAGATGGCAATTTAGGATCGAATCAACACCAACGTTGGGCAAGATTGGTCCAAATTAAATTTCATTGGCCTGAAAATTAATAAACCCAACCTCTCCACTAAAATATACGAATATTTTGGGCCAACTTACGAATGGTTAGGACATTGGCCAATTGGTTCGGGCTTGTTGGTTCCGATGGTACTTCGAGCGAAAATTCATATGGTTGGTCTAAAATTTCAAAACGGGTTGGGTCAGCCTATCGGGTCGATCCGCTTTTGCCACCTCTAATCATCTATCGTTTTTCAACGTGATACTCTTCTCTTCTAAACAAAAAAATTCTTCTAAATGCATGAAGAAGTAGAGGCATGTCAGTGTGAAATGCCACTAGGGGTCCTTGTGTTTGATAGCCCCCGTCAAACTTCAATTTCTTGGTATTTTGTAACTATTTGATTGCTTATGAGTCAGTAGTTCTTCATCAAGAAATTATAGAGGTGTGAAACAATATGGATGGCATAAAAAATTGAACGTCAAGAAAAGAATGTGATATATGGATAAAAAAATCTAATAAATATATAAATAAAGACAGTAGGAAAATTAAAACTCTATATTTTACCATGTAGGAATCAGAAGGATCAATTATTGCATGTATCACTCAAGCATTAGAGTAAAATGGATGATACTAACAGAATGTAATGATCGGTTCTAATTAATAGACTTCTTTTCACTTTCTAGGTAGTTACAACTTACAAATAGGACATTGTTAAATTTATAAGAACATCGTTAGTTAGTGTGTAAACTTTATATTGAGAATTTTTTATAATCATTGTTGGTCATCTCATCACAACATTGAATGTTTTCCAAATTATAATTTAGAAAAAATATGAAATCCATTGTCGAGAATGAAATAGAAACATAAATTTGGAACCTAAGATTTAATGGATTTCTTTGGAATTTTGAAAGAGAACCCCTAATCAGCAAAAGACAATAAGAAAATTTCAAAAAAAATAATTGCAATTAGTCTTGGCATTTTTTAAAATTAATAGTAAATACATGTTGTTTATTTAGGCATTGTTGTTTCTATAAATATTAAAATAATCAGTTGTTATCATAGACACAGCAATAGAGGTCTATAGATTTTAGAATTTCATATATTAGTGGTGTTAAAGTTGACTATAAAATATTTATTGTTATTGGCCCTACTTAGTGCATTAAAAATTTAGAAAATTCATGATTTTGTTAATTGTATATTTTTCAATTAATTGTTTTATTTTTATATTTATGTTACAAATCTGATACGTCGGTTTCCTAACCTAGTGTTCCCCAAGTGTACAGTTGTAGGTGTAGTAGCGGCAGTCAAGGTCGATCCCACAAGGAATAGATTTTAGGCACTTCGATACCTCGATACTCTAGGATTGTCCTAACTAGATACTAAATTGCAAGAGGTTAATTTTACCAAAACTAAAGAATTTAACTAATTAACTAAATTACTCAAGTAACTATGACTTAACACTTGGCAAACAAAGAGGATTAACCATCAGTGAGAAAAGGTATCCTAGGGCTTCGATTTCAGGATATTACTTTAATGTTGAATATGATTAACATATAGATTTACCAATTCTAGTGTTTATTAGGCGGCACGACAATAATCTAACCCTTCTCTCGAAGCGATTAGACCGTTGATTAATTACGCTAATTACCCTCTCGAGTCAATTAAACCTAATAACTCCCAAACGATCCTAAGTCACGGCCTACACAGTCATAGACAACTGCGCTTTATGTCATAAGTCTGATAACGATTCCCTCCTATCAGAGCGGAATGGCTAATCTAAATTACTAAATCTAGGTGATCAAGTTAAATTTAGTTATAAGCACAAACATAGAGATAAACGCATAAAGAACGGAATCAATAAATCAAAACATTGTCATAATAATCTCTACTCTCTAACCCTAGGACACGAATAGCTTAGCTATTCATGCCTAACAATAACCCAATACAAGATTCTACGGAAAACATTGTAAAAGCTTAAACTAGAAAAGAACGACTAAACCCGAATGTATCCGTCTCGATGATCTTCATCTTCTTCGTCTTCCAACTCGTTTTCTAGGTAACGTCGATGATGATGTACTGATTCTCCTTAAAACTCAAGCTTGGGGTTCTTTTTATAGAGTTGGGGACGAATCTTTGGAAAGATAGAATCAAAATCCTACTAAAATTAGGAAATTTTCGTTGAATAGGACATCTGACACGGCCGCGTACAAGCTATGACGCAGCCGTGTCCATTTTTACCCAAAATACCTCAAAACAGGTGATTTTGACGCGATCGTGTTGGCTTTTTGACGCGACCGTTTGCGCAGGCGAGTTTTTAGGTCTGACTTCCAAGTTATTTTTTAGGGTCTTCTAGTCATTTTTGGGATTTGTCTCTTTCAGGAAAAGTTGTAGTCCTTTGAATCAGCTTTCTAATGCCATCAATTTCACCACAATCAGAGTTGTAGATCTCATGATATGGCCAAAATACTAGAGATGTGTCAAGCTGATAGAAAACTTCACTTTCGGGACAGTTTTTGACGTGGCCGTGTTAGTTAGGCAGTGTATTTTCCATGTTCTAGGCCACTTTTGACGTGGCCGTGTCATTTCTGCTCTGGTTTGTCCTCTTTTCGTCCGTTTTGACCCTATTTGACTTGTTTCTTCTTTGAACTTCATCCAAATGGAATAAAATTACCTAATTAACTTCAAAACAAGTCAAAACACATCAAATGACCCAATGTGATAAATATAAATGAACGCCGGCCAAATATGCATGTAAATGATATAAAATATGATCCTAAATCGACCTAAATACATGCATAATTAACGTGTATCAAAATCCCCCAAACTTAAATTGTTATCCGTCCCGAACAACATAACAAAAGACAAGAACACAAGTGATTTATGCAATGTTTTTAGGGCGATTGGATGATGATTCAGCTTCTCAGACCAATTTTTCTTAAAACAACTAGGCAACACAATTCACTTGAGCAAATGTGATAACGCAAAAATCAACTAATCTCGAGACTTTGAACTTTCGAATTATTCAACCCTCACCGAGTAAGTGTTTCACTCATCTCTCAAGTATTTAGGCTAATATAATTTCCACTCATATTGAATGACATGCAAAGCCTACCATATGCTTTCCAATCGTCTAAACTAGACCTCGTACTTGATGTGTGTGAAAAAGGATAAAAAAAGGTCTTTCTTTTGGTTGTAATGTGGGCTTAAGGTAAGGTGGGATACATTTGGATAAAAGTGACTATTTATTGGACTAATCAAGTTATGTCTAACCCGACTACCCCTCAATATAATCACTCAACCCCACTCTTCAAATCTCAGCAAATCACCTCGCAAAGTGACTTCTTCACCTTCGATAAACCTTACAACTTGAGTGTTTTTCATATTACAATCAACTATAGGGGTACCACATTTTTTGGACTACCCAACTGTTCTATTCAGCTCAAACAATTTAAGCATTTTTTGATTTCCTAGCCTCTCCTCAATAATACTAAATAACTTATAAACATCAAACTTTTTTCTTTTTTCTTTTCTTTTTCTCTTTTTCTTTGTTCCCTTTATCTTTGGAATATGCTCTAATTTCCCATATCGTTCCAAACATTTTCACCCAAACTACCTTCCAATCCTCCTCCCTCTTACTTGATTAATCCATTGAAGTCCAAAGAGTTAAATCAAAAGATTTTCGGCTGACATTGTTAGGCTATAAAAGAATAAGGCTTTAAAGCTCAAGTGGCTAACTAGGGATAAATACTGAACTTGTGGTACATAGGCAACTTTTTACGGCTCAAAATAGGCTTAAATAAAATGCCTTAGATCATTTCCTCAATCACACTACACACTTGATACATTCTTAATAAAGACTCAAGGCAAGTTCTAGAGACTAGTGCACATATTCAATCAAATTCACACTGAAAGAAGGTATATTACTCCGAAAATAGGAGTACCATTGGGCTCAAATTCTCACAAGGTTAATTTTGATTGAATATTCTAGGTTCAAGCTCAATTTCGTCTCAAATCACTCTCATGCTCTATTATGTGCCATTTTTTCATCTACTTCTCAAAATCATCTCATCATTAACCATTCATCATCCATCTTTCCCTATTGTTTTCTTTTTCTTTTTCTTTTCACTTGTTACCTATTTAACTTCTCGGGTTTATCTCATTCTTACTGGCTCTAAAAACAAAAATAATTAAACTCTAAAGACTCCTACAACCCAACATGGAAACTAAATGATAACAACTGGGCTCACAGACCCAACAACACCAAAAAGACAAATAAACGGGCTCACAGACCTGGTACTCCAAATCAAGTGGGCACACAAACCCAATGATCAAACCAAATATGAATCAAACAGCAGCAAATTGAACAAGCAATAAGAAACAAAAATTTAGAAACAGCAAAAGATACATAGCGGCCAAGACGTCCCACGGCTCACCCCCTCCCCAAACTTAGCTTAAAGCCAATGTTTGAAGGAAAAGAGTGGTACGTCTTGGTGCTAACTCACAGTCATTGTGGCAGTGGAGGTGGTTGGAAACCATGTTAGCTCCTAAATTGGGCCAATGCGTCCCACCGAATATCTTGATGCTGTCTCCAAATGCGCTCATCGGCCTTCTGTGCTGCTGGTTCTTCAACCATGGGTTGTTTGCCCTTGCTACGGCTGGAACTGCCCTTCTTTGATGCCATTTTAGTGAACCTGGTGTTTTCCCGTAGTGAACCGAGCTAGGGATCGACCATGTTGGTTCCTATAACATCAAACACTAAAAACACAAGTAAAAACTTAAAACTTAAAGAATTAATTGAAATAAAATGGTAAACATCAGGTTGCCTCCCGACAAGCGCTTATTTTTACATCATCAGCCAGACGTTCTTTTTTCTATCAACCACTTTTCAGCCACCCCGAGTTTGGTAATTTATGAGCAATTAACAAGCTATGCGGGGCGTGTGGATTTCTTACAGCAGCTTGGGTAGTATAAACAATGCTACAATTATGCCTACCCCTTAGACCCGACTTATGTATTGGGAGTGTGATGGTTTCATTTTGAACACGAAAAATCAACTCCTCTTTGAGCACATCTATAAGTGCTTGGCTAGTTGCCAAGAAAGATCGTCCTAAGATAAATGGAAATTCGTCATTTCCTTTCATGTCGACAACTAAGAAATCACTAGGGAATTCAAAATTCAACACTCTTACCAATACATTCTCCGCTACTCCCAATGGCGTTAATGAAGATCCATCAGCCAAGTGGACAGTAGTAAAGGATCGTTTAATCTCCCTTAATTCTAATTGTCTATACATCTTAAGAGACATCAGATTTATGCTAGACCTCAAATCACACATGACATTGTGAAAATCATGACTACCAATTGATCAAGAAATAGTAAAACTCCCTGGATCTTTTGCTTTTGTTGCTCTTTTTGGTTTCATGCTTGTGTTTGCGCTCTTTTTGGGACTGCTAGGTTTCTTCTTCGTTGTCTCTTTTCCTTCCTTCCTTCCTCTTCTTGGTTTCTTCTTGGGTGGATTGAAGCCCTTCCTTCTTAGTTACCTCCCTATCTTGGACTCTCTCCTGTAATAGTTCCTGTTTCACAACAACAGTGCTAGAGTGCTCTAAAGGCTCAAGGTTAGCAAAGAATGAATTTTTAAAACAAAAATCAAAAGACTCATCAAGAATAGGAGATGAAATTTTCTTATCTATGATGTTATTGACTTCCTCCTTCTTCTCAATGTTTTTTACTTTCTCAATTGATTTCTTCGCTTCATGGTCCTTCGTGCTTATAGTACCATTGTCGCCACTAGATGCTATCTTCCTTCTATTCAGTGCTTGAGGAAATGGGGGAGGAGGTACATATGCCGGTGGAGGCACATATGCTGGTTCGTCTGCTCTAGTTTCTTGAACCTTACTTGAGTTCACAGCATCTTTTTGCTCCTCTGGCTGCTTCTTTTTCACCAAGTGCTCCTCTGACTTCACAACATTACAGTGCTCCCTCAGATTAACCACTGTGTCACTCGGATATTAGCCCTGCTTGTGTTGAGCCCCTACAATTTTTATCAATTGGCTCATGTTTGATGACAATTCACCAATGCTTGCTTGAGTCTGAACCAATGTGTTCTCGAGCCTTTTGATGTTAGCCCCCTGTCCAGTTATGTGCTTATTTAGCTCAATAAACATTCCATCTACTTTCTTTTCCAACTGAGCTAGTTTCTCATCGTATTTAGCAAACTGGGACTGCACAATCTCCTCTTGGGTGGGATTGGTGCCATCATGAATCATCTCATTCGTAACCGTAAATCCAGGTGGCGGATTAAGTGTGTTCTGCGAGTTACCATACGAAAAGTTCTGATGGTTCCGATTCTGGGGATGCTGATTATATCTGGCCTGATTGTTCTGGAAGTTGTTGAAGTTTCGTTGGTTCACAAAGTTTACGTCTTCAACTTCTTCCTGACCCCCTGGCTGATGTGCTAACGTCAGACTAGTTAGAAAATTTACCTGACTCGTCAAGGCTGTCAGCTGCGACATCAGCTTTTCATTCGGCTCAGTGCTGGCTGCTTCCACTTCCATTACATTCGCCACTTTCCTTGGCAGGTTCCTCTCATTCGACCATTGGTAGCTTGTTCTGGCCATAGCGTCCAAGGTCAAGAATGCCATCCTCACTGACTTCTCCATCAAACTCCCACCTGCAACTGCATCTACCTGGTTTCTAGTCGGAGCAAGCAGCCCATTGTAGAACTTGCACACTTGCTGCTTCTTGGTAAACCGATGTTGAGCGCAACTCCGGATAAGATCCCGGAATCGCTCCTAAGCTTCTTCGAATGGTTCTTGGTCTAACTGCTTGAATTGATTGATCTTATTCTGCAGGTCGAGCATCTTGCTCGGTGGAAAATACTTCAACAGAAATAAAGTACTCAAGTCCTCCCAACTTGTAATGTCCTCCAATGAATTGAACCATTGTAGGGCTCTATCTTTCAGGGAAAAGGGAAACAGTCTCAATTTGACCTGCTCGTGCGGCACATGGTTTATCTTGATGGTATCCGCCAGTCTACGGAACTTTATAAGATGCGCATTCGGGTCCTCTAAAGCACTTCCCCCATACTGGTTTTGCTGAACTATGTTGATTAATGCAGGCTTCAGCTCGAAATTGTTGGCATTGAGTGGTGGAGGTTGTACTCCTCCTGCCTGCTGATTTGGATTAGGCTTCAGGCAGTCACTGATGGGAGTATCATCTTCATCTCCTGCATCTGGTTCTATCTGAATTGGTCTGTGCTGCTGTTGCAGCTGTGGCTGCTGTGGAGGTAGCTGCTGAGAAATAATAGTGACTCTGTCATCCAGGCGTGCCAGAGCTGTCAGTACTCTGTTTATGGCTTCATCCTGGTTTACTTGTTGCTGTGGTATGTTCTCCATCTCAGATGAGAGGTTTCTTCTAGTGCGGTTCCTACGGGTGTCGCTTTAATTTCAGGATCTAGAGGGACGAGATGTTCTCTCCCTTTTGATCTAGTTTGTATGCGAAACCTGAAAACACCGCCAAAATGAAATACCACATAATACGGAAATATAATAAATAAATAAAAACGAAAATTAAAATAAAATTATGAAAAATAAAATCTAGTCTAGTTTCCTCCTATTTTTCAAGATAAAAACTAAGCGCTAAATCCTATTCCTCGGCAACGGCGCCAAAAACTTGACACGTCAGTTTCCTAACCTAGTGTTCCGCAAGTGTACGGTTGTAGGTGTAGTAGCAGCAGTCAAGGTCGATCCCACAAGGAATAGATTTTAGGTAGTTCGATACCTCGATACTCTAGGATTGTCCTAACTAAATACTAAATTGCAAGAGGTTGATTTTACCAAAACTAAATAATTTAACTAATTAACTAAATTACTCAAGTAACTATGACTTAACACTTGGCAAACAAAGAGGATTAACAATCAGTGAGAAAAGGTATCCCAGGGCTTCGATTTCAGGATATTACTTCAATGTTGAATATGATTAACCTATAGATTTACCAATTCTAGTGTTTATTAGGCGACACGACAATAATCTAACCCTTCTCTCGAAGCGATTAGACTGTTGATTAATTATGCTAATTACCCTCTCGAGTCAATTAAACCTAATAACTCCCAAACGATCCTAAGCCACGGCCTACATAGTCATAGACAACTACACTCTATGTCATAAGTCTGATAATGATTCCCTCCTCTCAGAGCGGAATGGCTAAACTAAATTACTAAACCTAGGTGATCAAACTAAATTTAGTTATAAGCACAAACATAGAGATAAACACATAAAGAACGGAATCAATAAATCAAAACATTGTCATAATAATCCCTACTTTCTAACCCTAGGACACCAATAGCTTAGCTATTCATGCCTAGCAATAACCCAATACAAGATTCTACAAAAAAACATTGTAAAAGCTTAAACTAGAAAAGAACGACTAAACCCGGATGTAGCCGTCTCGATGATCTTGTCTTCTTCATCTTCCAACTTGTTTTCAAGGTAACGTCGATGATGATGTACTGATTATCCTTAAAACTCAAGCTTGAGGTCCTTTTTTTAGAGTTGGGGACGAATCTTTGGGAAGATAGGATCAAAATACTACTAAAATTAGGAAATTTTCGTAGAATAGGACTTCTGACATGGCCGCGTACAAGCTATGACGCGACCGTGTCCATTTGTACCCAAAATACCTTAAAGCAGGTGATTTTGACTCAACCGTGTTGGCCTTTTGACGCGGCCGCGTCCCGTTTGCGCAGGCAAGTTTTCAGGTCTGACTTTGAATCCATTGTTTAGGGTCTTCCGGTCATTTTTTAGATTTGTCTCTTTCAGGAATAGTTGTAGCCCTTTGAATCAGCTTTCTAACGCCACTGATTTCACCTCAATCGGAGTTGTAGATCTCAAGATATGACCAAAATACTAGAGGTATGTTAAGCTGACAGAAAACTTCCCTTTCGGGACACTTTTTTACGCGGCCGTGTTGGTTAGGCAGTGTATTTTCCATGTTCTAGGCCACTTTTGACGCGTACACGTTGTGTATGTGACACGGCCGTGTCATTTCTGCTCTGGTTTGTCCTCTTTTCATCCGTTTTGACCCCATTTGACTTGTTTCTTCTTCGAACTTCATCCAAATGGAATAAAATTATATAATTAACTTCAAAACAAGTCAAAACACGTCAAATGACCCAATGTGATAAATATAAATGAACGCCAGCCAAATATGCACGTAAATGATATAAAATATTATCCTAAATCGACCTAAATACATGCATAATTAACGTGTATCAAAATCCTACTTTCAATCGATTCAATAAATGATACACCCTTTGTTCATAAAAACAAGTCATTTTAAAAGAAAACGTGTTTTATGCAAAAACAAGTCATTCTAGCAAAATATGCATATTTCGTCCATTATGGCCCTCAGATAAATTCGTTCTAATTTCTACTAGTTGTATATACTGCAAGTTTACGGTGTAGTAGCAGCTAGTGGAAAGCAAAGTCATTTCCCACAAGGACTAGTATAAATGACCTAACTAGTGTTAATACTAAAATATCTAAGCAGATAGAATAGAGGATTGGTTGGTAACAAACCCTACTTAATAATGTCTAGACCCTTAACAATAATAAGAGAATAATAAATTAATGAACTAATTATCAAATAACGAAAATCAAATAATATAAAGGTTATCTTAGGATATTCGATTTCAAAATCAATTAGCGTGTGACCATAGACAACCTTACATGCAAACACGTATATATGTCCATAATTCACAAGTTCCTATTGTAATGAGGCTTCACGATTCTGCATCTTAAACCCCTTTTGGAGCGCCTAAAGTGTGTATTATAGACAACATATCAATCTCCCAGAAGAAGTGCCTATAACTCCTAAAAGTGCCTCAGAATCACCCCCACAATATACCCTTAGTCTTCCGATTTCTAGATATATTATGTTATGTGTTGTTTGGCCATCAATACCCCCATCTTCCGCTATCATAGGTATGTGATACGTGAGTTCTAGACTAATTGATCGGTTTAACCTAACAACAATTATAACTCAACGCACCAAATAATAATAAAATCAGTCAAATCATGGATCAACACATAAACATTCAAATTGTAATTTAACCTACTTTCTAAACCATAAGGTATAAAAGTAATAAATTTTATAAGATAAAACATGTTCATAACAAAAACATAAATAAAAGGGAACGTACTAAAGTCATCGTTCGAAGACAACGGAACGAACTCCTTCTCTTTCTCTAGCTCTCCAACTCTCTAGAACTCTAACTCTGAAACTCGATAACGTACTATGAAAATCTGAAAATAGTATGATGTTTGACAACTACTAAGTCTAGATATTTATAGGAGTACATAACAATAGGTTAAAGTATAGATCAATTGGATAAAAGCCCAATATACACGTCTGCCATATATCAATATAGACGGCATTTTGCACGACTAAGCGAGGCTTCTGTTCGAGCAAATGCTCTTGATCTTAAAATAATTTTGCCCCTATGAAGGTTGCACGACCGAGTAAGCCAAGTACTCGGTTGAGTAAATGCTGCTCTCAATTCTTCATTTTTTATCTCTTCTTCTGGGCTTATCTAACTCCATGTTGGGTCTATCCAATGTCTCTTATGAGCCCAATTCTCTATTTCCTTCCTTCCAATCCTTCCTTTATCTGTTTGGTCTTGTGATTTCACCATTCTCCCAAATAAGCATTGTTTAGTACTAAAAACACTATAAAATCAAAAAACAATTGAATCCGCCAAAACAAGTACTAATTTATGCATTTTTGCACCGTTTTAAGTATAAAAATGTGTCTAAAATCACGTAATATGGAGTGGTCATAAGTCAAAATAAGTCTCACTACAAATCTCATAATATTATCATTACGTAAATTATTTATTCTCTCTATCTCATAATATTATCATTACCTTAAGAAAATGAAAATTAAGATAACAAAGACACATTGGCTAGGGGTGTTTCTGTCCATCCCTTAAATTCTTAATTTCAACTTGAAAGTCTAACATAACTTATTTTCTATGATCAGAGGGAGCATCAGTGGGAAGAAATTATTTCCCAAATCAGAAAGTGATTTTGGCGAGAAAATCAACCCCTCCTATTTTAGGGCTAACTTCCCTTTATATATACGTATATGTATATATATATATACACATAGATTTGCATATGCATATATACGTATCTATATATATATATAAAATATGTGAGTATTTCTATATGTGTCTATGTATAAGTACTGAGGAGGTTAGTAGAGTTTTCAGACTAGCACCCACCCAACCCCCACCCAACAATTTTTTGGTGGGATTTTAGAAACTTTTGCATTGACATGAAACTTTTTTTTTTTTTTTTTTTTTTGTTTCTCTTTTGAATTTTGTTTTTAAAAAATCCATATTTTTTTAATAAAGACTATTTTTATAATCTAATGTTATTTTTACGTCTAATATATCAAATTAATCATATTTTTACGATCTTTAATTTTAAAAAAATGTATAGCATATATATAAATAAGATATTATAATATAAAAGAAAAAAAAAACTAATTATTGGTTTGTTGTTTGTTTTAGATTTGAGTATTTTTCGTGGTTGAGATAGTTGTATAAGATTTAGATTCCAAAAACAATAATTAAATAGTCTGAATAAATAATATTAAATAGTTTCTTACATATTATTAATCAATTTGTTTATTGAATTGCATATAGTATATGCGTGCGTGTGCGCCGCGTGCGCGCCTGCGTGCGTGTGCACATGTGTGGTGTGTGTATACTGAAGTGAAATAGATTCCAAACATTTAAATTACTATTCTTTCTCACTTTTCCTGTCCAATTTTTACTCTTTACACTTCCTTGACTTCTATTTTTATACTTGATATTAGAGGTAAGCTACTATGTTTTTATCTTGCTATTATTTTTTCCAACTTGTAAAAGTGTTTATCATTTCTAATTAATTTTTTACGTATAATATATTGAATTAATAATTTTCAACACTCTTTAATTTGACATTCATTTGCATATATTAAAACGAGGTGTTAGATTTGAAAAAAAAATATTAATTTATTTTATTATTATTTGTGTTAGATTTAAATTTTTATCATGGGCTGGATTATTTACATTGAGTTTGAGCTGAATAGAAACTCAGTTAATTAACTTGCTTATAATATGATTAGTGACTAATTTTTTTTCTTCGATTCAAATCTTAATTCTGTGAAGATATGCATTAACAAAGTCGGGAAAGTTCATTGTTTGTACCGCAAAGGCATCCCCCATTGTTCATACATATCTTAATTCAGTTTTTTTATTCAATAAAATTAGTCAATTTCTTTTCTTTGATTCAAATCTTAATTCTGGAGAATTTTCACAGACATGCTCCACCGAAAAGGCCACGTTGATCATACCAACATCCCACACTTTATTATATGCACGATGCATCAATAAATTGGCACCACTGCAGTGCACCTTGTGCAACAGGAAGAAAAAAACCTCTCTATCCTTATTTTCTATTGTCACTTAAATTTGGGTTAATATCAAATTGACACCTAACTATCAGCCTTTTTTTATTTCTTACCTGAACCATGTTTTGTAGCAAATAGCAACGACGAATTTAATTTCCGGCTAAAATGACCACGCGACCTGCACATGGTCAAATTATGGTTCATTTTGCAATTTTTTTATTGACATAACAGAAATTTTATTTATTAATTAATGTACTAATCAATTAAAAAGTTGCAGACGCTTGAATGAATCCGGCATGGTTGTCGGACTCGGCACCGGATTCACCGCTAGACACGCCGTCGACTGAATTGCAGAGCTCTTACGCCAGGGGAAACTCAAAGACATCGTCGGATCTTGATTCGCACTCGATTGTTGATCTGTCCATCATCGGATTTGAACTTAGCGAAAGGGCAGGGAGGCTCATTCTTGAGAGAGAAAATAGTGGAATCTACGAGTAAGAAATTCGTAACCATAGTCGATGAATCAAAATTAGTGCTCTATATTGGCGGTAGTGGAGTGGCTATGCCTTTGAACAGGCTTTTAGCGTTGTTCGCGGGCGCTGGATGTGTCGGAGAGCTAAGAAAATGTGCCGCGACAATGATGTGTAATTCGAGAGGAAAATTGGGGATTGTGGCGAGTTCAGTGATTTTGGCCTCCGATTGTGAAGATGAAGGTTGGGAGTGAATTTGTTGTTGATTCTTTCAGTTATAATAATTTGAGGAATGGGTTATAGGGTTATTTTGGGGATGAGCACAATCCAATAATACGAGTACAGGGGTATAGAAGTGCATTGTTCTTCTACAAAAACTTGCAGAAGCTCGAATAAATCCAGCATGATTCCCAAATCAATTTAATTGATTAGATGTTAATTAATAAATAAAATTTCTATTATGTAAATAAAATAAAAAAATTGCAAAATGACCCTTAAGTTGACCATGTGCAGGGCATGTGGTCATTTTGGCCGTACCTGAAATTAAATTCGTGTAGTATAAATTGTTATTTGCTACAAAACATAGTTCAGGTAAGAAATGAAAAAATCGCTAATAGTTCAGGTGACAATTTGATATTACCTCTTTAAATTTTGATGTTCTAATAAAAAAATCACAATTATTAAATCAAAACCTAAGAATTACAAGACACGAAATTTTATGCTTCAATGTTGTTGGGTCGAAATTTTTTGCAGGTTTTCCACGCAAAACTAGTTGTCATCTACCGATATATGATACACTATGGTTATGCTCTCGAACTTTTTTGTGTCTACACATAATATAGCTTCAAAGCTTAGGAAAAAAAAAAATTAATAATAATAATAATAATAATAATAATAATAATGAGATTATGAATATAATCAACATAAATAATGAGATTATGGTTAAAATCAATAAAGATTTGAACACCAATATATATTAGAGTGACACTCATGTGCATAAGATGCACATTAGTGTTATTGTATACCTTGAGGGCCCACTTATAATTCTTTACCCACCAGGTAAAAATAAATAAGTCCTGATTTAAGTCAAAGGCAAAACCCTCATCTTCTTCATCAAACAGCGCGATTATCAACGCTATCTTCATCAATCAGTTCCTCAGGCCGATTTCGTCGATCTTCATCAACATACTGTCATTGATCCTCTGTCAATTTTCGCAGAAAGAGATTTCAGCCAAAATATGCAAAAAGTCAATCATAGTAATTATCAATTGGCTTCGGAAAAATTATGAACATGAGCTATTAATGATTTTGATTTCATTATTTGAACATTACAATTCTGTTTTCATTACAAATTCGAAAATGTTTTGAAGAGGTTTGTTTTATGATTTCTCGTAGATATGGATACTGAAGTTTATAATGATATAACAGTGCAAGAACATCAGAAAGGTAAAAACGCGATAGTACATGTTATTCTATATGACAGTACATATTTATTTACCTAACAGTATACTTCAATTGTTGTATAAAAAACATATACTGCATCAAACAACTATGTATACTGTACCGTTTATTCACATATACTGTAGCGTTTTCTAACATGTACTGTGTATATTAAATCATATCAACAGAGCATGTTCAAAAATAACAAATTATCAACACATACTACATCACATACATATATATATTGTACTGTTTACAAATATATACTGTAACTGTAAAACAGATTGATGTATAAAAAACATATACTGCATCAAACAACTATATATATTGTACAGTTTATTAACATATACTGTGCCGTTTATTAACATGTACTGTGTACATTAAATCATATCAACAGAGCATGTTCGAAAATAACAAATTATCAACACAGAAGAACAGAGAAGAAAAATTCATTAAAAAAAAACTCGAAAAACCACCACAAAAATACCTTACGAACTCGAGCAGCAGCAAAACGCAGAAGATTACTAATAGAAAATCCACAGACAAAATTCCACAGCCAAACTCGCGAAATCACAAGAGGTTAGAGAGAGAAAAAGAAGATAGAGAGAGAGAGAACCGTCATATATATGACGGTAAAATTTTTAAAAACAAACGTAAAAAAGTTAAAAAAAAACGGAGGTAAAATTGGTGGATAAAAAATATAGGTGGGGCCCACAAGGTGTACAATAACACTATGGTGCATCTTATGCACCCAAGTTTTTGCCTATATATTATTCCCTATTTTTTATTATATGTTGTATTTGGTTAATCCAAAGATAAATTATTACTTTTTATTCACCACTTGAACACCTACAGTTAATTATCTTCAAACGTTCTGAACGTAAATAACTCTTTTGTATTTTTTAATTATTTAATATTTTGAGTCGTAAAACTAAAGTCTTTCTACTTATCGTCCCCATAATTGTAAAACAATTCAATTATATAGGAGAGAAGAAATATGTGAAAAATCACAGAAAAGTAAAACATAATAAAAAGAAGAATGTAATGTATTTTACTAATGAAAAAGAGAAGAAAAATATGTTTTATGAATATTTAGATTCAATTAATGTCATTTGGTGAATTATATATAATATATACAAAACTTGTAAAGAAAATTCAACCATGAATTAGTAGATGAATTTGTATAAAATAACTTTGCCAAAATATAAATAAGAATATTAAATTAACCTTTATGATATTATTAAGAATGTACTCCCTTCGTTTCATATTAATTGACGTTTTACATATTTTTCATCAATTCTACCAATTTTTTCTTTGGATTCAATCCTAAAATATCTCTATTTTTCAATCTATCAGAGATATTTTGATTTGGTCAAATCTTTAGCGAGGGTATGTCTGTCAAAATATTTCATCTTTAATTTTTTTTTCTTCCTAAAACGTCAATTAATATGGAACGAAGGAAGTAATAAGTAAATTAAATCTGTGAAACTATTCATATTTTTATAATAGAAGTTGATAGTTATAGATGCAGATAGTAAAAGGAGAGCCTCAAAAGATGATGACGACGACGAGAATAACAATATAACAATAATAACCCAACCCAACCCAACCCAACCCAACCCTCTTTTGGGCACATCTAAAAAGAAAAAAACTGGAAGGGGGTGAACGCAGGTATACAGCTGGCGATAGAACTACAGATATTAAAAAAAGGGAGTAGCAGAAAAAAATCATTGTCAGCATCACATACAGACCACCAAACTTGCAATCAATTTATTTGTTGATTTACAGAGATTTTATGGAGTTCCAAAAAATAAAAATGATGAATAAATGAGAAATGTCTTCCCAAAAAATAGTTTTGAGGGCACGTGCACCTATCAGGCCAACATCCTTTTACAGGTATAGTCAAATAGAACCTGGAAAAGACTCCTGGAGTCGACTTCATCGGACAGCTTCAGAAGGCGAGCCACTCTCATAAAACCCGTATGTTGTCTCACCACGGATTCCTCACTGATTTCTTCTGCTGCTTTGTTCATTGACCCCAACTTGTTATTATGGGGAGATGTCAACGCCCATTGCATTGCCCAGATTGCTAGAGGACGCATGTAACCTAGAGACCGGTATCGCCCCGAGCTGTCCCAACCCTCCGGTGTCTGGAATGCATATCTGCACCAAACAAAGAAACTTTAATTCTACTTGTTTCTTACTGTGACGAGGGCATTTTAGGAAAACTCACCCTTGACCATCTTCAGACCAAGCCACCTCATACACACCCGCCGCAGTTTTGAATGCTGTTTCAACCATATCTTCATGAATCATTCCTGCCGCAACAGCATACGTAACCCCGCTCCAAATTTCCCTCGACTGCATCGTGCACATATCAACTTCTCCATTTGGTAGCATTCCATTGGCTGCCCCCATCCTCCCATTCTTCACCTTCAAAACATTGAACTTGTAAACCGTCTCAAGTGTTTTTTTTGCCTTTTCTTCATCAACAATTGGCACAAGACCACAAGCTCGAGCATACCTACAAATAAATTCTTTTTCTTTCAAAAGTAAACAAAATAGTTTGATTCAATGGTATCCTCGACTAGCGCCTCATTGCTTTGTGTGTGACAATGATCAGGGAGAAAACTTCAACATAACGTACCATTGTCCAGCCAACTGATCAGCTTGAATGGATGAGCTTGTACTACTGCCGCTGTTGTCATAGTTGAAATACGAGCCATTCCATAACTTGTCATAAACCTTCTTTGCTCTGAGAAACCTCAACCAAAAGTAGTCCTCCGAACCCTTGTCCCCGACCACGCGAGCAAGTGCTGACGTGGCCTGCAAGGCAGCAACCCATAGACCACCACAGTATGCACTTACACCAGATACAGACCATGTGTCATATGTCTGGTCAGGGAACCCTTCATTTTCTATCATACCATCTCCATCCTTGTCAAACTGTTCCATGTAAGCCATTGCCACATAGACTGATGGCCATACAGCTCGAGCGAAATCTTCATTGCCGGTAGCAATCACATCTCTGTAAACTTGGAGCACAAACTTTGGGTTCAAGTCTTTCCACCTATCCGTATTGTGAAGGTTATAAAAATTCACTTCGAACCAAGGATCTCTCATTCCAATATCATGAGGAACGGCACCAAGAACTTTTCTCTGGACACATGATCCATCCTGTAAGAGTACCATTCTGCTAGGATCATGCATCATCACAGCAGCAGCAAAGTCTCTTTGTATGCTCAGTTCCAGTTTTGGGAATAACATAGTTAATGCAAATGATGCATAAAAATGGACATCGTATGTGTTACACATCTGATATTCTATCCCTTCAAGGTAGAGGTACTGACCCACATTCTCCTCTCCTTCTTGAAGCAAATTTGTCCCCAGAGCAGAAGTCGTTGATGCAGGAGTATGAAGATCCTCAAGTAGTGAGGTCATCCTTTCAAGGATGTTTATTGCTGTGTCATTTCGATCGGATGTAATCACCACAGTGCTAGCATCTGCACTGGATCTATCAAGGGAAAACCTTCTTTCACCAATAGTTCGCAAACTGTGTACTGGTGGAGATCCATCTAGAAAATGGAGGGGAGACTATAATTTATAATGCACTCAAGTGTCACCTTAAAAAACATATTTCTTTACCAAGTACCTGTCCAAATTGCTCCCCCTGAGTTAAGATAGTAAAGCTCGTTGAAAAGTGTGGATGGGTACCTGCAGACGACCATAAAAATATGTTATCCTTCATTGCTTGCTTTCAGCATAGTACAATTAGAAAAACCTTACCAATCAGGAAATCTCTTGTCTTCAAGAACAGGTCTTTGCCAGTCTACAATTTCCGACTCCCAACGATGATGCTCTTTATTTTTTGATAAATAAGGGAAAGGTGGGACAGGGGGACAAAAGTGATTAGATTGAAGTGTATCAATAGTGAACAAAATAATTTCATAAATTGCTTTAGATAAAGAAATTTTTCTCCTATAAAACAGAATAAGGAGTTGAGAAAATTACCAACAATAGCATCATGTGCAATATCTGATGCCACATTTCCATGCATACCGTAGAATTTTGTGTAACGCCTGATGATAAGGTTCACAGATGCAGTCAATGAGGAAAATATTAAAAGATATGTTACATAAAATTTTTGAAAAAGCAAGCATTTGGATACTGGCCTGTAATAGGTTCTTCCACCGGGAAAATTGATTTCTGGGCATGCCCATGCCAATGAAAATGTAACACTCTGTTCTGTTTCTGCTGGAATGGTCACACAAGCTGCAACAGCTGCCCCAACGAGTGAACCAGGCTTAGAGGGCATTGACGTTTCTTCACAATTTAGGTGATCGAACGATCCACGCTAATCAGAAAACAACAGGGTTAGTCTGTCGAGAATGGAATATAATCACACTGAAAATATTAGAGAATGCTCTAAAAAAATATTTTACGAAGGCATAAATTTTATAGATCACTGCCTCATTGGACCAATTTTAGAATTCTCACAAACCCTAATACTATTTCAGCAGCAGTTATTCCAATCCTAACCAATATAAGAGAATTGAATAGTCTAAGATTCTGCTCTTGCTTCTGAGTTAAAATATATGATAAAGAGAGAAAAGGGAGGAACGATATGTGAAAGTGATGCCTGATCTATAAGAAAAGAATTAGATTTCTTTGGCATCGTGAGTAAATGGGAAGTTTATGTAGAGCTGATAGATTTTTTAATTTTCCACATCCAATTTTTTGACTTAACAGGGTGAAAGAACAGACATTCTGTCATCGTTTTTCTTTTTTGTCCACCAAGTCTACCGTAAACTCTCAGATTCCTAACTCGTAAGCAATATAGTCACTCAGTTCTATCAAATCCAACATACCACCACTCAAATGTCTTGTATCTGTAGTGATACAATGCACTTGTTGGATGTTGATGCATTTCCTTGACATGATGTTTACATGTCGTAAAAGTTGAAAGTCTCTCCATGTAGCACGTATTAAGTTTTATAACTTAATGAAAACTGGATTGCTGCCACTTAATTCAAACCAAGAGATGTAAGCAGCTAGAATGTTTTAGGCCGGTTATCAAAAGCACAACCAACGTAACAAAACAACCAAAAAGTTGTGTCTCCTTATATTTTGAAAAGTATATAGCAATACGCTATATACCTATAAATTTTGAATAATGAATGCATGTCTTCTGAATATTATAGCAAAAAGAAATTGGAAATCATCAACATTTACCATGTAACCATATCTTCTGTAATTCTAGACAATTGCTACATTGTTTCCTCAAACTATTAGTATGACAAAAACCCTTCTATACTTGATTATTGCAAAGATCGCAAAACGTACAACAAAAAAACAGAAATATCAAAATCCATGTAACATATAGAATGATGTCAATCATCTTAAACTCTAAATCAGTGAAATTCAAATGCACATAAAATCCCAGAGGTTATTGAATGCTTTCAAATTTATGATAATTCTACACAATTTCTTAATAATACCTAATAATGAGATCCCGTAAAAGTATAAGAGGAAATGGTGTTTTCTACAATATTCATAACAAAAGATGTTTAGCCACCTCATACGGATAGATGTTTTCTACCCAATATCCTACACTCCACTCACTTTCCAAACATTGACTCTGAATGTTATTCCTTTCCAGATTCCTTTCAAAGGTTACAACCATCAAGGTGTATATATCTCCAAGTTAATAACATGGAGATCTACATATCTCGATGCTGTGGGATTTAAATGTTAAAACAACAGAAAATCATATGTTGTTAAGGTTCGAAATATAAGTTTCGGATTTTATTTCATGAAATTGATAAAATATTATATTGAATATATTGAAGGAAATTACCATCGGGATATATTATCTTGGTGGTGAACTCTAACATCTGAAACCAGTGCCATCGAGAATTATTATATCTTGATGGTAAACTCTAACAACGAGAATTAAGTCCATCTGATTTACTTTTGTTTAGATTTGTTTATTAATTGCATAATGGAAAAATATACAGGGCTTCTCCAAACATTAAGGTGCAAAGGATGAATCTTCGTTAACTTCTTCCAGATTTGAAATGAAAAGACAAAATCTTTGGTCCCACACAGATTCCATCAAATCCATTTATCTAATATTCAACCCATGAAATCTAAATACACTGATCTCAAAGATGGCTGCTGGTTTATCTGGTGGTAATATTAACCGAACTCATCAACAAACTCCAAGGTAAGAAACCAAACCAATCCCAGCACAGGGACCCATTGAGAAGCATTTCTTACAAAACTCGATCAATATTTCGAAATTAAGCAAAATCCTTGGAACTTCATTGCAGTAGCTCTGAAGTTCCACAAAGGACTCTTGGCTAAACATCCCCTTGGGTTATGAACTGTTTTTATGGATACTGTAAAACAGAATCTCGTAATGAACATTGTAGAATCCTGTTGAAAGTATACATTTACATTTTTAACAGTGCCATAAAACATATTCAACGAGTGGCATAATAAATCACTATTTCAACGCAGTATTGCGAGATAAGAATTAAGATGACCTTAAAAATTTGAAAAAATTACAATACTCTAACAGCTCTACAATGACGTTTCATACTACTTTAAAACAATTCAGCGACATTTTTTATAAGCTTGTAACTAGTTTATGATTTAACAAGCTCAACAAGAATAAAAATCTAAGCCTCAAAATAATTGACATTAGCTCTTTTGTTACTGTACAACATGTAAAGCAAATTCAGACTACTTCACAAGATGTTTTGAGTCATCCAATGTGCAAACCATCATTTAGTGCATGATTCAAACAGAGCTTAACCAATAATGTAATAATACCTCTTTGATTTCATGCCACATGTCCCTTGCTGTAATGCCCTCCGAGTTTCCAGATATCACAAAACAGGGGCACTCGGAGACACGCACTGAATTCGTCCCTTCTGCTGCAATTGCAAAAGTCAATGAGGGTCGTCCCAGCCCAGTCCTACATCAACTTACGTGGAATCAAAGGCCTCCAGATAAACTATGTAAATATATATAATGAGTTCATAAAACGAATCATAAGCATTTTTGCATCACAACACGGACAAAAGAGCAGGGCACTTACATGTGGTGCAAGAGAACTCCACTAACATTATCGTCCATCCTGAGAAACGTAGACATACCAGATTAGATAACATTCATAGTAGCTAGAAAGTAAAGTTGCAGAAATGTTGAAAGTTGATTGGTAAAGCTCCAATAAAAAAATTTCTGATCAAAATGTCATGAAAACACTGACAAATTCTGCAGATAAATGATGTTATGCAAAACTTTACCTAAATTTGGAATTGAAATGGTGGCCAGAGAGTCCTGAATCCCCACCAACAGAATTCTAGGAAAAAATAGGAAAGAACTATCAAAAGTTTCTTTGGGGTTTTAGAAGACAATGACAAACTTAAGAAACTTACTGCGAAGCTAAAAAGCAAAGTGACTGCCGCTTCTGTCTTCGCCAAATTAGACAACTGATATAAACAATGCAAAACTTTTGATGTCAAGACGACACAGCCCACTTCTATTTAATGTGTAAAGAGGAGCACTAGAGTTGAGAAATAAAAAATTTTAAAAAATATATATTAAAAAAAATCATACTGTGAAAGTAAAAACTGCCACAGGAAAGCTGCTATCCTTATAGTTGTGGGGAATAAAGGGTGAAAGTTGGCGACACACTATTTTCAGAGATGGATCTGGTTCACCTTCATTGAACAGAAAAGATAATTCTGTGAGAAAAGAGTTAATAAACAAAGGAGATAAAACTAAGATAATGATAGAAGAATACCATCATACACAGTCCACGCCCTAGGAAACAATGCATGGTATGTGGAGTTTCGCCCATCGAGATTCCAGTCCCAGGATCCTATCCCAGACGCAGAACTATCCCTGTTAATCCACATGTTTTCACAGAAAAGTTTATGCACAGAAGTAACTTTTATATATCCTCTCTTTTTTTAGAGATCAATGAAAATTATCTCATGAAAAGTAGCTTTCCAGAGAGCATACATATACACAGAAACCAGAAAACGATTATAATATGTGCTTACTTCAAAACATCTGGGTTCTTTGGGCATAATACAGTAGAAAATCTTTCACCATTTGGTCGTGAAACAAATATCTGAACAAGAAGAAAAATGATAAGAATACATCTTAATTGTTTATTTCTTTGATAAAAAGGTGGTGCCAAGGGACAAAAAGTCCCCTGCTTAGCTCCAAAGCATATTACAAAGCAAAAAAAAAAAGGTGATTTAAAATGAATAGATTTTTTTTAAAAAAAAAATTGTATTTAGAAATCCACTCATTTTGAATCCCTGTGGATTTGAATTGTTTGAAATTTCTTTTCATTGTTTTAAAGGGAAGATGATAATTAAAGTGTATATAGTGTGCGTGTATAGTCTATAGGAGTGTGTAAACTGTAAAGTGTGTGTAGGTGTGTGTGATGTAACAAATCCATATGAATGAAATCAAAATATACTCCAACCAAGAGATTAAGTATAATATATATATATGTGTATGTATATATATATGGAATACAATTTTTGGAAAAAGAAAGAGAAAAAAGGAAAAGAGGAGTAATTTTCGTGGACACCGGTGTCAACAGAAAACAATAATAAATTCTAAGCATAAATGATAAAGGCTTTACAAGTTCACAATCATAATATTTTATGAGAGAATCGCGCACACAAGTGTACTGTGTATATGTTAACCGTGTGTAAAGTGTGTGCGCGTGAAGTGTGCGTGTCAAATATGTGTGTGTGAACCATGCATATAGTGTGTATGTGTGTAGTACATATGTGTGTATAGTGCGAAATGTGTGTATAGACTATGTGCGCGGGCGTGTAGTGTGCGTGTAAAGTTTGTGTGCGGTGCATGTGAAGTGTACATATAGTGTAGTATGTGTAGTGTGTGTAAAGTGTGTAGTATGTGTAGTGTGCGTTACGTGTGTAGTATGTGTAGTGTGCGTAAAGTGTGTGAAATGTGTAGTGTGTGTAAAGTGTGTAAAGTGTGTGAAGTGTGTAGTATGTGTGAAGTGTGCACGCGTAGGGTGTGTGGGTGAAGTTTGCAAGAGATGTAGTGTGTGTCTAGTGTGTGCGAAGTGCGTGTAGTGTATATAATATGTGTTGTATGTATGTGGTGTGTAAAGTGTGTGTAGTGCATGTAGTGTGTGAAGTGAGTGTAGTATGTGTAGTGTGGGTGGTTATGTAGTTCTATATATATCAAAGTGAATGGATTTCAAAATGACTAGGTTGCGGAAAGGATTTCAAATCCATAAAAGAGGAACTGGAGATTTAGATGAATTTATAATCCATTAGTTTAATTTTTGCCAAATAAGTTGAGTGGATTTGATTGTGGATTTCAAATCCACCCCTCTGATCCATGCATAGCCAAATCCCTCCATCCAAATGCAACCTTATTTTCCTTATGAGTAGAATACTGCAATTTAACTTTAGTTGACAGATGCTGAATTGTTGACAATACAGGCACTGGTTCTTGTTTATCGAGTAAGATTATTATGCATGATAACAGAAATATGTTTTCAGGATTATCGACCAGAAATTCGCTTTTCAATTGTCATGTTTGCCAAATTTTCTCAGCCAATATAATGGTTAGATCAAGACCTTCAACCACAAATTCTACCAAATATTTGGCTCTCGGGCAAAGAACACCTTACGTTGGGGAACAATACAAATAGTTAGCCCTGAAGCTGATATATTGATGTTATTTGACTTAAAACTGAAATTATGGCTGGGGCAGCAACTGTTGATGGTGAAAAAGGTCTTTGCTTGCCACTGTTATCTCTGTTTCAATATTTAAATGTATACAGTGTATACAGTATACAATATTAGACACTAAAGCTTCTTGAAAGATGAATCTAATTTAAGAGATATCAAGCTGCTATCAGAAAAAAGTCCCATCATTGATCAATTTTTCATATATGACAATTTTTTGAAATCTTGGTTAGATAACAGCAGCCCCATATGTCAGTTCTCCCACCAATGAACCCCAACCAACTTAAGGGAGATTTTATACCCAGAGAACCTCAATAAAATCGTGAAGGTATAAATTAAAAAGATTATTTCAGATTTCCATATCGATAAATAATAAATAACGAAGTATATTTCATTCACTGGTAAGAGATAACATTGTGATGACTATGCACAAGGATCTTGAGCTGTAACAGTAGAAGCAGTTACAATATATGGAATTGCGGACTCCATTAAAGAAAAACAATACATATGTTCATTTATTCATAAGAGCGAGATGTAATTGATCTCAAAATGTCAATTATGTAACATCAATAATCAATTTTATCTAAAATCATTTATAAGCCTAGAATTGGATCTAACTTACCGAAAATTGGTTTGCCAAGACTGGTTCATCTTCACAGACCCGAGGAAATAGCTGCCAACGCATAAATTCTCCTTTGTAACTTCTTCCAATGCTTCCAGCACTGAAAATCATGTCAGCTCATCAAAGATTAGATTGACGTGGTTAGATAGGTAGAACAATTAAAACAAAATAGTATAATTGACCTATCTTTTTCAACTAAAATAGGTCCGCACTTCAGCCAAACACAGCCTATATTTTTTAAAAGAATGTGTAGCAACACCGATGAGTGCCATGCTTTTCATGTCAGGATTGACACGTGAACAAAAGACCAACACCTGAGAAGTGGCCTCAGATAGTTTCTTTGATATTTTGGGAAATCATCTTCAGAAATGGAAAAGGTATGCATAATTTAAAGCTACTAAGCATATCCCCAGCCCCAGAACCCAAAGGATCTTACAATTTCAAACACCAGTGCATAAAAGATAGTACTTTACATTTCAAGGAACAGAACAGAGCCGGATGACTGTCCTAGAGAGATAAAAGTAGGCACATGTCGCAGTTCAATGTGCCTAATCAGACTCATAATTCAACATAGTGAGCAGATGCACTTATTTAAAATCTTTTATAGGAGTCTATGGATGGCGTGTCTGGCATCTAAACCATTGTAAGGATTTCCAGAACAGTACAACCAACTCAACAGATGTTAATTAACCTACGGGATCTCGAATAGAATATATCAAAGAGTAACATTAGTTATACCCTATACCACCTAGAGGAACCCCATGGCAAGATGACGTTTGGCGCTTCGTAAAAGGATCAAGAAATACCTCCTGCAAGAACAGTATGGAGAAAGTATCACGTTTGTTACAACTGGCATCAATCAAGTTACAGTTACTTGAGGAAAATTTACGCTGCGTCTGGATTTTTCCTCTCGAAGGTGCCGCCACAGCCTATAACCTATAGGGGCCTAGAGAAAACCGAATAGGAGATATTATGAGAAATAGATCTAAAGGAACAAAATTCACATATAAAAGAAGGTCGTAGCCACTATAAACTGCAGGCAGATGCATAAGCTCCCACAGCTATATGCAACCATGAAGACTGTATAAAAGACCAATTTAAGTGAACTTCTAAAATCATAAGAAGAGAGGAGGAGTTATGAAAAAAGTTCTAAAGAATACCAAAGTGATTTTCTCTCTTAATGTTAGACCAAATTCAGAAAGAGCATTCTCCTTTCCACTTAGTTTCCGTTTCCAAGTCAGAGATGGAGTCATCAGAGGATTAACTTTGACCTGGAAATTGAGCAGACAAGGAATTTAGATAGTCCAAAAGGCAGATCGCAGGTTGTATCAACAACCATGTGCATCCATGTCAGAAAAAAACTAAAAAAAAGGAACAAAAGCAGCCCAGAAAGGCACTGTCCGACATAAACAGCAGCAGTTGATGGTGATAATTGATCCTCTAATTGAGTACCGTGATAATTATTTTGGAAAGATAATTTTGATTTAAAAATTAATCATGATAGAGGAATTCAAAGTGAAACTGTACATGAAAATTAGAAAGACATAAAAGTGAGTTGGTGACCTTAACAGATAGTCATACTTAGCACAAAATCATTTACAGCATTTGTATATAAAATCCTGGGAACCAAAATACCAAAAATGAATAGTTACATGCATATCTGGAAATAAACAAGGTACGAATATAACATATCACATAAGGAAGGGTTATAAAAATGTGATTAACAACAGTAATTAAATGTAGAATATCGAACACTGCTCCCGTTCCAACCTTATCGCTATGCAAAACTGATTCCCCGTCTCCACTAGTAAAAGCATTTTCTGACATTTCCCTGCAGGAGAGAGCAGAAACGGTGTGTAATTATTCAAATGAAGTACTAATCATAACAAAACACTTTATACATTTATTGGCTTGATATTCTTTTCCATAATCACCAAATTTAAAGTCTGCAGTTAAAATATATATACATATATATATATATATATATATATATATACCCAGAGTGAAGTGCAATTTATTATTAAAACTAATAAAAACGTTGATTTATATAAATATAACTGCGTGCGCAAATTGAAAATGCTCTCTGACAGAGAGTAGATTTTCTTAGAGGTCATCTATCAGCATTTTCTGAATAAAAGAAGGATATAGTAAAGCTATTAGAAAGGGGAAACAGAGGCGGGTCAACCCATATTTCGGAGGTTGATCGAGAAATCAAATTGATGATAGTAGTCACATGCAAAAGTACAAGCATCTGAACAATCTTTCCATCAGAAAACATATGGATCCATAAAATTGAAATGAAAACACATAGTAGAATGAGAAGAGCGAATGGAGATTACTTAGGCAGAAGATGAGTAAACAAAAGTGAAGGAAGAATCTAGAAGATGAATGGGTTGCACAGAAAAGCAAGGCCGCAGAAGAAGTGTAACCGTATGGGGAAGTGGAGATGCTGTATTATAGCAGCAGGTAACGGGGAAGGGAAGGAATGGAATTCAGTTTGGTGGAAAGTGGAGAGTGGCTGTTTCTGTTGAGAACGCGCGAGGCGAGGGTCCTTTTCATAAATAAAGTCAGCATTTCGGCTTTGTGGTGACACCATACCAACGCCAACGCCAACGCCAATTAACTAATGACAAAAATTTATGTGTACGTCATGTATTAGCAAATCAATCATATTGATAGTGATATATTGTATCGATAATATATGAATAAATCAATCATGCATTGAATACACGAAAAAAATATTATATGAATGATGCACCATAGCACTATTATAAACATAGTGCACCCACACCCCACTCTTAACTAATAGCATCAGATTATTAATCACAAATTATTATGGGTGCGGCTTTTTTTTTGATTAAGATTAAGATTAAGAAACATAAATTTTATTGCAATCAACATCAACACCTTTAATCTTTATGTTAATATATTAAAAGAATGACCACTAGCGTCACGTGACTGGATTATAGTATTTTTAGGATGATGTGTAATTATGTATTATTAATTTATTAAATTACTTGATAAAATAATCATATACACCTATATGGCTAGAGAAATTTATGGAGTAACTCACTCATCCACTCCACAAGTTGTAACTGTCTCAACTTAAATGAAACTATAATTCCACCTGATAATAAAGAGAAAAAAATTTAAAGTGTTTTTTTAGATATCCAACAAAATATCAAGCAAAATTTAATTACAACTATTAATCCATAAAAAATATATTACTATTTATTTTATTTAGTTAATTATCAAACTAAGTTTTTAATTCTATAAAATCCGTGTAATATACGGGTTCTATACTAGTTTAATACTAAAAGAATGTTGCATAAAAATCAGGGAAATCACGTGTCGCTCCCACAATTTTTCGTCGAATTTTTATTTTTCTTTAATTTTTTAAAATTGTTCTTAAATACTGAGACCTGTGTCTCATCCTTCTACTCCAATCAATTTTTCTTTTTCTTTTTCTTTTTCTTTTATTTTTTCTTGTTTGTCTTCTGCCTTCGAAATTTTAAGGTCTTATAACTTTTTCGTCTCAACTCGATTTTTCATAAGAAGTATATCAAATTATTTCTCTTTTGGCCATCTTCAATTTAAAATCCATAATGCATATTTATAATTAAAATATTAAATTTTAAGTGTAAAATACCCTTATAGGATGTTAATAATATATTTTATTTTTCTCAAAAAATGATACTATATTTTATTTTTTAAACATTAGTAAATAAAATTAAAATGTGATATAATTCCAAAATGATATTTTTTTTTTAACGAATTGAAATTTTTAAGAAGATTAAACTTATTTACTTTAATTTTACTTGTTTTTATCTTAATAATTTTTGGATAGTTTAAATTATTTGGTTTAAAAAAAATCATAAACAATACAAGTTTGTTAGGTTAATACTTTACAATAGAAAAAAAGATCGGATATATTTACTAAAGTGATTTGTTGATTAAATTAGTTTGCTTATTACTTTTTTTTTTTTATTTTGTGAAAAGAAAAATGATGTTACCTACAAAAATAATAAGTCAATTCTTTTTTTATTTAAATATGACATGACATGATAATATAATATTATATTATTTAATATATGTGGCTTTCAAACGGTAATTATTCAAAATATTTGACATTATTTTATCCTAATATGCATGATAATGCCGAAACCCGTATATCAAACGAATCACAATCACAATGATAATCCCAAAACAATCAAAGAATGCAAGAACTCAAATGACACAAAGATTTACGTGGTTCGATCCGGAGATCTACGTCCACGGGAGAAGGCAATAACCTTCCGGGGTGCTTTTACTATACTTCTTTCAATGTCTGAATACAATTTTGCAAGTAGTAACTCTAGAGTACAAAAAATCGGAACCCTAAATTCATCCACAATTCTCCTATTTATACTACACAATCGAAACCCAAACTAAATCCCTATAATTCCGCCAATCAAATCTGCATGGCTGTTGGAAAAGATCATGGGGATCTTTTCCCAACTTCCAAAGACACCGCGAATGGGCTTGGCTGTGTTAGGCTTGCGCTCTTGGGCCCAATTGACCCGTCTAGCGGGCTAGACCGACCCGGGGAGACTGGACCATACCTATCAGATCCCCCCCACCAGCCGGAGTGAGGTAGGAGCTTCGGTTAAGAAAAGTTATGCGCGGGCTGATGTGTATGCGTGGTAGCCAAAGTGGAGTTGAAGTAGGATCAGAGTTCTGTTGTGAAAGAGCCAATCCTGTGCCGAACTTAACTACCCCCGTGGTACAAGAATCACTCAGAGGCGAAACATAGTGTCCCCGAGGCGAAGGGGTCAATCGGGGGTCCAACTGAAGTACCCCAGGAGTGAAGGAATCAACCGGAGTCGAAATGAAGTACCCCCGGGGTGAAGGAGTCAACCGGAGTCGACCTGAAGTACCCCCGGGGTAAAGGAGTCAACCGGAGTCGAACCGAAGTACCCCCGGGGTGAAGGAGTCAATCGGAGTCAAACTGAAGTACCCCCGAGGTGAAGGAGTCAACCGGAGTCGAACTGAAGTACCCCCGGGGTGAAGGAGTCAATCGAGTTGAAACACAAAACTTCCTGGGGAAGGACTTAGCTTGATGTGATTGGTGGCGCCATCATTGCGCACGTGGCGCGTGTGAGGCATGCAGGTACGCAAACCAATGGCGCGTGTAATGCACGTGCTAATGTGAGCCATGGAATTTGAACAGGTGCAATCTGGGCCGTTGAATCTTTGTATTAGAGGGAAAAAGGAAGTGACAGTTGCACTTTACTCTCATTTGCAACAGCGATAAAAAACTAGCGGGAAGACGAGAAAGAAAGCAACAAATTTCTGAAAATTACTCCAACTTCGTGCCTGCATCCTTGAAAAAGCAAGTAAGTATGTCTTCATCTTCAGAATCTTCTAGTGTGAGATTAGTGGGTACTGATGAGAGCCCCGTCGATGCTAGACCTCTGCGAACCATTTTCCCAGAGAGGAGAGAGAGTAGGAAAGTTTATAGGGCTGACCTTAAGGAAATTTGGACCCGGGAAGTGGGATTTCCATCTTGTTTAGAGGAGGAGGCGAATCTGGAGGTGGCCTCAAGGATGCCTCGGGTTACGGAGGCCCAAATCGAGGCGATGATGCCAAGTTTTTATTTCCCGATTGATTTAGAGTACATAATACTCGGACCTAGTGATAGGGCTTGTTGTCCACCGAATGTGTTTATAACTGTATATATAGATCAGTTGAAGGTAGGGTTGAGATTCCCATTGTAGTAGGATTTATGTTGGTGTGTAAGTCCTCGGGGGTAGAGCCCTCCGTAGAATTATTCAGGTACCTCTTCCAGTTGAAATCAATTGGGAAGGGGAAAGGGTGGTGCTCGTTGAACCCGAGGCCGCAAAGAGGGTTCCGGGTGCAGAACCCGAGCAAAGTAGAAAACTGGAAGATAAAGTTTCTGTATATTAAAGAATCGAGGCCAATCCCGAGGTGGAGGGGGGAGGAGGTGGGAGACGGGGTACCCAAGGGTGTACCGAAGTCAGTTGAGGTGTTCGAGCAAGCGGGGACGCTGAAACAAGTGTTCACCGAGGAATAATTGGAGGTGGCCGAATTGTCCCTCTATTATACAAAGGGACCCGAGGCGAGGACGTCGCCAGCCCCGAGTGAGGGCTCTTTAGCCGGGGCGGAAGTGGAGGGTAGGGATTCTTTTTACATTTATCTGCAGCTGTTTGATAATATTGTTTGCTAATTTGCTGACCATTTCTTTCAGTGGGACGTTTTAAGACCAGCCTCCAAAAGAAGACCGCGGGGAGTGCGCAACAAACTCTTGAAACGGAGAGAGTGGCCACTCCCAAAAGCACGACCCCCGAGGTGGAGAGAACCTCGTGGAGAATACCCGGTGAGGGCACCGAGGAGGTGGTTGCGCGGACGGACACCACCCCAAGGGCGAAGAAGAGGCCGGGACCTGTACCGACTCTGCCTTCTGTCTCAAAGAGAATGCGGTTGGATCCTACCTCGGAGGTATAGTTGTCATGTGTTTACATATCCCTTTGATGTGCAATGTCTCACAAAGCTTTCTGCAGGGCCAGACAAGAGTGGGGGGCCACGAGGTGTCCGAAATGGAGGAGGTGTGGACCCTGAGCCAAGGGCTCATTGAGTTCGGGCGTCGCCTCCAAAAAGAGGAGACCGAGGCGCTGGGCGAAGAATTGAGGACCCTGCGCAGGGAGTGCAATAAGCTCCACGCAGAGGCAACGGAGGCCAAGAGTGGCCAGGTGATGGCGCGGGGCAGGGCGCTCGAGGCTGAGAAGGAAGCTGCCCGGCTCAGGATTGAGGTCGCAGAGATTGCCCTCCTTCGGGGAGAACTGGCCGCAGCTCGGGAGGAGCTGAAGAAGAAAGCTGAGGGCCAGGGGGCGATGCTGAAGGCCTTCGTCGAGAAACTATCACAAACGGAGACGTTTGTGAACTTCTTGACGAATTTTATGGCGGTTGGGGACGTAGCCACGCGGTCTGAAGTGCTGGAGGTGGTAAAGAAAATGTACCCGGAGGTAGATGTCTATAAAAAGGACTTTGGGTATGACTACGCCTCCGTGGGCAATGTTGACGCCGCCTACTACAGCACGTTGTCGCGGCTCCCGGAGTGGCCACTGGTGGAGGCACTGGCCCAGAAGGGGACCATTCTGTTGGCTGAAGATGTGGCAAGCTGCTCGGTAGACCAGGACGAGGACTTCCTGGGATATCGAATGGGTATGCATGTGAGCCCAGGCAGAGGGCCCCTCCACCGAGGATTAAGCCCGAGGCGGTTGAACTAGCTCCCCAGGAGGGCGGAGCTCTTCAGCTGGCAGCGAACCCGACCGTGGACCCGGCTGCCACTACCTCGGCCACATCGGAGGTCAGTTCTCCTCCCACCTTAGGCGGAGACGTAGAGTAGGAGGCATTTTTTGTTTGAACTTGTATTTGTAAAAAGCACTTGACTTGTAATTGTTGTTTTGCGAACGTATGAATTATAAGTTGTTGATTTTATGCCGATGAACTTGAATGTATGCCTTGAGCTCGAATATTAACAAGTGTTGTATACTGGTGGTCTTAAAGTGTTTTATGTATATCACGCGTGCAGCAGGAGGACACCGCGGACCTTCACGAGGTCATTAAGAAACTGATGCAGTCAATGAACTAGCTGCAAAGAGAGAGAGATGACCTGAAGATGTCGGTGTTCCCGAGGCTGGAAAAAAGGCTCGCGGTTGCAGAGAAGAAGGTATCCGAGGCTGAAAAGGCAAGAACCGTAGCTGCCGAGAAAGCCTTGGATCACCAGCTTAAGTATCTGCACAAATGTGCCGAGGTGGAACGACTTTTCGTCCACCAAAGAGAATACGAGCGAATATTGTCGGAGTTCGGCATGCTAACTTTCGAGGAGGTTGAAGCGCGAACCGCCGAAATTCAGAAGGAAATTGCCGTACTGATGCAGGCTGGACACACCGACTCCTCCGAGCTGGTTAGGAAGCGGGAGGTGTTAGAGATACTCCTCAGTATGTACGAGGACTTAAAAGGCCGCAGAAGGTGGCGTCGTACTGCGGAGGAGAATATCGCTAGCTCCAGCCAGGGGACTCCTTGAAGGCTCCTCGGAGAAGTAAATAGGGCTCGGTGAAAAAACCGATCGGAGTGATAATCCGAGAACCGAGCCCGGTAGTGGTCGCCGAGAAGGAGGTTCAAAAACTGGCTGAGGAGATCGAAGTAATGGACCCCGCAGAGTGGGATCCTGTGGAATAGGCTAATACTTCAAGGCCAGCTCGGCAACCAAGTCCTCGGCCTCGAGGACGCCAGAGTAGGGAGAGGACCGGAGCCCAGTCCCGGGGTACTTCCAGATCCCAAAGGACGCGAAGAAGCTCACGGGGCGGATCTCAGCGCCGAAGTGCTGATTATTGGTTAGGCGGTAATAGGTAGGTAGGGTGGTTATATTGTAAAGCATTTTTGTAAATAAAACTGTAGTGAAAATCAATGACATTTATAATGAGTTCTTTTTGTAATAAAATAGAGTAAATATGCATTTGAGCATGATGCAATTTTCTTTTAAATGTGATGATACTAGGTGATGCAAATAATGTAGTAGTTAGTACTCGGGAGTATTGGATGTAGATAAGCCCTTGTTCGGAAATAAGGCATAGAACTCCCCTGACAGATCAGGCGGGAGTTAACGTTGGCATAATGACAAAGTCATTGACCTCTCTGGATAAATCAGGCGAAAGGGGATACATGTCCGGGGACCAAGTTTGTAGTCTCTCCGGACGGATCAGGCGAGAGACCAATGTGTTCAGAGACAAGTAACAATTTGTCACAATAAATATGCGAGTGTTCCAGGCCGAGGCGTCCTCACAGCGCAGAAGAGAAGCATTATTCGTATTGGAAGTTAAAATTTTTATTCATAGCGATTGTCGGAACAATTGAAGAATACAAATATAAACTTGAAACATAAAGTATCATGGTACGAAAGTAAAAGTATGTACAAAAAATGTAAAGGAAGAATAAGTACTTGAGAAGGGAAATTATAGATAGAAACGCCGCAGATTGCTAACGTGCCAGGTGCGAGGCATCGATGTGCCATCCAAATGCTCTAACTGATAGCTCCCGGAGGCGTGAGCGGCAGTGACGTGATAAGGCCCTTCCCAGGTGGCATGCAGTTTGCCCTTGGGAGCAGCTTTGCTCGCAGAGTTCAACCGGAGTACAAGGTCTCCAACTTGGAACTGTGTACCCCGAACCCGGAGGTTATAATACTGAGCCGCTTGTTGTTTGCATTTAGCTTGTCGGGTGAAAGATTGCTCGCGGCGATGCTCAAGCTCATCTAAGTTGGTACGGAGTGCTTCCTTGTTAGCCTCGGGGTCGAGGTGTACGAGTCTAGGGCTGGGCACTCCCACTTCGGCAGGAATGACAGCCTCGGAGCCATAGGTGAGGGTATATGGAGTCTCCCCGGTGGAAGAATGTGGTGTAGTGCGATAAGCCCAGAGAACTTGCGGAAGTTTTTCGGCCCAAAGACCCTTGGCTTGGTCTAATCGCTTCTTCAGGTCGTTAACCAAAGTACGGTTTGTGACTTCGACTTGGCCATTAGCTTGAGGGTGAGCTACCGAGGTGAAAACTTGCTTTATGTGCAACTCCTCGCACCAGGACCGAAAGGGATCATTTGCAAATTGTTTGCCATTGTCAGATATAATCGTACTTGGAATGCCAAAACGACATACGATGTTACGCAAAACAAATTTTAGGATATTTTGTCCAGTAATGGCAGTTAGGGGCTCGGCTTCGACCCATTTAGTAAAATAATCCACAGCAACCACGAGAAATTTCAATTCCCCCGGAGCAACTGGGAACGGTCCCACGATGTCGATTCCCCACTGTATGAATGGCCAGGCACTTTGTATGCCAATGAGCTCGGTTTGCGGCAGGTGTTTCACTCAGGAGTGTCGCTGACATTTGTGACACTTTGATACCGAATTGTGGGCATAATTAAACAAGGTGGGCCAGTAGTATCCCCACCGGAGCACTTTCTTGGCCAACGTCCGTGACCCAATATGACTTGCACACGCCCCCTCGTGGAATTCCCGAAGAATATAGTCAGCTTGGACTGGACCGAGACATCGGAGGCTCGGCTGCAGGTATGGCTGACGGTATAGGAACCCGTCATGTAGTGTGTACTTTGGTGCTTTCAGAAGTATCTACCGAGCGAGTAACTTATTGTCAGGCAAGGTGCCATCTCGAAGATATTGGATGATCGGGGTCATCCAATTGGGATCGGCATCAGCCAAAACAGAGATCGCCTGTTCACCAATCGAAGGGTGGGTAGCTTCTTCGACGATTATATCCGGAGATATATTTGACGGGACCGCGGAGGTCAGCTGAACATCAGTCGAAGCAAAAGTTAACAAAAGCTTATGAGTTAAAGCCAGATACCTTTTTAATGTATCATCCTTTGCCGCGTAGGTGCCTTTGATCTGGCTGGAGACCACCTCAGAGTCGGTGAACAGCTAGATATGCGAAGCTCTGAAGGTTTGAGCGAGCCGGAGTCCAGCAAGGACTGCCTCGTACTCAGCCTCGTTGTTGGTCACTTTAAACTTAAAGCGCAGGACATATTTGACTTCGACGTCATCAGGACCAACGAGGAGGACTCCGGCACCACTGCCTCGGGTTGTGGAGGCACCGGCCACATATACACGACACTGTTTGGCTTCGGCTTCGGGGTCGGTGTGGGGTATAGTCTCAGCTTGTGTGACAGTGTTGGGATTATTGAACGGGGCCTCGACTAGAAAATCGGCGAGGGCTTCACCCTTTATGACCCGGCGAGGTAGAAATTGTATATCGTGTTCCCCGAGTTCAATCGCCCATTTGGCCAATCGCCTTGATACATCGGGCTTGATAAGAACCTGTCGGATAGGTTGGTTTGTGAGGACCCTAATAACATGTCCTTGAAAATAGGGGCGCAGGCGGCGGGCTGCCATGATAAGGGCCAGGACTGTTTTTTTCGCTACAGAGTATCGGGTTTCTGCCCCTTGGAGTGCTCGGCTAACAAAGTACACGGGTTGTTGACTTCCATGGTCCTCGCGAATGAGGGCAAAGCTAATGGCTTCTTCTGCGGAGGCCAAATATACATAGAGTGGCTCTCCGGGGAGAGGCGCGAACATAGTGGGCAACTGGTTGATGTGTTGTTTCAGAGATTCAAAGGCTTCATCGCACAGCGGAGTCCATTCAAATTTCTTCGCTTGGCGCAAAATTTTGAAGAAAGGAAGCCGGCGCTCCGCTGCCTTGGACAAAAAACGGTTTAGAGCGGCGAGGCCGCCAGTAAGACGTTGGACGTCTTTCACAGTCTTCGGCGGTTGAAGATTCAACACATCCCTGATCTTGGTTGGATTGGCCTGGAGACCGTGCTGCGAGACCATGTACCCTAGAAATTTTCCTGACCCAACGCCAAAGGTACACTTGGCTGGATTGAGGCGTAGCTTATAGCTCCGCAACATGTTCAATATCTCGGCAATGTCCTGCACACATGATGTAGGAGAAGGACTCTTAATAACGAGGTCATCGACATATACCTTAACATTGCGGCTGATCTGGTCTCGGAAGACGTGGTCCATAAGACGCTGGTAGGAAGCTCCGGCATTCTTGAGCCCGAAGGGCATTTTCTTGAAGGCGAAGCATCCAAAATCGGTGATGAAGGCCGTTTTAATAGCATCTCGGCGGTCCATGTGGATTTGGTGATATCCCTTGTACTAATCCAGAAAGCAAAGCACCTTATACCCGGTAATGGCCTCAACTTTTTGGTCAATAGATGGTAAAGGATAGCAATCCTTTGGGCAGTATTTGTTAAGGTCAGAAAAATCAACACACATCCTCCAAGCCCCACTGGACTTCGTCACCATGACCGGATCAGAAAGCCAGGATGGGTAATGAACTTCAAATAGGATGTCGGCGTCCACGAGCTGTTGAACCTCAGTTCGGATAGCTGCATTTCTTTCTGGGGCAAACTGCCGTCGCTTTTGCTGAACTGGCTTCACATTAGGGTCAATGTTCAACTTATGAGTGATAAGGTGGGGAGAGACTCCCGGAATATCCAGGGGAGACCAAGCAAAGACTTCGGAGTACTCCCTTAGCGTCTGGATGATGGCATTGTGCAACAAAGGTATGTTCACGACGCCTATTGTGACAGTTTGCTCTGGCTTAGCAGGATCGAGTGGCACTTTGGAAATATTATTTCCGAGTGACTCAGATGAACCCGGGGCGGACGCCGGGGTGGCTATTTGAAATTGAGGCTTAGGACGAGCCTTGGTTGTCTTTTTGAGTGCGACATACATGCACTCCTTGGAAATTCTTTGATTGCCACCGATGGCAACCTCTCCGTGGGGTGTAGGAAAATTTAATGCTAGATGATATGTGGAACAGATGGCTTTTGCCGGAGTGAGCCAATCCCGGCCAAGAATCATGTTGTATGGAGATGGAGAGGTGACCACATAGAAATCGACAAAGATGGTTTTTATCACTGGATACGTGCCAAGCGACGCGGGGAGGTTGATAATCCCCTCAGGTTGGACCTCTCCCTGAGTGAAGGTCTGCAATGGCCCGGGAGCAGGCCTAAGCTGTTCGCGAGGTATGCCCATCTTTTGGAAACAGACAGGACGGCGGCGCCATTGTCAACCATGACTCGCTTTACGGTGACATTAGCCACGACCATGTCAATGACGATGGCATCAGTGTGAGGAGTGAGCTCGGGAACAGGATCATCTTCGGTGAAGCTCACTGTTTCAGACTTGTGGAAACGCTTGTGGCGTGGCTCCTCGGGAGGAGGCCTTCGTACTTCAGCTTTAAGGGCACTTCGAGAAGTCCCTGTTGGCATGGCGCTATAGATTATGTTTATAATCCCATGGACCACATGATTCGGTGGGTTGTCCCCGGGACCGCCATGTGGTGGTGGCGGTGGCAACAATTGGGGTTGTTGCGGTTGATTTTGTTGACGGTTACCCTGATCTTGTCTTTGGTAATTGGTATACCCCGACCTGTTGTTTTGCCATTGGGGTCTATTTTGTCTTGGACCTCGGTCATTGTAACCTCCCCGACCTTGTTGCAGACCTCCGTTTTGGTTCGGCCGAGATCTGTCCTCAGTCCGAACTATGTATTGCCGGAGGAAGCCTCGCTTCAAACAGTCCTCAATTTCTTTACAAAGCTCGCGACATTCTTCGTTGTCGTGTCCATGATCGTGATGATACGCACACCACTTATCACGGTTATGCTTCTCTGCCGGAGCAGTCATCCGCGGGCATGGTCGCAAGTCATTCTTGTGAACATAAAGTATTTCTGTCCTTGATCGCGTAAGGGGTGTGAGTTGAGGGACATCACTGCTAGGTTCCACCCTGCCTCTGCTCAAACGAATGAAGGCACTGGGCCGAGTGCTAGTCCCGACCTGCGTTTTGTCTAGTTACTTCTTGGTAGTATGTTTCTCCCGCTTGCGACGGGTTTTCTCCTCAGCTTTGGCGAACCTGCTTACGGTGCCGAACAGAGCTCGGGTCGTGGTCGGAGGGTGTCGCACTAACTCGGTGTAGAGCGGCCCGGCTCGGAGGCCGTTCAAGAAGGTGGTGATAATAACATCATGAGATCGGCTACCTACTTTCAGGCTTTCTGCAGTAAAGCGCTCAAGAAACTGGGTAACGGTCTCCCCATCTCGCTGCTCCAGGTTCATGAGATCAGCCAAAGTGGCCATAGGTTTTGCTCGTGTATAGAAACGGGCCCAAAACTGTTCGGCAAGATCCCAGAAAGAGGTAACACTGCCTCGAGGCAGGGAATCAAACCAAATTTTGGCCTCATCTTGAAGGTACTCGGGAAACACTTTGCACAGTTGATGTGGCGTGCAACTTCGATTGAACATAGCATACTTAAAGGCACTCAGGAAGTTACCTGGGTCACTGATGCCGTTGTAAACGGATACTGGCGAGAGTTTAAACCCTTCGGGAAGTGGAGTAGAAAGAATCTCCTCGGAGAACGGGGTGATTACCTCCCCATCAGCATCAAGGCCCAATACCTTGTCAAGCTCGGCGGCAAATTGAGCTTGCTCTTGTTCCAGATGATCGAGTACACGGGACCTTTCCAAGCGAGCCCATTTTGTCGCATCTACAGGTCGGTAGCGGTCCGCATCCTCGTGATCAGCATATCGGGGCCTTGAACCATTAGAACTCCGGCTCTCCCCAGGCGATATTGACCGCTGTCAGCGGTGATCATGCCTGGCTCTGTGAGGTGGATCTTCATCAAGTTCACGAGATCGATCGCGGGGTGGATGTCCTGCCGCCTGGTTAATGCCAGAGTCGGCGCGCACTCCAGAGTCGGCGCGCCGATGATTCCATTCTTGGAATAGGGCGGCGTGTTCCCGAAGATAGGCTTGTTGTGCCTGCAGTAGTTCGGGGGTTGGTTGAGGATCCACCTGCGCTGGCGCATTGGCGGGTTCGAGGTGCTGCGCGTCAATTTGCCCCTCTAGTGGATCCTGAATCTGCTGATGTGGTAACGGAGGATTTTGATCCACGGGGGGATTGCGACGAGATCGGGTTGGGTTAGCAGATTAACGTGAGGCGACTTTGAATGATGCTAGGGTTTGCTTTTTTACCGTGTTCCCACAGACGACGCCAATTGATAATGCCGAAACCTAGATATCAAACGAATCACAATCACAATGATAATCCCAAAACAATCAAAGAATGCAAGAACTCAAATAACACAAAGATTTACGTGGTTCGATCCGGAGATCTACGTCCACGGGAGAAGGCAATAACCTTCCAGGGTGCTTTCACTATACTTCTTTCAATTTCTGAATACAATTTTGCAAGTAGTAACTCTAGAGTACAAAAAATCGGAACCCTAAATTCATCCATAATTCTCCTATTATACTACACAATCGAAACCCTAACTAAATCCCTATAATTCCGCTAATCAAATCTGCATGGCTGTCGGAAAAGATCATGGGGATCTTTTCCCAACTTCCAAAGACACCGCGAATGGGCTTGGCTGTGTTGGGCTTGCGCTCTTGGGCCCAATTGACCCGTCTGGCGGGCTAGACCGACCCGGGGAGACTGGGTCATACCTATCAATGCATATGTAATTATTACAACCTATGTAATGCACACTGAAATAATAGGGAGAGAAATGAATCAAATTTCAAATTTGTATTTAAAATTTTACTTAAAATATTCAGAATCATTAGATCATGCATTCAAATAATTTAATTAACAAAATTTATGAAAATATAATTGGTAGTTTCTATTTGTGATAATGAAAGGTATTAAAAATAAAAATATAAAACAATAAATAGTAAAAAAATTATGAGAATCTAACTGGTAGTTTCAATTTATGATACTGTGCCCGCGTCTGTCACACTGACCTTACGTTAATGGGATTGGATTCTTTAAAATATTAAGAGGGTGTTTGGTTGACTTATAAGTTGTTTTTTAAAAACTAAGGAGTGTCCAACTTATTTCTCAAATAAGATTTTATGTTGATTTACTACTTTTATTCGTAACTAACATCGTATAAGCTCTATCATCTTATTATAACGAAACACTTCAACAACTTATTTTGTAAATAAGATTTTACATTTTGTAAGCTCAAAAAACATCTTATAAGATGTTTTGAATAAGCTTGACCAAACATCCTCTAAATGTAAAAAGTATTCATTCCATGCATCGCACGGATAGACATCTAGTTGAAGAAAATGTAATAGGTGAAAATGTAAGAGATGAGAGATCCCTCACCTATTACATCGGTAAATTACAATGCTTGACTATATAGTAGAATGATTTGCAAATAAGAGTGTTGATACGCAAATTTGTATCCAATTAAAATGCGTCACGTAATAAAATATGCGTTGAAAATTAATTTTATATTGATTATTTCAATATTTGGAATTGATTAAATAAATTCATAAGTTAAAAGATCAATTTAATTGGTGATTTACTATATATTTTATTGGCCAATTGGAAATCGCCACGTGTCAAGATGATGCAGATATTACTATATTAAATTAAATTAATTTAGTAATTATCCCAGAAGATGAAAATAAACATCAAGACATGGCGGACCAATCAGAATGATCCATATGTCAAGTTGTTGCAGTAATTATTAAATTAAATACAATTAATTTAATAATTATCTCATAGATAATGATGTTATGAAGGACCAATCATATCACTCTTTTCAAACTCAAGCCCATTAGGATTTTCCCATCCTACAACTATAAATAGGGCCTCATTCTCCACCGAAATCATCAACAACACAAGTCAAGAAGCAAGTGAAGAATTCCATAGCAAAGTTCTTCGGCGTTCTTCAAGCAACTGCAAGCGTTCTTCGGCGTTCCTGAGGAAGTTCGTCAAGAAACGACTTTCGATTAGAGATCAAGGTGCTGAGCCCCTCCAATCAACGTTTCCAAGATAGATATTCGTAAGTGTTCTTCTACATTCATCAAAATCTTCAAAGTTGTTCTTCGAACAATCATTCAAGAAGGTCGTTTGATCTAAAATCAAGCTTTCAAGCCTTTGGGTCAACGTTATTCAAGTCAAAGCTCAAAATTGGAGAAGATCGAAGTCAACTCCGAATTTGAAGGTATAAAACAAATTGAGGAGAAGAATCAGGAAAATCTTAGAGATTGTACCTCAAAGTTATTTTGATTTGATAATTTCAATTTGTACGAATTATTTTGTGTTTATACACAAAATTTATTGTTACAAATTTTTGGCACGCCCAGTGGGACCCTCTCTACCTCTCATCTCTTCTCTTCAACCAAAAGAATTGAAGACAACACTATGACACCTCTCAAGATCATAATTACGAAATTCGTTGCAACAGATTCTCTAGCTGCAGACGTAAATATTGTCACAAGGAGTATGTCAAGCAACTCGCGATCGTTGGCATCTTCAGAGCGAAATACTTCTTCCGAGGCTACTAAGAAGGATCTGCGAGACATTGTTGATAGCAATAGAGATGAAAATGACAACTCAGCATGTTCTACTCCTCGTTCTTCGTCAAGTTAGAAGCAGCTCCGATCATGAGAACAAATGCTTCATCCTCTTAAAGAAGAACTTGTGAGCTTAACTAAAGCTATTGAAGGGCTTACGAGACATGCACAAGAGCAAGACTCCTTGATTGCAAAACTGATAAGCAAAGTTGATAGTGGTACTAAAAGTCGCGCTACTGGAAAAGAACATGTTGAGGATCAAGACGAGGCAAAATAATCTGTAGGGCATCAATATCAACCAAACTAGAAGGAGATAACCTGGATAAACTGCAAGTCTTCGCCGATGGTATGGTCCATGTTGACCAACTAAAAGAGACCATTTTAGGAATCCTTAAGGACAAGTTTGACGGGACGTCTAAGTCATCTTCGACTTACACCAAACCATACTCTCTGGGGATTGACAACTGGAAGATGCCTTCCGTTTATCAACCCCCGAAGTTTCAACTCTTCGATGGTAAAGGCAGCCCGAAACAATATATCACTCATTTCGTCAAAACATGCAACGACGTTAGGACGTATGCCGATCATTTGGCAAAGCAATTTGTCCGCTCTTTGAAGGGAAATGCATTCGACTGGTATATAGACTTAGAAGCCAACTCTATCGATAGTTGGCAGCAGATGGAGCAAGAGTTCCTTAACCGCTTTTATAGCACCAGGAGGACGGTGAGCATGATTGAACTGGCCAACACACGCCAATAGAAAGAGAAGGCCGTAGTTGACTACATCAACCGATGGAGGAATATGAGCCTCAATTGCAATGATCGTTTGTCTGAAGCTTCCGCGATTGAAATTTGCACTCAAGGAATGCAATGGAGTCTTCCGTACATCCTCCAAGGAATTCGGCCAAGGACATTTGAAGAACTAGCAACTAGAGCGCATGATATAGAGCTAAGAATGGCCGCAAGTGGAGTTGAGGAACAACCAACCCTTGACTTCCCAAAATCAAAAGAAAGGCAAGAAACCAAGAAAGAGGGCAAGTCTTTCATCAAACCATCAACTAAAGAATCCATGGCAGTAAATGTTAAATCCATCAAGTTCCGAACAAAGAATGATGATAAAGAAGGTGAAAAGAAGAACATTCCTCGAGAGATGGGACAAAGAAGGTTAACCTTAAAAGAAATGCAGGACAAACAATACCCTTTCCTAGACTCAGATGTTCCCGCGATCTTTGATGACTTGCTCAAGGAAGGTTTGATCGAGTTGCTAGAAATAAAGAGACCGGAAGAGGCTGGAAGAATCGACGACGTAAAGTATTGCAAATACCATCGGCTGTTGGGTCACCCGATTCAAGATTGCTTTGAATTTGAAGACAAAGTGTTGCGGTTGTCTCGAGAAGGAAAAATCCTTTTAGAGGAAGATGCTATGAAAAATCTCATCACTGTTACATGCTCCACAACGAGTCATCGAAATGAAGAAGTCTGCCTATCTGAGACGGAGGATCACTCTACTGATAGTGATCATACTTCAGCAATCACTTTCACCGACGAGAATTTGCAACTTGGCTCAGATCCACATAATAGGCCGTTATTCATGACTGCATACACTCGTGAGAAAAAGGTGAACAAAATACGCATAGACAGAGGCTCTGCTATGAACATCATGCCCCTACGAACAATGAAAGAGTTAGGGATCTCCACAGTGAGCTCGTGAGTAGTCGACTGATGATCCAAGGATTTAACCAAGAGGGACAACGAGCTCTTGGAGTTATAAGGCTAAACTTGTTGATGGACGAGATGACTTCGACGGCCTTGCTTTATGTGATCGATGCTAGAACATCATATAATATGCTCCTCGGCCGCCGATGGTTGCATGAGAATAGGGTAGTTCCATCTACTTGTCACCAGTGTTTGAAATACTGTGAAAATGGTGGCGTAAGAAGAGTAGTTGCTGACGATAAGCCTTTCTCTGAGGTTGAATCACATTTCGCCAATGCCAAATATTACTTCAAAGACACAAAAACAACAAAAGCCAAAGAAGTTCTCTCAAACAAGAAATCTGAAAAGGGTCAAGCTGCTAAAGACGAGCCATCTAAACCTTCACCTCGTTGCAATGGAAAGATCTCAAAGGGAAACATGCTCCTTTCCCAAGAAGAACCTCTGGAAGAGTTGACCTTGCCACTACACAAGCTTGATGCAACAATCTCGTTAAGTCAACCACTTGAAGGATTCGTCCATCCATAATGGGAGCTAGAACTGAGCATGGAACACTTTCATTACCTGATGACGACAAGCATTACGGCCCTAAAGCCTTTAAACTTCTTGTCCAAGCCGGGTATGACCCACAAGAAAGTAGCTCCAGTAAGTTAGATGTTGTCTCGAATACAGTAAAGAAGGCTGGCCATGGTGGCAAAAGTTCCAAGATAGGTCTCGGTTATACGCCAACAAATCATGTTCGCATCACCATCAAAAGAGCAACCACTAATTATGTCCTTGAGGGAGAAGTCTCGTCAACAAAAGATACTTTTGATAGAAATTGGAGGAAACCATCTTTGAAAGACTTGGCCCAATAAAAAGACGTGGGAAAAACATTCACCAAAGGATAAAGGCTGTCAAGTTACAAGGGGGCAATGAAAAAAAATCCAATCAAAGGTTTAGAAGCCTAATCCCGTCGTGTATGAAGAGGTGCACGACTTTGATCATGTCATGTGATAAAGAGCTGAAGGCTAGAATGCAAACAATCATATTCACAAAACACAAGATGAAGATGATAGAGAAAGTGTGGCTTCTTCATATTATGTCAATAGTGGCGCTCAACATATTCCTCAACGTGCCCCTCAAAGCATTATGGAAAACCTAAGAAGGAAAATTATTTGACTAGTTAGAGGTGGCTACATCACCGAAGGGAATGGTACTATGCACACAATCCAAATAAGGCAAAGGAACGGGCAAATGAGAACATGCATGGACTTTAAGAAAGTTGAAGAGGTAAATGAGGACATTGCTTCAACAAATCACCTTGAGTGAAGAGGTCCATGAAGTGGAGGAAGACGCCGAAATTGCGTCCCTAGAACTCGAAGGAGTAAAATCAATAGTGGACGAGTTGAAAGAAGTTGACTTAGGTGATGTCGATGATCCACGACCAATTTACATCAGCGCCCTATTGACGACCAATGAAGAAGAGGCATACGTTGAATTGCTGCAAGAATTTAGAGATGTATTCACATGGTCATACAAAGAGATGCTTGGATTAGACCCGAAGGTAGCTGTCCACCATTTGGCCATAAAAAAAGGCACTCGACCCGTGAAACAAACTTAATGTCGCTTTAGGGCTGAATTCATCCCTCCGATAGAAGCAGAAGTAAACAAACTGATCGAAGTTGGATTCTTTCGAGAAGTCAAATATCCCACATGGATATCCAGCATTGTCCCAATAAGAACGAAGAATGGTCAAATCCGGGTTTGTGTTGACTTTAGAGATCTAAATGTAGCATGATCGATAGACGATCCGCTGCCAATCACCGAGCTCATGATTGATGCTACTGCGGGCACGATTTTGCCCTTCATGGATGGATCATGGGATATATCCAAATTCATATGTCACCCAAGGACGAAGAATTGACAGCCTTCCGAACTCCGAAAGGGATATACTGTTATAAGGTGATGCCATTTGGATTGAAGAACGCTGAAGCTACGTATCAAAGGGCCATGCAGAAGATATTTGATGACATGATCCATGATAATATTGAGTGCTATGTTGATGATGTGGTCGTGAAGTCCAAAAGGTTAGAATATCATTTGAAATAATTAAGGAAAGTGTTTGAACGCCTTCGAAGATACCAGCTTAAGATAAATCCCCTTTAAGTGCGCATTTGGAGTCACGTCTGGAAAGTTTCTCGGATTTATTGTTCGCTATCGGGGTATAGAAATTGAGCAAGCTAAAATTGATGCAATTCTAAAGATGCGTGAGCCACAAAATATTCACGAACTTAAAAGTCTACAAGAAAAGTTGGCGTACCTTCGAAGGTTCATATCAAACTTGGCTGGACAATGTCAACCGTTTAGTAGGCTCATAAAGAAAGGCGTTCCATTTGAATGGGACGAATCCTACACCAATGCTTTCAAAAGCATAAAGGACTACTTGACGAAGCCACCAGTGCTAGTTGCACCAGTGTCTGGACGTCCGTTGATTCTGTACATCGCTGCACAAGAATGATCTGTTGGAGTTTTGTTGGCGCAAGAAAATGACAACGACAAGGAAAATTAAAGCCGTATTTTTCAGAAGATTGGGAAAATGGTGACTCAGGATATGGTCCGCCGGATTTGGGAAGTGGGGAGCCGGAGGTTGGGCTGGCAAGGCTCATAAGGCTGTTAGGGGGGCACTGGGTGCCACATGCAACTGGAGTTGAGGTTTCTTCGTGTAGACCTGGTGATGATCTTCCTCTGCATGGACTTGTTGGTGATCTTTCCTTGGACCCAAACAACTGTAAATGAATCTAGGGAATAAAAATTGCTATAAAAATTGCTCAACATGTATTTTTCAATAAATGAAACTAATCTTACCAGTGAATGGAACTCGGAGTCTATGTTTTCATTTATTTCTGCATAATCAACATTAAAGCCTTCCCCTGATGCACTCATGTCGCCACCAAAGGACTGAAGTTCCTGGTCTAAACTGTTAAATTTTGGTTCGCCAGCCATGACTGCAAATAGTTGAGGAATATATTGATTTTATTTTTTATTTTTAGGAAAATTGAGAAGAACTATCAAAGGAATGATAATTCCTCACTGGTTATCAAATCCTATATATATAGATAGAGTTAACCCGTGTCTAAAGTTGATCACAAAGAAAACCATTGTCTAGAGTTTCCTGCTATAAAATTAAGTTTTACCATTTTGAATTTTGTATTTCGTGTCTATTTTTATTATTAAACGACGCTTATTCAATAAGTTTCGTGTTTTTTTAGGAAGGATGCATTGCATACACTAGGTGTAGTTTGAAGAGTACACGAAGTGCATAGAAGTTTTAGCTATCCTTACACGCAAATTATGGGTAATTGGGGATAAATCAAATCCAATTGCAGATAGACTAATAATTATAACTCCTGCCGCTTAAGACCGCCAATAAGGAAAAACTATCTTCTACGAGCTATATTTCCAATTGATCTTCAATTCCAATCTGTTTTGTTTTCCGTTCCTCTTCACTTTTACTCACTCACTCCTACTTAGTATTATTTTTAATATTATTATAATTCTTTTATTTTATTTTGTATTTTTTATTTTTATTTTTAGTATCCTTACATCTTCACCCTGCAATGCCAGGGGCAGTGATCTCTTCTAATTTATATGTGAAATAAAAAGAATTAAAACTATATTATAAATTAGATTGATTGTAATTTTATGCTTAACCATTATTTGAACGACCAATATAATATTGGAAAAGATTTTGCTATGCAACAACATTAACAGTAGTATCATATGATTTAAAATAGACCCACAACAACAACAAAAAAGGTTTAAAATATAAATATTTAAGGGTTACAATTGAAATATAAATATAACAATTTAGATAGTTTCTATGTATATATAGGTATATGTAGGCTTAAAATATAAATATTTAAGGGTTACAATTGAAATATAAATTTAACAATTTAGATAGTTTATATGTATGTATATATATATATATATATATATATATATATATATATCATTGCAATTAATACCAAAAAAGATGTTAACTCAAAAACATGCCTCCTCATAAATCGTTTTAAAATTTTCAATTTAAAATAGTAGAATTTCTTGATAATCAAACCCTGTTCAGACAATAAAAAGTAACAAATCAATGTCAATCAACAATAAAAAAAAAAGAACAATTATTATATATTTGTTCTTGTATATATAAATATACATACACACACACACACATATATATACAAAATCATCGATTTTTAATTACAAAGTAAACTAATTTAATCACGTGTACAAGTCTTTTATTTGAATAATGTCATACAAATTCCTAAATATTGTTGATTTGAATGTAATTCCACTAAGAACCGTGTCCTGCCACTGTGCAGAGACTATACTACTACTAGATTATTTCATTGTAATAAATGAAACATTATTTTTTTTTGTTATTACCTCAAAAGATTGTCCAATTACAACCTAATTGAGAATTTCTTTTCCCTTCTTAATATAATTTTAGGAAATCTTTTTCCTTTATTGACAAGAATCTCCTACATATATATATATATATATATATATATATATATATATATATATATATGATGACTAATAAGATGAAAAATATGCAATTTTATAAAAGCATATCAGTAATCCAAAACAATTTCAGGACAAATTGTTGCTCTTAATTTTGAGCACTATACAAAAATACACGATTTTCATCGTTAGTTAGTGTTTAGGCTAACAAGGGAATTTATTACTATTACAAGTATTACTCCCATGCATGGAAGTTTATTTAAAAAGTAACGATAGTAATAAAAATAAACATGACATAATCTAATATTTTCCAATGTGGCGTTTAATCATAATGAATTTACTATTTTAAAACTTAGGATTGAACATCAATACAATTAATATTGAAGGATGAATATAAAAAAACTACACGTACTGTAACTGTTTTTTTACTTAACTATCTAAACTATTTTTCGTATCAATTTGCAACCTGTAGTTTGCTAGCTTATCCGTTTGCAGTCCCGCATCATATTTTCCGGCGACTATCTACTCACGTGACTCACACATACTATTTTAAAGGTCAAAATTGACATCAATCTCAGAAGCGCGCATTTCTTGATTCGGGGATGAATTTTCCCACCAACACGTTAAATAAAACCTAATGCCAAAATAAACCATTGCAACTTCTCCTTCCTCGTAGGTCCAAGGTTTGTTCATTGTTGCCAAATCGACTTCAAGAGTGTTCACCTATCTAAGAAGTCTAGAGATAATTTGGCAAGCTCTAATAAGTACAATCATCTGGTCTCTAACCACACCAAATTTGCGTTTAACATAATGTCTTCAACCAGAAATTCAATTTACATAGGTAAAAGATTATCAATTTTTGCTAATGTTTGTTCTGGCATTGGCTTTTATTCAATGTTTTAGTGTGAAAAACCATCCCCAAATGAAGGAACGCGTGCTCCTGAGGTTTTTGTACCAATTTTAACATTAAGATATAATACTAAGTAAGAAATAAAATACATCTATTTTTTAAAATACTATTGTGTATTTGTTTTATAGAAAATGAGTGTTTGGCCCCCCTTACAATTATAAAATACTAGGATATATTTGGATAGTTTCCATTATATACAATAAATATACTCTAAGTATTAATATATAGATAACTAGTGATACATTTCAACATATATAATGATAAATATTTGTTGATATTCTATTCAATATTAAATATAATATATTTAATATTTATTATCACGTGTATATTAATGTTGATTTTAGTTTTTTTGGGTTGCCCCTAGGGATGTACACGAACCAAACTGTTCGCGAACTATTCGGGGCTTGGCTCGAAAAAATATTCGTTCGGAATCGTTCGTTGGCCTAAACAAACCGAACTCGAGCTTAATATCGAGCTCGAATTTTTTTTCGAGCCGAGCTCGAGCCTATAGGTGTTTGGTTCGCAAGCTCGCGAACTCAGGGCTCGCGAACTGGGCTCGCGAACTACGCTCGCGAACTATTCATTAATATTTTTTATATATAAAAAAAAATTAAATAATGCATAAAATTGGATTCAATAGGAATCGAACCGAGCTTTTATCGAACCGAGCTCAAACTATTTGCGAGCTTAGAATTACACGCTTAACGAACTCGAGCTCGAACTATGTTCGTTTATTACGTTATCGAGCTTTTGGCGAACCGAGCTCGAACTATTCGCGAACCTAGTAATTATAAAACGAACCGAACATGAACAAAATTTTAGAAGCTCGAACGAACACGAGCAGAACTCGAACACAATAAAAAATTAAACGAGCCGAACTCGAGCCTTAGACTGTTCGGCTTGATTCGGCTCGTGTACATCCCTAGACTTGCCCCCCCTCCCTCCCTAACCATGAGTTTTTGGTCTGCCCCTGATCAGAGCAATCTAATACCCAAGACGAGTGAAGGTACATGAGGGATAAGATTGATATTATTGTTCAACAATGAAGAATGGACTACATGAATATACGACCAAAAACTCTCGAGCAGCCTTTTGAAGTCTGCCACACTGGACTTGTCGTATAAAAAATCATTAAATGAATAAAAAAATACATATAAGGCCCAGATTGTTGTAGGGTACGAACATTCATTGAAGAAAAAAAATATGAAACCAAACACCGTGTAGCTTTCTGAAATAGCTTTTAAACCAACAATTTTCCATTAGGGCGATGTTTCATTTCCTGGTGTTTTGTAATTTGTTTTGAATGGATTATAAATTGTGAATATTTTCTTCAAGTTTTTGGCGAGAGAAGAAAATGAGTTTGGTTATCTTCTATAAAAAGAGTAGATCATTTTTTTATAATAAAATATTATTTTGATAATATCTGACATTTTTATTTTTTATACAAAATTCAAATACAAATATATCATAATAATCATAAAAAAAGTAAACTATCCTTAAAATTTAATATTTAATAGTATGTGTATACTGGATGTCAAATCCAAGAACATGAAAAGAAGATTAATTTAGTATATTTTTCGTAAAAAAACATAATTGGGACAAGTTATAAGATTTTTATATATTGAGGAGAAAAGGTAAAAAGAAAAGCAAATTAAAAATTTTGATTGGTTTTCTGTACATCAGGTGTATGATGTAATTCGGGTTGAGTATCACGATTCATGCTTAAAAATAGTACTTATTTAGTACTAATTAAAGCAAAACTTTAATTAGTTTTGCTTTTTATAATAATCTTGGATCTTGGATTGGTTGAATAGTTTCATATTAAAGAAATTTGATATAAAAACTGAGGCGGTTTGTTAGAGTTACAATTTATTTATATAAATGTTAGATATAATAGTTTAAAATGATTTATTGATTGAATTAGTGTTTTTCTAAAGAAAAAGTATGTTAACTACAAATATACTAAGTTGATTATTTTTTATAATTAAATAGGACACATTAATATACTTTAGTATCCCTTGCTTAATGAACTAATATCATTGAGAGATCTCATGCTAGTAGTAGTCCTCTAACATTTATTCACCTTATACAAATATACGAATATGCATAGACCAGTGTCATGTTATATATTTTATATCAAATTTTTACCTATTATAGTACAACATTTCTTACAATTGATTTATAATATATCGTATTCATTACTTATTTTGATTTTTAAAATTGTACATATTTACCTTTAAATTTTAATAATGATTTAAGAAAAAAAATTATATCCCATCGTACATCGCACAGGCAGAAAACTAGTAATGGATTAAAAATAAAACCAAAAAACTAGTCAAATGAATTGGGGTTAAGGAAAACTTACTCTATTTGTAATTGTGAGGCAACTATGTCGCCGGGAAAAAAACCAAGAGAAAAGCGTTCCAAGTGTTGGGTAGTATCCTTTTCTTTTTCTTTTTTTCGGATATTGTACATTGGTTATTAGTTTATTTCATGATGAAGATATCTCAGAATTTCTCCGAATTTCTCTTTGTTGGCGACGTATTTTGAGTTTCCAAACCAAGGTATCCAAACTCGCGAATTTAAGTAGATTCCATGGGTTGCCCGTGAAATCGATCGTAAAATGGAAGGTTGCACCATAAGATTCTACAACCTATACAAAATAATCATACATATAAATTATTCTATATATATTATGAATTGATATCCAATACTTATTCAAATCAAATATCTCAATATAACATATGTGATATGGATGTCGAATCGAAGATCGTGAAAAGATGAATAATTTGGTATATTATGCATAAAAATCGGATTAAAAATGAAAAAGTTATTTTTGTTTAGAAAAGTAAAAGAAAGTTATGAACTTACCAAAAATAAGAAAAAAGTTACCAATTTTAGTCTAAAATTTTTGGAGGGATAGTTGAAATTACATTAATGCCCTTCATTTTACTTTTATATATACTAGTATTACTCCCGTGCGATGCACGGAAGTATATTAATATTATAGCATATTTTAATAAAATTAAATACTATATGATGTTATTTTTTAAAATGTGAACCTTGTACACTCGATAAAATAAATAATTTAAACTCTTGAATTATCATATAGTAAAATTTTAAATAGCGTAAATATCTGTTTCTCCAATCGAAATTATGGATTGAATATATACTTATTATTTATAAAAAAAAAAAATATTACTACGAAATAAAAGTTAAATAAATATTAAGTATGACAATTAAAATACATATTTTAAAATTATTTTTTAACTCAAATGTTACTGTAGGCAGTCTGTATCCTTCTTAACTTATGCGAATAACCACAAATAATCTCATTAATTACATATATTAAAATAAACATAAATATAATAACAAACCAACTTGTTAAAATAATAATTATAAGATAATAAAAAATAAATTGAATAATTTATAAGAAAAATATATTTTTCTTTTAAATAATCTGATATTTATTATTGTTAAAAATAGTCAATTGATTCATTTCTAAAATTTAATTCCCATTCTAAATAGTCTAAATCACAATAAAAAGTCAAAACTTACTTCAACTTAAAGTAGGTGAAAAAATTATTAATTTCATATATGTAAAAATAGATTAGAAATAAAAAAAAAAAATTGTTGAAAAAGAAACAACCTGATAGAATGGTGATAGTACAACAACAACTCTTTAGGGACAAATACATAAATAATACACTTGAAAATGTCCAACTTATAATTGGAGGGGAAAATAATTTTCTTTATTACATATTTGGCTCCATTTATTTAATTAGACAAAAAAACATATTCATATGTATATAAGTATATATTAGAAATTCATGTTATATAAAATAAATAAATTTCTTGTAGTTTAAAAGAACTCAACTAACCAAAATCTAACCAAAATAATTAACAATAAATAATTTAATTTTAAATCTAATATATTTGATATTGATGTCAAATTGAAGATCGTGAAAAGATGAATAATTTGATATATTATGTATAAAAGACGGAGTAAAAATACAAAAGTTATTTGCATTTTACAAAAAAAAAAATTATTACTTACCAAAATTGACAAAACCTTACTAAATTAATGTTAAAGTTTTAGGCGGGAAAAGTAAAATGACAAAAAAGTCCTCCATTTTACTTTTATATATAGATAGATATAGATTTGAATCTATGTGAATATATGTAGATGAGAATTTAGTGTTGAAGAAGTGTTTTAGATTGTTAACTTAAAAAAATAATTTAATACATTGGTTTTGTAAAGTTAAAATTAGTATAAAATAAGTTTATGAGGGTGGGTGTGACACAACCCCTTCTCAGGCAGAGAATCAGTTTGCTTCCACGCCCTAAAAAGATCAAATGCCTGATTATGAATTTGATCAAACATTGGGAGATTTTCTTAAGAAGCTGTGTGAGATGCTTTCAACTCTGGGGGAGTAGGAACAAAATGAGGATGATCTTGAAGATGCCTATGTTGCTGAATTTTCATAGGAATTGGATGATGAACTTGATTCTGAGGAACCTGATGATTCGAGTGACAAGGATGTGTAAATCCTGGATCCAGAAACTGATAGTGAAGAGGAAGAAGAAATTGAAATTGAATCTCTTCAAAATTCGTCAGAGAGTGTGCCGCAAGGTGATGCACCACTAGAGGTAACACATGCCTATTCCAATTTGTTTTATATTTTTGGGAATTTTGAGAGATGGATTTTCTATCAACACATGAAAATAATTTCAGAAAGACATCTTCTGATCAATGATTTTGAGAAATATGGGTTAGTGTCGTTTCTCAAGAATTGCCACTTAGGTAAAACTCTTGAACTAACTTGTGGTTATGTTGAGGATTTGATATGAGAGTTTTATTATAATTTGAGCAAGTTAATGTCGAATACCTCAAGTGCCAGATTTGGCCCGACCTTCCTTAGGAAGAAAATCTTTAACTTTTCTCCTAGGATTATCAATAAGTTTCTAGATTTTCCAAACATTGAAGATGAAGTGATGAATACCTCTCTGGATGATTTCATTCTCATATAACTGGAGGTGTTAAAAAAGTCTGGCCCAAGAACATGAAAACCCCTGCTTTAGCACTCACTTCTAAGTATGTTGTGCTTCACAAAATAACATGCTATAATTGGTTGCCTTCTACAAATAGAACAATAGCATCCCAAGATCAAACAATATTGTTGTTCAAATAAGGCATTAGGGTTCATTCAATATGGAAAAACTCATTTTTGAGGTTTTACTTGCTTATGTTGAGAGGAATTCTAGTTATGGCATTTTACCTTTTCCGTTGTCTTATTTTTCAATTTTTAAGGGGTCAAAATTTGGTTGTTCTATATGGTTCACACTTTCACCTTGAGTCTCAACTCATCCATATGGACCCTAAACTGCTAGAACCACCTCGTATCCGTGATGTGTCTAAGATTCCCGATGGACTGTATGAGGTTTTTCTAGGTGTTGTAGATGGTGTTCCACCACTCCCTATCGCAGTTTATGTTCCCACTTCTTTGCTCATGAAGTGGATTACTATGGCTGACTCCCGCCACCGCGCTGCTGAGATTGACCTTGCATACTGGACCCAAGTCAAGACTGATCTCAAATCTCTCATTCTTGGCCAAAAAGGGGGAGATGGTGTTGCAATTGGTGATGAAGCAGACCCAAGTGGTGCAAAAGACAATTGAAGATGGTATGACTGAAGTCTATACTCATTGCTCGAGATTTCAAAGTTGGTTGTGGTTGTAAGTTGGAACAAGTCTTTTATTTACTATTTTTTTTTATCTATATACTGTTCAACTGTTTGGCATGAATAGACATTTATATGCTAGTAAGGGGGAGTTTTATTTTTAGTACATTCAGGGGAAGTGAGTGGGGCTATCTGTGATCCACGCTCCCTCACATGTGTGTGTGTTTTGTTTGACATATGTATTGGGTATCTATGTGCAACGTTATAATGTTATGTGATATGTTATATGTTTATTTTCTTGGATACTTCCATTTTCGGTCAGTAAGGTGAAAAATGGAGAGATTATTGAAACCAGTGTGATCCAAGGTGTTACAACACCTTCTGACCAACACTTGGTTTATATTTCCTTAATATTTTCACCTTACTGGAAATCTTATTACTATTTAATGTTTTTATTATTTTAATACTTTATTATGTTTTTATATTGTGAAGGTAAAGTGAAGATATTGGATTTGATAGATAAGTTTAATTTGACAAACATATCCACTAATATCTAATCATATCCTTAATTAACCAAATAACTTTACAATCTTCTCAAGGAAGATTCTCTCTCTCTCTCTCTCTCTCTCTCTCTCTTGCAGGTGACTGTCATCAAGGATGCTAAAGTATAAAAGAGAGAGAAGATCATCTTGACGTGTTGCCACTGTTGAAGTGAAGAAAACACTGAGTCCCAAACAAGTGTTACAATACCATACAACACTATAGTTCAAACTTCACTTTCACACTCATTTTATCTTATGAGAACTTGGAGAAATCAAGTATATGATTCTCCTTTTGACGTGTAATAATTTAGTTTATAATTTTAGATTGAAAGATTATATTTGTCTTTTGATCTTAATAGTTTATGTCAGGATGTACTTAAACAAAACAAACTATTATGCTCAATGGAATTTATACTCATATTTCATTTGTCTAAGTTTCTGTGTGAATTCCCACTATATACAGTTTGATTGTTTTGTGCAGTTTGTATTCATTTTGTTGTTTTTCATCATTGTTACTTGAAATGTTGCAACACCTTGTGCAACATCTTCAACATCGTGCCACATATTCTTTCAAGTATAATAGTTATAGTTACAGTTATAAGTATTTTGACATATTTCCCTAATTTTTATTCTCTACATTTTTAGTTGATGAGCATACAATATCAAATATCCACCCAATTTTTAGGTTATTTCTTTTTATTATGAACTCTTGATCCAATACTTTTAGTTACATCTTGTCAACACAATATTTTGCCCATAATATCAGTGCCAGATCATCTTTTCACTGGTGTCTATTCTCCTCAAGGTTACATGTGTATATACACGCATACACACACATTTTATTTCTCTTTTTCTCATTCATTCTCACTCGTTCTCTCTCATTCTTACTTTCTTTTCGAATTGTTGTTCATTTCCTCAATTTCATTGTTCATGTTGAAAATATATGTTTTTATTTTTAATTGTTGTTCTTTTTCATGGCTAGTTTATATGGTGGTATCTTTTTACATCGCAATTAAATAGTTTCATGGAATTACATACTAATTTTATATACTATTATAAAAAAATGAGTGTATTTTGCAGTTGAGGAAAATTGATGTCATGGAACGTACTGGTCATGAACTCCATCACATTGCTAGCAACAATGAAAAATAATTCTAAATAAGTTCGTGACAAATAAACATTCAAAATAGTTTCGTGGCAGATATGAACATTCTTCGCAAAATACATATGACACCTTAATATCATGGCACATTTGTCATGAATAATTAAATCATTTCGTGACAATTACGTACTGAACTGGGCTCTACCAGATGTAAGCAAGACAAAAATGTCAACAAAGTTTATGATCATACTAATAAGGGTTAAAAAGTAACATCCTGAAGTACGTTTTGAAAGTAATGGACTAGATTAGGATATGTGATTTAATTAATTAATAGGTTATACTGATTAATTAATTAAAGCAGACCAGAATATTAGGCCCATATACCTAGGGTATATGACTATATATATATATTCCCTATTGTAGGGATAATTAATCTTGTCAGTAAGAAACATCAAAGGTTCAACAAGGGATTTCCTAGCGATAACTTATTGAACGATTGTACCGAGGATACCTGAAGTGGTGAATCAATTGCTCAACTCTGTTCGATTAATTACACACAAGTAAGTTATTCCAACTTTAGCGTAATCAATGCTCAACGTTTAATTCAGTTATAAATCACGATCATAATTCTCGACTGTTTATTCCGCTACGTACATTAGATGTAGTAAAAAATTACTAACAGTGGTATCAGAACTCGGGGCTCGATTTATAATTGATTTACAATTCAAATTAATTATGGATTAAAATTTTATAAAATGAAATTCTGCCTGTTGTTTTGTAATTGATTTTGCAACTTACTTTTGAAAGTAGTTGCAACACAATTTTTACGTGGGCAAACTGTAACTATGGAACAAGTTACAGAACCATCCTTTTCGAAACCAAAAAAACTATAAAACTGTTCGGACATAACTGAGCGAGGTGAAGTCCGGCGAAGTGTTTTGCGATGTTGTCCTCGACGGCGGTGGCAGTGGCGGCGGCGACGCGCTGCTGCTGCTGCGCGCCTGCTATTTTTCCTGCGCATCGTTGGCGGCGGCGATGGTGGCGGCATTTCGACGTTGCTACTATTGAACCTGCACGACGATGACGTTGGCGACGGCGGCGGAGTTTCGACGCTGCAGCTGCCACTCCTGCGCATCGTCGGTGACTGCGTCGGCCTTGCGGAGAAGATGGCACTAAACCCTAATGGGCCTGCTGCGTGCTGGTCTAAGAATGGGTCTGGGCCGGGCCCAAGTCTGGGTCTGGGTAAATTGGGCTGAAAGGGACTGGGCCTTTTATTAAGCTGGGCCTGGTTTTAGGCTATGCCTGGAATGAGTTTAATTTGGGCTCGGCCATTTTAAAATTGAATGGACTTAATAATAATGGTTGGACCTGATATTTATATAAACTAGGCCTGCTGAAATTAATTTAAGCTAGGCAAGCTTTAATTTTGGGCTGGGCTTGTTTTGTATTTAAAAAAAAAAACTTTTGATTTTATTTAATTAATCAAATTGGATTTATTAATTAGATTAATTCTTAAGTCCCAATTACAATATTAATTTTTCCATTAGATTAATAAATCTTATTAGTTTTGTTTGAAATAATAATAATAGACTTATACATTTATATTAATTTGGAATTAACATTAAAAGTATACTTATATTAATTTGGAATTAATATATTAATCTAATAGACTAATATTAATTTATTAATTAGATTAATAAATGATGATAGTATTATTGTTTTTGAAAGAAAAAAGAATAACACTAGACTTATGTATTTATGTTAATTTAGAATTAATATTAAATGTATATTTATATTAATTTGGTATTAATATATAGTTTTAATCCACATTTAATTTAAGAATAAAATTTTAATTGTATTAATAATTTTATTCGTTGGGCATTTATTTGATATTATGTGATAAACTATTATTTGGTTTTATGCTTATTCAATTTAAATTATAGTAATTTAAGACCGTTTTATGTTTGGGTAGGCGGCGCCCAATACATGTAGTCTGCTACATTATGTATGGGTAGGCGGACCCAATATGTGTGGTCCGCATTTCTTATGCCTGGGTAGGCGGCACCAAGTAATCGCATTTAATTTAATATTAGATATTAAATTTAACAATTAGTATCACATATAAAATCCCAATAAAATCAAGTCTTATTTAGAAATGAAAGCGTCGTCCATCATAATTGTCTGAAATACTTAATCTCTTCGTCCACGAGTTTTACACCAAAGTGTTTACTCTTAATGACAAGATTGAGGCTCATCCATAGATGCATGGTTGGCATCGTGTGATGGAATTGACTTGCTTAAATTATTTTGTGACGCCAAAGCGACCAAAATAGTTTAAGGACGCATAATTAATTGGATTAATTAACCAGGAATTGCAAATTGTTATTGCAATTGGCTTGGAGGCCTACTGATTGATATTATTGCAGTCATCAGCCAAAGCAGATGCTACAATAATATAGGCTTGGATCTTGAACCACTAAGATTTATAATTATTATAAATCCGTCTTTTGTGTTTGGGGACGCAAAATATGTTAAAATTAGTGGGAGCTAATCATTAAAATAAACCCTTGTTTTGATTAGTGATATGAATGTGATCTTTATTTACTTTATTCTAATTTACTTTTTCGTTTGATTATTTTCTGTTCAGATAAAATGTCGAATTTGGCTTATAAATGTTTGATGGAATCAAATAAGTTGACTGGGTCCAACTTTACGGATTGGCTCCGTTGCTTGTGCTTGGTGCTAAGGCAAGAAAAGATTGAGTACGTCTTGGACGAACCAATCGGTGTCATCCCCGACAAGACTTCTCCTGAGTACGCTAAGTTTGACGAAGATGCTCACAAGAAGCATGTTGAGGATGTCACGTCGGCTCAGTGTGTCATGTTGTCTTCGATGACTATTGAACTGCATAGGTAACATGAACATATGCTCCCTTATGAGATGATAAAACACTCGGAGAGTCTGTACTCCTCACAAGCTTAGACAATGATGTATGAGATACTCAGTGACCTCTTTAAGTGTAAACTTCATAATGGGGCCCAGGTTTATGAGCATGTACTGAAGATGATCGGATTAATTGTGAGGTTGACATCGATTGGAACGGTGTTACCCTCAAGTGTCTCAACTAATCTGATCTTGCAGTCACTTCCTAGTTCTTTTGAAAATTTAATAGTGAACTTCAATATGAACAACACGAAGGTGACTTTGCCTGAGCTTCACAACATGCTTAAGACCTATGAGTCTTCTACCTTTAAAGGTAAATCTGTGCTCATGGTGAGCTCTTCTGCGAATTCTTCCAAGCAGAAGAATAAACAGAAGAAGAGGAAGAAATCATCTAAGGATGCGGTATTAAAGCCTAAGAGTGGAGGAGTTCGAAAGAAGCCGAGAATACCAAAGGATGAGTGTATGTTCTGCAATGAGAAGGGGCACTGGAAGAGAGACTGTCCGAATTTCAAAGCACATAGTGCATTTGATGAGAGCTTAGGTAGTTTGTTTTGTACATTGAAAATAGACTAGATTAGATCTTCCTTCAGGATATAAATTAGATTTATATAATTGTTATTTTGTTCTTTAGATTTCAAAGATTATGATTTCCATTCAAATATTAGACATTTATGATTTTTTCCTTCTATTTTACAAACAGTAGATGCTTGTTTCGCTTAATGGATTGTTTTTAAGGAAATGTCTTTCGTTCAAATGGATTCTATATGCTTGAATGTGAACAAAATATTCTCAATGTACAAGAACAAACGACCTGAGCTAAGTAATACGAATAATAAACCCTACTTGTGGCACTGTAGACTTAGTCATATCAATGAGAAAAGAATAGAAAGATTGAGAAAGTTAGACTATCTCACATCATTTGATTTTAAATCATATGTTGCTTGCGAATCTTGTCTCAAAGGAAAGATGAAGTGTTAACCACTTTCTGGGAAAGGGTTACGTGTCAAGGTTATGTTTGAGTTGATCCACACAGCAGTGTGCAGACCATTCTAACTTAAGCAAGAGGTGTATATTCGTACTTCATAACTTCCACAGATGATTTTTCAAGGTATGGATATGTGTATCTCATGAAACACATATATGAGGCCTTTGAGAAATTTAAGGAGTTTAAGTTAGAAGTTGAGAAACAACTTGAAAAAGTATCAAGACTCTCCGATCAGATCGAGGAGGGAAATACTTAAGCCGAGATTTTCTTGATTACTTGAAATCACATGGAATCCGGTCAGACTGGACACCTTCGGGTACACCACAGATGAATGGAGTATCCGAAAGGAGAAATCGAACTTCATTAGATATGGTTCGATCTATGATGAGTTTCATCAGTCTCCTCTTATTCCTTTTGGGTTATGCCTTACTAACCGCTGGTTATGTTCTGAATAGAGTTCCTCTTAAATCGGTCACGCAAACACCATATAAGTTATGGTGTGGCAAGAAGTCGAGTATTAATTATATGCGGACTTGGGATGTCCTACTTTTGTTAAGAAAATGACGACTGATAAATTGGAGACTAAAAGTGATAAATGCTATTTTGTGGATATCCTCAGGAAACTAAAGATATGAATTCTACTACCCTGGAGATCACAAGGTGATAGTTTCCAAGAATGTGACGTTTCTTGAAGATATTTATATCTCCGAGGGACAAGGTCACAAAAAGGTAGATCTTGAAAAGATTCAAGAACCACAAAATAACATAGAGGATGAGGTCTTATCCAATGGAATGGACAAGAACTCAGTGGGAGTTTTGATGATCTATTGGGAGGGAAAATAACTCTTAGAAGGTCACCTCAAGACAATGAGATGCATCAAAACAAGATATTGTATCAAACTCGCAAAATAACATAAAGGATGATGTATTGTCCAAAGGAGTGGACAAGAACTCAGTGGGAGTTATTGATGATCTATTGGGAGGGGAAACAACTCTTAGAGGGTCACCGCAAGACAATAAGATGCATCAAAGACAAGATATTGTATCAGTCCCAGCTCAAGAGAATCATAGTGAAATTCTTGAGAATATCCCAAAATGTTGGAAACCAACTCACGATCAGAATAAACTGCCTAAACCAACGCAAAACAACTCAATAGGCCTCAAAGAAATCGTCGTGCACCTGAAAGACTAAATCTATTGGTTGAGAACCAAGATGATGAAGCTGTTTCAGAAGACGACGAACCTAAGACCTATATCGAAGTGATGTCGGGTACCGATTCGAAGATGTGGCTGGCTGCCGTAACATCTGAAATGGACTTAATCTACCTTAATCTAGCCTAGGAACTAGTTGATTTGCCATATATAGCTCGTCCCATAGGCTGCAAATGGATCTTCAAGAAGAAGAGAGATGCAAATGGCAAGGTACAAACCTACAAGGCTAGGTTGCTGGCAAAGGGTTATAGTCAGCGCAAGAGCATTATCTATGATGAAACCTTTTTCGCCAGTTGCTAAGATCAAGTCCATTAGGATATTACTTGCAGTAGTTGCATACTATGACTTTAACATTTGGCAAATGGATGTCAAAACCGCGTTTCTCAATGGAGAAATCGAAGGCATTGTGTATATATCACAGTCGAAAGTTTTGTATCCAAAGAAAGCCGAATGGGTATGCAAGTTACAGAAGTCCATTTATGGACTCAGGCAAGCATCTAGGAGTTGGAATATTTGCTTTGACAGAGCTATCAAATTGTTTGATTTTGTCAGAAGCAAAGAGGATCCATGTGTTTATAGTAAATGTAAGAATGGAAATGTTGTCTTTCTTACCATATATATTGACGATATACTGATAATGGGGAACAATCGTTCCATGTTGCAATCCGTGAAAGAGCAGATTTCAGCAAAATCTCGGTGAGGAACACCGGAAAACTGCCAAGACTATTCTTAAGTACCTTAGAAGGACTAAAGAATATTTCTTAAAGTCTATGGTGAGCAGCTAGAGTCATCAGTTACTGGGTATACTGATGCTAGCTTCCAAACGGACCATGATAACTTCAAGTCTTTGTCTAGATATGTTTTCGTTCTCAATGGTGGTGCAGTGAATCGGAATAGTTCCAAACAGAGTAGAACTGTCGGTTCCACCACTGAAGCCGAGTATATTGCTACATCTGAAGCTGCCAAAAAAGGTTGTTGCTTTGTTAAAGTTCGTAAAAGAACTAGGTGTCTTTTCAAGTGCCAACAGTGCAATATCGTTGTATTGTGACATCGGGAAGTGCGGTTGCTCTAGCAAAAGGAACCGAGAGCCACAAACATAAACAAACATATTCCCTGGAGATATAATATGATTGGAGAAATAATAGATAGGGAGATGTGAAGTTAGATAGAGTATCCACTGATGATAACCTGACTAGTCCTTCAACCAAACAATTGTGTATAACAAGGCACAACAAGCACTTTGAGAGCTTGGCACGTTGGTAGTTGGCTTTGATTCAGTGGGAGTTTATAGTTTGCATGTCTTAGAAACCTTTCATTTGAGACATTCATTCTTGATTGCATTCTATGAGATTTGATTGTCTTTTGGGTTTATGCATTTATTAGAATAATTATTTTGATGATTTGTTATTATTCTTATAACTATTCCCTTGAATCATGACTGTCATTTATGGTGTGAGACATAAATGATATAGTATGATTCTAAAATTGCCATAGCCGATGGTCATCAAGAATCGGATATTGATGACATGCGATAGGTTAGCATGTGGTCTGCATCACATTCTCAGAGAATGTAGTAGATCTCTTGACTATGAGATATTAGATATCCGTGATGGACACATGGGTACTTTGGAGAGTATTGGTATATCCTTGATAGGTATGGCCCAGTAGCTTCGGGTCGGATCAACCCGGCCCGGAGAAACTGAGCCCAGCAACCAAGTTGGCCCAGAGGCGTGAACAGCCCAGTTGCGGCGTATTCAGAAAGTGAGATCCCCACGATCTCCGGCCAACTTCCATGCAGATTTGGTGGGCGTAATTGTAGGGATTTAGTTAGGGTTAGAGTTGAGTAGTATAAATAGCAGAATTGTTCTCAGATTTAGGGTTCTCACTTTGTACTCCTAAACTACGACGTGTAAGCTTGAAAGGAAGATAGTAAAAAACACCTCGGCAGGTGATATTTTACGCCCGTGGACGTAGATCTCCGGATCGAACCACGTATATCCTGTGTTCTTTAATTTTCTTGTATTGGGTTGGGTTACAAATTGAATTTTACTTCGAGTTCTCTTGATAACCGGATTGCGCATTATCAATTGGCGCCGTCTGTGGGAACCGCTGGCAAGAAAACCCTAGTTTTTTTTTTCAACGTCATCGTAATCGCTATGGTGAATACTCGTAGGTCCGCTAATCCTACCCGGTCCTGTCGTGATCCTCCTGTGGACCAGAATCCACCGCCCCGTCAACAAAATCAAGATCTGCCCGCGGAACACGCCAACATGCCGAATCATCCCCCTGTTGATGATCCGGCGCAAGTTAATCCCCGACTGCCCCCGAGCTGTCGCAGGTGCAGCGAGCCTTTCTTCAGGAACACGCCGCTCTGTTCCAAGAATGGAACAATTGGCGCGCTCACTCCGGTGAGCGTGCCAACAATGGCGCGGTAAACGTGAGAAATCCTCCCCGTGATTTTTCACGAGAATTGGACGAAGATCCCCCTCATCGAGCGAGGCTTGAGCGTCGACAACGAAGGACAGTCTCTCCAGTGGATAATCGCAGTTCTAATGGGTCGAGGCCCCGAGACGTCCACGAAGGCGTACATCGCCGAAGACCTACAGACGCCCCGAAGCGTGCTCGCTTAGACCAATCCCGCGTGCTGGATCCCATGGAACAAGAGCAAGCCCAATTTTCCACGGAGCTTGACAAGGTTTTGGGTCTTGATGCTGACGGGGAGATCATCACCTCGTTCTCCGACGAGATTCTTGCTGTCCCACTCCCCGATGGGTTCAAGCTTCTCCTAGTGGCCGTATGCAACGGCACTGGAGATCCAAGTAATTTTTTGAACGCCTTTAAGTATGCTATTTTCAATCGCAATTGCACTCCTCACCACCTGTGTAAGGTGTTTCCTAAGTATCTCCAGGACGAGGCTAGACTTTGGTTTGATTCTTTACCACGGGGTAGCGTTACTTCTTTTCGCGATCTCGCCGAACAGTTTTGGGCACGTTTTCATACGCGGGCGAAGCCCATGGCCACCTTGGCCGACCTCATGAATATGGAACAGCGGGATGGAGAAACTGTTACCCAATTTCTTGATCGCTTCACGGCGGAGAGTCTTAAGGTGGGGAGCCGGTCAGACGATGTTATCATCAACGCCTTCATGAATGGCCTTCGCCCCGAACTGCTTTAAACCGAGCTGGTTCGGAACCCTCCAGCTATGACCCGGGCTTTGTTTAACATTGTATGCAGATACGCCAAGGCTGAGGAGCAAACTCGCCGTAAACATGAGAAGCATGCTAGCAAACGACAATCAGATAGAACACAAGCCGGGCCCAATACTCGGCCTAGTGCATTCTCTCGTCTAAATCGAGGACGTCCGGACCCTCGCAGAGATATCCCCCAACTTACTCCGCTTACAAAATCACGAGCCGAAATTCTTTCTGTTCACAAGAACGATCTGCGACCGTGTCCGCGGATGACTGCTCCGGCAGAAAAGCGTAACCGCGACAAGTGGTGTGCGTATCACCATAATCATGGACATGAAACGGAGGAGTGTAAAGAGCTTGGAAAAGAAATCGAAGATTGTCTAAAGAGAGGTTTCTTACGGTAGTATGTCGCTCGGACCGAAGACAGGCCTCGGTCGAGCCAGAATGGAGGTTCGCAACAAAACCGTGGAGGCTACAATGATCGCGGTCCATGGCAAAATAGGCCGCAATGGCAAAATAACAGGCCTGGGTACAACAACTATGCACGGCAGGACCAAGGAAGTCGTCAGCCACCCCACTTGTTGCCGCAACCACCTCCTCGTGGAGGATCCAGAGACAATCCACCTGCTCACGTCATAAATGTGATTTATGAGGCCATCCCCACTGGGGCTTCCCAAAGTGCCCTGAAGGCGGAAGCGCGCAGGCCTCCTCCCGAGGAGCCGCGACACAAACGCCTCCACCAATCTGAAACCGTAAGTTTTACCGACAAGGATCCTGTTCCCGAGCTCACCCCACATACCGACGCCATCGTCATCGACATGGCCGTAGCTAATGTTACGATAAAGCGGGTTTTCGTAGATAACGGAGCCGCAGTTAGCGTCATATTTACCGACTGTTTTCAGAAAATGGGTATTCCTCGTGAACAACTCCGACCGGCCCCCGGGCCGCTACAGACCTTCACCCAGGGTGAAGTCCGACCTGAAGGAGTTATCAACCTTCCTGCATCGCTTGGCACTTATCCAGCGATAAAAACCATCTTCGCGGATTTCTATGTGGTTAATTCTCCATCACCGTACAACATGATTTTGGGTCGAGACTGGCTCACTCCAGTGAAGGCCGTTTGCTCAACATACCACCTCGTGCTGAAGTTCCCTACACCACATGGCGAGGTGGCGATCCACGGCAATCAGCGAGTCTCTAAAGAGTGCATGTATGTGGCGCTCAAAAAGGCAACAAAGGTTCCTCCCAAGCCACAGTTTCAGGTAACAACCTCGGCTCCCACCTTGGATTCATCTATATCGCTCGGGGATAACACTGTTCAGGTGCCGCTCGATCCAGCTAAACCTGAGCAAACTATAACCGTCGGCGCTGCGGATATGTCGTGGTTACATAATGCCATCATCCGGACCTTGCGGGAATATTCTGAAGTTTTCGCGTGGTCCCCCTTGGACATGCCGGGGGTCTCTCCTGACGTCATAACTCACAAATTAAATATTGACCCCAGCGTAAGACCCATACAACAAAAGCGGAGAAAATTAGCTCCGGAGCGGAATGAAGCCATCCAAGTTGAAGGACAACAGCTTCTAGATGCAGACATCCTGTTTGAAGTGCATTACCCATCCTGGCTGTCTAATCCCGTGATGGTGACAAAGTCTAGTGGGGCTTGGAGAATGTGCGTAGATTTCTATGATCTTAATAAGCACTGCCCAAAAGATTGTTATCCTTTGCCCTCTATCGATCAAAAAGCCGAAGCCATTACTGGGCACAAGGCACTTTGCTTTTTGGATCTATACAAGGAATACCATCAAATCCATATGGATCGTCGGGACGCACTCAAAATGGCCTTCATCACTGACTTCGGATGCTTTGCCTTCAAGAAAATACCTTTTGGGCTCAAGAATGCCGGAGCCACTTACCAACGCCTCATGGACCACGTCTTCTGAGATCAAATTGGCCGAAATGTTGAGGTATATGTTGACGATCTTGTTATAAAAAGTACCTCTCAATCTGCATGTGTACAAGATATCGCTGACACATTGAGCACCTTGCGACGTTATAATTTACGTCTCAATCCGGCAAAATGCACCTTCGGCGTTGGCTCCGGAAAATTTTTGGGCTATATGGTCTCACAGCACGGCCTCCAAGCCAATCCGGCCAAGATTCGAGATGTATTGGATTTACAACCGCCGAAGACGGTAAAGGAAGTTCAGCGTCTTACTGGTGGTCTGGCGGCCTTAAACCGTTTCCTGTCTAAGGCCGCGGAGTGCCAGCTTCCATTCTTTAAAATTCTGCGGCAGACAAAGCAGTTTGAGTGGACATCGCAGTGCACCGAGGCCTTTGAGGCTCTAAAGCACCATATCAAGCAGTTGCCCACTATGTTCGCTCCTCTCCCCGGAGAACCTCTATATGTATATTTAGCATCTGCCGAGGAAGCCATCACCGCGGCTCTCGTGCGCTTGGCTCATGGAAGTCAGCACCCCATATATTTTGTGAGCCGAGCACTCCAAGGGGCGGAAACCCGGTACTCCGTGATGGATAAGACAGTGTTGGCTCTCGTCATGGCGGCCCGACGCCTGCGGCCTATTTCCAAGGGCGTGATATCAGGTTTCTTACTAATCACCCCATTCGCCAAATTCTTGTCAAGCCCGATGTGTCCGGGCGCTTCGCTAAGTGGGCTATCGAGCTGGGAGAATATGATATTCAATTTCTCCCTCGCCGAGCCATCAAGGGTCAAGCCCTCGCAGATATTTTGGCCGAGGCGCCAGTGGTTAACCCCGAACCGTCTATAAATAACGCTAGTCCAAACCACGCTGCCCTCGAAGCTCCTACCTACAAGTGGCAACTATACGTGGATGGTGCCTCTGCGGTTCGAGGCAGTGGCGCCGGGGTCCTTCTCATTGGCCCCGAGGGCGTTGAAATCAAATATGTCTTGCGGTTTCAATTTAAGGTGACTAGTAATGAAGTGGAATATGAGGCAGTCCTTGCCGGGCTCCGGCTCGCTCAATCCTTTGCAGCCTCCCATCTCCAGCTTTTCACGGACTCCGAGGTGGTTTCTAGTCAAATTAAGGGCACCTACACCGCCAAGGATGATACGTTGAAAAGGTACCTCGTTTTGATACTCAAACTTTTGTCCACTTTTGCTTCGGTTGATATCCAGCAGGTGCCTCGCAAAAAGAATGTTCAAGCTGATGCTCTTAGCAAAATGGCCTCCGCGGTCCCTACTAACATGTCTCCGGACATCATCGTCGAAGATGCAGTTCATCCTTCCATTCATGAGGCCCCAGTCTCCGTATTGATTGAGAGCAATCCCAATTGGATGACCCCGCTCGTCCGTTATCTTGAGGATGGTACGTTGCCGAATGATAAATTACAAGCTCAGCGGATAGTTCTCAAAGCACCTAATTATACACTCCATGATGGGATCTTGTACCGCCGACCGTACTTACAACCGAGTCTTCGCTGCCTTTCCTCTGCCCAGGCTGCTCATGTTCTTCAGGAATTTCACGAAGGGGCCTGTGCCAGTCATATTGGCTCGCGGACGTTGGCCAAGAAAGTCCTTCGGTGGGGGTACTACTGGCCCACATTGTTTAACGATGCCCATGATTTGGTGGCCAAGTGCGACAAGTGTCAGCGACACTCTCGCGTGAAGCATTTACCACAAACCGAGCTCACTGGCATCCAAAGTGCCTGGCCATTTATTCAGTGGGGCTTTGATATTGTGGGCCCGTTTCCAGTCGCTCGGGGGGGACTAAAATTTCTTGTGGTCGCTGTTGATTACTTCACCAAATGGGTTGAAGCCGAACCTCTCACCGCCATCACTGGTCAGAACATTTTGAAGTTTATCTGGCGTAATATCATATGCCGCTTCGGCATCCCGAGCGCCATTATCTTAGACAACGGCAAACAGTTCGCCAATGACTCCTTCCGGTCATGATGCGAAGAGCTCCACATTAAGCAAATTTTCACCTCGGTCGCTCATCCTCAAGCCAATGGTCAAGTCGAAGTCACCAATCACACACTACTTACGGGTCTGAAGAAACGCTTAGATCAAGCTAAGGGTCTTTGGGCCGAGAATCTTCCGCAGGTTCTTTGGGCCTATCGCACCACGCCACACACCTCGACCGAAGAAACCCCCTATAGCCTCACTTACGGTTCCGAGGCTGTCATTCCTGTGGAATTCGGAGTACCTAGTCCCCGCCTCGTTACTCTGGATCCCGAGGCTAATAATGATGCCATTCGTGCTAACTTAGACGAGCTCGAATATCGTCGTGATCAATCTTTCATTCAGCAAGCCTACTCAGTTTAACGTCGGAGACCTGGTACTTCGGCTAATTCAGCCAGCAAGGCTACCCCCGAGGGCAAACTGCATGCCGCCTGGGAAGGGCCTTACCACGTCATTGCCGCGCATGACTCTGGGTGCTATCAGTTAGCGCATCTAGATGGAACTCCGATTCCCCGAACATAGCATGTTACCAATCTGAGGCATTTTTATCTATAAGCACCAAAGGTCAAGTATCATTTCTACCTTTACATTCTTTGTACGTTATTTTTTAATTCCTGTACTGTCGCGTGTTCTTGTTTATGAACTCCCTTGTATTTTTTAATTTTTCCGACAATTACTTTGAATAAAGTTTTTATTTTACGAATCTTGCTGTACTTTCTTCTACGCTACGGGGAAGCCCTAGCTTAGACTTACTATTATTATCACTCACCGGACACTTTGATCTCTCGCCCGATCCGTCCAGAGAGATCAACATTTGGTCCCCGGACTTATATTTCCTCTCGCCCGTTTAACCGGAGAGGTCCTTAACTCCCGCCCGATCCGTCCGGGGAGATTCTCTGCCTTGTTTCTCTAACAGGCATCATGTGCATATTGTGCTCCCGAGTACACGTTAAAGTAATTACGCATGCATTCTGATGAAAAGTTCATTACTTTTCTTTCAACATACATATCATTACATACCAAAATATTTCTACCGTATTACACCCTACAAAAACTTCTTTACATATCTGCATACATAGCTACACATGTCAGCATTATCTTCGGCCTCCGAGCCAGTACTCGGCGCTCTGGCGTTGAGATCCGTCCCGGGAGCTTCTCCGTGTGCTCCGGGATCTCGAGGCTTCTCGGCTTTGAGCCCCTGCTCTTTCCCTACTTTGCCTCCCTCTACGCTGCGGACTCACCCTTGGCACCTGCCTTGGAGCGTCGCCCCTTGCCCTGCCCCGAGGACTCGGTTGCGGCGCTGGTCTCGAAGTCTTAGCCCATTCCGCGGGATCCCACTCCGCGGGGTCCATCACCTCGATCTCCTCCGCCAGCTTCTCGACCTCCTCTTCCGCAACAACTACGGGGACTTCTTCGACTGTGGTTACCAGGGTCGGCTCTTGGATCACTATCCCTTTGCCTTTTCCCGCCGGTCTCTTTTTACTCTTCCGTGGCGCTTTCGCAATCTCTTGGCCCCGGCTGGAGCTCGCCATATACTCTTCGGCAGTGTGCCGCCACCTGCCGCGTCCTCTCAGACCTTCATACATATTAAGGAGTAACTCCAGCACCTCCCGCTTTCTTACCAGCTCCGAGGACTCAGCATGTCCGGCCGTCATCAGAGACGAAAATTCGCTCTGAATCTCAGTGATTCGCTCCTCAACCTCTTCGAAAGTTAACAAGCTGTACTCCGTCAGTATCCGTTCATATTCCCTTTGGTGGATAATGACACAGTCTAGTTCGGCGACGGTCGATAAGTATTTCAGTTCCTGGTCTCTAGCCTTCTCCGCAGCCTTGGCTCTTGCCTCCTCGGCCTCTTTGGCCCTTCTCTCCGCTATGGCCAGCCTCCTCTCCAACCGAGGAACCACTTGTTTTTGCAGGTTATCCTTCTCCCCGCGGAACCAGTCTAAGGACTGCATGAGTTTCTTTATTGTATTATGCAGCTCCTCGGTATCCTCCTGATCGCACAACACAATCAGTGCAACAGATTACACTCAACTCATCGCAAGGCAATAACTCGATAGTATAGACACAAATCGACTTTATATTCAAAATGAAAATGACGCATACATTGTCAGTGGTTTTTACATCAGAATTACAATTATCTCTATCATCTACTATATTTAGACATGGCATCAAAATTGCGGGGAACGACTGACCTCCCCCTCTTCGATTCTTTCAACTGCCTCCGGCACCTCCTCCTCCACCTCGTGCTCTCCCTCCGGCAGCTCTCCAATCACCCCTACCTCATTTCCCGCGGCCTCCGCGGCGATCTCCATGCGTGGAGGTGGATCTTTGTCTCGGGGCTCCGGGACGAACTCACCACGACGAAATGCCAAGAACTCTTGATCTTGGTCCGCCTCGCAGGTTGTGATCTCCTCGGCACTTAGGATTTTCTTCTTTTCCGCCAGTGCCTTCACGAGAGGCCACTCCGGGACCCGCGCCAGGGCATGATAATACGCCTCCTCAACCCCTCCCACGGCGTTGAAGTCATACCCGAACTCCGGACGATAGACGTCCACGTTCGGATAGACTTCTTTGATTTTCTCCAGCAGCATTGATCGGGTGGCCGTATCCCCGACTCTAACGAAGTTGGTCTAGAAATCGAGAAAGGTGCTCGTCTGGAACAGCTTCTCGGCAAACGCCCTCAACACTGCCTCTTGCCCGTCCACCACAGCCGCTTCCCGGGCCTTTATCTCCGCCCGCAGTTCGGCCGTTTCACCACGGAGCGCCCCGGCCTCCGCCTCCACTTCGCGCAACCGCACGACCTCCTTCTCCACCAAGGCGGCTCTCTTGCGCGCCTCGGACAGATCGTGCATTAATCTGTCGTTGCGCGCGCGCAGCTCCCTTACAACCTCGGCCAGCTCCTCTTTGGCCTCCCTCTCACTCCTTCGGCCTAGATCCATAATTCCTCGCGCCAAGCGCAGCAGTTCCTCGGCATCCGCCCCCTCCAAGCCCAACACACTTATGGGCCCTTGCCCCTTCAACAAAGCAAATACCAGAATCAACATCCGCAATTTAAAGAAAATATTAGCCAAGTTTTCACCTCGACAGAAGATTATGCATGCTTTACCTCGACGCTCTCCTCCGTGCGGAGTCTTTTGGCCGCCCCCGGAGGTGTCACGGATGGTTCTGACCTCCTTTTAGTTCCGGGGGTTGACCCCGTTGCCACCACTCGCTCCTCCGACCCCGCTGATGGCCTCGGACTGGGCGACGCCCTCCCTCTGGGGGACACTTCGGTCGCTATCCTCTTCTTCTTTGCTTCCACGGGCACCGCGGGGCTTCCAGCAGACTCCTTTCCAAAGCATCCCACTGCACAAAAAATTTGGGGTTATTCCTGCACAAAATGCCAATATCACGCAGTTTTCAGAGTTCCTACCCTCCTCGGCAGCCCTGGCTTCCGGCTCCTGCCCCCGGGGGAAGACCCCCTCTGCATCGCCCGAGTAATATGGGCTTAATCCTACCTCCTCCAGCTCCTCCTCGGTGCAGAGTGTCTTGAATGTACCAACCGCACGGAATTTCCTAACTACCTCCGGTTCCCGCTCCGTCACCGGGGCATTCCAACACCTCCTCCCTCCTCCACCTCGGGAGGGCCAGCTCCGTCTTCACATATATAAATTTCTCCTTCCACCCCTCGACCTTGCTCGGATTTTGTACTTTGAAACCACCTTGGGCCCAGGGGCTGAAGGAGTACCAGCCTTTTGATTTCCCGAAGGCCTTCAGTTGGAAGAAAAACCTAAACAACTCTACACTAGGTTCTACCCCGGCATTTTTACATACCACGGTAAACCCGACTACTTGCCTCACGACGTTGGGTGCTAATTGACTCAGGGCGATGTTATAATATCTAAGCAGCTGTACAACGATGTCCCAGAGGGGGCATCTTATTCCTATTTTCAGATGGTCTATATATACACTAATGAAACCCTTCGGCAGGCAACAGGCACGGTCACTAGGCTCTGGCACTATGTACTCTAAATTAGCTGGGAAGTAAAAAGATGGGGTCAAGGCTTCTATTTGCACCCGAGTCATTCGAAGTGCCTCCACGGCTACCTCGAAATCCTCCTCTAGGCATTCACCAAAACCTACGGCCCGGGTGCCGGATTCCATGCCGTCGGCCCTATACACCATCCTAATCACTCTCCTTTCTGGAATAATAAAGCGTATGGGTGGTACATTTAACGGGGCTTTCTTGGTTCCTACTTCCCTAATTGAAGATGAAGACGATGAAGAAGACATACTTACTTGAATTTGGTTTGAGATGGATCACAAATGCACAAATGAATTCCCTTTTTTCTCACTCTCGGTAACTTGCAAATCGCAAATGAGGAAGATGAAGTTTACTGTGCAAACATTCTATGTATATACTTTTGAATCAACGACTCAGATTTGGCCTTTTCAAATTTCGCGTCTCAGATTTGCGCGTGGTGACACGCGCGTTACAGTTACCAAGGCGCGTGGGAGACACGCGTCTTGGAAATCTCAAACGCGTCACTTCACATCCCTCTTTCTAATGATGGCGCCGCCAATCACATCAACCTCATTCTTCTCCAGGAAGTTTTTGGCTTTACTCCGGTGTTCCTTCCACATCGGGTGCCTTCAGTTCGTTACCACTTCATCGTAATACCCCGGGGGAACTCTTGTTCGGCCCCGGACAGCTATATCACTCCGGGGATACTTCCGTACGGCTCATATCAACCCCATGACCTCGGGTTGCTTCAGTTTGGTCCGGTTTGGTCTTAGTGGAGTCCATCACTCCGGGAGTGCCTCATCTCGGCTCCGGTCGATCCTTACTTCGGTCCGACACAGACAGCATGCCTCCTTGCTCACTCACCATCGGCACCTGTTCCACCTTGCCCTACTTATAACCGCAGCTCCTACCTCGCTCCGGCTGGTGGGGGGGCATCTGATAGGTATGGCCCAGTAGCTTCGGGTCGGATCAACCCAGCCCGGAGAAACTGAGCCCAGCAACCAAGTTGGCCCAGAGGCGTGAACAACCCAGTTGCGGCGTATTCAGAAAGTGAGATCCCCACGATCTCCGGCCAACTTCCATGCAGATTTGGTGGGCGTAATTGTAGAGATTTAGTTAGGGTTAGAGTTGAGTAGTATAAATAGCAGAATTGTTCTCAGATTTAGGGTTCGCACTTGTACTCCTTAACTACGACGTGTAAGCTTGAAAGGAAGATAGTAAAAAACACCTCGGCAGGTGATATTTTACGCCCGTGGACGTAGATCTCCTGATCGAACCACGTATATCCTGTGTTCTTTAATTTTCTTGTATTGGGTTGGGTTACAAATTGAATTTTACTTCGAGTTCTCTTGATAACTGGATTGCGCATTATCAATCCTACTATTAAACCGTTTGTTTCAGTGTCTAAGGTTTATTAGTGTATGGAGTATGTAACGATCCTTTGACCTAAGGTCAATACTCATTTTGTTTGTTAAGTGATGAACTTTGACCAAGTACAATGCTTGCCTCCCAAAGGAGGATAAGACATGTCTTGTGTTGGGTTCATCACGAGGTAAATGGAAATGGTAGTTGAGCCAAGAATGAGATTTATTCCTCGACTAAACTCGAGAGAACACTCATATTTCTCTATATTATTTGAAAATAAAGTCATTGGCCAATGCAAAAGATGTATTCAATTAGAGTAATTGAATATGATCGAATGTGTCACATAATAAAGATGAGAAAAGTAATTGAGCTATTTGGATAGACACATGGCAGATCCTAGGCTCAATCGGATGGTTCGTGAATGAAGGGATATTACATAAACTTCATATAAAGGCTGTTTTATGAAATCATATATCGAGTTCGCTGCACTACGGAGTCTAGGAGTTTTGTGCAGACTTTAATTAGATTATCGTCGATAATGGGGGCATAAAGGGTCACACTTTATGTGTATTGTTGTTCCGCTCAAGGGTACAATATTGGTGTTTTGAATTATATCTAATGCTAGTCCAAGTGGGAGATTGAAAGTAATGGACTAGATTAGGATATGAGCTTTAATTAATTAATAGGTTATACTGATTAATTAATTAAAGCAGACCAGAATATTAGGCCCATATACCTAGGGTATATGAACTATATATATATCTATTCCTTATTGTAGGGATAATTAATCTTGTTAGAAAGAACATCAAAGGGTTCAATAAGGGATTTCCTAGCTTATTGAACGATTGTACGGATGATAGTTCCTGCGGCGGACGACATACGCGTGGATACCTGAAGTGGTAAATTAATCGCTCAACTCTGTCCGATTAATTACGCACAAGTAAATTATTCCAACTTTAGCGTAATCAATGCTCAACGTTTAATTCAGTTTAAATCACGATCATAATTCTCGATTGTTTATTCCGCTGCGTACATTAGATGTAGTCGAAAATTACTAACACGTTTAAGCATGCACAACACGTTTTATTGATATTTTAACTGTCATTGCATGTCATTTAGCTAGTTAATACAAACATATGGGTCATTTCATTATCTTAAGCTAGTGTATTTGACCGTTTGCTTAAGTGTGTCGAAACATTAGTACGTACCAGTCATTAGTGTGGAATATGATAAATTATAAAAAAGTAATAAACAGTTAATAAATTGGATAAACAAATAAGGTTAGATATTAAATGAACGACGCATAAAATGACTAACGACTTATTCGACCTAATAAATAATGAAATTACATGTTTATATACTTAATTAGAATTATGTGATTAGTGCTTAACTTACTTGCTTAAAGGTTTAAATTGTGCTTCGAATTTTACGTGCATAATTTACATAAGTATGATTATTGTAAAGTGATGTTCCATAATCATATTATTTGAGAATCAAAGATGTTAGATAAATTAGGGAATGAGTTCGAATCCCATTAGAAACAAATGACCAATTTTTTAATGTTTCGTACCAACAAGAGTTCCAACTTATATTTATGATATAACATGATTTATATTATCCTTTTAGGTACACTTAGGTCACTTTATTTTAAAAAAATTGAACTATTTTAGAATCCCAATAAAATTTTCGAATTAGTACTTGAAATGATTAGGCTTGAATTATTAAAACTTTAGTCCCGTAACTTAGTACGTAGGTAATAGGTTATATTCTTGGATTATAAAGTATTTTAGAAAACACACACTCCCTTAGCGCACACAAAGCCGAAACAAACACCCCTGTATAACACCATCAACCTTAAGTGTTATGCTTGGGAGTGCTTCTCAAACCACCACCATCCACTCCATGCAACCACCTTTTTAGACAGCTCACTATTCATCTTCCATCCATGAACAAAAGGCTGAAGTGAGGCCTTCCCTCTCTCGATCACTCTAAGGGAAGATTATCTTCTCCTTTCCTTCTTCTCTAAAAGCTTTCGGCAATCACCCTTCCTAACCTTCATCCTCTCCAATAGTTCGAAGTAAGCTTCGTTAAGGACAAGGGAGAAGCTACAGATCATCTCATAGCTCCATTTCCACCTTCACTTCCAATTTCAAGTACTCGTTGAGGTGTAGGATATAGTTTAGTTCGTAGTTGATAGTTGATTTTGATGTATAGTGTTCGGTCAAGGTTTAGGTGAGGTATCTGTTAACTTTTATGTTATAAATCGGTTAAATATGATTACGGTTATGTTAAAATGCTAATTGTAATATTTCATGTTAGTTTCGAGGCTTTGCATGCGATTTGTGTTAAAAATGTGAGCAACAAGTATGTTAGATGTTGATTTAGGGGTAATTATAGGTTAATAGTATGAAATTTTGATGAAAAAGTGCTTAGGTATGATTCCACAAAATGTTGATATAATTGCATGTTGATTTGGTGCAAAAATGTGTAAAGGCGCTTAAGTGATGATTTAGAACAATCTTATGTTAATCCTAGGATGATTTGTGAAAATTTTAATGAAAAATGAAAATGATATGTTTCTGTTAGAATTTGACGAAATTTGGATATTTGATATTTTGCAAAATATAGGTTGATGAACTAACCTCATGTCGATCATTTTTGGAAAAGAACATGATCAAGAAGAGTTTGAAAATAATATTGTAAAAATCTTGATCAACTTTCGGTAAAAAGAGATTTGAAGCTTGAAATGACAGTTGTGAGTTATCTACATTAATAATGTGCTTGATTGATATGTTTTAATATAAGATACAATTTATTTAATCCAAGTTGAGGAAGATTGTGAAATAAATGTGTATGTATGTTTCGGCAAATTATTGAGATTAGAATGATAATTTGCTTAGTTTGATTAACCTAGGTGAAATTGGACTATTAGGTGATTAATTGAACTTAGGAAATATCTTAGTTGGGCTCATAGAGGTTAGTTGGGCATTTCAAAAATTGAATTAGGCAATTAGACTTAGTATATAGGGCCTAGAATAATTTAATTGGGCTAGGAATAGTTAAAGAGTGGGCTTGGGCCCAATAGATTATAATAAATGGGCTTTTGAGTCCAATAGGTAAAATAAGTGGGCCAAATAAATCATTTAGACCTAAAATAAATAGAAATGACTTAGAACACTTAGAATTGGGCTTTGAATAAATTCAAACGGGCCTTAGGCTTAATTGGGCCAAGATCAAACACTAATTGGGTCGAAACATGGGTTTTGGGTCCAACGGGTTGATTCAGGCCGAAGTTGGGCCGGGCATTAACCGAAACTAGATAATTCAGGTAAGTGCTCATTAGAGTTAAAATGGATGATTAGGCGAGATAAGTGTAATTGAAAAATAAATAGTGGATTAAATGAGAATAATAATTAATAAATGAAAATAAAATAAAAAGTGACATACAATTAGGTTATAAATGACTAGATGATAAATTAGACTTAGATATAAGATGAATAATTGATAGAAATGAAATTGAAATAGGATTAAGCAACAATTAGGGTTTGAATTCAAAATTATGGTTTCGAATTGAAACTAGGGGTTTTAGGGTTTATGTGATTTTGTATGATTTTATGTGGAATGTAGGATAAATTTGTTTTCTCCTAATCTAAGAAAGAAAGAAAAACCCTCCCCCTTCCCCCAACGGTGACTCGAACAGGACCAAAGGCCTAGGTAGTAGATGCTCTGCCACTTGAGCTATCCTACTTTGTCTTATGTGGAAAGTAGGATGACTATGTGTTAATTAGCCAACTTGTATGATTATGATGATGTGTTAGATAAATCGCACAACTTACTAGATTATGTAAGCATGAGATGTTGATTTAAGATTTATAAGTTAAATGATTTAGATTATTACGATTTTATGTGAAATTCAATTAAGTATGCAATTTATAATTAAGTAAAAAGGATAAGATGAAATATAGAAACGAATTAGGAATAAAATGAAGCATGTAGATGTTGATTTGGAGAATAATGAATTAGTTGGAAATATATAGGTTAGAAGAATAATGAACTTAGATAATGATAATGACACTACACACTACAATAATTTCATAAATAACAGCGGATTATTCCAACAGTGTTGTCTATTCATGAATTAACAATATTTTTACCGCAATTTGTTGTCGATTAGTGACAAGACACGCTAATATACAACAATTTTCCAATGATTTTCAACATCTGTCGTCTATTAGCGCCTTTTTCCACAAATAGACGACACTTTTAACGACAGTTGCTGAATCCGTTGTCTATTGGTAATACATTGCTCCAATAGACAATACTATTGTCAACATTTTTGGGAAACTGTTGTAAAAAAAGTATTTTAATTTACAATACTTTTATTATGTTGTGTTATTTAAAATTCATTAAAATTAGGTTCTGGATGTTTTAATATACTCTTCAATGTAATTTTAATAATTAATAATATATTTGAAATAAAATAATAATTATGATTTTGTTTTATAGATTGCATTTTATTTTATATATTGCATTTTATTTTAATAAAGTCTTCATTGGAATTATCGGGCCGACCCGATAATCTTAATATATTATAGGGTAATAAGCCGGGACGGGCCAACTAATTTTTAGCCCGATTAAATTTTTGCCCGGCCTGACCCGATTAAATTTTTGAGACTCCATCATCAATCGCTATAAATAATTTGATTGCAAATGTACTTTTAATTTTAATTTTTGTTACATAAGTTATACATCATATATCACCTTTTCCTTTTCTTCGTATACAAACACTTTCTTTTCTTACCTATAATTTGATATCAATTTTTAGATATTGAGATGTTGTGCAAAATTATTGTATTTATTGTGTATGTATATGTTAGAACTCAAAAGGTAATGAATTAATTTATTTGCCATGAATTAATATTTTGAATTTTTCCATGCCCCACATATTGTACAATTGTGTATTTTTTTTTATCTTTTTTTTGAGTAAAAAGAAAAAAAGTTCAAATTAGATATCCACACAAAAGGAATAAAATACCAAAGCCCATTGAAAGATTCACTATTTCACTAAGATCAAATCAGATAACAAATACTATACACACAGAAAAGCGCGCAAGAGTGCGCCCTTTTCCTCTTCTCTCTCTCCTCTCTCAAATCACAATTTCATAGAATTTCACAAAAGGAATGAAGGATCTCAGTAGAATTTCAGTAGAATCATCATTGCCATTATTATCCTAAGGTTCAAGCGTAAGTGTAAATTGATTAGTTATTTGATTTTTGTTGAAAATTTTCATGGAAGAATCTTCTATCTAATGAGCTGATGTGTTGAAGGCAAGCTCGTGTCGAAGAACACAGAGAAGAAGATTAAGGAGGCTGGTTCTCTTGTTCGATCTGTGATTGCTTTTCATCGTTTGACATATCATATTCCTATTGTTCTCAACTTTCTCCTCTTTTCGTGGCTTGTTAATTACTACTTTTTATTCAATTTGTTTGATTCAAAACTGTAAGCGGATGAACTCGTTGTAGTTCTAGATAATTAAGAATTTGTAGCTAGGGCACTATTTGTAGCTAGAGCACATAATTAATATTTATCTGATTTATTGTCTGCTTTGATATTTACAAATAATTAATTTCTGTGATTTATTGTCCAGTTTGAGACTCCGGTGAAGGTTTCTTTTGTGGTTCATTTGATTCTTACTTGACTAATTATTTGGCATTCATTGTTACTTCTTTTCTGGTTTTCTCCAGTGCATTCTACTTTTGATTCATAAAATAATTTTTTAACTTGACTCTTCTGATTCTTCTTCTATTAGCATTGAAGATGAGAACTGAAAATATTTTTGTTAAGTTCATTCTGTCTTCATGAGTTGTTCCTTGTAAGAGAAGAACACGTTGTAGTCTTGTAGATGTTAGAATTTACAGCCTTAAGGTTTTTACTTTACTTGTTATGGTTGCATATGCTTGAGGTGTGGTATTGTTTGTAGCTAAAGGTACATGATTAATTTCTCTATTTGATTGATTGCTTTAATTTCTATAACATTTGTGATACCTTTTCTGTTTTCCAGCTGTAATATTAGTTTCTTCCTATAATTGGAAATTCTTCATCTCCATTGTTTTTTAAAAAATCGCCTGTTTCTTGATTTGCATTACTATATCGTTCCTAAGTTGCAAATCATATGGATGTGTGTTTTGTCACATGGATATATGGTTTATTTTGTCTGCTTTGGTTTCTATGACAGTGCTGAAACACTTTCTCTTTTCCAGTCTCAATTTTACATATGAGTTTTTCTTTTTGTTATTTGAATGAGTTATGAGTTATTATTTTATGCCTATGATGCAACATTTTTTTTGTGTTTTACATTTTATTGAAATATTTCCTATGAATTAATTACAGAATTATCATGAAAATCTCATCTTCTTTTTATATTATTTCATTTCAAGTGCTTTACTTCGAAGGGATTAAGATTCTTTGGGGTTGTCTTAAAGCACAATCAAACTGTAAAAGGAAAATCTTCACGTGTTTGATGCTAAAAGGTGAAGGTTTAAAGCAATCAGTCTTGACAAAAAATTGGATGTGATGTCAAGATTTATTAACATCATGATGTATCAAAATTATATGAAAGACTTTTAATGTTAAGAAGAGTTTGAAGTTTTCCGGTTAGTTGTTTAGCTACAATTTCAGATGTTTGTTTGAATATGTTTGATAATGTTGTGCAAGAATCAACACAAAGAACAAACACAAGAAATCACAAACTCTGTTCGGACGAATGAACTTGTAAACCGGCCAAGCACGCACAAACGCAAAACTGAAATGAACAATGGATCACAAGCACATTTACGTGGTTCTAACTATAAATTTCTACATCCACGGAGGCTCCTCACACCCCAATTCACTAAACACAACTGGAAATTACAAGAATTATACAGAAATTAGCAAATCCCTAATTCTGAATTCCAAATTAGGTCAAGAACCCTAATCTCCTAATTCTCTCTCTACATTACTGTTTACAAAGGGAAAATGAATGAATTGGATACATAACAAGTTGTTTCAATCACCAGTAGTCCGTTGTAACCTCTTGAAGTTGAGCTGCAGGCTCCAACAGAAAAACGGTTACAAAAATCGTTGTTAAAGACGCGTAGAAAATATTGCATAACCAACCCAAACCACTAGTCTTAATCAAACCTGGTTCAGCCTGCACCATCAATCTGTTTACTTTGAAACCCGATTCTTCACTCCGGTTCACACGGTTCTATATCCGGTTCTTGATTCCTAACACTCCTTATTAATTAACTCCACACACACTTGATGAAATTGACTCCAACTCACAAATCTCCACCTCAATGAAATTAAGTGTGTCTCCTAGCCTCAACTGGTGTTCACTTTCAATTCCTCAAACACATTGTTCAAGCCTTATAAGGCTTGAGCAGTGTCTTAACTTGGTCCCTGGCATAGCTTTGGTCAGAAAATCAGCTGCATTCTCATCACTATGCACCTTCTTGACTTCCACTGAACAAGAATCAATCACATCCCTTACAAAATGCAATCTCACATCAATATGCTTTGATCTTTCATGGAATGCTTGATGTTTCACCAAGTGGAGTGCACTTTGATTTTCACAGAGTACTGTAACACACTTCTGAATAATTCTCAGATCCCTCAGAATTCCCTTGAGCCATACATCCTCTTTAATAGCATCAGTGATGGCCATATATTCTACTTCTGTAGTGGATAGGGCCATTACTGATTGTTGTATGCTTCTCCAACTTATTACAGTTCCATACAATGTAAACACATACCCAGACATTGATCTTCTAGTATCCACATTCCCTGCAAAGTTAGCATCTACAAACCCAGCAATGGAACAGTATCTTCAGCTTGCTTTTCAAACTTTAATCCTAAAGTCACTGATCCCTTTAGGTACCTCAACACTTGCTTCAGAGCTTCCCAATGAGCCCTTCCAGGATTTGACATAAATCTACTCACCAAAGAAACACAATAGGCTAAGTCAGGTCTGCTGCAAATCATACCATATTAAACTTCCAACACCACTTGCATATGGTATATGTTTCATGTATCTTTCTTCTTCAGTGGTTTTGGGACATTGGTCCTTAGATAACTTTGTCTGTTGACTTACTAGAATACTCAAAGTCTTGGATTCATGCATGTTGAACCTCTCCACTACCTTTTGAAGATAATTCCTTTGAGACAAATACAAGATTCCAGCTTTTCTGTTCCTGCTGATATCCATACCAAGTATTTTCCTTGCATCCCTAGGTCTTTCATATCAAACTCTGAACCCAACCCCTTCTTGAGCTGCTGGATCTTATACTTACTGTTGCTAGCTATAAGCATATCATCCACATAAAGAAATAGATATACATTATCAACCTTAGAATTCTTATCAAAGTAAACACAACTGTCATATAAGCTTCTGGTGAATCTTGCATTTAACATAAACTCATTGAACTTCTTATTCCACTGTCTTGGACTCTGTTTTAACCCATAGAGTGACTTCCTATGATAGCACAACTTCTCTTCACTACTTGGAACCACAAAGCCTTAAGGTTGCTTCATATATATGTTTTCAATCAAGTCCCCGTGTAGAAATGCAGTATTTACATCTAATTGTTGCAATTCCATATCCTCTTGAGTTACCTTTGATAACAGAAGTCTAATAGAGAAATGTTTCACCACAGGAGAGAAGACTTCATTGAAATCAATACCCTTCCTCTGTGTGAACCCTCTAGCTATAAGCCTTGCCTTGTATCTGATCCTTTCATTCCAGCTTCAATCTTCATCTTATAAATCCACTTGGAATTCACTAGCTTCTGCCCTTTTGGCTTATCCACTAGCTTCCAGGTATTATTTCTTTCCAGGGATTCCATTTCTTCCATCATAGCACTTATCCAGTGCTCACCTTCATTTCCACCCACTGCCTCTTTGAAACTTTGAGGTTCATGGTGTTCTATGTCCTCTGCAACATTAAGTGCATAGTACACACTTCCAGATTGTCCATAAAAATCAGGCCTCTAGATTTGTCTCCTTGGTCTATCTCTGGCAATGCTATAATTTCTGAGATTTGGATTCACTGGTGGTGCTTCTTCTTCTTCTGAAGAGTTATCACTTGATTCTTGGGCTAATTGTTCAATTTCTGGTGGACTTGTGCCAGATGATGGCTCCAACTCAACTGAGACTCTCTCAGCTTCCACAGCTCCTTTAAACTCATCTCTGCTACCTGTAGAAGTATACCCCATGACATTTTCATTAAATTTCACATCCCTGCTTATCATAAGCTTCTGATGTCCTTGTTCCAAATACCACAACCTGTAACCTTTCACCCCTTTTGGATAGCCCAAAAACACACATTTGAGGGCTCTTGGGTCAAGCTTATCTTGCTTAATATTGCAAAAGCAAGACAACCAAACACCTTCAACTCTGTGTAATTAGAAATCCTTCCATTCCATAATTCATCTGGTGTTTTGAATCCTAGTGCAGATGAGGGTGATTTGTTGATAAGGTAGCATGCTGTGTTGACTGTTTCTCCCCAGAAAGACTTTGGTAATCCAACATCAACCAACATACACCTTACTCTTTCAAGGATAGTTCTGTTGAACCTCTCTGCAATACCATTCTGTTGTGGATTCATTGGTATAGTTTTGTGTCTTGTAATTCCATTCTCTTCACATAGTTCATTAAACTCTATAGATAGGTACTCAAGGCCATTATCAACCCTTAAGTGCTTGAGCTTATTCCCTTTCAGGTTTTCCATCTGGTTTAACCAGCTCTTGAACTTGGTAAATGCATCACTTTTATTTCTTAGCACAAACACCCATACCTTCCTACAAAAATCATCTATGATAGTCATGAAGTATCTCCCACCACCATGAGTTTCTGTCCTTGATGGGCCCCAGATATTAGAATGCACATAATCAAATGGTTCTTGAGTTGTGTGAATCCCTTTCCCATAAGGAAATTTTTGTGACTTGCTTAATGCACACTTGTCACAGAGTTCAAGTGATTGTGATCCCAGATCTCCAATAATGTCTCTTCCGGATAATTCTTTCAATCCTCTCTCCCCAGTATGCCCAAGTCTTTTGTGCCATAGTATAAGATCAGCCTTTGTCAGTACATTATCCACACAACCAGAAACAGGTTGTCCAATCAAGAGGAATAACCCATTGTGTTTTCTACCCTTGATTACTACCTTCTTGCCTTTGGTTATGTCCTTAGGACTGATAATAGATTGGAATATCTCTCCACTGAGTTCACAAACTTCTGTGAAGAAAGAGGAATCAAGAGACATAGGACTGTCCCAATGAATCCTCAACAGAATGGGGTTGCTGAGAGGCTTAATAGGACTCTTCTTGAAAGAGTAAGGTGTATGCTGTTGGATGCTGGGTTGCCAAAGGTATTTTGGGGTGAAACCATTGCTACAGCGTGTTATCTCATTAACAGGTCACCCTCATCAGTGATTGGGTTCAAAACACCTGAAGAGGTGTGGAGTGGACATAAACCAAGTTGTGAAGGTTTAAGGGTGTTTGGTTGTCTTGCTTTTGTCCATGTCAAGCAACACAAGTTAGATGCAAGAGCTCTAAGATGTGTATTTCTTGGATATCCAGATGGAATAAAGGGCTACAGATTGTGGTGTCTAGAGAAGGGAAATCAGAAGATAATCACAAGTAGAGATGTAAAGTTTAATGAGAATGTGATGGCTTATACTTCAACAGGCTCTAAGGAAGAACTTGATGGTGCTAAAGAGAATGAAGAGATATCAATTCAGGTGGAGCATCCTACTGAAGATGATCACACATCTCAACAACAAGAGAATCTACAAGATAGTGATTCATCATCTGAAGAAGAAGAACAAGCTGGACCTTCACAAAATGTGAGAGAATATAGCATTGGAAGGGACAGACCTAGAAGAACAATCAATAGACCTGACTTCTATGGTCAAGCAGGGAGTGTTTACTATGCCTTGAGTGTTGCTGAAGACCTGGAATCACAAGAGCCTAGTAGTTTTAAAGAAGCACTAGATTGTGAAGAAGGTGAACACTGGATTCAGGCAATGATTGAAGAGATGGAATCCCTGGAAAAGAATGAGACTTGGACATTGGTGGATAAACCAAAAGGTCAGAAACTTGTGAGTTCTAAATGGATATTCAAAAAGAAGTTAGAGACTGCAGGATCCAAACAAGTGAGGTTTAAAGCAAGATTGGTGGCTAGGGGCTTTACACAAAGGGAAGGGATTGATTTTAATGAAGTTTTCTCTCCAGTAGTAACGCACTGCTCAATCAGGTTGCTTTTATCAAAGGTTACTCAAGAGGACATGGAACTACAACAACTAGATGTAAAGACAGCATTCTTACATGGAGAACTCATTGAGAAAATATATATGAAACAGCCAGAAGGCTTTGTTGTTCCTGAACAAGAAGACAAAGTTTGTTTGCTGAAGAAGTCACTGTATGGACTCAAACAAAGTCCAAGACAGTGGAATAAGAGGTTCAATGACTTCATGATCAGTGTTGGCTTTGTAAGAAGTCTTTATGATAGTTGTGTTTACTTCAACAAGTGTTCAAAACAAGATAAAGTCTTCCTGCTTTTGTATGTGGATGATATGCTAATTGCCAGCAAGAACAAGAAGAGTGTACAATGGTTGAAGGACAGACTTAACACTGAATTTGACATGAAAGATCTGGGAGATGCCAAGAAGATTTTGGGCATGGATATTCTGAGGAACAGAGAAGCTGGAGTTCTTTGGTTATCTCAAAGGCAATATCTACAGAAGGTTTTGGAGAGGTTCCACATGCATGAATCCAAACCTCTCTCCACTCCAGTTAATCTACAGAAGAAACTCACCAAAGAACAATGCCCAAAGACTGAAGAGGAGGTCATACATATGAGCAATATTCCTTATGCAAGTGGAGTTGGAAGTCTCATGTATGGAATGATTTGTAGTAGGCCTGACTTGGCCTATGCTGTTTCTTTAGTAAGCAGGTTCATGTCAAACCCAGGTGTTGAACATTGGGAAGCTTTGAAGCATGTGATGAGGTATTTGAAGGGTTCAGTGAACTTGTCACTGAAGTTTGAGAAGAAAGTGAATGGAAGCACTGTTGCATTGGAGGGGTTTGCTGATTCTGATTTTGCAGCAAACATAGACACTAGGAAATCTATTTCTGGATTTGTGTTCACCTTATTTGGAACAGCCATCAGCTGGAGAAGTGTACAACAATCAGTTGTAGCACTTTCAACAACAGAAGCAGAATATATCTCTCTCACTGAAGCTATCAAAGAAGCAATCTGGCTTAAAGGGATTTTGAGAGATTTAGACATCAAGCAAAAGTGTGTGGCGATTTACTGTGATAATCAGAGTGCTCTACACCTTGTGAAACATCAAGTTTTTCATGAAAGGTCAAAGCACATTGATGTTAGGTTGCATTTTGCTAGGGATATCATTGATTCTGGTTCTGTGGAAGTGAAGAAGGTACACACATTGCATAACCCTGCTGATTTTCTTACTAAGGGTGTACCTGGGAACAAAGTGGAGCATTGCTCGAGCCTGCTGCAGCTTGAGCAATGTCATGAAGAGCATTAATAGACAAGGCAGTGGTGAGGCAGGAAGAGGCACACATGATTCATTGAGGTGGAGATTTGTGAGGTGATGTTCAATTTCATCAAGTGAGCCTATACTTTGTAATATGGTGTGTTGGGAATGTGGAACCGGAGTCAGGGAGTGGAGAACCGGCGGTTTAAATCGGGTTTTAGCATCAAGAAGACAAACTGGTTAGAACAAACCGGGTTCGAGTTAGTTTGGGGTAACCGTCGTTTGTGACGAAGCAGTTGCAGTTAGTGACGAAGAAAACCGTCACATTTGTCCGGTAGCTCAGCGTAACTTCTTGCAGTTATAACTTCCTGTTCAGTTGCATTCGAGCTTCAATCCATATATCATTGTAAAGCTCTCATTGAGGAGAAGATCACTACGTCGCATTATTTCCTTGTACTTTAGATTAGAGAGAGTATTTAGAGATAGAGTGTTCGTGCCCTAATTTGTATCCAGAATTGGGCATTTCATTTCTTGAGCTAATTCTCTGTAATTGATTGAAGTTCTTAGTGGATTGAGGTGTGCCTTGCCTCCGTGGATGTAGTTCATCTTGAACGAACCACGTTAAAACTGTGTGTGATTCATTTTTTATTCCTGTTCTGCGTGAGCTTCATTCGGCCACAACTCTAGCCGAACTGTGAGTGTGAGTTCAGAGTGTTTTTTCTTCGTACATTTTTCAGATTCTTTGGAGTTGTGTGTTCTTGAGTTGTTTTCGCTAACAGAACAAGCACACCATTACATATTGGTTAACAATCTTGAGATTGATCCATACATTGAGTGAGTACTTCTACCTCCTTATCATCTTGTAGTTAGTTGTATACATTGTTTGATGTCTAATTATTTTTGTTTCTAATAGTGAATATATGACATTTCTTGAAGACATCCTATCCTCAAAAAGTAAAGGGAAAATGGATTCAAGATGAGCATAATTGGACCTTCATTGAGTGGTTCTGTAATTATGTGAGTTTTACTCATGCTTTCACTCCATAACATTTTTTTCACATTATATTGTCATACAATTTTCTTACATCTATTTACGGTCTAGGAATTAGAAGTGTGGCCCAATCAACTCATGATATATCTCAAAGGTTGAAATGGCTGGCACGCGGACCAAATAAGCAAGTGTTGTGGTATCAAAGTTATATGATCAACGGGGTAACTTACCATACAAAGCAGCGTGATGCTCAGCGAGCAGTCCAAAACTTGAGGATTAGCTTAGTAGCTAATGTAATGAAAGTTTCTAGTGCAAAGTATAAAAACCCACTTGTGACTGACATGATGTTTTACGGGGTCACTGAAAAAATATGGAAGCTTGATTACCATGATTTCGTGTACCAATGTTCACGTGTAGTTGTGTGGAGGATAATAATGGCATCAAAGAAGATGATCTAGGTTTTACTTTGGTTAATCTGAATAGTGTAGGATTTAGATCAGATCCATTTATCATGGCTAGTCAAGCAATGCAAGTTTTTTACATCGAAGACCCTCAAGATCCCCTTTGGTCGGTTATAGTCCCTACTCAAAGTAGGGAGAATCATGATTGCATGTATGGTGATGTGTTGGGGAACATTACAATCCATCTTCAGAGACTGTCTAAAGACTTCCCATTTGTAGATGCTGGTGACAATGATGAACATGAAACTTCATGGGTTGGGGTGGACTGCGATGGGACTTGGGTTGAAAATACATGTCCTTAGTTGATTATTTCCTCTTAACTATTATTTGTTATGATGATATTTTGAACCTAAATTTTGTCATTATTTGTGTGTTGCCTATCTAATTGCTGCAAATTGAATTTTTGTCTATGTGGTTATTATTCATGATTACATAATCTGATAGCTGATGTCATATTTGTGTGCTTGTTCATTTATATTTGGTATCACAACTCTGTGATACCTCTCAACCTATTATTTTGAGTTTTAATAGGTTACCATACACCATGAGCACCTTTCGTAATCTGGGAGCTGTTGACTTTGATTGTCTGAAATCAGGAAAAAATGGGGAGTGTAGTTAGCAGACAACAAACAAGCCTAACAGAAGACGTCAATCGACTGTTTCTAAAAGTAATGCTGAGAACTCGACCCTAGAATCGAAAAACACCCAAAGGTTTCTTAGAGGTGTGTGCAACATGGCCGACTTGCTATTCGGAGGACCTAGAGCATTAAGAAGGATGTGCTATTTAATGAGCCTGGGCAGCCTGAAGGATCCGTTACCGATGAAGTGTAAAGTTACATTAGCATCCTTGTTCGAGCGAAGTTTGCTATCACTTACAAAAACCTAGAAGAAAGTACCAAAAGAGTTAGAGGATTTGGTTTGGGAGCCAGTTAATGTACACTACAACAAAAAATGTTTAAGACTATGATAAAAAAACGTAGTTAAAGGCATACAACGACCATGGTAGTTGATACCGTAGTCATAGACCCTCTACCAATAACTACGGTTCAGAACCATAGTGGTTAATTCTAAAGACTACGGTTGGGAACCATAATCATCCTAGGAGCGTATTCATACGATATAGAAGACCACGGTTAGAAACTTCCTTTGACTATGATTTAAATCGTAGTAATTTATACTAACGACTACGGTTCACAATCGTAGTGGTATATTTAGTATATACCACAACGTTATGTATGACCACAGTTTGGAAGTACTTTTTACTATGATCGAATAACGACTACGATTTTCAACCGTAGTCATATATTTAAATAACTACGGTTGTTAGTTCAAATTGACAACGAACAAGAAGTTCCTTTCACTAGGGTGTGAATCGTAGTAATATATATTAATGACTACGGTTCAAATTGGAACTAACAACCATAGTTATTCAAATTGAAAACCATATTCATATATTGAAATAACTACGGTTGTTGGTTCTAATTGACCATGGTTTGAAATGTAGTAAAAATGAACAAAGACTACGGTTTATGGTTATTCATTGACTATGGTCTTCAACCGTTGTCGTAGATTTTTATCAATTTAAAAAATGGTTGTTGATGCTATTTGAAAATTGTAATTTACATTTTTATTATATTAATGAAATTAATATAAAATTAAACACACGATCAACATTTTGCGTAATAAAAAACGATAAATGAATTGATAATGAATTATACTCATTCTCTCAAACATCTCAAGGCATTTACAATCAACAATTACTAGAATAATTCAATATAGACATTTCTAAATTAAGCAATCAATATTGGACTCAAAGCAACACCCACTCGAATTGTAGATGAAGTTCCACATCAATATCCCTATACAATATATCACGGTGTTCGTCTTCCTTGGATAGTCTTTTCTGAAAAGTGAAAGCATCCTGCATTTAATTTTAAAAGAAAGAACAATACAAAATTCTCATTATTAACTGTGATGGCAAAATCCGAATGAGAGGTTTTATAAATCTCTAGACGAATGGGCGTACAAAGTCCTAGAAAGGATACAAGAATTCATTTGAACTCATAACAAATCATCATCCATCAACTTCAAGGTAATAACATATAACTACTCATATCAATTAATCATGACAAAGTATTAAATTCTCATTCTTGCGTCATCCTCATACACCACATCATATAATTAAAGCCATAAATCCAATAACACCAAGATTTCGCAACTAAAAAAATTGGATGAAAAGAAAAAGCAAAGAATCAAGCTCTAAGATGAGAATTGAATTGCACAAGCTAATTTTCATTATTGGAAAAAAAAAAAAAAAAAACCTAAAGCTAATTGGTCAAATGTCTAGCAATTTTCCACCAATAAATATAAATTATGTCTCCATATTATGTATAGAAAGAACAATCATGAAGATTTCTTAATACCTGATTAGTCATCTATGTTGTCCTCAACACATTCTGCCCACTTTGCCCTCACATCATCAATGTCCGACTTAGTATAAACTAATCCTATGAACTACGATGCAAATAATTTTTTATTCATTAGCCAGACAACTAAATTTAGATTCTGTCTTTAAGTAATTAAAAAAAAAAAAAAAAACTTACTATGGGTTGCAGCGAGTCCATGTCTGCTGATGCATTTGATTGAATAAGTTGTTTCATGTATCACAATACATAATATTCACACTAGAAACCATCGGGCTGTTGAGAAGCCTAAATAAAAATAATATTATTATAGCCAATAATGCAGGATATTTTGTTTACAAAAGAAAAAAATTATCAAGTAGTCACCTTGATTACTTCCCAAGTAGGTTGTTTCCTTCCTTTCCGACCAATATCTTCATTGAATATTTTTAAGGCCCTTACAAAAATTAACTACACATTAATTTGATATATGATACAAGAAGCTAATAAACCCAATTTTCGTTATGAGTAACAACGTTATGATTCTATTTTTAGAAAATTGATGATATAACTAACGGATAACTTATAAAATTAACAATTTCTTATGATAAAATTTATTTTTTCAAGTTGGAAGTAACACTGGATAAAAGTAATTTCCATCTTAAGAAAAATGGTCTTACATTAGTGTTACTCATCAAACAATTAATAAATAGCAAAAAAAAAAATATTGAAAAATTAATAAATAAAATGGTAGTGAGTTGAATTCACCGCTAAGCTTAAGTCCATAAGACAAGTTGGACAGCTTAGATTTATACGTCCAATATTATATTTGACCTTTAATTGTTAATAATAACCTTGAACAATATGAATGATACAAAATTAATAATAATTAGTTTTCATTCAAAGAGACATAGCAAGATCAAAACAGAAAAACATGGTAACTTCGTCACATGATTCATCCCACATTATTCATTAAATTAAACAAATGTAAAAGTATCATGTCCTTACGGTCCATAGTTTTTCTGTTAAAGACCACACAAACATAAATAATATAAATATAATGTAACAAACTCAATAAGTTTAGATTATTCCCTATAGATGAAGTTAATAAAAATAAAACTTACAGATTCACCATTTTTGCCCATATTGAATAGTTAATGCCATGATGGAGCGGATCCAACAAATGTACAATCTCTTTGTAGAGATTGATGACTGTTAAAATACAGTGATCTCTGCATATATACCATGTAACTATACATTAGAAGAATTGATTGAGACAATTATGATTAATGAAATTAAGAAATATTAAGTAGGTGCTTACCCCACATTACATGGCACCAACACGAGTTGATTGTGAGTTGTACTCCTCATCCTAGACGCTAATGCCTTTTCCCTCTTTTCCATCTGCTCATCATCATTTTTTTTTTTGTCTTTTCGAGTTGGTCGTAAATATGCTGCACTTTCAGGATGCCACAAACGTGTAGTTGTGGTTCATCTCGTCATGCACTAACTTTTTATACGACAACCTAATTATATATAATAGCATTCAATATTTCCATCATAACTAATCTGGGGAACATCAAGTTAAACAAAGTACGTTAAGCTATGTTAAAAAAAAACATACTATATGTAGACATTTATACATGTTCCGGATATTGGCAACAATTGGCAGAATCGTTCAATATCTTCAAAATGAACATAGAGGGTCTTCTCGTGCCTGAAGACTTAGTCAGCTATCGTTATGGATATGTTCCCATTTAGCTCTATAGTCGCTTTAGAGTATGCATAGATCATGTACAGACTCCTAGGGATAGTTAATTTGTCGACTGTGGGACCTTTGCATTCCTTGATCTTCTTTTTCGGCTTCTAACGGGTTTGCAAGAAAAAAATACAATAATATGTTAAAATAATATTACAATTTATAAATGAAATTGTAACTTACAATTTGTACCTATTCTCAAACTTTCATAAGGTGGATTGGCCAAGCCACGTAGGATCCAACCGCATAACCGACACTTTCCAACTTACTAGTTGGTATTGGCAACTTGGCATTTTTATCTACTGCTTCATCGATGGAAACAAGGATGCAGCGATCGGGTAACTTATTCCCATGAATGAGTTTGTTTTGTTCATTGAATTTTGGAACAACACCGTATGCAGCAACTTAGTCGTTGACTCAAGTGTCAATGCTTCAGCTTTACCCTACATAATAACATTTGATCATATAAGTGCAATTAAACTTTCAATCAAGTTCAACTTAATTTTTTTTTGAATAAAAATGTAATTGTCATATGAGAAACATGTAGGTATTCTTCATTTTCAACAAACTTCACATCCTCACTCCCACTATCATCGTCAACTTCCCTGATTTCTTTTTGTGCAGCCTCATGGTCCTCCTCCTTTACATCTTCGCTGAATTCCTGCTGAACTTGGACGGAGCAGTTGGTCTTATCCTCAGGGTCAACCACGAGCCCGACTAATTTTCTCACTGCTGCTTCCAGTTTTACAAGTCGTGCATTATTAATGGCATTATTTTTCCTTTCTTCTAATAACTCCTTCTCTAACTGCTTCTATGTACTACTTCTAGAGGTAGAATAGTATGACCGTATGGTGACACCTTTTCCGCCACCCCTCACTCGTCCAGAGTGTTCAGGCTTTTCAAGGCCTTAAGTAAGGGTGCTATCATTTGCACTTGATGTAACCAGTTCACCAAATTTCTTGTTTTCTACTAAATTACCCTGATATGCGAAACATGTACGCATATTTTAAAAAATAAAACAAGAAACACTAGTAATAAATAACACTAAAGTTTTTAAATGATTGCTTACAAGCTTATCAATGGTCTCCTTCAGCTTTTCTCTTTTGTGCTTTCCCTTCTTTTTTTTCCGTCCCTCACACAACAATGTTGCTCAACTAACGTCCTCATCATCACATAGTATATGAGGCTAGTTAAGAAAAAAAATTCATAATAAAAAAAGTAAATAATATGCAATTACGGCTAACATAAAAACCAATTGCAATATACTTACAGTCTCATTAGCATACCGTGCATATCCTTTTTTACCTAGTCGATAAGGATAGTCCTTTGAAATTGATGCTCTTTCCGATTGAAGTTGACTTGGTTGCTAGTGGGAAAAAAAAACACAGTTAAAAATATAATATTTTAATTGCCAAATGTACAATTATTAATTTATTGAGAAAAAAGATTACTAAGACAAGGTGTACCCTGAAATCATCGGCTAAATGGCTAATTGTTGGATTTGTATACTGAAAGCTAGACCTTTTATATATAATGTTTACAGTTATTCACTATTAATCTCCTATCTGATTCTGTTTACACTAATCACTATATATGTCCCTATATCTCTCTCTACAAGTAGATCATATAGTGTGTTGTAGATCACAGAAGATCATATGATTGGTTAAACTTAATGAGATATAAAATATATATCACAGCTGAGATAACTTGAGGACGAGTTGTTGGTATAGGCTGCAACATCAAGTAGGAATAGTTTATCTTGACTATTTACTTATATTGGTACGTCTTTACGTATTGATAGGATCGCGGTGAGATAAGTTCTTCTTCCTGACCTTAGTGAAGAACAAAAGATCTCGGTGAGTTATTGTAATCTAAACGCTAAATAAGATTACAGTTATGTGTGCATGTCTGTGTGTCACTTTGATTCACTATGGGTGAGAGTTAAGTGCTAACTCTTTATACTCTGTATCTTGGGTGACAACAACTTGCATATGATAACTGATAATTTATGTTTAGGTAACTGTATCCATTTAGGATGATGATATCCCCTTAAGGAGCTCAAAAGGTTTCTTGTACTAAACCCTGCAGGTTGATTAAGTTCAGTTACAATAATGAAGTTGAGTGGTACTACTTAAGGAATTAATAAGCAATTAATTCATTTAAGCTGTCACAGACTTTAATTAATTAATGGATATTCGATATCTTAAATACGGGATTAATTAATTCTAATTCAAGGCCCAACTCAATTTGGGAATAAAGGGGTAAGTCAGTATTAATTATTTAGTGAAATGAATAAATATTTATGAATTAATAATGTTCCGAGATGAACCTCAACTTTATTTCTTGTATTTGATCCCTGGACTGGCCCATCAGGCCCCTAGCCCAATAGGGAATTAAACTACCAGGCCAAGTCCACACTCAGTTATTATGTATTAAAAACATAACTCTCAGTCTGTGAAATATAATAGAAACACGTAAAAAATCACAGAATAGAGAACAAAGAGTGAAAGGACTTTCCCACACTTGGGATTTCTCAAAGTTCGTCGTCCATCAGGCGTTGAGGATCGGGCAGGGATACAGTCCAGGAGGTCAATACTGGAGTCTAACATTGAATCGTTGTGCGATTCTCGGGTCAACTCTAAAACACCTATGTGTTGTTTTTAAATTAATAGATGCATGTTTAGGATTAATCAATGTGTATATTGAATTATGACAACCAAGAAGGTCATAGGGAAATTCAAAAATTTCTACAATTGGTATCAGAGCTTGGATCAGTTTTTTTTGGCTTTGTCAGATATAATTCAATTACTGATTATATGTGCGCTTATTTTATTGTCGTTCCTTGTGGCTCGTTTTTTATTGGTACGTCATGTTTGTTGAGGTTGTGATTTTAATTCACCACGAGAAAATCTGATTTTGCTCATTTAATGATTAAATCCCCTCCCCCCGAATGCCTCAAATAATCCTGCTATTACGTCTGCTGCTTTGCATACTTTCTCTGCTGCTCCTTCTATTTCGAGTCTCACTGCAGGTTTCTCACATGGCTCGAACATCGGACTATCTACTACGGGCAGCAGGATGAGTGGGAATTCGCTCATTCCTCCGCTGCGTTTTGGGTCTCTCCCTGCCTCTCTTTTGGATGCTACTTGTACCTCAACTGTTCTCCCAACACCGGATTAGCCGTTCATATTGCCTTACTCTCCTAAGAAGGTTAAGCCTTATGAACCTTTTCTTAGAGGAGATACTTATATGGTTACAGTGGATGAGGCTCGTTAGCAACAGCGTGTTCAATTTTTCTCGAACACTCTTATTGGTCGCCTTTTTTATGTTAAACATGACAAGCCCCGGGATCTGCCATCCCTTAAGGATAAGCTGACAGAGACTTGGAAAACGGAACATACGTGGAAGATGGTTCCCCTTGGGAAAGGCTGTTACAATTTTCAGTTTGAAGATTCTCAGGATAAAGCAAAAGCGTTTTCTCATTCAGTTTGGTCCCTGAAGCCGGGTACACTTTGTCTCTCTCGTTGGGTCCCCACCTTCAATACGTATAAGCTGAAATCTTCTACCGCACAAGTTTGGATCCGTATCTTTGAGCTCGGTATGGAGCATTGGGATTCCCTCACCATCTGGGGCATCGCAAAAATGGTAGGTAATCCCTTACATATTTATGATCGCGCTTTGGAAGGCTTGGTTGGTCTTTTTGTTCGGGTTCTGGTCGAAATAGATTTTGCCAAAACCACTTATTTCCGGAATATGTTACTGTGGACGGAGACGGTTCTTACACCACTGCATCCATAAGTTACGAGAATTTCCCGGAGTTTTGCTCACACTGCCACATTGTTGGCTGATAATGCGCAATCTGATATCCAAGGAACTTAACGAAAACCTACGTAAGCAATATGAAAAAACACAAGATTTACGTGGTTCGATCCGGAGATCTACGTCCACGGGCACAAAATAGCACCTGCCGAGGTGTTTCTTTCACTAGATCTTTGAGTTTACACGTAGTAATTTCAGAATACAGAATGCGAACCCTAATTCCGAGTTCTTTTCTTCAATTTATACTAAACCCTACTGAACCCTAACTGAACCCTAACTAACTCCCTATTATCATGCCTCTTTTCCGCTGCATGGCGGTTGGGAACGGATCGTGGGCCTTGAGTCGCGGAACAAGCTATAAGTTGGGCCGCGCCACACGCGTTATCTGGGACGCGTACCTCTGGACCTTCTGGGCCGATTAATGGGCCGAGGTTCTGGGCCAGTAAGTGGGCCGGGGCGTTAGGTATTAACCCGACCCAAAGTGACCGAGCCATCCCTATCAGATGCCCCCCCCCCAGCCGGAGCGAGGAAGGAGCTTCGGTTGTAACCGGGGTGTTTCTGGATGGCCAAGACTGTTCCGCGTCGATGGTGCTCCACAGCGTAGTCCGTGGAAGCTGAATCGAACTAGGCCGAATTACGCCGGGATGATAGCGAGTCCCCCAAAAGCAAGAAACTGTACCGGAAGTTGATAATAATCTGGCCGAGGTGGAGGGATCACCGGAGGGTAGTAGGCTGGCCAAAATGAAGGGAGCACCGGAGTGTGGTAGTGTGGCCGAGGTGAGGGGAGCACCGGAGTGTAGTTTAAAATTTTCTGGCCAAGAGTGAGGTTGATGTGATTGGCGGCGCCATCATGAGAGAGAGGGATGTGAAGTGACACGCTCTACGATTTCCAATAAACATGTTCCCCACGCGCCTTGGGAACCGTAAAGCGCGTGAATATCACGTCCAAATCTCAATCACTGAATTTGAATAGGCTGTATCAGAGCCGTTGGGTTTTTGTGTATATATTTGGAAAAATTGCACAGTAACTCTTCATCTTCTTCATTGCGATTTGCCAGTTTAGAAAGCGGGAAAAAGGGGAATTCTGTGCTTGTGATTCATCTCAAATCAAAAACTTCTCAAATTCAACCTAAGTAAGTATGCCTTCTTCTTCATCTTCTTCTTCTACTTCTTCTATTCAAGAAGTAGGGAATCAGAGCGCTCCGTTAGATGTGCCTCCCCTTCGATATGTTATTTCGGAGAGGAATGAGGTTAGGACGGTAGAAAGGGCCGACGGCATGGAAACCAACGTTAGGATGGTCGGTTTCTATGAATGCACGGAGGAGGACTTTGAAGTGTCCACTGTAGCGTTACGTATGACGCGAGTGCAAATTGAGAGAGAAATCCCCTCATTTTATCTTCCATTTAACTTAGAATATATAGTACCGAACCCCGGTGATAGGGCCTGTTGCCCGCCGCAGGGTTTTATTAGTGTGTATATAGACCCCCTGAGAATAGGTTTGAGACTGCCCCTGTGGGACATTGTGGTCCGGCTACTGAGATACTACAACATTGCCTTAAGCCAACTAGCGCCAAATGCGGTTAGGCAAGTAGTGGGATTCACCGTAGTATGCAAGAATGCCGGTGTAGAACCGACCGTAGAGCTATTTAGATTCTTTTTCCAACTAAAAGCCTTCGGTAAATCCAAGGGGTGGTACTCCTTCAGTCCCCGAGCCCGAGGTGGGTTCAAGGTTCAAAACCCGAGTAAGGTGGAGGGATGGAAGGAGAGGTTTATATTTGTGAGAAACAAAGTAGCTCTCCCGAGGTGGAGGAGGGATGAGGTACTTGATACCGCTCCGATGGAGAACCTGGAGACCGAAGTCGTACATATATTCCGGTCAGTGGGGACTTTCAAGACCCTCTGTACTGAGGAGGAACTGGAGGGGGCCGGACTTAGCCCGTATTATTCGGGCGATGCGGTTGCCGAAGAGGGTAGGAGTTCTTATGTCTTGCTCTTTACAAACTGTTGCCTTGTATAGAACTAACTTTAACTTTTGTATGCAGTGGGACGCTTCGGAAAAGAGCCGACTGGAAGCCCCGCGGTGGCTGCGGCGGCCAAAAAGAAAGGGAAAACTGCTGAGGCATCTCCCCGGGGGAAGATGTCACCTGGTGCGAGACCCAGCGCTGGGTCTGAGGAGCAGGTAGGGGTGGCGAGGCCTATCCCTGTATCCAAGAAGAGGCCGGAGCCATCTGGGACTCCTCCAGCAACAGCAAAAAGACTCCGCACGGAGGAGAGTATGGAGGTAAGTTCAACATGTGCTAATGCAAACGCATTGTATGTTTACCTGTGCTGATCACTGTGTGCTGTTATTGGTGGCAGTTGAAGGAGCAGGGGCCTTCAAGTCTTTTGGGGTTGGAGGGGACTCATGCCGAAGATCTTCTGCGCTTGGCGCGAGGAATCATGGACCTCGGTCGTAAGAGCGAGAAGGAAGGCAAGGAGGAGCTAGTTGAAGCGGCTAGAGAGCTTCGGGCGCGCAATGACAGGTTAACACAAGGCCTGACCGAGGCGCGTAAGAGGGCAGCCTTGGTTGAAAATGAGGTCGCGCGTCTGCGCGGAGTGGAGGCAGAAGCCGGTGTCCTCCGAGGGGAAATACTGCAGCTGCGGGCAGAGATGGAGACTCGGGAGGCTGCCATAGTCGAAGGTCAAGAAGCGATGCTGAAAGCATTCGCTGAGAAACTGTTCCAAACCAGCACGTTTCTTGACTTTCAGACTGACTTTGTTGCAATAGGGGATCAGGCCACGCGATCTGTGCTGCTGGAGCAGATCAAGGAGGTTTACCCGAATGTGGATGTATATCGTCCAGAATTTGGGTACAACTTTGAGGCAGTGGCCGGGGTGGAGAAGGCCTACTACACAGCATTAGCAAATCTGCCGGAATGGCCTCTGTTGAAGGCTCTAGCTGAGAAGAAGCAAATTCTGAAGGCCGAGGAGATTGCTAACTGTGAGGTGGACCAGGACCAGGAGTTTCTGGCATTCCGCCGGGGTGAGCTTGTCTCCAAGCCTCGAAACAAAGAACCCCCCCCCCCCTCGGATGGAGGTTGATGCCATAGCTACGGATGAAGCTGCCGCAGTTAATGAGGAGGAAGAAGCTGAAGTGTCGGAGGGCCGGCGAGAGGTGTTGACCGAGGATACTGAGGGGACCGAGCGGGAGGTCAGTCGTTCCCCTCAAATTTAAAGTTGTAGATAATAGGAATATATGTAAACTTTGTACTGAATCATGGATAATGTACTTCGATTTTGTTGAATATAAATCTTGTTTGCGAACTGAATTCTCGCTCATTGTATGCTTGAGATTGATTGTTCCCGTTGACTCTTTTGTCTGTTTAGAATACCGCTGAATTGCATGAGACGATGAAGAAGCTTATGCGATCACTTGAGTGGTTCCGCGAAGAGAATAACAACCTGCAAATGCACGTCGTGCCAAGGCTAGAAAAGCGGGTGGCCGCGGCAGAGAGAAAGGCGAAGGAGGCCGAGGAGAAAGCCTTTGATCAGGAGTTGAAGTATCTGGCAAAAGTTGCTGAAATGGACCGAGTCCTCATCCATCAAAGGGAGTATGACCGAATATTGACCGAGTTCGGCTTACTGACATTTGAGGAAGTTGAGGCGCGGGTCGTAGAAATTCAGGATGAGATTTCAGCGCTTATGGCAAGGGGCCCGGCCGAGTCCTCGGAGCTCGTAAGAAAGCGAGAGGCGTTGGAGTTGCTCCTCAACATGTATGAAGGACTGAAGGGCCGAGGCAGGTGGAGGCCTTCTGCCGAGGAATTCATTGCTAGTACAAGCCGAAGCCAAGGTACTTCAAAAGCCCCCCAGAAGGGTAAAAAGAAGCCCGAGGTAAAGAGCACAGGCATTGTTATTCGAGAGCCAGTTCCAGTGACTACGGTTGAAGAAGAGCCCGCCGTTGTTGTCGAAGAGGCAGTCGAGGAACTGGCGAGAGAAATCGAGGTGATGGTCCCCGAGGAATGGGACCCTCTGCAATGGGCCGAACCCCGAGGTCTGCTTCACAGCCAAGTAGCCGTGCTCGTACAAGAGACGAAGTTCCCAGACAAGCGCCAAGAACAAGTCCACGGCGTTGGAAAGCCCGCGGGGGGGAAAGAGCCGGAGCCCGAGGCCGAAGAACGACAAGATCCCGGAGGACGCAGCGTAGGTCTAGGAGTAGGCCTCAACGCCGGGGCGCTGAATACTGGCTCGGGGGCCATAGATAATTGCTTGTTGTTTTTTTTTTTTTTTTTTAAGTCTTATGTAAAAAACTTTTTGACGTCGTATTATTCGGAAGATAATAAAGTCGTTTTGGTGTGCATAGATGTGTTAAGGAAAACAACAAGTTATTAACCAAAAGTAATAACTGTTTTAATCGGGTGTTCGGGAACACAGTATGGATAACTCCAATGTAAATCTCCCCGGACGGATCGGGCGGGAGTAAAATCTCCCCGGACGGATCAGGCGGGAGTAAACACTTCTCCGGTTAAACAGGCGAGAGAGTGATACAAGTCCGGGGACGAAATGTGAATCTCCTCGGACGGACCGAGAGAGAGATTTAATTGTCCGGAGACGAATAATGATAACACGATTGCGTTAGGGCATCCCCGTAACGTAAAATAAAACACAGCAAGATGCATAAATAAAGAGTATTTATTCAATGATGGGTGCCGGAGCAAATTGAAGGATACAAAGAAAGATAACAACATAAAAGAAGCGTACAAAGAGCATAAAGATAAGATGATACTTGTCATTTGGCATTCACAGATAGAAGCGTCTCAAGTTAGTAACATGCCAGCTTCGGGGAATTGAGGTTCCATCGAGATGCTCTAACTGATAGGATCCGGAATCGTGCGCGGCAACGATGCGATAAGGACCCTCCCACGAAGCATGTAATTTCCCCTCGGGGGCAGCTTTGCTGGCTGAATTGAGTCGAAGTACTAGGTCCCCGACATTGAATTGAGTGCCTCGAACCCGGAGGTGATGATACTGGGCTGCACGTTGTTTACACCTGGCCTGCTGGATGAATGATTGATCACGACGATATTCAAGCTCATCCAAATTCGCACGGAGAGCTTCGTTATTATCCTCGGGAATCAATGTGATGAGGCGGGGGCTTGGTACACTGATTTCTGCTGGAATAACTGCTTCGGAGCCGTAAGTTAGGCTGTAGGGGGTCTCTCCGGTAGAGGTGTGCGGTGTCGTGCGATAAGCCCATAGAACTTGCGGAAGGTTTTCGGCCCAAAGACCTTTGGCATTATCCAGGCGTTTCTTTATACCCGTGAGCAGTGTTCGGTTGGTGACTTCAACCTGACCGTTGGCTTGAGGGTGAGCAACCGAGGTGAAAATTTGTTTGATATGAAGCTCCTCGCACCATGACCGGAAGGGATCGTTGGCAAATTGCTTGCCGTTATCCGAGATGATAGTGCTCGGTATGCCAAAACGACATATGATGTTTCGCCAGACGAACTTCAAGATGTTTTGGCCAGTGATGGCAGTAAGAGGTTCCGCTTCTACCCATTTGGTGAAGTAATCCACGGCGACCACCAGAAACTTCAACCCCCCCGGAGCGACCGGAAATGGGCCAACAATATCAATTCCCCACTGAATAAATGGCCACGCACTTTGGATTCTAGTGAGCTCGGTTTGAGGCAGGTGTTTCACACGAGAATGTAGCTGACACTTGCTGCATTTTGTCACTAAGTCGTGGGCGTCGTTAAACAAAGTTGGCCAATAATATCCCCAGCGGAGAACTTTCTTGGCCAATGTCCGGGAGCCGATGTGACTGGCACAGGCCCCTTCGTGAACCTCTCGTAGAACTTGATTAGCCTCGGCAGGAGTGAGGCATCGGAGACTCGGTTGTAAGTACGACCGTCGATACAAAACTCCATCATGAAAGGAGTATTTGGGGGCTTTGAGGACTACTTGCCGAGCTCGCAGCTTATCATTGGGCAGAATTCCATCTCGGAGATACTGAACGATAGGGGTCATCCAATTCGGATAACTATCGGTCAATACCGAAACCGTTGCCTCATGAATTGCCGGATGAAATAAGTCTTCGACTATTATATCCGGAGATATGTTAGTTCGGACCGCGGAGGCTAATTTGCTGAGCGCATCTGCTCTTGCATTCTGAGTACGTGGTATTTTCCGGATAACAATTGTATCAAGAGTTGACATAAGTTTGAGTGTTAAAGCACGATACCTGATCATTGTTTCATCCTTGGCGACATATGTTCCCTGGATTTGCTTGGACACGACCTCGGAGTCCGTGAAGAGCTCAAGATGGCGAATGGCTAAGGATTGAGCGAGCCGGAGCCCGGCGAGAACTGCCTCGTATTCTGCTTCATTATTGGTCACCTTAAATTTGAATCGGATGACGTACTTAACCTCAACTCCCTCGGGGTCAATGATAAGCACCCCGGCACCACTTCCGCGAGTCGTGGATGCACCATCCACATATAATTGCCACTTGCGAGGTGGGGTAGCAGGATGATGGGTACCATTATCTGCAGAAGGCTCATGATTATCCCCCGGGGTTTCAGCCAAAAAGTCTGCAAGTGCTTGGCCCTTGATAGCTCGGCGGGGAAGAAATTGAATATCATATTCGCCTAATTCAACAGCCCACTTGGCGAGGCGCCCTGACACCTCGGGCTTGACAAGAATCTGACGGATAGGATGATTGGTCAGAACTCGTATTTCGCGCCCTTGGAAGTATGGCCGGAGACGCCGAGCCGCCATGATAAGGGCCAGCACGGTTTTTTCCAGCATGGAGTACCGTGTCTCCGCCCCGTGAAGTACTCGGCTTGCGAAATACACGGGATATTGAACACCATTGACTTCTCGCACGAGTGCGGCGCTAATAGCTTCCTCGGCGGAAGCCAAGTACATATAAAGAGGCTCTCCGGAGAGAGGAACTGACAAAGTGGGCAATTGCTGAATATGATGCTTCAAAGCCTCGAAAGCCTCAGTGCATTCCGGAGTCCATTCAAATGACTTCGCTTGTCTCAAAATTTTGAAGAATGGGAGTTGGCGCTCGGCCGCTTTAGATAAAAAGCGATTCAAGGCCGCCAAACCACCCGTGAGGCGTTGAACGTCTCTGAACGTCTTCGGTGGCTGCAGATCCAAAACATCCCGAAGTTTGGCCGGATTGGCCTGAAGACCGTGTTGTGAAACTATATAACCAAGAAACTTGCCGGAGCCAACGCCGAAAGTGCATTTTGCTGGATTAAGTCGCAAATTGTAACGCTGCAGAGTACGCAACGTTTCGGCAATGTCTTGCACGCACGAAGAATGGGAGGTACTCTTTATAACCAGATCATCAACATAAACCTCGACGTTGCGGCCAATCTGATCGTGGAAAACGCGGTCCATGAGACGTTGATATGTGGCTCCAGCATTCTTGAGCCCGAAGGGCATTTTCTTAAAAGCAAAACACCCAAAAGCAGTGATAAATGCCGTCTTGAGGGCATCCTGCGGATCCATAAAGATCTGGTGGTATCCCTTATACAGGTCTAAGAAACAAAGTGCCACATACCCAGTAATGGCTTCGGCCTTTTGGTCGATGGAAGGTAGAGAATAACAGTCCTTCGGGCAATGTTTGTTGAGGTCGGAGAAATCGACACACATCCGCCATGCCCCGCTGGACTTTATCACCATCACGGGATTGGATAGCCAAGAAGGGTAATACACTTCGAACAAGATGTCCGCATCTAATAGTTGTTGCACCTCGATTCGAATTGCTGCATTTCGCTCCGGAGCGAACTTCCTTTGCTTTTGCTGTATAGGCTTTACGCTGGGAACGATGTTCAGCTTATGGGTTATTACATCGGGAGAGACCCCGGGCATATCCAAAGGGGACCATGCAAAGACATCGGAATACTCTCGCAAGGTCTGAATGATGGCCTGGTGTAACCATGGCACATCCACGGCACCGACAGTTACAGTTTGTTCTGGTTTGGACGGATCGAGCGGCACCTGGACGGTGGTATCCCCCAACGAGGTACACACCTGAGGTTCAAGAGCCGATGATGCTACTTGAAGCTGTTGTTTAGGAGGAACTTTGGTAGTCTTTTTGAGTGCCACGTACATGCACTCCTTAGAAACCCGCTGACTACCGCGAATAGCCACTTCGCCATGTGAGGTGGGGAACTTTAGCGCGAGGTGGTATGTGGAGCATATGGCTTTGGCAAGAGTAAGCCAATCCCGACCCAAAATCATGTTGTACGGTGACGGGGAGTTAACTACGTAAAAATCCACGAAAATGGTTTTTATCGCCGGATAGGTCCCCAGAGACGCCGGGAGAGTGATGACACCTTCTGGTTGGACTTCACCCTGAGTGAAAGTCTGCAGTGGCCCGGGGGCCGGCCGAAGTTGTTCCCGAGGAATCCCCATCTTTTGGAAACAGTCGGCGAATATAACACTCACTGCGGCTCCATTGTCCACGAAGACCCGCTTTATTGTAATATTAGCCACAGTCATGTCGATGACAATGGCGTCAGTATGAGGTGTTATCTCTGAAACCGGGTCCCTATCTGTGAAACTAACAGTTTCGGATTGATGGAGGCGCTTATGACGTGGCTCCTCGGGAGGAGGACGGCGAGCCTCTGCCTTCAAGGCATTTCGTGAAGCCCCGGTGGGGAGGGCCCCATATATCACGTTTATTACGTGAGTGGGTGCATTGTCTCCGGGTCCTCCCGGAGGAGGAGGTGGTGGCAGAAAACGAGGTTGTTGGCGATTGCCAGAGTCTTGCCGTGCATAATTGCTAGACCCCGGCCGATTATTCTACCACGGCGGCCGATTTTGTTGTGTACCCCGGTCATGATAACCTCCGCGGTTATGAGAAGAACCCCCATTCTGACTTGTCCGAGGTTTGTCATCGGTCCGCGCAATGTATTGTCGCAAGAGACCTTTCCTTAAACACTCCTCAATTTCCTTACTGAGCTCTCGGCACTCCTCAGTCTCGTGCCCATGATCTCGGTGGTATGCACACCACTTTCCACGGTTCCTCTTTTCAGGCGGAGCAGTCATCCGCGGTCAGGGCCGTAAATCATTCTTGTGAACAGAAAGAATTTCAGCACGTGATTTTGTCAGCGGAGTGAATTGTGGAATATCACCTCGAGATTCTGAACGCCCCGGATTCAGACGAGAAAAGGCACTAGGTCGTGTGCTAGGCCCAACTTGTGCCCTGTCGGACTGCCGCTTGCTAGCATGCTTCTCACGTTTCCGACGAGTCTGCTCCTCGGCCTTAGCATATCTGCACACCGTTTTGAACAGTGCTCGGGTTGTGACCGGTGGATTACGAACCAACTCCGTGTAGAGTGGTCCGGGACGGAGTCCATTCATGAATGCCTTGATGATTACATCATCTGAGCAATTTCCCACTTTGAGACTCTCCGCTGTAAAGCGGTCAAGAAATTGGGTAACGGCTTCGCCGTCCCGCTGTTCCATATTCATGAGGTCGGCCAGGGTGGCCATGGGTTTCGCACGTGCTTCAAAACGCGCCCAAAAATGCTCGACGAGTTCTCTGAAAGAGGATACACTATTGCGAGGGAGAGAATCAAACCAAACCCGAGCTTCATCCTGAAGGTACTCAGGGAAAATCTTACAGTAATGAAGGGATGTAGTATGATCGCGGCTAAGCATGTTGTGCCTGAAAGCTCCAAGAAAATTGGCTGGATCCCCGGTGCCGTCGTAAGGTGGTATGGCAGGCCTTTTGAACCCTTCGGGAAGGGAGGTGGCCATGATTTCCTGAGAGAACGGTGTGATGATATCTCCATTGGCATCGAGGCCCAGGATTCTATCGAGCTCGACATTGCGTTGGACTCGCTCATACTCTTGAAGATCTAGAGTATGAGGGTTGGCATAACGAACTCTTTTAGCCGCGTTGAGTGGACGGCGGCGATCGACATCCGTAGGTTCGTCGTTGCGCTGTCTTGACCCGTTAGAACTCCCATTGTCCTCGGAAGAACCAGGTCGTTCCCGTCGCCGATCCTGGCGCCCGCGGTGCACCGGGTCTTGTCGATCATGCGAGTGCTGACGATGTGGAGGCACCGCGGGATTGGCATCATGTCCGGCAGGTCCCTCGGGATTTAGGCGATTGGCCGCCCAGTCCTGAAGAACATGAGCATGCTCTTGTAGGAAGGCCTGGAGTAATTCTGGAGTTATTTGAATATTGACCGGTGGCCGGGCAGCAGCGAGATTAGGGTTTTGCGTGTCTTGTGGGGGTGGAGGTAAGAACTGGTTGTCTGGATTCATAACCGGGCCTTGGTTGCCCTGATGATGAGACGTACCTCTTGTCGACGATTGCCTCGGTGGCAAAACTTGATCCACGGGTGGATCTTGATTGGCTTGATCACCCTGGCGAGATTGATTCAGACGAGTCATCACCATGATATTTGAATGCACTGTTGATGTCAAAAACTACTTGCGATTCCCACAGACGGCGCCAATTGATAATGCGCAATCTGATATCCAAGGAACTTAACGAAAACCTACGTAAGCAATATGAAAAAACACAAGATTTACGTGGTTCGATCCGGAGATCTACGTCCACGGGCACAAAATAGCACCTGCCGAGGTGTTTCTTTCACTAGATCTTTGAGTTTACACGTAGTAATTTCAGAATACAGAATGCGAACCCTAATTCCGAGTTCTTTTCTTCAATTTATACTAAACCCTACTGAACCCTAACTGAACCCTAACTAACTCCCTATTATCATGCCTCTTTTCCGCTGCATGGCGGTTGGGAACGGATCGTGGGCCTTGAGTCGCGGAACAAGCTATAAGTTGGGTCGCGCCACACGCGTTATCCGGGACGCGTACCTCTGGACCTTTTGGGCCGGTTAATGGGCCGAGGTTCTGGGCCAGTAAGTGAGCCGGGGCGTTAGGTATTAATCCGACCCAAAGTGACCGAGCCATCCCTATCATTGGCCATTTGGCTTCCTATTGTAAGAAACGACCAGCTGCAAGAAAAGACACAGCCTTCGTCCCTAGTACAGCAGCCCCTCATCCTAGTTTGAAATCTCGACCGTGATCAAAATCACGGGGTCACTCTCGGGCTCGTAACGCTCAGCCTCGCCAGGTTTATAGGCCGATAGTTTCTACACAAGTATCTTCTCAGACTCAGCACACCCATGTCCCCATTTCCAACTCCTTCTCTGTTCTATGGGACATTACTTCTACGGACCAGCAGGTTGGTTGCCCCGCTGCTGCAACTTCCTCTGATTTGTCAATTCATGATCAGCATCTGAATTCCGGAACCCATCCTAGCTGTAGGACGGCTTCCGATCTGCATATGAGCTCCGGGCCCAATCTGAGCTCCGGGGCTGACCTGGGCTATGGTCCCATACACTTATCGCAATCTTCAGGTCTAATGCAGCGCGATATATCCCCTTCCATGCTGACTTCGGGTCCTGAACATACCGGGCCCGTTTCTACCACGACGGGCTTTCTTTCCACCATGCAGCGTGAGTTTTCCGCTTCTATAGCATTTTCGGGCCCCATGCAGGCCGGGCTGCTGAACACGGGCTCTCCTACGACGGGTAACATGCACTCCGAGCCCATGCAAACCGGGCCCAGGCCGAGCGTGTCCTTGCAGCCCGAATCCACCGGACCCATGACGTCCATGCATAATGATGATTTTGGGAATCCTGTTACATGTACCATGCAACATTGTAGTCTGTCCAATTTGGGCAAGAATCCCATGCAGCACTGTAGCAAGTCCACTTAGGATTTGCAAGTCAACCCTAATACCTATGAGCCCATGGGATTAGACTCATATTCCAGCGAATTGACTTTGATTACGGAACCGACATCAGTAGCTCTCACAGTGGTTCCGCTCTTTACGGTGCCCCCGATTCATGTGGATACACTTCGTCGGTGGTGTGCCAAATCTTCTCGGTCCCGTTCTGCTTCGATACCTCTTCGGCGAGGAAAATTAATTTAGGATTTAGCCTCGGCCGCAAAATCGGATTTTCAAGTTCTAGATAAGCCGAACTCGGATGCCCTACGAGACATGCATCGGGCCGATTTGGGTAATTGGGCAGACGAAGTAGATTTGGATGATCCGCCGCCTGAGCACGACGTATACACAGGTTGGACATGAAGATGATGGTATGAAATATTTGTGGAATGGGGAATGCGCAGGCTAGGAATACTCTCCAAGATTTATGTCGACAACATTCCCCTGATTGGGTCGCCATTGTCGAGCCTAAGGTACATTCGTCTTCTATTCCGCATACTTTTTGGAGGTCTCTCTATCTTCATTTTTTAGGTGAAAATTCCCGCCCTTCTTTAATTCCTAATATTTGGATTCTTTGTCGTGCGGATTTTGTCGACTCCTCTACTGTTATTTATTTTTCGAATTAGTTGGTTTTGGTTTATTCTGTCATTCGGGATGTTCCCGTACACCTTGCTTTTGTTCATGCGTGTAATGAGTACATTGAGCGTTGGTCTTTATGGTTTGATCTTCTTAATGTTGCTTCTTTTCCTTACTGTATTACTGGTGATTTTAATGCCGTCTTTGGTGCGCATGAGCACTTGAGTATGGCTTCCCTTCCCCCTATTTCTTGCTCTGAGTTTAGACAGGCTATTGATGATGTTGACCTGCTTGAAATTGAGAATGAGGGATGCACTTACACCTGGTGCTCTCGTCGTACCATTGGCTCCTTTAAGGCATCTAAGTTGGACCGGGGTTTTGTTAACAATGATTTTGTGGCACTTTGGGATTCTGTACAAGCATTGACACTACCTCGGAACAACTCGGATCATCATCCGCTTTTGATCACTTGCATGGATTCTGCTCCTTCTTATCCCCGTCTTTTTCGGTTTCAGAAGATGTGGATGGAACACCATGATTTCCGTTCTTTTGTCAATGATTCATGGGCTACCCCCTTTAGCCCATACGGATCCCCTATCTCGGGTGGTACGTAAATTGAAGAGACTGAAGGACGTTGTTAAGGATTGGAATGTCAACATTTTTCGCAACATTCACACTACTCTGGCTGAACACTATGCGGATCTTGCCGCCCTTCAGGAGATGATTTATGAGCAGGGTTATTCTTACTCCCTTTTTGAGAAAAAGGTGGGTTCTCATCAATCGCACTCTTGCCCCGCAACAGGAATTTATTGGTCAGAAGAATCATCTTAGCTGGCTTAAGGATGGGGATCGAAATTCATCTTTCTTCCACAGGTTGCATACTGTTTCGAAGGTTAAACATCACCTCTCGGCTCTCATGATCAATGGGGTTTTGGTGGAAGATCGTGCTCACCTTGCAGACCACATTGTTCAATTCTTGACCAATCTTTTCACAGAGCCTCCTGCGTCGTCACCTATTGATCTTTTTGCTGTGGGGGATTTCGTTGCTCCCTCAATTTCAGATGATGAGAATTCCCTTCTCATGGCGGACCCCACACCTGAGGAAATTCATTCGGCAGTTTTTTCTCTTTCAGCAGATAGTGCTTCTGGCCCAGATGGTTTTTCTGGTTGTTTTTTCCAGGTCTATTGGGATATTGTTCAAATCGATGTTGTCGTGGCAGTGTGTTACTTTTTCGGACATGGCTTCATTCCCACTGGTCTGAATTCGAGCTTTGTGGTCCTCATTCCCAAAAAGAAGGGGGCCAACCGTGTGGAGGACTTTCGACCAATCGTTCTTAGTAATTTTCTGTTTAAGGTCCTCACTAAGATACTTGCCTCCAGGCTGGGCAGCTTCGTAAGCTCTCACATTTCCCCCTATCAGTTTGGCTTTGTGCTAAGTAGGCGTATTCATCACTGTGTTGCCTATGCTTCTGAGTGTTTTAATTGTTTGGACAGGCAAAATGAGGGTGGTAATCTGGCCTTTAAGATTGATATCCGTAAAGCTTTCGATACGGTCAGTTGGGACTTCCTTCTGCATTTTCTGAGATGTTTGGGCTTTTCGGATTGGTTTGTGGATCGTGTCTCTACTATTCTGCTCTCTGCCAGGCTTTCCATTCTGATCAATAGTTCTCCTGTTGGATACTTTGCTTGTTCCCGCGGTGTTAGGCTGGGAGACCCGCTATCCCCTCTGATTTTCTGTCTAGCTGAAGAGTTTTTGGGTAGGCTCATCGTTAATTGCCATAATAAGCAGTCTATTTGTCCGGCTATGGCTATGATGGGGGTACCCTGTCCTCCCTTTTTGTTCTATGCAGATGATATCCTCATCTTCTGCAATGCGACTTTGTCTAATGTGAGGACGCTGCGTCGAATTCTCAAGCTTTATGGTAGGCTCTCGGGCCAAATCGTTAGCACTGATAAATCTAGAGTTTTCTTTGGAGCGAAGGAGGCCACTAACATAAAGCGGCGAGTCCTCCGTGTCTCGAAGATGAGTGAAGGCTCTCTGCCGATGCAGTACCTTGGGGTTCCTATCTTTGTTGGAGCACCAAGGCAGGCTTACTTTCAACCCTTGGCAGACTCTATTCGTGCCAAGTTCTCCAACTGGGTCGGTTCTTCACTCTCGATGGCTGGCCGGGCTTGCCTGGTGAATTCTGTGATCTCTAGTTCTTTCGTTCACTCGATGATGGTATATAGTTGGCCTTTGTCCCTCCTTGCTGATGTTGAGAAGGCCATGCGCAATTTCATCTGGATGGGTAACACGGCTCAAGGAGGTAAATTTAACATCTCCTGGAAACGTGTTTGTGTGTCGAAAGCTGAAGGTGGTTTGGGTATTCGCTCGATTCGCAAGGCTAATGTGGCTTTTCTACTCAAATTTGCCTGGGATTTCTTGACTTCTACTGACACTGGCATGAATTTTCTTCGTGCTCGTTGGTTTTCTGGCTCTGGTACTCTAAAGACATCTCATCTCCGTTCCTCCCTTTTTGGCTCCACTAGACCTTTCATCAGACAACTCCTATCAGAATCTCAGTGGATAGTGGGACCAAACACTTCGGTTAGATTTTGGCTTGACAATTGGCTCGGTTACACCATTGCTGATCGAATTGGCATGCCTTTGGAGGCCCGTTTACATTTTCAGCATTTGATTTTGGATTATCACATTGATGGGGTCTGGTAGTTGGATGGACTTTTCATTCAGAATCATCGTCTTACCGATAAGGACATCGTTGCTACGGTCATCTCTCCTTCTACACCAGATCATAGGGTTTGGACCCATTCTCCTACTGGCACTGTGACCTCGACTCTGGCATATAATTATTTTCGGACCTCCATTCCGGCCACTTCTTGGGGGGAAATGGATCTGGGCTTCCTTTATCCCTCCATGTCGATCTTATACGGTTTGGCGTGCGATCCATCATCGACTTCCTTCTTGGGAGATTATTCAGTCACACCGTATTCAGGGTCCTTCCATATGCGCACTTCGCCATACATCAGGGGAGACAGCTGATCATATTTTTTCTAGTTGTTCTTTCTCTCTTGCTATTCTTTCTAAACTATGTTGGGCTTTTGATATATCTCTTATTTTTCACGAAGGTTTCCATAGTTTGCTCTTACAGGCTATGCAGATACAGTTCAGCTCCCAAGTCACAGCGCTTTGGCGAGTTGCTTTTGTCACTGCTATTTGGGCCATTTGGGTGACTAGGAACAAGTCTGTTTTTTATGATAAGGAGGCTAACCATACACTACAAGAAAAGCCACTTATAGTCACAAAAAAATAGTGAGGGTAAGAAAAGCCTCTCATTAAATGTGCTATATTCTTACATTTAATGAGAGTAAAAAAATACCCTCACTAAAAATATTGGTGGTTGGTGACTAAATATAAATTTCAGAAATTTAATAAAATTCACCCTCACTATTGAGCTGAAAAAATGGCGCTGAACTTTCCCACCAAAACTTTTGAGTATGGAACGTAATCTCGGCCGAGACAGGGAGTGATCTCGGCCGAGACGAGAAGGCAGGCAAAACTGGGATTTTTTGCTGGAGAGTCATCTCGGCCGAGACAGGGAGTGATCTCGGCCGAGACGAGAAGGCAGGCAAATTGCGGAAAAAAAGTGGCGGAACAATTTCCCACCCAAAATTAAAAAAATTGGATGAAAGTTATTAGAGAAAAAATAAAAGAGAAATAGATTTTATTCTCAAAATGAGACTTTTCTCATTCTTCGTTCTTCATACGCCTCCTCTGCCTTCTTTCTGCAAACTCCGCCGCTGCTCTCTCCTTCTCCGCCGCTGCTCTCTCCTTCTCCGCCATCTGCCATTTCCAATGACTCTTGCCCGCCGCCAAGTAACAGGTAAGGTCCAACATGTTTCTCTCCTTTATTTCTATGAATGAAACCCTAGGTTTCATCTCTAATTGACAAAGATTATCTTCAATTCGGCCTATGTAAGACCATCTATTCTCAATCAGGTTTCTCTTACAAACTTAATCAACTTTACATTTTGCCCTAACTGGAAAGATCTTGAAGTTTTTAGTGATTTTAGATTCTCCATCGGAATCTATATGCAGGAGGGATTGGATATGAAGCCCAAAGCGCGCCACTCCATCGGAAAAGCAAAGCAGCAAATATGGCGTCTCTCGACACCGATGTGAATATGGTACCGGCCGGCGAGGGTTCCTCCGGTGCTGGGCCTTCAAGCACGAACGCGACGCCGTTGCCTCAGTCCTCTAAAAAAGGGAAGCGATTTGAGATCAAGAAGTGGAATGTTGTTTCTCTCTGGGCATGGGATATTGTTGTCGATAATTGTGCTATTCATAGGTATTTTAATCTGCGTCTCTTGCATATTTCTCCTTTATACCTTTAATATTTTGCAAGAACATCATTACTTCTCGTTTCTCTTCTGATGTATGCAAATTATATGGTTTACTATCATTTGGTTAACAGGTCTTGGTCCCGGAACACTTGTTGGTTCTGCTGCTTTTGATTTGTTTCCCATCCACGCTGTCTGTGTTGTTGTTCCTAAAGCTGGAGAACTGAAAAAGATATCAGACATTGGAGTCTGGCTTGTAGAGCTCTTTTGGTCTTTCTGGGCTTACATCTGGCTGTACATAACATTGGAGGTAATATTTGTTATCTCAGCCCAATTTTACTGCATAAGTGCATATAGTATTGGACTAATGGAATATAAATGTTAGAATTGCTGTTCACTTTATGATTGGTTTTATTAGAATTTCTGGATCTATTTCCTAATTGAAGTCGTGTGTCCGAGTCATCTTGCCTACTTAACTCCGTCCTCTTTGAAATACTTATATGGTCATTGTAGCCTCCTACAGCCCTGCAAATATATCTTTATATTATGATGTATTCTTGCAGGTAAGAATTATTCATGCTAGCAAAGATTACAGTATTGCCTAACTCTGTTGACAATTGCTTACAATAATAAAAACTGCTGGAATTTGGAACTGCATAATATCAATATGAATCTCACTCTGGCTTGCTAATTCTCCACCTAATTGAGTTGTTTGACCTCAGAAAGCATGCTTATCTTGCTTTGTTTTGCTTAAGCCCCAGATCAGAGTGCTCAAGTTAATAAAATGCCTTATTATAACGATACATTTTTCTTTATTTCTTTACAGCTTGTCTCTCATACTTCCTCTCTGGGACGAACATTTCCCTAATCACGTTGAAATTTTAAAATAGAACGAATTACTTATCGTTCAAATAACATGGAATTGCAGAGGTGGACACCAAATGAGATCACTTTGTTGGAAGCTTTATTGACAGTGTTGCAGTTCGGGCTACTGCTAATACATGCCTACGCTCAAGATAAGCGCTGGCCTTATTTGTCTCTGCCGCTGTATGTCTTCAGTTGATAAACTCATAATTTATCCTTCTTGTCTACTCTTTTTTGTTTTTATTTACCAGACAAAGAAATATATGCTCTTCTACTTGCTGATATCACCTTTTTTTTTTTTAAAAATAATCAGAGCAAGGGACGAGAGGCCAGAAGAATGGGTACCGGTGGAAACTAATCCACGCATCAATGGAAACACAGGTAATGATAAGTATTCTGAGATCATTGATGATGAATATGGCATTGGGGACTCTGTTTTTGTTCCATGTTTTGTTTTCCTTCTCATCATTTAACTTCCTTTTCTTTTCTTCTTCTTCTTCTTTTTTTTTTTTTTTTTTTTTTAAAGGAAAAAAACCTCAATTGATAATGAAGAATGGTTGTATTCTTACATCAAACGTAAATTAGTCCAATTTCCATTCAATTCCTTTATTTTAGTTTGATTACTTTACTTCATTTCCTTACCGTTTCATCTCCTCATTTTATATGGCAAACCTGAGAGCATTGTAAGCCTTTGATGTCTTGCAATGGATACTACCATATCGTCCAATACATTCATGTAATAATGGAGAATGAGGTTGTTACCCCATCGTAGAAACAGCTTTAGTGAGCAAAGGCGAAGATATTTCCCATATTAGTTTAATGATTAATGCAGCTGTTAACTAACTTCGCATAGCTGTGAACTAACATCCAATACATTAATTTCTTTTGGGGGCTGGTCACCCCAGAAAAATAGTCATAATTCTCTTAGCTTATTGATTGTATTGTTTCCTTTGAAAGCAATAGGTGAAGATCGTGAATATCAAAAGCTGCCTGATATTGAAGTCGCTGAGTCCTCAGAGCAATCTAGCCAAGAGATCTCTGAGAATGAAAACTTGCTCTCAATCTGGAAGCAGCAATTCATTGATGCTTTTGAGGTACTGTGATTCTGGCTTCTTTTCTAATGAGTGGATCGTTTCTTACTCTGTCTTGCTTTGTTCTTCATATTCTTTCGTTAATTCAACTGTTGGAACGCTATTCACCTTAAACATTATTCTTTGCTGAACACTTTCTTTTTTCATCTTCAAACAGTTGGAGAGCCCAGAATCAAGAAAATTGAATAACACATGTCTACGACTAGCAAAGGCATTCTGGGAGTTGCTTCGTGCACCGTGGAGAATTTTGTTTGCCTTTGTACCTCCGTATCAGATCGCTCATGGATGGATATCCTTCATTTTCTCTTTAATTTTCATCAGTGGAATAGCTTATATAGTGACCAAGCTTACAGATATGATAAGCTGCATCACAGGTTCGCTTTTCTTCGACAACAAATTATATGCTACTGCTTTCTGCTGTCTTCCGTTTTCAGCACTCCTTTCAAATATCCTATCTTAAGTAGTAACGTTATGTAATCTTGATATGCAGGTATTGATGGCTCTGTTATAGCACTTACAGCTTTGGCCGCGGGAACATCATGGCCGGATTTAATGGCGAGCAAGATTGCAGCGGAGAGGCAGACTACAGCTGATTCTGCCATTGCTAATATCACTTGCAGGTTCTTTTTTACGCTTCAGATTTCATTTAGCATCATTCTAAAATTAGTATCTGTCCTTGTAGGACTTTCCAGCTGATTGTATTTGCTCCCATGTTGATTCCGTGTTTTTGTTGGCAGAATTATAGCTCTAGCTTTTTAAATCATTCTGAAATTCTTGATCATTACTACTGCGCAGGTGACAAAGTTATTGGTGAAATGGGGGAAGCCTAAAGATATTGAAAGCCAACTAGAAGTAAAAGTCTTGTCAAAGACTTTGGCAATGCTTTCATTTTTATGTGTAGTTGTAATTTGTATACACTTGGAATAGCATTTTAGAAATGCTTTGCTCTGTTGAGACATTATTAGTTAGACATTCTTGTTTATTAAAAATGATTTAATTTGTTTGAGCTTTGGCCTCTATGTTGTCTTTTTTGTTTGTCTCTCCTCTACATATTAATCTTATTTGGATAGTGCGATATTAATAGGACAAAAAAAAAATTGTTGTATTTAAATGTACTAATATTTAATGAGGACATCAAGCGTATAATGAGGAAAACAGTGACGGGTTAGTTATTTAATATGTTATTCTATAATGAGAGTCTATTAGTGTTATTAGTGACGGGAATTGACAGTCACTATATAACCTTTATAGTGACGGTATATTACTATGACTAGTGTTATTAGTGACGGGTGACTTAGTTATAAAATTAGTCTATAATTAAGTTATTAGTGACGGGGATTAGTGCAATTAGTGACGGGAATTGACTGTCATTATACATCTTTTTAGTGACGGGTTATTACTGTCACTAAATACTTTTTAGTGACGGACTGGTGTCCCGTCATTATTTACCTTTAGTGGCGGAAGCTGTAGCCAGGGGCGGTGACGGTATATATCCCGTCACTAAATGTCTTTTATGACGGTTTTTGGGGCTTTAACCACGGAATTTCCTCTCACTAAATGCAGTTTTTCTTGTAGTGATACACAGGCTGTCTCTATCATTCTTTCTTGCATTCGGAAATCTGCCTCCCTGATTTCGGGACACATGCACAACACGATTCGAGAGCTCAGCATTTTGACTCGGTTAGGTGTGCGTGGTGTACCAACTAAGCCCCAAATGGTTAGGACGGTCATTTGGACTCCCCCCTCTCCTGGGTGGATCAAGGTTAACACGGATGGTAGTGCAGAGGGGGCACCTGGCCTCACTTTTAGGGGAGGTATCTTTCGGAATTGCAGAGGTTTCACTTTAGGAGGTTTCTCTGTCTCATTTGACCGTGGTTTTGCTTTTGAAGCGGAGCTCCAGACGGCTATTTATGCTATTGAACTAGCCGTGGATCGTGGTTGGCATAATCTTTGGCTCGAGTCTGATTCCATGTACGTAGTACAAGCATTTCAGTCCCGATCTCTAGATGTACCATGGCGCCTGTGTGCACGTTGGATTCGAGCCTTGCATACTTTAGGCGATATCACGTTTAAGGTTTTGCACATATACAGAGAAGGGAATCAAGCTGCTGATGCCCTCTCTAATCTCCAGACGCCTTTTACTTGGTGGAATCCCCTACCTCCACATGTTTCTGATATTTCTTTTCGCGATTTCTATACTCAGTATTATCGTGTACATTGATCTTCTAATGTTCCCCTCCCCAGTGTTTTTGCAGATTCTGCTGATGTTTTTGCAGATTCTATGGATGCTTTGGAGTGACTCTCAGCTTATTATTTTTACTGTCCCTCCCCCGTTTTCTCGTGCAAGCACCTGTTCTAACTTAATTATGTATTGACGGATTATTGATTTGACGGACATTGGCCTTTTTGGCCTATGCTGGTATTCTTTTTCCCATCATTAGCTTTTTCGCATAAGGTTTTTCCAATAGTGGGTTTTAATGAGGCCATCAGAGTCTTTCCCACTCTGGGAAGATTCATGCATGCTTCATAGCATTTGGAACTTAGGTTCCTAGGCGTTTCACTGGTGTTGCGCGCTCGACAGTTCTATCACCCCTGGACGGGACCTCCACAACAATCATTGCTCTGCCGCCTTCAGCTGGTTGTGCTTGTACCAGCAAAGCATTCCCTGCTCTACATGTCGCTTTCGTTCCGGATGTTGTTCCCGGACCACAGATCTCACTCCATTCTAAGAGTGTTTAGCCTCACACTCACGGCGCTTGGTTCCCTTGAGTGGTTGATCCCCCACTTTTAGCGTCTTAGATCTGTTAGACTTATGTAGTCCACTACCAGCTTGTGGTAGTTTTGACATTTGATTTAGACATACGCGATGCGCCACGTTTTTCGGCTATTGTATTAGCCTTCACATTGAGCATTTTGGGTTTGCTACTTATTTGTATACTCTTTATTTTCATTACATTTATACAAGCACCTATTTAACTTAGACTATCATGCTAGGACCATCACATATTATTAGCATATTTAAAATTCTCCGAGCATGCTTTACTTGTTGAGTTTAGTTTTATTTATGCTTAGGGTTACGTGTTGTTGCATGGACAAACCTTTTGAAGTAAAAGACTAAGCAAAACCCAACTTTTTTAATATTTCCTTTAAAATAGTCAAAGACCTCCACAATCGGTCTCAAGGCAAAGTGAATAATAATATTAGTAAACGTCCACATGCGTGGCTTACTAATATTTATTATTCATAAGTTTGCCAACTGAGACTTCGAATCGTCCGACAAGTTGTATACCAACTATAATAAGTTATACCTTTGTAAGATGCAGTGAAATTTTGCTTGCTAATTATTGGAGAAAATAAAATATATTTTGAATTTACTTACCTTAACAGATGCCCATATGCACTCTTTGACGTCTTCCGGAACTTTTGGCCATGAGCCGTAAGTGATTTTCACTGTTGCCCTTGCCAAAACACCAATGTAGCTTTGAAGTTTGTCAGAATTCTTGCCAACTGGTTGCCTGTGAGCATTTAAATCCACCGGCTTTTTGATACCTTTAGCCCTTTGTATGGCCAAGAAATGCATTTGGGAGTGCCCTCACGGAGTTCTATTTTTTGTTGATTTCGTCGACTGAGTTGTATTTGTGTTCAAAATAGGTTCTTCCTGACTCTAACTGATAATCCTCATTACGTGATGTTTTCGTCTTCGTCAGAGATTGAAGGTCGCCTAGACTTCTTACTCTTTTTTGGGGTATCCTGCTGATCATCCATCCTTTTACATCGCCTACGTTTGGCCATTTATCCTAACCTGCGGTTAATGATAAATATTTAAGTTTTTTTTTTAAATACATAAATTATGTGACATTTATAGTGGTGCTACATGGATATTATTAGGCACAAGAAAAGTCCATGTTATACAAATAATTACATTGAATACAATGGTGCTATTGGTGGCCTAAAATGCAGAGTAAAAGACAATAGACGATGAGGAGTGGCTAAAAACCCATAATTTCACTTGATGATTGTTATAGTTGTAGACAAGTAAAATTAGGTGCAATTTGGATATAAAAAAGACCAAATATTTATAACCCAAGAAACAAAAGACGTGCACAAAAAATAAAGAAGAAGTTAACGAAAATGACAAAGAGTTGGTACTAGCAATAAAAATAGTTTAGCGGGAAACCTTATTTGCCTGGATAACAGAGCAGTAATAGTTTAGTAATAATTACACTACACATGATAATTACACCAAATAGCTTGCACATTTATTGCTGTAAAAATACTTATACATGCGTATTAATACATATATGCCAGAGAAGTAATGTCCTACATAGCCATGAAGAAATCACCATGAAATAGATATTGGGCTAATATGGATTGGATTTTGTCAGTTCCATTAAATTAATTAATTCTCCCAAAGCAAAATACGATTAGGACTGGATTATTTGGTTTATTATCTAACTGTGTGGGTTGCAAGTCAACCCTTATTTCCGAATACAATCTATCATCTTTAAATTAAATACTCCATCTCAGCTCTCGTCACGAATCCTAATTTTTTTTATCAATAGATTTTTGTTTTATCCTAAAGTTATTAATTTATAGATATTATATTGTAAAGAGAAAATTACCAACTTTTAAATAAAATAACTCACTATTGTAGAATACTATTTTGAAAAAACTAGCTTATTAATAATCAATATAACAAGATATTTAATTTTTAATCACATAATATCCGTAGCTAAATGTAAGTGTGTTTGAGATGAAATATATGGTATTTAAAATGTTGGTTGCTAAAATTAAGATACGAAGTATTTCCACCTCTAATTTGATAATAGAGACCAAATTATCTACGTAAATAATATTCAATTATTAATTCCTCACTAATTGGACAATACAAATAATACAATATGTTTTAATGCTATTTTTTGCCATTATTTCTTTCTATTCGTTGTTATTTAGTGACCAATATTACCCGTGACTAATACAAAAGTTTGTTGGAGAAAGTAAATGATATCTAAATTATTTTTCTTCTTCTTTGGTGCCCTTGTGATCTGATTCAAACTGATAAGTGATAACAGTTGATAGATAGAACAATATAAATGGGAAAATGGATTGTTAAAAGTTAGGGACATCTTACAAGAGATTATGCTAAAAAGTTCTCGTCATGAGTTTTTTCCCACTTCTTCATCGACAAATTAGGAGATTATGCAGGCCAGCTAGCTAATAAATTCTCCGTGCTTATGAGTTCCATCACTTCTTCTCTATAATGTTATCAGTTCAGCCCCTAATCTTCTATTTATCCACCAATGTGTTACTTTGCATCGTGTATAATAGGACACCGTCGTTATAGCTGTGGGGCTTGCTAGAAAAACATGATACGAGATTGAAATACGACATAAAATAGACGATACCGTCAGCAAAAAAAATTGATGGAGAAGGAAGATAGCAGCAATTGAAGAAATACGTTATAAAATCATAGTATTGTTCAATCTTGCTAACCCTACAATTGATAATGACGTCGAAGCCGATTAACATCCATTTTTCTTTATTATGTTTAAATTACAGTGGAACTCCCTCAACAACTGATCTATTAACACCTGGAATATACTACGAACTCTATTCATATGGTGAAGCTAGCAAATTTCCATTTATCATCATAAAACCTGGTCATTCACTAATCTAATTACGAAGATGAAGCCACTGCCAAATATCAAATTATCTCTCAAAATAAATTGAGCATAACATATACTGTGGTTTTTTTTCTATGCATATTCCTACTGTGGTAAATCATTAACCTATTGACAGCAGATCGAGCTAATAACAAGCAATAAATCTCCCACTACTACTCGAGTAAAAATTTGTTATCGTGATAGTAAATAAACAGTAATCAACCTTAATCCTAAAAATAAACTATCTTATTGGGAAATCGCGTGCATACCCTGTGATTTCAGACTAACATTGCGACTGGTATATGCTCTCCTTCTCTTCTTCTGCGGTAAAACGTTGGATGGTTCCTTTCTCGTCGAAAAAACCTCGATCAATCAGTTTTCGTTGCGTCTTTTCACATTTTTCTCCTCTCCCACGTTTTCACTGTTCGCCCCTATTTTTCGCAGTTGTAATACGCAGCAAGTGAAAGGGGTTTTTGAATTTTAAGTTTCATTAGTTTACTCTCTAGGATTATAATACAAACCTGGGCCTGAAACATAAGCTCCGTCATTTTTTTTTTTTTTTAAAAAAAGGTCTGCTCTTAAAAATGAGCCTTTTGGACCACCACAGAAAAGCACAAACAAAAAATTCAGAAAAAACCTTCATACGGTGCTAGCTGGGATATATATATATATATATATATATATTCTCTTCACTTTGGAGGTGGAAAGCTTAAGTACATTTAAATAAATTGAGTCAGTTATATTAAGACTCATTAACACTCAACTTGACATTACCTAAACAAACGTGTTTAATACTTGCCCATAACAGGGTAATATTTTTGCTTAGTTTTGAATATTAATATTCTAAGTTTAGGTCAATAGATATAGCAATCTATGTTTCTCATCCAATAAAATTGAAAATTTGGTTCAAGCTTGATTGTATTAGAATAAAGGTGGTGAAATGGGCCAGGCCCAATAGGACGGTTCAATCTGCCTGCTTTGTGGGTTGGGTCGTAAATGTTAGAACCACGATTCCTATTCGATTCACAATATTAGATATTGAAAATCGGATAATGGTTGTAGGATCGACCGTATTATTATATGTTCTACATATTAATTAATCTATACAAGAAGCGTCTATGGAATACCTTTGTAGCGTGCTTTATCAAACTTCGCTCCAAACCTCCAAGCCTTCTCCGGTGTTCTCACGAACTGCACTACAATACACAGTGTGTGGACACCTTGTTGGATGTATAATACGAGTGTGTAAGTGTACAAGAGTAGATTGAATATGTATTTGATATATATAATTTATCACAATATTCTTTCTCCCCAAGTAACATATCCTGATAACAGAAGATACTAGATATCTCCATCTTCTATAATATCATTATATTATAATCCAAATATTTTAGTAATAAATTATAATCCTTATAATTTATTCTAGTTGACACTGAGCCACAGAAGGGACCTGGTCGGACCTAATTAAATTAAGCTCTAATAAATTAAATATGACCCGGTAAACTCTTGACATATATTAATTTATTAATTATATTCTATTCCAACTAAAGAATATAACTGCACTCTTAATTTAATCGACATTATAGAAGCAATATAATCAATAATATTATCCTTTGATTGATCGATCCAACATATTATCCCACTCGATCAACTAAAGTGTTTGCAATAGGCTACCATAATCAATAAGTCTATTTTGAAACACTTGTCAATCTCAACACTCATCTTCTATCCAACAGTTCTATATGGCTACATCACACAATATGATTCGACAACTAATGTCGAATACTAAGCTCAGATTTATTGTTCATAGAAGAACCCGTGAGATCATGATCATGCCTATTAAATAGGTGAAAGATTCCAATATTGTAAATATATGTTCTTCATTAGTACGTTAATTCCCACAAGACCGAGGTGTTGATTAATATATTAATCTCACTCACTAGTATCTCAAAGAATGTTCAGTTGGTAATAAAGGTACACTATTCACTCAGGATTAAAGTAAAACTTTCGTCAATAAATGAATTTAAATTGTATGGCCAAATCACATTCTAAATATCATTTGGTCTTGTCCTAATACACCGTATGTAGATCCACAATTCGATTGCCAAGTCAAAGATAAACTTCAATGAAATTGAGATGATCTTATCAAAATAAATTGCCCAAATTTATTTACTGATCGAGGACAAAATACTTAGGAATGAATTATAAATCGAATCTTTCCGTGTTTAACAACTTAAACACTCGATTTATAATGTTCCAAGGACATGTGCAAGTTCAAATAAATTATCGTGCAAGTAAATTAAATACTATATTTAATCCCAAAATGTCATTGCATGAATTAACACGTAAAACACCATACACTCACTCAACATTTCTCCCACTTGTCCAAGAGTAAATGATCTTTGAGTAGCGTAAGCTTTAATTTACTTGTAGGACACCATAATTTCAACATTAATCCCACTTGTTCAGGAATTAATGATCTTATGAATAATATAAGTCTTACTTTTAATATTGGGCTGCTTCTTAAAGCTGCCACATTCTCCGTTTTTCGCTGTGTGGAATCAGTAATCCGAGATCACTTGATATCTCCCACACAAAAACGGCATCACTATCTACAAATTACAAATGAAGCTTCGTACAAAACTAACTATCTAATTCTTTTATCCCAATGGATCTAAGAATTAGAACATAGTTTATCTTCAAAGTCCTTCATATCTTAAGATGACATTAACTAGCACAAAAATGTACTATTTTATATTTTTCTGTATATGTAAGATTGTCTACCTATATTGCTCGCAATATGTAAGATAACCTTTCCACATTATTAAAAAATTATAGAATACTTTAAGAACATAGATATTTGATTAATTTCATGAAAGAACTCTATCGGTCCGCATCTTACATGCATTTGACCATTTTGGAAAAAACTACCTAAACTCATCTTATAGAAAAACTTCTATAAGATTACAAAGGAATTGGTAGAAATAACTTGTGTGATTTATCTGATGCAATATACTGCAAACTGTTGATTAATGTTAAGACATTTAGGACATTATTAGACCATTCATCACAAATACCACCATTATTCAAATGTAGTGTTAACACATTCGTCAAAATGATTATAACGACTTTGTTTAAATAAAATAGTAGAAATTAAATTTCTACCATGTTTGAGATGATAATAACAATATCCTAAATTCTTTATTCTAAATAAAGAGGACACATCAATCAAATTGTGCAAACCCTACTGCATATGTGCAACCACTAAACATAACTTAATGAAATTACTTTGCTTTTAAATGCTTGGTAATCTTGGTAATTAGTCTTCCAATTACCCTTCTTCCCATAACAGTCCTATTTCTAACCCTTAACTACCGTAAGTATACGGGTGTAGATGTGTATAGGGAAAGTCAAGGTTGATCCACAGAGAACAGGTTAACGTAGTTCAATACACTAATTATCTAGGATTATCCTAACTACACTCAAATTGGCGAATGATTTTATTAAACTAACTTGCATGCATGAATAACCTAAATAGCTAAATAAAATTGTTTCCAATCAATGAGAGAGTATCCATGGATTTTGATTTCAGGAATTACTCTAATGATGATTAATCACTAATTTATAAACTTTTAAACCATTTATATTATCTATTAGGCGGCACTTAATTAACCTAACCCTTCTCTTGAAGCAACTAAGTAGTAGATTGATTAAGATAATTACTCTCTCAACTCAATTAATCCTAACAACTCCTAATAGCCCCTTAACCTTTTTCGTATACGACCATAGACAATCGCGCTATGTGTTATCGTCTATTAACAATTCCCTTCTCCCGAAGCGGAATCGTTAAACAAGTAAATTAAACCTAATTGGCCAGATTAAATTCAATTATAGGGATTAAACCAAACATATAGATAGATAATGAAAACTAGAGTCTATAAACTAAACAATTAAATCAACGTTGTTGTAAAATCCCTACTTTCTAATCCTAGGACACGAGTAGTTTAGCTACTCATGTCTACTAACAAATCAAAACAATAATTCAAGGAAAACACTGTTAATAACTTGAAATAAACAAAGAATAATTAAACTCGATTGTCGGCTCGTCGATCTTCGTCTTCTTGCTCTCACGACTTCTACTCCGATGTAAAAGTATGAGAAAGTATGTTGTAATGTTTGATGATCCTTGAAAACTCGAGCTTGGTCTCTATTTATAAGTTGGAGTCGATCCTTAAGTGATTAGGATAAGAATCCCATTAAAAACCCGGATTGCTTTAGAAAGGACTTCTGGCGCGACCGAGTCAGGCTGTGGCGTGGTCGTGTCCAACATTCTGGAATTCAGCATTGACACCCTTTTGTCGCGACCGTGCAAGGCATCCCTCGCGGTCGCGTTGCTTTCTGCTGAAAACTTCTTTAAAATTGAACGTTTTGTCACGGCCACGAAGCTTGTGTGTCGCGGTTGTGGTGGTTCACTCCAGACCGGTTCAGGCCGATTCAAGCTGATTTTTCCTCTCTTTTTACTTATTCCTTTGTCCGATAGTCGTAAACCACGACTTCTAACCCTGAAATGCTCAAAATACCTTAAAAACAAGTCAAACACATTAAATGATCCACATATAACAAATCTACACAACTCTTGACCAAATATGCATGTAAATGTTATCAAATATAATCCTAAGTCGACCTAAATACTTGCATAGTTAACTTGTATTACCCACAAGGAAACAAGTCTCCTTTTGCTTCCCTTCTATCTTGACTCCATTTGCACTTTGTTGAGAATTTTCTGGATTTTGACTTAGCCTTGTCTGCTAACTTGAACAATGTCTATCCATCAAAACTAACAATTAATGCATCACAATATTTGGTCTGATGAACATTCTCAGCACTTTTGGGCTCCTTTATCAGTTCACTCAAGGACATGTTCAGCTTAAAGCTAAAGTTGAATTCAGCGAACATCTTTAGGAGTGTCTAATTCCATGTCAACCTGAATCTCCAACTGATTCAGCCCCTAAAACCTGAACCACCAGATGATCAATGCAAGCATATGATTTCCCATTCAGCCCCTAGGTTTCATGTGCATGTTCATTCTAGACCAGATAACAGTCAGACAAAAATTGTCATCCAAATACTTAACATCTTATGAAGACTTCATGGTTCTTGGTAGTTTCCATATTCTAATATTTTCGTTGCATCACATTTGAGATTAATCCCAAATGCAACAACAAATTAACACATTAGAATAAAAATTCCAATCATATGCCTCTAAATGTTAAACATTTGACCCATAATCGTGTACAGTGGGAAATAGTAGTTAACACAAATTTTGATACTTTTCAGTAAGAGGAAAATTATTAAATAACATTCCAATAAATAAATAATTTCTCCCACTAGTTGACAGTCAAACAAGACTTTGGATAGTAAATTTTTAAGATATTTTGCCAAAATTAAATGAATCTAACATGAATATGCATGATAGGTAAGTAACAAACGAATAAACTAATTTAATGAGTAGACCCAATAAACTACTACATTATGTGACCGCCTAAAACCCCAAAATCAGACATACTCCTCTATAGGAGGAGTAAATGTTGATTTATGGCTAGGATGTGAAACTCCCACTAAATCCAATATAATCCGTGTCTCATGCTATATTAATTTTGTATCATATTAATTTGACCATCAATAATATTGTTTGGATATTCTATAGGAAGTCCTCACAATATTTTTGATTTAAGTGTATAACCCATATATTGATAATTTTTAAGTCAGTAAATTAACTGTGATACCTATAGGGCACAAATAATTAATTCACGTTTAGAAACGTAACACCACAACCTCAATCAAGTAACTGAAAATGATGCAATCCTCCTACAGGGAGACCAAATAAATTGGTACGAGACATACACAATTTCCTACTAATGAGCTATCATCCAATGAACTCAATTCAGTAACCGAAACAATACAACCCTCCTATGGGAAGACCAATTAAATGGCACGAGGCATACATTTTTTTTCTTACATATGAGTTTATTAAATAACTCAATCTAGCAACCGAAACAGTGAAACCCTTCTATAAGGAGGAACAAACATATTCTTACTATGAGTGTTGTTATATATACGGGCCCAATCTAGTAACCGAAACAGTGCAACTTTCCTTTAAGGAGACCAATTTGGCATGAGGTATCCATACTTTCTTACTAATGGGCTAATTGGGGAGGTCCTAGGTTCATTTGAATAAAATGCACCCTCACACACTTAATACTTTAGTTCAGAAAAATTGGGATTTTACACTGATTAATAATATAAAAATCGTCTTAAAATGATTCTATTATTAGTCAAAATATTTTTTATCTATCTAATTCAAAATTAGAAAATAAATATATCAACTATGCGTGATAGTATTGTACCTAGAGCGGTGTACATGCGATTCTACATGACATGTTACATGAATGACATTTAATCCACATAATTAAAGCAGTAAAGCAATAATTAAAATAAACTTGAACAATTTATGGCCCGTCCTAGACACAAATTACAAAAAAATGAATTTCTCAATTGAGCCAGCAGGCTCAATTCTTCAACCTCCATTTGCAATATTCTTGGTCTAGGTAGATTTTTCTGTGCCCGATTTGTCCGACCAAACTGATCCTCCAGCTCAACTCCTAAGCTTGATTTATTCGGCCCAAGTCTCCAAAACTAAAATTCATCTGGCTCTTTAATTGATTTTTCAGGCCCAACTCTTGAGTCCAAATCAAAATATCCCATGCCAAAATTTAAAAATATTCAGACTCATTAAAATAATAAAATTATGTGTCTCTAGTCAATATTGATGTCCAACTTGAATAAATTAATTATATATTCAAGTCAATCAATATTTCTAGTCCATAAATAATTTTATATCTAATTTCAATTTTCTGGTCCAAATTTCCAAGTAGTTGAAATCCATTTGACTTTTGATTTCCCGAAACCATTTCTTGAGTCCAAATCAAAATTGCAAGTCAAAAATTCAACTTTACTAGGGCTATTAAAATAATAACTTTTTTTGTTAATACCTTTGGCCAATATTGAAGTCAAACATGAATTGATTTAATATTCATGTCCATGAATATCGTATGGCTAAATTAACAATTTTATTTCCATTTGATTTTGGTATTAAAAAATGATTTTGTCCAAAACTTGTGAAATGATTCAGCTCAGAAAGAAGCCCATCAGCCATTTAAAAAGAATGGTCCAACTTTAGTTAAAATTGGTCCACAGTTTTTAAACCCAAGTCAGTTGAACAAATCATGGCCTAATAACATATATCAATACATGACAACCCATCTAACTTTGAAGAATCGGGCCCACGTAAGCACAAGCTCAAATCTGTAAAGCCCAAATTTGTTGTTCAAAGTGGAACATTGTTGACCCAAATTGGAAGAAAAAAATCAATCCCACCATCTAAAGCTGCAATTAGATCTGGTCCAGCAGCAATAACCAGTCCAAGGAACCCACCTGCGACCAACCCAAAAATCGGCCCGACCCGACTGATGTGACTATGTAACGTAAATCAATACGAAAAACTTAAAGAACACAGGATTTACGTGGTTCGACCCGGAGATCTATGTCCACGGGCTTAAAATATCACCTGCCGAGGTGTTTCTTCACTATTCTTGTCAAGCTTACACGTAATAGTTTAGGAGTACAAAGTGCGAACCCTAATTCTGAGTACAATTCTCCTCTTTATACTACTCAACTCAAACCCTAACTAAATCCCTACAATTACGCCTATCATCTCTGCATGGGAGTTGGAAGAGGATCGTGGGGATCTTCCTTTCCAAATATGCGGCGATTGGGCTGTTCCAGGCTCACGTACGCTTCTGGGCCGGTTGTTGGGCCTGCTTTCCTGGGCTCAGTTGCTCCGGGTCGGGTTGACCCGGCACGGAGTTGTTGGGCCATACCTATCAGTAATAAAAGGTAATAAATTGAATAAGCAAATAAGGTTAGATATCGAACAAACTACACATAAAATGACTAAGGCCTTATTCGACCTAATAAATAATAATGAAATTATATGTTTATATACTTTATTATGTTTTGAATTATGTGATTAGTGCTTAAATTACTTGATTAAATGTTTAAATATGTTTCTGATTTTATGTGAACAATTTGCATAAGTATATATGATTATTGTAATGTGATGTTCCTTAGTTGATATATATATATATATATATATGCGCTTGCACTTTGGAGATATAATTGTACTTTGATTGTGTTGTACTTTGGAAATGTTTATACACTATCTCACACATGCATCGCTATTTAATTATATTATTTTAGAGAATCGAAGATGTTAGATAATATGGGGAATGGGTTCGAATCTCTTTAGGAACAAATGACCAACTTTTGTAGGTTTCATACCAATAAGAATTCACAACATATATTTATGATATAACATGATTTATATTATCATTTTAGGCACACTTAGGTCATTTTATTTTATAAATTGAACTACCTTAGAACCCCAATAATTTTCGAATTAATACTTAAAACGATTATGCTTGAATTATTAGAACTTTAGCCCCGTAACTTAGTACGTATGTTATAGGTACTATTCTTGGATTATAGTGTTTTAGAAAACAATTAGGTTATGATATATTGTACAACTAAAAAATTAGTGTACAATTTGACGAAGTTAGAATACGATTTCAATGTAAGGGTTTTATTGAATCATTTTTATAGGACTAAAATATACCAAACCCCATTAGAATTGACCTAAAATAACACCCTAAACTAGCCTAAATGTACAAGATAAACACACTCACCTTAGCGCACACAAAGCCGAAACAAACACCCCCTTATAACACCCTCAACCTTAAGTGTTATGTTTGGGAGTGCTTCACCACCTTTTTAGACAGCTCATGTGGTGAATAGTGTCACTCTTACTTCAAATCTCTCTCGATCACTCTCCTTCTCACTCTAAGGGAAGATTATCTTCTCCTTTTCTTCGTTTCTAAAAGCTTTCGGCAAGCACTCCAATTATTCGAAGTTATGGATCATCTCAAAGCTCCATTTCCACCTTTGCTTCCAATTCCAAAGGCTTCTAGATGTATAGAATATAGTTTTAGCTTGTTTTTTAGTTAATTTTGGTCAAGGGTTGGAGGTGGGATATTAATGTTGTAATTTTGTAGAGTAAACTCGCACACATTGGTATAGTTGCACATGCTTGCATCTAGATTAGGTTGTGATGATACTCATGTTTCATTTTATATCTTGCATGTGATTTTTATGTTGTTAATCGGTTAAATATAATTATGGTTATGTTAAAATGCTAATTATAATATTACATGTTAGTTTTGAGACTTTGTATGCGATTTTTGTTAAAAATGTGATCAAGTATGTTAGATGTTGATTTAGTGGTAATTATAGGTTAATTGTGTGAAATTTTGATTAAAATATGCTTAGGTGAGATTCGGCAAAATGCTGATATAATTGTATTCTGATTTGGTTAAAAATGAGTAAAGATGCTTAAGTGACGATTTTGAACAATCTTATGTTAATCCTCGGATGATTAAAAATGAATGAAAATGAAAATGACATGTTTCCGTTATAATTTGAAGAAATTGGATATTGATATTTTGCAAAATCTAGTTGGGGTGTGAACTAAAATATATTGATCATTTTTTGAAAATAACTTGATAAAAAAGAGTTTGAAAATAATTTTGTAAAAATCTTGATCAACTTCTGGTAAAATGTGACTTGAAGCTTGAAATGATAATTGTGAGTTAATTACATTAATAATATGTTTGATTGATATGTTTGATATGAGATACAATTTGTTTGATCCAAGTTTAGGAAGATTGTGAAATTAATGTGTACGTATGTTCGGGAAAATTATTGGGATTAGAATGATAATATGCATAGTTTGATTAACTTAGGTGAAATTGGACTATTAGGTGATAAACTAAACTTAGGAAATATTTCAGTTGGATTTATAATATAAAGGTGGACTCATATAGGTTAGATGGGCCAAATAATTAAAATTGGGCCTTTGAATGATTGAATTAGTTAATTGGACTTAGGAATGAATTAATAGGGCCTAGAATAATTTAATTGGGCTAGGAATAGTTAAAGAAAGGGTTTGGGCTCAATAGGTTAAAAGAAATGGGCTTTCGAGCCCAATAGATTAAATAAGTGGGCCAAATAAATCATTTGGGCCTAAACTAAATAGAATTGGACTTAGATCACTTAGAATTAGGCTTAGAATAAATTCAAATGTGCCCTATGCTTAATTGGCCGAAACATGGGTTTCGGGCCCAACGGGTCGATTAGGGCCATGCCTAGCCTTAACCAAAACTAGATAATTAAGTTAAGTGCTCATTAGAGTTAAAATGGATGATTAGGTGAGAAAAGGGTAATTGGAAAATAAATAGTGATTAAATGGGAATAATAGTTGATAAATGAAAAACAAAATAAAAAGTGGCATACAATTAGGTTATATATGACTAGATGATAAAGTGGACCTAGATATAAGATGAATAAGTGATAGAAATGGAATAGGAATAGGATTAAGTAACAATTAAGGTTTCAATTCGAAATTAGGGTTTCGAATGGAAATTATGTTTTTGAATTAGAGTTAATGTAATTTTGTATGATTTTATGTGGAATGTACGTAGGATGATTATGTGTTAATTAGACAACTTGTATGATTATGATGATGTGTTAGATTAGATTGTGCACAGATTATGTAAGCATGTGATGTTGATTTAAGATTTTATAAGTTAAATGATTTAGATTATTACGATTTTATGTGAAATTCAATTAAGTAGCAATTTATAATTAAGTAAAAATGATATATGAAATATAGAAACGACTTAGGAATAAAATGAAGTAGGTTGATTTGGAGAATAATGAATTAGTTGGAAACATATAGATTAGAAGAATAATGAACTAAGATAATGATAATGATAATAATGTTGATAGTGTTAAAGACGTTACAAGTATCACCCTAAAAAAGATATTACAAGTATAACTATTAATAAAGATGATGAATGATGTTGATGAATGATAATGATAAACAAGTATGATGATGATGATGATGATGATGATGATGATGATGATGATGTTTGATCAAGTGAATGATCAAGAATTAGTAATGTGATCTATTGAGATCAAAGCAAAGAAATCATCAGATTAAGATGATATAGCTAATAAGTGATACACAATTCATAATTAAGTTAGAATTATTTAGATAATACTTGTAAACTGGTAAATAACGTAGATACATCTAAACAAAGAAATAAATTAACATTTTAATTATAATTGGTTCTACATTGAGGCGTGATTACGGCACATATAGTTCCACGCAATCAAATAACACAATTTAACTTCGGAAGTGGGCGAATCTGGTATTTAAATTTCTTCTTTATATCTATGTTTGTAAGTACAACCGCGACAAGGCCTGCAAGTAAGGATATTAAGGCTACTGACCGAGAAAATGCAGTATGCTATAAATGATAGGGAGGGCAAACGTGCCAAGAGTCCGACCATACTGAGGAGGGGGGGGGGCACAACGTCGACGGACGGACATGTATTTTGTTAAAGTTTTTATTAAGTACCAGCTTTATCTAGTGAATTAAAAACTAATGTTTTCCCAAAACCACTTTTCAGGTAATGATGATGTTGGGGCCCATGACTATAGTTGTGACTAAGTGCCTCCTAGAGCTTATTTTCCTGTTCTTTGTGTTGTGGTTATATAAAAAGTACACTATAAGCATCTCTCACAGTTGCGTGAGTAGGCATGTAACCAACATTAACTTTGAGCTATGAATAAGTTTAAGTTTAAGTTTAATTTAATGTGTCAAGATATGTTTCTTTGTGTGAATTTCTATTCAGGAAAACCTAAGCTACGAGTTTCTCTTTCGCTACGTAACTCTGATGAGAGTAAAAGAGTAAGTTAAGATAAGATGATGAAAAGACAGACTAGTAATGAAATAAGTGATAAGCAAGGTTAAGCAAGTAAAGAAAAATAAAAAAAAATGACCAGGTCAATAGTGACAACACAACTCATTGCAAAGTTATTTCTAAAATTATTTTAAAAACTCAAAAAAGGTATTTCTAAAATTATGTTAAAAATTAAAAAGTTAATTCTAAAATCATTTTAAAAATTCATTTAAACCAAGAAAAATTAAAAAGTATAGATCAGAAAATTATTTTTAAATTCTAGGAAATTAAAATAAGAATAAGAAATTTAATTAAAATTCAATTTTAGATTATAAAAAAAATAAAAACTAAAAATATTAAACATTTAAATTGTTAAAAAATAATGAAATAATTTAGAAACTAATAAAAATTTAAAAACTAAATCCACCTTCGCTGCACACTGCTCCCTCCCCCAAGCTCTACACCACCGTAACAGTAATACTACCACCTCGTTTCTCTCTATTTTCTGCAAACTCTAGGATTTACTGTTGCAGATCCTATTTCAATTTTCTGGCTAAGGTATTATGTTTCTTCACAGATTCTCTATAGAGAGAAAAATTTGAAATGAATATTGTAGTTGGAAATAGCATCATAAGCCCGAAGTTTTTTGCTAGGGTAATAGAAATCCAAGCATTCAATAGACCGAATTTCGCAGTTGAGCAGCCCATAGAAGAGGAGCACGGCTCCCCATATGAGCGTCATGGCGGCGCCAGATAAGCTGTCAGGGAAGATGGAGGAGAGCATAAAAAAGGGAAGATGCAGCAATGATCCGATGAGCGGCGAGTGTGTGGCGGCATGGGATGAGGTAGAGAAGCTGAGGGTGGGGCCGAGCCATGCGACGGACAAGAGAAAATAGATTTGATTTCTTCGCGGTGGATTTAGCAGTAGAAGAATTTTCAGAATGGTTAATTTGTGAAAACAGATCCCGATGGTTAATTTGAAATGGTTTATAATATTTTTAAAATAATTTTCTGAATTTTATATTTATTTTGATTTTTTTATATTTTTATATAAAATTATTTAGAGTTTTATATAATTTTATATTTTTAATTAATTATTTAAAACTTTTTAAATAAGATGGCCACATATCGCCATCTTATTAGGTTTCTTGGCATGTGTGGGAGCACATGGCTTATACAGGCTGAAATATATTGCAAAATTACAAATTAAAAAAAAAAAAATTAAAAAAACATATAATACATATTGTAATCAGAAATGTTTAATTTATGTTGCAATCCACCTCCCTCACTCTCAATTAGTTCAAATCAAGGGAAAAGGGCCAACATGAACAAATAAAGGCTTGTAATTTTTTTCTATGAAAAACAAGACAATAAAGCTCACAATTGCTTACTAGGGGTTATTATAAGGGTTTCAATGGAAAATTCATTTTGGCTCATACACAGGCTTAAAAGAAAGAATGTCTAAAATCACTTTCTAAGGTCAAAACATATATTTTACGACTTTAAGAAGAACCAAGGCATGTTCTAGACTTCTAGCGACACGCTTACATGATGACCAATAATGCACTCAAGAATAAGACAATGTATAACTCCAAAAATGAGAGTTTCAATGAAGGCTCAAATATTCACGGGCTATTTTGATCATTACTCAAGGTACATGCTCAACCTCATCTTTATATGCCTATTATGCTATAATATGTGTCATTAAAATTTTGAAAATGCAGCTCATCATTAACATATAATCGTCTTTTAACCTTATTTAGTCTTAGTATTCAAAATTTATGCAACTACCCGGATATGACTCTGACTGCAACTCAACAAAAAGACTCTAATAGGACTCTAACATCAACTAATTCAAAACATAATAACAACTAGACTGCCCAACAAAATGCAATCAATTAAACAATTAGCATGTTCAAAGATGGCAAAAATAATAAAAATATGAGCACAACTGCCAAGACATCCCACTCTACCCATTTCCCTAAACTTGGTCGAAGATCAAGTTTTGTGGAAAAAATTGGTACGCCTTGGTGACACGTACATACAGTCATGGCTGAGGAGGCGGTGGCGATGGAACTTTGGGTCATCAAATAACTCCCAAATGATACGGTTAATGTGATTTAATTGAATTCTCTGCTACTCCATCCACTGGTGTTGTTGCGCATTAATGCCTTGTTGTGTAGCCAAGTACGAAATGGGTAGAGTGGATGTCTTGGAAGCTGTGCTCAGATTTTTTGGGGAATTGATAGAGTGGGATGTCTTGGTAGCTAATAAAAATTTGCTCCATCAACTCTGGTTTTCTCAGTGTTTATAGAAGTAAAAATGGCCCCTTGCTCTGGAGAACTTTCGGTCGGAACCGATCATACAAAGTTAGATACACGTTCTTTGTTCTGACCCTTTTGTTATTTATAATCGCTCCATTTCATCCAAAGTCAACAACTTGGGTCTTTCGACTGGAATCATATTATCAAAGCTAAGCCCCGCAGTTATGGCTATCGGCGTAATCAGACCCCATATATATATATATATATATATATATATATATATATATATATATATATATCACCCTTTTGGCTTGCGACAACATTCTCAAGTTGACCGATCAAGTAGGCGCTGATATCAACCACATGATTGATAGTAGGAATATTTCATCCCTTCTATACGCTCCATGTTCAGGTTGAGCAAGATACAGAGGAACGTCATCCAGTGAATATAACGAAATACAGGATTACGGAGCTGCGATGCCTCATTGCGTTTTGGTGCTTCCATCAATTGTGTCAGAATTGTGGGCTCATAGTATTGTTCTGAGTGCTCGAAGCTCCCCATAATTGTCAGGTCATAGATCCGGTTAAACTCGGCTAAAGTTAGTGTCTAGGTCGTCTTCTGTAGCTGAAAAATGATGGAGACCGGTGACCTATCCCGCCATGTGCGCAGTGCTGAATGTACAACATGCTCGGAAACTCCAGTATGACGAGCTTGTACGTGTCCCATCAACCGGACATTAGCTTAGTCCTTCCCAAACACGCGACCAACGTACAAAGATCAATACCTATATCCCTAATCAGGGTATTATCAGAAAATCAAGCGGAGATCACCTTTTGAATTATGAGTTTCTCCCAATGTTTTTAATGCTTTATTGAGTCTAGCACCACCCCATACAATCTACTATTCTATGGCCAGTACATAGGCTGAGAAAATTGTGGCTCAGAAGCTTGTGGTTCAACCACCTTTTGTTTCTTCTTTTCATGACGAGGAGGCATAATTTGTTCCTACAATCACGCTTTTCGCCAATAAGTATTGACACAATATTGACAACAATTCAATTTATTCAGCTATTATCTAAAAATTAACCAAGAATTGTGCAACCAAACTTCTAACCCTTAATCGAGTAACTATCCACATCAACATTTCACAGTATCAATAATAAGTAAACCCCAATTAGTACTTTCACAACTATGCTCGACAACAAGGCAATTCAAAGAAAATAACTAGTCTAGGTATATAATTATCACTACACCCAAGGTGTTCGACATAATGCTCCAATGGAAGATCGATTCTAAACATGAATTCGTTGCCACACACATACACCCCACATTATTATTTGATATTTACACATTTTTTCCCCTTCAACTATTGTCAAGAAATGACCAATTTTACAAGTGCTCAATACTAGCTATTTGCATTCATACTATCAATTTCTCAACTAGATTGCACCCATAGTCAATCCACAATCACAAAATATAAAAAATTAGTGATAATGCGTCCGGCCGAGTCATTTGTTCTATACTCGACATTCTTTTCATGTTTCGGGCCCAGCTACGTACTGCAATCCGTCCGGCTGGATCATTTATTTTGTCCAACTTTGAAATTTAATTTTCCTTTATGTTCACTCGGCCAGGTTTCTTGCATTGACCGGGTCGTGCCTCACCCCTTAGATTTTAGTGCTCGTAATTTTTTGTCCTTTGAACTCATTTAACAGCACAATTAATTCACACCATGTTAGTTCACTTCATAAAAAAAATTAAACATTTAAAAAAAAAACAATAATTGTCGGGTTGCCTCCAGACAAGCACTAAGTTTTACATCTTCAGCCAGATGCCTCCTTTTGCTCTTAAAGTGGCTCATAGAAATGAGCTTGGTGCACCGTCTTCATTTGTTCCGGAGTGTGGTATTTTTTTACACGTTGTCCATTCACTATGAACGAACTGTCATCTTCCTTCAACAGCTCGACCACTCTGTTTGGTGTCACCCTCTTGATAGTGAATAGCCCTGGCAAACTTTAGCTTTCCTAGAAATAGTCTTAGGCGGGATTTAAGAGTAGCACTTGATCACCGGTTCCGAACTCTTGTTTCTTAAACATCTTGTCATGGTTTCTTTTCATTCGCTCCTTGTACAAACAAGATCTCTCAAATGCTTGACACTAAAATTCATCAAACTAATTGAGTTGGAGCACGCATTCCTTGCCCGCCGTGTTGAAGTTAAAATTCAACTTCTTCACAGCCTAATACACTTGGTGTTCTAACTCTACTGAAAAATGGTACAACTTTCCGAAGATGAGTTGATACGGTGACATTCCCAAAGGTATCTTAAGCCGTTCTATATGCCCACAAGATATTATCTAACTTAAGTGTGTATTCCTATTACCGTTCACAGACTTCTTCAAAACTTTCTTAATCTCTCTATTAGCCAACTCATTTTAACAAATGGCTTGCGGATGATACAGTGTCATTCTTACCCCATATTTGGCCAACAAAGCTTGCATTTGTTACAAAAGTGTGGTCCCCCGTCGTTGATCAAGGCTCTTGGAGCCCCATATCGTGTGATGATGTTCTTCTTGAGGAACTTCAATACACCCTTAGAATCATTCTTTTGGGTTGGTACAACTTCCTCCCATCTAGACATGTAATCCACTGTCAATAAAATATACTGAAATCCTTGCGAAGATGGGAATGGTCCCATGAAGTCAATAGCCCACTAATCAAATATACTTCAACGATGCTCGTGCGAGGCATCTCATGCTTCTCGAAAATTCCCTTAGTCTGTTGGCACAAATCACATTGTAGCAAGAAATCATGACAATCTTAAAGATCGATGGCCAATAAAAGCCACTTTGTAACACTTTCATGGTTGTTTTGTTTGCCGAAAAATGGTCTACGCTTAATGGCGAAGGGCATTGCTATATAATTTCTCCCGCTTCTTTTCGAGAGACACATCTTGGAATCACTGAGTCAGTACACCTTTCGAACAAATACGGATCATCCCACATGTAAAACTTAATGTCATGGAAGAAGTTTTTCCTTTGATGCGACGTCAACTCTAGAGGTGCTACACCACAAGCCATGAATAAAATGTATCCCCATACCATGGCATCTCATCCACTATAATAATCTGCTCATCTGGGAAAGTTACTTTGATCACCTCTCTTTGTCCCTCTTCATCAGCTTCATTCATAATTCTTGACAAATGGTCGGCAACCACATTCTCGCAACCTTGACAGTCTTGAATCTCTGCATTGAACTCTTGTAACAAGAGTAACCATCTAATTAGTCTCGCCTTTTAGTCCTTCTTGTCGAACAAGCATTGGATAGCAGCATGATATGTGTAGACTATAATCTTTGCTCTAATAAAGTAAGATCGGAACTTGTCAAACGTATATACAACTGCCAACGTATGTTTTTTGGTGGCGGTGTACTTAGCTTGAGCTAGATTGAGGGTCTTGCTTGCATAGTATATCACTCTGAACAATTTGTCCATCTTTTGGCTTTAGGCTACCCCCATTGCCATATCACTGGCATCACACACTAGCTCGAACGGTTGTGACTAATCCGGTGTGATCAGAGTTGGGCCTGATACAAATGCATTCTTCAGCGTCTCAAAGGCCTGCAAGAAATCTTCATCGAACACATAAGCAATATCTTTTTTTTACAAGCGAGGTAAAGGCTTAGCAATTTTAGAAAAGTTACAAATGAACCTTCTATAGAATCCTGCATGTCCAAGGAAACTGCGTACTGCTTTCTCATTTGCCGAAGAAGGTAATTTTTCGATGGCGACTACCTTTGCTCGATCAATCTCCAACCCTGCAGTAAGAACTCTGTAGCCGAGAACAACACCATCTCTTACCATGAAATGACGTTTCTCCCAGTTGAGTACTAAGTTGGTGTCTTCACACCACTGCAAAACTTGAGCTAAGTTGTGTAAATATTGATCAAAAGATGACCCCCATAAAAGTTGTATATAAAAAGTTCCATAATGTTTTCAATTAGCCCATTAAAAATAGACATCATGCAACGCTAGAAGGTAACAGGGGCATTACACAAATCGAATGGTATCAACGGAATGCAAAAACACCATAAAGGACAAATAAAATTTATCTTCTCTTGGTCCTCCGAGGCAATCATAATCTGATTATACCCTGAATAACCTTCGAGAAAGTAGTAAAACTCTTACTCCACTAACTTATCAAGCATCTAATCTAAGAAGGAAAGGTAAAAATGATCCTTACAAGTGGCCGCATTCAAATTCCTAAGAAAAAAATTAAAAAGCTTCCTGAATCGCCCTAGACGAACCGCACTGCACCTTATCTATAATATTTATTGATAACCCACGGTAAAAAAAATTGGCGCAAAAAACCGCACCGTGGTTTAAGTTTTCGCTCAATAACCGCACTGACCGCACTGCATATTATATGTTAATATGTTTTATATTTATCTAAGCTATATGAATTATGATTCCTTTAATATTAATTGAGAAACTATGCTTAAAATAGTCAATACGGTGTGAATTTGGTTGTTAGCACTCCATAAATTAATGTGTTAACATATATACTTGTATAGTTGTATTTTCTTGCTCAGGTACATATTAGAACCACAACTCTTTATAGTCATAGGTTGTTCGATGTTTTCCAGCTTTTCTTTTACTTGTTAGATTATAATTACATTCTCCAAGTTTTACATTTAATTCAAACTGTGAGACCACCACAAATCGACCATCACCGCACATAACCGCATACTCATTTTTTCTCACATAAACTGTGGTTTAATATTCAATAGTAAACCAAACCACATATTGTGGTGCGATTTAAATTTATAGAATAAAACCGCATCGTGAGCACCCCTACCTATAATCAATACATACCCGACAACCCGTAACTAGCCTAGTCGCTATTAGTCATTGTTCTCACCTTAAACTATTGTCATATCCCCTTTCTTAGTGACTACTTGGGTTGGTCTAACCCATTTACTATCAGAGATACGAAGATAATACACGCATCCAACCATTTGAGTACCTATTTCCTAACCACTTCTTGCATCACTAGGTTAAGCTTACGATGATTTGAACACTAGGTGTATACTCTTCTAAATCAAGATTTTATGCATGCATATAGTCGGGCTAATCACTTTTAAATAAAAAATAGATCATCCTATAGCAGACCTATGTTCTCCCAACACCCTTAACAACTTATTGCACTCAACAGTAGAAAGTAAAGCAGAGATAATTACCGGATTCTTCTTACCATCATCAAGGAACTCATACCTATAGATGATCCAGTAAAGGCTTCAGCTTAAGTGTAGTTGCGTCCTCCTCATCCTCGCGCGCTGGCTCATCTTTGTTCACCTCCGCACTTTTAGTGCTCTCTTTTGGTGCTTCCTACAATGAATCTAATGGACTAACACAATCAAGAAAATCAAGGTCAATAGAGTCATGGTCATGTAGAGAATAAATTGAATCATGCAGAAACTTAAACTCTTATCGGAGTTACGTAACGGAAGAGAAACTTGTAGCCTAAATTGTCCTGAACTGAAACTTACACGAAGGAAACATAACTTCATACGTCAAACTTAAACTTAAACTTATTCATTAATACTTAATTTCATAACTTAACACTTTTTCATTACACACATCAACCCCTGGTCTACGGGAAATGCTTTAGCATGATTTCCCTACAGAGCCAGCATACAAAGAAAGAAATTAAAATCCCTACGAGGCATCTAGTCAGTGTTACCGCTCCCAGCATGACATTGCCATTCCCTGAAAAGTGGTTTTGGGAAGACATAAAGCTGGTACTTAAATAAAAACTTCAACAAAATGCATGTTCCCCTAATGGTGTTCTGCCTCCCCCCTTAAGTAGGGTCAAACTGTCAACACGTCTACCCTCTCATCATTCATCGGATACTACCTTTTCTTGGTCAGTAGCCTTAATATCCTTGCTTGCGCTTGTGGACTTACAAACATAGATAAAAATAAGAAATTTAAATAACAGATTTACCCACTTTTGAAGTTAAGTTGTGTTGTTTGACTGCATGGAACTATCCGTGCTGAAATCCCGCCTCTGTGTGGAACCTATTATTATTAAAATGTTAAACTATTTCTTCATTTAGCCATATTTAAATTATTTACCGGCTTACAAGTGTTATATAAGTATCATAACTCAGTTATAAATCATGTGTTGCTAATTCATTAATTATCACTTGAACTTATAATTCATATGCCTTGATCTTAATAGATCACATAACTAACTCTTGATCACTCTTTTGATCAACTTTTCATAACATCATCATCATCATCATATCATGTCATACTCGTTCATTCACTTTCACCATTTATCAACATCATTCATCAATTTCATTATCTATCATTTTATAACATTATTTACCTTATTATCATTATCACTCTAATTCATATGTTTTTCTAACTTATTTTCTACGAAGTCATTATTCGTCAAATCAACCTATTTCAACCTATTTCATTTTAGTTCTCAAGTCACTTCCCGATTCATCTATTCCAAGTTTCATCATTTCCATTTCACTTTATTATAAATTGTATACTTAATTGAATTTCACATAAAATCATAATAATTTGAATCATTCAACTTATAAACTTAAAATCAACATATCATCATAATCATACAAATTGTCCAATTAACATATAATCATCATACATTTCATATAAACTCATACAAAATCAAATAAACCCTAATTCAAACCCTAATTTCAAATTGAAACCTTAATTGTTTCTAAATCTTATTTTATTTCCATTACTATCACTTACTCATTTTATATCTACGTCTAATTTATCATTTGATCATCTCTAACCTAAGTGTATGTCACTTAACATTTTATTTCTAACTACTAAATATTATTCTCATTTAATCACTATTTATTTTCTAATTATACTTATATCACCTAATTATGTATTTTAATTCTAATTAATACTTAAGTTAATCACCTAGTTTTTTAGTAAAGGGCTGACCAGGCCTACAACCCATATTTCGGCCCAATTAGGGTTCGGTCGTGGCCCAATTGACCCTAAAACTTATTTTAATGTAATCTAATCCCAATCCTATTTAATTTAGTCTTAAATGATTTATTTAGCACACTTATCTAATCCATTGGGCCCAAAGCCCATTTGTTTAACTTATTGGGCTCAAGCCCCATTCTCTAACTATTCCTAGCCCAGTTAAATTCTTCGAGGCCCAAATTAACTCATTTTTAAGCCCATTTACCTAATTCAATTATTCAAAGGCCCAAATTTCAATTATTGAACCATATAACTTATATGAGTCCAATTTAAATATTGTAACTCCAACTAAAAATATTGCAGAAACATACATCACGTTATTTCACAATCTTGCTCAAATCAAATTAAACTAAATTGTAACTCATACTAAACATATTAACAAGCATATTATCAATATAATAATCACAAAATTATCATATTAACTCCCAATTTCATTTTTGTCGAATGTTGATAAAGATTTTCACCAAAACCATTTTCAAACTCTTTTGGTCAAATTCGTTTCCCAAAAATGATCCAACATAATTACAATATATCAAGTTCAACTTAAATTTTGCAAAATATCAATATCCAATTTCTCCAAATTTTAGCCCAAACATATAAATTCTATTTCCATCAAATTTTCGTAAAATCATTCTATGATTAACTTAAGATTATCCCCTTATCATCATTTAATCAATTTTAATCATTTTTCACTAAATCAGCATGCAATTACACCATCATTTTTGCCGAAACATATCTAAGCCCAATTTCATCAAAATTTCATATAATTAACATATAATCAATCTTAATCCAACATCTAATCATGCTTGATCACATTTTTACCCAAAAATCACATGCAAGCTTCAAAATTAACATGCAATAACACAATTTAACATTATAACATCATAATAATCACATCCAGCCGATTAACATCATAAAATTCACAAGCATGACATGAAATTAAATATGAAGAACACCTTAACCTAATCTAGATGCATGCATGTGCAATTATACGAATGTGTGTGAGTTTAGTGTACAAAATACATAATTACAACAATAATACTCCCATCCAATCCTCTAAAGGAAACTATACAAAACATCAATTAAACTAAACTAAAATCTATCCTATACCTCTAGTGATGTTTGGACTTGGAGATGGAGGTGGTATTGAACCCGAAGAAGTCCAGTGGCTATCCCTTGAGCTCCAACAGAATGCTTCAAGGCTTGGAGGAAGATGAAGGTGGGTTGGGTGATAATGGGGGTGTCTGGCGAAGTGGTAAGGGAAGAGGAAGAAGATGATTTATTCCTTGTTAATTGTTAATCAACAATCAAGACTGAAAATAATCAAAACACCAAGAACACCACACAACCTCAAAACACATACACACGCAACTGAAATAGAAACAAACGCGGTTTTACGTGGTTCAGTCGATGTGACGTACATCCACGGAGTCAGAGTATCCTCAATCCACTATCCACGAAGAGAAATTTACAGATTACAATTGGAATTAGTAAAACCCCCAAATTCTGACCCAATTTGGGATAAACCCTAATTCTCTATCAATCTCTCTCTCTCTCACTCTGAAAACTAAGATGAAGAAATTGTATATGCTACTCTCAACCAACATCCACACTTCTGGTTACAAGAACTAAACAGTTAGAAACTGAATTGTTCACCAAAATCAGTTGCACAATCAACGGCCCTGTTTTCCCTCTTCAAAACAGAATTTCTGAATTCTTAACTACCGGTTCAGATTAGTTGTGAGCCGGTTCTTTATTCTGAGCGGGTTCTGACGGTCTGAACCCGGTTCTGTGATCTTCAGAATTTATCCAATTTGTGAATGCTTAAAACTGTTGAAATTGACTTATATTCCACAATTCTCCACCTCAATGAAACAAGGAACTCATCATACTCCTCACTTAACTATGTTGCTGCTATTAAACACCCTGTACAAGCTTCAATAAGCTTGTACAATGCTTGAACTGTCCTCCTGGAAGTGTCTTTGTGAACAAGTCTGTTGCATTATCTTCTGTTGCTACTTTCTTCACTGATACCACACCTTTCTCCACAATATCTCTCAAAAAATGCAACTTTACATCAATGTGTTTCGACCTTTCATGAAACACTTGATGTTTTACTAGGTGAATGGTGCTTTGATTATTACAATAGATGACCACACTTACTTGCTGCACTCCAAAATCCCTCAGAATTCCTCTGAGCCAAATTGCTTGTTTTACAACTTCTGATACAGCTATATATTCAGCTTCTGTTGTAGAGAGTGCAACCATTGACTGATGAACTGCTCTCCAACTAACTGCAGTTCCATACACAGTAAAAACATAACCAGTAATTGATTTTCTGCTGTCAAGATTTCCTGCAAAGTCTGAGTCAACAAAACCTTGAATAGGATATGTTGTTTCTCCACCTAACTTTTCAAACATTAATCCCAAATCCAAAGTTCCTTTTATATATCTGAGAATGTATTTCAAGGCTTCCCAGTGCAGTTTCCCAGGATTGGATATAAATCTACTAACCATAGAAACACCATATGCCAGATCTGGTCTGCTACAGATCATGGCATACATTAGGCTCCCAACCCCACTTGCATAAGGAATTCTTTGCATATACCTCTTCTCTTCATTAGTTTTAGAACACTGCTCCTTTGAGAGTTTAAATTGTTGTCCAGTTGGAGTAAAAACAGACCTTGATTCATGCATTTGATACCTTTTCAGTACTTTCTGCAAGTAATCTCTTTGTGACAGCATCAACTTTCCAGCATCTTTGTCTCTGATAATATCCATTCCCATAATCTTTTTAGCATTTCCCAAGTCTTTCATTTCAAATTCTGAACTTAAACTCTATTCTTATTTTACTCTTACTGGCTATTAGCATATCATCTACATATAGCAATAGGTAAGTAAGAGTGTCCTTCCCTTGTTTTTCAAAGTACACACAGTTATCATACTTGCATCTGTCAAAACCCACACTTAACATGAACTGATTAAATCTTTTGTTCCACTGTCTAGGACTTTGCTTAAGTTCATAGAGTGACTTCTTAAGTAAACAGACCTTTTGTTCATTTCCTGGTAAAATGAATCCTTCAGGTTGTTGCATAAAGTTAGTTTCTATCAGATCTCCATGCAAGAAAGTTGTCTTGACATCTAACTGCTGTAATTCTATATTTTCTTGTACTACTTTAGCAAGCATAATAAGTCTGATTGAGCAATGCTTTACAACTGGTGAGAAAACTTCATTAAAGTCAGCGCCTTCTCTTTGTGTAAAACCTCTTGCCACAAGTCTGGCTTTATACCTTACTCTTTCTGTTACAGCAAACCTCAACCTTCCTCTTGAAAATCCACTTTGAGCCAATAACTTTCTGATTCTTTTATTTTTGTACTAACACCCATGTCTTATCCTTGTCAAGAGATTGTAGTTCCTCAACCATAGCTGCCATCCAATGTTCTCTATCGTTGCCAGATATTGCTTCACCATAGCTTTGAGGTTCTTGATATTCCAAGTTTTCTGCTACTGCCAGAGCATAGGAAACCATGTCAGCTTGGCCAAATCTATTTGGTGGATGAATATTTCTTCTTACTCTATCCCTTGCTAGATGATAATCCCTTATATTTTGTTCTTCATCTAATTCATCCTCTGAAGATGATTGTTCCTGATTTTCATCCTGTCTTTCAGTTCTGTCAAACTGTTCTTCATCCTTAGTAATCTCCACCTCAACAGATGTAGTTTCTGTTGAGATATTACCATCTACATTAGTTTTGGATCCTGTGTGTTTATACCCCATCACTTGTTCATTGAAGGTCACATCTCTGCTTACAATAACTCTTTGATGTCCACTTTCCAAACACCATAGTTTATATCCTTTCACACCATTTGAATATCCTATAAAAATACATCTCACTGCCCTTAGTTCCAGTTTATCTTGCCTGATATGTGCAAAAGTCAGACATCCAAATACTTTCAAATCTTCATATTTGGACAGCTTCCCATACTAGATCTCATTTGGTGTACTGAACTTTATGGCAGATGATGGTGACTGGCTTATAAGATGACAGGCAGTGTTCACAGCTTCTTCCCAGAATGCTTTTGGAAGTTTTGCATCTGCCAGCATGCATCTTACCTTTTCTAAGATAGTTATGTTCATCCTTTCAGCTAATCCATTATGTTGTGGATTAAGAGGAATAGATCTATGTCTAGTAATGCCTCTTTCCCTGCAAAACTCATTGAACTCTTCTGAGAGATATTCCAAACCATTATCAGTTCTCAAATGCTTCAGTTTCTTCCCTCTTTTATTTTCCATCTGAATGAGCCATTCTTTGAACTTGACAAAGGCTTCACTTTTATGTTTTAGGATATGTACCCATACTTTCCTGCTATGATCATCTATCAATATCATAAAATACCTACCTCCCCCATGAGTTTCTACTTTTGCAGGTCCCCAAATGTCAGAATGTATGTAGTCTAGTGGTTCTGCTGTATTATGTAATCCAGTTCCAAATGGTTGTTTCTTAGCCTTTCCTAGGATACAATGGTCACAAAACTCCAGTTTAATGATCTATTTCCCCCCAAACACCCCTTTCTTAGACAATTCTGACATTCCTTTCTCTCCTATATGTCCAAGCCTTTTATACCATAGCAGATTATCAGATTTGGTCATTGTGTTATCCACTGTTCCTGTTATTGAGTTTCCAATCAATATGTACAGACCATTAACCTTTTTCCCTTTCATGACTATTTTCCCAGCTTTAGTAACAACCATAAACCCATTTTCAGTTTTGAACTCACATCCATTTGCATTTAAAGATCCCAAAGAGATAAGGTTTCTTTTCAAAGCAGGTACATACCTCACATTGATAATTAACCTCTCCTCTCCATCATGCATCATGATTTTGAGAGACCCAATCCCTTGTATCTTGCAGGCCTGGTCATTCCCCAGAAGCACAGTTCCACCAGCAACTTTCTTGAGATCCCTAAACAATAGTTTATTTGGACACATGTGGAAAGAACAACCTGAATCCAGAACTCACTCATCACTTACTCTTCCATCTGATATCGTGAGAACCTCAGCACTTTCATACCCTTCTTCTACAACTGTTGCATCACCACTGCTGCTATCTTGTTTAAACTTTCTCTCAGGGCAATTCTTCTTGAGATGTCCCACCTGTTTGCATGAGAAGCATCTTCTCTTTTCTATCCATTCTGATCCCTTTTTATTTCCTTCCTTTCCCTTCTTAACTTCCTTAAGGCTTCTTCTGGAATTTTGCCTTATTGAATTTTGCATTCAAACCTTCTCCTGCCGTTTGTGTCTTCTTTTCACCAAGATTTTGTAAGAACCTGGTTTTTAAAGCAGTTTGAATGGAATCATAGCTCAGTTTTTCCTGTCTTCAAAACAACAGTGCATCTTTAAAGTTTTCATAAGACTTGGGAAGTGAATTCAATATCATCAGGGCTTTATCCTCTTCTTCAATTTTACTTCAAGACTTTCAAGATCATCAACTAACCTGTTGAATTCATCTAGTTGCTCAAACAGGTTCTTTTCTTCTATCATCTTGAAGCTGAGTAACTTCTATTTCAAATATAACATATTTGAAATAGATTTCTCTTGATACATATTTTCTAATCTCCTCCATGCTTCAATTGTTGTCTTGGTTTTGACAATCTCTCTCAAAGGTTTATCTCCAAGACACAGAATAATTGCACTGTGTGCTTTCTCAAGAACCTCATTGCTCTTTGCTTCATCAGTTGTAGCAGGCCATTCATCAGGCTTCAGAGCCAGTGCCAATCCGTGTTGTGTGAGGAGTGCTTTCATTTTCACCTTCCACAGGCCAAAGTCATTTTTGCCCGTGAACTTCTCAACATCTAGTTTCATTGACGCCATTTCCAGTCTCTTCTTCTTTCCCACAGACGGCGTCAATTATTAATTGTTAATCAACAATCAAGACTGAAAATGATTAAAACACCAAGAACACCACACAACCTCAAAACACATACACACGCAACTGAAATCCAAACAAACACGATTTTAAGTGGTTCAGTCGATGTGACCTACATCCACGGAGGATTAGAGTATCCTCAATCCACTATCCACGAAGAGAAATTTACAGATTACAATTGGAATTAGTAAAACCCCCAAATTCTGACCCAATTTGGGATAAACCCTAATTCTCTATCAATCTCTCTCTCTCTCTCTTTCTCTCTGAAAACTAAGATGAAGAAACTGTATATGCTACTCTCAACCAACATCCGCACTTCTATTTACAAGAATTAAACTGTTAGAAACTAAATTGTTCATCAAAATTAGTTGCACAATCAACGGCCCTGTTTTCCCTCTTCAAAATAGAATTTCTGAATTCTTAACAACTGATTCAGATTAGTTGTGAGTCGGTTCTTTATTCTGAGCCGGTTCTGACCGGTCTGAACCCGGTTCTGTGATCTTCAGAATTTATCCAGTTTGTGAGTGCTGTAAACTATTGAAATTGACTTATATTCCACATTCCTTGTTTTAGTGTGAGAGAGAGAGAGAGAGAGAGAGAGAGAGAGAGAGAGAGAGAGAGAGAGAGAGAGAGAGAGAGAGAGAGAGATGTGAGGGTTGTTAGAGGGAAGCAAGGGCTTCGGCCTTTTTGTTGCATGGAAGTGGGTGAGAGATGTAGTGTTCAAAAAGGTTGTGCATGGGGTGTGATGGCAAAGAGGTAGTGATGATGTGGTGTTCCAAGAAGGCCAAGGTGGAGGGATCAATAATGTGGATGTTATTTCATGGCCTAATGTTTAGAATTATTGATGATACAAGTCATTTACAATTGATCACTTAGTTCCCAAGAGGATTCAAACCCTGTACCCTTGTTGTACCCAACATTTTATATCAATTAGTAATAATTCAAAGTGGATGTCTAAAAGGAAAAGTACAAGCATATACTTAAATTCCCAAATTCAACCAATCTACAAGCATGACTATATATTTCATTTATTAAATGCACACTATAATAAACATATACTTATGCAGATTATTATATGAATTCTAAAGCATAATCAATCATTAAGACAAGTAGTTGAAGTACAAATAAAATTCGAAATATAATTAACCATATAAACAAGTAATCTTATTATTATTTATTAGTTCGAGGAAGTCCTTAATCACTGTATGCGTCGTTTGTCGGATATCTAACCTTATTTGCTTATCTAATTTATTAACATCTATTACTTTTTATTCTTTATTGTATTCCACAATGATCACTAGTACATACATTTGTTCCTGCCGATTTAAGCAAACGGTTAACAACATAAGCTTAAGATAATGAAAGGACATGTATGTTTATATTAACTAGCTAAATGGCATGAAATGACAGTTAACATATCAATAAAACATGTTATGCATGCCTAAATGTACTTCGGGTGTTACAAAAACTTCTAAAGGGTCATCATTATACGAAGAAATAAACTCCCTATCTAAGCTAGTATCTATGATGTCAACAGTACTACACACTTCAATTTATTTAATAAATCTCATCGTTTCTAAGCCACTTTTTTCTCATAGACACGGCCGAGTTCGGCCATTTTCCTCTTTTAACTCCTGTTTCCGACCATTTTCGCCCCTATTTGACTTGTTTCTCCTCCCGAACCATATTCCAATGATTTTTTTTCCCTAAAACATACGATTTTCACAACAAAACAAGTAAAAATGTTATTCAGCTTAATATAATCAAATATTACACAATACCACCAAATTAATATGCAGACATTACCAAAATACTCGTATAAACCAGCCTAAATGCGTGCATACACTACGTGTATCAATCATCTGCTCTTGATGGTGTTGTACCAGTTCAAACAGTTGTCGGATCATCTCACTAGCTAGATTTCTCCTTGTTTCACATCTATCGACAATAGCTTCAATTTTTGGGTTAAAAGGAACAACATCGCTCTTCCCCTTGGACTGTGTTTGTATGCACTACCTGAGATTAAAAATAAAGAAAATATTAAACGAAAAAAATAAAATACGAAAAAGTAAAATATCTAGCTTAATGTTGAACTATCTATTACAATAGAAATCGATGTAGCTACTGATCCCCGCAACGACGCCAAAAATTTGACAACACTAAATCTTAACTCTAATACGATTGTAAGTATATGGTGTAGCTATAGCTAGCAGTGAGCAAGGCGATCCTACAAATATCAAATCACTATATCAATTTAATACCCTAATCGCAATAGCTCAACTCTATCTAGACTCACGAAGGTAGACTGATTATTAAAAACCAATAATTACTAAACTTGCAATAGCAAACAATAACTCGGAAGATTAATAAGATGAAGAGATGTATCCAGAGGTGGAAAAATCGGCCCGACACGATGGGCCAGCCTAGAAGACCAGATATTTTAGATGAGTTGGGCCATAGAAATCTTGGACCGAAGTATTATTTGGCCCGACCTGATGGGCCAAAAGCTAGACAGGCTACGGGCCGCCTCCATAATCTTATTATATTATAGAGGAATAGGTCGGGTTAGGCCAACTGATTTTAGGCCCACCAATTTTTTCCCGGCCCAAAATATAACGTTGGCCCGAGGGCCCGGGCCTGACCGTGCCAGGCTGCCCGAATCTAGAAGTATCTAAGGTTCGATTTCAGTTACAACTTCCCTATGAAAAATTATCCCTATTACCTAGACGTTTAAAACAGATTTTAGTTTTTATTAGGCGATCACTTAACTAGCTAACCCTCCTCTCAAACGATGGTAATATTTAGATTACGTAAAAATAGATATCATCCCCGACTAACTATTATATACGTAACTCCTAAAAGTGCACAAGATCCAAAGCCTACACAAATATCTCAAACCTCTCGATTGTTATTGAATACCTATTTTATGTCTCGTAAGCCTATTAATAATCCTCCGCTCTCAGACGTCAAACTATTAGGCCTAGTTAAATCAAAAACTTGGCCAAATTATCAAATTCATAAACTCAACAAACACATAGATATAAAATAAAAATAAAAAAATAAAAAAAAAATTGAATGTCTAGATAAATGAAAACAATAAAATCATAAATTTGTTGCAACCTACTTTCAATCCCTAAAATACAAGTAAAAACATAGTTGCTTATGATTGTAAATAACAATTAAAAATTATTTATAGACAAACATCAAGTCTAAATCCACAAAAATAATAAACTTGTAAAACCAGAAATCATATGTAAATTCGACTCTAGCTTTTGCTCTGATCTTCTCTTGCGTTTCTTGCTCTACACCCTGAGCGTTAGAACTTATATAATGGGAAAACTGATGGTTTTTAAGTTCTAAAAGCCTCTTTACATAGGTTTTGGTGGTTTTGGGTGGAATGTGGCCGAAAATAACATTAAAAGGTAAAAATTGCGCAGTCCCATTAATGGACCTGGTCGAGTCGCCTAAACAAGTCCAGTCAGGTCACATGCACTGATCAAACAACTTCATTTTGTCATCGAACCCGGCCGGGTCGCATAAACTGGTCTGGCTGGGTCATTCTCTCTGGACTTCAACTTTAAGTTTTCAATTCTTGACCCGGTCGGGTCACTTTGACTTGTCCGGTCTGGTCATTTTCACTGTCATATCTTTGTCCTTTTTGCATGTTTCTTCTCTGGTAGTCATCTTTATAGACTTTAAACCCAAAATATGACATTTTCAATCCAAGAATAAACATACACATCATGCGGCCTAAGACATGAAATAATACACAAAATAACTGATTATGCATGTCAATGCTACCAAAATCTTCGTCTAAATGAGACTAAAAGTATGCATACATAATGTGTTTCAGTTGCCCAAGATATTGTGGCTATTCCTATTTCTTCTATGTCGTGGATCATCGTATATGGACAAAAATCACTTAGGGCGATGTTACATCTAAGGCTGCTTACGAGAATTACGAGTTTGCTTTCCTATGGTCTCATATGGCTCATAGATTTGGGTGTCGTTAGTTTTGTCTCGCAAATCTATCACAATTTGGAAAGCTATTCACGAACGATTCTCGTCTTGGGTGGGTCCACACAGTTGGGGCTTCCAAGGCCCTGCCGTATGTTCTTTGTGTCGACAAACAAGTGGGGACTATGATCGTCTCTTCTTGCTTGTCATTTTACTTTGATTATTTTTTGCAAACCCTGTTGGGCGCTTGATCTAAATTGTAATTATGGTCTTCACAGTATGATTTTGCTGATAATTTCTCACAAGTTTGGTTCACATGTGTTGGCTCTTTGGCAAGCTGCGTTTGTGACATTTATTTGGTTGATATGGTCCACACGTAACAATGCGGTATTCCATGATGTCAAACCACATTTCGAACAGGATATTTCCAAGCTTTAGGTGTGCATAATCAAGGTTAGCTCATTTCTGGCAGGCTGCATGGCTAATACGATTGACGATTCGGCCTGCTTATCGTGTCTCCCTACTAAGCCATCCCCTAGGCAGCCTCCCACAGTTGTCTCAATCTTTTGGATTCCGTCACCGACGGGATGGATTAAGTGAATATAGATGGTAGTGCTGATGGGGCACCTGGAAAGACATACAAGATGGGGGCAATTTTTCAGAATAGTCATGGATTTATTCTTGGTTGTTTTACGAATTCTTTTGGTAGAAATTTTATTTTTGCGGCAAAATTGGAGGTGACCATTGGTACACGTAATTATGCGGGCATAATAGGTCGATTAAAATGTCTAGTTAGGAACATTTGCATGCATAATTAGTCGTGTATTGCTCGTATTGGTATTATTGGACAAATTGATGTTGTTTGACTTGTTTTGAAGCATTAAGGTGAAATTAGACCAAAAAGTCGAACTCGACTTAAACTGGATGCGAGAACAAGTGTCGCATGTCAAAAACCGAGCGAAAATTGATCCAAGTTGCTGGGAATTGGTCTCGGCCGAGCCAAAGGAGCTCGGCCGAAAATTAACAGGTACGCTTAGCTAACCCTTGTTACCTTCAAGCTCGGCCGAGCTCCTTTGGCTCGGCCGAGACCAATTCCCAGCAACTTGGATCAATTTTCGCTCGGTTTTTGACATGCGACACTTGTTCTCGCATCCATTTTAAGTCGAGTTCGACTTTTTGGTCTAATTTCACCTTAATGCTTCAAAACAAGTCAAACAACATCAATTTGTCCAATAATACCAATACGAGCAATACACGACTAATTATGCATGCAAATGTTCCTAACTAGACATTTTAATCGACCTATTATGCCCGCATAATTACGTGTACCAAAATCCCCCAAACTTAAACCTTTGTTCGTCCCGAACAATGCAAAACAAAGAAGAAACACAAAAGACACGTGTTTAAAGCGACTTAAGTGGCAAACAAAGTTTCAGAACATATTTTTATAAAGAAAGACAATACGATAACTTGAGCATATCCAACATAGCAACTTAGACTACTTTCGAGACTTGATACTTTTAACAAGTGATCCTTACGGGTTAAGTGTATCACTCTTCTCTCAAGTGTATAAGGTAAAGTTAATTCACTCGCATTGGACTACATGCAACGCCTACCATATGCTTGCCCGTTATCTAAATCAGACCTCGTACTTGACATGTGTGATATAGGATCAAAAAGGTCTTTATTTAGGTTGTAATGTGGGCTTAAGGTAAGGTGGGAAATATTTGGGTATAAGTGACTAATCTTTGGACTAATCGAGTTTTTCCTACTCAACCACCCCTCAAAACAATCACTCAATCCTCATTCTTTTAATTTCAGCAAACTCCCCACAAGGAAATTCCTTCACCCAACAAAAATCTTTATAATAACCCAACACTTTCTCATGCTTCATTTCCGGGTACCACAATTTTGTGGGACTACCCAATTTCTCACATCAATTCAAATCATTAAGCATTGTTTAGCCTCCTAACCTCTCTTTGAACAAAAGTAATAAAACACTTATTCACAAACGACTTTTTCTCTTTTTCTTTTCTTTTTTTTTTTCGTTTTTTTTTTTTTTTTTTTTTCAAACACTGACCAATACGTCACACTTTACACCCCCTCCCCCAAACTTGGTTGAAAACCAACGTTTGTGGGGAAAATAGTGGGATGAATTGGTTCAAAACACATAACACTTAAGAGAGGTTAGTCTAAGCTACATTCTTTCACCTATCATTTGCATTCCCCTTTTTTCTTTCACATTCTCCATCTCTACCCAAGTTAATTCCCAACTACCTTCCAATCCTCCTCCCTCATACTCACTCTTAGTCCAAATGGATCAAAGGTTTATATGGAAAGGATGTGGCTTGTAACATAGGGCGTCAAAGAAAAAGCTACATAGCTCAAATGGGCTAACAAAGGAAAATTTAATTGGTGAAAAGGAAGACATGGAAAGGCTAAATAATAGGTTAAAAAATCAAGAACCGCCTAATATCATATCCTACATCACAGCATGTTTGACATATTCACAATAGAGACTCCGGGCAAGTTCTAGAGTCGACTACATATAACCAATGAATGCACACCGAAAGAATGTAAATATTACTCCAAAAATGGGAGTACAAAATTTGGCTCAAAAACTCACCAGGTTATAATTGATCACAAGTCTCAAGACCAAGCTCAATTTTATCTTCATTACATGTCATGCTCTATCATACGTCATAAATTCAAATTCAACACATTTTATGATCATCACGAACTCGTTGCACACTTAATAATGTCCCAAATTGTCCTTAAACACGTAAAACACGACTCAAGTACAGTCACGGGTTCGACTTAATCCTAGACTCAAATGCAAAACACAATAAATAAAAACAATTAAATGTACTAACTAGCTATCGCAGATAAAGGCACGCAGGCCTGACGATCAACCACACATTGGCTCACAGGCCCGACGATCAACCACAGAATGCAGACCAAGTTTGTAATCTAGCAACACCAAAAACTTAACAGAAAGACAATAAAAGAGGAAATGCAACCAATCCGACCCACTTACACCCCCTCCCCCAAACTTAGGTTGAAAACCGAAAGTTGTAGGGGACAAGAGTGGTTCGAATTGGTGCTACTCACAATGCTCCTACTGCGGTGGTGGGTTAGGCGGGTAACCTTGACCCCAATAGGGTGGTGGCGTGTTCCAACGTTCCTCTATTGCCCTCTGCCAGTCCAGCTGTTGCTGATGCCAAGACTGCTGTTGTGCCCATCTCTCATCCTCGATTTGATATCGAGACTGCTGCTGGGCCCATCGATCATCCTCGATTTGGTATCGAGACTGCAGTTCTCCCCGAATGAGAGACACATCCTCTTGGAGGGACGAGACCAAATCCTCCATATGCTCTCGGTATTCGGCCTCGCTCATAATGGCCGTAGTTGGGCGCTTCCTTCTCGGCCGAGATGGCCGACTGCTTTCTTCAGCGGCTGTGCCGGGCTCTGCCTCCTCGGCCGCCTCAGTATCCTCGTCCTCCTCTATATTGGCTACCTGAGCCACATGATACTTCCGGACCTCATCAGGGTCCGGTATCCTCGATGCTGCGATGTGGGCCGGGGATGCCAAAGCCAAGTTCGGCCGGTCTCGGAGACTGTTGACCAAGGTCAACGGCATATTGGGCAATATCAAGAATGGTCCGTGCGTCTGGATCACGGACATGATCGTCCGGTTGGTCGGGGTTCGAGCTATACCACTCGGAACGGAGCGGACTACCATCCGCATGTGCTCGAAGTCGTCCCAGTCGAGCTGATATCGAGAGGAGACCGGGGCCAAATCAGTCAATGGAATTCCAAAATGAGCCGCGATCGGAGTTATGAGACCGCCAATGTATATTGGCTCCTTCCGCTTCACCACCTGGGCGAACTGCTCAATCAATATTTCAGCCCCATCCACCTTGCAACCGGTCATGATCGCGAACAAAACTTCCATCTCTTGCATTCGGGAGGCCCCTGTTTCTTTTCTCGCAAAAAGAGTCAATGCGAGAAGTTTTTGAATGTAACGGACTACTGGGCTCCGAATCCATGAAGTCTTGGCATTCTTCGTATAGGGCTGCGGATCAACGAGGCCTGGTGCATAAGTCAACCGTCCCCAGAATTGGTTGACCTCGAATTCCGCTATCCTCTGTTGATTTTCATATGCATCTCGGGGTGTCCACCTGTGTACGGGATGTTCGGGAGTCTGTCCGAAAAGTACCGCTAGCTCGGTTACTGACAGCTCATGTGACTCTCCATTTAATTGGAAGGAAATACGCCCCGGTTTGGCCCCACATTTGTCGGGGTCAATTGTGATCTCTAGAGTGCTGAGAAATTCGAGGGTGAGGCCGGCATAAGTGGCTTGAGCTTTCATGTACCCTAGTATTCCGGCATTCTTCAGCAGGGTGTGTACATTCTCCAGTAGGCCGAGTCGGCGGAGGATGTCATCGTTGCCAAATCGAGTGGGCATGATCGGGCGTGTGCACAGTTTAGCGAACCGGGCCTGATGAGCCTCTTTCTCTAGGACGAACCCATAGTGTCTGCTATCAGTCGGTGGAAAGTTGTGAGGATTGACTACGGGGTCCTCCATAACGGGCTCTTTGCCCTTTCCCTTGCCTCGACTCGATGATCCGGAATTTTTTCGGGGACCCATTTCGTATAACCTACACACATGACACAACAAGCACGAGTTCAATTTAAGGTCTTGCAAACACCAACTACTCATTGATTAGCCTCTAATAGCCACTAATTCGGATCAATTGTACCCAGTAATCCATTTTTATTGACAAATCAAGTTAATTCACCTCAGTATGAACCATTATATCTCAAAATCAGAATGGAATTACGTAAAACACGAGTACAATCAGTCTAAACTAGGGGATTGTCATACCAAAACAACGTCTATAAGGTGTTCGACTAATTGTCTCAATGAGTGATAACTCGAACTTGTAATCAAAATCACCTACATTGTATCTTCCCACACATAATCATCCCAAATTCCCCTGTTTTTGGCCGGAGTGAGTCTCGGCCGAGAAAATGTAGCTCGGCCGAGCAAACTTACCAGTTACGATTTTTCGTCTTTTTGACCCCCTGTTCCGTGCTTTATCCCTTGAATTTTATGGTTCAGTGCCTTCTGGTCCAGCTAGTTCCTAAAGACTCAAAAACAAATAATAGTAAACCCATACAAAAAGCAATAATACTAAAGAAACGAAATGCGAAAAAATAAAACGGGTAAATGTCGGGTTGCCTCCCGACAAGCGCCTTTGTTTTATGTCGTTGGCTCGACGGGTGTTACGTTCAATTGAGTGGCGGGTCCGCAAGTTGTATGATTTCTTCGGGCAGCTGTTTGAATGTCTCGAAGTAAGGTTTGAGCCGATGCCCATTGACTTTGAGTATCTTCCCCGTTTGTTCACTTTTTATCTCAACTGCGCCATGAGGAAATACATTATAGACAACAAATGGACCTATCCAACGGGAACGCAACTTACCGGGAAATAACTTGAGGCGAGAGTGATAGAGAAGCACTTTATCACCCACAACAAAAGTCTTCCTGTGTAGACGAGAGTCATGGAAGGCTTTCGTCTTTTCTTTGTATATCAGTGCATTCTCAAATGCCTCATTCCGGATTTCTTCGAGTTCTTGCAGTTGAAGTTTCCGGTGAGTGCCAGCTTCATCATAATCCATGTTGCACCGTTTAATTGCCCAATAGGCGCGGTGCTCAAGCTCGACTGGCAGGTGGCAAGGTTTCCCATAAACCAAGCGGTATGGTGACATGCCGATGGGTGTTTTGTACGCTGTTCTGTAAGCCCATAAAGCATCGTCAAGTCGCACGCTCCAATCCTTCCGGTTTGGCTGTACCGTCTTTTCCAAAATGGATTTGATCTCGCGGTTGGATGTTTCGGCTTGTCCACTTGTTTGGGGATGGTATGCTGTTGAAACTTTGTGCAAAACATGGTATTTTCGCAGCAAGGCCTCTACAGTGCGGTTACAAAAGTGCGTTCCCCTGTCGCTAATGATCGCTTTTGGAATCCCGAACCTAGAGAAAATGTTAGACTTAACAAAATCTGCAACAACTCGAGAATCGTTAGTCCGAGTGGCCTTGGCCTCCACCCATTTGGAAACATAATCTACAGCAAGTAAGATATACAAATTTCCATAAGATGAAGGAAATGGTCCCATAAAGTCCATGCCCCAAGTATCAAAAATTTCACAAATCATTATGGGTTGTTGGGGCATCTCATTCCTTTGGGAATTATTACCGGTTCTTTGACAGCTATCACAAGTTTTACAAAATAAATGTGCATCTCTAAACAAAGTTGGCCAGTAAAATCCACTCTCTAATATTTTATGTGTCGTTCTCTTAGACCCAAAATGACCCCCACATGCATAAGAGTGACAAAACGATAGGATAGAATGAAATTCAGATTCAACTACGCATCTCCTAATTATTTGGTCAGTACAATGTTTCCACAAATACGGGTCATCCCATACATAGTATTTAGCCTCACTCCTTAATCTATCTCGCTGTGCTTTAGACATTTCTTTAGGAAAGACATTTGCAACAAGGAAATTAACTAAATCGGCATACCATGGTGGTGTTGGGTCGACGTGTTGTGTTACCTCGAACAGTTGTTCGTCGGGAAAGCTCTCATGTAGGGGTAGGTCGTTCTCTTCAAGGGTCAACCGGCTCAAGTGGTCTGCGACCGAATTCTCAGTTCCTTTTTTGTCTTTGATCTCCAAATCAAACTCTCGGAGGAGGAGGATCCACCGTATTAACCTCGGCTTAGCCTCTTTTTTCGACAAAAGGTACCTAAGTGCTGCATGGTCAGAGTGAACAATAATTTTTGTACCCAATAAATAAGAACGAAATTTTTCCAAAGCAAAAACAATAGCTAGAAGCTCTTTCTCAGTTGTGGTGTAATTTGCTTGGGCTGGGTTCAAGGTTCTTGATGCATAATAGATAACATGCGTCACTTTCCCTTTTTGCTGTCCCAACACAGCTCCGACCGCATAGTCACTTGCATCGCACATGATCTCGAATGGCAAACTCCAATCCGGCGGTTGTATGATGGGTGGTGTCGTCAACCTTTCTTTTAGCGTGTCAAAAGCGGTTTTGCACTCAGGCGTCATCTCAAACTCCACATCCTTCTGTAACAGTTTGCACAAAGGGGCTGAAATCTTGGAGAAATCTTTGATGAATCGCCTATAGAAACCTGCATGACCAAGAAAAGAACGAACTTCCCGCACACTCGCGGGGTAAGGCAAAGCAGTTATGATATCTATTTTTGACTTATCTACCTCGATCCCTTTAGCTGAGACAATGTGGCCTAATACTATCCCTTGTTCAACCATAAAATGACATTTTTCCCAATTTAGTACAAGGTTAGTGTCAGCACATCTTTTCAAGATTAAGACTAGGTTATCTAAGCACTTTTCAAATGACTCCCCATAAACACTAAAATCATCCATAAATACCTCTATGATATGACCTACGTATTCAGAGAAAATACTTACCATACACCTTTGGAATGTTGCTGGAGCATTGCAAAGTCCGAACGGCATTCTTCGCCAGGCGAATGTCCCAAAAGGACAAGTAAATGTCGTCTTTTCTTGATCCTCTGGTGCAATGGCTATCTGAAAATATCCTGAGAAACCATCTAAAAAGCAATAAAAAGAATGCCCAGCTAAGCGCTCAAGCATTTGATCAATAAAAGGTAAAGGGAAATGGTCTTTGCGAGTCATAGAATTTAGCTTACGATAATCCATACATACTCGCCACCCAGTCTGGAGACGGGTGGGAACCAACTCACCTGCTTGATTTTCCACAACTGTGACCCCCGATTTTTTTGGAACTACTTGAGTAGGGCTGACATACTTACTGTCTGAGATGGGGTAAATGATGCCGACGTCTAACAACTTGATTACCTCCTTTTTCACAACCTCCATCATCGGCGGATTCAGGCGCCTTTGAGGCTCTCGACTGGGTTTGGCGTCTTCTTCAAGGTGGATCCTATGCATGCAGAGCGAAGGGCTAATCCCCTCAATGTCGGCTATGGTCCACCCAATTGCCTTTTTATTCTCCTTGAGCACGGCTATCAGTGAGCTTTCTTGGTATGGCGTGAGCTTGGATGAGATGATGACTGGCAGCGTCTCACTTGTCCCCAAATACGCATACTTCAGGTGTTCAGGAAGGGATTTTAGCTCGAGAGTAGGGGCTTGTACCGTGGATGGGAGCATCTTAGCATTAGACTCGGGTAATGGGATGAATCTCTGATCGCGCTTCTGCCTTGCAAACTGTGGTGTTTGAAGTGTTGCCACTAATTCCACCAATTCCTTGCACGTTTCCCAAATCTCATCTGGTCCATTCTTCAATCGTGTGGTCAAGAATATTTCTGTTGGGTCCCTGCACAAATGAAAAACTTCCTCGACGAGAGGGTCAATGACACTAATCGAAAAGACAGAGTGAGCATCCTCCGGGAATTTCATGGCATCGTAAATATTAAATTTAACAATACTCCCATCAAACTCCATTGTGAGGTTTCCCTCACGGACGTCTATCTTTGTTTGGGAGGTATTCAAAAATGGCCTCCCTAACAAAATAGGCGTAGAAGTAGATGTATCCCCATTCATATCCAAAACATAAAAGTCTGCAGGGAACACTAAGTCGCCTATTTCCACTAGAACATCCTCTACTAGTCCGTCGGGATATGAAGTACTACGATCAGCTAACTGAATAACTATCCTAGTTTCTTTTAATGGTCCGGGTTTTAATGCATGAAATATGGAACGAGGCATGACGTTTATAGATGCACCTAAATCGAGCATAGCTCGTTCTATGATGTGATCATTTATTGTAACTGGAATTACGAACATACCTGGGTCCTTGCACTTCGGAGGTATCTTCTTCTGGAAGATGGCGGACACATTTTCTCCCATTATGATTTTCTCATCCCCCTTCAACCTGCGTTTGTTAGTGCATAAATCTTTAAGAAATTTTGCATACCTCGGAATTTGTCTGATTGCGTCGATTAGCGGAATGTTTATCTCGACTTTCTTGAATACATCCAAGATCTCTTTTTCCTTGGTATTCTTCACTCTAGGTGCGAGTCGACTCGCTGGCAATGGTTGGGTCGGAATAGGTGTCGCAGGAGTCTGCTTCTGCTGGAGCTGTGTCTCGGCCGAGACAGATGATTCTCGGCCGAGCCCGACTGCCACCTCATCACTTTCTCGGCCGAGACAGATTTTCTCGGCCGAGACCTGCTGTTCGTCAGTTTCTTCAGTTTTTCCTCCGTTTTCGCCAATATCCTCGTCTGAACTTTGCCCGGGCTTCTTAGGCTCTCCAAGCTCCGTTCCACTCCTAAGTGTAATTGCACTAACGTTCCTTGGATTAATCTCAGGCTGAGCGGGTAGTTTGCCGCTGTTCGCACTCTCCAATCGACTCACCGCGGTAGCTAGTTGACTCATTTGAGTCTCAAGAGTTCTGATGCTCGACTGGGTGTCTTTTTGGAACTGCAATGTGTTGTTGGCCAGATTCTTGACAATGTCCTCTAACGAGGAGCTGGGTGCTTGTTCAACCGCCTGTTTTTGTTGGTACATACCCCGCGGAAAGCGGTTTGGTTCTCCCGATTGCTGCGGCTGATTCTGCTGTGGCTGATTTCCATACCTCAAATTTGGATGATCCCTCCATCCCGGATTATAGGATTGGGAGTAGGGGTCATACTTCCTTTGTCGAAAATTATCCGAGCCTACGGCGTTGGCATGGGCCTCCAACTCATTCCCTAGAACCTGGCACTCGTCGGTCGAGTGCTCCAATGTCTCACAAATATGGCACGGCTTGATGACAGCTTTGCCTTCAGAGGCAACCTTTCTTACTAAAGTTGTCAATGCTTCCAATTTGTCTTCTATGGCTGAATCATTCATCTCCCTTACTGGCCTAAGTGGTGCGTCCCTATACCCAAATTGTTGTGCATTCGCAGCCATCTTGGATATTAGTTCCCTTGCTGCTCTTGGAGTCTTCTCAACTAGAACTCCACCACTAGCTGAGTCTATCATATTCCGATCTGCTGTTGACAACCCTTCATAAAAGTACTGGATAAGTAGCTGGTCGGTGATCTGGTGTTGTGGACAGCTTGTCTCCAGCTTCTTGAACCGTTCCCAATATTCATATAAATTCTCCCCCTGCAGTTGTCTAGCTCCACTAATCTCTTTTCGGAGGTTCGTAGCTCTAGAGGCGGGGAAGTACTTCTCCAAAAATTGTCTCTCCATTTCTACCCACGTGGTAATGGACGAAGGGGGCAAGTAGTAGAGCCAATCTTTGGCCAAGTCCTTTAAAGAAAAGGGGAAGGCTCGCAGCTTGATTGCCTCTTCAGTAACAATGACGGGCTTCATACTCGAGCAGACGGTGTGAAACTCCTTTAAGTGCTTGTGGGGATCCTCGCCGGAAAGGCCATGGAATGAAGGTAAAAGATGGATCAGCCCCGATTTGAGTTCGAATGTAGTGTTTTCTCCCAAGGTCGGGAAAGTAATGCACAAGGGCTGATGAGTGACTCCAGCATTGGCCAGTTCCTTCATAGACTTTTCTTGTGCCATTTCCTCTTGCTCAATTTCTGACTCAAAAAGGGTTTCAGTAGTGTATGGTAAAGCTTCGACTTGCTCTCGATGTTCTCTCGCCTTCTTCCTCAAAACTCGATCTCTTCGAGTAATCTCAGGATCAAAGTGTAGCTCTTTGTCACCACGTGAACGCGTGATCATTCACTGTTGTAATAAGATGCAAGGTATAACGTAAGTAACCAAAAACTATATATATAAAATAAACAACGAAACTTAAACAAATAATGGTCAATACTAAAACTTGATGTTCCTTTACATGCCAGATGGATCTATGTATTGCATATTATTTCTTCTTGTTGGGTTTCATGGTTACTCATATTTTTCGGGAAGGCAATCAACATGCTGAAAGATTCACTCAACATTCAATTGGTTTTCTCTGTCACCCCACATGTGGTATAGTTGGCTTACAATGATTTTTTTTTCTTTGAATACTTTCGTTGTATGTAGTGTCTGCTTGTATGGTTGGTACAATTTTTTCCAGCCATGGGTTTTCATCCACTGAGTTTTGTCATGGTTGGGTTTTAGCGAGGCCAACATTTATATGCTAGCTACTAGCCTGTCGTAGAAGCAGTTTAGACGTGTTGTCCTTCTCTTTCATGTACATGTTGTTTTTGTCTTTTCGCCTTCTGTACTCATTTTTCATGTTTTCTCTTTTACACCAGCAACCATTTACTCTCTTTTTCATTCTCTCTTAATTTTTTTATTCATATACTTTATTTCGTTGTTCAAGTTGACACGAGATTATTGGAATGAACTTTTTATTTATTTAAAATATTAGAGTTTGAAAAAGGAAAGAAGCCTTGGTCAATTTTCTTTTTTAATTAAAAGACTCGGTCTTCTATCTATCCATGTCTCCCACTTCTCCACGTTTTACCATGGTTGTAGAATGCAGAAAGTGGAAGCAGAGCAGTTTGGGACCGCCTATCGCCTCGGTCGTCCAGGCGACGCCTAGAGAGTTCCCCCATTTTCTCAAATTTAATTTTTACATGTCTAATTTAAAGTTTTATGCTTATAGTGTACCAAATTTCACTACAAAGCTTCATATATGTAACACCCCGAAACCAAAAGCAGCAGATTTTCCTATTTGTATTTCTAATCAAATTTTTAAAAGGAATTGTTTAAAGTTTATTTTATTTTTGAAATTTTTTAGAGTCAAATGATCTGTTATTAAAATGTTGAGACTAACGAGTTTTCACAAACAAATTAATTTTCTTAATTTTACAGGGGAAGCTATCATGGGAACCGAGATCACTCATACACTCATCCGGTATATAAAAAAAGGTATCATTAATAAGAGATATTAAATGATATTTTAGTTTTATTTATTATACTAGCATAATGTACTTTAACAAATAGGGCTAGAATTTTAATACGAATTATAGTCAATTATTTATATGAGTTTACATGAATCTCTATATAGTAATAAGGTAATCAAAATATTTTCAAATATCCTTATCCTAATTTTAGTTAGTGTAATTTTTGGAACATATGGGGAAGGAATTGAACTAATTAATTATGATCCTACTTGATACATTAATTGAACATTGCTACATAAGTAGTCTATTATATTAATACTACACAAAAATAGTAGATATTAGTAAATATAGATTATGACAATAATATTAACACTACATGTTAATATTATGTGTTAATACATATAATACATATATATATATATATATATATTAATAAAATATTCAAGTAAGTATTTAGATATAAGAACGACATGACGCACACCACACCTAAATTATAAGTAATCATGTGTGTGTGTATTTAATTATTTAAAGGATGAGAGCTGTAATTGTTGGGATTTGTGCCTTGAATCTTATTGGATTTGAATCGAAGTTCGTATCGAGGTGGAGGATTGAAGTTGAGTATTGAATTGTCGCTGGAAAGGAGGCCGCGCCACATTGCTGAAGCAGGATTGCCTCGGCCGAGGCGAGGAAGACTCGGCCGAGTCTAGTTGGGCAGAGAATTTCCTCGACCGAGGCGAGATGGTCGCGGCCGAGGCGGACCTGGCGGCACAGCAGATGGGCCGACACAAGTTTGGGCCCAATTGGACTTCTTCTTTGTATAGAATTAGGTTTTGGGGCTTATATATAGGTCCTATTGGAGACTTTTGATAGTGTGAGTTTAGAGAGTCTTAGAATTGCTTTTGGCTTGATTGTTCAAGCATTGATAGTTTGTTTGGGTCGAGTATCAATTGATAGATACTCGACTATTGGTCTTTTGTTTGAACTCTCGTTTGAATTTGATTTGGGATCCTTCCCTTTTGGCCGTGGACGTAGCTAACAAGTTGTTAGTGAACCACGTTAATTCTTTGTGTCGATTTTATTGTTTCTTGCACGCTTATTATTTGCTTTGTTCGTTTCGTTTTTTCGCTTATTTCCCAACAACTAGTATCAGAGCTTGGTTCGAGTTTCCGCTGTCTTTGTGGGAAATATGTCTAGGATGAGCGTGCAAATTGAAAAATTCAATGGGAGGGAGAGTTTTAGTCTATGGCAGATTAAAATGAAGGCCTTGTTGAAACGTGAAGGATTATGGGCGCCGCTGATGCCAAAGAAGGACAAAGGCAAGGGCAAAGTGGGCGATAAGGAAGAGGCCGTATCCGCCGAGATGGCCACTTTGGATGAAAGAGCGCACTCAACAATCATGTTGTGTCTCGATGACCACATCATCACCGAGGTAGCAGAGGAAGAAACTGCACTGGGGTTGTGGTCGAAGTTGGAGAATTTGTACATGACGAAGTCGCTCACCAATAAGTTGCTTTTGAAGCAACGTTTGTTCGGACTGCGTATGAGTGAAGGTCAGTCTCTTCGCGATCACTTAGATCAACTTAATAAAATCTTATTAGAATTGTGTAATATTGATGTGAAATTGGAAGATGAGGATATTGCGTTGATCTTGTTCGTTTCTCTACCACCATCGTATGAGAATTTTGTGCAGTCGTTTGTGGTTGGAAAGGATTCTGTGTCTCTAGAAGAAGTGAGGTCGTCGCTACACTCTAGAGAGTTGCGCCATCAGGCGAGTGGTTTGTCTGGAGAATCGGGTGCAACCTTAGCAGTTGGCAATAATCGAGGTTCGGGAAATCCAGGGAGGAGGTTCAAGAAGAATCCCGGGCCCAAAGGTCCTAAACCAGGAGATATCTGCAACTATTGTAAGGAGAAAGGGCATTGGAAGTATGCCTGTCCAATGTTGAAGGAGAAGCAGGAAAGCACTGCTGATTCTGTTGTGGAAATTGAAGCAGACTCTGACGGAGATGATGCCCTAATCGCTGAGAAACAGACAGGTAAATCTGATTCTTGGGTTCTTGACTCGGGGGCGTCGTACCACATATGTCCACGTAGGGAGTGGTTCACAACCTACAAGCAGGAGGAAGGTGGCAATATTTCATTGGCCAATGGTTCCAAATGCAAGGCGGTTGGGATAGGCTCAATTAAGGTGAGGACGCATGATGGTAGACTGCGTACATTGAACGATGTCAGACATGTTCCACTCATGACGAGAAATTTGATTTCACTGAGTCGACTAGACAGCAGGGCTTTCAATTTCAAAGGTGAAGGTGGAGTTTTGAACGTCTGCAAAGGTTCGAATGTAGTTCTAAAGGGCATTAAGAAGGGAACCTTGTATTTAATGCAAGGTTCTACTTTGATTCGGTCTGCTGCTGTTCGAAGTTGTTACTGTCCCATTGTTTGGGACAAAATTTGGCACTTAAGGCGCATCTGGTACATTGGGTACAACTGGCGCAAAATTGAAATTTTGGCTTGTTTGAATTGGTTTGATTGAGTTTTTTTTTTTGTTTTTTTTTTTTTTTGTTTTTCCTCGAATTTGTGAAGAGGTTTGTTTTGAGGTGGAGCTTCGTCTGAAGAAGCTACATCATTTGGGGATTCAAGGTAAGGTGGAGATTGTTGGGATTTGTGCCTTGAATCTTATTGGATTTGAATCGAAGTTCGTATCGAGATGGAGGATTGAAGTTGAGTATTGAATTGTCGCTGGAAAGGAGGCACGGCTGCGCCGGACGGGCGCGGCCGCGCCACATTGCTGAAGCAGGATTGCCTCGGCCGAGGCGAGGAAGACTCGGCCGAGTCTAGTTGGGCAGAGAGATTGCCTCGACCGAGGCGAGATGGCCGCGGCCGAGGCGGACCTGGTGGCACAGCAGATGGGCCGACGCAAGTCTGGGCCCAATTGGACTTCTTCTTTGTATAGAATTATTCTAGCTAACTGCATTCGGCAATGTGGTTTTTTTGTTTTGTGGGGGGTAAGCTTGTGAAGAAGCAAGCTATCCCCGCCCCGACGGTAGCTGCTAGCTCTTGTAGACCTGCTCGCGTGTACAGACGTATCAAGCGCGATAGCACGAATATTAGGTTTTGGGGCTTATATATAGGTCCTATTGGAGACTTTTGATAGTGTGAGTTTAGAGAGTCTTAGAATTGCTTTTGGCTTGATTGTTCAAGCATTGATAGTTTGTTTGGGTCGAGTATCAATTGATAGATACTCGACTATTGGTCTTTTGTTTGAACTCTCGTTTGAATTTGATTTGGGATCCTTCCCTTTTGGCCGTGGACGTAGCTAACAAGTTGTTAGTGAACCACGTTAATTCTTTGTGTCGATTTTATTGTTTCTTGCACGCTTATTATTTGCTTTGTTCGTTTCGTTTGTTCGCTTATTTCCCAACAGTAATTAAATGAGAACACCTCCTACACCCTATTTACAAGACATGTGGTATAGTATTTACATGAATCCTCGTCTTGTTATCCCACGTCATACTAATTACATGCAACAAATTGTTGACTCCAAATACAAGGTAAACTCACCTTCATACGTCAATATTCTCCTCCATTCTTGCCGTCACAAAACTGAGCATAATTTACCTCCATTTTCTAAGAAGAAGAAGCAACAGCCCCATATTTTCCAGTCTCATCGTCTTCGAGAAGTTGGTAAAAAATAAGGTAAATAACGTAATCCTTAACGGGTATATTATATGTGTGATAAGGGCCTACTTTGTTATATTGTTTGATTGATCAAGGGTGATTCCCTTATAGTTGTAGGCTTGTCAGTATTTCTTGTTGCTAGTATACATGACTTAGGGGTCTTATATGTTTGATCGTTATTTTATTAATTTTGCTACCTGATGCAAAATCAATACACGTATGTTTATTAAAGATGTTATATACCTTTAGATATTTTATAATTGATTAGTTATAAATTTATATGGTTTTAGGTGTTATACAGATAGAGATTATATATTATTTAAATATGTAAACTTTTACTTGAATACATTGGTTGTCTAAATTCATGTTCTTCATGCGACTTTGGAAAATTATATAAACATATTTACTTAATATTTTCAAAAAAAAATTACTATGTCAAGATATATGATGTTAGGAATTCATGATTAAAATTTTGGAAGTTTCTACGGAATATATAATTGATAGTGAATTTTACGAGGCAGACTAGTCTTAAGATCTAAAACTGCCAATTTTCAACTTTATTAGAAGATTGTTACCAAAACTTAAACTTTGAGTTTTGGAACTATTTTATTATGTTAAATTACTGAAAATATTCTATAGTTATGTTAATTTTCATAATTTTTACATGATTACATGAATTATAAGAATTTATTAAAGTATACGTCTTCAGTTTATCTATGAAACGCTATCTCCCTACTTTAGGGATTATAGTTTCCTAAAGAAGTAAATGTATCTATTTGAATCTAAATTTTTGTGTTTATGCGAATAAAGAGATAAGTTATCTAAGTTACATGTATAGGACTAAGTTATTATTATTTGTTGTATAATATGTTATGTGTTAAACTATTATGTTAATGGGTTCTAAATGTGATTAAATGTGTAAGTAGAAGTATACGTGTGCACTAGTTATACATACAAGTTAAGATTATCATAGATATGATAAGTTATAATAAAATAAGAATTGTAAAGGAAGTTATAAAATTAAAGGTTTCAATGTGGAGTGTAATATGAGTTGGACCGGACAACCTTGGAGCTTCTTCAAAGCAATTGAACCAAAGAACGTCTACATCGGTCAAAGAATATTCTCTTGAAAAATGGGTAGCTTTTATTTAGTATACTTCTTCTTGTATATTCTTATGTATGCCGACTTGACCTTAGGGTTGTTCCGTTATACAGGGACCTTCGGGTCACCCGGCTTGGCCTCATGGTCATTCCGTTATATAGGACCTTTAGGTCACCAGCTTGGCATTAGTGTCATTTCGTTATACAGGGACTTTTAGATCGTAGACCTTTGGGTCAAGGGTTAGCTGGCCGGCGGGTTTGCTACGATAATGCTTGCATGTCAATATACAATCTTATAGAATATTAAATATATGTTATCCAAGGTTTGCATAACTCATGATGCTATGCTAAAACATTTTCAGGTATAATGGACGCACGGGGGATCTAGGTAGCGCCGACAAGTTCCCAATAAGAATAATAAAGAGTAAAGCAAATGTATATAAAGTTAAGTACCACAGTTTACACTGATTGAGCTAAATGTTATAGGTCTTTTATCTTTTAAATAGTTTCAAATTGGAGGTTTCTATAGTGTAATTGGAGGTTTCTACTATTTATGATATTGTGAAAATATAATATGAATTTTGACTCAAATATATGAGTTTTAACGAGTTGGTTTTACGTGAAGAATAGATAAGTTATTGAGAAAAAATTTAACTTGTATTTTATTTCTTCCGCTGATAAATGTTTTAAATGTAGAAGTATGTTTTAGTGACAACCATCCATCTTCTCGCGGGGTTGGGATGTCACAATATAGTTAGTTGATTATGCAAGATGGAATGAAAAGAGAGGCGACAGAGGAACTTGAATCGTAAGTGGAGGGTTTAAACTTTTGTTTCATTTTTTCTGCCATTGGAATGAGGAGAGTGAGCATTTTAACTTTTATTTTTTTTAATTTAATCAACTGTTTCAAGTTCAAAAAATGATGGCGTTTTTTAATTAAAAAATAAATAAATAGGCCCCGCCTAGACCCAAAAAGCCTAAGGAGGCGATTTGGGTAAAAACGGAATGGCTTGGCCGCGCCTAGCACCTAGACCGCCTTTTGCATCCATGGGTACAACAAATAAAGCATACAATGGAGAGAAGAAAAAATATACAATGTTTAATCTTCTTTTGGTTTTCAAAGCAATAGAGGGCAGGGAATTCCGTATCGTTTCCAATGTTGAAAATTTTCAAGATATAGGAGATTTTAGTTGTTTTATCCTAAGACATGGGGCTATGATACTGCTTGCATAATTTGGGGCAAAGCTGCAAAATATCTTAAAGAGAGCGACCTAGTATGCGACTCAACCCAATGAATGTGGTAAACTCGTTCTTCTATTATTGTGAAGCGATAATTTTAAGATGTTTTTTTGCCATGACTACTGAAAGTGTTTTTTTTTTTTTCGTGTAAGAATTTTATCTTAATTGATTTTACTAATGATTTATATGATTACTATATTTGTTGGTCCAAAGTGGTAGAGGTATATGGGGGTGGGAGGAGGGGTTGAGTTCTACCATTATTTACCTTTCATCTTAAAACAGTAGGCTTGTTTTGATGTTGGGTTGGTTCACACGAAAACATAAGTCATGTCGGCTGTAAGAAACTTGTTCTTAAACAGATCTTATAGCAATGAATTTATATGGTGGAAATATTGTTAATAGTTTAAAAATACTTTATTGGTTACGACAAGTAATGTATGTTTGCATGAATAAAATGTGCAATAAAAAAAAAATAAAAAAAAAAAATAAAAGAAGCCATGTACAAACAATTTATAGTGGTTCGAATATGGGGGTAATCCTTCTACGTCAGCTCAACTCTCCACTTGGGAGGAATTCCCTAAATCTGTTCACACAATACAAATTTAACATAGGTTCATGAGTCTCAACTTGTAACCTACATCTTTAAATACATATCCTTGGAAATGCTAATCCTACAACTATGTTCTCTTTCAGAACAACTGATCTTGTTGAACTCTGGACTCAGTCAAGATTCCCCGATACCTATCTAAGTAAGTCTAGTATACAATTTTCTTCAATTGGAAGTGTTGATAAACGTTATTCTGCTCTGGAAAAGATGGGTTGCTTCAGTGAGGAATTTTGGAAAATGAGAACGTTTCTTATCAGTGGAAGCTCATTTAAATTCTTGCTTGAGTACACGTAGATTCGGCTAAATTCCTAAGGGCTTCTCAATCTTCATTTATAGCTGGGAAATTATCTTGTCGAAGGAAGAAAGAATCTTTGACATTTAGTGCTCTTGTACGGCTGGAGTTGGTGGTTCTCATTTTCGCTACGAATTGTCAAAGTAGGTTGAGGCATGTGGCAGGTCAACAGTTTCTTTTGCTTTTTGTCAATCCGCAAGTCATCACGCCGTTAGCTTGCAAGTATGAGGTTTTGTCTTGTCTCTACGACCTACTTTTCATTTCACATCGAACCGTAGGGATGGCAAAATACCCTGAACTCGAATGGGTTACCCGACCCCGTCCCAAACTCGATGAGGCGAGTACGGGTTTAAGTCCCCCACCTCGAGTATTCCTGCCCCGCTTCAATACTCCAAATAACCTATATATTTATTATATTCATTATATTTTCATTGAATATGTTCAAAAAAGTTATTATTATTTGATATAACATATAAAACTAATATCGATATGCATAATAATTGATTAAAGTATAAAAATTGTAAATTAAAATATCATTTTACGTGAAAATTAGTTCCACGGGGATAACCAACCCCAGTTGACCCTGCCCCGATCATACCTTGATCCTTCACGGGGGGAGGAGGGGGGGTCACGAGAATGCTAAACCCGCCCCGACCTGCCCCATTGCCACTCCTAAACTTTTGACTTTTTAATTCTTCAAATGACTTGTTGCTAGATGTCTACTACTAGATTTATGTCTTCCTTACAGAGAATCTTCTGATAGCGGGCTGATGTATGCTTTTTGTCAGGTTGGAAGTCTCGCCTGCTTACAGAATCAAACCTCTCTTCATATAGCATGTAGGGTTGTTGCTTATTGTATGTTGTGTGTTGGATCTTCTTGTTGTAACTTCTTCTACTTATTGTGGACTAGCCCAAACTATTACAATACAATACATTACAAAACTAATATTTTCTACTATAATTTTAGTTTTGTATCATCAAAATTTAAAGATAGATTTCCTAACTAACATGCACTCCATAAAAATTATGAACATTTTTTTGTTTTTATTGATAAAATACCCCATAGTTGGGAATATTTCAAAATTATTTTAGCACAAAAAGAAAGAAATTTTATTGTAAAGCCTTATGACTTGTCTTCATACTAAGGAGGAAGGCGAAAACAAGAGGAAGTCCTTGTTGTTTCCAACAGTAAAAATACTCAAACATACCATCTCTACTGTTATGAAATCCAAAACCAAAAAATATTAAAAAACAGAACCAATATAAGCATCACCAAAGTTCTTAAAACAAGAATGTTCCTCAATTTCAAAATATGTATAGTCCTCAGAATAGAAAACAACCCCCCCTTCAAGAAATGGACCCCCTATAAGAAAATATGTGGTCCATACATGAGTTTAAGAGAATCCAAATATTGAATTGTCATGTATCTGACCATATGGCTAGGAATTATTATAAAGGGACTCAATTTATTGCATCACATGCAAATTCTAGTGAGGAGCCACTTATTGTTGTGATTACTAAAATTCATTTAGTCTAAGGATGTGAAGAGTGGTGGGTAGACACAATTGCTTCTCGCCATTTATGTTATGCTCAAACTTTGTTCAAATCTATTTATAAAACAGATGATAAAAATATGTTATTGGGTGACTCCCATACTATCATTGTTGTCGGGAGTGATGAGGAAAAATTAAAGGGTTGCCTCTAGAAGATCTTAATTCTCAAAGATGTATTGCATTTAGAGATAACGAAATAAAAAACTTGTTTCAAGCTACATTCTCAACAAGGTCTAGTTTACTCAAATTATAGGGCTGATGTGTATACTTTAGCTAAACACAATGGTTTTTGTTGTGATAGGGTATGCTACTGATAGGATGTTAAAACTAAGTGCTAATGTTAATAAAGTTTCTCCTTTTATTTATATGTACTCATTTAATACTTGGCATGCTAGACTATTTCATGTTAGCAAACATGTTATGAAAAATATGAGTAGTTTAAGCCTTATTCCAAATGATCTTTGAATGATTTTGAAAATTGTTAATCTTGTAATCAAGCGAAAATTACTAAAGCTCAACATAAACCAGTAACATAAAAAGAAATTGAGCCACTTGATTTGATTCATCTTATATATGTGAACTTGATTATGTATTGACAAGAAACGGAAAGCATTATTTTATTAAATTTATGGATGACAGTTAGTGAAACAGTTCATATGTTTAAATTATTTGTTAGTGAAATTTATAATCAACGCAATAGAAAAGTGAAAAGATTAAATAGTGATAGAGTCACGTAGTATGATTTAGATATGTTCATTGAGTTTTTTTACATACATGAGATTATTCATAAAAAAGGGCACCGTGTTTCCTAAAATGAATGGAATAGTTTAAAGAAAATATAGGACTTTAGCTGAGTTTGTTGTTGCTACTTTGCTAAATTCAGTTGTTGCTTCTTATTGGTGGAGAGTGATTTTATTGGTTGCATGTTATATGTAAAACAGAGTTCCTACATAAAAAATAAGATTTCCCCTTACGAAAATTTTAGAAACGGAAAGCCGTCCTATTTCAGAATCCTGGGGTTGCATGACTTATGTTTAGAATTTATGATCCTAGAAGGAAAAAGAATTGCTAGTAGAACACATGAATGAATGTTTCTAGATTTTTTATTTGAATTCTCATAAGTTATTAAGTTAAATTAAGCTAATTTTTATGAGAATAAATTTCCTTTTACATTAAGGAATATAGAGAGGGCTCAAAATCTTATAATACCCTAATTGTACGAATTATTGAACTCAATACATAGTTAGAATATGAATCTAGAAAGAGTAAATGTTCTAGAATTGCAAAGAATATGTTATTGGTACAAAGTAGTAGAGATTTAGAGGGGGTTGAATAAACATCTAGCTCTTTCGAAATTTCTTCGAATATAATAGGCAATCTATGTTGTTCGCTGAATGAAACTAGTTATAACAGCAGAGCTTATTGCTGTAAGTTTCTGTCTAAAAGTAAGCTTGTAGCTATTTGTTATTTTCGAAACTTAAACAGACAACACATTATCAGTTCTGTTCAGCGGAAGTAGTAAGAAAGATTTTACAAACAATCAACAACAAGTAGTAGTAGGTTAGGAAATAATGAAAGCACCACAAGAATGAAAACAATTATAGTGGTTCGAAGTGGAGGTAATCCTTCTACATTTACCCTCGCATTAAGAGTAAATTCATTAAGCTTGCCAACACAGTATAAGTTAGTTACAACAATGCTCAAGTCTCAATTCAGCATCAAAACCTAATTCACCTATCATCGGAAGAGTACTCCTTTAATTATTCTAATTCTTCTGCAGAACTCCCCCTCTTGTTGAACCCTCTATTCAACCAAGACTGCCATATACCTCACTTGAGTGTTTGGTATATAAGGTTTTTTCAACAGAAAGTTGCTTCCAGATGTTCGTGCTTAACTCTAAAGTAGGCTGCTTCAATGAGGAATTATGAGATTGAGAAAGCTTCTTGAAGTGATTGCTTATAGATACTTGAGAATTTGTTCTTGCAGCTCGTGAGAAATATTCGTACATTTCTTGATCTTCAGACTCCTCTATTTATACTTGGGGAATTTTTCTTGTTGAAGGAAAGACAATCCTATTGACATTTAATGATCTTTGTATGGCATAGAGTCATTTTAGTCCTTCAGCCAACAGAGTAAGTCAGAGTGGATAGACAGATGTCAGTCTATAGTCTTGCTTATGCTTTTGTCAGTATGCAAGTCTTCACGCCACTGGATAGCAAGTACTAGTGTTGAATGTCAAAATAGTTATTTTTCGCTTGCATTCACACTCATCTTTTGTTGTGAATTTAGTTCATTTAATATGTATAAGTGAATTTTCATGTAAACATGTGTTTCCACTTTGATCTTCCTTATTGTATGATTTGATGCGCATTTCGAGTAATCTTTTTGTCGAATTTTGTAGGTTATGAAAATATGAAAGTTCCACGTAGCTATTTCCACAAGCCCATCCATTTCAGCCTACTTTTGAGGTGCAATTGGACCCTACTTGTGCTCGAGCCTAGCCCACCTCAAAGTCCTTCGAGTCACAAATAAAATTCATGAAGGAATCAAGAAGAGAAAATAAGAGAAATAGGTACGACAAAAGACAAAGACGCACACGAAGCAGAGGGCAAGTACCTGACACCTAACAGCGTAATCTGTACTGCGACCAGTACCCAACCAGCGCTGCAGCTGGTACCATCCGGTACTAGTACTAGTATGACTTTAAATATCAACTTCAAACTTTCTACATGATCTATACAAGTGAGCCTACTGGTTCAGTATTGTCACCGGTATGCCTGTAACGCGCACACTGTTTCGTTCCCACCCATGATCTAAAGCTTCTAAGGAAGTATAACATCTCAACATTTCAATTCTACTCAAGTTATAACTGAGCAATCTCCTTTGTTAGAACCCACATTTGATTCTCCATCATTGAGCTCTCTCTTCTTTTATTTATTTTCTCATTTTCGATTATGTGAACTTCTTGCTTGATGATATTTACCTTTTTTCTTGCTTTGATGATGTGTGAGTAGTAGCTTTTTTCCGTGAGATAAGGGAGTAACTCGAGCCTCGGGGTTGATATATCATCGATTTATTGTGGAGATTGATGACCTAAGATTTTATAACTTAACTAATAAAATTTATTTGAATCATATTTTTTAATCGATCACTCTTAGATATGTTAGGTGTTAAATCCATGGGTTGTTGTTTGTTGAAATGACTCGGTCTATTTAATACTCAAAATGCACTAGCTAGGTAATTTACAATGCTAGTGGAGGGGCCAATAGGATGAAGCTACGCCGTAAATCGGAGTTTGGGGTTTAGTTATTTTATTAAGACAACTCAATTACCTTGAACCAATCACATGTACTAACACTCCACGCCAGTCTATAGCGAGGGAGGTGGTGGTGTATTTGAGTTCATACTTAATGAAGGCGACTGATCCCCGAGGGGTAACAGAGGTCCATCTTCAAGCTCACACAAACGAGCACAAGGTAAACACTTAGTGGATATTCTCGACTTAATATATTCAAAAATCAAGGTTTTAACCAAGAGGTTTGACACTATGAGTAAGCACCAAGAATTCTTCTTATTGTGATATCTGCGGTATAGAAGACCACTTGTCAAACGAGTGTACCTTAAAGAACCCAATAGAAAATGTAAGCTATGTGGAGGGCGAAAGAATGGAATCCTTACTCAAATACTTACAACCCTGGGTGGAAGCACAACCCAGTGTTTTCTTACGCTAATACTTAAATGTGTCAAACCCTCCCCAAAGGCTAAACTACTCAAACCAATCTACATATTCAATTACTATCCAAATAGGAATCGTCCGGTTTTCCATCTAGCAATGGGAACAACCCCCCTCCCCCCCCCCCCCCCCCCAGATAACTGAGAAAATGATAGCACAAGCTTAGGGATGAGATGAATGCAAAATTAGAAGCCTTTATTGAACCATACAAAAAAATCTTGAGCAATGTCTTCTTCCCCAACCCAATAGTTCTTCAAGCAACAAGGAGCTCTACTGGGACAGCCCGAATTTAAGGGAAAGAAGAGTTTAAGTTTGTGACGAGATAAGATATGGTTGAGCAACCCAGGGCAATGGGGAGAGAGTTAGGCTTGAGGTGCTTGAGGAATGGGGAAAAGATATCGAGGAAATAGAAAAATATGAGGCTGCTAGGGAGGAAAAGGAAGTAAGGAGAGAAAGGTTGAGGGTTTAGAAGAGACCGGGAAGAATGCCCTATCACCTATTACTCCTTATCTCTTAGTGAATCCCGTGAATGAACATCTTGATGGCTTGAGAGGTTTTGTCGAGGAGAAGGTAAAACGTAATTTTGAGTGGTTTCTTGTCAAGCTTCAATTAAATTACAAGAAATTGGCTCAAGAGGACAATTTGCACAATGTCCCATCCTTTTGGAGATTCTTGCAAAAGACGTCTTCCAAAGTGAAGGTCTACATATTTTTGGAGTTTTCCCGAAAATTGAACAACATAAGGGAATCTAACCCCAAAACTTGAGGACCCTGGTGCTTCTTCTAGGCTTCTAAATTTGAAAGATTGTCTTTATTAAAAGAGAAAAGGGTTAAAAAGAAAAGAAATAGGTAGAGGCCTTTAATAAGTTGAAGGAGGATTCAATAAAAAACATAGGTGAAGCAAGAGATTGAAATTATTAAAATGATTGGGGTCAAGCTATTGATCTCATAGAGACAAACACCTACACTTGTACTTGATAGCAAAAGACCAAATCCTGCGTCAACTAACAAACACTACTGGCCTACAAACGAACAACGATACAACTACTTAATGCAAATATATTACTGATAACCTAAAGATTTGTTCAAGGAGCTCAACGTTTATTTTTTTAAGAAATATTGTCAACTTGTAGGCATAATTGGGAGAAAAGTTACTGTACCCCTGTCAGACCTTGTCAACCCACTTTTTTACTTATCTCATTTTTTTACTTACAATATACCCTTTCACGAGATTACTCACCCCTGACTTACACGAGATTACAGCTTACACGAGATTTCTATGAGTTACACGAGATTACACAAGATTACAACTTACACGAGATTTTTCTGTACATGAGTCTTACACGATATTACACTAGATTACAACTTACACGAGATTTTTCTGTACATGAGTGTTACACGAGGTTACACGAGATTACACGAGATTACAACTTACACGAGATTTTTTTGTACATGAGTGTTACACGAGATTACACGAACGTGTTACACGAGATTACACGAGGTTACACGAGGTTACACGAGATTACAACTTACACGAGATTTTTTTGTACATGAGTGTTACACGAGATTACACGAACGTGTTACACGAGATTACACGAGGTTACACGAGATTACACGAGATTACAACTTACACGAGATTTTTTTGTACATGAGTGTTACACGAGATTACACGAACGTGTTACACGAGATTACACGAGGTTACACGAGATTACAACTTACACGAGATTTATTTGTACATGAGTATTACACGAGATACAGCAATATATGGTACACGAGATTTGGATTGTGAGGGCATTTCATCAGGAAAAAAGTTAAGTAAGTAAAAAAGAGGGTTGACAAGGCCTGACAGGACCTGCGAGAGTATTTCCACAATTATAAAACACGATGACATGCATGTGTGTGTAAAAAACTACACATATGTATATAAATGTTTTCAAGAATAAAATTTAAGTTTATAAATAAAACTTTTACATACATGTAACTTATGTGAAAGTCGAAAATACTTAAATCATGTATTTAAGTTAATATTTGAGCTTGATGTTAATAATTATGTGCTACGTGGTAAAATAATTAATTATACGACATAAATCATACTACCTTCGTCCCGGCTAATCTTGTACAGGGGAGGTTGACACAAGTATTAAGCAAAATTATTTTTTAATTGTTTGTGGATTTTTCAAAGGTGGATAGAGGGTGGAGATTGAGGGTGGAGATTTTGAGGTTGGAGATTGTGTTATAATTACTTTTCTTTTTAAGGGGTGTGCAAGTTCGTCTGGGATGGAAAAAAACAGAAAGTGTGCAAATTAGTAGGGACAGAGGTAGTGCATGTTATCTTTCAATTTTTTAGCTAATTAAAAAAAATTATAAATGAATTATTAGCGTTGCTACTATTATTGGTATTTCATATGTTAATATGAGTCTCCAATAAAATTAATAAAAATTCTATAAATAAATTCTGAATCTATAATATTGTTTCCACTATTAGATATTGTTATCGTGTATTGTATATCTTACTAATATTTTTTTCATGGAACATGGTGTGCCACTGTAAGAAAATTTATATGGACTATATTGAGTTGATGTTTGACGATGTGTTTTATTTTCATTAATTATGTATAATGTGTTTAGGACATATTACTATTTTTCATATGTAACAAGAATATCCTCCATTAATTGTATGTGATTTTTGTAGAGATAACTTTACGGTTAAGATGTACTGATACGAGAATATATATATATATAATAAGTCAAGTCATCCAGAATTAGTAAGTTAAGATTTTTCCCGCCCAATTATTTAGTTACTAAAAGTAAAAGTGAATTTAAATTTTGAATTTTGAATTTTAAATTATCCCATGTTATATTTTGAGATCTGGCGAAAAATCAGCAACAATAAATCTGTAAAGATATTTAAAACAGATTTCGTTATATTATTTAAAATTTTGAAATTTGAAATTTAAAAAAATCCTTATCTGATAACATATTTGCTCCTATAAATACAATGTCTTCAGTAAATGAGAATCACGTAAATGAGAATCATATTTGCAGCTAGGTATTTTTATTTTTTATTCATTTCACAATTTCTTTATTTTTTTATTTCTTATCCATTTTCAGTTTATTTGATTCATATTTGATTTTGCTGAGTAATTCTATTTCTTATTCATTTTGCAATTTCTTAGCTTTGTAACTATTGCAGTTTTTTGGATTCACATTTAATTATTATGTGTCAACTTTGATAGATACCTCACCATAATGGATGCTCCAAAGGGACTACCTGCAAATAAAGATAAGAAAAAATCAGCAACACTGAATCATGATTCTAGCGAAAACAACTTTGAAGATTGCAAAAATCAAATTTACCTACAATCTTCTTTTTCTACGGTAATATATAATCATATAAAAAGTTTAGATTTATTTATTTCCTGTTATGTGAATTATTTAAATTGTTGTCAATATATTTTTCTAAGAAAATAACAATTTGATTTATTACATGTATACAGCCAATCCGCGAAGAATATTGGAAAAGGGTTAGAGATTCGCTAAACATTCGAGGATCCGCTGATGTTGAAGATCAAATCTGATTTTATTGTAGTAGTAGACTTCAATTTTATAATTTTTATTTAAATAAATCCATGTACTTCAATTGAATCGACATTATTCACAATTCTGATAATGTTTTAGTAAGCAATATAAAATCATTGAAATATATATAAATTAAAAGAGTGGGTCTTGTGTGCACCAAACACACAATAGCACTATTGTGCACTTGTTAGGGCCCACTCCTCAATTTAACCCACTAGGTAAAAATTAGCCCATTAAGTTAAAACAAAAAACTGTAAAAAAAAAAAGCTCATACTCCTTTATGGCCGCGACTTCTTTCCCTCCATCTCCAGCCGCGCCTTCTTCTCCCTCACTTCAGCTGGCCGCGACTTCTTTCCCTCCATCTCCAGCCGCGTCTTCTTCTCCCTCACTTCAGCTGGCTGCGACTTCTTCTACCCATTTCCTCCGTCACGCCGCCGCCTCGTTCAATTAGCACCACCGTCTTGTTCAGTTTGCACCGTCGCCTCGGGAAGTTCGCGCCTCCGCATCGGGAAGTTCAGTTTGTACAATTCTCTTTCTTCTTCTACATTTTGAATTCTGTGTTTGTATTAATTTCTTTATGAATTCCAACAACAAGAACAAGAGAATAGCAATGAATCAAGAGAATAGCATGAATCAAGCGAATAGCCTGAAACTCGTATATGAAATCTGTAAATTTTCATAATAGTGTTTCTCAATTTTTTGGATTGATTTCTCGATTTAATTTGTTTGTTGCATTGATTTCTTAACACTTCGGTTCTGATAATTGGAATATGCCGTTCAGACTATATACTTTAACTTTGTACTATGCTTTTAGAAATTTCAGTTTTAAATAGTAATGGTGGTGTTTTGATTAGCATGAAACAGGGCATTTTGAATTAATGTTTGACTAACATAGTATATTTTATTATAAATAATAGTATACTTTTATTCGAATGACAGTATATGTTATCTGCTCACTTTTTTTTAACAGACTGTGCAAATGACACTTGGAATATGCAGTTCGGATTATCTTGATTCTGTCAGTTCTCGTCTCATTTGTTAAACTTTCAATATTATATTGTACTATACAAAATGTTGTGCATGGTAAACATTGTATACGTTAATGTTGCTTATTTTCTGATTTTTAACAGAAAAAGTAAAAGAATCAATGGATATTGAACTGCATAGTGATAAAGTGGGGCAAGGAAATCACCAAGGTAACATTTTCAAAAAAATGTTCTTTAATATGTAAACATAAATTATATACATTTAAAAAATGTTTCATGTTTTCTGCTTTTGATGCAAACTTGATTAAAAATGAGCTTCAAACTAAAACATTAAATTCAATACAACTACACCCCACCTTGAGCTTAGATGATTGATTGAACAACAATGAAGTTAAAAAGAAGGAAATAAATGTACCTTATTTTTTTCACATACATAGTATAGGTTTTTTTTTCCAACAAAGTTGTTTAGTATCTGACTTTTTCCATGATCTTTAATAGAAGTATTGAAAGAAACACTTGATATTGAAGTGTTCGATGATAACGTGGGGCAAGAAATCCATCAAGGTAACATTTTCAAACAATTGATGTCGAATAATTTTTAAATATAAATTATAAATATTGACGTCAAACTTGTTTCATATTTTTAGTTTCAGATTCGAACCTGATTGAAATTGAGGTTGAAACTCAAACATTGAGTTCAGAAGAAATCCATACCACATTGAGCTTAGATGATGGTTCGAACATCAATGAAGGTAACAATAAAAACATGCATATGAATTAATGTTTGACAGACTGTGCAAATGAATTAATGTTTGACTGACATAGTATACTTTATTATAAATAATAGTATATTGTTAGTTGCATAACAGTATATGTTATCTGCTCACTTTTTTTTGACAGACTGTGCAAATGAAACGATAGATGTTTCTGGTTCACTACTTGGGTTTCAGAGAAACACAATCCTTGAAATGTATGATTTGTATTGCACGCATGCTCGTATCTTGGGTTTCAGTGTTCGAAAGTCAAGCAATCGATTCTCATCTAAAGGAGATATCTTGGGAAAATTGTTTGTGTGTTCCAAGGCTGGGGAAAAGAAAATAAATTTAGAGGAAAAGAGGAAAAGGAAACCAAGCATCAGAACAAATTGTGAGGCCTCTATGAGAGTTTTAAAGAATGAAGCGGGGCAATTTGAAGTTGTGAAACATTGTATGATTCACAATCATGAACTAACTAGGCCAGAACTCAACCACTTACATCGTTCTGAGAGGAAAATCACAAATGAGAAGGCAGAAATGATAGAAAGTATGGTTACTTCTGGAATAAAGCCAATGGATTCTTACAGATATATGGTTTATGAAGCTGGTGGAGAAGAGGGTGTTGGGCACACCATGAAAGATCACTTGAACTTCATTAGCCGAATGAAAATGGAAGCAATAGAAGGAGGGGATGCTGAAACTGTGGTAGATATTATACAAGAGGAAAATGAAGAAGATGTTGATTTTTTTTACAAAGTGAAGATGAAAGATGGAAGATTATGCAATATCTTTTGGAGAGATGGTATGATGATGGAAGATTTTAGTGTATACGGAGATGTTCTAATATTTGACACAACATACCGAACAAATAAGTACAACTTAATATGCGCTCCTTTTATAGGCATAAACAATCATTGGAAGAATGTGATGTTTGGTTGTGCTTTTCTATCAGATGAAAAATTGGAGTCATTTGAGTGGCTTTTCACAGCATTTAAGAAATCAATGAGGGGGAAATCTCCAGTAACAATATTCACAGATCAAGATTTTGCAATTGCAAAAGCAATTGAAAAGGTACACAAGTCTTATCACTAAAGCCATACTGTTTTAGTATTCCTTGTATACTATGACTTCTATAAACATATACTATGTGTGTTTCATAACTATAGTATAAACTTTCATCTATAGACATATTATGCATCCACAAACAAAAATATGTACTATACTGTTTTAAACATATACTACAGTGTTTCTGAAAATATACTGTGTCAAGTTTATAATATTTCTAGTAACTGGCTTATTTATAATTTTCAACCTCCAATGTAGGTTTTTCCTGATACAAGACATCGCCTTTGTCAATGGCATCTTTACCAGAATGCAATAACAAGGTTTGCACGTCTAAAAAGTAGTAGCAGTTTCAAGGATGAATTCACAAAGTGCTTGTCCGGGTGTGTTGATGAAGTTGAATTTGAAACATGTTGGGAAAATATGATATCAACATATGGACTTCAACAAAATGATTGGTTTGCAAGATTGTACAGCTTAAAAGACAAGTGGTGCACTGCATTGAGCAAAGATTTCTTTTCAGCTGGAATACTATCTTCTCAAAGAAGTGAAAGCACAAACAGAGTAATATCATTCAATGCAAAGAAGACAACATCCTTGACTGATTTCTATGGTATCTTCAAAGAAATCGTGAAGCGTTGGCGGAGCACAGAAAAACTTGATGAGTTCACATGTGCAACATCAAAGCCTTCCTCAAATTTGGACATGACAGGGATCATAAAACAAGCTTCAGAGGTATATACTACAAAAATTTTCAAAGATTTTGAAGAAGAATTCAGAAAATGCATTTCAAGTTACTCAATTCTTGTTGGATGCCAAGATAGTACAATGATTTATCATGTTTCATCCCATATGGTTGACAATAAGAAAAGCATAGTAATATATGACAGAAGCATGGATTTAATTTCTTGTACTTGCAAGAAATTTGAGGAGTGTGGAATTCTATGTTACCATTGCTTGAGAGTATTGCATATAAATTATGTCCAAAGCATTCCAGAGATCTACATAAAAGAAAGATGGACAAAAATGGCAAAATCAACCATTTGGGAGAAAAACAGCAAGTCAAATCCAGCCATTGAAGCACATCAAGTAACCATCCAATGGAGACATCAATTGGTACGTAATTACTACAACTTGATATTGACAAGCCAACAACATGAGGAAACAAGAAGAATCATGGAAGAAGGGTATGTGAGAGATAAGGAAGCTATTGATGCTTTCTTAGACAATTCAGAGCCAACAGAACCCACAGAATCAACTAATACCATCCTTGATCCACCTCAATCAAATACAAAAGGGAGGAAAGCACAAAGGGCGAAGTCTCAACTTGAAAGACGAAGGAAGAAGAAAGCAAGAGAACCAACTCAAATCAAGAACAATGAATTCGGTTCAAAAACGCCCAATGTTCGTATCATTTAGTTATATGTACTGAATATATCTCTTTTAGTAATATTGTTAAACTAATGACATTATTATTCTGTTCAGTAATAGTATATGTTATGCTTTCTCACATTATATGTTGTGTTATGTTTTAAAGCTTCACAGTATATATAATGTTGTGTCATAGTATACTGTTTATCAGATAAACAGTATATTTATTTTCCCTTTTTTTGTATACTATGACACAACATTATATATACTGTGAGGCTTTAAAACATAATTATTTTATTTTTGTATAATTCGATATATTAATTTTTCCCAACTCGCATTTCCATTATTCTTGTCTTATGGAATACATAATATTACTTATAGACTACATTCATCTACTAATAATGCACACGATAAAGTCGACGAACAAAAACCCGATAATGATGACTTTCTTGCAACCATTTCAGGGGATCTTATCATACCCCCTTTGACCACACAATAATGTTGTGATGTTTTATAACTTTCTATTTTTAATTAAAAAATTAAATTTCTTGTAAATGTTACTAATAATCTTGTTCTTGTTTTCAAGTTTAACAAGACACAACGATTGGTTCAATATAACCAAAATTTTGCCTTACAGTACATATCATTTTACTTGATAGTATACATCATTTTGCCTGATTGTACATATCACTTTGCGTGATAGTATATTTTTAATATACTTACTTTTCTATAAATACAATTTTTGTTACTCATCAATTATTTTTGAAGCCTCGCAGTGTATTTAATATTTGGACATAGTATATGTTATAGTATCTGACAGTACACGCGCATATTCAGTTTGGACTCGGAAAGCTGCCTCGACCGAGTCAGAATCGCCCTCGACCGAGTTGGTATTCAACTCGACCGAGTTGGGATTCCCCTCGACCGAGTTGGACTTTCTGACCAACTTTTCGTATTGCTCTTCATTTTTCACTCGACCGAGTCAGATTTTCTGACCATGCATGTAAAAACTCAGAAAGCTGCCTCGACCGAGTCATAATCGTCCTCGACCGAGTTGGTATTCAACTCGACCGAGTTGGGATTCCCCTCGACCGAGTTGGACTTTCTGACCAACTTTTCATTTTGCTCTTCATTTTTCACTCGACCGAGTTGCTAAACAACTCGACCGAGTCATATTTTCTGACCATGAATGTAAAACTAGCATGTATCAAAACCCCATTAACAATTTCATTTTGCGTGATAGTACATTTCATTTTACCTGATAGTGTACATTATTAACCAGATAGTACATATCATTTTGCGTGATATCATATCTTACACTACACATACCTGTACCAAAAACATATCCAAAATTATACTAAAATTCATCAACATTCACATATCCAAAAGCTATAACAAAATATATCCAATATTGTACCAAAACATCATCAAAATACACATATTTATTGTGTCGTAGTATATGCCCAAATGATAAATAGTATATTTATTTTTTATAATTCGATATAATTATTTTATTTTTGTATAATTCGATATATACATTTTTCCATTATTCTTGTCTTATGGAATACATAATATTACTTACTTAAAATAGTACATTCATCTACTAATATGCGCACAATAAAGTCGACGAACCAAAACCCGGTCAAAGATTTGTTCAATATAACCAAAAATTTGTCTTACAGTACATATCATTTTGCCTGATAATATACATCATTTTTCCTTATAGTAAATATCACTTTGCGTGATAATATATTTTTAATATACTAACTTTTCTTTGTTTATTTAATATTTAAACATAGTATATGTTATAGTATCTGACAGTATACGTAAAAAGCCAGAAACCCCAGTAATAATTTCATTTTGCTTGATAGTACATTTCATTTTGCCTCATGATATCAAAATTCACATATCCAAAATATATAGCAAAACATATTCAACATTGTACCAAAACATCATCAAAATACACACATTCAAGACATATGAACAACGTATAGAAACCTGTACGAAAACATATGTTCTATTACAATATTTGCCCGCCTCCAATCAATCCACATCACTCCCCGCCTTTCTTTTTACCTTTAAATGTCTTCTTTTTATTTCGAGGATTCCTAGCAACAGTTTTACCTCTTTCAGCAGCAGATTTTTTCTTTTTTTGGGCAATTCTTGCAATCATATCCGCCTTTCCATTGATAAAATTTTGCACATCTCGAAGAAGTTCTTGTTTTCTTTCATTTAGTGGTGATAGAACAATCTTAACACAAAATTCACCTCGCAAAGCACGACGGACATCAGCCTAAAATAAAAATAAAATAAGATTAATAATAGCAAGAGTCATCAAAACAAAATAAAGGAATGACTTAAAAAATAAATAGAGAATTACCTTGACCAAATTGGGTTCATGATATACAAGACCATCAAACTTCATCATATGATGCATCATGTAAATAGCACAATCTTGATCATGCCTCTTTGTTTGCCACTTAAATTGCACATTATCGAACCCATAGTTCAAAATTTCATTGGCTTTAGAATGTCCAATTCGATCAAGCAATTTTGAAATATGACATTGCTATAAAAAGAATAAAATGGAAATGGATTAGAATAAAACACATGAAGTAGACAGACTATAACTCTGAAAATTATATACTAATATGTTTTATACACAGACTATAACTCTGAAAATTATATACTAACATGTTTTATATAATGTACTGTAGTAAATAAAAAAACTATTGTCTTACCAATAATGTTGCAGCTTCAAAGAAGACATTGTCATCACCTTCATACTTACGATTGTCCAAATAATGGAACTTCAAATCAACAAAATTAACAACAACACAAGCATAATGTGCTCCAAGAAGAAATGGGACAAAAATCTACAACATAAATAATAGGTTAGGTTATACTAAAACAACTAAACAATAAAAAAACTAATTAAGATACAACTAACCATATCAACGTTTTTTAACAAATTTATATTCCCTCGAGCACACAATTCCAAAGAATTTATTATTTCATTTTCATTCTCTCCTGCTTCACCAACACCTTCAATCAATCTCCTCAATGAATCCTATTAAAAAAAAAATTATAATTATAATTACACAAATAGATAAATAATAGATACATAATTTTCAACTTACAGTATGCTCGGTATTAAAAATAAACCGGCTTCGTCGATTTGCATCCCCTTCTCCACGATTAATCATCAAACTCCATGTATCAACTATAGACTTGAAAACTTGATTTAATGGATTCAAACAAATCATATCTTGCTTGGGAACAATATGAGTGTTCCCATTCCTAAAGCAAACAGTGCTGCAAAAGAAAACATATACTGTGTCACTAATAAGCTAATACTATAAATTGGAAATAAATATACTAAAACAAAAAAAAAAAACTTACATATCCTTCTCAGGTTCCTCACTAAACAAGCAATAGTCAATGATTTCTTTGTGCTTTCGATCCATCGAAGAGAACAAGTGATTGAATGAAACTAAAAGTTCAGACACATATTCACAATTCTCATCAAATTGCAATGAATTGAAATCCAAATCAACTGCTGCATCCTTTTTCCTTACACTGACAGAATTCAGTGCCTCATCTAATTCTTTAGCCGATGCAGGTTCATCATCAACTTCCACTCCTTCTCTAGCTTTTCCGACCTCGGGTGATGGGGTAAGAATGTCAAATGTCGGTCCATCAAAATCCATCTTCTTAAAATTCATAAAATTATTGACAACATCGTCAATAATTTTATGCACTTTTTCATCCGACCAAAATTTCTGTGAATCAAAGTTTTCGGGGGTTGAAGAATTCCCAGCTTCATCTACTGAACTTTTCTTAATTTCCAACAATTTTGTCATGTAATAGTTGGAAACAATAGAAACATCCCTCTTAAAATATAGAAGAATTTCATGAAGCGGCTGCAAACAATACAATAATTATATCACATAAAAGAACATATACTATAAATAAAAAACATGAATAAATAAAAACAATACTTACATCAGTAGCTACAGCTTGAATTTCAGAATTCTTCAATTCTGTGTTTGGGACAGAAAAGGTAATGTATTCCAACTCATCAACATTACTTTTTTCCTTCCTACCATTAGTTTCAACACCATTTCCCTTTCCCCGATTACTTCTAGACCCCACCTCAGTTCTAGATATTGGATATTTATCCACAATTAAATCACCATCACCGTATCTCTTTGCTTTGGACTCTTGACTACACCTCATGGACAAATTCTTGTCATTCCAATGACGGATAAGTGGTAAAGAGCATGGCTCAGCCAAACCATGCCACTTCACCCTGTGAAGATACATGATTTGCAATAGAAATGTGCAACCACCTACATAAGCACCCCGACACTTCATATACTTATTAACAGACAAGCACAGTCTATCAATAACATATGTACACCAATCCAACTTTGGAATCAGAGTCACATCCTCGGTGGCTTTTAAAACACCAATAGTCAACAACCTATTTGGTGCTGGGGCCAAGAAAGAACAAACAGCATATAACAAAAAAATTCTTTTAAAATCATCTCCTCCATTACTCAACCTCTCAACAAACAAAACTTCTAACTTACTCAACAATACACTAGAAGCTATGCCATACTCAGATTCAAGCCTAGAAACAAGTGCAGGGCTCTCTTTTGAAAACCCATAGATTGGGACCTCAACTCCCTCATTCCTAGGAATCATAAATGCATCATATACATCATCAGCTGTCACAAGAAATTTCCTAAAATCATCAATTCTTATCATCCTACTACTAGGATCAAAATTGTCTACTAACCAATCCAACATCCCTGCATGGCGATTATTGCTGATATTTATATGAAGCAATCCCCCAAAGCCCATACTTTCTACATCCCTTCTTTGAGCATCCGTCAACTTACCTATGACCTTAAATAAGCCATTTGGTCTACATTGGAAAGTTAAACCCCTGCAATTTTATAAAGGAATAAATTGTTAATTACAAATGAAAATGATAAAAACATCTACATAAAATAAAGACTGTAGTATAGCTTAATATTGAATATTCTGTTAATTATAATACACATATACTATCAGGCAAACTGATATGTACTATCAGCTAAAATCATATATACTATCACGCAAAATCTTATATGCTATCAGGCAAAATCATATATACTATCAGGCAAAATCTTGCATACTACCCGGCAAAATCATATATACTATCAGGCAAAATGATATGTACTATCAGGAAAATCATATATACTATCAGCCGAACACATTTGAACCAGAAAAACAGGGCAGTATATAACAAACACAATACTTTACAAATATAAAAATACACATACTATATGTTAAAATCTTTACACTATACAGTTTTCAAAGATATACTATATAAACAACAATAGATAACATAAAACTAGACACTAAATTACCTTGGTTTTTCATCTTCAGCTTCATCAATATTAACATATTTTCCTTCATCTTTCTTTCTCTTTCCAGCTTCACCTTGCACAAATTTCCCTTTTGCTTTATTTTTCTTGTTAGTTTGTTCCTCAACACATTGCCCTTCACCCCTTTCTTTCCTCTTCTTATTCTTTTGAGGGCTGTCAACAAAATCACTACTAACATTGCCCTCAACAACCAATTTCTCTTGTGAACCTTCTCCACGAGATCCAATACGAGCCTTCTTCTTTTCAAAAACTTTCTCCTTTACAACTTTTACATCAACACCCTTAGTCTTGGACTTCATACTCATTTTCTCAGCAGAATCGATACTAACATTGCCCTCACTAACCAATTTCTCTTGTGAACCTTGTCCACGAGATCCAATAGGAGTCTTTTTCTTTTCAGAAACTTTCTCCTTGACAACTTTTACAGCAGAAACTTTAGTCTTGGACTTCACACTCCCTTTCCCGGAAGATTCAATACTACTCTTCTCCTTACCAATTGATTTCTCCTTTGAAGGACTTCCACCAGTGCCCTTCTTACTCGTTCTTAATAATTTGGCAGAATCTTCAATACTTTTAGCAACAGTGGATCTAAGAACCTTTTTCTTAATTCTAGGAGGTTTACGAATCATTTGCTTAAAACGACCCACTTTCTTCGGTGGTTCATTAGATTTTTCTTCCATTTCAAGGTCAAAAATATAAACCTGTTACATAAAAACAATAACATCAATATTTCATCCAACCTAAACTACAAGAAAATTTCATATTGCTCAACTTAAACAAAACTATATTTTTTATGGTGGAGGAAAGATGTTTGAACCGAATCTAAGTAAGAAAATTTCATATTGCTCATGTTAATTATTAACTATTACAGTTCTTCACGTCAAGTTTTGAACATCACTTTGGGTCAGTCAACTAAATGCAAGTTCGAGATCAGATTGAAGACAAATTGGAAAATACAAAAGATGATTATTACATGAAACATTACAGTACCATAATATACACAAAACGCAGTAGCATAATTGTGTATATTAATTTCATTTGGTTATATTCCTAACCATGCATCTATGTAAATGATTTCTCCACAACAATGCACAACAATGGATGCTTTAGCACTATCCACAACAATGATTTCTCCAACAGCAGAAAGAGGTAAATAAAGAAACCATTCTTCTTGTGTAAATATACACACAAAAATGATCTATTGTCAAACAATCTTAGGGTAAGACACAAAGACTGTTCTATAGGAACTTTGTTCATAAATGTATCATTTCGTGCAATTTACAACGCTGGTAAATGGAAGACTGAGTGTGGAGTCCGAAAAGATGAAAAAGCGAAAAATGATTAAATATTGGTGTGAACAGATTAAAAAATCACAAAATTCACAAAATCTATAACCCCACTCTCAATACATTTATACTATACCTGAATTCGACTGCGATTCGACTGCGAGTCCTCCGATTGCGATCCAACTCCGCTTTCAGACAATCGAACACTCGAAACAAAAAACAGGGCATTCAAAATTAGAGCATTCAAATCATAAACAAGAGACTAAAATGAAAACGAAAATCTGAAACATGCACATAGTAAATAACGTACATAGAAAGCCCTAATCTTCGAAAATAAATTGTGGGCTCAGAAATCGCAACCACTGAACCAACTCCAAAAACCTACGCCCTAAACTTCGAAAAACCACAATATGTGCGTCGGAATCAACATGAAGCAACTTCGAAACACCAAGATGAATGAGCAGCGAGAGGAAAAGCAGCGCGAAGAAACGCCGGCGAAGAAGAACAGCGGAGAAGAAGCGCGAGGAAGAAGAAGATGGGCGCGGCTGTAAATTTTTCAAACGTAATTAGGGTAAAAACTGCACTTTCACTAAGGGTAAAAAACGGACCGGTCTGGACCGGTTTGGACCGGTCTGAACCAGCGAAAATTAAAAATAAACCGGCAAGTGCACAATAGTGCTATTGTGTGTTGGGTGCACACAAGTTTTTGCCAAATTAAAATATCTCGGCAAAAGCATTGTTTGGTTAAGATATTCTAAAAAGAAAACGTAGAAATATATATTTATAAATCAAAATATTTCTATTGAAAATTCCGTGGAGTTGAAAAAGCCATATATTAATTTACTTTTCAATTGGAAATCTAATTGTCATATTAAACGATCTAAATATCCAGTCCAAATCATATCAACATGGTATATATTTAATTTTGAATTGTTCATGTTGTTGAGATGTTTTAGAAATTAAAAAATATGTTACAGATATGTTTTCTAGAATTTTAAAATACATCATATCTATTTAAAATTTATAGTTATATAATACAATTTATAAATAAAAGAATTTATATAATTGAATATAATTGAATATTAGAATATATAAATATCCGAACCAAATAAAACAAAAGAATAGACATGTAATTTATTTTAATATAAAGTGTAAAATGTAGTTGAGATATTTCAGGAATTATACATTCGTTGAAATATACTATTTCGCTAATTTAATCAACAGAATAATTTTTTGGACATGTGTATATTAGAGTTTTAGAGTTTTAAATAAACTTTAAATAAATATATGGACTCCCGATTTTTTAAATTAATGTTTAACAGAATGAATATTTAGATGCGTGTATACTAAGGCGAGCCTGTTGTTTAAAAAGAAAATGTTTGCCACATATTCAATGCATGTATATAATACAACTTATAAAATCAATTTAAAATTATTTCATTAGTATAGATATAATAAAAACATATTATAAAATTTAGATATGTAATTGAGATATTTGAGGAATTGAATAAATTGTATACATATGTATTCTATATTTTTAAAGAACATTATGTCTATTTTTTATTTATGAAATAAATATAAATAATTTTTAAATAACTAATGTGGATATAATCACTGATTAAAAAAATTTATAATTATATATTTCAATTATAAATCAAAGAATATTTACATAGAATATAAAAACGCCATATATTTTTTTTAATAATTTGTACGATATTATTGAAACATTATAAGATCTATATTTCCGGTCCAAAAAAAAAAAAAAAAAAGATAAACTAATGATTTTTTTTTTAAAGTTATTATTTAAAATGTAGTTGAGAGATTTCAGGAATTATATAATCAGTAAAATATGTTTTTACGCGGTAAGTTTTACAGAACGTAGTTACAGACGCGTGTATACTAGGGTTTTATATAGGCTATAAATATCTGGACCCCTTCATCCATATCTGTCACACGCAAGATTTTAGTTTCAAAGTCAGTTGATACAGAAACAATGGCTCCGGTATTCAACATGGTTGATGAACTTACTCCAGAAAAAATATGTGGACAGTAAGGGTTCGTTTAGTCAGAGCGTACATAGCCTGCGTACATAGCTATGTGGGGGTTGATGAACTTACTCCAGAAAAAATATGTTGTGGGCAGTAAGAGTTCGTTTAGTCAGAGCGTACATAGCCTGCGTACATAGCCTATGTGGGGACTACCAGGTGAACCTTACAACTACAGAAAAAATAATTCTAAATTACGATCAGAAAAATACAAAATAATTTATCTTAGAACAAATTTATTTCAAATGGTGGAATATTTCTAAATTAATAGAAATTTAGAATGTTCATTTTTTTAAAAATAAATTTAAATTGGTAATTTACAATCCGAAAATATTTAATTTGATTCGGTTTTTTTCTTCTCTCATCTCTCTCCCAAAATCTTAATATTAAACTATAATAAATTTTGGAATAGATCATACTGATTAACAATAATAAAAAAACAACGAAGATATACAATCCAGAATTGCAAAGATTGAGAAAAGAATATATTTTCTTAATGATTATTCCTATATAAAGTATTTTATTAGCATTAGCTTAGTTCATTAATTTTTCTTTATGTTTATCTAAATCAAAATCCAACTTTATTTGTATGAGCTAATTGAAAGATTTGAGGTTATCTATGTCTCTAAAAATTCTAAATCCAAATTCAACTCTATTTATATGAATCAGCTCATCATATGGACTATGAAGATTTAATTCATCCTAAAATAAAATTGTATTTTCTATGTCTTTCTTAAAATTTATTTCTAATAGAGGATATTTTGTAGGTAAACTAATAAAATATTTTATATAAGAATAATCCTTAATTCTTTTTGTTGTTGTTTCTAATAGAAGATGTTTTGTACGTAAACTAATAAAATATTTTATATAAGAATAATCCTTAAGATTATTTGTTTTTCAATCCTATTAATTGATTGATATTAGATTTGAAACTTTTTGTTTCTCAATCTGTTCAATCATATCGGATTCTGGATTATGTATGTTCACTTTATTTATTATTATCAATCAGTGTGATATATTCAAATTTATTATAATTTAATATGAATATTTTGATATAGACAAGAGAAGCTAAATAAAAGGATGAAAAAAAAAATATCTGGAATAAGATACGAGAAAGAAATTCGTGAAAAAATTAAAATGTATTTTTATTAGAGGAAAAATCTGATTTTCTGGAGTAAGAGGCAAGGAATGAATAACACTGCAAAAGAACACAAAAGTTTTTTGTAACAAATTTTAACCATTTTTTTTTTTGTTATATATTATCAAATAAAAATGCATTTTTAATAAAAGGTATTGTTCATATTAATATTGATTTACTCTTAAAAAAAACAGCCCGTGCATCGCACGGGAGCATTTACTAGTTACAAGTAAAAGAATATTAAACGTAGTTACGCACTTTAAGTAGTTTTCAATTTTGATTGGTCTTGTAATAATTTGGCGCGCTCGGGTATAGTCTTGTCAATGGTGCAACTTATTCTAATTTTTTATTTATTAAATTAATTATTGTTAGGATATGTTTATTTTGTGTTGGCAATATTTTTGCCAAAATTCCTTATATTATCTGATTTATTGTTAATATTATTTTAATGCAGGAAAAGTAATAATTAAGATATATATCGAAAAAGATATGAAGAGATAATACTTAAGTGTCAAGTATTACTTGGATATCAAGAATCTACAGCGAATAAGGATGGAAGAAATAAATCACGTAATATCATTGAAGATATATGGCTTGCGGAAGATATAGGAAAAAGGGGATCAGTTGGCATCATCATTATATAAATCAGAATGGCAGCAGCATATGATTACGAGTCAAGCACATGAAAGTCTATTTTTTGCTTTTCTAAGTTGAGATTTAGTTTGAATTTTTTCATGTACGTAAATTGTTTTAGTGAGCAAATACTTTTATGTTTCTAGTTCTAGTTGTGCATTGACGAAGAGAGTCATTGTGTTTGTGTCGAAGGACCTTCGGGAGAAGGAACTTCAAGAAGGGTTCGGGAGAGCTCGTCCGGCCTTCGGTGGTTTGCCGTGTTAGTGCCGAACAAGTTGACGGGAGTCGTCGGACGTTGTTGATATAGTACAGGTTAGATATTAGGGAATCGAGTCTCTTTGTAAAACTTATCGTTATACGGAGTATCAAAAACAATAAGTTCCGAGGGGTCTGAGGGATTCAGCCCCGTGTTTATTTTGGTGTTTGTTCTTCGTTTTTAATTTCGTCAGTTTCTGTGTTGGAACATAAACTGTGCAGTCCAGGAATTTTCAAGTGGTATCAAGAGCGGGTCCGTATCCTAATACGGTAGATTTTGGAACACTGCATTGCTATGGATTTGTGTGGCAATACTGTACGACTTCCCTTACTTGATGGCACGAATTACGATTATTGGAAGTCACTTACGATGACTCACTTGGAGGCGATGGGTGATTAATACTGGGAGATTGTTGAATCCGGATGGTCTCCACCTACTGCCACAGACTCGACCACACCAAAGCCTATATCTGAGTGGTCTTCTGCTGAAAAGGAACTGTATAAGGTGAATCACAAGGCTCTCATTTTCATTCGAACGGCTGTTGATGAAGTCCAATACATGAAAATATGCAACTGCAAAACAGCCAAAGAAGCTTGGGACTTGCTCGAGAATTACTTTGAAGGAACCAAAGAAGTGAAGTAAGTCCAAACTAAGGAATTTGCGAAATCAATTTGACAACCTCAAGATGGAGGAAAGCGAGTCCATTGAAGACTATCACTCACGGTTCATGGGCATCGTAAACAAGAGGCTCTCACTTGGAGAGATAGTTCCGGAATCACTTATGGTGGATAAATTTCTGAGAAAATCACTTATGGTGGACAAATTTCTGAGAACCCTTCCGGATCGATTTTCAGAGAAAGTCACAGCGATCGACACCTCAAAAGCTATCGAAAATATGAAGATTGATCAGCTAGTAGGAGATCTCCTAGCTTTCGAACTCAACAAAGGGTTTGAGATCAAGGAGAAAAGTAGAGGCATAGCACTCGAAGCAAAAGTCAATCGCAAGGATGAAGAAGTCAGCGAACGTGATCCAGATCAGTCGAAAATTGTGGAGAATATGATATTTCTCTCAAAGAAATTTGGGAGCATGATAAAGAAGTTCCGAAAGAATGACCCGAGTCCCTCTTCGTTAGGTAAGAAATCAAGTCAAACTAATATAAGTAGTCCTAATTCTTCTTCAAGTTTTGCAGGTTCAACGCTGGACAAAGTTAGATGTAGAGAATGCAATGGGTGGAGTCACTTTCAGAAAGAGTGTCCCACGTTTCTGAGAAGGCAAAACAAGTCCTTAGCAGCGACATGGAGTGACGAGTCAGACAATGAACAAGAGAACGATCATTCGAACAACATGGCCGCTTTATCTACGTCATATGTGTGTTTTATAGGGCAAACCGAAACCGAAGATACTGATCCGGGAAAAAGTCCAAGTATGTTGCAACATGATGTACCTAACCTTTATGGATCTGATGCTTCTAATGGAGAAACAGGTCCCACAATTGAGGAGATGCAGAACATGTACAAGAAAATGTTGGTCGCATGTTTTCAAGGAAGCAAGGTCATCAAAAAATTGGAGAGTCAACTCCAAGAAGCACTGGCAATTATTGAATGGTTAGAAAGAGAGGTTAAAGGGAAAGATCTGGTCATTAGTAAACTGAATGAGGAGCTCACATTAAGAAACAAAAGCGTGGAGGCGATAATGGAAGAAAAAATTCGTGAGCTAGAAGTTGTGTTCCAACATGCACTGGCCGAAAAAGAAACTGAGGTAAATTCTTTGAAATTTGACCTCTAGACGATGCAAAGTGATCTTGGCACATGTAGGAGCAGTATGGAAAGCAAAGATGTAGGAAATTCTTTTAAATTCCCTTCCAGATCCTTTAGAAAATGAAACTTCTAGGCAGCTATCTCTCAAGAGCATTCCTCTTAATACGGCTACACTTGGAGAGATATATCAGACATCTCTTGCAGCACTAGAAAAATTATCCAACCATAAAAAGTTTTTCAAGCAATTGCAGGAACAAAGAAAGCTTTTAGGAAAAGCTTGTGATCGTCCATAACTATCTATCAAATGCAAGACAAAGAAGTGTGGATGTTCATCATCTCCAAGAGACAAGAAGTACAAATGGAAGAAAACAGTTTCCACATTTATCTGGAAACAAAATGTGGAAGTTCTTAAAAAAGACGAAAAGAAGGGGGTTCAAGATGTCAGACAGGTGCTACATTTGCAAAAAGAAAGGTCATTATGCAAAGCAGTGTCCAAACAAAAGGAAAAGAGATAATCTTGTTGGGTATCTTGCATAAATTGAAACATCGATGATGCAGATATCGAATCTATATTTTCTCTCAATGACGAACCAACAGAGGACATTGTTCTTGCCATGGGTATGGAGCAAGATACCGAAGATGAAGAAGTTCATGATCAACACATGATGTTTGATCTCTACACGATGGATATGTGCAAGGCTGAACAACAAGAAGAAGCCAAACTAGTCTATCCTTCTCAACCTTCTCCAAATGCAAAAATCTACATCTTTCCCACCAAATATGACAAACCTATCCCAGTCATTGCCTATTTTGATACCGGAGCCGCATCCTCTATTATGAAACCAGAAATCCTTCCATCCTCTCATTGGGAAACATTTTTGGTAGCCTTCAAGGATGCAAATGGCCAGAGTTTTCATATATCGTTGATCAGCAAACCAATATACATCCAACTTTTTCCTGGATATATGGTAAAATCCAAAGTTTATGGGTTTGACCTTCTTGGAAAAGACTTTATACTTGGGTTTGATGTTTTACACAGCCTCGAAAGAGTCTCATGGCACCCAAAAGGCCTGAAGCATAAAAATCACCTGCTACCTTGGACAACAGTCTCCCATCTTTACCCAATAGAAATCTTAAATCCCATTAAAGATGAGATAATCAAAACCTCCTGTGCCAACTCCCATTCCGAATTCCTCAGAAAATGTTCCTCACCATTGTGGAAAAATCCCCAGTTCTTCATTTCATTACCATACAAGAAAAATGAAGACATCAACCCAACAAAAGTCAGCCATCCAGGGATGAATCTAGATCATTATAACTTGGCTCTCCAAGAAGTAGATCAACTCTAAAAAGAAGATCTCATTGAATCTACTACCTCCCCGTGGGCGTGTGAAGCATTTTATGTCAAAAAAATATCAGAACAAGTTCGTGGGAAGCTGAGATTGGTAATCAACTACCATCCACTCAATCATTTCCTGGCAGATGATAAATTTCCGTTACCAAAATGAGATGTTTGGTTCCAAAGACTCCCACAAGCACAAGTTTTCTCAAAATTCGATCTAAAGGCGGGTTTTTGGCAACTTGGAATCAAACCAGAAGATAGGCCCAAAACAGGGTTTTGCATCCTAGATCGCCACTACTAGTGGAAAGTCATGCCATTTAGATTAAAGACAGCGCCATCATTATTCCAGAAGGCGAGGATCAGAATCTTCAAGCCCATACTTTCAAACGCTCTTGTATACATTGATGATATCTTTCTTTTCTATCCAGGTATTAATTTTCACACGAAACTGTTGGAAAAGTTCCATAACATTGTCCAATAATATGGAATCATGTTATCTGAGAACAAAATGGTCATTGGTGAGACAAAGATTGATTTCTCAGGCATGCACATCTCAAAAGGGCAATACCATCTACAGCCTCACATTGCTTCTCAACTAGATGAATTCCCAGATCAAAAGCTCTCATTCAAACAGATTCAACAATTCCTTGGCATCGTTAACTACATGGCACATTTCATCCATGGTTTGGCAAAACACAGGTCAATCCTATCAGCCCAGTTACGAAATGATGCTCCTCCATGGAACCAGAAGTGCGTAGAAGCAGTGAAGGAATTGAAGAAAATATCAAAAACTCTTCCAGCAATAAAGATTCCAGCAAAAGGCAGAAGAGTTCTCCAAAAAGATGCAAGTGATTGCTACTGGGGTGCGGTCCTACTGGAAGAAGATGAAAAAGGAAACAGGCATCTGTGCGGTTACAAGAGTGAGGTTTCCAAAGAAAGTGAAAAACATTATCACTCCACCTATAAAGAGATTCTCGCAGTTAAGAGGGGGATAGAAAAATTTGAGATTCATCTTGTAGGACAACATTTCCTCATAGAAATGGATATGTCCTCATTTCCAAAGATGAACCAGTTCAAGCAAAAAGTCCTTCCTCAGGCGCAATTACTCAAATGGGCGAGCTGGATTTCACAATTGAAGTTTGATGTCAAGAACATAAAAGGAAAAGATAGCTTCCTCCTGGATTTCCTATCCAGTACACAACGTCAAATCTCATTGGTCATTCCCATGATCTACATGATCAATCCTGAACAGCCAGAAAGAGAATACATGGAAGCCATGATCAAGCATATGCCACAGAATCTACAAGAAGAGGTTCTCAAAAATGTTCTTGTCACCAAAGGTATTGAAACCCTTCATGGGTTTTTAAAGATATACATTCACAGATATGGGTTAGATCAAGGACCACTCCTAGATCTGCCTTACCACCCAGTATATCCTTTCCTCACTACCATATGTATGAATCCACGCCATTACAGTTCATTCCTGAAAGAAGCATACCTCATGTTGTGGTATCTTGCTGACTTATACGCAATCGGTGTGCTCATTGACAAAAGCACAATGCTGCAATACCTAGCAAGTGCCTCATGAACAGAAGAAAACCACATTACAAAATACTGTGTAAGTGGTTAGCACTATTTCATGACATTACTTGGTGGCAAAAGCATATTAGGGAGCAAAGTGGACACGCTGTTTTTGTCACATTCAAAATATCCACTGTTCCAGAACAGGAAGAAGATGGCATCAAGACCAGCAAAAGATATGAAGCCCATGTGCAGACTGGCTACAATGATTCAGCTTTTGACGGAAGACACTATCATGCAAGAGCTCGTGCCTTAACAGTACTGAATGGAATAAAGGAATCAACTTTAATGAAAAGCTATTTTGTCCTATTACAGCAAACTGGCATGATCCAGACACAACCCCCCAGACTTTATTCAAGAAATACGTCATGTTCTCGTGAGCTTTCATGATCAGTATGCATGGTCAAAAGATATTCGAGATCATCCCATATACAGAGTTGAAGGGAAGCTATTTACTTGGAAGAGATATATACCGGGTCGTAAAATATATGTGAATGAACTTGTTTCAGGCTGTGAAGAAAGTGATTCTGAAAGAGAAGATGATGATTCTGGGTAAGTAGAGCCCTCTTTTAGAGACCTGGAAAATTAAATAATTAGTGTCATTGTCATTATGTACTTATAAATATCTAGATATTAGTGTCATTGTCATAAGTCCTTGTCATTAGATAAATATCTAGATATTAGTGTCATTAGTCCTTGTCCTTGTCAAGATATGTCTAGAACAATATCTAAGGAATATGCTTTATAATATTCCTTAGGATTTGTAGTATAAACAGGGGTGTTTGGCATTTGTTACAACCAAACTAAGCCAAGTCTAGTATTCTCCTAGGCCAAGTTTGTTTATGGCTGTGGGTTGCTGGAGTACTGTAGGCTGTGAAGAATATAGTGGAATATGGAGGTTGGATTAAATAAGTGAGTGTTTGTTTATGTTGGTTGGAAATTGGGTTGTGAGGGTGATTATAATATAAAAGATGTTAAAGTTGATTTGATGTGTGTAAGAGTTAGTTAGTGAATAATTAATCATTGATTAAAGTGTGTATTGGGAATGATATTTGGTTGGTGATGTGTGTAAGTGTTAGTTAATGATTTGATGATATGTGGAGATTGTGGGCAATTTATTGCCCACAACCAGTGAACAAACACACAATGGGTTGGGCTCAATCCACAACCGATTGACCCAACCCTAAACAAACAGGGCCCTAGAGTCTTCTCTTGTAATCCTTGTTCTTTTATATAAATAAAAGTCTCCCTTTCATATATCTTGAGTATTCTCTCTTATCTTATATCACAGTCTTTATCTTGATCCTAATAAACCTCCTTAATGGTTGTACTTACGATGTGTTCGTAATTTGTATTCGGAGAGAGAAAGCTGACGAATAGACGTTTGAGGAGAGAGAGAGAGAATGATGTGCTGGTGGGCAAATAGGGCTAGAGGGGGAGATTGCGCCCTTCCCCATATGTATATGCTGGACATAGTTTCTTGTTGGGCCCATACCTCACTTCGGATGGGTTCAGCCCAGCACAAACATGACCTTAATTTTAAAATTTTTAAGAGACCAAACATACTACATAGGAATTTTCAAAATGACCTAATCAAAGGCCCTTAAATCGTAAATAGTACTCCCTCCGTCCCGGCTTAACCTGCCTAGGTTGACCGGGCACGTGGATTAAGAAAAAGCAGATTTTGTGGAATCTTTGACTTTTTTAAAGTGATTGAGAATAAAGATTTTGAGGGTGGAGATTGTGAGAGAAAGTTGCTATTTATGGGGTAGGCAGATTAAGGTGGGACAAACTAAAATGACATGTAGGCAGGTTAAGCTGGGACGGAGGTAGTTTTACTTATTAAAAAAAAGTAGCCTCTTTTTTACACAACTCTATTGTTTAACATTAAGCAACTGAGTTGTGCAAAAAACTAGGTTATGTGATTACTTAACTTTATTGTTTTAAATAATTCAATTGTTTAAAAAACACAACACATCCATGTTATTTTACACAACTCGTTGTTTTTACATATAACACAACCCACTTGTCTTGCACAACTTAAAAAATGATTAAAAAAAAACAAACACCAATTACAACAATATGGATCTAAAAACAAATTAAAGTTTGTTATAAGAAAAAAATAAAGAACAAATACACACCTTAAAAGATAATCTGATGATGACGATGTAACACATGAGAAAGAAAGAGGGAAATTAAGGAAGAGAGGAGTAGAAAGAAAAAATTAGAGCGAAGAGAAAGCCCTAGTAATAACGAATAGGGAAGAGAAGAAATAGGGAACAAAACAAGAGCAAAAAGTTAATTCTTTTAAAATTTTCAATGTTATGTTATATTTTGTCTTTTCTTTGAATATGGTCAAATTAGAGGAGGCATTTTGTGATAATTTCATGGGTAAAAAAAAGTTAATTTAATATATACCATTAGAGATGGTTCGATACGGTATACTGTACCGAACCATCCATGCTTTTACCGTACCGAAAGTTTCAGTACGCCAAAAATTCGCTATGATATCAATAAATCCAGATACCGTACCGAAATTTCGGTATACCGAAGTTTATATCAATATCGGTATATATCAATCCATACTATACCGTACCAAAATTTCGGGAGTATACTGAATTTTGTATCGATACCAGTACATACCAATTCATACCGTTGGCTTTGGTATACTGAAATATCGAATTATCAAAATACCAAAAAATATCGATATATAAGAAAAATTCTAGACTATCATACCGTTATCGTACAGAATTTTCGATACGATATCACACCATACCAAAAATTCGGTATATAAAAAATTTCGGTATTTTCAGTAACTTTTCGATACGATATATGCGGTATTTTGATATTTTGGTATTTTTCCCCGTCCCTAGATACCATCCCTGTAAATGCACCTAGGGCCTGTTTGGTTGGCTGTGAAGCACTTAATATATAATATAACCAACCTATTAAGTATCTTGGTTGAGTTGTTCACAACCCTTGTTTCTATTAAGCCCGGCTGGAACTATTGGTTGGATTCTAAGGGGATGGTAGCTTTCAATATCATCCACTTAACCCAAGTTGTAATATTATAAGCGGGGGTATTCATGTAATTAAAAGGCTTATATCAACCATTTTGTCCTCCAAACAAAACGGATATTTTACTTAATCAATATATTACTAACCCACTAAAATCATCCAACCAAACAAATTAATAAATTCCAGCCAAGATATAACATCTACCCAAAAGTCTATTTGGTTCTACAAACCCAATTGTTGGGTTGGAGAACCAAACGGGCACCTAATATTTCTGGACTAAAATAGGCTAGTACAAAATGTCTATAATATATCGACGTGAATTTTGCCAACGCCCATCATCTTTCCTCAATTGCCGCCACCCTAGTAGCTGGGAAATGAAGCAAAAGGGGGGATAATAAAGAATTAACGCAACAAACTAACTGGAAAGAAAAGAAAAAATGAAAAACAGATCCACCACGACAAAATAAAACCAGTTTGGAACAATGGTATTGGTATTGTATCTCAGGTAGATGGTGAGTGCAACTGCAACCTTTGCTGGCGAGTGTACTCCCAGAGTGCAATGGCGCCACTGACATGAACATTTAGTGATCGAACTATGCCCAACTGTGGGATTTCAATGCACCCATCCAACACATGGATTATCTCCACAGGTATTCCTTCCTTCTCACGACCAACAACCAATACCTGTCCAAGTAGCATTACACCAATCAAATCACCAACCATTTTCAGACTCTATGTATGATGATCACTTACTGTTTTTGAAGGAAAACTGTACTTGTCCAGCGCTACGCTATTCGCAGTTTGTTCCAGACCTAGGACAGTAAAACCTTCTTGTTTCTTTTTCTCCAAGAATATTTTCATGCTCTCCACTGGTACTTCCACAACAGGAACCCACTTCTCTGCTGTTACACTGATGACAGCAGAAGCGATCAACTATTATTATAAAAGTGGGAAAGGGAAAGCTCTGCTGGATCTATAATCTGGACGAACCATGTAATAACTGGATCCAAGGGGTTAAATACATTGATAATTCTAACTTTTTCCACAAACATATCAAGTGATAGATGTGTAAAAAGCAAAGAAGCTAGCAACACCAAATTCAGGGGAGCATCGAGAAAAGAATGCATAAGAAACTGAAGAAACCTGATTAGTTGAAACTGCTTGTCATTTAATATGTTTTTATTCGCAACAGCTAGGCCAGCTGCTCTAAAAACCTGGCATAAGTAAGGGTTGTCACATATATTGAACTTAAGGGAAACATGCAAAAGAACTGAAATTTTTCGAAAAGGGGGTCAAAGAAAATGTGTCAATCATATATGTGTCTAAGCTCAAGTTACACACCTCACATGTCCGTGCCAAACCAGCCAGATTAGGTATCCGATCTATAAGCGATGCTACTAGGATTATTTGCTGCCTACTTGATTTTAACTTCTCTACAATCACACCCCTTGAATGCAGCAACTGATCAAAAAGCTGATCTTCGTTTTCCATTCCTGCATTTGTCAGCAAAAAGTCATATCCTATACCTTTTTAGTTCTGGTGTATAAGTAAAACTTATCTCTAAAATGATTTTTTAACATGTAAACTTCACTTCTTTATTTAAGGTGTATATATTAATGGCAGGTCCTACTAAAATGATGTTGTTTGAAAAAATAATATAGAAACTAGATATAGTTAGCTGTAGGTCCCAAGTGCTTCTTTAACTTGGTTGATCATAAATTTATTGGCCATCGTTTCATTATTTATAATTTAGGACATGAGCATCTGATTAATAATGATCGACTCTATGGGATGCGCATGTAAAAACAGAGTTCCATAGGTAACACTCATCCTTTATAACATCCTGAAACGAGTCCGTATGATTTTAATATGCAAGATATTAAGTTCACATACGCAAAAGTGATTCATGGGATGCTCTTTCATTAGAAGAAGCCGTAGGAACTGTCCCTTGCTGCTCATTCTTGGAGAAGGACATTTTTCTTTGGAAGTCGAACAATAGTTCTTTTTGGATGGAGGATTGTCCTCTGTTGGAGTTTAATATTTCACCACGTTTAGAACCTTCTTCGACGTGGATGCTCTCATTCTTGATAGCAGCTGCATCTTTAGCCATTGATGATCTAAGATTTACCCTAGTATCCTGTACAAACCGTCCGTGAGCAGCATATATGCAAGGAAAAAAAGGTCGAACAAAGCATAACTGCTTACATTTAGAAAGTCAATAACAGAATCCATAAGTGTCGTGGAAACGCACTCGAATTCTTGTTCCTACAAACATTCCACAAAATGTAGGGTTGAGAAATACGAAAACAATAACAAGAATCAGATTGAAGATCAATAAATATTCATGGTTGACAACAATTGGTATATAACACCAACAGGGAACTCAACTACAAACCCTGATATGATATGCATGCATCACAGAAATATTTATATATTCTGGGTTAGGGCCAACTCTTGGGCAGAAAGTAAAGAATAATAAGGAAGTTTCACTCTGTGCATAAGGCCTCTCAAATAGATAATACTGCATGTGACAAGCAGCATTCAAGTAATGCCCCTTGATTTCAACTGTTTCATCCTCTGCTCTAAATAATTTCCACCCCACAAAGTAAGAAACAATCCCTCAATTGCATAAATCAACTTCTTATCGTCTATGGCACGTTAAGATATCAGGACAAATGCAATTTGAAACAACATATCTTTGAAAACTAGCCTATAAACAACAGAACTACTAACGGTTACGGGTCTCGGCCTTTGATTCCCTTTTACAAATCTTCATTTTTGTTCTTTTTTATATAAAAATTAAATGTTAAGAAAGATATTTCGTTTCTTGCTTATTCTTCAAGTTCAAGAAACTCATAATTTGTCTGATCTCCATACAATTATATATTTTCTGTTAGTTTGAGAAATGCGAAAAAGGGGAAACAATGATTTTAATAACTGAAATGCGGGGTTCAGAAACCAATGCGTTTTCGGTGGGAGATGAAGAAGATAATGAGATAAGAAGTGTCTGCATCAACTTGTAAGCAGTGTATGGGACAACCAAATCAAGCATGGGGAGATGAATGGCAGAGGATCAAACTATGCTAGTTGGAGATCGTACTTGTCCAGTTCTAGTTATTGGAGAACAACCCACAAATAAGAATTTGCATTATGTGTGCCAAAGCCCAGACCATCTAATGGTGTGATGACACCTCACGGTCTCGTGCTAAAGATTCAGGACGGAATTCCCGAATACCCTAGCGACTTACGCTATAGCAATTACGCTTCAAAGAAATAATTCATTCATCAATAATCCCAAAAATCCAGCAGAAAACAATAAATACCTAGACCTATAGCCCATGGGCCAACCAAGATAACCAACAAAAATAACAAATAAACGGGCCTATGGCCAAACCAACAAATATAATAAACGTCATAATAATAATAAATCAGAAATCCTTCTTCTTCTCCTTTTGACGCCTCACATATACCACGATCGGGTTCCCATCATGGTGTCAAAAAACTAAACTCTGAAACAAGGAAGCAAATGCCAAGTATCATGGCGGTGGAGACAAAACCTCTTGAAGAGGTCCAAACAGCAAACAAACATGAGATTAACACACCATCTCATGAAACTGCTTATGTTGAGGAGGGTATTCTAAAGGAGAACACGATATAGTGGTTCTATTAGAAGGAGAGTATAAAACAAGAGAGATGAGATGCCACCTTGTGATGATGTGATCAACGGAGTGACCTTGAGAGAGAAAAGAAAAATTAGGCAAGAAGGGAACGACATTGTGACATTTGAGATAAATGAACGTTATGCATTTGGGGATCAAGTTGAAAGCTACATTCCAAACACAAATTTTCATATAGCAGCACCATACATATGTGAAAAGTTCAGATGTTAAGAAGGTTTGCTCCAAGGATCTATGGTATAGGCTGGCATATAGCAGCACCATACTATATGTGAAAGTTCAGATGTTAAGAAGGTTTGCTCGAAGGATCTATGGTTAAGTAAGATTTCAAGTTCAAGAAAATGTCTACTTTCACATATTTAAATTTTGAAGCATGTAATTGTTAACAACTCACCTCCACCCTCTTAGTAAAAATTCCAGCTGGTGATACAGACTTCACCGGATCAAAAGAATCAAGATAACTGTCCATTGAAGCTCTTAGCCTGCATTAAATTGATGAACATTATACTAATAGCAAAAGAATCACAGAAACATATTGAAATTGCAGTCCTTGTTCTCCATAATTGAAAACGTTTTACAAGATCAAACAAACTTATTTGCACATGCCAAGCCCATGGAAAGGAAAACCAATATAAACTCATGGCATATGTTCCACTTAAAACAAATGACTTCTGCAAAACAGTTACATTACGCATATTATAGATCACAAACCTCTTGTTTATAAGAACTGCTGCTGGACTGAACATATTTGCTGCAAGGTCTCCATAAGTATATAGAGATTAGGGTAGAATTCTTTAATCCCACCCCCACCAACTAAAAAAGAGGTAGTATGTGAAATCCAAGTTTGCCGGGGCATTATTATTCATAAATGTGTTGAGACAAAGATGTCCCCGGAGCTACTTGTAATATTTTGTTTCTGTAAGGATCTCATTGTTATAATCATAACATTTACAAACAATCACAATTTAGTCACATTTTAAATTCTTGTATACAATTTTTATGAACTACTTTTTTGCAAGATATAAATATTTTATTGCTCTATAATAACTTTACTATTTCATGAGCTCTATATTTTAGTAATGATAAAATAGTAATAGCTGGAGCAAAGTTCAAGTTTCAAAGTTTGCTCGCATATGCATTATAAGCTAAGTAAATTTGAACATTAATCGACTCCTAATACTTAAGAATACTATATTTAAAAAATTAGATATGTATCATTTATTACTCATAAGTCATAATACATGTGTGTGTGTGTGTGAATTTAAAAGATGTGACACGAAAACTGGTAATGATATAGAAAAATAATATATAAATTATTCTTTGAAAATACATAATCAACACATACAGAGGATCAAAACAATATAAAAGAAGGAAAAAAAAAAAAGCCAATACCATCATATTCTGCTCCAGCCACCTCAACCCATTCCTTTTACCGTCACCCATCCTTCACTCACTTCTACCTGATTCACCAACCCCCAACCCGTGATGATCTTGTTCCCCGTTAACCACTTACCATCCTTCTTCCTCCTCTTCCACCTTTACTTCAATTCATGTAGTAAAACTTCACTAACACTTAAGGGACCAACAATGCACTAATGGGACACAGACACTCGCGTACATAGGCAACGGATGTGGAGTTTAACTAAGGAGTAAATATATGCACCAAGAACCAGTAACTAAGATGTAACACCTCGAAACCAAAAACAACAGATTTTTAGTTTGCCTTTTTAATTAATTTTCTATACAGAGTTATTTAAAGCATATTTTATTTTTTCTAAATTCTTAAAGTCAAATTATTTACTTATTCAAATGTGGATTCTAACAAATCTTTGAGAGACAGTGATTTTACCTAATTTTACAGGAAGAGATCGAGCTCACTCGTATCACTCATCTGAATAAAGAAAGAAACATAGAAAGGATAAGAGATATAAAAAGGTATCTTCAGATTTATTTTGTAGACACGTAGAATTAGTTTAGAAATTTCGTATAGAATTTTAATACGACTTATTAAGTGAGTACCTACATTATAAATTGAAACTAAGTATAATTAGTATAATATTATAGAGCAATTACGTAATCAAACTAATGATCACGTTAATCATTTTGATACACCTAAAGTGGTGCACCTACCTAACTCACATGACACCACAGACATAGACTCTTTACACCTTACTCAAAGCCATGCACACGCTTGTCACTTATCCATGAGCGCAAATAACAAAGCAAACAGCCACGGTCAATTTCTTAAGAATGGATATATACTTAATTTTAAATATTTAAAATACACCTTACATAATGATAAGTAGGAGCCACAAATTCTCCTTTCCTTCATCCACATCACACTTACAATTTGGAAGTGTATCTACATCTCTATAAAGACTCACAGCAGCATTTCAATTGAAAGAAAAGGGAAACAAATCCTCATAATAATGTTATGTATTAGAAGGATTAAAGATTAGTTTTATGTGTACAACTCCTTCATCTCTCTCTCCTGTCGTACATATACACACCTCCACAACCATTAGTTTATCATTTGGCTTCAAGATCGGCCATTTACAAGGAAGCATTTGCAAGCTCGAGAATCAGTAGCAAATTGTGATCCTTACAAATTGTCAAAGGTTTCTACCTTAACTTGTAAGATATATTCGTGTTTAGGGCTTAATTTAGTTTATTTGATTGATCAAGGGTGAGCTCCTTTAGTTTTAGGTTTTTTAATACTGCTTGCTGGTAGTACACATGAATATGGATATTATATGGTTGATCGTCAGTTTATCGATATTGCTACGTGATTCAAAATCAGGACATGCATGTTAATTAAATATGTTTCATATAGTTAGATATGTTAATTATTATTATTATTGAGTTTAATATGGTTGGTGGTGCAATATAAGTAGATATCATATTATCTAAATGTCTTAACCTTGCTAGAATGCACCGGTGGTCGGAATTCATGTTTAGAGTGCAACTTCGGAAAATTATATAAATTTATTTAGTTACGATTTTATAAAACTCTCATACTATATCAAAATATATGATATCAGGAGTCTATGATTAAAATTTGAGGATGTCGAGTTTATGATTTTTAATGAATTTTACAAGATAAGCTGATTCTAGTTCTAAAGTCAGTCAAATTTGATCCTAGAAAATGATTTTTATGGAATTATTCCTTTCGAGTTTTCAAGAACTATTTTAGTATGTTATCTTACATAAAGTTACAAGTCTATAATTAAATATTTAGAGTTTTTCATTACATATATGATTTTTGGTGAATTTGACATGTTGGTCATATGGCCTAAAAATATCAATTTTCAGCTCTAGTAAAAACTTTTTATAAAGTACACTTTGAGTTTTGACAAACTGTTTTAGTATATAAATTATACATAATCGTGTATTAAATATCTAGATTTTCGTAATTTTAGATAATTATATGAAATGTGAATTTTTTTGCAATGGGCGATCGATCTACTTATAAAACGCTATTGTTACAAACTCTAGGAATTATATTTTTCTAAAGAATGAATTTATCCTATATGAGTCTAACTTTTGTAATTATGAGAATAAAGTAATAAGTTAGCTAAGTTATACATACATTACCTTATGGCTTCCTACGTGTTTAATGAGCTACGTGCTAAAATATGTGACTGCATGTGTAAGTATAAGTACACGTGTTAGCTATTATATATATAAACTGAGATTATGATTTAAATAGAATAACGTATGACAAGAAGAAGAAGAAGAATGAAGAAAATTATAAGACTTTTAGGTTTCAAATCGCGGCGTGTGCAGTACGACATAGATTGGACAACCTTGGAGCTTCTTCAAAGCAATTCAACCAAAGAACGTCCGTCCAATCAATCAATAAAAGTCTACATGAAAAGTGAGTAAATTTTATTAAGTATCATTTTGCTTGTATATTTATGTGTATGTCCAGCTTCACCTCAGGGCCATTCCAATGAAAGTGAAGGACATCCGGGTCATTAGTAGGCTAACCGACAGGTCACGCTGATTATAATACCGCTACATATCAGTATCCAGACTGGCTGTGCATATTTGTAAGTATGCCCGGCTCGTTACGATGACGAGTTCGATGGACCTACGGGTCAAATAATATGTAGATCCTCTACATAGTCGGTATACATTCTTATAGCTTATTAAAAAAGTGTTATCCTCTAGATTCGGATAACTCATAATGCTATGCTTAAACAGTTTCAGGTCCAATGGAAAAGCAGAATATCCAGCTGCCGCAGACAAGTTGTCAATAAGAAGTATAAGATGGAAAGTAAATGTATTGAAGTTAAGTATCACAACATTTTACATTGATTGAGTTAAAGTTGCAAGTATTTAAATGTAGTTTTAAAGTTGTACTAAAGTATAACAAATGCCCAAACTATATTAGTTAAGCTAAAATTATATGTGTTTTATCTTTTAAATAGTTTTAAATTGGAGGTTTCTACTATTTATGATGTCACAAAAGTATAATAGTAATTTTAACTCAGATATGGGTTTTTACGAGTTAGCTTTTATAGGAAGAACAGTCTAGCTATCAAGAAATCTTTTAACTCGTATTTTTATTTTATCCCACTAATATCTAAAAGTAGAAGAACGATTTAGTGGCAACCCTTCACCCGCTTACGGGCTAGAGTGTTACATAAGATATTCAAGAAATTAAATGAAGACACATTTTGATTGAGAAACTTTTTGATATTGCATAGGTAGTTACAATTACCGTGCACAATCTGAGTTATGAGCCAGATAATTTCTCAAGTCCGCAAAGCACATCCCCTCCAAGGACATGCAAGTACTGGTAATGGAATTTGAATCAGGCAACAACTTTTCAAGAACTTGATAGACTAATATCTGCAAGTTGTCAAATACTGCATAAATAACATATTCAGCATCAACATGTAAAACATTCTCCAATTCAATAGACTGACCTGTGTAAATCCACGTAAAGTGTGATGATGAGAGGTCAGTAATGGGACTATAGGAGGAAGTAATTCATCCAGGTGTCCAAATTGAGTCTTACTTTTTGCATGGAGAATGACATTAGCTGCTATAAATACATATGATGACAAAGCCTGCATCCATAAATCCATAAACTACATATAAATGACAGTTCTTTGGTAAAAAATATAAATGGCAGCCACTATAATCGCCTCCATTAGGAAATACTACAATCCACTCGGAAAAAAAATTGTGCATCGGCAGCCCTATAGAGAAGACAAGAGTCCGATTGTTTGTTGAAAAAGGATTCAAGAAACAAAAACAGAACTGTGCCAGACAGAAGAGTAACCTATGGAAATCCCACAACCTCTCTGTAAGAGTAAGTAGGTAGAGAATCCGGAGATAGGCTCCACCAGCAGCATGGGGTTACCAGCAGTAGAGCGAAGGCTCCAAAGAGTTCATCTATAGTCAGGAAAACAACAATAGTACTCATGGGACCAAGATATAGTATGTGGCAAATGGTTGCAAATGCAATGGGGAAGTCGGAAAATTGAATGCAGTTTTCTTATTTCTTGTTTCTCGAATCATATATTGAGTGGTGTTGGACAAATGGATGCCCAAGACCCTTTACGCCAGCACATTCCTGCATGCTAGACACGTATGCTACCAAACATCGTAAAGAACCTATCACCAGATCAACATAGAGGACTCTGGCTATAGGCCCTTTGCGCCTAACTGTCCCTTCAGCCTTTAATAACTATGGCCAAGATGCTCGTAGGCAAGAAGCATATCCCGTGCATCACGCAGAACAAATTGATATGATGCCTAAGCTAGACTGTCATACCCCACTCTTTGATGATACAAATAGTGGGCATCATGAGGAGCCATGGGCTAAGATACTTTGATGAAGTGACAACCACAAGGATGGTACAAAGGTTATCGCTCCTATACAAACTTACACACCATAGAGCAAAGTGCAACTATTATCTGATGTAGATCTAGAATGCAACTGAACAAAGAATAAAATTAAAAAAACACAGCAGCACATCAGTGGGGTAATTGTTGAAGCTAGAGTATTGCATTTGGCAAGATGTCACTCTTCATATCCAATAACAACAACAATAATAATAGTATCTTGATTCGTTCAGGCTGAAGATTAATTTGGATTAGAGCTCCCTGTTAGGAATCAACTTAGAACAAAACAGTATGTAATATTGATCGGAACAATTGGATGTTTGGCAGAGTTTTGGCCCATGAGTACTTTGGGGTCCCTTTGGGTTGGTAACCCATGAAAAGCCTCCTATTGGGAACAAGTAATATCAAAATATTGAAGAAACGGGAAGGTTGCAAGAAAACCTTACTATCAAAAGGCGGGCAATTAACCTTGACTCAATTAATTCTCTTTTTTATATATAAAAAACATAAATTTTATTGCATTAGAAAATTGTTAGGTATGAGGGATCCCATCACTCATACAATGGTTCGTTACATCTATTAATTTACGAAAGGATAGGCCCAGCCCCTCACTAAGTCAGAAACTAAATACTACCTCTGTCCCGGCTAATCTTGCACTGGGAGGTTTGACACAAGTATTAAGAAAAGTTGCTTTTTGGGATTTTGTTGACTTTGCAAAGGTGAATTAAGGTGGAGATTGTGTTATAACTTTCCTCTTTAAGGGGTGTGCAAGTTCACCTGGGACGGACAAAACGGAAAGTGTGCAAGATTAGCCGGGACGGAGGTAGTAATCCTTAAACAACTTATGACTAGAGGACCAAAGGGAACTCTATACTTGATTCTACCTTATTCATCTTCTAGTGATTCATTAAAATTTTAAGAAATTCTCCTATTCCTCTCAAACCAAGTAGACCAAATTACCAAAGGGACTCAATTTATTCTTGATGTTGTTCCAACATACTTTTTGTCCCTTTATCATATTGCTAAAGCAGTAGCAAAACTTTTGGAGAAGAGGATGAGAGATTTCCTTTAGGAAGGACAAAACGGGGGTAGTAAACTTCTCCTTGGGATTCGGTTGCTAAACTGTCTTCACGAATAAGGCACTGCAGGGAATGTGGTGATGGAGATATTAGAAGGGAAAAAAAAAAGATTGTGGGGTAGGATCATTATTAGGAAGTACAGGATTCTGGAGAACTAGTAGGACGTTGGCTTAGCTTTGAGAACCACTTTTAGAAGCATATGGAAATGTATGTCTAGGGTATCCCCAGATTTTGTGAACTCAGTGAAAGTCCGAGTTGGTAGAGGTAATATTGCGAGTTTTTGAGAAGACATTGGGTTGGGAGATCAACCTCTTTATGATCCATTTCCTTCTCTGTTTCGCATATCACATCTTCACATTAGACATATATCCTCCTTTTGTGTCCTCATATCGGTTATGTCATCCATCTCTTGGAATAACCACCTCCTCCAGAACCTTAAGAGAATCTGAAACTTTTTATTGTGCTCTTTATTAGAGCGTCTAGGGATGTCAGGTTGTCCTTTGATAGGGATGATAATAGGGTTTGGGCTTTAGATCCCTCGGCGTTTTCTCATACAAATAATTCTTCTCATACTTTTTTTCCAAACAATATCTATTCTTCGTTTCCCTTCTTTAAACCTGTTCGGAAAGTTGCCTTGCCAAAAGAGGTTTCATGGTTGATGATCCTGGGCAGAGTACTCGTGACATAATTCAAAAATGTTTTCCAAATGCTTTGCTGTTTTCCGATTGGTGTGTGCTTCCTAAAAGAGAATCCAAGAATCTGTATCATACTTTTTGCACCATTCTCTTTCAATGTGGAACAAGGTGTTACAGGAGCTTAACCTGTTGGGCAGTCCCTCAGTCCAATAAGAATGTTTCTTGTGGGGAGTCATTACAGAAGCTTTGTGTTGGTCTCGGTGAAATAAGATAGCTTTAAACGAAACTCTAATTAATAAAATGGATAATTACAAAGGGATGAGGAATCCCCAAAAGACAAATAAAAACTCCAATCGCTACAGTACAATGCTCATATCTCTTAGGATAGCAGAATGTGAAAACCCCTAAATGCCTTAGGTGGAAGTCCACCATGCAAGCCTAATTTTGACTTTATTCCATACTTCTTCTGAGGATTCCTCAACATTTTTCGAATATTACAAACCCCATCACAATTTGGCTTTTTTGCTTATGGAGCTGGCCAAATTAATCATAAAACACTCTTTAATAGACTGAGGAGCAGCCCAAACCAGATTTAAAACCACTAGAACCCTATTTCAAAGAGAAAGAGAAAAGGAACAGTGCACAAAAATGTGGTCCGTGTTCTAGAATCACTTTTACAAAAGCACTCACTAATAGGGAGACAGCAGTACATTTGGACAGCGTTTTTAACCATGTCAATGATTAAAACCTTGCCCTGAACCAACAACCAATTTGAATCTTCAATCTTTAGTTGTTGATTGTCCTCTAACTTAGTGTCATCCCTTTGTAATTTTCATTAATATTAAGGTAAAACTCATTGTATTCTAATCAAATAATAATAATAATAATGATATAACAATAATTATTATTATTACATATTAATTTGTTTGGGTCCCATTTCATGAGGAGTTAGACTACCATAGCATTCAACTTACATATCTAAAGGATTGCAGCTATAGATACAACTAGCAAGCTCCGGAGAATTGATCATAGAAATAGAAGTGGCTGCAAATCCAGACTATTTTCCCAGTGCAATTATGACAAGCTCAGCGAAAATAAAAGATTGGGCAGTCTTATCATCAAGAAAATTCAAGAAAAAACTCCAGAACGATATAGATGTCATACTACAGGAATGCGCTAAAGACCTGATTTCTTTCTAGGGGGCATAGCTTTTGCAACGACCTGCAACTTGACTCAGTTGACGCCAAGAAAAGATAACTGATAGTTGATAGTTGATACGCTGCCAATATAAGCAACATCACTTGATTTTGGAATTTTGTTCTTTCATTCACTGTATCATCTAAAGGAGTTTGATAATTGGATACCAGAGACAAGGTGTGCCACCCAGGTTAAGAAATTTCATTACTAAGGGTAGACTAGAGTCTGAATTTCAGAAATCAAGAAAATAAATAAAAAGGTAATATGTAAGCAACGCACTGAATGATATTTCTAGGAATATTTTGACATGAAAGTCTAATAAGAGACGTCCATAACAGGTATGTCAAGAAAAGACACATTAGAAAACAAAAAGAAAACATTAAATTGAAAGAGAGTTATCACACAAGTTATCCTCACCTGAGGCCGCATATCATAATTCCTTAGCTGGAAAACCAATTGTTGGCCTACCTGTAAAGTGAAGAGAAGGCATAGACCTCAGTGTATAATTGAAAAAAGAGGCAACAGACAGAAACTGGATAGAACAGATCACTAGACTATAGATTTGTGTCCAGGAAATTTAAGCACCAAAATTATTTAAGTATTTCATAATACTTCCTCACCTTAGACTTTTTGGTATCAATTATCTCAAATTTCTGATACCCACTATTTTTATACTATTGCAGTCACAATTAATTCTATATTCTTGAGCTTTACTTTTTTCTTCTACTTTTTTTCGTGTGCTTGCATTTATGATCTATTAATATTGCTAAGGATCAAACCATTATAGGAGAATGAGTCAAAAAACTGAATGGATAATTTAATATGATAAGCTCAAAGTCTATGTCAGGCTCAAACACAAATTGTTAGCTACTCTTTAGTGCAATGCAAGATCAATCTCAGAAAGGGTACTAATAACTACCAGTTGTAAACTAGTTGTTCAAGGTATCATTCTTATGAACTTATCAAATCCCAAACAGTATGTCAATCATCCAAGTAGGAAAAACAAGGGTAACATGCATTAAAATAACCTTTTTATGTAGTAGAAGTGCCCGTGTATCAGAAGAATTCAACAAATGGCAGTAGATAGGTAAGCAAAGCATAAGCTGATTCCTTACCAATGAAGGAAATTTTAAATAGATGTAGATAGCAAAAGTTTCCAAGTACTGTCGAACTGACGGCAAATTGTTCCTCTACAGGCACACGAGAACAGATATCAGTAGATCAACAATTGAGTAATGTCGAAAATAATACAATTATTGTAAGCTTATGCACCACAAGTGTAACTTTTACATCAGAACGTAGATCAAGCATAAGTATACTCTAAAAATGTCATAAACATTTCTTTTGTACCAAATCGCAAAATATTTGATAATATGCTGCAAATTTTCTCAGAGCGATTAACCCCAGAAATCATATTTGTTAATGTATAGATTAAGTCAAGAACATATGTTATTTATAAGAAACAGAAATTTTATAAAAAAAGCAGCCAAGGATTAGAAATAACCTGGCCAAATTACACAGGCTTGCAATATTTCAGGAACATATTCAACATTAATCCACTTAATAACGCCCACAGGACAAGAACTTGCACTAGAAAACATCACTTTGTTTGCAACAAGAGTTCCAGTTGTTATTTTCTAGAAACAGGTATAAGAAATTCATACTTGCATGATCTAAGACTAGAAGTAACCAGCAGAGTTGAATATTCTATTATTAAAAAACCAACTCCCACTAAATGAAATGAGACTAACAATCGTTGGAAATGTGTCCCCTGTGATCAACTCTTTCCCACTAAGACCACAAATCCATGAATAGATGTTAAGTAGGGGTGGCAAATCGTGTGTAAGTCGTTGTCATGCAAATGTTAAGGCCACAAAACAATATAATCGCATATGAATACGACCTGATAAGCTTAATAGGCCTGAAATGTTAACCCAACAAAATCAATGCACAATACAACACAATTAACCCGATATTCAATATTGTTAAATTTATGAGTTACTATTTGTCTGGCCCAGCAAGCACGTTAAGACCATTTGGCGTGTTGAACCCATTAGGCCCACTTTGCTATTTTCTGCTATAATATTAATTTTTACCTTACTATATTTACTCTTATAAAGTAAATTGACATTAAAAATAAAGTATATAAATCCCCAAAAAATGTATAGCTAAGTTCTAGAAAAATGAAAAAAGGTAAAATGAGAAATTTCATACTGCCTTATAAGGCCATTATCAAGTTTATAGTTCAGTCCAATGTCTTATTGTGCCTTATTGGGTCAGCCACAACAACAGACTGAACTCATTAAAAACTTGTGTCATATTTGTCTTGGCCATATGCATTGTTCTTCAAATTCCTAATGTCTGGGAATTTTTCTCATTCTGCAGCTTTGTGATTGAAAACTCCAGGCACATGGGGATCATCTTAGAAGTAACCAAATCAAGAGGTAAATTGGAGTAGAATTTTTCGAAAAGGTAAACAAAGGAAAGAAACTGTTACAATATCCCAAATTGGTTCCACATGGAAGTGTGGAAGTATATATAAGTGGGAGCCAACCCTTTACCTTTGACTATGGTTTCGGGTTAAGTTAGGGCTCCCTAGCTTATATGTCTAACAATTTGGTCCAACCTGCCGGATCCGGGCGGGCCGCGGAGAGGGGCTATCCGATGGTGGGCCCAGGGGTTGCCACCCTGGATATGGGCCCGAGGGGGTTGCCACCCAGAAAGTGGGCCTTGGTATGAGTTGCCACCCGGTCCGTGGATGTCCGGTTTGAAAGGGGGATGGATTGCTACGATATCCCACATCAGTTCCACATAAAGTGTGGAAGGGTATAGAAGTGGGAGTCAACCCTTTACCTTTGACCATGGTTTTGAGTTAAGTTAGTGCTCCCTAGCTTATATGCCTAACAGAAACAGCAGCAGGAAACAGCAAGGAGAAACAAAACAACAAAGAAAAAGGTAACAGGAAGCATTTCCATAATGTTCCTACCCAAATATATCTACTTACCCCGTCTGCGATTAACTCAACAGACTGATTTCTGTTTGAGTAATCCCAAAACTAGAAAGCTCCAATTTCGCACTTTCAAGGGCAATAACTTCACTTTGAAATAACTTCTTTATAATTAATAATTGCATCAATCATGCTGTTCAGGATAGATGAACTCCCCAGTCATTCACGACATTCATAGCCAGTATCCATATTACATCCACAGCCCAAGTATGCCACACAAAAGAAAATGCCACTCTTAACATTACTGATACCTCTGGTAAATTATATATTTAACAAAACCAGTTTCATCCAGGGTATAACTTTTATATTATCCAGAGCTCCAATAATGGCATCTTTTGAGGCCCACGGGATCTGTTGCTCTCATGCAAAGAACAGCTAGAACATTCGTGTATTAGTTTAAGCATTCAATTAGAGAGCTTCAAGCAGATCAGAAATTTCCAGATAGAAATTACTCACGTAAATTGATGTCTGTAAGGCAGATGTTACTTGCTCGACAATATCTAACTCAACAAACCGTGACAATACACATATCATCTGCCAAACACGAACTTTCCGTCTATGAATCTGCAAATGCATAAGATCATCTAGGTTAAAATATTGTGAGAATGCACATACCATATTCCAATAAAAAGCGGAAAAAAATTGAATTGGAAATCAAAAGTACCAACGTAAAACTCTAATTACCATCTAGGAAAAAATTCTAAACTGGGTAAAATATGTATAGAAAATTTTAACAAATTCTATATGTTTTTTTCTAATGTATTATCAGGTAAAAACTATCATATTTGTTTTTGAACTACACCTGCCCTAAGATAGACATAGGCGAACGACCAAAAAAATAATTATGTGCAAACATAGAAGACACTAACTAAAAAGGACAAGATACGAGCCTCAGAGGTATTCGCATAGTATAGGGGAAATAAAAAAATAAAAAAGTTCATAATTCCTCAAAGAACTAACCGCACTATACTTTTTATACAACTCCTTAGACAGATCTTTGTCATCAACCTGCCAACAAATCAAAGTCAGCAAATAATATAAAGCTTGCTTTCCCGAGGTCAGAGACGGTGAAACAACTAGCACATAGAACATCTTAGATAACAAGGCTGTTAATGACAAAGTAAAAGTAAACCACAATACAGTAGATTGCATGGAGCATTTGAAGTTCAGTCAGGATTACAGACATAATATAATTGAGGTTGTTGTTCAACCTCTTTCACAAAGTTAAAGAGGGGAGGAAGAGAGAGTAAGAGCCAAGAATTCAACCATTATAAATTAGCTTAAGATATAAAACCTACATACATAATTAAGAGCCAAAATCACTAAAAGTAGAACAATATGACATAAATATATTTTAAAGAAAATCCAATCCCTTTTCTGTTCTTTCCATCCTTGCTAAGTAGATCATTTTTCCGTATCCAGCAATCCTACCATTGTTGGCATTTTTACGCGTAGCTAATTGGAGTCTTCTACATTTACAATTTCAGCGAGGTCTAAGATTAGAAACTAAAAATTGACAAAAAAGTTTTCTACTCTACGTAGTAGAGGCCACATGGAAACATTCTAGGCAAAACAGATTATGGGACCGTTTTCAGAGTAGATAGATAACTCCTAACTAGGGCACAGTCTCACTTGCACGCAGAATCATAAAAGGCATGTGGGTTTAACGTTGCCTCACATCTTGAAGAAACAAAAAAGGAGATATAGCATACCACAGAATTGAGAAGTTCTAGCAACTTGAAGAAACAAAAAAAGGAGATATAGCATACCACAGAATTGAGAAGTTCTAGCAAAAACGTTTTGCCAGATGCAATAACAGCGGGGATGTCCTCGCACCTATAAGTAGATTTGTCTGCATAAGCCATGTCCGCGAGTTTGGAAAACAAAACAGCGACAGATACACGTGCATACAATTCTGTATTGATGAACACCTGATCACAGGAAGCATCAGAATGGTATTACGTCAGAAACCTTACGTCTTTTCTACACAAAAGAAGTACTCAAAGTATAGAATTAACAGAAAATTATCAACATACTACAGCAATTTCCAATCAACTTTGAAGAGAATTATCAGTCTAGTGGCAGGAGAAGCACATTCAATTAATTGCAAATCAAAGGAGCAAATGGGAAATACGAATTTAAAGTTTGGGACACAAAAAAAAAAAAAAAAAAAAAAAAAAGGTTTTGAAGCTAGGATATTTCTTCTCACTGATGTACGTATTTGGATATCAAAAACATCTTCAAATTGATAAAACATCATATTTTATTAAATGATAGGAAACACGAAGCTGGCAATCTGACCCTAAGACATCCACTCAATGGTAGGCAAAACACAAACAAATTAACTTGAGAGCTACAGTCCAAAAATCTCTATCTAAATTAGCCTAAATTCATTGTGTTTCTGGATCCATTAAGCCACACTGAACTTAACTCAATCTCAGCATTTTAAAACCGACTCCTAAAATTTCATGATAAAATCTCCTATTTCTTCCCGCCATAAAGACCAGCACACAACCGGAACAATCATTTTCCACATTAAAGCCATCCTAAATCAAAAGAAAAAAAGATCCAAACACGAGTAGACAACCAACTTGATATGCTCCTTAGCAGTCGAAGTACACCTGCACAGCACATACCAACTAGGAAGCTAAGGAGAATAATATATGATAGGAGGTAAAAGTCATTAACTTGGCTCATCGAGGGATCGCTTTCAAATATTCTATCCTATTAACCTGTGATCCTCCACCATCTCTTTCACTATAAGTCCATGATCAATAAGTTTTCGGCATCAAACAAAAGTAATCTAAAATTGGCTAAATCATGTGGAAGAGGAACTATTAATCAAAGTAGCAATACCTCAGCAATAATTTTATACAGAAATCCTTGGTCATAATTCATAAGTCAATCCTTCTTCGGAATTTAATCGGTCTACGTCTCATTTGTCAGTCACTAACCACCCCTCATAAAATTCCTCAAACTCCTCCATCAGGTCTCCCTGTTAGCATCCTTCCGTTCCGAATAAACTAGCACAGTAAATCCATCTGGTAATGCCTCTTCTTGTTCGCACTCAAAAATAGCCCTTCTAGAGTCAGCAAAAGGTATAGATACCAATTATCTAGTAAAATCGTTTATATGAAATTCCCCATAAAGGTAAGGTAGGCAATATCTGGTAACAGAAGCATTTATCATCCCAGCACGTTCTTGAATTGCATGATACTTGATAAACTGGGTTCCGCATTTCTCATTTTTCCTTTGCTTCTAGTTCTTATCAAGAATACATGAAGGAAAGAAAGAAGGCAAATTGTGATGTTTCATCTACCTTTTGCTGAGCCCATGAATATATTGATAATGGATAAAATAGAAAAAAGAAGAGCAGATCTTGTTGGGTTTTTAAAGTATTTATATGAGTTTTCTCAAGTTACAGTCTTTCTTAAGACAAGTAACAGATATTTTATTAATAATATCAACAAAAATAGACAGTGACGAGGTTTCCCATAGTAAACTAGACTATCCTGTTAAACATTTATCTATAATACAATGCTAAAATCTTTTGCAACAAATTTATTGAAGAGAGGGGGGATGAGAAGTCCCTGTGAAAAGTACATCAAGAAAAATGGAAAGACAACTACACGTAGCACCAGCTAGGTTGAAACATGGAAACTATTAAAAATCCATCAAATTTTCCAGTTAGCAATAAGCAAACATTAAAGCAAGCATGAAATATATAATGACAGCACTGGTACATCAAAGTAGGTAACTTACATCAGTCAACTCAGGATCTAGGCTTCTAGAAAGTACTGATACCTCAGCCTTTGCATCACAATTTCCAGTCAGCTCAGCTTCAAAATCCTCATCAAAAGCAACTACACAGAAACAAGGCAATACAAAGTTCAAAGGCTATATGGAATCAGATCAAGAGGGATTCAGATATCATAGAATTTCTTTGACATTGCAATATGGATACTGTTATGGTATATTAATCGAGTTCTTTTATCTACTTCTACTAATAGAACACAGAGCCAACTGATAGCATACCAGAACCATAAAACGTCAGCAACTTCAGCTCGTTAATATAGTACTGTAAAGTATTTGGATATACTAGCCAAAGCCCACATAAATGTAATGCAGCAAGGCGGATGGTACGTGGGCTTTTTGTCCCTTCCTGGAGAATTTTCTCAACGAACTGCAAAAATGATGGTAGTTTGCATGAGTGCGTTGAAAAACTTATAATATAGGACATATTTTAATGAAGAAAAGGAGATAACTCGTACCCACTTCAAAGGACCAGGACCATTGTCCAATTCATGCATATGTTGGTCCCCAAATACGGAATGATGCAACACAGATGACAAAAGCGCAGCAATAGGAGCCACCCTCCTTTTGTTGCAGCTAATATGCAATATCCATGAAGAATGAACCAAAAGCCACATCATCTAAGGACAAAGATTGATCGGTGGTTATAAAAACAATACAGCTTCAGGGGAACAAAGGGAAATTATATGGATTTCATAGGGAAATCTGAAGCTAATTTATATGCACATGGGGAAATTATAAACTCGCCACTAAGCTATATGTGATTTGGAACTAATGCATATAAAGTATCAACTTATATTAGTTTGGTACCTCAACTATTAAAGTTGCACTTGGATAGCTAATGGCCGAGATTCCGGCCAAATGAGCATCACGTGCCCTGCGTGACCTTATTATGAGACCGGCTACCAACTAATAAAAGTTTATATGCCTTAGAGGGTGTTTGGCTGAGCTTATAAGCTCTTGAAAAGTGTGCGGCAAAATAAGAACCCTAAACATATTCCTTTTTTGGAAAAGAAACAAAAACATTATTTATATCTAGAAAATTACAACGGGAAGAGGTTTCCCAAGAGCTTATAAGTAACCAAAAAAAAAAAAAGAAAATTCATCTACCCCGTTTTATCTTTTAATTATCTTATAAGCAACACTCAATTTACAAAGATACCCCTACTACCTTTTCCAATATAATTTGGTTGGCAGTAGGGGCAGGCGCGAGGGGTGGGGTGGGGGGGTGGGGGCAGCGGGGGTCATTACATAGTGAAAAGAGCTTATAAAATCAAACACTCACCTAAAAGAACTTGTCAGCTCAATTATTCAAACACTTTAACAACTTATAAGCTCTTGAGACACTATATCTTATAAGCTCTTGAGACACTTACAAGGTGTTGGTGCTTATAGGATGTTTAAAATAAAGCTTAGCCAAACACCATCTTAGTCCAAAATCACCAAATAGCAGTCATGGTTTCTACTTTCTAGAGTTAAATGTCAACTTGTTGGCCTTCTACAAACTTGGTCCTCTCCCCTTACTCTTTTATTTTCTAGGTTCACGAGTGTTGTGAACTCATAATTGATGCTTGTGTCATTATAGGTAATACAAAACTATTCCCAAGAATAAATAAACGTCAATTTCTACAAAGCAAAATGTAGATATTCAGATTTTTCATGCACAATTGGCTTTCCCACATCACATGTTGCAGATGCCTCAATTGACTTCAGGGGAAAAAAGCCAATGGCATGCACCCGTCTTCAACTTTATGAACCATGAGAAATACGTAAAGTGCATTATACGTTCCATAAGCTGTCTCAAGGAAAAAGCCATAGTTTCAGCCCTTATAATATCTTATGATCATACTGTCCTTGTTTAAATTTTTTCTTCAAACTACCAGGTGGTATAAGGCACATGAATTAGAAGAAGAAGAAGACGAAGAGCTTGTTTGAAAGATGGTTAATTAGTTCTATAACTCATGTTTTCTAGTTTCAACTAAACAAGATATATACAAGTTTTCTAGTCACAAGCACAAATGGAACATGCTTGAACAAACAAGCATGCAGCATACCTGAACAGTTACCCCAACACTGCAGGAAATTGATGGCTCCAACTTTGTTGAACTGAACAGTTCCATGTTTAATCTGACTGACCTAAGCAAGGGCAAGACAGAAACCTCCCCAGCATTTTCAAGGCTACAAACTCAAGCAAACAGACAAATGAGTACATTACAAACCAACTCTTGCTAGAAGAGACAATATCTAGCCACCGTTCTTTCCCTCCCCCTTCTCCCCAATTTGTAAGAGTACACATAGAGTGTACAAGCTACATAATCATCGATTCCGTTTTATACATTAATAAAAAGTGAGTTGTAATTTTTTATATTTTTTACCATACGTGTGTTTCAGATGACACCTTCTGCAAATTATGTTGACATATCTAAAAGCAGACAAAGGGAAGCAGCCATGAAAATGAAAAGGCCAAAGAGGATAGGATCTACATTTCTTATTTCAATCTTGGTGAATGGAGGAAAAGAGAATGATGTTGAGAATGGAAACATGTCTAAGAAAGGGTTGAGAAGGGACATTTCAGCAATCCCAAAATAAAAAGAAGCTATGAATACGCCACATAGTGACCATGATAACATAAACCGCCAAGACAACCCGTGGAATTCTTAACAAAGGCTCAGGGTGTACACACACACATATACAGACGCAATGCATACAATAAAACATGCAGACATAAAGAAGAAGTAAAAATTTAACACAGGCACCAAATTGACCATGCTAACCTGCACAGATAAATGCCAATGCTTACAGTTAGATGAATCTACACAAGCCTATTCTGCATATGCAAAACAAGGATACAGAAAGCATAAAAGAACAAACCAATGACTGAACCATGTTAGTACTTGCAGTTCTTAATTAGCCAGGCACTTGGATGCTATCCGATAGGTAAGAGCATATCCATCTCCTAAATATGCCTGACACAGCATATGACCAGTTCTAAAATGACTTCATCATAGCCAGCTTTCGATGCATGAAAGCAGTTGCTCCCAGCTACTCCCAAGGATTAATATAGAGCGCCAGTCAAACAATTATCATTAGTATCTTACCTTCCAACAAGATCGTCAAAAACATGTGTTGCAATTTTGTCTGAGAAGAAAATTTTACACGTCTTCAAATGAACTCCATTGCAAATTGCATGATTTGGAAGCAACAATAATGATTCTAAACAGATCCACTGAAAAGACAAAATGTAGTGCTTAGCATTGTGAACAAACTAGAAAATCATCAATTGTAAAGAATTACATAGGTAAGTAGAAGAAGGTGAAATATGAAAGCAACTAAATGAGGCAGAACATATGCAAAATTAGTAATAACAGTTATAACAAAGACTGCTCATAATTATTAAAGAAAAAAGAGGGTGAGAATAGTTAAGAGAAAAGAAAGGAGCTTCAGTTCGCAAATGAAGCCTCAATGACAGTTTACAAATAAGAGCATGAGAAAAAAAGTAATTAAACAGAAGAGCTAGATTCTGAATTTGCATTACTCAGATCAAAGGTGGGCCTCACTGGCCAAGCTGGGCGACCTACACATACTCAAAAGCAATATCCCATCCACTACGGATATATGATTGAAAGTCACTAATCTGATAACAGAAAAGACCTTATGCATCTCTTAGTTTCTTTACATAGACACAACACAGGGCCAGAAGTAATGGCCACAGGAATACGGGCATCTGGTCTTTGCCAACTAAAAAGTGCCATCACAAGCCGTTAGCATACCATCTGAATGACCCCTAACTAATCGGCTAGCTCAGGCGTGGGAAAAGCAACATGACAAGTCATGCATTTCCAGGAAAACGCCACTTCGCGTAAGCAAAAATGAATGGGGTTGATAGAAGTATTTGCCCACTCGAGAGCTCAAAGAATATTAACCTTCTAGAAACATGTAATCACTCATTAATGGCCAACACATTGCAAACTACTGAATATTTCCCTCAGAGAGTTTTAATAATGGGGGAAACCCCAATACTTCCCAAAACCATCAATTGTAAAAAGAGTTGAAACCTTTTTAGGGAGCAACCTTCCAAATGGTTTGGAACCAAAGGGAAGAAGATGCACAGTTATTCGAAGAAAAAAGATACAAAGAAAGATTTACACGTAAAAAATCATGATGAAAAGATTTGCAAGTCAACAGGCAAGAGATTAAAAAATACTCCCTCCGTCCCGCTCAGTTTTGCACATAGGGCCGGGCCGGACACGTATATTAAGAAAAAAAAACTATTTTTTGCTTTTTTGTTGATATTTTCGAAGGTGGAGATTGAAGGTAGAGATTTTGAGGGTGGAAATTGTAAGAAAAAATTCCTTTTTAAGGATGTGCAAAACTGAGTGGGACGGACCGAAACGGAAAGTGTGCAAAACTGAGCGGGACGGAGGGAGTAGTTATTAACAATACACAGACAATACAGAATGTGCATAAAAGATATTACAAAATGCAGATAAGAGAGGGGGCCTTACCTTCCAATTCATCAAAATTGCCCGCCGAGCACGAGCCAAGTTTCCACCATCAATGATGATATTGATATTACGGATAAAGGTGCTGACAAACACATCTAGAAGAGTTTTATCTTCTGTTTGTAATGGAAACGAATTGTCATTGTCTGTGAAAAGATCCGTTGGAAATGGAGAGAACGTAGACACTAATCCCTTTAAAGCAAATGCACAGGCTTCATAAGCAGCTAAGCGTTTTTCAGCTTCAACCTGCTTTACAATGATGCAGACAACAAACAACGAGCTCAATGGGCGATACTCTAAGAGGGAATGATATTCATTAGAGCATTTACGTTTGACAACTTATCTATAATCTAGCAACCTCTGATTTAGGTGCAGGACTTGTAATGACCTTCCAGCAGAAGTGCCAGAGGAAGTTTTGGGAAGAATTGATCAGACCGTCCGTTCTAAACTGTGCACACCACCTCAACACAGATGCAAGAGTCTTTATGGATGTTATCTGATTGTACAAATTATAGGAATAAGAAATGTGATTATTACAATCTGTATGTACGTACAGAATAATTGAAAATAATTATAAGTAAGAAAAATGCAGAACAACACAGATCGTAACTACCAATAACAGTTTTCAAGTGAATGAGCAAAACTTCCAAAAATGTCGGAAAAACAATTATATCTAACATTATATAGGAGATGTTAAACTAAAAGCACAACAAAGATCTAGACATATGTAATATATATTTGAGCCCATTTTTCCTACTTCAGCCTCAATTAGGAATACAGAACACTCATCACTAGGTTGATCTCAATTGCGACTAAAACACATGAGTTTGTTATTCTGACTGTGAGTATTCAACTTGTGTCTCAAGTTTGAAATATAAATTCCACTCATGTTCCTCCAGATTCATATACACGATATCATTCTCTCAAAAATTATAAATCCTATCTAATAAGTTTATGGTCCAATATCTCTGAATGGAAGATTAAAAGCTAGCTTCGTGTCCAAATAGTTTCTTATTGTGAGCAGATGGTCGATTTGCAAGATTCATGGGGGTGGAGAATTCCAGGGGAAAAAGTTGTACAAAAAGAATAAGAACCTTTTCATCCCTTCACCTTTGTAAGAACATTTTTTTGATAAGAAACAAAAATTATTGCTAATAACAAATTTGAGGGATGAGAAGTCCCTCCGAAGTTACAAAACTAAGATCGATAAACTACAATACTAATCTACAAGGCATAGCTCTGCTTCCTCGTCAAATCCAACACCAAGAGACCCTTAAACATAATATGACTCGTAGCCCATAAGGCTACCATAAACGAAGCTTCCTCTAATGACTCCTCCCTATTGCCAAAAATTCTCGCTTTCCTCTCTAACCACACGGACCATAGTACCACAGCTACAATGATTTCCCATAAAACTTTGTCCCTTTTGTTAAGAAGGTCTCCCATGTTAACCCGCAGCAAATCACCTTCACCTGTGTAAGAATTGATCTTGCAGCAGGATAACTTGTTTAGGTAAGGCTTTGGAAGACGTACAGATGGAAAGAGAAAATATTTATGCATACGTAATCTTTATTTTGTGTTTTGAGTGTTTTCTTATTGCTTGATACAAAATGTTATCTTCCCCGAAGTCACAAAAATATTTTTATTGTAAAAGTATAATAGAAAGAAAACCAACAAGGAAGATTCGTTAGTATAGCTACCCAAAGCTCAAAATAGCAAGCATTAAACTAAAATAATACCATGTGTAGATAAACATTGAGGATATCGTTGGACAACATGAGTCAGAAGACATGCTTACATTACATAACCACTTATAGTCCCAGTTAAACAAATTTGATATTGAAGCTTGCTATGAGCATAATCTATGTCTAGTCATGTTTAGAATTGCTTGATACTCATCAATCACATACCTTCCAAGAAATCGAGAGTCCTTACTTGACAACTTTTTCTATAAGAAACAGAATTTTATTGCTGAGAAAAAAGGGGGAAGAGAGTTCCCCCTAGCAGGGGCAGACCCACCCTTATGGGTGGGGTGGCCCTGGCCCCCCCAACTCCGACCTACACCTCACTATTTTTATGTCTAAAACATGTATAATATTTATATTGTGTATTTGTTTTTAAGAAAATGAGTGTCTGGCCCCCCTTAAAATTATAAAATACTAATATATACTTAGATAATTTTCATTATATACAATAAATATACTCTAAGTTTTAATATATAGATAATTAGTAATATATTTCAACATATACAATGATAAATATTGTTGATGTTCTATTTAAATAATAAATATAATATATTTAATATGTATTATCACGTGTATATGAATGTTGGTTGGAGATTTTCTTTAGTCGGCCCCCCTAACCATGAGTTCTGGGTCCGCCGCTGCCCCCTAGAGCTACATAGTACAAAGGAAAACAAATACTACTCCAAGAAATTACAGAATATAGCTCCAGCTCCTAATAATGTCCGATGTATGATAGTTAATAAATTCCTTCTGCCTAGAAAACCGACGTGCTACTCTATATTTGATTCAATCCCATAACTCCTCCTGAATTTTTTCTTTTCCTTCCAAAATCCTTCTATTTTTTACCAACCAATGGACCAAAAAACAGCCAGGACCACCTTTTTCCACAGGATTTTGCACCACTTAACTTAAGAACTCACAGTTAGAGAGTCAAAAAAGTTACGACAGCTTGCGTAGACAGCTATAACCACTTAACAATAAAGGCAAGCAGTACGAAGAATGGAGGTAAAATGTGAATGATCTTACAGCTTCCAAAACAGAAGTACATTGAGAAGTGGGCAAACGCCGTTGGCTTGGGCCCCCTAGTTTCCCTCTGATAGAACCTGGCAGAATCATGTTCTCCGTCACCACATCCAACCAAAAGACAGAATATGATGATTTGGTAAACAAAACCAGTTCATCCTGCGAAAGCATTGAACAAACAAAAGATGAGGCTATTACTTAAAGGATAAAATGGACAACTGCAGGTGCAATCCATACCAGAAATGAGAGCAAAACTTCTGTAAACTTATCAAAAATGGTGGAATCTTCCATACTACTTTGGTTGTTTATCAAACTAGGCATGTCTAGATCCCTATCCACTCCTGTTGTAACGCGACAAATAGTTGCTTTTTCTTGGATTATTTGTAGTTCATCAATCATGTCGCAAACCAGAATGAGAAATTTCACTGCCACCAACTCTGAATGGTTCTTCATTTTGTAGATATCACCCCCGTGATCTTGAAGGAACTGCATAAATGTGAAAATAAGCGTAAGTTAATTTGGTAACAGTTAACAGGACTGATACAGGAAATGATATGTGTACCAACTTCAGCTAGAAAACTTTCTCGGCTATTTCCAAAATTATAGTTAGTAGAACTTGCTTAGGCACTCGTCTATCAATATCCTTTTGAAAAGTTAGGAGTAACTCGGGAGAGATCTAGAGTCTTTTCCAAGCTCTAAATAGTTTTTGTCCCTATAGTTTTTGTCCCTAATCACTATCTTGATGATACTTCTCCTCAACCCCCCACCCCCCAACCCCAAAAAAAATGAAATATCTTCATTTAGGAAGTTTCGAGCCCCCTCCTCTTCTGGAATCTCCAGCATAGTCAATGCCACAACTTAGACCTTGTCTTTCAATTTGATCACTAGTATTGCACTCTCCCAATCTTTCTGTCCCTGTGACGACAGCCTCTGCGTAACTCTTGAATGCATGAATTCTATCTCTCCGAAGTCAATCGCCCTCGTCGTCTCTGGAATGAAAATCTTCTTAACCCTGCGTTGTTTGGGAGACATTATGTCATCCAAGTGGTTGAACATGAGATTCCATGTCTTCTGATCTTCTCCCTATGGAATCTTGATATTCTTGTTGCCTTGCCTGCCTTCGATCTTTGCCACCTCAATAATAATCCCTCATTATTCTTCAGAATCTGACACAATAATACGTAGCTACTGCCTCCATATCTTTTGGCAAACTTCCAGCTGGTTGTTGTTTTTATTCCTTCTGCCAAAGTTTGCTTGACCCACCAAGGCGCCCCCCCCCCCCCCTTCTCCCAGATCTAGGTCCAGTAAGAATCCTGAATGCCTAGACATTTCTATGATTCTGATCGATGCCCCGTTGTCGAGAAGACGAGGATTGTAGAGTTTCTGTTCCACCTTGAATAAGCATTCTAAGTGGCGATAATCCGGATCTCTTTCGTTGAAGTTAACCGACTTGCTCTCCTCCATTCTTCTTCTGTCAGAAGTTCTCTATTTTTCCTCTGTTTTTACCAGCTCTGTTTTTTCTCTCTAGCATATTCTCTCTCCTAATACCATATGTTATAGATTTACCAAAAGTCATAATCCAGCTAATACAAAACTTCAAGCATAAAAAGTATTATTAGTTCAAGGTGAAAAACATTTTGCTCTTTGTTTTCATGGATGTAACTGAAACAATTTTGACGAAAAGAAAAACATATGGTCTCTTTTCATACACAGGCAAGCAGACAAGTTTAAAGACCTTAAGGATTGGACCAAAGCGTTCCATGTTGTCAACCACTAGAAAAAGAACTCGAGCCCAACGTTTTGATTCAGATCCCCATGCGTCCAATTCTTCATCGTCATATGTGTGATGAGGATGTAATCGATGCTGAAAACTGATAAAGCTCCTAGGAAATCCATCAATAGCCTTCAGAAACTGGAAATAAGGACCCTGGAGCCATTTTTGAACAGCATGCCTCAATGAACCTGTAATACATCAAAAATAAAAAATTAGAGCTTTACAGTTCTACTAACTTATTTCAAGTTTCAACATGTGGAAATGGAGGAAAAAGATTAAGCAGTCACAATTTAGGCATACCACCATAATCAGTATATTCACGAGGCAGACTAGAAATAAAGTGCAAAAGGGTCTCCAGAGGAACATCACTTCCAGTCATCACTGAAGCAGCAGCAGTCAAAACCTTTTCACAAACTAAAAGCAAATAGTAAGGCCAGATGCATTTTTAACATATTCAACATTAAGTACATACATAATATGACAAGCTTAAGTACCTTGATGACGGTATTTATGATTAAAATGTTGTTTACTGCAGTCAAGAACAAATCGCAAAACATCCAATAAGTTTGTTCTGTCAGTTTGACAAGAGTTGGGTGCAGATGCAGCTGTGATCTGATCAGTGATGGCACCGATAAATTGCTTATTTTCACGAATGTTGTGTTTCCCACCACCACAAGCAGCAGAAGCAATGCACTCCATAAGGCACATGAAGCCAGCTCGTCCAAAGGAATGCATTTTGGAAACAGAACACAAATCAACCAAGAACGAAATATGCTGCCTATAAACAAAAGGATAGTTCGAAAGATGGACAAATTACAAATATGTTCACAGATTAAAAGCAAAAAATTAATTGCACAAAGTGAAAGACGAGATGATGCCTCATAAGTTTTCCTCTTGATCTTTTACTTGTGCCCAGTACATTCAGCTTGACTACAGGCAAAGCCGTCAAACAGTTTCCTTCGGATTGAGTGATAAAAGCAAAAGTAGCATTTTTACTTTCTTGATTTCAAGATTGAATTAGAGGACACCTTTTGTTGTTCGTTAATATTTGTTTGTACCCAAAAACAGAAAGCATAAAAAAATTTACATGTCCGAGAGCTTTAGAAAATGTTCAACTTGAACTGAACGATTAAACTTATAAATTGCTTTGAGTAATAGAACTCACCATCATTATCCTATAGCGCCTAAGAAATCGTCAGACAAAAAGTATACATTGATCAGTGATCAAAAAAAAAAATCGCTTTCCATAGGCCATCTACAGCAATTCAATTGTTTTGCAACTGTTGTTTTAGAAATATTGTCAATGTGAAATTTTAATTCAGCAAGACTCTATCAATGCATATAACTTTGCAGAAGCCAACACCGAGAATGTGACATTTATAACTAAGTTGAAATGATAAGACAGTACCCATTCATATGTTAGCATACCTTCCTTCCATATAGCTCGCATATAGGCATAGAAATCTGGCTGCTGCTTCAATTGTCCCTGAAGAGTATATTTCCTTGACGCCTACGACAGAGAAAGAGGGATAGGATGAGCTGTGACAAATAACAACAGATACTTGATGTCTCCAAATTTGTAATTCATGAAATGAAATGATATGGACAAACCAAATTCTCTGTGGTGCACAGGATCATTTAGCCCTTGCATTAATGGACCAAGTATAAAGTTTATTGGTACTAATTTTGCACAGCATCCGTAGTTTTCCCATTCGATTCCCAAAAATGACTGCATGATAAGGCATCGTACTGCAGCAAACAACAAGAGAACCAACATTGAGAAGAAAAACCATACATATCACAGATAAGTGCGACAATGCAACTTCAAATATCAGAATATCACGTTAGTACGACATCAGAGTGCACCTTGAGGATTATCATGGCAGAAGCCACGTTCCCATAAAATGGATAACCATTGAAAAATTTGTTCAGCAGTTTCCATCTGATTATAGTGGAGCTCTTCATTAGCAGCGCCCACAGATTTTTGTAATGGAAAAGAAGAACGAAACAGCAGCACAATCTGTCAAGCCAGAACGAGAGAAAGGATTAAACAAGACAATAATCACCACCCTGCTAAAATATAGACTGATAGCACCAACAAGTAGCACATTTTACCCCATATATTAAGTCAAAAAGCAACAAAAATATTGGACATCCAAAGTTCAGTACATAAGTTCACTGGTATCTTAGATGCAGAAATATCAAGCCTGGATCATCTTAAGAACTAAGGCATGCGGAAAAGTGACCCACATAAATAATGCCATTGCAAGTTAACTGCCACAAACGAGTCTGACTTCCATGAATATGAACTAGAACGCTACATGAAAACAGAGTGTATGGAAAATTAACCAGCTTGAACTCAACGAAATATTTTGTTTGACCTTACAAGTTACAGCAATTCTTTTTCTCTTTTTTTTTACTATTACGCGACTCCCTTTAAGTAGTAAGTTGCATATCAAATTTGAGAACCCCATATGCAAGAAAAAAAGCAAGAAAAATATTAAGATATCATCTGCATCACTTTAAACTTTAAGAAAATACACTTGTAATAGACTTCATATCAGCTCAACTGAAGGATCATTGAAAAGTTATGTCAAAGATTCTGATACTTTTTAGGTCATATACAGAACTATTTCTCCTTCCTCGGCATATTTCAAGCTAACCTAATGGATGAGTCTAAGATGTAGAGGAATACTTCCCCATATAATGCAGGAAGAAAACATCACTCTAGTAAATGAATCATGACAGCATACCTGGTGATTCCAAGCTGCTTCAACTAAATGGGTACCATATTCTTCAAGCATTTCATAAAGAAAAACAAATGCCTCCCATCTATACCAACCATTGGAACTCAATTCATTGTGATTGCAAATTCTCCCAACACCCAATGATTGGGCTTCTTTGTCAGCCCACCTGCCTCTTTTGCTCATCATGTGAGAATCTGATACCCTTTCATCAGATACTTCCTCCAAAATATCAGAGTAGCATTTCCTTTCTTTGTTCAAGTTTAATGTTGTTTTCAGTATATGCAGTGACTGCTTCCTTACTAAGCTCTCCTTATCAAGCTAAGAAAAATTCAAAGGTACATATAATGTTAATAAAGAAGAGTTACATCCAAATGTAAAATCTATAACTATGAGTACATTTTCCAAAATATGAAAATAACAGCACATTTACCAATCCTCTCTTTAGTTCATCCCAAAAATCTTGGTCAGCTCGTAAATCAAAATACTCTGTCCCATCCATAATTGCATCTTCATGTTCATAAATTGGTGATGGCGAGGATAAGTACAAGGAAAGTATATCATAAGCATCTCTTCTCTCCAATGACCCGAGAGAAAACAGTAGCTTACAACACTCCCATATTTTCACAAAAAAGTCCTTCCTATAAGACCAACAAAAAAAACTTCTTCGTTCAAAAGGCTGGGAATTCAGAAAGATAATATTAGGTAACTTGTAAAGCTGATTTTATCGTTCTACCAATAAAGACTTACCTAGTTAATATATGAGACATCCCAGGAACCGCAACTCTGAAAGTATGTTCATGAGCAAATGCTTTAAATGTAAATGGAAGAAGAAATTTGATTGCAATAGACCGATGTTCCAAACTAGCTGAAAGCATTTGAATAGTCAAACTAGAAAGGTCCCAGAGCACATTTCCCACAAAAGTTAATGCTCCGGACCCACTTGCTAAAGCTGGCTCAATAGAAACTCCTTCATATGCATTTCGAAGGGCAGACTCCAGTATCAGAGTTAAGATATTACAAGATATATATAATGGAAGATCATAAGAGCTACATACTAAAATATCTTCAGATATATACTTTCCTACAGGTTTATAGTGAAAATCTTCAAATGATTTAGGGCTCACTTCTTTGTCCTTCAAGCCCTTACAAACTGATTTTTCACTCCAGTTGTAAATCGTGAACTCTTCATTTTGGACCATACCCAATGACAGGCCAATTGATCTTAATAGAAGTGGCAACATGGTTGCTTCAAGAACCTCCCAATTGTTTGTTTCAGTTACAACATTAAGAAACAAACTTGCCACCTGAAATCACAGCAGGAAGAAAAGCAGTAAGATGAAGGTTGACACATTTAGTATGCTTGGTGCAATAAACACAGAACCAAATGATGTACCTCGGTGAGTAGCTCACGATCAAATGGATGGACCAACTTCAACAAAGGAAGCCACATTTTCCGAACAAAATTAAGCATGTGATTGGGACCTGCAAGGAAATATCTCTAAACAAAAACCAAACAAAGGCATTCAACTCTGGCAGAAAGCTTCAACTTACAAACTAGAGAAAGTAATTTTCTCTACTTAGAAGCTTCTACATAATTTCCTAACCCACTCCCTCACATTCCCCCACCCCCACCCCCACCCCCACTCCACCCCCCACCCTTATAGCCATTGCAGGCAAGTGTGAAGACCTTTACAAGATGATATATGATCTGATCTCTAAAGTAAATTCAGTATAACCAATCTTTCATATGCTGAATCTACCAACAACGCAATTAGAAGCCTCTATTAACAATAGCAAGCAACTACCACCTAACTTCAGCTAAGACTAGAGTATTTCCCCGTAGAAACAATGAATATAACAAAATACGCAAATAAATATAATTCTAAGCATGGAAAGAAATGCCAGTGTTCACAGAACATTAATAACTCACCAGACTTCTTTACGAGGTGAGAAAGGGCAGCTACAAAGGATGCAACAGAGTTATGCAATTCACTGTCCATGGTTTCGCTTTTGTCTATGATTTCCTACATAAATAGCCAATCATGGTTACTCAACTGGTATAGTACTTGACATTTGAGATTGCGCCCAAGGCAAGCAAGCTCCATTTAAAAAGTAAGACCTCAAAATTCATCATCTCAGCCCTTCAAAATAATTATAACTAATCATTCACCAAATTCAAACATACTTGAAGTGTATCAGGAGAATGCGAGGGTTCAAACACGCAACCTCGTGGTAACGAATGCGAGAGAAAGTGGACTAGAACCCCCAGGCATATTACATCAATGGAGTATCTGTATATGATGACTCAAGAAACAAGCTATGATGACTGGAAAAATAGTTATATTGTGCATGAATCGTTGAAATGTTTTATAGAAAAAGTTTTATGATAAATGATGAAAAAAATATAGGGAAAAAGAAAATATCTTAGTCATTTGGAACTTTAGGATGACAATATACAACCAAAGACAAGAAGACGAAGATAGACCTACCTGATAATGCATATAGATAAAAAATACACAACTCTAAGTAATGCCCAAATAGCTCATAGTTGTTAGAGGTGCACCACGGGCGCATGAATTTTTTGAGGTTATGTGCCTCTATATCTGAGAGGCGGGCATTGTCCCAAAGGTGTGCACCTTGGTGCGTCTCTTGCACCGCCCATCGTGTCTGGGTGTGCCTCTTGAACACAGCCAACCCTGTACATCTAAAATGCGTTTTTGTATCCTTTCTCTATATAAAATAAAAAATAAAAAAATAAATAAAGAAAAACGTGTTTCTAAGTCTCTTCAAAGTTCCACGGTCGTATTTAGCAAAATAGCTTATAGAAACTAGGGTTAAAGTTGAGAACGAAATTAGAAAGAAAACGAAGTTGTTGTGTACCTATCACACATTCCCATGTAACCTAATATTTTTTTCAGGTAGGGAATAATAAGATGCACAGGTGATACCTCTATCTAACTTTTCCTTGATTAGATGTCAGCACACTTACATGTGTTTCAAATGGTCAAATCGTATAGGATCATATGCAGTATAATTAGTTTATCAACTGCCACAATAGAGTCTCACAGTCACCTCCCACTTAACGTCACCAAACAACAAACTAGGAGAGCCTAGAAATACCCCCATGGAAAATGTAGCAAACCAAATTCCATCCTTCCGAGCAACAAATGTTGAGTCACTACAAAAGAAAATTGGGAGGCAAGCAACAACCTATTTTTATTAATGAAATATAAAAGGCTATATAACTAGTCGATAGACATCCACAAACCTCCTAGATCTTGGAACTTGATAATTTGATTTTTTAAAGTGTTGATAGCTTAGAAATTGGGGACTTAAAAAAGAGAAAAAAAAAAAAACAGATCTAGTAGAATATATAACAGAAAGCTTACAAAGGGAAGAGATTTCGCATTTAACCTGTACAATCATTATATCAAATATCCCCTCAAAAAAAAAACATTTATCAAAGTATGGCATTGCAATGGTTAGATCTCATTGCAAGTCCGAAATATATAATTATTAAAAAAAAAAAAAAGCCCTAAAGTCTGTGGGCTGATATCCAACAAGCAATCCTAAATTTAATGTTTGCCCACACTTCCTCTATTGATTCTTGACAGTTCTCCAAGATCCTCTCATTCCTTCCCATCCATATAGACCCAAAAAAAGAACGGGCCATCACTCTTTATAGATATTTGATTTGCTTGCTGATTAAGCTGCCCATGTTTTAAGCAAAACATCCCTTGATTCTTTCGGGAATGGCCCATATTTTGAAGAAGAGAGAACATAGAGCTAAAAATGAGGGTAAACTAACAAGCTGTGTTCAGAAGGCTAACACAAAGGAAGAAATACTAACTATAAATCCGGTGAATCTAAAACAAATAGCACCCAAATATGAATTAGCTAACATTCTCAACGTCATCAAATAAATGAATTGGCTCAAATGCAAATCTCTCAGTTGAAAATACCTCAGAGAGTTTAGGAAATTCATTGAGAAGATGATGGAAAAGTGAGGATGGGGATGCAGCGGTGGAGGCCAGTATGCAGTCCAACATTGCCGGAATTGCAATCGGTGGGACCCGCCTAAAACTGCCCCACAGAGAAGCCACGATAGACTCCATCGACTGTTGAGCTTCCCGAGCAGGCGCGATACTTGAGACTTAAACCCTCAAGTCAAGGGAGGGTTTAAGCTTCAAAGAAGAAAACGCAAGTCAATGAAGGGTCCCCCTTTTTCTATATGGTGAACAGCCCCGTACTTGCTATGACGCCGTGACGCGGCTAATGTCGTCACATAATTTTTAAGTATATCATAATTACTAAGTGCATCTTCTTATATATAACAATAATTAAGTATATATTTGAAAAAAATATTTATTTTTTTATTCATATAACAATCCACTTTTAGTAAGACACCTTTTAAAAAATAAATGATAGAGTATTTAATAAATGCAATTAATACCACACTGTTATTTTAGAAAAATATATCATATCCAATAAATGACATTATTTTTGTCATTTTTGGACAACATTATTTTTGGTATAAAGCATTTTATATGAAAAACATTATTTTTGGTATAAAACAGTTTATTCGGAAATAGCTTAATTTGGATTTTGTTTCCTCTTTCTATTAATTTTTTTAATTATATACAAATATTAAATTATTTAGTATTCCAGTTTATAATTTAAATATTTTTTTTCAAAAAAATTATTTGTTTGAAATAGAAAATATCTTTTCTTTTTCATTTATAATGTGAATTTTCTTTATAATAAATTAAATTAGTCATCTATTATCAATCTATAGTTTGACAACATATTGTATAAATAAATGAAATTAAAGATAGATAATTGTTTGTTAGTTGTTTATGTGGATTAATTATTAGTGTGTTTGTGCTACAAATTTAAATTAATAAACTTAGAATGTAGTGTTATTGCTACTCACTAAAAGCTATTGAATTATATTTGAAAAAAAATTAGATACTTTGGATAAATATAAACGTTTTTCATAAAATTATAAATATAAATATATATACACTCATCCTTTGTACAAGATTGTCAACATAACTCATATACATGGATGCTAGAGATATTCTTACATTAAGGAAAACAAATATGATATTATGTAACTTACACAAATTTTTTTAATATTTTTCATGGACTCTTCTTTTATTAACATACAACTTTTCATCTCTTATTATATATTAATTGTAATATTTTATTATATTCAAATTCTTATTATTTATTCATTTAAATTTACAAAACGTGCATCGCACGGGGAATACTGCTAGTCATATTTTAATAATTAAATTAGGATGGCGGCTAATGTCACTAAAAATACTTCTAAACACACCACATTTATTTATAAGATAAAAATAACATTTAATTGAATGACCAAGTTGCCCTTTATAATATATAGAAAGACTAAAGACACCACAAAATATTATAAGTATATCACATTATTAATTTTTTTTTTTCGGTATTTCATCGTTTGCCAACATGATACAACATCTCATTTCACCATATATCAATACACCAATGAGATCTCAACTATGGGATCAAATTCAAGTCCAATTTTCACGATCCTTCTGTGACCTTTTCCGTCATTCTCATATCATCAATTGCGAGAACACACCCTCAAGAGTGATGAAAAAGTAAAGTTGGTCAATTATATCAAGCTCTGTAACATACACTCCCCACGTAAAAGAATCTTAGTTTTTTTTAAGAAAATAAATAAATAAATTAGAGCAACCAATTTTTCCATATGAACCACGTAAAGGAACCTTAGTTTTTTTTTTTTTTTTTAAATTACAGCAGCTAATTTTTCGTATGAACAATGTAAGTTATTTTGTATTTTTTCATGCCTCAAATTTATAAGTTTCGCGTTCTATAGACATGTCCTAACGAGCAGCGTTCACAAAAATACATACCGTAATTTCTTAACTGTGTTCGAAAACTAATTTCCGAACTAAGTAAATGTATCTTGGATTTTAAACAGACAATTCACAATTTAGAAATTGTAATTTGAACAACCAATAAGCAAATAAAAAACTAAATTTTGAACTTACAATGAACATATTACATTTTGTACATACAATAAATATTTTGGGAACAAAATTTGTCACATACTATGGTCCATTTGGAAACTAAATTTTGAATAGTCCACAGTTAGTTAAAACCATGAACATACCATAGATCATTTGGAAACTAAGTTTTAAACATACAATGATATGTTTGGAAAGTAAGTTTTGAACATTAATTGTAATAGAGCAAGAGTAAAAACAAAAAACCGATATTAATATTAGTTAGACAAAAGTAAAACAATCTTTATCATTGACGCATTCTTGTTCGAAGAATCCAAGCAGACGCAAGTCAGTCTCTTCTCCGAGAAAAATATTATGAACTCTGCCATGACTTCTCGGCAACAAAATTTCAAATAAGATGAAGATCATATCAAGTCTCTGATATCAAGAGATCAAGCCGGTAAAGCAGCAAGTACACCTTTTATCCCTTCTTTATCTAGATTCCAATAAATTAGGATTTAATTGAGTGATTGATTGTCGTTTGAATTTCTCAATTATTGTGTATTTATTGATTGTTATGAGATGTTAAGATGAAGATTAAAAAAAATCATTGATTTGGGACTTAATTTATGTGTTCATTCATTTAGAACTGATTTTTTTAACGAATTATATACTGTTTGACATATATAATAGGGTTAATTACAGTAGCCACACAAAACTATCAGTGTTTTTGCACATAAACCACTGAAATTTTTTTTATGGCACTTATACATATAAACTATAAGGGTTTTGGCATGTACAACACCAAACTTATTTTCCAATCATTTTTTCCCCGGAACTCCACATGTAACTTGTGCATTACAAATTTTTAAGGGCTTTTTTTGTCCAAACACGCCTTTTAGTAGGTAGAGGAGCCGCTCATCTTCAACAATATAGGTTCTAGATGTTAGGAGGGAGAACTATTGATGATTCGAATAAATTGTTATAGAAAAGAAAGGTGTGAAATAATTTTACACTTTTAGCATGCTAAAAAGGTTGTTTGTACAAAAAAAGTCATTAAAAGTTTATCACGCGCCAGTCATGTGTGGATTTTCGACAAAAAATGATCGAAAAATAAGTTTGGTGGTTTATCTGTCAATTGGAAAATAAGTTTGGTGGTTTATCTGCAAAACTCGTATAGTTTATATGTATCGATGCAACAAAAAAAAGTTCAGTGGTTTATGTGTAAAAACATTGATAGTTTGGTGTGGTTGCTGCAATTAACCCTATATAATATGGAAGGCGAACTATATGTTCACAATTGTTGTTCCAAAATATACTTAATCATGGATGTAATTACTTAAGCCATCACTATTACAATTTTAGATATGCTCTGCTGTTGTTGTATGAATATGATGCACGATCATCCGTAGATATCATTAGCTTAAAATCTTTTTGAATTATTGATAGTGATGGTTAATTTTACAGTATCAGCTCATTTAGTTTATATATTTGTTGGTACTTGATTTCATGCGATGTCCAACTCAGTCTTTGTAAAGCTTTTGGCCTCGAATGTTGTTTTTAGTGTAGCTTATGTATTCTCATCACATCCAACATTAGAGCAGTTTGCCTATATATTATAGTCTGTTAATATGGAGTTGACAAAAGACGGTAAACATTGATAACCATGACACTTGCGTATGTAGTTGCAAAGTCCAAACATAAATCAAATAACATAAAGTATTAAGGGGTGTTTTTCTTTGCTTACCTTTGTAACGACTCGCTTCTAGATTTGACGGACTGTCCCCACAAACCACCACAAGTCTTTCCTAGCGCATTTTTTCTTCACTCACGCGCACCCTGAGAACTTCCCAGGATGCGCGTGAATGAGGACAAAGCGCGCTAGGAAAGACTTGTGGTGTTTTGTGGGGACAATCCGTCAAATCTAGAAGCGGGTCGTTACAAATGGTATCAAAGCAGGACCTGTCCCAGTACGGTGTGGTTGGGGGACGAACCAGGCGGAAGCTGGTGCGCATATGATGCCCGGGACCAACGAGGGCGGGAAGTGATCGCCAGTGCAACAATAAGAAGGCACTGATAATGAGCGGCTCCTGGCAGGCTTCTAGGTGAAGGGAGACATGAACGAACTGACACCACACCCGAAAAAGAGGGTATCCTTAGAATGTGCGGATATGGTCCGAGACTATGTAGGTATGGGACTGCATAAGTTGAAGAGAGCTTAAAGAATTGATTAGTGCTACTCATACCACCAAGGTGCATCTTCTTTTCTGGTGCCCATTCTGAAAGAACTCTAAGGTTAAGCGTGCTTGGCCTGGGAAAATTTTAGGATGGGTGACCCCCTGGGAAGTTTCTCAGGGTGCGCGTGAGTGAGGACAAATTGCGCTAGAAAGGATTTGTGGTGATTTGTGGGGACAGTCCGTCAAATATAGAAGTGGGTCGTTACAAATTTTTATAGAAGTAGAAGTGGGACGTTACAAACTTTTATAGAAGTGATCAGAAGTATGGATTGTGGAAAAATTGCTTAAAATCAAAAGTAGGTAGTGTTTGAGAATAAAAATGATTTTGGTCAAAAGTAAAAGGTGGAGTGTCTGATACTTCAGCAGCTTTTAGCTTATTAGTGAGAGAAAAAAACTTTTATTTATTTACCTTAATACAAAAAAGTTGGAAAGAACAACTAGTTTTTACTTTTAGCTTTTAGACTAAAATCACTATTATAAAAGCTAAAGTTGTATTTTCAAATACTCCAAAAAAATATTCTCAAGTTATAAGCTAAAAAAACACTTGAGAAAAGCAATTGCGAACACTCCTACGTGGCCCTCACAGCCTCAGATGAGTCAACGATATAATTATTTATCTTAGTAATCTATTGTGATTCTGTACTTCTTTCTATGACTTCAATTGCAATTTTCTTTAAAATTTGGTGTTGTTTCATCGTAAAAAAATAAATAAAAAATAAAAAATAAAAAATATCATAACTTATTCATCAATTTCGTTTTCATAATTCGGTATTGCAGATGTCAACTTTCTTCTCTCATTGTCTATCTTTCTCTCTCACACCTCTCATTATCATGTCTCGTCTTTCATCTTCATTCAGCGTGTTCAGCTACTTCTGGCCAAACAACCTTTACAGTGTTCGGTTGATATTCTAGCCGAATACTTCACGATGTTGTTATTTAGTCAGAATAGGCTTCACGGTGTTTGTCTTCTATACGAGTGGTAGGAGTCGTCTTGTTCACTACCAAATTTAATATTTATATCCGAACTCTCGACTCTACTAAGTAGAGTGGCAAGTCGGGTCGAACCCACAGAGAACAAAGGAATAGTATCGTTTCGAGTACTCAAGCAACTAGGAATTTGAAATAGTATTAGAAACTAACAAGCAAAAGCAATAAAGGTTGTTGGGGGGGGGGGGGTGAATTTGTGATTGCCAACTATCGATTACTAAAGATTACCAAGATCAATAAATAAACTAAAAAGCAATTACTATTAAAATTCAAGTAACAAGTGATTAAAAGACAGATAGATTGATTTTTCAGTTTTTCAAATCTATAAAAGGATCCACCCTTAATCTCGTTTCCCTTTGGTCTAGTTGATTTACACGACTATTGTTGATGCCCAATCAATTGCAATTCAAGTCCCTATCTCAAGACTATTAATAAGCTCTAATAGCATTGTTGTCTCTTAATTCTAGCTAGCCAAAACAAGCTCTTCGACTAACCCTATTTGATTTTATACAACCTTCGAACAAGCTTTCTTTGGCTCGATAACCAAAACGATAATAGTACCAAGACAACGAGATAGATAAGGCATAAAATTCACAAGCTCGGCTTTAGGGGTCAAACTTTATACTATCACCAATGATTTAATCATTGTTCGCTACACATGAATCGAAGACCCTACAATTACGGATAGTGATCCCGATTTCTAGCAACACATTTATAAGCTTTCTAAAGGGTGATCAATCCTAAATTCAACTCATAAATATAAGTCAATAACAACAAATAGTATAAAACACTTGAATACACAATTAAAATGTAACATCTACCGTAATAATCACATAAACAATGTCGACTCGAAGTTCCACAATCGATCAAGGGTAGAAATTAGGGTGCTACTCACCCATATTAACTATTACAAACAGAAAATGGATTAAAATGCAAAGAAACATAATATTAAGATAAAAGAACCCAAAAATGGTGATTGGAGAAGATGATCTTCAATCCTCTTGCCCAATCCTACTTCTTGGTGGAATGGAGGCTGGAAATGGATGATGAAATGTCCAAAGATAGGTTAAAATTCGAATGGGAGGATATATATATATATATAGAGAGAGAGAGAGAGAGGAGAAGTTGCTAGTTGGATTTTTAAAGCTAAAAACGCGTTTGCAGTTTAAAATAGAGGGTCAGACCTCGGCCGAGACACAGGTAGACCTCGGCCAAGGCGAAGCTGATAGGGTTTCATCTTAAGGCTGTCCTCGGCCGAGGCATGTATCCATTTCGGCCGAGGTAGTGAAACGGGGTTCTTCTGGGTTTAGGGTTCAGGGATCACCTCGGCCAAGGTATGTACTCACCTCAGCCGAGGCCTTGAAAACTTGGAAGCCTTCATTTTTCCCTGAAAGGTTACCTCGGCCGAGGTGAATACATGTCTCGGCCGAGGTCTTGAGTTCTAATTTTCTCCCCAGTTCCCTTGGAAGGGTGCCTCGGCCGAGATCTGGGTTCGTCTTGGCCGAGGCCTTGAACTCTGCTTTTCTTCCCAAATTCCCTAGATGAATACCTCGGCCGAGATCTGGGTTTGTCTCGGTAGGTGCTCCTTCAGCTTTGTCGTCTATTTACTTCGTTCGATCCGTCAACTTTGCGATCTCTGATGCTCGTTTTTGGTCTAATTATACCTGTTTTGACATAGAAACGAACTGAACGCGTTAATCTGCTCAGTAAGAAATAAATGCCCAAAATACACATGAATATGCACACAATTATTACTTAAATGACACTTAAATCAACCTAAAGTGTGTGCACAATCATGTGTACCAACGAACCGAACAGTCTTCACGATATTCGACTGCTATTTGGGTCGAGCAGTCTCTCCTATATCTATGTTTTTCAAACATGATACGAATTAACTTTATAATGTTACTAAGCTTCATAAAGTTTATGCAGAACTGAAGCAGAGATCTGATGTGTATGATTATGAGGAATTGTAATCAAGCCTTAGCTTATGATTACAAATTTTTAATATAAAGTCGAACTTGGATAGAATTTCCCTTGCAAAACAGATAACGAAACTATGAGGACAACACAACAGTATATCTTTAACCGGGTATATTGATGTGCCATACATTTCAGGAAGCAAATAATTTTGCTTAATTATAGAAGTGTTAAATAATGAAATGTAAAATAACTATCTACTTTGATCATCCAAATCTAGTTCCATTTATGTTTATAACAGATCAAACAAATTAAATAAATTATCCGATAACAACAGCATGCCCTACTTTTTTTAAACCCATCAAACTTTTATATTGCAAAAGTTGTTTGTCGATTACAGTGGACTATCTAGCTGCACATTCATTGCGATGTTCTTGCCACACTGCTGCTATAGGAGGGATTGGGTGTCCGAGAATTAAGGATCCTACACCATAAGAAATGTATAATCAACAATACAAACCTAAAGTGAAGTAGCAATACATGAACCAAATTCGTGTGATTTATTCTTACCTGAATAAAATGACCATCTCTATTAAGAGAAACTAGTGTGATACAAAATATCTTTGGATCATGTGGCACTGGCGTTTTCAATGGCAAGAATGTAGAATTGCACCGTGTTGACATTATGACTAGTGCGACGTTGTATACCATTGCAATCAAGTGACCCATCTCAGGCAGACTCATCTAATTTTTTCTGGGTGCAAGGTTCTCAAAACATCTCAGTCGGTACTCCACTTTATCTACATGCTTGTGCTCAAGGAAAATCTTATCATATAATGCGGTGTTCTGCTTCAGCTCGTATAGAAGGTCAGATTGGACCCGAGACCATGAGTCATCACCAAAACCCATGATATTAGCTATTGCCTGAAATCTATAATGTGCATCAGGTAATACAACTATAATCGTAGAGACGTAATTTTGGAAAACGACGGGAATTATTTCAATATATTTAAAGTTTGGATGTGCGGCGCCAGTTTGATTTGAAGCTCGTCGGACAACCTATAAAGTGCAAAGTATAAAAGTTTTTATTCATAAGGCAAATAATACATATTTTCTAAAAACAATTATATATGAATTACCTTTTGTTATTCTCTTCGAGTAGTGAATACAGGTTGTGAGAGATGATGGTCCACTGAAGACTAAGATATCTTCCATCGGGGAACAACTATCCTTGATAGACTAAACGTAATCAGACGCACTTGGATCACATTTTGTTGACTTAGTATGTTTAGCTTTTGCATTCTTTAGTTGACCACCAGGACTAGTTTGGATTTCCGGCTCACTCAATGAGGTGGTTGTTGGGTTTGCAATTTCCCTTAACCTCTTAAGCATCAATAACCTCTCTGATTCATTTGCAACTGCAAGAAGTTGGTTTACTTCACCAACTGTCTCAGTCCATCGGTTACCTATGTCTTCCCCTATATTAACAATATCTCTCTTAATCGGTTCTATGTCTAACTTTCTCCAAAATTTGTCCACACGTTCTAGGGATTGGCATGTCAACTCTTGAGTGTTTAGCTATCTCATGTGCACATGGGAGACCACATTTTTTACGCAACACACATCCATACAACAAAGGGTCGACGCCAGATTCATCAACACCTTTTATCTCTTCCAATATCTTGTCCAATGTTGCAATCGAAACCACCCCTCGGAGTGTTTTGAATATGGGTGACTTGTATCGGTGTTGGACCACATTGATACTTTTCTCAAATGAACTCTTAATAGCATTGTGTGAAGTCTCAAGTAGAGTAAAAAAATTACCAACAAGTCTCGAAAATTTTATGTGCTCTAATTCAATTGTCTTTTTAGTCTCGAATGTTGACCTTCCACTCCACAAAATGTAAAATTCATAGTTAAATATCAAGCAATTAAATGTATGAACTAGTAACATATTCGTGTGGAGTTACCTGCTTGTTGTTGTATTGTCATAATGCATCACATTATTTGTCCAACAAGAGACAAACTTTTCTTTGTATGGTGTGATCCCAATTGTCAAAAGCATATTTCACAACCTCTTTTTTATGAACAAAATCATCCTCAAAGCATATTTCACAACCTCTTTTTGATGAACAAAATCATCCTCAAATATTTCACAACCTCTTTGTGATCCCAACTCATTTAGCCTATGTTCTGTATCCGCAAACTAAGAAATTCCAAGAATGGTTAAAGGAATCCCACTGTTCTTTTGTTTGAAATATTTTTTCGCAGTGTGTTAAAATATTCTTATTGATATGCCACCGACATAATAATGATGGGAGTTAGGGAAGGTTCTCTCAATTGCATTCATCAATGCAAGTTCACGGTTAGTGATAAATACATTAGAAACGCAGATTGGTCCATCAAACCTTTCAATACAGCACACACCCATATGTAGTTATCCTCTTTCTCATACTACAAATACGCACATGCCACAGAAAATGTAAGGTTGGTGGAAGTCACCCTTACTATTTCCAATAATGGTAACTTGTACGTATTTGTCTTGTATGTGTAGTCCATCAACAAGACATATGGAAACGATCAACAACTGGACACTTATCGGGTGAGCCTAGAACATATCCTTGACGGTATTTGTTTGCTCAAAACGCCTGGCATGATAGAAAAACTATTTCTCCTATAGCTTCCCCAACAGGTATTAAATATGTGATCCACCAACATGCTCAACATGTCTATGCTTTTGATGAACATTGTAAATTTTCTTGATTGTGGACTTGCTTTTTGTAAAACTTTGTTGTAATATGAACAAAATATCCTTCGGTCTACTGTTGGTCATAGACAAGTCAACAACCAACTTGTCCTTAGCAGTTGTTATACGACCAGCATAAGAGTGACCCTCTAGGTAAACTGCAATCGGATAATACCATGTGGAATAGCTCTTTCGCTTACCCAACTAATGAAGGTGTCTCGAGATACGAAAAATTCCATTGTATTGAACACATCCTGATAGTCCACAACTACATCATGCTCCAATAGATTCGTGATACTACAATCAATTGATTTTTCTTTTTGATCCTCCTAGTAAGGAACATAAAAGAATAAAAATTTGTTATGTTTAAACATAATATACCAAACAATATGAGATCATCCCGAAAATATAAAGTTGTAAAAAATCTATTTTTTGGGTTTATAATATGAACCCATAGATAAATTTCGAAAAATAAATAGCGAACATCGGCCAACATACTCGGAAAATACTTTTTATACAATTGGTGACATGTTCGAATTTGTTAATATGAACGTATAAGTAACTGTTTGAAATATGTATTCCAAACAACTACCAAATTGTTCGGAAAATAGAACATGAACATGATATATAGCGTTCATGTTGTTAATTCCAAAGACCTGTTTTACGTTCGGACTGTAGTTTCCAAACAAAGTCAACAAATTTCAAAAGCAAACTTCAAGCAACATATTCGAAAATTATATTTGGTATAGTCGGTGAAATGTTCAAATTTAGTAGTACGAACGTATGAACAACTGTTCAAATCATGTATTCCGAACAACACCAAAGGGTTCAAAAAATGGATTAGGAACATGATATGTCGTGTTCGAGTTTTATATTCCAGAGATCAGTTCTACATTCGGACTATAGTTTCCGAACAGAGTCAATAAATTTTGGAATGTATTTTACGAACGACGTATGACGAGAAACATATATAAAGCACCAAAAACATGATTTTGAGCCATGAAAAAGTCCAGAATTACTTACATTGTTCATACTTTTGGACTGTGTATTGTCCATTATCTATTTTCAATCATTATCTATTTTCAATCAAATTAGTTGTATTTCACGTAGGTGGATGAATAATAGGGTTTATGGAGGAGAAAGTGTGAGTATGAAGGAATAAGGAGAATAAGAAAAAAAAATACCGATCATAAGACATATTTTTTAACAAATTATTTTATAAAAAATAATGTGGTATACTTAGAAAATATTGTGATGCCTTTAGTTATTTTATTAATACAAAAGGATAACTTAGACATTTATCTAAAGGTTATTTTTTATCCCATGTCAAATTGTGGTGTACTTATAAAATTATGTAGTGGCATTAGTCCCCGTCGTCACTATTTTGGAACCAGAAAATAAAAATAGTACAATCTGGATTATAAAGGGCTCTACCAACATTTCCTCCAAGATTTCAATCCTCTTCAATTTCTCCACCCTTCAACTTTCTTTAAGAATTAGTACATTTTAATAAGAAACTTCAAAAAATGTTGATGGATATTACCAATGCAAGTGAGTTAGCAATTTTTTTTTGTATATCTTCAAGTTTTCTATACTTTTTAAAAAAAATCAAAACTATGTAGGTCGCACAATATTTGACTCTAGTTCAATGAACTCTAAAAACAAGTTCAATCTAGTACATTTCACTACATGCATTTGAACGTAGAGGTGCTCGACCGATTTGGTACCGGCGGTTTGGATAAACATGGGGGCAAATTGAAATCAACCTAATTCATGGTTTCTAACAGGCTAAAAACCGACAATTCGGTCCTAACCTGTTTCAATTATCTAACCTATACAACAAACGTTATAAAAATTATTATACTTAAAACAAACACTAACTAACTAAAATTTCTAAAAAATAATAATAATAAAGTTACAACTTAAATACCGAATTACAGCTTTACCACTTAAATTGATATACAAATTACATAATTAAAAGAATGAAAAGGTGAAAAAAATTTTTGGAAAAACAACAAGCTTGAGTTTCATTTTTAAGTAAAAAAACCCTTATCCCTTATCCCTTATATACTAAAAGAGAAACCACTCAGACAAGTGACATTCTCTAAGTCATTTTACCAAGTATCATTCTCTCATAGTTTTAGAAATATTAAATATGGTACAATAATTCAATATGTAACAATTTTACTTTTTAATTTCCCATGCAGATAACATGTAGCATATTTATATGTTGTTGTTGTTGTTGTTGTTGTTGTTATTATTATTATTATTATTATTATTATCATCATCATCATCTATAATAACTTGATTTTACTTATATTTTATGAATAAGTACTAAAACATTATTTGCTTATATCTTTATGTAAGAGTACTACAACTTTTTTCATCTCATTTTTTATAGATTTGCATATATTTTGTGCATATAGCATTGTTTAATAACGTTTATATATTTCTGGTTAATTTTTATGATTTTAAATTAAAGGGTGTCGAGGATACTCATGGTTTTATTATTATTATCTTTAATAATTATTTACTTATATTTTATGAAAGAGTAATTTTTACAGCTTTTCAATATTACTTAAAACTAACAAGATGGTTCTTAGTTTTTTTCTTTTTCATATATTAATAACCTATTTACTTTTCTATTGATAAAAAAATAAATTTAACAGACCCGTGAAAATTTACTATACTAGTTAGAACTAAATGTTAACCTAGAATGAAGCTATCTATGTATTTGTGACCTTGCGAGTTAAGTTGAAGGAATCAAAGGCCACACTATTCTCTTACCTCTCCAAATTGGACTTTTTGTCGATTCTAGTTGCAATGCTCACTCGTCGTTCCTTGAGAACCGAAAGTTCTTAAATCGTACACAATTGGTTCGTCATCTTCGTCAAACTCAACTACATGTGCTCGTTTTTCGGTGTTTGTCTAATCTTTGAGTAGGAGTTGATTTTCTAGATTTTTAATTATCGATTTAGATCTTCGGGCGTCCAAACTGTGGCCTCCAATGCTAAAGATTTGTTCCACATTAACGGTTTAAGTGGGGGCAAGCAAATATATTTGTTGCAATTAGAGATAAAAATTGAAAACAAGTAGCCCACCTTGACCACCAGTGCAAAAGTCGGTTAGAGCTTGAAATTCAATTTCCTAAAAAATTGTTGATAAAAATTTATCGACCTTCCCGTATGAATAAGAGGAACTCCGTGCACATTTGTGTGATCATATATCATAAAAAGTTAACACCCTGCGAGGTTTGGATAGAAACCCGCTTGAGACCAACTACTAGCAACATCTCCACCACCACTACTAATACATCACTGCTATCACCATATGTAATTCTATGTTCTTTAAAAAGATCATATAAACACTTTTTAGTAGGCCCAATGGCCAAAAAATCCAAACATTATTAAATTATTTGTCATTTCAGCCTGCTATTAAATTTTGTCATTTTTTACAACCTTGCAAAATATTTGTAATTTGACCAATTTTTAGAATTCGAACAAAATTACTTGTGATTTTAGATAATTTTTTAAACTCGAACAAAATTGCATACATCTACAATATTATTCAAATAGACCTTTTCACACATAATTCATTGAAGAACATTCCCAATAATTAGCGAATTGGCCAAAATCATATTCTTCAACGATGTGGATAAATTGACAAATTAAAAGAATTGACTAAAATGATAAAAACTTGAAAAAGCTTGGCATTTCTTTGCTAGGCCCTTTTTAGTATTATAAATAATTTGGCGGGTGTTTGGGGTGCTATTATCCTTAGTAGGAAACAAAACTTTATAATATATGTATAAAAATTCTTCTAAATTATCTTCTCACACTCTAGGACCTAATAGTTTAGCAACTAAAAACAAATCGAGAATGTGAAGAACATATTTTAACCATTTCCCTTTCATGGATATAATAGAAGTTGACAAAACTTCATCATCACTATGCAAAAATAAGTGCAATCTAATACAATTATCTAATATAAAAGGAGAAGTCGGATACTAGCGACTAGATATTTTTTTATTGCATCTTTAAAAAAATATAAAACTGTTAATAAAGTAAAACATGCATTTCATTGATTTGGGAAAAATAATGCAATACCCATTTGCTTTTGTTGAGAAAAAAGCACACGAAGAATCTTTACACTCATAAGAATCATTTAGCATGTTATAAGTAGAGTCTCAATGATGTGGCACATCATATGGAAAAAAAAAGAATAGCAAATATCTTTGTTTACAAAATTTGAACCATTTTTCATTAAAGATGAATGCCTAGAAATAGTAGTCATTGTCTTTCTAATAGGTGAACCATTTTTCATTAAAGATGAATGCCTACAAATAGTAGCCATTGTCTCTCTAATAATGGCAACTTACTATTTTAGATCAAGGAGGCGATTTCCTCTTGGTCTAGCCATAGGTTTCTATCGCCAATGGTCGGTGGGTAAAAGTTGTCGGCTATAATCCTCCATCTTCTTTGCGCAATTATTACTATTTCATGTCTTAGATTTCAGTTGATTTACTCTTTTAGGGTTCATCAATTTATTTTTCTTATATTTTTCCACCTCATTCATTGTCGATTTCTCATTCATCCACCGAAAGGCTCTATGATATATAGTTTAGAGATTACGATGTTCTTCAGCGGCACACCCCCGTGCGATTTTGATTTAGGGTTTGCCTTGCTTGCAATCTCTGCACTCCATGACTCTGTTGGTGTTCTACCATCATTATCCTATTTTAGGAATTAAACCCACACTCAATCACGAAATTGAAAGAAAGCAAAGAACGAGAACACACAATAATTTGGTTACCCAGTTCGTTATGATATGTAACTACGTCTGGGGGCGATACTAAGCCAGGGACTTCACTGATTTTCAACCAACAATCATAAAAATGAGAGAACAACTATATATAATAGCTAATGGGGCAAAAAACGACCGCAAACTTGAGGCCCACGAAACTGCCCGCGTTCAACCGTCGCGGCTGCAATAGGCGTTAGTCCTCTCGCCTGCTTAATAACGGCTCTTTTGTTGCGACCGTGACTAATGCTTGTCATGGCGCGACACCTCCACAGTGCCGAATTCACTAACGGGGCCGCTTTTGTCACGACTGCGACTCAAACCTCTCGCGGCCGCGACACTTCCACAGTGTCAAACTTCTTTGAGTCACGGTCGCAACACTCCCACAGTGTCAAAACTTTACAAGCTGGCTCGCTTTTCTCGCAACCGCGACCCTCCTCCTGTCGCGGCCGCGAGCCTCCACGAAAATCAGGCTCCATCTCAACACCCTACGCTATGTCCTATAGATGATCTCAGGTGGCACACAATTCATCCCTTTGCGAGGGACTGCTTGCTATCTCTCCTTGGTCGGGATGTTTCGCTTTCAGGCAGCATGCAGGTTTGCAACGTGTGCTCTCCATTTGCCGTGTTTTCATTGTGTTAATTTTGGCAGCCTAGGATTCCTTTATGCTTTCCTAGTGGTTGTTTTGTTATACTTCTGCCATAGTTTCTTAGTTCAAGATTTCGGGGACTCACAGCCTAGGGCTTCAGGGGATGCTTTGCTCCTACGCGCGCACCAGTTCCTCTTTAGATTCATGCCATGCATTCTTCAGTGGCACTTGGGCCTGTTTTCTGACGCCGAGGGTTGTCTTTTGGTGGCTTAATCGGCAAGGGATCTACCTTTGTCTCATAGAGCAGTCCCCTGATCTTCACGACATCACCCTGCCATATGCCTTACTTTAATTGCATTTCGGGTCGTTTGTCTTCATTTACTTCCACTTTATCTGGTTGTCCTCGTACATATTGTTGATCTATGATGTTTGGTGACCTCCAGATGTTATCCTATATGCTTCATTGATGGCAGCCCCATCACTTGAGGACTTTCTCATCATACACCAAAGAATAGGTCCCCACTTTTGTCAACTCTCTGGGCTCTCGGAAATGTTTAGTCCCGAGCTAATGCGTGGACGCTATCTTAGGGGATTTTGGACTCACAGTTTAGTGAGGAGTGTTGGCATCCCTCCACACTCTGGTTTTCTGACATAGGGCAAGGGATTTTCATTTTTGTAGCACGTTCGGCGGATGCTATGATTATGGTTTGGTTGATCTTTTTGGCTCACTGGAACTTGTGTTTGCTTGTCTTGCCATCCGTTTATTGTTAGAGTTCGTATAGGTTTTAGTTTTTATTTTCTCTCCTTTACCTGTTGATATTGTTCTTTAGGCTTTGTCGCATAGTAAGTGATTGATTTGTGGTCTCTACAATTTCATTCTTGAGTTTTGGAATCTGCCAATCTATCTTGAATACTTAAATTCAGGCAATGATGTACACATGCATCTTATAAGAAACAAATAATATGTTTAGGTAAACTAGCTTTATCAGCACTTACATTATGGGGATCTAATTGTAGCATTATGTTCATTATCAAAATTGAATTTTTTTATTAATAAAACCATACTCTTGAGAATCTTAATAATATTATGAGAATGTTAGTAGCATTATGTTCCTATCCTATCAATCCTTTTTGCATAGTCCAAGAGTAATCAATCCAATGGCAAGTGATACCCATGCAATGCTGATTTTACCAATGATCATCCCAAATATCCGATCAAAATGATTTTTTAAGAAGAAAACATGTCAAATGAAACCAGTTTAAACTCAACAACTACTTTGGCTGTGTCTTGTGTAAGTGTGCTTCGTGAAATTTTCATACTATGAGGAGCAAAATTAAGTATAGTAAAATCCTCATAGAACTCATATTCGGCAAAGTTAAAGGGAAGATGTTTAGCACACACAAATTAGCCAATTTTTTTCTAGTGTTAGTTTCACTATATCTGAAGAATTGAGCAGAATTCGAACCTCCCGAGGATCTGGTAAATCATCGTGATTATGTCTGATCACGATCTTCTTCGACTTTGTAATGATGCTTACTCACAAGGTGGTTTTGGAAGGTTCAATACCCTCACAACATGCTTGAATTGATATATGTTTCCTACAGTAGTTGCAAGTGATGAAGAAGTCATCTCTTTCAGTATTGGCTACAAAGGGCGCCTTGTGCCCCTCCTGTACCATGCCCTCTACTTGAGCTTTGCCTTTCACCAAAACTTCTCGCACATTGGTTTCGGCGTTGACTCTTATGAGTTAGACGGTTATTATCATTTTGAGAGTCTTGTTCGCTGAGTACGCCGATGACATTTTCTCCTATAATCAAATACTAGTTGTATGGTCGTGTGATGCACGGGTGGATTTTTTCTTTCTTAGTTGTAAAAGTAAAACAACAAAATATATGAAATGACAAATAGTAATAAGTGTAAAATAAAAATGTGGAAAATTATTGTAAGAACAAAGTAATAAAAACTCACACATGTAAATGGTTGTTATCTAACTAAACTACAAATTTCTAAAAAATTATTTATAGTATTCGATGTTATATTGGCATGTTACTTTTCGTTAGTCACAAATCATAAATTTGAGCCCATCTCAATTTGCAATTTGTCACCCCCAGAAACAACAACATACAATTGCTTCCTAGAAAAATATGAAATTTAATGTCAAACAATAAAAAATATTAATTATTACATGGAAACATCATAAATTAAATATAATACTAACTTTAGGGAATATAAAAAGTATATGAAATCTATAAAGTTATGAGTCCAATTTCGGTACCACAATGATACCGATACCATTGTCATATTTCAGCCATTATATACTATATTAGAATCACCCATCGCGCGATGCACAATTTAAAATATATATTTATTTAAAAGAAAAAAATAAGATCAAATAATTGAGGGAGATTCATTGACTTTTTTTTTGTTAAGTAAATAAAAGAAATTTATAAATTTAGGGGAAAATTAGTATATAATACAATGACCTATATATTTACCATATATAGGAGAAGATTTCTTACGTAGAATAATGTTTTTACTATATAATGATGATCCATAATTTCCCTAATTTAAGCACAAATGTTATACATTTCTTAATTAGTGACTAAGTAGAAAACGCATTTTATTTAATAAACCGGTCAATTAAATTTGAAAATCATGGTTTCCACTTATAATAATGTTTGTTTGGGCGGGAAAATTCCTTAGTTTCTATTTTCGGCGGATTTTGTTATTATATTAAGTATAGATATAGATATTGAATCTTGACCACTAAATTATTTCCAAATTTAAAAAAAGTATAAAGGGCTTAAATATCACAATACATAATTATCTTCCACATACAGAAATCACTAATTCCCATCACACTTTTTCACCCTTATTAAGTACATTCTCTTTCAAAAACAAACTTCAATTAAAAAAAATTCCACTAGTTAAAAAAATCAATCTATCTCCTATTTATTATTAATATTTTTTTCTATTACTTTTCTTTCCTTTTTTTTTTTCTATTCCATCAGATTACTTGTTTTATTTTCGTAGTATGTGTCTTTCAATTTTGTTTATATTATACTCGACTTAGGAATGGAAAGAATATTGAAATACCATATTTACCAAACTAAAAAAAATATTGAAAATACAAAAATAAGTTGGTACATCATATTTTTTATATAGTATGAAATTCAAAAAAAAAAATTATTTTGTTGTATACCAAAATACTAAAAAAATTGTTATTTCTATGTATGTCGGTACACAAAAAAAAACTATTTTTTTGGTAATCGGTATTTTGGTATATATTAGTATACTGAAATTTTGTTTATACTGTGATATACTAAATTTCTAGCGGTATTTGATGCACAATAAAAAATAAATAAGAATTTCTACACCCTATTAATGAAGTGCCCATTAAATAAGAGAAGAAAAAATAGTTATTTAAATATGAGGGATCCACTAAATCATGTATAATGTCATTTTTATCCTTCTGTGATACCGATACCGCGGTGGTACCATAGAATCACCCTAAAGGTATATTGAATTTTTATGTTTAAATTATTATTTTATTTATTCATTTTATGTATATTAAAATGGTTGGGACTTAAACAATTCAATGTAGAAAATTTGTATACGAATAAAAATATAATAAGCTTGATACAATAAAATACTTAACTGGTGGGCCTATAACTAAGCCCTCTACTTAGTGTATTTTATCTTTTTTAAAAAGCAACCACTCCCTCGGTCCAAGAAAAAAGTGATGTTTTAAAAAAAAAAATCTTGTCTCAAAAGAGTCATACTTAAAAAATTGTCCTGTTTACTATTTCAAGTAAAAAGTAAAAGTTTTAATTTTACAAATTAGTTATATATGATTGAATAACTTAAAATAAAAAAATAAAAAAATTTGTATAAGTGTGTATTGATAGATTTTACAGAGTATACCATTATCAAATTTATCAAAATAAAAAATTATATATTTAAAACATAACTCTTTTTATAGGACGGAGAGATTATAATAATTAGGCTTTTTATAGAATATGCATAAAGATTAACAGGATTGGGCCGAGGGTCCATTCATGCAAAATAACATTATTTGTAGTTTCTAGAGTTCAAACATTTTTAAGCAAGATGAGCCCAAAATGCAAGATAATGCCAATTAAGAGCGTGTTTGGCTAAGCTTATTTTAAACATCTTATAAGCTCCAACATCTTATAAGTTGTTTCAAGAGCTTATAAGATGTCATTTTTAAGGAGCTCATAAGTTAACAAAGTATTTGGATAAAAGAGCTTATAAGTTTGCAATTGAATATAGTGATTTAGCTATAAATTTGGGGTCTAATTTAAAAATTAATATTAAACGCACATTTTGATTAGTGTGTGAAATGTATGTAGTGTGTGAAGTGTAAATAGTGTGTGAAATGTGTGTAGTGTGTGAAGTGTGTGTTGTGTGTGAAATGTGTGTTGTGTGAGAAATGTGTGTAGTGTGTGAAGTGTGTGTTGTGTGTGTAGTGTGTGAAATGTGTGTAGAATGTGTAGTGTGTGTAAGTGTTTGTAGAGTGTGTGAAATTTGAGTGTAATAATTAAGATCTTAAAAAATAAGATGGAAATAAGTTGGGGTAAAGCAACTTATTTTTTTTAGATCTTATAAGCTCTTAGAGCTTATTTTTTGATCTTATAAGCTCCTAAACATCTTATTTTGCCAAACACTTTGCAAGAGCTTATAAGCTCCTAAACAGCTTATAAGATGTTTTTAGGAGCTTATAAGCTCACCCAAACACCCTCTAAATAGTCGCTTAGCATTCGGTGAGTCTCCAGAATTCATATTGTTGGGAAGTGGTGCCAGCAAAAATGTCGGCCACATTTTTTACATTGTTACAACTAGTATCGCTCCCGTGCGATGCACGGAAATTTATTTAAAATGTAATTATTTTATTAAATTAAATATAATATTATTTAATATAAAAATATATAATGTTTATATTCTAACTAAATGAAAATTTGATTAATTATTTTTTATTTTTTTCCCACCTTTAAAACCTTTGGTAGCAATTTTCCGAGAGAAAAGAAACTATTTAAAAATAATAAAAATGTTTAGAAAATACAATATTTTTTTTAAAAATTCTAAAAAATAATTTAAAATATCATAAACTTAACTGAAAAAAATGTAGAAATTCTTTTAATAAAACATTAATTTTCATAAAAAATGATCGAATTATTTTGATATTACTTCAAATAACTTTAAATATTTTTAAAAGGATTTATTTTTCAAGAAATAATTAAAAAGATACTTATATCATAAAATTTGACTTTTCATAGATACTTTCACATGTCTTAAACGAAATTTTATAGATTTTAAAATAATTTTTCAAGATGACATTCAAATAGTTTAAATAAATTTTAGAGTTTAAAATATATTTTTCAGAAATTTATAATAGCTTTATGATTTTAAAAAATTAATAACTTTTTTATTTTTCTTGCTTAAAATGATTTGACTTGAACTTTTTTATAAAAAAACTCAATTTTTTAAAATATTTTTTTAACATGTTTAAGATAATTTTTTAGTATTTTAAATGAAGTTTAGAATTTAAAAAATATTTTTTAGATTTTTTTTTTTTAAATTTATGTTATTTAAATATTTTCTAATATTCTTTTATTTTTCGCACTCAAATTGTTGGCAGATGTTGCAAACGTGAAAAAACGTATAGTTTGGGTTGTGATTGAAAAAAAATTTGAAAAACGCGCATACTACATGTTGCAAAATGATATAAACCCAATATATAAATAATGTAAAGATCAATTTCTGTCAAGTGATATGTGAATTTAATATAACTTACATTTTATAAATATATTAAGATAAAATCCAATGTAAAAAATAAGTTATATCTACTTTTAAGAATGAATATCTCCTAATAATGAAACTCAAACATATATTTAGTGTGTGTGTGTATCCACCTTAACCTATGCGAACACCGCAATAGCTTAATTGATAATGAATATTAGAACAAACACAAATACATAAATATCACATAACACACCAAAATATATCAAATAAAATAAATTGAATTGTATTATAAGAAAATTAGTGTTTTCTTTTATTTATTTTTCTCAATTTTTTTAAATATTTTGATTTATCCAAATAATTTTTCAAATTTTAACTATAACTATTTACTTTATTTTAAGAAAAATTAGTTTTCAAGTTTTAATATTTTACATGGTGGTTTAATATACTCAAATACTTTTTAGATTTTAAATAAATCTTGATATTAATAAAATAAAATTCAATGATTATTTTATAGTTGGACTAACAAAATAAAGCATATGAATTCTTCAATATATCTAAATAATATATATATATATATATATTGAAATTTATTTAAAGATACAATTAATATATATATATATATATATGTATGTATATGTATATTTTGCTTAGGTTGCAAAATATGAAAAAATGCGACAAAGTATTGTTTATATTGAGAACTCTAAAAAACCTAGTTAGCTCAAGCATGTTAATTGTATTTCTTAAATAGAAATATAGATTGTAGCACATGTAAAATCTCATAGTTTAGATTGCAAAGTGTAATTATTATTTATAAAGAAAATAATATTAATAAATAGAAAATATGAATATGTAATAAAAAATAATTTCAAGATTTATTATCATATATAAATATATGTGAAAGTCGTAGTCCCATAATTAATTATAACAAATTAATATTTGTAAATATAATAATTTAATTATTCAATCATTAAATTATACATTAACTTTTATTTTTTATTTAATAAAGTATATATTCATTTATTAAGGAAGGTAATACTTAAAATTGTATTAATTTGAAGAAAAAAAAATAATTAATGTCTTAGAAGAAATTAAGAATGCATTAAAGATATATTTTAGGCGAAAAAAAGTAATTTACAATAATAACCCTCATTTTACTTATATATATATATAGATTATTTCTCAATCCAGTACTGTCACTCTCGAATCCCTCTTCTCTCATATCAATTGATTTTTATCTCTCTCTGAAACACATTGTTACTCTACCACGTTATCTCTAGTACTATCTAACTTGAATCCGTTCTCCATAAATCCGCTGTTACTCTGTAATCATCTCTTCTTTGACTGCATGTTTGTTCTTTTGTTGGAATTGTTATTTATTTTTTTTAAGTTTCAGATATACAACAAATCAACCACATATTGACACATATTAAAAAAAAAAAAAACATTAAAAGTATAAAGCGTCAATTATACAGATTAAAGAATGAACATGAATAGTCATTTACAAAATTGAAAGATTATTTGAAATTATACTAACCACCGAATTATATTTCGGCGGAAATGTAATCCGCTTATAATTTGTCTCCCACTACTACATGTACAGATTTCTAGATCTAAAAGCAATCCAGTTAAAATGACATACCCAATTTATTCTGATCTACACAAAATTTCAAGATAATTTGGTAAGTAGATCTGTCAAAATAACAACATATCAAAACTTCGAATCTTCCCCTAGAACCGACAAGAAGATGGATCTTAGGATGACCTAAAGTTCTTCCGGCCCTTATTGAGAGTAATTCGGGGGCGTGCCAAACAAAACCTCAAATGGTGATTTATTATGCAACACAGACGATGGCAAACGGTTTATCGTATAAACTGTAGTCGCAAACGCATCAAACCAGAATGATGCAGGGGCATGAGCGTGAAAAAGCATAGACAGACCCGACTCAGATATATGACGATGTTTGCGTTCGGCCCGGCCATTTTGTTGGGGCGTGTAGGGGCATGAAAAATGATGCAAAATACCATGCAGAGTACTAAATTCACGAATGCGAGAATTAACAAATTCCGAACCTCCATCACTTTGAAAAACTTTCAAGGTAGTAGAAAACTGGGTGCAAACAAACTTGTGAAATTGCTTAAAAACATCAACGAAATCCGACTTTGCACGAAGTGGATAAATCCAAGTGAAGCATGAAAAATCATCAATAAATGCAGCATAATAACGATATCCTTCTGAAGTCAAAACCGGAGCAGGGCCCCACAAATCACAGTGTACTAAATCAAGCACATGAGCAGCTCATTTATCATTTAAAGGAAAAGAAAGACGTTTGCTTTTTGCTAGCTCACAAGAAGAACAAATACCAGGGGTGGGAAATAACGAAGTGACAGTTAAGTGGCCAAGCTTATTCAACAAACTAATGACAGAAATCGGGACATGCCCCAAACGATTATGCCACAAACTAAAACTAGGTTTTAAAGACTTGTTTGACAATGCAGCAACCAAAGCAGAAGTGCCCCTTTCAAGAACGTAAGCCCCGATCACATTTGCCCAGAGCTAGTACCATCTTTGTTGCCCGATTCTGAATAGTAAAACAATTCGCAGAAAATACCACATCAACAGGATAGTCATTCGTTAACTTGCTTATGGATAATAAATTTTTGGTTATTAAGAATCAGCTCTTCTCACACACAAACAACGCTCAAACCAGAAAGAAATGAAAAACAATCAAGAAATGCGGCCACAGGAAACCGAACAACGAACAGGAATAGAAAATGATGAACACAGGGATTTTACGTGGTTCGATCAATGTGATCTACATCCACGGAGGTTCTATACACCTCAATTCACTCCACTTATCAATCAATTACAAGAATTAATCCAGAAAACTAGAAACCCCAATTCACAGACCGAATTGAGCTCAAGAACCCTAGTTATCTAATTCTATTGATTGAGTAATGTTTACAGAGGGAAAGTAACGTGAATCGACTCACATCTTCAAGTGGTTTCAATATATATAAAGGACGGAGCTCGAATCAGGAAGTAGAAGCAGTTGTAACCATTTTTGTTCTCAACTGCACAAAACTGTTTCAGCGGGCTTTCAACAACGGTTCTACATGCAACAGTTTTAATCCGTTGCAAACGACAGTTATAACCACCTTGACTCCGATTTCCTTTTTAACCTTATAACTAGTCCGGCTAAAAACCCGGTTCTTCACATACTAAACCCGGTTCTGGACTCCTCAAATCCTTTACTACAATCCATGATCACTTGATGATATTGAACTGATGTCTACAAATCTCCACCTCAATGAACTCAAGTGTATTTCATCACCTCATCCTGCCTTGTCTTCCAGGTTTAATCACACTGTTCAAGCCCTATCAGGCTTGAGCAATGAATCATCTTACTCCCAGGAACTGCCTTGGTTAGAAAATCAGCTGCATTGTCCATAGTATGAACCTTTTCCACCTCTATAGATCCTGCTTGAATCACATCCCTTGCAAAATGAAGTCTAACATCAATATGCTTAGACCTCTCATGAAAAGCTTGGTGTTTCACCAAGTGAAGTGCACTCTGGTTGTCACATTGAATGGTCACACAACCTTGTCTGATCCCTAAGTCTTTGAGAATTCCCTTGAGCCACAAAGCTTCCTTGATTGCCTCAGTTAAGGCAATGTATTCTGTCTCAGTTGTTGACAAGGCAACCACAGGTTGTTGCACACTTCTCCAGCTTATAGCCGTCCCATACAAGGTAAAAACATAGCCTGTAACAGATTTCCTTGTATCTAGATTCCCAGCAAAATCTGCATCAGCATACCCAACAAGAGGTACAACACTAGCTTCTTGCTTCTCAAACTTCAGACCTACACTGACTGAGCCTTTCAAATATCTCAAGACCTGTTTTAAGGCTTCCCAATGAGCCTCTCCTGGATTTGACATGTACCTGCTTACCAAAGAAACACTATAGGCCAGATCTGGCTTGCTGCATATCATTCCATACATCAAGCTGCTAACACCACTGGCATATGGAACATTCTTCATGTGAATTTCTTCTTCTTCTGTCTTTGGACATTGTTCTTTGGATAGCTTGGTTTGTTGGCTAACTGGAATACTTAATGGCCTTGACTCATGAATGTGAAATCTCTCCACAACCTTCTGCAAATACTACTTCTGTGAGAGCCAAAGTGTTCCAGACTTCCTTCTTCTGATGATATCCATCCCCGATATCTTCTTTGCTTCTCCAAGATCCTTCATGTCAAATTATGAGCTCAATCTTCCCTTTAACTATAGTATTTTGTCCATGCTATTACTGGCAATGAGCATGTCATCCACATATAATAACAGAAACACTTGTTCAAGCCTTGAACCTTTATTAAAGTATACACAGCTATCATACAAGCTTCTTATGAAACCAGCATTGATCATGAACTCATTGAACTTCTTGTTCCACTGCCTTGGACTCTGCTTCAAACCGTAAAGTGATTTCCTGAGAAAATAGACCTTCTCTTCATTTCCTGGAATCACAAAGCCCTCAGGTTGCTTCATGTATATTCTTTCAATGAGATCACCATGCAGGAATGCTGTCTTAACATCTAATTGATGTAGTTCCATGTCTTCTTGTGTAACTTTTGATAAAAGTAGCCTGATAGAGCAATGTTTCACAACAGGAGAAAATAGCTCATTATAATCAATGCCTTCCCTTTGTGTAAAGCCCCTTTCAACAAGCCTTGCCTTGTATCTGATTCTATCAGCCTTCCCAGCCTCCACCTTCTTCTTGTAGATCCACTTTGAGCTGACTAACTTCTGCCCCTTTGGTTTGTCTACAAGTTTCCAGGTTTGGTTCCACTCCATACATTCCATTTCCTCCATCATGGCCCCTATCCAATGTTCACTTTCACTGCAATTGATTGCTTCCTTGAAACTGTTTAGCTCTTGAAACTCCAGGTCTTCTGCTACACTTAATGCATAGTAAACACTCTCAGCTTGTCCATAGAAATCAGGCCTGTGGATTTGCCTCCTTGGTCTATCTCTTCCAATGCTATAAGTTCTGAGGTTTGAAATATTAGGTTGGTCTTCATCCTCTTCTGATGAACTGTCATTACCTGGTTTAGTTGGAACATTGTTCTCTGGTGATTTCTCTTCATCAGTAAGCTCCACCTGAATGGAAATTCTTTCAGATTCTATGGCACCATCAACCTCTTCTTGACTTCCAGTAGAGTTGTATCCCATCACAGCCTCATTGAATCTCACATCTCTACTTATCAAATGTTTCTGGTTTCCTTGTTCCAAACACCATAACTTGTAGCCTTTGATGCCCTCAGGGTATCCTAGGAATACACACCTCTGTGCCCTTGCATCAAGTTTATCTTGCCTGATGTGAACATAAGCCAGACAACCAAACACTCTCAAGTCATCATAGTTTGTTACCTTTCCACTCCAAACCTCTTCTGGAGTCTTAAATCCTAGAGTTGATGATGGTGATCTATTTATCAAATAGCATGTTGTGTTCAGTGTTTCTCCCCAGAAAGATTTGGGTAATCCAGCATCAATCAGCATACATCTAACTCTCTCAAGCACAGTCCTGTTAAACCTTTCAGCAACACCATTTTGTTGAGGGTTCATTGGGACAGTTCTGTGCCTTGTGATGCCCTTATCTTCACAAAACCTTGTGAACTTAGTAGATAGATATTCCAAGCCATTATCAGTCCTAAGATGTTTCAATTTATTCCCTCTTAGATTCTCCACCTGGCTCAACCATGTTTTAAACTTAAGGAATGCATCACTCTTGTTCCTTAAGACATATACCCATATTTTTCTACTGTAATCATCAATGATGGACATGAAATACCTTCCTCCTCCATGTGTCTCTGTCCTTGAAGGCCCCCATATGTCAGAATGTACATAGTCAAGTGGTTCTTGAGTAGAATGAACCCCTTTAGCATAAGGCAGCTTCTTGGCCTTTCCTAAAGCACATTTGTCACAAAACTCAAGTGTTTGATTCTCTATTTCACCAATTATACCCCTCTTGGACAGCTCCTTCAACCTTTTCTCTCCAATATGACCCAGTCTTTTATGCCACTTCATGAAATCCTCTCTACTTATCACAGATTCAACACAACCTATCACAGGAGAACCAATCAAGATAAACAGGCCATTGTGTTGCCTTCCCTTGATTACCAGCTTGTTGTGTTTAGTGATATGAAGAGACCCATCTGTGGAGTTGAACTGACAGCCATTTGCCATGAGAGAACCAAGAGATAGGAGGTTTCTCTTAAGACCAGGAACATACCTCACTTTTGAAATGTTTCTGATGACTCTATCATACATCTTGATCTGAATTGATCATGTGCCTTAACTCTGCAGAAGTGGTCATTTCCCAGTAGTACACATCCACCATCTTCTTTCTTTAAGTCTTTGAACTAGGATTCATTTGGGCACATGTGGAATGAACAACTTGTATCAAGAACCCATTCTTTTTCCATCTTTGTATCTGTGATGTTTAACACTTCAGGGGCATCATCTTGATGTTCAGTCACAGCCACTTCTGCCCTTTGATTGTCCTGCTTTTTCTTCTTTTGTGGGCAATCCTTCTTCAAATGTCCAGTTTGCTTACACTTAAAACACTTTCTATTCTCAACCTAGTCTCCATTCTTCTTTGAATTCTGAGTTCTAGCCTTGTTATCCTTGGATCCCTGGAACTTCTTCTTTTGATAGTTCTTCTTGAACTTGATGTTCAAGCCTTCTCCAGCCTAAGTAGAGCCCTTATCTCCCTGAGTTTGAAAACACTTTGTCTTCAAAGCTGAGAGGATAGACTCATAACTGACCTTTCCATCCCTCCCAAACATCAATGCATCCTTGAAGCTTTCCATGGACTTTGGAAGAACATTCAACACCATCAAAGCCTTGTCATCATCCTCCAAGTTCACACCCAGGTCTTCTAGTTCTTCAATCATCTTGACAAATTCATCAAGTTGATCAGAAATGGCCTTATCATCAGTAATCTTGAAAGACATCAATTTCTGCTTCAGAAACAGTTTATTTGATATTGACTTGGATTTTTTCTAAAGGGGTTCATTCTACTCAAGAACCACTTGATTATGTACATTCTGATATATGGGGGCCTTCAAGGACAGAGACACATGGAGGAGGAAGGTATTTCATGTCCATCATTGATGATTACAGTAGGAAAATATGGGTATATGTCTTAAGGAACAAGAGCGATGCATTCCTTAAGTTTAAAACATGGTTGAGCCAGGTGGAGAACCTAAGAGGGAAGAAATTGAAACATCTTAGGACTGATAATGGTTTTGAATATCTATCTACTGAGTTCACAAGGTTTTGTGAAGATAAGGGCATCACAAGGCACAGAACTGTCCCAATGAACCCTCAACAAAATGGTGTTGCTGAAAGGTTTAACAGGACTGTGCTTGAGAGAGTTAGATGTATGCTGATTGATGCTGGATTACCCAAATCCTTCTGGGGAGAAACACTGAACACAACATATTATTTGATAAATAGATCACCATCATCAACTCTAGGATTTAAGACTCCAGAAGAAGTTTGGAGTGGAAAGGTACCACACTATGATGACTTGAGAGTGTTTGGTTGTCTGGCATATGCTCACATCAGGCAAGACAAACTTGATGCAAGGGTACAGAGGTGTGTATTCTTAGGATACCCTGAGGGCATCAAAGGCTACAGGTTATGGTGTTTGGAACAGGGAAACCAGAAAATCTTGATAAGTAGAGATGTGAGATTCAATGAGGCTGTGATGGGATACAACTCTACTAGAAGTCAAGAAGAGGCTGATGGTGACATAGAATCAGAAAGAATTTCCATTCAGGTGGAGCCTAGAAGTCACCAGAGAAAAATTTTCAAACTCAACCAGGTAATGATAGTTCATCATAATAGGATGAAGACCAACCTGAGGTTTCAAATCTCAGAACTTATAGCATTGGTAGAGATAGACCAAGAAGGCAAATCCACATGCCTGATTTCTATGGACAAGCTGGGAGTGTTTACTATGCATTGAGTGTAGCAGAGGACCTGGAGTTTCAAGAGCCAAGCAGCCTCAAGGAAGCAACCAACTGCAGTGAAAGTTAACACTGGATAGGGGCCATGATGGAAGAAATGGAATCTCTGGAGAGAAACCAAACCTGGAAACTTGTAGACAAACCAAAAGGGCAGAAGTTAGTCAGCTCAAAGTGGCTATACAAGAAGAAGGTGGAGGCTGGAAAGGCTGATAGAATCAGATACAAGGCAAGACTTGTGGCAAGGGGCTTTACACAAAGAGAAGGCATTGATTATAATGAGGTATTCTCTCCTGTTGTGAAGCATTTCTCGATTAGGCTACTTTTATCAAAAGTTACACAAGAAGACATGGAACTACAACAGTTAGATGTTAAGACAACATTCCTGCATGGTGATCTCATTGAAAGAATATACATGAAGCAACCTGAGGGCTTTGTGATACCAGGAAATGAAGAGAAGGTCTGTTTTCTCAGGAAATCACTTTATGGTTTGAAGCAGAGTCTAAGGCAGTGGAACAAGAAGTTCAATGAGTTCATGACCAATGCAGGCTTCGTAAGAAGCTTTTATGATAGCTGTGTATACTTTAATAAAGGTTCAAGGCTTGAACAAGTGTTTCTGTTATTATATGTGGATGACATGCTCATTGCCAGTAAGAGTATGGACTAACAGTTAAAGGGAAGATTGAGCTCAGAATTTGACATGAAGGATTTTGGAGAAGCAAGGAAGATTCTGGGGATGGATATCATTAGAAGAAGGAAGTCTGGAACACTTTGGCTCTCACAGAAGTAGTATTTGTAGAAGGTTGTGGAGAGATTTCACATGCATGAGTCAAGGCCATTAAGTATTCCAGTTAGCCAACAAACCAAGCTATCCAAAGAACAATGTCCAAAGACAGAAGAAGAAGAAATTCACATGGAGAATGTTCCATATGCCAGTGGTGTTGGCAGTTTGATGTATGGAATGATATGCAGCAGGCCGGATTTTGCCTACAATGTTTCTCTGGTAAGCAGGTACATGTCAAATCCAGGAGAGGCTCATTGGGAAGCTTTAAAATAGGTCTTGAGATATTTGAAAGGCTCAGTCAGTGTAGGTCTGAAGTTTAAGAAACAAGAAGCTGGTGCTGTACCTCTTGTTGGGTATGCTGATGCAGATTTTTCTGGGAACCTAGATACAAGGAGATCTGTTATAGGCTATGTTTTTACTTTGTATGGAACGGATATAAGGTGGAGAAGTGTGCAACAACTTGTGGTTGCCTTGTCAACAACTGAGGCAGAATACATTGCCTTAACTGAGGCAATCAAGGAAGCTTTGTGGCTCAAGGGAATTCTCAAAGATTTAGGGATCAGATAAGATTGTGTTATCATTCAGTGTGACAACCAGAGTGCACTTCAATTCGTAAAACACCAAGCTTTTCATGAGAGGTCTAAGCATATTGATGTTAGACTTCACTTTGCAAGAGATGTGATTGAAGCAGGATCTGTAGAGGTGAAGAAGGTTCATACTATGGACAATGCAACTGATTTTCTAACCAAGGCAGTTCCTGGGAGTAAGATGATTCATTGCTCAAGCCTGATAAGGCTTGAACAGTGTGATTAAACCTGGAAGACAAGGCAGAATGAGGTGATGAAATACACTTGAATTCATTGAGGTGGAGATTTGTAGATATTAGTTCAATATCATCAAGTGATCATGGTTTGTAGTAGAGGGTTAGAGGAGCCCAGAACCGGGTTTAGTATGTGGAGAACCGGGTTAGAAAATCGGGTTTTAGCCGGATCAGTTACAAGGTTTAAAAGGAAACCGGAGTCAAGGCGGTTATAACTGTCATTTGCAACGGATTAAAACCGTTGCATGTAAAACCGTTGTTGAAAGTCCGCTAAACCGTTTTGTGCAGTTGAGAACAGAATTGGTTACAACTGCTTCTACTTCCTGATTCGAGCTCCGTCCTTTATATACATTGAAACCACTTGAAGATGCGAGTTGATTCACGTTATTTTCCCTCTGTAAACATTACTCAATCAATAGAATTGGATAGCTAGGGGTTTTGAGCTCAATTCGGTCTGTGAATTGGGGGTTTCTAGTTTTCTGAATTAATTCTTGTAATTGATTGATAAGTGGAGTGAATTGAGGTGTATGGAACCTTCGTGGATATAGATCACATTGATCGAACCACGTAAAATCCTTGTGTTCTTCATTTTCTATTTTTGTTCTGTGTTCGGTTTCTTGTGACCAAATTCCTTGTTGTTTTTCATCTTCTTCCTGGTTTGAGTGTTGTTTGTGTGTGTGAGAAGAGTTAATTCTTAACATGAAAAACTTTCTATTCTCAACCCAGTCTCCATTCTTCTTTGAATTCTGAGTTCCAGCCTTGTTATCCTTGGATCCCTGGAACTTCTTGTTTTGATAGTTCTTCTTGAACTTGATGTTCAAGCCTTCTCCAGCCTGAGTAGAGCCCTTATCTCCCTGAGTTTGAAAACACTTTGTCTTCAAAGCTGAGAGGATAGACTCATAACTGACCTTTCCATCCCTCCCAAACATCAATGCATCCTTGAAGCTTTCCATGGACTTTGGAAGAACATTCAACACCATCAAAGCCTTGTCATCATCCTCCAAGTTCACACCCAGGTCTTCTAGTTCTTCAATCATCTTGACAAATTCATCAAGTTGATCAGAAATGGCCTTATCATCAGTAATCTTGAAAGACATCAATCTCTGCTTCAGAAACAGTTTATTTGATATTGACTTGGATTGATAAAGTTCTTCCAATTTTCCCCATGCCTCTACTGCATTCTTGCACCTTGATACCTCCCTTAGAGGTTTATCACCCAAACACAGAAATATCAGGCTCAGAGCCTTCTTATCCACTTTTGAAAACTTTGGTTTCTCAGCATTAGACCATTGATCAACAGGGAGGAGTGCAGAATCTAAACCATTTTGAACCAACACAGCATTCATCTTGATTTTCCAAAGTGAGAAGTCATTATTACCTGAAAACTTCTCCACATCCATCTTAACTCCAACCATTCTCCTTACCTCTTCGTGTGTGTGCGCAAGTTTCCCACAGACGGCGCCACTTGTTAAGAATCAGCTCTTCTCACACACAAACAATGCTCAAACCAGAAAGTAATGAAAAACAATCAAGAAATGTGGCCACAGGAAACCGAACAACGAACAGGAATAGAAAATGATGAACACAGGGATTTTACATGGTTCGATCAATGTGATCTACATCCACGGAGGTTCTATACACCTCAATTCACTCCACTTATCAATCAATTACAAGGATTAATCCAGAAAACTAGAAACCCCAATTCACAGACCGAATTGAGCTCAAGAACCCTAGTTATCTAATTCTATTGATTGAGTAATGTTTACAGAGGGAAAGTAACGTGAATCGACTCGCATCTTCAAGTGGTTTCAATGTATATAAAGGACGGAGCTCGAATCAGGAAGTAGAAGCAGTTGTAACCATTTTTGTTCTCAACTGCACAAAACTGTTTCAGCGGGCTTTCAACAACGGTTCTACATGCAACGGTTTTAATCCGTTGCAAACGACAGTTATAACCACCTTGACTCCGGTTTCCTTTTTAACCTTATAACTGATTCGGCTAAAAACCCGGTTCTCTAACCCGGTTCTTCACATACTAAACCCGGTTCTGGACTCCTCAAATCCTCTACAATCCATGATCACTTGATGATATTGAACTGATGTCTACATTGGTCAAATGAGGAACAACCAAAACATCGAGCAGGCGGATATCAGGAGATAACGAATGATAACGAATACGAGTAATAGGTAAAGATGCGCCATTTCCAACAATAACAGAATTATTACTCGCATATGGCGTAGAGGAATCCAACGCAGATGAGTGAGAAGCCATATGGGACGAAGCACCAGAGTCCACGTACCAATCCGGTGAATTTTTAGAAACGTTGCAAGCCACGTTGAACGCCTGAGCAAGATGTGCAGAGGAATCGGACGCTCGAGCATTTAAAAATTGAGGGCATTCGTTTGCGTAGTGTTCCTCGCGATAAATTTGGCAACGAGGGACGTAGGGCTTGCGTCCCACTCTTCCATTAGAGGAACCACGTCCTCCTTGGAAGACTTGCGACCGCCAGATTGAGTGGATGGAGGAGTAGTTTGGCGAGAATGATTGGATGAACCACGACGGTTGGCATAGAAGGCAGGCTGTGGTTATCCAGAGCTCTCCATGGATCGATGTAGGAGGTCATATTGCTTGGCTTGATTCAAATAAACGACGGGACTGGAGTCATAGACATCCGGGTGTCGGAGAAACCCAGAAATTGCGAACTGAGACCGTGAAGGAACCAATGACTTTTATCTAAGTCATCTACTGGTCGACCAATAGAGGACAATTGATCGCACAAATGTTTGAATTTGCGACCGAATTCGTCAACGATCGAGTTCCCACGACGAAGAAATAATAATTCCTCTCGAAGTTGCAGTGCGCGCGAGGTCGAGGCATGAGAGAAGGCTGCCTCAGGTGAGAGCCAGGCAAATCGAGAGGTTGCGCAATCTACGACTTCGGCCATAACTTCTTCTGAAAGAGTGGAGAAAATAACTCCGAGGAGTTTCTCATCGGTCATGTGCCATGCTACGTAGTCGGGATTTGGAACAGGTGGGGCAGCGCCTGACGAAGCTACGACAGACGACTCCGCTGACGGAGTGGTGGTGTTGGCAGCGGGGATGGTGGCAGGAGGTGGTCACACCGAACCGTTGACATAACCAAGGAGATCGTAGCAAGTGAGCATCGGCATAATCTGCCGCTTCCAGAGCAGATAGTTAGAAGAGTTCAGTTTGATCGGAACCATGTGAATCATGGTGGCGATCGGAAGAGACTCGTGGGAGGAAGCCATTGATGAGAACCATCGGAAAGGAAGACAGACGAAGGAGAGAGGCAGAAAGGTGGCGTGAGGCCGGAGAGAAAGAGAGAAGAGGGAGATGTTAGGGTTTGCGATGTTTCTGGCGTAATACCATGAAAGGTTAACGTAATCACCACAATGATAGTGTGGTTTGTATATTCAATATTTATACAGATGTTTACAATCATAGATTACAACAGATTGAGAGAAATAATAGGAAACGGTACAACAAATCACTAATTTATCTCCTAAATATAATTTACATAAATAGCTATAATTTATCTCTAATAATTTGATTTGTTTTGTTTTCCAGATTTAATATCCTAAAAGGTAGTGCAAGGGAGGAAGTCATTCAAGAATAATGTCTACTAATCTTTGATTATTTTATAGCAAGAGACATTTACATGCATTATGTAAAATGAGAGTGATTATTAATTTAAAGAGGAGAAACTTGTGGGTTGATTTCAATAGAAAGATGAGTAAACAATATGAATCATGGTATTTTAGATCGTTAGCATTGCAACATTTGTCTTTAGTCTTTATGTGTATCCAAATTTCTAAAATTAATTAGACTAACAACCTTTGCAAACTCATTTTAGTGGAGTATTACATTATGTCATGAGAGGTAAATGTGTTTTTAAATTCAAACTATTGCTGCGTTGCGAAACTGATAATGAAAAATATGGTTATTTGAAGAATTAATCAAATTTCAAAACCTCACCACATACATTTTTGCATGTTTAATGCTCTATAAATGCTAGTATTGGGTCAGTGTATCGGTCTCAGAGATTGCATCGGACTTCCATTTGGTTGTTATAAACAATTTATTGATGTATATGGTTAGCAAAATTAAAAAAACTGAAACTTCTATTTTAATTTTGATTCTCAATCACATCTCACCATTTAAATACAACATCCAGAGTAAAAACGTAGAAATCTTATAGTAGAATAGCGGAGCGTTTAGTGCTTTGAACTCGGTGAACGACTTTAACATGAATAATGATTTGAGAAACTGGTAATCAAACATCTCTTCAATTGTGGTCCTTTAAAGGAAAATGATCTTCATTGTGGTGGTTGTCTTATTCTTAGAATTAATAATAAATTAAAGTGTGGATAAAACACTTTAATGCTATAATTAAGTGGTCGGAAGTTTAATTTTGTAGGAATTAAACTTCACACTATTAATCTACGCACGAAGTAGATAATCGTAGGTTTTTTAATTTCTAAAAACCGAATTTTGGTGAGTGAGAAATTAATACATAAAGTAACCACTTAGTTATGTATTAATGTAGGATTAAATAACAAGAGAAGTTATTATCCCACATTGGAATTAGAGCTCCTTAAATTCAACTATATATATATATATAAAAGTTCATCATTAAAGGCATATCAAGTATGCTTGTGAGGGATCCAATTAGAAGTCCACACGCCGTGCTCGCTCTCTCGGCACGACCACGACACACCTCGCTTTGGGCTTTGGGTCTTTGGGAATGCCTCGGCCGAGGCCCAATTATCTTTTTTGGAAGCCCATAATAATTGGGCTTGATAGATGAGCTTTAGAAGCCCAAAAAAAAGATGGGTTTGAATCTGTAACATCCACTAAATTCGTCAGTTTCCCCAGAGGCCTATATAAGGTTGTCTCCTGCATGCAAACAGAGCACATCAAATTTTCACCTGAAAAACACTTCTCTTTTTCTCTGCATAAAACTCCAATTTTAGACGAACGTCCTTAGTTCGCCAGTGCATTTTCTGATAGTGGTGCTACTTCAGAAAAGAACGAAATCATTTTATCTTTGGGGTCAAATACTTCAGTCCGTGAGCACTAGCCGGGAAGTATTTTGTCCTAAGGATAGTGGACTTCCACGACTCGATTTGACGTTCTGTTCCAATTTCTTTTCATTCTCTTTATTTTCCAGAATACCATCACTTAGAAATAACAATCTTAGGACAAAATGGTGGACAACCGCTCGGTTATGGAGCAAGCTCAAGAGTTTCAACTCATTGTTCATGATGCTTCAGCCAAAGACATGAAACTTCCGGTGACATTTGTGGTGGCAAACTTGATTGAGAAGCTGCCTCTGGGGTGAGGGACTTCAAGAATTACTTGAAGCACAAGGAAAAGGAGATGACAGTCGAAGACTTGATCCTTAAGTTATGAATTGAAGAAGACAATCGGAAGAACGAGTCCAGGTATAGGGCTCAGATTGATGCCAAGACGAACCTGTTGGAAAGAGGATCTTCTAGTAGTAAGAGGAAACGCCCAACCGATAACAGCAATCGGAGAAATAGTGAGTCGAACAACAATGACAAGGGAAAGCAACCTACAAATGCTACAAAGTTTGCAGGAAATTGTTATAATTGTGGTAGACCAAACCACATGGCAAAGAATTGCCGTCTGCCTAAGCAGAAGAAGAAGAAGGTGAATGCCAATGTTGTTGAGCAAGATGAATTGGACCTCGCTGTTGTGATCTTCGAGGCCAATATAGTGGACAATCCAAGAGAGTGGTTTGTCGACACAGGAGCCTCTTGTCATGTCTGTTCTGACAGGGTGGTTTTCTCCAGCTACAAGGCTTCTTCCGGGTGCCTCGTCTAAGGTGGCTAGAGTGGGCAATGTGGTTCTTAAGCTAACTTCAGGCAAAGAGCTCACTCTGTAGGATGTGCTGCATGTCCAGACATCCGGAAAAACTTGGGTTCTGGATCTTTGGTAATGAAGCATGGGTTTCGATTGGTCTTCGAAGCCGACAAGTTTACATTGAGCAAGCAAGGAGTTTTCATAGGGAAGGGCTTTGTAGTTAATGGTTTATTCAAAATGAATGTAATGGCTAAACGCCAAGTGAATAATGTAACTTCCGCTATGAATGAAAAAACATCTACTTCTTCTTACTTGCTTGAGTGTTCCTCTTTTTTATGGCATTCTAGATTAGGACATGTAAATCTTAATGCTATAAAACGTTTAGTAAATTTAGATTTGCTAAAACTGAATGAAGTAAAATCACATGAAAAATGTGAAGTATGTGTTGAAGCAAAAATGGCCAAATTACCTTTTCATTCAGTAGAAAGGAGCACAATACCTCTAGAATTACACTGATTTGTGTGACTTGAAGTTTGTGCAGACTAGAGGTGGAAAAAAGTTTTTTATAACTTTTATAGATGATTGCACAAGATATTGTTATCTTTATCTTCTAAGAAGTAAAGATGAAGCAATAGAAGCATTTAAAAACTACAAAGCTGAAGCTGAAAATCAACTAGGCACCCGGATTAAAGTAATCCGAAGTGATCGAGGTGGTGAGTATGTAGCTCCATTTGAGGAGTTGTGCTCTCAAAGTGGCATAATTCATCAAACTACAGCTCCTTACTCTCCTCAATCAAATGGCGTTGCAGAACGCAAGAATTGTACTCTTAAAGAGATGACGAATGCCTTGTTAATTACTTCAGGGTTATCTTAGAACATGTGGGGGGAAGCTATACTTACAGCTAACTATATCTTGAATAAAATTTCACTAAAAAAAGTGGACAAAACTCCTTACGAGTTGTGAAAAAGACGCAAGCCGTCATACAAATACCTCAAAGTGTGGGGGTGTTTGCCGAAAGTTGAGGTGCCATTACCTAAACAAGTTAGAATTGACCCTAAAACGGTTGATTGTATATTTGTTGGGTATGCACTCAACAACAATGCTTATCGGTTTCAGATCCATAAGTCTAAAATTCCAGATATGATTGTGGGTACAATTAGAGAATCAAGGAACGTGGTATCCTTTGAAAATATCTTTCCATGTAGAGAAAGAATGTTAGAAAGCTCGAATCAAGGAATTACTTTTGAAAGAGGGAGTAGTTCAAATTTAAAAAGAACTGTTGAAGCTACTAGCAGTTCTCAGACCTAGAAGAGGAGGAAACGAGACGTAGCAAAAGAGCTAAGTCTGCTAAGTCATTCGGTCCTAATTTTATCATATATATGCTAGATGATGAAAAGTGAATCAAAGAAGCTCTGTCTAGTCCAGATGCTCCATTCTGGAAGGAAGCAATCAATAGTGAAATTGAATCTATCATGTAAAACCACACGTGGGAGCTAACCGACCTTCCACCAGGTTGTAAACTTTTAGGATGCAAATGGATCCTAAAGAAGAAGTACAAAGCTGATGGTTCAATAGATAAATATAAAGCTCGTTTGGTAGCCAAAGACTTCAAACAGAAAGAAGGTGATGACTTCTTTGATACTTACTCCCCTGTGACCAGGATCACATCTATTCGAGTGCGTCTCTCGATTGCTGCAATACACAATCTTGAGATTCACCAAATGGATGTGAAGACTGCGTTCTTAAATGGAGAGTTGGAAGAGGAGATTTATATGAATCAACCTGAAGGGTTTGTAGTACCTGGACAAGAAAAGAAGGTATGCAGACTAGTAAGGTGTTTATATGGTCTCTAACAAGCGTCAAAATAGTGGCACTTGAAATTTGACACTACCATGTTATCAAATGGTTTTAGAAACAATGAATGTGACAAGTGTGTATACGTAAAAGGTACATCAGAAGCATATGTCATAGTATGTCTATATGTAGACGATATGTTAATCATGGGAAGTAGCCATGATATAATCATGGATACAAAGAAGATGTTGAAAAGAAATTTCGACATGAAAGATATGGGATTGGCTTATGTGATTCTAGGAATCAAAATCATTAGGACATCAGAGGGAATTATTCTGACTCAATCTCACTATGTAGAGAAAGTACTCAGAAAATTCAATGCCTTTGATGATCCACCTGCTAAGAATCCATTAGAACTTAATGTTCATCTGAAGAAGAACATGGGTGAACCTGTAGCTCAAGTGGAATCTGCAAAAGCGATAGGGAGTCTTATGTACATAACAAATTGTACTAGACCGGATCTTGCGTGTTCTGTTAACAAAATGAGCAGGTTTACAAGTAATCTAAGTCAAAAACATTGAAAAGCTTTGATAAGGATTTTGAGATACTTAGGGGTCGTTTACTTCTTGGACTAGGTTAACCCATTTGGGCCTTCAAGTGGATTTCCGGGTGGACAGGACTTGGACATCATAAGAATCTGTTATTTACTTAATTGGATATTTGCCTACTATTCAAAATCGATGTCAGTTGGAAAGCCAAATACTTGGTATGATAAGGGTCCATGATATGGGCCAGAATAATCGGATGGGCCCAAATGCAAAATTAACACACACTGACTCACATTCTTTAACCCACCATCAGAGAAAATTTGTATCGTTTCACCATCGTCGTTCTCAACGCAGGCAACATTTTGAAAATGGAATCGCAGAACCATGAATCCCAAATGGGGCCGACAGCCGATGCCGACCGTCGGAACCTCCAGGTATCCTCCGTCATCGTATCATTTTTGCCGTTCTTTTTAATTTTTTCTCGCTCGCTTGAGGTGCAGTGAAGGGGATTACCTATTTATGTTTTACGCTCTGAAAACACAATTAGGGCATTATAGAGACAGTAGCAAATCGTCATCGGCGCCTGTAGAGTCCCATATCCTATTTAGTCATGCTCGGTTTGTTAGGATTTCGGATCTGATTATATGTGGATTACTGCTTAAATACTGCGTATATTTTGGTGTGTGTGGTAGCTCTGTTCCGCTTTCTTATTTGAAAACCTCCCCAATATCGGTTGTATGGGACAAAATGGCCATTCGGTCAGTAGAGTCAAGGGTCTAGATGATGATGGATGTTTAATTTTTTTATCTGAATCGTGGTATGCTTAATTAATTTGGGTTTTGTCTATGATATTAGTTTTGCTAATCCAGCTTTATATGACTATAATTTCTACCGTATCGTCTTTGGTAGGAGAAAATCTCCGTCGTTACTGATGTTTACATCGCTAATTAAAAATTAAACGGAGTCTTCGGGTATTCTATAACATCTAATGTATTGCATATTCCTATAACGTTGAGTCAGTCTTATATGTTCATTTATATGTTCATTATTTGACGGTATATAAATGACTGTGCATATTCTGTGGAATTATGATCTACATAGCATCAAAAGCTTGGTTAAGCTAAATTTGTCAGCTTTTGCAGTTTGAACTCTTGTTCTAATGAGTGAATAGCCGAACAATGATGTTCCCCTGCCAACTCATTAATAATCTCGTACATTACATATTACATGTTTCCCAATTTACCCAAACTCCATATTGATCGTTCCCATTTTATATAGGTTGAAGGCCGACCGACGTGCGATCCAAGCAGGGTTCAGTTTCTGAACAACTATCACCTACTTGGTTGGAAAGCTGAACATGTTAAACTCTTGCTGTCTCTTTTGAGCGGTTTTAGCCTCCAATGAAGACCCCAAGCTGAGACTGACTGGAACAATGGGCTCTTGGAAGTCGCTACCTGCCTTAAACAAAAGCTTGGGATTGAATTCACCACTTCGGGTATCAATGGCTTTCTTCGAACGCTTTGCTTGAATTACGACGCTTTCAAATTGTTTCTGTATAACAATCGTTACGTCGAGTATGAGTTCAGGACAAATCGACTCACTGTGGACGACCGTTACTTCAGGCAATTCAAGAAAGGGAGGCAGGTTAGTGTTTTGTTTCCTTTCATGCTTGGTTTAATGCGCTCAGCGCTACTACCACGTTTCATGCTACGGATTTGCCATGTCCGAGAAGACTAAACAATCATTTTGTGATTCGCCAAATTAATCAATCAGTCTATTTTATTAATAGATGACGGAATTGGCTTTCTTGCATTATGCGCCAACATTTTTTTCAGCATTTGATAAGGGGTGCTGCTAGGGCTGTGCACGGAGCTTGGAGATTACCGAAACCGCACCAAAGCCCGGACCGAATAAGTTCCGAACCGAAAAAATCCGTTGACCATTTGACTTTTTTTGAACCGAACTGAACCGATTTTTTTTTTTTTTTGTACGGATTTGGATATTTCTCAATTTTCCGAACCGAAACCCGTATTGAACCGTACTAAATCATACCGAACTGTATTGAACCGAATAACTGAATAAAATAACAAATTATAAATTTAAAAATATATTATCTTAACAGATTAATTACAATAAGAATTAAAAATTAAATTATTCATAATTTTGTAGTTTATTTTGTGTAACATGGATTTTTAAAAACATTATATTTAATTATCATATAATTTTCATAGACACAAGTTAGTTAGTTGGAAACAAATTTGATGTAATAAAATTATTTATATTAGTTAGACATCAATATATTATATTCAATTGAATTTATTATTCAAAAGATAAAATAAATCTCCGATTATCCGAACTGAACTGAACCGAATTGAACTATTCCCTTAGATCCGAAATTCTGAACCGAACTGTCCCGAAAAAATAAATAACCGCACCGTATCGTCCCGATTTTTTGGATCGGTAATGGATACTCATTTTTTAAATAACCGAAGTTTGGTATGGATCTGGATATTTTCAAATATCCGATCCACACCGTACCGTGCACACCCTTAGGTGCTGCCCCCATACTTATGTCCTCCCTCCCAGCACTGCTCCACATCACATAATATTAGACAGTGGGTATTAATATTTCATGTGTTTACACGAGAAAGACTCATACATTTTAACTTACTAGTAAAATCTCACATGCGTTGGACGTGGCACACATGAATCTGTAAAAGAAAATATATCATAATCTAATTAAATCGAATTGACTAAAAAAACTAATGTATATCTTGAAAAGAAAATAATTAGATGAAATAAACTTAGAATCGGAATGTTATTGTTTTTACCCAAAAAAAAAAAAAAAAAAAAAAACAGTTTTGGTTGATTTATAATAGTGTAGCTTAAATGGTCTTATTATGATGTATGCATAAATTATTCTCTTTTTGTTCTTAAAGTCCATTGTGTTGCATATCGTATGCATGAATTTTCATAATTATATTTGTTAATACTTTGATTAAATAGGCTAGAAAGGTTCTTGGTGTTCTATGACTAAAGAATTAATTAGATGATTAAATATACTTTGAATATTTTTCAGTATTTTCTTTTGCCATCAATACAAAAGGCGTTTTGCTTGATCTATTATCACATTATATGTGTAAGCTCATACGCTATGTTTTGTTGTATATTTATTTTTTTTGAAAAGAATTCATCTTAGGCGGATGCTGTCAATGATTTAAAGTAAAAATAATCAAATGCACATAACCGCAAAAGCAAGCAGGCTTTATAGTTACAGGACTAAAGCTTGAAATTTCACCTAATAATTTTTTATGGCAAAGCTAATAAGCCACAAAGATACATAATTATGTAATAACTCTTAAGTGATTAATTTTCATTTACTTCAACTAAGGACCTTCTAAATTTTTTGAATGGTTCTTGGAGACTTGCTTCTATTGTGGATCTTTTCACTTTTATCTAGAGTATATTAGCAAAATTATTTTTACTATTTCTTCTTCCTCTTTTCAAATATGAAAATAATTTTTGAAGTAAATTTTTCATCCAAATGTATATGCTTAAACACCATAATTGTAAATCAAAGTATTTTTTGTTTTCTATATTCCTTTATTTTGAAATTAGTTATATTTAATGTTACGTGAAGCTTCTTTAATTTATTTTATCTTTATTTTAAACACACATGCATATATATCGACATATACTTATCTTTAGTTTAGATGGATTTAAAATTAAGGCCACTTTCTTTTAAAACATCATCAACACTAAATAATTTTTTACTTGATATATGACCATGTTGCTTAAATGATCTTATTTTTGTATATGCATGGATTATTTTTTTGTTCTCTTTTGATTTTTGTTTTTTATTTCGACTTCTAGTTCTCTATGTTCATTGCATTGTACAATGTACTCATGAATTTCAAGATTATATTTTTCTAAGATTAAATAGACTAGAAAATTTCTTGATGTTCTGACTTAAGAACTGATAGATAATTAAATATATTTAGAATACTTTCAATACTGTTTTTTTTTTCATCAATACAAAAGAGTTTTTATGTAAGGTCTTACTTTATGTTTTCTTGGACATCCATTTTTTTTTTTGAAAACTTTCATCTTAAGTGAATTGTTAATAATTTCTAGTAAAATTGACCAACTGCACATCACCACAAAGGTTAGCTAGCTTTATAATTAGAGGAATAAATTTTAAATTTTACCCATTAATTTTAGATATCATAGCTAATAAGTCATAAAGATACATATTTATGTAAAATAATTAAGTGGTTAATTTTTTTATGAATGGTTCCTAGTGGTTCCCGGAGACCTACTTATAGACATCTGATGCAATAGTAGGTTCTCTGCAACCACCATACTCAACACCATGCGAATTGTAGTCAACTTCACAACAGGAGTAAACACATCCGTATGGTCAATACCATATCGCTACCCGAACCCTTTCACAACTAACCTTGCCTTGTAGCGCTTGCTACCATCGGCCTCATTCTTGATTCGGTAGACCCACTTGCTGTGCAACGCCTTCTTGGCCTTGGGAAGCTCAGTCAGTTCCCAAGTGCCATTCACACGAAGAGACGCCATTTCATCTTCCATGGCCGCCATCCATCTTCGTCTATCACTAACCTGCTCCGCCTCTGCAAAGCTCTCAGGTTCACCACCATCAGTCAATAATAAGTAATAATTAGAGGGCAAATACTTATCTAGTGGCCTTCGATCTCTAACTGGTCTTTGAGGTGGTGGTGGTGTTCTTGGTTCTTCCTCAAGAACCTCCTCATCGACCGAACTCCCCTTTCTGCGATTCGAGTTTAGATCATCCATCTTCACAGTACTGAGTGTTCCATCATTAGTACCCAAATCCTTCAACTAGTCCTTGTACATGACCTGTTCATTGAATATCACATCCCGGCTGCGAATCACCTTTCGACTTTGCTCATCCCATAGCCTATAGCCGAACTCATCACCTCCATACCCAATAAACGTACATTTGACAGACTTGGCATCTAATTTATTTCTATCAACAAGATCCACAAGAGTGTAAGCAACACAACCGAAAATATGTAAATAAGACAAATTTACCTCCTTTCCAGTCCACTCCTCCTCAGGTATCCGATTATCGAAGGGAACCGATGGACCTCGGTTGAGCAGGAATGCAGCTGTGTTCACTGCATCCGCCCAAAATGACTGCGGCAACCCGCTCTTCAGTCTCATGCACCTTGCCCGCTAATTCAGTGTTCTGTTCATCCTTTCGGCCACTGCATTCTGCTGGGGCGTTCCACGCATAGTCCTCCCTGTACGAATCCCATGCTCAGCATAATAATTCTTGAACTCCTTGAGTTCATATTCGCCTCCGTTGTCGGAACGCAGACACTTCACTTTCAACCCTGTCTCAGTCTCAACCAATGCTTTCCACCTTTTGAAAACGTTAAATGCATCAGATTTACTTTTCAGAAAATAAATCCATACCTTGCGGGTCGAATCGTCGATGAAATTCATGTAATACATCGATCCTCCAATGGACGCCACCGGAGCTGGTCCCCATAGATTGCTATGGACCAACTCTAGCTTCTCCTTCCTCAGGGCTCTGCCACTCCTCGAGAAACTTACACGCCTTTGTTTCCCGAAGACACAGTCTTCACACATACCAACTAACACATCACCTTCATCCCTTTCTCGCTCATATGGCCCAATCGATAGTGCCACAAATCCACATCACTATTACCATTCGCAAGATCAAGGGAATCCTGCGAATTACTAGTCATATACAACGTTCCTTCCTTCTTACCCCGAGCTACTACCATAGCCCCCTTGGTAATCTTCCAGTTGCTACAACCAAACGTTACCATATAACCTTCCTTGTCAAGCTGTCCAACTGAAAGCAAGTTTCTCTTCAGTCTAGGGATATGTCTTACTTTATTCAACATCAATTTCGAACCATTTGATGTTTCAACCCTCACGTTTCCCTTCCCCAAGATTTTTAGGGGTTCATCATCAGCCAGATACACCTGTCCAAAATCGCTAGAAACTTAATTTTGCATAATATTGAAATTACCACAGGAGTGGAATGACGCGCCGGAATCCAAGACCCAAGACTCCATGGGACTGCACACACTCAAGACCAACGCATCGCCATCATCCTCATCCGTAGCTGTGTTTGCTGTCTTCCTGCTGCCTGTTCCTTCTTGTTCTTCTTCGGCGCCTTGCACTGGTATTTGAAATGACCAACCTCATCACAATTCCAACATTTCACAGAACTCCCGTCCTTCTTCGTCTGACTCTTCCCTCTGGATTTCGACCTCCCCCTAAACTACCTTCTCTTCGGTCTGCCTCTGTTCTCGGCATTCAGCGCTGACTTTGAGGACTATCCTGATCCTGATTCGTTTCTCCAAATCTCTTCCCCGATCATCAAGTCCCTCACCCTGTCAAACTTCAGCTTAACATTTGTGGCGCTAACGGCTGTCACTGTACTGGCCCAACTGTCTGGCAAGAGAAGATAGCATAATTAGGGCCCAAAATCTCATCATCAGACTTTATGTTCACCTACTCCAACTGTGAGGTCAACATATTGAACTCATTCAAGTGCTGTTGTACTGATGTTCCCTCCGTCATCCTCAGATTAAACAGCCGTCTAATCAGATGAACTTTGTTTGCTGTCGATGGTTTTTGATACATCTCCTCCAAGGTTTTCAGCATATCCCATGTAGACTTCGCGCCTGTGGTATGGTAAGCCACTTCCTTGGACAACGACAGACGCACCGCGCTCATCACTTTCCTGTCCAATAACTCCCACTCCTCCGCAGACATCTTCTCGGGCTTCTCCTTGAGGAGCTGGTGCAAATCCTTACCGTAGAGGTAATCTTCGATTTACATCTTCCAAAATCCATAATCAGTCCCATCGAACCTCTCCACCAAAATTTTTTCATCGTTCATCGTGTATTCTCCCAGGAAACTAACCTGATGCTCTTGATACTAGTTGTTGGGAATTAAACCTACCCACGACCATAATACGACTAGAAATTCGGATAAAGAAAGCAATAAAATCAAGCACAAAACACAGCGATTTGATTACCCAGTTCGTTACGATGTGTAACTACGTCTGGGGGCGATAGCAAGCCAGGATATCTACTAGAATGATGAATTTTCGGAAATTGCATAGGCTATGAAGGAAACCACTATTTATAATAGTTCCATGGGCCTAAAAATCCGACCTCAGCTTGAGGCCCACGAAAAACCCTCGCAACGTCGACGCGACTGCGTCGCTCAATACTGCCTCGCGTTGCTCCTTGTGACGCGACCGCGTCACAACTTGACTTCAACCCGACGCGACCGCGTCGCTCGTCACTGGCCAGCCAACACCAATGGACGCGACCGCATCCATTCCCCGACGCGGTCGCGTCAACACTCTCGATTTTCAGCTCCACACTTAACACTACGTACTAGATTACCATGACCCAGTCATTGTTCCGTATCTCCCAAAGGCTACGAGTAACTAGATTGTAATGGACGTGTCATTGTGGCTTCTTTAGAATTATTCGCATTTCTTTTTTTTTTTTAGAGTAACACATTGTAACTATTATAGCATTGCCAAAGCGGCTTCCGTTTTTACAATGTGCATTAGAAAAGAGGGAGTATCACCAACATACAACCCCTGAAAATTAGAATCAAAATAACTACGAGCTAAATTGTGGGCCAAGGTATTAGCAGTTCGTTTGACCCATAAGAAAGAAACCGAAATAAAAGTCAAGCATAAATGTAAAATGTCAGCGATGATGTGACCAAAATATGAGAGGTCCTTCTTCATTTTCTTTAAAGCCCAGAACACAATGAGTGAATCCATTTCCACTTCTAAATTGTCGTGTGTCGCTTACCAAATTAAATGTGTATATAGATTATATACTTAGCCTTAGCTTACAACTCTAACTAGAAGAGTGGCAAGTAAGGGTCGATCCCACAGAGAACGGTAGATTAGTGTTGTTCGGATATCACAAGCAACTAATGATTTATGGTGGATAGGGTAATAAACGTAAACAAGTAAACGGGGGTGGGGGGGGGGGGTTGGGTGGGAGGGATTTTGGATTGAATTAACAACTAAATGCTAACAAGTGATCAACTAAATTCTAGATAAGCAATAAATATTTTTGGTATTTTATATCAATCAAAGAAAGACAAATAACAACTGTTTTTCGGGTTTTAGAATATGATAAACGGTCTACCCTCGATCTAGTATCCCCTTGAATCCGACTACCTAATGATTATCATTGATGTCCAAAATTCAGTGCGATTTAAATCCTTATCCCACAATCTACAAGGTCCACTTATGTAGATTGTGTTTTCCCTTAATTGTGGATAAATCGAAGGTACGCTTATCGATTTATCCCTACCCAAATCAATTAGTGATCCAAACAAGCTCTTTTCACACTAATTGATATTGGGTGGTCACGAGCTAGAACAACGGGATAAATAAAGCATAAACCTCGATATGATTGGGTTTAGAGGCTAAACTCTATAATACCACCAATGAAATCAAGCATTGTTCGCTACTAAGGGAGATTGAAGCTTCAACAATCACGGAAAGTGAAGTTCAATCTCTAGCAACATACAATAAATGCCTCCCAAAGGGTGATCAATCCTAAAACAAGCATCTAGGCATGAGACAATCCAATCAAGCATTATAGAGCATTTAAATTGCATAAATAAGGTAACATCAAGAGTCAATAATCACATTTTCATCATCAAACAAGGTTTAACATGATCAAGGGTAGAATTTGGGGTGCTAGCCACCCGTTACACCTAATACAATAAAGAAATTACAGAAAATACAATAATTCATAAAGATAAAGTGATAAAACCAAGGATGATCAATGGGAAGATGATGTTTCTTCTTCTTGCCCTTCTCTCCTCCTTGGATGATGATGGTGGCTGAATAGTGCTTCCAAAAGTATCAAAAGTTAGGTTAAATTCGAATGTGATGATATATATATAAGGGGAAATAGTGCTAGTAAAAAATAGGCAAAATCGCATTTAGGATTTTAAAACAGGGTAAGGAATCTCGGCCGAGACGTGAAAAGGGGAAAATGCGGCTGGCTAGGGCTTGACTCATCTCGGCCTAGTTGGATTTCATCTCGGCCGAGATCTTGGTCCTTTGAAAAGCCTGAAATTCTCTAGAAACGCATCTCGGTCGAGATGCGTTGCTTGTCTTGGCCGAGATCTTCAGGTTTTGCAATTCTTCATGAATACCCTGGAGCCTCATCTCGGCCGAGATCTTCAGTTAGCCCTTCCTTTTGTTACCTCGATCGATCCCTCAACTCCGCGGTCCTTTGATGTTCTTTTTTGGTCCCTTTTACCTGTCTTAACATAAAAACAGCACAAACGCATTATTTTTCCCATGAGAGTATAAAAGCACTAAATACACGTGATTATGCACATTATTGACACTGAAATGACACTAAAAGTGCCCTAAAGTGTGTGCACGGAACACGTGTACCAAATCTCCCCAAACTTAAAACTTGTTCGTCCCGAACAATATAGAGAAAAACATAAGGACACCTGTTTAGGGTAGAGTTTAGTGGCATTTGATTTCAGAGAATTTTCATGAAAAAGAATAAGTGATCATGATAAAAGCGAGCATATGTGATAGATTAGATCCACTACTCTCGAGACATAACACTCTCAACTTAAGATCCTCACCGGGTGAGTGTATCTCTCGACTCTCAAGTGTATCAAATGGGTAGTGTATATGCTCACATTGAAATGCATAAAATGCCTACCATAGGCTTGCCAATCATATAAACTTCGATGTATACCCGACATGTGTGACAAAGAATCAAAAAGGTCTTTAACGGGTTGTAATGTTGGTTTGGGGTAAGGTGGGAAAATTTCTGGTATAAGTGACTATAAAATACACTAAATGAGTCGTGCACTACCCATCTACCCCTCAAACAATGGTCACTCAACCTTACTCTTTTAATTCTCAATCAAGTCAAACTTAAGATTCGACTTCTTCACCTTATTCCTACCTACATTTCCCATATTTATCAATCCTTTCAATAATTATGCTTCTTAAGAGTTTCCTAGACAAGGGATTGTAATAAAAAATAATGTGATTTTCATTACCCTCTCCAAAAGAATAGTATATACACTTCTTCTTTCTTTCATTTTCTGGTTTTTCCGATCTTTTTTTTTTTTGAAAGGTTGATATACTCGATTATAGCCTATTTCGCATTTTTCCTTTCACCCTTCTTCGTTTTCCACTAGTTTACCCAAATTCAATCCCACTTTCCAAAATAACTACCTTCCAACCGTCTCTCTCATACTCAACAGTCCGTTTGGGTATCAAAGGCTAAATGAAAGGTAAATTTGCTTGTAGTGTTGGGTATCAAACAAAAAGGCTTAAGCTCAAGGGACTCAACTAGAGACAATGTCAATTTTGGTAAAAAGGAAATATTTTCAAGCTTGAAAATAGGCTTTAGTCAAGAATTGCCTAAGATCATTTTCAATGTCACACAATGCACCGACTCATGCAAAATAGAGAATCAAGGTAAGTTCTAGAGACAACTAGATGCACTCAATGACTTTCACACCGAAAGAAAGTTTAAATTACTCCAAAGATGGAAGTATCTTTTGAGGCTCAAAAACTCACTCGGCTGCAATTTGATCAAAAGTTTTGAGTGTACGTGGTAGCGTCGTTTCCGACTACCAATTTAAATCGTGTATGAAGATACACGTAAACCTTACCGACTATCCTACTTAGTAGAATGGTAAATAAGGGTCGATCCCACAGGGAACGGCCGAACAGTTTTGATTATGATGTCAAGCGGTTTATGATTAAGAATGCAAGAAATAAATACTTAAGAAAGCAATAAGGGGGGTTGATGGGAAACTAACAATCTATTAGTGACAATTAAAAGGAAATAGACACAATTAAAGGAACAAGTAACTCAAAAACACTAGAAGAGATCTTTTTCAGTTTTAGTTTTCAAATAGTAAAACAAGTCACCCTTGATCATGCTTCCCCTTGGTCTTGAACAATTGATGCAACTATTGTTAATGCCCGATTGAATTGTGATTTAAGCCCTTATCTCAAGACTATTAACAAGCTCTAATAGCCTTGTTGTCCCTTAATTTTAGTTAATCAAAATAAGCTCTTCGACTAACCCTATTCAGTTTAACCGAATCCTCGAACAAGCTCTCTTAGATTCAATCACCAAAAGCATTAAACACTAGGACAACGAGATAAATTCAACATAAAACTCGAAAGCTCGGTTTTAGTGGTTGAACTTTGTGTTATCCCCAATAAATAATTATTGTTTGCTACTCGGGAATCGGAAATCCTACAATTACGGATAGTAATCTCCTATTCTAGCAACACATTCACAAATCCCTTAAAGGGTGATCAAACCAATAATTAATTCATAAATGTGAATCAACAAGAGCAAATAACACAAAACACTTAAATACACAATAATCTCGGTAACATTAACCGTAATAATCACATCAATGTCTCGACTCAAGGTTCCACAATGATCAAGGATGAACTAAGGGTGCTAGCCACCCATATTAACTAATACAATCAGAAAATAAATGGAAAAATGAAGAAACATGATACTGATTTGGATAAATCCAAAGATGTCTATTGGAGAAGATGATCCTTCAATCCCTTGTCCAATCTCCTTCTTTGGTGGCTGAAATGTGCTCTCCAAGTATCAAAAGCTCTCCAAAAGTTGTCTAAAAGTTATGTTAAATTCGAATGGGATGATATATATATAAAGGGAGAAAGTGCTAGACAAAAATAGGCAAAAACGTATTCAGGATTTCAAAACAGGGTAGTGAATCTCGGCCGAGACGGGATTGTGTCTCGGCCGAGACGTGAAAGAGGGTTTTTAGGAATTTTGGGTCGAAGGTCAATCTCGGCCGAGATTTGGTGGTATCTCGGCCGAGACGTGAAACAGGGGAAATTAGGGCTTTTTGGGATTTGACTCACCTCGGCCGAGATTGGATTGTATCTCGGCCGAGATCTTCATCTTTGATATTCTTCAAAAATTCCCTGGAGGCTCATCTCGGCCGAGATTGACATCCTGTCTCGGCCGAGATCTTCAGTCTTGCAAAACTTCACAAAAACCCTGGAGGCTCATCTCGGCCGAGATTAACATCCTGTCTCGGCCGAGATCTTCATGTGGCTCTTCCTTTCTTGCCTCGATCGATCCCTTGACTCCTCGGTCGTTTAATCTTCGATTTTGACCCTTTTTACACCTGTCTTAATAGAAAAATAACTCAAACGCATTATTTTGCCCATTAGAATATAAAAACACTAAATACACATAATTATGCACGTTATTGACACTAAAATGACACTAAAAGTGCCCTAAAGTGCGTGCACGGAACACGTGTACCAAATCTCCCCAAACTTAAAACTTGTTCGTCCCGAACAATAAAGAGAAAGACAAAAGAACACGTGTTTAGGGCAAAGTTTAGTGGCATTTGATTTCAGAATTTTCATGAAAAAGAGTAAGAAATCATGATAAAAGTGAGCATGTGTGATAGACTAGATCCACTACTCTCGAGACAAAACACTCTAAACTTAAGATCCTCACATGGTGAGTGTAACTCTCGACTCTCAAGTGTATCAAAAGGGAAGTGTATACGCTCACATTGAAATGCATAAAATGCCTACCATAAGCTTGCCAATCATCTAAATTTCGATGTATACCGGCATGTGTGACAAAGAATCAAAAAGGTCTTTAATAGGTTGTAATGTTGGCTTGGGGTAAGGTGGGATAATTTTGGGTAGAAGTGACTATAAAACGGACTAAATGAGTCGTGCACTACCCATCTACCCCTCAAACAATGGTCACTCTACCTCACTCTTTACTTCCTTAGTAAACCAATCCCAAAAATTGATTTCTTCACCTTACCACAAAGTCTACAACCTAAATACTTTCTCAATTTTCCCTTGAAGTGTATTTTCTTTTGAATTTCTACAACTTTGAGAACATCTATCAAAAGGCATTTACATTACTAGCCTCTCCAAATCAAAAGTAACAAATGAGTATATACAACTAACTTTTTCTTTTGTTTTTCTGATTTTTCGACTTTTTCCCATTTTTTTTTTTTTTTTTTTTTTTTTTTAATACACAAACAAAAATTGGAGAGGACTAGTATTCTCGATTCTTTTCCTATTGTTACAATTCCTTTCACCCTTCAATATTTCCAATAGTTCACCCTTTTCAATCCCAAATTACCCGACTACCTTCCAACCACCTCCCTCATACTCAAATAGTCCAATTAGGTTCAAAGGCTAATCGAAAGGGTTTCGGCTTGTAGAATTGGGTTGTCAAACAAAAGGCTAAAAGCTCAAGGGGCTTAACTAGAGACAATATCAAATTAGGTAAAAAGGATGTGTTTTCAAGCTTGAAAGTAGGCTCAAATCAAGGATTGCCTAAGATCATTTTCAATGTCACACAATGTACCGACTCATGCAAAATATAGAATCAAGGCAAGTTCTAGAGACAACTAAATGCACTCAATGAATTTCACACCGAAAGAAAGTTTACGTTACTCCAAAGGCGGGAGTATCTTCTAAAGCTCAAAAACTCACTCGGTTGCAGTTTTTGATCAAAAGTTTTGAGTGTATGTTCAATTTTGTTTCAAAAGTCTATCATGCTCTACCATGTGCTTCTTTCAAAGATATTTGTCAAAAACTTTCATCATTAATCAATGCCACATTTTCTTGTCCTAAACTTCATCCAATTGCTTTCTCGAGCTGCCAATTTGTACGAATCCCACCCCCTCCCCAAACTTAGTTGCAAACTTAGTTTGTGGAAAAAGAGGAGTACAATTTGGTGGCTCACCGAACTTAACCATTTTATTAAACGTTTATTCACAAACATTAACTAGATGAACTATTTTATTAAGAATCCTACGCCTACAACAATAAGGGGAAAATGTGTGCGTACTTATCAACCAAACAAACAATTTGACTTTAAGGCACCCAATGATTATTCAAGAATCCGAAATGGCCAAATGCATATGTAATAATAATACCAACCAAGGCTAATAAAAATGACAATGGCTCACAGGCCGGCAATATTACCAACAATACAAATGGACAATATCATAAAAGCAATCAATATATAAATCAAATTGGCGCACAGGCCATCACAACAAATCCAACAAGCAAGTTATGTCAAATGGCTCACAGGCCAACAGTATAGATAATGAAAGAAGAAAAACGGGGGGTAGGGGATTTCGAGCAACCGAAATGGTCTTATCTTTTTGTTTTCCCCCAAACTTAGTTTTGCAACTAAGTTTGGGACAAAAAGGTAAGACTTCTCGGTCGCTCTACTCACAGCGAGCGGGAAGGTCAGGAACTCGAGCCGGTGAAACATCCTTTTATTGACTTGAAAAGGTCGAGAATCTTGGTCTGATTTTCTTGGATAGTGTCCTTGATTCCTCTCAGCTCAGCTCCAATAGATGCTCGTAGCTCCACCAATTCGGCTCTGACGCCTTTGATCTCGTCCCCCATGGCTGCCATTAAGCCCTCCTGCCGTTCCTGGAACTCAGATTGAGTTAGAATGGCAGTAGATGGTCGTTTCCTGGACGGTTGCTCTGGTTGGCTGCTTCCTTCCCCTTCAACCCCTACGCTCCGAACCCGTGCCACCGGACGTGACTTTTTAGCACGCTTGAATTTGGTCAGTTCTTCCCGGTTTGGCTCCAAGGAGGCATTGAGGTGTGCCTCGGAGCTCAATTCCAAATTCAGCTTGCTTGCCAGGTGAGTGATGTAAGTCAGTCCGGGGTTAGGTAGGCGGAGGTAAGGTCCCTCGTTTTGGAGAACGTAAGGGACAGCCGGACCCGATGTGCCCTCTTTGTACCCGAGCATGGCAATGCGCATGTTCTCCATCTCCTCCCAATCCAAATAATAATCAGTGGTGATCGGTGTGTACTCTGGGAGGGGAACATTGTAGTGCTCGAGTATAGGGGTTATCAACGCCCCACAATAGATCGGGTCGGGCATTTTCGTTTCTCTTTTTTTCTCCGTCCTCAATTCTTTCACTATCTTCTGAAAACATGATGCCAAATCCTTTTGGAAGTTCCTCTTTCTCCGATCCACGATGGCCCAAAGAATTTCCATCTCGTATAATCGGGGCGAGCTGATCTCTTTCCGGCCACATATGGTGGAGCTCAACAGCTTCTGTAAATACTTCACGACGGGGTTTCGAATGGCGGTGAGCCTGGAGCCCCTTGGATCATACGCTTGAGGTGCAACTATTCCGGGGGCGGCAGTGATTTGCTCCCAAAATTGTTGCACGTTGAACTCTCTCAACGCATGATTATCACCGTAGGCTCTAGGCTTGAAGCCATATATCTTTTCCAAGTTGTCGTGGCTTAGTGTCTTCTGTTCGTTAAGAAGCTGGAACTTGAAATGATGAACTGAAACGTCGGAAAGGACCTCCTCCTCGTTCTCGAGTGTGCTGAAGAACTCGAGTACAAATTTGAGGAAGGTTGGTCGGGGTGCTAGGCACTGAACTAGACCTGCTTCGTCTAGCAACTCCAGAACATTTTGCCGGATGCCCATGGCGTCTAAAATCTTGGGATCGCCATATCGGGTTGCTGACACCCCCCTCTTCATCAATTTATCAAAACGTTTTCGTTGCTCCTCTGTTCCCAGCACAATATCAAAATCTATGGGCTTTGTGGATTTGTCAGTGGCAGTCGGTGGGACTTCCGGTGGAGGAACCTCCGGAGTAGGCTCAACAGCCTTCTCCTTACCCTTGGCTTGGCTTCTTCGGATTTTTTGCGTGACTCTTCGGCCCGAAGTGCCTTCTTGGGTGTTGCCTTTTGTGGGTTTCGGAGGTGCCATGGGTACCTAAAATCAACAATTCAATAATAAAAAACTTGTGGCAAAATAACTAGTTCAAGTGCAAGTAAGAAGTGCCTAGGTTCATTTGAATCCAACTATATCTCTAACAAAAACAAGACAAAATATATCGATTATGCAATGACAACCAAATCATATTCAAATAAGGTCACACATTACAATAATATCAACAAGTCGTCTCAAAAGAAACAGAGAATATAGTCGAATTCAACGCCTAGCACGTGCTTGATAATATGCCACAACGAATTTAGCCTTTTCAAAAACTCACAAGATCATACTCAACATGCCACCCACTCTATCATCAGTCAAACATACGAACTATCACTCAATTTTATCATTTACATGCATAACACTTATCACATGGCAAAAAATTAATACAAGTACTTGTATGTATAACCAAGTTCAACGAATATGCATATAAACGTGAAATTAACTTTCAATCTCAACAATGTATACACTAATACGCAACAATGAATCGAAAGGAGGAGATAGCCGTACTTACCAGTTGAGTTTAACCGAAAAAAATTTGAATTTGGGTTGCTCGCGCCCTTTTTGAATCGACCTCAAATGTGCTCCAAATCCAAATATTTTCGAGGGAGAGTTGGTGTGGTGATGTGAGTGAGGTGTGGTGTGAATTTTAGAGGTGGAAAGTGAGTGCAAAGGTGATTATTGGAGTAGTGTGTGCGTGAGTGTGTGAAAATCGCAAATTTGGGGAAGAACTGACCTAATTTTCGCGCAGGGGGTATTTATACCTGTTTTCCGTCTCGGCCGAGATTCGGATTCGGACTCTGTGTCTCGGCCGAGAACCGTTCAACGCCTTCAGGAAAACTTGACCCGGCAAGGAATCTCGGCCGAGATTTTGTAGTATCTCGGCCGAGATGTAATCCCAGCATTTTTACCCCCATTCTGGACAAACCCGTCTCGGCCGAGATTCATGTATGTCTCGGCCGAGATTGTTCTTCAGCGAATTTGCCTCCATTCTGGACAACCCCCGTCTCGGCCGAGATGATCTTCCAGAGAATTTGGCTCAATTTCCTTTCAAATCCGTCTCGGCCGAGATGAATGTATGTCTCGGCCGAGATGTGCTTCCAGAGAAATTTCTTCATTTTGGGCCTGTCTGAATCTCGGCCGAGATAAGGTAATGTCTCGGCCGAGATTATCTTCCAGCAAATTTTCCAGATTTTTGCATCTTTTGATCTCGGCCGAGATGAGACATGTGTCTCGGCCGAGAAAGGCTTCCAGGGAAAAATTTGGCCTTTCACTCACTTGGGGTCTCGGCCGAGATTTCTTCTGTTTCTCGGCCGAGATGGTTCTCCCCTGCATTTTTCCACCCTTTTTGGTGTTCTTCACCCCCATTCTACACCATGTCTTGGCTTTGGTTTGTTTGTGGTACCTGCACACATTTTAACCATCACAATTCAAAATATGCAAATAATAGTAAAACTACTAAGCTATGAATTTAAAATACGAGAGAAAACGAGTAAACGCCGGGTTGCCTCCTGACAAGCGCCTTTGTTTAACGTCGTTGGCTCGACGGACGCTTTTTTAGTTTGGTGGTGAGTCTTCCACTCTTTCTTCTGCACCGGGGCTTTCTTGAATATGCTCTAGATAAGGCTTGAGAAGATGCCCATTGACCTTGAAGATTTTTCCGGTTTTACCACTTTCAATTTCAATGGCTCCATGATCGAACACCTTAGTGACAACAAAGGGTCCTACCCATCTCGAACGGAGCTTGCCCGGAAATAACTTCAACCGAGAGTGATATAGTAGCACTTTCTCCCCAACCGCAAACGTTTTCCGGGTAATCCTCGAGTCATGAAAAGCCTTCGTTTTCTCCTTGTAGATCATGGCGTTTTCAAAGTCTTCATTCCGAATTTCTTCGAGCTCTTGTAATTGGAGCTTTCGATGTACACCGGCTTCATCAAGGTTCATGTTGCATCTTCGAATAGCCCAGTAGGCTCTATGTTCAAGTTCCACCGGGAGATGACATTGCTTTCCATAAATGAGTCGAAAAGGAGACATACCAATTGGAGTTTTATAGGCAGTCCTATACGCCCATAATGCATCATTAAGCCTCAAACTCCAATCCTTGCAATTTGGTTGCACAGTCTTCTCCAATATCGACTTGATTTCCCGATTCGAAGTTTCGGCTTGCCCATTGGTTTGTGGATGATAAGGCGTCGAAACTTTGTGCAATACAGCGTATTTCTTCAGCAATGCGTCGATTGTTCGGTTGCAAAAGTGCGTGCCTCTATCACTTATAATGGCTTTTGGTATCCCAAACCGAGCAAAAATGTTGGATTGGACGAACTCGGCCACAACTTTAGAGTCATTGGTTCGGGTTGCTTTCGCCTCCACCCACTTGGACACATAGTCAATAGCCAACAATATGTACAAATTCCCATAAGACAAGGGAAACGGTCCCATGAAGTCCATACCCCAAACATCAAAAATTTCACAGACTACAATCGGGTTTTGGGGCATTTGATTTCTTTGAGAGACATTTCCCGTCTTTTGACAGTTGTCACAGGACTTGCAAAAAACAAGGGCATCTCTAAATATGGTGGGCCAAAACAATCCACTCTCAAGCACTTTGTATGCCATCCTCTTCGGCCCGAAGTGGCCTCCACAAGCATGTGAGTGGCAAAAATTCAACACCGACTGCACTTCGTCTTCGGGAATGCATCTCCTGATTACTTGATCTGACCCATATTTCCACAGGTATGGATCATCCCAAACAAAATGCTTCGACTCACTCTTCAACCTATCCTTCTGCGGCTTACTCATCCCAATAGGAAATCTTTTGGACACCAAATAATTCACCATGTTGGCATACCAAGGGACTTTTGTGCTTGTCATGGCTAGCAATTGCTCATCTGGAAAGCTCTCCTTCAAGGGCATTTCGTCCTCCTCTTGTATCAAACGGCTTAAATGATCTGCCACCCAATTCTCCTTTCCTTTCTTGTCTCTGATTTCCAAATCAAATTCCTGAAGTAGCAAAATCCATCTGATGAGTCTTGGTTTAGCTTCCTTCTTTGATAGTAGAAACCGAAGAGCTGCATGATCAGAAAAAACGATAATCTTAGTACCAAGCAGATATGACCTAAACTTTTCTAAAGCAAAAACTATGGCCAAGAGTTCTTTTTCTGTGGTGGTGTAGTTTGCTTGTGCCGGATTTAGGGTCCTTGAGGCGTAGTAGATCACATGTGCTGCTTTTTCCTTCCGTTGCCCCAATACAGCTCCCACTGCATAGTTGCTTGCATCACACATTATCTCGAACGGCAGTGTCCAGTCCGGAGGTTGGATGATGGGGGGCGATGTAAGGGCCTCCTTGAGCTGATCAAAGGCCATCTTGCATTCGGTTGACATCTCAAATTCAACGTCCTTTTGCAATAGCCGACACAGAGGGGCAGAGATCTTGGAAAAATCCTTAATGAAGCGCCTATAGAAACCTGCATGGCCAAGAAACGATCGAACTTCCTGCACAGTTGCGGGGTAAGGCAAGGCAACAATCAAATCAACTTTAGACTTATCAACCTCAATCCCTTTTGATGAAATTATATGCCCAAGAACGATGCCTTGCTCAACCATAAAATGACATTTCTCCCAATTCAAAACAAGATTTGTTTCTATGCACCTTTTCAGAATTTTAGCAAGATTATCAAGGCATTTTTCGAAAGACTCACCATACACACTAAAATTATCCATGAAAACTTCAATAATATTCCCAACATATTCGGAAAAAATACTCACCATGCACCTTTGAAAGGTGGCCGGGGCATTGCATAGCCCAAATGGCATCCTCCTCCATGCAAAAGTACCGAAGGGGCATGTGAAAGTGGTCTTCTCTTGATCTTCTGGGGAGATGGCTATTTGAAAGTATCCGGAGTATCCATCCAAGAAGCAATAGAAGGAATGCCCGGCTAATCTCTCAAGCATTTGGTCAATGAATGGCAAAGGAAAATGATCTTTGCGGGTCATGGCATTTAGCTTTCGGTAATCGATGCACACTCGCCATCCGGTTTGCAAGCGGGTGGGAACCATTTCCCCTTCTTTGTTCTCCACCACCGTCACTCCCGACTTTTTGGGCACGACCTGTGTTGGGCTCACATATTTGCTATCCGATATTGGGTAAATAATCCCAACATCGAGTAGTTTGATGATCTCCGTCTTTACCACCTCCATCATAGGTGGGTTAAGCCGCCTTTGAGGTTCCCGACTTGGTTTGGCATTATCCTCCAACAATATCCGGTGCATGCATAGGGATGGACTAATGCCTTTGATGTCAGCAATAGTCCAACCTATAGCTTCTTTGTTAATCTTGAGGACCCCGATCAATGCTTGTTCTTGAGTGGATGTGAGCTTTGATGAGATAATCACCGGTAAGGTTTCATCCTCCCCAAGATATGCGTATTTGAGATGGGGGGGAAGCTCTTTGAGCTCAATGGTTGGTGCCTTGATGGTAGAAGGTAGCAGCTTTTCTTGAGGGTCAGGCAAAGGTAAGAATTTGGGAAAGGACTTGGTTCGGAAAGGCTTGGATGATTTCGATTGTTCCACTGTCCCCACAAACTCTTTCTTGGTGTCCATCGGCTCTATCCTCTCTAGATCGGCCGCCAATTCAATTGCTTCTTCGTCCCTACAATAACACTCAAACACTTCCTCCACAAGGGGATCAATAACATCAATGACATCAATAGAATAAACACTATGCAAATCCTCAGGATATTTCATTGAATCAAAAATATTGAATTGTACTACTTGGCCAGCAAATTCCATGCTAAGAGTTCCCTCTCGCACGTCAATCTTTGTTTGGGAGGTATTCAAGAACGGCCTCCCAAGCAAGATTGGAGTGGAATCGGGCGAATTTCCATGCATGTCAAGTACATAGAAATCTGCTGGAAAGATGAGGTTATCCACCTCAACTATCACGTCCTCAATCACCCCGTCCGGAAACGAGGTGCTTCGGTCCGCCAGTTGGATGACTACCCTCGTGTCTTTCAGTGGACCCAAGTTCAAGCTATTGAAAATAGAACGGGGCATCACATTGATCGATGCCCCCAAATCAAGCATGGCCTTTTCAATCAGACAATTACCGATTTTAATTGGGATGGTGAACATCCCTGGGTCCTTGCATTTCTGTGGCATCTTCTTCTGAAAAACCGCCGAGATGTTTTCTCCCATGAAGAGTTTCTCATTCCCATGTAGACGCCTTTTGTTGGTGCATAAATCTTTCAAAAACTTTGCGTACCGCGGAATCTGTTTTACGGCGTCCATCAAAGGAATACTGATTTCCACCTTCCTGAATACCTCCATTATCTCCTTGTCTCTATTCTTGTCGGGAATCTTCTTCATTTGACTCGGAAACGGAAGTGGGGGCATTTCAGAATTTTTGCTGGATTTCAGGGAATCTCGGCCGAGATTTTTGTGTGTCTCGGCCGAGACAGATGGGCAGAGAATTTTGTCTGGACGAGCTGGCACATCTCGGCCGAGATCCTGATGTGTCTCGGCCGAGACAGGTGGGCAGAGAATTCTGTCTTCTGGACAATGTGAGACATCTCGGCCGAGATCCTGATATGTCTCGGCCGAGATTTCCTGTTTTGCACCCTCCCCTTCACTTTCAACTCTACTTGCTCCTTCATTTGACTTCCCCTTTTCAAGGACCTTCCCGCTTCTCAAAATCCCCACACTGACATTCTCAATTTCACTTTGTGGAGAGTATTTCATGATAGGAAAAGGCAATAGGTGGTCGGGGAAGCAAGCAGCTAATGCCTCCTTTTGCTTACGCAACTCCTTGGCAATCTTCCACTTAGGTGTCCAAACTTTACTTTCAACCACATGGGAAGTCTCTTCTTTCCTCGAACCATCATTCACGTCCACAGTCTGTCCTTGTGAAGTATACCCGGGCTTTTCAGGCTCTCCAAGTAACTCCTCACCCATAATAGCAATGGCACTCACATTTTTCGGGTTGACTTCCGGTTGAGCCGGTAATCTTCCTCCTTGTGCATTTTCTAAACGAGAAACCGCCGATGCTATTTGACTGACCTGATTTTCGATACTCTGAAACCTAGAGCTTGATTCCTTCTGTAATTGGAGCGTACTAGTGGCTAGGCTTTTCACTATATCAGATAGGGAAGGATCACAGGGTACCTGCTCGGGTTGTTGTCTCTGCTGGAACATTCCCCTAGTAAAAGGGGGTCGGTTTTGCCCACTGTGATCACCCTATTGATTATTGCTCGGATTCTGATTGCCGTATTTGAAGTTCGGATGGTCCCTCCAACCCGGGTTGTACGATTGAGAATACGGATCATACTTCCTCCCGGATGAGTTGGGATTAAAATTGTGAACCGCGTTGGCATGAGCCTCCATTTCTTCTCCGAGAACCGGGCAAGTATCAGTAGTGTGTTCAGTGACTTGGCAAATTCTGCAAGGCTTGGAGGTGGGAGTGCCACCCGAGATTACCTTCTTCACCAAGTCGGTGAGTTGGTCTAACCTCTCTTCAACAGACGAGTCTATCACATCCTTAACCCGTCTCACTGGCTCTCTGCATCCAAATTGTTGAGTATTAACAGCTATTTTGGATATCAGTGCTCGAGCCTCAGTAGGCGTCTTATCAGATAAAACCCCTCCACTTGCTGAATCAATCATATTTCTGTCTGCCAGGCAAAGTCCTTCATACCAATACTGAATCAGCAGTTGCGGAGTGATCTGATGTGGAGGGCAACTTCCAACCAGCCTTTTGAAACGTTCCCAATACTCATATAACGTTTCACCTTGCATCTGCCTCACCCCACTGATCTCCTTTCGAATGGTGGTGGCTCGAGAAGCTGGGAAGAATTTCTCCAAGAACTGGGTTTCCATCTGCTCCCAGGTGGTAATTGATCCGGATGGAAGGTAATATAGCCAGTCCCGAGCAAGATCCTTCAGGGAGAATGGGAATGCTCGAAGTTTTATCAGTTCTTCCGTCACCCTTGATGGCTTCATACTTGAACAGACCACATGGAACTCCTTGAGGTGCTTATGAGGGTCCTCCCCGGACAATCCATGAAAGGAAGGTAGTAGGTGGATGAGTCCGGATTTCAACTCGAAGGCCGTGTCGTTTCCTATGGCTGGGAAGGTGATGCACAAGGGCTCTTGAGCAACCCTAGTGTTAGCCAACTCCTTCATCGTTCTTTCTTGACCTTGATCCTCAGCCATTTTTTCCAAGTTAATAATATCTTCACCCCCTAAATTCAGCACCCCCTAAATTCAGCACTTCAATTCTTTCTCGGACTTGCTCCAAATCTCGAGCTCTCCTTCTCAATTCACGTTCACGTTCCTTAATATCCGGTTCAAATAGCAATCCTTTTTCCCCTTGCGAACGCAAGAACATTCACTACAAGCAAACAAAAGTAAGGAAACAAAGTGAGATTATAAAATTACTAATCTAAACAAGAAGATAACTATATATGTAATTAATCATAATGTTTGATCAACAAATCAACTCTATTCTAATCACCGTTCCCCGGCAACGACGCCAAAATTTGGTAGCGTCGTTTCCGACTACCAATTTAAATCGTGTATGAAGATACACGTAAACCTTACCGACTATCCTACTTAGTAGAATGGTAAATAAGGGTCGATCCCACAGGGAACGGCCGAACAGTTTTGATTATGATGTCAAGCGGTTTATGATTAAGAATGCAAGAAATAAATACTTAAGAAAGCAATAAGGGGGGTTGATGGGAAACTAACAATCTATTAGTGACAATTAAAAGGAAATAGACACAATTAAAGAAACAAGTAACTCAAAAACACTAGAAGAGATCTTTTTCAGTTTTAGTTTTCAAATAGTAAAACAAGTCACCCTTGATCATGCTTCCCCTTGGTCTTGAACAATTGATGCAACTATTGTTAATGCCCGATTGAATTGTGATTTAAGCCCTTATCTCAAGACTATTAACAAGCTCTAATAGCCTTGTTGTCCCTTAATTTTAGTTAATCAAAATAAGCTCTTCGACTAACCCTATTCAGTTTAACCGAATCCTCAAACAAGCTCTCTTAGATTCAATCACCAAAAGCATTAAACACTAGGACAACAAGATAAATTCAACATAAAACTCGAAAGCTCGGTTTTAGTGGTTGAACTTTGTGTTATCCCCAATAAATAATTATTGTTTGCTACTCGGGAATCGGAAATCCTACAATTACGGATAGTAATCTCCTATTCTAGCAACACATTCACAAATCCCTTAAAGGGTGATCAAACCAATAATTAATTCATAAATGTGAATCAACAAGAGCAAATAACACAAAACACTTAAATACACAATAATCTCGGTAACATTAACCGTAATAATCACATCAATGTCTCGACTCAAGGTTCCACAATGATCAAGGATGAACTAAGGGTGCTAGCCACCCATATTAACTAATACAATCAGAAAATAAATGAAAAAATGAAGAAACATGATACTGATTTGGATAAATCCAAAGATGTCTATTGGAGAAGATGATCCTTCAATCCCTTGTCCAATCTCCTTCTTTGGTGGCTGAAATGTGCTCTCCAAGTATCAAAAGCTCTCCAAAAGTTGTCTAAAAGTTAGGTTAAATTCGAATGGGATGATATATATATAAAGGGAGAAAGTGCTAGACAAAAATAGGCAAAAACGTATTCAGGATTTTAAAACAGGGTAGTGAATCTCGGCCGAGACGGGATTGTGTCTCGGCCGAGACGTGAAAGAGGGTTTTTAGGAATTTTGGGTCGAAGGTCAATCTCGGCCGAGATTTGGTGGTATCTCGGCCGAGACGTGAAATAGGGGAAATTAGGGCTTTTTGGGATTTGACTCACCTCGGCCGAGATTGGATTGTATCTCGGCCGAGATCTTCATCTTTGATATTCTTCAAAAATTCCCTGGAGGCTCATCTCGGCCGAGATTGACATCCTGTCTCGGCCGAGATCTTCAGTCTTGCAAAACTTCACAAAAACCCTGGAGGCTCATCTCGGCCGAGATTAACATCCTGTCTCGGCCGAGATCTTCATGTGGCTCTTCCTTTCTTGCCTCGATCGATCCCTTGACTCCTCGGTCGTTTAATCTTCGATTTTGACCCTTTTTACACCTGTCTTAATACAAAATAGCTCAAACGCATTATTTTGCCCATTAGAATATAAAAACACTAAATACACATAATTATGCACGTTATTGACACTAAAATGACACTAAAAGTGCCCTAAAGTGCGTGCATGGAACACGTGTACCAGTACGTTCAATTTTATTTCAAAAAAATCTATCATGCTCTACCATGTGCTTCTTTCAAAAATATTTGTCAAAATTTTTCATCATTAATCAATGCCACATTTTTCCTTCTTAAACTCATCCAATTGCTTTCTCGAGCTGCCAATTTGTACGAATCCCACCCCTCCCCAAACTTAGTTGCAAACTAAGTTTGTGGAAAAGAGGAGTACAATTTGGTGCTCGCCGAACTTAACCATTTTATGCAACATTATTCGCAGCCATTAACTAATTAACTAATCTATTAAGAGCCCTACTCCTAAAAAAAGGAAATGTGTGTGGTGATATCAACATAATCAAGCAAATTGGCTCAAAGGCACCCAATAAATTATCAATAACCCAAAGCATCCAAATGCATATGCAATAATATCACCTAAACCAAGACCAATAGAAGATGGCAATTGGCTCACAGACCGGCAACATTATCAACAAGCAAAACAGAGTCACTCATCAAAAAGGCAATTAAAATACAAATTAATATTGGCACACATGCCATCAAATTGAATCCGTCAAAAACATCATACCAAATGGCTCACAGGCCAAACCAACAATAGCAGTGATAAGGGACAGAAATGTAGGCTCACAGGCCAAGAGTAATGATAGTAAAGGAAAATAACGAGGGGTGGGGGAGGTACGAGCTGCCGAAATTGTCTTACCTCTTTGTTTTCCCCCAAACTTAGTTTTTCAACTAAGTTTGGGACGAAGAGGTAAGGCTATTTCGGTACTCTACTCACAGAGAACGAGAAGGTCGGGGGCGCGAGCCGGTGAAGCATCCTTTTATGGACTTGAAGAGGTCGAGGAGCTTTGTCTGATTTTCTTGTATCGTCTCTTTGATCCATCTCAATTCAGCCCAACTGGATGTCCTCATGTCCACCAACTCGGCTCTTATGCCCTTGATTTCATCCCCCATAGCAGCCATCAGTCCCTCTTGCCGTTCCTGGAACTCGGATTGAGACAGAACGACTGTTGATGATCTCTTCCTTGATGGTCGGTATGACTAGCCACTGCCTTCTCCCTCAACTCCCGTGCTCCGAACCCGTGCCACTGGACGTGGCTTCGTAGCCCTCTTAAAGTTGATTAATTCTTCACAGGTTAGCTCCAAAGAGGCATTGATGTGTGCCTCGGAGCTCAGCTCCAAGTTCAGCTTGCTTTCCAAATTTCTGATGTATGTTAGTCCGGGGTTAGGTAGGCGGAGGTAAGGTCCCTCAGTTTGGAGGACATAAGGGACAGATGGTCCCGAGGTTTCCTCTTTGTACCCGAGCATAGCTATCCTCATATTCTCCATCTCCTCCCAGTCTAAGTAGTAATCCGTGCTGATGGGTGTGTACTCCGGGAGGGGCACATTGTAATGCTCTAGAATGGGGGTGATAAGGGCCCCGCAGTAAATCGGGTCTGGAACCTTCGCCTCTTTCTTCTTCTCTATCCTCAAATCCTTTACTATCTTCTCGAAGCTCAGTATCAGGTCTTCTTGGAAGTTCCTCAGCTTTCTGTCCACAATTGCCCACAAAATCTCCATCTCATAAGATCGAGGAGAGCTGATCTCCTTCCTGCCATAGATCGTCGAGCTCAGCAACTTCTGTAGATACTTGACAACCGGACTTCGTATTGAAGTCAACCTGGAGCCCCTTGGGTCGTAAGCGTGGGGTGAAACTATTCCAGGGGGCAGCAATGATTTGCCCCCAAAATCGTTGCACATCAAACTCTCTCAACTCATGTCCATCACCAACGGCTGGACTCCCGAAACCATATATACGTTTCAGGTTGTCGTGGCTCAGAGTCTTTGTCTCGTTCAGAAGTTGGAACTTGATGTTGTATATCTTTGCGGAGCAGGAAAGGGACTCCTCCTCGATTTCGAGGGTGCTGAAGAACTCTAGCATGAATTTGAGAAAAGTCGGCGGGGTGCTAGGCACTTGGCTAGACCAGTGGCATCTAATAGTTCATGAACATTTTCCCGTATTCCCATGGTGTCCAAGATCTTGGGATCACCATAGCGGGTAACTGACACCCCCCTCCTTATCAACTTGTCAAATCTTTTCCTCTGATCATCCGTGCTCAGCACTATGTCGAAGTCAATGGGTTTTGTGGACTTGTCGGTGGTAGTTGATGGAATTTCCGGCGTGGGAGCCTCCGGAGTAGGCTCAATAGCTTTCTCCTTGCCCTTGGCTTGGCTTTTTCGGATTTTTTGTGTGACCCTCCTGCCAGAAGTACCTTCTTCAGTGGTGCCTTTTGGATTTTTAGGAGGTGCCATGGGTACCTAGAGCCAATCAAAACACACAACTCAAAATTCTCAAATTTGATAACCTTAATCCATCATTGTGCATCAGTGTCCAAGTTCATCACTAATTCAACAGTTCAAGTGCAATTGAAAGAGAATCCAATAAAAAGTCATCTGTGTTTAATCAATTACTAGTATTCAATCAACAAAGACTCACAAGTGACGTATGAATTGGATTATTCAATTGACTTTGTTAAGACTTGTACAAATATCAAACAATTCCAATTATTAACCATTGCGACTAAAATCAATCCATATTCAACAAAAACGGGTCAAATTATGTTCAATACAAAGCAAGAGTCTAAAATTAACTAGTACTCCCCACAATGTCAACTAATAGACCTAAAAATCGAGTATGGCAATCGAAGAAAACTACAAAAAGGTAACAATGAGGAATGCATGGCACATGTTCGATGAATTGCTACAATCAATTTCAACTTAAACTCAAAGCTTTGCAACCTAATCATCCTCCCACACCACCCAATCATGTAAATATAAGGGCTATCACAACAAATTGAGTGCTAGAGTGCTCAAAACAAGTCAGAATTGGCAAAAAATCACAACAAAAGGGTCGTGTATAACCAAAATCAACATAAAAGCTATTCTAGTACAAAATTCATCCTTAATAACTCTCCATTAGATTTGCCCCCATTCTGGACAAGTAGATCTCGACTGAGATGAATGTGTGTCTCGGCCGAGATTCTCTTCCAGCAAATTTAGTCCATTTTGGGCCTTTCTGAATCTCGGCCGAGATGCTTCATGTGTCTTGGCCGAGATATGTTTCCAGGGAGGGTTCCCTTTTCACCCACATGACGTCTCGGCCGAGATTTCTTCTGCGTCTCGACCGAGATGGCCTCCCCTGCATTTTCCTTCATTTTGGTCTTCTTCACCCCCATTCCACACCATATCTTGTCTTGATTGTTTAATAACTACACACATCTTAACAAAAACATCAAAAAACACAACATAATACTAATTACTTAAAACTACGAATTTAAATGCGAGAATCTAAAGATTACCATCGGGTTGCCTCCCGACAAGCGCCTTTGTTTAACGTCGTTGGCTCGACGGACCTTCCTTAGTGCAGTGGTGGGTCTTCCATGTGCTCCTCTTCTCCGAGTGTGTCTTGAAAATGCTCTAGATAAGGCTTGAGAAGATGCCCGTTGACTTTGAAGATTTTACCGGTTTTGCCACTTTCAATCTCGATGGCACCATGATCGAACACCTTTGTGACAAGGAGCTTGCTCGAAAATAACTTCAACCGGGAGTGGTATAATAGCACTTTCTCCCCAACCCCAAACGTTTTCTGAGTAATTCTCGAGTCATGAAAAGCCTCCGTTTTCTCTTTATAGATCATGGCATTTTCAAAAGCTTCATTTCAAATTTCTTCAAGCTCTTGCAATTGGAGCTTTCGGTGTACATCGGCTTCATCGAGGTTCACATTGCATCTTCGAATAGCCCAATAGGCTCTATGTTCAAGTTCAACCGGGAGATGGCATGACTTTCCATAAATAAGTCGAAAGGGAGACATACCAATTGGAGTTTTATAGGCGGTCATATACGCCAATAATGCATCATTGAGCCTCAAACTCCAATCCTTGCGATTCGGTTGAACGGTCTTCTCCAATATCGACTTGATTTCCAGATTCGAAGTTTCGGCTTGCCCATTGGTTTGTGGATGATAGGGCGTCGAAACCTTGTGCAATACATCATATTTCTTCAGCAATGCATCAATTGTTCAGTTGCAAAAGTGTGTGCCTCTGTCACTTATAATGGCTTTTGGTATCCCAAACCGAGCAAAAATGTTGGATTGGACGAACTCGGCCACAACTTTGGAATCATTGGTTCGGGTTGCTTTCGCCTCCACCCACTTGGACACATAGTCAAAGGCAAGCAAAATGTACAAATTCCCGAAAGACGAAGGAAACGGTCCCATGAAGTCCATACCCCAAACATAAAAAATTTCACAAACTACAATCGGGTTTTGGGGCATTTGATTTCTTTGAGAAACATTGCCCGTCTTTTGGCAGTTGTCACACGACTTGCAAAAAGCGAGGGCATCTCTAAATATGGTGGTCCAAAACAGTCCACTCTCAAGAACTTTGTATGCCGTCCTCTTTGGCCCGAAATGGCTTCCACAAGCGTATGAGTGGCAAAAAGTCAGCACCGACTGCACTTCATCTTCGGGGATACATCTCTTGATTACTTGATCTATCCCATATTTCCAAAGGTATGGATCATCCCAAACAAAATGCTTCGACTCACTCCTCAACCTGTCTCTCCGAGGTTTACTCATCCCAATAGGAAACCTCTTGGACACCAAGTAATTCACCATGTTGGCATACCAAGGAACCTTCGCGCCCGTCATTGCTAGTAGTTGCTCGTCCGAAAAGCTTTCCCGGAGAGGCAAGTTCGTTTCCTATTGGGTTATTCTGCTGAGGTGATCTGCAACACCATTTTCTGTTCCTTTCTTATCCTTGATCTCTAGGTCAAATTCCTAGAGAAGTAATATCCAGCGAATAAGCCTAGGCTTCGCCTCCTTTTTAGCCATGAGGTGCCTCAATGCTGCGTGATCGGTATATACGATGATCCTTGTCCCAACAAGGTAAGACCGAAACTTCTCTAAGGCAAACACAACAGCCAGCAGCTCATTTTCTGTGGTAGTATAGTTCATCTGAGCTGGATTTAAAGTACATGAGGCATAGTAGATGACATGAGCCACCTTCCCTCTTCTCTGGCCCAAAACTGCCCCCAATGCTTGTTCACTAGCATCGCACATTAGCTCAAAAGGCAATTCCCAATCTGGCGGTTGAATAATCGGAGGGGTAACCAATTTCTTCTTCAACTCATCAAATGCCAACTTGCATTCCTTGCTCATATCAAAATCCACATCTTTTTGTAGCAACTGGCACAACGGAGCAGCAATCTTCGAAAAATATTTGATAAACCTCCTGTAAAATCCTGCATGGCCAAAAAAAGAACGCATTTCCCGCACATTTGCGGGGTAAGGGAGAGAAGAAATAATATCAATTTTCGCCTTATCTACTTCTATTTTCTTACCAGAAACTACATGGCCAAGCACAATTCCTTGCTCCACCATGAAGTGGCAGTTATCCCAATTTAATAAAAGATTTTTCTCAATGCATCGTTGCAAGATTTTCACCAAGTTATCAAGATAATTTTCAAAAGATGTACCGTGGACGCTAAAGTCGTCCATGAAAACCTCTATGAAATAACCAATAAACTCGGAAAAGATACTAACCATGCATCTTTGAAATGTCGCAGGGGCATTGCATAATCTAAAGGGCATGTGCCTCCACGCGAATGTTCCGAACGGGCATGTGAAAGTTGTCTTTTCTTGGTCTTCGGGTGCTATTGGCACTTGAAAGTACCCCGAGAATCCATCCAAGAAACAGTAGAAAGGATGCCCTGCTAGCCTTTCGATCATCTGATCGATGAAGGGTAGAGGGAAGTGATCTTTCCTTGTTACTGAGTTCAACTTCCTGTAGTCTATGCAGACCCTCCAACCTGTCTGTAGGCGTGTAGGCATCATTTCACCATTCTTCCCTTCTATCACTGTCACTCCAGAACGGGACCACCTGGGTCGGGCTCACGAACTTACTGTTGGATATGGGGTAGATGATCCCCACATCCAACAGTTTGATCACTTCTTTCTTGACGACCTCCATCATTGGCGAGTTGAGTCGTCGTTGAGGCTCCCGACTAGGCTTGGCATCGTCCTCAAGTAATATGCGATGCATGCATAGGGCCGAACTAATGCCTTTGATATCAGCAATGGTCCACCCTATAGCTTCCTTGTTCACCTTGAGGACCCCGATCAATGCTTGTTCTTGAGTGGGTGTGAGCTTTGATGAGATAATCACCGGTAAGGTTTCTTACTCCCCAAGATATGAGTATTTGAGATGGGGGGAAGGGTTTTGAGCTCAAGGGTTGGCGCCTTGATGGTAGAGGGTAGAAATTTTTCTTGAGATTCTGGCAATGGTATGAACTAGGGAAAGGACTTGGTTCGGAATGGCTTGGAGAATTGTGATTGTTCCGCTGTCCCCACCAACTTTTCCTTGGTGTCCATTAGCTCTGTCTTTTCTAGATCATTCGCCAATTCAATTATTTCTTGGTCCCTGCAATAAAACTCAAGCACTTCCTCTACAAAGGGATCAATAGCATCAATAACATCAATAGAATACACACTATGCAAATCCTCAGGATACTTCATTGATTCAAAGATGTTGAATTGCACCACTTGGCCATCAAATTCCATGCTAAGAGTTCCCTCTCGCACGTCAATGTTTGTTTGGGAGGTGTTCAAGAACGGCCTCCCAAGCAAGATTGGAGTGGAAATTGATGAATTTCCATGCATATCCAGTATATAGAAATCCGCTGGAAATCCGTGGAAACGAGGTGCTTCGGTCCGCCATTTGGATGACTACCCTCGTATCCTTCAGCGGACCCAAGTTTAAGCTATCGAAAATGGAACGGGGCATCACATTGATCGATGCCCCTAGATCCAACATGGCTTTCTCTATTCTAGTGTTACCAATTTTGCATGGAATAACGAACATTCTCGGATCCTTGCATTTCTGTGGCATCTTTTTCTGGAAAACTGCTGAAACACTTTCTCCCATTAGGACCTTCTCATTCCCCTGTAACCACCTTTTGTTGGTGCACAAGTCTTTCAGAAACTTTGCATATCGAGGAATCTGTTTTACGGCCTCCACCAAGGGAATACTGATTTCAACCTTTCTGAACACCTCCATTGTCTCCTTGTCTCTATTTCTGTCTGGAATCCTCTTCATTTGACTCGGAAACGGAAGTGGTGGAATTTCAGGAGTGAATCTGGATTTCTAAGAGTCTCGACCGAGATTGTGTTGTGTCTCGGCCGAGACAAGTGTGCAGGGGATTTCATCTTCTGGGCGAGGTGGGACATCTCGGCCGAGATCTCGGCCAAGATTTCATTCTCAGCAGATTTCCTTCCACTTTCGACTCTCCTTTCTCCATCTTTCGACTTCCCCTTTTTAAGGACCTTCCCGCTTCTCAAGACTCCCGCATTGAAATTTTCAATTTCGCCATGTGGAGAGTATTTCTTGGTAGGGAAAGGCAACAAGTGGTCAGGAATCATGCAGCCAATGCCTCCTTTTGTTTTCGCAACTCCTTGGAAATCTTCTATTTAGGTGTCTGAATTTTAACTTCAGCCACTTGGGGAGTTGATGTCTCTTCTTTCCTCGGACTATCATCTACTTCCTTAGTCTTTCCTTGTGAAGTGTACCCGGGCTTTTCAGGCTCTCCAAGTAACTCCTCATTCATAAGAACAATAACACTCACATTTTTCGAGTTCACTTCCGGTTGAGCCGGTAGCCTTCCTCCTAGTGCATTTTCTAATCGAGATACCGCTGATGCTATTTGACTGACTTGATTTTCAATACTCTGAAACCTAGAACTTGATTCCTTCTGCAATTGAAGCGTACTAGTGGCTAGGCTCTTGACTATGTCAGAAAGGGATGGATCCAAGGGTACCTGCTCGGGTGGTTTTCGCTGTTGGAACATCCCCTTAGGATAAGGAGGTCGGTTGTGTCCACCTTGATCACCCTGTTGATGCATATTTGGACCTTGATTCCCATATTTGAAATTGGGGTGATCTCTCCACCCCGGAATGTATGATTGTGAATAGGGATCGTACTTCCGGCTAGCCTGGTTAGGATTGGAATTATGAACTGCATTTGCATGGGCTTCCATCTCCTCTCCGAGAATAGGACAAGTGTCAGTGGAGTGCTCGGTTACTTGGTAGATTCTGCAAGGTTTTGTAGTAGGAGTGCCAACCGAGATCACTTTCTTCACCAAGTTGGTAAGCTGATCCAACCTCTCTCCAACACTTGAATCGACAACATCCTTGACTCGCCTCACTGGTTCTCTACAACCGAACTGTTGATTGTTGGCAACCATCTTGGAGATCAATGCTCGGGCCTCAGTAGGTGTCTTGTCAATAAGAGCCCTTCCACTCGCCGAATCAATCATGTTTCGATCTGTTAGACACAACCCCTCATACCAATACTGGATTAACAACTGCGGAGTGCTTTGATGCGGCGGGCAACTTCCTACAAGATTCTTAAATCGTTCCCAGTATTCATACAATGTTTCCCCCTGCATTTGCCTCACTCCACTAATTTCTTTCCGGATGGTGGTGGCTCGAGAAGCTGGGAAATACTTTTCAAGAAACTGTGTTTCCATGTGATCCCAAGTGGTGATTGATCCAGATGGCAAGTAGTACAACCAATCCCTAGCAAGATCTTTTAATGAGAACGGAAATGCTCGAAGCTTAATTTGCTCTTCAGTCACCCTCGATGGCTTCATGCTCGAACATACCAAATGGAATTCTTTCAGGTGCTTATGCGGGTCCTCCGTTGATAGCCCATGGAACGATGGTAGGAGGTGTATGAGCCCCGACTTAAGCTCAAAAGCAGTATCATTTCCTATTGTGGGGAATATAATACACAAGGGTTCTTGAGCAACCCTTGTGTTGGCCAGTTCCTTCATGATCCTTTCCTGACCCTGATCCTCAGCCATTTTTTCCAATCCGACGGTCTCTTCACTCTCTAAGCTCAAATCTTCAAATCCTCCTCGGACTTGTTCCAAATTCCAGGCTCTTCTTCTCAACTCTCGTTCACGTTCCACAATATCTGGTTCGAATAACAATCCTCTCTCTCCTTGTGAACGCAAGAACATCCACTATAATAAACACAATCAAAAGAATAAAAGTGAGTGTTTAAGACTACTAACTAAACAAACAAATAATCAACTATGTAAATAACCATGATGCTTGATCAATAAAACAACACTATTCTTATCACCGTTCCCCGGCAACGGCGCCAAAATTTGGTAGAGCGATTTTCGTGTGTTGCTTACCAAATTAAATGTGTATATAAATTATATACTTAGCCTTAGCTTACAACTCTAACTAGTAGAGTCGCAAGTAAGGGGTCGATCCCACAGAGAACGGTAGATTAGCGTTGTTCGGATATCACAAGCAACTAATGATTTATGGTGGATAGGGTAATAAACGTAAACAAGTAAACAGGGGGGGGGGGGGATTTTGGATTGAATTAACAACTAAATGCTAACAAGTGATCAACTAAATTCTAGATAAGCAATAAATATTTTTGGTATTTTATATCAATCAAAGAAAGACAAATAACAACTGTTTTTCGGGTTTTAGAATATGATAAACGGTCTGCCCTCGATCTAGTATCCCCTTGAATCCGACTACCTAATGATTATCGTTGATGTCCCAAATTCAATGCGGTTTAAATCCTTATCCCACAATCTACAAGGTCCGCTTATGTAGATTGTGTTGTCCCTTAATTGTGGATAAATCGAAGGTACGCTTATCGATTTATCCCTACCCAAATCAATTAGTGATCCAAACAAGCTCTTTTCACACTAATTGATATTGGGTGGTCACGAGCTAGAACAACGGGATAAATAAAGCATAAACCTCGATACGATCGGGTTTAGAGGCTAAACTCTATAATACCACCAATGAAATCAAGCATTGTTCGCTACTAAGGGAGATTGAAGCTTCAACAATCACGGAAAGTGAAGTTCAATCTCTAGCAACATACAATAAATGCCTCCGAAAGGGTGATCAATCCTAAAACAAGCATCTAGGCATGAGACAATCCAATCAAACATTATAGAGCATTTAAATTGCATAAATAAGGTAACATCAAGAGTCAATAATCACATTCTCATCATCAAACAAGGTTCAACATAATCAAGGGTAGATGGGTATTAGCCACCCATTACACCTAATACAATAAAGAAATTACAGAAAATACAATAATTCATAAAGATAAAGTGATAAAACCAAGGATTATCAATGGGAAGATGATGTTTCTTCTTCTTGCCCTTCTCTCCTCCTTGGATGATGATGGTGGCTAAATAGTGCTTCCAAAAGTATCAAAAGTTAGGTTAAATTCGAATGGGATGATATATATATATATATATATATATATATATATATATATATATATATATATATATAAGGAGAGAAAGTGCTACTAAAAAATAGGCAAAATCGCATTCAGGATTTTAAAACAGGGTAAGGAATCCCGGCCGAGACGAAAGTGTGTCTCGGCCGAGACGTGAAAAAGGATTTTTCAGATTGGTGGGTCGAAGGCTGATCTCGGCCGAGATCCAACTGCATCTCCGCCGAGACGTGAATTTCATCTCGGCCGAGATCTTGGTCCTTTGAAAAGCCTGAAATTCTCTGGAAACGCATCTCGGCTGAGATGCGTTGCTTGTCAAGGCCGAGATCTTCAGTTTTTGGAATTCTTCATGAATACCTTGGAGACTCATCTCGGCCGAGATTTTCAACCTGTATTGGCTGAGATCTTCAATTAGCCCTTCCTTTTGTTGCCTCGATCGATTCCTCGACTCCGCTGTCGTTTGATGTTCTTTTTTGGTCCTTTTTCACCTATCTTAACACAAAAACAACACAAACGCATTATTTTTCCTATGAGAGTATAAAAGTACTAAATACACGTGATTATGCACATTATTGACACTAAAATGACGCTAAAAGTGCCCTAAAGTGCGTGCACAAAACACGTGTACCAACGCTCCGCAACCAGTCTCCCATATCTCCTTTCCTCTTGACTGGGGATGGATCACACCTAAGGTTCCCTTGCCTCTAATAAAATTCCGCCCACGGACAGTCCCGAATCACATGTATTATAGATTCATAATCGCCTCCACATCTTGGACACACATGATCAACATCAACCTGCTTTCGGACTAGATTGCAATTCACCGGAATAAGACTGTGTACACATTTCCATAGAAATATATAGATTTTTGGTGCTACATCTAAATTCTAGAGCTGTTTCTAGAACTGATTGTCGGCCGATGAGCTTGACACGCCCTCCCTGCCTTCCATTAGAATATTTCGTGCTATTTGATATCCCTGTTTCACCATGTAGTTTCCGTCCTTTGCTTCCTTCCAATACAATATGTCTAGGCCTTGTACAAGTCGGATGGGAATTGATAAAATATCATTTGCTTCCTCCTGCGAAAAAATCTCTCTAATTAAAAGCTCATTCCATCTTTCCATGTGGTCATCAAACAGGTCCCGCACCAGCATTGTACTTGGCCAATTTCCTCACGGGGATTGGACCTTATTTGTGATAGTTGATGGCAGCCACTTATCCACCCACACATGGACTGTATTTCCACTTCCAATGTGCCATATCAGCCCCTCTTCTAACACCACTCGACCCGCTATTATACTTCACCAGATGAAGTTGTTGTTGTGCCGTAACTGTGATTCCATAAAATTACTATTAGGGAAGTATCGTGATTTTAAGCTCCTTGCTAGTATAGAGTCCTCATCCTGCAGAATTCGCCAACTTTGTTTAGCGAGCATTGCCAAATTAAAAGCTTCTAAGTCTCTAAATCCCAATCCTCCATCCCATTTTGGTTTGCAAAGGTCCGTCCATTTCTTCCAATGGATCCGTTTTTCCTCTTCTTTTTGTCCCCACCAGAATCTAGCCACCATAGAGTTAAGGGTACGACTAACCTTGTTTGGCATTAGGAAACAAGACATAACATACGTGGGGATAGCCTTTGCAACCGCTTTTATTAGAATCATCCGGCCGGCTTGCGAGAGATTTTTGCTTTTCCAATCCTTCAGCTTTTTCCCAACCCTGTTAATTACCGTCTTAAAAATTTCTGATTTTTTTCGACCCACAACAGCCGGCAAGCTGAGATAGACTTTATGGCGACCCACGAGAGAGGCCTCCATCCGAGTAGCCAAATCTCCTGTCATTTCAATCGACACTCCACCACTGAAAGCTATCTTTGATTTTTCTTTGCTTATTAGCTATCTCGATGCCCTCTCATAATCACCTATGATCTTCTTCACTGCCTCAATTTCTCCCTGTTTGGCTCTACCCAAAATTATGCTATCGTCTGCAAAGAACAAGTGGGACACACTAGGAGCCCTTCAGTTGCCCCATGTATTCTGCCTTCTTGTTTCGCCTTTCTAATTAAGGAGGAGAAAGCTTCTGCACAAAACAGGAACAAATAAGGTGATAAAGGGTCCCCTTGGCAAAGAACCCGAGAGGGAATAAATTTTTCGCCCAGTTGACCATTTATAAGTATAGAGTATGATACAGAAGTGACACATCGCATGATTAGATTTACCATGCGAGTACCCAAACCCAACTTACTCATCACCCTTTCTAAAAAACACCATTCAACTCTATCGTACGCTTTCGACATATCCAATTTAAAGGCAAAGGTCCCTCATTTTTTCGCTCCATTATGTTTCATGTAATGGAAAATTTCAAATGCTAGCAACACATTATCCGTAATTAGCCTGTTAGGTACAAATGCAGACTGGCTTTGATCAATAAGGGAGGATAAGCACAATTTCAGACAATTAGCTATAGTTTTGGTAATGACTTCAAAAATCACATTGCACAAGCTAATCGGACGAAAATCTTTAGTATACTCAGATTTTTTTGTTTTTCGGAATTAGAACACTGTGAGTATTATTCAAAAGGCTAGGATCCCCTCCATGGTTCAGTATATCAAGAATGCATGAAATGACATTGTCACTAACAATAGACCAGAATTTCTGATAAAAAATGGCAGACATACCGTCCGGGCCCGGAGCCTTGGTGGGGTGCATCTGAGACAAAGCTGCCCCCACCTCTTCTCTAGTAAAAGGTTTGGATAGATTTCTCAGCATCGTGTCGTCCACTTTCTGATCAATTGTATCACTTACGCTGTCAATCCCACCACACTCCCCTCTTGTGAACAATTTCTCATAGTATTGCTGGAATACTCTTGCAATGTCCTCATCAGTATCCCATTTACGCCCTTCTTCATAAAAAATATAGTCAATAGTATTCCTCTTCCGACAACCGCTTGCCACTCTGTGAAAGAAAGTGGTGTTTTTATTACCATCTCGCATCCAATTGACCCTGGAGCGCACATGCCACAATGCTTCTTCTCATTGCATCAGAGTCGAAATTTTATCCTCAATTGCATGTTTGGACAAGATGTTATCAGATGTGGGGGGGCGAGTTTGCAAGTTTTCAAGTTGTTCCCTTAAGATGTTCAATTGTTTTTTGACATTACCAAAAGTGGTTCCCTCCCACCTTAGTAAAGCGGATCCCATATTCGCAATCTGTTTTGACAGTGATATAGCTGAACTGTCTATGGTATTGTCCCATTTCTTCTGTACCACGTCTTGACATCCATAGTCTTGGAGCCACATAGTTTTGAACCGGAATAACTTTACCCTTATCTTTTCTGGCGAATGGGAAAAATTTCTCAATCTTCTTTGCTGCCATAAAAGTAACAATGGCCAATGATCGGATTCCTGACGAACCAGGTGTTTTATAGTATAGTTCGGGAACTGTTTAACCCATTCCATATTCGCCACAGCTCTGTCTAGCCTTTCTTGTATATTCGACACTCCTTCCTTCCCATTCGTCCATGTAAAAGTATATCCGTCAAAACCCACGTCCTCTAATGCACACTCCTGTAGAACATTTCTGAATTCATTCATTTTGTGTGCCTCTCGAGCTCTTCCGTCTTCCTTCTCATGGCCATATAATATTTCATTAAAATCACCTATGCATATCCAAGAGGTATGTGGTACCTCTCCCAGCTCTCTCATTAAGTTCCATGTTTGAACTTTGTTCGCATCCTCCGACCAACCATAAACTCCTGTGAGTCTCCATAACTGGTCCGATTGAGTATTACTAATCGTAACGTCTATGTGGTGTATTGATGAAGATATTATGTTAACCTACAACCCGTCGTTCCAAAACATCCCTAAACCTCCACTACGTCCTCCTCCGCTCATATCGCAATCACATATCACTCCACAATCAAAACCCAATTTTTTCCGTATAACCTCCATCTCGAAACCAAGCAATTTTGTCTCCATCAGAAAGACAACAATGGGGTCTTCACGTCGGGTCAAGTCCGACAATACACGAACTGTCCGGAGGGTCCCAAGCCCCTTACAGTTCCAGCTGAGGCAGCTCATTGGATTCGGTGGGATTGCTCGTCGAAAATCTCCGCCGCTGGTCCAACAGTTGTTTCCTTGGCTTTCTTCGCAGTCACCATACAATCACTTCCAGTATCAATTATCATATCTTCTGGTTCGTTCAAAATCCTTTTGTGTGGAAGGTTTATGCTATCTTGTTTGGTTTTTGGGGTTGGTTTCCTTTGGTTTTTCCTTTTCCAGGTAGATTTCAGGTGTCGGGGTTGTTCTTCTATTTGGATTATAGGGTGATTTGGTAGTGATGGATTTTTAGGTTTGATTTTGTGAAGTTTGTTTTGCATGGCTAGATAGTTCTGGATATCCGAGAATGGTGTGATGTGTGAATTGTTATACAGGATGTGGTGGGAGAGATTGGTATTAGGATTTGTGTCTCGGTTTTGGGTGGATTTGGGTTGGGTAGGCAGAGCTTGTGCAAGATCCGAGTTTTTTGGACTCTCCTTGCATGGATTTTGATTAAGATCAAAGGTTGTGGTTGGGAGCTGACTAATATTGCAAGAAGGAAGTATTTTGTCTGATGCATTCATCGAATTGAGGGGTTGGATTTCTTGTGTATGGCTAGCAGGTTCAGTAAACGTGGCTTTATTTTCCGGGGAATCTGGTTTCATCTGATGAATAAGAGATCGAGTAAGGTCTTCTATCTCGGATTCAGATGGTGGTTTACTCCTCCGAAGTATAGGTTTGTGTTGTAAGGGATCATATTTCCCCTCTGTTGGGTTTTTGGCTGTGTTTTCGGAGGTGGGGTCAGTGATTAAGATGTGTGGGTTTTTTTGGTGCATAGAGGTTGTCTGTAGTGTGTTTTGGGATAGTATTTCGGTTTTTGATGGACGATATTGTTTTAGTAAATGATACCTGAATCTGTTCTTTATGAACTGGGTTAGGCTGTTCCTCTGGGAAAAGTGGTCTTCTAGCATTTGAACGTGGTGATCTATCTTCAGATACTTGGCGTAGACGTTTCAGTGGTGATGCTTTGAGGAACGATCCATAATCTGTGTCAGGTGGGGCTGGACAGTCAATCCTATCATACTCAGTACACGATTTATACCAATGGCCAATTAATCCGCAACAATAGCAATACACCGGTAAAGATTCATATTTCAGAGGCATCCACATGTGTTCACCTCTCACTCTTATCATTATGCCTCTTAGCAGTGGTTTTGTCAGGTCGACAAGAGCTTTGAATCTTAGGTATTTACCTACCGTGGCCTCTTTTTTGCGATCGAAATCTTCTAACTCCCCCACTTGTCGGGCTATGGATTGAAGGAAGCTCTCCTTATAGCCAATCACCGGTACATCATATGCTCTCACCCACAGCGGTGATTTTGTTATTGATACCATAGACGGTTGTTCAGTACCTCTCAACTCCTTTATAGCAAATAAGTTCCCTTCAAAGTGCCAGGGTTGCATTCGAAGGATTTTCTTTTTAGTTCCAGATCGGTGAAGGTAAAAAGAAACATGTCGTCCCCCCATTCTCGGACCGTCATTTTCTTCCTAGCCTTCCAAGAATTAGTCATTACCTCCAGGAGTGAGTATTTGTTGTAGTGTTTGTTTGTTATCAGTTTGCCCGCCAAACATGGCATCTCGTCTGGATTCAAATCAGAATCGAACCCATCATATTCGTCAAAATCAACAACTACTGACTCTCTTTCAGTCATCTGCCCTGTTCTATTCATCGTATCAACCACAATATAGCCCCACTCACTAGATCGACTATGAGTAATTGATACAATTGACAGCCGATCGTTCACGATATGGTCAGTCTTGTCCAGAACCTGAAAACAAATAAAGGATTGGGTTAGCAGACACTAAATCTCAGTAAACTCTGTTCCAAAATTCTCACAGTCCCTTATCGATAACATCTGTTAGATCTATCAGTAATCTAGCATACATTTGGAAGAGGAGAAATAGAAGGATGAATAGTGGGAAAAGAAAGAAAAGAAAGGATCGTGGTTGTAACAGATCACCAGGATGGTGGACGAATTGGGATGTACCCAAACTAGACTCCTTACTGGAGAACCCTAGCTTCTTCGCAGGAGAGGAACACGAGTGACCAGCTATATAGAACAGATTAGTTCAATTATGTACTACATGCGAGACTTGAATTATTCGCATTTCAGGTTGTGCACGTAGTAATGGAATTTTTTTTAGGCCGAATGATTACCATAACTTAGTTTGATTCGCATATCTTAACGGTTGCGTTTGATACCGTAATATTTGAAATCGCATAGACTGATTGGCGCTTTAGTACTATCCTAACCTATTTTTTGTTATTTTCTACCTACATAATGTGCTCAACGAAATTGAGATGCGGGTAGGGATTAGTTTAGTTTATGTGAGTGAATTATTGCTTGTGTGTCGACTTCTGTTTAGTTGTTTAGTTGTGGTGACACATTACTAGAATGCAGGCGTTTAGGAAAAATGACATGTAGTCGCGGCTAAAATGTACTACTTATAATAATCTGACCAATAAAAGCAGATATGCAATGATGGCAAACCAAAGTGTATTTTGAAGACCCAAAGTGTATTTTAAAGACTTTTCACAAGATAAAGTTTGAATTGGTTTGTTCAAATTCTCACATGTGATAATAAAGGGGCAACTACCACATATTTCAATAGATGGCCTATCCAAAACGTATAGCTACCCTATACAAAGTTGCTAATATCTGGCCATAGCATAATACTGCGCAAAGTAGGTTGTCATCAAATAACATTTTTCATGTACTACATTTGACTGGTCAATTCCATAAGGGGCCCCCATACACTAACCAACTAGCCGGTAGCAACGCCTACGGATATATGTATATACGTTGATGCTCCTACAACACTCGATACGACGGTCTGTACATAGATATAGGTAATTATTTGGATTTCTTCAATACGTTATTCAATATATTTCCTGGTCGAACGCGTATCCATAATTTATTTTAGACAATAGCGGGGCTTTAATATTGTGTATATCTTCCATTCGGATATTGCGACCCAAACGGATTACAATGCGGATTTTGACCTCGTTTGGCCTCGGATTATGTATCGCGACATCTCAATAAAAATATCTTTATTCTACAGTATAAACGAAATTGCGATGTTTTTAATCCGCTACCACCCCCATATTTACGGCGGAACCCCATTGCAAAAACGTAGTTCAAAATTTATGGATATACTTATTTTTAATACATATCTAACGTTGGTTCAATCGTGTGGGGGGTTCTCCCCGTGGGCAAGTTCTATTTTGATGTGTTTGCTGCGAAAATGTGGAAGCGCTTATCACACATCGTCGGGTGTTTGTTGAAGATTCGTCCCAACACGGCCTTTGACTGATAGAAATACTTTCGTACCGAGTACATTAACGCAAACACTAACATCTTCTAGTGCAGAAGCGGAAAAATATTTTGACTGGACAAAACACAAGGAGAAAGGATTGAAATTATCTAAAAACCAAGTTAAACACATTTTTATTGACCCCTAACTAACCATTTTTTAGGCCATAGGTCAAGCACAATCAAGTTGAAACTAAAGTAGCTGCTAGGCTCAATTGCGTAGGTTCGGTACAGCTGGGGAAACATTCACTCCTTCGGCTTGCGGATTGTGGATGAACATGCAAATGCCTCGGACCCTCCACTGATGACATCCGACGTCTCCTTCCTCTCTTGGTGTGTGCTAGTGGAAGTAGTGTACTCAGCACCACTTGATGGGCGTGCGACTTTGCTCCAAAAAGAATTTGATATTTGATCATCAAACCCATACCTCGGGAATTGATAGAGCTTTTCGTGGCTCAAACCAAGCAAGTATGACAACAAGTGAGTTACGTCGTCGAGGTTGAAGAACCCCACCGAATCTTCTTCTTCCTTGAAAATCTTCCTTAAGGATTCAAAGCAGGCTCGCCCTTACTGCTGTAGGCAACTGCCAGAGGGTCCATCTGCAAATATTCAAAATTCATCGATAAATCAAATTTAGGTTGAACACTAACATGAAACGAATGTAAGCATCAATCAATGTGTTGAGGTTGTTGCGCATGGAGAAAAAAACTATACCTCGTTTATAGCTTCCCATATGTCTGGCTTATAGAGGATCCTGTTCGATCCTTCGTCCCATAAGACACCCTTGTGCTTCATGATGTTAGAGTTAACTCCACAACGACGTTTCAGCTTTCGAAATTGTTCGCGACACTTTTCGAAGGAGAAATTCTTACCTAGAGATCTGTTAACCTCATTCATGGCAGCGTTGACGACAACATCATTGTTCTCACCCTCCTGGTAGTTGCCCGCCACTGTTTCCTCGAGTAGTTTTTTTATGAACAACGTGTCGACCTCCATGTTCCACTCTCGAGTACGCGCCATGAGAGACGAAGAAGATTCTAAGGGAAGGTGCAATGTGCTAGTGATTTGAGTTTGGTGTTTTCAAGTTGCGTCACACAATGGCTATATATAGAGGTATATGGTCTAAAAGCTTTTATCTTTCCACCATGCCTCAGATAAGTCACGATCCCATGACTACATGCGGTATGTGGCCGGTAGGGACCCCAATAAAGTAAGCTAACGAGATATAGAAATTGAGTTCAGTGTACCACCCTGTTGTTTCTAAATAAATTGGAACATGGAATCAATTAGCCTTATACTTTATTATTTTTATAAAACACAAACATAACCGTGCGTTTTTTGTGGGGGGGGTCTCATTTAAAAATGCTAATTATTTATAACACCCTTCCCGCGACATGATTCGCCAACTCACGTGCCGGTACCATATACATCTCGAGCGTAAATTTTTAGTTGATTTTTTAGGAGACTATCGTTAACCGCCTTAGAAAGTTTAATCGATTACTAAAATGGTTAGATATTGTTTATCGAGCCCCCCCCCCCCCACACACACACATATTAGCGCTTGAAGGCGACCCTGTTAACAAGACGCGTCCTTCTCATATAACAAAAAAGACCCCGATAGCTGAAATATTTCCGAAATAATAGTACCAATACGGACCGTAAGACGCCCGCAACGGACCTTGCTACATGGTAGTACATATTGTCTCTAATACGGGGTATCTTACATGGTCTGGATATGTTTCTTAATCGTTATTTAAGGTTAACAACATCACACCACAACTCAAATACATGGTGTTCTCGGAACAATTCAAATGAGCGGCTTCATCAGAGAATAGCTTGCAACCGAACTAACGCCAGATTGTGGTTCCTTGACTTTTTCTTTCCCCTTCGGACGACGCAGGTATCCAACACACTGCATATTGGATGAAATTGCAGTAGATGAACATTGCCTCATATTATCTGCCTAGTCCTCGGAACCAGGTATGTACCACACAAGTTCATAGCCGAAAGAATCGCACGAATTCTCGTAGGTCATCTCTATGGCCGGATCATCAGCAGCATCCTCTTCATTTTCAGTCTTGTATTTGTAATGCCTCTTGTGAGTTATCCCTCCCGCACGGTCTATCTCAGCCCACCACTCATCGTCCTCAGTACTACCACTGAAAAGATACCATAGAGTCTCATAACCCGACTCGCTCTTGAAGTCGTAGGCCTTTGACAAGCTATCTTCCTGCCAAAATAAGTATTGAACAAAAGTAAGTAAACACTTAAAAATATTACACTCTGCGACTTTTAAGTATAATTGTGACTGAATATTGATCTTAAGACCATAAACCAACTCGAACCGCGAAGAACTTCTCCCATGTTGCTTGATCGGTGTGCACGACCTCGTTGATTGGTGTTTACCTACATCCCGACGTCTCAATCATATTGTGAAATTCTTTAAATCGCTTCCTCAGTTTATAGTACCTCGTGGCACAATAGTCGTAATCATATGTCGTTCCGAACTCTTTGTTCAGCTCCTTGCACACAAACTTGATCGCTTTGCGGTTTGGACTGTCTATCATCTTATTCCCATCTGGTGCTGCAATAGGAGTAAGCTCATGAAACGTTCGTCCACCCTTTTTGGCCACTCCAGGGAATAAAAAATGAAATCTTGCACTATAGACCCCGGCGGGCCCGTAACCTTCATTTTGTAGCGAGACATATCCTTTGTACTTGGTTTGGCTGTGGTGCTTCTGTATGATGCGTCCTCTGCATTGTAACTAACATGCATGTAATTTATTATTGATTTTTGTTTCCTACGTGGCCAGTCAACTCTCGTGGGTTGTGGTCAAACAGTCAAGTATGTCCAGGACCCCTATCTTCGCCATATGCCAGTTATTAGCTTATAGTTCCAAGGCCATACTATATCAGCTACATCTTTCAACTTAAGGTTGCTCATAGTGGTACAAAGCTGATCTTATTCCATTTCATGTTGCAGGAAAATCTATGACCCAGGAAGCCAAAGATTAGATTCTACTGCCATATTGGAGGAGCTCCACATGACATTATAACTCAATGCTACATATGTCAGTCTTGACCAAAGTAGATTTGAAATTATGCACCCTTGCGACATGGCAAAAGTTTGATGAAAGTGACCAACCATGTGCTTGCTCAGTTACAACTCAGGACTGAAACGAAGTTTACGGACATATACGAAACGTCGTCGTTAAAAATCGAATACGTTAACAGATCAGAGGGTCCTCCGATAAATGTTAGTATATCTTAAACTAAAATAGTGACGGTCCTTACAACACCCGACGTTTTTTAATCTAATAGTAATTGTCGGTCTTTTTTTATATTTGAGTACCCCTATCGGGAAATAATTCGGAATTGTAATATTTTTAATTCATTCATTACTAATCAAGAGTTATAACCGTCTACAATAATGTATCAGTCGTCTTGCACAACATCTCGATTAAAATGACCGGGTAATCACTATTTTTTTGTAGGAATACAATACCGTTTACGATTCGACTACCGACGTAACCATGCATGTGTGTTTGATGTAGTCAAACAAATTCCGGGCAGGTTGAGTCCGAAACCTTAGCAAAAGTGTCCAAAATAAACCCCGTCTAAATGAGGAAAATTTTATGTGATAGTGCATCATAACCCAAGTTTACGGCTGATAAATGAACACGCATCCATGTCTTTACATTTAGGCGCAGATAAAGACGACTAATCGATCAGGACCGTCAGCGTGAGTGCTCGACGATTGACAAAAAACTTAAATTAACCATTCGAAAGGATTGAAAGTAGGACACAACATTACATGGATACACCTCATCTGATGGTGGTACATAGGGTCCATTACCCCAAATACAGAAATCATGTAAATGGTAAATAGACAAACAAGGGTTACATGGGCTTCGTGGTCATTTGCATGCATTACTAGATAATGGAACGGGACAATATCAAGACTCATCCTCCAACAGCCTGTTCGTTGGGCGGTCCAACCTGATCCGTTCTGGTGCAGGTAATAACATGGATGGCCGACCGGGAGTATGGAATTCCCATTGACCGGGTATAACATGCTCCACCATTCCATATCCTGTTAGTGAAAACAACTCAAGAACACACAACTCCAAAGAATCTGAAAAATGTATGAAGAAAAAACACTCTGAACTCACACTCACAGTTCGGCCAGAATGTAACCGAACTCAGCTTACGCAGAACAGGAAATAGAAATGGATCAAACACAGTTTTAACGTGGTTCGTTCAAGATGAACTACATCCACGGAGGCAAGGCACACCTCAATCCACTAAGAACTTCAATCAATTACAGAGAATTAGCTCAAGAAATGAAATGCCCAATTCTGGATACAAATTAGGGCACGAACACTTTATCTCTAAATACTCTCTCTAATCTAACAATACAGGAGATAATGCTACGTAGTTATGTTCTCCTCAATGAGAGCTTTACAATGATATATGGATTGAAGCTCGAATGCAACTAGATAGGAAGTTATAACTGCATGAAGTTCACGCTGTGTTCGTTCAGCTACAGGACAAATGTGACGGTTTTCTTCGTCACTAACTGCAACTGCTTCGTCACAAACGACGGTTATCCCAAACTAACTCGAACCCGGTTTGTTCTAACCAGTTTGTATTCTTGATGGTAAAACTCGGTTTAAACCGCCGGTTCTCCACTCCCTAACTCCGGTTCCACATTCCCAACACACCATATTACAAAGTATAGGCTCACTTGATGAAATTGAACATCACCTCACAAATCTCCACCTCAATGAATCATGTATGCCTCTTCCTGCCTCACCACTGCCTTGTCTGTTAATGCTCTTCATGACATTGCTCAAGCTGCAGCAGGCTCGAGCAATGCTCCACTTTGTTCCCAGGTACACCCTTAGTAAGAAAATCAGCAGGGTTATGCAATGTGTGTACCTTCTTCACTTCCACAGAACCAGAATCAATGATATCCCTAGCAAAATGCAACCTAATATCAATGTGCTTTGACCTTTCATGAAATGCTTGGTGTTTCACAAGGTGTAGAGCACTCTGATTATCACAGTAAATCGCCACACACTTTTGCTTGATGTCCAAATCTCTCAAAATCCCTTTAAGCAAGATTGCTTCTTTGATAGCTTCAGTGAGAGAGATATATTCTGCTTCTGTTGTTGAAAGTGCTACAACTGATTGGTGTACACTTCTCCAGCTGATGGCTGTTCCAAATAAGGTGAACACAAATCCAGAAATAGATTTCCTAGTGTCAATGTTTGCTGCAAAATCAGAATCAGCAAACCCCTCCAATGCAACAGTGCTTCCATTCACTTTCTTCTCAAACTTCAGTGACAAGTTCACTGAACCCTTCAAATACCTCATCACATGCTTCAAAGCTTCCCAATGTTCAACACCTGGGTTTGACATGAACCTGCTCACTAAAGAAACAGCATAGGCCAAGTCAGGCCTACTACAAATCATTCCATACATGAGACTTCCAACTCCACTTGCATAAGGAATATTGCTCATATGTATGACCTCCTCTTCAGTCTGTGGGCATTGTTCTTTGGTTAGTTTCTTCTGCAGATTAATTGGAGTGGAGAGAGGTTTGGATTCATGCATGTGGAACCTTTCCAAAACCTTCTGTAGATATTGCCTTTGAGATAACCAAAGAACTCCAGCTTCTCTGTTCCTCAGTATGTCCATGCCCAAAATCTTCTTGGCATCTCCAAGATCTTTCATGTCAAATTCAGTGTTAAGTCTGTCCTTCAGCCATTGTACACTCTTCTTGTTCTTGCTGGCAATCAGCATATCATCCACATACAAAAGGAGGAAGACTTTATCTTGCTTTGAACACTTGTTGAAGTAAACACAACTATCATAAAGACTTCTTACAAAGCCAACACTGATCATGAAGTCATTGAACCTCTTACTCCACTGTCTTGGACTTTGTTTGAGTCCATACAGTGACTTCTTCAGCAAACAAACTTTGTCTTCTTGTTTAGGAACAACAAAACCTTCTGGCTGTTTCATATATATTTTCTCAATGAGTTCTCCATGTAAGAATGCTGTTTTTACATCTAGTTGTTGTAGTTCCATGTCCTCTTGAGTAACCTTTGATAAAAGCAACCTGATTGAGCAATGCTTTACTACTGGAGAGAAAACTTCATTAAAATCAATCCCTTCCCTTTGTGTAAAGCCCCTAGCCACCAATCTTGCTTTAAACCTCACTTGTTTGGATCCTGCAGTCTCTAACTTCTTCTTGTATATCCATTTAGAACTCACAAGTTTCTGACCTTTTGGTTTATCCACCAATATCCAGGTCTCATTCTTTTCCAGGGATTCCATCTCTTCAATCATTGCCTGAATCCAGTGTTCACCTTCTTCACAATCTAGTGCTTCTTTAAAACTACTAGGCTCTTGTGATTCCAGGTCTTCAGCAACACTCAAGGCATAATAAACTCTCCCTGCTTGTCCATAGAAGTCAGGTCTATTGATTGTTCTTCTAGGCCTGTCCCTTCCAATGCTATATTCTCTAACATTTTGTGAAGGTCCAGCTTGTTCTTCTTCTTCAGATGATGAATCACTATCTTGTAGATTCTCTTGTGGTTGAGATGTGTGATCATCTTCAGCAGGATGCTCCACCTGAATTGTTATCTCTTCTGTCTCTTTAGCACCATCAAATTCTTCCTTAGAGCCTGTAGAAGTATAAGCCATCACATTCTCATTAAACTTTACATCTCTACTTGTGATTATCTTCTGATTTCCCTTCTCTAGACACCACAATCTGTAACCCTTTATTCCATCTGGATATTCAAGAAATACACATCTTAGAGCTCTTGCATCTAACTTGTCTTGCTTGACATGGACAAAAGCAAGACAACCAAACACCCTTAAACCTTCATAACTTGGTTTCTGTCCACTCCACACCTCTTCAGGTGTTTTGAACCCAATCACTGATGAGGGTGACCTGTTAATGAGATAACATGCTGTAGCAATGGTTTCACCCCAAAATACCTTTGGCAACCCAGCATCCAACAGCATACACCTTACTCTTTCAAGCAGAGTCCTATTAAGCCTCTCAGCAACCCCATTCTGTTGAGGATTCATTGGGACAGTCCTGTGTCTCTTGATTCCTCTTTCTTCACAGAAGTTTGTGAACTCTGTTGAGAGGTAATCCAATCCATTATCAGTCCTAAGGTGCTTCAGCTTCTTCCCTTTGACATTTTCCAGTTGAATCAACCATGTTTTGAACTTATGAAAAGCATCACTCTTATTCTTCATCAACATGATCCACACTTTTCTACTGTAATCATCAATCAAAGACATGAAATACCTTGCTCCACCATGAGTCTCTGTCCTTGCAGGACCCCATATGTCAGAGTGGACATAATCTAATGGCTCTTGAGTTGTGTGAACACCCTTTCCATAGGGCAGCTTCTTGGACTTGCCCAAAGCACACTGATCACAAAACTCCAGGTTTTGATTTCCCATGTTTCCAATTACACCACTTCTTGACAATTCCTTCAACCCTTTCTCTCCTATGTGTCCAAGCCTCTTGTGCCATTTAACAAACTCAGAACTGCTCAAGACCATATCAACACTCCCAACAACAGGTGAACCAATCAAGATAAACAACCCATTATGCTGTCTACCTTTAATCACCACTTTATTATGTTTAGTGATATGCAAGAAACCATCCACTGAGCTAAACTGACAACCACTAGTTACCAAAGAACCAAGAGATAGAAGATTTCTTTTGAGGCCAGGAACATATCTTACATTAGAGATGATTCTGACCACCCCATCAAACATTCTTATGCTCACTGATCCAATTCCTTTGACCTTGCATGATTGGTCATTACCCAGGAGAACATTTCCACCATCTTCTCTCTTCAGTTCATCAGACCATGACTGGTGTGGACACATATGAAAGGAGCAGCCTGTGTCCAAGACCCATTCCTTCACCATTCTTGATTCAGTAACATTCAATACCTCTGGAGGATCTTCTTGAAGGTCAATGGCAGCAGCTTCTGCCCCTTGGTTTCCACCTTTCTTGTTTCTTTTAGGACAATCCTTCTTCAAGTGACCAGGCTGCTTGCACTTGAAGCATTTCCTCTTCTCAACCCATTCACTTCCCTTCTTTGGATTAGAATCTCCTGCTTTGAAGTCCTTAGAGTTCTGTCCCTTCTTCCCTTGCCAAGGTTTCTTGAATTTAACATTCAAACCTTCTCCAGATTGCACCATGCCTTTATCATCTTGAGTCTGGAAGCATTTAGACCTCAGAGCCTTCACTATCCCCTCATAAGATAGCTGATCATCTCTCCCATACATCAAGGCATCCTTAAAGCTTTCCATGGATTTTGGAAGAATGTTTAACACCATCAATGCTTTATCATCCTCCTCCATTTTCACATCCAGGTCTTCCAATTCCTCAACCATCTTAATAAACTCATCAAGTTGGTCAGAAATTACCTATCTTCAGTGATCTTGAAGGCCAACATCTTCTGCTTTAAGAACAGCTTGTTGGAAACTGACTTAGATTGATACAACTCCTCCAACCTCTTCCATGCTTCTAAGGAACTCTTGCATCTTGAGACCTCTGTTAGCGGTTTATCACCTAAACACAGAAAGATAAGACTGGGGGCTTTCTTATCCACTGATACGAACTTGGGTTTCTCACTTTCTTCCCAAGAATCAAGAGGTATCAAAGCAAGATCAAGGCCATTGTGAACCAAAACTGCATTCATCTTGATCTTCCACAGTGTGAAATCATTTCTCCCTGTAAACTTCTCAAAGTCCATCTTCATACCAGCCATTCCTTCCCTTCTTCAAGCTGTGAGAGTTGGTTCCCACAGACGGCGCCACTTGTTAGTGAAAACAACTCAAGAACACACAACTCCAAAGAATCTAAAAAATGTACGAAGAAAAAACACTCTGAACTCACACTCACAGTTCGGCCAGAATGTAACCGAACTCAGCTTACGCAGAACAGGAAATAGAAATGGATCAAACACAGTTTTAACGTGGTTCGTTCAAGATGAACTACATCCACGGAGGCAAGGCACACCTCAATCCACTAAGAACTTCAATCAATTACAGAGAATTAGCTCAAGAAATGAAATGCCCAATTCTGGATACAAATTAGGGCACGAACACTCTATCTCTAAATACTCTCTCTAATCTAACAATACAGGAGATAATGCTACGTAGTTATGTTCTCCTCAATGAGAGCTTTACAATGATATATGGATTGAAGCTCGAATGCAACTAGATAGGAAGTTATAACTGCATGAAGTTCACGCTGTGTTCGTTCAGCTACAGGACAAATGTGACGGTTTTCTTCGTCACTAACTGCAACTGCTTCGTCACAAACGACGGTTATCCCAAACTAACTCGAACCCGGTTTGCTCTGACCAGTTTGTATTTTTGATGCTAAAACTCGGTTTAAACCGCCGGTTCTCCACTCCCTAACTCCGGTTCCACATTCCCAACACACCATATTACAAAGTATAGGCTCACTTGATGAAATTGAACATCACCTCACATATCCAACTATTGTCGGGAAATCAACTTGTTGAGCAGGACAAAGATCATGGAACATATCCAAATTCACACCGACGTACTCCGCAATTGGCGTTATCATCCCACCAACAGCGAAATTAGCATGGCGGGGTATGACGAAGCCCATGAAATTTTTTAACATGAAATAGAGCATGTTTATTTGGTTACCAACTGTCAGCCCCCATAAAGCAAATAAGTCTAGCTTCAGCCCGTCCAGCACCCGGAGATCGGCCGACCACCGTATTTGCAATCACGTTATGCGAATAACGTAGTGTTGGATTCCTGATATTGGTCGCTCGAGCCGTCGTAGGTTCGTAAGAGCACTCACCAGTTATGCTCCGCCAGAACGACTGCACGTCGAACTCTCGATACACCGCTCTGCACTGACCATGTTTGATACCATATACCTCGTTCAACTGTGCAACCATCATACGGTGTTGTACACCGCATAATCGGAACTCAATCTCGAATGGTCTATGTAGCGTTCATTACAATTGTGGATGGATAGGGAGCCAAAAAACTCGGGCGTGAGGGATGGGTATGTGCGCGCATTAAGCTTTAGTAGATTAAACCAGCTATTTCAACCAATGAAGTAGCAAAATTCAGGCCACCATAGAATTTGGTGAACCACTGTGGGGTCAAAGAACCTGGTTGCAACGACTGGCCTCTCGTGTGTTGCACGGAATGGTTGGATTGAAGAAGACATGGCCTTTTTGAGGTTTTTTGGGGTGGAGGCTTCTCTACGGCAACGTTACAGTATGTGAATGGTAGGTAATGTTGGGGAGAAATAGGCTCTTGCAGGAATATTGCTTCTTTTATAAATATTGGGCTGGTGTTAGAACTAGTCTTTATTGTAAACCCAACTGATGGGATTCATTTTTTTATTAGCGAATATTCTATTTTTTACTAGCCTTCAATTATTTAAATATTTTTGTAATGTTAGCTAGGCCCTTCGACCAATCTGTTTTATTTCCTTGGGGATAATAATTAATGCCTAGTTATCTACTAATACGAGACCAGTTGTTGGTGTAAACTTATACGAGACCAATCTCGTTTGCTAACATTTGAAAAGAACAATGTGTTTTATTAAGTACAAGTAATGTCCCTTGCTGTACTCCTGAATATGAAGGACTCTTTGAATTTTTTTTTTTTTTTTTTTTTTTTTTTTTTTTTTTTTTTTTTTGTCATTTGAAATCCATAAGTCACCTGAATCACCTCTAGGTTGCAACATAATTTCTAGAGAAACATTACAGTAGAATTAGCAAGCACATAATAATGGTACAGAGAGTTTGTTTAGCAATAACAAGTGTCGGAATCCTACTTAAATTAACTAAACGACACCTAATTATACAGATGGCGTCGAGTAGGTAGACGACACAAGTTAGATTACGAACTTGGTAAAAACATCTAAACTTGGGGCATTGTTCAACAATAGCATATAAACATCAAATACAAATACGACCAACAGAAGTGCAAAAGGAGGGGGTACACTTGAATCATGCTATGCGGATGCGCTGTCCCAGGTCATCTTCAAAAAGCATATGTACAAACCATCTTCGTGATGCCATCCTACTGATCCTGACCAGCTAGTATCATGCACACCATCTCAAACTTGTCATCTTCAAGGAGACTGAAGAACATGTCTAGATCAGCCTTGTTGTTCACCAGTTGTTTTTCCACAAATATCTTCTCCTTCACAGTCAAAAGGCCCAATTTCCTAGGGCTTCGTACACAGCAGATCGCTTGTTTGAAAGTGCAAACTCGTATCCCATCTTCGTAGCTATGTCGCCTAACTTTTCCGTGGCAGCTGAACAGAACGAACCCATCAAGTTCACGATTTCCGGGTCTCTTGGCTGACAGTTTTGTGTTTCTTAGTGGCCGTCTTCTTAGTAGAGGTAGTTTCACTGCCACCTTCCTTCGGAGTAGAGTTGTGGATTTCCTCGACCTCTTTGCTCACCTCCTCCGCAATATCCGCCCAGCTCGGGTTGTCATTTTCGAAAACGGGGATATATGGCTCAGGTTGTGTCGCTTGAGGGGTCACATCAGTAAAGTCCACCACGTGCTCGCCGGTCGCATGATCCTTACCAAAGATCTCTTGCCAGTCCTTGTAGTACGGAAATGTCTTCCGGCGCATGCAGCCGGCTCTGTCTGAAATTTTGAATTTCCACGCATAACAACATCAAGAATTCAGTACCAAAATGTATCAAAGAATAATTATATGGGTTGAATTGCATTAATCTCAAGCAGACAAGACATCCTAGGAACATCCCAATTCAACGGTCCACAAAGACTTATATCAAAATTTTCCATGTTATCTAATCTACATTACCAACACTATAATTATACGACATGAAATACATTTATCGCAATCAACAGACACATCTCAAAAGAATTCGATTTCAACCCAGCAACAAAAATTTAGTACTAGAATTGACCGCCACTGGTATTTTACAACAGTTACCAACACAATAATTTACCCTACATGAACTACATTAGCCGCAATCAAACAATATATCGCGAAAAAAATCGACTTGAACGCCCTCATTTAGGTCCAGTATAATACCATCTCATAGGTATTTCGGCGAAGTTACCAAAACAATAATTATACGAAATAAGTATGCGTTAATTGCAAGCAACCAAGATATCTGACAATGAAATAACTTCAATGGTGCCACATAAAATAAGTATAAATCCGTCTCATTGTTTTTTACATCTTGATTTGGATTCAAAAGCGGGATCAGACAAACTAATCACTCACAAAAGAATGCCCTATTTGATATACCTTCAGGTAATTCTCCCATACATCGTCGCATTCAATCAGCAGCTCATTTCTTACATCATCCAACGCAAAACCGGAACGGGACAGCATCGTTGTTATGCTCTCATAGTTCTTTTTCCATACGTGAATATTCGAGTTGATATGGGGGTCTGCGCGGAGGTCTGTATCCGGAAAGGCTTTGAGCATCATCTTTTAAAAGATATTCAGATACCCGACACGGAAGCCGTTCTCGCATTTCCAACCTGTAGTTATTATCTCGTGAAGTGAGAGGCACAACTGCCTTTCCTCACAATCAGACCATACACGGCGGCGGGACTCACGACCCCTAGCTGCCCTTGCAGATGATACCGTGCTAGCTGCTGCAACAGACATCGTGTGGCTGCGCAATCACATGAAACCAGATGTTAGTCACAACATCAGAGTTTCATTAAGAAAATAAGCAGCACAAAAAATTGAACGAATAGCAAATAAATGACAACATATTGCAACTGCTACAATGCACATTATAACAAAATATAACAATGGGCGAGATATGTATATAAAAAACATATTTATATGGACAAGCCATCACATCCGCATAGACACGGATCAAGTTATTTTTTACATAACAACACATAAAGGCAGATCGGTTCGGTGTCTCGCCTACAAACTGAAGTAGTAATAATACTAGCCCAACAAGATCCAAAACGACAAATTAAATAAAACACAATAGAAGATAAGGCTGGTCTGGTAGGTTCAGTAGCTGTGGTCACACACAAAACGACATGTAATTAGAACAAAGCCACAATCTTCTTAATGTTGTAGGGACAGATTATTCTCCGTGCAGAAATGAGTGGTACATCTCACCCGCAAGAGCATCCCACCATCCTGTCCATTGCTGACTACCCTCCACTCCCTGGACATAATCTGGCTCGTTGTCACCCTCATCATCCATTTCATCCTCATCCTCCAACTCCTGAGGATCATAAGGCATTGCAGATCAAATGTAGTTGTGGATCAAACAACATGCCAAAATGATCCTGTTCTAGGTTTTGATAGGATAGTAAGTTGCACTCCGGAGTATTCCCCAACGGCCTTTTAGCAGACCAAAGGCTCGCTCCACAACATTTCACGCCATCAAGTGTTTCATGTTAAAATACTCCTCCTTGTTTTGAGGCTGAGTTGCCCCAACGGCCCAATCATCTTTATGGTAACAGAATCCTCGGTATGGTGTAACGAACCCATCTCCGTTTGTGTAGCCATTGGCGCATAAATAGTAAGTGCCTCTGGTTTATAACATATTAGTCCGTCTCATTTATGTTCAGCTGTAACGACACATGCAAAAAAGTAATAAAAGTTATTGCGCATAACAGAGATTGCGAACAGACCGATGGGAACGCGGGGACCATTAGGCCTGACTACAGCATTGCGAAGGACTCTTGAGTCGGCTGCACTTCCTTCCCAACCGGAGAGGATGTAGATAAAATGCATGTTGTGATCGCAAAAACCGAGAATGTTGACAGTCGTGTCTCCCTTTCTGTTACGGTATCTAGCCTTATCTTCTTTTAGCACCCGCACTTTTATGTAAGTCCCGTCCAGTGCTCCTAGACAGCCCTGCAATAAGTGGTAGAAGCTTACTAAGAAAGATATTGTAATGGACGAATCTGAATTCCTGGATAAATACACCCAAACATCAACGTGTTGTATGAAAGCATTTAAAAAATGTTAAGATTCATTTACCTTGAACCAATTCCATCTATCAGAAACCTCGTCAGCAGGGACCAGAACAACATCAGCTAGGAATAGGCGACTCAGACGAAGGACCGCCGACAAGACGATATTGAAGTATTTACTGACTGTGCGACCAGAACGCTTGTAGTACCCATGGACTACACGATTTTTGGTGTGGTGTGCTAGGATCCACAAGAAGTATGCAACTTGTTTACTCACGGTAACGTTCTTGGATGAACTCAAACCACCATACACTTCCAACAAATCACACAACCGGGCAAATGCATTTCTACTCATTCCTAATGAACCCCGCAGTCCACGTCAGTTGCCTTTATCACATCACTCAACCTACCAATCTATTTTGGGATTCACTTTAGCAAGTTGTATCATTAGGGAGCAGCCAACGTTCCGGTCAGGGTGTTAGGTATGGTGTGCTGGTCTAGATACAACATGCAAAAAGTAAAGAAGAAAACCAATTCCGTGATGACATCGTGCAATGCAACATAGATATCATCGTATCCCAAAGTATCATCCATTATCAATAGGCAACAGGGTATACTGAAGTGAGGGGAAAGATACGAATTAAACACTACCTAAACGATTATAGTTATCAACACGGTCTGCACATATGGTTGTGATAACCACAAATGATACAACACAAGCTGAACATAACAGCAGGTCGAGAAATCAGTACACAGAAACCACAAATTTTGGATGTAAGCATTTTTTTTTCCAGAATAGAAACTAGCATACTAGGTATAACTAAATAACAATAAGCAAAGTCTTTCTTATGCACAAATAAGTGAACAAATTTTTTCAGAGATATCAAAATTAAAAGAATGTGTACATATTGTCTGGAAACGATGATCACTGATGGAAGGGACCTGGTGTAACGGAAAACCACTAGCTTGGTGACGAACACTTCTATATCCACACTCCGATCATACCTGAAAACAAAATCAAACAACATCGTTCTTACGGATATATTGACATCCTTCATTAAACAAAAAAAAAAAAAAAAAAAAAATTAAAAGGCTGCGTGAATTCGGAGTACAAAAAAACTAGTATGTAGTATTGAAGGCGTTGTAAACTTTTTTTTAATAAACAAGATTCGCAGAAACACTGAAACCCTAGCTTACAAGAAACACGAACAGATAAAGATGTAGCGTACAATATGTAGAGATATGCTCGTTTGCGGTATGATCCTAAATTAAGAAAAATATAGGTGGAGTTAGCACAAAGAAGCTTACCAAGTTTCTTCACTTTCGACAAATTCTTCTATTCCGCAGCCATCGATCGCATTTCCTTTTTGCAAGATGTGGTACCAGAAATGGTGTGGCGGAGAAGTGAGAGAGAGAGACGCTAGGGTTATAGAAGAGTTGGTGTAATTTTCGAAACTTGGGCCTGATATACCAATCCCACCTCTAGAGGTGGGATTACAATCCAATGAACAGTAGTGGATATGGCCTCTTAACTCGGGCCCTGTTATAATTTAGTTAACGGGCTCCTGCATATGAAACGAAGTGAGTGGCCTGACTAAATCACCTAATCCAGCTTAATGGGCCGAAGTAAATGACCCCTTAGTGTCTTGTTGATGGATTGTACTTACAAAATGATTCGATATAAGTTACCAGTAATGGAGATAGTTCGGTGTCGTCTACTGATTGTCATTGCCTGTTGCATGTGTTTATCCGCTAAAAAAGAGGATGGAAACTTTATATGGGAGTTATTTTCTAAGTGGGTAGTGCCCCACTTGGATGATCCACCATACACTTAGAAGTGTATGGAGATCAAAATAATTTAACTATATGGTGGGTCACCCACTTAGGAACAATACTTTTAGGATAGATCAAGTGTTGACTTCGTTTTGTCTACGAATCTTGCTGACATCTATGGAGTGAAGATGTTTTGACATTCTTGTTAGTTATCACTAAAATCTAATCCAAGCATTTAGATATTGGTGCATGAATAATGTTTATAGAATATTGATGTTTGCTTGTTAATATCCTGACATTTCTTCATATAGGATTTATTTATCCTTCCTAAATTTGCGAATTCTCCAGATCATTACCTCATTAATAATTCGAGTTTAGTCTTTTCTAAAGTATACACACTAATGATACATGTTGTGTATGCATGCATTTAGGTCAATTTAAGTGTTTATTTTGTAACATTTGCATGTCGAGAATCGTTCATATTTGATATATTGGACTATTTGACGTGTATTGCTTGTTTTGTAGAGTTTTCATGGTTTTCAGGCTAAAAAGGAGATTTTACAAAGGTTACACAAAGAAACAAGTCTAAGAAGGGACAAGATTGGCCACATAGGGCCAAAAGTCAAGCCCACAATTTTTGAAGAATCAAAGTGACCGCGCCAAAAATGGACACAGCCGTGTCAAAAAGAGGCTGGAACGTGCAAAATAACGCGACCGCACCAAGAGGCAACGCGGTTGCACCAAAAGGATGTTGGTTAATGCGTTTGAAGCTGTGAGGCTCAACGCGACCGCGTCACTTCCCGCGCGGTTGCGCCGAAAGATGTCCCTAAATAAATCCGGAGTTCAATGGGATTTTTATTCTAATTTCTTGAGGATTTCAACCTCAACTTATAAATAGAAGCCTAAGCTCGAGTTTTCAAGCATCACATCATATTTTCTCATACTTTTACGTACTTGGAGTAGAAGGGTGAGAACAAGGTTTGGCGAGCAAGACAAGACAATGATCGAAGAGCTGACTACTCGTGTTTAATTCTTTCTTGCTTCGCTTTTAATTTCTTTACGATGTATTCCTTGAATTATTATATTGATTTGATACTAGGCATGAGTAGTTAAACTACTCGTGTCCTAGGATTAGAGAGTAGGATTTTACAACAATGTTGAATTGATCATTTAATTTATAGACTCCAGTTTTTGGTTATTTATCTATGTGTTTGTTCTTATTTTATAACTGAGCATAATTTGATCAATTAGGCTTAGTTTAATCATTTAACAATTTTGTTTCGAGAGAAGGGAGTTGTTAATAGACTACGACATATAGCATAGTTGTCTATGACTGCGTAGGCAAGGGTTAAGGGGTTGTTAGAAGTTGTTAGGATCAATTGACTCGAGAGAGTAATCATTCTAATCAATCTACGACATAGTGACTTCGAGAGAAGGGTTAAAGTTAATTAAGTGCCGCCTAATAGATAGTAAAACTGGTTTAAAAGTTTATAAGTTAGAGGTTAATCATCATTAGTGTAATTCCTGAAATCAAAATCCTAGTATATACTCTCTTTGATTGGAAATCAACTTTTGTTAATTAATTCACCTATTAGTTTATAAAAAATTTAGTTTATTAATTAATCAATCATTCATAAAGTCCAGTGTCTAGTTAGGATAGTCCTTGATACTTAGGGTATCAAACTACGTTAACTCATTCCCTGTCGATCGACCTTGACTTTCACTTTATACATCTACACCCGTACACTTGCAGTAATTAAGGGTTAGAACTAGAGCCCGTCAAGTTTTTGGCGTCGTTGCCCAGAAATAGGTTTAACGTCTTAGTTTTTTTACTGAGCAATAGGAGGATACTAGACTAGATTTTATTTTTCTGCAATTTAATTTTTAATATTTAATTTTCATTTTTATTTATCTATTTTTAGCATTACATGGTATTTCGTTTTGTTAGTGTTTTCAAGTTTCGCAAGCAAACTAGGTCAAAAGAGAAAGAAAATCTTGTTCCTTTTGATCCTGAGATTGAGGCAGCTGCCTGAAGATACCCTACAAGAAGAAATCCAACCTTTGAGATGGAGAACGCTCCATAGAATCCGAACCAAGAAGACGGACTTTAATCAGATATTAGGAGCTCTAGCCCACTTGGATGATAGAGTTACTAATCTGCAGCAGCAACAACCACCACAAGAGCGTAGACAAGAGTAGATGGTGCAAGATGACGCAAACGAGGACATCACATCCATAAGTGATTGTCTTTTTCCTACGACAATCAGCCAGTCGGAGGAGCGCAACCACCACCATTGAATGCGAATAGCTTCGAGTTGAAGCCCGCTCTGATAAACATTATTCAACAGAACCAGTTTGGTGGTAGCGTGCTAGAAGACCCGAACGTGTATCTGAATAAATTCCTTAGGTTGGCTGAAACGATCAAGATGAAGTGCCACACAAGCAAGTAAAGATGAGGTTGTTCCCATTCTCACTGAAGGACAAAGTATTGCAATGGTATAATTCGCTAGATGATGTCACATAATGGGAAGATTTGAGCACGAGATTTCTTCTGAAGTATTGTCCACCAAGCAAGATGTTATATCTACAGAACAAGATAAATCAGTTTAAGCAGATGAATCAAGAACCGTTTGGTGAGGCTTGGGAACGATTTCGGGATCTTATCCGGAGTTGTCCCCAACATGGGTTTTCAAAGAAGCAACAGGTGTGCAAGTTTTATAATGGTTTGCTTGCTCCAGCACAAGCTCATGTGGATGCTGCCACAGGGGGTAGTCTGATGGAGAAGAACGTGAGGGCTGCATGCTCTATTTTGGACACAATAGCCAGAATTAGCTATCAGTGGCCTAATGAGATAAATCAGCCAAGAAGAGTGGCTAGTGTTGTAGAAGCAGAGCCGAGTGATACTCTTACATCTTAGTTGACTGCCTTGACGAATCAAGTAAGTTTGCTAACTAATATGACGTTAGCACAACACACTGATACTTCATCACATCAGTTAGTGGGCCAGGAAGATGTTGAAGATGTTAACTTTGTAAACCAGAGGAATTTCAACGACTTCCAGAATAATCAGCTGGGTACAATCAGTACCCACCTAACCGAGATCACCAAAACTTCTCTTATAGCATCACGAAGAATTCACTTAATCTGCCACCAGGGTTCGTTGTCACTAATGGTATGATCCATGATGGCAAGAAGCCAATACAAGAGGAGATAGTGCAGTCACAGTTCACCAAGTATGATGAAAAACTAGCTCAACTGGAGAGAAAGATGGATGGAAAATTTATTGAGCTAAATAAAAACATGACTGGACAGGGAGCAGACATCAAGCGACTTGAGTATGAGGGTCCAAAGCTGCTAGTTGATAAAGAGAAGGTAGTGGAGAAAGAGTAGTTGGAAGAAGAAAGAGGGACACAAGGAAAGACAAAGAAGCAAAAAGATGCCTTGAAATTGAGTGAGGGGCGAGACATCAAAGCCGGCATACCAGAATATGTCCCTCCTATTCTATTCCCACAGGTCATAAGGAAAAAGAAGATAGATGAGCAGTTCGCAAAATTTTTGGATATACTGAAGAGAATCCAAATCAACATTCCTTTTGTTGAGGCACTACAACAGATGCCTAATTATGTGAAGTTCTTGAAGGAGGTAATTGCAAAGAAGAGAAAGTGGGAAGAGTATGAGATGGTGAATCTGATAGAAGAGTGCAGTGCAGTGCAGCGGTCCAAAAGAAGCTACCATTAAATCACAAAGATTTAGGTAGTTTTACTCTTGAATGCACAATAGGTAATTTAACTTTTGATAAAGCATTGTGCTATCTAGGAGCTAGTATCAACTTAATGCCTTTGTCTATATTTGAAAAATTAGGAATAGGCATAATGAAACCCACTACAATCGCCTTACAAGATCGCTCTATGAGTTGGCCACGGGGTATTGTAGAGGACGTTTTATTAAAAGTTGGTAAATTCATAATCCCAGCTGATTTTGTGGTCCTGGACATGATTGAAGACAAGGAGGTCCCCTTGATCTTAGGTCGCCGTTTCTAGCAATGAGTAAATCTCCGATAGATGTCCAAAAAGGGGAACTAACTTTAAGGGTAGATGAGGAGAAGGTCACTTTTTCCATATATAAAGCTCTACAACAACACGATAGTGAGCAAGTAAATCAAATTGAAACATGTAGCTCTATATAGTCTTTAGATGCCACATTGTATAAACACTTAATCCCACCTAGTGATTGTGATCCCCTAGAAGTTTTCCTTGTTGATTCTATATTTAATATTGATCTCCATGACTCTACTAACTTTGATCTTGTGGAAAATGTTAGTGCTCTTGATGCAGGAAGCTCCAAAAGGAAGCTCAACTCATGAGGATATAAGTAAGAAAGTTGATGAGGAAGTACCAAAAGGGGGTGAGACCTTAAGCCGTTACCAGATCATCTACGGTATGAGTTCCTTGATCATGAAAGGAGATATCCGGTAATAATTTCTTCCTCTTTAACTGGGTCTGAAACTAAAAAAATTGTTGCAAATTTTATCTGCGATAGGTTCGTCAATTGTTGATTTAAAGGGAATTAGTCCCACGATATGCATGCACAAAATCCTAATGGAGGATGAGTATAAACCATCAGTTCTGAATCAACGTAGGCTTAACCCCATGATGCAGGAAGCCGTTAAGAAAAAAGTCCTTAAATGGTTAGATATAGAGATAGTCTTTCCAATTTCGGATAGTAAGTTGGTAAGTCCGACCCAAGTGGTCCCTAAGAAAGGGGGATGATAATAGTAAAGGGTGATCTAGATGAGGCCATTGCTACTAGGTTAATTACGGGATGGCGAGTGTGTATAAATTAGAGAAAACTGAATGCAGTTTCCCTTAAGGACCATTTTTCCCCTTCCCTTCTTAGATAAAATGCTTGATAGGTTAGCAGGATATGAATACTACTGTTTCCTTGATGGCTATTCGGTGCTACAATTAGATCATGATTGCCCCGGAGAACCAAGAGAAGACAACATTTGTGTGTCCTTATGGTATCTTTGTGTTTCGTAGAATGTCGTTTGGGCTTTGTAATGCACCTGCTACTTTTCAACATTGCATGATGGTGATATTGGGGGGTTTGATTGAGAACATCATGGAGGTCTTTATGGATGAATTTTCTGTCTTTGGGTTGTCTTTTGATTATTGCTTAAACAACTTAGCTCAGGTTGGTGTAAAGACACCACTCTAGTCTTAAATTGGGAAATGTGTCGTTTCATGGTGAGGGATGGCATAGTCCTTGGTCATAAGATTTCATCTGCAGGGCTAGAAGTAGATAGAGTTAAGGTAGTTGCCATAGAGAGATTGCCACCTCCAAAGAATGAAAAAGGGGTTAGAAGTTTTCTAGGACACGCGGGATTCTATAGAAGGTTCAGAAAAGATTTTTCTAAAATTTCTAAACCTTTGTCTCGTTTACTAGAAAAAGATACTGCTTTTGACTTCGATGATTCTTATGAGCAGGCATTTGAGACTTTGAAAAGAGCATTGGTGAAGGCCCCAGTATTGATCACACCAGATTGGTCTCAACCATTTGAGATAATGTGTAATGCGAGGGACATGGTTGTAGTGGTTGTTTTGGGCCAAAAGAGAGAAAATATCTTTCGAGTCATCTACTATGCCAGCAAACCACTTGATTGAGCCCAAACAAATTACACTACCACAGAGAAGAAGATGCTAGCTGTTGTTTATGCATGTGACAAATTCAGAGCATATTTAATACAGGCAAAGATAATAATATACTGAACACGCAGCCCTTCAGTATTTGTTTGCCAAGCGGGATTCAAAGCCAAGATTGATAAGATGGATATTGTTGCTGCAAGAATTCGACTTGGAGATCTTAGATGGAAGGGGATGTGAAAATTTGGTTGCTGATCACCTGTCCAGAATTGAGAATGAAGCAGATGCAAAGGGACAACAAAAGGCAATTAATGACACATTCCAGGATGAGCATGGTTAGTTGTGGAAGATGCTCCTTGGTACGCCAAGATTGTGAATTATATGGTGAGTGGAATTCTGCCGGACTTACCGCCTCATAAGAAGAAAAATTTCTATCATGATGCCAAGTTCTACATATGGGATGACCCTTACCTATACAGACGATGTGCGGACACTATTATCCGAAGGTGTGTCCCTTATACTAAAGTAAGGGACATAATCACACAGTGTCACTTATCCCTAAGGGGGACATGTTTCATCAGCAAGAATAGCCGCAAAGGTGCTCCAAAGCAGTTTTTATTGGCCAACGATCCACAAAGATTGCCATGAATTCATTCTGCAGTGTGACCGATGCCAAAGAACAGAAAGATTATCACAAAAGCATGAGATGCCCCTCACAACGATCAGTGAAGTTGAACTATTTGACGTGTGGGGCATAGACTTCAATGGGTTCCAATATATCTTGATAGTTGTAGAATATGTGTCACGATGACCCAAATAAATGATGCCAAGGTAGTACTGAAATTCCTCTAAACAAACATTCTTACTAGGTACGAGACTCCGAGAGCCTTAATAAGCAATGGGGGTCACACTTTTACAACAAGTGGCTAGCTGCATTATTAGCTAAATATGGAGTGAAGCACGACTTCGTATCATCCTCAAGCCAATGGTCAAGTGGAGCTGGCCAATCGAGAAATGAAGCAAATTCTTGAGAAACTAGTGAATGGGAATAGAAAAGATTGGGCGATGAAGTTAGATGATGCACGATGGGCATATAGGATGACCTATAAGACTCCTAAAGGACTTTCGCTGTATCAGCTCGTCTTTGGGAAAGCATGTCCTCTGCCGGTGCAATTGGAACATCGAGCATATTGGGCAGTTAAGAAGTTAAATTTGACTTTGAGGCTGCTGGGAAAGAGCGAATTCTTAAGCTCAACAAACTAGATGAATTTAGGAATCAAGCAGTAAGGAATTAAAGATTTGAAGCCGGCGAATAAGTTCCATTGTTCAATTCTCGACTGAGATTATTTTTGGGAAAGCTGAAGTCAAGATGGTCAGGCCCATTCACTATCAAGAACGTTCGAGCATCCGGAGTAGTAGAGCTGATAAACGTATATAGGAGCACTTTTCTCATCAATGGACAAAGAATCAAGAAATACTACAGGTTGTATCAAATTCAAACAGTGCATGAATTGTGGTTGGAAGAGCTCAACTGAACCAAAAAGGTCGCCTAGCTTGAGACGTAAAATGAAGTGCTTGTCGGGAGGCAACCCGATGTTCACCGTTCTTTTTGGTTATGTTTATTTACTTTATATGTTTCTTGTATTTTTTTAGTGTTTATGTGATTTTAGGGACCAATTGAGGAACCAAGAGTGAAAGAACGTGATAGCAAGAAGTAGGGGTCGAAAAGATGAAAAAATAGCCTAGCTCACGAAGGCAAGCTACGCGACTGCTCCACAAAGGGACGTGATCGCATAAAAACTGGCCAGCAAAGAAATTCTATTCTGCAAAAGCAATGCGGTCATGCCACAGAGGGGCGCGGTCCAATTCATCCCGGAATTGCATGCGAGAAAAGCCCGACGCGGTCGCTTCAAGCACACAACGCGGTCGCATCAGTTCCAAAAATAGGGTTAAAACGGCCGTGTCAGGTTCAAATTGGTCACTCCTCTTCTTTTTACTTTCTTGCACGAAACACAAACACGGACAATTTTTCTTCACATAATAAAATATGCACACACCACTACCCACAAACACATTCACACACCTATATTCTTCATTCCACCGATTCAATTTGGGTTAGACGAACCCAATTTGGGCGAAGTAGGGCACACTCCCAAAGTTCAAATTTCGGCTAAATCTCTACATTAAGACTTGCTAACCCGAACTTTTATGCATTATACTTCATAGTTATGCTTGATTATTATTGAGTTTGGTTGTATTTGATATTGTGGACAATTCTAGTTAGGCATTCGTCAATTTGGGCACTTGTAGTGCCATGCTTTATAAATTCTTGCTAGGTTTGTTTAATTTAGATGAATTTGGTGTGAATTGAGCATGAATTTAGGTAATTGGTGATGTTGGGAATGGGTGGATAGCACCATTATTATGATTAACATGTTTTCTTCATTGAGGAATTTCATCGAACATGTTATGTGCATAGGTTGAATATAGCTTTAACTTGATTTTATGATCCTCTTTGGCCTTATGTGTGTAATAAGATGATGAACTACCGACATATTAATTGTTAGACGTTCATAGGAGTCGAATTACACAATAGTTTGATCTAACTAGACTATATGCATAGTCTAGGGGGTGAAAGTTGAGTTACAAGTTTCTAGGTGCTGCTAAGTGATGCATATGTTATATAAAGATGATTGAACTAGTCTTTAAAAGCTAAATTCATTTTAGAGCAAAACCTTAAATTGAGCTTTGATTGCAAATTATGTTCAAAGAACGAAATTTAGTTATTTAAGTTAGTTCATGATTTATAGATCATCATTGGTTGTTGAAGTTGGGTTGTGTTTTGTGTATGTAGGTTCACTAAGATGGCTTCACAATAAGCTAGCACTAGCAAGGGCAAGGGGAAGCGAAAGGTGGTTGAAGAAGCTCCTATTCCGGATCCAGAAAGGGTAGTGATAGAACCAAATGATAACCGACTTCTATTCGGATTTTCATTAGAGAGAGTTGAGCATCATCAAAGATTTGAAATGCTTCGTTGACGCACAATTATGCCCACTCGATATTCAAGTAATAAGCTGACGAGGGCTATGGGGATACATGATAATGTACGAGCATTGCTCACGGTTGCAGGATTGGAGGAGTTCATGAAAGATGAACGAACATACGAAAAGCTTATAATATAATGTTTAAGCACTTTTGAAATCATAGTAGCTAGCCAACCCGAGCAGAAGCGAGTGGAAAAAATCACTTTTCAGTTGATGGGTGAGCAGCAGGAGTAGACATTTGAGGATATTGATGAGATCTTCGATTTCCCGGCACCGACTGAAAGTGATCCGCTAGAGGTGTTTAACCTGAATGATTGTTGGGGGCGGTTGACAGCAGCTCCTCAGACAGTGCTTCCTCTGAATTATGTCTTGTACTATCTAAAGGCTTCATGGTTTCGGAACCCAACGATAAGGTACTTCCAGAAGATGTTGGCACATACACTCTTTGCCAAAAAGGAGACTGGTGCAATAAGATAGAAGGAACTCCATGTAATGTGGAACGTACTCCATAAACGGTACTTTTTGTAGAGCAATTTGTAAATGTCATAAAAAAGCAGAAGGACAACATCTCAATCCGAGGTATTATAACATCGATCGCTGACCACTGTGGTGCTCCACTTGACGATTTGGTACCGGTGATGATAGAAATATATTTCACATGGGAGCTACTAGAGATTGTGCAGGTGGTTGTTCTAGGAGAGGATCGAAAGGTCCCATACGTGTTCCAAAATGTGGGGCCCTATTTCTGGCTCCCTTATCTTGAGGCTACTACAGTCATAAGCTTTGAAGATACTGGCAACCTTGCCATGTCTTCTGAAGAGCGTTTGGAAAATTCACAAAGGCCGAATAACCCGGTATTTCAGCCGGGACAAATAGGTAAAGGAAGCAGTCATGGTCCTCGTCCATCGAGGAAAAATAGAGTAACCATTGCCGTTGCATGGGATGATCACTTCCTTTCAAGCTGAAGTCACTGCCCGTAATACTCGCTTTGAGAGGCATCGGACAGAGAGTCGAGGAGTGATGCAAGAGATTAACCCCTTGTTGAACACGCTCATTGCACAAGGAAACGATGCCCGAGCTTGGAGACAACAGCAAGATGTCAGTTGGGATGCGCTGGCTCAATTTTGGAGCCAACACGGGTTCCAACCACCACCACCACCACAATGATTTGTGAGTTAAGCACCAAGATGTACCACTCTTTTCCCACAAACTTGGCCTTTGAACCAGTTTGGGAGAGGGGGTGAATAGTGCGACGACTTGGCGGCTGTTTATATTTTTTTTGCATACTATCTGCTTGTCTCTTTTGCTTGTTTATTTATCTGATTTGTGCTTTGATGAGCTTGTGTGCTCCTTGTGTGTTGGTAGTTCTGGTGGTCATGTTGGTCATAGTAGTTTTTATGTTTATTTGTTTATTTTTGTTGATTGGAGTCTAGAAGTATGAGTATTAGTTGGCCGTGGAAAACAGAGGAATTTAGAGAAATGATAGACGTTGATGTGTTGATGATGAGGTGATTTTGAATAAAACATTAACAAATTAGCACACAGTAGAGCATGAGAGGTAATTTCAGACTAAATTGAGCTTGAACTTAGAATATTTGATCAGAATGAACCTTGTGAGAATTTGAGCCTAATTGTACTCCTATTTTTGGAGTAATATGATTTCTTTCGGTGTGAATTTTGATTGGATATGTGTATAAGTCTCTAGAACTTGCCTTGGCTTTACTATGAATGTGTCAAATATGTGTTGTGACTTAGGAAATGATCTTAGGCAGTTCTTGTTTTTAGCCTATTTTAAGCCTTGAAAAGTTGCCTTTGTACCAAAAGTTCATAAATTTACCCCTATGTAGCCCATTTGAACATAATAGCCTATTACTTCATAGCCCGACATTGAAAGCCGAAAACCTTTCGATTTAAGCCTTTGGCCTTAACTGAACTAATAATTAAGTAAGAGGGAGGAGTATTGGAAAGTAGTTGGGTGAAAAAACTTGGGAGAAAAAGGGAAAACTAGTGGATACTCAAAAGATGAAGAGAAGAACAAAATGATAGGTGAAAAGACGAGAAGAATAACCTCTCCTAGTTCGAAAAGAAAAAAAAAAAAAAGAAAAGAAAGAAAAAGAAAAAGTTTGTTGCATATAAGTTGTTTAGTACTTTTGAGGAGAGGCTAGGAAATGAAGTGCTTAGTTGATTGATTTGAATAGAAAAGTCGGGGAGTCCCAAGATGTGGTACCCATATAAAAGAAAAATTCTTAAGTTGTAAGAACTTTTGAAGGTGAAGAAGTCACTTTGCGGGGTGATTTGCTGAAATTTGAAGAGCGAGATTGAGTGGTTGTATTGATGGGTAGTCGGATTAGATAAACTTGATTAGTCCAAAAGTAGTCACTTTTATCCAAATGTATCCCACCTTACCTTAAGCCAACATTACAACAAAAAAGAAAGACATTTTTATCCTTTGTTACAAACATTGAGTACGAGGTCTAGTTTAGACGAATGGCAAGCATATGGCAGGCTTTGCATATAGTTCAATTTGAGTAGAAATATGTTTTAACCTACACACTTGAGAGATGAGCGAAACACTTATCCGGTGAGGATTAAATAATTCAAAAGTTCAAAGTCTTGAAAGTAGTTGATTTTTTGCGTTATGGCATATGCTCAATTACACTGTGCTGCTTGGCTTTTTGAGAAAATCAATCTGAAACTTGATTCATTGTCTAATCGTCCTAAATACATGAGGTCTTATTCTATTTTTGTTGTTCGGGACGAACAACAGTTTAAGTTTGGGAGGTTTTGATACACGTTGTGTATGCATGCATTTAGGTCGATTTAAGTGTTTATTTTGTAACATTTGCATGTATAATTGGTCGAGAATCGTTCATATTTGATATCTTGGACTATTTGACGTGTATTGACTTGTTTTGTAGAGTTTTAATGGTTTCTAGGCTAAAAAGGATATTTTACGAAGGTTACATAGAGAAACAAGTCGAAAAAGGGACAAGATGGTGTTAGAACCACGATTCCTATCCGATCCACAATATAGAATATTGAAAAACGGATACATCGTTGTAGGATCGACCGATTTATCATATGTTCTACAATTAATTAATTTACGCTAGAAGGATTAAATTAATACCTTTGTAGCGTGTGGCTTCAAACCTCCAAGTCTTCTCCGGTGTTCTCACGAACTGCACTGCAATACACGATGTGTGGACACCTCCTTGGATATATTGTATGCGTGATTGTGTGTGGAAGAAATAATAATGACCGTGACTTTATATATATAATGTCACATTATATTCTTTGTTTCCAAGTAACATATCCTTATAGATATAGGAGATCCTGGATATCTCCATCTTCTATATCTATCAATATCCAATATATTTATTGTCTTGTAATAATAAATTATAGTATTTATAATTTATTATAGTTCATATTGAGCCACCGAAGGGACCCGATCGGACCTAATTAAATCAAGCTCCAATAAATTAATTATGACCCGGTCAACTCTTGACTTATCATATTAATTTATTAATTATATTCTATTCCACTAAAATAATATAATTGCACTCTTAATTTAATAGGAATTATTGAAGCAATATATCAACAATTATTGTCCTCTGATTGATCGATCCAACAGATGGGCCACATTGGCCAAAATCATTGAAGAATCAACTTGACCGCGCCAAGAATGGACGCGGCCGCATAAAAAATAAGCTGGAAAGTGCAAAGTGATGCGACCGCACCAAGAGGCAACGCGGTCGCCCCAAAAGGATGTTGGTTAATGTGTTTGAAACTGTGAGGCTCAAAGCGACCGTGTCACTTCCTGCGGTAATGCCGAAAGATGTCCCTAAATGAATCTGGAGTTTAATGGGATTTTTATCCTAATTTCTTGAGGATGTCAACCCCAACTTATACATAGAGGCCTAAGCTCGAGTTTTCAAGGATCGCATCATATTTTCTCACACTTTTACGTACTTGGAGTAGAAGGGTGAGAGCAAGGATTGACGAGCAAGACAAGACGAAGATCAAAGAGCCGGCTACTCGGATTTAATTATTTCTTGCTTTGTTTTTAATTTCTTTACGGTGTATTCCTTAAATTATTGTATTGGTTTGATACTAGGCATAAGTAGCTAAACTACTTATGTTCAAGGATTAGAGAGTAGGGTTTTACAACAATGTTGAATTGATCATTTAATTTATAGACTCCAGCTTTTGGTTATCTATCTATGTGTTTGTTTTTATTTTATAACTGAGCATAATTTGATCAATTAGGCTTAGTTTAATCATTTAACAATTTTGTTTCGAGAGAAGGGAATTGTTAATAGACGTATGGGAGTGATTGTTTCTTACCACCAAATTAAATGTATATATATAAGAATATGTATACGCGATACCTAGCCTACGACTCTAACGAGTAGAGTGGTAAGTAAGGGTCGATCCCACAGAGAACGGTGGATTAGTGTTGTTCGGATATCACAAGCAACTAATGATTTACGATGGATAGGGTAATAAACTTAAACAAGTAAACGAGGGCGGTTTTGGATTGACTTAACAACTAAATGCTAACAAGTGATCAACTAAAGTTCTAGATAAGCAATAAATATTTTTGGTATTTTATATCAAACAAAGAAAGACAAATAACAAATGTTTTTCAGGTCTAGAATATGATAAAAGGTCTACCCTCGATCTAGTATCCCCTTGAATCCGACTACCTAATGATTATCGTTGATGTCCCAAATTCAATGCGATTTAAACCCTTATCCCACAATCTACAAGGTTCGCTTATGTAGACCGTGTTGTCCCTTAATTATGGATAAATCGAAGGTACGTTTATCGATTTATCCCTACCCAAATCAATCAGTGATCCAAACAAGCTTTTTTCACACTAATTGATATTGGGTGGCCACGAGCTAAAACAACGGGATAAATAAAGCGTAAACCTCGACACGATCAGGTTTAGAGGCCAAACTCTATAATGCCACCAATGATATCAAGCATTGTTTGCTACTAAGGGAGATTGAAGCTTCAACAATCACGGAAAGTGAAGTTCAATCTCTAGCAACATACAATAAATGCCTCCCAAAGGGTGATCATTCCTAAAACAAGCATCTAGGCATGAGACAACCCAATCAAGCATTATAGAACATTTAAATTGCATAAATAAGGTAACATCAAGTGTCAATAATCACATTCTCATCATCAATCAAGGTTCAACATGATCAAGGGTAGAATTTAGGGTGCTAGCCACCCATTACACCTAATACAATCAAGAAATTACAGAAAATACAAGAATTCATAAAGATAGAGTGATAAAACCCAAGAATGATCAATGGGGAAGATGATGTGACTTCTTCTTGCCCTTCTCCCCTCCTTGGATGTGATGGTGGCTGAATAGTGCTTCCAAAAGTATTAAAAAGGTAGGTCAAATTTGAATGGGATGATATATATATAAGGTGAGAAAGTGCTAGTAAAAAATAGGCAAAATCGCATTCAGGATTTTAAAACAGGGTAAGAAATCTCGGCCGAGATGCAAGTGTGTCTCGGCCGAGACGTGAAAAAAAAAGATTTTTCAGCTGGTGGGTCGAAGGCTGATCTCGGCCGAGACGTGAAAAGGGAAAATTGGGGCTGGCTAGGGTTTGACTCATCTCGGCCGAGATTGGATTTCATCTCGGCCGAGATCTTGGTCTTTTGAAAATCCTAAAATCCTCTGGAAACTCATCTCGGCTGAGATGCGTTGCTTGTCTCGGCCGGGATCTTCAGTTCTGCAAATCTTCATGTTTACCCTGGAGACTCATCTCGGTCGAGATTTTCACTCTTTCTCGGCCGAGGTCTTCAGTTAGCCCTTCCTTTTGTTGCCTCGATCGATCCCTCGACTCCACGATCGTTTGATGTTCTTTTTCGATCCTTCTTCACCCGTCTTAACACAAAAACAACACAAACACATTATTTTTCCCATGAGAATACAAAAGCACTAAATACACGTGATTGTGCACATTATTGACACTAAAATGACACTAAAGTGCTCTAAAGTGCGTGCACGAGACACGTGTACCAAATCTCCCC